>BSBN01000303.1:5361666-8042500 GCA_027924645.1 Cunninghamia lanceolata | reverse complement strand
CAAGAACTCCAAAAATCACAAAATCTCAAGGCCTCAAGCCATATACAAAATATACATATCTCCATAAATCTCAAGACCATCATGGCACTCTTGCCATCCAAATTTCTCCCAAACACCATAGAATGCCCTCAAGGCTATAAATAATACAACACTAAGGAGGTGACCTCGAGGAGGTTCACTCTCCCCCACCCCTTATGAGTTGAGCCTTACCTCCAAATGGATGTGCTCTTACCAACACCCAAACCAAACAAAAATGAAAACAACACCAAACATAAATTTCTAACACATTCAAATAAATAAAACATGCATAGGGAAATGGCTATTGCCATGGAGCTTACCTTCAAAAGCCCTACAATGGAAGCACATTTGAAGAAGAGCTCCAAGCTTCTCCAAGTCTCCAAGCCTCCAAAATGTCTCCAACACTCCCAAAAACTCCAAGAATAGAAAGAAATTTTTTAAAAAAAAAGAACCCCCAACTCCTCTCCAAGAGGAGATAAAATAGGCCTTCAAATTTGGCCTTGAGGAATGAGAAGGTGACACTTGTCCCTTCTCCTTCCTCATCCCATGCCACTTGCAAGGGAGAAGGAGTGTGAAGGTGACAAGTGTCACACTCTAATCCATTCAAACCCTCACCTTATCCACTTGTGCTCCCACACATGTGTGAGAGACCAAGTGGAGAGGTTGCAACTCTCCTCAAGGCTCCATGAGGATAAGGGATGCCACATGGCATCCTCTTATTCTCCAAGAGAGCCATCTCCCTCCAAGATGCTCTCACATGTGTGTTAGAATCTTGGAGGGAGATCCCACACACTTGAGAGTCTTGAAGACCTCCCAAGTCTTCTTGGTGAAGGGATCCTCAAACTTTGGGAAGGGAGATGGGTCTTTCCCAAAGCATGACTCACCTCCCAACCTTAGCCAATTTCAAAATTTGTTACATTTACTAAACCCTAGTTTAGAGTGACTAAAAGTGAGTTACCCTAGGGTTTAGTAAGTCCAAATGGACCCTAGACCCTAGGGTTACCTAGGGTAAGTTTGGGACACTAATACACACCTAGGGAGGTATAAAATCACTTTTAAATGACCCATAAATAAAAATAACGCCAAATGGTGTAAATCAAATATAAATATACAACACATAATATAAATCAATTTAAGAAGGCTGAACTAGGCCAAATAAATAAATCAAGCATGCACGAAAGCATCATCCGATCAAACCTAATCCTCATCCCTCTTGGGAATGGATCGGCTTTACAGGGAAGTACATATGTGTGAAAACTACCTCTAATTTCCCATGGCCTGGAAATATAACCTGCGCAACTAGATCAAGCAGTCAATCACATCATGGATAATCATAGCCGAAGCAACAAAAATTAAAATCATATCATTGCATACAACATTAAACATTCACATCATAATTAAGGTTAAAACTGTATTTTTTATCTAATGTCTCATAATCACCATCAATTAATAAATCCACATAATGAACTCATAATCCCATTAATAATCATCGTCAAATATATCTCACATGCCTAACATCATGATAGCATCAAAATATGATCAAATCAAATCACCACATGGCTAATCAATGCTAATCCAAAATCAAGAGATATAGTCTAAATCTGCATAATGGAAACAATAGGCTCTAAATGTCTGATAATGTCACCAACTATAATGTAAAATGATCAAAAATAGGGAAGTGAAATGTATCGGCCTCACATCCTCTCCCCCTAAGACTAAACTTCCTCCTGGAAGTCATAAAAAAAGGTGAGGATAGAGTGCCCTCAAACTAGCTGCATCCTCCCAAGTCATTGTGACCTCATCATAACAATCCCACTGGACCCTAACCTGGTCCAGCTCTCAACCTCGAAGGCCCAGCGTCCGACGAGCCAATATGGGAATTAGCTCCAAAGCCAACTACCTGTCTGCCTCTACCTGTAGAGCACTCTAATCCAATACATGAGATAAATCAGATATATATTGCTGCAATACAGAAACATGAAAACCATTGTGGACGCGCGACAGGCTGGGTGGCAATGCTAGATGGTAGGCTATAGGTCCTATCTGCTCCAAGATCTCAAAATGTCCTACAAACCGTGGTGCAAGCTTGGAGCCCTTTCCATAATGGATTGGACTCTTGTGTGGCCGCACTCTAAGGAATACTCTGTCACCAACTGAGAAGCTCCGATCTAGTCTCTTAGCATCGACAGACTTCTTTTGTCTATCCTGTGTCTCTTGGAGTCTCTGTCTAATCAGTGTGACCTGCTGCTCCATGTCCTAAACCAACTCTAGACCAATGGCAACTCTATCCTCTATCTGATCCCAACTCAATGGTGTCCTACAAGGTCTGTCGCATAAATTCTGAAAAGGAGGCATACCCAACTAGCTATGATGCCCATTATTGTAGGCAAACTCAACCAGATATAGATACTCCTCCCATTTAGACTAATGGTTCATAACATATATATGGATCATGTCCTCCAACACCTGATTCACCTGCTCTGTCTGTCCATCTATCTCAAGGTGATAAGTAGAGCTAAACTTGAGTTGTGTGCCCAACGCCTGCTGTAAATCTTTCCAAAAGGCTGAAGTGAACACTAAATCTCTATCAGAAATGATGTGATGAGGTACTCCACATAATCTCACAATGTCACCTAAGAATACTCTCGCCACTACTGGTGCATTGTACATTGTGTGGATAGGTGAGAAATGTGCCACCTTGGTCAACTTGTCAACTGTCACCATGATGGCATCATGGCGGCGTGAAGACATAGGAAGACCAATAATGAAATCCATGGAAATGGTGTCCCATTTCCACTTAGGTAACTCGTGAGGGTATAAAAGACCTACTAGATGTTGATGCTCGGTCTTGACCCTCTGGCACTCAAGGCATCGAGCAACAAACTCTGCAATATCCCGTCTCATACCTGCCTAATGGTATAGTTGTCGTATGTCAGCATGCATCTTCTTCACCCCCGGATGTGGCCTCTGATAACACTACAGTATGTAGGTCACCTATGTGGGGTACATAGATGCATTGTCGATGACGAAGTAACCCATCTACCTCAAGTGAGTACCCTACAAACTTGCCCATAGGGGCCCTCTGTGACTGGATCTCCTATTGCACCTCAAGAAACCACTCATCCTCAGGCAAATGCTAAATAATGTATCCTCTCAAGTCGACACTCAAAGTCAAGGTCAGGATCTCATGGCACCTCCAACTCAATGCGTCAGCAACCACGTTCTCCTTCCCTTTGATGTAGTGGACATCAAAGCCGTACTCGCAAAGAAACTCCATCCAACACTGCTGATAGGCGTTTAGATTCAGTTGTGTGAATATGTATTGAAGGCTGTGATGATCTGAATGAAATTCAAAGTGACGACCCAATAGGAAATGTCTCCAATGAACTAGAGCATGAACCACTGCTGCGAGCTCCAAATCATGAGTGGGCTAGTTCAGCTCATGGGTCTTGAGCTTTCGCGACTCATACGCAATTGCTCTACCACCCTGCATAAGTACAGCGCCCAAAACCTCAAGCGATGCATCTATGTAAACCATAAAATCTGTTGATGGATCAGGAACTACTAAGATGGGAGCACTAGTAAGACACTCCTTGAGGACTCCAAAGGCCCTCTCGCACTACTCAAACCATAGAAAACTCTTCCCTTTCTACTAAAGGGAAGTGATGGGGTGTGCTAACCGAGAGAAGCCCTCTACAAATCTATGGTAATAACTAGCTAACCCCATAAAACTCTTGACCTCTATCACGCTGGTGGGTGTTGGCCAATCTCTAATAGCCCTGATCTTCGATGGATCTATGGAGATTCCATCACCAAATAGGATGTGCCCCAAATACTGTACCTCTATCCTAAAAAATACACACTTCGCCAGGTTCCCATAAAGATTCTGCTCCCTCAAACATTGCAAAACCTGACATAGGTGCTCCTCGTGCTCCTCCTCAGTCTGCGAATAGATCAATATGTCATCTAGAAAAATAATCATGAACTAATCCAAGTAGGTACAGAACACCCCGTTCATGAGACTCATGAACACTGTAGGGGCATTTGACAAACTGAAGGGGACCCCAGTGAACTCATAGTGGCCATATCGAGTCCGGAAGGCGGTCTTATGGATGTCTGCCTTTGTGATACGCAACTAATGGTAATCAGACTTTAGGTCAATCTTAGAGAACACCCTGGCTCCCTGCATCTGATCGAAGAGATCGTGAATCCTGGGCAGAGGATAACAGTTCTTCACTGTCACCTTATTCAACTGCCTATAATCCATGCATAATCGAAGTGACCCATCCTTCTTCACGAAGATAACTAGAGTGCCCCAAGGTGAAATGCTCGGTCGGATGTGCCCCTTCTCGAGCAAGTCCTCAAGTTGCAACTTGAGTGCACAGTGGTCAT
The DNA here is from genome assembly GCA_027924645.1 of Cunninghamia lanceolata. Classification (NCBI taxonomy): domain Eukaryota; kingdom Viridiplantae; phylum Streptophyta; class Pinopsida; order Cupressales; family Cupressaceae; genus Cunninghamia; species Cunninghamia lanceolata. The sequence goes on along the minus strand of BSBN01000303.1, from coordinate 8,038,090 downwards.
CCTGTAGGGTGCACGAGACACTGGCTCAGCACCTGGCACTAATTCAATATGAAAGTCTACCTCACGATGGGGTGGCATCCCTTGTAACTCTGCTGGGAACACATTGGCAAACTCTCGCAAGATGGGATGGTCATCCAATGATGCCTCAGGCTCATCCTCTAATCTGTCACTCACAGTAATAGTGAACATCTGGCATCCCTTTCGCATGTAGCACTTAAGCTGCTAAGCGGATATCATACAAACTATTGTGGGCTTTTGAATGCCCACTATCTCAACTGATGTACCATGATCATCTAAGCAGCTGACCACCTTTTGGAGATAATCTAGCTTGGCTCTATGAGCCGCAAGCCAGTCCATCCCAAAAACCACATCATAGGATCCTAATGTCATAACTCTAAGGTCACATACTGTAGTAAAGGGTCCCAAAGATACCTCATAGTCATGGACTAAGGCATCTACTGTCGTCTTGGCCCCTGTGGCCACCTCAACTTCCCACCTATTGCCCTACCTAGAGGCCACCAGCCTGCAACGCTCCACTAACGATGGAGATATGAAAGAGTCAGTAGCACCAGAGTAAAAAAGAATAGAAATGGGGACACCCCCTATCATACCTGATGTCTCAATCACTGATGCCTAAAAACCAACCTGGCAGTTATCAACCACTGTGAACATATGGTGGGACCTACCCACATCTCTATCCGTCTGCTTTGATCCTCCTGCACGAGGTTGTCCCCCTACTGTAAATCCCTATGAGCACTCTCTGGCTAGATGTCCCACTCTACCACACACATAGCATGGACCCCAAGCCTGTACCTATCCAGTCTGAGTCCTACCCAACTGCTACTATCTAGATCAACCTATGGACCCCTGTATGACTGTTGTGACCTCGTGGGCCCTATAGGTGGTCCCTGCTACCTCTGATCTCTACGCAGGCCCTGCTACTACCAACCTTGATTATGACCCCCATGTGCCCTATGCTGTGGCCTGGATCTCTACTGCCACTGCAGCTATTGCTACTATGGGGGCCTAGGAGGTAAAGATGCAGAACTAAATCCTCCTCTCTGAGGTGGCGGCAGTGACCTGTGGTAACTTTTTGGATGTTGTTGTTGCCCATGATCCTAAAACTGAGGGCATGAACTCTACCCTCGTCCCTATATCTCCTCAACTATATATGCCTTCTCGGCAGCATCACTCAATGTCTGGGGGTCTACCATGTGTACAAGCCCTGCTATGTTATGGTTCAACCCTCTGATAAACTTATGAACCAAGATTTTCTCATCATGGAGATACTCCGCATATCGAGACAACTCGGTGAATCTACCCTCATACTAAGCAACATTAAGCCCTCTCTGCTGAAGGTCGTGAAACTTGTCTATGCAACACTACTTGTAGTGGTCTGATAAATATCGTGCATTGAAGCACTCAATGAAAGTCTCCCATGTGAGTGTGTCCAATGATAGATGGCGCTTGCACTCCTTAGTGGGCCACCAAGTAGCTGCTACATCTCACAACAGGTGGACTACCACACATGCCTTTGTGTTACCCTCGTAAGGACACAACATGAAGCATCTGTCTAGACTGATGAGCCAAGCCTCAGCTTCAGCTCCCTTTGTAGTCCTGATGAATGTAAGAGGATTCGGCCTCAACAAATCCCTAATGGGGTCTCCTTGGTCTTTGTGCCCTCTGATAGGCTCATCTACATAATAATCATAAGACCTATGAACAATCTGCTCCACTCTCACTACCTCCTCATGCCTAACACAATGTGGAGGGCTCCTACTACAAACCCTTTAGGCTGATCCAACCTCCTTGGATGTCGTATATGGTATCTCAACATATGGTTCCACATGTGGTGCCTCTTGCAGCTCAACAAGGGGCTCCACATGTGGCCCAACACGTGACTCTACTCATGGCTCCATGTGTGGCTCCTCTCGTGGATCGACACGGGGCTCAGCACATGGCTTTATGCGTGGCTCAACTGCAGCTGGTGGTATCCTATCTAACACTGCCTGTAGTGCCTGTAATATCTGTAGCCCAATATCAGGTATAGGTGGGCACTGAGGTGCCTACTCTACCTGTGGTGCTGGTGATGCCTGACCCTTAGCTGAAGAGTCACTATGAACCTCTACGGACTCCATGCGGTGTGAATGCACTTGCCAAGCTCGTCGGGGAGGCATCCTACAAAAATGAGGTATTCACAAATTAATCAAAATTGCAGAAATAATAATGTGCCCAAACAAGTATAATGTTTAAACTTGGGCTTTGATACCAAATGTCATGCCCACATTTTCCATGCGGTCACGACATGCAATACATGTGTCATGTCCACATTTGACATGTGGTCATGACACGAACTATCAAAAACTTTTTCACGTGTCCCTAGAAACCCCCTCGCACGCGTCTGCGTGCTCGATGGCAATATGCATAAGGTGTAAACATGTCAATCATATTCGGGGAAGTGCGTCTACCTACATAATCCCATACGTAATGAAAGTTGACTAAGGGGTTATGCGACGCGATGTGCACCGCTTCTAGGGTTAGAATAGATTTAATTCAAACCCTAAGTTTCCTCGGCGAAAGAGATGATTTCGATTGAATCAAAATCAAACCTTAACTCTAACGCAATAATAAAATCAAAAATAACAACTCACCCAACGGTATGATGGTCGCATGATAAAATGGAGTGATTAAATGAAAGTCACAAAAATGCCATAAAAAATAAAACCCTAAAATTCGACAGCATAACGTGTTTTCAATAATAGAAATAAATATTTTAAAAATAAATCCCCAAGAAGTAATTAATGCAAAAATTAAAATAAATAAAACTTAGGATAAATTAAATAAATTTCCAAGGTCAAATAAATTTAACCACTCCACAGATATTATAAAAAGAAATTCGAATTAAAATAAATGACCAAATTAAAACTTAATACTTAAGTCCATTAATAAATATAATCTCGAAAATTACATATATTAATTAACTCAAGTTAAAATAATTAAAAAGAGGATAAATTAAAATATCCCCTTTGGGATAAAATCGATTAAATTAAAATTAAATTCAATAAAGAGATCTCCCAACACATTAAATTAAAACATATTAGACAATTAAAATAAATGGGCCTAAAATAAATAACTTACAAAGGGATAAAGCATCCCAATAAAATAAAACAATCCATTTCCACAAAAAATAAATTCCACATGGAATAAAAAACCAAACCCCAAAATAATATTAAATCAACTAAAATCAAACACAAGGAAAGTCAAATGACTCAAAAAAACTTGAAAAGCAAAAGAGAGGGAAAAATAACTTCCCATACACATGGAAGAATTAAAAGAATTAAATAAAATAACAAATCTAATTTCCTCACATCCTTCACTCAACCCTAACTCCATTATTTAATTAATTGTTTTATAAGAGATGCCTTAATCATATTTTATTATTTCTTTATGGCAAAAACCCTATCTCATTCTTTGTTTTTCTCCTCTATTGTTTTATTTTCTCTTCTTGTTTTGCCTCCATTGTTTCTCCATTTGTGTTGCAGGTTGAGGGTTTGTTGATGGAGGCCACCATGGATATACCTCTCAGAGGTATATGTTTTGATATTACCAACAAGGTTTTCTTTTTTTTGTATATATATATATATATATATGCAATTATGTGTGTGTATATATATATATATATATATTTACAAAAATCAGGGTAAAAGATATACTGTATTTTTTAAAAAAACAGAGGTCAATATATATATATATATATATATATATATATATATATAGTTAGGAATTAAGGTGTCTCAACCTTTACAATTTTCTAGCATTTATTATTTAATTATATTTATTATTTTGCCTATTATTGTAATTTGGATGCAAATCCTATTTCGTCACTTTGTGGGAGTTGGCACGGTGATGTGTCATCCTACATGGAAGGTGACCACATGTATTTTTGTCCTCATATGAGGAGATAGGCGTTCCACCTTGTGGTAGAAGAGTTTTTCCATGTGTCGGCATCTTTCAGGTGTTGTAAGAGGTTTATGATGCGTAAGAGTTATGACAGATTCCTATGATAGAATCTATAACATGTAAGGGCCAGAAATCGAAGATTATATGACAGGTGAAGACAAGTGTCTGAAAGCATCTTGCATGGGGAAGTAGGCACCCAAGTTTGACTATGACAAGGTTGTAAGAGAATTTGCTATTAATAGACAGTTATGATAGATTCTCTTACAATTGTAAGAGTTGTAATATATGACAGATTTTATGACATTGTAAGAGCACCTATCATACCTTAATTGGGTAAATTTGGGGTGCCCAAGTTGGGGGGTTGTAAGGGATGAAAGAGAATCACTTACATGTGTCATATGCATGTTTTATGGCCTTGAAAATTGGGCCACATGGATTTGGACGAGTTCCTTGTGTGGCTTGCTCTAGAAGCTACCTCCATTCGTACTACTTCTCTTTATATATAGGTGCTTGGAGATGGAGTTTGTATCACAGGTTTACAAGTATTGTTATGCTGCTGGATTGACTCCAGACACGAGTGTCGAAGACCATTGAAGCTTGCATTGCAAGTGTATTGTAAACATTCTTTCATATTTAATACATTGTGCAGGTTTTTGAGTGTGGGGTTTTTCACCCGATAAGGGTTTTCCCCACCATAAATCTTTGTCTCTCTTCTTCTATCTACTTTTTGGTTCTTGTGTTTTGTTGCAATATCTCATGTTAATGGTTTAACATTGCTGTAATAGTTAGGATAAAGTTGAATTTGCATAGCCCTCTCCTCATTAGATTAGTGTAGGAAGCGTTTTACGCACACCTAGCTTCCTTTCATATATGGTAGATCAAAAGGATGAATAGACCTTAGCAAGGCCAAACGACGTAGTCTAATGACGACCAGGGTTTGTGGATTCCGTCACCATCGCAGATCTGTGGGCACCGGAGTTGGGGGTTTATAGACGAGGGGGAGGGGTGTGGGTGGAGGCATGGCCTCCTCCCAACACCCCCCTTACATTCTCCAAGGCAACGGTAGTGGGCGGCAGCTTCTGGCCACCATTCACTGTCCAATTTTTTTTCAAAACAAAAAAAAAACTTAGAACCTAAGGTTTTCGGCCCTGTCACTTAGTTCATCTCTAGTTTAATTTCATAATATGATTTAAATGTAGTTTGATCTACATGTGATTTTTTTTAAACAGTTCCATTATATATATATATTCTGGTTTTAGATGCATATTAATCCCACTATGTATCTATATATGTATATACTCTACTAAACATAATAGGCACTTATAATCAGATTTGAAAATTTATAAACATCCATAATATAACTTTTTTTTTGTTCTTTTCTAGAGATGAGAAGACCAGATTTACTACTTTTTTTTGCAAAAGTAAATAAAACAAACTAACTATCTCTCTTGCCTTTTGACAGCATAAAAAAAATGGAGCATAATACTATTCTTTTGTTTATAACAGAAAATATACAATCTCATTTTGGCATTTTTTGTGAGAATAAAATATAGTTTACACAGTAAAATTCTTTTATTTCAAAATCCCATTTCAAGGGAATACATCAGCATTTTAATTTTATCCTTTCTAAACATAAAATGACAGTAAATACAAAATCACTTCTGTCAAACTTTCAACAAACACATAGCCACAAACAACAAGTTAAGAAGCATTTATTTCTTTGAAGTACATAATAGCAATCTATAAGTTCTTTGGCAACTTTCTATAAACACATAAGCACAATAGCATAGCATAATGAGCATCTTTTTGAATATACAATAAAAAGCAACTCACATCAAAATTTTCTTTCAACACCAAATACAATAAGGAGTACAAATTTTACAACTCCAAACATTAAGGCCTCCAAGGCCATGGCTCACAACAGCCAACCATAACTAATGCAAGGTAAAAATAGACTTCTCCAAAGCTTCATTTCTTCAATAAAACCTGCAACAATACAACACAAAAATGGGGAACCAAGCCACTAAGGAATGCCCTCCTCCCTACCATAGACCCGCTAGTGGTTCACCCCCGAGTTAGGGAGGTAGAAATCACATGGTTTCACAAACACACCACAACAAAGAACACAAAAACAACTCAACAATCACCCAAGGATTTGCACATAACAAAACTCATGAAAATGAGTTTGGAGGGTGTAGGGGAGTGGACCCCTCAACTCAAGAGGTCACCCCAAGAACTCCAAAGATCAAAAAATCTCAAGGCCTCAAGCCATAGCAAAAATATACATATCTCCATAAATCTCAAGACCATCAAGGCTATAAATAATACAACACTAAGGAGGTGACCTTGATAAGGTTCACTCTCCCCCACCCCATATGAGTTGAGCCTTACCTCCAAATGGAGGTGCTCTTACCAACACCCAAAGCACACAAAAATAGAAACAACACTGAACATAAATTTTCAACACATTCAAATAAATAAAACATGCATAGGGAAATGGCTATTGGCATGGAGCTTACCTTCAAAAGCCCTACAATGGAAGCACATTTGAAGAAGAGCTCCAAGCTTCTCCAATTCTCCAAGCCTCCAAAATTTCTCCAACACTCCCAAAACCTCCAAGAATAGAAAGAAATTTCTAAAAAAAGAACCTCCAACTCCTCTCCAAGAGGAGATAAAATAGGCCTTCAAATTTGGCCTTAAGGAATGAGAAGGTGACACTTGTCACCTTCTCCTTCCTCATCCCATGCCACTTGCAAGGGAGGAGTGTGAGGGTGACAAGTGTCACCCTCTAATCGATTCAAACCCTCACCTTATCCACTTGTGCTCTCACACATGTGTGAGAGACCAAGTGGAGAGGTGGCAACTCTCCTCAAGGCTCCATGAGGATAAGGGATGCCACATGGCATCCTCTTATTCTCCAAGAGAGCCATCACCCTCCAAGATGCTCTCACACATGTGTTAGAGTCTTGGAGGGAGATCCCACACACTTGGGAGTCTTGAAGACCTCCCAAGTCTTCTTGGTGAAGGGATCCCCAAACTTTGGGAAGGGAGATGGATCTTTCCCAAAGCATGACTCACCTCCCAACCTTAGCCAATTTCAAAGTTCGTCACATTTACTAAACCCTAGTTTAGAGTGACTAAAAGTGAGTTACCCTAGGGTTTAGTAAGTCCAAATGGACCCTAGACCCTAGGGTTACCACCTAGGGTAAGTCTGGGACACTAATACACACCTAGGGAGGTATAAAATCGCTTTTAAATGGCCCATAAATAAAAATAATACCAAATGGTGTAAATCAAATATAAATATACAACACATGATATAAATCAATTTAAGAAGGGTGAACTAGACCAAATAAATAAATCAAGTATGCACGAAAGCATCATCTGATCAAATGTGATCCTCATCCCTCTTGGGAATGGATCGACTTTACAGGGAATTACATGTGTGAAAACTACCTCCGATTTCCCGTGGCCTGGGAATATAACCTACACAACTAGATCAAGTGATCAATCACATCATTGATAATCATAGCTAAAGCAACAGAAATTAAAGTCATATCATTGCATACAACATTAATCATTCACATGATAATTAAGGTTAAAACTGCATTTTTCTATCTAATGTCTCATAATCACCATCAATTAATAAATCCACATAATGAACTCATAATCCCTTCAATAATCATCGTCAAATATATCTCACATGCCTAACATCATAATAGCATCAAAATATGATCAAATCAAATCACCACATGACTAATCAATGCTAATCCAAAATCAAGAGATATAGTCTAAATCCGCATAATGGAAACAATAGTCTCTAAATGTTTGATAATGTCACCAACTATAATGTAAAATGATCAAAAATAGGGAAGTGAAATATATTGGCCTCACACCAAATTAGGGGGAGAGAGGGGAAAATCATCCCTCTTGGGGAAAAAAATAAAACCAATCAAATCATCAAATGTCACAATATACAACTTCATCCATCAATACCACCATCTCTCCATATAATTCAACAACACCCACATCTCCACACATCTACATACTTCCATACACATCAATATCAACAAATATCATCTCAACACATATCCATATACCTCCAAAACATCTCCAATAACATACTTATCAAAACATCATTTAACCATTTGAATACATAACTAGTTTTCCCCAAGAGAGGCTCCACACTTCTCTCTACCCCAAAACTTGGGAGGCTCTGATCAAAAATAGAGTCGCTCCCTTACAACCCAAACCCACAAAAATTGACAAAACAACAAATAACCCAAAAACTCATTCAAATCCCAATTCACATACAATTCACATAATTTTTACAAAAATCTAAATTGCAAGAATTTTTAGAATGTTACCTCAGCTCCCCAAGTTAGGGTGAGCTCAAATTTAAACTAGAATGCAATTCTAACCCTTTGCTCTTGAATCCAAATCCTTGAAATCAAAATTACTCCAAACTCTTCAAGCCAGAATCTCTCTATTCTTCACCATTTTTCTCTTCTAAAATTTCATACATAGCAAAAGTGAAAAACTCTTCCCAAAAATTTCCCATAAATAAAACTAAAAACTTCAAAAAGAAGGGAAAACAAAAAGAAAGTAACTTTCTTTCTTTTTCCCAAAAAACTCTTCTTTTTCCAAATTAAAACAAGGAAATAAAATCCTCTCTTAAAAAAATATTAATTTTAAAACATTTATCCTCATTCCACAAAAGAAATAATTTAAAATGAATCAAATAATAAAAATGACTTTCACCGCAAAAAGGTAATTTAAATAAATATAAAACTTCACAATAACACACAAAAATAAAAATTAAAAATAAAACAATAACTTTACATCACATTTTAGCTTTAGCCCCTTCCATGGGTTAGGCTAGGCTAACTAGTATAACACAAGGATTTATGGAGTCTTTGAATCCACTCAAGGAATCTTGGCCACCCACCTACACACTTAATTTTGAATATCAGTATGTCATGATAATATAGCTGAAGCTATTGAAATACACCAAACAACTAAGAGGGGGGGTGAATCAGTTGTCCCAAAAACTTATCTTCACATACATATCAAACCATCAACAACTTAATTATTCATAATTAGATTTAACCATGAAAGTATGACACCATTAACTCAATCACAATCACACATTCAACACAGTAGACACCAGATTTTTACATGGAAAACCCTAAAAGGGAAAAACCATGGTGGGTGTTAGCCCACAAAAGTATATAAGTTATAGCAATACCGAAAACATAGAGGCTCACTACCTACAGGGATCACTATCCAAATTGCTCACTGCAAAGAAAGGCTCACTGCCTATGGGTGGCTCACTGCCAAAGGGAGGCTCACTACCAAAAGGTTGAACTGAGATAACAGCATCTACTTCATGCTAAGGTTTAGTTCCATTCAAGTAAAAACATCTCTGCTCTACTCTGCTACCTTACTTTACTTTATATTTGCATCTTCACACTTGGATACATTTTCACAACTCAATTACAAGTATTTATACACTTCATCAACCTTGGAATGATCATCAAGGTCAGCATTACAACCAACAACTGTTGGAACAATCTCCAAGGTCAGCATTACAAACATACATAAAATAGGTCTAGACCTAATACAAATTTAGCTAATTAAAATATGTAAGAATGTATGCTGATTATGCCACACCTTAGTTGGGACTCAAACACAATCTTCCACGCTATCACAATCTTCGATGCATCTACTCAAATGATGAATTCAATTAGGTCAGCCAAGACTGATGTTAACACAAGTATCCTCAAGAACACACTTCATGTACGATTTGAATTACACCTTGCAGACCAATCCAAATGTAGGAGCATGATCAGGAGACATCCACAAGCACATTGTAATCACCAGGAACAACCGCAGGATCTCTAATCACTCTATCAATAAGATTCTTCAAATTGGAGTACAGAAACAACACTGTCAGCCACTGTCATCAATAAAAGATAGCTTGCAGACCACTAAATCATGAACCATTGCATTTGAAAACACTTAACATCACCACTGACTTAATTCTAGAACCGCGGACCAAAATACTTCAATGTGGAGGGATGCAGAGTAAAACACTTTCTCCCTATCACCACCAAGCAGACATAAAAAGTTGTTTTCACTCTAGTGAACATAACTCACTCAATTCTTCATACCGGAGGCTCAAACTTGGAATATAACATCTTCAGACAGGCTTCTAAATAACTTCCAATCTGCATGTAAATATATTTATTCTAAAGCAAATGCAGAGCATTCGTCTAGACTATTCTTCTGCATGTAATGCACTGTTTCTACTGCAATACATTTGTTATCACTGGAGGGGCTAATTTTCTCAATATCCTCAACAAAGTAAGAGAACAATTGACACCAATGACAACACAGATATGTTGACATCAATGACAACACTGATTAGGCACATACTTGCAACAATCTCCCCCTTTGTCATTGATGCCAACATATGATTGTGAAAAATTGAAAAGACCACCAAGACAAAATTCTCCCCCTTTCTCTTTACACATCTGTATTCTTTCTCCCCCTAAGATTTTCACATGATTTCTCTCCCCCTTTGACATCAATGGAAAAGGGCACATACTTGCATGTTGCTACTTTGATCCATTTACTTTATCAGAAACATTTAGCTACTCCCCCTGAGAGGTAGCCTTCAAAACATCAATCTAGATCAAAGAATGACACTTTGAGCTCCACTGGAATGATGCATTCCTATGCATCTTAGTTTAGGATAGGAGGGGTAATGACCCCTAACTTTTCTCTGAGATACTCACAGGTGATCTTTAGGCAAAGGCTTAGTGAAAATGTCTGCAATCTGATCCTTTATGGACACATATTCTAATTTTACTTCATTCTCTATCACCTTCTCTCTCAAAAAGTGATACCTTATTGATATGTGCTTTGTTCTTGAGTGCATCACTAGATTCTTTGAAATGTTTACGACACTTGTATTGTCACAAAATATTACAATTGGATCTTCATACACAACTGTTATATCCTTCAAAGTCTGCTTCACCATAATACTTGAGTGCAACAACATGCTACTGCAATATACTCTGCTTTTGCAATTGACAAAGATATTGAATCTTGTTTCTTGCTCAGCCATGAGACCAATATATTACCCAAGAAGAAGCCACCTCCACTTGTACTCTTTCTGTCATCAACATCTCTAGCCCAATCTACATCTATATAAGTACTAAGAGTGAAATCATTGTCCTTTGGATATCATAAGCCATAATTCAGAGTACCTTTCAAATACTTTGGGATTCTCTTAACTGCCATCACATGTGATTCTCTTGATCAGCTTGAAACCTTGCAACAAGACAAACTGCATGCATAATATCAGGTCTGGTTTGAGTTAGATAAAACAATCCTCCAATCATGGATCTATATTTTTCTGATCAGCCTTAGGTGATTCATAGTTTTTCTCAACTTGCAACTAGTCACCATGGGAGTACATACCGATTTAGAGTCTTCCATCCCAAACTTCTTCAACAACTTCTTCTCATACTTAGACTGAGATATAAAGATTCTTTTATCTGATTGATTAATTTGTAGACCCAAAAAGAAATTCATTTCACCAAACATGGACATTTCAAATTTACTTTTCATCTCTCCAGTAAACCTTATGCACATGCCTTCATTTCCTCCAAAGATAATGTCATCAACAAAGACCTCAACAATCAAGATCTGATCATCATTGATTTTGAAGTACAGATTGCTACCTGTAGTACCTTTACTAAATCCCAATTACAATAAATACTTGTCTAACCTTGTATATCGGGCTCTAGGAGCTTGTTTGAATCCATACAATGCTTTCTTCAACTTGCATACCATATCACCTAGATTTGAGAATTGGAAACCCTCTGGTTGCTCAATGTATACTTCCTCTTTTAATTCACCATTCAAGAAGGTAGATTTCACATCCATCTGATATACCTTAAAATCTTTGTGAGCTGCAAATGCCAGAAACATTTTGATTGCTTCAATCCGAGCTACTAGGGCAAAGGTTTCTTTAAAATTTGTCCCTTCAATTTGAGAATATCCTTTGCATACAAGTCTTGCTTTATTCCCTACAACTTCTCCATTTTCATTTAGCTTGTTCCTGAAGACCCATATAGTTCCAATAACATTTTTGTTAGCAGGTCTAGGAACTAATTCTTAAGTTTCATTCTTCTCTATCTGTAATAGTTCTTCCTCCATTGCCTTTACCCAATTTTCATCATTGTATGCTTCATTCACAGTTTTTGGTTCAATCTTTGAAAGCAAATAGTAATTGACTTGTTCCTTTGTAGCTCTTTTTCTTGTTAGCACACCTTTGTTCTTGTCACCTATAATATGATCTTCAGAATGATTGATCCTCACATACCTGAGAGTCTTGACAACACTTTTTGGAGCCTCTTCTTCATCCTAACTGTCTTCTTGCTTATCTTTCTCTTCATTTACTATAGTCACAGGTTCATCTAGTTCATAACAACTCAGGTTTGATATTCTTTCCTTGCCTTCGTCTACCTTCACATTTGCACTCTCAACAATCTTTTTGAGCCTTTTGTTGTAGCACTAGTAAGCTTTACTCTTGGTATAGTATCCAAGAAAGATTCTTTCATCACACCTTGCATCAAACTTTCCTAGATCTTCATCTCTCCTGATATAGCATTTTCTTCCAAGGACTTTGAAATATTTTACTGTAGGAATTTTTCCATACCATAATTCATAAGGAGTTTGAGTACCATTACCTTTCACTTGAACTATGTTTTGGATGTAAACAGTTGTATGAATAACCTCTTTCCAAAATACTTCTAGCAGATCTGCTTCCTTCATCATAGTCCTAGTAGCCTCTTGAACTATCATATTTTTCCTTTCCACAACTCCATTCTATTGAGGAGTCCTAGGTGCAAACAACTGTCTCTTTATCCCATGTTCTTCATAGAAAATGTTGAATTCATTTGATGTGAACTCACCTCCTCTATCAGACCTCAAGCATTTGATCTTCAACTCTATTTCATTCTCAACCATTGCCTTGAAAGATTTGAACTTCTCTAGGGCTTCTGATTTATCTCTTAGAAAAGTAACCCGAGTCATTCTAGAATAATCATCAATAAGCAACATGAAGTACCCTTCACCTTGTAGACTTCTCACCCTTGTAGGACCACATAGATCTATATGCACTAGATCCAACAAACTGGCAGAGAATTGCTCTTTGTTCTTAAAGCTTGTTCTTGTCTGCTTCCCTAACTGACATTCCTTGCAAATTGTGTTGGATGGTTTTACAATTTTTGGTAAATCTCTCACAATATGACATGAACTTATCTTTACTAGATTATCAAATTTTATATGACACATCCTTCTATGCCATAACCAACTTTCATCTTCCTGAGTCAATAAACAATAATCATTAGTTCCTCTCAATTGATAGATGTTACCTTTTGTCTTCTTATCGGTAGCAATCACAGTTCTAGAACTTTTTCGTGATCTTGCACCCATTATCTTTGAATCTCATATCATATCCTTTGTCACACATCTGACCAACACTTAAAAGATTATGCTTCAAACCCTTCACATATAGAACATTGTCAATATTATGCTTTCCATCAAATGAAATAGATCCTTTTCCACAAATCTTATCATTTGCATTATCTCCAAACCTAACCAGACCTCCATCATACTTTTCCAAACTTACAAACTTACTTTTGTCACCGGTCATGTGATGTGAGCATCCACTATCAATAATCCATCCATCCTTATCTTCTCAACTTGAACAGCCAAAGCACTTTCTTCATTGGCTTTTCATCCTTCACACAACTAGCAAAATTAGTAGACACATGATCTTCTTTAATAGAAATAAATAGCCATTCATTTGCACTAGTATTAGCATCATCAGATTCATCATTAGTGCCCGCTTCATCATCAAAATCTCTGACATAGTAGCATTTCTTTGGAACTCTAGGCCTGCTCCCATGTTTCTTCTTATTTCTTTCAATTCTTTTAGGACATCTGGAAGCATAATGACCTACTTTACCACAAGAGAAATATATGAAAGGTAATTTACCTTTGAACTTACCAGAGTCTCTTTGTACCTTGTCAACAAAGTTAGCTTTAATTTCATAAAAATCATCATCCACCTTGTATTTCTCAGCTCTGGAGATCTTTGCTAAAGTACTGGCTTTAAAAGTTGATTCAACTTTGTAGGGCATCATCGAATTCTCTCATCTCAAAGGCTGTAAGCATTCCAAGTAGCTGATCTCTGTCAATAGTTTTCATAGTCATGAATTCTTCAATTGCAACTACCTTGTGACTATATGACTTTGGTAGTGATCTAAGAATTTTGATCACAACTTCCTTATCACTGAGAGTTCCTCCCATGCCCTTTATTCCAGTGACAAGTTCATCAACTCTTTGCATAAAGGTTGTTATGTTTTCATGTTCATTCATCTTCAAACCCTCATATTTCACTTTCAGGCTTTGTAGCTTGGCTTCTTTTACAAAATCATCTCCTTCATATAGATTTTTCAACTTCTCCCATACCTCATTTGCAGATTCAAGGTCCACAACTTTTATCAACACTGAGTCACTTAAGGAACTTAGCAGATCATCCTTTGCTTTGACATCCAACTCATATTCTTTGATTTCATCTTCAGTTATCAAACCATTTGCAGGCATGGTATATTTTGTTTCTGTAGCCTTCCATACTTTGTAACCAAGACAAAGAAGTTGGCTTTTCATTCATACCTTCCAAAGAGCATAATTTGTCCCATCAAAATGTGGAGCTTCCTTCTTATAAGACATCTTGGATCTTCCTCAAGTTGTTAGTCTTTCTTCAGAGGAACCTGCTCTGATACCAATTATTGAAATACACCAGACAACTGAGAGGGGGGTGAATCAGTTGTCACAAAAACTTATCTTCACATGCATATCAAACCATCAACAACTTAATTATTCATAATTAGATTTAACCATGAAAGCATAAAACCATTAACTTAATCACAATCACACATTCAACATAGTAGACACCAAATTTTTACGTGGAAAACCCTAAAAGGGAAAAATCACGGTGGGTGTTATCCCACAAAAGTATATAAGTTATAGCAATACCGGAAAAATAGAGGTTCACTACATACAGGGCTCACTGCCCAAATTGCTCACTGCAAAGAAAGGCTCACTGCCAAAGGGAGGCTCACTGCCAAAAGAAGGCTCACTGCCAAAAGGTTGAACTGAGATAACAACATCTACTTCATGCTAAGGTTCAGTTCCATTGAAGCACAAACACATCTGCTCTGCTCTACTACCTTTATTTTATCTTCGCATCTTCGCACTTGGATACATTTTTATGACTCAATTACAAGTATTTATACACTTCATCAACCTTGGAATGATCATCAAGGTCGGCATTACAATCATCAACCGTTGGAACAATCTCCAAGGTTGGCATTACAAATATACATAAAATAGGTCTAGACCTAATACAAATTTAGCTAAGGAAAAGATGTAAGAATGTATGCGGATTATGCCACGCCTTAGCTAGGACTCAAACACAATCTTCCATGCTACAACACGCTATCACAATCTTCGATGCATTTCTGCAAATGATGAATTCAATCAGGTCAAACAAGATTGATGTTAACACAAGTATTCTCAAGAGCACGCTTCATACACAATCTAAATTACACTTTGCAGACCAATCTGAATGTAGGAACATGATCAAGAGACATCCACAAGCACATTGTAATCACCAAGAACAACTGCATGATCTCTAGTCACTCTATCAATAAGATTCTTCAAACCGGAGTACAGGAACAACACTGTCAGCCACTGTCATGAGTAAAAGATAGCTTGTAGACTACCAAATCATGAACCATTGAATTTGAAGGCACTTAACATCACCACTGACTTAATTCTAGAACCGCAGACCAAAATACTTCAATGCGGAAGAATGCAGAGTAAAACATTTTCTCCCTATCACCACCAAGCATATAGAAAAAGTTGTTTTCACTCTGGTGAACATAACTCACTCAATTCTTCATACCGGAGGCTCAAACTCAAAATATAACATCTTCAAACGGGCTTCTAAATAACTTCCAATCCGCAAGTAAATATATTTATTCTATAGGAAATGCAGAGCATTCTTCTAGACTGTTCTGCATGTAATGCACTATTTCTACTTCAACACATTTGTTATCACTGGAGGGGCTAATTTTCTCAATATCCTCAACAAAAGTAAGAGCACAGTTGACACCAATGACAACATAGATATGTTGACATCAATGACAACACTGATTAGGCACATACTTGCAACAGAAGAAACTTGAAATTAATTAAATAATCCTACTGCATTCATGATTACATAATTCAAATAATATAATTTAATTTATTTAAAGACTATCACAAAAGCATTTAATTATTTCAATACTTTCTTTTCCCCACACAATTAATTATCCATCAACATCTCATCAAAAATTAAAAAGCATACAATCCAAACATAATTCCCAAAGAGTTTGATTATATCATAATGTCCAATCACACACATCAAAACAAACAATAATAAATAGTATCATATCATGGTCTCAAGTGCAGTACTAGCTAGGCCTCACATTTCCATCAGCATTCATCATCATCTATCAATCATTGGGCTTCATGATCTATACATTGTATTAGGGTTTGCACTCACATTTTGGCATTGTTGGATGTATTTAGAAGTTTGAAAATTAATATCAAACATTGACTGATCATCTCTCTATTCAATAAGAAGATAAGCTTGCATTTCTGGGTATGTTCGTCTATGTCTTATGTGACTTGTTTGGTTAAATTTTATCATCTTTCCATGTGATTTGAATGCATGCTTTGAACCATTCCATCTACATGATATTATAAACACATCAGTGAAAGTAAAAGTTAAAAACCTTAATTATTTTGCAAGCAATTCAGATCAAAAAATTTAGATCAGCAAGACAAAAATTTTAGTTAGAACAAATCAGGGTTCTTACAGTGGTTTCCTGCATAGTTAATTTAGTAAACATCCTATTCGAGCTATTATAGTAGTATCAAAGCCTTGATCTTGCCAACATGTGGGTTATAAATCAGAGTCGTGGATTTACAAATGCAAATTAGTTTATACAGCATAGTGTAAATTAGTGATAACAATGGCTAGAGAAAGTTCAAGTTCATCAAAGAAGGTTAGTTTGACTCCGAATGATAGATTTATGAAAGAGTTTATGAATGGCATGAATGATTTCATAAAGTCTTATATGCAATCCCAACAACAATTAATGACAATCATTATGTCTCTTGCACAACAAGAAGAAGAAAAGAAGAATGGAAGAAAATCATTTGATGTATCTACTAGTGAAGTTTCTAGAAGTCTCTATGGTGAGTTTGATAAGTATACAGGTGATCTACTTCCAAGTGATTTGCAGCCTATAACATCTACAAATGAAGAGGACATGAAGGTTGAAGACAAACCAGCCATGTTAGATCAGCTCCATGCAGGTACGGGTTCTTATGATGAGACTAACATTGCTTCATTACCTTTTCATCATGTTGATAAGAAGTCCATTTGTGATGTGAGTAGTTTGAAAAGTGGCATTGTTCATACATATGAGAGCAAATCAAAAATTTCAATTTGTAGTGAACAAGATGAATGGTATAAGGGTACTATTGTTGATCCTAATGAAGAGAAATCAGAAAATTCCTTAGGTGGCAGCCCAAGTCACTTAAATGAATTTGATCATGGGCTTATGACATTACAAGGTATTGAGAATCAATGTGTGGTTTTAAATGACAAGGTTGTACAAGCATTGACAAGAATTGATAGCACTCACTTAGCCACAAGGATCAGCCTTGAGATATGTGATTCACATGTAGAGACTTGTATGGGATTAGCATTGGATGGTGAGCATTTGATGTTTGAAATGAATGAAAAGACTATAGAATGGCATGACATCATTCATGATTTGTTTGAGGATAGCAGTCCTATGGCTTTGCATTTTCATGAGATAGACATATTGACACCTATGGTTGATGTTTATTTGAGGTCTACTAATGATAACACACAAAATTGGGGTGTTGGATATACTAACTATATTGAAAAACATTGCACTACACAATCCGGTTTTGTATATCAGACCTTTGAAGATGTGGAAAGGACACAAGAAAGGTGTAAAATTTAGCTAGAAAAGGCAAAGAAAGATAAGTTGGTTGCTGATCAAGAAAAACAACACCTTGAAATGATCAACGACAAGAGGCAATTAGCTTTGTTTGTTCATCATGGGCCAGCCAATGATGATATGCATGTGTATGAGAATGAAGATGAAGGAAAATCAAATCTGCATGATGCATTAGTTCCCATTGGAGAGCTAGATCAGACCATTGATTTGACACAACATTATTTTGTGAGGTTTTCATATGGGAGCATGTGGATTGTTTTATAATTCATTCTTCATGGATTAGAGACTCTCATTGTTGGGCGTTGAATTATGTGATTTTAGATTAGGTACAACAGTGTTTGGGATAGTTTGGTATGGTATAGGTCACTATATTCATGTTGGGCTTTGGTCTAATGATGGTCTTCTATCTTCATGCAATGTGGATGGCACTTTTTATATCATTTTAGATGATATTTTTAGTTTATATGTCATTGTTCTAATTTATGACAATGAAGTAACAGGGTTAGATACACTTGTGTTTGCATTTGTGTTTGACACCCATCATTTGTTCATGCTACACTTCCATGTTAGAGGGATTTTCAGCTTTGTTAGCTCATTGATTAGCATCGACATCTTCATTAATGGGTTAATTGATTACATCATGGTATGGATTTGTCACTACAGCGATTGGAGAGTGAGTAATGATGAATTTGCATCAGTTTGCAACAGTGGAAGTGGTCCTATGATCTTTTACATCAGCAATTTTGAGGAGGTATGTGTGAGCATGTATGGAGAGGCTAGATGGATTTGGGATCCTAGTATTGATTGGTTCCAATTTAGTACTTGTGATTGTCTGGGGCAAGCAATCTTGGGGTGGGAGGACTTGTAATGTCCCCATTTTTGGTCTAAGTGTATTTGGTTGAGCTAGGTGGGAAAAACAAATGTTGTCAAGGTTTGAAAAAGAGAATATTGCTTAACTAAATAAAATAATATTAATTTTGGCTAAGTGGTATTTTATAATATTTTATAAAGCCAAAATAATGTTATTTTCAGTCAAGGCAAATTGAAGGATGGTAAGAATAAAAGTTGGATTACTTAAAGCTTGGAGAATGGAAAGTGGGTTTATAGTGGCAAAAATGATTTTTCCTTGACAAAATAAAGTTTGGAGATGATTTTTTATATTTTTATAATATTTATGGAAAAATAAAAATTAATTAAATATTTAGCCAAGGAGAAAAACAAAAATTAATTAAATATTATGTCAAGAGGTGGAAAATGGAAAAAATATAAAAAAAGGTGGAAAAATGAAATATTGGAGATAAAGTTAAAATATAACATTTTAATATTAAAATATTATATTATTTTCCACTAAATGGGCGCTCAAGGGAGAAAAAGAAAAAAATAATAAAATAATATTATTTTATTATTATGGTGGGTTGTCCAAATTGGAGAAAATAAGGAAAGATATTTAATACATATCAAATACAATATTTGATATTGGCAATGGATTTCAAAAATAATAAAATAATGATTTATATGGGCATCCAAGGAAAAAAGTATAAAAGGAGGTCATTGGCATCATTTTTCACATCTTTGGTCATTTGATATTTTGCATATTGAGTACTTGCTCTTGGCTCAAAGTAATTTTCAATTTGTTCAAGGTGTTGTTCCCTTGAATCTTTATGGTTTGGAGATGTGCCCAATCCACCATGAGAGGTGAATTCGTGTGGAGTTCATCATAGAGCTTAACCAAAGGGTTTTAATGGTATTTTTGCTTCAATCAAGCTAGGGTTTGACAGGAATATTTATTTCTAGCTAGCATTAGAGTTTCATATTCAGATTTAGCCTTGATTTTGATATATTTTTATCAAGAAGTTGTTTGAAGAGGGTTTACAATTGGATTGCTTGGCATTAGAGGAAGATTTTGTGATTTGAATGAAACTAGGGCACACTGAATTGTGTTTCAAACTTCTGATTTTTATTTATCAGCTTTAGTTCAGAGGGTTTTGTGGCTTGAATTGATGAGATAAAGGTATATTTTGTATACAGGGCATTATGGCTACATTCCTACACCTAGCGGCTACATATTGAGGAGTATTTTGCATGTTTTGGCTAGGGTTTGATCTCTGATTTTGTTATCAATAGCTACAAACATCTAATTTAGACTTTATATCAGTGGATCAGTCCTCTTTTCTTCATTGGTTATCATTCCATCCTAGATGGCCAACCCTAGGATCTATTGCTACACTTGGGAGAGGTGTTTGGTGATTTTTTACATCTCTTTTGTGCACATTTATAGGCCTAATTCCAAGTCAGAAGCTACAGATTTCATGTTCAGACTTCTTAATTGGAAATTGACTTGAGTTTCCATCAACATTCATCATCATCTATCATCTATCAATCATTGGGCTTCATGATTTATACATTGTATTAGGTTTTGGACTCACATTTTGGCATTGTTGGATGTATTTAGAAGTCTAAAAATTAATATCAGACATTGACTAATTTGTAATCATCTCTCTATTCAATAAGAAGATAAGCTTGCATTTCTGAGTATGTTCGTCTATGTCTTATGTGACTTGTTTGGTTAAATTTTATCATCTTTCCATGTGATTTGGATGCATGCTTTGAACCTTTCCATCTATATGATATAACAAACACATTGGTGAAAGTAAAAGTTAAAAACCCTAAGTACTTTGCAAACAATTCAAATCAGAAAATTTAGATCAACAAGACAAAAATTTTAGTTAGAACAAATTAGGGTTCTTACAATGGTTTTCTGCATAGTTAATTTAGTAAATATCTTATTCAGGATATTACAAAATCCCACACATGTAGAGATTATGTGAAACAACCCATACCTCAAATACACAAAAAACATAATAATAGAACATGCCTATACTTAAACATATATGAAGATAAGCAATACAAACTATCAAAGAGCCTTGGAGTCTTGAGATCCTACCTCTCAAGATTCAAGTGTTGAAGATGGTTGAAGTAGCCTCACAAGAGCTCATTCCAAGATCTCCTTTGCTCAAACCTTCTCTTCAACCCCAAATCCCTCCAAAGACAAATCAAAGAAAAACAAAAAGAAGAACCCTTCTCACCTCAACAAGAGGGAGATAAATAGGTCTCAAAATAAATCTAAATAAATGAGAAGGTGACACTTGTCAGCTTTTCATTCACTCTCTCAAGAACATCTCCCCACATGTGTGAGATATTGAGGAGTAGGGAGGTGACACTTGCCATCCTCTCATTCCTCTTCAAGAGCACACCTCTCCACAAATGTCCTCACAAATGTGTGAGACATTGGGGAAAGGGGAGTACTTGGGATCTCTTCCCAAAGGCTCTTACAAGGTGTGCTCACACATGTGAGGCCTTTGGGATTCTGCCAAGCCCATAACTGAACCTAGGGTAGTGGGATTAGGATGTGACAAGTCACCCATCTCTTATCCCAAAACCCTAATTCGTCACTTAACTCCCATGATCAAATAGAGTCGTTAAATATCAGTTACAACTCATGATTTTGAGTCTAAATGGTATCTAACCCATAGGTACTTGACCTAGGGTCTTAAAACACATGAAATAAACATAATAAAGCTCAAAAATAAATATTTAAGTAGCCCCTAAAATCCATGAACGAAAATAGACACATGGATGACACTCATCATCCACCTCATCCTAATTCAACCTTAGGAGACTCAAATAAAACAAAAAAAATTATTAATGCAATAACATTCATTCTCAAACAACATAAAACCTTAGTCCACCTTAGGGACTAGGTAGGCATCACGAGGATTATTAACTAGGGTTGCTTGTGAGACCTCCAATTTTTATTGGCCATGGAATTAACCTATGTACACTTACACACACACACATCAATAGGTCCAATGTATAACATAGACGAAGCAACTCAAATTACACACACATGAAGTCACACAAGTACATGTATTTCAATTAGATCAATTCCATAAGACATGGTATAATTTACTATATTTTTAAATCAATTCTCTTTCAAATCAACATAGTCTTGATCATGCAAATTGTAATTCAATATACTAATCCATTTACTCAATATAGATCATTTTTTAAATTCAATTGCATCATGTAATTCAAGACATTCATTATCATAGAAGAGTAGAATATAACCTAAGCATGTATAGATACATCATCATTAATATAACAACACATATATCTACTCCAGTCACAAAATAATATCATCAAAAGTCAAATGGATGAGATCAATAGTCCCCAATAATATCCAATGTCAAAATATAAATCCATAGATAACAAGTCTAATAAGTCACAATAGGAAGTGTAATAAGGGTGGGCCTCACAATATCACCTATCGAACTGGGTCATAATACCATATACCATATCCTTAGTTGGGGTATATCAATACAATTAGATATAGTAGTGCAACTAAACCTATCGCAAAGGGTGGGCCTCACACCAACACCAAATTCTCTCTATTCAACCTATAACCACTCCTCTCAAAAGTCACATGCACCCTTGAATCATTCATTTTAGATATAGAAATCAAATTTCTATCTAAACTAGGGATATGCAATACATGCATGAGGGTTTTCACCCTTCTATCATTGAAAGTCAATTTTACCTCCCTTGGCCCATAATCTTTCAAGTGTTGGTGTCCCCGAGGAAAATTTCCCCACCTTCATATGTTGTATATGTTGAAAACCACTCCTTGTTAGGATTCATGTGGTAAGATGCACTTGAAGCTATCAACCAAGAGTCATCAGAAGTCATGTTAGCAGAAATAATAAATGCATCAATAGCTCTATCATAAGAGGATTTATCAGTAGAGGAATCTTCATTTTTTTCTTTTTCTTTTAATTGACATTTCTTTTTGATATGCCCCTAGGGATAACTTTAAGAACCCCCCTCGGAGAAGGTGTATAAACCTGGTGAATCGTGTATACTTCCTGAGAAAAATATTAATTTTATTGGCAATTTTTTTCATTTTTCTGAGAAAATAAATAATCTCAATTAGCAAATCTTTTGTAATCACTAGAGGTCTATGGAAAATCTTAACAAATTATAATTTTTTAAAACCAATAAAATATTTTCATTGGCGATTAAAACCTATTTTCAAACCAATAAAATATTTTCATTGGCGAATTAAAACCTATTTTCAAACCAGTAAAATATTTCTATGGGTGAATTAAACCTATTTTCTAAATTAAAAAATATTATTGTTGGCGATTAAAATCTATTTTCAAACCCAAAAAAATATTTTCATTGGTGAATTAAACCAATTTTCAAACCAATAAAAAAAATCATTGGCGAATTAAATATAGTTTCAAACCAATAAAAAATTAATTGGCAAAATAAACTGTTATGCCAATAAAAAATCATACCGTGTGTGGCAAAAATATCAAATGCTACATATTGTTTTATTCTGGGACAAATTTTCCACACATCCAAATTCCTTCATAAAGTGTTCGGAATGGGGACAAGTGTCAACATATTTATTATGTCTAAAGCAAGATGTCAACGCAAATTAATATAACTGACGACCATTCAATGATTTTTTGATGGACGGTTGTAGTTACATTTCAGAAGAAAATGTCTGAAACACTAGACCTGCGACTTCAAACCTCTGGAATAACACTTGAACCATTAGATTTCCAAATATCAATGGTCAACATTTCATATGAGAAACCTAGCTTTTAACCCTCTGCGTAAACTTATGTTGTCTTGCTACCTTCGGTTGCCAGTTGTCTAAGTTGAAACTTGAGCCATCAAAACCGTGTTGTTTACCGGCCCCTTGTACCTAGTCTTGTTGGACACCGCTTGGTGGGGAACATTATGCATTAATCATTAAAGGGGGGTCAAAATATTTTATTTATTGTCTAAGTCTCGATCCCATATTTTATGTTCTCATGTTCCATTAACCTAGTAGGGTCCACTTTTTAAATGCTAACTATAGAAGAATAGGAAATATTTTAGCAAATATTTGGAAGCAACCTTAAGAGACTTAAAGGGTGATCTATTAAAGGTTTAAATAAGACACATGGGAAATTCCTCAGCAAGATGTTTTAATCTTAGCCATCCAATGTTGAAGAATTTAAGCAGACAAGCAGATGACTTGAGAAGTTAATGTGCGAGTAGGTTGGAGGGCCCAGGTTAATTCTAACCATTCCCCGCTAGCCCGTTGTCATAAGATACACGGGCAATAAACCCAATGGACTAATGGGTGAATGCCACATAGCAGACTTCCCAGCCTAAAGAGAAGGTGGGCTCCGCCGAAATATGAGTAAGCAATTCCATGTGGCAGAAAACTTCATCACGATCATCCACCTTGCCATCTCATCAAGAGATTAACGGCTAGAGTTTGAAATTGAGAAAGTGGCCATGGGAGTCATTCTGCTTTGCGCGAGCAAGCAGTAATGGTGATTTTAATGCCATAAAAGTAGTCTTTTTGCATAATTGAAATTCGTCTAAGTGTTTTAAAGCATCTGGAGGCAATTTCAATCTCTAAAGGCAATTTCAATCTCTTGGTGATCAAAACTAGGGTTTTCAAAGCATTCAAAGCCATAAGTTAAAATCTCGCCTTCTAAAATTCATTACTTGTGCTCACTCTTGTAGTTATGTTAATAGGAATTACTAGTAAATTTTCATTTCTTTTAGGGTTTTGCCTTCTTAGATTGTTGAACTGCAAAATTTGAGCTATATTGTTTCTTTAAGTCAGAACCCTAGTTGTGAACCTACAATTCTTACTAAACTAAAAGCCTAATTTGCAAAATTCTCACCATAATGGCACCCCCACGAGCCCAAACCTCAAGCTCTAGAGAGACAAAAAGGCCCATAGTCCAGGACCTTCTTGATCAATTAAAGCCCTCCACTAACAACAAAGTAAAAGGTCTGCTTCTGTTCTAGGGTTCCAAAATTAAAGAAGGCCTCATAGATAAACATATCCATATCAAGGATGCCACCATACCACGTACAGGATGGTCATTGTTCAAGAACTAGTTTGGGAATAGGAATTTGAGTGCTCCTATATGTAACCTCTGGAGATTGGAAATGGGGAAATTGGTTGTTCCAAATGTCTACATGGATGTGGACTTGTTAAAAGATGTGGCAGCCAGCTATGATCCTATCTCTAGAGTTGTCAAGATGTATAATGGGATCAAAATGGTAAAGATCAGTAGGGAAGAGATTGTTGAAGTTTTTCAACTTCATGAGTGGAATGAGGATTTGGTAAAAATTGATTTGAGAGCCTTTAGGAGTGAATACGAGAAGACAAGACACCTTTAAAATCACAATGTTGCCAAATCATCTAGCATCAGTTGGAAAGGGAAAAGGGAGAATTGTTATTGGTCCATCAGATAAGGCACCCTTCCCAATAAAGTATTTTACTCCATATTTTTAGAAACCTTTCTATTCTTTGTGTCAAATCTTGGGGTTTGATCCTGCTTCCAGCATGCCAATGGGTTTCATGTATATGGCTGCTCATATCCAACACCCTACTTACAACATAGTATATGACTTTGCTTCCTACCTGGTAGATAAAATTCATGAGGGTTTAGTTTCATTAAAGAATGGTAAAATTTGGGTTCAGTTTTGGTGGTACTCACTACTAATGCACATGTTTTTATTCAAAAGGGCAAAATTCTTTGAGAATTATAGGAAGTTGGAAAAGGAGGAGGATGGTGTTGAGTTGCTTGTCCAGTGTTGAACAAGAATTCTAGACAAGGATGATATGAAGTTTGATTTTGTGGTGTTTGAGAATGTCTTTGCATCAATGTTGATGAATGACCTAATCCTGAATCCACCAAGGATTCCAACTGAACTACATGATTTTCTCAGGCCTAAAGAAAGGAGGTCTGATTTAAAAATTGATCACAACTAGGGAGATGTCATCCCCTATCCAGATTGTACAATTCTCAAAGTATATGGTACTATGGTTAGACCACATGTTCTCCCAAGAGATGTGCCACTAAGAATTAGGTTCCTTGAGGTCATTTGACAGCTGGGTAATGTTGAAGATGGCCACTTGTTAAACATGAGGAAAGGAACCTTCTTCCCAACATGGACAGTTTTTGCAGACTTTGTGATGACTAGTGGAGAGTGGAGAAAAATGGATGAATTTCTTGAACCATACAACATGAGGAGAATGCACCCAAGAAATAATGATCCTGAAGGTTTCATGGTTGCATTGCAAGCGAGGATCAGAAGAAGCCAGTTCATACATAACTTCTATTTCCCTGAAGATGTTATTAGGAACATCTTTAATTACCAAATACAAGAGGATAGAAAGGCAAAATGGATTGCCTATGATAAGATGGTAAGGGGAAAATGGAAGACTAATCCCCAATATGACCCCCTGCGGCTGCCTCAATTCAAAAATGAATTGCAAAAAGTTGAACATATGCTCTAGAATTTTGAGCAAGTGGTTAGCAGGATGAAAGGAGAGAGATTGGTTGCTGACAAAGGAAAGGATATGATTGGGGAAGAATAGGAAAAGGATAATGGGAAGGCCCCAGTGTTGGAGGAAAGGCCTACCTACCAACCACCATAAAAGATCAGAGTCTTTTCAAGGAGAAAAGGTATTGTGAGGAAGCAACAATCTATTGCCACCCAAACTGCATCTGAGGATTCTGAGCCTAAGGGGTCAAGAGCTTCCTCACCATTACATGAAATTCCACCACTGTCTCCCCCAAGGCAAGCGGCTCCACAAGTGATTGAGTTGGATTCACCTCCAAGAATTCCCTCACCACCAAGATAGCCACTACCAAAGAAGCAAAAGGTTGAACAAAGCAGCTTGGTGGATTATCTAGATGACTCAGATGATGATATCATTGTCACTGAGGAGGATATGAGATAGGGAATGCCCTCTCCCCCTAGGGAGATAATAGAACTAGAAAGCAGCCTCAGGTTGGGCAAGGTAGACCTCAGGGGGATGAGCAACACAGATGACCTTAGGGAGGAAGTTTGCAAGACCTTCATGATAGATGATTCATTTGTCGAGACCCCTACTTTTAGAGAGTTTGCTTAGATGGAAAAGAGAGATGAATATGTTGATAATGTTGCCAAAAAGAGAAACTTGCACCCTAAATTACCAAAATAAGTTATTCAGGCTGAGGTTAGAAAGGAAATGAAAGAATAGTTTCAGAAGATAACAGGTGAATAAGGCAGAGAGTTGGTGAAGAAAAGTGGTATTTTATTGCTGCCAGAGTGGGATTTAGCCTCAGCAATTGCTTTTGACACAGTGAGGATGCATGATAGACCTTTGTATCAAACAGAGTAGGAAGCAAAATTGGCTTTGCAGGGGTCTGCTTTTAGCGAAGAATAGGAAACACTTACTATTTGGGCATTGGCCCCAGGTGCAAGGAAACCTGCAATTGTTGAGCCTGCTCCAAACATAAGTGGAAGGCTAATTATTAGGAGAGTGTCTGATGCCCCAGCAATTGAGGCAACAACCATGTCATTAAACATTTCCAAATTCACAAAGGCAATAGTATAGAATATCACTAAGGAAAGAGATCAATATAGAACCAAGTATAATGACATGGTTGTAGAGTATAACGAGAGTCAGTAAAAGGTTTCCAAGTTGGAAACTGAAGTGACATTGTTAAAGAAACAATTGTAAAATATGCATGCTCATGCCCCAACATAGACTGACTCTGTTGTCCTTCCATAAGTTTCAATAGAAATCATTCTATGCAATCTTGGAGATGCATCCCTTGCAGTTGAGGAGCCAAGCACATCAAGTGCAGCTCCATCAAGTGAGCCTACTAAAGGAGAATTATTGGATCAAATTGAGGCGTATAAGAAATTGTTGTCATAGATCAATGAATCAATTTATTTAAGTAATATGAAGATTGTAACTATAGTTCTTGAACACTTGAATAAAGGAATTGATAGGAGATTAATTACCATTCATTCAAATTATTCTTGTATGTTTGATGCCATAAAGGATTTCGATAAGGAAAAGGATGTTGTAACATCATTAATGGATACATGGATCCCTAGAGCCCGAGCATTAAGAGACATGGCAATTGCAACCAAGCATGTCAAGGATGCACCTCCTAACATTGTCCCAACTCTCAAGCTTGTAAATTCAATTAAGGATTTTCAAGGGGTGGTAGGTCCTTTGGAAATAAATATTAGGGAGCTTGTCAAAAACTTTGTTGAATGGAATTTTAGTTTGCTTCTTGTTATTTTGAGTGAAAATGGTGGGGTTAAACCTCTACAATTGTGGAAGGACCAGGAAAAACAAATAATATCTTCTCAAGTTAATCTCATCTGTGACAATGTTGATTTAGATATGTTGAGAAGAAGCATGGATAAACTGATTCACACTGGCATTTTCTTAGAGGAATTTGACAAGGAAGCTAATCAAGTGGTTATCAAGTACACACCCTACAGGACCAAAGCAGATGAACTTGTCAATTTCATTTGGCCAACAGAGGAGGAGTATCAGTTATGGAGGTCCAAGTATGTTAACACTTTAGATTTCTAAATTGCTGAAGTTATAAAAGGAGATACAATACATGGTCAAGTATAATGCAGGTCTGGCCTTTGATATTACGAATGGTGAAACATACAAGACATGGGAAGGCTGGGGTGCCTAAATTTACCAAGGCACCTTCCTAATCCATAGCCCCATCTCTGAAGTATGTAGGCCATTTTGTTATATAACAGTACATCACAATGGGCTATTTTTCACTTTCAATTGAATAACTTCATATAAAATGTTAAGAGATTAGATTTGTCAATTAATAAAATTTTCTAATTCTAGCATAGAAAGTCATTACATTCATTAGGAAATTCATGTACTAATAGTAAATCCTATTTTTTATTTATTTTCCCTGGTTTAGACTGCAAAATAACAATATATATTTACTATTTTCTTAGATGCAAATTGCAAAATGTTAAGTATATGTAAAGTATTGATTTAGGGAGTGTGAACCTAAGGTAGTATATGTAAATGTTAATGTTTTGGTGATTATTATATTATTCATTTATTGAATATATTTGATCTGAGATGATTTTGTTGAAATTAGAAAAAAATAATTACTCCCTCTTTTTATAGTATTTATTATTAGTTTATTGTATATAAAATTGGCCAGATCTTACATATCAATTTACAAATATTGTGCTTCTTTTAATTCAAGATTGGTGACATATGTCATGGATTGCATACGTGGAACATAGTTTGGAAACTCTATTAAATATTATCTATATACTTAAGTCAAATCAAGTATAAATATTTGCATGCAGATTAAATTCATTTGAACAGATATATCATATCACTTAAATATTGGCATGCCTGGAAAGATATCCCAAAGCTTTGAAGTTGAGCGCCATTAATGAAGCCTGGCTCTATTTAATGGAGCCCAACAATTCTTTCTCATACCAAATATTGAAGCTAGCCAACAAATAAAATGGATATGCTAATTTGCCTTATAACACTACGAAGGCAAATTGCTTTCTTGGGATTCATCACAAACTCGAGGCTTAAAGTGATAACGAAGCCTCACAAAATTTCCCATTTGCGCTTCCTGGAGTTGGAAGCCATGAAAATGGTGCTTGGGAGGGATTTCTTAACAGATAGGAATAGATGCAGAGTGAATTCCAACATAGCTTCTTGGTTCTTCGTGTCATTGTTGGACCTTGGAGGTGTGAAGGTGGATATTCTTGTTATGTTGCAAGAAATTTTTAAGCCAGAGTTTCTGGGTAATGATTTGGAGGTGGTTCTTAGGGCAGAGATGGGTGTGGGGATTTTGTGGTCTTTTGACCTGTCATTGGTGGTTTTTGGGGTAGAGATGGGTGTGGGGGTTTCGAAGCTTCTGTTTCTTCTCAACATGATAGATGGGGCTCTCACCTGCCACCGTCACTGGGCCACCATTAGTTAGAATTTTCTAAGGCGCTCTCAAGCTCTCAACATGAAGTCAAATTTGGAATGGGTGTTGTGCTTCGTAGAGCTGGTGGAAACAAATGATTTCTATGGTTTCCCTTAGCCAGTGTTTTGATTTTTTCTATGTAATTTTGATGTAATATTATCATATCGGCAAGAAACCCTTGGGAAAGAATATGTAATACATGGGAATTTTGTGTAACATAATGATATGCCAAGGGCATAGCTATCCCCTAACTATAATTTTTTTTTGAATTAATATCAATTGAATACCCGCTTTGTGGTTTATCGACAAAAAAAATTAAAAATATTTGCATGCAGATTTAAAACATAAATCAATACAAATGAAAAAAGAAAGTTGCCAGCAAACTGACAAATTACATTATAGACACTAAATGTTGTCACTAAAAGTAGATCTATATAAAAACAACTATATGTTTATTATTTATATCATAAATTACTCAACCGTTTGATGAACATTTGATGGATGGTTGTAGTTGCATTCTAAAATGAAATGCACAGAGCGCTAGGCTTGCGAACTTAAATCTCTAAAATCACTCTATAACCATTAGATTTACAAAGATCAACGGTTTAGAAATTGCTGTGAACTATCAATGCAGGACATCTATCAGCCATGTACTAATTGTGTAGTCCAGAAGCAATACATTGACTTGGCATTTCATTCAATTTAATGTTCATTAAAAAAAGCAAAATTTCTACTGCTAAGTGATTTTATTTTTAAGTGAGGGTTAGCACATGGGGAGATTTCAGATTGCTCATTGTAGTGCACCAGGGATATTTTAGATTGCTCATTGCAGTGCCACTTCCAACAAAGTCGGTAAGACAAAAGACATAATTCCTAGGCTATGTTTCATCATTTCTTAAAATCTTATTTTGTCAAACTTTTTTCTTAAAATCTTATTTTGTCAAACTTTGGGTTTAGGGTTGAGAGACTTAAGAAAAATTAATGAGGACTTAAGAGGGAATTCACAATTTCACACTGTATAAGCATGTCTACCACCACTAGCAGACCAAACAAAGTTTTTGGGAAAGGCAAAGCAAGTTCAGATAGAAAAATAGATTATTCTGGATTGCTTAAAACCTCAGGTTTGACTAATGAATACCATGATATTTATGATCCTAAAATATATGGTAAACTTACCTTAGAACATATATTTTCATGTGAAAATAAGGTTGAAAACCAAATGCAAGTTAATAGTATCAATACACTGTGGATAACTAGATTAGGGTGCATGATGTTACATGAGGTTTTCCCTTGCCCAGAATTTATCATGGTCTATGCCCACAATTATGATGATAACAAAAGAGCAATTGTAAATAAAGATACCAAAGAAGAAATTTTATCCATTAATGCAAAATAATTTGGAAAAGTGTTGGGGTTTACAACTGAAAAATTTGGAGATGTCCACATTGACCTAGAAAAGCTTGCTAGTGATTATGAAGCAGTGGATGAAAGGGACAAAAATGTTTTCCTAAATAAAATAGTTCAAGAAAGAAACAAGTTAAAAGGTAACCTTAAGCGTCCTTATCGTTTGGAAATTTTTAGATCATGAGCTCAGGATACTATTTCCATGCTAGCATTTTGCCTCGAACTGGATAGCAATTGGGAAGTGGATGCAAGCCTCCTTGAAATGGTATATAATATCCATTATGGTATTGGTGTACATGTCAAATATAACTTTATTGAGCACATTGTAGAATCCATGCATAAACAATTTTTAATGATTAAAGGAGGTTCCACCAAGACATTTAGGTTCACAACCTACTTGTGCTATTTTTTTCTATTCAAATTTAGTGGAATGTTTCAGACCAACAAGCTTCAGATTCAACCCTATAGTAATGTTGAGGAAAAGAAAATGGCTCCAATATATGATTGGACCACTAAGATAAGGATGCATGATTCTTGAAGGAACTATAATAATTTTGTAGACTAGTTTTTGGCTCCATTGCATCAAGCAATTAGAAATAGTCCAATGCCTAGATTGTAAGGAAAGCACAGGTGCGGAAAACAGCTTCCCTAATGTTAATTCCCAGGGGACAGTGTAGACCAGTCACTTTTCAAATTACAATAACACAGATGAATACACAAGAGAAACCAAAATAGACAATATTTAGAACACAGACACACAGAATTACGTGGGAAAACCCTTACGGGTAAAAAACCCACCACCACAAGAAAACAATCTTTATTACAGTAAGATATACAGTTACAATAAAGAACTCAGCTTCTTGCTCTGGTGTTTGATTCTCGACATCATACACAGTTCATCTCCCTGTACATTTACAGAACGAACCTTTATTCAAGTCTCATCATCATAATACCAACGACACCTATAGACATATCATTCTATTTCCAATCTGCAAGAACAAGAGTCGTTACAGACTTCTGCTCTAACTGATAGAACAAATTCCTCATACGTCGCTGCCATCTAACCGTCGCAACGGTTCACATTTCAGTGAGGCGTTTAGTCCCACATGTACCAAGTCGCAAAGGACTTTGCAGTTTATAACCGCCAACAGGCGAAAGAGTATTGTCAGCAATTTTGTTGCCGACAATACCAAGCCTCCAAGTCCATCGGCATAACAACTCCCATCGGCCCTCAGACTTCACCTCCCACCGATGAGCATTGTCTCCCCGATCACCAAGGTTACCATCGGTATGACATTCTCCATCGGCAAAAGATCTAGCCCTCGCTCCGACAGAGGTTTGTCTCACCGATACCAATAAGACTTCCATCAGGATGTCCGCAGTACATCGGCCCAACACCTTTAGCCGACGGGTATTCTCTTGCCGATAGACATACGCCATCGGAGTGACTACTCCTGTCGGAGTAACTCCACAAAGTTTGGCCGATAGGCCTTGTCTTGCCGACGACCGTATCCTTCGTCGGAGTGACTACTCCTGTCGGAGTAACTCCACAAAGTTTGGCCGATAGGCCTTGTCTTGCCGACGGTTGAATGCTTCCATCGGGGTGACACTCAGCATCAGACAAACCTTCGATGCTTATTCCGACGGCCCTTGTCTCACCGATGCCAATGGTCTTCAACACGGTCCTGCCGATAGTGCTTCGTCACAGCGATGCCGACATCGCATATCCTCAGACCAATGAACCAAGGAACAGTTGAACTAAAATTCATTGAACCTACCAAATGAACTCTAGAAAGGTTCAACAAAGAGGTTCAAAACATAGGTTCAACTAAGAGGTTCAAGTAGTAATTTGAGACACAAGTTCTCTTCATAGATTGCCTATATCATGTAGAGATTGCATTCAACTAGGAAAAGAAATACAATTGGTTGATTAGTACTTATTGGAAGAATATATTGTGCTAAGATTTTATGGATTAGGAGTAGAGCCATACAAACTTCCAATATATGTGATAGAAAGGGTTTTTGCATTAGAATATGTAAGGCATATGCAGATTACTAATGAACTACACATTGCCAGTTAGCAAAAGAAGACCTTATTTCCTTATTTACCTATTTCATGTGGTGGGTTCACATTGGAGAGAAAAGCATTTAAGGTGGTACATGATCTTTTGAATTTTTTAAATTTTGATGTTGTCTATCACTAGCAGTATGATCCATCTAACACCATTAAAACAATGATTGTGGCCAATAAGAATGTTGCAAGTAGAATTCAACATCAAAGTAAACCTTTGCTTGAAAACTTGAGAAACAAGGATTCTTGGGATGAGGTCAAAATAGCAATGGAGAAAATTATTGCTGAGAAAGGTATTTCTTTTGAACAATTGTCAGCAGAAATTATGGCATTGCACCAAAATACAAGAGCACTAGCAGAGAATCAAAACAAGAGGTACAACAATTTTTATGAAAAAGGTGATAAACCATCTATTAGAGTAAAAATGCAAGAATCTCTAGATATGTCTGTTACAAGCAAAAATTGGTCATGATAAAAAATTACTACATTTTGGTCTATGAGGAAGGAGCTAGGTGAACCAAGAACTATTACAG
The DNA here is from genome assembly GCA_027924645.1 of Cunninghamia lanceolata. Classification (NCBI taxonomy): domain Eukaryota; kingdom Viridiplantae; phylum Streptophyta; class Pinopsida; order Cupressales; family Cupressaceae; genus Cunninghamia; species Cunninghamia lanceolata. The sequence continues at coordinate 8,004,087 of BSBN01000303.1, read as the reverse complement.
AGTATAGAGAAATCGATGAAGATGATGAGTTTAGCAAATTGTGGAATATAGAGCATCCCAATGAACATGAACATGAAGAAACTAATAATGAACCTTATGATGATAGGGATGAACAAAGCAATTTTAAACCTAGTTTAATTCAGGCCACAAAAGAATCATATACTTCAAGAGCAACCATAGCTGAAAATATGGGTTATCATGGTGGTGGTTTGGGGTCCCAAGGATAAGGCATTTGGAACCCAATAGATTTAGTCACCAGAAAACTAGTTGATAAATGAGGCCTTGGAGCTGAATCAACTAATAAAATAGACCAAGGGCATACAAGTATAGCTGAAATAATTCATTTTGTTACAGTTTCAAATCCTAATCCTCATGGTTAGATGCAATCACAACTTGGACATGCCCATGGTGGAGAGCCTAGTGTGACTAGCATTGCCATTGGTGGAGAACTTAGTCAACATGTGCTACAACAACAGGTCCAACAACAAATTACACAAAAGATGACACCAATACAAGATACCACACAAACACTCAGTGATTAAGGGATACAAAAGAGAAAGGATTATGACAGGTCCAAGTCCAACTACCAGTTCCACCACAAAGGAGTTATTTCTAGGCACTCCCCCAGTTAGTGTGGCTACAATAGAAATTGCAAGTACTCCTATTCCTTCACCATTCAAGCATTCCATTATTCCTGCATCCTTAGGTTTTGATTACATTCAAGAGTTTAAAAAGAAATCAGAATTGTATAAAAAATAAAAGAAGCAACTAATGGAGAGTGTGTATGTTGTAACTTCAGAGCCTGCAACAACCATGAGATTACCCACATTTGACACAAATTCAAAAATCATGGAGTACACAATTGTTGTTCCCACAGTTCAAAATAAACTAGAAAAATAGATGGATCGATCTAAATTTCAGGTGAGCAGTTTCCAATTTAATTTTTGTGGATTAAAAAATACTGACAAAATTAATATATCAAAGAAGAACAATGAATTGGTGTACACATCATTGCTAAAGCATGATAGAGAGAAAGAAAGGTTGCAGAATCAAATAGAAAAATTACAGACAGACTTAGCAAATGAGAAAGCAAAGAGGAAAGCAATAGATAACAAGAGTAATGAATTAGAAAAAAGAATAAAAAAATCTACCTCTACATCAACAAGCAAAGAGGATAAACAAACAGAGGTGGAATTGAATGGACTGAAGCAAAGGTTAGATGAGAGGAAAAAGAGATATGATGAGGAAAAATCCACTTCAGAAAAATTAAGACAAAGCATTGGGAAAGCAAATGAACAGTGGGAACAAAAATTGGAGAAAGAGAAAAAAATTGAAACATTGGCCACAGAGCTTATGGAAGCAAAAAATGAAATAAAATCTTGTCAAAATAAGTTAACTGAATTTTGTAGACAAACAATGAGGCATATTAAACAAAAGATCTAGGAGTAAATAATGTAGAGGATTGATCATTTGTGTGAATTGTTTCAATTGATTGATGCCATGAGACTACATCATAAGAAGTCGAGCAAATATTTAATGGATAACCAAAATGTGCAACTATAGGCAGAAGAGAAATCTGCAAATCAAGTTCTAGAAACAGTCTACAAAGCCAGTGATAATGAATTGATTTCAAAAGGCATTACTAATCGGATTGAATCCTCAATGAAGGTGACATCTATCATTCAAAAGTGTTCAAGAATGTGTGAAATAGTATAATTTATGATTGAGTCTACAACAAAGATTAAGGAGGATGAAAAGGTAAGGAACTTGACAAAGCTTGATTTGCCATGGGCTTTTGACACAAATGAGCGATTCATTGGAAAGGATAATTTCAAAAAGAAGATGGAGGATGCAAGGAAGATTGATTTGGACCAATTTCCTCAGAACCTAGATGAGGCAAACTTTTTGGATTCCATCAAACCATTGATAACCTTGAATGTATCTTTGGTTGAAACATTCAAGTCAAGATCCAAATTGAAATTCGATCATACATTGTTAACAAAAATTCAAGTCAGACAACATCAGCTAGAAGAAATGACAATTCCACCACCTGAACAGTGGAGTTTGCCAAAAATGTTGTTAGAATGATTTGATATTGATAATATGAGTTTCCAAGTTCCAACTCAGCTCTATGCAGAGTTGTCTTTGAGAAAGATTTTACATTGCCTCTATGTATTCCTTCATTTGAAAAGCAATAGAAAACTCAAATTTAGTAATGTGTTGATGTTCAATTATCTGTATTATTTATTTTATCAATTGAAGAAAAACTCTGGTTTCAACTACTAGATACACGTTCAACGATTGTTGATGTTCATTGTTGTATATGATACTATTGTTAATATGTTAAGCTAATGTTATTTACCATTTCAAATGTTTTATTCACATGCCATTGAGACCGCCCGCTATCCCTCTGGCTTCAGTAGTGTTTAGATCTATGACAGTGGGATAGCACGAAATGGTCCAGATTAAGTCTGGGCCCATCAACTTGCATGCTATTTAACCTCCTTAGTCATCTGCCTAGCAGCTTAACTTTTTTATCATCAGACGGTTAAGATTAAAACATCTTACTGCATATTTGCCCATGTGCTTTAAAATTCCTTTAAGTGCTACTCATTGTTTAAAACCCAATGCAACTCCTTCGAAATATTTGACAAAATATTTCATGTCTTCTAAAATCTCTTCAACGGTCCCGATAAAGATGTTGGTGTAATTAAATATTTAATTACACTTTAATAAGTTTACTTAGGGCTTATTTTTAGTCTTAGGTTAATATTAAGTCATATTAGGATTTGATTTAACTTGCAAATATAAAAGCAAGTTGTAACATGTAATTCAAAATCTTTTTCATTAATTGCATCCATTTATTGTGCAAATTGTTCTCTTGTGCTTTTTTTCTCTATAGAAGGTTAATCTTTGGCTTGTAGAAGATTTTGGTGTTTCAGGTTTATCATAAACTTCAACATGGTATCAGAGCTCCAAATCTGCAAGCTCCTTCTCAGATCTAAGAAAATTTTGACGAAGAGTTTTTTTAGGATGCATTTTTTAGCAAAACGGACCTCACCATTGTGCTCAAAAGGCCCAAAAACCCCTATTTTTCATATAAGGCACTCTATATTTTGCTAACAGAAAATTTCTGGGTGTTTTTTAGGGTTTCAAAAAAATTAGTTCTGTGAAATCCGTACCTATACGGAATCTATACGACCGTATGGCACCTCAATTTCTGTGTCATTCTCATTTGAGCTAATTTTTATTTTGGAGTTGCCTCACTTTGCATGTCATCTCAATTTTCGTGCCATCTCGATTTCTATGCACAGCTATAGCTGAGTTTTTTTATTAATTTCTTAATAAAAAGGGAATTTTTTATTTTTAAGGGATAGCCCCTAGGGTTTAACAGTTGGTCACATGGGGGACCAGCCCCTAGCTTCCAGGTGTTAGCCCCCAGAGACTCAACTCTTGGTCATATGAGTGACTAGTGCCCTAGCTGCCAACCCTCAGAGACTCAGCCCCTAGTCACATGGGCATCCAGGAGCTTCAATAGTGTTTTTTTTTTGTCTCTTTGCCCTAAAGGAGTAGTTTTGGTAAATCGGGCATATCTTGAGCATACGGAGTCAGATTTTCAAAAACAAATATGCATCGAAAAGCTGGTTTATTGGTACAATTTATTGTTGTTTGAAGTCCAGATACAGTTTTTGGCCTCTGAGCTCATATCTTTTTGCCACAATTTCCAATTTTCACAATTCTTGTGAAATTGGAAAGGTGTTAAGGAGATCTACATAGCCATCTATAAAAATTTTCTAAATTCAGCCCCAGGTATTCTTTATTCAGTTTGTCAGTTTTAAGGCTTCTGTTTGATATTCTGGACATTTTGGCCCCTGGAGAAGTTCTATTTGTTTTATTGGGCTTCATTTATCAACATTGATATATATATTTAGATTATTGATCTCTGATCTCATTTATTTGAGGAGATATCATGGGTTTTGCTATTCACCCTTCTATGGTAACATTGGGTAAAGATAATTATGAGTCTTGGCAAAAGGGCATCTTGACACATCTCAAGTGGCTTAATCTTTTGCCTTATCTTTATGGACTCATACCTGAACTAGATAAACTTGGGAGGAAATATGCATGGGAAACTTATATTGATCATATTGTAGGATTGATTAGTTCTAGTGTTGATTATGACACTATGTGTTCTATCTCACATATTGAGTGTCCACGCACTCTTTGGACTAGCATTTGGGAGATCAATGGAGACCCACATATCTCTCCATTCCCAGATGATCTTGTTATGGATTACCACATAACCCTTGATGATGTAGATTGCATACCTTTTGATGATAATACAGTTGAGAATCTTGCATATTTGAAAGGTCTTGCTAGTTCATATGACATAGAGACTTCACTTGCTTCTCCTTCTCCTCTTATCGAAATCACATCTTTACTACCTGATGCTACATCAGATTCCTTGTAGTAGGACATTATTAGTCTTCCAGAGATAGCTCATTGACATCTACTAGATATATCATTGTTGTTTGTAGAGTCCCATCTGGCAGATTTGGAGGACCACATTAAGGACATTTGTCTTCTCTTTGATGATAGCTTCTATGGAGTTGCATCACCATCATATTCTTCAGAGATTGTCCTTCATCCTCCTATTCAGTCAAAGTTTTGCAGTGGATTGGAGACATTTGAGCAATTTTCTAGAACATTGTTGTTGTCTTTAGATCATGTGCAGAGTTCAGAGACATTTATCCTTCTTCCTATATATTCTTATATGGAATGGGAAGACATTATCCACACATCTGCAGTTCTATTTCTTCCCAAGGGGAGCAATGTTGTTCGACGTTCATGGGTCTTCATCTTTATCCTATGTCAAGCATCTTCCAACACTGTAGGAGTCATCTTGAGGAGTGGCTACATGGTCTCTCTTCTCATCTCTATTTTGGGAGGAACCATTTCCTCACATGGGGTTTCATCCTTCTCACTTCTAGGGGGTCACCAGACCTCTCTTCATCCTCTCTTATGGGGGGTTGTATATCTATTGATTGTACTTTTGTGATGGATTCAATTCTTGGGGGGTCTTAGTGTTAGTCCTTCTTCCATCACATGTTCATGTACTTGTTGTATTTTCTCTCTTTTGGAGAGGACTTTTCTCCCACTGGATTTTTCTCCTTTCTCTCCACTTTATGAGAGATTCTTGTTGTTCAAGGGTACCTAACATGGCCTTGTAGTTGGGACCCATTCTTGCATTAGTTGCATAGTTTTCATTTCTCCCTAAGTTGTACTTATGGGGGGTGTGGTGCAGGAGCTCCACAGTTTAATCATTGTGTTGGCTTTTTTTTTTCCTAGTTGTTTTTTTCATGTTATTTTGTTTACCTCTAAGGCTTTGAAAGCCATTTTGATGTTTTGAAATAAAGACTTAGTCATTTAGAGTGACTAGTCCATTAGGATGTTAGTAAGGCCTATTTTATAGGAATGTTTCTTTTTGAAACTTAGTGTTTTTTTGAAACTTAGTGTTTTTTTGAAAAAAGGCTAGTTCCAACATTTCACTGCCTCTCATAGGCAGTTGTAAGAACAGAACGGGAAGTGGAAAGGCCAAAAAACTTTCTATAAACTTCATTTTTTTAAACATGCCAAATATGAATGGAGAGGAGTTTATTAAGGAAAAAAATAGTGTTTTTCTGCTTTTTGTTGAAAACAGCCTTCTTGTACGGCCTGGTACGGATAGCAAGAGATCTATGGTCTGGAAAACGTTGTTGTAGGTTGAATCACTTTTCATTTACATTTACTTAGAGATTTTGAAACATTTTTATTGCTTTGTTTGATTCCATTGTGTGCAAACTAGTTGTTTAACCCTCCACAGCTAGGGTTTGGACAAAATGCTCCATTCTTCCTCTGTCCTCTGAAGGTGGTCACCCATTTCTTGGTGGGATGGAGGAAGATAAAGTAGTTTTTATGTTTTTGATGTTTGTATGGTGGTTATCCTTCCTCCATGGTGGTTGGTATGCTGCTATCTAGTCAAAAAGACAGTGACTAGTTAGTTTTGAAAAGGCAGAAGACAGGAAAATGCAAGAATAGTCAAAGATTGATCAAATGGTGGTTGATCTTTGGGTTTTGGAAGAAAGTAGACTTGCACAAGAGCCCTACTGATCCAGGCAAAGGGTCCTTGATCTATTTCTTTCCCCTAATCTCAAGCTAGACTGTCTTCTAGAAGAAAAACAACAGCTTACTGTCAGAAATAACAGTTTGTTGTTCCTGCATGTGGTGGTACAGTACGGTCTGAAAGTTTAAGGAATGGTAAATGTTTTAAGATAGGCATTTGGACTGTGCATCAAGTGGTGAAGGTCATTTGGGATTTAGAGGAGTTAGTATTGGTTTATCCACTCCTTTTTGTTACAAGGTCTAATTCTCTTTAAACACTGTTTCTCTAAGACAGTCATAAGACAGTTTTTTGTTCTCTGACAGAGTAAGTATGGAGGTGAGGTGTTGGGTCAGTGATCATGTTGATCTTGCCTTGGTAGATGTATGTTGTGTTTAGATCCTTGATGGTAGAGGAGTTATGCTGGTTTAGTTAATGCTAGGCTACAAGAGATAAACTGTCATCTTAACACTATCCTAGGACAGTCAAGCTGCAATTGCTGTCCTCTGTCCTATATAACACAGTGTGAGCCTGCATGGGAGTAAATGGCTGTTTGTTTACATTGAGTGTTTAGTATGCATTGAGTGTTGAGGGTCATTTGAGGCCTTGAGAAGTTGATTGAACCAATTCTATAAGACTTAAGCCTTCTTCAAACACTGTCCTAGAACAGTCCTACTGTTGTTACTGTCCATTGCCCTAGAGAATGCAGAAATTAGTCTTTTGGTCAGAGACCTCATGATAGTCATGATTCCTTGACAAGTATGTGTTAACAATTATAGGTGGACACTATTGGTAGAGGTGTGGGTAGTAGGTTGTGAGTCCTCAAAAGGTGGATTGTGTATAGAGATTGGATTGAGCAGTGACTCTCCAAAGTGAGTGGTGAGTAGCCTGAGTGGATGACATCAGAGGGTGATCCTAGGCTAAGTTGATTCTTAGAGTAGCCTTGTGTAGGCTTGTAAACACAAACACCTTTGTAAACGTCTTGGAGAAAGTTGAGTGACTTAAGTTCATTGAGTGAACTTCAACAACTTTACCTTTACCTCTGCATCAGGGTGTTGGTGTAATTAAATATTTAATTACACTTTAATAAGTTTACTTAGGGCTTATTTTTAGTCTTAGGGTAATATTAAGTCATATTAGGGTTTGATTTAACTTGCAAATATAAAAGCAAGTTGTCACATGTAATTCAAAATCTTTTTCATTAATTGCATCCATTTATTGTGCAAATTGCTCTCTTGTGCTTTTTTTCTTTATAGAAAGTTAATCTTTAGCTTGTAGAAGATTCTGATGTTTCAGGATTATCATAAACTTCAACATGGTATCAAAGCTCCAGATCTGCAAGCCCCTTCTCAGATATGGGAAAATTTTGAGAAAGAGTTTTTGTAGGGTGCATTTTGAGCAAAACAGACCTCACCATTGCGCTCAGAAGGCCCAACAACCCCTATTTTCATATAAGGCACTCTATATTTTACTGACAGAAAATTTCTGGGTGTTTTTTAGGGTTTCAAAAAATTTGGTTCTGTGAAATCTGTACCTGTATGGAATCTGTACAACCATATGGCGCCTCGATTTATGTGCCATTTTTATCTGAGCTTATTTTGATTTTGGAGTTGCCTCAGTTTGCATGTTATCTCAATTTTTGTGCCATCTTGATTTTTGTGCATAGGGACAGTTGAGTTTTTTATTAATTTCTTAATAAAAAGGGAATTTTTTATTTTTGAGGGCTAGACCCTAGGGTTTAACCGCTGGTCACATAGGGGACCAGACCCTAGCTTCCAAGCATCATCCCCTAGAGACTCAGCTCCTGGTCATATGAGTGACCAGTGCCCTAGCCACCAGCCCCCGTAGACTCAGCCTGGTCACATGGGCGTCCAGGAGCTTCAATAGTGCTTTTTTTGGCCTCTTTACCCTAAAGGAGCAGTTTTAGTAAATCGGGCATATCTTGAGCATACGGAATCAGATTTTCAAAAACAAATAGGCATCAGAAAGCTAGTTCCGAGAATAATCCATTGGTATAGGTACTTTTCCATTTTTTGTAGATTGGTACAGTTTATTGCTATTTGAAGTCCAGATACAATTTTTAGCCTCCGAGCTCGTATCTTTTTACCACAATCTCCAATTTTTGTGATTCTTGTGAAATTGGAAAGGTATTAAGGAGCTCTAAACATCCATCTATTAATTTTTTCCAGATTTAGCCCCAGGTATTCTTTATTCAGTTTGTCAGTTTGATGGCTTCTGTTTGATATTCTAGACATTTTGGCACCTGGAGAAGTTCTGTTTGTTTTATTGGGCTTCATTTATCAACATTGATATATATTCAAATTGTTGATCTCTGATCTGATTTATTTGAGGAGATATCATGGGTTTTGCTATTCACTCTTCTGTGATAACATTAGGTAAGGATAATTATGAGTCTTGGCAAAAGGGCGTCTTGACACATCTCAGGTGGCTTAATCTTTTGCCTTATCTTTATGGACTCATACCTGAACCAGATACACTTGGGAGGAAATATGCATGGAGAAATTATATTGATCATATTGTAGGATTGATTAGTTCTAGTGTTTATTATGACACTATGTGTTCTATCTCACATATTGAGTGGCCATTCACTCTTTGGACTAGCATTTGGGAGATCTATGGAGACCCACATATCTCTCCATTCCCAGATGATCTTGTTATGGATTACCACATAACCCTTGATGATGTAGATTGCATACCTTTTGATGATAATATAGTTGAGAATCTTGCATATTTGAAAAGTCTTGCTAGTTCAGAAGACACAAAGACTTCACTTGCTTCTCCTTCTCCTCTTATCGAGATCACATCTTTACTACCTTTTGCTACATCAAATTCCTTGCTGCAGGACATTATAAGTCTTCCAGAGATAGCTCATTGGGACACATATCTACCAGATATATCATTGTTGTTTGTAGAGTCCCATCTGGCAAATTTGAAGGACCACATTGAGGACATTTGTCTTCTCTTTGATAACAACTTCTATGGAGTTGCATCACCATCATATTCTTCAAAGATTGTTCTTCATCCTCCTATTCAGTCATAGTTTTGCAATGGATTGGAGACATTTGAGCAGTTTTCTGGAGCATCGTTGTTGTCTTTGGATCATATGTAGAGTTTAGAGACATTTATCCTTCTTCCTATATATTCCTATCCAGAATGGGAAGACATTATGCACACATCTGAAATTATATTTCTTCCCAAGGGGAGAAATGTTGTTCGACGTTCGTGGGTCTTCATCTTTATCCTGTGTCGAGCATCTTCCAACACTATAGGAGTCATCTTGAGGAGTGGCTACATGGTCTCTCTTCTCATCTCTATTTTGGGAGGAACCATTTTCTCGCATGGGGTTTCATCCTTTTCACTTCTAGGGGGTCACCAGACCTCTCTTCATCCTCTCTTATGGGGGGTTGTATATCTATTGATTGTACTTTTGTGATGGATTCAATTCTTGGGGGGTCTTAGTGTTAGTCCTTCTTCCATCATATATTCATGTACTTGTATTTTCTTTCTTCTGGAGAGGAGTTTTCTCCCACTGGGTTTTTCTCCTTTCTCTCCACTTTATGAGAGATTCTTGTTGTTCATGGGTACCTAACATGGCCTTATAGTCGGAACCCATTCTTGCATTAGTTGCATGGTTTTCATTTCTCCCTAAGTTGTACTTATGGGGGGTGTTGGTGTAATTAAATATTTAATTACACTTTAATAAGTTTACTTAGGGCTTATTTTTAGTCTTAGATTAATATTAAGTCATATTAGGATTTGATTTAACTTGCAAATATAAAAGCAAGTTGTCACTTGTAATTCAAAATCTTTTTCATTAATTGCATCCATTTATTGTGCAAATTGTTCTCTTGTGCTTTTTTTTCTCTATAGAAGGTTAATCTTTGGCTTGTAGAAGATTTTGGTGTTTCAGGTTTATCATAAACTTCAACATGGTATTAGAGCTCCAAATCTGCAAGCTCCTTCTTAGATCTAGGAAAATTTTGAGGAAGATTTTTTTAGGATGCATTTTTTTAGCAAAACGGACCTCACCATTGTGCTCAAAAGGCCCAAAAACCCCTATTTTTCATATAAGGCACTCTATATTTTGCTAACAAAAAATTTCTGGGTGTTTTTTAGGGTTTCAAAAAAATTAGTTTTGTAAAATCCGTACCTATACGGAATTTGTACGACCGTATGGCACCTCGATTTCTGTGTCATTCTCATTTGAGTTAATTTTTATTTTGGAGTTGCCTCACTTTGCATGTCATCTCAATTTTCGTGCCATCTCGATTTCTATGCACAGCTACAGCTGAGTTTTTTTATTAATTTCTTAATAAAAAGGGAATTTTTTATTTTTAAGGGATAGCCCCTAGGGTTTAACCGTTGGTCGCATGGGGGACCAACCCCTAGCTTCCAGGTGTTAGCCCCCAGAGACTCAGCTCTTGGTCATATGAGTGACTAATGCCCTAGCCGCCAGCCCCCAGAGACTCAGCCCCTGGTCACATGGGCATCTAGGAGCTTCAATAGTGTTTTTTTGGTCTCTTTGCCCTAAAGGAGCAGTTTTGGTAAATCAGGCATATCTTGAGCATACGGAGTCAGATTTTCAAAAACAAATAGGTGTCAAAAAGCTGGTTCCGAGCACAATCCATTAGTATAGGTATTTTTCCATTTTGCATATTGGTACAATTTATTGTTGTTTGAAGTCCAGATACAGTTTTTGGCCTTCAAGCTTGTATCTTTTTGCCACAATCTCCAATTTTTGTGATTCTTGTGAAATTGGAAAGGTATTCAGGAGCTCTACACAACCATCTATGAATTTTTTTCAGATTCAGCCCAAGGTATTCTTTATTCAGTTTGTTAGTTTTATGGCTTCTGTTTAATATTTTGGACATTTTGGCACCTAGAGAAGTTTTATTTGTTTTGTTGGGCTTCATTTATCAACATTGATATATATTCAGATTGTTGATCTCTAATCTAATTTATTTGAGGAGATATTATGGGTTTTTCTATTCACCCTTCTGTGGTAACATTGGGTAAGGATAATTATGAGACTTGGCAAAAAGGTATCTTGACACATCTCAGGTGGCTTAATCTTTTGCCTTATCTTTATGTACTCATACTTGAACCAGATACACTTGGGAGGAAATATGCATGGGGAAATTATATTAATCATATTGTAGGATTGATTAGTTCTAATGTTGATTATGACACTGTGTTCTATCTCACATATTGAGTGCCCACACACTCTTTGGACTAGCATTTGGGAGATCTATGGAGACCCACATATCTCTCCATTCCTAGATGATCTTGTTATGGATTACCACATAACCCTTGATGATATAGATTGCATACCTTTTGATGTTAATATAGTTGAGGATCTTGCATATTTGACCAGTCTTGCTAGTTTAGATGATACAAAGATGTCACTTGCTTCTCCTTCTCCTCTTATCAAGATCACATCTTTACTACTTATTGTTACATCAAATTCCTTGTAGAAGGACATTATAAGTCTTCTAAAGATAGCTCATTGGGACACATATCTACCAGATATATCATTGTTGTTTGTAGAGTCCCATCTAGCAGATTTGGAGGACCACATTGAGGACATTTGTCTTCTCTTTGATGAGAGCTTCTATGGAGTTGCATCACCATCATATTCTTTAGAGATTGTTCTTCATCCTCTTATTCACTCATAGTTTTGCAGTGGATTGGAGACATTTGAGTAGTTTTCTAGAGCATCGTTGTTGTCTTTGGATCATTGCAGAGTTCAGAGACATTTATCCTTCTTCCTATATATTCCTATCTTGAATGGGAAGACATTATGCACACATCTGCAGTTCTATTTCTTCCCAAGGGGAGAAATGTTGTTTGACGTTCATGGGTCTTCATCTTTATTCTATGTCGAGGATCTTCCAGTATTGCAGGAGTCATCTTGAGGAGTGGCTACATGGTCTCTCTTCTCATCTCTATTTTGGGAGGAACCATTTCCTTACATGGGGTTTCATCCTTCTCACTTCTGGGGGGTCACCAGACCTCTCTTCATCCTCTCTTATGGGGGGTTGTATATCTATCGATTGTACTTTTGTGATTGATTCAATTCTTTGGGGGTCTTAGTGTTAGTCCTTCTTCCATCACATGTTCATGTACTTGTTGTATTTTCTCTCTTTTGGAGAGGAGTTTTCTCCCACTGGGTTTTTCTCCTTTCTCTCCACTTTATGAGAGATTCTTGTTATTCATGAGTACTTAACATGGACTTGTAGCCAGGGCCCATTCTTGCATTAGTTGAATTGTTTTTATTTCTCCCTAAGTTGCACTTATGGAGGGTGTTGGTGTAATTAAATATTTAATTACATTTTAATAAGTTTACTTAGGGCTTATTTTTAGTCTTAGGTTAATATTAAGTCATATTAGGGTTTGATTTAACTTGCAAAAATAAAAGCAAGTTGTCACATGTAATTCAAAATCTTTTTCATTAATTGCATCCATTTATTGTGCAAATTGCTCTCTTGTGCTTTTTTTTCTCTGTAGAAGGTTAATCTTTGGCTTGTAGAAGATTCTAGTGTTTCAGGTTTATCATAAACTTCACCAGAAGACACACATCATCTCCCCGCTATCCCTCTAAAAGATGAAAGCTTTTGGTGGGCCCCTAGTGGGCTAGCGGGGAATGACCCAAATTGACTCTAATCTTTAGATCACCACCGTTGATTTTAAATGCTTTGATGTTCAATGCCTATATTGGACGATGGGTCCCACTTTGATAGGCAACAGGTGTCACTAGCCCGCTATCCCTCTAGATTTCTTAAAACATTATTTTATTCAAGCAGGCTGGTGGGAAGCAGTCAGGATTCAATCTACGAGATCCAGTGGCTGAGGCTCCCATTAATGTTCAAATATGCACATGTGAATTGTTAGTGACTTAAAAGCGGACATCTCTAGGTTGACGGGACAAAGGGACATAAAAACTTTGGGGGTCAAGACTTAAGATAAAAGATGAAATATTTAACCCCTTTAAACATTTTGACCCATAATGTTCCCAACCAAGTGATGACCGATGAGACAAGGCAAAGGGGCCGGTAATACTGATGGGTTTGATGGCTAAAGTGTGAACTTGGATGACCAGGAACCAGTGGTAACAAGTCAACTTAAAATCATAATGCAAAAAGCTAAAAGGTTAGGTTTATGTATGAAATGAAGATAAACCCTAAACCCTAAACATAAAACCCTAACCAACGGATTAAATGGTCTATTATAGGAGTATATTTCATTTTCTAACCCATTTGCAGATAAGGCACAGATCAAAATAATTCATAAACTTTGAAAATGATGCAAAATCAAATATCAAATCAAAAACCAAAATTCTACTTTACTGTAAATTTTATGTTTTATGCACAAATCAACGTTAGCAAGGAAATATTAAGCATTGAATTGAATGATGAATCACTAAGTACATGTAAAACTTATCAGTATGACACAATTAAAATATGAAATAATTAATAATATGTTAATGTATTCAATTTGATTCACAATTTCAAGGAATACAATACAAAATATCTGGTGAAGTCACGGTAGGAGGGTGCACAGAATGAACTGTCTGGACCGTGTAGCGAGAGTAGACACAACGGAAACAACTCAAAGAAATAGAACAAATGCAGATTCAGTCATTCAGTATATAATAGAATTTAAATACAGATTGGTCAGCAGCATGCGGGCTTACAATTGGGCTCATAGGCCTGATTTCAAAATATCCACAAGATATAGCTTTGAAGCTCCTTCCCACAAAATCTAAACTATGAACTTATGGGGATGATTACAACTTGATAACTTTCTTTCCTAGGATCTATTACATCAATATATATCATCTCCAGATCAATAGATTCTTCCACGTCAGCCAAGGAAGATCACAAACTCCAATGAAGAGTTGTAATGTGTGAACACGGATAGGTCGGACCTAAATGCATAGAACACCTCCTCCAATGAATGGAATTATGTGTGGATCTTAGGGAAGGATGGCCATGAACCAAGGATTATTGAATGATGTGTCATTAAGCTCCACAAATCAAGGAATGCTCTGCAAGTCTTCTCCTTTAGTTGATTATCAGAGGCTGCCAGGATGCTCTATTTTGAGAAAACAACTGATCTTCTGATAGCAATAACTTTCTAGTAACTAATTCAAATACTCTAAATTCTGGATATGATATAGGTGAATGAATCTAGATGCTAAGTCTAGATCTACAAAATGTGAAATACAACTACGACAGAATGCGGACCAAAATACAGAAATTGCTTCTGACTGAACTACCTAAACTGAACTGGAAAATGAAAAGAAATAAACTAAAATGTAAACAAACTAAAATCCAAATGTTTTTGGTTGATGCAAGATTGCTCTTGAACTAGGGATGCTCCCGCATGACACATCCGGGGTTATTGAAAAAGTAAGTCCCTCACTTTGTTGGGGCTAAGGGAGAAGCAAGACAGTCCACCTCAGCCTAAGAAATCCATGATGAATCTTCTTCCAGTCTGCCTTTCCACTTCACAAGATATTCTTTGTATTGTCTTCCTCTAGTGTTTCATCCAACTCTGCTATCCAAAATGTCTTCAATCTGCTTCGGTGCTTGTTGTGGTAGTTACTTTTTCAAGTCTTCTTCCATGCTGTCACTGAACTCTGCTTCATGATACTGATATAAGTCTGTAATATTAAAAATAGGTGAGATACCCAAGGTCTCCAGTAATTCCACTTCATATGCATTTCCTGAATCAAATGTCCTGAGTATCTCACAAGGTCCAAACTTCATCTTCAACTTGTTATATGTCCCAACTGGAAATCTTGTTTCTCTTAGATATACCATCACTTCATCTCCAACTTCAAATTCCTTATGTCTTCTCTTCTCATCATCCTTCTCTTTATACTTACTGTTCATATTCTCCAAATGTTTCTTCACTTGATCATGTACTGTCTTCATGGGATCTGCAAATTCTTCTGCTTCTACACTTCTCTTTTCCTCTGTACCAATATCTCTCAATTTTGCAACTCCTCTAGGGTTCACTCTGGTAACAATCTCAAAAGGTCTTCTTCCAGTACTCCTATTTACTGAATTATTGTATGCAAACTCTGCTTGTGAAAGAATTAAATCCCAACTTCTTGTCTTCTCTCCAACCAAACATCTCAACAAGTTTCCCAAACTCCTATTCTCTACCTCTGTCTGTCCATCAGTCTATGGATGAAAAGTTGAACTGAACTTCAAATATGTCTTCTTCTTCTTCCAAAGTGTCTTCTAAAAGTATCCAAAAAACTTTGTATCTCTATCTGAAACTATACTCTTAGGTAATCCATGCAATCTCACAATCTCTTTGAAAAATAGGTCTACTACATGCACTGCATCAGTTGTCTTCTTACAAGGTATGAAATGAGTCATCTTTGAAAATCTATCAACCACTACAAATATTGAATCATGTCCTCTCTGTGTCTTAGGGAATCCCATTACAAAATCCATGCTTATGTCTTCCCAAGGTCTCTTTGGTATTGTTAAAGGTTTATACAATTTAGTATTTTGACTACTCCCTTTTGCAACTTGACAAACTCTACAACTTTGTACAAATCTCTGAACATCCTTATGTATCTAAGGCCAAAAGTAATTTTCTTTCACCAAGGCCACTATCTTATCAATGCCAAAATGTCCTGCCAATCCACCATTGTGTTTCTCCTTGATCAAATTATCCCTCATTGAACTTCTAGGTATGCACAACTAATTTTCTTTGAACAACATATCATCTTAAATAAAATAATCCAGCCACTTACTCCTATCTATCACAACAGGTTCCTTACATGCTTTCTAAGGTTCTACAAAATCAGTGTATCCCTCAAACATGTTCTTCAATTCATCAAATCCCAATACTTCAACTCTCATCTCTATCAGCAAGTTCCTTCTCCTACTTAATGCATCAGCAACTTTGTTTGATTTTCCACTCCTATGCTTCAACACAAAAGTATAACTCTACATGAACTCTACCCATCTCATATGTCTCTAACTTAACTTACCTTGACTATTCAAATATTGCAAAGCTTGATGATCTGTATACAACACAAACTCCTTAGGCAACAAATAATGTCTCCACTTCTTCAAGGCTTGAATTATGGCATAGAAATCCTGATCATAAACTGAATATCTTTTCCTTGCATCATTCAAATTCTCACTGAAATATGCTACAAGTCTACCTTCTTGACTTGACACTGCTCCAATTACATTTCCACATGCATCACAATCAACTTGAAATACCTTATTGAAATTTGGTAATGCCAAAACAAGTTGCTCAGTCACCTTCTGCTTCGACAACTCAAAACTTTTATCTGCTCCTAATGTCCAATTAAAGTCTTTTCTGTCACCTCTCATTGTCTCTACCATAGGGTTACAAACTGAACTGAAATTTCTGATGAACTTCTGGTAGAAACTAGCCAATCCATGAAATGATCTAACTTCTCCAATGCTCTCTGGTGTAGGCCATTCAATAATTGCTTTCACTTTCTCAGGGGTCCATCTTCAATCCTTCCGCAGAAATCACAATCCTAGATACACTAGTTCTTCCTTCATGAAACTACACTTCTTCATGTTTATCAACAATTTCTCTTCTCTCAACCTTTGCAAAACTTGTCTAATATGCCACAAATGTTCCTCTTTTATCTTACTAAAAATTAGAATGTCATCTAAGTATACAATCACAAACTTACCCAAGAATTTCTTCAAAACTTCATTCATCAATCTCATGAAAATACTCGGTGCATTTATCAATCCAAAGGGCATCACTAACCACTCATACAATCCTTCATTTGTCTTAAAAGTAGTCTTCCATTCATCTCCTTCTCTGATTCTGATCTGATGGTATCCACTCTTCAAATCTATCTTTGTGAAATATCTTGCTCCACTTAAACAATCCATTATATCATCCATTCTAGGTAAAGAAAATCTATACTTAACTGTGATCTTGTTTATTGCTCTAGAGTTAGTGCATATTCTCCATTCTCCATCCTTCTTAGGTGCAAGCACTGCAGGTACTACACAAGGACTCAAACTTTCTCTAATCAAACCTTTCCTCAACAAATCTTGTATTTGTCTATTCAATTCTTCATTTTCTGCCGGTGTCATTCTATGTGCTTCTTTGTTAGGCAAACTTGCTCCCAGTATAAGATCCATGTGATGACTAATACTTCTTATAGGTGGCAATCCTTCAGGTACATTATCTGATATGACGTCTTCATATTCTATCAACAACTCTCTTATCTCCTCTGGTTGTGATTCTTCAGTCTCTTTCTTCAATGCTTCAAGCTTCTTAGGAATCAAGGCATAACACATATTCTCATGTCTCAAACCATCTAGAAATTTTCTTCCATCTACCAAACAAATTCTAGCATTCCCACATACTTCATTCTTAGGGTCATCCTTTAAGGGAATCAAGGTAATTCTCTTTCATTTGATGTTATAGTATATGTATTCTATCTCCCATCATGTATAGCTTTTCTATCATATTGCCAAGGTCTACCCAACAAGATATGACAAATATCCATAGGCATAATATCACACAAGACTTCATCATGATAAGATCCAATATGAAAGTTTACCAAACATTGTTCACTCACCAGTACCTTATGATCATCCTGAATCCATGCTATCTAATAGGGCTTAGGGTGTTTCAATCTTTCCAACTTCAGCTTAGTCACCATCTCCTCCGAAACTAAGTTATTTGAACTACCACTATCAATCACAACTTTGCAACACTTACCTCCTGATTTGCATCTTGTCCTAAACAAGCTTTTCCTCTGCGGTGGTTCCTTATTTGTCTCTATTTGAAATAGTGTTCTCTTCATCACCAATGATTTTCCTTTCTGTGGTTTACCAACAGAATAGGGGTCACCTAGTTCAACAGGTTCTTCATCCACATAGGCTGTTCTTCCAATATTTTTTGTCCTCTTGCTTGTACTACCCTAATTACATTCAAATGCTTTATGTCCTTCACCTCCACACTAGAAACAAGTACCTCTAAATGTTCTCTTATCAAATCCTCTTCCTTCTCTTCTATATCCTTCATTCCAGTATGCACTAGGGTTTCCACTTTGGTAAAAAAATTTGTCATCTCTTGGGTAAGCATTATTTTCTCTGTCCTCCTTCTTAAATGGGTTGTCAAACTTGTTCTACTCTGGATGTGATCTATCTCCTCTGGGAAATGTTCTACCTCTTTGAAATTTACCTCCTTTGCCTCTTTGTCTCTGATCATGTCTTTTATTCATCTTCTCTTCAACTTTCAGGGCAAACTGATATGCTTCCTCTAAAGATGCCATCCTTACCAAGCTTAGTTCTTGAATGTTCAATCTCAGTCCATTGATATATCTAGCCACTTTATCCTTGCTTTCTTCACTATGTCTTGTCCTTATGATCATCTTATGAAATTCTTCAGTGTCCTCCTTCACAAATTTCTCCTTTTGTCTTAGGTTTTGCAATCTCTTCAATAGCTCCAACTCATAATTAGCAGGTATAAGCTGATTCTTCAACTTTGTCACCATCCTATCCCACTTTGTAATCTTTTCTTTTCCTCTTTTGTTTCTTTCTAACTGAACTTTTTTCCACCATATAGCAACATGTCCTTTCAACTTTGTTTTTGCAAATTTCACCTTCTCTGGATCTTCAATCTCTTCATATTCAAAGTATTCTTCCATGTCATTTATCCAGTCAATCAATTCTTCAGGGTTCAAATTACAGTATAGTTTGGCACATCAACTCTAGGTCTCTTTCCAATCTTTGAAATAGCTTGCAACATCTTTACTTGATCTGATTCTTCTTCATCACCTTCTAGGGTTTCACCAATTTGTTCAATAGATTGAAATTCTTCTTCATCATCACTTTCAATATTAGGTCTCGGTGTCAACCCTCTTCACCTATCTTCTTCAACAACATCCAATCAAATTCATATTGCTTTCATCATCTCTATCATCTCATCCATTCTTCTAGCCATTGTTCCAACAACAACAACTCTTTGCGGTAGCATTCTTCTTAAGATCAAGTGCAAACTGCCTCAAGTTCGACGGTCGGGCTACAAGGTGACAACTGCCTCTCAATCAGTGATCGGTTGCGACCCAAGTAACCTGCCTCAATTCAGCGATCTGTCCACAACAAGATCTTATGGAATTCCCTCTCCAACTTCGTCTAATTCACTCCCAAAGGTTCAAACTTTCCCTCTGATACCACTTGGTGCAGTCACGGTAGGAGGGTTCACAGAATGAACTGTCTGGACCGTGCAGCGAGAGTAAACACAAGAGAAACAAATCAAAGAAATGGAACAAATGTAGATTCAGTCATTCAGTATATAACAGAATTCAAATATAGATTGGTCGATAGCATGTGGGCTTACAATTGGGCTCACAGGCCTGATTTTAGAATATCCACAAGATATAGCTTTGAAGCTCCTTCACACAAAATCTAAACTATGAACTTATGCGAATGATTACAGCTTGATAACTTTCTTTCCTAGGATCTATTACATCAATATATATCATCTCCAGATCAATAGATTCCTCCGCGTCGACCAATGAATATCACAAACTCCAATGAAGAGTTGTAATGTGTGAACACAGATAGGTCAAACCTAAATGCATAGAACACCTCCTCCAATGAATAGAATGATGTGTGGATCTCAAGGAAGATTGGCCACGAAGCAAGGATCATTGAATGATGTGTCATTAAGCTCCGCAAGTCAAGGAATGCTCCGCAAGTCTTCTCCTTTAGCTGATTATCAGAGGCTGCCAAGATGCTCTGTTTTGAGAAACAACTGATCTTCTGATAGCAATAGCTTTCCAGTAACTGATCCAAATGCTCTGAATTTTGGATATGATATAGATGAATGAATCCAGATGCTAAGTCTAGATCCGCAAGATGTCAAATGCAATTGCAGCAGAATGCAGACCAAAATACAAAAACTACTTATGACTGAACTACCTGAACTGAATTGGAAAATGAAAAGAAATAAACTGAAATGCAAATATTTTTGGTTGATACAAGATTGCTCTTGAACCAGGGATGCTCCTGCATCAATATTATCAACTACAGTTTTGGAATATGATTCATGAAATGCAATATAAATACCTAAAAATTGCTAATTCACTTCCAATTCCCAAATCAAGTCAGGGTCCTCAAACTGTCGTTTAGATAAAGTAAAAGAGTCGTCTGATTCTGAGTCTGGTCTTCATTTTCTTTGTCTTGATTCTAAGTCTCAAATTCATCAGTCATTGTGTCACTGTCATTTCTCCCACCACCACTAGCATTTGAAGTGTTGCACAACCCTCTTCTTTCGCATATGGACTTCTAGATTGTGAGTGCCCTTTCATAAGGAAATTTTTTGACATTATACGCACTTCCTAACACCCTCAAGCAATTCTCCAAATTCTTATCTAGTTTGTTTCTTATCTTTGATTTCAAAAACCCCAATGCACTAAAAACTCTCTCATCTTCCACTGAACCCAATATCATTGTTTGACATAAATCAACAAGTTTGAAATATTATGATATCGAATCATGCAATATTTCACTCTGACCTAAGTTTTTCCAAGCCTTTGTTATTGATCCCGCTTCGAAGGGATTCTCCATGGCTTTAAAATGGTCTATCATACTTCTTGCAAACTGACTACATTGTCCTCTAAACTTATTTCCATCTATAATTCCTTCTATTGTCTGTCCATTGCATTCTGCACTTTTCGAAAAGTATGCGGTCAAGGTAGTTACTTCTTGATGAAAAAATCTTGGGTTATCTCAGTGGCCTTGAACCCAAAATTGAGGATACATAATAGACATGGCTTCAAGTATTTCTTCTCGAGGGAATTGATTATAAATCTCTGTTGAAAGATTGCTTGCAATTTCCTTCAAATTATTACTAACAGATTCAACAATGCCGTCAAAATCTTCCTTTCTAACAAGTACTTCTTTGATAGAGTGCCTGACCATCTTACAATGGTGCATTAGTATCTCAAATCCACATACAAAGGCACATAACTCCCTGCTTGCATTAAACTATAAATAATTTTTAGGATGATTCAAATCTATAATTATCTACCACCTATAAAAATTTGGGCTTTGAGAAGTTAGATCTAGATATAGATTATCGAGGGCCATGGATGTCATTCTAGGTAGTTTGGTATACTCATAGATATACATAGTTCTGTCTTGGCCTTTCTTCACAAGATTATTCATTTCATCTAGCATGGGGAGAAGACTAGCTAAAGTTAAGAGTGTCTTTATATCGCTTAACCTATGTAAGAGGTCGAACTTGTTGCACTGGTCCATGCAAGGAGATCCATCTGGTATCAACATCCTTAAGAAGTTTTTTTCCTACTGTTATGCCCTCAGCAAAATTCTAAAATTCTGCAAAATGTTTGGGACTTCGACAGAAGTATGCGTGGAGCTCGCAGACTAGATTTTCAACTTTTGATATTATAGGAAACTTGCTTACAATTTTAAATGCTAAATTCATTCTGTGGGCCATACAGTGAATGCCAAGCATGTATGATGCACAAGTAGTTTGTAATTTTGTACAAAGAGCGGTCCTATGACCTTGCATTACTGCAGCTCCATCAGCTCCTACACACTCCAACTTTTTGGCAATTGTCAAGTCATCCATACCTACAATTTCATTCAAAGACTTCTTAACTAGTTCAAATAGATTTTGCGATGTTGAACTATCCTTCATTTTATGAACACAGAGTAGATGAGCTCGGTGGACATGTTCTTTTACAGTATACACATGCATATAGACCCAAGAAGTATCATCTACTACAGTAACTTCATCTAAAGATAATGCAATGAAGTTTGACTCTTTTACATTCTCCTTTAAATCTTGCTTTTCCACCGCAGTGAGACAGTTTTCCCATTCCCATCTAGCGATTATTGACCAATGTGTGCTAGGATAGTGAGGAACACTCAAAAAAGATAATAAATTACTATACTCTAGGTAGTCTGTCATAGGACGCCTTCTGGACAAAATATGAAAAACAACACTCATCTGAACAGTTTTTGCCAGTTGTGCTCCTTCCATTGCTTTTCCAAATTGATCCATGATTGTACCTCCACTTGCAGCAAGTTTCGTCATTCTTTTCTTGTGCTAATCATATTCCGTGGCATACTTAACATGAAGACATTCTTCCTTTGATTTCCATCTTACTACTGATGTTTCCTTTCCGTCTATGATTTATTTTTCATAAACTTTACCGATATGCTTTTCTATAGTGTCAAGCTTTAGCTGCAATTTCTTGTCTCTTTTACATTTCCAACTACAAATCACACACTTGCATTCTGTTGGTTGTTCATCTTTGTTTGCTTTTTCCATTGGTTCAATGAATGGGTACTTTGACACCCAATCAAGCTGAAAATTCCTTGACATTTCCCACTCGTGCCCTATTTTTGATTTGCCTTTTCTTTTCTTCTTACCAACATCATCTATAGTGCCAACATTTTCATCCAAGTCAATTATCTCATTTTGGCTAACCAGGGTATCCCTTGGAACATCTTATGCGATATTGCCATCCTCATTCTGGCTAACTAGGGTATCCCTTGGAACATCTTCTGCAGTATTGCCATCCTCAATCTGGCTAACCAAGGTATCCCTTGGAACATCTTCTACGGTATTTCCATCCTCATTCTAGCTAACCAGGGTATCCCTTGGAACATCTTCTGCGGTATTGCCATCCTCATTTGGCTCAATGGCAATCCCACCTTTTGGTGGTGGTGAGGTATTGCGAATGGCTTCTTCATTAATATTTGGTGCAAGAGTTGATGATGTAGCTCCATCTTGATTTGATGGATCAGAAACATTGCCAATTCCAAAGTAAGACTGTATACTAACTCCACATTTTTGACATTTTGATGGCCTCCCAGTCCCTTCACCACCCTGAGGAGTCTTACCCTTGTCACACTTGCGGCTCAACATCTTGATCTCTCACTTCAAATAAAAGCTGGAAAAAATGCCTTCTTGTTTAAGGACATACTCATAGAATATAGATCCCATTCCCTACTAAATATCTTCTTTAAGATTGAAGCAAGAATGGAAAAGAGATAAAGAAATCTTATAACACTAATACTATGAAGAAATGATTACTCACCTTTACTTTTAGGTTTTCACTGACTTGCTATTCGTTAATGCATGAATGCCCATGTTGTAAGTTTGTAACTTTGCCTACAATCAACTTCAAGGTTCCAATTCCAACTTCCAAAATTTGAATCAAGAGCTCACAAGTTTAGAACTGAACAAAATGTGTAAGAATAAATCAAAGTTCCGATTGTATTTATATCAATCCATAATTGGCGAATTCCACGGGAATTTTAAATGGTATATTAAAAAATTTGGTGAATCCTATGTGATTATATAAGGAATACGTTTAAGTGTCGGTGAATCAAACCTTGATGGACTACATACTTTCTAATTTCCAAGGTGAATATGGCCCTACGATTAGCACGGAGGTGTCATGGAAATTGGCGAAATGGGTCCTCATAATCAACTACTTGTAAATTTTAATTGGCGAAATGGGTCCTCACACCCAATGACCATTTAATGGCGTTCGTGAAATGGGTCCTCATGCATAGAGACCATTAAATGGCATTGGCAAACATGTCTCGATACACAATGTTGTTTTAATAGTATTGGCGAATATATAGGTGATTTAGTACTTGCTTCCAAGATTCCAGGCGAAAATATTAGTTGGCCCATTTGAAACATTTGTTATGGCAAAAATATTACTTCATTGATTCTCATAAAATAAATTGATGATGAATGGATATGCATTTGATCGATAATACGTAAAATCTGGGTGATTTGACCACCTTGTTGGATGTGATTTATTCACCAACTCTGACTTGGCCAGTCTACAATATTCACCAATTGGTGAATATTCCCCACTAAAAAAATCTCTAGATGCCCCCATTTTCCACAATTCCAACATCTCA
The DNA here is from genome assembly GCA_027924645.1 of Cunninghamia lanceolata. Lineage (NCBI taxonomy): Eukaryota > Viridiplantae > Streptophyta > Pinopsida > Cupressales > Cupressaceae > Cunninghamia > Cunninghamia lanceolata. The sequence continues at coordinate 7,979,976 of BSBN01000303.1, read as the reverse complement.
ATTTACTCTTACCATGTGTCTTGGATCTACCCTTGGAATTGGATTTGCTGATAAGACTTATCCTTACAACATTTTTGCTTATCCTTACCCTTATCTTTAGATCTAACCCACACACACAATGCATCCTTAGACCCATCTTCCATGGACTTTCTCCTCATTTCCTTTGTGAGAAAGGTAGCAACAAGAGCATCCATCACTAGATCTATCATAGAACTACTAAGTGCAAGAATCAAATTATCCCAATAATCAAGCAATGAACATAGTACTGAATTACATTTATCCTCTTCTATCTTCACATCTAGTAACTTTAACTAACTCAATATTAGATTAAATGCAATCAAATGTTTTGCAATTGAGTCCCCATCTTTCATTCATAGAGAATACAACTTTCTTTTCAAAAACAACTTATTCACAAGACTCTTAGTTTCATAAATTCTCCTATTCTTTTCCACAAGTTATATGTAGTAGTTTCATTAAAAACATTCTAAAGAATAGAATCAACTAAACACAACCATATAGTGCCAAGCCTTTTTGATAAGCTTTACCCATACTCCAACTTCCATCTTTTTCTAGTTTGTTTCACTTTTCACTACAATCCACTAATATCTTTCTTCCAAGAGATCCTCCATCTTTAGATTCCAAAGTTTAAAACCTGATGCAGAGCTCACTACACAAAGACCACAAAGGATCACAAATAACAACACAGGAGGAAGAGTATATAGGGGATGGCAGGGCAAACAACTCATCTAGGCCTCAGTGGGCCAAACAACAATACTTGACTTCAAATTGGACTTGACTGTCCACTTGCATACCATGGTTTCAACACAGTACAATAACACCATTTATAGGTTCATATACATGGGAACCTTTCCAAACTTTCTAGGGACCCTAGACCTTCTTGATTCGACTGTCCCAAGCTTGCAAAACTAACAAATTGCACTAAGGGTACCTCCTTGTACCACTTCCTTCACAAATTAACCTATCTCCTTGTAGCCCTGCCAGAGAGGTTTTTGAAGTATAACTTTCAGAATACATGACAAACCCATAAAAAAAATACCTTTTCAAGTACCCATTATGGAGTTACATAGCATACTGAACATGCAAGGTAGGTTGTTTTATAACATACACCTCAAATTTGGACTGTCCCTGCTGTCCTAAAGGGTAATTAACCTACTTTTACAAAGGAAGTACCTAAAATATCAAGCCCACAAACAAATTTCCACTTTGATGAGCTTAAAAACATTCCAAATAGACCAATTTCATAGGTTTTATGGGTCTAAGATCATTTCAACTTGTTTTATGATCAAAACTTCACTCCTTCAACTCTAGTTTGCCTTAACATGGCACAACTAATAGGTCTTCATGGCTCAAATCTTCACCTTTTTCTTGTCCCCTACTCCTGCATGCAAAACCCATTAGAGAACACACCATTTTACACTAACTCCACCCATTTTGGGGTTCTAACACTATAAGATTTGATAGGAAAACAAGAACCTCTCTTAAACCCTTAAAACTAGGTATTCGGACCTCCTTTACAAAAACAATCATAAAATGTTTAAACCTCCATGAAATTTCCTCCAACTAGACTCAAATGAAAGGTAAGAGCATCAACCACAATATTTTTATCAGTTCTACCCATGACTATACTGTATGGCTGAATACAACACAAAGGAACAACAAAAAAATAGTGAAAAAGATGGAAAACAAAGTAGTTTCAAAAAAATGTTTTGAAAAGTGCTTTAAACCCCACCAAACTCCCTCCAACGATATTCAAAACAAAGATAAGACCATTTCCTTCAACATTCCTATGCATGAAAGTTTCATAACAGTGTTGTACGGATGAGGAAAATTGAAGGGAACAACAAAAATCAGAAAAATAGTGTTAGGGACAACAAACTGTAACTTTTCTTTCATTTTCTCCTTTCAAACTTCTTCAAAATCACCATACCTCTAACCACACCCACTTTACAATGCCTTTTACATTTGTGTTTATCACCTTCTCTCCCATTCCCATCGTGGGAAGAGGCTAAGAATGGCCTAAACTGACTAATTTCGAAAAAAAATAAAAAAAGTCTAAAAATAGACTGTCACACTGCAGTGAACATCAAACCACTAAAGAGAATGACCATTTTCCCTCTCCACTACATGACTTATGCCTTTCAAAGGCTTTACTACATTATTAAAACTCCATTTTGCCTTTAACCAACAAATTTATAAAAAAATTACTTAAAGATTACTCTAGGTGCACTGCAACAAAACCTGATCCATTGAACTTTCCAGTCTCCAACCAGGATGAGTTAGCCATGATCTCTATCACTCAAAATTTGAATCTACAAGAAAACACAACAACAACAACTGTAAAAAAACTCAATCAAACACTCTAAAAGAGTTGTCCCTCTCTCTAATCAAGCCAACCATGGCTCTGATACCAAATGTTAAAAATAGGGTGAAACAATCAATGAGAAATGTTGTTCTTTAATGCACACAAATTACTTAACCATGATAGATCATAAAATGAAATGGAAATCAACCATAAAAGATAGAGAAAACCATAACACAATGTTTTCAAGGAAATACCCTTGCACGAAAAACTCCACACTCAAAGAGACTCAAGCTTATATTTAATCCTAAAAATAGTTACATCAATACAATTTATTTATCCCTCTAAATTCTAGTAGCATAATGCTGCTTGAATGACTTGCAAAACAATCTCAGAATACCACCATCTCAAGGCACCAATATATAGGAGATATGAATACAAGATACCATGAGTGGTATTCCAAAATTAGTGGTCGATACCATTCATCCAAATCTAGGCATCCACCTCCATCATGAGGAATCTCACAACTCACCAAAATTGGTCAACCAACTTGAATAGTAAGTAACTCTTCTTACACACCTTACACCCACCTCACACATCATAAACATAATAGATTTTGTCATAATAGTCAAAATTTCAAAGATCCCAATCCTACGCGCTCAATGAGAAGATTATACAAATATGTCATAAGATCCATTTGTAGAAGATCCTATTACACCCTCTTACACATCTTGATCTTTACCTGATTTCTAATAACTTCCCAAATGTAACTCATGACTTAAATGCCACTGCAATTGCTTGTGAGAGAATTACCACCTAGGAGGGGCATCCAAGTCTACCGTCTCTGTCATCCTTGGAGACAACATTATTTATCAACAATGTTAATTAAAACAATTCAAACATGTCTAGGGATTTGCAAGGTGAATGGCACCCAATCCCAACAAAAAATTATGTTAAAGATTAGCAAACAACAAGCAAGCACCATTAGTTGATGTATGCAGATTCATTACTCCTTTTAATGCACCCAACTAAAGTTTTTCTATTAATTACCCCTTGAAGGCTTTTAGGATGAGAGAGGATGATTGAATATGTGTAGATGTGAAATTGATGCAAATGAATGCCTTTATATACAAGCACATAGCATCAAATCACATAAAAGTGTGTTGTCAACTCACAAGAAGTAAAATAGGTGAGAGTCAACCAAATTTGAATTTGACTTTTGGAAAGGTGAAGGTCAAATTCGCCTTGCAAGGTCAACCCCATCACCATAAAAATGAATATTTTGGTAAGTGTGGTCATAAATTTTATAATAAATGAGAGATGGATTAGTATATGTATAGATGTGGCTAAATATATGAAAAGGCATATGTATGGAGATAGGTGAACAGGGTAGGGAAATGAACCCAACTTCACACAAGATTGGTTCATTTGTCAATATATATGTGTTTTATAACATTCTTCCAAATTAAACACAAAACTAAACAAAAAATGGCGTGGGCATGCAAATTTCACCAATCGAATATTAATCAACCTTTTAGTTTATGGAATAGTAAAAAATATTTATTTGATGTACCAAAACATTAATCTTAATTATTATATTTTTGTATGTTTTTTAAATTTGTATAGGTGCTTTGCCGTTGAGGGTGTGGTTTGGTGGTTAAGTCGCTCGGTTGTAGTGGCACCCACCAGAGTTCAAACCCCGATGGGCCAACGAGCTCGCAGGCTTTATGCCTTTGCTGGGCCAACGAGCTCGCGGGTTTAAACTTGTAGAGTTCTTACTAGGGGATGAGGTCCCCGTGTTGTGGCCTCACCAGTTCATAGATCCAAGCAAAAGCATTCCCATGAAGCCGGAGGGCGTGTCGCACCGTCACCGGTCACGTTACAAAATTTACCAAGCGCATTATAGAATAAAAAATAAAAATAAATTGTATAGTTGCTTTATAGTTACTGGGTTATAACTACAAACCTATGGTGAGATAGGGTATTGAAGGAAAGAACGGGTGGAAATTAAAGGAATATACCATTTTGTAATAGACAAGATTGCAAGTTTCTAGAACACTCACATCACTAATAATGCAAAGGAAATAAATTTCTCTAAGAGACACGTATAGCCGATCAACCCTAGTGTCATGACATATTAGTACTAAAAAATTCTGACACATCAACCTGAAATCTTTGTTTCCACAGCTTGGCCGCTTTTGAATGCTTATCTAGATTACTAGAATTATCCAACTTGAAATGATGGTCCAATCGTCTCGTGCTTTTTCCCCGCGTGAAACTCGTTGAGACATACTGCAATGGAATATTTCCGAACAAACAAAAATGCCATAGATCTTGCATACTGTAATACAAGATCCACAATTCATATGCCTTTGGAACACTACAGATTCAAGATAGGAAAGAAAAAAGAAGAGAGGCTGAAATGGAGATAGAATTCGATGAGACTAGCACACTGAATCTTTTAAATAGTAAGTAAAACAGACCATCACTCATTGACGAGTAGGTTTTTCTTAGCTGATTTCAGTTAGAGTAAAATCAGTTCAGTACAACAACATATTAGGTTTTGGCTTTTTCAGAAATTTCATAGCTAGACATTTTTAGTTTTGATTTTCTGGAAACGGCACTGAAAATGTAATGGGTTTTATATTTTTGACTCTGCTATGCCCAGTTTAAGCCCTGTGGTGAAAGCCCAGACTCTTGTTATAAGTGGGTACCAATACAAATTTTTCTTTCACAGACTACCTGTCATGTGAGATTTACTTCTTGGTGGAAAAATTCCAAGTTAAAGTGGGTTTGTAGTGCTTTGCTTCTTGGAATTTAATTCAAGTGGGGATTGTAGTGTGTGATCCTATCTTTTTCCCTTAATTGTAGGTCTAACGATCACTGTGTTGGTAGGAATGAAGTTTATAAATGTCTCTTATTTCAAGATGCTCGGATGGGTTAGTCATTCAAAGTCAAATCATCTTTTACAAGCATATCCACCAATTGCCCTCCAACCAAGGTTAGGGTGATAAAATCTTGTTAATACCACAATATATTATTGGAAAAAACAGGTGGTTCTGTGACAGAAGTCACAGTTTGTGATCCATGATCACTCATCCTGATGATTGATCATAAAATGTGATCTGGATTTTATCCCAAAAGATTTTGTTACATTTTTTTAGAAACCGGTTTTTATAATATAGTACTTTTACATATTTGAATACTTTGTCTAGATATTGTGATTCCCTGATTGCCCTTAAGCTAACATAAGGAGAACAAAGAAAAACAGAACGCCAATAGATTGAGTCTCCAAATTAGTTGGTAAAAGCAAAACAAGTGTGAAGTATATTTACAGTTACAGAGGTGTGTCATGTGTCCAAGGCCTTCACTGTGCATAAACCCCTTGACAAATTGATTGAGTCAGTTTTTGTTCAATTAATGTTATTGAACCCTGTGAAAACCATTAGGCGTCCCACCTAATAATTCTTTTGCTGAAGCTGGAGCAGAGTCTGCTTAAAACTTATGTCTACAATTTCTCTTCTGAAGCTTATTTTATAATCAGAATCATCCTGTGAATGCACATCAGACTGTTGTGCTACCATAGCCAATTCAGCAGACTGTGGTGGTTCTATTGCAGGATCGGGAACTGGGAATGTAGATGAGGTAGCACCAATAGCAATGATTTACGGTACAAGAGCGTACATTAAAGTGTCTGGGAAGAAAGCATTAGATTTTACTTTATAGTTTTAACTCTAGGGAAATTGATTTCTAAGCCTTCAAGATATTTGGATAAGTGGTAAAAGTTTTTGACAGTTGGATGTGTAATCAAAGTGTTTTTTTTGTTAGTTTGCTTTGGGAAATAATTTGCAATGTAAAAGGGCTTGGCAATGAGGGAAGGTCAAGCTGTATGAAGCTTGCTGTGTCGAGAACTTTGATTTTGAATTTCTTTAAATCTTTTATTTTGATTTCCTAAGGCTTCTGGACCAAATACTAGTCTATTCTTACGCCTGAATTTAAAACTCTGACGTGGAGAAATTCTGCAAGTCTAAGCATTGTTTACCAGATATCTGATACACATAACTGCAAGAGGAATCAACCCAGCCTTGTGAAACCTGAAAGTCGCAACCCTATATATCCAGCAATAGGATTTGCGGTACCTAATTAGGCAGATCCTTGATGTAAAATTTAGCATGAACCAAATCCTAAACATTAGGATTTTTTTTAATTGAATTTTGCTTTATCCTTCGCAAGAATAGTGTCACCAGGAAATTAAATTTAAATACAGCTACCAGGAGATGTCAGTACACCCTGAACCCAATTTTCTTGGTAACTGTTTGCAAGGAATTACTTTAGTGTGTTGACCCTGCAGTCTCTTCATGGGTTTCATTAGCCATGAGTAATTACTTTTGTTGTGCTGATTTTGTTCACTATTATATATTTGGTACATGGTAGTAGGATGCTAATGCAATTGTGTTTCGTTTTCTCAGCTTCATTTTATTACATGTTCCCTGTCATCAACATTGTGATTGTGTTTTTATATTAAAATGTATTAGAGAGAATGTGAAGGCTTTTGCCTGTCAATCCACAGAAATTGTTTGAGAAACACATTAAGTTTTGACAATTCATGCACCCTTACCTCCTGCAATGGTTTTATTGTCCACTAACAGGTAACAAAATTTCTCTCATTCAAGGTTGTGCTTTGCATGCATGCTAGAGGCGTATTTCAAAACTAGCCCAGCACAAATTGGATGCACCATAAATGCTTCGTCTTTCATTCTAGACAAAGTAGATCTGCATGATGACACCTTACAATGGTTCCAATAAGGGCACTAACTCTGTTTTTGCAAAATAATTACAGGGCATCCAAATCCAGAAAAGGATACCAATTTAGAAGGAAAAACTTATATTGCCTTCATTAATAAAATTAAAACCTGTGTTTCAATTTGGTAGTAATTGGTGAACATTATCTTCAGCAATGAGTAGCTGATAGTTGTTTTCTAGCATCAAGCAGACCTGAGATAAATATTTATAGTGCATACTGGAAAGATCATGGGCATTCACACTATTTTTCTTAGTAGGATCTTCAAATCATCTATGAGTATCTTCTAGGACTGTGCTTATTAATTGGGCATATCTTTTGTCTTCATCCTTTCTGGATCTGGGTTGCTTAGCATACAATGTCAATCTGTGTTATTTAACTCTCATTTTTTCTTTGAAAAGCAGCATAGTTTGTATTGTGTACAGACCTCGTCTATGACACTTTTGCCTGTCAATCCACAGAAACTGTTTGAGAAACACATTAAGTTTTGACAACTCATGCACCCTTGCCTCCTGCAATGATTTTATTTTCAGCTAATAGGTAACTAAATTTCTCTTATTCAAGGTTGTGCTTTGCATGCATACTTGAGGTGTGTTTCAAAACTAGCCCAGCACAAATTGGATGCATCACAAATGCTTTGTCTTTCATTCTACACAAAGTGGGTCTGCATGATGGCACCTTACAATAGTTCCAATAAGTGAACTAATTCTGTTTCTGCAAAATGATTACAGGGCATCCAAATCCAGGAAAGTATACTAATTTGGAAAGAAAATATTGTATTGCCTTCATTAATAAAATTAAAACCTGTGTTTCAATTTGGTAATAATTGGTGAACATTATCTTCAGCAATGAGTAGCTGATAGTTGTTTTCTAGCATCAAGCAGACCTGAGATGAAGATTTCTGGTACATACTGGCAAAATTGTGGGCATTCACACTATTTTTCTTAGTAGCATCTTCAAATCCTCTATGAGTGTCTTTTAGGACTGTGCTTATTAATTAGGCATATCTTTTGTCTTCATCCTTTCTGGATCTGGATTACTTAGCATATAATGTCAATCTGTGTTATTTAGCTCTCATCTTTTTTTATCTTTTTCTTTGAAGAGCAGCCTTAGTTGGTATTATGTACAGACCTCGTCTATGACCTATTTTTGTTTCATACTACCATTTCAGACAACTTAAGGTTCCAGTGTAAGTGTACCACTGGAGAGTTCTTTCTTATTTAAATTTCATATTGTTTAAAGTGTATGGGTTCCACGACTATATTTTATCCCCATCCTTTGTTAATCTTTCATGATCTTTGTTTTTGTAAGACAACCATGAAACATCTCTTGACAATCACTACTTTCAAGCACAGAACCTTTGTGGCGATCGTTGGATTTTACTTAAAATCTCATAGAAAAATGGCCCAAGGCGAGCGCTCCTCAAGGTGGAAAAGTAGTAGATTGCACTTCATTTTAATATTTTATTATGTAAATTTCAGAAAATGAAGATTTGAGGGGCCACTGAACAAATTCTCAATAAAAAATCCTACTCTTCTATTTCTGTGTTGATACTTCAAAGTCTGAATCATTTCTAGAAAAGCTTGCTCCTTCCACACCAAGAAGCCATTTTTAAGTTGTAGATGTCAACCAAGTTACTTCCAAGCTCCTGCTATTCCTCAGCATCATGGAACTCAGAAAAATTAGAATCCTCAAAATTAAGCAGCTTACTATGATTATGCCTCAAGAACGTTAAGATTACAACCCAACATTTAATTTAGGATTATAAACTAATAACACCAAGCAGTGCAGTTAGATAAATGTTTTTTGTGAGCTATGGCTAACTGGCCAAGTTGCAGGTAATTGCAGAGTTAATCATAGATCTTATAAATGCTCACCCAAATTCTTTTGGATTTTTAAATTAATAGTAAAATATTTTAAACAAAAAACAGTATCAATGTGTTTGACTTAATATGTATGTATTAGAAGTTTCTTGGGTCACTTAGAATCTGTGATTTCCAAGGTTGAAAATGAACACTTGATTATGTGTGAGCTATTTTTCCAATTGATATGTTCATCTGTTGATCGAGGGCAGCCTTAATCAAGAGAGCTTTCATTATTGTACAGAATCACAATATCATGGCTTGACACGAATGCAGTCATAATTACAAGATGCTGAACTGAATTTATAGAATCAAATATATCTCAATACATCTCCTGAGCAAGTTCCATTTTTTCTAACTTTGTTTGGTCCTCATTGCAAGTCTGCGATAGCAGTGATGCTGCACGTAACGTATTTGGATTCTGAATGGCTGTATAGCCTTCAACTCCATAAACATCACTGTTATGGCATTACATGAATCGGTATGGTGGAAACAAAGCTACAAAAGAGACTTACAATAATACCTATAAATAAGTTTTAGTGAATGCACTAATTTCAGCTTAATTACCAATCTGAAATAGATTAAGATGATATTTACATAAGTACGGGGAAATCTGTCTTGACATTATATTTGCATTACGAGCAATCATTCAATGTAACCAACTTCGAGTGAATTCCATTTTGCAGCTGGGATTTGAGTGCATGCCTCAGATGAAACCTCAGCCATGGTATCCACACCAATACCTTTGTTACAGATATTTGCTAGAGCGCGCATGTGTTTCATTCCATACTGGGAAAGTGGCCCACAGTGGGATTCATATGTGTGTACCTGTCATAGACAAGCAATATTAGTTGCAACAATAGATTCTACAAAAGACTAGCATGAAAAGGATTTCTAACCTTACATGGTATCTTATTGTCAATTTAAAACTTGGCATGAAGAAAGGATATGAGGTGAAAATATTTTTTTCATTTCTAATTTCCTTTTTTCTGCAATCTTTTATATGTAGAAGTGGGGGAGCTACATACAATTAATGCGAATGAAAAATCTAAGAAATAAAAATTACCAATGCTTTAAGGCAGTCCCAATCATCAACCAAAGGTTGCCCACGTGGTCGTACAGCACTCAATACAGAAGAGCCTATTTCTGATCCAAACAAAAGCTTTCCAATAAGCTTTATGCTTCTATCCACTTGTGACCGATGTGCCATGGCTTCAGCCAGTTCTTTTTCAGCCTTCAATTTTTCTGGGGTATCAACCTTGGATCTCTGATACTGGAAGGGAGAAATGTCCCAACTATGGTTATACATAAGCTGTAATACTAAAATGTCTTCCATGCATGTCCTTTGATTAGAACAAAATAAACATAATGATGCCAAAATCTTTTTCTAAAAGATGCTAGATGAATGTGTCACAACAAAGAAAATGGTGACATTTAAGGATATCTGTAGCATGCATTTTGTACACTAAATCTAGTTTGACATGAACAAGTTTTCCACAATTATATAAGCCAGCAAAATTGCATTTTTTCTGTTTACCAACCTTTTGCCACAGGTGAAGAAGATCTGCATCACGCTGATTTATATGTGTAGGGTTTTTATCCTTGAGATATTGTGGCAAACTGTTCTCAAAGGTAGCATTAGCATTGGCAGGGTCAAAGCCCACATAGAAGGATAATGATTCCTCGCTGATGGGTATGTCCCCATATTGCATCACATGGGAGCCCATATATGAATCACCGTTTAATGTTCTTTCTTTCACCTGTAACATGTTATAACACATAAATAATGATAACAATCATTCTGGAGTGAATATATATTCACTGCTGCATAGAAAGAGATGAAATCATTCTAGAAAATGTATTTCTAAATCAGTACTTATTCAACATTCAATGTATATACCGCATAGAACAGGGTATGTAACTGTCGTTTAGACTTGTAGAGAGTATGGGATATATGTGCAAATCAAAATATGTTTCTCTGTATATGCGCATGCAACCAAATATTAAACTGCTTATATGTTGAAGTGGCAAGGCGAGGATGTCAAGTTTATCTTTCGAGGCCTTGGTTTCTCATGGTGAGGAGGCATAAAATTTTGTGCTCATACGGTAAGTGGGCGGAGTATATCTAGAGGATATAGAGATGGGGATTCTATGAGATCTTGTAAACCCCTAACCATTAAACCAAACCCAGATAGTCAGGAAGTATGTTTATGAAAGAATTCATCATAACAATTGGAGCTATTGTAAAAACATCACAAATAAACAACAGTAAAATCATTCTAAAAATTCAGGTGCACCCAGGATTACCGAACTGTCTTAAGGCATGTGAAATATACTTACAACTACATACTGCTGCTTTAGGGTTTCCAATACAGTGTTGTGCGCTTCACTGCAAACATAGAAAGTAAATCTCAATATGCAAGTTGTGAGTTAAGGTCTTTCATTGGACTTTTTACAAAACAGTATAACAAACCTGTCTTCCATCCAAGCTACACTGTACAGGTCTCCAAGGCAGGTGTCATATTCTGGAGGAGGAGAGGGGGACATTCCAGGACAGTATGTACCCCAACTGCTTTCTTCTGCGTTAGATGCTGTTGTAACATATATATTCATTCCCTGTGGAAGTAAATCCTCAAATATGCTTCCGCTTTCACATGCTTCTAGATAAAAGACCTGCAGAATGAAACACCTTATAGTGAACCTTGAGAACTCAAAATGTTTTCAATATGAAAGGCAGTAGACTTCCTATTTGGGTAAAATTGCCTTGAATAGGTGGGCATATTTTAGTGTTGATGGGATTTTAACTCTATAGAAATCCAAATCAGTTGATAAATCTGTGGGAGGGGTGTAACTACACAAATATAAAATGACAAAGCACTGGCCTTATGTATTTGCATCCAATATGAACACTATTAGCTAACTTAACTCACCATTTCTTTGTAGGTGCCAGCAGCATATTTTTTCTTCAAGACATCAATAAGATCTACTGCATAAAGGAAAGGACCCCTTGGCATTCCTACAAGCCATTTCACCAATAATATGAATAGGTCTCGAAACCATGGAACTTTATGAAGGATTAATAGTACAAGAATTTAATGTGGCAACAAAAAACTAGCAAGGCAGGTCACTTGCCATGACTAGAGTTGTACAAATATAGTGTTCATTGTTAAGTTGTTAACCATGGACAAAATGTTAAAACCGTTTGTATGAATCGATTTTCTTACGTAAGATAAATGGACATGAAAAATCTTAAAGAATCAGTCCCTTAAATTAAAAATTAGGAGTCACGAAACTCATGGATTTATATAGATCTGACCTCCTAATTTTCAAATTCTACTTAAACTTGTCTACTTTTACATAATTCAACAGTAATAATTTTAATTGATCATTGGATTGTGTATAATAATTAAAAGAATTTGTTTATCGAAAATTGGATTGTCTTTACACTAATAAGAGCAACAAACAAAGGTATCTCCCTAGAGAGTAGGATACAAACACTTCCTATATGACCAAATCTAATGTAAAACCAGCTCAGATGGAACTGCTTGAACAGACAATTTGAATCATATAGAAGCAAATAAATTTTGAACTGGTGCTCTTAAGAAATTGAGCCAAAAAGAAGAAAAAAATTATCTGATAGGAAGAGCATTTCCTGATTTATTTTTGGTTGCTCTTGCTTCTTGTTTTTAGAAAAACATAATCTCTACCTGTCTCGTGAAAAAATGACCAAGCATTACTTTCATATCATTCATTCCATTTAGTCTGTGAATATGGGTTCCATCATGCTAGGAGCCTTTAGAACCACATATTTAGAGCTCAAGTAAGCTGGCTTTCCAATCGTCTATGTGAGTCTTTTTTTTTAAGGAATAGCTATGCAAATTGGGTTCCATAAAACCCCTTTCTTCTGAAGCTAAGTGGCCTTTCTAAGCTCTGTGTGAGACCAAACTCAAGGGAATTGTGGAAAATTTTACTGACATCAATCAAAAACGTTTGGGAGTCCCAAGTGGAAGAGACTTGCTAAATATTAAAGTTCACAAACAAAGAATTATATATACCCACCAAGCACTCCTGGTCCACCATGATCGGTGTAGTAAATGAAGATATGGTCATTAGGACCACTGGCAACAACTTTTCCACTTCCACCTTTTACAGCATCCTTATCTCCAAGGATAACAGCATAAAGGTTATCTGTATTTACCTCACTTCCTGTGTAATCCTGCGTGAAATGAAAATATGCAATTAGAGTATGTGCAGTCCTGGAACATCTGGTATAAAGTCACACATTAGACCCTAAGAGAACAGATTAATAAAGAAAAAAAGTTGAAATTGAGCATACCTTAGGAACACCTGCATATACATCTTCACCTTCAGGACGGTTGATGATAATCCCTGGTCTAGGATTTGCAGGATTATGTGCTATATCATCGTACATAAACACTACAATATTTTCATCTTTCAGACCCCCTCTTTTAAGAATTTGGTATGCATGGCAAACATCAGCCTGCAAAACCAGTCATTCAACATTCAGCTTACATTAGCTAAGAGTCTCTTGCAGTCTGTTCTCTCATGTCCTAAAAGTCAGTCAAAAAACACTACAATCATATTTCCCCACGTATGTGGTCCATCAACGACTCCATATGGGGCTAGATCTATCATCGATCTAATCATATATCATTTATCCACTATATATACATGCATGCACCAAAACACCAAATATCCATTTAACTACACTACTTTCATAACAAGGAAGAAATGTTGGCAATAAATTATATCCTCAGAGCAAGACAGAGATATGGAATCGAAATCACATATGGTATATATTTCTTTATAAGCATATATCCGTGTGCCTAGATCTTCCTAATTTAAATACTATTTGCAGTTCCCAATTAGACTTGTCTCTTTTCAGCTAGACCTGCAGGTTAATGTGAAACAGGTGTGGAGATTATGTAAAGTGACATAGAAGTATCTGTAAGCAACACCATCAATAAATATATAAAACCAAACAAATTGACTGATATATGCTTGTGGCTAGTCCAAAGAGATTATATAAGCTGACAGAAGTTTCTTGCCTAAACACCCACAAGCATAATCAGTGGAGATACTGGGTGTTAAATAATATATAAGCTGAGATTAGCAATCAATTATATCCTCGGAGCTAGCATATATCCGCGTGCTTAGATCTTCCTAATTTAAACACTATTTGCAGTTCACAATTAGATTTGTCTAACTATTTTCAGCTAGACCTGCAGATTAATGTGAAACAGGGGTGGAGATTATTTATGGTGACATAGAAGTATCTGTATGCAACACAGTCAATAAATATATAAAACCAAACAAATTGATTGATATACGCCTGTGGTCAGTCCAAAGAGATTATATAAGCTGACATAGAAGTATCTTGACTAAACATTCACAAGCATAATCAGTGGAGATACTGGGTGTTAAATAAAGATAACTATGTCAGCTTGACAGTCTCTTTTGATTACCTGCAAGCATATATCAGTAATTATAAAACCTGTAATGTTATATTATATATTTACAATTGGGTATTGAGGGATATACACAAAAATATCACCTGGTGTCTATAGTTTGAGTATCCTGCAGAACCTGCAATGAGAACAGCCCATTTGGTCCCATCAGCGCCATCTCCCCTATCTGAAGGCAAGTGAATTGCGCTATTGAAATGGATTCTAGCTGCTTCCACAACTCTATTGAATTTCAGAAAGCAAAACAAGAGGAAGACAAGACACAAAAACTTATTGACAGAAACCAAACCCATCTCAACTACCCTTCTAAGCCTCACCTACGATTCAATTTCTTTCCTATGAATCTTGGTTACCCTTACCATCACATATATACAAATTTCTCCACCCAAATTGTCACTGTGTACACTAGATTGTGTATCTAACCTTCCAAGAAAAATTTAAAAATGTAATTTTCATCTGCCGGTCAAAGCAGCATCTTTAAATCGGCAAAGCGTGCCTTCAACTGCAAAATTGGTTGCAAAATTCAAGGTTGGAAATTTCTTCACTCAAGGTATTTTAGCAACTTTAATTTGCTTTTTTAAGGTAAAAGAATCTTTGTGGGTTATGTGTTATGTTAGTTTAGCCTAGATACTTTGTGATTCCAACTGTCGTTCAATAAGTAAATAGATCTTTCCAAGATTCCACAGAAATGAATCAAAATGCATGAAAATCGCAATAATCAAAATTTGAAGGGAGACGCAATTAAAGTATTTCTAGATATATGGCCCACTTTCTATGGTTGGCAATGGTAGATGGGAATCTGTGGACAAACAGTCACATCGGACGGTGATGCGCAATTCCAAGTGTTTTGGAAAATGAACTAACCGTGCGATCGGACGGTGATACGCCATACTGTCTGAGGAACATTTCCTGGGCCCGACATTGATATGCAAAGCAACAGAAGTTGTGGGGTTTGCGTTTCTTCCAAGATTAAGTTTTTTAACATTGTTTAGTAATGATTGAAGCAGAGATTATACTCAACCAAAAATTAAAGTGGGTCTCAATAATTTGAGAATAAGGAATCTAGGTTAATGACTTGATTATTTTCATAATGGATGGCGTGTCAATGGAATCTTTTTTTTGTTTGATGGACCATTGAAAGTGCCAGCTGGAAACTCTTTCGTAAAGAAGTGGAGCAGGTGGTATGTTTCGAACTATCCATGACTGGTAAATTTATGCTTTTAGGGATTGTTACTGCAATTGGTGGGGAGTGTTAGCTTACAAATTGTCCCTAAGGATTTGATTTTGTGAGGGTATTAAATGAGAGGTGGGACATGCATTCTAAAGGATTTAGAGAGGATAGATAGATATATTTGTAATGTTTGAAATTCTCATACACATCCATTCTTTATTTAGTTTTGGGTTATTTTGACAGGTGTTTTAATATGATTATATATCGATAGGTGGCACACTTTTATGTTAAGTTTGGTCCATGATTTTGTATCTTTCTTTGTCCATTCATCTTTATTTGCATCCATTTCTATACATTTTTACTTTATATCATTTTCGTTTGTGTTAAACTTAATACAATCATGATTTTATCGATTCATATTAGCACTTATTTCTATATATTCGATCTTTGCCCCAATCTAATTATTTTCCCTACCTAGAACAATATCCACAAGGCACAATATTGACCTAGTTCAATCCTAAGGAGCATGGAATTGAACCCCTAATTTTTATGTTCAAGTTCAAATTCTAATTTTCTCACCCCTTGTCACTAGCCATTATGAGTTGACTTAACACGTGTTTTTGTGAATTTTTGATATGTATTGTTCTTTAAAGACATTCAATGTGCAATAAATTCATTATGGACTACAAGGAAAAATATTTATGGCATATTTTATTGTTAAAGGAACAAAAGAATTATTATCTGCATCATAATCATATAGGCCATTTGCATGTGGGCACATGTTGTCTTCAAATAGTCACTCAATGTCATAAAGTCAGTTTGTACAAGGGGTTGACCTACAAGAACTTGACCCTAGTGATCCAACAAACTCCCCTAAGGTGTTTGTAAACATCACTTTGACAAATTCAAACACATGGAAGGCATAAATGAAGAGATATATACTGTAACTTAATGTCAGATCATTCATGTGGACCAAAACTCATTATTGTGTATCAAATCATGTGTAGGGCATAGCTCATTACTATGTATCAAATCATTCCCGTGCACTCAAGGTTGATCTAGAGAATTCAAATTCAACCTATAAAGATTTTTTAGTTTGTATAGAGCTCGAGTCAATCACTAGACTAGACTATGAGCATTATTTTTTTGTATGTTGGCGAATGGATTTGGACTAGCATCAACAACAATTCTTCTTTGTTCCCAAAGCTAAGTACCCCCATCTCTTACATTTAATTTCTAAAAATAGCATTTCAGTTTACCAACCCAACTCTTATTAATCTAGATTAATTACGCTTTAATTGTTTGCATTAGATTAATTAGTCTTGATTGTTTATATAAAGCCATAATTTATTTCTTTACAATATTATTCTTTGAAGAAAGCTAAAAGATCATTTTAAGTTTGTGTAAAAGGAAGTTGTTGCCTAACTTTTTTCTCCATAAGATTGGTCTTTCAATCTCATGATGTCCATGGATTTATTTGAAGTACAACTTCAATACATGTTTTTAAAAGCTTTCGATTCTTTAGAAAAAAAAATTACCTCCTTTTCATTTTTTTAAGAAGATATTGTAGTAAATGTTCAAATTTTAAATGAATAAAACAATGATACTTAACTATAATTTTGATGCCTAAAGGTTGTAACAAATGTCAAAAAGTGATTCATCTAGTTGTAGAATAATCACTGAAGCTCAAATGAATGCTTGGGAATCGGTGAAGTCTCCATTTGTCACTACAAGTTGCTTCCACAACTGTAGGACCGATTGTGCACCTATAAAGTTGACCTACACAAGTGTGGATCTGATCTAGATGCATGAATTCAATCTTTATAAATCTCTAAATGTTTACCCTTAGCTTATCTTGAGTACTCGAATATATTTCTACATAAAAACTTAGTTGTGTGGTCAGGTGTTTGCCAATCACCAAAAATATGTCTCCATTTGGTCAACCCCTAAGGATACCAAGTCAACAAATTTTGAAAATGATTGAAAACAATAAAAAACATGCAAGAGATGCCCTAGATGTTGATGCAAGTAGGTAATGCAATAATAAATGCTCTAATTTAATTCTTGAATGATTATAAGCTATGAGATTGTCTTGTGAATTCTAAGTATCAGATCTAGGTTGTAAAAATGAACTAGAGTTAATCTTTAAATACAACTCCAAAGGGTGCAAGTAAAACATTTATGCTTCAACTTGGCACACAATGACTAATTAGAAGGGTTAGGTTGACCATAAATTTATGTTTGAAAACTAAAAGTTCAAGGGTTATTTTTATAAATCATGCATTTGATCTGGTTCATTTACCCAATTATGGATCTAATCTTGGGTGAGGAATGGATAAAACTAGGGATCAAAATTAGTCCCTGGGAGTGAGTGTAGATTGAAACAAGTAAGGTTCAAGTTATGTGTTGGTTTTTCAATAGAAATTGTGTCGCTTCTACATTTATCATTACATAAGGAATAACTTTTTAAAAACGAGTCCAAAATGAAGACCAAAAGTGTAAGGTGTGCAATTTTCACTGTTGCATTTTCCCCCCACTTTGACTTGCATGTGAACTACCATGAGAATGTATGTCAAAATAAAATTAGTCATCCAATATGAAAGAAATTATTTTGATCTGAGTGCAGCCTCATGTGTCATCTTCAATAGCTTCATTTATGCACTCAACTTCACTTAACATACAAAACATAGTGTAAGATCAAAAATTGCATACCTTGCAATCTTTGTACTACAAATTGACCTCAATTTAGTGCTTGCAACCCCTAACATGTTTTTAGATTCATCTGGCCCTATTCTAGCCTTTGTAATGCTCTCAATGCCAGCATGAGCTTTATGTTTTTGTATGTAAATGTCTTTTTTGTCTTTGTGAATATGTTTTCATGTTAGTCTTGTGCCATGCTATTATCTCAAGTTGTCATCAAGCCTATTGTACTTGGACACCAGCATGATTAGGTGTCAATGTCCTAACATCCATAGACTTTTTAGCCCTACAGTAGCTACTTCTATTTGTTTCTACCCTATTGCGATTAGGCACGTAATGTAACTAACGTTGGATGAATCCCAAAAACTAGTTCATTAGAGTGCCTCTTCATCTTCTATTCTAATCTCATTTTTGGCATTCATTCATTCAATCTTGGCATTCTAAACTCTCCATGAAGCAACTTTTAGCATTTTAGCAATCTTGTAAAGCATTCTTGTGTTCTTGAGCTTGTGAACAACAACTAAAAACTTCTAACACTAGTTTTCTTTGGTTCTCCATTGGTTAAAGACTGGGGATTTGTGAGCTTGGCTCATTATCATCTCCATTCTTATAGTACAAGTGAAATTATTTTAAACTTTACTTCCATTTAATTTATTGTTATTGTAGCTTCTCTTGGTGTTATAACTTTCATTGTTGGCAATTAGAGGTTTTCATTTTCATTTGCATCCATCCATACACACTAGGGTATTAATCCTTGTACACCTAGGATTTAATACTTAGATTTTTTAATTTGTTTTGTTGTTCTTAGTCTTAGACACATAAGATAAGTGCACACACACTTCTATTTCCTCTATACCATTGGTTTCTCATTGTAATGTACTGAGTTTCACAATCATACAAAACTGAAGTAAAACTTATTTACTGTAAGTAAAGTAAGTAAAATTACCTTCTAGGTAACATCAAGTAAGGGAGATATAATTGACATCATAAGATAATACAAGATTTTGCATCCATTAATTTCTATACATGTTTAGATTATGATACAAAGCATCTTCCTGAATTCCATTACAGAGCTTTCAAATAATATACTTATACAATTTTAGATATGGCTTTTTGCCTTACATAACTTTGGAGTGTAAAAAGAAATATACAACTGTCATCAATATCAAATGAATCCAACAATCAGTCCTCAACCACCATCGACCATCTGGCCATCTGTTGCGTCAAAGGACAAGAACATGGTTCATGCACTTTTTCTGCCCAACTACAAAGCTTGTGCTTCCCCGGTATCCTTCAAACTGAAGGATGCCCGACCTTGCTCGAAGGGCCTAGCAACCTGTAACAAGTGTAGGGTGGAATCTAGTGCGTGCCTATTAACCTACATACATTTCTATCATGAATGCAACATCTCATTAACATGATATGGTAGGGAAAAATATAAATATGTATACTAGGGAATCAAACCATTTACTAAAATGGTACATATGTCTATTTCAACATCACATTCACTTTGGCCAAAGCATTAACCGTTTAACAGCGTGTAGGTTTTGAAAAAGAAAACCTACTTCCCTGTTTCCCCATATTCGGTACCCGTCCTGGAAGGCAACTTTCACAAGCAATCATAAAATATAAAGTACATAATAAAGCTAAGTCATTCATTTTAAAACACCGTTCACAGAAAATAAACTCTTTCAAACCCACATTTACAACAAATTAAACTCATTGCATGCATTAATACAATAGGAAAGAATTCGTTTTAGGTGTCCACAATCATTGTTAGTTTCAAATGTAGTTAGTTTTCTTAATGAGTATCATGGTGCGATTTATCCAATTACATATGTTTGGTTTGAGAACTCGATATGTTTCTTTATTGTTGAAGCAAATTACAAGGTTTTACATTCATAGGACAAAATGAATGTTTCAAAATACCAATTATAGATGGAAGGTATGTAAGTATTTATGACTTGATAATATTTAAGATTCTAACTATAAATGATTAAGATTTCATGTTTATTCGAGCATTTGAAATAAAACATCCTCTCATGCAAGAGTTAATAAATTCATTAAATTTAATATGTTTTAGAGATCTATTAATCCTATATATGTGAAAGAGTTCTATTATTCTTAAAACCAGTAATAGACCAATAGAAAATTAAAAGAGGGCTAGATATATAAACAATTACATCCATACACTACATAAGATGATCGTTTTGTTTTAAAAAGAAAAGTAAGTCAAAACCAAAATATAGGGGGTCGGTTTTCAGATAAGCTGATTTAGGTATTGGCAGCTACAAGATAAAACTGACAGGTTCAATTAAGAGAGAAAGCCGACAACAACAATAATGATATTCTAGAACTTCAGAGGTTGAACATACGATGAAGAGGTCGATTAAAAATAGTTGCAGACAAAGATAAGGAGATGCAATTCGGAAAGAGAGAGCATATCTAATCTCTTAACTAAAGCTAATTCTAAATCTCGAAGCCTATATAAGTTTTGTTGAAACCTACTACATTAAATCCCAATCCAATTGACATGTTGAAAGAACGTTGAAGATAAGCACACTGGCAGTTATCCTTATAGACATAGGCCATAATAAGCAAAGGAATAGACATATCGAAACATCAATGCAGGTCCAAGAAGACACAGAGGTCGATTAGATGCTACAGTAAGTTGATTTATAAAAAGCTAACCAAAATCTACATAGTTGAGGCCGACTAAGTGGAACAAGACCTAAGATCGAATGTTTGATATGGGTTTAGAGTTTTAGTTACAAGATACTATAGCACCGTTGAATTCCTATACACAAGATCGACTTCAACGATATGGCAGGCGACTAAGACAACATTATGTGATCCATGATCAATACATAGGTGATTTAAAAGACTTGACGATTTATGTATTTTGTAGTGGTCGATCATAGGCAAGGAAGAGGTCGCTTATGAAGAGTTAGAGGTTTTCGGAGTGAGGATTCAGATCTGAGAAAGAATAAATCAAAACAAGCTACATATTTCAGATCGACATGAATGAAAAGATAAAATGGGAATAACAATGAGGCTAAGCAAGTTTTTGTAGGCCAATCCAGATGATCATATAAAGAAAAGAGGAGAGTTCGAAGGTTTTCAATGATGTTAAGGTCAGGGTCATTTATTCAGGCGTCAAAGGTCAATGTTTACACAATATAAGTCTATCCATTACTAAAAGAGAGTCGTAAACATTTAATGGAGCCTGATTTCAAGAAGCAAGAACTTTAATAGTAATGAAAAGACTAAAACACGTCCAATTCTAACGTGAGACTTTAACAATGAAGAAAAGTACCTAGATCTACTACTGCAGAATGGTTTCTTTCCTGTGTAGACGCGTTTCTGTAGCCTCCTATTCCTTTCTACTATCTAATGCGCCACCATTTTTTCTTTTCTTCCTTTTGATCTCCTTTTGCTTACCTCCATTTCTTTTGTTATTCAATCTCTTTTTATTATGTCTGAAGCCTAATTTTTCTTGTGTCCCCTCATGCAAAATTTTTCCTTCTTAAAACAAATAAATAAAAATTTCTTTATATTTCATGCATGTTAGGCATGAGATCTCTACAATAAACCAAACTATTTAAAAAAAATAAAAACCAACTATAATTATGCCAATATATTTTTATTTAGTCTTTGTCCTTTGATTTATAATAAATATTTGTTTTATATAAGGGAAATTAGTTTAATACATTTCGATTTGGTAGATATTAGAATATTATTCTATTTAAAACTTATTTTCTATTATATGCTAACTAGTTCCTTATTGATTTTAATACTTTATATTTATTTAAATATATATACATACCATTTGCACAATTTAGTCGCAATTTTAATAAATCATTATATATTTACATAAAATGAAACTAAACAGGTATATTCTATTTGTCTTCAGAATAATGTTTTAATACAATATATTTGTCTAGATCAAATTGCAATACTAATTCATTTACTTTGATAACACAGGTATCTAAACAAGTAAAGTGACATAGCATAATGAAGACAATAACAAACAAGGAGAATCGTCGAACACACATCGAAACAAAAAATGCAATCTAAGTGAGTGTGTGTGTGGGAGTACACCGGATAGAACTCAACAAGTGTTGTCATGCAACTAGGACCCCTCTTCCTGAGCCACGTTCTTGCCCTTGACAACCCGCATCCATTCACACTCATTCCATCGTCAATAGATTAGTCCCAAAATATAGCCGAAGTAGCTAAATTTTAAACCAATTAATGTATCAATATCCACATCATCAACCAATGTTCACTGATTTCTATTGCAATTAACCAATTTAAGTAATTCTGCAAGTCTGAGACGTGACATTTGTGGAGGTCAAAAAACCAAAATAGGGGCTTGACCATTTGTGGCAAGCTCCTAAGCAGCCCCAACCTTCCCTTTGTATATTAATTATAGGTTTTGGAGACTTTCACGCATGGAGGGTTTTCTTTTCTTTATCCTTATCTTTGTTATTTTATTTTGTTCCTTTATTTCAATCTATATAATTGTTATTCAAGTTTATTTCATACCTATCTAATGTTTGGTTAAAATATATTTCATTTAAAAGCTATAGGTGCAGTAAAAAATGTTGAGCTCTCCAATTAGAAAAGAAGATCAGGTTTTTGGTTTTGGCAGATCTCCAAAGGGTGGAAGGAAGGCCGGTGGCAGGATGGCACATGAGGCCCAAAGTGCTTCCTTGCATGTGTGATCCATCCCATAGGGCATAGGAAACACATGTAGCTTCAAGGATGTTGTGGGGAATGACACTTTGGTGATGGGTTAGGAGGGCTGCAAGAGCCAGATCAAGAACGATGCACCCTTCAAACTGGTGCGAACGATATTTAGGGTAGATCATTGTCCTTTACTCATTCAGTCCAGATTCCTGAGATAAGCCTAGATAGACTCATAGGTGATAGGGAAGCATATCTACATAGTCATGCCCTTATTTGCAAATTTCCAAAAGTTTGGTTGAAGCTTTGCGACCTCCATGCTTGGATCTTGAAGAAGTGGAAGGAAGGTATGGAGGGTGAAATCTGTATATACCCCTATAATAGGGGATTTTTCATTTTGGAATTTGACTCTATTAAAGACAAAGAGAAGGTTTTGAAATATGGTCCATGGTACTTTCAAGAGAATTTTTTGTGCATCAAACCCTGGTATCTGTCTTTCGACCCTCAAATAGAGACTTTTGATTCTGCTTTTCTCTAGGTGTGTTTACCCTACCTTCCCCTACAATTTTGGGAATTAGAGAGTTTGTGGGCTATTGCTAATGGTTTGGGAAGTTATCACTTTATTTCAATAGAAATAATTAATTTTTCCAATACTACCTTTGCAAGGCTGTGTTGAAATGGATCTTTCTACAGGTCTTTCGGTTGAGATCTTTCTGAAGGTGGGTGATTGATGTTGGAGGTAACCAGTAGATTACAAACAAACTACCTTCATATGCAAGAAATGTTTTTCAACAAATTATTCCACCCCTCGATGCCAAAAATTCCAAGCTCAGGAGAAGAGTCATAATGGTGAAAAACCCATTTGGTGACTGATGTTGGAGGCAACCAGTAGTTTACGAACAAATTGCCTTCAGTTGCAGGAAATGTTTTTCAACAGATTATTCCACCCCTCGATGCCAAAAAATCCAAACTCAGGAGAAGATTCATAATGGTGAAAAACCCACTTGGTGGATTGGTGTAGAGCCCCACCACTACAACATCCCTCTAGGTATTCAAGATGAAAAGGCTTCCTCCTAAGCTGTTATAAACTCTAATTTGCATCCAACTACACCACCCTCTCTAGAGTTGTAGGATCCACCAACTGTGGTTAAAAAGAAAGCTTCAACAGAAGAAGACAATTCAGGGGACACATCAGAATTATTGGAGGATTTAATCTCTAAGAATGGGGGTTTTGAGGAATCTGTTGTATCCAGTCAAGGGGGGGGGAAATTAACATAGTGACCAATCTAAAGATAGGCCAAGAGTGGACAGAGGTGAAGAGGAATAAAAACACCTCCATCGAAGCCCAAGCATCAAATGGAGCTTAGGTCCTCTACGAAAGGGAAATTAGAAATTATTGAAGATATGCATGGACATAGTCAAGCAGTTCAGGTAGGTAAAAAGTTGAGGTTCTAACTTAGTGGATTGTATTTTAAGACAAAATAGAAGGTTATTTGCCTTGACCATAGGTGATTAGAATTTGGCAGCATTATGTAAGAAATGTACTAATCCCTCATCTCGTGGGATTGGATGTTTTGTGGCTATGAGCCAGATCCTTTTTTATGGTTCTTGGATCCTAAACCAGGTTTTTAATTAAAAAAAATTATTTCATACTTTTATTCCTAAAGATATCTGGTATTTGTTACTTTGCATTGATGTATCCCTGTGTGCAAAAAATCTAGAAATCCATACAAAAGATTGTGTTTTGCAACTACTCCAGAAGATAGTGCATAGATAGGACTACAGTGTACCAAAAGGATGATAGCACATCACACTAATGTCCTAGATAGTGAACTATTCAAGTTATATGTCACATTCATTTTGATTTTCTCTTCTGTACTGTGAACTCTATTTTTTAATTATGTCTTTCAAATTCCACTTATTCACATTTTATTATCCAACTATCTTTCCTTCTTGTTCAAACATAATTTAGTAGGAGGTAAAATTTATAGATAAAGCTAGTTTGTTTTCTTCTATTTATTTTTTATTAGAGGTAAAACAAGTTTTGAAAGGACCCTGAAACCCTTTACAATAGGTTGAGGAATAGTAAAAGATCAGCCAAAGCACAACAAAACATTCGCATCAGCAAACCCCACCACAAAACTCAAGAAGCAACAAAATGACAACAAACAAAAGCACAAGAAAGAAAGGTCAGACCCCCAATTACACATACTTCATAATTTCTACTACCTCTTGCCCCTACTGGTTGAAATTCTTGTGCAGTTTAATAAACTCCAGCAGATCTTTCTTCTCCTTTTTGAAGGTTTTCTTTTTGTTTGCCCTAGTTCTAGTACTTGGACCATCATTTCCACTCTTTTCCCATGGAGCAACTATTGGGTTGAAATATTGACTTCCTTTTATAATGTTTTTTATATGTTTTTTAAACCTTTTCATATGATATTGCAAGAACCTTATAGACATTACCTTTATTATATGTTGTTTCACATATACTTCTCAGAAACTTTAAACCTATGCTGATAAATGGAATATGGTGGTTATATTATCAAGTGGATGATTTAAATTATCGATATGCATGTAATATAGATAGGATTTCATAAGTTTAATATGAAAGGTTATTTTGTGTATATATGTTGGATAATTAACCTTGTGTAGCAAAGACATAGCATCCAGGAAGGAGTAATTGCAACAGAGTGCAAAACAGGGGAATTAATTAAAGTGCAGTCCAAGTGCCAGAAGTGAAGATCAATGGAGATGAATGTGGTCATCATGTAAAATAAAATGCAAAAGAAGAAGAAGACTTGTTCTATAAGTCTAACTGTAGCTTATGTGTTTTCATTCATGAGCCATTGTGTGGGATTTCTGTTTGAATAGGACTCTACTTCCTTTGTTCTAGATAATTAATAAAGTTGATCTCAAAACTATATCCTAATATCCAGGGATGAATTGATGATCATAGTTAGTTGGAAGATCGCATAAAACTCTCCCACTTTTGTATAAGTTAGGGGATGAGTTCATTGATTAGTTAGTTGTTATTTTACTTTCTATTTATATAGTCGTTACTCTGTTTTTATAGTTATCAGTTATTCCAGACATGTTTTGATTTTGAATAAAATCTAAATAAGATTATGTCTTTGATATGAATTGAATTCAACTGCGTGTAATGGGAAATGTGTGAAGATCTAAAGTAGATTTAGTTTCCAGAAGAAGTGAGATAGTTCCCTGAGCTGGCCACTCAAGGTACTAACTCTAACTTCATACATTCACTTATTTATTCATGCATTTCTAGTTAAACTGTTTCATGTTATCTTATATGTTGCATTGTGAAATAAGTAAGAAATCATGATTGCTATTTCTAATAGTTGTGATTCATGAATAGAATACATAATTGAAGTCCTCTGGAGGTTAGTGTCAATTCTTTTATCATTCTGTGTATTTCAAGTTACTTCTATAATTCTTTGTTGAAAATAGTTATCTTCAGCTTATGCTGAGGGTACCCGTAGCAACTAAGTTTTTAATTGTTTTTGTTGTTCTTTCATTTCTATGAACTTTAGTCAATTAAGTTGAGTAGAATAAGTCTGTATAAGTTAATTTAGCATAGAAGTGAGTCTTGAAGGCATATATAGTGTGAACATCATCATAAGATTACACTCCTTGGTTGATAATTCAATGTAGGAATGCAATGATAGAGTGGACTGTTCAATTAGGTTTAACCCTAGATTTTGTTTAAGTCTACAACGCATTAGTTTTCCTCTACATTTTTGGCATCATTGCCGGGGATGGTGCTATCTTCATGGTCTCATTAGTTTTATATGCTTTCATAGTTAAATCTTGATTTTAGCATTGGATTTACTAAATTCATTTTTCAAGAAACACTAGGCATTCTACTAACACTATGTAGGACCGCTGAAATATAAAGCTCAAATTATTGTATGCAGAGGCAAAGAGATAAATGAGGTAGATTCCTCCCTTCAACTTCTTAGAATAAGGAGGGCACAACTGATTTTATCAACTACACAGTAGGAAGTGCTGAAGGAGAGTTTCCTTTTATCTTCATCAACACGCCCTACATCTCCATCAACTTCCTCCACTGCCACAGAAGGGACTTTTAGAACCATGGGAGATGTTGTAGTAGATGATCCTCCAGGACAAGCGACATTTGAATTCCCTATCCTAGACCAAGCACGAGCTGCTACTCTGAAAAATATACCACCTTCTGCATTGCCTATTTTCTACAGCTTGGTGACTGAAGATCCTGACACTTTCCTGTTCGAGTTTGATGTCATGTGTAGGAGTTATGACTACACCAGTGATCCTTACAGACTCAAAATGTTCCCTGCCACACTAAAAGATGCTGCTTTAAGGTGGTTTATGGGATTGGGGAAATATGTCATTCCAAACTGGGATACCATGAAGACAAAGTTCCTGAAAAATATAAAGACTACTATAGAGGACATGATAGGACAAGAGATGACATCTTTATGATGTCACAGAAAGAGGATAAACCACTAGAAGATTATGTGGAAAAAGTCTAGTTTGCCTTGAAGAAAAACCCTTAGAATAGATTGTCTGAAGAATCACTGAAGCTTATCTTCTTGAGAGGAGTTAATGATGACTGCATGGATGCCCTCAATCTCATTGGAATAGGGGATATATCTTAACTTCCCTTTGAAGATATTTATACAGCCTGTAGAAATTATTCTAGAACATTTTCTAGAAAACCAAGGGAACAAAGAGCAGCCATCACAAGCAAGGCAACTAATGGAGTTTCAATAGTGGAGATTAGTAACCTTTTGACCAACATGAAGGAGGACATTATTAGCCATATGGCTACATAGCTGGACACTCTCCATATCAAGAAGAAATAAGAAGAGGTAGATGCAATGCTCACTGAGTACTGCCCCAGCTGTAGACAGAGGAAGGCCAACTATAAATGCAAAATGGTGGCCAGCATCTAGCAAGAAAAGATTGAGAGACTAGAATTGCAAGCATTTGAAGGAGAAGATGGGCAATTGTTCTTTATACCCTAGAGGAGACCTTGGCAACAAAGGCAAGGTATGCCCTCTGATCCACTTAGTTTTAATTCTCCCTTTCCTACTGCAAATCAGAACTTCTCTACTTGGAATGCTCAATAATGGCCTGGTAACCCAAATGCATGGCAAAACCCCCAATGGCCTACTCCCCAATGGCCTACTCCACAAGCTGGTTGGAACCAACAATAGCCTAACTCATGGACTCAACAAAATTTCCAAGGTCCCAACTATAACCCTCAATGGCCTACTTAGCAGCAACAATGGCAGCCTCAATGGAACAAGGGCCAAGAATGGCAGCAAAATGCACAATTTTAGCAACCTATGATTCCATCTCAGCCACAACAACCAACCATAATGCCACCACCTCAAAATCCACCTCCTAGACCTACCCAAATCCCTGCCCAACCTACACCTAACCCTATGAACAAGTCTATCCAGCAGGCTTCTACTAACGAGGTAGTGCAATATCCCACCTATGGGGTGGAAGTGAGTAATGTTCATCTTAGATGAGGGAAGCAACTTGCAAGGCCTTCATCTCCCTAAATTACCAAGCTTGAAGACGAAGAACCCACTGAAGAAGCCTTAGATAAGCCACACTTGGAACCTGAATCAACCCAAGATGTCTAAACTACCTTACAACAGAAGGCTCCTCCTTTTCCTGAGTGCTTGACCATGCAAAAGCAAATAGCCCAAACCGATACTGTCCTTCTCAGCCAACTAAAAGATATAAGCATCAAGATTCCCTTAATCCAAGCCATCAATGATATTCCTATCTATACCAAAACTATTAGGGATCTTTGCATAAAGAAGCCAAGAAGGAAGAGAATAGACCCTCAGATAGTGCATGTTTTAGGTAATCTTGTTGACATCATGTTGGGTAATATAACTATCCCCAAATGCACAGATCCAGGTAGCCCAGTAGTGGATGTAAAGATCAATGGGACTCTGATTAAGAATACTTTGATAGATCTAGGAGTTGAAATTAATGTCATGACCAAGGAGACAATGCAGACACTCCAATTGAACAACCTTAGGCCTACTTAGACCATCTTGCAATTAGTTGATAGGTCTACAGTCAAACCTGAAGGAGTCATAGAAGATTTGGTCATTGCATTAGATTCTTGGGAATACCCTGCTGATTTCATAGTTTTGTAGCCTAAGGTTAATCTTGTTAGATATCTTCTTATACTAGGTAGACCATGGCTTGCCACTGCTAATGCATTTATAGGTTGCAGGTCTGGCAAAATGATCATATCTAATGGGACAGTGACCAACAAATTAGTTTTATATCCACTAGCCTAGCCATACCATGAGCTTGAGTAGACCATTTGGCCTAGCCTGGAGGATGAGGACACCTATTCCCTGCAAACCTTGATGACTATTGAATGCAACCCTTTATTGAATATTCTAGATGAAGATGAATTAATCACTCATGTTATACAAAACAATTGTGGGAGACACCCACAGCAGCAAGACTGTCTATCTTGCTTACAAGACCCTTTGAGCAGCATAATACTCAGCAGTTCATCAAAAGAAGTCTCCCAAATCTTCCATGTGTTATTACCTCAGCAATGCTTACTTGTATTACCGAGCCTTAATTTGTCTTCCATTCAAGAACTGTCCAAACAAGTAGAAGTCAAGCCAGGTAAGATGTTGAACATTAACAATACATTGACTGATGAACAACAACAATCCCTGCATGAAATATTACATACACACTCAATAGCATTTGCTTGGGATTACAATGATATGAAAGACATTGATCCTGCCTTATACATGCACAAGATATACATAGATGATGGATATAGACCAATTAGGTAGCAGCAGAGGCACATGAATCTAGCCCTCAGAGAAATTGTTAAAGCTGAGCTTTAGAAGCTTTTAGATGCAGGCTTTATATACCCCATTTCAGATAGTGAATGGGTTTCACCATTGGTTATAGTCTCTAAGAAAGGTGGCAAATGGAGGGTCTGTGTTGATTACAGAGAATTGAATACTACTACCAGGAAGGATCACTTTCCATTGCCTTTTATTGACCAAGTTATTGACTCTTTAGTAGGTAAGAAATATTTTTCCTTTCTTGATGGTTTTAGTGGTTATAACCAGATTAAGATTACTCCAGAGGATCAGGATAAGGCAATGTTTACTTGCCCTTGGGAGACATATGCATACTCTGTCTTACCCTTTAGTTTGTGCAATGCTCCAACTACATTTCAAAGAGCAGTCCTCAGTATTTTCTCTGATTTTACACATGACAATATGGCAATTTATATGGATGACTTCACTACATATGGTGACACATATGATGAAGTGTTACACAACTTGGAGAAGGTATTGAAGAGATGTATAGAGAACAACCTCTCTTTGAGTAATGAAAAGTGTTTTTTGATGATGACACAGGGAATAGTCTTGGGACATTTCATCTCAAGTGCAGGC
This sequence comes from Cunninghamia lanceolata, assembly GCA_027924645.1. Classification (NCBI taxonomy): domain Eukaryota; kingdom Viridiplantae; phylum Streptophyta; class Pinopsida; order Cupressales; family Cupressaceae; genus Cunninghamia; species Cunninghamia lanceolata. Next base: position 7,949,481 of record BSBN01000303.1, on the reverse strand, counting down.
ATCCAAGTTGACCCAAAGAAGATTGAGATCATATCTACCCTACATATTCCCCCAAAACAAAAGGATGTATAGAGCTTCCTAGGCCATGTAGGATATTATAGTCCAAGGTTCATTTAGGATTTTAGCAAGATTGATGCCCCTCTGTTTACTCTACTAACCAAGGACAGTGAATTTGAATAGACATCAGATTGTCAGATCTCTTTTGAAAAGATAAAAACATCCTTGACACAAGCCCCTGTTCTCAGAGGTCCGAATTGGTCACTGCCTTTTCACATCCATACAGATGCATCTGATTTTTCCATTGGGGCAGTCCTGGGTCAACAAGAAGGAAACAAGGAGTATGCCATATACTATGTAAGTAAGAATCTGCAAGGAGCTGAGTTAAACTATACTCTGACAGAGAACGAGATGTTGGTAGTTGTTTATGCAATTAATAAATTCAGGCACTACATAATTGGTTATAAGGTTTTCATCCATACAGATCATGCAACCATTAGATATTTGATGAATAAACCCATAGTGGGTGGCAGACTTGTAAGGTGGTTATTGTTGTTGTAAGAGTTTGATATTACAATTGTTGACAAACCAGGCAAGGCCAATGTTGTTACTGATTTTCTATCCAGACTACCTACACAGCCTTCAAATGGAGTGGTTGATGATTCTTTTCCTAATAAGCATCTATTTGCTCTCACTATACTCACTCCATGGTATGCAGATATAGCCAATTATTTGGTTACATGGCAGATTCCAAGATACTTCTCTCCAAGGGAGAAGAGGTAGCTAGTTCATAAATGTTTCTCTTACTCTTGGATTTCTGGATTTCTATTTTACACTAGGCTAGACAATATTATGTGAAGATGTATCAAGGAGGATGAAGTATTTGATATAATGAAGGCTTGTCATGATGAGCCTTGTGGGGGTCATTTTGCAGCTAAGAGGACAGCCTTCAAGATACTAACAACAGGATATTACTGGCGAATGCTTCATAAAGATGTTGTCAAGTACACTAGGAGTTGTGATAGATGCCAGAGAATGGGGAGGCCTATTAGAAGTGATGAGATGCCTTTGCATCCAAAAATCTCATTGGCTCCTTTTGACAAGTGGGGTTTGGATTTTGTGGGTCCTATATCTCCTACATCCAACAACAAAGAATATATCCTGGTATGTAATGACTACTTAACTAAATGGGTTGAAGTGAAGGCATTACAGTTTGCACGAGATGACAATGTGGCAAAATTCTTGTATGAAGACATCTTCACTCGGTATGGTGTTCCAAGAGAGATAGTAATTGACCAAGGACCACAATTTACATATGATTTAATCACCAAATTGGTTGAGGAATATCATATCAGACATAAGAAATCTACTCCCTATCATCCTCAAGCCAATGGTCAGGTGGGAGTCACAAATAGGGAGATTGAGAACATCTTGAAAAAGACAGTGTAACTTCACATAAGAGATTGGGTTTCTAGGCTCCCTGAAGCTATTTGGGCATACATAACAACCTGGAAGACAACTATAGGGTTTACACCTTATGAGTTGGTCTATGGTAAGACAATAGTCTTGCCTATTGAATTTGAACATAAAACCCTAAGGACAACAATGGACCTAGGAATGGATTTGACTATAGCACAACAAGAAATGCTACAACATTTGAATGCTTTGGATGAAATCCGATTGGAGGCTATTCATCACACAAAGGTCATATAGAAACAAAGAGCAAAATAGCATGACAAGTACATCAAGACAAAGGAATTCACTGCAGGTGACTGGGCACTCCTTTATGATTCAAGGTATAAGGATTTCAAGGGCAAGATTTAGTCCCATTAGTTAGGCCCATATGATATCCAACAAGTCTTTCCTAATGGTGTAGTTCAATTGTAAGCTATTGATGAAGTTTGGTTTTAACTACTGGTAAATGGGCATAGGCTAAAACTGTATAAAAAGCCACTTCATAAGGATGACTTTCTTGTATCCCTGGCTACTCAGTATGATCATCCTGACACTCCTGATGATGATGTTGTGACACCAAATAATACACCTTCAGATACTGATCCACCAACACTGTCTAGTGATGCGAAGGTTGAGTTGCAATACTCAACCCCTGTTGTTGAAACATAATTTTCTTTGTTTTAAAAATCACTTGAACACACAACATAATTTCCATGGTTACAACAAGTTATTTCCACCAGGACCTATTTTTCACTCATTCAGTTGGGACCTGACTCAGCTGGGACTTGATATATTGTGTTTACAATTACACAGTCGGGACCTGTGCTGGAGGCACCCGCAGCACCATCTGTATGCAACTCTCTTCCATCACTTGGTGAACAATACCTAAATTCTCCCACCCATTCCACATGCTTGTATCACTTTTAAACTGCTTCATTCTATTGCTCCACGTATCAATTCACATTTATGAGTTGGTACTTTTCTCCATCATCTTGAGTTATCACATTATATCTCTACAGTCATACTTGCCACCTCCTATCACATTATATCTCGTTTGCTGCATGCATATCATCTCAAATCATCAGATCTGTTCACAACTTCCAAGGTATGTTAATTATTCATTTCCACTTCATATGTACATTCAATAATTTTCAATTATTACAACTAGATTTCTTTTTATATTCATGCTTAGTCATAGTTTATTTCATTCATACGACAAATATTACCACCATTTATTTTAATCACTACTCCTCATTCCATAATACCTGCCACATGAAGTGCAGTTACTTCATAATTAAGTTGGGGGGAGGGGTTTATTTTTGATATTTACCATTTGAACATCATTTGCCTTTGAAAACCTTGCCTTTCAAGAAAACCAAATAAATATTCTGCATCATGAACTTACCTTATTCTACCAATAAGTGAATTAGTACCCTAAGGAAGTTATAGTGAAAAGGAAAGAAGAGGCAGATTGTAAGATTGGTTCTTTTGGGGTGGTGAGCTAAAACAACAGGAATTGAGCAACAAAAATTGACATTGTGCAGAAAATTGACACTGTAGAGTTTGCAATTCACAACAATAATGGGAGGGGATCTAATCAGAAGAGAAACTTTGGCACATAAGGAAATACTGGAGGATGTGATGGTTCTCCCGCTCTTTACGAGAGTAGGTTGGTTAGATTACTTCCTAAAATTGACAGAGTATGATGATCATATGGTGAAAGAATTTGTATTTACTCTACATTATGATGAAGCAATGGTGAAGGGGTTGACTATAGATGCTTCTAAGTTAGCTATTGCTCAGGTCACAAGGTTGCCACGAATAGGGTCCGAGTACCCAACTAGAGCTGATGCAGTCGTGGCTAGGGAGGAGTTCTATGAAAGAGGTGAACACTTGGATTCTACCACACAAGGTACCAAACGACTATCTCTTCCCTTCTTTTGGGGGAAATGTGCCTTTTATATTATCAAGTATATTACCTATGATGGTCGATACAATATGTTATATATTGCACATCTTAAATTGCTCAACCATTTACGACATGAAAAACTTGTCAATGTTCCAAATTATCTGTATAGTATGTTGAAAAGGATGTCTTCAAAATATCAGAGACAACAAGTAGACACCACTCTTTCCCACCATTGTTTAATAGCTCTGCTAATAAGGAGGAGTTTAAGGATTTAGTAACCACAGATTGAGTGGGAAGCTTTTAAACAATGTGTAGATATTTCAACACTTTTAGAGGCACCAGAACTAGAAGATGAGATTCCATATGAGCTTGAGCCTCCTTTTGAAACTAAGTAGGAAGAGCCACAACATGAGAACCCTCAAGAGTTTAGGTCTGTATTAGCTGAAGAACCCTCAACCGCCCCTAAAACTAAAAAAACTATTCCTTCAACATTTGGTAAGGAAAATAAGAGTAGGGACGGAGTGAGGAAGCACAAGAGTGCAACAAAAGAAGAAAGTGCAAGGGAAAATAGGAAGAAAGGGGACAATAAAAGGAGGAACAAGGTAGATAAGTAGGAGATAGTCACTCCTAGACGCTCAGGTAGGTTAAGGAGGCAAGGTGCCAAAGAAAAAGTTGTTGAGAAATAGAGAGGGGAGGACAAAAATATAGGCCAGCGGGACAATGATCCAACTCCTCTGAATCTAGATTCAAATAGAGGAGAAAACCCTCTTGAGGATGTCTCTGCAGATGCTTGTGGAAATGTTAATATGCTTGCAAGGAAAAGAAAGTATATTTCTTCTTCTGATTCTAAGTCAGAAGATTTGTTTACTGCAAGAAATATGGGTAAACATGTGCCTGATGATTCTGCTAAAGAAGTTTTTGATGTTCCTAGAGAAAGAAATGATGAAAATGTTGAAAAAGAAAGGAATTATTAGAGGACAAAGATATTAGGAAGGAACTTCAAGAAGCCTTGGACAAAATAAGACAGCTAGAGGAATAGGTAAGGGGGTATGAAGAGAAAGATAAAGAGAAAGAGAAAAGGATTCAGGAGTTGGAGGAGAAGATCCAAACTTATGGCCATGGTTCTAACTTAGATTTGTTGGCACAATTGGCTGAAAATAAAACAAAAATTGAAGAAGAAGTACTTACTCTCCAACCTCCTATGACAAAGACCCCAGAGTACCATACTACCCTATCTTTGGGCTTTGAACTAATGAAATTGACTGACAAGACTAAGAAAGAAAAAGAGAATTGGGAAAAAGAGAAACATAGTCTCAATGCATTAGTTGCAGAAAAGGATTTGATAATCAAAAGGTTGGAGGATCATTTGGCAGAGGTTATTGATAGAGCCAAGCAACTCATTGGATGTAGACCTCCACTAAGGGTTTATGCATTGTTTCTAAAAGAGAAATTCCTTAGTTTTCAGTTTAATAGATTTATCAATAATCAACCCGACTTGCATTCAAGGCACATTTTTTGCAAATATTTCAAAGAGGTCAGTTTAGAAGAACAGGACCAGTTGTGTGAATACTATCTACATAATTACCTAATGGATGAGGACATAGAATGGAACCCCTGCATCTATGTTGGAGACCTATAGATCATAGCACTAATGCCATACTTTAAAAATGAACAACTTAGGGGGGAACTGATGGACCAGTATGAGGAGCAGGAAAAGAAGGAGCCACTGCCAATTAGGAAAGAATCCTTAGACCCTGAAGTGATCCTGATCCAATGGCTAACATTACTTTCTCATAAACATCCAGGCAAGGTGATCACGGATTTAAGACTTAGGGATCACAGAAGGATACAGAGATTAGCAGTGTCCATCATTTAGAATTGTTAAAGGTATGTGTAGAACAGGTGGGATAGCCTAACTCCAGAATTGCAAAAGAAGGAACCCCACTCTTTCCACAACTTCATGAATATGTTTGAGAGGTTACGCAGATACATCCAAATCTCAGAGTAAAAGGGAGTAGCATGGTTGCCTCTTACTTATCAGCCTCCTATCTTTCTCTACCCAGTGCCACACTAGATAGGAGGGAGAGGTGATAAGTGTAGGCATGCCGAGATAAACATGATGGAGAGACTTGCATGTTACAATGGATTTTATCTCAAACAAGGAGTCAAAGAAAACATTGACCTCAAAAAAATCACTTTGCATTATAAACTTCTATCCTAGATGTTTAGTTCCTTGGTTTTGCTTAGGGACAAGCAAAAGTTTAAGTTGGGGGGAAATGTTGGGTTGAAATATTAACTTCCTTTTTATAATGTTTTTTATATGTTTTTAAGACCTTTTCATATGATCTTGCAAGAACCTTATAGACATTACCTTTATTATATGTTGTTTCACATATACTTCTCAGAGACTTTAAACCTATGCTGATAAATGGAATATGGTGGTTGTATTAACAAGTGGATGATTTAAATTATCAATATGCATGTAATATAGATATGATTTCATAAGTTTAATATGAAAGGTTATTTTGTGTATATATGTTGGATAATTAACCTTGTGCAGCAAAGACAACATCCAGGAAGGAGTAATTGTAGCAAAGGTGGGTCATGAGACCTTTCCTTATCCACATTCCTTTTGTCAAAAATTTCCTCAAAGCCATAATAGTCTTGTTTAATACTTGTTTCTTGTTCTTCTCTTATTGGATGCAAAGGAGACCTGGCCACTCGAGCTAGTTGTTTTGCTTTGTATTTTCTATATTCTATGAAAGTTCTATCTCTTCGTGGCTTAGGATTTGTCTCAGGTTGTGACCAAAAGTAATCAAGAATAAAGTTCTTGTCCTTAGCTAGAGGTTGATAATCATTATGATGGATAGCATGGATCTCTCCATGCAAAGGAAATTTAATGCATTTATGAATAATGGAAGGAACAACATTCATAGATTTAAGCCAAGGATGTCCAAGTTTTACATAGAAGAGGTCAGATAAAGGGATTATATCAAATGATTTATCCACAACTTTATCATAGACCAAGACCATTAGAGTTATCTTGCCAATCGGTTTCATGTAAGCTCCATTATGTGTTTTAATTCTCAAATTCGATTGTTCATAAGATTCTTGTGCCCTTTCATGTTTAAGGAGGAAATCTTCTGTGACCACATTTGTCATGCAATTGGGATCTATGAGTGTTCCATGCACATGTTATTCCATTATCTTTATTGTGATATAAAGAGGCCCTTCAACATTTACCATTTCTTTGTCATGAGGTGTGAATGTTATTTCAAGCTCAGGGGCTCCTCTTTTCAAATGAGGCCTAGCTACAAACCTAGAATTATTATTATGTTGAGAATCCATTTTTAAGTTGGCAAAGGAGTGTCAAATCAGATTTTCAAGATCTTCCAAAACTTATGCAACAACAAAATGCAAAAGTGATGTCAAATATGCTTGATTTTTCAACTTTTCTCAGTGTGAACAAGTGAATGAAGAGGTGTTGTAAAGATTTTAAAGAGGGACAGAAAATTATGCCTAAAAACAGTCCACTAATGCAAGAATACCTTTCACAACACACTTTTGAATCAACTCTAAAAAGTCGATAAGCTAAAACCTAGTGAAAATATGTGATTTTTCACCAAATCTTCATGCAAACAAATGAAAGAAGAGGTGTTGTGAATATTTTAAAGAGGGAAAAAAAATTATATGCCTAAAAATATTCCATTAATTCAATAATTCCTTCCACAACATGCTTTTGAAGCAACTCTAGAAAGTTGATAAGCCAAAACCTAGTGAAAATATGCGATTTTTCACTGAATCTTCATGCAAACAAATGAAAGAAGAGGAGTTGTGAAGATTTTAGAAAGGGATAGAACATGATATGCCTAATAAAATTCCACTAATACAAGTATACTCTTCACAAAACTCTTTTGAAGCAACTCTAGAGAGTCGATAAGTCAAAACCTAGGGAAAATAGGCCAAAATATGCAGTTTTTCACCAAATCTTGATGCAAAAGAGTGGGGCAAAAGGTGTTGTAAGGAAAATAATGATGGAAAATAACTTATAATAGTAGAAACAACCACCTAATTCCAAAAAATACATTACAACATGCTTCTAGTGCCTCTATAGACCAAACCCTAGTGCAAAGATAGCAAAAATATGTCAATTTTTTCAAAATTTCAATGCCAAGGCTCACAATAAAGGGTGTTGTAAGGAAATTGAGAAGGGAAAGAAAATTATAAGGCTAATAATAGTCAATTAGTGCAATAAAATCCCTTACAACATGCTTGGAGTGCAAATCTAGAAAGACGATAGGCTCAAATCTAGTGAAAAATGCAAGTTTTTAAACCCTATACATGAAATTTCACAAGGAGGCCACCATAATGTAACACTAATATCAGATATCAGACATAATGAGTGTTTTTACAAGGTAGTAAAATCTTAGACAAGATTTTGACTACAACCCTAGTTCATGCAAAACTAGTTTTTCATGAAAAATGTAAGATTTCAAGCAAATTTTGACAAATCAAGCATGCAAATGAAATGCAAATGAATTGTAAATAATGAATTTCTGTATTTTAGATCAGATATAATGCAAATGACAGAAATTAGTTTAAATTAGATTCCAATTAATTCAAATTTCTTAAAAGTGCAAGCTTAATATGCCAATTTTTGCAAATTTTCCAATTTTTTTTTTGTATTTTTTCGAATGAAATATTGGAAATGATGAATTGAATGATGATGAATTTAATATATGATGTAAAAATTAGAGAATTAATTAAATTCAATTGAATTAATGCAAACTATGTCAAAAATCAAACCCTAGAATGCAATTTTTTTTCAATTTTTCCAAATATATCAATTTTTTGTAAGTTTTCAAATGCAATAGAATGAATGAATGCAAATTTGTCAAACACCACTCAACAAGGTGCCAAAAAGTTCCAAGATCGAGTTCAACAAAATGTTTTGGGTTAAAAATTGATGGAGGGTTCATGTTTGCTTTAGTTTGAATCCTCCTTTCCACAAAACATTCCAAGGGCTTTTCAACCGAGTGCTTCACCTATCAAGATGAGAGTCAGCTATTAGATTTGAGTTGCCACTTGGTTTTCTACTGGGAAACTCAGATGTGATCACACAAGTTTTCTAATTAATGCCTTTTATGTCCTTAAAACCCTAATTTAAGCAAACAATAATCAAATCTTCAAATTACAACAAATGCTATAGGAAATAGATAGAGGGTAGAGAGCCTTAACTCACTATTTTTTGTAGACACAAAATAGAAATATCCGGGACAATAGTGATGGCGCCCTAGTCCAATTTGCCACTTTTTCTGCACAGTCCTGATCTCCTTCTGGCACTGATCTCCTGATCTCCTTCTGGCACTGATCTTTGCTATGTCTTCTATTTCGCGTGATCCAAAAATAGAGGACAAGGTTAATGGTGCCCTTGTCCTGAAAAGTTGAACAGTGTCTGCTTCTTTTTAGATCTAGAATCTTCAATGCCTACCTTCCTACTCTACACACCACTTTCTCCAGATCTGACACCTGTGACCTGCAATCACAATGAGTGTGGGAGGGGGTTGTGGTGTTTAGAGGCTTGCCTCGGTCAAGCCCCGAAGAGACATTCAAGTCTTCCGAACACCATTGTCAGAAAGAGTGTGTGCCCTTGGGAGGAGGCAGAGGCAAAAACCAAATGATAATGATTGATAAAGCACAATAAATGATACCTTGATGATAAAGCTCTCATGGAAGGAAGAAGCTCTTCAATGCCATGAGGAGATGTAATCCAACCTGCAAACACAATAACAATGCTACGCTTTGCAACACAATGATAATCACAAGTATGCCAATAGCTTTCAATCATAAAACTTGCCAATGATCTTCTCTAGATGCAAATGATAACCTAAACATGCTTATATATGCAACTATTAAGATTCCCACCAAGAATTTCGTATTTGAAACTTATGATGTCGGCCTGAAGACCAAATAACGGTCACAAAACTGACATTTCAAATTAGGGCAAACCCAAAATAGGGCTAGACTAGGGTGCTAGCACCCTTGTCAACCCCCTGTCTTTGCTCAAGATTCATTAAATTGCACTCCCTAGGTCCTACTTGCCACAAGACCCATGGGTTTTCTTATCGGGAGTCTGATTTAACATGCAAAATGCTCTAAATGCAAATCTAAAGACCTGGGAGCTAAACCTTTAGGAAAAAGCCCCCAAGGGTGCATTTTTCTGACATAACACATGAGACAAAGGAATAAGTTAATTTTTAGTCAAGTTGGAGTGCCAGAAGATTTGCAAAGATATCTCCCTCATTTCTTAATGAAATTTAGAATTTCAAAATTATTTGCATAGATGAGAATAAGGCACACAAAACCTAGAAGGCTTTTGAGACAATTCATTAAAATGAATCAACAGCTCATGATAGAAGTTGACTGAAGTAAAACTGGCAAGAAAGGAGTAAAAAAATAGTTTTGGTAAAATGATCATATCTCTCATGTTTCTTAATGAAAGTTAGATTTTCAAAATGATTTGGAAAGATAGAAATGAGGAGAAACAAACCCTAGATCCGTTTGAAGATATTCACAAAAATGAATGAGAAATTCATGACAGAAAATGATTGACAGAAAGGTGGCAGAGATTGAAGGAAGTAACTGTAGTTTTTCTCCACAAGAATAGGATCTTAGATCCACATTCTTGAGGGATTGAATTAGTAGATCATAAATAAGTATTTTATACATACATTGTAATCACTCCATCATATGGGAGAGAAGAAAAAAATAGAGTTTGTTTTTTTATGAATCAAGTTGTTTTCAAAAAATAATACAGTTCATCATTTTGGCAACAGTTGTTTAGTTTGTTTCACCTAATTCCAAAGGGGAGAAAGGGCCCACTTAGACTGAGGAAGAAGGTTAATTATTGTAGTTTCATTCCTAAGTTTATTTTCCTACAAGTTTTTTTATTTCCTGTTTATTTACATTTCTAAAATTTCCCTTTGAAAGCTTCGTAGGATAAATTTGATTGCAGCAGTTACACCTTAGTTTTTTTCATGCATTTGCTTTCAATTCCATTTGTAGAAAGGATTTTCATGCAAATTATCTCACCTTCCTCTTGCATATAGCCATGGACACTGCCTTGGATTAACATTAAATTAAATGATGAGGACTACAATGAACTTCGTTGTTTTTGGTGCCATTGTAAGGGATAGGTGTGTAATGTCCCAAATTATATTTTTATCACAAATTTCAGATCTGAAAATAATTTTAACAATTCCAACAATAATAGATATCAAACACCAAAACTAGCTATCTAAACTTCACAGAATTTGCTCCAAAGTGAACATAAACACACCAAATCTTTTTTATTTCAGATTTCTGATACCAATGACATGGAATCAGGCCTACAACATTGATTTACAACAACCACATCTACACACTCCACAATCTACTAGACACAACACTAAAATCATGTTGAAATACACGTGCAATTCACCTGAAACACCCTAAAACCCCAAGAATAGCATCCAAACTCAAAAGAGTTGATCCAATGTACTGGAAATAATGTAGAACAACATCACACATAACAACAAATTCCCAACACAATAGCAACCTCAAACATCACCAATGAAAACACCACAAACACTCTAAAATGCAATAAACACCCTGCTAACACACAAAACATCAAATTGCTACAATTCCTTCAGCTCTGATGCAACCTATGAAGTAAGATTATTATCTACAACTCAAGAACACCACCCTCAAAGTGTTGGAAACTCATGTCCACTAGCCACAAGCTTCACTCCAATGGTTTCCCTATCCACTAGAGAAAATACAAAGCAACAGCTCTACAAAAAAAATGTCAAATTAGCAATAGCACCTCTACATGCAAAATAAACAATACTTATGGGCTCCTTGAACGTCTAGAAATTTATACCACATTTAGATTCACGTCCAAATATTCTTCCTACAATTTAGGCACTTACAGAAGTCATAAAATGCATTATAACACCCCTAAAATTAGCCTTTCATATTGTACCACTTAAAAGGCATCTTTTGACAACTCAAAATGCATCTTTAAGGCACCAACATGCAATTAAAGTGCCAACTCAAAAACTCACGACCCAAAGGGGAAGATTCTCTTGCATGAAGTGCATGTAACCTCTGATGCCAAGTGTCCACTAATTTCTTCCATTCCCCATGCACTGTGCCACTTGTTTTGGCTTGTCATAGCCACTAAATGCCAAAAACATGCTATTTGAGGATCCCACGCCCAAGTAGGGAAATAATTAAATGTAAATATATTTGGTGTTTAAATAACATTCTAATCTCAACCAAGTCACCAAATTTATTATTATTTCGCAAACTATCAATTGATCCTAATTTGCTATTTTGGGACTGTCGACTTATTGTTTTTATTAAGTTGCTATTTTTAGAAATTTTTGAAAAAGGGACATGACAAGGTGTTATCAAGGAATCATCAACTGAGTTGGTTTTTGTGGGAGAATACTTGTAAGTTTCCATTTACAATCATATTTTATAAAAAGTTTCCTGTAGTGATAGCATGTCAAACTTCATGGCAATTGGAGTAGGTGGAATAGGGTTTTCTCATAATATTCTAGTTCAAAAAGGAAAATTAGGTTGGCATTCTTTTCAGGTTTATTATTTGAATTTCTAGTTTTCAGCATAGATAGATCAAAGAAGTTTCTCAAGAGAGATTTGTTTTCCAAAACTCCCCTAAACAATAGATCTGAAGGACAAGGTTCTTGCATGCAAAGAAGGTGAAAGACTTTGTTATTTTAGTTAAGCCCTTGTGCAACCTCTTCAATTGGAGGATCATGAATATAAATCCCAACAAGGAGAAGCTCGTTGAAAAAGGAGACATTGATGGCCTACTTCTTGCAATAGGTGATGAGTACAATGAAGAAATCGTGTCTCCATTGGAGGAGCTTGTATGGAAGAGAATTATTTAGATACCTTCAAAGTCCAAGGAGGGTTGCCCGATTAGATACTTGAACAACAACAAGGAGTTGCCTTTGTAGATATCTAAAATTGAACAAATCCCTAATTTTCCTTGATTATCCCTATTTATCCTTAATTATCCCTTAATTAATCCTAATCCTTAACCATCACATAAGATTTAATTAATTCTAATTAATTAATTAAATCTTCCCTTTTATATACCCTCCCATAAATAATAAAATAAATTTAACAAATTTAATTTATTATTTACCTTAAACCTAAACCTATTCACAAACTTAAAGAAATAAAAAAATTAAAAATCTTTACCGTTCAACCACCTTTTACCTACCTTTTGCCATTCAACCACCTTCAAACCGCTTTACCAAACATTATAAAAAAACCTACCTTATTCCCAAATACCAATTACACAGGCACATTACATGCACATACAATTACAATATACCGAGAGTCTGGAGTTATGTTGGAAACTTGAGCAACCACATTTTAAATATTTAGTAACATGTACATAATTCAATAATGTTTATCTTTGATCATTTCGTGGTGCATTTGATATAGATTTTAGGGTTTTGATATAGTTTCATACCTTTTAAGAAAATATATATCCCATGCATATAACCACTAATCATGCATACACCAAAACATGAGGAAGGGTTGCAAGATCTCGCCAATCAGCCCATGCATCTGCTAGAATCAAAAGTTATGGAGAAGGTTGTTATTTCAAAGGAAGACGAAGCATCAAATTTCAAATTTTCAGTCACCTTCTTCTCATGGTTTTCCTTTTCTTTCAAAAGGTTGAATGAATGGACTCATATTTTGAGGAAAGGAAGTTATTTTTCACAACCAATTAATAGTTTTGTGTAACCTATTTCTACATCACTAAGTAGAGTAGGCTAGGGTAGGTTTCTTTTTTTGCAAATAAGTGTTGTGCAAATGCTATTTCCTCTTCTCTAAAGCTATAAATATGCACATTTCTATACAATTTGTTGCTCCAAGAACTCTTGCAGATATTTTGGAATTTGAAGGCATCCTAGATGATTGGTTATTGCAAAATTTGACTCTAGTTCTATAGTAGAACTTTAATAACATGGAAGCAATGACAATAAGGAAGCAATATGAGGTATTTATCCTACTCTTCTGTTTTTAATTCAGTTATAAATTTTAAGTTACAAAAATCTAATTTTGACCCAAATCCCTAAAATACCCAGCTATCTACATCTTCCAATCATTTACACTAAGAAGTAGCCAAAAGTATTTTTTTTATGGGAAGCAGCACTGGATTTGCTCTAGAGAAATCTATAGAACTTAAAATAAAAAACTAAGAGAGGTTCTTACTTTTCTTATCTTTATAATGAAAAACCTCTTTGTAAGATACCCCATTATACTTAACCAAAATTTTTTCTTATTAAAACTTGCCACTTCAATCAAATATCAACACACAACATGAACTATCAATCAAGGAAGCTGAGATATCTTATTTCAATTGTCAACTCAAATGTCTTATTACATATAATGGATGCTTAATAGCATCATCAAGTTCAATTTATTACAATGAATATATCAAATAGGCCTGGGCGCCTAGATTGTACAATAAGCCTATTCAACTACTTATATCTCCAACTCTCAAATGTCTTCAAGGAACACTTGTATCCTCAAGTCTCAAGAGTCTGCAATGCAAGTAGCCTTGTGTTGTAGAATGTCTTCAATCTTGCACAAAGATGATAACTAAATGTTAACACCTCTCAATGGATAAGGGAGCATCACCTTATTAAAGTTGAGGGAGCATCACCCCAACAAGCATGAAATACACAGATTCCATGAAAGAGCATAAAGCTTACCAGAGAGAAATCACAATAGCCAAAGATGTGCAAATGAGGTCGCTCTCCTCCTTTTATAGTGCCCTTCAAGAGGTAAGAGGCAATGAAGGCACATTTTCCAATGCAAAGAGAGAACCAAGGCATATTTTCCAAGAGCATATTCTACAAGAATATGTCATTTGATGACTCACTAGAAGTTGGTGCCCTTGTTAAATGAGCCAAAACAGATCCCAGTGCCATAATTTGAGCCAATGGAAGATCAGGTACTTGCACGGTGCTTAATGAAGATAAAGCACACTTAGGAGAATTCATTAATCACAATTGGCTCTACTTCCATGTTAGGCACATGTTTAGTGCTCTGGAGACAAGAGATGGCGACTAACCTCCTTGAAGTGTTAATCAAATCTTCAAAATACTTCTAAATCTTCTCTTGAAACAAATATTCTTCATTACCATGATAGATACTCCACATTCCATTCTAAGGCACACATTTGTCTTCTTGGAGAAGGTGCATGTTTGAGGTTGGAGAAGAAGGAAGATGCGCCTTACTCTAGCAATGCTTCCTTTGTCTAACATCAAACCAAAGATGATTGTTTGAACATATTTAATTCTTTGAAGGTTATTTCAACTTAGAATAACATGTTTTAGACCTAGGCGCACATTGGAGGTTGTTCAAGGTGAGAAGTGCGCCTTACACTTAGATGGAACCATTTTTCCCTCAAATGTCATTTCTTACCAAGGCGCTCATCCAAGAGAGAATAAGCAAGATCAGTACCTCACATTTTGAGTGCTCATTTGATGTCTTTGAAGCATAAATCATCTTAGGTGCATTTGCAAGGTTGGATAGGCAAGATATAGCACCTTGCTAACATCATGCATATCTTGTCTTCTTTGGTGATCCCTCATGGAGTTAGATGTCTACTTGACTCATTCTACCCTCCAAAGATGCATTGAGGTCTTCAACTAGCACATTTTCAAGAGGTTTATGTTTCATCTAGTGCCTAATTCCTTAGGCGCACATCAAGTATCTTGGCAACATAAACTAGCACGTTAAGTAGAGAAGGCACTCAATTAACTTGTATTTGAAGTTCTCCAATGCTAGATTGAACATCAAAGAACCAATGTATCATTACATGAAGGTTTTCACTTGCAAAACAAAACAATAGTTAGCCAAAACCAATTTCATTCCCTTATTTTACGTATTAGCCCACTAGGAATGATGAATAGGCTAATCCAGGTTCATGATTGACTCATACCGGAAATGGGGACATGACACTCTCTCCATTTTTACACAGCAGCAAGCATTAAAAAAAATCCCTATTTGAAATTTTTACTAGCATGAAGCCTAGAAAAATGATGAAAATTTCAAAGTGCTCCAAATTAAATTCTAAAAGAGTTATTTGTTCTTCTTAGCCATATGATGAAAACCCTCTCTCTATTTTTACACAACAACAATGGTTAAAGAGATATAAGTATTTGAAGTTCTCAACTCTATGTAGAAATTTTAGATGGAGGAAAAAGAAAGTAGCTTGTAAGAGGTCCTGCAAGGACTTAAGTGTGGGGGAGATTATGAAGCCATTATTTTTCTCATGTAGACCTAAAAGTAACACCTTTTTCTCCCTCTTCATTCATTAGTCTTAAAGTGGATTGTATGTAATTTAAGGATTTATAACTTAATTGAAAGCAGAATGTAGGATAATGCTTGGTTTGTTCTTTGAGAGTTGTTTTTATCTAAAATTTTGTTATTTTCTAATGGTCTTGAGAAGCATTGATTTTCAACGAAGGTTTTCAAAATTTCAGCAAAACAAGGTTGATACAGTTGTTATTCAAGATAAAGTTGTTATTTAGCAACTCTAGAGTTCTCAGAACAACAACTTCGGAGCTCTTAGAACAACATCTTCGGTGTTTTTTCAAAATAAAAGAATGGAAACTTCATAGATCAATAGAACAACATCTCCGGAGATGCAAAACAAGGTATCAACTTCAGATATGCACAACATGGTATCAGCTCTGAAGATCAGCAGAACAACAGCTCTAGAGATGCACAACAAGGTATCAGCTCCAGAGATTAGCAAAACAATAGCTCTAAAGATCAGCAGAACAATAGCTCTAAAGATGCACAGTAGGGTATCAGCTCCAGAGACCAGCAAAGCAACATCTCTGGAGATCAATAAAACAACAGCTCTGGAGATTAGTAAGACAACAGCTTCAGAGTTAGTAGAACAAATCTGGAGTAGCTACAATAAAAGAAGAAATTAGCTCCACAAGCTCACTTTGAAGTGCAGGATGACCTACAATATATTAAGTGTGGGGGAGATTATGAGACCATAAATTGTCTCATTATTAGCCAAATAAAAGTATATATTTCTTGTTAAATAAATCAATTTTAAAGAGGACTTGTGTATGGATTGAAAGGTTTTAGCTAAAACATCAAATAAACCCCTTTTTAGATGGCACAATCACTGTCATGCATGAGTTTATTTAGATATTGCATGTTCACCTCTAGATTAGAATCTATTTTATCAAAAGATGGAGGAATAAGTCAATTTTTTGTCAAGTTGGAGTGCCAGAAGATTTGCTAGAAATAAGGATGAACTCAAGAGGAAAAAAGTAAAAAAATGCAATCTCAGTAAAACAACAATATCTCCCTCATTTCTCAATGAAATTTAGAATTTCAAAATGATCTAGAAATAAGAGAATGAGGTACACAAAATCCAAAAGACATTTGAGACAATTCATTAAAATGAATCAAAATTTTGTAATAGAAGTTGACTGAAGTAAAACTGGTGAGAAAGGAGTAAAAAATGGTTTTCATAAAACAATAATATCTCTCTTGTTTCTTAATGAAATCAGATTTTAAAAATGATTTGGAAAGCTAAAAATGAGTAGAACAAAACCCTAAATCCATTTGAAGAGATTCATAAAAATGAATGAGTAGTTCATGATAGAAAAAGACTAACAGAAAGGTGGCAGAGATTGAAGGAAGCAACTTTAGTTTTCTCCATAAGAATAGGATCTCAGGATCCACATTCTTGGGGGATTGATATAGTAGATTAGAAATAAGTATTTTTTACATACATTTTAATCAATCCATCATAAGGGAGAGAAGAAAAAATAGAGTTTTTTTTTGTATGAATCAAGTTGTTTTCATAAAATAATACAGTTCAACATTTTGGCAGCAATTGTTTAGTTTGTTTCACCTAATTACAAAGGGGAGTAAGGGCCTGATCAACCTGAGGAAGAAGGTTAATTGTTGTAGTTTCATACCTTATTTTATTTTTCTACAAGTTTTTTCATTTCCTGTTTATTTCCATTTCTAGAATTTTCCTTTGAAAGATTCGTAGGATAAATTTGATTGCAGCAGTTAAACATTAGTTTGTTTCATGCATTTGCTTTCAATTCCATTTGTAGAAAGGATTGTCATGCAAATTATCTCACCTCCATCTTGCATATATTCATGGACACCACCCTAGATTGACATTCATTAAACTAAATAATGAGGACTACAACGACCCTCATCAAAAGCCATGTTCAATGCCTTCCTACTTTCCTTGATAGAGTCTTCCAATGAGGCCAAAAGAAAGAAAAGAAAGGAAACTAAAACTTTATATCTAAAATGGTTAAACAAAATGAAATGGTAGCCATACATAGACTTAAACCTTCCTTCAAGTGATACGTATCTCATAAGGCATTCTACCACTATAGCCCAAACTAATTTGAGCGAAGTTCTCTCATAACCAGAATGTAGTTTCACAAATTTGTCCCTTTCACTACCCTTGAAAAAATATTGAATGGCTTCATCATTGACCTTCTTGTCTTTGAAAACCTTCCTTCCTTCAGTTGATAACCTCATAATATGTGACAGTAATGTAGATTGTTTGTCATTGATGTCAAAGTGTCAAAGAACCAAGATGTCTTCATGGTGTTGCACTTCAAGATGCTTTCATGGTAAGTGGTGTTCAACATGGTGTTACTCATGTTGATATGATGTCAATAAACATGTAGAGAATGGTGTTACTCATGCAGGATCACCTTATATTATTCATATTGTTCATGATCTGCATACATGATGATTGACATGGTGTTGATATAATGTCAAAGGTTATGTCTAGATGATTTGCATTAATTGGGAGCTCTCACTTTGTCATGATTAGTAGTTGATCAGGCAGATTGTTGGATGTATTTGATTACTTCATCATCAGGATGTCTTTGTCATTCTTCATGATAGATTGTTTATACTTCAAGATCTTTCAAGCTTGATTCAAGAAGTTTCATGTAAGGTTTGATGTAGTTCATATATGTTCATGAATGTTGTTGTGACAATGGGTGTGTTGATGTCTTGATTCATGATGTATCTAGGATGTTTTATGGTCAGGAGTTAATGCATGAAGTTCATATGGTGAGAGGTTCCTATTGTTTCCATGATGTATATATATCTTGTACATGTTTACATGTTTCTTGCATAGGACAAAGGACTCAAGAAGTTCAAGAGCCTTGCTAATTTTGATTATGATGTCATTGGTTTACAATCCAAGTTGAATGGAGGTTTTACAGTAAATATGTATTTGTGAACATGCTTAGGGTTTAATAGCAAAATCCTAAGAAGAGCCTCAAATGGTTTTAAAAAGGCTCATTGTATACGATTTAAAAAGACTTTATCTTTTCTTATAAAAAGAAGTTGACTGGAGATAGTAAGTTGGAGCCCACTTAAGTTATAACTTAAGAGGATTAGACTCATTCTCTGACCAGTCCCTTTCCCTAAGGGAACTGGTTGAGCCTTACTCTTGAGCGGGAAAGGCCATATTAGTGGCTAAGATGGAGGGTGCTAAACAAAGATCGATAGCTCACATTTGAATTCATTTCAAATACCAATGGATCAATTCTTGTGTATAATTTTAATGGGCAGTTTCATGCTAACTTCCTTGCAGGTAGGTTCTCTAATGTATAAGATGGCCAGGAAAATTTATAAAAGGATCGGTGTGTTGTTTTTTATTGTGGTTGTTGAAGATTTGTGTGTGTAGCAGTAAGACCTTCGAGGAAAGGTGGAAAAATGTCTATATTGTGAATGTCTTTTATTGTTTTCAATGGGTTTTCAGTGTGCAAAGAGATAGAGATAAGTGATTTGTAGAGAGGGATGAAGTTATTTGTAGAGGAGTTTGACATGTTATGTAGGGGACATTGAAGTATTCTTTTTTTTATGTAATCAATGATAAGTGATTTTGTATGTATGGTGAAGAAGGTTAAATCACTTGATGTATTGTAGTGAATCAGGGTAAACCCTGAATTAACTTTTCTTTCTTATGCACCTGTTTGCCAATGAGGCACATGTTTAACAGTGAGGCACTTGTTTACCAGTGAGGCA
This sequence comes from Cunninghamia lanceolata, assembly GCA_027924645.1. Classification (NCBI taxonomy): domain Eukaryota; kingdom Viridiplantae; phylum Streptophyta; class Pinopsida; order Cupressales; family Cupressaceae; genus Cunninghamia; species Cunninghamia lanceolata. Next base: position 7,929,977 of record BSBN01000303.1, on the reverse strand, counting down.
CCTGTTTGCCAATGAGGCACATTTTGCCAATGAGGTTGTGTCAGTGACACACTAATTGTACCTAGTGAAGGTTATTGGCTTTTCCAGTGAGGCACAATAAAGTGGAAGAATTCAAGAGTGGTTTTTCATCCCTTTTAATGGTTTTCCACTCATCAAAACATGTGTTATGGTTCATGTTTATCTCTATGTGTTTGTGTGCCCTAATGCTTTATGGTTGATTAAGGTGTTGTACATTCTACTCATCATTATACTTGTATGATTCTTTGGTGTCTATCTCATTTTCTATTCAGTGTGTTAAAAGGTGTAAAAAGTTGTTAAGGTTTCTAGACCACTGATTCACCCCCCTCTCAGTGGTCCTGTACTCCAACAAGTAAATCCACATTGAGAGAACATTCCCAACCAAAATCTAAAACTATTCTATTCTTCCACCCTCTAGCAAAGACCCTCGTAACTATAGGGTCATGACCATTTAACCTCTCCAAGTAAGGATTTAAACCTCCCTCTTCTAAAATTTTCCAAAATTGGGGCATCTTGCAGACCCCTTTACAATCAGAGGGCTCCACTCTATTATGATCTCCTCCCACCCCACTTCTCCTCAATCTAGCAATACAATTTCTATCTCCAAAACCCACAACCCTATTTACTGAAAGTGAGCAAGGCTTCTTTATTTCACCAAAGATGTTATAAGAAATTATCAAACAATAATAATAATTCCCATATCCTATTTATTATTTTGCATCAGATGTCTTCCGCCACCAGGGGTATAATAATTACTAAGGAATCACTTGGCTTGTGTGGGGAGGGAATTAAAATCATTCCAAATCCTCATGCCATCAATTGTGACCCCATAATTTACAAACAAATCGACTACTTGTTAGCCTCATTTTTGACTTGTCAAATTTTGAACTTTTGTGTCAAAATCCCTACATTCAATCACCCCTAGTCACAAGTACTCTGATTATCCTAAATTGTCAAGTCATTCACCAGTTTGAAGAAGAATCTCCATCTTTGTAGTTGAAACCTTGGAAGCAATTGCGTAGGGTGGCTAATTTGTAGAAACAATTAAATCATGGTTTATATAAAGGCTGGAGTAGAATCACCTGGTAGAGGATCTCATGGTGTTATTACAAACAACGTGGCAAGATTTTGTAAGAAAATATTAGCTCTGTCAAAAGTTACACCAGTTCTCCTTCTCCATTGCATATGCAGGCTTGACGAGCAAATGATATAAATCTTCATGAGGTCATAATTTTCAACAAGTTATGCTTTTTCACAAGTTATAAAAAGTTTTCAAAGCACGCCAAAGTGTTTTAGAAATTTTCACAAGTTTTGCGAAGGTTAGTCAAAACCATAAGTCTTCTACAACTTCTAAAAAAAAAAGAAAGTGGGAGGTGACTTGTAGATTTGGCTAACTTCAAAAAGGAATATTGCAAAGGAGGAGGTAGTTATTTCAACTTGTGAGTTTGTCTAACTAAGTTAGAGTGACTTAGGAACTTTTACAAGTTGATATCACTTGTAAACAGAAAAATAAATATATAAGTTAGTTATCCTAACTTGGGAAAATAGCTATCTATAAGGAAGCTTTTAAAATCAGCTAACTCAAATTTATAACTGAAAATCAAGTTGTGAGTTCGGCAAAGTTGGCACGTTTGCATTTGATAAGGTGGAATTTTCAGCTACTTATGAAAAAGAAAAAGAAGGTGGCTACTTTCAATTTTTACAAACTCAATTATTCGTGAGAGTACTTAGAAAAATATGAAGATTGACATCTACTTTCAATTTGGCTAAGTTTGCGTCAACTTGCACTTTTGGCTAAGTTCATGTCCACTTTCACTTTTCGCAAAGTTGGCATCTACTTTCACTTTTGGCTAAGTGAGGTGTACTTTCACTTTCAGCTAACCAAAACTAAAAGGGATAATTTTTTTTTACAAGTTGTATGATCAAATTTAAAAGTAGTTATCCTAACTACCTAAAACTTGCAACTTCCCAGAAAATGCAATTCACAAGTTTAAAAGTAGACTTCATAACTTTACCAACATCTTTGTGATCTGTGAGAGTTTTGGAACAAGAATTCATTCTTGTGTTGGGCTTCCATTGATACACTAGCACACATAGAAAAAAAGAAGAGCATGTTCAAGTTTCAATGGCCCCGTTCATCATATCCAGGTCATTATTTCATTTCAAAAGAATGCACAACAACAACCACTAGAAGGAAGGGTTTGTCATGCCTCTAAAAACATTTGCATGAGGTAATTCTAAGGTTCTTTGCATTTGGTTTCAATACCCTGGCCTGTAGCTCAAGAATTTAATGTAATATAGAAAGTGAAGGAATTGTTAAGAGTTTTAGAGCAACTTCATGGGAATGTGGAGCATATGAACAATTTGTACATCTCAAAGAGCTTCTTGAGATGTGGAATTGCAAGATTTAGGAATGATATTTCCTTTATATCACCGATTCTGTGTGATACAAGGGCATAGATTGATAAGGCCGAGTGGATTACACGACTGAAGTCTTTGACCAACGAGCAGATTGAGGTGATTTCAACCATCTAGAGGTGAGACAATGAGGTGCCCATGATACAACTAATGATTTGTAGCAAGGTATGGACATCCATCAAAGTGAAATTGAATGTGGAACCTTGTAGATATTATGGCTGGAAATGCTCTAATAGACATGTATGTATAATGTGAAAGCACAGGCAGGACACCTGAACTATTTGATAAAATCCCTCAAAGAAATGCAATTTTGTGAAATGCAATGAAACTTGCAAGCAAATATAACTAGCGATCGTAAAGCTAAATTCCACAATCTTTGCCAACATCTTTCCAGCCCGCATCAAAGGAGTCTTTCGAACAGCACATGGCCGTACATCAAAGTATAATGGAAGGATGATTTTTGTCATATATTAAGTTTATAAGGCTTTTTAATAAACATGTATGCAAAATGTGAATGCACAGACAAGGTGCATCGGTTGTTTTAATGGCTGCATCTAAGAAACTTGGTCAAATGGAAATTAATGTTACAAAATAAATATAAAATGGATGCGTTGAAAATGCCTTAGAAACTTTCAATTAAATGTAATTTGCAAATGTAAAGCCAATTCAATAATCTGTACCAACTTCATCCTTGCATGTGCAAATGGAAGAGGGTTTGTTAGATGTATTTGTCACTAAGCTGGTCGTATCTATACCAAAGACCATCAAAATATAATCATTGCATGATATGTATTAAATGGGTTTGTTGAAAAAAAAGGCATCATAAATGTTTAAAGAAAATGCACTTGTCAAGCTTACGGCTGAAGTCCACAACCTTAAACAGTTCTTTTCTTGCTGATGCATATAGGGAGATCTTTTGAAAACATATGGATATACATAAAGAATAACGAGAAGAGATTTATGTGTCAAATATTATAGTTAGAAATGCTTTGATTACCATGTATTATCTTTCAAGAAGTTTGGATATCATACAGTGTTTTCTCGATAATAAGACGACAAAAGATACGGTTTCATGGAACTCTATGATTGGAAGGCTTTGATAAACATGTATGCCAGAAGTGGGACTCATAGACAAGCATATGAATTGTTTGCCAAAATAAAGAGATATTGTCTCATATGACACAAAGATTTTAGTGTAAGAACAAAATAAATTTAAAAAAAAAGGGCTTTAGAAACTTTCAAGCATACATTTCAGATCATTTTTGAGAACACAGGTATGAAATATTTGAATTTATGTAGAGGAATCCTTGGGGGAGCTTATGTGTAATATGTAGAAAGTGCAAGATCTCCTTCAATTGGTCCTCTTTGCAGAATGCTCTAAGATTGAGATGAGTAGTGAATGGCAATGATATTTTATGATTGCAATTGAGGTGAGAGTCGAAGATTTAGGTATATAGAGAAGTTGTCAATATTCGGTAAAGTTTGACCACCAAAATGGAGCTAACAGAGATGGAGAGAAACTTAGCTAAATCCACAACTTGAAAGTTACAAGTCCTAGTTACCTTTTTGTGAAAGTGACTTAAGTCATTCTTTGTAATGTAAAGTTAAAAAAAATGAACTTTATTTCCAGAAAAGTGATGTATAACATAACAAAAAAATAAGGTTCATTATTCTATTGTATTTCAAAAAGGTAGTTATTAAGTAGTTATGAAGTGGTTAGGAACTAGTTATGGGTAGTTATTGGGAGCAAACCTATAAATACAAGACGTTTCAAATGTAAACGGGGGGACTTTTTCAATAGACTTTTATGGGGGAACTTATGGAGAAGCTTTTTAGAGACCTTTGATCTTATCCTTTGTACATGAAGGCTTTTGAAATTGTATAATTTTACAAAGATAATAAAGAGAACATTTGGTTCGTGTGTTCCATTGTACCTTTGAGTTATTATTACTGATTTCTCGTATGTTAAAGGAGTAATACCTCTGTGTCATTGTGTGAATCATTAGTCATCTTTTGAAGCATATATAAACAATGCAATTGATGTAATGAAATACAATCATATCTTGGTATTTTGATTTGAATGTGCTGGAGAAACCTGTCTCTTCGTATGTTGAGATTCATCATCTTATTTTCATTATCATTACATATTAAACTTATTGTTATGCAATTCATCATTTAGGTTCAGGAATGTAGTTTCTAACTTCTATGGTGAAATCCCCTCATAATTTGGCATGAGTTTGTGAAATCTAAACCAGTATTCATATGTCTACTGTTAGGGTTTCTATTAATCATCTTTATTGTTAGCTTTCATTTTTCTCCTTAATGTAATTTTAGGTTAAAAGTACACAAAAACTACAAATACCCCCATCATACGAGGGAGCTGCCCCTCTCAAACGCAGAGGAAGATCATTGCTTTATTGTGATCTCTCCAACTGTTGGTTAGTTTGTCTCTACTCTTTGAGAAAATAGAGTTACCTTTCAAGGTGATATTCATAGCTACCAATCTGTTTACCAACAAATTTTTGGTGACTCTTTTGGGGAAATATCAAAGTGTTGGTGCTATCATTCCTCAGAAATATACAGGTACCTCCCTAGGAATGGATGTTGGCAAATCTATTTGAATAAAAATAGAGAAAGATGGTTCAATGTCACACATATCAAGCAAACCATCGAGGACCCAAGAAACGACCCATGCCGACAATCAAAGAAATCCTTGCAATGGATGATAAAATACGTCACTCCTTTTGGGATCGCATTAAGGAAAGTATTTCTGAAGCTAAAAGAATAGGGTTGAATCCTTCAGATGATTACAAACCCACACTTCTAATAAAGAGTTTTCATCACAGATTTTACATGCTGAAAGAACTTGAGGAAAAGATATATCTATTGCAGGTTTAAATTGAAAAATTAAAGAAGCTCAAAGAAGAATCAGAAGATGATGACATTCCAGGTCTCTCCAATGTTGTACTGGACAAACTAGACTCCATGGGAACCTTGATTAAAGCTTGTGAATATTCACCACCTTGGGAAAGGAACTATCATAATGGTTTTCATCAGGAAAATATAGAAAATGCCACTTCAAAGGTTGCAACCATTGAACAACCTGTCATCAACATTACCAATCAAGAAGCAAGTAAGAATGATTGTTCATTTTCTTCTCCAAAATTAGAAGGCTCCATTTTTGAAGATATAAAGGAAAGTTTAGTAAGCAGTTGGGTAGAGGAAAAGATAGAAGATCAACTCATAAATAAAGAACATAAAAGTCAATCATCAAGTTTTTCATTCCAAACTTGCATGCTACTTGAATATGAAGCTTTCACATTTCTTGAAGAATATAACAAAGAGGAATTCCTCCAAGAAAAGGTTATAAATGATATTGTCTTCCAATCTTTTCATTTTGAGGATGTTGTCATGCAAACTTCTATGGGTTTGGCATCAATTTCTCTGCTTTCTAATGACAATTCGTCTAATGCAATTCATGATAAAGAAGAAACAAATGTATGCACTTTTGATGATTGTTCTAAATATGAAATTATAAAAGGATGAGAAAATTTTGACATGTAAATGACAAATCAAGAAATGGAGGAATATACAGAAATTCATGAAGGTGTCAAAGGAAGCTATTGGAACAACAATGAACTTCAAGTTGATAAGGAGAAGCAAGTTGATGGTTATCAGTCAAAACAAGATAATGAGGATTTACAATACACAGAATTATCCATCTCAAATTGTTGCTTTGGAGCTCTAAACGATGACTTCTTTTGTGCAGAAAATGCTATACTCTCTCCTTTATTGGTTGTGGAAGAAAATTGCTCCAATGCTAATATTGAGGGTACTACTTTATCTTCTTTATCCTCATTAGACAATGAATTTTCTAAGTTGGTTGCATCAAAAGAAGAGGAAAATCATTTAGTGAAGGATGATTCTATTCTCATGGAAGTTGTTGTTCATAAGGTGGTTCCACAAAGTCAACTAGTTGGGTTTCTTTCATCCCGTGATTCACAAGAATTGTATCCAATTCATAAATTATCTTTCTCTAATTCCTTTGAACATGAGTGCATTCAAGAAGGTAGATTCATATATAATGGCATACCAGCACTAGAGAATGAACATGTTATTGATAGAGTAAGGATGGATACGGAAGATAGGATTGAATCCTACTACCTACATACCACCATAGATTATGATCAACCTAAAGAAAAATCATGTGAATTTGATGTTCAAAAGGTGTTCTTGGAGTATGAAATAGTTGAGCTTCTCTCATATCAAGGTTTACAATTTGTGCATCCTACATGGGATTTATTTCTTTCAGTTTCAGAAGATCAAACATCTATTCAGGTATGGGACATTGACACATGTAATTCAGTGTACACAAATATAATTGATGATGTGTGGAACCATGTTTGAGAAGCCTCAAATGTTGATGATGAGAAGTGGTTGTTTAGCCATGATGCATTATTAAAGGAGTTGTTGCGTTTCATCAGTTCCAAATTTATCTTCATTCAACTCTTGGGCTCATAGACACCTCACATATATACTTCATTATTCTATAGAGGTTCCTACTTCTCTCAGTCTGTTAATGGATTTCCTTGATCATCTAGAGCATTTTTAGGTAGGAGTCACCTACCTTGTACATAGGTTAATTAGGTGTTTTAGTTGTGTCAGTCTTGTTTCAGTTTCAATTGTTTTCGTTGTTTGCCTCGTCTCTGTGTGTCTTTGTCATTTGTCCTTTTCTCTCATTGAAGTCTCCTTGTTCTCCCTGAACATTTATCTTTCTTGAGCCTCCTTGTTCTCCTTGTACATCATGTTATCTCCTGACTCTATAGCCCCAACGGATAAGGAACTTATTTCAAACCAAAGATTCTAGGTTCATTCTGCGTCCACAAGGTCCTTGTCCCTAGTTAGAGCCAGTTGTTAGCCTCATTTTCAACTTGTCAATTTTTAAACTTTTGTGTCAAAATACCTACATTCAATCACCCCTAGTCACAAGTACTCTGATTATCCTAAATTCTCAAGTCATTCACCAGTTTAAAGAAGAATCTCCATCTTTGCAGTTGAAACCTTGGAAGTAGTTACGTAGGGTGGCTAATTTGTAGAAACAATTAAATCATGGTTTCTATAAAGGCTGGAGTAGAATCATTTGGTAGAGGATCTCATGGTGTTATTACAAACAGCGTGGCAAGATTTTGTAAGAAAATATTATCTCTGTCAAAAATTACACTAGTTGTCTTTCTTCGTTGCATATACAGGCTTGACGAGCAAATGATATAAATCTTCATGAGGTCATAATTTTCAACAAGTTATGCTTTTTCACAAGTTATAAAAAGTTTTCAAAGCACACCAAAGTGTTTTATAAATTTTCACAAGTTGTGCTAAGGTTAGTCAAAACCATAAGTCTTCCACAACTAAAAAAAATGAAAGTGGGAGGTGACTTGTAGATTTGGCTAACTTCAAAAAGGAATATTGCAAAGGAGGAGGTAGTTATTTCAATTTGTGAGTTTGTCTAACTAAGTCAGAGTGACTTAGGAAATTTTACAAGTTGATATCACTTTTAAACGGAAAAAGAAATATATAAGTTAGTTATCCTAACTTGGGAAAATAGCTATCTACAAGGAAGCTTTTAAAATTGGCTAACTCAATTTTATAACTGAAAATCAAGTTGTGAGTTCGGTGAAGTTGGCACATTTGCATTTGATAAGGTGGAATTTTCAGCTACTTATAAAAAAGAAAAAGAAGGTGGCTACTTTCAATTTTTGCAAACTCAATTATTCGTGAGAGTACTTAGAAAAAGATGAAAATTGATGTCTACTTTCAATTTTGGCTAAGTTCGCGTCAACTTGCACTTTTTGCAAAGTTCGCGTCAACTTGCACTTTTGGCTAAGTTCACGTCCACTTTCACTTTTCGCAAAGTTGGAATCTACTTTCACTTTTGGCTAAGTGAGGTGTACGTTCACTTTTAGCTAACCAAAACTAAAAGCGATAATTTTTTTTTTACAAGTTGTGTGATCAAAATGAAAAGTAGTTACCCTAACTACCTAAAACTTGCAACTTCCTAACAAATGCATTTCACAGGTTTAAAAGTAGACTTCATAACTTTACTAGCATCTTTGTGATCTGTGAGAGTTTTGGAACAAGAATTCATTCTTGTGTTGGGCTTCCATTGGTACACTAGCACACAGAAAAAAAGAAGAGCATGTTAAAGTTTCAACGGCCCCGTTCATCATAACTAGGTCATTATTTCATTTCAAAAGTATGCACAACACCAACCACAAGAAGGAAAGGTTTGCCGTGCCTCTAAAAAGATTTGCATGAGGTAATTCTAACATTATTTGTGTTTGGTTTCAATACCGTGGCCTGTAGATAGAGAATTTGATGTAATATGGAAGGTGAAGGAATTGTTAAGGGTTTTAGAGCAACTTCATGGGAATGTGGAGCATACGAACAATTTGTGCATCTCAAAGAGCTTCTTGAGATGTGGAATTGCAAGATTTGGGAATAAGATTTCCTTTATATCGTCGATTCTGTGCAATACAAGGGCATATATTGATAAGGCTGAGTGGATTACACGACTGAAGTCTTTGACCAACGAGAAGATTGAGGTGATTTCAACCATCTAGAGGTGGCCATGATACAACTGATGATTTGTAGTAAGGTATGGATGTCCATCAAAGTGAAATCAAAAGTGGAACCTTGTAGATATTATGGCTAGAAATGCTCTAATAGACATGTATGCATAATGTGAAAGCACAAGCAGGACACCTGAACTGTTTGATAGAATCCCTCAAAGAAATGCAGTTTTGTGGAATGCAATGAAACTTTTAAGCAAATACAACTGGCGATCGTAAAGCTAAATTCCACAATCTTTGCCAACATCTTTCCAACCTGCATCAAAAGAGTCTTTTGAATAGCATATGGTCGTACATCAAAGTATAATGGAAGGATATTTTTTATCAAATATTAAGTTTATAAGGCTTTAATAGACGTGTATGCAAAATGTGAATGCACAGACAAGGCACATCGACTATTTTAATGGCTACATTAGAGAAACTTGGTCAAATGGAAATTAATGTTACAAAATAAATACAAAATGGATGCGTTGAAAATGCCTTCGAAACTTTCAATTAAATGTAATTCGCAAATGTAAAGCCAGTTCAATAATTTGTACCATCTTCATCCTTGCTTGTGCAAATGGAAGAGGGTTTGTTAGATGTATTTGTCACTATGTTGGCCGTATCTATACCAAAGACCATCAAAATATAATCATTGTAGGTTTTTCAAGATAGTTGGCCGCCATCATTGCACAATATGTATTAAATGGGTTTGTTGGAAAAAAAGGCATCATAAATGTTTAAAGAAAATGCACTTATCAAGTTTAAGGCCGAAGTCCACAACCTTAACCAATTCTTTTCTTGCTGATGCATACAGGGAGATCTATTGAAAACATATGGATATACATAAAGAATAATGAGATGAGATTTATGTGTCAAATAGTATAGTTAGAAATGCTTTGGTTACCATGTATTATCTTTCAAGAAGTTTGGATATCAGACAATGTTTTCTCGATAATAAGACAACAAAAGATATGGTTTCATGGAACTCCATGATTGGAAGGCTTTGATAGACATGTATGCCAGAAGTGGGACTCATAGACAAGCATATGAATTATTTGCCAAAATGAAGAGATATTGTCTCATATGACATAAATATTTTCGTGTAAGAACAAAATAATTATAAAAAAAAGGGCTTTAGAAACTTTCAAGCTACATTTCAGATCATTTTTGAGAACACAGGTATGAAATATTTGAATTTATGTAGAGGAATCCTTGGGGGAGCTTATGTGTAATATGTAGAAAGTGCAAGATCTCCTTCAATTGGTCCTCTCTACAGAATGCTCTAAGATTGAGATGAGTAGTGAATGGCGATGATATTTTATGATTGCAATTGAGGTGAGAGTCGAAGATTCAGGTATATAGAGAAGTTGTCAATATTCAGCAAAGTTTGACCACCAAAATGGAGCTAACAAAGATGGAGAGAAACTTGGCTAAATCCACAACTTGAAAGTTACAAGTCCTAGTTACCTTTTTGTGAAAGTGACTTAAGTCACTCTTTGTAATGTAAAGTTAAAAAAAATGAAATTTATTTCTAGAAAAGTCATGTAAAACATAACAAAAAAATAAGGTTCATTATTCTATTGTATTTCAAAAAGGTAGTTATTAAGTATTTATTAAGTGGTTAGGAACTAGTTATGGGTAGTTACTAGGAGAAAGCCTATAAATACAAGACATTTCAAATGTAGAGGGGGGGACTTTTTCAATATACTTTTATGGGGGAACTTATGGAGAAGCTTTTTAGAGACCTTTGATCTTATACTTTGTACACAAAGGCTTTTGAAATTGTATAATTTCACAAAGATAATAAAGAGAGCATTTGGTTTGTGTGTTCCATTGTAACTCTGAGTTATTATTATTGATTTCTCATATGTTAAATGAGTAATACCTTTGTGTCATTGTGTGAATCATTGGTCATCTTTTGAAGCATATATAAACAGTGCAATTGATGTAATGAAACACAATCATATCTTGGTATCTTGATTTGAATGTGCTGGAGAAACCTGTCTCTTCGTATGTCAAGATTCATCATCTTCTTTTCATTATCATTGTATATTAAACTTATTGTTATGCAATTCATCATATAGGTTCAGGAACATAGTTTCTAACTTCTATGGTGAAATCCCCTCATAATTTGTCATGAGTTTGTGAAATCTAAACTAGTATTTGTATGTCTAATGTTAGGGTTTCTGTTAATCATCTTTATAGTTAGCTTTCCTTTTTCTCCTTCATGTACTTTAGGGTTAAAAGTATACAAAAACTACAAATACCCCCATCATATGAGGGAGATACCCCTCTCAAACACAGAGGAAGATTGTTGCTTTATTGCGATCTTTCCAACTGTTGATCAGTTTGTCGCTACTCTTTGGGCAAACAGAGTTACTTTTCAAGGTGATATTCATAGTGACCAATCTGTTTACTAACACTACTCTATTACCTTCTCATAGCACATGTCTAAAATGGACCCCCTCAAAGCCTTATAAAGAAAAAGAGTATCATTTATGAAAGTTTCTATTGTCCAACTAGGAGTTTGGGATCCTCTGAGGCATCAAATAATGTTTAAGGAATCACCTTCAACAATTAATTTCTTAAACCCCTTACTAGAAACCACATGGATGGTGTTGAAAGCAACTTTGGCTTCAACAAAGTGATTCATCTAGTGACCAAGGGGCAACGCAAAAGCAGAATGAAATTGACCTTTGTCATCTCTTATAACCCCACCACTTGCTATTGCACCCAAATTTCCCTTCAAGGTACCATCAAAATTCACTTTAATCTAATCCTTGGGAGGTGGGGTCCAAACCACACTATCTCTAGTCTTCTTCATGTTCTTAAAAGGAGTTGAAATGTCAAACTAGAGGTTCCAAGCCTTAGAAATCTCTAGATCTGATTGGGATACGCCTATTTTTGAAGCATTTGACATCTTATTTGATATCCCAAACATAAATTTTTCCTTTATGGCCATAATAATTCTTTCAACCACCCTTGTTGCATCACATTTTTTTCCTTAAAAATTTGGTTGTTTCTTTAATTTTTAGTCAAAACAATAAACTAGGAAAAACACAAAAACATTAGATCTCCTAATTTTATCTTGTAAGTTGGGATAGTGGTAATCATAAGTTAATATAAATAACTTCTACCATATTACATTTTAGTGAACCTAACCTTCTAGTTAATTTTTTCATTTCTTGGCATCCAAACATTCTCAAATTTTGGTCCTATGTGTCTTGATTACACTCATTATATTTTTGTTTTATGAGTTTCACCACACAATCTCTTCATTCTTATTAGGTTATTCAAAGAAGTTATCATAACTATTCAAAAATGTCTTCTTCACAACCTTCTACACTTCTTTCTCTTCTTCCATGGGTTACTCTAGCTATATCTTTAATAATCTAATTGGAACCCTTTCGCTCCCTACTTCTCCCTATGCAAGGATGTGAGAACTAGGTTCATTATCTCAAAAAAAAATTGGCTTAGTTTCAAACTCAACATGATAATGATGAGGATATACATCATATTGCAACTCTTATCTTGGACACCATGTGTACAATGTTATGTTATCATTCTAAGGTTTTCGATATCTTGCATGCAATACCTATGGTTGTTAACAATGCTAATACTACTTCAGTGGCCACTGCTAAGCAATCTTTTGAATCACATTTTACTCATAACTAGATACCTATGTCTCTACCTACACTGAACACACACACACACAACACATTATAAATATGTCGCTACTTCTACTATCTCGCTTGGTCATTCAAGTGCTTCTTCTACTAGCTTGCAATGCAACCCTATTCCTTCATTTGAATTTGTTCATCCATCTCAAACCTTGCCTTTCACTTTTGCAAGTGGCTTTCATGATGCTTTGCAGTCTTTGCTTTCCCAACATTTGGCATTCCACTTATCTTTGCTATTATTTCCTCTACTATCATTATCACTATGACCACCATTTCTACTTCTCCATTACACATCATTCATCATGTCATTAACTAACTTATGCAAAATGTGGGCAACCTCCAATAGAATCTTACCTCCCTTTCTACCACTAGTCAAACTATGACCATACCATACTATTGTTGCAGTCCACTTTCACTTAATATCTTTGGTACCCCTATTTCTGCTAGCTTTGAGGTTCCCTTCTTTGAGAAATATATCAATAAAGGAGACCCTCAAACACATGTTTCCATGTTCACTACCTTATGTAGATAATTCATTTTTGAAGATAAGTTGTTAGAAAAACCTTTTTTGTACTCTCTTAAAGATACTACGTTGGATTTGTTTTGCTCCTCTAATCATTCTATCTATACTTTCGATCAACTTGTTTCTACAACATTTTCCAGGTCAATTTTAACCCTAGGTCACCTTCACTACTTGGTTCCTTATAGACAAGGCTTACATGAGAAAGTAACTAACTTCATATTTTTCTTACAAATTCTATATGTGCTCCCTAATTCTAATGTGTAGAAGGTTTTCAATGAAAACCTTTAGCCTCGTATTAGGGATAAAATTCTTCTAATGTGGTATCCTTCATTTCCACATCTCTGCACTGTCTTGCACAATTACTAGCAGAAAGTAAGCCATTTTGAGATGCTACCTTATGTCACCTTGTTGGCCCCTACTTCTTTGTTAGGGCCTTATACATCTTACAACCAAAATTATAAAAAGAACACTAATTGCTTTTCTTAGAAAACTAATCTGCAACCATTATTAACATTGTTGGTACTGCTACACCTTCTTCTTTGATCATGGCTCTACCTATTCAGACATAGCACAACTATCCAATTCACTTCATTCTAGGATATTCTTTGACAAATTCTTTCTAATTACCTTATTCAGTTGCCTACTTTGTCCACTTGATACTAATATTCCTCTTCCCAAAAACTATGAGAACAAAGGCCTTTTGTCAATACCACCACGTGCCTAGCCACGACACTAAAAAATGCACGTGTCTATGGCACCTGATTTAGGACTTGATTGACTCCAACATCATATAGGTATTTGGTGTGAATGATAAAGGCAATAATTTTGTCACTCAACACAACCAAAACCTACAAATTTTGACCAACCTCTTACTCCAACATACCAATGCTAATTTCATAGACCCCATCTCTTCACACCTCACCACTCTTGATGTTGATCATAGAGTGGTCCCCTCTAACATAGAGGTGGACCCTTCTATTTCTTCTCCATTCCCCTCCATGGTGGGTGTGGTGAATGAATAAACCTCCTATCTTTCAAGTTTAGCTTGTTACCAACCCCACCATTTCATTCTCCATTGTTGATGCACTTGTAGACACCTAAAATTGACGCATGTCTTGTAAAATCATCTTTTGACATCATCCGAGACACTTTATGATGCATTTTTCTTAGGACCCTTACATACCCCTTTTCATCAACTAATTAGTTAAATAAATCATATTTATTTAACTAATCCCTTCTAATCCCATTTTAATCCCATTTATCCTCCCATTAGCTAATTAATTAAATAAATTATTGTTTAGTATGCAAAAGGGGGACAATGAAAACAAGGGTTTAGATCCTCCTTTCTCTACAAACATTCAAGGACATATCAACTGAGTTCAATCACACTTTTGCAAGAAGATTCACCTACAGGTTACACTGTCACTTGGAAAGGTGTGAAAATTTAGAGTTCGTCAATTAATGTATCAGTTTAATGTTCAAATACCATTAAAACCCTAATTGTGCAAAACAATAAGTAAATTGATGAATTACGACAAATGCTTGCAGACTAAGGTAGTAGACAGAGATTAGTTACTGACCATGTTTTAAAGTCTGGGATGCGGAACACTCGAGGACACTACCACTAGTGCCTCTATCCAAGGTGGTGTTTTCTCTGTGGAATCCTGATCTCCTTCCAACACTGATGATCACTATACTTTCCATTTCTATCTTGAGAAATGTGGACACTACCACTAGCGCCCAATTCCAAGGCCAGATGTTTTTCAGGGTGTCAAAGCCTCTTTGGATGATGATTATCACTATCACAGTGATTTCTGTGTTTGCAACTCCAGAGGACACTGCCACTAGCGCCTGTGTCCAAGCAGTCCTCTTCTTCAGGGATTCAAAATCTGCACACTATCTTACTGTTCCCTGTAACTCCACTCTGTCAAGATGTGACACATGTAACCTACAATCACAAGGAAAGTGGTTGCGGTTTGTGGTGTTTAGAGGCTTGCCTCAGTCAAGCCCTAGAGAGACATTCAAGTCTTCCTAACACTATTTTTAGATAGAGTGTGTATCCCTATGGGATAGAGGCAAAATCCAAATGATAAATGATTGAAAACACAAATAAATGTCACCTTGGAGATGTAACTCTCATGGAAGGAAGAATCTCTTTCATGCCATGAGGAGATGGATTGATGAAGTCCAAATCTGCAATAAACAAACACAACAACAACATAATACTACTCTGCAACACAATAAAAGCCTTGAATCCCTTTAGCATAAGATCATAAGTTCACCATATCCAACTCTCTAGTTTACAAATGAAACACTAAACATGCTTATATATGCAACAACACACATTCCCACTAAGAATTTCACAATTCAAACTTGAGGTGTCGGCATAGGACCTAAGTAATGGTCATAAAACCAAAATTAGAATTTAGGGCTGACCCAAAAAGGTGCAGGACTAGGCTACTAACACCCAAGTCCACCCTCTCAATTTTGGTTAGGATCTATTTAAATAGAACCCCCTAGGTCCTATTTTCCATAACACTTAGGGGTTTTCTCATCAAGATTCAAAATTAACATGCAAGATGCTTCTAATGCATTCTAAGGACCTGGGAGCTAAACCTTAAGAGGGAAAAGTCCCAGGGAGACATTTTCTTACATAACATTTAGCCCCCTCTTTAATGTATGCATGAATGCAAGGTCCATACATGCATTAAAGTACTATCAAAACACAGCAAACACGCCAAGCACTTAGAGCTAATACATACATAAAGATTGAGGAACCATCTCTAGCCCCTAGTCTCAGGTAGACATTAGAGAAAACACATTACAGACACGCCAATCATAGTGAAGATAGTAATAGGAATGCAAAACATGGAGAAGATAGTTACAGTCACGTAAAACCCAGAGAAGACAGTATTGAAGACATACAAAACACAATGAATATAGTGAATGCAGTGATTATTTCTTTTTCATTTTCATATATATAAATGCACATGCAAGTATGTGGAAAGTAAACACACAACCCAAAATGTAGGAGGGACTCATCGCCACCAGTCTTTAGACTGCATATGGGGCAACAGACACGCGATACAAATCTTAGAGTGTAGGAGGGAATCATCGCCACGAGTCTCTAGACTACACTTGAGAACAAACACGCCATACAAATCCCAAATCATAGAAGGGACTCATCGCCACCAGTCTTTAGACTATGCTTGGGAACAAACATGTCATACACACACAAATGGAAGATATGGAGAAAACACAACAAACAAGCGATGGAAGGAGCCTATTGCTAAGTTCACCACCATCTCAAACACATTATAGGCAAATCTGATAGTTGTGCTTCGCCACAACAACCGCCAAAGACACGCTTAAGGGAGGATAGTCTTAGATCCAACCCCGCCTACTCAGAGGACTTTTAGAATAAAAAGGATGTGCACTCACTCCGGTGATACACCATCCCTGCCTCCATAGAGGGCTTTCAAAATGCAACCCCACCTACATCACAGAGACGCCTTATAGTGAAAAGGAAGCATGTGCTCAAAAAGTATACAACCCCACATGTGTCACGAAGATGCCTTACAATGTAATGGAAGTATATGCCATAGATCAATGTATGCAAACACACTTTATCAATATCAAAATCATTAGACAACTTACCTTATATATACCCTCACCTTAAGGTGGTTGATATTGTGTACTGATATCAAGTGCATTAAGGTAGGAAGAAAACACACAAGGGAACATGAGCTCTCACAAAGCCCATGCCACCAGAAGTGACATGCACTTTACGATCGCCGAATGTTCCCAAAAACACACAATTTCCTGCAAGAAAAGAGGTTAGAATTTTCTCCATAAGATAATAACCACATCACATGATCAAAGCAATGCATAAACATCATCACATCAAGAGATAAAGCTATACTATGGATTCAGAACTAGAGTATAACTGTGGAGCTATACCGCATGTTGTCCTCAAAATCAGCTACGCTCATTTTGTAGGATGACCCCTACGAAACTTGTCTATTTTGTGGCCTACACTCTAAGTTCGCAAATCAAGGCAAGTCTTCTTGGCCTCATGCAAAGTCATTTGATGCCTTGGAACAATTTATGACATTCCCCTTGGTTGATTTTTTGAGACTCGTGAAATCGATTGTCATAAGCCTGTTAGAATATCAATTTTAACTTGTTCAAAGTGTTAGTCTTTTTTCAAGGTCTACATGTCAGAGCGGTTATTTTTGCCGCTAGTGCATGTGAGTACTATTTTGAACATGCATGAGCAGTAGTTATCACCAACATTGCATGTTTGTATTTTTTATTGTTAAGTGCTCGAGCAGGCAAATACACCACTCATGCATGTCATCTCACCTAATGCGGAGGCGGTGAAAACCACCGCCTGTGTGAATCTTGGTGAAATCAAGTAAATTGTAGTGACATTAATGGCACTTGTGTTATTATTAATGCACGCTTTTAAACCTTTTAAAGGTGTAAATTCATTTTGTTTTGTTTATTTCTCATTCTCAAATCCTTCCAACCGACTATTAACTCCTCTTGAGATCGTTTGATCACATGGATTGCGGATTCGAGCAGAATTTTGACTTCGTGTTCGCAACTAGGGTTTCGGTCTCTTGTTAGAGCTAAGCTTTCAATTTCATTTTTGTTTTTGTTTTATTTTTAGGGTTTCACATATATCAAAGATATTTATTTATGGTTCTTTGTGCCTTTATTTTATTGTAATCTTTGTTAAAGATTTCTTTTTGTGTTTAAAACAAATCATTTCTTGTTCGATTGTTATGAATCAATTGAAACCCTGTATTGTATATATTTTAGTCTTTGTGTTCACCCTCAAAAACCTTATTTTTTGATTTTGAATGAGTCATAGTTTTTCCCTGACTATGTCTTTGTATTTCTTCAAACTTGTTTTCATTTGATTTTTGATCCCCTGGCGTAGGGGTGGCGAATATCGTCCTCCCCACCTTCATGTTTACCCTGATGCATTGGTGCTAAAAACTACAGCTGATGCACTTTACCTTAGTCATTCTACTTGGTGTAAGGGCAGCGTAATTCAGCTCCACTACATCAAACATATTTACCTCACATGCATCGATGATAAAAAATGTTGCCAATACATGTGCCTTGTCTGATTTTACTTTGATGTAGGGGTGGCTAAAACTGCCGCCCCTACATGAAAACTTTAAATATCTATGATATGCTAGAGTGGTAAAAAAACCCGCTTCTACATGTGTTAAGGTTTCAAATAGTTAGGTGTAAGAGCGGTCATTTTGACTGACTTAACATTTTAGTCTTATTCTTCCAATATGCTAGAATGGGCATTTTCGCCGCTTGTACACATAGGGAAACTTGCATTTTACCCTTGTGTAAGGGCGGTCAATATGACCGCCCCTACATCAAACTTGATTTTTCCTCACATACAATGGCAGTCATTCTAACTGACCTTGCATACTAATGATCTACCCCATATACAGGAGCGGTCATTTTTGCCACCCATGCATATTTTCCTGAATTTTTCCTAAGACTGGGAATTTTCACAAAATGATACCTATAGTCTGCTTTCACCCTATTTTCTTGAATTGCATGCTCTCTAGCCCTTTCAAGCACGATCCCACATTCATGATCATCAATTTGCAGTAACCCTAATTTGTCTATTTTTTCCCTAACTACAAGATCATGAACTTTTGCAGTTTCATCAAATATTCGTGGTCGAAGCCATTTCCAATTTTCTTCTCAAAGCTAATGTTAGAGTCATCTCCTTCAAAAGCCAAAATCATGAAGTATAAATACCAAGGGGTTTTCCCCATTACTTCATTGCAATCTAATGTGGACGAGATTAGAGACACATAAATTGGGCATGTAGATATGGCTGAGTTCATGGAAAGGACAAAGTAGTCTAATCCTTGCCAATACATGCAGAAGATTGTTGAGAGCAATATACACCTGGTAGCATCTTTTCCTATTGTTACACATAACCCAAAATTTGTTCTCCAAGTGGAAAGCCACTATAATAGGGATACCAGGACTGATCCATTGGTATCACAAGGATATTATCCACGGTTCTTTATTTATTCACACAGAGACTTAAAGTCTTTGATCTAGTGGACATTCACATTTATTCTTTGTAGAGATCATGCAACATAAGTCTGCCTGGTAATGGGTATGCCAAAAAATTGGACGGATCTCTTCTACTCTATGCGTGAACTAGCACTTGGGAGCATGTGACTATCTTTCCATTTATAAGCCAGCTCTGTCTTAAACATTCTCTGCTTCTTCACTTCATAATCCATGTCATCGTCAATGGGTGCCTTACCATCCCTCCCATCCACCCCTCACGTGCGACCTTTTTCATTGATTTCATTTTAAATAGTTTCAATTTCTTTTCACATAGGTTCATGGTCTACTTTCATTTAGATTCTTTTAAATAGATTTTAAAAAAAGTTTGTAGTTTAGTTTTAATATTTATTTACCTTTTATTTACTTTTTAGTTTAACTCTTATCATGCAGTTTTAATGTGAGTTTTCAATTTTAATTTAGCTTTTAAAATATTAATTTAGTTTTTAATCTAGATTAACTAATTTAGTTTTAATTGTGATATAATTTTAGTTTAATTTTCTAATTCTAATATAGTTTTTAAGTTAGATTTTAACATAGTTTAAATGTTAGTCAGAGTTTCAATAGATTAGCTAGTCTATTTTTTTCGTCATATAGTCATTTTTTGCATTTTAATAGTCATTTTTGTATAATTTTGTTTTTTTTGTTTCTAACTCTTTGATTGAAGCTATACCTATTTGTCAAAGATTATTTTTTATCAAACTACTAACAAGTGGGTTTGCAAGTGTTCTTGTTCTTTTTTTTTTGTTTTGGTGGAATAGGGGAAGACATAAGGCACTACATCAGCATCAGATTTGACAACAAACTTTCCAAGTACACACAATCTAATGTTTACATTCTCAATTGATCAAAGAACTTGTTTGCAATATCACACTTCAATTTGGGCTTAAAATGAATTCCTGTTTGCATCATTATACTTCATCTTCAGCATAAAATGAACATGTGTCTTCATCATCACATTTGGGCTTGGATATAAAATAAACTTTTGCTTACTTTGTTTGATGGATTTGAGTGTGATTAGGGTGTGTATGCTCTTCCCTTGCACCTAGTGTGATCTTGGGAATCAAAAACATCCTTTAATCCATCTAAGGTTGTTCTGGTCATCCCTTGGAGTGGTGTGTCTCCAAGAAAGCCTCCTAAAACGGTGACAAAAGTAAATCAAATGTTGTTTTTGATCTCTAAGATGACCTTGCAGTGTGAGGGGAGAGTATACACACACACTTGACTCACAGTCACAATGTTAATTTACCCTTAGAAATGGAAATGTGTGTGAAGATGAATGTGAGTAAAGGATGTTTTTTATTCCCAAGATTACACTAAGTGCAAGGGAAGATCATACACACCCTAATCACACTCAAATTCACCAAGCAAAGCAAGCACAAGTTTGTTTTATGTCCAAGCCCAAATGTGATGATGCAAACACATGTTCATTTTATGCCCAAAATCAAGTATGAAGATGCAAAGTGCTCGTTTTAAGCCCAAATCAAAGTGTGATATTGCAAACAAGTTCTTTGATCAATTAAAATGCAAAAGTTGGATTGTGTGCACTTGGAAAGTTTGTCTTCAGATATAATGCTAATGTAGCTCCTCAAGTCTTTCTCTATTCCACCAAACAAACCAAAAAAAACCACTTGCAAACCCACTTGTTAGAGTGAAAAAGAGAAATCTAGAAATTTCTGAAATGTTGACAAGCTATAGAAAATTGGATAGTATGATCAAATTCTATGTGAAATTCTATCCAAGAGTCCCCCACTTCCACTTCCATACAAAGTTAAGAGCTATGTCAAGAGTATAATCTAAATCATGTGGAAACAACAACCCTTTATCCAAATCAAGATCAAAACACCTCCTTTCAACCCATCCATAACCTATATATTTTCTATGATCAAGATATTATCCATGATCAAGCTCCTAACCATGAGCAAGCAATCCAAGTTCAACCTATCCATATCTTCTTTATGATCAAGATATTGTCTATGATGAAGAGCCTATCCATGATCAAGAAATTATCACCCCTCCTATCCATAATCCCATAACCATCCATGAGCAAGATATCCAAACTACTCCTATCCATTTTCCATCTAGCCCTATCCATGATCTACAATCATCCGCTTCCCTTGATGAGACACTTGGCTCCCAAGTAAACATAGATGATCAAACAAATATCTTGGATCTTAATGAGCATAATGATGATCAAGATCCTAATGGTACTTCATCATCCAATATCAACCCCCTTTAAAATCCATCATCCCATCCCATTGGTCTTACCACCTTCATCCATGAATCTTCTTCCCTAGGAAAGAAACAACCACTATCCACCACCTCAATCTCTCCATCAAATAATGAGCTCATGTCTAATGTCCACAACACCCACGGTCCCATTATTCATCGCATACTTGAAAACATGTATTATCAAGGTAAAGGCTTAGGCCTTTATGAATAAGGTATTTTGGAGCCTATCCATGTCAAAGTCCCTCCACAATCATATGGCCTTGGATATATACCCAAAAGAAAACAATCTAAATATGTTGGTACTACCTCCATGCCTTCTAAATCCACACCTTTCCATCACAAACCACATCATACCCCCAAAACATATATTTCCATCCCTCCTCCATTATCCTACAAATCCCAAAAGCATGTGACCATACACCTTCGACCATCCACTTTACATCTACTCCTTCCAACTCTTAACATCCCCATCCATCCATCCACTTTACCTCCACTCCTTCCAACTCCTAACATCCCTTTCCTCCAATCCACTTTACCTCCACTCCTTCCAACTCCCCATATCTCCATCCTCAAATCCCCTCATCCATTTATCCACAAATCCACTTTTAATCCATCCATCCATAAATCCCCTCACATTCTTAATATGATCAATGAATGCACACATCGACCAAACATAAAGCTCCCACCATGTCCATGGGATTCAAAAATAGAAATTTGGATGCCTCCTTTCATAAAGCACAAAATCCTAAAGATCCTCATGCCTTAGGGCACAAATGCAAAGAATCAAAGCAAAATCTATCCAAAAGGCTACTCGAGCCCATACTTCCAAAAGAAAATTCAAAAACAAAAACAAGTTGGGTACCTAAGAAAAATCACTTAAGTCAAATGAAGCATCCACATCCCAAAAATCCCATTCAATCCAGAAATCCCAATGCAAATATCATACAAATCCTAAGTCTATGTGGGTCCCTAAATTCCTACATCAACCATGTCATATTAATAAATCTCCATTGCTTCCTACACCTCCTCCAAATCAAAAGCTTCAATGTTTATCATGGTGTGTGCAACCATTGGTCTTGGTTCGTTTCCATTCCACAACATTCCCACATACCTCCATCTCCCTATCTTTCATCCTACCATCCATCCTTACATAAAGCTTCCATAATCCACTATCCTTACATCCATAATCCACATCATAATCCATTACCCTACCATCCATCCTTGCATAAACCTTTCATAATCCTCATCATAATCCATGTCATAATCCACTATTTACCTAATCCATTTCCTTCTCATGCAATCCCCCACCAACATCTATGAGCATACTGACATTTGGCATGGTCCATGTGTGACATCCCTCTCTAATAGGACTATCATATTTTATGGAACTAGATGCTTGAGTCTCTCCTATCCATATCCACCTATCCCATCCAAATATTCCAAAAAGAGAAAAAAAGGAAAAAAAAAGAGAGGAAAAGAAGAAAAAAATCAAAATAGTAAAGAGAAATCCCTTCGTCCAATGGTGAAAACCACCTTGGATAAGTACCATAATGAAAACCTGGTAAATAGGTGTCATGTGTAGGTTGATTATCTATGTATCTTACACTTGGTGGCACATTGTCTCATCCAAATTATCATATCCAACCTATCATTCCATTTCTATCTTCTTCATCCTATCATATGCTATCTTACCATCCTTAGCCATTATACCCACATACCCATCCTATTGAGTCCATCCATCCTCCCTTCCTCCTTTTGATCTTGATAAAGACATAGGGGAAAAAATGTTGACAAATGCTCTAGCCATCTCCTGGTATACCTCATCTTTTCCCAACCAATCCTATCATCCTATTGTCATAAGTGTTGCCATGTAAAATCCTAAGCATTACGCTTAGAATGGGGCATGTTGTTCCTATGTGACATAGTCTTTGGAGATCACATCCTAGCTCCCTTATAATGCATACATCCATTCCATCCACTATTGTCCATCCTCTTATCTATCCATCTATCATGAGTATTTCATCCCATTTACTATTGCCCATACTTTTATATATCCATCTATCATGAGTCTTCCATCCCATTTATTATTGCCCATCCTTTTATCCATCTATCTAATCCCACCTTCATCCTTGCATCTAGACTTGGTTTTCCCTTGTCATTGGTATCTAGCACAAAGGCTATCCAAATATAATCCAATGCCATCCCAAAACATTAAAAAAAAATGTAAACAAAAAAATTCAAAAACACAAAAAAATCTAAGCAATAAAACCCATATGCAAGTGAATCCTTAATCCATACCAATCTAGCTAAACAATCTAGCCAAATTATCCAATCACATCCTTTGATTTGATCCTAATCTTGTCATAAACCAATTCAATCAATCATCAATGGGATATATCATTCCCACATCCTTGTGTTGATCTAGGGATATATCGTTCCCCACAATGACAACACTATCATCAATCAATCATTGGTTTATAGATTGACAAGGGGTAATACCTTTTTTGTTTTGGAATCATTTGTGCATGGTTTCTTGCTTGCTTGTGTGTGGTATCATTTTATCTTGCATTTGTATCAAAACCATATCTTTCCAACTAATATTCATATCTGGTGTATGTTGGAATAGTTTTTTGCATTATCCTTTGCATCTAAGGTCATATCATACCTTTTGTGCACTTGGATTTTAATGATCTAACTTTCCTTCCTCATACGTCTAGACAAGGTTGTATCACACTGGGTGCACAAGACACATTGTCACCCTGGTCCTTATACCTTGATGCATAATATCTAGTGCTATATCAAACTATATTGTTGCTCACTCTATTGCAACATAACGTATCATTCATCTCTTTCATTCATCCCTTATCTTACATCCTCCATCTCCTTATCCATCCTTTATTGTTTCATTCATTTCGAGAGCCTACCTATGTTATTCCAACCCACCTATCCTTTCAAGGGGGCATCATCATCATATCCTTACATCATCATCCTATCCTTACATTATCATCATATCACTTTATCCATTCCTCCTTGTCAATCCTTCAAGTGGCTGGGGCATCCTTTTTTCCTTTCATCCATACCTTATCTTCTTTGAAATGATGTTACTTCTCTTAGTTGCAACATCATCTCAAAGAGGGGCAAAATGTAGACACCTAAAATTGACACATGTCTTGTGAAATCATATTTTGACATCATTCGAGACACTTTATGATGCATTTTGTCTTAGGACCCTTACATACTCCTTTTCATCACCTAATTAGTTAAATAAATCATATTTATTTAACTAATCCCTTCTAATTCCATTTTATCCCATTTATCCTCCCATTATATTTATTTAATTAATTCCCATTTTTCTTGCCTCATCCAAATTAAATAAATAAATTAAATATTGATTTAATTAATGTTTTCCAAGTCATCCCTCTCCAAAATTTAAATAATTTTATTATTTAATTCCACATTTTTCTCTATCCTCACATGACTAGAAGCTTCTAGAAATCCCTTATTACATGGAAGCCTCTTGAATTTACAACCCTCATGAGACACTTGTCACATGACTACAACTCCTTTTGTCACTTAATCCTAGTCATCCATCACTAATCTAATCCTAGCCATCTATTTATATCCTGCATCTCCTATAAATCAAGCCTCACCCAAGCCATTTGGGCATCACATCTACATACAACATCATGTTGTTGAGATCATTCTAGATCCTCTAATCTATCATCCTCATACTAGTGTTATGCTACAAAAATCATGAGCAATCAACATCTCATTCTATCTATCATCTATCATCTATCATAGATAACATATCTAGTAAATTTGGGTGCATCTACTCCGTTCTATCGAAGTGTGAGGACTTGGTTTAAAGGTGAAGGTATTGGGTATTTTTTATTTATCTTCTTATTCCTTTGATCCATTTTTCTACATACAGCACCTATGGGTTTTTACAATGGTCCTTTATAAATTCTAGCTTTGGTTAACCAAAAAATCCATTCACGAGGTTTTGGTGGACCCTATAAGCATGGTGAATATTGTTACCAAGGAGTTTCTTTACATCTAACAACATATAGATGTCTATTCTTCTAACATTTCCTTGTGCACATATGATGACCTGTCTATCCTAATCATAGGATCTATCATCTTATCCATCTAGGTTGGCCCAAATACCCTAGACATTCCATGTTGCATCATTCCTACTTCCAACCATAATAACATTCTATTGCGCTACCCTTGGCTCACCATAATGAGGGTTGTTCTATCATGCATAAATGCTTAAAGGATCCTCATAATGGTGTAGTGCATACTATGCACCATAGTCAGTATCAACCAAATTCGTTATTTTCCTAGTGGGTTATTTTATTTCCCTATTTCATAGGTTTTTCCTACACTTTTATTAATCTTTCTTAGGTGAAATAAAGTAAGTTTAATTAGTGAATGGGTGATTTGAAGTGTCAACATCCTACAAGGGAGGTGGCATTTTCTATCTTGGGAAGATGCTCTTGCTATCTTTAGCCTGTATGGTGGCTTCTCCTTTATGGTTGGTTTTGCCACCTCTCCACTCTTCCCGATCTATATAAACTCACTACCTAGCTTGTATTTTGCATCTTTTGTTTTTGCATCCTCTTAATGCTATTTTTCTTCTGGAGCATTTACATTACTCCCGTGTAGACTAACTCTGTGTTGTTGTTTTGATCTTGTATCATTTGCTTCATAGTTTATTAATCTATTTGTATGCACCAAATACAGATTTTATTGAAAACATTTTGTAATTAAACCCCTAAAATCTAATATCAAATGCAACAGCAAGATTAATGATAAAAACTATAAAACCGCACAAATATAAATGTTACCAAAATATTGAAATGTGGTTGCTCAGAATATTAGCATAACTCCAATGTAAATGTTGCTGGGGGGTCAATGAGAAACAAAGTTGATTTTATAAAGTTTTGAGATAGGTAGTTGAACGGATTTTGGTTAAGTAAATGGTAAAAGGTAGTTAGGGTTATGGTAGGTATTTTACAGGTTTTAGATTAAAATAATAAATTAAGTTTATTTAATTTATTATTTTTGGGAGGTTATTAGCTCATAGGTAAGTAATAAATTAATTTTAATTTCTTATTTATGGGATATGTCAAAATGAAGGATTTAATCAATTAACATTAATTAAATCACATGTGGGTAATAATAGATTAAATGGGATATTATTAGGGATAATTATGGATTTAGGGATAATGAAGGATTCAGTCAATTTTGGATATCTACACTATTCATTGCACTAGTTTTTTGGGTTATTCATCTTTTTAGATTCTAACATGGTATCAGAGATATTCTAGTGCAGAATAGATTTTAGTTTTCTTATGTTACATCCCTAACTTTGACTATGTTTTACTTTTTACTTTTGAAGTAAATAGTAGATGATTACGCATGATTCAATGATTTGACGATTAGTAAAAATGTCAGGAAAATCAATGTTTTCATGAGTTATGTTTATTTGACTATAATTAATATGTGTTTATAAGTTTTCAAGATGTTAATATTTCATAAGAATTATGAAATGATTACTGTTACACTAATCACAAGTTGGCGATTGCAATTTGCAATCAGGAAATAGGTTTCTAGAGAGAATCATCCGAGAGAAGGGAATAGATATAAGGAAAATAATAGTTTGTCGTCATCTTAAATCTTGTGTTAGTGAAAATTAGTGAACCCATGTCAATTGAGGTAAGTCATGTTATTCCAATGGTTTTAGTTTGTTGATCAACTTGACAAGTTGTCGATGTCGTTTAGTATCTTTTGATATCTTGAAAATGACAACCTTGTCGTTTTGTGAAATCGACATTATCAAGGTTGAACGATAGTCGTTTTGTGACCAACGTGACCTTTTGTCAAACACATTGTTCTTTATGTCATAAATGAGATTATGTTTGTGTCTGCAATGACATAGTTGGGAAAGAAAATTAAGTATGTTTCCCAGCTAATGGTTTTAATCAAGATTCTCATATGTTGTCAAATCGACAATGACTCATTTTTCTCTTATACGTGAAGGGGAGTTGTACTCGATCCAATCACGCTTGTGCATAAGTTTATGTCACATTATTATAATTCCTATTGAAATTAATATCTATACTTTATTTTGGATTATTAATACAATATTATTCTGAAGAGGTTGGTTTGAGGTTGTTGGTCAGTTTTAAAAGATAACAACCTACATTATAGAAGAGGTTTTCCTTCTTAACCAACTCGAGAGCATTGAATGCCTTTTTGAGAGTCGTTGTTTGTTTAAGGGAGTGGTGCTTTAATACCCATGTTCCCCTCTTGTTGCATGCTCAAACTATGAGAAATTAGAAGCTTATATCTTGGAGTTTCCCGCAGCTTAGGAAGTGGAGAGATCCACTACTTATGGGTAGTTTGCTTAACAAACTAGTGGTGGAGTCCTAACTAATAGAAAGCATTATAACTTTATTATCAAGGACCCTTTTACTCGACCATCTTCACCATCTTCTGCATGCCTACCTTCGTGGAAGTGTGAATAGGGTTTATTATTAGTAGAAGATGCCTGTGGACTCCCTATGCCTCTTGTTTTGACACTCGTGAAGAGAGGCCATTGCGGTGATGATAGTAGTGGAAATGGTAGCTAAAAAGAAACTATTGTTAGGGAAAGATGTAGAGGTTCATCAACATGAGGACATGCTCTGATATGTGAGTATATAGTACTTGAGAGTGGGGGGAACCCACTAAACTATTATCCAAAATGTTCCTGAACTTTGGTTATATGACGTAGCTTGGTAATTTGGATGGAACTTGAAGGTGAATGATGCATGGGCTCTTATGTCAAGTGGGGTGCACGCATGCTTGAGTCTCAAATTCATTAGTTGGAGAACTTTCACATTGAACTCATCTATGTTGACAAATTGAGAGCCCGCAAAATAGCACTGGATCTTTGTATAGTTTCCTCTTGGCATGATGATGAAGACAAGGAATGATAAGCATTCTTCATGTTCGTAGCCAAGTAGACTGCACTCTGGAAATGGGTGACAAATATGTTGTAGAACTCATGCATAGCAACATTAAATGATGCTCTCAAATAATGATGTTTAATCTAGCAAAATAGGTACATATTTCTTTCCTGGAAGACCCTATAATTTATTATCAAGCCTAGGATTATGATACAAACGTAAATATCCTTTTAGAGGCTTATGAAATGTATTTTGCATATAATATTGCATTCAAATATATGTATTCAAGATTATCATAAATATCTAGTTTGTATAAGGATAAAAGCAATATTGGATCAAGGAAGCATGAGATTGTTGAGAACAATATACTATTGCTAGTTCGAGAAGAACTATGTTTATCTTGGAGATGTATTATTGAATTTAGTAGCATCTTTTGTACTCGTTTAAGGTACCAATTTGACCAACTTTAAGATAGTTCAAAAAGGACTGGTGGTCGATAAAACCATGTCACACGATGAAATCTATTTAACCTTGATTTGGTAAGTATTCTAAATGAAAGTTGAATAACTTGGATAAACTTTGAAGTTCTAGACAAAACTATTCTCTATGACAATACTAGACTCTAGAACCAAGGATAGATTTAAACCTTAGAACAATGAAGAGAGTGTCATGGAGTCATAGTTTCCATGTTGCAGTTGTAACAAGAGGTTATTTTTCAAAGACTAAAACCTAGAATGTTGATGATTATATTAAGCACCCACACTTTCAAGGAAAAAGACTAATTAAGTCTTAAGTAAATATCTATGTTCAAGAGTAATTTGGAGACATAATTGACTACTCCTATGTTTCTAGATTGAAATTATTAAACTCAAGGGTATAGCCATACTAGGGGATGGCAAATTATAGCTCTTATTATATGTTCAAATGAACTTTTTTTAGTGTCATTTGCATAAAAGACAAAATTAACCCAGTGTGGGGTATTCCTGATATGATCTATTCTAAGTTGGGTATGTTGGGAGATTTGAATCTCAACTCCACATGATTGTTGTACTTAAGATTATTGATATAGGTTTATTGACATGTATTTGTGGGATGAATTATATATATGTCTGTAACCTGTCAGAATAGAAATTCAGTAGACTTAAGTAAGACCAAAAGGTTGAAAGTATTTTTGTTATCTTTATGACTCAAACATATTAGGGTTGATATAATGATCTTAGTCAAAACACTAGTTATGAAAAGTGTAAGTATCCACAAGATATTATATAGATGAGGTCATACCTCATATACTATGCTTATACTTGATATGTGAATTGTGATTTCAAGCAATGCCAAGTGGTCTAGGGAAGACTAGAGGTATTTGTTCTCATATTTTGTCATATTTATGTTATTATCTTTGGAAAACAAGGATGTTTGATATTTCTATGTATTGGGTTAGAGAAGTTAAACCCTAGTATTAAGACCGGAAGGAGTTAGGAAACATATAACTCTTATGTCAGATGTGACATTGTTTATATATTTATATATTGGTCGACAATGAAAGAACTAGAAAACCATATTGGTCGACATTGAAATGTCAAGAAAACCCTAGAGCAAGACAAGAAGAGTCTTAATAGTACTTTATCAAATTTAAGTGATTCTATGATAGAGTCAAAACTTGTTATAATGCACTAAAGATGTTTGATATTTCAATCAGAGAGTAGAATGACAGAAGGTCATAGACCCTAGAAATTGCAAGTATGCAAAGAGGGACTCTTTAAAAGGTTAGAAACACCTAAATCTTTATATTGCAAATATATCCTAGATTAAGGATTTGTTCTAAGTTATATTGACTAGAATGGATTTACAACACATACATGTTTGTGTCTAGAGTTACTAAATGAAGAAAGTCAAATTGTAGGATGAGATAGTCTCCAATTCGAGTCAAAGGTGTGTGAACTCACAACTATGTTCATTGTGAACATCTATTTATATTAAATCTTTGGCCAAAGTAATGCATCCATATCTACATGCATTAGTTGGTTCACTGTGCTCTAGATGGCACAATGCTTCTAGTAGTGTCATACATAGTTAGAGTGGATCTATAGTTGTATGATTGTGAAGTATTGTGAAGGACAAAACACTAGAGACTCAGATGGCAAACCTATTGGTTCCTTATATCTATACTCTTCGTGAAGGGTAGGGCCACTGCCAAGAAGGAAGGTGTGTGGGGGACTACCAGTCTATGGTTGGAGGTAAAGCACTCGGATGATGCTCTCCCTCCCAAGCAGAAGACAAGCCGAGACTTGTGAAGATAGATATCAATATTCCAAATGTAGTGTACTCCATGTTATGACTTATGACAGTTAAATTTATGAGGTAAAACTATTATTTATGCCAAGTGCAGTTTATGTATTGTAAATGAAAAGTGAAAGGATTTCATTGTGATTCTACCTTTGATTATGTTATGAATTCAAGGTTGAAATTATATAGAAAGTTGTACTTTATTTCTCGTGATTATGCAAATGATATTTAATTTAAAAAATAAAAATAAAATTCTCACTCATGTTTACCATGTTTATTTACTTCTAGTAAATATTTGATTTTAGTCTTGTTTGAGATTTGGGTTATTACATCTTATTTGAGAGATTCAGGGGGGCTAATAAGTTTGTATGTAAATTTTCTAGAAAACCTAGTATGCACCTCTCTTGCATCTTTAGATGATCTGGAGAATTAGAAAAGTTTGAAAGAAAATTTTTACCTCTAGGGTTTTGTACTTGCATCTTTTCAAATCTGGGTGTTTGCAGCATTCTAGTAATCCTGGGAGCTTTTTCAACAATTCCATAGTGTCCAGAAGGCTCAAGAAAGTCAAATCAAGATTTCATTTAACAAAAATTAGATATCAGAAACTCAAGTTGCAAATGAGGGTTTAAAGAGTGGTTCTAGCATGATGCTCAAATTTGGGGCATTTTGAGGCTAAACGGACCTTTCCATTGTGTCCAAAAGGCCTAAAAACCCCCATTTTCATACAAATTGTGTGCATATCAGACATCAGGAGCTTCAATGGAATTTATTTCCTTTTATGGCAGTCGTACGACCATGAATAGTATTGTGAACAGTGTTTCAGGCCGTGAATAGTATTTCAGGTTGTGAATAGTGTTTTCAAGCCATGAACAGTATTTCCATGCCATGAACAATGCTTTTAGGTTGTCAATAGTGTTTTCAACCATTTTCCCTCACCATTGGAGTTTTCAATTGTGCACACAAACTTCGGAAGGCTCATTCTTAGCCATACAGAGGCCTTTTTTGGCATAGTTTTTTTATTTTGGGGTAGAATTTGGTGCTCTACGTTATGGTGAAATCATTTTTTTGTTTTAATTCTCCAATTTTTTTAGAAATTAAAGATTCTTCCAATTCTTGTAGTGCAGTTCTCATTTTGAGACCTTCCAGGAGCCATAACTTATGCAAAATGACTCCTTTTTAGGTATCATTTTTTCCATAGTTCATATTTTTCTATGTAATCTGCATTGGTTCTCTCACATTGATCTCATATTGTATTTGAGTTGTAGTTTCAACATTTGGCCATTTTGGGCCCTGTAAGAGTCTGAAAATCTAAGATTTCCATTGTAAATCACACTAATTATAAAGTACCAACATTGTAATTTATGGGGGGGTCATTTCAAAAACTAGTGAAAAGGGGGGTGTACTTGAGTTCTCTTATTTTTAGCACTTCATTTCTACATTCTCTACATTACAGATCAAACAACAGTACCCATCTTAACTCCTTACAACTACTTTGGCTGGAAATCACGCACAACAATCTACTTAAGGAAAGCTAGTTTGCATAGGATAACAATGGGACTAGAAACTAAACCTACTAAAGATGAAGATAAGCCTAAGTGGTTTAACAAATGTGATGAGGCCTATGGAACATAGTGTTTGTCTATTTCTCTTTATTTGCTTTTCATATTGAGTCTTTGAATTCTCCAAATGAAATCTAGACAAAGCTAGAAACACTATTTGGTACACAAGATTCAATGAGGGGTCAAATATTGGAAAATGAACTAATTAGCTTAAGTCCAGGTAACTTCAACACAATTCAAGATTTTTTCACAAAATTGAAATTACTAAGGCTACGTGGCTAAAATAGTGTGTAATTGAAAACAAAGATGAACAACTAATTCTTAGTATTCTCTCTAAGTTAAGTTTAGAATATTCTGTATTTGTTTCTACCTTCTATGCTACTAAGGGTGCACTTGGTACTCAATTCACTATGCCATCTTTGGATGACTTTGCTATCTCTCTCACACGAGAGTAGGATAAGCTAATCTAGATGGGCACTCTAAAATCCTCTAAGTCACATGCCAAGGCACAAAATAAGAGAAAGGACAAAGTAGTAATAATAAAGATAAGAAACAAAAAAATAGCAAGGAGAAGAAGGATCATAAACAAGAATCCCCAAAAGTAGCTAATGAGACGCAATCTTCTAATGGCAACGAGCCTAAGAAAGAGAAGGTCATGTGTGCCTATTGTAAAAGACCCAATCATGATGAACATAAATGTTTGAAGAAACAAATTGATCGCTTGACTCAAATTCTTGAGAAGAATAATATTAGTGTTCCTAAATCAATAAAATAGAGTTCTAATGAGGGGTCTAACAAGGCAAAGGATAACAAGGGGAAAGGAAAGGGCAAGGCCCTTGTAGTCATTGCTTCACAACCATCCACTTGGGTTCTTGATTCATGTGCTTCACACCACATGGCTTCATCTAAGGAAGAACTTTCATCTTTGGAGCTATGTACTATACCTTCTATTTTGATGGGTGATGACACTCTTGTTGAGGTGTGTGGGAGAGGGTCTATTGATGTGGGGGATGGCACATTCCATGATGTTCTTTGTGTACCCACATTATCAAATAATCTCCTGTCAATATATTAGATCACTCACACAAGTTCAGGAAAGCGAGTTGGGTTAACTCCTCATTCAGTGGAGATTCATGAGTTGCATAGAGGTTCTACAGTTGCAATGGGGAGAGCAGATCATCAGTCCTAGCTATATTTGTTTTCTCACTTTGTTCCTGATCCTCCATTTGTTTTGTTCACTCATTCAGATGATGTGAGTAGATTATGGCATGAGTGGTTTGGCCATCTTAACTTCCGCTACTTGCAGCAACTCAACCAGTACAGCATGGTCACAGGGTTGCCTTCAGTTTAGTTTTTAGGTGGTGTTTGCCAAGGTTGCATTCTTGGTAAGCATCCTAAGGAAAATTTTGAAAAAGGTAAGGCATGGAGAGCTTCACAAATACTGGGGTTAGTTCATACTGATTTGGCTAGTCCATTTCCTCATCCATCCTTCAGCAAGGCTAGATTTGTTCAAACTTTCATTAATGACTTTTCTTGATATACTTGGGTGTACTTTCTCAAACATAAGTTTGAGGTATTTGATCACTTTCAGGACTTCAAAACTTTTGTAGAGAGGCAATCTAAGAAATCCATCAAAGTTTTACGCACTAACAATGGTGGTGAATATGTCAACCATCATTTTGAGAAGTTTTACACTTTAGAGGGGATTGATCTACAACATTCAGTTACATACACTCCTCAGCATAATGGTCTGGCATAATGAAGGAATAGGTCCTTGAAGGAAATGGCAAACTGCATGATTCACTCCAGATCTCTTGCACCACAGTATTGGGCAAAGGCCATTAACTATGCTTGTTATATCCAAAACTATGTTCCTCACTGAGCCTTGAAGGGAGTCACTCCTTTTGAAGCTTGGAGCGGTCAGAAACCATCAGTTAAGAACTTTTGAGTTTTTGGTTCTCCCACATGGGCCCACATTCCTACAGAGAAATGTAAGGTCTTGGATCCACAAAGCAGGCCTTGCAAATTTGTAGGCTATCCTTATGGTGTGAAGGGTTATTGGTTTCTCCACCCTACCATACATGAGTTGTTTATTGAGAGAAGTTCAATTTGAGGAGGGCTCTTCGATCTCAACTCCTATCACTTCTCAACCTTCTTCTACTTTGACATTAGAGTCACTTAGGCTACATGACAGATCTTTTGATGAGTCAAATTCACTTGAGCATATCTTGATGATGAGGAGTGAAGTAGACTTACAATCCAAAGAATCACCTGCCCAATCTAAATCTACGTAGCCCACCAAGTCAAGATCAATGCCTATTGCATAGTGAATCCCAAAACTATGAGTACCCTGAATGTAGTGAAGTATCTGCTTGGCTGCTTTCTAGTATAGCTCATGAGGCTTCTTCATGAATCGAAAACCATGCCTACATCATATGAAATATCAGGTCTTGTATGAGTTAGATAAATGAGACTCCCAACAAGTTGGCAACACAAAGTGCCATCAACAAATGGTGAAGAACATTGAGCCTCAAATTTGACTCTAGAAAGGAAGGGAGTCAAAGCAGGATTACAATTAGCCATATGAAACCTCGATCTCAACTCTAGAGCATACTTGGACTGTGTGATGGTGATACCGAAAGTAGACTAGAAAATATTAATCTTGAGAAGGTAATGCAATAAGCCCAAGTCAATCAGCAAAAACCTATCATGGAGGGCAGTTTTGACTACCTCAATGGCAAATGAACTCCCTATGATCAACAAGTCATCAACATACAGGACCATAAATAAGAGTGAATCATCTTGCTATAAAATGTAGACATTGGGATCAGAATGGCACCAAGTGAACCCAACTATCAAATGGAGGGAGTTCATCTTGAAATACCAAGCTTGAGGAGCTTGTTTGAGGCTATAGAGAGACTTCCAAAGACAACACATGAGTGAAGAATCCTAAACAAACCTTGTGGCTACTCCACGTAGATCTCCTCTCTAAGATCACTATGAAGAAAAGAACTCACATCCATCTAGTGCACTTCCCGACAATTGATTGCAGCAATAGAAAGAACAAGTCAAATAGAGTTCATTCGAACAACTAGTGCAAAAGTCTTAGAGTAGTCAATCCCAGGAACCTGGGAGAATCCTTTGGTGACCAAGTGAGCCTTATGCTTATCAAATGACCCATCTATTACAAACTTGGTCCAATAGATCCACTTACATCAAACAATTTTTCTTCCCTTAGGAAGAGGGACAAGATCTCAAGTGTAGTTCCTCATCAAGGATTTGTACTCCACATAGTTGTATCCCACTTAAGAATACTAGAAGCCTCTCGAAAAGATTGTGGATCAAAGGCAGTAGCAATGAAGACATGTGGATCATCCTAGAATTATGAATGATTCAGCTTGGTGTCTGATGGATCCCCAACCCAATCACTTACAGATTGCAAGGTTTGTCTAGCCCAAAGTGGACTAGAAGTTGGAGACTCCAGAGGAGAATCATCACCCTCTGAAGGATGATTATGAAAGGAAGGAGGTGAATCCTCTAAATCATTCTTAGCATCATAAGTGGAGGTAGAAGACTCCTCATTATCAAGAATCTATTCAAGTGAATCTCACTCATCAAAAGATCTGTCCTGTAGCCCAAGTGACTCCAATGTCAAAGTAGAAGAAGGTTGAGAAGTGATATGAGTTGAGATCTAAGAGCCCTCCTCAAATTGAACACTCCTCTAATAAATAACTCATGTGTAGTAGGTTGGAGCAACCGATAACCCTTCACACCATCAAGATAGCCTACAAATATGCAAGGCCTACTTTGCAGATCCAAGACCTTACATTTCTCTGCAAGAATGTGGGCCCATGCGGGAGAACCAAAAACTCATAAGTGCTTAACCAATGGTTTCCAACCTCTCCAAGCTTCAAAAGGAGTGACTCCCTTCAAGGCTCGGTGAGGAACATGGTTCTGGATATAACAAGCACAATTAATGGCTTCTTCCTAATA
Source organism: Cunninghamia lanceolata (assembly GCA_027924645.1). Taxonomy (NCBI): domain Eukaryota; kingdom Viridiplantae; phylum Streptophyta; class Pinopsida; order Cupressales; family Cupressaceae; genus Cunninghamia; species Cunninghamia lanceolata. Next base: position 7,893,581 of record BSBN01000303.1, on the reverse strand, counting down.
TTATGGTGCAAGAGATCTGGAGTGAATCATGTAGTTTGCCATTTCCTTAAAGGACCTATTCTTTCGTTCTACCACACCATTCTGGTGAGGAGTGTACGGAACTGAATGTTGCAGATTAATCCCCTTTGAAGTGTAATGATGGTTGACATATTCACCACCATTATGAGTCCACAAAACTTTGATGGCTTTCCAAGATTTTATCTCTAAAAAAGTTTTGAAGTCCTAAAAGTGATCAAATACCTCATACTTTTGTTTGAGAAAGTACACCAAGTATATCGAGAAAAGTCATCAATGAAAGCTAGAACAAATCTAGCCTTATTGAAGGATGGATGAGGAAATGGACCAGCCAAATCACTATGAACTAACTCCAGTATATGTGAAGCTCTTTATTCTTTACCTTTGTCAATTTTTTCCATAGGATGCTTACCAAGAATGCAACCTTGGCAAACTCCACCTAAAAACTAAACTAAAGGTAACCTTGTGACCATTCTCTTCTGGTTGAGTTGCTGCGAGTAGTAGAAGTTAAGATGGCCGAACCACTCATGCCATAATCTACTCACATCATCTAAATGAGTGACAAAAATAGATGGAGGATTAGAAACAAAGTGAGAAAACAAGTACAACTGAGACTGGTGATCTGCTCTCCCAACTGCAACTATAGAACCATTGCGCAACTCATGAATCTCTACTAAATCAGGAATGAACTCAACCTGCTTTCCTAAACCCATGTGACTGATCTGATATACTGACAGGAGATTAGTTGATAATGAGGGCACACAAAGAACATCATGGAATGTGTCATCCCCCACATCAACAAACCCTCTCTCACACACATCAATAGGAGTGTCATCACCCATGAAAATAGAAGGCATAGTACATAGCTCCAATGCAAGTTTTTCCTTAGATGAAGCCATGTGGTGCGAAGCACCTAAATTACGAAGCCAAGTGGATGGTTGTGAAGCAATGGCTACAAGGGTCTTGCCCTTTCCTTTCCCCTTGATGTTATCATTTGCCTTGTTAGACCCCTCACCAGAACTCTATTCTATTGATTCAGGAACAGTAATATTATTCTTCTCAAGAATGTGAGTCAAGTGATCAATTTGTTTCTTCAAACATTTATGTTCATTATAACCAGGTCTTTTACAATAGGCACATATGACCTTATCTTTCTTAGGCTTGTCTCCATTAGAAGATTAGGTCTCATTAATTGCTTTTGGGGTAGCGTGTTTCTGATCCTTCTTCTCCTTGTTATTCTTTTGTTTCTTATCCTTATTATTACTACTTTGTCCTTGTTATTGTGTGCCTTGGTTGGAAGCTAGGGCATGTGACTTAGAGGGTTTTAGAGTCCCCATCCAGATTAGCTTATCTTGCTCTCGTGTGAGAGAGACAGCAAAGTCTTCCAAAGATGGCATGGTGAATTGAGTACCAAGTGCACCCTTAGTAGCATAGAAGGTAGAAACAAATACAAAATATTCTGAACTTAGCTTAAAGAGAATACTAAGAATCAGTTGTGCATCTTTCTTTTCAATTCCACACTATTTTAGCTGTAACCTTAGTGATTTCAATTTTGAGAAAAAAATATTGAATTGTGTTGAAGTTACCTAGACTTTAACTAATTAGTTCATTTTCCAATATATGACCCCTCATTGAATCTTTTGAACCAAATAGTTTTTCTAGCTTTGTCCATATTTCATTTGGAGAATTCAAAGGCTCAATATGAAAGAGCAAATTAGGAGAAATAGACAAACACAATGTTCCATAGACCTCATCACATTTGCTAAACCACTTAGGCTTATCATCTTTAGCATGTTCAGTTTCTACTTTAGCAGGTTCAGTTTGTAGTCCCATTGTTATCCTATGCAAACTAGCTTTCCTTAAGTAGATTGTCATGCATGATTTCCACTCAAAGTAGTTGTAAGGAGGTAAGATGGGTATTGTTGTTTGATCCATGATGTAGAGAATGCATAAATGAAGTGATGAAAAGAAGAGAACTCAAGTACACCCCTCTTTTCACTAGTTTTTGAAATGACCCCCTAGAAATTACAATGTCGGCACTTTATAATTAGTGTGATTTACAATACAAATCTTAGATTTTCATACTCTTATAGGGCCCAAAATGGGCAAACACTAAAAGTATAGCTTAAATACAATATGAGATCAATGTGAGAGCACCAATGCAGATTACATAGAAAAATATGAATTATGGAAAAATGACACCTAAAAAAGAGTCTATTTGCATAAGTTATGGCTCTCAGAAGGTCTCAAAATGAGAACTGCATTGCAAGAACTGGAAGAATCTTTAATTTCTAAAAACTTTGGAGCATCAAAACAAAAAATTGATTTTACCACAATGTAGAGCATAAAATTCTACCTCAAAACAAAAAAATTATGCCAAAAAAGGCCTCCGTATGGCTAAGAACAAGCCTTCTGAAGTTTGGGTGCACAATTGAAAACTCTAATGGTGAGGGGTAATGGCTGAAAACACTATTCACAGCCTAAAAGCACTGTTCATGGCCTCAAAATATTGTTCATGGCCTAAAAACACTATTCATAGCCTAAAATACTATTTACAACCTGTAACACTATTCACAACCTAAAACACTATTCATGGCCTGAAACATTGTTCAAGATATTGTTCATAGTCGTATGACTGCCATAAAAGGAAATAAATTCCTTTGAATCTCCTGATGTCTGATCTGCACAAAATTTATATGAAAATGGGGGCTTGTGGGCCTTCTAGACACAATGAAAGGTCCATTTAGCCTAAAAATGCCCCAAATGTGAGTAGCATCCTGGAACCACTCTTTAAACCCTCATTTCCAACTTGAACTTCTGATCTCTAATTTTTGTGAAATGAAAACCTGATTTGACTTTCTTGAGCCTTCTAGATGCTATGGAATTGTTAAAAAAGCTCCCAGGATTACCAAAATGTTGCAAACACCCAAATTTCAAAATATGCAATTATAAAACCCCAGAGCTTAAAATTTTCTTTCAAACTTTTGTGATTCTCTAGATCATTCAAAGATGCAAGAGAAGAGCATACTAGGAAAATCTAAGATTTGTATTGTAAATCACACTAATTATAACCCATAAAACTAGTACAATGAATAGATTAATAAACTATGAAGCAAATGATACAAGATCAAAATAACAACACAGATTTAGTCTACACAGGAGTAATGCAAATGCTCCAGAAGCAAAATAGAATTAAGAGGATTCAAAATCAAAAGATGTAAAATACAAACTAGGTAGTGAGTTTATATAGATCAGGAAGAGGGGAGAGGTGGTAAAAACCAACCAATAGGGAGAGGCCACCATACGAGCTAAATATAGCAAGAGAATCTTCCCAAGATAGCAAATGCCACCACCCTTGTAGGATGTCGATACCTCAAATCACCGACTCACTAATTGAACTCACTTTATTTAACCTAAGCAAGCTTAATAAAAGTGTAGGAAAAACCTAAGAAATGGTGAAATAAAATAACCCACTAGGAAAATAAAAACCTAGACACTAACAATCATTTCTTAGCCTCCTTTTAGCCCTCTCTAACCTCATATTGACTTTATCTTCAAGTTATATCAGATATATGTCATAAGTTGAAATCATCCCCATACTCCTCCACCAGCACAATATATATGTTCATAACCCCCGTCACCTATAATTCCCCTTCCTAGTTTAATTGCTTATGTTCTTCCTTCTGCCCCTACAATAGATGGAAAAAAGTACTCGATGTAAGATGATTCTCCTCTTTCTTCCTTTTAGGGTCAATCTTGATGAAACTAATCTTTTAGATCACATAGACATCATCGTCATGATGCCACCCATCTTAACTAAACTCAAACCACTTCTCACTCACCTAGTTCCGATCAACCTACTCTCAACTCGTCTCATGAGCCTAAAGCCAAAAATCCTAAGCAAGTTGAGGTGATCTTGGATCCATCCACTAAACCTTGCCTACTTCCACATATTCCTAATTGACCACCATTTTTGAACCCCTTGATCTTTCTAATGTCACTATCATTTCTAGTAATACCCTTTCCAGCCTTGTTCCATTCACCTATGCCCATCACAAAATCTTCCCTAAGTTGTGACCATCCACCTTTGGCATTGATATACCTACCCCACTGTCTAAAATAAATTTTGAACCTTATCCACTCTCACCCCAATGTAAACCTAAGACCAAGCCAAACCCCATTTCTCCACCTCTGGGCCCTTTTGCATCACTTCCCCATATAGCGAAGGTGACCTCCGCTAGTCTTTTGACCTTAGCACTTGCATGTCTATTAGAAGTAATGAGGACTAGATACTTATGGTTTACTTTGCACCTAAGTCATCGGCCCCTCCCCAAAAGAGTGGTTTTTTTATTTAGTGACATATGTATTAGCATTGTTAGTGATATTCACACTCTCACTAACAATTGCCTCTTCATTGGACACTTGGGAAGACACTACTCCTCCCATATTTCCACAACATCCTTCTTCTCATATTCTTCCATATGTTATTCTCACATCTACTCCACCACATAGTGGTCCTCAACTTCCACCTAGATGAGATTAGGATGTGGATGACCTAATGGAGATGATGCTCAATAATTATATGCTTTCATCTCATTTGTATATATGTGTTTCGATAGTATGTTGTTTGATTTGCTTTCTTATGCTCCCTCATGCACTTGTCTATAACATGTTTTTTAGTTCTCCCTGGAGGACCTATGCTACCCTTCCAAGTGCATGGATACAAAAGGAACAAAATGTTGTGTCATTCTTTTCTCTATATGTATATTATTTCTATTTTCATCTACTTTGTTTTCTTATCATTTTGGGGACAATGCAAAGTATTGAAACAACCTTCACATTTAATCTCTTTCATGTTGACCCAAATTTTATTTTTCTTTTTTTTTGTTAAATATCTGCCTTCTTCATGCCTCAGAAATGATGGAATTTCTATCATTATTCCCTATTATCATTCTTATACATAGTAACCCCAAACATATAGACCCCTCTGTGTGCCGTTGTGCAATGTTGTTTGTTGCTATATGACATTTCCTTTTCTTTTTTGATGTCATTCCATAAGCATGATTTCAGGTGCATCATGCTAGGAACATTATCTTTTGCACCTCTCCTTGGGGGCATCACATTGGTAACTCTCAAGGCATATCCATTCATATATGCTTCCTAGAGATCCTTCAATTTCCCCTTTTCTACCTTAAAATCAATTTCATACTTCTGGTTTATGCAATTATTTTAAGGGGCATATTTACACTTTCACATGTGCAACCACACATATCCACACGCATTGCCAACATGCTCCCTAGAGCATCAGTATCTTGTGGTCCCAAGTACAAAGACTTGATTGGATTTGGCCACCCTTATCAGAATTACCTAGCAACAAAGTACACTAGCCCATGTAATCTTTGGTATTGTATTTGTATATGAGCCAACTAGCAACAGAGTATGCTAGTCCATGTGTCTCATAACAGCTACCCTTGTTATACTTTTCATGGGGTTACCTAGCAACATAGTATGCTAGTGCTTGTGATTCATGAAGGTATTGTATAGTTCCTAGCAATAAGGTTTGCTAGAGCTTGAACTATATCTTACATCTTCCTAACAACAGAACATGTTGGGATTATGTATTTTCATATTTTAGCAATAGATTATGCTAAAAGTGCTTATTTTTTCTTTTTCTTCTTCATATCTTTGTATGTTTCTTGTGTGTTGTTCTTATTCCTGATTGTGTATGTTTTGTGCATGTATTAGATTATATATGATTTTCTAACATTATCCATTTTGCAAGTTATATTTTTCTAATGAATTTATTTTATAGGTATTATGTATTCTAACATTACTTGTTTTTGTAGGTTTTTTTTGTTTAACATGATTGTTTTGTAGATTCTCAAAATCGAGCATGTTTCCCTTGCTTGGAGATTTTTTATTTATCCTTTATTGTATCCTCAAAATGTTATTTACTTTTAGTATTTCTTTTCAATCCTTTAGCATAGTTTATCACTTAGTGGCACAAACCATACTAAAGTGGGGGGGAAATGTAAGATCAAAAATGACATACCCTATAATTTTTGTACTAAAATAACCTCAATTTAGCGTTTATATCCCCTAGCATGTTTTTAGGTTCATTTGGCCCTATCTTGGACTTTGTCCCACTCTTAGTGCCAATGAGAGATTTATGTTTTTGTATGTAAATATCTTTTCTATCTTTGTGAATATATTCTTCATGTTAGTCTTATGCCATGTTACTATTTCAAGTCTTCATCAAGACTATTCTAGTTGGACACCAATGTGAAGCACAAATGTCTGCATGATGTGATAGCATCCACTAACTTTTTAGTCATACAATAATCATTTCTTTTGATTTTTGTCACCCTGATGTAGTTAGGCATGTAATGTCGCTGACATTTGATGAATCCCAGTTCATGTGTATTCCTCTTCATTTTTTATTCTAATCTCATTTTTGGAATTCATTCAGTCAATCTTGGCATCCTACACTCTCCATCAAGTAACTTCTAGAATTTTAGCAATCTTATGAAGCATTCTAGCTTGTGAATAATAGATAAACACTTCCAACACTGGTTTTCCTTGGTTCTCCATTGGTTGAAGACTAGTGATTTGTGATCTTGGTTCATCATCGTCTCCATTATTATGTTGCAAGTGATGTCATTTTAAGCTCTTTCTTTACTTCCATTTTCTTCATTGTTGTAGCTTCTCTTGGTGTTATAACTTCCATTCCTGGAACTTAAAGGTTTTCATTTCCATTTGTATCCATCCATACACACTAGGGTATTAATCCTTGTAGACCTAGGATTTAATACTTATAGATCTTAATTTGTTTTGTTGTACTTAGTAATAGACACACATAGGGTAAGTGTATATACATTTCTATTTCCTCTATATCATTATCTACCTGTGGAGGCCAAAATACCAAAATAGGGTCTTGACAATTCATGGAAAGCTCTTATGTAGCCCCAACCTTCCCTCTGTGTTTGAACTACAAGTTTTAGAGACTTTCACACATAGATGGTTTACTTTTATTTATCCTTATCTTTGTTTTTTTGTTTTGTTCCTTTAACTCAATCTTTATCATTTTTATTCAAGTTTATTTTGTATTCTGTTATTCCTAGAGATATCTGGTGTTTGTTGCTTTATGTTGCTGTGTCCCTATGTGCAAAAAATCTAGAGATTTGTACAAAAGATTGTGTTTTCAACTGCTTGGGATGACAACATGTTGATAGGATTACAACATGCCAAAGAATGACAATGCATTGTGCTAGCATCTTGGACAGTGACCTATTCAGGTTATCTACCAAGTATATTTTGATTTTCTTCTCTACACTGTGAACTCTATTTTTTATTGTCTTTCAAATTCCACTTAATCACATTTTATTACCTAAATCTTGGTACAGTCATGGTAGGAGGGTCTACTGAATGATTTTCAACCTGTGCAACCAACACAACAACTCACACACAAACAACCACAAACAACAAAAATTCATATAAATAACAACATTCTCATTGATATAAGCTTGCATGATTATCACCATGTTTATAACCACATAAATTTCTACAGTGGGCCCTCTTACATGCTAGGACACAATCATTTGATTACAAAAAAAATATTCACAAAATGGATAGTCACCACACTGGCTTCCTACATGCACAAATAACTAGACTATGGAAACACCACTTTCCAAAAACTGTCAGATGGGCTACAATTCAATTATAATATGACTTCAAAATTTTACCACTATTCTACTATAATAACGCCCACTTAACTCCCTATATGCTTTCTTATATTGTACTCCACATCATACTCCTTGTACCATTACTCAATCTCTCAGGCCTCACCCCTTGCTATCAAAAGTGACTCTCTAACCTTCTACCATACCATGTCTTCTTCACTTACCTTCAAATGATTATCAACTAAGTATATATAGCATCCTCAAGTTTTCCAAATGATCTGCATCGATGACAAGATGGTGCAAACCCCAAAACCACACGAAACATGTCACCAACGTAAATAACAAATTTACAAATTCAAATGGTTAAATGGTGGAGAACCTCCATGTAGCACACCACTTAGCTCCCCAACATTTAATTACATCCTCAAAAATATTCATCTATTGTCACAAACTCCAAATAACCCTCCACAAATAGAAAGTCTCAATTGTGCACAACTATCAACTCGTAGGCACTCACAAACCAAATTACTAACTTTTAACCATCCAAACATCTTCAAACCTTAGCACTAAATCAAAAAACCATAAAAATAACTACTATCAAAAATACAAAAGTCAAATACGCAATGTAGTGAAATGTGCCAACTTTCCTCACCACAGATTGTTAACCATAAACTAGTAGACACATAAACTATTGAACTAAACCACAAACTCTACTTTTCTAGACACAATACAAGATTGTAATGATGCCAAGGGATACACCTACATCAACTCTCTTTATTTCATGTTCAAACATAGTATAATAGGAGGGGAAATTTATAAATAAAGCTAGTTTGTTTCTATAATTTGTTAGTCAAAATAATAAACTAAAAAACACAAAAACATTAGATCTACTTTTATCTTGTAAGTTGGGATAGTGGTAACCTTAAGTTAAAATAAACAACTTCAACCACTTTTACCATATTACACAGTAATCATGTATCCACACATAATATTATACTCACGCACTCATGTATAGTTCTCACATACCACTGCGTAGCACATGGTTACACATGTTAGTGTTGAATCAAACCATACATGTGTAACACATGGAGTATCCACATCCATTGTTATGCTTCCATTTAGCACACCACCTAATGGTCTCTATACCATAGAACTTTATCATCCAATCTATTAGGGTTCAGGTAGATTAGAGCAATAAACACTAACAATTATATGCAGATTAAATTACCCAAATATAACAATGAAGAATAACACAAAAGAGATTGACACAAAAATTTAGTGTGGTTCACCCAAAATGGGCTACATCCACAGAGACTCAGCCATCCAATGATTTTATTATCTAGTACAAAACAGAATACAATCTCATGAATTCCATATCCGCAACATACATCCCAGTTGCTTATAACAAGTTTTTGGAAGCTTCGAAAATTAGGGTTTTACAATGTCATTTTTCTTTTATCAGTTAACAAAAATTAACAATCGACTCTGAACGGGCAAAAAAGAGGGAAAAAAATTAGGGGCTGCGCCCTCGAACCCCTGCTCAAGGCCCAGCCGGCCCTAAACCCTGGCAAGGATACATTATGAGTATACAATATTTGCATGATCAGTCGCCACATACCAACAATCTCCCACTTGGAGACTGATTAGGCTCCACACTAAACAATTTCCCAGTTGGAGACTGATCCTAGATGACATCGCTGCAATAGTAGCTCCCACTGGATTACAGGCCTGGCTGGTTTCTTATATTCACCATTATCAGTCGTGAAGGCCAATAGAAACTGATGATGAAATTAGTTTATCCTGTGTAACTACCTTTGTGAACATATCTGCAGGATTCTCACTTGTGTGAATTTTCTCCAGCTTCAACTATCCATCCTCCAAAACTGACTAGATGAAGTGGTATATGGGCTGTATGTGCTTAGTTTTTGAATGCAAAGCTAAATTCTTAGCAAGATGAATAGCACTCTGGCTATCAGTAGCAGCAACATACTCAGCTTCAGTGGTTGAAAGTGCAACAACCTTTTGCAGCCATGAAATCCAACTGACTATAGTATCGCCTATAGTAAAAACATACTCTGTAGTACTCCTCTTGCTATCAATATCACCCACTAGATCAGAGTCAACATATCCTTTTAGAGAAGAATTTTTTCCTCCAAAACATAGTTTCTTTGAAGTATCACCTCTCAACTATCGGAGAACCCATTTTACCACATTCCAATGTTCCATTCCCAGATTTCTCATATACCTACTCACAACTCCTACTGCATGTGCAATATCTGGCCTTATGCATGTACCATTGCATACATCAAGCTACCAACTGTTGATGCATATGGTATCTTAGATATTTTGTCTTCCTCCTCTTGTGTCTTTGGACACATCTCCTTAGTCAACTTAAAATGACTAGGCAAAGGTGTACTAACTGCTTTTGCATTCTGCATGTTAAACCTTTTCAACACCTTCTCTACATACTCACTTTGAGACAAAAATAATTTTCTATTTGTCATGTCTCGTGTGATCTTCATACCAAGGGTTTGTTTTGCTACACCCAAATCCTTCATAGCAAATGAATTTGCTAATTTCTGCTTAAGTTTATTAATATGTTGCATGTTAGACCTAGAAACAAGCATGTCATCAACATAAAGCAATAGGATAATATAGTTGCCATTACCCAATTTCTTAAAATAAACACAATAATCAAAATGACATCTTTTGTAACCTTGTTTAGCCATAAAACTATCAAATTTCAAATACCATTGTCGAGGTGCTTACTTCAGGCCATACAAACTCTTCTTTAACCTGCACACAAATTCCTCCTTACCCTTGACCTCATATCCCTATGGTTGTTGCATGTATCTTTCCTCTTCCAAATCACCATGGAGAAATGTTGTTTTCACATCTAGCTATTCAAGATGCAAGTCTTCCGCAACCACAAGACTTAGAATAGTTCTAATAAAAGTCATCTTTACAACCAGAGAAAATATTTCATCAAAATCTATACCTTTTTTCTGTGTAAAACCTTTTACCACAAGTCTGGCCTTATATCTTTTCTTGCCTCCATCTTCTTCCTTCAACCTATAAACCCATTTATTTGGCAATGCTCTTTTACCTCCAGGCAATTGGACTAAGTCCCAAGTCTAATTTTGCAGCAAGGAATCCATTTCCTATTTCATGCCTAGCTTGCACTGCTTTTTGGTATCTACATGCATTGCTTCTTTATAACCTTTAGGTTCACCAAAATTAATTAATAATATAGAATATAATGATGGAGAAAATCTTTCTGGTGGTCTAGTTATCCTTGTAGAATGTCTAACACTTGCAGGAGTCTGTGGGATAACTTGTTGTTGCTGAGCATTAGGTACCATTGGCATTTTATTTTCTGGAATCTCATCCAGCACCACATATTCCTTTTTGGCTTGTTCATGCTTCTTTTCTTGTAGCTAATCCTTATACATGACCTTCTCATTGAATATAACATCTCTGCTCCTAATTATTTTATGATTTTCATAATCCCATAACCGATAACCAAATCCATCTACTCTATATCCAATGAAGGTACATTTTTTAGACTTAGCCTCAAGCTTGGTTCTATTTTCAATATCAACATGGACAAAAGCTTCACAACCAAAGGTCTTTAGAAATGAATAGTTTACCTTTTTGCCTATCCATGCCTCCTCTAGAATGCCACCATCCAAAGGATTTAAAGGTCCCTTATTTATAAAATAAACAACGGTATGTACAACATCTTCCCAAAAGTGTAAGGGTAGTCCAACATGCAATCTCATGCTCCTTGCATGCTCCATAATAGTCCTATTCATCCTCTTAGACACACCATTTTCTTGTGGGGTTCCAGGAACCATTTTCTGCCTACATATTCCATTATATGAACAGTAATTCTCAAATTCTCTACTGCAATACTCGCCTCCATTATCAGATCTGAGACACTTCAACTTTTTTCCTGTCTCATTCTCAACCAAAGCTTTCCACTTTTAAAAGTTTCAAATACTTCTAATTTTTGTTTTAGGAAATACACCCATATTTTCCTAGTTGCATCATCAATAAAAGTAACATAATAGCAAGATCTAGCAAGAGAAGATACTTGAGATGGTCCCCATACATCTGAATGCACAAGCTCTAATTTCTCACTCTTCTTCTCTTTCCCAACTTTGAGAGATCAGTATCTTTTATGTTTTCCATAAACACAAGTTTCGCAGAAATCCAAGTCAATATGCTTCAGACTTGGTAGCAACTTTTTGGAGTGAAGGATCTTCATCCCTTTCTCACTCATGTGCCCAAGTCTATGGTGCCACAATTTTGATTCTATCCCTATAGCAAGTGCTATAACTATCTCAGTAGCAACTGTTTCTGTAGAAGCTAAGGTAGAATAAGTATTACCAATACACAAATACAATGTGCTTGCCTTTTCACCTTTAGCTACTACTAATGCACCTTTAGTGACCTTCCAGACTTTGTCTGAAAAGGTAACTGTGCAACCTTCACTACCTAGTTGTCATGTAAAGATTAAATTCCTTCTCAAATTTGGAACATGCCTTACCTCCTATAGCGCAACCATTCATTTCCATTCTGCAACTTGATTTTTATCTTTCCTTTTCCAACAATCTAACATGGTTCATCATCACTCAAATATACCTATCCAAAATCACCTTGAACATAATCTACAAAATATCCTATGGGATGTGGCATGAAATGAAGCCCCTAAATCTATTACCCAAGAATCATTAGCATTATCTATACACAAAATTAAAGCATCCTGTAATTTATCACTTGCAACATTAGCTTCCTTACTGTTATAAATTTGTCGCATGAAGTGGACAACATGCTTACACCAATTACATCTAGTTATCAAGCATAAGAATGGGAAAGACAAAAAGGTAACTGACTACCTTATATAACAACCTAGTCATGTGCCCATCACAATGTTGGACTCGCATGATTTGGGAGTCACTCTACCCAAAAAATATAGAATTTATTTAAATCTACACCAATATCTCACAAGGCTAATAGGTTGATGATCTCTACCTATCTAAGAAGCTTCACTAAAAGCTTGGATATCTCTATGTTCCAAATAGCACACCATGCGAGAGACTCATCTAGGAAGCACATTCCACAAAAATAATTGGACACTTTGGCATTACCATGACACTAGTAGTGCTTAAAAAACACTTCTATTGGCTTCACATGCACACAAAAATTAAGTGACACATCAAGTCTTACATTCCTTGTAGCATTCCAAACCCTGCAAAAAGGAATCTTGGGTTTTACACCCCTCTACCAGTTTTGACATGGCCTTGGGAATCCATTAGCATGGATTTCTTGATCCATCTACCCATGATGAAGCATCAGAATGACTTGGTGTTCATTATGGTCGATAGATTCTCCAAGATGGCCATCCTAATTGTATGCACGAAGAGCCTCACTATATCCAACTTCATGCATCTTTTATTCACCCATGTTTGGGTCCACTTTCGCTTACCAACGTCCATTATCTATGATTGTAACCCATAATTTGTTAATACTTTTTGGCAACTTTGTGTATCATGTTAGATACACAACTAGATCACTTTAAAACCTTTAATCTACATATAGATTACCAAATAGAGGTGGTCAACCACACTCTCATGCACCTTCCATATATCTACAATAGTGCACATATGTGCACTTGGGATGATGACATCCTCTACATCTAAAATGCCTAGAATAGAACTCTTCTCAATTATAAATTAGGCATAGTCCTTTCCAAACATGTCTTGGGTTCCAACACATATCATGCCTCAACATATCCTACTACACACCTTCTACATCAGATATGTGCACACAAGAATAAGAAGTTGACGAGAAAAAAAACATTCTATAACACATCCAAGATGTGCACTAACAATTTTAATAGATACTTATGTGCCAACAACATAAATGCAAAGACACCCATCAACTTGTAATCACCAGGACACCCATCAACTCTTTCAAGTAGTAATGTGTAACATGTAAATCAAACTAAGTGGTACACTCTTTAGCAACTTTGTGCTTAGTTTCCTCATTTCATTGTCAACATAGTTGGGACCATCACTCTTGAAGAGGGAAAACAATCTAAGGGAATCTTTGCACATTCTCTTCAACAACTTCATCTGTGCACTTATCTTCACTCAACATGCACAACATATAACTCATGCATCCTCATGTACTCTATATAATTCTCACATGCCAGCACATAGCACTACTCACATTAATCTTGCATCCTTACACATGGCTATATATGTCAATGTATACTCATACCATACATGTGTGATACATGGAGCATCCACATCCCACATGTTATACTTCCATATGCAAGATTCACCTAGTATCCTTTGCACCAAAAAACATGATCATCCAACTTGCACCATACACATCTAACACATGACAGCATCTGCATAACATGTAACTACAATACAACTAGCAATATATGAATTTGGTATATGTCATCAACCCATCCATATAGTAATGCACCATACACATGTGATACTTGTCATCATCTTTATGGATCCTAGTTGATGGCATACTTGTATAAATGCTCAATTTATACATTCTATTTAGTATTAGAGGCATAACAAATTTTCATTTTTCCTATCTCTATATAGTTATCATGTTCAATCTAAATGAATGTGATATTTTTATCAGAAGCCTTCTACATCCAAGTGTGTTTTGACTTGTAAATCTTTTTTTCCTTTATACATTCCATGATCTTGTTGCATTACTAGCTAATCTATAGGATCATCCCCCAGTTCACCCTAGAAATCAAATCATATTCAAATATAGTCATAAAAAGGATATAGATAAGGATGTGTATGTTGCTTCTCAAAACATGCTCCCTTGTAATGAGTAGCCTACCTTGGAAACTTATAAAATAGGAAAAAATAAGTAGCATCATATAGGCATCAAAAATAAGAATATGTTATCTACAATCAAAAGGAAAGTAAAAAGAGGGAAGGGTTAAGAAATATTCCACTTGTGGTGGAACAAGGATACCACCTAAAGTAACAACCAATAAATATCACCTTGGAGTAGTAGAAATAATGTGATATAAACGATAATGGTTTTTTTATCATGTGATAGTCAATTCAACCATTCTCAAGAAAATAATGTTAGTGACCTTGTATGCCCCCTCCAATTTATGGCATACAAAGCATGCAATTAAGTTGGAGGAGAGTAGAAAAATATATGTAAATTAATATAACCTTGGAAATCTTAATGATCATATAGGAATGTAAAGATAGAATCGTGTGATACCATAAGAAGATACTAAATGTAAGCTCATGAAATCACACATAATGATAGGGAGCAATATGCCTCTAATATTGGGCCCCCAAATAGGGCTATAAATGAAATAAGCCATGACTACTATATAAAGATCATGTAAGAATAGACAAGTGTAAGATATCATTATGATAATAATTAGGAAAAGTATAATCATCATAAAGCATGTGAGCATAAGATATAATCATGGTTAGTATAAACATGAGTAAACATAAGAACATAAAGTGTGAGCTTGGTAATTATGGAAGATCTTGTAATCATCATAAGAAAAGATGATTTTAGTCAAACATGTGATTAAAAATAGTAATCATAATCATTTGAATTATATGTAAAAGTATAGAAGTATACCATCAATATAAGAGAATAGTGGCTAATTGGCATAAAAGATATGCCCCCCAAGTGGGAGGGGTAGTATAAATAATGTAAAATTTATAAATAGATAAGTGGAACATGAGAGCTCCAAATTTCAACTAGCATTATTAGAAGGATCATATTCCAATAAAATGTATTCATCCCAATTGTGTTGTTTGCAACCAATTTCAAGCAATTGAATTTCATCATGATAATATATGACACTTTTAGTGAAAGTATTTACAAATCAAGGAATGGGTGTGGTACTCTTTGTTATCCATTTCCCTTGTACTTTTGCAGTAGAATATGTTTGTACCTCTGAAATAATAGAATCTTTCTTTGGGATCCATATGAAGAAAGTGCCTTTAGAAGTAGTGGCATTGTGATTTCTAAAACTCACTTTCTTATTCTTCTTGTGAGGATAGGTATGAAATCTTCCTTTCTTTTGTATATACAAAGGATGAGAAATATCTTGTCCTTGGTTTACTTGTGGTGGAGCTCATTGGTACTTAGACATGTACCTCCACAATTCCCAATGGCTTGTGCCAAAACTTAAGGCCGAGGAGTGTCAACATAAGTGATGGGTAGGACTTGTGATCATACTACAACATGAATGGACAAATGATTATGAGTGGTTAGGCTTATCTTCGTCGTTGGGCTTAGGTAAACCCAAGAGGGTATTTCCCAAAGGTATCCTTAATAGGATATCTATCAAGTATGATAAACAAGACTAAACCAACTATAATTATACCCAATGTACACTTGACCCCAAAATTTTATCACAAGGCCACAGACTAATTAGTTTCATATAAGACCCTTATTAAGCTAATAAATACAACCTTGCATATGCACCCAAAGATTACAACATTACAACATCCCCACAAATGACTCCACTTAACTTTTCATACACAAGGGCAAGGTGTAGGCATGCATAACATGATCCTCTAACTACCTAAGTAGTTTGTGGTCACTTAATATATTCACTGAGTTATAATACTAGATCATGAGAGAATGTAGGACTCTAATCTACTTTTAAACTAATAAGGGCAAAAAGATAATTAATTTGAGAAATGTTTGGACCTTCACCAATCAGATGGGTGCCTACTTCATTAGGTGATAAATCCATAATTATGAAAGGAACAAGAGGATACACCTATAGAGCATAATGGAACCATATCTGTACATTTTCCTAACTTACACATGAACATGAACTCAACCAAAAAATTTTAAAAAATCAATAACATTTAACATTCTTTCAACACACTACACATGGTGTGACTAGAACAATCTTAAAATTAATTACTTAATCGAGTTAGAACTAGTAATGATTACACATGTGAAATGAGTAATCATACAAACATACAACCGATATTGCTATCATTAAAATGAACAAAGATTACAACACACATCTCAATTTCCAATTTTGAAAGTATCAACAAGATATAGTATTTTCTACTTAGATATAATAGGATATCAATCACAAAACTAATGATGTAGAAAACACTTGACCAATTTAATTAATTTTAAGGTTGTTCTAGTCATGCCATGTGTAGTGTGTTGAAAGCATGTTAAGTGTTATTGATTTTTTTTAGATGTTAAGTTTGTTTTCATGTGTGTGCTTTGTTCATGTATAAGTTAGGGCTTGACACACATGCATACAAATTAAATGTAACACTTCACAAAAATGGTCATAATAATCTAATCTTAATGTTAAAACTACCCACATGAAATATAAGAAAGACCATTACAAAATAGTTTGCAATGAATTAGAAAGTTATCATGCGTTTATCTAACTTATATTACATTCATACCAAAAAAATATGGCAAGACAGGATCCATAACTAGGTTCTAGCACCCCCTAAATAATTATAGACTACTTGTTGCAAATATGTGCCTCATTGGTGTTGTCATTGATGTCAACATATCTTTGTTGTCATTGGTGTCAACTATATCCTATACTAATGTCTATATAGAGGACCAGATTGTTGAGGATATTGAGAAAATCAGAGACAATTGATACGTGTGGATCATGCAGCTGTGTAGAGGATTGTCAAAGGGTGCTTCAGTTAAGAATTGAGATGTCTGCATAAATATTTGGTGAAGTTATGGGGTGCAAGCAAGAAGATGAGTATACATTTCGCGGAAGTTTTCCGTGGATGAAAAATGCTGCTTGGAACAGGTGCCCGTTACGAAACGGGTACCCGTTTATGATCGGGCACCCAAAGCAAAAACGGGCACCCATTATAAAACGGGTACCTATTTTTGAAAAGTATATTTTTTTAATAAACAAGCCTATAGCTTCATTTTAACAGCTACAAGCCGCAAGACAATAGGGAAAATGACGCCAGAAAATGGGTACCCACATTTGCTCACCCAACTTTCAACATCCACAACATCCCTGCCTCCTCAAATTGATTTAGTAGTGCCCCAGGTTGGTTGCCTGTCCATTTCTGTTGATTTTCATTATTTTTTGCTTTGTATTTTGTTGTTTTTACAATGTTTAGCTATATATATTCAACCTAAAATCAAAAATAAGTAAACCCTAATGCATAAACTATAAACCTTTAATTTAGAAACAGTAAACCCTACTTCATAACCCGACTAAACTGTAAAACCCTAATTCATAAACTAGGGTTTCAAAAATTGTAAAACATAAAACCCTAATTTATAAACTAGGGTTTCAAAAATAGTAAAACATAAAATCCTAATTCATAAACTAGGGTTTAAAATATAGTAAAATATAAAACCCTAATTCATATTTACACTAAACTATAATTCATAAACTAGGATTTCATAAGTAGTAAAATGTAAAATTGTAATTCATAAACACTAGAAACCCTAATTCATAAACTAGGGTTTCATAAACTAAACTGACCTATTCTTTAAAACCTAAATGACTTTATAAACCTAAACCTAAAACCTAGAAACTTCACTTTATTACATTTAAATCTTTAATTTAAACATATGGACATATATATTATGTTTAAATCTTTAATTTAAATGTTCAATATTCATACACCTGGTTCGATAGAACTTAGATAGGGTTTTCAATAGTGAAAGGTTTCTAAGGAGGTGGCTTGGTTGTCCCTCTCATCTTCTTCCTCATAGGAATTTCTTCTTCCTCCACATCTCCTTATGCTCCTATAGTTTTCCTCTTATATGTTTTCTTCGCCTTTTGACTAGGAATAAATTTCTTCCCTTTAGAGGCCTCCTTAAAATTTATCAAGACTTTGTGGAATGAAAGGAACTCTAAATTTAATCATCTAAATTAAAACTTTGTTGGTGGGATGATACCATGTATGATTGGTTATTTAGTCATTAAATAATTAGTAGTTATATAGTACAATTCACTAACAAGCTTGAAGTAATAACTACTCTACTAAACTTTTAAAAATATTGGGCATTAAATGCACATATATTATCTCACCTATTAGGTCTTTCCCCTATATCTAGACCTTGAACTAGTTATACATTCTTATAATGTTCTTCCCCTATATTGCACCTACTAGGTCTTTTCCTGATGCTCGTCTCATAATCCTAAATTAACCATTTGTAAAAATTGTTTCACATGAAGCTAAAAACCTGCACATTAGACAGGATAGGACCCTAATATATATCTTTTTGTATACCTAACCTAAATGACTTATATTAAACTGTTAAACCTAAAAACTAGAAGTCATTTTATTATGTTTAAATCTTTAATTTAAACATATATCCATATATCTATGACAACTTGATCTTAACAAAGGGGTAAAGGAGACAACAACAATCCAAAAAAAAATTAAAATAATGTGGAGTGTACATAGAATGGGTTCAAAGATTGAATAGGTTGACATGAACTTAGTGACATGTGTTTAGGAGTAGTTGTAGCCAATAGGTCGTGAACTTAGTGACATGTTTAAGAGTTTGAATGTAATACATGAGCATATAAATTTTGACTAGATACTAGGACATAAATTTTTATTCATGTCATGATTCTTAAATGTATAAATTTTGATTTTAAACATTTTTTAATGTAAGTTTAAATTTCGAATACATGTATATGTTAAATTAAATGTAAAATTAAATGTTTTAATGTATTTTGTTTAAACCACACAAATTGTTGTATTTCCAAGTTTTCAATTTATATGTATATGTATATATTTAAACATATGTTGTGCATGCAATTTAATCTATATTTTTTGTAATTGCAACTCTACTTGTAGACCTTATTTCTACACATGGCCGATCTAGCCTATGACCCCCCCATGACCCCCCACCCCAACACGCCTCCCCACCACCACCACCACATGATGTGGCTCATTTGCGAGCCACAATTGATGAAAACATACATGTTCTACAAGTAAAAATCAATTTATTGCAAAGCCAAATCCAAACGCCTCCACACATTTCATGGTTTGCATCTATGATCCAAACTATTGTTGATTCAGTGAGAGCTATCTGCATTGATCTAGACACATTCCGCTCATGGAGGGAAGAGAGGAGACAGTTTTATTCAGATGGTATCACATATAAACAGATCAATGATTTACATATTACCAAAGCCACAATTGCCCCATATTTCATTGATCCCTCCACAGGTCAACAAATAGCACCAACTAAAAAGAGAATTTCATTCAGATGGTGCACACATCAAGAGATAGCTAAAATTTTTTGGGATCAATGGTGGATGGTCTTTGACCATCCACCTCACGCTAATTTTGAGGTTCCCTTTTATTTTCTGAAGAATTTATGGGCAGAGTTTGAGATGGGCCATAAGCCCAATTATTTTGATATGAGATCATTTTAGGGCGTGGGTGGTGGAATGCCACAACATAGACCAGGAGCATGTGTTGATCCAAATCGATGTTTTCCCCTTGCACCTATTGTCCCTTCTCCACCCTCTGTTCTCGTGCCCTTTCACCAGCAGACGGTCATCTCAGCACTCGGAGTGTTATCATCACTCTCAAGAAACTTAACTAACCAAGCTAGTCGCTTGGCAGATGAAGTCAATCCTAGAGAGCCTGCACAACCTAGAGGAGCATTTGATGATGGTCTTGATGCATCACCTAGATTGACACCATTGTGGTCCACACCACATTTTTGTCAGAATTGTCATCAACCATGTTTTGGTCCTACATCTGCTTCGGAGGAGGAGTCCTTTTTGGCTATAGTATTTGCCCCTATGGACTCGGTATGTATGCCACATGTTTAACTAAATTAAAATTAATACAAATTAATATAGATTTAGACAATTATTAATTATCAATCTTTTTTAAAAAAATTAAATATATATGTTCATGTTGATTGGTACAGATGACTCCATCAGTTACTGCCACTTCATCATGGCTGGACCATTTAGTGTCAATGGCAGTAGAGTTGGGTAGACCTTGTACGGACGAGGTATAAAATTAGGACCTCTAAAGATTATACAATTGGATATATCTAATTTAATAATATATAATTTAATGCAAAAATGTGACATTTTAATTTAAAGCAAATGAGAGGTCCTGACACTCTTGTGTCAAACCAACCTAGCCATCCAAGACCAGTGGCAACATCATCTATAGAGGAGTCTACTTCATATGCCATGGTTTGTATCTTAAAATTGTACATTTTTAGTTTAAATTTGAATTTCCAGTGTATACTTTCATGATTTTATTAAATTCATGTCTTTAAAGTTGAATTTATATATACATGTACACATATATATGCAGGATGAGATTAGTTTAGGTGCAGGCTCAATTCATCGTATCATTGATGAGCCTGCATAGGTGCATGAGTCATCTCTCATATTTCAGGTCCTATAGTTAAATCCTATGTGATTTCAAAGTCTTTTGTACCATTCAACCTTGCATTTTGTATCTATACTATAGAGCCTAACTAGTTCATTCAAGTGTTTTATTGAAATACAGGAATTGGCGACACAAACACTCAATCTGTCATCTGAATTGGCACCATTTGTTGCATAGGAGCATGGTAGGAGAGATGATGAGCCTATTGTGGTATACTTAGACATTTTGAAGTTTAAAGATTTAAAAATTTAATTTGATGGTTTGGTTTGAAATATTTGATTTAAATTTATTTAGGATGCAGTTTTGACATTAAAATTGATTTGAAGCTTCTTTTTCTTGTACACAGCATGAGTTGCCCTCTCAGCCACATGGGACCAAAAGGCAGCTTGAAATGGATGATGATCAAACTTAGTGTGCACACATGTTTTAGATTGATGGATGGCGATGATGACATGATGTATTAGATTGTTTATGACTATTTCAGTATTGACTATTTCATGACTATTTCAGTATTGACTAGACATGTATATGTTTTGTGACTATTTCACTATTTTTACATGGACTGTTATTATGTTAGTATTTATATCTCGTAGACTATTTCATCTAGAATAGATTTTGCAATTTATTGAATTTCCACTATATACATCTATATTCAAACTTTAATTTCATATATCTCATATTTAACACTTCAAATTAAATCACGTGTTTAATTACATAAAATTGTAAATTTATTAATTCTAATTAGATAACAGAAAAATTTCAATTGATTTAATTTATTAAACAAATTTATTAGATACAGATTGTAAATTTACTAATTCTAATTAGATAATAGAAAAAATTCAATTGATTTTATTTATTAAACATTTATTAGATACAGACTCTAGGTTGGATAGTTTATAGACTAAATGTACCTTCCCTAAATAAATTTAAAAAATGAAATGAAAATTAACAAGTTGTTGAACTAGAATGAATATGTTTGGATTTACATGAGTCAAATGTTGGGACACTTGTGTTAAATTTTAATTGAGTTAAATATTTAGGAAAATTTTATTGATTAAATTTTTCAATCTACTAACCATGTTTAATCAATTTATTTTTAATTCTAGATTAAACATTTCATAGATCAATACCTTCCCTATAAATTTACAAAAAAATTTTAAATAAAATTAGAGAAATACCTATATCATTTAAATTTAAAATTTAAGAAATTAAAGTCTACCCTAAATTATATCAAAAGAAAAATAGAGAAATTTACATGTAACATAATAATAACTTAGTAATAACTTAATCAATTCAAGCACTTAATAACTTAATCAATTTCATCAAGAGCATTAAATAATAACATTCTCGAAGTAGACAAACTACTGGATTAGCTTTCAAATCATGTCTTTGTATGGTTGTAATCATTCCAACTTCATCTCATATTTCTTAGAAACCTAATTTATCAGTAGCTAAGAATCTTCAAAGGCAAATGTTTCAAGTTCTTAATTTCAAAGCTAGCATGACTTCCAAGGAAAGAGCTTTTTAGTTAACAACATTTTTGGAAGTCTAATTAAAAGGGGAATGGGAGTTCTACTCTCCCATTTTCTCAAGTTACAACTACCCCAACACTAGCTCTTGTCCTACATCTAGCTCCATCAAAGTGGAAATCAAAATCCTAATTTTACCAATAGTGGTTACCTTTAGGTTGTCAGAGCCACATAAGGTCTCTCTACATGCAATGATATGGGTGTGGCAACATCCCACTCTCCAAGAGGGATAAGGGAATGATGTTGACCATGGCCTCATCATCCATGAGGATCCTCTTAAAGCAATTATTATAGATCCATACTTGTAAATATAGGTTGAGGGGTCTCCTCTTCTAGCTAGCTCAACCTTTGTAGGGATTTTCTTGAGGTTTCAAAAGAAACCTAGATCGTGTAACTCAGTGTTGGGTGGGCTCAAATAAGGTCAACTTGGTTGATATGATCTTTTGGGGGTGGTGTTATATGGTTTACATATTTCAATTCGATGGCCTCTAGAAGGGATACATGGTATGATGAGGATTTTCTCTCAATGAACAAGATTTTTGTGAACATCTTTTTGAGATCATCCACCAAGTTGCAAGGACTGATAGAATTAGGAGTGGGGTCAACCATGGAGACTGCATGCATGTGACACTCCACTTTTGGAGATGCCCAAGGTTTCTTGTAGGATTTATATGGGAGATTTTGAACCTCCTCTTATGTGTCCCTATTTAGGGCATGCTTGAGAAAAGATCACAAAGATCCAAGTGGTCCATATGTGGCACACTAGTTGAAGAGTAAAGCACTAGTCTCCACCTAGTTATGAAATGGGCCACTAACTCATTTGGGTCCTATTTGACACTAGGGAATTCTCTAATCATACTTTTAACCAGCTTATACATGTCAAAGAAAGTAACAAACTCAAAAATTAGCACTTTGTATGTAATTTCATCAATCTGCACTATATAATAAATTTTCATCAATTTGCATTAGTTAGTTTTTCATAAATTCTATGTACAATAAAAAAAACTCCCCTTAGCTTCAAGAAATATAAATATTCTATACTGACAAGGCCAACCATGTGAAGGTGGAAGCTCATGTGGCCTCACC
Source organism: Cunninghamia lanceolata (assembly GCA_027924645.1). Taxonomy (NCBI): domain Eukaryota; kingdom Viridiplantae; phylum Streptophyta; class Pinopsida; order Cupressales; family Cupressaceae; genus Cunninghamia; species Cunninghamia lanceolata. Next base: position 7,869,839 of record BSBN01000303.1, on the reverse strand, counting down.
TAAGACCTAAGACACATGTATTCTAGTTCTATGTAGGACACCTAAGACACATATTGTATAAACACCTAGAAATTATAACATTCTACCTAAGACATAGGCTCTAGACACCTATTACATGGTAGACCTAGTTGACATATCTAGTATCTACCTAAGGCACCTAGATTAAATTTAAACCTTATTCTAGTCTCTAGACAAGTAGTTGATATATATAGTATCTACCTAAGACACCTAGATTAGATTAAATGCCTTTTTTCTAGTCTTTATCTTCCTGGTTGACATATAGAATACCTAAGACACGAGTAGAGACATAGGTATTATATATTTAGAACCCAAGACACCTAGAGACACCTAGATTTTATACAATGTTATTCTCTAAGTCTAGATCATCTAAGATTTTATATTTGACACCTAGAAGTTGGAGGCTCTAGATATGAAACATGTGTAGAGATCATACCTATGCAAAAAGAAACAATAGATTTGAATCCTTTCAACACTACATGTGAAAAATTGCAAAAACAAATATAGAGGTCAAGCCACGATGAAACATATATAAAAATTTAGAAGGTCTCTAGAGATCATTTTATTTAAAGATAGAATTTTTTAAGAAGTTCCATTGAAATTATAATGAAAGGAAAGAACTATTGAAGCATAAATTAAAATAATTAATAGTATAGGTATAGTGAATACCTAAAATAAAGTGTAAGTGAAATTTAACACAGGTTATATGTTTCCCTGGCCTCTATTATGACTACAAAAAACATCTCCTACACCATGTAATGTATTGTAAAAAAGTTAGAATGTGTAATGATCTTTAAGAGAATTAGGAATATTAATATAAAGGCTTAAGGGGAGTTAAGAGGATGGATTAAAGCGAGATGGTTCATCAACTGTAGGATTAAAATGGGAGCTAAGAGGATGTCTTAAGGGGAGATGGTCCAATCAACTATAGTATTTTTGGTAAGGGTACATGCACTAACTTATATCATTTAGCTAGGGGATGGCTTAAGGGGAGTTAAGAGAATTTCTTAAGGGGAGATGCAATCAATTAGGGGATATGACTTACCTAACTTATGGAACATAACTAATGGATGTCTTAAGGGGACTTAAGAGGATGGCTTAAGGGGAGATGCAATCAATTAGTTAAGTTATAAATCATATTAAATCCTAACACATCCTAGACAAAGATTAAAAGTTTAAAAATTTCTACATACCTGTTAATCATTTCAAACAATTACTCCATTGTACCATCTACATCCTCTCTCTTTTGTATTGCATCTATGATTGCCTCATGCTCTTCCATAGAAAGTGTCCATAATTTTTTTGTGACAGGTTTCCCTTTATATCTCACTAATTGTATATTTGTTGCCACAATCAGATGCGAGTAGTGCAAAATTTTCTTATGTCTTTCATAATCTTCAAATGCAGGTATACCATTCCTCCTTATCAAATATTTACGTAGTCAAGTGCCAATAACAACCACAAAACCTGTTGGACACTCAAAGTTATCATCATCTACTCTAGGTTGTAACAACTTATGTTTTGCCTCAATACACCAAGCCAACCAATACTCTATTTCCTCTTCATTACCCTTGGGTGTGACAATAGTATACACATGTCCTACAAAAATATTTCAAATTCAATAAATCACAAAAATATGCATACATACATATGTACAATTAAATATATTTCCAAAAAATGTATCGAAAAGAAATATTGAATGAATTTGTACCTTCTTGTACGAGGTCTGAAATATGGTCATAGTCATCCGATGCTTGCAAATGATTATTCTCCTCAAATGTTATCTCATTTTGATCATGTGTTTGTAGAGGAATTAAGGACTTTTGTTGCCATTCTTCAACCCAATCTATATTTTCACATGCTTCCCACTCACCTGCGATACAAAACTGACAAAAACATGCGAGCTCCCTAGTCCATAGAGTCCATGTGCTTACATTTGAACTCTTAAATGAATGCCATTTTTCTAATCCACTAATTGTATCACAATCAAATCAGGGAGGAATGTTTTCTTCTTCAACCAACCAAAAAAATCGTTGAACTTTAGAGTTCTCACTTGATCCTATAGTCAATTTTGCATTACACCAATCCACAATTACACGTGCATCTTGAAACTTTGCTGCATCATGAAATTTTAGTTGCTCCCTAGCAAGAGCCCTTTTCACACATACTCCATCTCCATCATGTTCTCCTTTACCATGTCCAGCTTCAAAGAAACTCCAAATATGTTGGATATTGTTTTCTTTATGGACCTTACTTAACCACAAAAACATTCAAGAATTTTTGAATTGTCCTATACAATTGTCTGACCATATGAAATGTTCTGTCATCTGGATTTGTCTTTCTTTTAAGTTGTAAAATACTTTGAAACAATACTGCACAAACTCTGATGAATGTAATCGGTTATCACTCAAATAGAAATGGTACTCTCTCAAAAATTTTCTGTCATCTTCTGTACTGTCAACTGCATGTCTGTATACAATATGAACAAATATGGCCACTTGTACTGAGTTATAATATTATGATTGAATCTCCTCTTATGGAGAAAGTGTATAGTTTTCTGCAAAGTCAACCACTGAAAGTATAGTTTCAATAGGAAATGTGTTCTTACATCTGTAGAATTGTTCATCAAGCCACCGAGCATATTGAGAATGTTTGACATATTTATACACAATCTTATTCTTGAACTCTGTGATGAATGGATGTACACTACTTTGTTCTGTGACTAACTCATGACGCTTTCTAGTTTTTCCATCCTTTAATGGATATTGAACATTGGTGAACCTCTCCACCTCCACTAACTGTTGTCCAAAATCATGTGAACTACTCTCATGCATGCATTCTCCTAACAATGAAAGGTTACCACATTTATTGCATTGTCCAGAAACACATGGTTTTGAAAAATAGAATTGCCACTCAGTTGTTTCACAAAGTATACTTGTTATAAAATCCTTAACTATTGTAGGTGGCATATTAATACCACATTCCTGTATAATTTGGTTAGTATGCAAAGTACAACATATATTTCAAAAAATATCATAAAAATAATGAAATTGCACATGAGTTTTACAACAAGAGATTCGTTGCTTATTAATCTTGACATACCAAGGTTTGCATTTCTCAAATGATCTTTAACTTATACTAAAATTTTCTATAACTGAATCATCTATAAATTTTCTATATAATTCTGTATAAGTCATGTCTAAAAGATGTTTTGGATGAGGATCACGATTTTTTGACCCCACCCTTAATTTCAAAACATCTCGAGCATTTGATGAAACCATTGTATTATCATGCCAATATTTTTCAATCAAAGACCTAATTTCATTGTTTAATTTCATGTCAGACCTTGGGAGTCTACCACTAAAAGTCCAACATTGGTTGACTGGATCCTCTTCAATACTTAGTCTTCTCTTTGCTGCTCTTCTTAAAGTTATAGCATGCACATTTAAATATCCACTTGTTTTACGTATCATTCTTTTGCTCACAACTAATTTATTAAATAAAGCAGTTGTTATTGCTCTACGTGTTGTATTCTTATCCTTAGATCGACTATTTTTTCCTATAGAACCAATAGCATTAGCAACACTAGACATAACTTGTTCCATTGATTCATCCACCTTTTTGGGTTTTATAAAAATGACTAATTTTTTCATTACTTTTCTCATTTTTGTCATTCTCATCAATTGTAATACAAGTTGACATTGAAATCTAAGAGTTTTTGTATTAAAAAATTGTTTGTACAATCTATTTGCATGTGTTCAAATTTGTCTCCAAGATATCTTACCACGAAGATCCTTCAAAACATTACTTTCAATTTAAAAAAAAAAACATTTTCATTTTCATGCATACAAGGGTTTTCATTTTCATTTTTCATTGTCTTGTTTCTAGTTGAAGCATTTATTCATCAACACTATATCCTTGCTTTAAATCTTTAATCTCATTATCATTGAATGGATCATTCAAAGGCATACCTGGATTCGTTCTTTGTATTTTCCATGTTCTTGACCTCTTCCACATTTGCGTACTCTACATTCATTTCATTCAAATTGGTCTCCTCTTCAATGTTCTCCTCCTCAATGTTCTCCTCTTCAATAGTCATCGAACTGGATGCTACATCATTCTTCATTTTTTTAATCCTCTCTCTCCTATCTCTTTGTCGTTTTGCCTCTTTCTCTCGATGTGCTTCAATTTCTTCAACTGTCATAACCTTCCTCTTCTTTTTTTGTTGACGCTTATTTGATCCCATGATTATCAAAATGTGTTGGATCTCTTCTTAAAAAATGTATGAAATACAAATAGAAATAGATCATTTGTTCAATATAATAGTTGCTTGATATTTTTTTGATCTCTCCAAGAAAATGAATCCTTCTAAAAAATGGATTTCCTACTTCATCACATTTGAAAATTCTCTTAATGATTGAATCCCTGTAAAAATTGCATAAAATATGTCCTCTTAAAAGCTTGAATTAACACTTTGCATATAAAAAAGTCACAGAATTTGTCGATGTCGGTGTATTGGTAAAAATGAATGTCTCTCCAAGAAGTTGAATGCCTACAAAAAATAAATTTTCTACTTCATTCCATCTAAAAATTCTCCTTATGATTGAATCCCTATAAAAATTGCATAACAAATGCCCTATTGAGAGTTTGAATCGACACTTTGCACATAAAAAAATCACAGAATCTGTCCCTGTCTGCCGTACTGGTAAAGGGGAATGTTGCAGGTTTCAGGTCGTACTACGAATTTATGAAAAAAAAATGGCTAAATAGAAATGATTACCCGTTTTAAAATGGGTACCCACTCTTAAAAATAAGAAACGAGTACCCGTTGTTTAAAAAAGAAAAATAAAATGGGTACCCGTTTGAAACGAGCACCTATTTTGAGCAGGTACCTGTTTACAAACGAGTACCCATTTCTTATTATTTCAAATGTGACACCCACCAATTTGCTTTGGTTTTAGGATTGGTAAAGGCTTGGAAACCCGAGCCTAAGCCTTGGACCTACAACCAACCTGCAACTAAGAAGCCATGAAAACAATGGGAGAAAAAACCAGTTTCACCACTGTGGCTGACGACTTTTTTTTTAAATATTTAAAAAAAAATAAAACCCATTATAGATCTAAAAGTCTAGTTTTCAAATATGTAATTTTTTTTTACTATTGAACATAATTTTCTATGTATTAATTATTTTCTAAACAAACTAACTCATAAAATTGAAATAACATAGCTTACTATTTTTTTATTAACTTTTGATTTTGGAAGTTTCTTGGAAAAAAATATATGTCTGACCAAACTAGACATCATTCTCTACATGATGAAAAAAGAATTTACTGAATTGATTAGTTTAGCTCAAATTATGTTGGCCGTACACAAGGGGTTTTAAAAAACACTAATTAGGCTCATTAAAAAATTAATTAAAAAAATATATTTATCAAAAAATTACAAAAAAAATCTTGACCAAAATTCAACATCCTAAGAATCTTTCCATAAAAGGAATTAGAAAAATATATTAATTTAGGTCAGATTATGTTGGTCGTACACATGCATGCTTTCACAAAAAATAGGGGACTTTTAAAATACCACTTTTTCTACATCCAATAAAAACCCAACTTGCATCATCTGGGTATTAGAAAAATTTACATATTTGAAAACTAGAAACAAAATCCTACATTTCTTATTTTTACATCATCTTAATATGTTATGTGCAAGTACTTCAAATTGTCACTCCAAGTACGATAAAATTTGAAAAACAGGGAAAACACTTCCACTTTTTGGCCAAAAAGTGAACTCATCTTCTTACACTTACCCTATGGACTTCTGAGTAGAACAAGCTTTTGCAATTGTTCAGTGCTGACAGAGTGGCAAGAACCTGGTCCAGATCAGTCCAGTATTAGCAATCTATGATCTATGAATAAAGAGGCATGTCTGGGATGTTGGTATGTTCCCTCAACTCGAGTGATTCGTGATTTAGAGGTCCGCAAGTAATCTTTCTAGTCTAACAGTCGTGGCAGAATAGTGTTCTTGAGGTTTCAAAGGAAGGTGTAAGAAATTCTGGTAATGTGGAGAGGTGCAGATGTTTTTGTTGAATTCATTGTGCTTGTGGAGGTCTATGGATCGTGTATCTACTGCGTTGGAGGTCTGCATTGAATTTGGAACTTGTTGAAAAAGATTTCTTTCCTAGTGTTGTTCTTCCATGTTCTTGGCCGACCGGATGGTTTTAGCATGCTACGGATGATCTAAGGAGTATGTTGTGAAGCATGGTGAGTTAATAGAGGAAGATTCAAGTCTCAGTTATGTTTTGGCCAACAGTGTGAAGATCCACGTCAAGATTAGCTGACCTTGTTGATCATTCCAAGGTTGGTGAAGTGTATAAATACTTGTTGAGGAATTGTCAAAAGGTGTCCTTGAACTAATGAGTTAAATCACAAGAAATGATTAGAAGCAAAGCAGAGTAGAAGGGGAGAGGAGGAAGAATAGAGTGCAGAGTCAGTGAAGAAGAAATTATGGATAAGAGCAAAAGTTTTTGAGCCTTCAAAGGGACTGATTCAGGCATGAACATAGATGCTATTTCTCAGTTCATTATTTATGTGTTGACTATAATTATGTTTAGGCAGTGAGCCTTTTTCTTGAGCAGTGAGCTTTGGGCAGTGTACCCGAAGGCATGTGCCTTCCATTTTCTTAAAGTACTTTTAACAGAGTATGCATTTTTGTGGGCTAACACCCACCATGATTTTTCCCTTAACCAGGTTTTCCACGTCAAAATTTTGGTGTTGTGTGTTCATATTGTTTCTACTCATGTGTTGATTAATGCTTTAATGTTATCATCATTAATCTAGTTCACAAGGAGTTTTTAAAAGTTTAAATATAGGGACAACTGAGTCACCCCCCCCTCTCATTTGTCCAGACTGCTTCTAACAATTGGTATCAAAGACAAGTTCCTCAAAAAGGGAGCTTAACCGCTTAAGGAAGATCCAGGATGTCGACTTACAAGAAGGATAGTCCAAGATTCGACAGAACAAGTTATACTGTGTGGAAGAGTTGCATGGAATGTCATTTATAGTGCATGGGTGATGTCTATTGGTCAATAACCAAAGATAAGTATGAACCTCTGGAGAAAGGTGCCTCAACTCTAGATGAACTCAAGGATGCTGAAAACAATCTTCAAGCTAAAGAAGCTTTATTGAGTGCCCTGACTGATTCAGAAATGACAAATGTTTTTGGACTAAAAACTGCCCATGAAATCTGGAAGAAGTTGGAGAATCTGTATGAAGGAGATAAATATGTCAAATGTGCCAAACTACAAAGTCTGAGAGGAAATTTTGAAAATCTAAGGATGAGTGATGATGAAAACATCACAATCTACATGCAAAAGATAAATGAACTTGTATGTGGGATCAGGTGTGCCAGCAAAATTTTGGAAGAATCAAATATTATGGCAAAAGTGCTCAGATCTTTGCCTAATTCATGCAAACACAAGTTTGCTACTATAGAAGAGATCAGAACTGTTACAGATGTAACAAGGGAACACTTGATTGGCAAAATTTCAGCTTTTGAACTCAGTGAATTTGGTGACTCTCTTCCTAAATCTAAATTAGTATTCAAGGCCAGTGTGCATGGAAAACAAAAATATGATCCAGGTGAAGGTTCTTCCAGAAAATCAAGTAGATTTATCAAAACAACGAAGGATCTTGAAGATGATGAAAATGAGATTGCAGATCTTGAAGCTCTCATTGCCAAACGGATGGCAAGAGGATCCAGTAAGTATGAATGAAAGTTGCCACTCAAATGCTTTTCTTGTAATAAGATTGGTCATTTTGCTTCAAGATGTTTAGAGAAGTTTTCAAGACCAAACCCTAACAGATATAGAAATCAAAATAATTTCTACTATGTCCAAGAGGTTGGAGAAGAAGGAGTCACAGATGATGAATCTAATCACAGGGAAGATGATTGGGTGTTCATTGCTATTAAAGAAGAAGATCCAATATCTATTGAATCTGCTAGCTGTGCAAATGTGGAAAGTGCCTTGGCTGCTCAAGTTATTGAAAAGGATGAATGGGTGATTGATAGTGGATGCTCTCGTCATATGACTGGTGACAAGAGTAAGTTTGTGAGTTTTGAAAATTATGGAGGATTTGTGAAATTTGGAGACAACTCAGCTGGTAGAATTCATGGCAGAGGATCCATCTCTTTTGATGGTAAGAATAGCACCAATGATGTTTTACATGTGGAAAGACTGAAACACAATCTTCTCAGTGCTGGATAGTTGGTTGACAAGGGCTATGATCTCTGGTTCAAGGATGGAAAATGTAGAATTTTGGAAAGCTCTAGAACTGAAATTGCATCTAGTACTCAAACCAAAGGTAACATCATTCATTTAAGAAGTTTAGGCAAAATTTGTTTGATTGCTCAAATAGATCAAAGTTGGTTATGGCATAGGAGGATGTGTCATGTGAATTTTGATAACATTGTCAAAATAAGTTCCACTCAAGTTGTAAGAGATCTTCCAAGACTTGTGAAACTAGATAGCATGTGTAGAGAATGTCAATTGGGAAAACAAAGCAAAATTTCATTCAAGAGTAAGGAACAAGGTTCAAGTGAGAGATTGGAACTAGTACATACTGATCTCTGTGGTATTGCCAAAATTAGGAGTGTGCAAGGAGGTTGTTGATTGATGATTACTCCCAGACGATGTGGGTAACCTTCCTAAAAGAAAAATCAGAAGCTCTTGATAAGTTTAAAGTGTTTAAAATGATGGTTGAAAATAAGATTGGTGGGAAATTGAAGTGTCTGAGATCTGGCAGAGGTGGAGAATTCACTTCAAGTGAGTTTAATGCTTTATGTGAAAAACATGGAATAAAAAAATAGTTATCAGCTCCTAGGACTCCTCAACAAAATGGAGTCGTGGAAAGAAAGAACTAGACCATTCAAGAAGCTACTAGGACCATGATGATGGAGAGAAATGTTCCTTAATTTTATTAGAGGGAAGCTATGAGTACTGTTGTCTACACTCTTAACTAAGTGCAGATCTAAGGAAATTCTGGTAAGACTCCTTATGAACTATGGTTTGGTCATCCTCCTACTATGAGATACTTCAGAGTTTTTGGAAGCAAATGTTATATCAAAAGAGATAAGGATTTAAGCAAGTTTGAAGCAAGAAGTGATGAAGGAATATTTTTGGGATACTCAACTCAAAGTAAGGCCTATCGGTGCTTCAACAAATTAAGAAAGATTGTTGAAAGTGCTAATGTTAAAGTTGATGAAAGCAAAGGACACTCCAGGTATTGCAGATATGATTCATATGATCAAGAAGAAGGTCAAATTCAAGGAAGACAAGTTCAAATCCAAACCCAGATTGATCCGGTAACACCAAAAATTAGTACAGAAGATGAAGAACAAGTTCAAGAAGCAGAAGTTCAAATAATTCCCAAAACTCCCAGGTATGTAAGAATGAATCATCCTAAAGATCAAATCATAGGAGATAAAAGCAGAGGTGTTTGAACTAGGAGAAGAGTTGATGAAAATCAAGAAGAGATTTGTTTGATTTCAAAGATTGAACCTAAATCAGTAAATGAAGCTTGGAATGATGAAAATTGGGTGAAGGCAATGGAAGAAGAATTGATGCAAATCAAAAAGAATCACACTTGGGATCTTGTTCCTAGACCTAAGGACAAGAATGTGATTGTAACTAAATGGGTCTTCCAAAATAAGCTGAATGAAGAAGGTAAGGTTGTAAGAAACAAGGCAAGATTGGTATGTAAAGGCTACTCTCAAGTGGAAGGAATTGATTTTGAAGAAACTTTTGCTCTAGTGGCAAGGATAGAGATGGTCAAATTATTTCTTGCTTTTGTTGCTTTCAAATATTTCAAAGTTTATCAAATGGATGTCAAATCAACATTTCTAAATGGAGATTTGGAGGAAGAAGTCTACATTGAACAACTGGAAGGGTTTCAGTTGTCCAATCAAGGAGATATGGTTTGTAGATTTAGAAAAGCTTTGTATGGTCTCAAGCAAGCTCTAAGAGCCTGGTATGCCAGATTGGATAAGCATTTGCTTAATCTAGGATTTAGCAAAGGAACTACTGATAGTAATTTGTACTTCAAAATTCATCATGAGGATATTCTAATTGTTGAGGTCTTTGTTGATGATATCATTTTTGGTGGAAATGCTTGCATGTGCAAAACATTTGCTAATCAAATGAAAAGTGAGTTTGAGATGTCAATGTTTGGTGAGATGGACTTCTTCTTAAGTCTACAAATTGTTCAAATAGATAAAGGTATCATCATATCTCAGTCCAAGTATGTGAAAGAATTGTTGAAGTTTGGAATGGAAGACTCAAAACCAGTAAGTACTCTGGCAACCAGATGTAAGTTGAGCAAAGATGATGACTCTCCCAAGGCAAATCAAACAAGGTATAGGTCAATGATTGGAGGATTACTTTATCTAACTCATACCAGACTAGACGGCATGAATGTAGTTGGACTTGTTGCCAGATTTCAAGCTGATCCAAAATAATCCCATGTTATGGCAGTCAAAAGAATTTTTAGATATCTCAAATGGACAATTGATTATGGATTGTGGTACCCAAAGGTGATGACTTCACTCTTCATGCATACACAGATGTTGATTGGGTAGGAGATGTTGATGACAAGAAAAGTACTAGTGGTGGTGAATTCTTCTTAGGAAGAAGATTGGTATCTTGGATGAGTAAAAAGCAAGAGGTAATTTCTCTGTCCACTGCAGAGGCAGAGCAGCAAATAATTGTTCTCAAGTTCTATGGATGAAACAAATGTTGAAAGACATCAGAGTTGTGTTTGAGGAGCCAGTCACAATTTTCTGTGACAATTCAAGTGCTATAAGTATCTCAAAGAATCTAGTGTTGCATTCTAAGACAAAGCATATATCCATCAAGTTTCATTTCTTGAGAGAGAAGGTAAATGAGAATTAAGTCAAGTTGGAGTTTGTGTCTTCAAAGGATCAAATTGTGGATATTCTCACTAAGCCTCTTCCCAAAGATACTTTGGAGTATCTCAGAGAGAAGTTAGGGGTTATTACCCCTCCTGATCAGAACTAAGATGCACTAAAGTGCATCAGTGTTAGGGTTAACCAGCAAAAGATATCAATTAAATGTAAATAAGATTAAACAGAGGAATGAAAATACACAGAAATAATAATAGGGAGAGACAAGTTTTAACGTGGTTCACCCAAACTCAGGCTACATCCACCAAACAGAGAGTCCAATATTATTATCCAGTAAATCAAACTGATTACAACCAGCAATCCCCTACAACTTAATACTGATGCAAATGCCACAATACAATATCGAAATCCTAACCCTTAGCCGCTTTTATCAAGATTTTGTCGGTTACAAAAATAGGGTTTTCTTATGTCAGCCAATGAAAAAATAACTCATGATGCCTTTATAAAATAATAAAAAATTGTGTGAGGTTTCAGGGGCACTGCTCCCTCGCCCTCGCCCTATATCACAACAAGGAACACACCAGGGCACTGCCCCTTGACCCAGTAGGAATTTGAGGGGAAACCATGCCAATAAAAGTGGAGTAAATTTAACCTCCGAGTCTGATTAGGCTCCATATAACAACAATCTCCCACTTGGAGATTGATCAGACTCCACACCATATCATCTCCACTTGGAGACTGATCATACCACTGACCTTGTAGCTCCCACTAGAAATAAGCACCATGTACTTTGTTGTTCTATTTTTTGTTGTTTTCAATCTTGAAGACCAACCGAAGCTGAAGAGGAGCTCAGCTTCTCCCTTGTCACTTCCTTTGTAAAAAATATCTATTGGATTTTCATCTGTATGTATCTTTTCTAGTCATAACTGTCCATCATCCAAAACTGACTGAATAAAGTGATACCTCAACTGTATGTGTTTGGTATTTGAATACAAGGTAGAATTCTTTGCAAGATGTATGGAACTCTGGCTATCTATAAACAAATAACTATTAACCTGTTGTTTGCCCAATTCTACCATGAAAGATTGCAGCCATATCATCTCCTTGCTTGCCTCTATTGCAGCTACATATTATGCCTCTGTGGTGGATAAAGAAACCACCTTTTGCAACCATGAGATCCAACTCACCACTATCCCACCTACAATAAAGACATAACCTGTAGTACTCTGCCTAGTATCAATATCCCCTGCCAAATCTGAGTCTATATAACCTGCTAAATCAGTATTAGAGCCTCCAAAACATAAATGTTTATTGGATGTACCTCTCAAATATCTGAAAATCCATTTTACTGCATTCCAATGCTCCAATCTGGGATGACTCATATATCTACTTACGACTCCTACATCATGTGCAATATCTAGTCTCATGCATACCATGGAGTACATTAAACTTCCTACAGCTAAAGCATATGGTACATTAGACATTTTTTCTTCCTTCTCTAGTGTCTTAGGACACATCTCCTTAGTCAATTTCAAATGACTAGGCAAAGGTGTGTTGACAGCTTTTGCATTCTCCATATAGAATCTCTATAACACCTTTTCAACATAATCAGCCTGAGATAGAGTCAATTTTCTATTCTGTCTATCTCTACAAATTTTTATACCAAGGATTTGTTTTGCTACCCCCAAATCCTTCATAGCAAATGACTGTGCTAATTATTCTTTTAACTCTCATATGTGATCCATGTTAGACCCAGCTACAAGCATGCCATCATCATATAAACATAAAATAATGTAGTTGTCATTATCCAACCTCTTAAAATAAACACAATGGTCAGAATTACACTGGTTGTAGCCTTGCTCAGCCATAAAACTATTAAATTTCAAATATGATTGTTGAGGTGCTTGTTTCAAGCCATACAAACTCTTCTTCAATCTGCACACCTGTTTCTCTTACCTTTGACCTCAAAACCTTGGGGTTGTTCCATATATATCTCCTCCTCCAAATCACCATGGAGAAAGGCAATTTTCACATCTAATTGTTCCAAATGTAAATCTTCAGTAGCCACAATACTTAAAACAATATGAATAGAAGTCATCTTAACAACCAGAGAAAAATCTCATCAAAATCAATGCCCTTTTTCTGTGCAAATCATTTTACAACTAACCTGGACTTAAATCTTTTCTTACCTCCATCTTCCTCTTTTAGTCTGTAAACCCATTTGTTTGGTAAAGCCTTTTTACCTGTAGGCAACTTACATAATTCCCAAGTCTAATTTTTTAGCAAGGAGTCCATCTCTTCTTTCATTGCAAACTCCCACTGAACCTGTGTATCCACCTGCATAGCTTCATCATACCTTTCTAGTTCACCAACATCTGTTAAAAAAATAGAATACAAAGAGGGAGAAAACCTTTCAAGAGGTTTACTTATCCTTGTTGACCGTCTAACATTCACCAGAGTTTGTGGTATTTCTTGTTGCTATTACGGAGCATGAGGAACCACTGGAACATCACTATTTGGGGTATCATCCAACACCATATAATCCTTTTCTTTCTTCTCATGTTGTTGCAACTGATCTTTGTACAACACCTTCTCATTGAATACAACATCCATGCTTCTCACAATTTTTTGATTTTCAACATCCCAAAGTCTATAACCAAATTCATCAATGCCATATCCAACGAAGGTACACTTTTTTAATTTTGCATCTAGCTTGGTTCTATTTTCAGAATCTACATGTGTAAATACTTCGCATTCGAAGGTTTTGAGAAAAGAATAACTCACCTTCTTATCTGTCCATACTTCCTTTGGAATACCATAGCCCAAAGGAAATGAAGGACCTCTATTAATTAAATATACAGTAGTGTTGATAGCCTCTACCCACATGATTAAAGGCAGCCCAACATGTAATCTCATGGTCCTTGCATGCTCCATTATTGTCCTATTCATGCGTTCAGCCACTCCATTTTCCTGTGGAGTCCCTGGAACCATTTTCTGCCTACGAATTCTATTAAAGGAACAACAATCCTCAAATTCTTTGCTACAATACTCACCACCATTATCAGATCTGAGACATTTTAATCTTTTACCCATCTCATTCTCAACCAAGCTTCTCTATTTCTTCAATGTTTCAAATACATCAGATTTCTACCTAAGGAAATAAATCCATACCTTCCTAGTTGTATCATCTATGAATGTAACATAATACCGAGAGCCACCAAGAGAAGATACCTACGTTGGTCCCCATACATCTATATGCACAAGCTCTAACTTTTCATCTTTCTTTGGCTTCCCATCCTTGAGAAAACTGACTCTTTTTTATTTTCCATACACAAAACTTTCACAAAAATCCATATTAATACATTTCAGACCTGGTAAAACTTTCTTAGAATGAAGTACCTTCATACCTTTTTCACTCATATGCCCAAGTCTGTTATGCCATAGTGTTGTCTCAGAATTTACAGCAACTGTTTCAGTCTCTTCCTACGAATCTGCAGCAATTGTTCCTAAACCTGTTTGATTTTTCTCTGCAACAGCTAAAGTAGAAAGAACAGTATGACTTGTACAAAGATATAAGGTGCCTACTTTCACACCTTTTGCTACTATTAAGGCACCTTTTGAAACCTTCCAATTCTTATCAGTAAATGTAATAATGCAACCTTCTTCAGCTAGCTGCCTTTCTAAAATTAAATTCTTACTAAGCCTTGGAACGTGCCTTACCTCTTGTAGTAGCCAATGATTCCCATTCTACAAATTAATCTCGATTCTTCCCTTTCCAACAATCTGACAGGGTTCGTTATCTCCCAAATAAACCAGGCCAAAATCCCCTTAGACATAATCAAGAAAATAACTTATATGGGGCGTAGCATGAAATGAGGCCCCTGAATCTAAAACCCATGAATTATCAACATTATTTAGGGAAAGAATCAAAGCATCATCTTCAGATTTATTACTTACCACATTTGCCTCCTTATTGCCTTCTTGTTTGTCTCCTTTATTCTTCCGAGACCAGCAATCTTTCTTCAGATGACCTGGTTTCCCACAATACCAGTAATCCTTTTGTCCTCTATTTTGGGAATTCTTGTCCTTTGATTTTACTCGTGACTTCCCATGACCTCTAGAACCTTTTCCTCTCTCCTTTGATCTGCCCCTACTTTCTGCATTCAAAACACTGCCTGATGTGGATCCACCTGAGCTTTTTCTACAAATTTTCTCACTTAGAATAACACCAACAACATCATCAAATTTCAAAGTGTTTGAACCTAAGACAGAGTTACTTACAGCCATTACCAAGCTATTCCATCTTTCTGGCAAAGAACATAAAGCCAAGAGAGCCCTCACCTCTTCATCAAATTTTACTTTTATAGAAGTTAACTGACTGACAATCATATTAAACTCATTTAAATGATCTTTCACATATCCACCTTCAATCATTTTCCAATTAAACAAACACTTCATGAGAAATGCCTTATTTGAGGCTGAGGGTTTTTCATACAATTAGCCAAAGCTTTCATCAATTCACTTGTTGTCGTCGCTTCCGTTATATTGAATGCCACTGATGGTGCCAGGCACAACCGAATGGTTCCCAATGTCTTTCTGTCTAGAAGATTCCAATCCTCATCTATCATTGTTGCCAGTTTCTTGGATACTCCTTCCAACGGCCTCCATAAATCCTTCTGATAGAGATAATCCTCCATTTGCATCTTCCATAACTAATAGATCTACCCATTAAATTTATCTACCTTTAATTTACCCTCGTCTACCATTGCTCCCACTCAACTGTGAGACCTTTCTATAGATGATAATTAAACATGACCTCTCTCTGATACCACTTGTTAGGGTTAGCTGGCAAAAGATATCAATTAAATGCAAATAAAGATTAAATAGAGGAATGAAAATATAGAGAAATAATAACAACAAGAGACAAGTTTTAATGTGGTTCACCCAAACTCGGGCTACATCCACCAAACAGAGAGTCTAATATTATTATCCAGAAAATCAAATCGATTACAACCAGCAATCCCCTGCACCTCAATACTGTTCCAAATGCTACAATACAATATCGAAACCCTAACCCTTAGCCACTTTTATCAAGCTTTTGTCGGTTATAAAATAGGGTTTTCTTATGTCAGCCAATGAAAAATAACTCTTGGTTCCTTTATAAAATAATAAAAAACTATGCGATGTTTTGGGGGCATTGCCCCCGAGCCCCCACGAGGGCGCTACCCCTTGACCCCGCCTTGTATCACGAAAGGCAATTTGCCAGGGGCACTACCCCTGGACCCTGCAAGGGGCGCTGCCCCTTGACCCCATCTTGGGGGCGCTGCCCCCAAACCCCCACAAGGGGTGCTACCCCTTGACCCCATAGGAATTTGGGGGGAAACCGTGTCGATAAAAGTGGGGTAAATTTAACCTCTAAGTCTGATTAGGCTCCATATAACAACAATCAATCCGGTGGAACTCACATTCATATCCTATAGTCCAGATTGATGTTAAGTAGGTACTACTCAAAGGGGGAGTAATCAATATATAAATTTTGGATTAGTCTAAAGCAAAAGGGAGAAAAGATAGCAAATATGTGCCCTTTGCCATTGATGTCAAAGGGGGAGAGAAGTCAAGTGAAAAACTAGTTGTTGGTGTAAGGGGGAGCAGTAAAAGAAGAAATTGCAGAAGTCAAAAAGGAAAGGGGGAGAAGTTTTTGTCTTGATGGTTGAATTCAATTTTTCACATCATATGTTGCCATCAATGACAAAGGGGGAGATTGTTGCAAATATGTGCCTCATTGATGTTGTCATTGATGTCAACATATCTTTGTTGTCATTGGTGTCAACTGTACCCTATACTGATGTCTATATAGAGGATTAGATTGTTGAGGATATTGAGAAAATCATAGATAATTGATACATGCAAATTATACATCTGTGTAGAGGATTGTTAGAGGGTACTCCAATTAAGAATTGAGAGGTCCGCATAAAGATTTGATGAAGTTATGGACTTCTGAGTAGAACAAGCTTTTGCAATTGTCCAGTGCTGACAGAGTGGCAAGAAGCTGGTCTGGATCAATCTAGTATTAGCACTCTATCATCTGTGGATCTAGAGGCATGTCTGGGATGTTGGTGTGTTCCCTCAACTCAAGTGGTTCGTGGTTTAGAGGTCTGCAAGCAATCTTTCTAGTCTGACAGTCGTGGTAGAATAGTGTTCTTGAGGTTCCGGAGGAAGGTGTAAGAAATTCTGGTAATGTGGAGAGGTGTAGATGTTTCTGTTGAATTCATTGTGCTTGTGGAGGTCTCTAGATCGTGTATCTACTGCGTTGGAGGTTTGCATTGAATTTGGAGCTTGTTGAAAAAGATTTCTTTCCTAGTGCTGTTGTTCTTCCATGTTCTTGGCCGACCAGATGGTTTTAGCATGCTGCAAATGATCTAAGGAGTATGTTGTGAAGCATGGTGAGTTAATAGAGGAAGATTCAAGTCTCAGTTATGTTTTGGCTGACAGTGTGAAGATCTGCATCGAGATTAGCCGACCTTGTTGATCATTCCAAGGTTGATGAAGTGTATAAATACTTGTTGAGGAATTGTCAAAAGGTGTCCTTGAACTGATGAGTTAAATCACAAGAAAGGATCAGAAGCAGAGCAGAGCAAAAGGGGAGTGGAGGAAGAATAGAGTGCAGAGTCAGTGAAGAAGAAATTATGGATAAGAGCAAAAGTTTTTGAGCCTTCAAAGGGATTGATTCAGGCAAGAAAATAGATGTTATTTCTTAGTTCATTATTTCTTTGTTAACTACAATTCTCTTTAGGCAGTGAGCCTTTTTCTTGAGCAGTGAGCTCTAGGTATTGTGCCCGAAGGCATGTGCCTTCCATTTTCTTAAAGTACTTTTAACAGGGTATGCATTTTTGTGGGCTAACACCCACCATGGTTTTTCCCTTAACTGGGTTTTCCACGTCAAAATTTTGGTGTTGTGTGTTCATATTGTTTCTTCTCATGTGTTGATTAATGCTTTAATGTTATCATCATTAATTTGGTTCACAAGGAGTTTCTAAAAGTTTAAATATAGGGAAAAGTGATTCACCCCCCTCTCAGTTGTCCGAACTGCTTCTAACACTACCATGGAGACATAGTACCATTTACATGCACTATTTTTGTGAAATAACCTTCCTATGAGATAATGTGTATCATATCCCCTTACAGACCAGACTTGCATCACTCAATGCCCTATAATAACCTAAGACACTTATGTAACCAAAAAATTAGCTCAACAACCAACATAAATACAACAAATGACCATGCATATATAGCACTCAACATAAAGGCTCTTGGAGAGGGATTTCAAATGCATATCCAATCAAATCTAGCCTCCAAGATTCCTACATGGCCATGTCAAAAGAATGAAGTTGTTGGGAAGAAAGATCCACCTAGGATTGTGTGAGGCCAATCTAGCAAGGGTAAACACACCATGTCCTCATTACCTTGAGTGAGAAAGGACATCCAATGATAAGGGGAAACCAACAAAATCATTGACCAGATTACCATTAAATTCTTTTACACGTTGAGGAGGAAGTATGAAAAGATAAAACCTGCCATGACCAGGCATGAGGATCAAGATACAACATTTGAGTTGCACCTTATTATTGTAGAACTACACAATGGCCCAAGGATCAATGTCAAGGTTGAGAAGACATGCCAGCCACCCATGAACTAGCCATAAATTTCATATTTGAAATGTCTTTAAGAAGCACGAGATAGGATAGGGTAGGTGGAAGTGAATATTGGATAGTGGGGTAAGTAAAGTATTTGAACTTTGGTTGAATACATGTCATTCATGTGGAAGTAGAGGAGATTAAATTATGGATGAGAAATGGAGAATAGTCAGATCTAGTGCAGGCATTCATCATGAAGTCATGTGGGTTTTGTTTCCTAGAGGCAGTCTTAGGGAAAAATAGTTACAAGTCTCTTTTGAAAAGTGTCATTTACCTTAACAAATGTAATGTTCCCATGAAGGGGAATGCCTTGGTAGTTAGGTAGTTGATTGAAACTGACTTCCACCCTTTGTCCCATGTTGAAAATGATGAGAAGATGTGGAAAAATTGTTGTTGATGAAGTTTTGGAGAAGAAATAACAAAGAACTTACTGTTTCCTACACTTTTTCAAAGTTTTATTGTTGTTCCCACGCCTGGTACAGCCCAGTACAGTACGAATAAGATCTAAAACTCATGAAATGTTAAAGTGTTGTTTGTGATCTTTCATTTGAATAGGGTTAGAGGCATTTTCACTAAGTTTTGAGCATTCTTTGACTGTGTTTTTGAAATAAGGCTTGAAAACCCTTGAATTGAGGGTTTGAACAACAAACATGAAGTTTGATCCATTCCATCAATATCTTCAACCATATATTGATGGAATGGGAATTAGTAGGTTTTATTTACAGTTTGAATGGAAAACAAGAGTAGGGGACAACTCTGTGGGGCTGTATGAGTAAGATTTGGCCTAATATCTTCATGTATTAGGTTTCTTTACTTAAGTGTGCTTATGGTGTTTGAAACAAGGAGGTTGATGTGACCCAACACTCTCAAAACCCATATAATTTGTCTATTGGCAACCTATTTGTGACCCTAGAATAGAGATTGGAAGGATTGGATAAAGTTAGAGGGCACTTGCTTTGTAAAAGTGGCCTAATTAGGCCTAGGTGCAACGATTACCAGTCAATTAATGAGCCCATCACTCCAAAACAAACCCTAGTTCTTTTTGCATATGTTGTGTAAACCTATAAAGGGTATCCAAATCACCCATTGGATTCTAGATTTGGAATGATCTGCTCTAGTTATGCCCAAAAAACCTCTTACAGAGGGCTATAAGAATGTTCAGTTTGTGAAGGAATGCCTAGAAGGGCATGGGGTCAGGGTTCTTGTTGACCTTCAATAGTCTTAGCTTGCCAAAATAGAGTGGGTTTGGGTGTAATAGGAGTTCAACAAGTGAGTTATCTCATTAGACCCTCATTGGTGCATGTCTCAACCATTGTCAACCATGCAAGATGAAAGAGGAAGTTGGTCATATTGGGACAGTTAGCCAAGTTTGACTTGTGAATCCTTCTAAGTGTTTTGAGAAGCCTCCCTTGCTCTACATCAAGATCACATCAATATGAAGAAATAGGCAACCCAAAGTCCACCTCATAATGAAAACCACCAACACACCACCACAATAACATGTCAATCCACTAGAAATATGCATATGACTAGGAGAGCACCTATAATCACAACATAGTGAACTAGGCACCAAACTAACTAGCATACATCCATGTGACACCACTGACAGGCTACCGTGAGGACCTAACACTTTAGTTGAAAAATATCAATTTATCGACTGGGTTAGTGTCCAAGGCTATATGCAATGGAGAGTGTTGTTTGGATATCTCATCTAGAAACAATTTCTTGTATCTTTAAAAAGGCTTAAACAACATATCAAACTAGAAAGAATTTGAACTCTATACTAGAAAGCATTTGAACTCTATACTATAAAGCATTTGAACTCTATACTAGAAAGCATTTGAACTCTTTGATCTAAGAAAACATATAAACTTTATACTAGAAATTCATAATTGCAATTTTTACTATGAACTCAAGCAGTGACTAATCCTATAACTACACACACATTCAAACTTCCAACTAACAATTAACAGTAATTTAAAACTAAAGCAGATGCTTTAGAAATATTTAAACAAATAGAGCTCCAAGAATTAACATCTTAAACATCACAACCTACAGGCACACACAATGGAACTAAACATAAAATAACACTATTCTAAATAGGATATTCACGAAAACAAAATACTTATCTACTCTACAATTCCGCGAGTGGCCAGCTCTTGGGAGAATTTCATCTTTTAACTCAGATCACATTCAGTTGTTTCCACATCAACATAGTAACTCCATTCATATCTTCATTAATCAAAAGGAAATACTCAGAAGAACACTATTTGCATCCATGAAAATATTGCAGAACACAACTCATCGATTATTTGCCAAAAAGAGATATATTGATTTTTATTCTTTTCATAGTATGATATATATCCATGTTTTGAGCAACTAACTAAAACTAAACTATTACGAACTCCTATATTCTAGATGGTGATAAAATGCCATTTGAAAAAGTCTTATAACATAAAAATAGAACTTCAACTACTGATGTCTTTACGAAATAAAACATATAAAAGGCTCTGAGTGGAGCCATAATGTCTCAAATAACCAACAAAAATAAATAGAATTAAAAGAGTCTCCAATCAATGCATGCCTAAAATTTCTAGCACCCTCAAATTCCAGTGCACTTGACCTCAGCTGCTTAAAGTCCACTCCTCTCATAGGCCATGCATTAATCCTGCACAATTATTCAACTCTACATACCATTATATCAACATTTAATAGCTGATTTCAATCAATTTAGGAAAAAAAGATTTGTACAACATTTTATTAAAATGAGATAAATATTGCTTATAAAAACAAACAAATTGGCAAGGCTAGGGTGATTGGCAATGTAAAAAGGGTTATTTGTTTTGTCAAAGGAATGAGGTTGTTTATACCTCATCAACCACCAAATAAAATATGACCACAATAGGGAGAGACCACACCGTAAAGGCAAGAGACCACACGATGAGAAAAGAACACATTGCCAAAGTAAGGACCATCGTAGGCCCAGACTTTCACCAGAAGAGGACTAACCTCTGCAAAGAACATAACCACCATCTCATCACAAGAATGCACTAAAAACCACCAAGATTCTACCAAGAACAAAGCAAACCACTGTAGGTGAGGGAAAGACCTACAACAAAGTAAATAGGAACCATTGCCTTGATTGCAAGACACATGATGACAATCATGTTGCACAAAGAAGAAACCTACCACAGAAGACCAATGGGATCATGTGGAGGTCACAAAAATATAGAATTATACCTACAAGAACATGTATGGCCACCATAATCTTGAAGAAATCCATTGCACACATGAGGATCCGCCAAAAAGGGAATAAAGAGGGTAGACAAACAAAGTATACTTCCTTTGCAATGAGAACAAATAGGTTGGGAGCACATGTGGTACCAACAACAAGCAAGGGTAGGTGATGGGGGATCACAATGAAGCAATATGGGACATCACAAGGTAAGACAAAACATCACAAGCCATAGGGAAGAAAGCAAGGACAATAGAATAGTCCACCAAAAATCACAAGTGAAAGATAATGCATTGTTATAGGTTTTGGTGAAGACAGTGCGTGAATGATGACCAATAGAAGACTCTTGGGAAAATGAAAAAGAACTACATAAATAAAAGGACAAGTTAGGGCATGAAATTTGGGTGTAGGCCAAGAGAGGCTAAGAATTTAAGTTTTTTATTAAGGGTAAAAGGTATATTTTGAAAGGGTCTAAAACCTTATACAAAACAAGGCTTCAGCCAGCAACAACCTAACACTAGAAAAGTTGCATCCAAGCTATCATGATATACCAAACTAAAATATAACCATCCTACACAACACCTGGCCTCATCCTTGCATTCCTAAAACCCTTGATCTATGTGTGGGAATCATAAACATGCTTAGGAAGACCTCTCTTCCTTATTTGAACAATCATTCATGAAACATCATTTTTCAAATCCTTAGATCAAGGAGAGAGGAGAGGGATAGCCTCTACCATCATCCCCATTTGAGACACCTCACACACAAAATGATTAGTCAAAGAAGTTGAATGCTACACTGAGCCCAAAAGTAGTGCAATAGCAATGGACCCACCTGTTGATTTAAAGACAAACAACTGAGAGGGGGGGTGAATCAGTTGTCACAAAAATTTTGTTTCTTATTTACTAAAAACCTTCTTATATTTCAACAGCATATCAAGGATTCAATCATGGAAGCATAATGCAATAATTCAAAAGAAGAAAACAAACTTAACACAAGTAACACCAAGATTTTAATGTGGAAAAGCCAGTTAAGGGAAAAACTACGAGGTGACTAACCCAAGATTATATTCTCTATAAAAAGAATATGAAGAATGAAATGGCACCTGCCAATTAGGGCTCACTACCCAAGCACATTGCTCACAAGAGGCCCACTACCTACAAGAGACACACTGTCTACAGAAAAGAATAAATATTAGAAACTTGAACTGGAAGTTAGCATCTTCACTATGCTTGAGTTAGTTCCATTAAAGCTCAACACATATGCTCTGCTTTTCGCTCCTCTTCACTAACTCTTTCTCATCATGACCACAAGGATACCTTTGAACAACTTCGCAACTCTTATTTATACATGACATCGACTTTGGAATGATCATCACAGTCGGCACAACATACACTAATTTTATTACAGAGAAATTACAAAAACATAACTTGACTTGTTACAAAAACTTTATGCGTGTTACTATACTGTCAACCACGCATAGTTGGAACTTCAATCTTCTTCAAGGAACATGCCATGCTTTGCAAAACATCTTCAAGATTATCCGCAACATGTGCAAATCATCCAGTCGGCCAGGACTGGGAAGAACACCATTACCCAAAGGTAAATCTTCAATTACAAGCTCAATCTTCAATGCGGACCACCAACATGAACTAGACACAATTTGGAGACCTCCACAAGCTTTCTTGAGTCACCAAGAACATCTGCACCACTTCTACTTACTGTAATCATTTGCATCTTCATCCGGAATCTCAAGAACACAGTCGATCATTACTCTCACACTAGAAGGATCACTTACGGACCTCCAAACCACAAGCCACTCAAGTTGTTAATTCAGATTAGCTTCTCAAACATGCCACTAGATCCGCAGAGCATGATATTGTATTTCTGGATCTCACCAGACCTATTTGTGCCACTCTGTCACACTAAATAGCTACCAGAACAAGTTTTACTCATATAGCCATAACTTCTTCAAATCTACATGCGGACCTCTGAAATCTTGACTGGACAATCTTCAAACACATATTTATAGACCCTTTGATGTGTATACTCTGATCTTCAACTATCTGGGATCTTTGCTTCATAGAACTTCACTGTCTTCACTATTCTTCTCTATTTCTGATGGGGCTAATTTTCTCAATATCCTCAGCACATAACTCATCCAATTCTTGACATCAATGCAACAGGAGTATGTTGACATCAATGATAACATGGTTTAGGGCAACACTTGCAACAATCTCCCCCTTTGCCACTGATGGCAACGTATGATTTGAAAAACTATTTCAACCATCAAGACAAGAACTTCTCCTTACTGACTGACATAGCTCCCCCTATCATCAGCAATCATTCACATGACTTCTCTTTCTCTACTGCTCCCCCTTTGATCAGCAACCACTTTTTGTTTTTCACATGTCTTCTCTCCCCCTTCGACATCAATGGCATAGAAAACATACTTACAACCACTTCTCATGCTTCAAAATCATACTAACTGCTCCCCCTGAGTAGCAACCACCTAGCATCAATTCGAATCATAACATATAACTGTGAAATCCATGGGACAGATGCACATCAGTGCACCTTAATTTAGAACCGGAGGGGTAATAACCCCTAACTTCTCCCTGAGATACTCAAAAGTGTCCTTAGGTAGAGGTTTGGTAAAGATGCCTACAATCTAATCCTTTGAGGGTACAAACTCTAATCTGACTACATTCATGTTCACCTACTCTCTTAAAAAGTAGAACTTGATGGATATATGTTTTGTCTTTGAATGCAACACTGGATTTTTTGATATGTTTATTGCACTTGAGTTATCACAGAAGATTGTGATAGATTCTTCATACTCCACTCTGATGTCTCTTAACATTTGCTTCATCCACAATACTTGAGTGCAACTGCTCACTGCTGCAATATACTCTACTTTTGCAGTAGACAAAGATATTGCCTCTTGTTTCTTGCTTAGCCAAGAAACCAATCTTTTCCTTAAAAAGAATGCACCACCACTAGTACTCTTCCGGTCATCCACATCACCTACCCAATTAGCATCAATATAAGCATGAACAAAGAAATCATGATCCTTGGGATACCACAATCCATACTCAATTGTTCCCTTCAAATATCTGAGAATTCTCTTGATTGCCATGACATGAGATTCTCTATGATCAGCTTAAAATCTGGCAACAAGATCAACAACATTCATAATGTCAGGTCTAGTTTGAGTGAGGTAGAGCAATCCTCCAATCATAGACCTATATGTTTTATGATCAACTTTAGGATATTCAACATCTTTACTCAACTTACATCTGGTAGCCATGGGAGTATTCATTGCCTTTGAATCCTCCATCCCAAATTTTTTCAATAATTCTTTCACATATTTGGTCTGAGATAAAAAGATTCCTTTCTTTGTTTGAGTGATTTACAGACCCAAGAATAAATTCATTTCACCAAACATG
This sequence comes from Cunninghamia lanceolata, assembly GCA_027924645.1. NCBI lineage: Eukaryota > Viridiplantae > Streptophyta > Pinopsida > Cupressales > Cupressaceae > Cunninghamia > Cunninghamia lanceolata. The sequence goes on along the minus strand of BSBN01000303.1, from coordinate 7,844,526 downwards.
GACATCTCAAATTCACTTTTCATTTGATTTGCAAATGTTCTGCACATACTATCCTTTCCTCCAAAAATAATATCATCAACAAATACTTCAACAATCAAGATATTTTCATGATCAATCTTAAAGTATAGATTACTATCAGTAGTACCTTTATTGAAACCAATTTTTAGAAGATGTTTGTCCAGCCTTTCATACCAGGCTCTTGGGGCTTGTTTGAGTCCATACAATGCCTTCTTTAATTTGTAGACCATGTCTCCATTATCAAATAGTTGAAATCCATTCGGTTGCTCAATGTATACTTCTTCTAAATCACTATTTAGGAAAGCAGTCTTGACATCTATCTGATATACCTTGAAATCTTTGAAGGTAGAAAAGGCAAGAAATAGTCTGAATGCTTCAATCCTTGCCACTGGAGCAAAAGTCTCTTCAAAGTCAACTCCTTCTACTTGAGAATAACCTTTGCAGACCAATCTGGCTTTGTTTCTTATTACCTCACCATCTTCATTTAGTTTGTTCTGGAAGACCCACTTAGTCCCAATCACATTTTTGTCCTTAGGTCTAGGAACAAGATCCCAAGTGTGATTCTTTTCAATCTGCATCAATTCTTCCTTCATAGCTTTAACCTAACTTTTATCATTGCATGCTTCACTTACTATTTTTGGTTCAACTTTTGAAATCAGGCAATACTTTACTAAATCTTGAACAATATTTCTTCTTTTTTGAATACCTTTGCTTCTATCTCATATGATCTAGTCTTCAAAATGATTCAGTCTTACATACTTGGGAGTTTTGGGAATCATTTACACTTCTAATTCTTGGACAGGTTCATTCAAGCTTGTTTCTTCTTCTTGTGTTTCTGGATTCTCCAGATTAATCTAAATTTGGACTAGAGTTTGGACTTGTTCTTTTTGGTCTGAGATATCATTTTGATCATTAGCTTCATACTCATAGTACCTTGAGGGATTTTCCATGCCTTCATTAACTTTCACATTTGTGCTTTCCACAATCTTCCTTAATCTCTTGTTATAACACTGGTAAGCTTTGCTTTGAGTAGAATAACTCAAGAATATTCCTTCATCACTTCTAGCATCAAACTTGCCAAGGTCTTCATCTCTTTTGATATAGCATTTGCTACCAAAGACTCTAAAATACTTCATAGTAGGAGTGATGCCAAACCAAAGTTCATAAGGAGTCTTACCAGTCTTGCCTCTAATTTGTACTCGATTAAAAGTATAAACAGCTATGCTCACAGCTTCTTTCCAATAGATCTGAGGAACATTTGCTTCCATCATCATGGTCCTAGAAGATTCTTGGATGGTCCGGTTCTTTCTCTCCACAACTCCATTCTGTTGTGGAGTCCTTGGAGCGGATAACTGTCTTTTTATCCCATATTTCTCATAGAATTCAATGAACTTTTTGGATGTGAATTCTCCACCTCTGTCAGATCTGAGGCATTTTATGTTTATACCAGTTTCATTTTCTACCATAGCCTTGAATATTTTAAACTTCTCAAGTGCTTTAGATTTCTCTTTCAAGAGTGGTCATCAATTAGCAACATGAAATATCTATCTCCTTGTAGACTCTTGATTCTTGCCGGACCACAAAGATCAGTGTGCACCAAGTCCAACAATCTGGTTGAAGAATGTTCCTTACTTTGGAATGAGACTCTATTTTGCTTACCTAACTGACATTCCTTGCACAATCTGTTAGTAGGTTTCACCAATCTTGGAAGATCTCTTACAGCCTGGGTGTTGCTTAGCTTAATGATATTATCAAAATTCACATGACACATTCTCCTATGCCACAACCAACTTTGATCAATTTGAACAAATAAGCAACTTTTGCCAGTACCAACCAAGTGAAAGATGTTACCTTTTGTCTAAGTACCGGATGTAATCTCAGTTCTGGAGCTTTCAAAGATCTTGCATTTTCTATTTTTGAATCAGAGATCATAACCTTTGTCTACCAGCTGCCCAACACTAAGAAGATTATGTTTTAAACCTTCAACATATAGAACATCACCGGTTTTGTTCTTTCCATCAAAAGAAATGGTTCCTCTGCCTTTAATTCTGCCAGCAGAATTATCTCCAAATTTTACAATTCCACCTTCATATCTTTCCAAATTTATGAACTTATTCTTATCGCCAGTCATATGGTAAGAACATCCACTGTCAATGACCCATTCATCCTTTTCTTCAACCTGAGTGGTTAGCGCCCTTTCTGTCTTATGATTGGCATATTCAATAGGCATTGGATCTTCTTCCTTGATGGAAATAAACACCCAGTCACTTCGGATTTGGTTCTTATATCATATTCATCATCTGTTACTCCATCATCATCTTCTTGAACATAGTAACACTTCTTTTGAAATCTTGATCTATTAGAGTTAGGCCTTGAAAATCTTTTTGGACACCTTGAGGCAAAATGACCAATCTTGTTGCAATTGAAACATTTGAAAGGCAATTTTCCTTCATACTTACCAAATCCTCTTGGCCATCTTTTGGTAATAAGGGCTTCAAGTCGTGTAGCTTCTGACTCATCTTCTTCTAGATCCTTTCTTGCTTTATCATACCATATTGATTTCTTTGAGGAATTTTCTCCTAGATCATATCTTTGTTTGCCTTTTGTAGACACACTAGCTTTAAATGCAGATTCAGTCTTGGGAGGTGCATCTCCAAACTCAGCTAATTCAAATGCAACTAACTTTCCAACCAATTGATCCCTAGTAATGTTTGATAATGATCTGAACTCCTCAATAGCAGCAACCTTGTGTTTGTAGGTAGGAGGTAAGGATCTGAGAACTTTGGCAACAATCTCATCTTCATCCAATGTTCCACCAACGCATCTAATGCCACAGACAAGCTCATTTGCCCTTGGCATAAATGTAGTGATATTTTCATCTTCAAGCTTTCAAACTTTCCTTTCAGACTCTGTAACTTTGCACATTTAACATATTTGTCTCCTTCATGTAGAATCTCCAGCTTTGTCCAAATTTCATAAGCAGTTTTCAATCCCATAACATTTGTCAGTTCTGTATCAGACAAGGCACTTAGGAGGACTTCTTTAGCTCGAAGATTATTTTCAGCATTTATCACTTCATCTAGAGTTGTCGGACCATTCTTTGGAGGAATATACTCAATTGTAGTCATGTTCCATTACTGCTCTCCCATGCATTGCAAGTGACATTCCATGCAGCTTTTCCAAAGAGTGTAGTTTGTTCCATCAAATATTGGACTGTCCTTCTTGTAGGATGACATCTTGAATCTCCTCAAGTGGTTAAGCTTCTTCTAGAAGAACCCACTCTGATACCAATTGTTGATTTAAAGACAGATAACTAAGAGGGGGGGTGAATCAGTTGTCACAAAAATTTTGTTTCTTATTTACTAAAAACCTTCTTATATTTCAACAACATATCAAGGATTCAATCATGGAAGCATAATGCAATAATTCAAAAGTAGAAAACAAGCTTAACACAAGTAACACCAAGATTTTAACGTGGAAAACCTAGTTAAGGGAAAAAGCACGGGGTGACTAACCCAAGATTATATTCTCTATTAAAAGAATATGAAGAATGAAATGGCACCTACCAATTAGAGCTCATTGCCCGAGCACACTACTCACAAGAGGCCCACTACCTACAAGAGACACACTGTCTATAGAAAAGAATAAATATTACAAACTTGAACTAGAAGTTAGCATCTTCACTATGCTTGATTTAGTTCCATTAAATCTCAACACCTCTGCTCTGCTTTTCACTCCTCTTCACTAACTCTTTCTCATCATGACCACAAGGATACCTTTGAACAACTTTACAACTCTTATTTATACATGACATGGACTTTGGAATGATCATCACAGTCGGCACAACATACACTTATTTTATTACAGAGCAATTACAAAAATACAACTTGACTTATTACAAAAACATTATGCGCATTACTATACTATCGGCCACACATAGCTAGAACTTCAATCTTCTTCAAGGAACATGCCATGCTTTGCAAAATATCTTTAAGATTATCTACAACATGTGCAAATCATCTGGTCAGCCAGGACTGGGAAGAACACCATTACCCAAAGGTAAATCTTCAATTACAAGCTCAATCTTCAATGCGGACCACCAACATGAACTAGACACAATCTGGAGACCTCCACAAGCTTGCTTGAATCACCAAGAACATTTGCACCACTTCTGCTTACTGTAATCATTTGCATCTTCATCTGGAATCTCAAGAACACAGCCAATCATTACTATCACACTAGAAGGATCACTTGCAGACCTCCAAACCACAAGCCAATCGAGTTGTTAATTCAAATTAGCTTCTCAAACATGCCACCAAATCTGCAGAGCATGATATTGCATTTCCAGATCTCACCAGACCTATTTGTGCCACTCTGTCACACTAAACAGCTGCCAAAACAAGTTTTACTCATATAGCCATAACTTCTTCAAATCTACATGCAAACCTCTGACGTCTTGACTTGACAATCTTCAAACACTTATCTACAGACCCTTTGATGCACATACTCTGATCTTCAACTATCTGGGATCTTTGCTTCATAGAACTTCACTGTCTTCACTGTTCTTCTCTATTTCTGATGGGGCTAATTTTCTCAATATCCTCAACACAAACTCATCCAATTCTTGACATCAATGCAACAGGAGTATGTTGACATCAATGACAACACAATTTAGGGCCATACTTGCAACACCACCACCCTTCATCAAGAGTGGGTCAAAAGTAGGTGCCACCAAACCAAGGTCATAAAAAGAATTCCCATTAGGAAACTTAGTATCCTCAACATCCCTAGAGGGATCCATCTCAATAATAGGGGCCCTCAGTCCTACCATCCTTAGAATCAAAATCATCAATTGCCAAGTGGTTGAGGAGGTCATTCCTCCACCAAGTAGTTGAACCCACATTCTTGGACAATATCCCCAAGGAGAGCCTTGGATATAGGTAGCCTGCATTGAAAGGGGAGACCCTCATAATTGAGCATTTGAGTCCAAGGTCTATCCCTCACCATTAGGACAATACCCCTAGGGAGAGCCTTGGAGATATTGATATCCACCAGAATACAAGCATAGGGAGTGTGACTAAAGTTTGAATTGGTTGAATTCTCCTATAGAAAATGACCAAGAGCATTTCCAATAGACTCAAAATAGGAGATGACCCAAAATTGGAGAGGAAGATTGGGTAGTCTAACCTAGACTAGCATGATACTGAGAGATTTTGTTAGTGGGTTGAAAGAGGGAAACCATGGTTTGAGTGAGAAGGAATGATGACCCCACATCCAAAGCCTACCATCTAGCACTAGTTGCCTATCATATTTCAAATGAAAGGTAGAAATAAAAATTCCCCAAGCACAAGGATACAACTCAATCTTGCTCTCAGTAAGAGGCCTCCAGTATTTCAAAATCCATTTATTTAAGTCAAGAAGGGACGTCCATAAGTGGTTGAACCTACAAATTAGGCCTTGACATTTAAAGTAATGTTCAATTTCAATCACATCATGTCCACAAATGACGATAGGGAAGGATTAAGAACATGAAAGGCGATGAAGTTTACCACAAAGAGATAGGAAAACATCAACATCCATTGCAAAGTGTGTCCCAAGAGATAGAACCTTCAATCTTCACACTACCAATGCAAGCAAGAGAGGACAAAGCATGAACCAAGAATTGTAATTTTCTTTCTATTCTTGAAAAACCTTATGAGGCAATGAAGAGAGATTCATTTGCTTCGCTTCTTGCTTTTCAACTTATTCTTAGTCCCTTTATTGTAAATGTATTTTATATTACTTATGAACCTTATATTGGTACTCATAGGGAGCTTCATTAAAAGTTTGTGTGTGATTCTCCCTCTCCTTACATTCATAAATAACTTCTCTGAGAGTTTCTATATAATTATAAAGTGTAAAATGATTTGACTCAAAAATAGGTATATATGAATCTCTTTTAACTTTCATAGTTATCTTACCATGAACGTGTTTCAAACATTAATGGACTGAATGTACATAACTATCATACTACAAATAATGATCATATAAAATTATTCTATGTAAATATTAAATTGATTCACTAGATCGATAAGGATACCCTCACATGGACAGCTATGGATAGTACCATGAACATTCAGTAGATAACAATAGTTGTTTTGAGGGATTTCCTCATCATAAAATGAAATAACTAGAGGTACCATAAGAGAAGAAGCTCTAGCATGAGTCATCCCCATAAAAGAATCTATAGGAATGTGGGAGGATGAACCAACATGATATATATCTATAAAATATCTATCCATATGTGTATGTGCCATGGAATTAACAAGATGCTTGAGCACCTATTAGAAATCTATGATGTTAGATTTATAATGTGAAGGAAATAGATTACTATAAATTTACAAATTTTAATTAGGAGAAGTGATCAAGTGGTTGCCCCCATTGTTAATAACTCCACCATGTATAACATTATTATTAATCAAATCTTGGACTTTATGCTTTAAGGACGTGCAAATATATGTATGGTTCCCATTAACTCTATGATAATTGTAAAAAATATGTTCATTGTATCCCTTAGTTAATCCTCTAGATGTGTCCAATTGATGAATGGGTAGAAGAGTGATCAAATTAGAATTCAATAAACTTTGTAGAACATTATCTAGAGGTTCACTTAACTAGGATTTTGAGGCTTAAAAGAGAGAGTAGTGGAAGTAGTAGCCACATGATAGGCATTAGGTTTTGTTTCTTTCTTATCATTAATTTTTCGAAAAGTATTTTTTTGAAACTTGGAAGGTTAAGAAAATTGATAAGGTGTATAAAGGACCCTTTTTTCAAGCCACTAGGAGAAAATAATTTGAATTCAACATTCTTAACATGAGTGCAAAGGTTCATGAAAAAAGTGTTGCTATTCAAATAAACACTATCCTAGAGGGGAGGTAATAGGCTCTTAACAAAAATGCTTTGTATTTCATCATAAAGGAGTTGATGTTTTATTTTAGCACAAAGTGATTGAAATCATATAACATATTCAATGATGTGCTCATTAGATCATTGAGCACACTCAAATAAATTATAAATGGTGGTTTTGAGGCCTATGTTCACATGAAAATGGCTTAGGAAAGTTATAGCTAGTAGACCAAAACAATGGATAGAGCTGAGAGGAAATGAGTAGAACCATTATATAGCATAATTGTAAAGAGTGTGAGGTAATAACTTAGCAAATATATTGTCATCATAAGCATAGTCTAAACATATTACATTAAAGAAGTATTTGGGTCCTTGTTACCATAGTATAGCTCAAAGAGAGGTACCACAAAACCCACAGGTAGTGGATTGGTCACAACCTCAAATGCAAGAGGTGTATAATGTGTTAGATTATATGTAATAGCATCTTGATTACTAGGCATAGAATCAACTTTCTTTTCAACTCTGTCTAGTTTCAACAATAGTGCATCAAGGATGGAGGTGGGGATAGTGGTGGTGGGAGTAGTATGAGAAATAAGGGGAAGAATATAAAGAGGATGAGGGATAAGAGGTAAAGACATAACTCTAAAGGGAACATATTCCACACTATAAGTCAAAGTAGTAACGCCAATGACATGGGATGAATGAATATCACTAGTGGTAGAACATGTGGGTGTAGAACTAGTAGACACATAAGAAGGGATGGAGCTAGTAGGATAGGGAGTAATAGAAGAATAATAGTAGAGATAGGAACATAAGAGGTAGAGATTACGCTAGAAGAGGGAACATGAGTGGTAGACACCATGGGGGGATCTATTGTAGGGTGAGAGGAGGAAGGATTCAAAGAAGAAGACAAGTGGACCTGTGAAAGGGGGAAGATGCACCATATAAAGCAACAAAAGAATCCATAATAGAACCAACATCATAAAGATCTTAGTGCTAAAGGGTGCTCCAAACAAAAAATTATGCAAAGATGTAACTAATTATGTAGGAATGGTAGCATTAGTAAGTTCTTGAAAAAGCAATTGCTTGGTAAGAGAAAGATCTTTCTTATCAATATGTGTATCATGATAAAAATCAAATTCCTTGTTATGATTAGCCTCAATCAAGATTTTCTAATCAAAAATTTAAGAATCCATGTGAGGATTTAGGAAAGCACTTGTTTGCAAAGGTAAATTAGGGTTTTAACTAGCTCTTGGCATAAACAAACCCTAGAAAGATCATCAATAATAAATCAAGGGTAGTTATGAATGTAGATCTTTGAAATATAATTGATCTCATAACAAAAAATCAACAATAAAAATTAGAAGATAAACCCTAAGGGGGTGTAAGTGTAGAGGGGTTCACCAAAATGAAAAAAAATAAAATTACCTTATTTTCTTAAAATTCCTAGGATAAATCAATTAAGCATTGATAAATACATACCCAGAGCTAAGACTAGTAAAAGATATTGTAATAAATTTTTAGGATCTAAATGAATAAAAAAATGATAGTTGGAATTTTGATGAAGGTTGTAACATATTTTAAAATGTGATTTGTTCGGCTATAGAATAATAAATGAAGATTGGATGACTGTTTTAAAATTAGTGAAATCTTTTATTTGTCACTATAGTTCACTTTTACAAGTGTAGGATTGATTTCATACCTACATATCCAACCTACGCAAGTGTAGATCTAATTCGAATGCATAGATCTAATCTCTATAATTGTGTGAATGTTTTCCTTAATCTTATATCAAGTTCCTGAATCTATTTCTATATAAAAACTTAGTTGTGTGGTCAAGAGTTTGCCAATGGAAAAGAATATATCTCCCTTTGGTCAAACCCATAAGGGTACCAAATCAACAACTTTAAAAAAATGATCGAAAACAACAGGGAAACATGGAGAAGATGTTGTAGATGTTAATGCAAGAAAGTAATGTGATAATGAATGCTCTAATTTAATTCTTGAATGATTATAGTTATGAGGCTCTCTTATGAATTTTAGGAATTAAATCGAGGTGCATAAAAAAGAACTAGGGCTAATTCTTAAATACAACTCCAAAGGATGTAATTGCATGTAATGAGTCGCACATGTTGGTTCTTTTTTATGTTCTTAATAGTTTTATTTTTAATTTTTTAGAGTGTTCTTTCATACTAGAGAGAAGATGGAGAAGGGGTTTCAGTTTTCTTGCAATGTGTGTTGCCGGAACAATACAATATTGAGCATATATTTCAAACCCAGAAAATATACAACAGATTTGAAGAAAATAGGAAAGACCCAGATGGTAAAATGGCCAAATGTTAATTACTAACACATACCCATATTTAGATTTGCAACTTTGTACACATGTTGAGACTTGACCAGCAACTGGGTATTATAGAATAACTCTGAATTGCCAAGAAATGTTTATATTGAACATGTAGGAGATTACAACTGTCATAGAAGCTCTAGACGCCTCAATATGAGCTGATAGAAAGCAATACACAGGAAAGAATGAGTCCCTACAGACCCAATGTCACCTCCAACACACTTGGTACAGCCTGGGCATGAAGCTCTCACTGCAAACTGATTGAAAATGATCTGCAATACCTCATAAATCTCTACACTTATGTTCTTTCTCCAAACACCTATGAAAGAGTCTCAAAATAGCCCCAAAAATTAGTATAAACCCCCAATGAATGGTACGACCAAGTTGTTGTGTAGTACGGCCAGCAATACAATCCACAAATCCTCTTTAATCGCTGCTCAATCTCCACTAATATCAGTCACACAAAGAAGTATTTCGTTGTCCTCAAAATTTGCTCAAGAAGAACTCAAATCTGCAAGAAAATCTCATAGTCTTCATGAAACCCTCAATATTTCAACTCCATTGAAGCCCATATGCAAACATTATGTGTATTTTCCATTCAAGCACCTTTGGATGGTCTTTCACACTTGTAGAATGTTGTTACTAGAGGGAGTTTTTGTTCCCAATAGCCTCTGGTTTGAATCATCTTCAAACCCTCTCAGGAAAACTCTAGCAGAGCAAAATAGCAACAATATCATAAACTCAAGCATATGAAATGAAGTTCACTTTTCTCCTTTTATTTCCTCTCCAAGAGGGGCATTGGATTTTGGGCAGAAATATTATGTTTTTAAATTGCTTTATTTTCCCCTAGGATATTTTCTTTTCATAAAGTCACTTTGTCGTTAATATTTATAAAGTCTTAGTTGAATAAACATTAATAAACTTCGGACTTTAAAATAACTATCAAGATGAAGTCAAAATCCAATGTCCAATAGCTCACCAAAAAGGTCTCAACGAGACGAATACAATCCAACTCTGAAAATCCTGAAACAACACTAATCCCAAACTTACTATAAATAGCAAGTATGGTCCATAAGCAATCAAAGCCAACTCTGAGAGTGTCAACTGAACCCACTGAACTCAAACCACATCTACACCACTGAATAGCCCATCCAAGGCCAATCCAACCATGGTTCCCTAACCAAATTGTCAATCTATGGGAACCCAATGATAGACTAACTCTGTAGCTAGAAAGGGGACATTACAGTCCGCCCTCCCTAAGATTGCTTCTCAAGCAATCTCAGATCAGGATGCTCTAATATCTGCTCATTTTCCCAAGTAGCATCCTCAACAGGTAGGTTTTTCCATTTTACTAGATATTCCCTAATGGTCCTTCTCCTCAAAGTGCATTCCCTAATATCAATTATAGCCTCAAGTACCAAAATCAATTTCCCATCTTCATCAAGAGGAGGTAACTCTGCTGAAGGTGTCATATTGTGTCCCAATGCCTTTTTGAGGCGAGACACATGGAAGACAATATGTACCCTGCTACCTGCCAGTAACTCCAACTCATAAGACACTTCTCCAACTCTCTTGGAGATCCTGAATGGTCCATAATAACGTGGCTTAAGCTTCCCTGCTCCACTCTTCTTGAGAGTGGACTGCCTGTAAGGATGTAGTATCAAATATACCATGTCACCTACCTCAAATGAATGCTCAATCCTCTGTTGATCTATATACTACTTTTGTTGATTCTGAGCCTTCTGAATATTCTCCTTCAAAGACCTCATGATGTCCTAACTCTCCTATAGAAGGTCTTTGGCCTTAGGCACTCTGTTATGACCAAACAATAAATCCACAAAGCTCGGTGCCTCATACCCATATAGAGCCATGAAGGGTGACATCTGGATAGACATGTGATAAGTGGAATTATAGCAATACTCACCCATGTGAAGCTACTTAATCCATGCATTGTGTTACCCTGCTACATAATTATGGAGGTATCCTTCCACCCATTTATTAACAATCTCTGTTTGGCCATCTGTCTATGGGTGGTAGCTCATGCTGGGGGTGATCTCTGTCCCTGTCAACCTCAAGAGCTCCTGCCAAAAATTATTTAGGAACCTGTTGTCCCTATCGCTCACAATGCTCCGTGGCAACGCATGAAGACAGAATACCTCTCTGAAAAACAACTATGCAACCTGAGTTGCAATGTAGGTGGTAGTAATGGCAAAGAAATGTGCAAACTTCATCAATCTATCTACTACCACGAAGATGCAATCCTGACCCTAGACTTTAGGTAAACCTGTGATAAAGTCCATAGAAATACTATTCCACTTCCTCTCAATAATGGGTAGGGGTTGCAATAATCCACCTGGAAAAAAGTTCTCCTACTTGTTCTGCTAGCATGTCGAGCACTCTCTCACATATTTCAACACTTTAGTTTTGAGGTCTTTCCATGTGAAACGCTCTCTCACCTGCATGTATGTTTTGAAGTAACCAGGGTGTCCAACCATAGGCAAGTCGTGGAATGCTCTCAAAACTCTATATTTCCTGGCACTAGAAAAATCCTATCTTTGTAAATGAGCAAGTCATTTACCACTAAATACCTGTCATCTCGAATAGTACCATCAATAATACCAGAATCCCTTTTATCCTTGGCATATTCAGCATATATCATCTCCCTCCAATCCTCTGCAATAGTACCCACTGCACACAAATGTGGTCTCCTGGATAAGGTGTCAGCAACTATGTTTTTCTTTCCTTTGACATAGACAATGTCAAAGTCGTAGGATTGAAGTTTGCTGACCCACTTCTGCTACCTATAATTCAAATCCTTTTGTCCAAGGAAATGTTTCAGACTATTATGATCTGTTTTCACCACAAACTTACTCCCAACTAGGTATTGTCTGAACTTAGCCAACGCATGCATGATGGCTAACATCTCCTTGTCGTATATGCTATAACTCCTCTCCACACCCCTCAACTTCCTACTCTCAAAGGCTATGGGGTGTTTATCCTGCATTAATACCATACCAATGCCTTCCCCTAAGGCATCACACTGTAACTCAAAAGGCATGTTGAAGTCTAGAATGGTTAACATAGGACAGGTACTCATCAACTCCTTAAACCTATCAAAACACTCTTGTGCACCACCTGACCAACTGAATGCATCCTTTCGAGTCAAATCTATAAGGGGGGCAGCTGATTGTGAAAAATCCCTCACAAATCTGCAGTAATATCCACAAAGACCAAGGAATCCCTTGAGTTGAGAGAGATTTTTTTGTGACAGCCAGTCAATGATTGCTCAAATCTTCTTTGGGTCCACCTTCACGCTACCAGCACTAATAATATGACCCAAGTATAACAACTCAATCATCCCAAACTCACACTTTGAGATTTTGGCATATAATGACTCTCGCTCCAGAATGCTCAAAACAATGTTAATGTGTTTCAGATGCTCCTCCCAAGTCATGATGTATATCAATATGTTATCAAAAAATATCAATACAAATCTCCTCAATGGTTCCCTGAACACCCTGTTCATATACGATTGGAAGGTGGCTAGTGCATTGGTCAAACCAAAAGGCATGACCAGGAAATTGAAGTGCCCATAATGGCACCTAAAAGCTATCTTCTCCACATCTTCATCCCTGACCCATATCTGGTGATAACCAAATCTCAAATCTATTTTGGAGAAGTAACATACCCCGTGCAACTCATCTATCAGTTCATCAATGCGGGGTATGAGGTATCTGTTCTTAATGGTCTTCTTATTAAGCTCTCTATAATCAATGCACATTCTGAGAGTCCCATTTTTTTTCTTAACTAAGACCACCGATGAAGCGAATGGACTTTTGCTTGGCCTTATGTGCCCCATCTTGAGAACCTCTTTGATAGCTTTCTCAATCTCATCTTTATATCTCTTCAGGTGCCTATAAGGTGTGGTAACACCCTCCTCTAACTCAATGACATGCTCAATACCCCTATTAGGGGGTCTATCTGGTGGTATGTCACTAAACACTTTGGTGTGTTTAGTCAAGAGAGCCTGTATATCAGGTGGATACTCTCGTTTCTGTTGTTCTAACACTGTAGGCATCACCATCAACTCTACTACCCACTACACTTGATCATGTCATATCAACCGCTCCATCCTCTTGAGTGAAACCACTCTCAATCCATCATCTGAAATTCCCCTAAGCACATGTCATATCCCGTTCACCTCAAACTTCATCTCCATAGTCCTCAAGTTGAGTGTGAACTCCCCAATGTCATGCAAGCATCTCATCCCCAAAACAACATCCATCTCACCCATACTAACTACATAGAAATCTGACTGACAAGTGTAATTATTCAATAGGATGGTGAGATTGGGTATTCTCCTAGTGTAGGTGAGTACAAATCCATCTACTACCCTCACCTTAAACCCTTTGAATCCTTCAGTCTTAAGCCCTCTCTTCGCAACTAAGCCCTCATCTATGAAATTATGAGTAGCACTTGTATCTAGAAGAGTAATTACTCACTGCCCACCAGGTACTCCTCTCATTCTGAACGACCCCTCTCTCTAAATGCTAGAGAGTTGTGCTATAGGTAGGGTTGTCTATTCCTTTGTATCAGATGCCTTAGAAGAACCATTTGTACCTAAGACATTGACTTCGGATTGCTTCTCTAAATGTGACTCTAACTCCATAGACTCATCTGTTGAAAAATATTCTAATTGTTTTGCTTTTCCTTGGGCAGCACACTTGTGCTTAGGATCCCAAGGCTCTCAACAATGAAAACAGAACTTCTTCCTCCTAAGGTCATTCAACTGATCACTGTCCAACCTGGAAGAACTCTTATGCTGATGTCTTGAATCATTCTGAAAGTGTCTTATGTCCTCCTTGTCTCTCCTATGTTGAAAACCCTTAGACTGAAACTTACTTCTCCAAACAGAAGACTCCATATCACAGGCCTTTTTCATGGCCTCTTGTAATGATGAAGGGTCCAAACCCTTAACCCAACCATGTAAGAGATCTGTCAACCCATCAATGAAGAGCATGATCAATCTGCACTCTAAAATGTCTGAGACCATAACTTATAGGTCCTAGAACTCTAATATGTGTGAATCCACTGAGCCCACCTATTTTAATTATGCCAACTCCTTAAATTGCATCGCAGGGTCCTTCTTGTCAAATCAGTCTATTAACCTGGTAGTGAACTCAACGTATGAAGTGATCTGGTCGTGTCCCAAGGTAACCTTGTCGTTGCTCCACCATTTAGGTGTGCTGCCCTCTAAATGTAAGGTTGCATATGTAATGGCATTGGTGTCAGGCATGGGGCTAATTTGGGGGTAACTGTCCAACTTTTGGACCCAAGCTCTAGCAGAGGTTTTACCTGACCCATAAAAATAAGGCAAAGTCATTTTGCTCACTTTCTTTTGGAGTTCTTGATTTTGTTGTACATTTCCTCTTCGAGGTCTATGCCTCATCCTGAGATCTGAGTACTCTCCAAATGTCATCTCAACCCTAAACTCTTTAATGGATGCCCTCCAATCTCTAAGAATCTCATCCTGGAACTCCAATTGTGTGGCCTCCTATTCAGAAACATTGATCCTGGGTGCAAATGTAGGGATGTCAGGTCTATCATTGGTTGTCAAGTGAGCAGCCCTCATGTTGGTGACTGAAGCTTCACCCTCAGTGTCTTTATCTATGTGTCTATCCCCATTGTTCCTATCACCAAATTATTCTTGTCACCCATATGCCTATCACCTCCAAAAGTAACTATCTTTGTCCCCAAAGTTATTCATGTTTCTTCTGTTATTATTATTATTATTATCTCTCTTATTTCTACCATCACGGGGTATCAACTATGTAAGGATGTGAGTCAATTCTGCCCGTGACTCTCGCATGGTTCTCTCTATAGCAAGTTGTTCTCTGGCCAACGAGTTCAAGATTTCTCGCATGCTAGGTTCTTTGTTCTCTTTATCACCCATCTCCTCAACCTGTACTCCAATCACTCCTAAAAAAGGATCTACCCGCGGTACCTCAAAATCTTCATCGCTATAAATCACTACTGGTTGTGCCTCTGCGGCTACCACCTCTGTATCTATATCAGAAGGATCTCTCTAAGGAACCTGTAAATTTGTTTGTGACATGTTCCATCTGAAATGATATCTACTTGTACCTGGCTGCATGTCTCATTTTTTCATCTACATGTCTAAACCTAACCTCACAAGATGGCAGGAAGAACTGTGCTCTGATACCACTATAATGAGTCGCACCTATTGGTTCTTTTTTATGTTCTTAATAGTGTTATTTTTAATTGTTTAGAGTGTTCTTTCAAACTAGAGAGAAGATGCAAAAGAGGTTTCAGTTTTCTTGCAATGTGCGTTGCCGGAACAATACAATATTGAGCATATATTTCAAACCCATAAAATATACAATAGGTATGAAGAAAATAGGAAAGACCCAAATGGTAGAATGGCCAAATATTAATTACTAACACATACCCATATTTAGATTTGCAACTTCGTACACGTGCTGAGACTTGACCAATAACTGGGTATTATAGAATAGCTCTAAATTGCTAAGAAATGTTTATATTGAATGTGCAAGAGATTACAATTGTCATAGAAGCTCTAGACTCCTCAATATCAGCTGATAGAAAGCAATACATAGGAAAGAATGAGTCCCTACAGACCCAACGTCACCTCCAACACACTTGGTATGGCCTAGGCATGAAGCTCTCACTGGAAATTGACTAAAAATGATATGCAATGCCTCAAAAAACTCTGCACTTATGTTCTTTCTCCAAACGCCTAGGAAAGAGTCTCAAAACAGCCCTAAAAATTACTATAAACCCCCAATGAATGGTACGGCCAGGCTGCTGTTTAGTATGGCCAGCAATACAGACCACAAATCCTCTTCAATCACTACTCAATCTCCACTAATATCAGTCACACAAAGAAGTAGTTCGTTGTCCTCAAAATTTGCTCAAGAAGAACTCCTCAAATCTATAAGAAAGTCTCATATTCTTCATCAAACCCTCAATATTTCAACTCCATTGAAGCCCATATGCAAACACTATGTGTATTTGCTATTACTAGAGGGATTTTTTGTCCCCAATAGCCTCTGGTTCGAATCCTCTTCAAACTGTCTCAGGAAAACTCTAGCAGAGCAAAATAGCAAAAATATCATAAACTCAAGCATATGAAATGAAGTTCACTTTTCTCTTTTTATTTCCTCTCCAAGAGGGGCATTGGCTTTTGGGGGGAAATATTATGTTTTAAAATTGCTTTATTCTCCTTTAGGGATAGGCGCCCAACTCCACAAGTGATATTTTATATTTTATTTTCATAAAGTCACTTTGTCGTTAATATTTATAAAGTCCCAGTTGAATAAACATTAATAAACTTCAGACTTTAAAATAACTATCAAGATGAAGTCAAAATCCAACGTCTAATAGCTTGCCGGAAAGGTCTCGACGAGACGAATACAATCCAACTCTGAAAATCCTGAAACAACACTAATCCCAAACTTACTATAAATAGCAAGTATGGTCCATAAGAAATCAAAGCCAACTTTGAGAGTGTCAACTGAAGCCACTGAACTCAAACCACATCTACACCACTGAATAGCCCATCCAAGGCCAATCCAACCATGGTTCCCTAACCAAATTGTCAGTCTACGAGAACCCAATGATAGACTAACTCTGTAGCTAGAAAGGGGACATTACATTGAAATGTTTCACACATAATGGCTAATTAAAAGGATTAGGTTAGCTCTAACTTTTAATTTCAAAACTAAAAATTCAAGGGTCATTTTCACAAATGAGTACCTTTGACCTAGTTCTAATTGTAAATCTTGGACCTTAGATAAGAAATGGATAAAACAAATCAAAACATGTCTCTATGAATAAATGGAAATAAAAGTAAATAAAGTGTAAATTATATACCCATTCAATAAAAATTATGCTACTTATACATTTATTATTGTATAAAAAATAATCAAATCAAAATAAATCCAAAACAAACAAGAAAAATACAAAATATATAATTTTCACCATTACAAACTTTAAAATATACATCTAAGTATAATGTGTGAATATCTTCCTTAAATAGTAATATTATTTAAGAATTTAATGTGTATTGTGTACATCTATTTGTTTGTAGCTATTATCTTCCAATCATTTTCATTATACATTAAAAAAATCAGTGAAATGTCATTTGTTAAAATTTAATTTTAAATTAATATCTCTACAGTGAAGGGTAGTAGATATTTGTTTATTCAACATCATCCTCATTACATGCTTATAAAAATTAATGGATCTTTTTGGAGAGAATTTTATTTTAAAAATTAGCTCTTGTGATAAAAGCCAAAGAGATTAACCAATCCATCTCTTTTATGAATGTAGTATAGTTGTAAAGGAAAATAACTTATATATATACTTATATATATATATATATATATATATATATATATATATAGGTGTAGATAATTTAATAATTAAATGCTAGTTAGAAAATTATGTATAAAGTAAATAAGGATGTTTAGTTTGATGATTAAAGAATAAATGAGTTTTTGGAATTTAGATTATTTTTATATAGAAATAGTATTTTTTCTATGTAATGTATTAGATTCTATGTTAGATTTATCTTTTATTTTGGGTTAAGTTCATGGGTTTAAGTCTTTCCTATGTCTAAGAGTTTGTCTTTCTGTGATGCATATTTGATCTCTGTGATTTTAAGCTCATGTTCCCTAATACACTTGATACACCTTCATTTGCTTTACTATTCAGATTACGATATTTAGACTACGATATTTAGAAATTCTTTTAGAGAATTTTTGGTATGTCATTAGAAGAAATGTTATCCTAGGTCAATCCTTGAAAAACTTATGTGAAGGATTGAAAACAACAAGTTTTAGCCATGTAAAAATGAGTATGTATATCTAGATTCATTTTAGAGCAACAATTCCAAATCTTCTTCTATGAATTGCGCCTTAAGATGGGAGGATGTTCGAATGTGAGAAGGTGTGAAATGGATGCAAACAAATACCTTTAAATACCCAACACAACAACAATTCAAAAAATAAATGTTTTGTCAACTCACAACAGTTAGTGCAATGGGCATGAGTCGGATAAATTTATGAATTTTGAAAATCCTAGGGTTGAAAATCCTAGGGTTGAAAATCCTAGGGTCAAATCCACAAATTGGATCAATCCCACACCCATAGAAATGTCCTAGAATTATGAAACAATGAACTTTGTGCACAAAATGAATGTTTGATCATAGATGGTGCCATAAATGCAATCAATGTGGAGAATAAGTAGATGTAGGTAAGATAGGATATATGCATAGGAAAGTGTATATGGAGATATGTGACCACTAAGATGAACCCAACTTCACATAAAATCATGACATTTGTCAATATATAATTATATTAAGACAGTCTCCTAAAATAAATACAAAACTAAATAAAAAATAAAGAAATATGCATATTTCACCATTAAAATAATATTCCCACTAAATAGTCTGACACTAAAAAACATTAAAGATACAATAATATTCCCACTAAATAGTCAGCACTAAAGAACATTAAAGAGTTCAATTTAAAACAACTTTTTTAAGGCCTATATTAAAGGAGGATCTTGTAGGGACATTAAATTCAATTCTATTAAGAGAATTAAAATAGCTAAAAATAAAATATAAAATAAAATAGTGAGACCTTTTTGTCAATTATTAAATATCTCGCAAACAAACATTTAATACAATGTAATATTTGCTAAATTTCAATTAAATTTTTATTCTTTAATTATTATAAAGATTTAATTTAGGTTTTTAATAATATATTGAATCACATAAGATGTATAATTATAATAAAAAATAATAAATACAAGTTATATTTTTATAACAAAACTTAGGTTCAAACCAAATCTCTTTAACCTTTTTATCAAGTGCGGGTCTCCTTATAACTAAATCAAATTTTTTTAACAAATCTCTTTTTATATATATATAATAAAAACAGAATGCAAACCATTTATTTAGCCACTACACCAAACACCTTTCAACATTATTTAATCACAATTGATGGCTTTTTCACATTAAATTGTATTTATTCATCCTTATCAGAAAGGACCAAGGTTTGTTGAAAAAAATTAAATTGGTTCAATTACCCAAGGAATATTAACATTGAGTAGATCCATTTTATGGAAGAGTCCAATAATGTTGTAAATAAAATATCTTAAAATGTAACATCAAATTTGGATTTTTTGGGCGTCACGTGCAAGAGTTGATCTGGACTTAGGCGAAGGGGGCAATAACAATTTTATTGAACTTGAATTTTAAATAAATAAATAAAACATTTCAATATAATAAAAATTTATGGCTTTATCGAACTTGAGTATACAATAAGGTAACGTCGTCTCCCTCCTTCCAATTAAGACAATATGTTAGATAGAGTGTACTGATTAGTTTGAGGTCATAGCTTTTTATAATATATTTAAAAATAATATTGGATATATAGATACTGATATTTTTGTTTTTATATAGTGGATTACAATATTGTGGAGGAGTATACAACTAGCATACCTATCAAAATCTGATTGTTTCTACTGTGTAGAGTTTTATTACATCAATGTTCCGATCATACAAAAGAGGAGAATGAAAATGATAAATTGCAAACTCAAAGCCAACTAAATAGAGGTTGGAAAAGGGGACACGGAAGCCTAGGGACTAGAAAGAAAAATGAGAGAAGAGACAACATAAAAATAATGAAAATAACAAAACAATTAAAAATGCATTTTACAACATAAGAATAATGAAAATAACAAAAGAATCAAAAATGCATTTCTAAACAAAAGGATAAAAAAGTGAAAGCAAATCTAGATATCTCATTATGACAAAAGGAGTAAGTTGATGAGAAGGAAGAAACAAAAAAAGAGAAAAGAAAAAATAAATGGAAGGATGAGAGCCAAAAAAATGAAAAGATAATGAAAAAATAAACCAAAAAGAAATGAGAAGTAAAATAAATGACCCCAATCAAATGAATAAAGTGAAGAAATAAGACAAACTTGAGAAATACCAAAAAAATGAAATTAATCTACCAAACAAACATCGCTGTCCTTCTTGCAGTATGATCTGAAAGGTTGATGTGAAAAAGCTCTATATAGTTAATATCCAGAAAGCAATCAGATTTTAACTATATCTAAAATATCTAAAATATATCTAAAATATCTCAAGATATATCCTTTTCTAGAGGTCTATTTATGATTTTATACTAGAGAAAACAAAACAGTAATAAAATATAATTATAAAATATTATTGATTTATTAAATATAATTATAAAATATTATTGATTTATTACTAGATAAAACAAAACAGTAATAAAATATAATTATTAAATATTATTAAATAGTAAATAAAACAAATTTCATTAAAATAACTTTACAGTAAATAAAAGTAATGTTTAATTAACAATAAATAAAAGAACTTACTCTCCCAATAACTTTGTAGTTTCCCTAGTATATTTTGCAAAATAAAATTGATGACTGTATAGTAAAATTGATAAGTCTACAATTGCTCCTTTATATTTGATTTCATAGTTTACGACACTTGATTTCATAGTTTACGGCATTATATATATTAGTAAATTGTAAATAAAACGATGTATTAAAAGTTAGTAATAACCAATTAATTTAATTTGATTGTGCAAAAAACTAAACGAAACCCTAATAAAATATGTTGATATAAAATATTAGTTTATGACACATATTAATTGATTCTCCAAAAACCAAATCGAAACCCTAATAAAATATAGTGTTATAAAATATTATTTAACAACAATTAATTTTTATAAATCAGCATTAAATAAAAACCCACAGATTAGATTTTATTATGTACAAAAGAAAATTAAATTAAATTGAAACATTTTTATTAAAATGTATAAAATATAATGCAGTTACATTCAAAAGGTAGTTTGTCCAATTATTATTTAGATTTACATACTAGATAGCCTTCCTAATTGGAGTAGATTCATTGCCAAACATTTGTTGAAATGACTTGCCATATATTTTGTAATTATAAAAGATACTTTTATAACAAATTTACTAAACAAAATCAATGGTTGAAATGGTATGAAATGGAAAATTTTCATAGTTTATAATGTCAAACGACCTAATTTATAAGTGACTTATAATATATGAAACTACTTCACACTTCCACTATATAAAAAATACCTAATTATCCTTTAACACAAAATGTACATACCTTATGTTTCCAAATATAATAGAATTTTTTTTTAAATTAGCACTTTAAATGGAATGAATTACTCCATTGAGTCAAACAATTTGAATATAAGATAAATGTTTTGATAATGAATTGAAATCACTTAGGTTAGAAAAAAAAAAGTTTGGTACTCTCTTTTCAAGGTAATTGTGCTTAATTATAATTGTGATCTAAGAGTTTGTTCATATACTTACTATTATTTGTGCTCTGGATGTGGGATAAGAGATAAGTAAACAAGATGAAGCTATGGTTTTATCGATCTGTATTGTGAAGGGTTGGAAGAAGATTGTAGTTGACAAAGATTTCGATGTCATTATCAATGTGATAAAGGGCAGCAATATGGAATCTTTGTAATAAGGGCTATTATAGATGAAGTTAAATGTTGGCAAAAGTTTAAGATTTTCATCGAAAGTGGCAGCTTTGGTGTTTAGTAAAGCTATGGATTTATTTTCTAAGTGTGTTATAAATAAATGTTGGGAGATAATTTGTTATAGGTTTGCAATGTAATTTTTTTTGGAATAAATTGTGTATTGTAATTTTATCAATGTTTTGGATCACACTCTTGATATATTATGATAAATTAAGGTTGTAAAAATTCATATATATTTTTCAAAAATTATACAAAAAGTAAACTCCATATATACTTTTCAAAAATTATGTCTACCTACTTCCTAGTTTAACCACTCTTTTTTCATAATCATTTTCTATTCCTACCCCTACCAAATAATCTATCTCTATTAATAATTTTGACCTAAATAATTTCCATAAAATGGGTCATTATTATTTTGACATGAAACCCAAAAATAACGATAATTTTGACCTGAATAATTTCCATAAAATGGGTCATTATTATTTTGAGATGAAACCCAAAAATAACGGGTTATTAACCCTCTTGTTTTAATTGTTCATATGCCTATCCATTGGGCATAGGTAATCAAAGTGAGAAATAATAACAAACCAATTCTAAAGAAATTACAAAAAGTAAGGGTAAGTAAATAAAGAGTTTAGAGTGGGAATAATAATAAATCTGAAAATGATTAAATTGTATTTGAAGACACACCAACCAAATTATTATTATTTTGTTTGGGGATAAAGGAAAAATCTCTTTTTCGGATTGGGGTATAATTTCAACCTTATCTTATTATGGTATTGAACTTATGCACTCAACAAGACTTATTCTTAGTAGGCTCTTTCTAAGTCATTCAACTTCAATAATAGATTGAGGGTCGCTTAAACAAATCAAATTATTAAGACGCAAGAGTAAAACAAAAAAATCACATCAAGAAAAATTCCATAACATAAACAATAAAATTATCCATGGTTGCCTTTGGATGAGGGCAAGATCAGGGCTTCTCTATCGTGACCTTTGACTCCATGGACAACAATGACTTGGTGGTGGATGGTAGGGTATAGTTGTGGGGCGAGCACTCCCTCTTGCTCAAGCCATGGTCCCCTTCGTTCAACCCCCTTTTTCAACCTCTCAATATCAAGCTCATATGGGTTAGGCTTCCCAATCTTCCTCTCTAGTTCTAGGAAGAATAGTGTTACGAGACCATTGTTCGTTATCTGAAGATGGACTCTACAATTTTTACCGTGGGTCTCGCCATGTATTCCCATATTTTGGTGGAGATTGATTTTTGCAAAGCTCTAAATGGGGAAATTGTTCTTATGGTGGGGGATAGGCCTTAGACATAGTCAAACGATTATGAGGGTCTCCCCTTCCACTATAAACGATGTTTTTCCATCGGTCACCTAGCTTTCGATTGCTCCCATTCTCACCGTAAGTCTGGCATGGATTCATGGTAGTAGGATGCCCACTTAGACCACTTGACAAATTTTTGTTCTGACTCTCAGGATGATAACTCTCTTCTAGCTGATGTGTCTTCTCAAGATGTTGATTCTTCTCTTCCCATCACCCTGGTGGTGAGTCTCATTCTCGAGAGAGCTTCCTTAGTGATTGGTGTGACTCCAATGTCTTGTTTGACTCCTACAGAGACCTCTTATTCTGACTCGACATGGCTTACTTCCTCTATAAGTCACTCCCCCCTCGTTTCATCATGATGGGATTCATGCTCCTAACACTTTGACGACTTTTATGTGGCATGCGACTTCTTCAAACAATCTATCTCCCTCTTTGTGTGAGTTGTCTCGAGTTGTCTCCTCTCTCCTCGCTCTAAGGATTTTGAAAATGATGTATACTTGATGATTATCCAAAGATGAAAGAGGGGTCTTCCCAAACCTATCTCGACTTCTCACACTTAGATTAAGGGTGTGTGCATTGAGAGGTCAAGGTCTGGCATTGTGTAGGTTGTTGACCCTTTATTTTTATCTATTTGTGTGTTCTTTGTAGTGCTATTAGACGGTGATTCCCTAGTGGGGACCTATTTTGCCTAAGCATTTTGGCTCTTGTAAGGGTAGGATACCTTGTCAACTCTCTTATATAAAAAAAACATAAACAATAAAACTTTAAATTTATTATGACCCTATGCAAAGTTAATTTTAATTAACTCTATCACTCAGCAACAAAAATCCAAACAAAAAACCTTCATCAACCAAGATTAGCTCTCATTAAATCCTCCCACATAACAATGGATTGACTATAAGATTTAGCAAAAGTTATAACTACTTATTTTAATTTCCAATTATAAAAGCATAGATACAATATGAGCCCAAATCTAAACTACAAATGAAATGTAATATATATGTTCAAGTTAAATTCTAAACCATTAAAATTTTATTCTCTTTCTATCCACCCCCTCTTTTTTAAAATGACAAAGGAAGTATGAAATGTTACGACTATGGCACTAATATTAATGATAATTTTTTGGTAAAATGAGATTTGAATCTAACACGGATAAATATCTGACACTCATATTTATGATAATTTTGGAAGTGGTATAATGAGCTTTGAACATGAAACCACTTGTTCCTAAGAACACATTTCTACCAACCCTCCTATCACCTCATCCACGTGCAAAAATGATAAATAGTCACCCTATTTTTTAAGGTAAAAAGAATGCCTTTAACTTTGAAGCATTTTATGTTTAAGCATAATCTTAGAAAAGATGATTCATTTTACATATAACAGTATTTTATATGAGTTCTATTTAATTATCACTACTCAATCCACCATTCATTTTCAAAGAATTATAATGTTTCTAGGCTATGAACATTTTGTAAAGCTTACACTTGAATATTTGTATTATTTGTTGTATGTATAAAAATACTATTGCATGTTAAAATAATAATATTGCATATAGTAAAATAGTCACATGCAAAACGTGTGTTTAGTGTTAGTTAAGTGGGTCAAAATAAGACATGTAAAAGCAAATTAAGTTGAGTCCTCTAGAGTCTTTGTAGAGTCTTTGCTATGTATAGTAAACTTGGTGGCAATCACACAATTCAGAGGAACAATCCAACTGAACAGTCCACTATCACCCTTGAAAAGACCTTCATTGAATTATTGACTAGGGCTAGTAAGCTTGTGATGGTACTGGCACTGTATGCGCTTTCAAAGATCTTAAAACTACCTAAATCATTTTAATGCAATATTGCAATTGCTAGGGAAACTCAAAACTATATGACAGTAGGGAAAGTAATGTTGGTACTATTGCTATGGGTACATATAAAAAAAATTGTAACTGATTACTATTAAGGAATGAACACTAAAGCTTAACTAGATATTAATAATCTAAACAAACACTCTACACTCCAGAGTACAACAGGGTTAAACAACTAGAGTATCTTGAAGAATCTAATGCATTTATAAATTGATTGTTGAAATAAAGTAACATACAAGAAATGAAGTGAGCTCAGGTGGTTGTCTCCATTGTTCTAACTTAAATCTATTTCCTCAGATTTACACAATCATACTTGATTCTAATCCATTCATTGCACAATCCTTTTTGAATCACATAAGATCTTGCTGAAATATACTATTCATGAACTCATAATCAAAATAACAACATTGTCTACATATAACTGGAAACTTTCAACTAAAAAACTTAAACTACCTCAACCATTGAGCCATACATATAGGCACATGGGAGTTTAGTAGAACAAGGTCTCTTAACTGAAATCATAAACCACCACTCTGTACAAACCAGAGTGTGATAAATGCCAAACAAGAACAACTAAAAGAGAAAGGAAGAAGAGTTCTAATGAAATTGGAACTTCTTTCTAAAATAGAGGAATGTGGACTGGTTGAATCATTCATGTTGAACTCCTAACTGCAGCAGAATCTTTTTCCTTCAATTATCTTTATTAATTGCTATCATGATGCATGATTATCTTCATCAAGTGCCTACATGCTATAGTTGTTGCGCTTGACTTAGTTTGGAACCTCTCCTGCTCTTCTGTCTGGGACCTCTTTGGCTGCGGGCTCCACCTTGCAGTTGTTGTGGGCTACATTCCACCTTCTTCAGCTACAAGAGTTAGTTCACAAAACATGCACACAATACTAACAACCATATCAAGCACAAATATCATTTACAATCCATACATTCCCACACATAATCATGCACAATTCATCATATTAAAACCATATTCCATATACTTAATAATTAGGTTTAGGTTTGCATAATGAACATAAAAGATAGCAAAGTGTAGAAATATGTATAGGACAAATGTCTGAGAATTTGCATAAAAACATAAGAAAATTAGCCAATAACTAGACCCATCATTTCCCCCCAACTATCCATTTGCTTGTCCCCAAGCAAATCAACTAGGACTGGAGGTTGTAGTGCAGAGTAATCTCCCTAAAATCTGTAACAACATCCACTCCTTCATCTTGTTCCAAGTAAAAGCCATTATGATATGCCAGCCTGTTCATTCTGGTAACATCTGCCTTTTCACACTCCACATTCTTCATTCTTCTTTCTTCTCTAATGTGGCATCAAGTACAAAAGCATTGGTGATTGGAAGGTAATTGGCACCCATTCAAGTCCCTGTCCTTTGGTAATATCCATATATTTCTGTACTCTTTCAAACATGGCCATAAAATTGTGAACAGAGGGGGGTTCTTTTCTTTACAACTTAGGGGTTAAACTATTCCATCTATCCTACACATACTGATAAGAGTGGTGAATGAGTCCAACTATTAAATGTTGCATCATTTCATAGTCCTACAATCTCAAACTCATGATTTTACTACCCACACCTTTATGTTCCAAGAGTTGTCTCCATTCTGCAATGATTAATCCAGAGGTTTTAGATTCTCTCCTTATTAGGAGAGCAATTGATTTTTCTCTGTGTGTATGGTTGTATGATTTCACCCCTCAATTTTTCATTTCTGAAATAGGATGCAAGTGCCCTTACTTGTGAATCATCTACAAACATTAGTGGGTTCCATTCAGCATCCTCAGGTACAACATAGTTATGTAAGTAGTACTCACATAACTGGTCTTGCTCTTCTGGTGTGGCAGTAGCAAAAACTTTCAGAAAAGTCATTTTTCCACTCATGGCAACTGGTTTGTTACTAATCAACTTACTAAACTGAACACTCAAAAACCTTTCCTATAAAAACAAAACATATGTTATGGTTGGAGGCCTGCATTTGATAATTTGGGTAGCTTTGTCTGCTATCTCTTCCATCCTAACTGCTACTCTCCTCAATTCAATGTCTTTCCTTTCCAAGGCCTAGGTATGCTCTACAATCATGGCTTATTTTCCTTTCTTCCACTCCTCTTCTCATTTAGGAAAATCTAGAGTAACTTTCCATAGCTGATATCCTAGGGACACAATTGTATGATAGGTTGGGGTTTTTGGTTGGGGTTTTTGTAACAGGGAGTCTTTTCTCTTCAGTCACTGATTCCTTATTTCCTGCAAAAACTATTGCTAGCTCTGCAAGGATATCTAGTTTTGAACCCTGATCATAAGTGTTTACTTTTTTTTCCAATTCATGTATCATTGCTTCTCTATCTTGTCCCTCTACTCATAAGTTTTGACCAGTTCTTCCAGCTACTTAATTCTCTCAAAGGCTTCCTGCAATTCTCTTCTAACATTTATATCTTCAAGCAATAATTCCTCACCCTTTAAAGATTGTTCATATCCACCCCCTATGGACTCATAACCCTCATTGTTAGGGTTATCTAGGGTTTTCTTTCTATTTTTCTTGGCAACAAAAATATCCTCTAATTCTAATTAAGAGGTAGTAGATATATACCATTTCCTTTTTACGGGGACTTGCACATTCTCAGTCACATTGGCCTCTTGTTCATGGTCAGTTTCTACTATCACAACATCCTCTTTTTCTTCTCTTGGCTTCTCAATAGCACCCCTCATAACACCCTTCCTCTTTAGGTGGTGTGAATGCCTTAGTGGTGTGGGTTTCTTCTTTGGCCTTTTTGGAGGCTCAGAAGAAGAACCACCTTTCTTTTTTCTGGTTTTTGGTGTTTTGGTGCTAGGTGTTTTACTAGAGGATGGGATTTGATTTACCTCTTCTACTTTAGGTTGGTCAAATGCTCCATATGGTGAATTGGCACATCTTGCTCCCCTGTTTCTCCCATGTTGTGGGTACGTGAAGCAGTAGGTGTAATAGGAGTTTCCCTCAAAGATGCAACAGGTGACTCTACATTCCCTAGTACTGTTGACTAATTAAGAATGTCATTAATGTTTCTACATCTCAAAAATCTTTCCCAGGGCACCTATGGATACTGAACCCTAAGGCATATTTTTACTAACAGAGTGATCAAATAATCATGTGACAGAGCTGACTTATTTGACTTTCGCTAGTATTCATATCCCATTCTCTTTAACAAATTATATAGAAAATTAGGCACATTGACTATTCTGTTATGGCAAAGGTGACTCAAAAACTTAAGGTGCACATTATATAACATGGATTGCCTACCATCACAAGTAATGTACTTAATAATATGAATAGCACAAGAAGCCCATAACTATAGAAGTGATAGTCTTTTAGTACCTTGTGAAGTTGAGTCCAGATGCTCCCCTGCCTCACTAAATTCATCACTTGTAGCTATTGCATATGCCTTGATAGGGATTTCTTTTCTGTTTCTAGGTAGACCAAATACTTCAACAATTGTAACTTCTAAAGCATCCACTATCAAACCTTTGATAGTGGCTTCATCATGGTATAGTGAAGCTACAAACTGCCTTGTCATGCCTTCATTGTATTCCGTGAGCTTCAGAAAATAATCAAGCCATCCTGCTTGTGTAAAGATTGGCAAGGCTAACTGGTCTTCCAATATTATATTATGCACTATAGGTTCTCATCTAATAAGGTCTCCTCCCATGTTGCCAATTAAACTCAAATTCAAATTCTTCACAACCCTTTTACTAACCCTATGTTATATTTGTGTGCACTTTCAATTTCAATAACACTTAGCACATTCCTTTGTTATATTATACTCGTATGCACTAAGCTCAAAGTCAAGATTTTAGGAAATTACAGAAAAAATGTTATAGATGCAAGAAGGCAAAGGAAAAAGGTTATATTGGTCTGTGTTTTGTAACTAATGGTGGCAAACAATCATTTTTTAAATTATACTATCTCCCCCCCAACTAAAATCTTGAAGTGACCTCACCTCAAGGCATTGTACGGATGAAGGGAAGGATGATAGAATGTGGAAATAAGTTTAATAATGAGAATTATGTTGAATTAAATGTGAGACACATATAGAATGTATTGAAAATCTATGTTAATAATGGAAAGTTAGTATGCATACCTATTGAGGTGAAGTGAATTGAACTTCACGCGAGTGTAGCCTTGTAAAATGTGATCCCAGCATGAAATTGATTGGACGTGGACTCATTATTGAAGATGGTATGAATGACAAGCTAGCGTGTGTGAACGAGTCGAATGAGCTTGCATGCAGTGAGATGACAAGTGGTGGCTGCATGCACTGGAAAAGTGGAGTAATCGCAGAGGAAGTGCAATTAACTTGGCGTAAAATTTGAATGGTCTGACAGATAGTTGTTGCATGTACCATCATCAATAGGTCCCATAGTGAAGTGTGGTAGTGTTTAGTTTATTGCCTGCTATAGGTCCCTACAGCATAGTGAAACGGTCTCCATGAAGATTGTGGCACCAGTGATGTGTGTGCATGTGAAGAAAGTTAAGAAATTATACCTGAGTGACCTCAGGGGTGAGCTGTGTAGGTAATTTGTTGAGTCACTGTGAGAACCAGTAGTATCTGCTTCTAGGTTATTATCTAGTGATAATATGGAAGTATCTAAACTAGGGCTGGGAACAGACCATTGCTTTAGAAAAGCATCTCATGTCACTGGCTTTGTGTAGAGCTGTAATATGTGACCATTAACCAATAATGAAAACTTGACGGCATCTATGGTCTGTAATTTTACTACTCCATTGGGAAATCCCTGTTGTATTTCATAAGGTCCCAAACACCTTGATTACAGCTTGTCTTGATAGTCCTTGTATTTGGAGTCATACAACAAATCACAGTCACCTACATGGAATTCTTTGGTCTTGATAAACTGGTCATGCCATTTAGTCTTCTATTTCTGAACTATCTCTGTGTGATGGATGGCCTCCATTCTAATTTTATCTAATCCATTTAGAATATGCAACCTCTCCTTCTGTGCTTTTGTCAAGTCCATTTCTAGTTCTACTACTGTCCTGAGTGTTTTATATTCAAATTCAATTGGCAGGACTATTGTTTTGCCATACACTAATTAATAAGGTGTAAATCCTGTAGTTGTTTTCATGTTTTCCTGGATGCCCATACTGCCTCTAGCAATTTGGCTGCCCAATCTTTCCTATGAATTTGTACTATTTTGGTCAGAATGTTTTCAATCTCCCTGTTTGTAACCTCCACCTGCCCATTGGCTTGGGGGTGATAAGGTGTTGATTTTCTATGTCTGATTTCATATTCTTTAACCAATGCAAAAATGACTTCAAAAGTGAGCTGGGGACCTTGATCAGTGACAATTTATCTCAGGGCTCCATACCTAGTGAAGATGTCTTCATACAAAAACTTGGCTACATTCCCATCTCTTGCAAATTGGAATTCTTTGACTTCAACCCACTTTGTCAGATAATCAATGCAAAATAAAATATACTCCTTGTTATTGGATTAAGGTGAAATTGGGCCAATGAAGTCTATCTCCCATTTGTCAAATGGTGCTAGTACAATTTGTGGCTGCAAAGGCATCTCATCTATCTTTGTTGGTCTGCCCATTCTCTAACATCTATCATAGCTCCTTGTATACATTTTTGAATCCTTATGAAGATTTGGCCAATAATAGCCTGTTGTTAAGACCTTAAATGTTGTCCTTTTGGCTAAAAAGTGACCCCCACAGGGCTCATCATAGCAAGCTTTTAGGATGTCAAAAACCTCATCTTCTCTTATACATCTCCTCATAATGTGATCTAGACCAATATAGAATAAATAACCAACAATCTAGGAGTATGGAAAGCTTTTATCCACTAGCTGCCTCTTCTCCTTAGGAGAGAAATGTGATGGTATCTGCCCTGCCACTAGGTAATTTGTAATGTTAGCAAACCATGGTGTGTGTATATTGAGAGAAAAAAAATGTTCATCTGGAAAAGAGTCATTTACAACACCTTCTTCTAATTGTGTAGGCAATCTAGACAAAAAATCTACCACCACATTAGCTTTCCCTCGCTTATCCACTATTTTTATATCAAACTCCTAAAGTAATAGCAACCATCTGACTAGTCTACCTCCAACCACGGGTTTATTCATTAGGTACCTAATTGTTGTATGATTTGTGTGGATAAAGAATGGATAACCAATGATATTATGCCTAAACTTGTTAATGGCATAGACAGCTACTAATATCTCTTTCTCTGTGATAGTGTAGTTAAGTTCTATTCCTTGTAAGTTCTTGTTGATATAATAGATAGCATACTCTTTATTACCTTCCTTTTGACCCAATACAACTCCTATAGCACAATCAGAAGCATTAGTGTGTATGTGGAAAGGCAATGTCTAGTTTGGTCCTCTCAAGACAGGTGCTTGAGTCAAAGTTGTTTTAAGTGTCTCAAAAGAGTGCTGAAATTCTATGGTCGAGTCAAATTCTACATCTTTTGTGAGTAGAATAAACAATAGTGCTGCAATTTTGCTGAAGTCCTGAATGAATCTCTGATAATAGCCTGCATGGCCTAGAAAGCTCCTGACATCTTTTTGTTTTTGTGGCACATGAAGTGTAGAAATCATCTCAATTTTATGGAGATCCACTTGAATTCCTTCACTTGATATAAAATGTCCTAGAACAATCCCTTGAGTCATCATCATGAAACATTTCTCATGACTCAATGATAGATTGTGTTCTTGATATCTTTTGAGAACTTTCTCTAGATTGTTGAGTGTTGTTTCATATGTCTCTCCATAGGTGGTGAAGTCATCCATATAAATCTCCATGGAATCATGAGCATAATCTGAGAAGATACTTAGCACTGCCCTCCGGAAAGTGGTTGGGGCATTACATAATCCAAAGGGAAGAATAGAATAAGCATAAGTACCCCAAGGGCATGTAAATGTAGTCTTATCCTGATCTTCTGGAGCTATCTTTATCTGGTTATACCCACTAAAGCCATCTAAGAAGGAGAAGTATTTTTTCCTGCTAGGGAATCAAGTACTTGGTCAATGAAAGGTGTATACACCTAAAAATGGCTAAGTCAAAAAAATTAAATATTTTAATATTTATCTTAATTCCTATTCCTCTATCATATAAATAAATATCCTAATTTATTTAAGTGATTCATATCCCTCCAATAATTAAATAAAATTAATTTATTTAATTGAATTCCCTAATTCTTCTAATGTCCCACATAATTAAATAATCTTACATTATTTAATTAATCCTAAATTCCTCTATCCTAAGCCCTAATTCCATAAATCCACCTCACCTTCCCATCTCACCTTTCCACCTCACCATGTTGCACATGTAATTAAATATTTTAATATTTAATTAGCTAATATTCCCTCACCCACATATCATATTTATCCTCCAGTCAAATTAGTTAACTCATCAATCAAATCTATTAACTAATTAATAGATTAGTTCACTGGTCAATCTATTATGTTGACTCCTCAATCTGTTCTATTAACTAGTCAATCATCTCAGTTAACTCCTCAATCTATTTTGTTAACTCCCATAACTCATGAAGAAGGCTTGGACACTTATCCTCTTCTAATTCGCGCACATTCCCTCAAGTCTTTTCAACTGTACACATCACAGGTAATTCCTCCGGTCATGGATCTATTAACACTTGGATTTGGTCTTCCCTCAACCTATATAAGCAAGGTTCTCACACCCATTTGTATCCATCTAAGCTTAAGCAATCTTACTCTGCAGGAATCATTACAGCGTGCCTTTGACAAAGTTATCATCCACTTACATTCACACAACCTCATTATCACAATCCTCATCCAACCATGTCTCCATCAATCCATATCCATTAGTATTGCATTTGTAGTGTCATCTCCATTGCATAATCCACCCATAGTTGTTCTACTCTTGTCATCTTCAACAGCAAGGAAGTGCACACTTCTGAGAGCTCCATTACCATCAAGATCAAGAGGAGATAGGCGAACAATGGAAGCATAGAGGTAAAATGGTCTTCAAAGGTATATTCTTGGTTTATTTGTGTTTACATCACTTTCCATTAAGTTATTGGATGATTAGTTGTTTAATACTATTGTTCACATTTTCCACTAACATTTTTGGTACCTACCATGGGGCTTTGCCCCATTTTTAATTTTGATTTAAGTGTTTTGTGAAGGTTCTATCACGACAGGTCATTCCTGCACATACAACTTCCAATTCTGCACATTCAACATTCCCTGTACTGTATACACCTTTCTATGCATCTGAACTATTTTGTTGCGCATTTGACACATTTCTCTACATTTTTTATTTTCCTGCACATACATAGCGCAGTCCTGCTCATTTGATATATTTTGTTGTGTTTCTGATCTTTCTGTGCATACAAAGCGTAGTCCTATGCATTTAATCATTATTGTTGCACTTTTGTAAATCTGCGCATATGAATCACAGTACTGTGCATATGACTTGCAGATCTGCGCATTTGATTTGTCAGAGAAAGTTGTAATCTTTTTTATCAGATCTTCCATACTAACTCTCATTTGCAGGTGTTAGGAGCTGGACTTAGTCATTTTAGCTGCATTATTAAGCCACCTAGAACTAATTAGGATAGAGGGTAACTTAATATGTTCATGCAAATCATCACATAATCATAACTAGGAGGAAAGTAAATCATTTTTTTGCATCACAACTTGCATCTAGTCCCAACCTAGGGGTTAAAACTGACAATTTCTTTATGTTTTTACTATCTTGCACTACAATCTATCACATAGCTTAATAGGGGAAAGTAACACTTGTTTATTTCTTCAAGCAACAATCTGCACCTAGATTCGTTATAAGGTTAAAATAAACAATCTTTTCCAAGTTATTGCTATCTTGTTACAAATTTTTGTGCTTGGTAGAGTTAACACATTTAGTTATTTTTCTTTTAACTAGGAAGATAACGAACCACTTTTCTCCATGCTTGGAATGATAATAGGCCTATGCTCTCCCCTTTCTTGGGTGACCAAAATGCCAAACTTATCATTTTACATGTATAACCTTTAGAGTGGCCTGCCCTTGGAATTGCTTCCTTCCAAGTGGGATGACCTTAAGTGATAACGGGCTAAAGCCAAACCACCTCTGAGTCACTATAAATAAATTGTGTTTGTGATGAAAGTTGCAAGAAACAGGTACCGTTGTGTTACACCGACCAATGTTTCCCCAAAAACCCTGTGGAGTGTAACCTCTACAAGCTGGGAAGCCTCCTTATCGAACTGAATGGCCGCATATGCAACCACCTGAATGGATGCCTTGACTAAAATCCTTTTGTTCTAGTAAGCCAAGATCTTCTATTTGGTGACACAAGAGGAGGAACCTCTAGAGCCGTCCAACATCATACACTTATTTAGTGTGGAGACAAAAAAGTTCAACTCTTCAGAGGAACTGTAACTTGGTATGTGTGAGAAGTGAGTGCCATGGAGGCAAGTCAGTGCTACCAAGTTACTAGCTGTCTGCCTTTGTGCAAGTGGCTAGTGTAAAAACCAAGTTGGAACTCATCAAATATTGTCCTTGCCAACCTTAGGATTGTGCTTGTTTTTTGGTCAAAAATTTGTAAAAACAACATGGAATATTTTTGTTTGATGTGTTTTCTTGCAACTAATTGATACAAATCATTAGCGGAAATACCAGACTCGCTTCAAGAAACATTGTGAAAACAAGCCAAGATCAAGAAAATTAAAACAAAAAAATACCACTACCTACAATTCTACGCATTTAAACCATTATGTTGTGCATATGACAAGTTTTGTTGCGCATTTAATCCTATTATGCAATTGACCCATTATGTTGCACATTTGAGACATTTTGCTACGCATACAATAATTCTGTGCATTTGACGCACAGAGTAGCGCATCCAAACCACAGTACTACGCATTCAAAAATTAGAGCATTTCACCCCGACCTGTGCATTTGACCTACATAGCTACGCATTTGACCATTTCTCCTGCGCATGCAAAATAGAGAGCTATTTTGTACACTTTAGAGAAAATTTTGAACTAGTTCTAGATACCCATTATTACATATACCTTGTTTATGATCTCAGGAAAACCATACAAATCCGTTTCGCATCCTTTTTTCAAGAACATTTCCATTTTCCACATCATCCAAAAGCAAAAACATCAAACAAAGCAAACCAAGTTTCCTACTAAGGTGTCATTATGATCTTCCAAAAACTCAAAACCAAAATCTAGTTAGTTTCATAACAAGATATATCATCCTTCATCTCAGAACTACACTAGTGTAACCTTGATAAAAGTAGTCCATATCAATAGTGGTGATCAACTCTCCCTACTTTGACTATCTTTTACCTCAAGAGCACAATTGTTTGAGCAAACAATAGATCAAAATTTGAACCTTAGGAAAAATCTTGTCATCTCAAACGCATTGAAAACATCCATTCACAAGCATTTTCATCCAACATTCACCCCCATCAAATGGTTTTTATGGTTGCAACTAGAACAAAATCCAAAGAAAAACAAGATATGGATCCTTTGAACAAAGACATACCATCTTCATCTCACAGTGATGGAGAGGAAGAAATCCCATATGAGGACGTAATTGATGTTATACAAGACTCAAAATTTCAAAAGATGATGGACAAGGTACTAAACAGGGACCCTCAAAAGTATTTCCTTATGCT
Source organism: Cunninghamia lanceolata (assembly GCA_027924645.1). Classification (NCBI taxonomy): domain Eukaryota; kingdom Viridiplantae; phylum Streptophyta; class Pinopsida; order Cupressales; family Cupressaceae; genus Cunninghamia; species Cunninghamia lanceolata. Next base: position 7,808,796 of record BSBN01000303.1, on the reverse strand, counting down.
AGCACAACAAGGGACCAAACTTCCAATAGATTTTGACACCTCCACCTTAAAATACACCACCTCTACAAATGACATGGAAACTCCCAAGATCACACAAGAGGTTCCCAAAATAGACAAGACAAAGGATACCACAAACCCTCTAGACTTATTGACTCAACAAATCCAAGTCTTGCAGCAATAGCTCTTGGACATCAAACTGGAGAATCCTCAAAGAACTACTCTCTAGAGGATATTTCACCATATCCTTTTGACAAAGGCTTGATCATGATACCTTTCCCCTCAAAATTTGAGGTACCAAAATTTGACAAATATCAAGGAAAGGGTGATCCAAGAGACCACATCAAAGAATTTAGTGCAGCATGTCTCGAAGTCACCACAATGACACCTATCTCATGCGACTATTCCCAAGGAGCTTGGGAGGACAAGCTATGGAATGGTTATGTCGCCTACCTCCTAGCATCTAAACTTTCAACAAGCTAGTGGATAAGTTTGTCACTCATTTCTCCTATAACATTGAGCATGAAATCTCAATGTTAGATCTTTGTAATACAAAACAAAAGAGTGGAGAATCCTTTGCCACTTTCTTGCAAAGATGGAGACAACTGGCCAGCAAATGTCCATATCATATGCCAGAAAAACAAATGCTTGAGATGTTTATACACAACCTAAACATTGATCTTAGCTACCAAATACGCATCCAATGTCCTACTTCATTTAGCAAGGTCATTGAAATGGGGTTACTCATTGACAAAGCTTTGATAGCCAAAGGACAAGTCAAAATCTACAAGGAAACCCCTAGCTTCAATCATAAAATGGACAAGCCGAGGTTTTGGACCAAGAATAAAAACATTGTCAATGACGATGTCATGGATGCAAAACAAGTGATCCCAAAGCAACCGATCTTCAACTTGTCCAATCCGCAAAACAACACACTGTAAAACAAGTCCCAAAACAATGCGTCATGACCCACTAACTTTCCTCCTCAACGAAAGTTCACACCTTTGGGAGAATCACTAGAATCAGCCCTACAGAAGCTCATATTGAACAATGTCATAACACTTCCAAAGGTACGTGATTACGAACCTAAATTCAAACCTCCTTGGTGGAAAGACTCAGACTTTTGCGAGTATCATCAAAGCAAGGGACACAAGACCAATGACTACCAAAGCCTCAAAAACCTACTTCAAGACTTGGTAGATCAAAAAGTGGTCAAAGTTAAGGGACAAGGATCCAATGAGGACCATTTGGCATACCAGAATCCACTCCCCAACTACAACAAGGGAGGTTCTTCAAACCAAAACAATAACAGGGGTAACAACACAAACTATACAAATGAGTCTTATGATTACGTTGTTAACCACATTTCTGAAAATGATGCGCATATCAATGTCATCACTATAAACAAAAACCCTGATTGTAACGTGACCACCCACAGTGGAAAAGTTACTCTTCAAGGGGCTCCATCCATGTCTAACCAGTACAATGTCTTAGAACAACTCTGCAAAACACCAGCACACATTTCCATTTTGGAGCTCTTGCATCTCTCGCCATCCCACAAGACCATCCTCGACCAAGCTCTCTCAGAAACCACAGTCCCAACTAATCTAGCAGAAGAGCAATTCCAGGCCATGGTAGGCCACCTAACCACTCCTCATTTCTTGTTAGAATTAGGCTAGACAACTGAGAGGGGGGGTGAATCAGTTGTCCCAAACCTTTATCATTTGCAACAATATCACTTAAAACTGATTAAAACATTCAAAGCATGAATCATCAACACATGAGTAGAAACAAATAAACACACATGACACAATGATTTTTGATGTGGAAACCTAGTTAAGGGAAAAACCATGGTGGGGGTTAACCCACAAAGATTATACTATGTTAAAAGTATTACAATTGGGAATGCACATGCATTCGAGCACACTATCCAGAGCTCACTGCTCAAAAGAAGGCTCACTGTCTACAGAAAGAAGATTACAATGAGTTTGAACTAATAATTAGTATCTACCAATGCAAGGATTCAGTTCTGGTTAAGCACAAAATATTGACTTGATACATTTCATCCTCACTCTACCCTGTTTACTGTTCTACTAACATCTGAACCTTAGATCTCTGCCCTTTTTGCACTTATTCCATAGGCGCATCACACACACTCTCAAATCACTTAAACCGATCAACTATATATATCTGCATCATCATATTCAATCACTTTTCAGTCGGCTTCAAGAACACTTAGAGATTTATTGAAGACTTTGTTCTGTCAGCTAAATCCATGCATAACTTGTAACGTGGACCAAAATTTGTATTCACAAATCAGCAATCATGTCGGCCACTATCACTAATCATCACAAATCGTCCAACTGACAACTTCCATTTATCCAGAACTAAGATCAATTACAAGGTCAACCTGTTCTTCTGTTGTCTGCACTGTCAAACTATAACCCTATACTCAGATGCAAATAACTTTTGAATCCTTCATCGCTAGAGGTTAAAATTCTAGATTTAGATCTCCCTAACAATCCTTATGACTCTTTCAGATCCACAACACACTTTTATTTACCACTGGAGAGATCCAAACCAAGATATCGGACCCTGTCACATGCTCTAACTCTGGCTATCCGGACTTAGATAAATTCTAATTCTGACTTCCGTTATGAACAAATTATGTTATGTGGATGAGTGGAATAGTCTTAGTTGCCATCAATGACAACACCTGTCATGTGAAGTAGTGTCTCTTGCCAACAATCTCACCCTTTGGCATTGATGGCAACACTTAGTGAAAAATGACTAAGTGTTACTCCCCCTTACTTTATACTCTTATGCTCTCCACTGATTATGAAGCTTCCCCTTTGTTGGATTCCTCATTTTTCACTATTCTTCACTCCCCCTTTGACATCAATGGCAAAGGATGGGGTCCGCAACCCAAAAAATCTCAAAAATTTTGTATGCAGTGCCGCATATGTACACCCAATCATCAAGTTAAATTTACATGAACTTGAGAATATCTACAAAACTACTTTTCAATTGCTCAAGTTCAGAGGCCCAACTTATTTTCATGTCATCCAAAATTGAGATGTGTCCACTCAGTAGAAATGTGTATGCTTTTGCCTTTGTCAGATGTAAAGGATCACTTGTCTGAACTGCAGTTTGAGCTTCTGATAGTGCATTAAACATTGTTTCTAACTTGGGGGCAATCAATCCCCAGAACTCACACATTCTCTTCACAATATTGCCTTTTCTTTAACAAGATTCTTTATTTCATTGGTCAAGTTGATTACTTGACATTCCTAACTTATAGGAGAAGTTGTTAGAGGATCAAAATTTTGAGATAGATTTGACAATTTTTGTTCTTGGTCCTTTATCTTCTTCTCAATATCCATACTGACTTTGGGCTAGGATAGAAAAAAATTGTATATATCACCTCCATCACTTAGAGCATTTTGAATACTCTTTATACTGATACCAAGTATCCTCCTATCATACCCTATTAGGCTCTTTATTTCACTAAATTTCTTATCCAAAAATTCATTTATGACTTTAGTTTCTACAAACTTCTCAAAAGACTCAAAATGTGTACTTACAAAACTTACAAGATTCTTTAGATTTCTGGAAGAAGAGTCAGAAGGATTCTTCTATAAGGTTGGTATTATCTTCTCCAATACTCTGGTTGCAAGGCCTAGTAGCTCACTGTCCTCAATGTGAGATCTCAACATCTTTTCTCTTGCCTTAGCTTGTGTGAAGGATGCTATCTTCATTACTTGAACCGGAGAGAGAGCATCTAGGTTGATCAGTCCTTGAAACAGCTATGGTTCATCAAACTCAAGCATTTCTTTACTCAGGAGACTTTTTACTGCATCTGGAGTGTCCTTTGCCACAATTCCTGAACCACCTTCCTTTCCTTGAGATTTGTCAATGTTAGTATCAGGACTAATTTATTTAGATGCATCAACATTTGCACCATCTTCTTCTGTTTTATCTTCCTTACCTTCTTCTTTCTCTTCCTCTACTTTACCTTTCTCTGTGCCATCTACAGTGGAATTCTTTCATGTGTCCTTACCATCTGTAATCTGTTTAGAAGGATGTTGTGTAGCAGCAGTAATCTCAACACTATCTTCTTTTCTAGATTGATCAGGAGGAGTTAGTGTATCTCCTGCATCAACAGTTTTATCCACCATCTATGCGTCTTCTTTGTTTATTTGCTCCTCTTCCGGAATAGGGGGGTCATCAACTTCAGTTTGTTGCTTACTGATGTTTACTTTTTCAACATCCTAAATTGATGAATCAATCCCATCATCTGTCTCCTCATAGGTTTTCTCTAAAGGATCTAGAGTATCATCATGGTAATCATTTCCTTTTCCTATTTCTTCTATTGAGGTTTCTAGTTTCAGAACCATAGGATTACCTTCCTCAAATTGTTCTTCTAAAACAATATAATATTTATTTTTATCTATTGCCTTCTTCAGAATTTCCTATGTCTCCTTTACAACTTCTTCAGTTTCACCAAGCATTAGCTTGTTCATTTGGATCTTGCTTCTAAATTTTTCCTTAACTTCCTTGAGGATTTTATCTGCTTCCCTTCTAGTCATTACTGGACACAGGGTGGAGAGAACATATTCTCTGAGTTCTATGTTTTTATTCTTGGCAGCTTCCACCCTCATTTCTAGTATTTTCCTTAAACTTTTAGGAATTTCTTGCAAAATTTCTAGTAGAGCTCTATTGAATTTATTTAAGTACAGGACGGTGGCATCCTCCAAGATTTTCTTATTTGCTTCATCAAAACTATCATAATATTTTCTAATAGGCCTTAGATTCCCATGAACAGTAATTATTTTTACAATTTAGTCAACAGTCATAGCAACCTTACCAGTCTCTTACTTTTTACTTGCCTTTTTGCTTCCGAAAGGTTGGTCCTCATGAGCCCTTGAAGTCTTGGTTCTCTTGGATTTTATCTCTTTAACTTCTTCATATGTTTATGTATCCTCATCATCTTTTGTGCTTACATATGTTCTTGTGGCCTCTATTTTCTTTCTTTTACTTCCTTCACCGGATGGTCTATCTTCTAGTTTTGCTAGTTTAGGGGGAATAGAAGTAGCAGCAAAGCTTCTAGTAGTCCTTGAAGTGGAGGATGGTTCCACTGGAGCATCTTCTTGTTTCTTGTCCTGCCTTTCCTTTTTAGCCTTTTCAATTCTTTCTTTGTTTTGCTCCACTGCTTTCTTGGTTAGTCCAATGCTCTCAGCATACTTTTCAACTTGCTTCTGCACTTTCCTTTTAGTCTCTGGTTGTCTGAGCTCCACATGCAATTTTAGACATAGCTCCTTATATGTTCCAAACCTTTCCACAGATGTGTCTTTTGATTTGCTCAGGAGATGTTGAGCATACATTTCCAAAACTTTCTCATCAACCTCATAGCCCATTAGCATAATCCATATGGTTTTGGGTTCCACAACCTCCATCAGGCACTGATCAGTGTCAACCATAAAGCATATTTCATTCTCATATTTCTCCACAACTAACTTAGGGATTCTCTCTCTTGCATGCATCATACTTTGAAATTTTTTGAAGTAACCCCAAATGGCTTTCTTCTGAGATTGGGAATCACCAAGGAAGAGTAGATGATCTCATATTTGCCATACAATTGGCTTGTCATTTGTTCAGTGCACACCTTGTACTCTAGGCACTTCATTCATAAAATATAAGAACAAACATATAATCAAGGAACCATACTTGAAGGTATTTTTCTTATCTTTCTTTATTTTTCTCAGATTCTCAATCAACCAATTTTGTAGCAGCTCACATAGGTCATAATCAGTATTCTTCTTCAACATTTGATAGGCTGCATATATTGCAGTTCTAGAGACAGAATTTTCCCTGCTAGAGTGGTAGACCTTGTAGTCAATCACCATGGATGCAAACTTAACATCTGGTTCTATAATGTCATTAATGGTCATTGCTCTCTTGTCAAACTTTGCACCGGTTGCATCAGTAACAATTTGGTTTTTCATGGCTTTCAGCATGGTTGATCCACCAGTTGAATTTAACCCAGTTACAATCTTGATAACATACTTTGTAATCTTGAATGGTTTCAATAGCCATATGAACTCATCATGTATTCACCTCAAGATATATTGAATCCACTCATTCTCATCAAATATCATAAATTTAGTGACTTGCAGAAAATGTTTGCTTTCTAGGGCTTTGTATTCCAGTTTCAATTTATAGCTATCATCCCTTAGGTAGTTGTTAAACAAATCCAAGAGTTTCAGGTTTCCAAATTCATCAATGCTACAGTGGATGTATGTCCTAATATCCTCAACATGCAGTACGCCATATGGGACACCAAAAAATGCACCTAGCAGTTCAACTTCAACTGACTTATATGGATGCTTCTTAAATATTGGTTGGGGCCTTTCAGTTACATCAACAACTAGAGGTGTAGCCATTTGCAGAGATTGAAATTTCAAGAGATTTCATAGAAAATAGAAGTACCTTGTTCCGCAGGTTAGGGTTTTGGTTAGAAATCCTCTTCGCACTTCAACTCTTGAATATTCTTAGCTCAAAACTCATTCACTTCCTTTCTTTTTTCTTTCTTCTAATGAAAAGTGATTCGAATCAAGAATGAGTGACCCTTTTATGCTCCATAAGACCTAATTTGTCTTTGTAATAAATGCTCAGCCCTAACACATCCAGTTGTTTTGTTTCTGTACACAGTTGACTTTTAATTGCTCATTAAATCATTAAATCCACTTCTTTGAATATCCTGGAAATTCTTTCAAATGATTTGTAGTGACCCAAATTATCTTTTCCCTTTGTGCCAAATTCAGGTATCTACTTACTGGCTGGGGGAATTTGATTTTCAATGCAGCTCCCCATGAGCTAGAGCTCCTAATTCAATTCCTAGAGGAATTAACAGCACCGGATTCTAGTGCGGACCCATTATTATCATTCACAATTGTTTTCTTGACCCATGTCTTGCTCATTTCATTCTGGATCTCATTCACATCAATTTTTCTTTTGTCTTTGTCTAGTCTCTGCTCATCTAGTTTTCTATTTATCGAACCTCTTCTTTCATTAATCCTACTTCTACACAATCTTGCAATATGACTATATTTATTGCAATTAAAGCACACAATATTTATTTGCTCATATACTTGATTTCTTCTTGATCTGCACTGATTAGCCATGTGTCCAAATCCATTGCAAGAAAAACAGTAGTCATTGAAAGAATTGTCATTTCCTTTATTGTTAGGGTAATTCATTATCATACTTTTGCATTCATTTGATTTGTGACCATACCTCTTACACTTGAAGCATTGACCGGAGAAGGATGGATCATTTTGATTTACTTTGCTTTTGCACTGAGTAGATCTATGACCAAATTTATTGCAATTGAAACAATTGCCATTGAAGGATGGATATCTTTGAGCATTAGGTTGTCTTACCAGAGGTCTTCTAGGTTTGTTTCTTCCATTCCTTGGTTGGAAATTTCTTTGTTCATATCCAGAGCTTTCACCTTTCTCATATCCAAGACCATGCTTGTCATCGGCCTTTTTATGACCGTCAAGTAGTGCTTCAAGTTTAGCTGAGCTTATCTTGAACTTCTCCTTGTATTCATTCACAACTTCTAGGTCATTTCTGAGAATGACAATTTGCCTTTCAAGTTCTCTTTTGTTGTATCTGCTTTCTTGTAGGTCAAACTCTAGATGGCCAATTATTCTGTCCAATCTGTAGCATTCTTCAATTCTTTCTTTTAGGTTTGATTCAAGTCTTCTTCCTTTGCTCAATTTCTTTGGTTAGCCTTATTGCCCCAGATTCCATCTCAACTTTCAGAACAGTAACTTCTTTTGACAGCTTCTCACACTCCTTTGTCTTTTCTTCCAAGGCTCCATTCATGCCATTTTCTTCAGTTAAACTAGATAATTGTAGAAGTAGCTCCTTTCTCTTTTCCATAGATTTCTTTAATTTATCGTTTAACATTTCAATGGTATCATCAGCATCTTTAAGCTCATATTTCAAATTAATTACTTCTACTTTGGACTGATCAAGATCTTCTAGGGCCAACTGAAGTTGATCTTTGAGTGAGCCCATTGAAACTCCTTCCAATATCTTTCCTCAAGCTATTAGGCTTATTTCAAGGAACCTTGCTCTAATACCAATTGTTAGAATTAGGCTAGACAACTAAGAGGGGGGGTGAATCAGTTGTCCCAAAACTTTATCATTTGCAACAATATCACTTAAAACTAGTTAAAACATTCAAAGCATGAATCATCAACACATGAGCAGAAACAAATAAACACACATGACACAATGTTTTTTGGCGTGGAAACCCAGTTAAGGGAAAAACCATGGTGGGGGTTAACCCACAAAGATTATACTCTATTAAAAGTATTACAATTGGGAATGCACATGCATTCAGGCTCACTGCCCAGAGTTCACTGCTCAAAAGAAGGCTCACTACCTCCAGAAAGAAGATTACAATGAGTTTGAACTAATAATTAGCATCTACCAATGCAAGGATTTAGTTCCAGTTAAGCACAGAATACTAACTTGATACACTTCATCCTCACTCTGCCCTATTTACTATTCTGCTAACATCTGAACCTTAGATCTCTACCCTTTTCACACTTATTCCATAGTCCCATCACACACACTCTCAAATCACTTAAATCCATCGGCTATATATATCCACATCATGATATTCAATCACTTTTTAGTCAGCTTCAAGAACACTTAGAGCTTTGTTGAAGACTCTTCTCTGTCGGCTAAATCCATGCATAACTTGTAACGCGGACCAAAATTTGTATTCACAAATCATCAATCATGTTAGCCACTATCACTGGTCAGCACAAATCATCCAACTGACAATTTCCATTTATCTGGAACCAAGATCAATTACAAGGTTGGCCTATTCTTCTATTGTTTGCACTGTCAAACTATAACCCCATACTCAGATGCAAATAACTTTTGAATCCTTCATCATCAGAGGTTAAAATTCTAGATTTAGATTGCCCTGACAATCCTTATGACTCCTTTAGATCAGCGGCATACTCTGATTTACCACCGGAGAGATCCAGACCAAGATACCAGACCCTGTCAAATGCTCTATCTCTAGCTACCCAAACTTGGATAAATTTTGATTCTGACTTCTAGTATGAAAAAATTATGTTATGCAGATGAGTGGAATAGTCTTAGTTGCCATCGACGACAACACCTATCATGCGAAGCAGTGTCTCTTGCCAACATTTCTTGACCTTCACTGAAAAGGATGACATGTCAATCACCCAACCACACAATGCGTCTCTCCACATCGAAACCTTCATCCAAAAGCATAAAATAAAAAGGGTTCTAATCAATGAAGGAGCAGGTTTAAATATTTGTACCTTAAAGCTATTCCTTGCATTGGGGTTTTCAAAGAAAGCTATCAATCCTAAAAAGAAAATCACCATCAAAGCTTACGATGAAGAGGAAAGAACTTCAAAGGGAATCGTTGTTTTGCCTATCAGAGTGGGACCTATCGTAAAGGATGTAGTGTGTCAAGTGTTTGACATGGAACTTGCATATAATATTCTCCTTGGAAGACCTTGGATACACACAATGAAGGCGGTGCCATCAACCTATCACCAGTGTATCAAATTTCCCCATGATGGCCAAGAAATCACCATCCAAGGTGATCCTAATCCATTTCAATATTGCAAGTCTATACAATCTAAACCTGACGTTGTAATTCCCAATAACCATGCCTCTATTTCATCCTCATCCCGTGTTGACCCAAAATCACTACCTTCTTCCTCCAAGGCATCCGAACTCAAGGTTAATCTCAAAGACAAGGGTGTCAGAGAATATACCATTGCACAATTCTTTTGCCTAGCACAGTTACCCCTCTCTCCCAAATCTTATGGAAAATGTTCCATAAACAAACCCAAGACTCTAGAACCTCCCAAAGGTCCTTTTATTAAATGGGGAAGCTTATCAAATGAGAGTGATGAAAAGGATATCCTACAGTGGCTATACAAGGATGAAGGTAGTCAAACCAACTCACATGAACCACAAGGCCAAATGCAAACTAAACAGTATGGTCAAGGGTTCTCTATCTTGCAAAGGATGGGGTATGACGGCCATGGTCCCTTGGGTTTGAGAAAAGATGGTATTATTTAGCCTATCCAACCTTCTTCTTTAGCAACCTGAGACACTATAGGGCTAGGCTACACAAGCAAAGAAAATACCACAGGAAAGGAGAAGAATAAAGGAAAACAAAAAGAAATAGCTTCTACTAACCTAGTAGAACAAATCCATAGGCTACAAGCATGGAGTGAGACAGACTCTAATGAATATGAGTGGGATAGTCTCTCTTAACTATCTTGTGATGAAAAAGACATTGATGTAGTCCAACAGTATACCTCAACCCAAACAACTCATGAGGGACAAGGCTCACCATCTAGAACTCTAGAGTTTAATCTGCATAATAACGATAGTAAGTTTCGTGAGGAACGAATGATGTACCCCCTGACAGATCAACTAGTGGAGAGTACCATTGCAGGCATTGTCGATGCTTACAATAACCATACCAATTCCTCCATCTTGACCATCACTAGCCACGAACCAAACCAACCTGTTGACTCGTTACCATTGCTACATCCTGAACTCATAGATTGGTATTTATAAGACTCCACCCCTTAGCTAGATACCTTTCAGAATGATGAAGCCATCATTGACTAGCTAGAACTTAGAGAACATATACCTACAGGGGACCACAAAGCTAACTATGCCATAGAACTCAACAACAGGGCTTATTTTGGTGAGAGTGCCAAGCCATTCAGTCTCAAAAATGTAAAAATGAAAGATAGATCTAACAGTGAAAACCACTCTGCAGCAGTGTTAGATCATGAAAATAGTAAAAATATCAAAGACGTATCGAACGGTGAAAACCTCCTGAGGCGCCAAAGGATGAAAGGCTTGACACTCTTCCCAATTTAACACATTAGGAGAGATTCACAATCTTGATCGAACCGGTTAGCATCGGCATGGAGGGAAATCCAAGGATAATCCACATGGCAAAATCATTATCAGCACAAGAGAAGCCAGAGTTCACTGAATTCTTCAAAAGGAAACAAATCAACTTTGCTTGGTCATATGTGGATATGTCAGGGCTAGATCCAAATCTCATAATGCATCACTTGTCAATATCTCCAGAAGCTAAGCTAGTAAAGCAAAAACTATGAAAAATGCATCCGCATATCGCTCTCATGGTAAAAGAACTGAAGAAGTTGTTGGATGTGGGGTTTATCCATCCCATCGATTACCCAGAATGGATTTCAAACATTGTACCTATCTCCAAACCAGATGGAAGGATTCGCCTATGCAATGACTTCAAAGACATGAATAAAGCATGTCCAAAAGATGATTCCCTTTGCCCAACATTCACATTATTGTAGATCTCACATAGGGCACACTATGCTATCCCTAATGGATGGTTTCTCTGGATATAACCAAATCAAAATTACACTAGAGGATCAACACAAAATAGCATTCACATGCCCATGGGGTACCTACTATTGGTGCGTCATGCCATTCAGACTAAAGAATGTGGGGGCAACATACTAGTGGGCAATGACTATGATCTTTCATGACATGATGCACATAATCATGGAAGATTATGTAGATGATATCTTAGCGAAATCACTCACAAGAGAAGGACACTTGGTAGTATTAGACAAGATATTCACAAGATTGTAGCAATTTATGTTTGCCTCAACCTGAAGAAGTGTGTATTCGAAGTCACATCCGACAAGCTTCTCGGATACATAGTGTCCGCTAATGGAATTGAAGTCGACCCAGCTAAGGTAAAATCCATCATGGAAATGTCACCTCCCAAAAACCTCAATCAGTTGCAGTCTCTACAAGGAAAGCTACAATCTATCAGAAGGTTCATCTCCCAACTGGCAGATAAGTCTCATCCATTCACGCACCTCCTCCATAAGAATATTCCCTTCAAGTGGGATGACTCATGCGAACAAGCTTTTCAACAATTAAAGGAGTATCTAATGAAACCGCCTATATTGATGCCACCGATCCAGGGCAAGCTATTGCTACTTTACATCTCAACTACACCAACAACTCTGGGAGCTCTACTTAAACAGTAAAATCATGAAGAAAATGAACAAGCAATCTACTACATCAGCAAAACACTAGTAGGTTACGAGCTGCAATATACACCAACTGAAAGAGCATATCTTGTTGTTGTATTTGCTTCAAAAAAATGGAGGCATTATATGCTCTCACACTCCATCAAGCTCATAGAAAAGATTGACCCATTAAAATACTTTCTCAACAAAGCTACCCTAACAGGTAGTGTTACATCCCCAATTTTTGTCTCTCTATGCTTTTTACTTTTACTTGGACATAAGTAAATCTATTATGATGTTTAGATTAATGATAAGGAGAGACATGGATTATATTGAATGTCATTTATGAAATTATGGAAATGATTATGTTATTATCAATTTAATATTTCATTATGAGATTTGATTTATTATTTGAATAATGATGCACTAATCAGAATTTGTTTGGTTACAAGTTTGATATAGGATTACAGGTTTTAAGATGACTCATAGAGAAAAGAGAGAGAATCTTTCGAAGAGAGAGATATAGATCTTGGGTTACGAGTGGTTTATTTTCCAAAATGAGTATAAGTGTTTAATAAAAATGTGAGCCAATGTGTGGCAAGAGGTAAGTCTTGTCTTGTCAGTTTACTTTTGAACCCAATCGATAAGTAGTCGATATCTTTCGAATCTTTATAAGTCGTAGTATGTTGTCATAGTCATTAGTAACATAAACGATGTCATTTGTGTATGAATTGTGACCATTTACGTTTAACGTAAAAATTATGAAGTTATTGTCGTAAAATGGTTGTCTTATTATTATTAAGTCACTTGAGGTTTTATTGTCGATTCTTAACGTCAAGACATTTTTGTCGAGTTAAAATGATGTGATTTTTGCAGACGGATTGTGATGGGGAGAAAATCTCAACCCAATCACATTATTCATAATCCTTTGTCTTAATATTATCTTTTTATTGATTAAACCATAACTATCTAATTGAGGTGATGTTATGTGAATCATATTTGATATAATCAAATAAGTAAATGCTTATGCATCGAATGAGGATAATAACTCATGATAAGTTAATAATGTTTATGCTTGAGTAGCCAAAGGCTTACAAATAGGAGAGCCTTCAACAATATTAGTGGTGGATCAAACCACTTATTGGTGATCATTAAGTGATCAGCAATGGTTAATGATGTGTCGGCCTCTTCCAAAAAAAAAGGTAAGACTGTGGTATTAACTACCACAACTGACAAGCCCATGGGACAACTATCTCACATTGACATGTGGGAACTTTGCTTAAAAACTTGGCTTCAATTAGAACCAAATCAATTATGGACTCTTATGCATTCAATTAAGTTTGCAATTGAAAAGAGTGGAGGTGCAAAGTTGGGCGACTCTATTGGAGTCATGCATGAGCCTTTAATGACAATGACTCAGTCGAGTCGTTGGATATATATTAAAAGGAAATACTTGTGTAAAAGGGAGAAGGTAGATACGCAGAAGAAATCGTGGTTGAGAAGAGATACACAACCAGAGGTGTCGACTGTAGTGTTCTATCAGCAAATATTGCCAACTCTAAGACCATCAACTATCAGGTATTCCTCAGTTTCATGTGTTTAATAATAATGAGGAAATCAATTGATTCTTTTAGGATGTCCATCATTGTGTCTTAGATAGTTATATGAGTATGCCAGTGAGGTATATCCTCCTAATTTATTTTTGTATTTGTTAAAACTGATAGTGTCAATTATAGGAAAATGCAGATAGCCTTACAAGTAAACTATTTTGATCTATTTATGAAATCAATAAGGCATTGAATGCAATTTATATGGCCGATGCTTGGTAATACAAGTGAATACTTTGTCATAGTATTCTGAATAGACTATTTACTTATTGTTTTTAAACCAATAACATATCATATTGTAGTATGGAGGATAAATGATCATCATAGAAGAAGGTTGTCATAGTTGTCATGAGCTTGAAAAATAGTCTTCTTATTGAATAAGTTTGTAGCAACCAATGATATGATTATGAGATAATCATACAATAGACTCTTGAATTTTATTAGTATTGATTGAACTTTGATAGTTATACTCTTAGTCTTGAGTAGTATAGTTTAGACCTTGAGTCGGGGAAATATTATTTTAAAAGGATTTTCTTGTTTAATTTCTATATATATGTTGAAAAACAATTTCTATCCATGAGAAACTTAGATTCATAGGAATCTTTAGAAAACTATTATATCTCATCAAATGAAAGTAACTTAGTGATATTGTGGTAGATGGAAATAAGGTTTATAGGAGAACCCTTAATATCTATTTAACATCCTTGTTCATTTTATTCTTGGAGAGATCCAATACAATGGAGTAGACTAAGTCTAACTAGATAATAACCTTGTAAGGAAAGTATACAGGTGTATATCTTGTTTATATCACGTTATCAAAGGTATTTTCACACTCCTTTGTATAGGAGATATTATCTATTACAGAACTATAGTATTCTTAACCTTGGTTGAGATAACCAAAGGTTGATTGTGAATCTAGGTCCCCTAGAATGAGATATGTTTATATTGTAATATCATATTATCCAAGGGATTAATAGGTAAACCCTAGAGTTGCTTATGAACCAATTGAATAGTTATGTCATATAGACTTATCTAAGTCAAAGATACCATTATCTTGACACAATGATTAAACTATTTATGTAAACAAAGTTGGTAAGAATAAACTGCGGGAATAGGATAGTATCCAAGTTGAGTAGGGGTGGGTGAACACAACGACCACATTCATTATGAACATTATTGATATTAAAAAATTTGGCCAAAGTAATTCATTTGTTTTTTGCATGCATTGTCGGTTCACTATCCAGATTGCACTACCTATTGGAAATCATGCTTAGCTAGAGGGTATCTAGGGTTGTATGGTTGATAGAGTTGTGTAGGATACATCACTATGTACCTGGGAAAGGCAAATTGCCACTGGTCACCTTTGGTCTATATTCCTTGTGAAGGGCAGGGCCACTTGCTATGTGGAAGATGTGTGGGAGACCATCGGTCTATGGATGGAGGTAAATCACTGGAAAGATACTCTCTCTCCAAGCAGGAAACATGCCAGGACTTGTGATAAAGATGTCAGATATTAAGAAGTGGTATTTATTCCAAAATTTGTATAAGTATTTGATTTATAATTGTAAACATTGTAATTGAGAAAGACAATATGGTTGTATTGTATTTTGTAAAGAGAAATGTTGTAATTGTAGTTACTTGATTATATGTTGATTAAAAAGAAAAAATTTCACTATCTCATTTTTACCTTGTTGATTTACTCTATGGTAAATTTATGGTTTTACTATTTTTTTAGAACTTGGATGTTACAGGTAGAATATCAAAATGGGTCATGATACTCAGTGAATTTGACATTGAATATGTAGATAGACGAGCAATAAAGGGGCAAGTGATTGCAGATTAGCTGGCGGATGCACTTTTAACAAGTGACAACCCATTAAATTTTGAATTTCCAGATGAGTATATCTTTAGCATCACAACAACAACCCAGAAACTATACTTTGATGGATCATACACTCAACATGGGTCCAGAGCAGGTATCTTATTGATCACACCAAATGGAAACACCATACCAAAGTCCTACAGGCTACTCTTTCCATGCACTAATAATGTGGTTGAGTACGAAGCCATGCTCATCGGCATCAAGCTAGTAGTAGAATGAAAAGTGATAGAACTTGATGTATATTGCGACTCACAACTCACCATTAACCAGGTGAATGATGAATACCAAACAAAAGATGAGAAGTTAATACCATACAAGCATATGGTAGACGACTTCAAGGAATACTTTGTTGTCATCTCTTTTGCGCAGATACCAAGGTTGGAGAATAAAGAAGCAAATGCCATGGAAATGATTGCATCTCTCCTAGATATACCAGAAAACCAATCACGTTATGATTTCTTGGTAGAGCCAGTGTCCAATCTTGCATACGACACCCCCGAATCCCACATCATTTGTCACATTATAGGATCGGATTCTCCCCTATACGAAAAAGTATTTTCCTATCTAAAAGAGAATACCCTACCACCTAATCTCCCAAGTAACCAAAAGCGAACCTTCATTCACCAACCATCCCGTTATGCCATTATTGCCAACACCCTGTATCGACGAGGTCTAAATGGTACTCTCCTTAGGTGTCTCGATAGTAAGGAATATCAAACCGCCCTGAGTGAAGTAGATGAAGGTATATGCGGGACCCACTCTAGTGGTCCTATGTTGACTACAAAACTCATTCATATGGGATACTACTGGCCTACTATGCAAAAAGACTCATATCATTTTGTAAAAAGATGCAACAAATACTAGATCCATGGGAACCTAATACATGTACCAGCGTAGGAGCTACAGTTGTTAACGACTCCTTGGCCATTCTATCAATGGGGACTCAACTTAGTGGGCAAGATACATCCACCATCATCCAGCGGCCATAAATTCATCATAACTGCCACTGAGTACTTTACAAAGTGGATTGCAGTCGTACCCCTCACCAATGTCACAGGAAAACAAATTGCCTCTTCCATCCTGAACTACATCATTTACCAATATGGTATCCTCTTATCCATTATCACAGATAATGGGTGACCATTCAAAAAATTAGGATGTCAAAGAACTGTGTGACAAATTCTGCATCCAACACCACTTTTCCACCCCATATTACCCCCAAGGAAATGGTCAGGCAGAGGCATCAAATAAAACCATCTTAAAAATCCTAAAAAAGACTGTCATTGATGCTGGTCATGATTGGCACATCCAATTAAATCCCGCGTTGTGGGCCTACCACACAAGTATTCGCACACCCATAGGTGCAACACCATACTCCCTAGTCTACGGATCTAAAGCCATCTTGCCCATTGAAGTTGAGATCACATCCTTGCAAGTGTCGTTAAAATGCGTCATATCTGATGAAGAATACAGAGTTTCTAGACTTCAAGAATTAGAGTTGCTCAAAGAAAGAAGGCAACATGTCTTTAATCATCTCAAGGCTTATCAACAAAGGATGTCCCGAAGTTACAATCACAGAGTCAAAACTTAGGTATTTCAAGTTGGTGACCTAGTCCTCAGAGAGAGTCCCAGGAATCAGCAAGATAGAGAGAACAAAGGTAAGTTTGAATCCAACTGGCTAGGTCCCTATGTCATCATTGATGCCTATGGATCAGGTGATTATCAATTGGCTACATTAGAAGGTGAGCTATTCGATGATCCCATCAACAACATGCATCTTCGCAAGTTCTACACCTAAACCCAAATGTAACGGATAAGAAATAGCAAAAAAGAATTAGAAAAATGACAAAAATAGCAAAAAAATCAAAAAAATGGAAAAATAAGAAAAAAATTGTCCTCTGGTGAAAACCTGGTAAACAGGCACCTTGGATAGACACCATGATGAAAACCTGGAAAACAGGCATCATGTGTATTTTGGCTATCATGCAAATAAAAGTAAGTGGTGAAAACTTGGTAAATAGGCATTACTTGTGATAAACCACCTCCTCCATCTTTTCAGACCTTGTTCCTCATTCATCCCTCCTAACTCCATCCACCCAATCACATCGAGGTACCTACCATGGCTTTTTGTTTGCTTGTCCTTACCACCTTCTCCCATCAGGTTATCGATCCAAGCTTGCATCCATCTTGTCATCCATCCTACGCTAATCCATTGAACCATTATCAAACTACGTCGCCTCTAAGCTATCACGTAGGGAAGGCCATCATCAATGTGCCCGTGAGGCTCCTTCCCATCCAATCCAACCCATATCACCCATCATTTTGTCCTTCCAATCCCACTTTTCCCATCACCTAGGTCCTAGGTGTTAGGGTTAGCTAGTAGAAGATATCAATTAAATGCAAATAAAGATTAAACAGAGGAATGGAAATACACAGAAATAATAACAGCGAGAGACAAGTTTTAACATGGTTCACCCAAACTCGGGCTACATCCACCAAACAAAGAGTCCAATAATATTATCTAGTAAATCAAACCAATTACAACCAGCAATCCCTGCAACTCAATACCGCTGCAAATTCTACAATACATCAATCAAAACCCTAACCCTTAGCCGCTTTTATCAAGTTTTTTGTCAGTTACAAAAATAGGGTTTTCTTATGTCGGCCAATGAAAAAATAAGTCTTTGTGCCTTTATAAATTAATAAAAAATTATGTGAGGTTTTGAGGGTGATGCCCCCGAGTCCCCACAAGGGCGTTGCCCCTCGACCCCATCCTGTATCGCCATAGGGAGTGCACCAGGGGCGTTGCCCCTTGACCCAGTAGGAATTTAGGGGGAAATTGCGTCGATAAAAGTGGGGTAAATTTAACCTCTGAGTCTGATTAGGCTCCATATAACAACACTAGGTCCAAAAAGTCCACACCTCAAACTACATTGCCTCTACGTCATCACGTAGGCAAGGCCATCATCGATGAGCCCCCGAGGCACTAGGTCAGTCCCTTAGGGCCCATTTCTTCATGTCTATTTGTCAGTTCATCTGTAATAAATCAATCCTTTACTTGACTAGGGGCATTATCCTCAACCTAGTTGGAGAGTTGGATTCTTGAATGTCACAAAACCTTAGAGGAGCAATAAGGATCACGATACTATCACCAGATAGCAAGCAACATTACAAACACACTTTTTCAACAGAACGCTTGACGCAAGAACTAGACCTATAAACAAGACACAATGGACCTCAACCACCATGATGATTGTATCTATTTTAGTTGCAAGAAAACATAACTATGGCAAGAAAATTTGTGCTTATCAAAAAGGTTTACGTCGCAGAGTCTTGATTTTTGTTATTATGTCTTTCTATGCTACTCAAGGATGTCAAAAACTAGAGGAGCTATGATGGGGGCATAATTATCTTATTTGTTTGTTGTTTGTGTTGATTTAAGGATAGACAACTAAGAGGGGGGGTGAATCAGTTGTCACAAAAATTTTGTTCTTTATTTACTTAAAACCTTCTTATATTTCAACAACATATCAAAGATTCAATCATGGAAGCATAATGCAATACTTCAAGAGCAGAAACAAACTTAACACAAATAAAACCAATATTTTAACGTGGAAAACCTGGTTAAGGGAAAAACCACAGGGTGACTAACCCAAGATTATATTCTCTATTAAAAGAATATGAGAAATGAAATGGCACCTGCCAATTAGGGCTCACTGCTCGAGCACACTACTCACAAGAGGCACATTGCCTACAAGAGACTCACTGTCTACAGAAGAAAATAAATATTACAAACTTGAACTAGAAGTTAGCATCTTCATTATGCTTGAGTCAGTTCCATTAAAGCTCAACACCTCTGCTCTACTTTTCGCTCCTCTCTCTTACCACCTTCTCATCATGACCACTCTAGATACATTTGAACAACTTTGCAATTCTTATTTATACATGACATCGACTTTGGTATGATCATCAAAGTCAGCACAACATACACTTATTTTATTATAGAGAAATTACTAACATACAACTTGACTTATTACAAAAACTTCATGCGTGTTACTACACTGTCGACCACACATAGCTGGGACTTCAATCTTCTTTGAGGAATACGCCATGCCTCGCAAAACATCTTCAAGATTATCCGTAACAAGTGCAAATCATCTAGTTGGCTAGGACTTGGAAGACACCATTACCCGGAGGTAAACCTTCAATTACAAGCTCAATCTTCAATGCATACCACCAACATGAACTGGACACAATCTAGAGATCTCCACAAACTTGCTTGAAACACCAAGAACATCCACACAACTTTTGCTTACTGTAATCATTTGCATCTTCATATGGAATCTCAAGAACACATCTGGTCATCACTGTCACACTAGAAGGATCACTTGCAAACCTCCAAACCATAAGCCAATCGAGTTGTTAATTCAAGTTAGCTTTCCAAACATGCCATCAGATCCACAAAGCATGATATTGCATTTCTAAATCTCACCAAACCTATTTGTGCCACTCTGTCACCACTGAACATCTATCGGAACAATTTCTACTCATATACCCATAACTTCTTCAAACCTTCATGCGGACCTTTGAAATCTTGACTGGACAACCTTCAAACACGTATCTACAAACCCTTTGATCTGCATACTCTGATCTTCAACTATTTGGGATCTTTGCTTCATAGGACCTCACTGTCTTCACTATTCTTCTCTATTTCTAATGGGGCTAATTTTCTCAATATCCTTAGCACATAACTCATCCAATTCTTGACATCAATGCAACAGGAGTATGTTGACATCAATGACAACACCGTTTAGGGCCATACTTGCAATAGTTTGTGGATCAATCTTTAGTAATGTGATGACTTTGTCTAACGACATGATCGGCAAAAGATCATTGAGGACGTTCTAGGTCTAAACATGAAACAGGGCAATCCTTGTCTGTTGACATGCAATGCATACTCAGGTCATCTAGATTCAATTTTGAGTAGATGCTTGTATTAACTTGCTAAATCAAAATCCATGCAAGTAATACTCAGGTCATCATGGTTTAATTATACCTAGATGCTTGTATTTTCTTACAACATTTTTAAAAGCTCAATGATGAAACAAAGTACTTCAAAGACTTGTATACAAAGATGACATAATCCACATCCATACATACCAAATTTGTATTTCACCTCATTTATAAGCATTCCATAAATACCACTTATCCAAGTGTCTTAAGATCCAAAGTCTTTTCTTTCATTTGTCCAAATTTATTCTTCTAATCAATTCTTCCATCAATCCATTCATCCTTGTCCAATCAATCCAAGCAATAATCCAAATGCAAGCCCATCCTTAATCCATAACAATCAAGTAAAGTTAATCTTGTCAAATTATCCAATCGCAATCAGTGGTCTTGATCCTAATCTTGTCATAAACCAAGTCAATCAATCATAATTATTAGTGGGATATATCTTTCCCACGTCTTTGTGTTGATCGAGGGATATATTGTTCCCCGCAATGACAACACTATCATTGATCGTTATCGAATAATCATTGGTTTACAGCTAGACAGGGGCAATACCTTGTTTGTTCTTGTATCATTTGTGCATACTTGCTTGCTTGCTAGTGTGTGTTATCATTTTATCTTGCATCACGTGTCATTTAGCTCTTTCATTCCATCCCTTATCTTACATCAACCAATTTCTTCACCTGTCTATCTAGTCAACCTAAGTGCTCAAACCTATCTCATCGTGAGATCGTCCATCATCCAGTTGTCACATTCTTCCCATCTAATCTCTTGAGGGGCCATCCTATCGTCAGTAACCTAGGGCAAACTGGGGCATGTATCAAATCACAAAAAAAAATTATTTCTTTGAAATAACGTGATAAAACACATTGCATCAAAGAGTGGCAAAATGTATACACCTAAAAATGGCTAAGTCGAATTAAATAAATATTTTAATATTTATCTTAATTCCTATTCCTCTATCAATTAAATAAATATCCTAATTTATTTAAGTGATTCACATCGCTCCAATAATTAAATAAAATCTATTTATTTAATTAAATTCCCTAATTCTTCTAATGTCCCACATACATAAATAATCTTACATTATTTAATTAATCCTAAATTCCTCTATCCTAAGTCCTAATTCCATAAATCCACCTCACCTTTCCACATCACCTTTCCACCTCACCATGTTGCACATGTAATTAAATATTTTAACATTTAATTAGCTAATATTCCCTCACCCACATGTCATATTTATCCTCCAGTCAAATTAGTTAACTCATCAATCAAATCTATTAACTAATTAGTCAATTGAGTTCACTGGTCAATCTATTCTATTGACTCCTCAATCTGTTCTGTTAACTGGTCAATCATCTCAGTTAACTCCTCAATCTATTATGTTAACTCCCATAACTCATGAATAAGGCTTGGACACTTGTCCTCTTCTGATTCACGCACATTCCCTCAAGTCTTCTCAACCATACACATCACAGGTAATTCCTCCAGTCATGGATCTATTGATACTTGGATTTGGTCTTCCCTCAACCTATATAAGCAAGGTTCTCACACCCATTTGTATCCATCTAAGCTTAAGCAATCTTACTCAGCAGGAATCATTACAGTGTGCCTTTGTCAAAGTTATCATCCACTTGCATTCACACAACATCATTATCAAAATCTTCATCCAACGATGTCTCCATCAATCCATATTCATTAGTATTGCATTTGTAGTATCATCTCCATTGCATAATCCACTCATAGCCATTCTACTGTTGTCATCTTCAACAGCAAGAAAGTGCACACTTCTAAGAGCTCCGTTACCATCAAGATCAAGAGGAGATAGGCGAACAATGGAAGCATAGAGGTAAAACGGTCTTTGAAGGTATATTCTTGGTTTATTTGTGTTTACATCACTTTCTATTGAGTTATTGGATGATTAGTTGTTTCATACTATTGTTCACATTTTCCACTAACAAAAGGTAGTGGAAAGTGATCCTTTCTAGTGGTTGTGTTTAGCTCCCTATAGTCCACACATACCCTCCATTTGCCTCCTTTCTTAGGAACAATGACTAAAGGTAACACCCATTGGCTGTCAGAAATAGGGTAACTGAAGCCTACATCAAGTAGTTTTTGTAGCATAGTTTTGACTATTTCTCGCAAGGCAGGGTTCATTCTCCTTTGAGGATGTCTAATTGGCTTCAAACCATCATTTATGTAAATCCTATGCATGCACAAGTCTGAATCAATTCCCTTCATGTCATTGTAGTCCCATGCAAAGGCTGATGAATGTGCCTACATCATAGTGGTCAGGGAATTCTGTTGTTCTTCAATTAGGGCATTGTTAATACTGAGTAGTTTACCTGGCATGATCTCCAATGTCTTGGAAGATGATTGCATAGAAGAAAGATCATATCCACTAATGTTGGGAACAAACTCTTGTGGCAGTAAAGAGTGGAAAAGTTGGGATATGTCTTCTGAGGAGTTTGCAGGTATAATATTCTGTAGTGGATCTTGCAGACATGCCAGATAATCTTGTTGTTGCGGGTCCCTACCATAGTTGTTCTATATAATGTGGTCAATTAAATCATCCTCATCTCAGTTTGCTAACAGTGGGTTGCATTCAATGGTCATGAGAGTTTGTAGGGAATAGTCATCCTCTTCTTCCAAGGTAGGCCATATAACTTGCTCTAGATTGTCATGAGGTTGGACTAGTGGATAGAGGACCAACTTCTTGGTTATAGTTCCATTTGATATTATCATATTTCCAGACCTACAACCTATGACTGCATCAACTGTTGCTAACCATGGTCTGCCTAAGATAAGTGGATATCCTGCAAGGTTAACCTTTAGCTGCAAGACTATGAAATCTGCAGGATACTCCCATGAGTCTAATGCTATGACTATATCTTCAATGATCCCCTCAAGTTCTACTATGGACCTATCTGCCAACTGTAAAATAGTTGGTGTAAGCCTGAGGTTAGGTAGTTGAAGTAACTGCATTGTTTCCTTAGTCATGATATCAATGGCTGCCCCTAAGTCAATCAAGGTATTTTTGATAAGGGTCCTATTTATCTTAACATCCACTAATGGGATGCCAAGGTCTATGTATTTAGGAACAGTTATGTTCCCTAGCATGATATCAGCAAGGTTCCCTAAGACATGGACTGTTCGAGGATCCTTCCTTTTCTCCCTAGCTTTTTAAGGCAAAGGTCCCTTACTGTTTTGGTATAAATTGGAATCTCCTTGATAGCTTGAATGAGGGGGATTTTGATATTGACATTCTTGAGTTGTCCTAATAGCTCTATCTTAGCTTTGGTATGATGTTTTGTAATGGCTAAATGCTCAAGGAAAGGAGGCTCTGGACTTGAGATAGTCTGATTTACCTGATTTGACTCAGGTTCCAGAGATGAATTGTCTAAAGCTTCATCTATGGGTTCCTCATCTACTATCTCAGTAATTTGGGGAGATGAAGGCCCAGCTAATGTTTTCCTTGACCTGAGGTGGACATCACTCACCTCTACTCCATAAGTGGGGTATTGAATAGCCTCGTTAGTGTATGCATGTTGGACAGGCTTGTTATTGGGGTTAGGTGCAGGTTGGGCAGGCAGTTATGGTGCTCTTGGTGGCTAAGATGGTGGGTTTGATGGATTGGGCATAATAGCTTGTTGTTGTGGCTAAGAAGGCAGCAAAGGTTGTGGGAAATTCATATTTTGGTTTTGCCATTGTTGTCCCTTTTGCCATTGTGGTTGCCATTGGTTTTGCTATATTGGCCATTGAGGGTTGTAAATAGGTCCTTGGAAATTTTGTTATGGTCATACATTTGGTTTCTGTTGATTCTAGTTTTGCTGAGGGTTTTGCCATTGTTGAGGGTTTTTCCATTGGTTTTGGTTATTTGGCCAAGGCTGGGAGTTCCAATCAAAGAAACTATGATTACCAATTAGAAATGATGCATTAAAACTTAGAGGGTCTTGTGGCATACCTCAACTTGGTTTCCATGACTTTCTTTGTGCAACATAGAACAGCTTCCCATCTTCACTTTCAAATGGTTGAAAATGCAGTTTCTCTAATTTGTCTTCTATAATACTAGCCACCCTTTTGCACTTGCAATTGGCTTTCCTTTGTCTACAATTGGGGCAGTATTTAGTAAGTATTGCTTCAGCCTCTTCCTACTTCTCCAAATGTAGAGTGTCCAACTAAGTAGCTAGGTGACTTATAATATCTTCTTTCATGATGGCCAGTAGGTTGCTCAATTCCACCCTTGAAACTGAATTAGATGTCTTGCCAATGGTAGATGTTCTTTCTCCCCTTATCTTCTTGGTAAAGGACCTTGAGTAGTTTCTGCAAACTCTACAGACATCTTCAAAGGGTAATTGAGACACATCTCCTACCCCAATAAGAATAAGGGCATCCATGCCGTCATCATTAACTCCTCTCAAAAATACAAGTGTTATCTCATAAAGTTGCACCCTTACCAAGTTGCAGAACTTGGTACTTTAGAGGAACATGGAAACACTCCTATGGCTGTGGGTCACCTAGAAATTAGAGTGAATCTCTTAAGAAGGCTGGCTTCCTAGCTGGTTATCACCTAAACTAATGAATTTTGTAGAGAAAAGGGAAGGAGGAAACTCAGAAAACTAAACTGAAAATGAGAATAAAAGAGTGATACACCAAACTGACAAAGACAATGAAATCCAAACTTCCATACACTTGGTTCAAATTGACAGAAACTAATTTTGCACAATTTGTTATGGTATTCTTTTGCATAAATATTTCACTAAATGGTTAAGGATACAATAACTTGCAAAAGGAAAAGAACTTCACAATTAACAAGTTATATGTGCTCTATCAACACAATCATAACTTGCATTAGCTTTCTATTTGGAGCAAAGGTATAACATATGAGACAAAGTTACAAGGAGATTAGGATAATTTCACAAATAACTTGATCAATCATTCAACATACACAAGACTGCAAGAACAAAAGAAAGGTAAGAATTTCATCACTAGAAACAACTAAGGTATCCACTGAATTCCATGTCCAAAGATGAATGAGTTACAAACTGTCAAAATTAGAGCAAGGATTGTCAAAATCACTAGTCTCCAAAATTGCATAATCAGAACTAACTACAAAATGAGTCACATAAGTGACTATATCCACAACTCCTAGTGGTTCCACCAAAAAAGGTTCCAAAAACCACCTTGGGTCGGATGCCCTCAAAAAGCCTAGAATATAGCACCTAAATCTCCTCCAAAAGAGTTCACAATGAGAGAAAAAGTCAATCATGACTTGGTCTAACATGATGATACATGAAACAAACCCCTAAAAGGCTCTAAAAGCAATAAAACATCTCCTAGGTGCTCTCAAAAGCATTCAAACCAAATGCTAACTACCTCCATGACTCGGTCAAACCACTCAGCCCAAGGGCAAACAAATAGCTATATATTTGGCATGTGTTTGCCAATCTCTTCCACTCTCCTATATGCTTGGCATATGCCAAGGTATAACAAGGTCACTCAATGCCATAAATATGCTTTTATAACCCTTTTGCATCCAATAATAACAATAAACTTAAATGATTTATAATGTCATCATTCAAGTTTAATTGTTTTACATCTTGATTTTAATGCAAAGAAAAGAAAAGCACTAGCAAATAGGGGATAAAGCATTATAAAAAGTCTTAAAAGACTTTATGTTGCATCATGTCATATATCACAAGGCAAAACACCTTACAAAAGCCTAAGGGCTCAAGTGTTAGACCATGGGCTTATTAATGAAAAGATGCAAAAAAAAATTTTTAAAATGACAAAAGCCCATCGGACTCTTAGGGCTCAAACCCTAAAAGACAAAAGGAAAAAACTTTGCAACTTTTCATTTTGCATTTTCTTGCATCTGTGTGCACCTCCATGAGGGTTTGCTGCTTGAGAGCCCTGTAGAGGTTTACTTGTTGTTTTGAAAGGTTTTCAGCTACAAATCTTGGTGAATAACCTTGAACAACCCCAAGTGAGTAAAGTAAATCCACTTTTTGAAGCTAAAACTATAAATTTTATGTTATTTCTGCTACTTTGCTCCACTATATATAATAAATGTTTTTATTTTCTCTCATGGTTGCAGCCATACAAACTATATTTCTCTTGAAATAGCTATAGAAATAACATAAAATTTTGTTTCTTTGTAATATGCTTCTATATTACCATGCTTTGCTCATATTATGTCAGCTTTTTTCCTTCTGAAGAAGACTGAAACTTCTTGAAGTTGATCTATATTAAAGTTTTGAAGAAACAAAACCTTCACTATATACAAACCTTCTATGTGTCTTTGAATGGGTTCTAAGAGCAAACTCTACTCTCCTGTAGCAGCAAGTTATTGACAAAACACTCATTCTGATTCATATATGTATCTCTAGAGCAGTCATAACATGTTGAATCTTATAAGGTTTTCATGATACAAACCCTTGACTATATATATACTTTCTCTGTCTAGTATGTTTAGTATACACATGAAATGTAAAATATATTAGGTTTTGTAAAACAAAACCTTGACTGTGAAGCTTGGACATCTCTTGTATACATCGTCATCCTTCTCATAACTGTGGATACACTTTCTTTTAGCATCATATGCATATAATATGAAATGTTGAAATATACCACATCCATGTAGAGTTTGAGCATATCCTGTCACTGACGATGAAGACACACTACTACCCCTCTTTGATTTCATTAGGGTTTGGTTTATAAAACCCTAGCTTTCTTCTATAACAGCATATGCAAGTCACCTTTATCTTATACACCCATCACTATATATTTGAACTATCTATGTTGATAATGTTCATGACTCTTGTAGCTATATATATGTAATCTTGGACTGTAGATGTACTTGGCCTGCCTTTATATCTGTGTATCAGTTATGAACTACATTCTAGCATCTACACTTGTATTATTTGAAAACTTTCTTGTAAATAGCTTGTATGATTTCCACATTGCTCCCATAGCTTCAAATCCTGTATCTTTTGTTCTATAGCAGCATAGATATATGTTAATTAACTATAGATCTTCATTTTGTGACAGTCATTTGATGTTAAATGATTGCTCCCTTATATCAATTATTATCTCTGCCTTTCCTTGACTGCTCTATGGTCTTTGTTTAACTAATGTAAGTCTTAAAGTTCAAACTTCTATCAAAGATTAAGAAGCATACATTTGTGTTCAAGATCCTTACCTATGAAGGATTTGAGAGATCTTTCCTTTCTTCAATTACACTTGACTATCTATCCTCTTTTCATGACTGTTTCCTATGGTTGAAACTGCCATGACCTCTTTTCTGCTCTTACACCCTTACTTCTCTATTAACACAAAAGGGGAGCATGATGGGCTCAACCCTTGTGGGAGCCCATTTTAACCCACATGCTGAAATTAGATAAACAAGTCAGTAACATAACTTTCTCTATACCTGCATAGGAAACAAACATGTTAGGAAAATATGTGCATGTGATTGATGTTTCTTGATTATCCTATTGCTTTCTTGAGGGTCTATGTGATGTTGATTGCTTTATTTCACTTAAAATTCAGATTGTATGTTTATAGATGCATGGGCATATGTTGTATGATGATTCATCCTTGCTCTAACATCATTTTTCTCCTTTCAATGTAGATAACTAGAGGCAACAAGGAGATAGCAGCTAGGTGCAAGACATGCAGACAACATGGGATGACGCAAGACAAAACAAACAGAACCAAGACTCATCATTCAAGCAATGACGAGTCACCCTATACCATATGCACATTTATTTCCTTAATTCTCTATAAATGTATAGTCTTTCTTTTCATTTTCAATAAATTGGTTAGTTTCACGGCTTGTGTGAGACCTTAAACATTTATTTTTTCAATAAAAATTACTTCTCTTCTAAAATATTTGTACAATATTTCAAATAATTTATGCATCTAAAATGCAAATTGGCACTGTAATCTTAATTTGTTTTATTTGTGCACATGGATATAATACAGCAGAAATAAAAATATACCTTTCTCTTCTTTAAAACTTCAAAAGCTCTACCTGATTGAGCTAGTAGTGAAAATAGGTAACAACAAGCTTCAAAGATTCTTCTGAGAGTTTATTCTGTGGGTTTTTCTTTAGGTAGAATTGGAACCTTTCTACATAATCTTCCAATGGTTCATCCCCTTTTTGAGTCATCCTGAAGATGTCATCTCTTCTCCTATCAATTCCTCTACAATAATCTTGGTATTTCTCCAAGAATTTTGTTTTCATTGTGTCCCAATCTGGAATAGCATCTTTGCCTAGTCTCATAAACCATCTCAAAGCAGTATCCTTTAAAGTAGCAGGAACTAGCTTGAGCCTATGAGCATCAGTTGTGTAGTCATAGCTTCTACACAAGACATTAAACTCAAACAAGAATGTATCTAGATCCTCAATCACCAAACCATAGAAGATTGGTAATGTTGAAGGAGGTATATTTTTCAAAGCAACAACCCTTTCTTGGTTGGTAATTGGAAACTCAAAAGTCACATGTTCTGGTGGATCATCCACTGCATTAGCCATGGTTAGGAAGGTTCTTTCTGTATTATCAGTAGATGTTGATTAGAGGGAAAATTCTTCTTCGGTAATACCCTCGCTCTGATCAGTGTAGTCACCAATATATGTTCTAGCTTGTTGGGTTGATGGGAGAAACCTTCCCAAAGTATCTCTCTGCCTCCACATACAATAGATATGACTGTGTATAGCAACGGCTCCTACACAATGTTAGTGGAATGTTCTAGTATTTGATAGGATGAAACCTAAGTATCCTATCTTCGGAAAAGCAAAATGTTTAAACTAGGAAAGATTGGAAATAATAGGATTCTTTGAAAGTAGCACCATCCCCAGCAACGGCTCCAAAAATGTAGTCTTTGCTATGTCTAGTAAACTTGGTGGCAATCACACAATTCAAAGGAACAACCTAACTGAATAGTCCACTATCACCCTTGAAAAGACCTTCATTGAATTATCAACCAAGGCTAGTAAGCTTGTGATGGCATTAACACTGTATGTGCTTTTAAAGATCTTAAAACTACCTAACTCATTTTAATACAATATTGCAATTGCTAGGAAAACTCAAAACTATATGACAACAAGGAAAGTAATGCTGGTACTATTTCTATGGGTACATATAACAAAAAACTATAACTGATTATTGTTAAGGAATGGACACTAAATCTTAACTAGATATTAATAATCTGAACAAACATTTTACACTCTGTAGTACAATAGGGTTAAATAGTTAGAATATCTTCAAGAATCTAATGTATTTATAAATTGACTGTTGAAGTAAAGTAACATACAAGAAATGGAGTGAGGGACAATTTGTTAGACTTAGGGCACACAACTGAGAGGGGGGGTAAATCAGTTGTGCAAAACTTTCTTCCAATTAAACACTTAATTCCATTTTGCAATTCAGCAGTATAATAATAAATCAATCATGGAAACATAATGGAACAAATTAAGAGTAGAAACACATCAACACATGAGACACCAAGATTTTGACGTGGAAAACCTGGTTAAGGGAAAAACCATGGGGTGATTAACCCAAGATTGTATTATCTGTTAGAAGAATAGAAAGAACAAAATGGCACATGCCAATTAGGGCTCACTACCCGAGCACACTGCTCACAAGAGGCTCACTGCCTACAAGAGACACACTGTATACAAAGAAATAACTATCACCTACTTGAACTGGAAAATAGCATCTTCACCATGCTTGAATCAGTTCCATTTAAGCCCAATACTTATGTTCTGCCTTTCACTCTCCTCCTCACTACCACACTCTTATCTCTACAAGAACAACTTTGAAATGACTTCGCAACCCCTTATTTATACAAGACATCAACTTAGGAATAATCATCTAAGTCAGCAAACATCTATAAGAACATCCACAAGATGTTAACTTATCCGGTCGGCCAGTCTCAGGAAGAACACCATCATCTGGAGGTTATTCTTCAATAGCGAACTCCAACTCTAATGCAGACCACTAACACACACTAGACACAATCCAAAGTCCCTCACAAGGTTGCCTGAATCACCAAAAACATCTACACTTCATCTGCATACTGAAATCCTTCTCTCTTTTATCCAGAACCTCAAGAACACAGTCTGTCACCAAAGAATGGATACTTCTGAACCTTCAATTCATGAACCAATCGAGTTGACACATCACAAGGACTTCCTCAACACTCCCTCAAATCTACAGAGCAGGAAACTGTACTTCTGGATCTCACCGGACCTGTCTGTGTCACTCTGTTACCTCTGAACACCTACCGGAACTGGTTTACTTGAGCAGCCACAACTTCTTCATATCTTCATACGAACCTCTGAAATCTCTACTAGATCACCTAAAGACACATATCTACAAACCCTTTAATCAGCATCCTCTGATCCTCATCCTATCTTGGACTTTTGCCTTACTATCATCACTGTTCTTCACGGTTCCTGATTGAGACTAATTTTCTCAATATCCTCAGCTCACGGCTCATCAAAACCTTATCATTAATGCAAAAGGAGTATGTTGACATCAATGACAACACCAGTTAGGCCCACACTTGCAACAATCTCCCCCTTTGTCATTGATGGCAACATATGATGTGAAAAATTGTTTTAACCATCAAGACAAGAACTTCTTCTTACTGTCACAGCTCCCCCTATCAGCAACAACCATTCACATGTCTTCTCTCCCTTTACTGCTCCCCCTTTGATTAGCAACCACTTGTTTTTCACATGTCTTCTCTCCCCCTTTGACATCAATGGCAAAGGGAACATACTTGCAATTCCAACACTTCAGAATCATACCTGCTGCTCCCCCTGAGTAGCAGCTCCCCATCAATCTGGATCACAAGATATGACTATGATATCCACCGGATTGATGCACCTCAGTGCACCTTAGTTCATCACCGAAGGGGCAATAACCCCTAACTTCTCCCTGAGATACTCAAAAGAGTCCTTAGCTAGAGGTTTAGTAAAGATGTCCGCAATCTGATCCTTGGAAGGCACAAACTCCAATCTTACTTCATTCTTATTCACTTGCTCTCTCAAAAAGTGAAATTTGATGGATATGTGTTTAGTTTTTGAATACAACACTAGATTCTTAGATATGTTTATTGCACTTGAATTATCACAGAAGATTGTGATAGGTTCCTCATACTCCACTTTGATATCTCTTAGCATCTGCTTCATCCACAAAACTTGAGTGCAACTACCTACTCCTACAATATATTATGCTTCAGTTGTAGACAGAGATATTGCTTCTTGTTTCTTTCTTAGCCAAGAAACCAATCTCTTCCCCAATAAGAATGCTCCTCCACTGGTACTCTTCTAGTCATCCACATCACCTGCCCAATCCGCATCTGTATATGCATGAAGAGAGAAATCATGATCTCTAGGATACCACAAACCATACTCAACTGTCCCTTTTAGATATCTAAAAATCCTCTTGATTGCCATGACATGAGATTCTCTAGGATCAGCCTGGAATCTAGCAACAAGACCAACAGCCTACATAATGTCTGGTCTAGTTTGAGTGAGATAAAATAGTCCTCCAATCATTGACCTATACTTTGTCTGATCAACCTTAGGAGAGTCATCATCTTTGCTCAATTTACATCTAGTTTCCATGGGAGTATTCATTGGTTTTGAGTCTTCCATCCCAAATTTCTTTAACAATTCTTTCACATATTTGGTCTGAGAAATGAAGATTCCTTTCTTTGTTTGAGTGATTTGTAGACCCAAGAAGAAATTCATTTCACCAAGCATGGACATCTCAAATTCACTTTTCATTTGATTTGTAAAATTTTTACACATACTATCTCTTCCTCCAAAAATGATATCATCAACAAACACTTCAACAATCAAGATGTTTTCATGATCAATTTTAAAATACAAATTACTGTCAGCAGTACCTTTGTTGAAACCAATCTTCAAAAGGTGCTTATCCAATCTTTCATACCAGGCTCTTGGGGCTTGCTTCAGTCCATACAGTGCCTTTTTCAACTTGCAGACCATATCACCATGATCAAACAATTGAAATCCATCCGGTTGCTCTATATACACTTCTTCTTCCAAGTCATCGTTCAGGAAGGCAGACTTGACATCCATCTGATATACCTTGAAATCCTTGAAGGCAGCAAAAGCAAGAAATAACCTGACTGCTTCAATTCTTTCCACCGGAGAAAAAGTTTCTTCAAAATCAATTCCTTCTATTTGATAATATCCCTTGCAAACCAGTCTGGCTTTATTTCTGATTACTTCATCAACTTCATTCAGTTTGTTCTGGAAAACCCATTTTGTTCCAATCACATTCTTGTTTCTAGGTCTGGGAACAAGATCCCAAGTGTGATTTTTCTCAATTTGCACCAGCTCTTCCTCCATTGCTTTAGTCCAGTTTTCATCATTGCAAGCTTTATTCACTGTCTTAGGTTCAATATTTGAAATCAGACAATACTCTTCTAAATCTTGAGCAATTTTCCTTCTTGTTTGTACTCCTTTGCTTTTATCACCTATGATCTAATCTTCAGAGTGGTTCAGTCTTACATACCTGGGAACTTTGGGAATTTCTTGCACTTCTAAATCTTGATCAGGCTCATTGAAACTCATCTCTTCTTCCTGTTTTACCGGATTAGTTTGAATCTGACTCTCAGAAGATTCTTGGGCTCCTTGAATCAGAACACCATTCTGATCATCTTCATCATACTCATAAAACCTTGAGGGTTTCTCAATTCCCTCATCAACCTTCACATTTGTACTTTCTATCATCTTTCTCAATCTCTTGTTATAACACCGATATGCTTTGCTTTGAGTAGAGTAACCCAAGAATATTCCTTCATCACTTCTAGCATCAAACTTGCCTAGATCTTCATCTCTTTTGATGTAATATTTGCTACCAAAGACTCTGAAATATCTTACAATAGGAGTAATGCCAAACCAGAGTTCATAAGGAGTCTTACCAGTATTGCTTCTGATTTGAACTTGATTGAGAGTATAGATTGCAGTGCTGACAGCTTCTCTCCAATAGATCTGAGAAAAATTTGCTTCCATCATCATGGTCCTAGATGCTTCCTGGATGGTCCAGTTCTTTCTCTCCACTACTTCATTCTGCTGTGGAGTTCTAGGAGCATACAACTATCTCTTAATTCCATGTTTCTCACAGAACTCTATGAACCCACCGGATGTGAATTCTCCACCTCTATCAGACCTCAGACACTTCAATTTTAATCTGGTTTCATTCTCTACCATAGCCTTGAATATTTTGAATTTTTCAAGAGCTTCTTATTTCTCTTTTAGAAAGGTTACCCACATCATCTGGGAATAGTCATCAATTAGTAGCATGAAGTATCTATCACCTTGAATACTCCTGATTCTTGCCGGACCACAAAGATCAGTATGAACCAAGTCCAATAATCCGGTAGAAGACAGTTCCTTACTTTTGAATGTGACTCTGCTCAGCTTACCCAACTAACATTCCTTGCACAAGATGTTAGTAGGTTTCACCAATTTTGGAAGATCTCTTACAGCCTGAGTATTGCTTATCCTGATGATATTATCAAAATTCACATGACACATCCTTCTATGCCATAACCAACTCTGATCAACTTAAACAAATAAGCAATTTTTACCAGTACCAACCAAGTGAAAGATGTTACCTTTAGTTTGAGTACCGGATGCAATCTCTGTTCCAGAACTTTCAAAGATCTTGCATTTTCCATTCTTGAATCAGAGATCATAGCTTTTGTCCACCAACTGTCCAACACTGAGAAGATTGTGCTTCAAACCTTCAACATACAGTACATTGCCGGTTTTGTTCCTTCCATCAAAAGAAATAGTTCCTCTTCCTCTGATTCTACTTGTAGAATTATCACCAAATTTTACCACTCCTCCTTCATACCTTTCCAAATCTATGAACTTATTTTTTCCACCTGTCATATGGTGAGAGCATCCACTATCAATGACCCAATCATCCTTCTCTTCAACTTGGGCAGCCAGAGCTCTTTCCATAGTCTTATGATTGACAGATACAGAGGACATTGGATCTTCTTCCTTGATGGCAATGAACACCCATTCATTTCCGGATTTGTTTCCTATCTCTGATTCATCATCTGTTACTCCTTCATTATCATCATCTTCATGTACATAGTAACAGTTCTTTTGGAACCTTCGCTTGTTAGGATTTTGCCTTGAAAACCTTTCCGGACACCTTGACGCAAAATGACCAATCTTATTGCAGTTAAAACACTTAAAAGGTAATTTTCCTTCATACTTTTTGGATCCTCTTGGCAGCCTCTTTGCAATAAGGGCTTCAAGTTGAGTAGTTTCTACTTCTTCTTCTAGATCTTTTCTTGCTTTTTCATACCATGACAGCTTCCTTGATGAATTCTCTCCTGGATCAAACCTTTGTTTACCTTTAACAGAGGCACTGGCTTTGAATGCAGATTCAGTCTTGGGGGGGTCA
This sequence comes from Cunninghamia lanceolata, assembly GCA_027924645.1. Taxonomy (NCBI): domain Eukaryota; kingdom Viridiplantae; phylum Streptophyta; class Pinopsida; order Cupressales; family Cupressaceae; genus Cunninghamia; species Cunninghamia lanceolata. The sequence goes on along the minus strand of BSBN01000303.1, from coordinate 7,773,707 downwards.
TCTCCAAACTCTATCATTTCAAATGCAGCCAATTGATCTCTTGTGATAGTTGTATGGGCTCTGAATTCTTCAATGGCAGCAGCCTTGATTTTGTAAGAAGCAAGAAGGGATCTCAAAATTTTGCCAACAATCTCATCTTCATCCAAGACTCCACCAGCATTTCTGATTCCACAAACGAGCTCATTTGCTCTTGGCATAAAGGTAGTGATGTTTTCATCTTCTCTCATCTTTAGATTTTTGAATTTTCCTTTCAAACTTTGCAACCTTGCACATTTGACATACTTGTCTCCTTCATGCAGAAGTTCCAGTTTTTGCCAAATATCAAAAGTAGTTGGTAGGTCAATAACATTTGAGAGCTCTAAATCAGATAATGTGCTTAGAAGAGCCTCTATAGTCAACAGATTGTTTTTAGCATCTGTGATTTTATTTTGGGTTTTTAGACCACCCTATGGAGGTACATATTGTGTTGTATCCATGGTCTAGTACACCATTCCCATACATCTCAAGTGACATTTCATGCGACCTTTCCAGAGATTAAAATTGGTTCCATCAAACTTCGGACTATCCTTCTTGTAAGACGATATCCTAGATCTCCTCAAGCGGTTAAGCTCCTTTTAGAGGAACTCAGCTTTGATACCAATTGTTAGACTTAGGGCACACAACTAGGGGGGGTGAATCAGTTGTGCAAAACTTTCTTCCAATTAAACACTTAATTCCATTTTGCAATTTAGCAGTATAATAATACATCAATCATGGAAACACAATGGAACAAATTAAGAGCAGAAACACATCAACACATGAGACACCAAGATTTTGATGTGGAAAACCCAGTTAAGGGAAAAACCACGAGGTGATTAACCCAAGATTGTATTCTCTATTAGAAGAATAGAAAGAACAAAATGGCACATGCCAATTAGGGCTCACTGCCCGAGCACACTGCTCACAAGAGGCTCACTGCCTACAAGAGACACACTATCTACAAAGAAATAAGTATTACCTACTTGAACTAGAAAATAGCATCTTCACCATGCTTGAATCAGTTCCATTTAAGCCCAATACTTTTGTTCTGCCTTTCGCTCTCCTCCTCACTGCCACACTCTCATCTCTACAAGAACAACTTTGAAATGACTTCGCAACCCCTTATTTATACAAGACATCAACTTAGGAATAATCATCTAAGTCAACAAACATCTACAAGAACATCCACAAGATGTGTAACTTATCCGGTCGACCAGTCTCAGGAAGAACACCATCATCCGGAGGTTATTCTTCAATAGCGAGCTCCAACTCCAATGCAGACCACTAACACACACTGGACATAATCCAAAGTCCCTCACAAGGTTACCTGAATCACCAAGAACATCCGCACTTCATCTACATACTGAAATCCTTCTCTCTTTTATCTGGAACCTCAAGAACACAATCTGTCACCACTATCACCAAAGAATGGATACTTTCAGACCTTCAATTCATGAACCAATCTAGTTGACACATCACAAGGACTTCCTCAACACTCCCTCAAATCCGCAGAGCAAGAAACTGTACTTCCAGATCTCACCGGACCTGTTTGTGTCACTCTGTTACCTCTGAACACCTACCAGAACTAGTTTTACTTGAGCGGCCACAACTTCTTCATATCTTCATACGGACCTCTGAAATCTCTACTGGATCACCTAAAGACACATATCTACAAACCCTTTAATCCGTATCCTCTGATCCTCATCCTATCTCAGACTTTTGCCTTACTGACATCATTGTTCTTCATTGTTCCTGATTGAGACTAATTTTCTCAATATCCTCAGCTCACGGCTCATCCAAACCTTATCATTAATGCAACAGAAGTATGTTGACATCAATGACAACACCAGTTAAGCCCATACTTGCAACACAGTTACCCTGAGTGGCCCTTGCTCAAGTGGTTGTCTCCACTGTTCTAACTCAAATCTAGTTCCTCATATTTACACAATCATACTTGATTCTAATCTGTTCATTGCACAATCCTTTTTGAATCACATAAGATCTTGCTGAAATATATTATTCATGAACTCATAATCAAACTAACAACACTGTTTGCATATAACTAGAAAAAGATCTAACACCTATATCTGTGATTGAACAATCTACTTCAAACTTAAAACTTTCAATTGAAAAACTTAGACTACCTCAACCACCGAGCCATACATATAGGCATGGGGGAGTTTATTAGAACAAGGTCTCTTAACTAAAATCATAAACCACCACTCCATACAAACCAAAGTGTGATAAATGCTAAACAAAAATAATTGAAAGAGAAAGGAAGAAGAGTTCTAATGAAATTAGAACTTCTTGCTGAAACAAAGGAACATGGACTGGTTGAATCAGTCATGTTGAACTCCTAAATGCAATAGAATCCTTTTCCTTCAATTATCTTTATTAATTGCTATCACGATGCATGATTATCTTAATAAAGTGCCTCCATGTTGTAGTTGTTGTGCATGACTTAGTTTGGAACCTCTCCTGCTCTGTTGTCTAGGAACTCTTTGGCTGCAGGTTGTACCTTATAGTTGCTGTGGGCTACAGTCCATCTTCTTCAACTGCAAGAGTTAGTTCACAAAACATGCACACAATACTAACAACCATATCAAGCACAAATATCCTTTACAATCCATACATTCCCACACATAATCATGCACAATTCATCATATTAAAACCATATTCCATAAACATAATAATCAAGTTTATGTCTACATAATGAACATAAAAGATAGCAAAGTGAAGGAATATGTATAGGACAAATGTCTGAGAATGTCTGAGAATTTGCATAAAAACATAAGAAAATTAGCCAATAACTAGACCCATCAGTCTTAACACTTATTTGTTAGTGAATTAAGTTGAGTCCTCTAACTGTTATTTTTAATGAGTCATTACTTCACAATTTAAGAGGTGAATAAGAAATTCTAAAATATATTTTGTTAATTAGATTTCATGCACAATATATTTTTTTTTGTTCTAAATTTTTTTTTGTAGCTTTATTTTTTTTTACATGGTACCAGAGTTGAGTTCATCTACCAATGAGCGTTCTTATAAAATTCAAAAAGTAAAATGTAGATAAATGGCCACTTTTATCACAACAAATCCTTGAAAGCTTTTGGAATGTTTTGATAGTGTTGGATTTGGTATTTAGAAGCTTAAAATAAATATGTTTTCTTGTTGAACAAAGACTTCCTCAAAATAGTGGAAGTGACTAAGACCAAACCTACCCAAAATGTACACTTGATTAGTAAGTGGAAGATAAAGAAGGTAAAGCTCATTCATATATACTTCCCAAAGTCAATATGTTTTTGCATGTAAGTGAGACAAGAATACCAAAGGAAGCTTGGGATTGGTTGATTCAATTATATCAACCAAAAGACATGAATATAAGAGTGTATCTATAGAAAAATCAATTAAAAATACATAAATCGCAGTATACCAAACCACACAAACCAATTTAAGTCTCTCAAAAATCAATTGGTAGAATGTGGATCTACAATTATGACACTTGGTAGAATAAAATTTAGGATTTGTAGTAGTAGTGAACACTCGATCTGGTCCAGACTTACAAAAATTAGTACAACACTATTGCAAGAGGAATTCGAAAGGAGGGATGCTAGATTGAATGTTGAAACTTCTACAACTCTATTTTCAGTAGTAAATAAGGGCAAATCTAAGAAGAAGAGTGAAAGAAAATTTTAAACGTCTTAGTATAATGTCTCCACGAATAGAAAACACACAAACAAAGAGAGAGAGGGTAAAGTGTTTTCATTATGGCTCTCTAGGATGTTTTAAGAAAGACTACCCAAAATGGTTAGCATAGGTTGAAGAGGTGAAGAAAAGGAAGACATATAAAGCTAATGTAGTTTCAAGTAGTGATCAAGAGAATTTATTTGTAGTCACTACATATACTAATTGTGATACATCAAAGTGTTCATACTTAGACTTAGGGGTAACTCAACATATGACACCAAAGAGTTGGTTCATTACATACAAAAAAGATACAAAATGAAGGAATTTCATTCTTGAAGATAACAACAAGTATGAGATGATGAGATTGGGTAATATCCCTTTTAATATGTCCAACAGTGTATGTAAAGAACTTCGAGATGTATGGTATTTCCCTACTTTAGCTAGAGACATTTGTATCAATTAGTAAAATTATCGATGTAGTCATATTGGTATAGTTTGATAGCAATGCATGTCTTCTATAAGATGTAAAAGAAAAGACTATTGTAAAGGTGTTATGGAGGGAAAGATGTACAAGTTGTGTGCAACAATTACAAAAGAGGTGTTGGCAACAATAGATGATGAAAGATCCAATTAAGTCTTTTAACCTGATAGATTTGGACATGTAAATGCACTTTCACTTGAAGAATTAAAAAGGGAATAGCTTGTAGAGAAGTTGAATCTACATTTACCAATCAAGGTGGGAATTTATGAAGGTTGTAATTTGAGAAAGAAACATTGATATCCTTACTCAAATAAAGGGACATCAAGAGCTAAGGAGAAAATAGGGTTAATACATTTAGATATTTGTAGACCAATGTAAACAATATCACATAAAGGTGCAAGATATTTCATTATCTTTATTCATGATATCTCTAGAATGATCTTTATTTATTTTCTAAAAAATAAATTTGATGCATTGGAAATGTCTAAGATAATCAAAACCTTATGTGAGAAACTATTGGAAAATCCTTTGAAATGGTTAATATGTGATAAAGAAAAAAAGTCTTATTGAATGTGAAAGGTGCATACTTAAGAGTAGTGGGTTATCTAATTCTTTTTGGGATAAAACAATTTCTACAATTGGGTATGTTCAAAATAGGTTACCTATAATTGCATTATATAAAATGATGTCTTATGAATCATGGGATGGAAGTAGACCAAGTGTCAAGGACTTGAGAATTTATGGCTACTTGGCATATGCACACATATCAAATGAATGATGAAGGAAATTAAATGATAAGAGCAAGGATTGGATGGTTGTTGGTTAAAACTTGGATTCAAAGGCATACAAACTTTATGATCCTATGACATGAGGTTTCAATAAGAAGAGATATTGATTTTGATGAAATTTTAGTTTTGTGTAAACTAGTAGAGATGGAGAATATGAAGGATGAAAATATAATATTTTTTGTTTCAAATCTCATGAAAAACTAGAGCATGATGATTCTACTTCAGAAAGACCAATAAGAACATTAAAACTAACAATCATATATGTTAAAAATAATCAAGAAAGGCTCTGCTCCTGTCAATTCCTAGAACCCTACCTATATAGTAAACTATTGTTTTTCTGCCACTCCTTGCCTCTAGTGGGGTGTGGATGTTGCTAATGGTGATGGAATTGGTGTATTGGTAGTGAAACTCCTTGATTCAAGCTTTGGCAATGTGTGCCTACTCCTGGTGATGGTCACAATGAGTTTAGAGTTGGTTATGGTGTGGGATCTCCTGAGACAAATGTGTTAGTTATTGTTGCCTCTCCCGGTCACGTTATTGCTAGTAGCTCAAAGGTTCTGAACGGTGGTTCTCCCCTTGAGAAGGGGTTGGATCATAGTTCCCCCTTGTCCTATGTAACCATGACTGGTTCAAGGGTTCTTACTCACCCTCCTTTGCATGGTAAAATGTATACCCTTCTATGTTCTCAATCCTCCTCTATCATGGTTTATGGATAGGATGTGATTGACAATGAAAGATTTTATGCTCATTGTGGTTTGGTCTACAAATTTAACATCTTGTGGCCCTCTCTTCTTAACTTGCATAAGTGGGTTTTGGAATCTTGGAAGCCTCCCATTGAGGGAAACATTGAGCTATATCCTTGTGCTAGGCATTTTTTGTAGCAACATTTGACTCTTCAGACGACAAGGATTTGGTGTTGGACGATAGGTCATGGATGTGGGGTGAGCACTCCCTCTCACTCAAGCCATGGTCTACATCTTTCAACCCTCTTTTAGAACCTCTTAATATTAGGCTAGTTTGGGTCAAACTACCCAATCTCCCTCTCCAATTTTAGAAAGACTCATATTATGAGGCCATTGGTGATGCTCTTGGTCATTTTATGAAGGTTGACACAACAACTTCTTTCATAGGCTACTCTACATTTTTTTTATTCTGGTGGACATTGATAACTCTAAGGCTCTTCTTGGGGATATTGTTTTAATGGTGGAGGATAGGCCTTGGACTCGGTCACTCGATTATGAAGGTCTCTCCATCCGATGCAGTCAATGCTTTCCCATCAAACACCTAGTTTCTAATTGTCCATGTTCTCATCACAAGGTGGGTGTGGTTACATGATGGTGGAGTGCCCTCATCTACCACTTGATTGTTGGTGATTCTAATGCTACTAATTCTCAAGATGAAGGGTCCTCTCCTTCCATTCCCCTAATGCTAAGTCACATACTTGATGTGGTTTCCCCTAGGGTTGGTGCAGCTCTATCAATTTCCTTGACTCCTGCCAAGACCTCTTCTTCAAACCCAGTTCTGGTAGCTCCTTCATCAGTTCCATTCCCCACATGGTGTGTTGTGATGGGATCCTTTATCCTGATATGTCTATGTATTTTATTTGACATATAGCTTCTTCGGTTAAGCATTCTCCCTCTTTGCATGAGATGAATCTAGTCTAGGCAATGATATAGGATATCCATATCCTCTCCTCAATCTAAGGATTCAAATAATGGTGTATCCTAAATGATTATTCAAAGAAGAGAGGTCTTCCCAAATTGGTATCAAAATCTCATACCCAGATCAAGGGTGTGCGGATTGCTAGGACGAATTCAAGTGTTGTCTAGGATGTTGATCCATTGGTGTTGATAATTTTGTTGGGTTGTGGCAACGAGGTTGTAGATGTGAAAGTGTTTAGCTCTTAGTTGTCATTGCATTGCCTTGTAAAAGGTTTCAAGTCCTTTCAAAACATGTTTCACCCCTTAATCAAAAATAATCATATAACATTAGATCATTTACAAGAACAACCAAAGCCTAGAAGGTCAACAAGAGCAACAAATCTAACACAAAGGTTGAAGAACCATATGCTCTCCATGTAGAAGTTAATGAACCACTTAGTTTACAAAAAGTACTTGAGAGTGATCAGGCTACAAATTGGAAGCTTGCAACAGATGTTGAATATGAATCAATCACAAAAATTAAACAGGAACTCACAAAGTCTTTCACCTAAAAGAAGAGTAATTGGATGTAAGTGGATATTCAAGAAGTACAAGTCAAGTGCATTAATAGATAGACAAAAAGCTTGTTTGGTGGCAAAAGAATACACCCAAATAATTGGTTTGAATTATCATGATACTTATTCATTTGTAGTCAAAATAGAATGCATTAGAGTTCTATTAGCAATTACATCAACCTTAGATTTTCATGTCCATCAACTAGACATAAAAAATTTAAAAAAAAACATTTTTAAATGGGATCTTGAAGGAGGAAGTGTATATGAAACAACCTAAAAGTTTAAAAAATAAAAGAGTGGTTAGTTTGCAAAATATAGAAGACATTGTATGAAATAAAATAGTCCTCAAGATCATGGTATGAACGGTTTGATGGGTTTCTATAGGATAAAGGATATTTTCATAATATTGTTGATTCAAATGTTTACATTAAACATATTAGTGAATTAGTTGTAAATCTACCATTATATGATGATGTTGTTATAAGTGATGTTCTAAAAATGTTTTAAGTCTAAATTAACAACTAAATTTGAGATGATAGGTCATGATAATTTTCATTATTGTCTATGCATTCAAACTTGAAAGACGAGTAGATGAAACAAACTTAATTTAATCAAGAGAATTATATTAAAAACATTCTCAAGATGTTCAAGATAGAAAATTGTAAACCAAGAAGTACTCCAATTGAAATTGATGAGAAACTTTCACAGGAAATGTATCCCAATACACAATAAGAAGATTATATGAATATCATTCCATATCAGAATGTAGTATGAAGTTTAATGTATGCAATGGTATCTAATAGATCTGACATTGTACTAGCAACAAATATAATGAGCCAATTCTCAAACAATCCTAAACCTTGGCATAACGTTGTCATCAAAAGAATTTGTAAAACTTCAAGTAACTATTAAGTGTGGGATTACATTCACTGGAAATTTAGAAGAATCTCTAAATCTAGTTGGATATTGTGATAAAAATTAAGTAGAGAATATTGATAATTGAATGTTTTTGATAAAGATAAGTCAGCAAACAAGGGGCTGAACCCTTACAAACAATAGCCCAAAGGGCCTGGCAGAGTAGGCCTAAGTAGGCCATACACAGAACAGAAATGAAACAAGAACAACAGAGAAACAACTGACTAATAGTAGACAAACACTAGACAACTCTAGAACCTGAGGGGGTAAATCAAACTCCCTTAGCCCTAGGCTACGAAGCAGCGACAAATTTGGGGAGTCCTTTCTTTGCACCATAGACCAAGAAGACTCAGAATCAAAGTCCACCGAGCGAGGTGAGAGGAGTAGATCCTCTACATCCACCATGGACAAGGAACCACCACACACTGAAGGAGCTGGCAGCGCAGAAGAAACAGGGGTCGTCGAAGGACCAACAAAGGTGTTCATCAAGGGTCGAGCAAGCTCACCCTGAACATCAATAGCAATTCAAGGCACTAAAGGATCAGCTGAAGGGACAGCTAGTGGGGGATCCAAGGGAGACACAATCCCTGGGATGATTCAACCAAGGAAGGACCGTCCTCCCTAGAGGAACCATTCGAAGAGGGGGAGCCCACCATCAAATGATCAGAGAGAGCATTCTTCCACTAGGATGTCATGCCCTTGCAGCGGGCATGAGGGCAGCCAGAGGTAATATGACAAATGGAGAAACATCTGCTACACCGGAAAGGGAGACCCTCATAGTCCAACAACTGTGTCCACGGTCTGTCCTCCACCATCAAGATCACATCTCCATGGAGAGGTTTGGAGATGTCTATATCAACTAAAATACGAGCCACTGTAGTATGCCCAAGATTTAAGGTCATAGAATCCACCTTCAAAAAGCATCCAATGGCATTGCCAATGGCTTCATAACAGGAGTCCTCCCAAAACTGGAGAGGGAGATTCAGCAGTAGGACCCAAATAGGTCTGGTATTCAATGGCTCCATAAGTGGATTGAAGGACTGAGCCCAAGGCTTGATGGATAGTGAATGGTCGCCCCACAACCAACCCTTGACCAGCACATGGTCTCGCTCCTCGGAGGAAGCAAAGGTCGCAATAAAGAACCCCCTTGTGCTGGGAAAGAGTTCAATCTTCCCAGAGACAAGAGGCTTCCACGAAGCCAAAACCCAACCATGGAATGTTAACTTTGGGATACTAATTCATTTTAAGTGGAGGCATAGTTTTATGGGCAAGTAAGAAATAATCAATGATTTATCTTTCAAGTGTAGAGTGATAATACATAACAACTTACCAAGCCATGAAGGAATTAATATGGTTGAGGAAATTATTGTAAGATAATGAGATTACTTGGACCTAACCAACAATGTTAAAATATGGCAGTCAAAGTTGCATAGTGATGAGAGAATTCAGAGTTTCATGAGAGAACCAAAAATATTGCAAGACAATATCGTTTTCTCCATGAGAAAGTTGAGAAGAACATTGTGTGCAGATGAAATACTAGGCAACATAAAAAATGGTGTAATATGCATTAATAAAAGCATTTCCAAAAGATAAGTTTGAGTTTTGTTAAAAAAGGATTCATTGTGCAGACAAGTTGCAATGTTTCACAATTTTTGCAATTTTCGCAATGAGAGGAGAGGAAAGTAGGTACAGAAATTTCAAGTACCATGGATTTATCCAAGGAACTAATGGAACTCCAACAAGGAAGGACGAAATCATAACCAAGGAAGAAGAGGAGAGCGATGATTTTTCGAAGGAAGGAACCAATGGAAAAGAGAGACTCAGGTAAATCTCAAAGATATGGACAGCAAAGGAGCAAATTTTGGCAGTGCACCGCAAGGAGCAAACTACCCTTGAACATGGAAATGGTGGGAGAAGATTAACAAAGGAGAGGCGAAGGAAAATGGGGATAACGAAGCAAACATCTACAATCCTGTGACGAGGGCGAATTGAATTCCAATAAACCCTACGGTTGATGGAAAACCCTTAAATCTCAAAAACAAGATCTTAGAAGAGTCAGTAACAGACCTAAGGGAAAGAGTTTTTTTCTTGAAATGGGCAGATCTATGGCCGGCCTAGGATAGGATTAAATCTTGGTGTTTAACCAACTGGGGAGAATCAATAATTTTGAAAAACTACCAAAAGGGTTTTTTCTTGCCATCTGCGAGAACAAGGAAATCAAGAAAGACATCCTGAGTAAGAGCCCTTGGATGATGGATGGAGTGAGCTCCTACATAAAAGAGTGGGAACCAAATTTTGATCCTACCAATCACACAGTGTCCAAAATCACACAAGTGGATTAGACTATACAATTTGCCCTCCGAATACTAGACATTGGAAATATTGAAAAAATCAGTGATTGTTTAGGGTCTTTCTTGGAGATAGATGAACTAACGGAGAAACGAGAAACAACATTTACGCTTGAATCTGTGTGGAGTTAAACACAACACAACAAATTCTGGATTCCCTAAATATCATTCCAGAATACGAAGTTTGGAATCAAAAGATAGAAATAGAATGCCCATTAGCAGAAAGGATTGAACCACAGTCTAAGGAAGCCCATATTGAAGAGGAGAACTCAAGAAAAAATGATCTCCCACAAGATGGAGAAGGAAGTCAGATAGGGAGCCCGGTGGATGGATAGGAATGCATAGATGAAGGAGCAAAGCAACCAAAGGAGACAGAAGACAAACTGGAAATAAAGGAAAGCCCAAGGGCGGAGGAGGCAAATAATTGGTTGGAAGAAGTGGACATCCCCCAATTTGAGCATGTTAGAGTGGAAAATAGAGACTTCGACAAATATAACAATTTTGATTTGGCCTGAGACCTCTTTGGAATATGAGACAAAAAGAAGGGTGAATCAAAGGAGATGTTAGAAGGGAACAATGGGTTGCTAGGAGGGGAGCAACAGATAGCACTCCAAGGGTTCAGAGTCCTAACATTGGAAGAAGAAGGATGTAGAGAAACCTTACCAAGCATGGTGGAAGTTGAAGAATTAGCAGGAAAAAACATAGATGATGAAGGACTGTAGGAGGACCAAACTTTGGAGGAAGGAGAGATACATTGCCTAGAGAAAAGAGGAATTGGACAAATGGCAACCTCAATGGATACCCCCCAATGTGGAGAGCCAAAGAAGGGAAGGAAGCCAAATAGTGTAAAATTGGCAGAAGAAGGAGATGTGGAGGGACAAATGAAGATAACTCAAATGATGCTGAGGTCTAGGAAGGGAATAACCCTTCCCAGGGAGCCATAAAAATCTCCTCACAGAATGTTAGGGGCCTCAATGCCCCTAACAAAAGGCATCTGGTCAAGCGCCAGATGGAGATTTCAGACTCAAGCATTTTTTATTATAGGAAACCAAATTAAGCAATAAGGAGATAGTTTTCTTCAAGAATAGACTAAAAGGTTGGGATGGCTACTTTGGGGAGGCTGAAGGTGCTTCAAGAGGCATTGCAATCGTGTGGAGGCTAAACTCGATCTCAATGGAACTATTGGGAGAAACAAAACACAGAATGGTCTATAACGTGAATGTCATGGGCTCAAATCTGCAATTGGTCTTGGTTAATGTTTATGGGCCTAACTTGGTTCCCCTTAAAAAAGAATTTGGAGTGAATTGGATCAAATCATTCTTGGACTCTCATGATCATACTGCTTCTTTGAAGGGGATTTCAATGCAATTCTGAAGGCAGAAGATAAGATGGCAGGAGTGCAGAAAGAAAGTCAGTCACAAAGAGATTTCACTGAATTTGTGATTAGAAATCAGTTAATGGATATACCATTGGAGAATGGGCACTTTACCTAGACAAATAGAAGACTAGGGTTTAACATCATTGCGGAGAGATTAGATAGATTCTTGTCACACAAAGATTTGGGGAGGTTTGGGAAAATATGCAAATGTTTTATCTCTTCTATGTCGGGTTTAGATCACTACCCAATTCAATTACAGATTTTGGAAGATAAGCCATTGGAAAGATGCCCTTTCAAATTTGAAAACATGTGGATGTGGGATCCTGCTTTTCTGACGAACATTGAATCTTGGTGGAAGGAGGGGCAAGGAGGCACAAAAATATTCTCAGTCTTCGCAAAACTCAAAAGGCTAAAGGAGAAACTGAAGCTTTGGAACAAAGAACAGTTTGGAGATATTTTCAAAGAAAAAGTTGATATCGAATTCCCATTGAAATCACTTAATGAGGAAGTTATAGAAAAAGGGATGAACTAGGAAAGATATCGAGCAGAAAAAGAGTTGATGCATAGACATGTAGAGATTTTTGATGAGGAGATCTTTTGGCAGCAAAAGTCAAGAGAGTTATGACTGAAGGAGAGAGATCATAACACAAAAAAAAATCATAACTCAACTAAAGCCCATAGACAAAGTAACCCAATCACATCTATTAAAATGGAGTATGGTAGTTTGTGCGAAGATGAGAAGTTAAACAAAGAAGGGGTTAACTTCTTTGAAAATTTGTTAAACAATAGAGAAGGATCAAATGCAATCAATCAAAAGAAAATTTTGGATTGTATTCCCAAGGTGGTCAAAGAAGAGCATAACTCACTATTAAACAAGCCATTCACAAAGGACGAAGTGGAGGTGGTAGTAATGCAAATGCACCCAGATAAGGCACCCGATCCAGACATATTTCCAACAAGTTTTTACCACAAGTGTTGGCACATAATAGGGAAAGAGGTATGGGAGGCCTTAGAGGAATCTAGGAGGAAGAAGAAGTTGCTTAGGGACTTAAATAACACATACATAGCGTTGATCCCCAAGAAGGAGCAAGTGAAGACTTTTGAAGACTTTAGACCCATATCTCTCTCTGTAATACGATTTACAAAATCTTTGGCAAAGCAATTACAAACAAATTAAAGATGTTTTTGATAGAAATAATTGCAGAAGAACAGAGTGAATTCATTCCAGGTAGATCAATTCTAGATGGAACAATAGTAGTGCAGGAAACCATACACTCGTTGTCAACATCTTGGAACAATGGAATGATAGTGAAGTTGGACATAAAAAGAGCCTATGATCGAGTGGATTGGAGATTCCTCTTCAAGGTAATGGAGACCTTTGGATTTAATAAAGACTGGCCGGATTGGATTTTTAGTTTCATTGCCAGTCCCAGATTTTCTATTTTGATTAACGGCAGTCTGCAAGGATTCTTTGAAGTTCCTAGAGGATTGTGTCAAGGGGGTCCCATATCGCCTTACCTTTTCATTCTAATGGCGGATGCTATGGGGAGGTATATTAATCGGGTTGCCAACTCTGGTGAGTGGGAAGGACTGAAAATAAATAGGAATGTAGATCCATTGACACATCAACAGTTCGTTGACGACATCATGTTGTATGGAGCAGCAAAAAGGAAAACATGAAGAAAGTATTGGACACCTACTGACGAGCGTCGGGGTAGTGGGTTAATTCACAAAAGTCTAAAATTTTCTTTTTCTCTACCAACCCGAATAAGCAAAGGGAGATTCTAAGGATCATGAATTTTAAGAAAGGATCCATGCCAAGTAAATATCTGGGATTCCCATTATTCGATGGGTGTAATCAGTCAAAATTGTGGACCCCTCTTTTGGACCAAATATCTAATGAGATATCTTTATGGAAAGGAAGATTGCTCTCTTGGGCAAGACAAATCATAATGTTGAAGACTGTTATTTCAGCGATTCCTATTTTCCTCCTCTCCTGTCTAAGTCTGTCGAGATCAGTAAGCAAAAAAAATGACCATAAAATGAGAACTTTCTTCTGGCAAGGAACCTCAGAGGATAAGAAAATCCCACTCATAGCTTGGGACAATATTTGCAAACCAAAGGTGGCAGGAGGAGCTAGCTCAAGGAATCAGTTAATCTAGAATAAGGCACTTGGGGCAAAGTTGTTGTGGGCTATATGTGAAATCAGAGTTGAAATGGGTGAAGATACTGAAAAACAAGTACCTGGATAGGCTTGAGGACAATAGAATTTTCACCACAGCGAATCCAATCAAGGGCTTAAGTTCATGGAATTTCTTGATGACCTGCAAATGGATCATAATAGACCACTTGACCTAGGAAATTGGAAATGAAAAAATGGCTTCCTTTTGGGAAGATTCATGGTCGAGATATCAATTATTGGTGATGAATGCCTGATAGCTCGGCAGATCCTAACAAACCTTTAGGGATCTAAGGTGGCAGATTGTGCAGAAAAAAGAATGTATAAGGGGATGGTTTGGTGGAAATGGAAAAGTTTGGACAATCTCAGAATTCTAGACAATGAAGTCAGGAAACTTGAGGAGATTTTGTTGGGGAGAAGACTCATCCTGTCTATAAGGAGGGATAGATTGCGCTGGAATTGCTTAACGACTGGGGATTATAGTGCAAAGATCGGTTATGTAGTTGCAAACGGAGAACAAGTAAGCTTGGATTTGCCCATACATCTATGTTGGAACAAAGTTTGTCTCTCCAAAGCCAAATTTTTTGCCTGGGCTGCAATACAGAAAAGAATACTGACAAGAGACCGATTCAGGAAACTACAGTTTGAGGGTCCATCCAGGTGAATGTTGTGTTCTAGGGAGATTGAATGTGCAAATCATTTGTTATTAAGATGCCAATTTGCTCAAGAATGTTAGAGATGGTTGTGTGCCAAACTTGGATGGTTTAGCACTCTCCCAAATGGCATTCTAAGCCTATTCAAATCATGGTCAATCTCCAAATAGTCTACTATGTATGCAAGCATATGGATTAGCAACCCATCTTTGCTAGTGTGGGAATTGTGGAAAGAAGCGAGCAGAAGGATTTTTCAAGAGAAAGGTATGGAATTGGAAGCTTTAAAAAACAAGGTTGAAGCAAGGATCACTGAAACTTTGTCAATAGGAGGGTAATGGAAGAGGTGAAGGAATTCCTCATCGAAGATTGTCATGTCCCTATAATGATTTATAATTGAATCGTTTATTTAAATAATAAGTTAACGTATATAATATATTTATTTAAAATATATTATTAATATGTATTAGTTAATAAATAATATTATTAATTTAATATAATTTAAATATTATAAAATATATGAAATATATATATAATATATATATATTATAATATATATATATATATATATTTAATTAACTAGATATATTATAAATATAAATATTTTAATATAATATTTATGTGAATAATTTATATTATTATATATAAAAATAAATATTATGAAGAGTCTTACCCATTAAAGTTAGAAAGTAAAGTAATTTGGAATAAGGCAAAGTATTATGGTTAACAAAATAAAATCATATTAAGATAAAAAGTATAATAAGACAAAAACATTATCCCACCATATTCTATGCTTGTGAATAAAATAAGATAAAAGAGCTCACCAACGATCACATTAATAAATAATATATTATAAATATATCTAATAATATAAATACAAATATTATTATTATCTTATATTGTAATATGAACATAAATAATATAATATAAATCATATATCATTTATTATGATATAAATGATATAAAATAAATAATATATCATTTATTATAATGATATAATATAAATACAAATAATATAAATAAATATCTTTTAACCTAGTTTTACCACAAAAGGGAATTAATAGAAAACAATAAAAATTATAAGAGGGTAAGTATGTCTTTTACCACCAAGCATAATAAGAGATGTGTCTCTTAGAACATATCCGTTAAAAAGGAAATAAATAAAGGTTGTGAGATAGAAGGAAAACATCATCGGAAGAAAATATAAAAAGAGTATCGAATAAATTCATATATTTAGATCTGCATTTTATAACAACAATACAATAAAGATTATATTACGGCAGCATAATAAGGAATCCCAGGTTATTCAATTTACTTATTCAATTTATGATTTGTAAGAATTTATATTTACTTGTTCAATTTATAACTTGTAAGATATAAATAATAAGGTTATTAAGTAGACACTGATATATGTGATATATGTGTTTATGTATGAAATTTATATTTTAAATATGTATCTTGTATGATTTGAATTCATAAGTGATTTATTAACACCATATGTGGGAAAGAGTAGAAAGTGCCAAGAGGCCATTCATGGATATTTATCACATAGAGGCCTTGTCACATGAGGTATGAGGTACCCATAGTGCAAGGATTGTGAATTAATGGCCTTGGCTACCTGGAGTACCAAAGAGTCTCACAGAGGCCTTAGCTCCAAGAGTACAAAGGTACTTTTGGAGTAAGGATGGGAGACATTAGAGCCCCATGGTGGATAATGGCAACTCTCATATCATCTCACATAAGTTGTTAATAAATGACGTATGAAAGATAGCAAGTATGTAATATGTATAGATAAAGATTAATTAAGGCCTTAGGGTAAAACCTAAGGAGAAGGCTTAAGGGTAAAACCTAAAGATTAATAAAGGCATGACTTCCTAAGGGTAGATACAAGACTTCCTAATTAACCACCTAACACTAAGAAAGTGGGGTAGATAGTTATGGTAGGTATTGATCATTCCATGGGAATGGGCCTTGATTGACGAATCAAGGATATAATGGGCCTTGATTGACGAATCAAGGATTTTACTATGGACCTTCGATTTAAGTATCGAAGGAATGGGCCTTAGTTGACGAACTAAGGAATTATAGGCCTTAGTTGACGAACTAAGGAATTATATTAATGGACCTATAGGATTGAGATGACATCACCTACCTAACAAATCTTCTCTCACAAGGTGGAAGGTGAGGTTAATAAGAGGCCTAAGATTATCTCACCCAAGGAGAATCATGATGCATGGAAAAATGGATTTATGAAATGGAAAATAGTATATGGTTATGTTTATGATTATCATCAAGATTAAAAAGGAAATAAAAATGGAATACTAATGTTCCCTTTTGGTAAGTTGAAATTGTTTGCAAGGTTGCAGAAATTTTGGCTTGCTAGAAGGGGACATTACAGTGGTATCAGAGCAATGATCCTGCCATCCTGTACCGTCTTGTGCATAATAGTCAAATAAAAAATAAAAATAATAATAAAAATTAAAAATTAAAAAATAAGAATCAATGAAAATCATAAGTATGAATTTCATGAATTGCTGGAATAATGGTGTTTAATACATTGCTAAATACAACAAAAATAAAATAAAATCTACTAAATTTGTTATAATGCAACATTACAAAATTAAATTGCTGGAATAATGGTGTTTAATACATTGCTAAATACAACAAAAATAAAATAAAATCTACTAAATTTGTTATAATGCAACATTACAAAATTAAAATTTATTACAAATATGTAATAAATAATGAGTAAATAAGGTAAAAAATAAATAAAAATAAAACAACTCTTAATAGCAATAAAATTATACTAAATGAAATAGTAAAATAAAATAATTAAAATATAATTTATAAATAAATATATATTAAGACATCTAGTTGTTATAAGTAATTTATTTTCATCTATAGGTAACCTATTGCTAGGTGAAATGAGTGAAAAAACAAATTAAAATATACATAAACAATTAACCCAAAGTATTTATGGTGTACATAAACCTTAATAAAATATAGTTATAAAATAAATTATTTATAAAATTTAGTGCTTTAAAGGGTAAACCCAAATTTATAAATTATTATTTTATGGCACTATAGTTTATTAATTTGTTACATGTTATAGGGTTATGTTATTTTATATAGGAAAACCTAATGAATTATAATATTATTAAATATTACTTTAGGATACCAATTTATGGTGTACATAAACCTTGATAAAATATAGTTATAAAATAAATTATTTATAAAATTTAGTGCTTTAAAAGGTAAACCCAAATTTATAAATTATTATTTTATGGCACTATAGTTTATTAATTTGTTACATGTTATAGGGTTATATTATTTTATATAGGGAAACCTAATGAATTATAATATTATTAAATATTACTTTAGATACCAAATTATATTTGCTTGAGGACAAGCAATTTCAACTGGGGAGGGTTGTCATGTCCTTATAATGATTTATAATTGAATCGTTTATTTAAATAATAAGTTAGCATATATAATATATTTATTTAAAATATATTATTAATATGTATTAGTTAATAAATAATATTATTAATTTAATATAATTTAAATATTATGAAATATATATATATAATTAACTAGATATATTATAATTATAAATATTTTAATATAATATTTATGTGAATAATTTATATTATTATATATAAAAATAAATATTATGAAGAGTCTTACCCATTAAAGCTAGAAAGTATTACGGTTAACAAAATAAAATCATATTAAGATAAAAAGTCTAATAAGACAAAAACATTATCCCACCATATTATATGCTCATGATTAAAATAAGATAAAAGAGCTCCCATACTTAATAACAAATGTGTTTATTTATACTATATATATTATATAAATAATGTACTTTAAAAAGATTATGGGGAGGCCGGAGGATATTTATAAGTGCAGCAAATAAGTTGGTTGACACCAACGATCACATTAATAAATAATATATTATAAATATATCTAATAATATAAATACAAATATTATTATTATCTTATATTGTAATATAAACATAAATAATATAATATAAATCATATATCATTTATTATGATATAAATGATATAAAATAAATAATATATCATTTATTATAATGATATAATATAAATACAAATAATATAAATAAACATCTTTTAACCTAGTTTTACCACAAAAGGGAATTAATATAAAACAATAAAAATTATAAAAGGGTAAATATGTCTTTTACCACCAAACATAATAAGAGATGTGTCTCTTAGAACATATCCGTTAAAAAGGAAATAAATAAAGGTTGTGAGATAGAAGGAAAACATCATCGGAAGAAAATATAAAAAGAGTATCGGATAAATACATATATTTAGATCTGCATTTTATAACAACAATACAATAAAGATTATATTACGGTAGCATAATAAAGAATCCCAGGTAAAGCTACAGCAGGAAAGTAAGTATTTATATAACACTGATATATGTGATATATGTGTTTATGTATGAAATTTATATTTTAAATATGTATCTTGTATGATTTGAATTCATAAGTGATTTATTAACACCATATGTGGGAAAGAGTAGAAAGTGCCAAGAAGCCATTCATGGATATTTATCACATAGAGGCCTTGTCACATGAGGTATGAGGTACCCATAGTGCAAGGATTGTGAATTAATGACCTTGGCTACCTAGAGTACCAAGGAGTCTCACATAAGCCTTAGCTCCAAGAGTACAAAGGTACTTCTTGAGTAAGGATGGGAGACATTAGAGCCCCATGGTGGATAATGGCAACTCTCATCTCATCTCACATAAGTTGTTAATAAATGACGTATGAGAGATAGCAAGTATGTAATATGTATAGATAAAGATTAATTAAGGCCTTAGGGTAAAACCTAAGGAGAAAGCTTTAGGGTAAAACCTAAAGATTAATAAAGGCATGACTTCCTAAGGGTAGATACGAGACTTCCTAATTAACCACCTAACACTAAAAAGGTGGGGTAGATAGTTATGGTAGGTATTGATCATTCCATGGGAATGGGCCTCGATTGACGAATCAAGGATATAATGGGCCTTGATTGACGAATCAAGGATATTACTATGGACCTTCGATTTAAGTATCGAAGGAATGGGCCTTAGTTGACGAACTAAGGAATTATAGGCCTTAGTTGACAAACTAAGGAATTATATTAATGGACCTATAGGATTGAGATGACATCACCTACCTAACAAATCTTCTCTCACAAGGTGGAAGGTGAGGTTAATAAGAGGCCTAAGATTATCTCACCCAAGGAGAATCATGATGTATGGAAAAATGGATTTATGAAATAGAAAATAGTATATGGTTATGTTTATGATTATCATCAAGATTAAAAAGGAAATAAAAATGGAATACTAATGTTCTCTTTTGGTAAGTTGAAATTGTTTGCAAGGTTGCAGAAATTTTGGCTTGCTAGAAGGGGACATTACAAAGATGATAGGATGAGAAGGTGGAATGGACTAAAAATACCCCTTGTTAATGGGAGTAAGTGTGTTGAGGCTCGACGGAGAAGATTGGACGCTGGATGGAGTCCACCAAGCGAAGGATGGGTAAATTTGAACTTTGACGGAGCTTCCAGAGGTAACCCTGGAATCTCTGGGGCTGGGTGTATAGTTAGAAATTGGAAGGGAGCGGTGATTGGGAAAGTGGCAAAAAAGCTCACCTTTGTCTCTAACAATGAAGCGAAACTACAAGCCTTACTACTAGGCCTACAAATGTGTCAAAACCTCAATCAGAAGAAGGTAATGATAGAAGGGGACTACTAGATAATTGTTAATGCAATTAGAAACAAAAGAATTCTAAGTTGGAAACTACAAGGATTGCTCTTAGAGGCTTTCGGGTTCATCGACAAACTAGAGGGGGATGTGGTTAACCACATATATCGCGAGGCAAATGGGGATGCAGACAAACTAGCTAACCAAGCTATAGATGCTAGCGAAAGCCTTTTCTAGGAGGTGACGAAACATAATGAAATATCATGATTGAGAGGATGTAGAAACTACTGGAAGAGGTTGGCGGAGCATGCGAAGGGAGATGGCACTAAAGGATGCAATTATATTTTGGAACTGGACAGGTTGTATAATTACTGCCTTCTGTTTTACATTGCCTCCACAGACAAGCACGGTAGCAATAATGGACACCCCAACTCAATTCTAATGCATGAAGAGGCAAATGTCATTTCTAGGGGAGATTTCAGAGAATAGGCTGAGTAAGGTGTTGAAACCTACGAGTGGAGTAGTAATGTATGCGATTGAATGGGTTCTTAGGGAGGAATCCATGCTCATTGAAAATCGCTACAGGGTGAATAGCGACCTTCTGTCAATGTTTATGGTCGGTTTATTGGATTTAGGGGAGGAAAAGAATGCAATTAAGGTGCTTATGGACACTTTCATGGGGGTAGATTTCTACCAGGGTTTCAACGAACCATTGGGCATCGCAAGGTTTGGGGTGGGCATACCACTGTCGGAAGATTTTCATAGGATCAATAGCAAAGGTGAACATGTGACTTCCCTGCCATTTGTGACCAATTCCAGAGTGGAGAAGATTGTTGTGAGAAGGAAGGCGGCCCGGGGGGGTCTAGTTTTTGAAAAATTGGTAGGCTTGGATGCGGAAGATGAAGGGCTCCAAGAAATACTAAACAACGTCTACGCAGGGGATCCCAACGCATAATAGGCAATATAGGTATTAATGTCTCAGGGATTTTGGCGTAAGCCCTGATAGTAGTATGTATAGCTAAATAGTAGCATAGAACATAGAAAGTTACTTTCCACAGGGATTTTGGTTTTTACCTTGCATGGATCATGTTCAAGCCTATAAGCTGAGCAATACTGTTAAAGGACTTTGTTTATTTTGGTTAATTTTATATTAAGGGAGCAGACCCCATGACTGCAGTTTGCTTATGGTTCACTATGCAACAATTTAACTGGAAAATATTTGGTCAAATGAAAATATTGGATATAAAATAATATTATTACATAGAAAATAGCTAAATATTAAGATTTATATTTTTAATAAAAAAATATGTAAAATATGTACACATTGTTTGTTTAGTTACAGTTATGCGAGTTAAAATATAGTATGTAAGACGAAATTAAATCGGTCTTGTGAACTCTAAAAAGCCATCATTTCATAATAATATAAGAGGTGAATAAAAAAATCCAATTTTTATTTTTATTTTAAATTAAATTTCGTGGACCTTTTTTTTTTGGTTCTGAAAGTTTTTTTCACATTATCAACGTCATTTACACCAAATGCAATAGCGTGCATTTAGATAATATTGTCCTGTAACTTTCCTTTCATGCTTCCCAGCTGCTGTTGAGCGCCTGTTTTTTCTTTCAACAAATCAATTATTTCACTTCTATTAAGACTCACATATTGCACAATTTTTACAAAGAATTCAGGCAGTTGAAGTATCATTGCTCTGATTTGAGGGATCTTGATTGCAAAAACAAATGCCCAGGTGTGTCTCCTGGTGCAATCCAGAGATTGTAGAGTAATGCACAGCTTTAAGATTTTAATAGTACCCACTTTTAGAGAATGCAGCCAGCCTATGTCCAGTATGCAGCTCTTGTTCAACTAGGGAAAAGCATATGAATATATTTGTAGGATTTTTATTAAAAACATGGGAAGACTCTACAGACCACCACTCTTTCACTTCTTAAGCTACTTGTATTTGAAATTATATCTGTGGGGAACAAATCGATAAATTCAATATGTATGAAGCACACTGAGAATGCAGGAAATGTTATATGCTTCTTGACTTGGGCTATTAAGAAAACACTCTCACAACAAACATTACAAGCTTGAAAATATATATAACAAGGATATATCAAAATATATGCATTGTTTAGAGAGTATGATTCAAACAAAGTGATGAAAAGCAATCATTAAAATTTTGAATAAATGATTCCTTGAAAAAAAAAAACTTGGAAAGAGAACAAAAAAAAGCCAAGAAATAATTACAGTCAACCCTTACAAAATTGTAAACTCCGAAAATAGAATAAATGTAAGAATGAAGTAGAAAATGAATATTGAAAAGGAAAAATACAAATATTTTATAAACATTGTAAGTAAATTAATTAATTCATAATAACTAAGAATCTAACTTAAGATAAAAATTCAAACATCCAAGCCGAGCATGCTGATACTACCGAAATCTACTAAGATTAGGGCTCCACCCGCGCGGCAGGAATGTGGGGTTATCCACCAAATGGCGGCCTGCAATGGAAGAGCAGGAACATGGGCGCGGTGCAGGGGGCTCATCACTCCCCCAAATGCGAGCAGTTTCGGAATCCCAAATGCGAGCAATTTCGAAATCCGGGAGTAGGAAAGGGCTCTCTGTCTCAGGCGGTCAAGCAAGTTTCTGCTAGAACAAAGGAAGCTCGTGATCTCGGTTTTCCACATACGATCCGGCCCCTACAAAGCACCAATGTAAATCAAGTGATTGAATTTGTTGATGAAATTAAAAGAGAAGTGGATGAATGAAATGTTTTTTGCAAAGAAGGGTTTAATCGGCAAATTCATCGGGTATTGGCCCAACCTTTGGTGATCTACATAAATGGATCACATACACTTGGAGCCCCATCTTGAAAGGTGATCTTAAAATCTACCCGTGCCCATGCGGTTTTTATTGTGGTTTTTGATAATGTGCAGGACAGGAACACCATTCTATGTGATTATCAATGGAGTTGCGAAGAGCCCCTGCTTATGCTCAAACCATGGCACCTAAGTTTTAATCCTACATTTGAATCCTTCTCTGTAACGCCTACATGGGTACGGCTACCTAATCTTCCGCTACAATTCTGGTTTGAATCTTGTTTTGAAACTATTGGCGATAAACTGGAGAATTTCTTGGTTGTTGATGAAGGCTCCTCTGAGATCCTTCACACCACATTCGCCCACATTCTAGTTGATCTAGATACCTCCAAAAAATTTCCAGCTGAGATTAGTTTGAAGACTTCTAACCGTAGTTGGAACCAGCTTCTGGATTACAAGGGCTTGCCATTCCGATGTCGCAGGTGCTTTAGCACTAGACACATTGCTGCAAATTGCTCCAAACACAAGCTTGAGGGGCAAGCCACTTGGTGTAAAGAAGCCTCTGTCCAACATTATTCAATGGAAAAAGAGGTCCCAGAACCTCCACAGGAATATATTCCTCAAGCGACCGTTAACAAGAAATCAACTCCAAAAATGAGGACTCCAAAAACAACATCAATTCTTGAATCTTCTCATTTTGGGGTGGGAAGTGATAAAGCTTCAAACAAGAAAGTAGCTAAATCTAAGAATGGTTCAACTTCACATTCCGAGGTCTCAAAGATGATAGATAATGATTCCTCGGTTTCCAAGAGTGGAAAAGAATACAATGAGGGCACTCCAACTCCAACTATGGAGGATCAAAGCAAAAAGGTTGTCTCAATAGATCAAATTGAGGATGATAACAATCAATGGATAATGGTAAAAACAGAAAAAGAAACCAATAGAAAATGAGAAAAGCAAAATGCTTTTGCGCTCCCATGTTAAGATGGACAGGCAAGAAACACCGGGATAACAAATTTTAGCTATAGGTATCCTTATGCACCCCTATTTACAGGGCATGGAGTTTATCATGTTTTTATCATGTTTTTGTCTTGTTTTTTCGGTTTGTTTTTATGGGGTACGACTCCCTTATGCCTATGCCTAATTCAATGATCAAAAAAAAGAATCTAACTTATGATAAAGAGTTAGACTAATAAATTGATAGAGTTTAAACAAATAAAATAATGGTACTTACTTTTAAGTCAAGATAGATAAACTTGCCAGACAATTGCCTCAAGACTAAAAAATATGATGTCTATAATTTGATTTAATATTGGACATATAAAGCCAATAAGGGTGTGGTTTGGTGGTTAAGTCGCTCGGTTGTAGTGGCGGCCACCATAGTTCAAACCCCCGCTGGGCCAACGAGCTCGCAGGCTTTACGCCTTCACTGGGCCAACGAGCTCACAGGTTTGAAGTATTCTTGCTAGGGGATGAGGTCCCCCGTGTTGTGGCCTCACCGGTTCATTGCTCCGGGCAAAAGCATTCGCGTGGAGCCGGAGGGCGTCACACCAGCGTCGCCGGTCACGTTAAAAAGTTTACTAGGCGCATTATCTTTAAAAATATATATATATATTGGACATATAAAATTGACCTTCACGCCTACAGAACTCAACCTTGCATGTGGATCTAAATCTTTCCCACGGCTTTGAATTGTGCTGAAATTGATGTCAAAAATGCTTGTCTTGATATCTCAATCTTGTGTTTGCTAGGCTAAGATTGTTTTCATTTGGTCAAACCCCTATTATCGAGTCAACAATACAAAACAACGATTGAAGACAATATGCAATCACGCAAATATGTCTAGGACATCGATGTCATGCTAATGTTGTGATGTAAAGGTAATGCAATGCTTAATACAGCTCATGTACAAGATTCTAGTTAATCAAATTGAATTAGGGTTTTGTCCTATTATACAACACCTTAGCATGCAATTTCAAATATTTTGTGTTTTAATTGGCTAATAACAACTAATTGGAAAATAGGAACATGGCCCCAATTTTAAAATTTAAATCTGAAATCTAAAATTTTGGAGGTCAAAAATGCACCTATGAAAGTGACTCGCAAAGATAAGGAATGTAAATAGAAGAGTTAAGACCAATCCCTGAGGCTATGTGAAGATGGGATCAAGTTAGAATCAGATTATTTGTTGTCTATTTTGCACACTCGTCATTACATTTGGGACAACCCTATCAAAATAAGCCAAAAACAAAAGGGAAAAGTGCAATGTATATATTTTTCACCATTATATTTTGCCCCCACTTTGACTTGCATGTGAACTACTATCAAGATGCATGTTAAAGTAAAACACGCAGCCAAAATGAAAGTAAATATTCAAACACTCATAGAAAAAGGTATGGCTAAGGATGTTAATTATATGTTCTCTTCTTATAACAAGCTCCTCCTAAAACCCTGTATGGCATTTGTCAAATTGCCAAACATTTAAAAATAGGCATAAACACATCTGCTAAAACTACCCATGAACAAAAAGTAAAGGTAAAGTGACTCCACCTGGAATGGAAATAAGGACTCAATAGTAATACAACTAGATCCTAAAGAAAAAATATTAAGACATTGCCTAGAGAAAACAAGAATATGCTAGACAAGAATATGAACAAACTGATTTATAAAGAAGGTATGATCGACAAGAATATGAACAAACTGATTTATAAATAAGGTACGTCAATCTAATATTACTAATTAGAAAACATGTCCCCAACAAAGCTGACATTCTCACTAAATGAAACTAACTTGTGCCAGAAAAAGGACAGGAGAAGGTACAGCTAACTATCAGTGCACTATTGGCAGCTACAGTTCACTACCAACAAACTGTTGGGAGATGTGCCACTGTTTTAGATCCATGATTTGGATAGCTATTTTTGACATGACTATTCCAAGGAAAAATGCCTAATTGTTGTTATGAGACCAAATTTGAAGGTATGATAGACAAATTCAATAAATTGGCAGGTTGAAATTCTACAAGATTCTCTAGCCAAACTCATGCAACATCACTCAATATGCTTAAAATATATTATTTTTTATGCTTTCAAGCTATCTTCCATACATCACTCAATTTGAAGGTATGATAGACAAATTCAATAAATTGGCAGGTTGAAATTCTACAAGATTCTCTAGCCAAACTCATGCAACATCACTCAATATGCTTAAAATATATTATTTTTTATGCTTTCAAGCTATCTTCCAAACATCTATAGACATTGATTTGGAAATTTATCATCCCGCAAAAAGTCACTGGCAAAAACTCCTCACAGATGAGTAGCAAAATGTATTATGCAGCCTCATACATGCAAGCATGCAGATATTTTTAAAAACATATATACATATTCTAGTAAAATGATATTAAATTAATTTCATATTTAAACAGAATATAATAGCAATGCCTTTCAGAATAAATTGGGCCAAAATTTTGCCCAATGTACAAATCTACACCACTAGATTGTCCTGGCTCGTGATACAAATTTATGTCTGGGGAGAGTTTTGTCACCATTAACATATTTGAAACCAAAACTTGTGTAGGTACAATACATTGTTCCCAAATCATTCTTCTTCAAGGAGAATTGCATCTCTTTTAAGTGTCAACTTCATGCAATTTTTTATACCAATTATAGAATAAACCCTCTCTAGCTTTTAATCAACACGACCAAGTGAGACACAGTCAATCCCCATTCATATATGGGACAGCCAGGCATCACATTTCCTTTGAGTTTTTTGCATCAAGAACTGGATCACGAAGTGTTCCAAACATCCAGTCCATCCAAATTGTGTAGTGACCATAATTGTGTCGATATGTTGTATGATGGATAGTGTGATAACCAGCCCCCATAATTGGCCAAACCTTACCATGTATGCAGTCATGAATGTTAGTTGTCCAAACTCCCTCACAAAATAGAAGTAACTCGTGAGTAAAAAAGTGTGCTGGAATTATAAACAAAACAATCACATGGGGAATAGCCTGCAAAATCCCATCAATAGGATGGAAAGCCAATCCTGGAGAGAAATATTTACAGTTAGAACCATGTTCCTTTTAAATGTCACTTAAATCAGGTCATATATTCATCATATTTCCAGCCTGCACTTAAAACAAAACAAGCTGTCCATGGTAACTAGGAAGAACATGGACACAAAAAGATAAAACAACAGAGACAAGAAAGCACCAATCATTTCCAATATTCAACAATCAGACCAAGGAATTCCGCCAGAAAAAGGATTTGGCTGAAAATGACAAGGAAACTAAAAATTTCTCCAATCGCAGAAGAAAATATTTATCTATCATGTAAAATTTTGCAATGCTTGCAATGCTCATTCAAACAAGAATATTTATATCCTGATACGAAAAGATAAACACCAAAAAAGAATGCAGTCAAGCATAATCTGATTAGAAAGTAACCTTAACAATCAAAAACAAAATGACTTCAATAAGGTACAGAACAAATTCAAGGGAAAGAGTATTTTTTATATGACAGCATTTCTGTGAAAAATCTATTGCAGCTACTGATTATTAATTTCCTATCTTATAAGATTATTTGGCTGCCGAAAAAAATTAATTAATTTACAGCAAATATTAATTAATAACACAGCTGCAATTTCACAGAAAAATCATGGAGACAGAAAAATAAAATCAACACAATATTTTGGACAAATTGTCCCTGGAAAAACCCCAAAGGGAAAACCAGTCAGCAGATAAGAATTCTATTCAACTACAGAAAATCAAGAGATACAAAATTGCTTGCCTCTTACTAGCAGAGCTCTGGAAATTTCTTTCCTGTAAATTCCCTTCCCTCAATTGTTCCCGCTGAAATTGCTCCGGCAATATTTTCCTTCTCCGGCAATTCCATTGCTCTCCAACGCTATCACTGCGCCCTTTGCTCTCACTGCAAATCAATTTGCTATTGCTGCAAATTTATTTATTTGCTATCGCTGCAAATACTTCTCGGATCTATGTTCTCTAAATGCCCATTGAACCTCTTTTATAATCCCCTCATTGAAAACCAATGGCCATGATTTAATCTAAATCAATGGCTAGGATTAATTAGACTCTAAACCCTAATATCTAGAAGTCTCTCGAGAAATCAATTTTCTAGGTATAGAGAAAAATATTCTGGCTGTGTTTCCAACCTCGAAATCACCACCCGAGACTAGAACACCTGTCCAAGCTACATTTAAAATTAACACTCCCTCTTAGCAAGGAAGGTGTTCTGCATAACACCCAACTTACCTCTGAAGAAGATGAATTTCGCCTTCCCCAATGCCTTTGTTAAAATGTCTGCTACCTGCTAATCTGTAGGTATATACTGTAGCTGAACAATCCTCCGCTGTACACAATCCCTGATGAAATAATACCTGATGTCTATATGCTTAGACCTATCATGAAACACTGGATTCTCAGATAATTTGATGCAACTCTGATTGTCACAGTGTATCACTGTAGTCTCAACCTTCTGATCAAACAAGGCTACCAGCAACTTCCGAAGCCATATAGCCTCACACGTTGCCATGCTAGCTGCTATGTATTCTGCTTCTGCAGAACTCAGAGCCACGGATTTTTGCTTCCTGCTGTACCAAGAGACAACTCCTCATCCCAAACTAAAGCAGCACCCTGAAGTGCTTTTCCTGTCCACTGTACTACATGCCCAATCTGCATCAGTATAGCCTATCAACTTGATACCATCACCTCGAGCATATCTGATCCCATACTCGATTGTACCACGCAAATACCGCAACACATGCTTTGCCGCTATCCAATGCACTCTCTTCGGCTCAACCATGAATTGACTAAGAGAATTTACTGCAAAGGAGATATCTGGCCTAGTGTTGACCAAATACATGAGAGATCCAATCAACATCCTGTATAAGGTGGGGTCTACATCTTTTTCCTTGGATGCGTCTACCTTCTTCCAATTCGTGATCATAGGTGTAAACATGGCTCTGCAATCTTGCATCTCAAACCTCTTCAAGATTTCAATGCAGTATTTCCCTTGTCCAAGGAAAATCTCTCCATCTGTCTGCCACACTTCCATGCCTAGAAAGTAGTGCATAAGCCCCAAATCCTTCATCTCGAACTCTGCTGCAAGGTCCCTCTTGCACTCCTCTATAAGCCCTAGTGAACCTGTTAAAAACAAGTCGTCCACATATAGAACAAGAATGAGAACTTCACCCCCAACCATCAAGTAGTAGAGGTTAGCATCTGCCTCACTCTTCACAAAGCCTATTCCCTGCAAGTACCTATCAATGCGCTCATACCATGCCCTGGGACCCTGCTTGAGTCCATACAAAGCTTTCTTCAATCTGCACACGTGGGTTTCACTGCTGTGTGCTACAAAGCCCTCTGGTTGTTCTATGTATACCTCCTCTGCCAATTCACCATTAAGAAATGCTGTCTTGACATCCATTTGATGGATCTGCCATCCCATATGCGCTGCAAGTGAGATTACGGCTCGTATAGAAGTATACCTGGCCACTGGAGCGAATGTCTCCTCATAGTCTATTCCCTCCTTTTGAGAGAACCCCTTGGCCACGAACCTTGCCTTGTATTTTTCGATGCTACCATCTGCACTATGCTTAATCTTATAGATCCAGCGTGATCCAACCACTGCCCTATCTGTCGGTCTAGGCACAACCTCCCACACATCGTTCTGCATTATTGAGGTATATTCCTCAACCATCGCATCTTGCCACACCTGTTGCCGTGCAGCCTCCTGATAGCTAGAAAGTTCACTATCTACCAACTGACTAACCAATGCCACATAGTCATTATACCTGGCTGGTTGTTTCCGCTGTCTATTACTCATCCTAGGAGCTCCCACAAACTCCTAAGTATCCTTATGTGTCTGTTGAACCTCACGGTTCCTCCTGTCAATTATAGAGGGTGAAATATCAAACTCCATATCTTCTTGATGAATCTCTTGGATTTGCTGTATCTGTTGCTCCATACTCTGCGAACTCTCAGCACCTGAACCTATGCTTGTACTAGTAACTGTACTCGTGCTTCGCTGCCCCTGTTTTGGTTGAACAATCCTTGGAGCTTCTGTTGGCTGCTCATTCTGATCATCTGCTGGCAAATCTCTGAACCTCCTATATGCCTAGTCCTCCATGAATTTGACATCACGCCTGACTATAATCCTCCTGGTCCCTGGAATAAATATCCGATATGCCTTTGAGGTCTCGCTGTACCCCACAAAGTACCCTCTCTCTGCAGTCTGATCTAACTTGGAACGTGTAGCCCCTGGAATGTGACAAAATGCCAAACTCCCAAATATCCTGAAGTGACTGACATCTGGCTTCTTCCCTGAGAATGCCTCTTCTGGTGTCATCTTGCCCAATACCTTATGTGGAACCCTGTTCTGTATGTATACTGCTGTACTGCATGCCTCTGCCCATAAGTAACGTGGCATATCTTGGTCATACAACATAGCCCTTGCTGCCTCCGATATAGAACGATTCTTCCTCTCAGCAACCCCATTCTGCTGCGGGTTGTAAGGAACGGTCCACTCTCTCTTGATTCCTTCCCTGGTACAGAACTCCTGGAACTCTTTCCCTTTGTACTTGCCTCCATTGTCTGACTGAAGAACCTTTACCTTCTTGCCTGTCGAATTCTCCACAAGAGCTTTGAACTCCTGGAAGTGACTGAAGACCTCATCCTTGGTCTTCAAGAAGTATATCCAGGTCTTCCTGGAGAAATCATCAATAAAAGTAACAAAGTACTCATATCCTCTGAGAGACTTCGTTGACATTGGTCCACATATATCTGAATGTACTAGATCAAGAACCCCCTTGGATCTGGTGTCACTCCTTGGAAAAGCTGCTTTCACAAACTTCCCCAATACACATCCCTTACATACATCATCATGCTCTGTGCTCACCTCTGGAACACCTGTCACTGTCTCACGAAGCAATTTAAGTGCTCCATGATGTATATGGCCCATCCTCCTATACCATAGCTCTCCTTGATCTCTAGAATTACTGCTGCTCACTAGTGCCTTAGGAGAATCAAATTGCAACCTATAAAGTCGGCCGCTCCTAACTCCAATAGCTATGGGTGATTTCCAATCCTTATGCTTGATTAAAACATGCGCCCCTCTAAAGAGTACATTGTAGCCTTTATCCTGAAGGACAGATACGAAAATTAGATTCATGCCCAAGCCTGGCACATGCAACACATCATGAATGGAAATAGGCTTGCCATTCTCCCTCTGAAATAGAACAGTCCCTCTCCCAACTGGATCGCACTTGGACTTGTTCCCCATCTGAATCTGGAATCTGATGTCCTCTTTGTAGCTAGAGAAGTACTCCCTAACTCCTGTCATATGAAATGACGCCCCACTGTCTATATACCAAACACCCTGTGAGGATGAGCTAGTCAGGCAAGCTATGAGTGCAAACTCATCCTCCATTCTACTAGAAAGCTCATCTACACTTGCTGAAGGTGCCGTCTGCTTCTTGCCTTTCTTTTCATTTTTCTTCCTTTGTGGGCAATCGCTGACATAGTGGCCGAACTCGTGACAGCCATAGCATTTGATCTTAGATAAGTCCTTCTTCTCACTTTTTGGATTTGATCCTTTGCCAGACCCCTTCTTCGCTTTCCCTTTTCCTGCTAGGGCAACGTTTTCCTGTTCCACCTCACTTTTCTGACTATTACTGCTGGTTCCATTGACAAGACTTAGTCTAAGCTCCTCCTGAGTGAAGTCACTCCATTGTTGATCCCAACTCGGTAAGGTGTCTCGTCCATTAATAACTTGAACAAAGACATCCCACTGCTTAGTAAACCCATTCAGAGCTATTCATACTAGCTCATCATCCTTTGGTTTGTCTCCAACAGCTGCCAATTCATCCTTGACAAGTCTAAGCCTGGTGAGGTAACTTGTGACGTCTTCTCCCTTATTCATCCGGGTATTCCTTAACTTTTCTCTGAGAATCAGCTTTCGGTTAAGGGTAGCATTCTGGTACAGATTCATAATGGCGTCCCACATCGTCTTTGTTGTATCTAACTCTGCAATATGCGGAACAATATGATCCTTAACACCGTCAAGAATCAGCCTCCTTGCCTTGGCATCTTCCTTCTTATATGCTAAGAGCTGTGTTGCATCTGTAGGTACAGGTACAACAGTGGTCACATAATCCTTGATACCATTCTCTTCCAGCAATAAAGAAATTCTAGCTTTCCAGACACCAAAATTTGAGGCTCCATCCAATCTGTCCTGATCTCTTAAACCTGCTGAGGCCATCTCAAAATAAAATAATAATTTGAAGAGGTCAAACTGGGTTTTATAAACCCTAGATTTTTTATTTATTATTTTTCCTTTCTCCCTGTGTCTGTTCTGCCCTCAGATCCGCTCTGATACCATGTGAAAAATCTATTGCAGCTACTTATTATTAATTTCCTATCTTATAAGATTATTTGGCTGCCGAAAAAATTAATTAATTTACAGCAAATATTAATTAATAACACAGCTGCAATTTCACGAAAAAATCATGGAGACAGAAAAATAAAATCAACACAATATTTTGGACAAATTGTCCCTGGAAAAACCCCAAAGGGAAAACCAGTCAGCAGATAAGAATTCTATTCAACTGCAGAAAATCAAGAGATACAAAATTGCTTGCCTCTTACTGGCAGAGTTCTGGAAATTTCTTTCCTATAAATTCCCTTCCCTCAATTGTTCCTGCTGAAATTGCTCCGGCAATATTTTCCTTCTCCGGCAATTCCACTGCTCTCCAACGCTATCACTGCGCCCTTTGCTCTCACTGCAAATCAATTTGCTATTGCTGCAAATTTATTTATTTGCTATCGCTGCAAATACTTCTCGGATCTGTATTCTCTAAATGCCCATTGAACCTCTTTTATAATCCCCTCATTGAAAACCAATGGCCATGATTTAATCTAAATCAATGGCTAGGATTAATTAGACTCTAAACCCTAATATCTAGAAGTCTCTCGAGAAATCAATTTTCTAGGTATAGAGAAAAATATTCTAGCTGTGTTTCCAGCGTCGAAATCACCACCCGAGACTAGAACACCTGTCCAAGCTACATTTAAAATTAACAATTTCCCCAACAAGAAGAAAATTGACCCAAAAGAAAAAATTCAAATAATATTCATTAATGTTCAAAATCTCTGCTCTATATAGCATACCATTTCCAATATCTAGGCCATGGGATACGTAATGCATCTATAAGTGTGTATTTGAGCATGTCAATCAATCAATAACTTCAAAAACTGCTAGCACTCAAAAGTAGGAAAAACTATTGAAAGAAACTTCCTTTTCTTAAGAGATTTTCCCTACGATAATCTAACTTTGTTTCCCCCTTTCAAAAATGCCCATCCTAAAGAAAAAAAAAGTTACTTCTTCATAATATAGATTCCTATTGTTGAAATTTTTGTGCAATAATTAAAAAAAATTATGGTTGTACTTCTAAATATTTCAGATAGTTTTCCCTCTTTTCCTTGCAAGTGATACTTCTCTCTAAAAATGCTACCTTCTCTTGTGCCACACACACAAGTAAAAACACACAAAGTGCTAAAGGTGGAGAATTACCACAATGAAAACCCAGGCTCAATACCCCCTGGGAACCTTTTGAAAAGCTCATGTTGCCTTAATGCAGCTAAAACTGCACATCATGCATGCACGGGAACCGGTCCCCCATTTATGTCATGTGGGCCAGTCAGCCAATAAACCTCATTGACTAATCAAATATGTGTGTGCATCTGTGTGAATATATACAATATATATCCCACTAAGCTCCCTTATATTGGGGGATGGAAAATGCAAGAGTGTGGAAAGGATAAGTGTGGAAATTGGATGCTTTGAAGCACCCCAGAAATTCTAGGAACAGTATTTTGACAGGCAAGTAACACAAGGATGGAAAGGACAAAGGTGGAGGATTTAAAGGTTAGAATGTGTCTGTATGGAAAATAAAATTGTCTATACACATGCCTCACAGTGCAACTGCAAACTTCTTCCCAAACAATCTCCTGTCATTTTTTGTTTGGTCATTTTACGCCTGTCAATTTTATTCTACTTTCTTGCTATTTTTAATGATTCGGCTAACCTTTTTCTTTCGAAGGAAGTTGTAGGCCCCCTATATGTTTACACCTTGGGGGATTTGGGAGATGCTCAAGACCTACTAGTTATGCCTAGGCATGTTGGTAGACCCTTTATAGTATCTGTCATCCTGTCTCTAATAGAGGAGATAAATGACCATACAATGTATGTATTCCCATCCCCAAGAGATGTATATTCCTATAATACTGAACTGTCCCAACAATACCTTTTAGCAACCATAAAATTAAGGCCACAATTCTATGCATTTCCAGACATGTTTCACACTAGTCAATAACCAAAAGACAATAAATCTGGAACGAGAGGAGACCATCACCAAACCACCTCCTATGCATGTATAACCCTTGACATTCACTGCCATTCATTTCCATATGGCATCAATATTTTGAAACAACAACCAAGTCCTCCTCCCAGCCTTTATACATAAAATAGAAATAATTATGAACATGTGATTTTCACAACTACAATGCAAGATTTTTATTTCCATTAAATACATCTTTTAATATCACTTATCATTCCCTTCTGGGATTGCTAAGTCAAGTCATGTCACCATCCCCTTAAATAACACTATCGACCACATCATGCCACCATCCCTAGGGGCTTGCCAACATTGTTATGGGATTGTTGGATAATATCTCTTATATCATAACAACCATTCCTAAAAAGATTGTCAACTTATCAGTCATCTATAAAGCACTATCCTATAATTCAATTATCATCTATACGCCATCATCCTTGTAGGATAGTGAAAACTTAACACCATCTTCACATAACTGTTGATCCTTGCAGGCACTCTGGCTAATTAATTTAATCATTCCACAACCAATCCCATTGGGGAATGTTGGCCAGATCACGAAAATGTTGGGTAAATTCCTGCCACCTGCTTCAGGAACTGTTAGCTAATCATCTACTTCATAACTACTACCATCCCTTATGGGATGGTCAAATCATGCCACTACTCGTGAAATTAATCATTCCACAACCAACCCTGTAGAGGAATGTTGGCCGGATCATGAAAATGTTGGGTAAAATATTGCCACCTTGTGGGACTGTTAGATAATCATCTACTTCATAATTACTACGATCCATTACGGGAGGGCCAAATCATGCCACTACTCATGGCACGATTACCTAATTTCCTGCCACCATTATCTTGGAAGTTGTAACCACTGGCTAATCAATTTGATCATTTGCTGTTGTCATCCCTTACAGAACCAACAGCGAAATCCACTCATCATAACAACCAACCATCCCTTGAGGATTGTTGGTCAAATTTAACAATAGTATTTTTCATTCAATAAATAATCAACCCTGAAAGTCTTATTCATTCATTGCATTTTACAGTAATTATTCAACTGGTAAGTCAATAGTGTCTATGTACCTTGAAAAATCAACCAAAAACAATTAAATGTACCCGTACTCAAAGCTACATCAAAATTCTCTCCTCCAATCAAAGTTACCACAAAAACTCAACACCAGTACTCGAAAGTTAATGTTCCTGCAACACATTAACACAGCAGATCGCTTCAATGGACTTATCAACACATGAAGAAGATGACATTTATGGCAGACAACACCAAAAAGGTAGTGCTGTCTCAAAACATCAATATTGGTGCAGAACTGATCGATGCTGACATCAGCAAAGAGGTACAGATCATTTTCAGCATAGTTACCAAGAAACTCCATTATAGGATCATGGACTGCATACCTGTCCCCGTACCTGTCCCCGTACCCAAAATTTCTGGTGACTACATTTATATATAATATAGCTGTCTCCTTAGTCATTTACTCGTGTACCCTAATTTGATTGGCATCCCCCTCCCCGTACCTGTACTGGTAGTCTCCCAGTAACTATGGTTTTCAGCTTATCTGCCATGATATCTTTTCTGGGGAATTCAAGAAATACAGGCCAACTAAACAGTGGTCAACTAGGATTCGGCTAGGGAAGATGTCCCTTCATCCAAAGGAGTTGAAATTAACAGGAAGTGCAGAAGGGGATGATGTCCATTCAGAAGAGACATGGAAGAGGTGCGAGTTCTGGAATGCATCCTAAAGGTTAGTTTCTTTTCTGCACTTTCCTTTGAATCTGCTGTGCTCAATAGTTGCATCCCCCTCTGTATCATCAGCAAAATAGGAATTGTACATAGGCTCCTCTTGCTCAGAATTTAAAAAAGACGCATCCTAGTCTTCACATTGAGCTGAAGACACAAGTTATATACACATATTTCATGTGACTAACTCTCTTGCTAGCCATCTTGTTGATGTGTCTTTTGACACACAAACTTGGGGAGCAGGTTGATGCTTGCTTGAAAGGGATATAATCCCCCAAGGTTTGAGACTCCGCTTAGGGATGATTTGGATTGTATGTGGAATCTTTAAATGACTGCTTCCACTAGGGGATTCTGCTTAAATTCAAAGGGGCACAAATGGGTAGTTTCGCCAAGACATTTGCATGCATATTATCTCAAGATACCTTTATAACCACTTGCATGTTAATCCAGATTTTAACTAAACCTAAACAAATAAAGAACAAAACATAAACTAACATTAATAATGACCAAACAACTTTTTAAACTACTCCTAATCTAATCTATCCATTTAAAAATAAATTTAAAAAAGAGAGAGGGTTAGGGAGAAAAGAAATGAGCCTGTCAACCCCTTTCCTTTGCTACCGTCTTTCATATCTCATGCAAAAACTTTTACTATCCATGCAACAACCAAACCATACATAGATCTTTAAAATGAACAGTGCAATCTACTAAGAAAATTTTACTTATGATACTTAGAATACAATCACCATATACATGCGTAGATTATATTCTCAATCTTATGATAAACTCAGATCCTAGGTAAACACATTCCATTCACAAAAACAAGATTCAAATAAAAGTCAATAGCAACATTCTACAGCTGACATAACCTATGCTACCCCAAGTTTCCAGGACAGGGATGGCAGGGGACAAGGGGATGCATTTCGAGGACGGGGACAACAGGGGGCCATTTTTTAGGGGACGGCTATTAAAAAATAGGAAAAATTAAAAAAATATAGAAAATTTCAAATATTCATATGATAGCATTGATAACACATAATATTAGAGCCCTTAGAAATGGTTAGCTAGTCAACTATTTGTATTCCTTTGCAACTTGTAAATTAAGTATTTAACCCTTCACCGTGATTTGTTAACATCTACTCTACAATGTCTCTGGTCTGGCCCATGACCAGTTTTGTCATCCAAGTCTTTTTTTTTTTTCTATAAAAAGGATAAAAACATACACATGCACATACATACATACATATGTTTTGTCATTAAAGTCATTTGTTTTTTTTTTGTTTTGACAAAGAAGACACTCACACACACACACATGTGCATACATACATTATATATATATATAGCAAATGTCAGAGTACTTATCATACCTTTTCTGTAAGCATATATCTGAATCATTTGTAAATGTGAATTACAAAACCTGCACATTTTTCTCTACTAATGTATGAAGACAGTTCTCCTTCTTTGTATCATATTTGTTTAGAGATTTGTCATTCATAGCTCATCAATAGCCATGTATTTGTTGATGTTCTGCTAATGATCTCCATTATAGAACTTTTGGTTATATTTGTTGTTGTTCTGGTTATACTGAGTTATACTGTTTTTTTACTTTTGTGTTTTTTTTTAATTTCAAACTGATCACTGATCACACCTGGGCCGTAGGGGACATCTAGACGTCCCCTGAACGTCCTAGGGATGACTAGACATCCCTGGATGTTTCCTATTTTTTTATTTTTTTTGGGGACCATACCCGAGACGTTTCCGGGACGGGGACGGCCCCTTTTAGGCCGGGGGCGCATCCCCGAGTTACATAGGACATAATCCAAGTTGGAGAATAAACATCAAAATCTACCTTAAAACTATGTTATTGAATTAAAATTATCCAACCTACCATAAAACTTAAACATGAGTACTTATAAACTTTCCCCAATTGTTACAGATTTAAAACCCTAGATTAAATCCAAGTAACCATCTAAGCATGCAATAACAAAAATAATAACAAGGTATTAAAGATCATAAAACTCTGCTTTTAAAGATATAAAAAAACCAGAAACTGGTCAACAACTAAATAAACATAACTCTCAAATTCATGCTCCGGATGATAGTTGGATCTGACATTTGATAATTTGTTTCCACTCTAGCTTCATTAATTATAAATTCCCCAGTCAATTTCATCTTCATCTCTTCTAGCGCCTCGATCATTGGGTTAGAGTGCTCCTCCACCCCCCCAATCAGGAGTTTAATCCTCTCCACCTATGTCTTGGCCTTCAAGGTGAAGTTGATGATGGGTTGATTGCATATGCGCGACATTGACTGGGTCTTTCTTTTAAAAACTGCCATAAAATTGGTTAGCATCACACTAAAATCATTCAACAATGTTCACCTGCCATCAATATTTCTAAGCTTCTTGAACCCTGCCAAGGCAAAGATGTCAAAAATTCTGCTCATCATGACATTAGTTGAATTTTGGATGCATGCCAACTCCTCTTGATATTTAGCCTTTCTTTTCTCAGATTACCTTAAAACATTTTGACAAAACTAAAATTTGGACCGGAGAGTAAAATCTGATGTCTTAAACCTCCTTCCTTGATAACCTAGGCAATCACCTTGAGCTTTTGTCACATTTCCTTGGCCTCAATACACTTATGTTCAACAACATCTTGAAATTCTGCAACCTAGGAAGTCACATTCTGAATATTGTTTAACACCATAAACAAATCCTCCAATTGCAATGACCATATTTTTGGGAACTGTAAAGGAGCCTTTGGTTAACAACAGGTTATTTTCTTTGGAGAGCACATCAATTTCGTGTACTGTGATACTGCACAAAGTGTTGATCACTGAAGTTGTGCTTTCTCCTCCTTTTCTCCTCATTGACACACTAAGGATTAACTTTGTCTTCCTGTTGCCATTCCATGACTTGGCACCCTTGCCTAAACCTCTTGGTATACAGTCTTAGCCTTCCCAGTGCTTTTATCATATCTCAATTCAATGTTTACATCATCAACTCTCATTTCTAAGTTCCCCAGTTTACTCACTTCCTCCTGCATCGTTAGCATCCAACTCAAACACAAAGTTC
This sequence comes from Cunninghamia lanceolata, assembly GCA_027924645.1. Lineage (NCBI taxonomy): Eukaryota > Viridiplantae > Streptophyta > Pinopsida > Cupressales > Cupressaceae > Cunninghamia > Cunninghamia lanceolata. Next base: position 7,734,260 of record BSBN01000303.1, on the reverse strand, counting down.
CCTGGGTAGCCACTAGATTAGCCTCTGATTGGACAAACGGGACCTTCTTTTAAGTTTCAAGCAAAATCGTTGCCTTCATGTTCTTCCATGAGGGTGTGATAGCTAGAGGTTTTGCTACTTCCATCATTGATTCCTTTTGGCCTGCCTCCTCCAAGGATGTTGCCATTTGTGCAGGGCATGAGTCCACTTGTGTTGATGTATCAAATGTTGACATAGGTGGGATTTGTTCCTCTCAAGCTTTAGGTTGTCCACTGGATCAAATTTCCTCGGCAAGATAACTTCCACCCCATCCGAGCTTTCCTCTTCATCTTCTTTGTAACGCCAGGCCTGTTGATCCTTCCTCAATCACTTTTGTTTGTTTAGGCTCTCAAGGAGGCAGCGATTCTTTCAACGCCTTTGTAATGCCACGTGGTCAATAGGGGACAAAGTCTCCTCCCAAATAGTCTCCTCCCAAATTTGTCTTCTAGGCACTTGTGATGAGGATTCCACCACCTTTTCTAACAATTGAAAGTTGGGATGCATGGAGGGTGGAAAAGGATCGTACCGGTCACATTTTTCAATTTCTTAATAACTTTGGAATCAAACAAGGCACCCAAATTACAAGTATCGCCTATTTCCCATTCTTCATGCTGGTAGCTATACTTGACATTATTATGCATTTCAAAGAAATGATCCACCCGACATTGAGGATCCCAGTCCTAATACCTTGAGTTTGCAAAACCAAACATTTTCAACGGAGAGGATACAAGGTTTATGATGTTATAAGCATACTCTTATCCTCCCATAACCAAGGGAATGGTTGGATAAATGCCAATTTTCTTGGTCTTCAGGAAAGATATAATCCCACTGATAATCTGATAACAAATTTCCATTACAGTAATCCTAGACAGGACATACTTTAGAATAATATGGGCGTATTCTAGGGCAACCTCAACCCTAATGACATTAAAATCTAGATATAACCACCATGCAGCAAATTTGCTAATATCATTGATAAGGGAAACAAGAAATATTGGCTCCTAATGAATATTATAATAAACAACTGGATAAAATGAATCAAAAATTAACCTCACATTTTCATTATATTTATGAGCATGTAACATATCAAACACAACATGCATAGGACACTTACATGGGGGTTTCCACAATGAGAGACTAGGAGGGAAATTAGTGGAAGCACAAATGGCATCAATCATATAGGAAGCCATGTAAAAATTACCTCCTTTGGCCACTTTGAACTGAAGTTGCAACCTCCCAAAGATCGAACTCGTCCCAATTTAGTATTTTTCCTTGTACCAAAACCATCACCATTAGAGGCAACCAAGACAGGTCCAAGTGCCATGTGTCTCTACATCCAAACAATTTATTGAATAGGACCATGGTTTCCATCACAATAGGCTTGAAATTGCTAAGCATATGCTCCTAGAGCCTTGTCTTCCTCAGTAGATCTATAACCGTCCAACACTAAAAAGATGTCATTGGTGGACTACCACTGCTAGCCTAACATTGTGTTGCATTGAAACTCAGAAGACATTTGTTTGATGGCCCCCAAAATATTGATGATGTGTGTCCAAGCAACATTTGTAATTTGACTGACATTCCATTCATGAGAAGTGATGGACCATTGCAATGAGCAGGAATTTTGTAAGGACAGAATTTTGAATTTGGGCATTCAAGAGGAGGAAGACGATGAGGACAATGGTGTCCAAAACAATTTTTTGGGCACAATTGAGGATGAATAGTTGGACAATTGGCTAGTAGCTCCATCCTCTTGAAAAGTAGGTAGGGCAAAAGGTGTAATCAAAGAAAAGAGGATTGACCTCCTCCATTGTCTTTGGTTGTTTCTGCGTCGACAACCAAGGGATCTTCTCCTTCTACTTGTTGGTCTCTGAAAGGTTATAAACACAAGCAACCCATACCATTCGTGTAACACATTATGTAAATCTCTAATTACAACATCTGATGTTGTTTACGGGAAGGAGCAATCATTGATGTCGGCTGAAAAGGGTAAAGCAGCCCAGCAAAAGAGGGTTTCTTCTAAGGAAGATACTTGAGTGAAGAACTCTGCATTACCTAATGAGGCTTATAGATAAGAGGTGACGAAACCCACAAGGGACTCATTAAGGCGCATTCATAGGTATAGAAAATATTTCTAGATGGAATTCTATTTAACCCCCAATCCCAAACCAATTGGCCCTACTATCTAACTAATTGGCCCCTACCCTACTATCTAGCCGAGCAAAGGTTTGGTTCTAGTTCTTCCATGTGGGTGGCACGCAAGAAACTAACCATACAATCTTGGGGATGCTCCTTTGCATTTATTACAATCCATTCTCCATGAATGGAAAAAAAAATTTAGTCAAGTAAATTTGCAAAAAGCTCTGATTACACAGAGAATACAAGGTTCTCCCAGTTCCTGTGGAATTTTTGTGTATGAATGTGAATCATTTTTAGTTCCTCTTGTGAAACGATTTTCTCATTCACAATCATTGTTATATGGATCTTTTCTTGATCGAACTCATTTTGATAAAAAGGTCAAACAAATTGTCATATTTCCCCATAAAATTTCAACGAATAGGATTTGGATGTTGAAGGATTCTTTCATCCATTATGTTATTTCAACTGTAGAGGTTGGTGGCAACTCAAGCTTGAGTCCTTTCTTTTTGATGTCTAATCGAGTTTTACAAAGTTTCTCATCACTTTTGTTCTTAGATCTTGGGATTGTATCCATATAATACTCTTATTGATCGTTTTGTCTTGTATGAAACCGTATTAGGGGTACTATGCTTAGTTGCTATTAGTTTATGAGATGTTGTCTTTTAATGTAATCCATTGTATCCTTGTTTTTCATTAGTACAAGTGAGGGCCCCAATAGAACCCTCACTAAATTATCTAAAAAGACTTCAAAAAAAAACATTACTAATTTGATCATTGCCCAGGGTACACAATTCTAAAAAAAACTCTACAAGTAGGTCCTAATGCAGGAACTCATTGTACTTCCTAACCACTCAATGTAGATAAGATTTACAGACATTCTCTACATATTGGTCGCTATCATCTAAATCAAACAATTTCAGCTAGGGCTCCTCTACATTGTAGGCTTCTCCACAAAGTCCTTGAAAAAATAATATAGATCATTTAACGAATTCTTCAGGAGGTTTGGATGTAGCAAGGTATCTCAATATTTTGGCTTTGCAATATGCTTTTCGGTTGCTTGATCGAGAATGCTTTAGTGCCATGGTGCTCAAACTGCAACACCATCAACCTCTCTTTGTAACTCAACTCTTGCATTGAAATTCAATTAAAACTCCTAATGCTTTGCTACAACTGAGCAGATATAAACCAACTTGGTCATTATGAAACTAGCCTTGCAGTGTGTACATATCACTTCAAAGACCTTGCGAAAATTCAGCAAATCATGCTATACATATGCCTTGCATTAAATAGTAAATCATTGTAGGATATCACTCCCAAGGAAGCATGGTCAAGAGAAAACCATAGATAACTAATTTTTGTGTTTTCAGTTGTGATACTTTTCAATTAATTGCAAATACTTTGCTCCCATCTTGCTCCTCTAGATCATTAAATTAAAAAGTAGTGCAACTAGTACTAGAGGCCCTATTTCTGAGTTATAGCATGATTCACAAGGCGCATGAGATGGAGGAGCATTAGACTATATACAACTAGGTCAACTATATGCTTACCCGTTTATATGAGGATTTGCAAAGATTTACAATAGTTAGAGGATCTAGCTTACGACCCACGACATTATTATAGTGTTGGGAATATGAGCATATTTGGATCCTATGACCTCCTAGTTTTACCATTGGTTATTGCTAATGTCGTGCATTAGGCCCATCACTAGAATACCACTAGATTAGGTCAATGGAGAAAGAGCAAGGCACTTTTATTTTGGAGGAGAGCATCTAGCTCCTGTAGATATTACCTAGAGATCATTCTCTAGCTTGCCAATGAGCACAAATGATAGATTGCAGCTGAGGAGGATCAGGTTATCTCGATGGTATTGTGAGAGGGAATCAATAATTCATGAGAGATTTTATTTCAAGAAGGTTTTTCATTAGTTCAATATTTACTTGACAAACTATGCCTCTAAAGCCTCCCATCTATAGGAGACATCAAAGATATACATACCTAGTGAGATAGAGGTACCAACATTTAATACACGAACATTAATGGATGATGAAGATGTAATGTCCCCTTCATGATACATGGTTAGTCCATTGTTGGGTTCCCGTGGACTAGCAGTTTGGTTAGGGAACTGCCATTAGTTTGGCAGTGGTGGTGTTTGTCGGTGATGGAGTTGTGGTTCGTGGTCAGTGGATCCAGTTGGCACCCTCAGAGTTGGCTCTGTTTGCTCTTGGCCATTACTATTTTTAGTAAGTTTAGGTTCAGTGTCGGTTCAGGATTTTCAGAGTGGGGTCAAATTTGTCTCATCGAGGGCTTTCCAACGAGCTATAGATCATTGCATTCCGACACCGTCTTCATATTTAGTTTAAAGTCCGAAGTTTAATGTATTTATTAATTGGGACTTTAAGAGCAAATATTATATTGTCACTTTATAAAATTAAGTTGTAACTTGAAAAGTGACCCCCTGGGAGCTGGGCGCCCATGGGAGACATAAGGGGATGAAAATTAAATATTAAAACAAAAGAAATTCCCTCCATTTGGGGCGTTGGGTTTTGGAGAGGAAATAAAAGGTGGGAAAAAAACTCATTTGCTTTATGCTATGTTTTATGGTATTTCACTATTGAGCTCTGCTAGGGTTTTGAGGGTTTGAGGATTCGAACCAGACTCTTAGAGACGAAAACCTCCCTGAGTAACGGCATTCTACAGGTGTGGAAGATCACCCAAAGGTGCCATTAATAGCGGATGCATTCAGTGTTCACATTTGTGCTTCCAATGGAGTTCTTCAAAGTTGTTTCTTGGGCTGATTGATATATCTTTCGACATCGATATTGTCTGCTGATATTGGAGGGATTGGAGGCAGTTTTTGGTGTGAAGGAAGGCGGTTATTGTTGCTGCATTTATTCCTCTTGCTGGTCATACTCCTAGCAGCCAGGTCGTACCTTCATTGTGGACTGTTTTGAGCTTGTTCATGGCAGATTTCTCACTTTTCTAGGGTCGCCCAGCCTAGGAGACTTGGTGTAGGTCTATTCGAAGGAGTTTAGAAGAGATTTCTGAAGATTAGTGGCTGTTCATCACTTCCAGCATAGGCCGTACACCTCCAGGAGTGACGTGGGGGCATTTGGGCTTCATTTCCCTTTGTGGGTATTGTGAATTCTTCATGGTGTGAGGTGTTTAGGGCCTCTATTGCTGCTACACATACTTGTATGACACTTCTTTCATATATTGTTGATTTTGGAGTGATTCTGGCCATACCCATTGTTGGTTCGGCTACAGCTGTTGTATGAAGTTGCAAATCTCAACATGGGTATGTGATAGTAATTGTTTATTGGCTATTTTACTATCTGGGTATCTATTAGTTTCTGCATATCTATTGTACTTTTTCTGGGTTTGCATTCTATGCTCTATATTGTATGCTCCAGCAACACATCTGCAGGAAAACTAAAAACCCCTTCTGCATTCTTCTCTCTAGTCTGAAAAATCACATAAAAATAATAAAAAATATCACATAAAAAGATCTTTAAAAATACAAACAGGTACGACACATTACAGAAGAGGAGGGCGAGGTAATAGTGGTTGTAGAGGGAGATAATATCAAAGCTACTCAAGCATACAAAGCCTATTGGAAGAGAGCATGCCCCATGCAAATATATCCATTTGATGCTCAAGAGGCCCAGGAGGTAGGAACAACAAGAGTAGCAGTCAAACCACTACAAGCAGTGGCAAGAGAGGGTACCATGAACCTACTTAACATTTTATCCATGTGCGGGATTGACCTTGGGCTAAACACTTCTTAAACACCTGTGCACAAGCATATCAGTCAAGAATTGCCCACTCGAGGTTCTCAAGTCACAACACCCTCTATTTAACTTGCACACTATTATTCTTATTATGATAAAGCATATAAAAGTACTCATGCTTGAAGTAGCTCCCCCCAACAAAGAAGTAGCTCTTGTGCCAATGGTGAATGCTCGAAGACAGAATACAATCCACTGCCTACAAACAACATTTCTCCCCTTGGAAAGAAACAAATCAGTGGTGGATGTAGAAGCAACTCCCATAATCTGGATGAAACATGAATCCAAATCAATGTATGTGTCTCAAAATACAATTCTCGTGTCTTCATGCTAAAAAAGGATGTCTCCAAATCAAGAATTGAATGCCCAATCAAAGATGTAGAACTAGGAGAGGGAAGATACTGAACTGCATCTAGAAACACTCAAGATGAGATGATGTCATTGCCATCAAAGAGGAGAGGTAAACCTTCAAATGTATCCTCCAAATCTGAAATGTGAGACTCCACTAACAAGGATGATATGTCTAATAACTAGGAATCCCAATGAAGTGGACCAAGAAGACTCAAATGATCTTGCTGCAAAGAATCACTTGAAGCTCTCAAAGAAGCAACACTGAACTTTGAAGTAGCAACAAGTGATGGAGATGTGATCTCGATAGGAGAAGAAGCAACAAGAGAAATCTGTCTCATCTAAACTAACAATTCAAGCTCCTCTAAAGTATCATCATCAAAGGGTACTATTATTTAGATCATCAAGGGGTATGAGGCAATCCATAGTAAGATCATCTAGGAATGGAGAGAGATGAAGGTCTCCATGGATCTCCCAAATTCTAGTCCAAAGAGTGTGTGGGCACTCAATATGTAAGATGGAACAATTTCAAAATCAACAATGCAACCAATCAATCCTAGGACATGATCAATCCTATTTCCCCATGCAGATTTCCTTCAAGTGTATCCGATTCAGGTACGAGTCCATAAAGATAAGGCGAAAGATTAAGCCACCTACAATGAGTTAAGATGTTTTTTTGCTAAGACTCATAATTATCTTTTTTCAAGGTTTTACCACAAACGGATGAATAGAAAAATCCACGATACCTCCTCAAATTCAAAGATCAAAACTCACAAGATTACTCCCCAAATTTGACTCAATCATGAGATCCCCCAACAATATATGATCTTGGCACTTTATTTAGTGCAACTACAACTACCACTAGTCAAAAACAGCAAAGTGGTCTTGATCTTAGTACATACAGATGCCAAATTAGGCCACAAATTGAAACTACAATCTTTATGTGGAATGAGATTAATATGATTACATCACTGAGAAGCACATGAAAAATTATGCACTTTTAGAAAAATTGCACCCAAAATGTTACCGTTGAGCCCAACCGAAGCCCTAGAAGTTTCCAAAACGAGAATTGCTCAACAACAGCTGTAAAAATATGCAATTTTTTAAAAAACCAAATACCAAAATCAAAAACCGTCTACACCACTGCAAAGCCTGCAAAATTATGCCCCAAATCAAAAAAATTGCTCGCAAAAAGGAGCCCATATGATTGATAACAAAGCCTCTAAAGTTGAAGTACCAAAATCAAAACTCCAACGGTGAAAGGGGCCTGGTTGGGAGGAAGAGTTGGTGACACCGTGCTGACCTCATCAATCGAAAAAATAAAAACTATCAGAATATTCTCAGATGCTCTAGAAGATGCCAAAATTATAGAAGAATTTTGCAAAACCGCCTTTTGCATCAAAGATTGTTGTCTTTTAAATGAAAACCACCTTTTACCGCCGTGGAGGAAACCAATTGTTTGTGTTGTAGAGGCAGAGGAACTGGTTGTGCCACCGAAAGGGGCCACTATTGGTGGTGGAACTAGTGTTCTGCAGATCATTTAGGGTGAAGCCGCCAAGGGCCACCACCTTGGTGGCAAAGCCAACATGTCATCTTGGGCAGAGCCACCAGGGGCCAATGCCCTGGTGGTGGGGCCTTTTAGGCTAGCGGCCAAGGAAATTAGCTCGTCGAGACCCAACTGCTGTCAGATCGTACATGGGCCCGACAAGGTCTACGCAAGGCATACCCTACGGGTACCGCAACAAATTATTTTTTTTTTTATTTTGAAAATTATTTTTAAAACATAATTTTTTTAATTTTACCCATACGAACCTATGGCCTACTAACATCTGCCTACATAGGCAAAGATTTTGATTTTGTAGAATATTCTATCTATGCAAGGAATATTCCCTATAATCCATACAATCGAGGAGAGCAAATTGATAGTGTCTGATTGCTTATAGGGCAAAAGTGTTCGATTTTGACGAATTGATAGTCGATCCTTAGGTTCTTAGGCCTTCTAGGCATGATGATAGTCAAATTTGACCCAAAATGCTCCAAAAATGCATCTACCTACCAGATCTAGCAACCACCTCCCAACTTCAAACCCTTGTAGATCTAGCCTCTAATGTCCAATTTGGACAGATCCAAAGGAAAATTTGACTTTCTTGGACACCCTAAACTCAATAGTGAGCTCAAATTTGCACCAACATGCTCCAAAATGAACCTGCAATACAAAGCCACAAAGAAGAAATCCTCCCAAATCTGGTATTTCTATCAAGTTTTTCTGATTTTCCAGGTCATCATATGATGCAAGAAAAGAGCATACTCAACTTTTCAAGAGCAACCAAGATTTGCACCCACCAAAAGCTCTTGCCTAATTCACCACTAGATTTGAGAAGGGGCTTGCAAATATGAAGCTCTAATACCATTTAAGAGACACCTATGGACTCAAGCTCCCAAGATCACCTGCAAAACCAGAAATAACCTTCCCATAGAGAGTAGCAAAAGAATGATTTGTTTGATTGTGGTCCAAAATGGAATTATGTTATTATGACATAAAAAGTACATGGACCTTGCTTATATAGGCAAAGTGATGAGATAGGACAACATAGGATGATGACAGGTGTCTTAATCATATGACATAAGACACAAAGAGATAACTATTCTAAGTGTCCTAAGTAAACTAGTGTGAATAGGACCTAACAAGGAAACCAGTTAGGTAATATACTTCGTTCACACCAACACCAACTACATACGAGAAAGTTCTCATAAGTCATAATTAACAAACCATTAAAGCTAACACTAAATCACTAAGGTGACTTTATTAAAAATGTAAACCTTAATTTTCTAACACCCCCCTTTAAGGTTTACATTGCAAAAAACAAAAAGAAAGAACGGAAGCACTGCAACATGGACTAACTATAGCAGCCCAACTGGAAATCTACGGAGACGTCATCTCCACCAAATCTCCTTGCTCATCCAAAACACCCCAAACTACTCATGTCCAAGCAAATATCTTGGCTGACCACCAAATCTCCTTAGAACACGCCAAACTACTTGTGTCCAAGCAAATGTCACGATTGTCCAACAATACCTATGAATCGAGACATACTCAACGATTCACAAGTACACCATGTAATATGCTACCCTAAAATTTTTTCAAAATTATCAAACTACCACAGAAAGGTTAGCACAATGAATGCAACCAACTAAATCACCTACACACTTTCTAATCACCAAGTTGCCAAGATGGGCGAGGTGAGAGTAAACGGTGCTTTGGCTTAACAATCAAGCTTGCAAATGAAGCTAAATACAATCATCTGCTAACAGCAGGCATCTACTCCCCAGCAGACATCCACTTATTCAATGGGGATACTCCACTTATTCAGTGGGTGAATGAGCAATGAAAGAACAGAATATATTATCCACACTGGAGGTAAACCATCCAGGGGTTACATAGTGTTTTCCGTAAAATGAAAGATTACAATGGATGACAACTGAAATTTTAGAGTACTAAATCAGACTTATTCATGCCTCTTCTGTAGCAAACTTAGCATAGAAAATGCTCAATCAAATGAAGGGCTGTAGATGCACAAATAAATCATAAAACATCAATGAATATACCACACTTAGGAAGTATGGAAAATAGGACTGTAGACTGATCTGTATCTCTTCCTTTGCTGGTACAGGTCTGATATCTTTGTGACAGCCCTTGTATCATGCATTAGAGCAATCTCTACAATGTACCATCCTCTTCCCAACTCACAACCACATCAAACAATTCATATCAAATGCCACAAGTTGAATAACACGTTATTTCATACCACAGAGAGTGGCTCAGCAAGGATACACTTGCCCAGAAATGACGTACAGTTCCTTAGACAGTATGACTCATTACAACAATTTCAATCTGCACCCTAAACCCTTGAAGACTGCTCGGAAAGGAGTGTTATCATATTCCAAATATTACTCCCAAGTCATTCAAACTAATCTGCTCTTTTCCTAATACAACTCCAAAACAGACTTATACAATTGTACGGCCAGATCAGGGGTAGGGCCAGCAATATCAAGCAGCAACACTTTAAAACCAGCTAAGAATTATTCTTCAAATACAATGGAATTGAATGCCAATTAAAAATAAACATCTCATAACCTTTACAACCATAAATGACTAATCTTTCATATGCAGCCCTGGTACGGCCATGATGGAAGAATGCATATTAAACAATGAAATCACAACACCAAATTCCACTGAATACCCTCAGACATTGGCGCCTTCACCCAGCAATAAACACCCTAACATCAGATGCAACCAAACATCAAACAAGACTCCATAATATAAATCGCTCCTATGCACATGGTAAGGCCCTGGGGTGTACGGACTGTAAGAAAGAGCCTGAAATCAGCAGATAAACCCTCAGAAAAAAAAAAAAGTAAGAATGGCACCTAAGGAAGAGAAGTATTTTCCAACACAATCTGCATCAAGACATTCAATGATCCCAGCATATGCCAATCGCCCTCAGCCACAGGTACAAACAGAATGTATGGCTAGCATAAGGGTATTATGCAATCTTCACTTAAAACTCCAAGAAGATTCATAAGAATACTCACTGCGATCAATCCAGAATACCATCAAAAACCCAAATGATCAACACCAAATCAAAATACCACAGACTCCATGACAACACAATGGCAAACCTGTATCAGCTTGCTCCAAATCCACTTCAACACAATGGTGATTCCTATATGAAACCACACCCAATCTGCAAGAGGGTTTTCGTCCTCAAGAGATTATGGAAGAACTCACAGGTTCAATCCATTTGCACAACAAAAACAATTCTAAAAGCCCCTCCAAATGAGCTCTCATCTCCTTTTTATAACTTTTTGAGAGGAATATAATATTATTTTCTCTTTACCTTTTCATATTTCTTCTCTCAAAAAGACCTTTTTTGAAATAATAAAAATATATCATGTGTGAGGCACTCTTTTTAAGTGTATCATTTAGAGCACTTAAGAGCTATAACACTTAGGTATTTTTTAATTATTTTCAAACTTAGGAGACTAAAGTGAAAATAATAATTAAATAGCTCATTAATCCATCCAATTTTGCGGGAAATCCCAAACTCAAGCGAACTGCAAAATAAATCATACCAACGTGCTCTAGGAGGTTTGGAATGAAAAACAATGTCATCCGGGTGACTTACTATAAATAGACAGCTCCTCCAAGAATCTTGGAGAGCTATCCGGAAGGCCGAACAAACTTCCGAAAGTTGCATAGCCATCCTGAGGCATCACTGAGCTCAAAACCAAGGCAAAACATCACAAATAACTAAACTTGTGTTCTTCACAACAAACAAAGCTCTCTAACCAGCCCAAATAGCCTACAGAAGCTCAAGGGAATAGGCTATTGGTCACAAACTTGGCTAAATGCCAAATGGGGACATTACAAGTCCTCCCCGCTCAAGATTGCTTGTCCTCAAGCAATACATACCATCCAACAGGGATACCTACATGATAGGCAACAATATACCTGGATCCAAAATCAACCTCAAGAATGCTCCACACCACTTTTGTTGCGCTACTCTGATGTACCTGCGGATTGCACAGCTAGGACTCTGCTTACAACTCTGGAACATTCTCTCAATCACAAATCTTTTTGGATCCCAAACATTTGTAACATCACTAACCCTGAGAGTGCAAGAGTTAGCATCTTTCAACAAATCATCAATAGAATTTATCAACCCTGAAATTTCAACTGGGAACCAAAATCTGAAATGCTCCTCCAAGGAAGTACATAAATCAGCTTGAACACAAGCTAAAAGTAACTCCGAACAACCATGAATCACCTGGATTTCACCATCCAAAAGAGCAATATTAGCTGAAACACTTGTCCTTTTCAGCTAAACCCTTCTGTCACCTTCCCACAAAGAGCTAAAAACAACAAAAAGACCAATCTCATGGCTGCAAAAATCTGAAATAATCTCCTGAAAATCTGATCTCAGTCGTTTTATAATGAGACAGTCACAAGAAAACTGAAATCTTATGGAAACAACAAGAAATTTAGGCCATCTACAACCAAAACATCAAAGTCATAACCAAAATTTCTCTCCAATCCATCATTATGTTTGCAAATGAACACTTATGATGGCTGATTGGATGAAGGACAACAGCTTCATGACAGAAATTTGACTCCACAATCATCCATGAAACATTCTTACCAAGATCACTATCCCCCACAAAACCCTGAGGATAAACTCTATTATGAAAGTAAGCCATCATTGAACTTAACTCATTGCATACATGAACCTTATGCCAAAGGTCAACAACTGGTGATAACTTCCAGTTGGTGAAGTTTTTGTGCAAAGTAACATTCCATGAGTGTTCTTCACCCAGATTCCATATCCTGTTGCTATCCCCCTCCATGTTGCTAACTCTAATTATGTCTTCATCATTCAACATGAGAAGTGGATTGTCCTGAGTTAACTCAACTTCCATTATAAAAGGAGAATTATCACATGATTGGAAGTTGCTTTCTCCCCCATGATCAGATAAATCTTCATATTGCTCCAACTCTGCATTTGCATACTTAGGAGGTTGTCCTAAGTCAAAATCTTCTTGGAGCAAATCAAACTCTTCAATCACTAGGTTGATTTCATTTGCTCTAGCAACTCTATCTTGCTCCCTGAATTGATGTACATCATCAAGCTGATTTTCAACTTCTAAGAGAGCCATTTGGGTACTCTCTAAAGAATTTATAGTTGTTTTTAGCTTAGATGTAAGCTTATCAACTTCAGCCTCTCTTCTTTTCAAAGCATCATAGATCCGACCAGCAAACTCAAGAACATGATCTCTATCAAAAAGCAGGTTCAAATAATCTGATTTCACCGTTTCTAAAGCCTCTCTGACTACACACCAATCTTCAAGTGAAGATCCTCTTTCCATGCCCATTTGTCTCCTTTCAACTTGTGCCCTCCAAATATGATCTTCAACAAACTTATGTGTGCTATCTAAGTGTGTTAAAGACTGTATAACCTCATCTTCGGTGACTAACAACTAATTTTGAAAATCCAATGTTGAACCAACAATAGACGCTGATCCAAAGCTTTCAACAAGCTCCCCTTCATCATGCTCATCAACTGACTCTTTTGAAAAGACAATTAGTTCTATTATATGGAGCCTAATCAGACTCGGAGGTTAAATTTTCCCCACTTTTATCGGCGCGATTTCCCCTTAAATTAATTAACAGGGGTTTTGAGGCAGCGCCCCCAAGACAAGGTCAAGGGGTAGCGCTAAGGGTTAGGATTTATTTTATAAAGGAGTCGGGAGTTATTTTTTTATTGGCCGACATAAAAAAACCCTATTTTGTAACCGACATAAGTCTTGATAAAAACGGCTAAGGGTTAAGGTTTCCTTCATATTGTATTGTAGCATTGGCAGCAGTATTGAGTTCCAAGGATTGTTGGTTGTAATCGGTTTGATTTGCTGGATAATAATATTGGACTCTCTGTTGGTGGATGTAGCCCGAGTTAGGGTGAACCACGTTAAAAATTGTCTCTCGATGTTATTATTTCTGTGTATTTTTCATTCCTCTGTTTAATCTTTATTTGCATTTAATTGATATCTTCTGCATGCAATTCCTAACAAGTTCTTCAATTTGTATGGGAAATGAATCTTCTTCTTCTTCGTCACTTTGATCAAATGATATGGCAGCGTCAAATTCAAACATTGAATCATCACCAATGGCTGATTTAAAGTCTTCATCACCATATTCTTCATCAAGGATCTTTGAGGAGTCAGATTGTCCTTCACTATACATGGGAAATTCCCACTTCAAGACTACATCCACCTGAAAGGTGAAGATGCTCTCCATTAGGTGTTCTGAAAATTTCAGCAGCCTCAACTTTTGCAACCTCTGTAATTTCACCTTTTCCCATGTCTTCATCAAGACACTCTACTTCAATGCTCTCTGACTCGCTTGCAAAGTCACCTTCTAGCAATCTATCAATCATCTTCAACTCATTCTCAAAAGTAGTGGCATCTTCCAGATCTTCATCAAATGAAGGACTTGCAAAGTCCCACACTTTTGGCTCATTAACTTCTTCAAAGCAAAGCTTAGTTTCACTAATTTCTGTTGTAGCCTTTTCCAAATCAGCTAGCTCCTCTATGCATACCTCTTGATTTGTGACCTTGTCATCATCATATAGAGGCTCAATCTTATGTATTTTAGATAACATGTCTTCATCTTCTCCTTTTTTGGATTCCACAGCATCTTGAAGGAAAGAACATGTGGTGAAGGTTACTGGTTCATCCTCTTTGTTCTTGCATTGGTGGTTAGGCTCCCAAGAATCTTTGCATAGGAAACAAAGATTTCTTCTCCTGAGTTCATTCTTGCTGTCCTCTTTTTTCCTCAAAATGAGAGAGTTCTGGTTCTATTGGCTGGAAGGTGATGTCTTGGAATAGTTCTTGGTCCTCGCCATTGGAGTGGGTAACTCGGGCTTCCATAAAGACATTTTTCCCTTCTCTTCCTTTCTCGTCTTTCGAATGTATTCTACAAGGTATCATCTTTGAGCAAGAAGCTAGCTCAAGATGATAATATACTACCAGACTTCAGTGCCTGCAACCTCCAATTTTGACCTTGTTAGTCCTTACCCGCCAAAGGCTACACTCTCCATAAGGCCAATCAACACAAACAATATTTTCAAGTATATTTGTAAAGCTTATAATGCAAGAGGATGTTGGGTTCAACCGAAAATGCTGTACAATAAAACTATGCCTCCAACCAAAAAATGACCTTACAAACCATCTATACCAAGACTACAATAAACTACTACAAAATACATTTTAAAATGACAGCAAGATAAGCCTTATATCTCCAAATAACAATAAGCCTTCACCTATTTCAATCATGTGACTACACCCTTGTTTCTCCAAATAATTTGCACTTAAAAACACCCATATATCATATAAAAACACCACAATTAAAAAATAAGAGAGGAGCCACTTGAACTAATTTACCACACACTTCAACAATTATGTTTTAACCAACTTTCTAAATGATCATTTTTGTGTTGTATTCCAGCAGTTTCAACATGTACAAAAAACTCACTAAATATATTTTGGTGTTGCACCTTTCTACCACTAGCATAAATGAGACACCAATTTTTTTTCTATTGCTGCTGCACCTTTCAAGGTCTAGATGATTGAACAAAGGAAAGATTACTCAACTCTCCTATTGTTTAATATATGAATCTGAAATTCAGACCCTTATCATTTTTTTAATGTATAGTCTCCTACAAAAACAAATGCAATGCTTATTGCTCCCAATTAAATCTCCTACAAAAATAAAACAAACGCAATGCTTATCACCTCCACTACAGCTTTGCTCCAGAGAGCTTCTTGCACCGGTCCACCACAATAGTTATTTACGCCAGTCTTCCACAGAATGTGATATGAACAATAACAAAAGCAGTGCAAGAATCTCAACGCAAATAGATTATTTAACATCATTCAAGAAGTTCCTCACAGATTTCTTCAAGGATCTCTTATATTCTCCTCAACCGTCCATCGTCAAACCATGAGATGGACGACACTCTCTAAACTGGTAACAGGGTCGCTTGAAACTTGCATTGCCAAGGTCTTCTTCCCTTCTACTTAAAACTTCTCAACTCTACAGCCTGCGTCTATCTACTCTTCGAACAGTCAATCAAATGACTTTACATTGACAAGATCTCCAAATGGCAAATATCCATTTCTTTTCCTAAGCTCTGATACCATATTGGAAAATGGCACTCACAAATATTGCAAATTCAAACCATTGTTTGATCACATAATACCAAAATATAAAATATAATATTAATGCTTCGAGACTTCAATAGAGATCACCTTACAATGGACTTGTATTGGCTTATAAAGCCATTCCCATATATAACTACCAACTAACCCCCCAAACCAACTACATACAGAAAAGTTATCATAATTAACAAACCATTAAAGCTAACACTAAGTCACTAAGGTGAATTTAATAAAAATGTAAACCTTAGTTTTCTAACAATACATGGGATGTCCGCATGCCCACAACCATACTAGTTATCTATCTCTCATGCAGTGATGATTCAAAAGACATGTCCTTTAAAAACAGATTTTTAAATTTTTGAAATCTTGGTCTAAACCGCACTAAGAATGACTCAATGAATTCCCTGACTAGGTATTCATCTCTCTATGCAAGTAAAAAAGAGATTGTTTGACTTTGGGGAATCTTTCTCAACAGGACTTTAATCCATGTTTTTCTGCTCTTTGGGTTCAGTTGGGAAATAATTTTATCGCTTTTCGAACTACACACCATCTCCATATAAGAGAGAAATATCCTGATCGAAACCACTAGTATAGGGAAGACCTTCTTTATAGTATTTTTGAAGGTTGTTATGGGCAGGTTACAACAGAAGCAAAACCCTAAAGAATAAAAGCAACCCCTTTCCCAGGACTGACGACCCTACTAAATCATTAAAAGGAACAAACAACAGATCCTACCAAAACAGGCTGGAGATGCATAATGGAGCAGCAAAAACTAACCATTATATTACTTGATTGATGTGCCCATCCATTTTGCATAAAACAACCAGTACTTCATCTGTTATGACTCATGAGTCATTATCAAATACTACTAATCCATTATAGCTTGGGTCCAGCAAGATCATTTCTCATTCTATCTACCTATCATCTTCATCTCAAAGCATCTTTTTATGTTACCCTCTGCTGTCAAGGCAAATTGTCTTCTTGCACATCTATTCCATTTAACTTAGTTGCAATATTGTACTAATGTTTTTGAATCTGCTTATCCTAGGTGAGAACGTGGGATCAATTGAAAGTAAACACCATATATCCCATATTCATTCTACTATAAGTAAATATGAGTTGCAGACAAGTAATGTTAAACTAGATGCTAGCACTCTTTGTTAAACTAGATGCTAAAACTATTGCATTTTAGAAACACAATGCAGCTCTTCTTTGAAATCAAGTAATATAGTCATTTTAGTGTCCAAATACAGCAAAACAATTGTTTTAATGTAAAATTCGAGAAAACAATAATTTAAACAAATCAAAACTGTATACCGGCAAAAGGCGATAAAGTATTTTGTTTGTTGTAGATATGATGAGTTGCATGAAGATGCTTGTACAATGGTTTTATGTCGTGCAACTCTCTGTGCATCCAGTAAATCCCAAACTCGACCAGTACTAAGTATAACAAGGTCAATGCAATATAAGCAGGCCAGCCAACTTCACTTACACGAGCATAACACTTTGTCCAACCATGTTCAATCATATATTCTGACACTGTGGGAAGAGCAGTATACAAAGGCATGGCCTTCATAGTTACCACTATCTGCAAGAAGATAGGTTCTTTTGAAGGTATGTCGTCTGTAAAATAATCACATATTCATGTTAGACTTCATATGCTCGCATCAACTAAATATATAAAGCAAATACTTAGCATACCTTTAATCATAAGTGCAGATAACATAAAAATGGCAATAATGTTACAACTTCATGGGAAGTAAATAACTAACTTCAGTTAAAATTCCTGTATAACATGTTGGTCCTGGACAAGATCTAAGACAAAAACTTGAGTACAAAAGTCTCGATAATATTATCAAGAGTCCACATGTACAGTTATTTGAGTATCACAGTCACCTGGAGATGTGGAGGTATTGGTACAGGAATGGGGATGCCATTCCAAATCAGGTTACAAGAGAAAATGAATATGGGTATGGGCATAGTCAACAAAAATTAGAAGTAAGAAATGACAACTGGAATGGCAATGTAATAAGAAATATTGCCGGGAGATTGCACATTACGCGTGCACATCAATATATTTTCTGTTGATCTATGTAATATGGATATCAATACTATGTAATATGGATATCAATACCATAGAGGTTACATTTTGATCCACTGATAGGACTTGATTTGACTATCTAGTTTGCCTTGATATTCTATTAATCTTTTTTGTATTCTCGATTTTAAAAACTTTCTTACAAGTTATTTCATACGATTTAGCATTGATAATATGTCCATCCACTATTTTACGTTTATTCCACATCTTTTATTATGTTTGAATGGTTAAAACATGATAAATGACAATGTGTGTGTGTGTTGTACACACACACAAAGAATTCTCTAAAGATTGATAGTACATGTCAATATACTAGCACTTGCACCTATAGGAGGTTCAAGGAATACGCCGATAGGAACAACCGACGAGTTTATAAAATTTTCTAGCGTGAGACAATTCCGAGCACTATAAAAGCCTATCGGCTAATAACTGTCATCCTTGGTTTAGTTCATCATCCAACCATGATTTCTAATGAAAGCAATTTAAATAAGCACAAATGCAACATCATGAAGAGAACTATGAAGTATCCTCCATCTCTTGTAGTCACATGCCCAAACAAAGTTCTTCGTCATTTGCAACACACACACAAATTCTCTAAAGATTGATAGTACATGCCAATATATAACTGACATCCTTGGTTCAGCTCATCATCCAACCATGATTTCCAATGAAAGCACTGTAAATAAGCACAAATGCAACATCATGAAGAGAAATATGAAGTATCCTCCATCTCTTGAAGTAACATGCCCAAACGAAGTTCTTCATCATTTGCAACAGCATGAAGAGGACTGCGAAGCATCCTCCATCTCCAATCACTACCTGCCCAGTCCACTCCTTAACTGTTCTATCAAATGAGGGGAGCCACATCCCTCTATATGGCCTCTAGTCTATCATCTGGTCAAAGATCTCACAAACATCTCCCATGCATAGTTTGTCAACATCAAACAAACAAAGAACCTCAAAAAATAGACCAGCAAAGTGTCAAAAGATCATTTTCCTACTGCCAAAACAAAGTTGAACCAATGCCAATATTGAGCTGGTGATGTCATATCGTGAGAGGATGCTAGTTCTTGACTGATTCCTCCATCTTTCCAACTCTACTAATACTACCATCTTCTTAGATGATTGCTTCACTTCCATAATTTGCTTAATCATTAGAATTGTGGACCAAAGCATGTATCCACACACAAAGCAACCGTAAAGAAGCATAAAGTGGTTAATAGTAAATTGTTGTTTTATTTGCATTGGCCACTGCCTCACTAATCCAAGGAAGCCTTCCACACAAATCCTTGTATGATGGGTTCACACAATGAACTACACAAAGAATCCAGAATATCTCAGGATATTCCTCCTCAATCATACCCCTACTTAGACATTACTAGTAACACTATTTGTAATTATTTGTACCACATTTTTTTTTTTTTCAAAAAGGTCAATATTGTATTGATAAATAGAATATTTACATACATTGTTGCCCACTGAATTGGGTCATGGGCAAACGCATTTCACAGGAGCTTGAAAATATTTAAGAAATTCTATC
Source organism: Cunninghamia lanceolata (assembly GCA_027924645.1). Taxonomy (NCBI): domain Eukaryota; kingdom Viridiplantae; phylum Streptophyta; class Pinopsida; order Cupressales; family Cupressaceae; genus Cunninghamia; species Cunninghamia lanceolata. The sequence goes on along the minus strand of BSBN01000303.1, from coordinate 7,714,558 downwards.
TCTTAGCCAAGATATATAGAAACTAATACTGATTTCATCCTTTGAGAAACATTTGGGATGATTTCATCCAGAAAGAAACCAGACCTAAAGCTACTTCAATCAAATGAAGATAATCAGAACAAAACCCTCATCGGGAATATGAAGAAAGGTGCCAAGAAAGAACTTGGGAAGGGTCAGAAAGGAGAGGAGGAATCAAATTCTTCTCAACAAGGGAAGAAAGATTTGAGTCATATAAAGTGTTTCAAGTGCCAGAAGTGGCAGCGATAGGACCAGTTTGGAGGGAGTGAGAAGCTACAACAATGGATGAGCTTTTATCCAAGGGATGACCTCTTATCCAAGTTTGACACAACCTTCTCCATGGTGTCATGCTTATCCACTAACTCCATTTCTCAGCTTGGGTGGTATGCGGACAGTGGAGCATCAAGACATGTAACCTTCAATAAGAAGGTTTTTAGCAAACAGGAACAATATATTGATATAATGGTAGAGATTGGTGATAATGCCACATATCCTATTATAGGGATTGGAACTATTTCTTTATGCATGCCTTCTAGTGATATTATTCTTAACCTTGATAATGTCCTTTATCTTTCTAGATTAACAAAAAAATTTACTCAGTTTCAGCCATGACATATATGAAGTGTGTGGCTGATGTTGAAGATCAGCAAGTTATCATCAAAAATTGCAACCAAGATCCTAGTCAAGTATTGGCCAAATGCATTTGTGAAGATCTTTACAGGCCAATTGCTATTCTGATCACATAAGCAACCTTGATACATGACAGTGACAAATTGTGTGAACCTTAGCACGCAAGATTTGGCCACTTGCACCATGGAGCTCTACCTCTTTTGAAGGATATGGTGCATGGATTACCTAACTTCAAGGTAGAAAAGACTCGTGTCTACAAGGGTAGTGCACTTGGAAAGCACATCAAGACTGTTTTTCCTCACAGTGAACACAAATCAAATGGAATTCTAAATCTTATCCATTCATACGTTTGTGGACCTATGTCAGCAACGTCATTGGTTGGAAATACTTAGTATTTTTCCTTCATTGATGATTCTTCAAAAAAAAAATGAACTTATTTCATGAAAACCAAATATGGGGTCTTTGGGAAATTTCAAGAGTTTAAAGCTCTTATGGAAAATTAGACAAGTAAAAGGATTAAGGTGTTAAGGCCTAATAATGGAGCTGAGTATATCTCCATGGACCTTGATGTTTTTGGTTAAGATGAAAGGATTAACAAGGAGCCAATCGTGCCTTACAACCTGTAGAGACTTGGACCCTCAACGCCTTTGGGCCGGTCCACAAGATCTAGGTTGTGTTCATGCAGTGCGTGCTCATTGACAACTTAGGCTTTTGGTGTAGTGGTGGCCGTATGTGACCCAACAAATGGTGACTATGTTGGGGAGCGCTTCTACTCCTACCCTCGGCAATTAGTTTCCCCCCTCGCAACCAGTCTGCACGAATGCAATATGGCCTCTTGAGTAAAGTTGTGTGCCTGCATAGAGCCGCCAAGCAAGGGAGGCTAATTGTTGGGGCTCAGGACCCTCAACCCCTACCTCCAAGTCGGTCCCCAAGATCTAGGTTGTGTTCATGCGATGCATGCTCACCAACAACTTAAGTTTTTGGTGTGGTGGTGGTCGTATGTGACCCAACACAACCCTTGACAGAATGGGGTTGCAAAAATACAAAAAAGGTCCATCATAGAAATTGTTAAGTCTATGATTAATGACTCAAATATGCCCATGTTTCTTTGGCCTGAAGCATGTAGTTGTGCAATATACATATTCAACAAATGTTCTCACAAGGTGTTTAAGGACAAGACTCTATAAGAAGCCTTTAGTGGAGAGAAACCTGATATTTTTCACTTTTAGGTGTTATGAAGGCCTATTTACATTCATGTGCCAAATGTAATGTCCCCTTCCTAAGCAGTTTGGAAGATTAGGGTTAGTCTATCAACGGGTTCCCGTAGACTAACACGGATGGTTAGGGGACCCATGTTGGGATTTCCTTTTCTAGTGCAATTTCAGACCCCGTGGCCGAACTTACTATTTTTAGCAAGGGGCTCGGGACTCAGAGCAAGTTGGTGCGAATCAGTTGGACTTCATTGGTTTTCATTTGATCGATCTAGCGGTGCTACAAAATCTCAATTCAAAGGTCAAATGAAATTTATTTTAATGATATATTAACTGCCTAAGTTAAATTAAAGTATTTAACTTAGTGTTTTAAAAGGGGCAAAGTGACTTTATATTGTTTATAATAAAGTGGACATGTTTATGAAATATTTTCTAGTTATAAAGTCACCTAGCTTTGGGCACCCCAAGTGAGTGACATAATAATAAAATATTATAATCCAAAAAGGGCGTTGGTTTTGGAGAAAACAAAAAGGAAAAGAAGGCATCACGAATATCCAATTTCATGAATCTGAACTTGGTTCTTGGAGAACAAGGGTTTGCACCAGCTTCATTGGAGACAGAAACCTCCTTTGATGAGAGAATCTGCAGGGTTGGAAGACACTCTCAGGATGTTGGTTTGAGTGGCTTCATTTCAGGGGTCACCATTGAGCTTATTTGCACGAAGTTAGGTTGTCGCGGAAGGATTTACACCGAGATATCTGTAGTCTCTTTTCACCATAATTCCGTGTGAACATTGAAGAACATAATGCAAGTAATAGCAATGATTTTGATGGCTTTTTGATATGTGTTTGACTCCATAGTCTAGTCGTACTGCTGCTGTACCTGGTCATACCATACAAAAGGAGAAATTGGTGATTTTGGGGGGTCTTTGGCAAGTTTCCTTAATTCCAGCTCGGCGTTTGGCATCTCTGTTAGTATGCGGGGTTTTTAGAGGACATTTTGAGGTGTTTGGGATCATTTTATAGCTGTTGTTCATCCTTACCAGGCTGTACCAGATCATCTGGGAAGGTGTGAGGGTTATAGAGGGCATATATTCACTATTCCTTTGTATTTTAGAGTGCCTTTGAGGGGCCATTACCTAGGGAAGCTGCTGTTCTGAGCAATAGAATACTATAGTCCAAATATTATGCATTTTCTTCACTTCTGGAGCATCCCAGCACGCTGTAATAGTCATATCAGACCTGTACTTTGCATATCAGCTAATGGGTACGTTGGATTCTAGACGTTTCTATGAGTTTCCTCACATGGGTATTTGATATTATTGTTGTTTGTTATATTTCATTCCTAAATACACATCTAGGTATTTCTATTTCGTTGTATTTTGCAAATATATGCACATGTATGTTGTATGTCAAAAAAAAGCAAAAAACCAAAACGCAACATGTTATCAACTTAAAAACAGAAAACCAAAAAATTGAGTCTTAGAAAGGGGTGGAACATTACAATGGTATCAGAGCTAGTTTTCCTGCCAACCTGTTATATTTCTACAGTTGCATGTCAATTGTGAAACTACCCATATAGTTGCATGTCAGTTTTCATGGCCGAACAGTGATTGCATTGGAGTTTCTATGAGAGATAGTGCCAGAGAACAGAGATACCTTGAAAGATTAAGGAAGAAAGAAGTTGAACAAAACTGTGGGAAGAGTGACCTTCAGAGTTTGAGGAACAACCATTAGTTCTATACAACAAATCTTCAGAGCTTTAGGAACAACAATTAGTACTCTACAGTGAAGAAGAAACCATGGGTGATCGGGAGGGCAAGTCTAATAGAGACCATCACAACGAAGGAAGAGTTGATATGGCCAATATGTTGCATGCATTGAATGATTTGGCTAGAGGGCAGCGTGACATGTTTGATAGGATGGATCATTCACAAACAGAACTGACCCAGATTCTTGCCCGTTTAGTACATGGTAATAACGGGAACAATGACAATAACAATGGTGGAGTTGATCAGAATGCGGGAGGTAACAATGGAAATAATAATAATAATGTAAACAATGGCAATAATGGAGAACACTTGATTAATAATCGGGTTACCCTGCAACGCACCTTTGCTAGATCAGCTAGCACGAGGCATCTAATGCCTCAGTTTATTTAGGAAAACAATCCACCGAAGGAGGTTCACGAGCCTACTGAACAGGTTCATCATGCACAGTATTGGCAGGATTGGAGAGCTATGGATGCAGGGTTCCATGCTGATATGCCTTTTCAGGCTTACTTGACTTTCAGGGAACGAAGTAGACCTCAGGGAGGAGGAGTGAGGCAACAGAACTAGGACCTACAGAAGAAGGGTAAGATGAGCATTCCTTACTACAATGGCTCAGGCAAAACTTCAGCTAGAGCATGGGTTTAAAAGGTAGATACTTATTTGTGACTTAATCCTATGACCGAGCAGGATGCTATTGAGTATGCTACTTTACATTTGGATGGGAGTGCACACGAATGGTGGTACCATGATCTTGTTACATTGGGCCACGATCAGATTGTTTCCTATGCAAAGTTTACTGCTAGGTTGATAGACAAATTCGACAAAGGGGATCCTAAGTTGCATTTCAAAGAGCTAGCCCAACTCAAACAGTTTGGAGGAGTAGATGCATACATTTCTGAGTTTCAGAGGTTGTCAAGTCATGGTCACTAACATTTCAGAGTGGAGGCTCATTGTGTTGTTCATAGATGGACTATCTGAACCCTTGAGAGGATGGATTAAAGGATTTGATCCGCCTACACTTCAAGAGGCAATCAAAAAGGCCAAAGATATGGAATTCTCTTCCTACAGGAGCAAATTTTAGTCAAAGAGTTTCTTGCACAAGAAGGATAAGGACAAGAAGAGTTCATCTCATGATATAATATAGCAAAAGAAACCTTTTTCGAGACTTGATGATGCTCTTAATGAGTACAGAAGGAAGAAATTGTGTTTTAAATGCAAAGGCCCATAGGACCCAAATCATAAGTGCCCTATGAAGGAGCAAGTGAAGCAACTTGAGTATTGTTCAGCAAAAGAGTCCCCCTTAGAGAAATCAGATCAGCACACTGATTCAGAGGAAAGTGAGGAAGATAGCACAACAGAAGAGTCACAAGGTGAGCAGAATGAGGATAGACCTACAACACACCTTTCAGCTATTCAAAAGGATGGTTCTTTTAGGATTCAGGGAGTTTTGGAGGGACAGCGAATCACTACACTTCTTGACACAGGAGCCACACATAATTTCATAGATGAGGGTCTAGTGGCTAGAAGAGGACTTAAGACAAAAGAGTTCGAAGGTTTCAAGGTTAGGGTAGCTGATGGATTCACCATAACTTGCAAACGGTGAATCCCTAACTTAACCATTAGGTTAAGTGATTATGAGTTTCAGGCTGAGAACTATGTGGTAAGCATGGGTGATATGGATGTAGTTCTTGGCATGAAGTGGCTTCATGCGATCAGTGAATTCTACCTGAACTTACAAAAACAGCGAATCACTACACTTCTTGACACAGGAGCCACAAATAATTTCATAGATGAGGATCTAGTGGCTAGAAGAGGACTTGAGACGGAAGAGTTTGAAGGTTTCAAGGTCAAGGTAGCTGATGGATTCACCATAACTTGCAAACGGTGAATCCCTAACTTAACCATTAGGTTAAGTGATTATGAGTTTTAGGCTGAGTACTATGTGGTAAGCATGGGTGATATGGATGTAGTTCTTGGCATGATGTGGCTTCATGCGATCGGTGAATTCTACCTAAACTTACGAACCATGGAGATGAAGTTCGAGGTAGATGGCAGGAAGCATATACTCAGAGGGATGTCGGATGGTGGACTTCGTGTGGTATCACTTAGGAGGATGGAGAGACTGCTCAGACATGATCAAGTTGAGTGGGCAGCAGAGTGTGTCATTATGCCTGTAGCTATGGAGCAGCACAAGCAGAGTTACCACCCGGATATTCAGAAATTGATAACCAAGCATAGCAAGGTTTTCAGTAGCATACCACCAAGGAGGCCTCTTGATCGAGGCAAAGAGCATGTAATAGAACTGGAAGAAGATGCCAAACCAGTCGTCATAACTCCTTATAGGCACCCAAAAAGATTGAAGGATGAAATTGAGAAAACTATTAAGGAGCTTCTAGAGATGGGGCATATTAGATCGAGTAAGAGCCCTTTTGCTTCTGCAGTAGTCTTGGTAAAGGACAAAACACTGAAAATGTGCATAGATTACCGGGCTCTAAACAGGAAAACTATAAAAAACAGGTACCCCATCCCGCGCATTGATGAGCTCATTGACGAGCTACACGAGGCTTGTTACTTCTCCAAGATTGATCTAAGATTGGGATATCATCAGATAAGGGTCACAGAGGAGGAAGTGGAGAAGACAGCATTTTGTTGTCACTATGGGCACTTCGAGTTCTTGGTTATGCCATTTGGTCTAACCAACACTCCAGCCACTTTCTAGTCTTGTATGAACGGGATCTTCAGAGAATAGTTGAGGAAGTTTGTCCTCATATTTTTCGATGATATTTTGATATTTAGCAGGACATGGGAAGGAACACCTCCAACACCTTGAGGTCTTGAGTATCTTGGAGAGAGGGTCACTCTATGCCAAGGAATCAAAATGTGAATTTGGCATGACAGAGTTACTCTATTTATGACACATCATCAGTGCAGGAGTCAGAGTGGATCCGGAAAAGATCCGAGCTATTGTGGACTGGCCACCACCCACGAATCTCACACAGCTTAAGGGATTCTTTGGTTTATGTGGATTCTATGACGTTTCGTCAAAGGATTTTCACAGTGCAGCTCCATTGACACATTTGACAAAGGGGGCACTTACTTGGTCAGATGAGGCACAGAGATGTTTTGACAGGTTCAAACAGGTTATGAGCTCTTGCCCAGTCTTGGCTATATTGGATTTCACCAAGCCCTTCAAGCTTGAGTGTGATGCCTCAAGAGAAGGCATTAAAGCAGTGCCGATGCAAGACAAGCACCCAATTGCTTTCGAGAGCAAAAAACTAAGGGGTGTTGAGAGAGGTTACAGTATATATGACAAGGAAATGTTAGCAATAATGCATGCACTAGCAAAATTTAGACACTATTTGGTGGGAGGCAAATTTGTAATAAAGACAGATCATAACAGGCTTAAGCATTTCCTCGACCAACATGACTTTAATGATAGACAACAGAAGTGGGTTAGCAAGTTGCAAGCCTACGACTTTGACATAGTTTATGGCAACGGGAAGAGGAATATTGTCGCTAATGCACTTTCACAAAGACCTCACTTATGTTCTTTGGTAGAGATCACAGCTGATTGGAGAGAGTGGATTACAGCTGAGTATGCTAAGTACAAGTGGGCTTTTGGTATTATTGATGGTACTATACAGGATGGCAGGTATACGGTGGTAAATGATCTCATCATTTACAAAGGGAGGATACTATTGGTACCAGGATCAGCGATGAAAAAGAAAATTTTGAGAGACTTTCATGATCTTCCTATGGCTGGTCACCCCGGGTATTTCAAGACATACAAACAGGTTAGGGAGAGGTTTACATGGAAAGGTCTCATGACCAAGGTGTTGACATATGTGAGGGAGTGTCCGACTTGCCAACAGAACAAACATGAGCACTCCTTTCCAGTAGGTTTGTTGCAGCCTTTACCCATTCCTAACAAAAGTGGGAATGTATTTCGATGGACTTTATCACTGGATTACCTAAGGCAGAGGGTAAGGACTATATATTTGTTGTGGTTGAGAGGTTAACAAAATTTGCAAATTTCTTTGCAATTTCAGCCACGTACACAGCAGCACAAGTTGTTGATTTATTTTTCAGAGAGGTATTCAGGCTTCATGGGCTGCCACGAAGCATAGTTAGTGACAAGGACAACAAGTTCCTAGGTCATTTTTGGCAAGAACTTTTCAGATTGAGTGGGACAAATGTAATGTGCCGAACCTGTTGGTTCTTTTTTTAATCTTAATAGTGTTATTTTTATTATTTGTTTTCTTTCAGACTGGAGAGAAGAGGCACAAGGGGTTTCAGTTTTGCATATATGTGTTGTTGCCAGAATACATAGTAAATGAGGCATGCATTGAACGTCCAGAAAATATACAATGAATTTGCATAAACAAACAATGACCTAGTCCATAAAATAGGCTAAAACTAATTATGGAGACATACCCATATGGAATCTTCAAATTTGTTTAATTGCCGTAATTTGCAGCAGCATTACAAGCTATGGATGATCAACATAAATCACAGACAATGATAGTTCTTCAACAAAATCAGAGCTGCAACAACTAAAGGCATCTAGACGTCCATATTGGATGAAATAGAAGCTCTAAATGAAGGTCGAAACTCCTCACAATGAAACCCACAACCCCCAGGTAAGATGTATGGCCTGGCTGGAAATAACTCAGTCAGCAAGTACTTGAAAGATCTCTGAAATACACCCAGAAATACTTTGCAGACCACTACGAACCCCAACACCTAGAAGATATGGGCAGAGAACAGCCCAAAATGCATCCAAAATGCCCTTATAAAGTGTACGGCCAACATATACAACAGTACGGCATGTAGGAATGGGTATGGCTCAGCTAGGAGTGCAAACTCAGTCCACTACTGTCTAAAATCTGCAAGTTATTCTTGCTTTCAGCTGTCCATACAATCTGCAATGAAGAACACCATGACAGATGCAAGAATATGTCGAGTCCTTCCACAAACCCTCAACACATAGACTCCATTGACGCACAGTTGCAAACACTGAATGCATTTGCCAACATAGTATTTGCTAATGGAGGTTTTCGTCCCCAGAAGCCAAGATCAAATCCTATCTTGCAAAGGTTTTCGTCTCAGCAAGTTCAGTCCAAACCCTCAAAGCTTCTTCAAGCTCCAAGAAACAAGAGAAGAAAATAATAATTCCCAGCATATCCCAATGAAGCTCCTTTCAGCCCTTTTATAAAATCCTCAAGAGGGGGTCGATGCACTTTTAGGGGGAAATATGTCATTTAATTTTACATTATTATTCCCCTAAAGCTGGGCTCCCAAGATAATATAGTGACACTTTTAATATAACTTAAATATGCCACTTTGCCTTAATATTTAGAAAGTCCCGCATAATAATAATCTTCGGACTTTAAAATAATTGCCAAGATGAACTCGGAATTCAGAGTTCTATAGCTCGCCAGAAAGGTCTCGACGAGACGCATCCACTCCAAATCTGAAAATCCCGAAATGGCCATTTCCGAATTTACTAAAAATAGTAAATCCACTACAAAGCATCCTAACCAACACTGACAGTGCCAATTGCGCCATCTGAATCCAAACCAACCTCCGCTTAACTGGAAGATCCATCCTAGGCTCTACCAACTAACAACTAGAAGCTAGCAACACCAGCACTGGGCCCTCTAAACACCATTATTAGCCTACAAGGACGCAATGATAGGCTAAACCACCAACCCTGATGCTTGCTCAAAAAGGGGACATTACAACAAAACTCACTCCAAGCACTAGCTACCACCCACAAACAGATGTGCAAACGAAAATTGTAAATAAATGGGTGGAAGGATACCTGAGAAACTACATTGCAGGGCAGCAGAAGGCATGGGTTAAGTGGTTACACTCAGGGGAACATTGCTACAACACCACATTCCACGTCTATTCAGATGTCACCATTCATGGCATTAAATGGGTATGAGGCACCAAACTTCCTTGATCTATTGTTTGGGGATAGTAGAGTGCCTAAGGCCAAGTACTTGATCCAGGAGAGTTAGGATATTATGAGGTCCTTGAAAGAAAATATTTAGAAGGCTCAGAACTAGCAGAAGCAGTATGCAGATCAGCACATGGTTGAGCATTCCTTTGAGGTTGGTGACATGGTTTATATGATGTTACAGCCCTATAGTGTTGTGACCTAATCACACATCGCCCCATTGCAAATGGGGACCCACCTTTTTTTTCGCTTTTTGTCTTCGTTTTGCTTTAGGTTTAGGTTTTCTCTAAGCTTGTAGGTTTTGGTAGTCTGGATTTGCCCATGTCTCATCGAGTTCTTGCTCAAGGTTTATATCCTCTCATCCTGATGCATGTCTTGAAGCCCTGAAATTGACTAAGTCTAGAATCCTAATGCATATCCTGAAATCCTGAAAAAATGATTAAGTCTGAAATCTGGTGGATCCTCAAAAATCTAGAATCTGCATGTTAAATCCCATGGATCCGAGACCTATCTCAAACATCCTGGAAGTATATTTCAAAATATTTGAAGTATAGGAAATTCTTATACTTAAATATATTTTGAAATATACTTGGATTTCAAGTGCTAAAAATTGACTAATTCTGGAAAAGCGCACTTTTGCCCCACCTTTACATTATGCATTCAATACATGCATGTTGAAAATCAGCACTTTTTGTCTTGGGCGCACTTTTTGAGGGTCCTTGCATTGTGCAATGTTCAACATTATACATACATGCACAAAACTAGCGCTTTTTCTCTAGGGCGCACTTTTGGGAGGTGCTTGCACTCTGCATTTTATGCAAACATACATGAAAGTCGCATTTTTTCCCTTGGCGCTCATTCACCATTCCTCCGTATTTCGCACTTTATACGTACGGACTCAAAATCAACGCTCATTCCTAGGCACATATTTAGAGGGTCTTTGCATTGTGTACATCATGCATAAGGGTATGAAATTGGCGCCTATCTTGTTTTAGGGGCTGATTTGGAAGGTGCTCGTATTGAGAATTATTTGAGCCTTTGCAAGACTACATGGAATCAATGCTCATCATCCTTGAATGCACTTAAGAGAAACTCGTGGCCTTGTGAAAATTGAATGATATCCATCCTCAGGCGCACTTCAAGGGGACCTTCGCATTGTTCATCCTATACATACAATCCTAAAATGAGCGCTCCAAGACCACAAGCGCACTTATAGAGGCTCTTTGCAAAGTGAAAGTTAAAATCATATGTAGGAGCCCAGAATCAACGCTCACTCTCCCTTAGGCGCACTTTTTAGAGGTCTATGCGTTGGGAAGGAATTGAACATCTAGACCTCATGAATACACATTTTTGGTGTTCAAGCTCCAGGCGCATCTTAAAGGAGACCTTGCATAAAACATTTCACAAACTCACCTAAAACAAGCGTCTCCCTCCTTGGAGCACTTTGAGCCCACCTTCCCCTTTTGCCACTCATACATAAAGGTTGGAAATTGGTGCTCAAGTCTTTAGGCACCCCAAGGCAAGCTTTGCATTTTGCAAATTTGACATTATACATGAGGGCTTCAAACTAGCACCTAAGGCATTCAGAGGATTGCAACTTGGAAGTTAAGGTCTTGTATGTAAAACACCTAGGATTAGCACAACTCATTCTTTGGCGCACATCTTGGGAGACTTTGCATTCTACATCATTCACACTCCCTTAAGATTGGCGTTTATTACTATCATCATCCTAGGCGCAATTGGAAGAGGATCTTTCAATTTTGCATAATGAACTTTGAAACCTTCCTTAAGACTCTAACCTCCTTGGCATTCATTTAGATCAAGTTTGCATTTCAAGACTTAGTGAAATTTTCATCGTCTTGTCATAGGCGCACTTTTACTAGGTGCTCGCATTGCGCAAGACAAGTATCATACACAAAGGGTCATAATTGGCGCCATCTCACTTTGGCACACTTTTGGCATCGCTTCGCAATTCGCATTCATACACACCCATGCCAAATTGGCGCTTTTTTTTAGTCTTGCCGCACTTTTGGAGGTCCTTCATACAAACATTCAATACAGACACCTTTGAAATCTCCGCCCAAATTCTTGCAAGTTGTCTTAGCCGCATTTTGGACATGTGCTTATACAAAAATCTAATACATATTAAAGCAAAAGACTGCTCATCTTCAACTTATTGGCGCACTCTAGACAAGACATTGCATAAAATGCATTTTGCAAGCATACATGGAAAGTGCGCCTATCTTTCCTAGGCGCTCCTTTGAGACACCTTTGCATTTTTGCATTCTTTAACACTTATACAAACGAACATGAAATGTGTGCCTAACCTTTTGGGCGCATTTTTGACCTCACCTTGTACAAACTTCCAATGCAATCATGCTTAAAACTAGAGCCCAAATCACCTAGGCACACTTTAGGGGGTCATTTGCACACTATATTTTTGCCATATTCACAGAGGCATGAAATGTGCACCTATCTCTCTTAGGCGCACTTTTGGAGGAGGTTCGCATTGCGCAAGAAAATACATTTTACATACCAACCTAGAATTGGCTCAAATCACCTTGGGCGCACTTTTGCTATGTGCTCGTAAAATGCTCAAATTCAAATCAACATGAAATGTGCACCTCCCCTCCTAATGCATTCTCACCCAAAATTGGCGCTCATAATATCTATAAATCAAGTTAGCCATGAAAGGATGAAAGCATGTTATGAATTGTCTTTATATTGATATATGTTTCTCTTGTGCAGGTGATGAAGGATTCGCAATGAAGAATGACAAGAGATTGTGCAAGGAAAGATAAAAAGATGGACGAGAGTTGCCCAAATCCGAATTCATGATCATTGCTAAGTGAAGAACCCGTTCAAGCTAATCAAGTTTCAACGCCAAAGTCAGCATCACTTCATCACGTGTGAAGGAAGACATCATCACCACATTCAGAAGAGCCCAGTTCCACCTTACACGTCAAAGCTTCCAGGATCATCCAACTTCCATTTCATGTGCCAGGCAAAGATGAAGAACACGTGAAACATCTTCTACTGCACCATCCAGAGCCAGAATACAAGAATCCTACATAGGAACATCATGAGAAGAGAAATGAGTCAATCATCACAATCCATGAATTACACCAAGACAACAAGAAGAAATTCTAAATTTCCCAAGTTTGCGAGTTCAAAAGATGCAAAATTCCAAAGGTGAAAATCCAAGTTCAAAGACTACTCCAAAAAAATCCATAATTTGGGAAAATATTTCAAACAGTGTGAACACATTGAAGATCAAACCAGTTTGCCCGATGCTAAGGTGGCATGTGCACATCATCAAGCCAATCACAGTTTGCAACATCACCAGTATCTACATCAAACAAGAGGCTAAAGAGGGCGTCCAAGTTAGAGATTATCAAAGATTCCAATTCATCCTTATCATCTTGGAAAACGTGCCTTTATTGCCTCTCTTGTTGTCTAAAAATAGTAATTCTTGTAACAAATTGCCTAGGTAGTGTAATCTTGGCCATTGATTTGCAAATCAATCTTGGCCATTCATGTAATTTTGAAGTCTATAAAAGGCTCACTTCTCTCATTTGCAGGAGATAGGTAGATCAATAGCAAGTAGATGCTATCAGAGTAGGAGTAGAGTAGAGGAGACTTCTTGAAGTCATTGAAGAGACATCATGAAATTGTTGTAAAAATACTCTTCAAAATTAATATACGCTCATTGTTGGTTCGCATGGTGATCTTGTGGTTTTGGAATGTTAGCATAGTTTCTAATTCTCGAATATGATGGAGATGTGTTTCCAAGTAGCTTAGTTGATAGATTAGAAGTTCATTGATGTAATGAATATATGTAAAGATATTTGATGAATTCCTCTTGGTTCATACTTTTCGTAGATTGTCGAAGGCAACTCACTTTGTAAAGTTAGCCTGAACCTTCACATGCTTTAGTTCGGTTGTGAATGCTCTTTCAAGCTGCGCCAGCTGTGGGTGTTTGGATGGAGATTCGCAATATGAAAATCATTGGGTTACCTTAGGAGATTGCACCTACTTCGTGTAATTGTTGGTCCTCATGGTGAAGCGAAGTTTGGTTTCATAAGGAATTTGTCTATCCTAAGCATATTTTATTATCTCATTGTCCTTAGATTAGACTCTCTTAACCCTTGCCTTTTTTCATTTTCTTTCATAGCCGGTTAAAAGTAAGTTCCACTTCACAAGAAGGAGAATAACATATTTACATTGGAATAAGGAGTCAATTCAGCATAAGTCCCTTTGTGAGTTTTCAGCAAATCACATCAACTACTGAGTCTATCCATTGCAAGTCAAGACCTGACATATCATGAACCTTGGAGTTGTCTCATTGGATCACATTGCTTAGCCTTTGAGAGACTTTGTTCAAGAGAGGATAGAATACTTAATATTTTATTCTGAGTTTGCATGTGCATAAAAAACACATCAACATATAGACAATCTACTCTCAAGAAGAGTGGTGCTGAGAAACTGAAGCCACATTACAATGGTCCATTCAGAGTTTCCAAGAAGATCGGAGAAGTGGCTTATGAGTTGTTGTTACCAACAGGGAGTAGAGTGCACAATGTTTTCCACATGTCTCGCCTCAAAAAGGCATTGGGACATAATGTGACACCTTCGATGGAGCTTCCCCCTCTTGATGAAGAGGGCAAATTGATTCTGGCACCTGAGGGCATCATTGATACTAGGGATCATACTTTGCGGAAGAGGGTCATCAGGGAGTATTTGGTGAAGTGGAAAAACTTGTCAATAAAGGATGCTACATGGGAGAATGAGCAGATTTTGCAGCATCCCGAGTTGAAATTGCTTGTGGGCAAGCAATTCTGGGGAGGGTGGACCGTAATGTCCCCTTCCTAAGCAGTTCGAAGGATTAGGGTTAGTCTATCAACGGGTTCCCGTAGACTAACACGGATGATTAGGGGACCCACGTTGGGATTTCCTTTTCTAGTGCAGTTTCGGACCCCGTGGTCGAACTTACTATTTTTAGCAGGGGGCTCAGGACTCAGAACGAGTTGGTGCGAATCAACTGGACTTCATTGGTTTTCATTTGATCGATCTAGCAGTGCTACGAAATCTCAATTCAAAGATCAAATGAAATTTATTTTAATGATATATTAATTGCCTAAGTTAAATTTAAGTATTTAACTTAGTGTTTTAAAAGGGGCAAAGTGACTTTATATTGTTTAGAATAAAGTGGACATGTTAATGAAATATTTTCTAGTTATAAAGTCACCTAGCTTTGGGCGCCCCAAGTGAGTGACATAATAATAAAATATTATAATCCAAAAAGGGCGTTGGTTTTGGAGGAGAAAACAAAAAGGAAAAGAAGGCATTTTTCATTCATTCATGAATATCAAATTTTATGAGTCTGAGCTTGGTTCTTGGAGAACAAGGGTTTGCACCAGCTTCATTGGAAACAGAAACCTCCTTTGATGAGAGCATCTGCAGGGTTGGAAGACACTCTCAAGGTGTTGGTTTGAGTGGCTTCATTTCAGGGGTCACCATTGAGCTTATTTGCACGAAGTCAAGTTGTCGCGGAAGGATTTACAAGGAGATATCTGCAGTTTCTTTTCACCATAATTCCGTGTGAACATTGAAGAATGCAATGCAAGTAATAGCAATGATTTTGATTGCTTTTTGATATGTTTTTTACTCCATAGTCTGGCCGTACTGCTGTTGTACTTGGCTGTAACATACAGAAGGAAAAATTGGTTGGGGGGTCTTTGGCAAGTTTCATTAATTCCAACTAGGCGTTTGGCATCTCTGTTAGTATGCAGGGTTTTTAGAGGACATTTTGAGGTGTTTGGGATCATTTTATAGCTGTTGTTCATCCTTGCCAGGTCGTACCAGATCAGTTGGGTAGGCATGAGGGTTATAGAGGGCATATATTCACTATTCCTTTGTATTTTAGAGTGCCTTTGAGGCGCCATTACCTAGGGAAGCTGCTGTTCTGAGCAATAGAATACTACAGTCCAGATATTATGCATTTTCTTCACTTCTGGAGCATCCCAGCATGCTGTAATAGTCATATCAGACCCATACTTTGCATATCAGCTAATGGGTATGTTGGATTCTGGACATTTCTATGAGTTTCCTCACATGCGTATTTGATATTATTGTTGTTTGTTATATTTCATTCCTAAATACACATCTGGGTATTTCTATTTCATTGTATTTTACAAATATATGCACATGTTTGTTGTATATCAAAAAAATGCAAAAAAACCAAAACACAATAGGTATCAACTTAACAACAGAAAACCAAAAAATTGAGTCTCATAAAGGGGTGGGACATTACACCAAAAGAGAAAAGGACCAAGTTTGAACCCTCCAGTTTGAAGGGTGTCTTTATGGGATATAGTGAGTCTTCCAAAGCTTACAAGATCTATGTTTCATCTTAACGAAATATGATAGTGAGCCAAGATGTGAAATTTGATGAGGATGCATAGTCATCTAAGCCTCAGGAGCCTCCCAATAGAGGTTTAAGACAGTGAACATCTTGTTGTTCCAAGTTCTATTCTGCAAAATACAGTAGTTACTACAGCCAATCAGCCAAGTTCTAGTAAGGCAAAACATACCTCAACCTTATCTAAAATAGTCAGGAAGCCTAAATTGTTGAACACACCAGGATACTGAGAGGGGGAGGGGGTGAATCAGTATCCAAACAAGTCTCAAGTTCTCCGAAGCAGATTAAAACTTAAACTATACAACATTAACAGAAACATAAAAGATCAACACAATGCATAACACCACATAACACCAGATGTACGTGGAAAACGCCAAAAAGGGAAAAAACAACAATGAGGATTAACTCACAATATATGAAGCTCACTACTATAAAATTACAACTTTGTTTTAGGGCTACAACCCAAGGAAGCTACTACTCCCTGCTGACTTTGATTTAGGGCTTCAACCCGAGGAAGCTACTACTCCCTGAAGAAAGGTTTTAGGGTCACTTCCAAGGAAGCTACAACTCCCTGCAAACTTTGTTTTAGGGCTACAACCCAAGGAAGCAACTACTCCCTGAACTGAGAACAAACTCGGAAATTATTACAGCATGACAGTCCTTCTACTACCTAAAACTGACAATGAAGCCCACTTCTTTTGATGATTGCAATTCTGTCTTTACACTCCTCTTTTGATGATTGTTCTTCTGCGTTGACAACTTCTGCACTTTCTTCAACAGTCTTCTCTGCAGCTTACTAACTCACTGCTTTCAGCCTTCAAGAAGTTTTGCCTTTGGCTCACTACCTCCGGCAATCAGTTAGGCACACTTTTCACTTCCCTTTTGTCATGAAAATGTCTTCAAGATGAATCAGGACAAGATCTATCTCTTCTACTCTTTCTCCTTCTGTCGCACATCATAATGCATTACACATTCATCTTCCACTTCACATACTCATATTCGCAATCATACCTCACCTAGACAAGTCGGCCAAAGATCACATAACATGAACCATGTAGAGGGCAAGCCCTAATATGAACTGCACGCAACACTAGAAAGAGAAACACGCCTTGCAGATCCCAACACACGCTTAACCTGGTCCTAAACATCCTTCACAGCATCAGTCTTCAAAGAATAACATCCACACGCTTCACACAATTGAATTAGGTCGCCCGTAAACAAGAAAACATGAAGCCTATAGCACATCAGTCATTACAACTTGACGGTACTCTTGGATGATTAAACATTATTTGTTCTTCTCCCAGATGAGTCGGCATGACCCACACAACATCTCCAAACACTTCTTGAATTCCGCACAACTTTGTGGCACACATCACCAACATTCCCAAGTTAGCCTCAACAACAATAACTCTTCACAAATTGACTTGAAAACTTTGTGCAGTACTGAAAACACGAAAGATCTGCATGTGCTTCAAACCTGAGAAACATAGAGACATGTATAATGTCCACATAAACTCATATAACTGGTCCAACTGGCACAAGTACTCAAACATGTCCTGAGAACAATTAGGCATTTGGAACCATCTCTAGTACACTGTTGTTTGAGAAACTAAACTTGCGGACCACCAAATCACTTTATACCATAGTTCCACGGGGTTTCAAGGACGGGGACAAGGACGGCATGGGACGCATTTTGGGGGCAGGGGGTTCTAAGTTTGGGGGCGGCAGGGGGCGGCGGGGGAGCAGTGAGCTGAAATACATATAGTACTTGAAAAATTAGTTAAAAAGATGTATAATTGTAGAAGCCTAAGGAATAACTTAATAAGTAAAGTTTAGAGTTTAAACACATTGCAATGATTTCATTGAACTAATAAACATTGAAACAATGAAAATCAAAACGAAAATATACTTAATAGACATTGGAACGAGAACTAGATGTTTCATAATCATGATTCATAATTACAATCAACAATGCTCAAAGTTCAAACTTCAAAAACAAAATAGTAAATGCCGAATGCCAAATGGTTAATGGCCTGATGCCTCTAATGATCTAATCATCCCCAAGCTCCATGTCAATCTCCTCATCACTGGAACTGCTAGACCCCAAACGCTCAAACTCATCTAAACCAATACCAACCAGCCCTCTCTGTGTAGCATCCTCATCTATCGATGCTGGCTCTTCTGGCTCTACATCCTATCTGGCTATTGGACTCTCCTTGTATGTAGTTGTGTTGTCAATGAGACGCAAGGAACTATGTACAACCACAAGCTTCTCTGCCCTCCTAGAAGTAAGCCTGTTCCTCTTAACGGAGTGGATGAAGCTATAAATAGACCAGTTCCTCTCAGCAGCAGAAGAACTAGAAACCTGGGACAGCAAACGAATGGCTAGAGTAGTAATCAAAGATCTAGGCCCATGCATAGTCCATAACTTGGGGTTCTCCTATGACATAGTCTCCAAATCTATCTTGGCCGCCTCTAAATATCCCCAAAGAGTGGCAAATTTTGTCCACTCAATACAAAGCAAGCTGGCCTCTATAGGATCATAGATTCTGTCAATGGCCTTCATGAACCCTTCCTTCACCTCAGCATCCTCTATAGGTGTGATTCTGTCGGGCCTTTGCACGTACCACTTTCGATTCAATGCATAGGCAGCCATGTGTAAGGGAGTGTTGAGCTTCTCCCATCTACGCTAAATGATTGGATGAATATGCTCGGTGTAGAATTGCATTGTGGGGTCCTTCTCTCGCACAATAGCCTTCATTTGATCAAGCATGGAATCAATGCACTCATATACCTCTCCAAGGAAGGTACATTAGAATCCCCAAATCTAATAACTGTGAAGACTGGATGAATGATGGAGACAATATATTTGGCATCAGCCCAAAAGACATCATTCTTCACCACCTCCTTAACCCTCAATCCCTTCTGTGTCTTTGACTCAAGCCATCGGTTCCATTCTGTTGTCATTATCATTAGTTGCAATACCTCTTGCAACTCAAGCATCTTCTCCAAGAGAATAAAGTATGATGCATACCGAGTCTTTATAGGCTCAGGAATTCCTTCTTGGAGGACCTGAAAAGTGCATGTGAAGTAATGTGGTTGCAGATAAACATCTACACATTTCTAGCATCACTAACAATTGATTTGATCCAATTGATTTTACCCATGTCCTTAAGTGCATTATTCATAGCATGCACACATCAAGGAGTCCACCAAATATGTCTATAGGCTGCCTCAATCAACGTCCCTACAGCTCTCACACATGGGTCGCATCTATCACTACTTGTTGTAGTCAGTGTATAATGTCATTCCTATATTTGGTAATTTGGGTCACCCGACTATGTAATCCGACTATGTAACCTGACTATGTATTGATTGTTTGTCGGCTCTTGGGTAGTTGAGAATTACTTAGAGTCAGTCAGTTGACGGTTGTGTTCCTCTTGGCAACCGTCGGGTCTTTTAAATAGTCATTGTATCGTCAAGGAAAGTAGTATGATGTAGTCAGATCAACATTGGTCCTTGGCCGACCATCTCTGGTCTACTTCTGTAATACTCTCATGTGCTAATAAAGATATACTTTTACTCCTCTATCTGGTATGTATTGGTAATTCTGTAAATTATTTCAGGTATTCATTTTATCAAATAGGCAAGTAAACATTGGCGCCATTGCCCTAAAAGAAATCGGGTCCGATAGAAAAGATTCATGCCCTTAGACCCTAATAAAGGCGAGAAGAGACCACGTGGTCAAGATCAAGAAATCAAAAGATCTCTTGGGCTAGTAGAACAAAGAGAATGTAAAAGAAGACTAAGAGATTCCTAAAGTCCGAAGCTAAAGACTCGTCGTCGTCGGAAGACTCGTAATCGAAGGAAGACTCGTAGTCAGAGGAAGACTCGTCGTCGGGAGACTCGTCGTCGGAAGACTCGTCGTCGAGAGACTCGTCGTCGGGAGACAGAACACATTTCCACTACAAATATTCACACGAGGGCAGAGTGGGAGGCAATCGCCAGACACCTTTCACTGTCAGACGAAGAGTGGACGTTGGAAGTTAGTCAAATTCCTTCATAGAAGCATACGAGAGCAACCTTCGAGGCATCGAAGGGTTGTTAATTGAAGGAGAAGAAGCCGAGCCAAGGGTGTATGAAAGCAAATCTGAAGGTGAAACAAGTGCGCAGAACGCTAGCGTTGCGGAGAGAGTGGAGGATTCTCACGTGGCGGAGAGTGCGAGAGAAGCACCGGAACGTTCGAATCGAAATTCTCCATTAAGTACGTTCCAGGCGTGAGGTTTGCATCAGAATAAAATCATGGTAAGCCCCAGTGGAGAAAAGCAAAAGTTGCCCAAATTTACAGGCAATGGATCGAAGGATCCCACCAGGCACTGTAAGACTTGTGAGACAATTTGGATAGCAAATGGGCAAGATGATAAAGCGATTTGGCTACGGTCTTTTCTAGCCACCTTGCGAGGTGTAGCAATTGACTGGTATACCAAACTTGACCAAGCATCTCGAAACACATGGGAGAAATTAAAGAAGGCCTTTGAAGAAGAATTTAAGTTGCTACGAGATGATAATGAAATAGTAGCCGAAATTTACAATACCAGGCAAGGAAAGCACGAAAATGTGCGAGCAAATAATCGGAGACTCAAGGAGTTATTGGGGAAACTGGAGACTCAACCAGCCGACGGACTGAAGAAGAGATGGTTCATTGAAGGATTACTCCCGTCATTGAGGAAGAAAATGAAAGTCATGCCTCCGTCGTCGTACAATGAAGCGTACAATCGGGCAATGGATATAGAGAGTGAAAATAAAACATCCTCCCGAGGGAAAAGGAAGACGGACGACAAGGAGAGTCCGGATGACAACAGCGACAGTGAGTCCAAGGTCGTGCAAGCACTCAGGAAGGACATGATGAGAATGATGAAAGAACTGAAGGCCAACAAGGAGAGTACGAGGGAAGCCAGAGAACTGTGGTGTATAGATTGCAAGGGGGAAGGTCACACAAAGGCAAATTATCTGAAAAAATTGTTTTGTGATATCTGCCAAGTGATGGGACATTCCATCAAGGAATGCCCATACAATCTGAAAGCAAGGGGTACGCAAGTACTCTTCACTCAAGGAGAACTGCCAACACCGTCGAACACACCACCAAAGCCCCAGTACAATAGCCATGCATCCCCTGGAGGTTACCAAAGCAATAGAAGTCCGAGAAACAGAATACAGTACAACAGCAAGGGGCGACCCATGATACAGTGTCGACAATGCAACGAATGGGGACACTTCGCAAAAGAATGCCCAAACAATAACCAGAACACAATAAATGCATTATGCAAGTGGTGTGGGCCTGGAGATCACGAAGAAAAAGATTGCCCAAAGCAAAAAGGGGTGAACCTCATCAGTTTCAAGGAAAATGATGAAGAGATCCTGGCGGTCACCCGAGCACAAGGAAAAAAAGCGACGTATCCAGATCCCCGAACAGAGAAGGAGAGGCTTCGGGAGGCTAGGAAGGAAGTAGAGATGGCAATGGAAACGGAAGGAAAGAACAGAAAAACAACTACCGTACGACCAGAGTCAGACAAGAGTATCATGGATCAAGTGTTACAAACCACTGTATCGGTCAGAATAGTGGATCTTCTACAGAGCATGCCACAACTAAGGATGCCAATCTCGAAGGCAATGGAAAGGAACCCAAATGGGCAAACAAAGGACGAAGATGTCATAGTGGAGCCACCGCTAGAAGGAGAACAAGTCATCGACCCGAGACTATTGGCAATTAACAATGGCAAGAATACAACCGTCGTACACATGGCAATTGGTGGATGTCACCTGACGAACACAATAATCGACGGTGGATCGGGAGTGAATGTGTTGATAGAAGATACGTGGAAGTGCTTGGGAAAACCTACATTATGGCCACAAAATTTCCAGTTACTAGGAGCAGACCAACACGGAATTAAAGCGCTGGGAGTGCTAATGGCTCAAAAAGTGAAGATTGGCACCCAACTCTTTCGGTTAAACTTTGTAGTCATAACAGCACAAAATGCGTCGTACAATGCATTACTCGGTCGAGGGTGGTTGATAGCTGCCAAGGCCAACCACAACTGGAAAAGAAACACATTGTCAATAAAGAACAAAGGTAGGAAGATTGTCAGATCTAAGAACACAGGCTATAAGTGAGGAACTAGCATAGGATTCCGATTTAGACAGAGGGAAGTCAGTTGACAGAGGACCAATGGAACCTGATGAGGAAGGAGTATTAAAATTGCAAGAATGTTCTGAGGATGAAACTAATTCCTTTAGTGGGCTCTTCCACTGGCAGATGGAAGATTACGAGTTCTTTCAACCAGAATGTAATATGATTTCAATAAAAGAAGTCGGCGAGAGCTCTCCGATGAACAATGCAAGTCCTCGTAGTGCAAGTCTTGACAATGCAAGTCATGGCAGTGCAATTCTTGGCAAAACTCAGTCGAAGAGTGAAACACTCGACAACTGTGAAACTCTCGACAACTCTCGGCCAACAAATGAAAGTCTGGGGAACTCTAGGCCGACAAGTGGAAGTCTGGACAACTCTAGGCCGACGAGTGAAACATTGTTCACGAATGAAGCACTTGATGGCTTGACAAACACTCGACCACTTGGCAAGAGGGACCCAGTAATGAGTGACAAAGGGGAGGAAGGTAATAATCAGCCGGAAGTAATAGAGCAAATAGTGGTAGAGACAAGTCGACCAGAACAGACAAATCGACCAGAAGAGGCACAGAAAGAATATACAGAGGGTGAAGCCAAGATAGATGATACACTTGCACATACATTTGAACCAGACAAGGTGATTAGGTATGAAGAGTCATTGACAAGCAAGGTGAATCGGGGTGATGAAACTAACAACGGGAACACAGCATTGAAAACACCGACCAGAAAGAGACCATACAGAAAGAATAAGGACTATAGAGTAATTCTGCTGACTTGCAATTTTTTGGCGATCAATGAAAAGCAACAAAGAAAAAATGATGCTAAAAATTCAGACAGTTTGTTGAACGTAGTATGTGGCTTCCAAAAGACAACAATTATGGTTCCAAGAAAGACAACAGTTCTGGTCCCTGCCGACGATTACAAAATCAATAAAGTCGGAGTTGTAGATGCCGACGATTACAAAATCAATAAAGTCGAAGTTGCAGATCGAATGTGGACCCCGTCGGACAAAAATAGAAAAATCCGATTTAGGTTGACATGGATGAAAATTTGGAAAAGACAAAAATATAATATGTCGGGAAAAATTGGAAAATTTTGAGGGAAAAAAAATACGATGTACGACCACAACGTACGACCAGGTCATACGGCGTGCGACCCACCCCGTCCCGTACTTCATGGTTTTCTATCGTCTGGAAGACGACTAATTTTGTGGGGGGGATGATGTAGTCAGTGTATAATGTCATTCCTATATTTGATCATTTGGGTCACCCGACTATGTAATCCGACTATGTAACCCGACTATGTATTGATTGTTTGTCGGCTCTTGGGAAGTTGAGAGTTAGTTAGAGTCAATTAGTTGACGGTTGTGTTCCTCTTGGCAACCGTCGGGTCTTTTAAATAGTCATTGTATCGTCAAGGAAAGTAGTATGATGTAGTCAGATCAACATTGGTCCTTGGCCGACCATCTCTGGTCTACTTCTGTAATACTCTCATGTGCTAATAAAGATATACTTTTACTACTCTATCTGGTATGTATTGGTAATTTTGTAAATTATTTCAAGTATTCATTTTATTAGATAGGTGAGTAAACACCTGCACCACATTTTGTGGCCCAACCTCCTCTATAGCATCCTTGAGGATCTGGAACTGATAATGGGCATCCTTGCTATGCCCTAAACAATCAGTAGCCCTAAGGAAATAAGGGCCAGCTGTAGATGTAACGATAATATTGATGAGTGGATGATGCCTAATGTCCGTCCACCCATCCATGACTATGCTGCATCCACTTGTGACCCAGGTTCTCTTCATCTTCTCCATCAAAATATTAATCTTGGAATAGTTTTTATCCAAGATTGTTGTCCACAATTTAGTCTCCCCTGGTGGCACATATGATTGTCCTACCCTTATTATCTTTGACATAGCTTCCTTATAATAAGGAGAGCGCGCCACATGGAATGGAATGCCATTGGCAAAGAAGAATTTGCCAATGGCATCATCTACCTCATCCTTTGCTTGCACATTGAATAAATCCACCACTGGTTGTGAAGATGGAATCTTACATTTCCCCTTAGGCTCTACTGCACTTGAACTGGATAGATTTGGTGGCCTTTGACTCTGCAAAGTAGAAGTAGAAATCTGATCACCCCTACTCCTTTGTGGCAACATAACAGATCTAGGTACTTCATCCTCATTACAACCCCATAATTTTAAAATTTCAGCCCTGTACTTCAAGTTACCTTCCACAACTCTGCATGCATTTACACCTTTGCCTCAAACAAGAAGAAAGTGAGCATTAGTTCTTGTAATGCTTCCAAACCATGTAAGTTCACACATGTGGCACTTCCATTTTCTAGTGCCCCCCTTTGCCCCAGGGTTTGCTGCTATCTTAGATGCAAATTGTTTTAAAGGTGATTTTGGATCAAAGAGGCCCTTGGCCCATTGTTCAAGGAGTCATGAAGGGCAGCTATCATTTTTAGTTTTACTCCCAATGGAACTTCTATTAGTTTGAGTATTTGAGGCATGTTCACGCTCCCCTCCTATTTAAAATTTAGGATCATGATCATCAGATTGACATGATTCATTTTCACTTTGATCTTCAACCTCTCGACCCTCATCGTCAATTCTGCTATGTGAACTCGCTATGATAATTATGCTGCAAAATGAAAAAACAATGTTAAGAAAAAAAATGAAAATCAAACCTACAGGCTACAATCATCAATGTTACAAAGAAAAAATAATTTATAAATTTAAAATTTAAAATACAATGTGATCACACAACGAGCAAGGCACGAGAAGTCCTGTTAGACTTAGAAGGGGGATTTTTTTCAGATATTAATAGTTGGAAATGCTCTAGCAGACATGAATGCAAAATGTGGAAGCATAGACAAGGCACAAGAACTGTTTGACAAAATGCCTCAAAGAAATGTAATCTCATGGAATAGAATGATTGTAGGATATGTACAAAATGGAATTGTTGAAAAGGCTTTAGAAATTTTAAAGCAAATGCAATTGGCTGGTGTAAAGCCAAATTCCACAACCTTTGCCAGCATCCTCCCTACCTATGTCAAAATGGGAGCTTTGGAATAGGGTATGGACATCCATCAAAACATAAAGGATAGAGGAATTTTGTCAGATGTTGTAGTTGCAACTGCCCTGTTAGACATGTATGCAAAATGTGGAAGCATAGACAAGGCACGTGAACTGTTTGACAGAATGCCTCAAAGAAATGTGGTCTCATGGACTGCAATGATTGTAGGATATGCACAAAATGGATTTGTTGAAAAGGCTTTAGAAATTTTAAAGTAAATGCAATTGGCTTTTGTAAAGCCAAATTCCACAACCTTTGCCAGCATCCTCCCTGCCTGTGTCAAAATGGGAGCTTTGGAATAGGGGTGAAGGATAGGGGAATTTTGTCAGATGTTGTAGTTGAAACTGCCCTGTTAGACATGTATGCAAAATGTGGAAGCATAGACAAGGCACATGAACAATTTGACAGGATGCCTCGAAGAAAAGTGGTCTCATGGACTACAATGATTGCATGACATGCACAAAATGGACTTGTTGAAAAGGCTTTGGAAACCTTCAGTTTCAAATAAATTTAATGCCTCAAAGAGATGTCATCGCGTGGGATGCGATGACATCTCTTTGAGGCATTCACACAGTTAAGCGAATGCCTCAAAGAGATGTCATCGCACGAGATGCAATGAAGTCATTGCATCCCATGCAATGACATCTCTTTGAGGCATTCAGTCTAACGCCGGAAACCCTGCCATGGGCCCCCACAATTCAAAAAAAAATGAAAACTAAAACTTCAAAACCTAAAAATAAAACTAAAACCCTCACCTTCAATCGCCCACGCTCATATGCCCAGCTCGCTGCTCAGATGAAGTCGTCAACACTGAGAATGAAAAAATAAGTCAATCGATTTAGCCTTTTAGACTTTAGGTTTTTTTTTTTAATAATTTTTTATTGCATTTTGGGAGACGCCTGGAAGTCTTGGGGACATCCAGGCGTCCCCTCAAAACCGAGACGTCTCGGAGGTGGCGGCGAAACGGGGGGACGGCGGGGGGACGTTTCCCAGAGGTCTCCCCGTCTCGGGGACGGCTGCATTTCTGGGGGGACGTATCCCCGTGGAACTAGGCTTGATGCTGCTCAGTAGTATACATTGAACATACCTGAACATGTTCACAAAACCGCATGGACAAACCTTTACTTCCGTAGGAGTGCAGAGCATTCTAACAAGTCTTCATCATTACTTTATTCTGCCAAAGCACAGATCGGAACTCTGTCACTTATAACTTTCACTATGGAGGAGCAAATGATCTAAAACTTTGAATGTAGCACCTTATCAACATACTAAACTTAACTTCTGAACCACATGACCATATCTTCAAATGCGGAGGAATGTAGAACATTTTACCAAGCAGTCTTCCAGGCAACTTCCTGCAGCAGTAACCTTCACCAGCATCCAGAGACCAGAGAGTCTTCTTGTAACAACACATACTTCCTTAGGAACAACAAGAGAGAGCATACAACATGCTTTGGGCCATCAACAACATCTTCCCAACATCAACATTACTTCTAATTCCCATCTCAATGCTTCTAATCCCCATCTTAATATATCATCCTGATATCATCTTTGCTGACAACAAACAAACTCAATACAACCTTAATTGACATTAAACAATGCATGGCATCCAACCATGAACATCAACAACATCATTGTTAGCACACCATCATAGTATATCATCAACATAAGTATCCAAGCTGAGTGTTGACATCAATGACAACCACATCAGTGACAACCTTAGGTGGCATATGTGCAACATAAATGGCTTACCCAAACTTTGTAGGAGGCAAAAGAACAAGTAGGAGCACCAAAAATTTCTTTCAAAGTAAGCCATCCACCTAAGAAGTTTCCAAGTTATGTTGCTTTAATGTATTCCATCATTGATGTTAAGCCTTCCACTTTTGACAAGACAAACTCAAAGCAAATATAGTGGGATACAATGGCACAGAAGTATAACTCAATTATTCAAAGTGATGTTTGAAAAAAGTGTGCAAAGACCTAATGGAAAGTCAATTATTGTACGAAGTGATGCAAGCAACAAATAGGAGCATAGAGAAGTTCAAGCCTAGATTTGTTGCAGCCTTGTAGGTGGGTTTTGTTGGCTTGCACCCAAGTTTATGACTAAATTTGGTGTTTATGTTGATGTTGTGTCGTTTTGTTTCACAAGTTTCTTTCTAGGTCATGTTTTGTTGTGTTTGCTCACAACTTTTGAAAAGGTGTTATCCTTCACTTGTGGTGATGTTTAGTGAATTGTTCTACTATCTCTGCTTACTTTTGTGGTCTTGCGGTAATGCATTTTGTGTTGTGGTGCTTCCTATTGACTTGTGGTGACTCCTTGTCCCTACTTCTTGCTTGTTGTTAGTACCACATGCATCCAAGATCTTATTATTTTTACCACAGGGGAAAAGTACTCCAACTACTTATCTCATTTGTTCTTGTTGTGATGGATCATTCTATGTGCGGCGGTCACATGTGTTATTAAATGTGTATTCCATGATGTGACACCCTTCTTTTGGTTTTCCAGATTTATTGTAGTGATGAAAGAGTTGAGTTGGCTTATTTCTTCTATGACATTGTGGTGGTTATACTTTATGAACTTAGGTGTGTCACATCCTCATGTGCCTATCCCACGGTGTGCTTAAGTGGTGTCAAATAGTCTATCTACGATAGTTATGGTGAAGTTTGCCCCTTTTGCAATGGAGTTGATATGTAGTCCTTTGCAAGGCGATAGTTATTCTTGTTCAATTTGTGGGAGCTTATCTTTCTTGTAGTGGAAGTGTTTTACCTGTGGTTGTGTTTCTTTGCCCTGGCGATGTATTCCTTGCCCATGGTGGTCACTTCTTAGTTGCTCGTGTTTTCATGAAGCTATGGTGGTCGGTGTGGTGCTTGGTCCCTTATGTTGTGGCTGTAACGGTTGCATTGATCACGTAAGCTTTTGTGGTGGGTTGGTGTATTCCTACAATGGCGTGTTTGTGATAATTTTTGTGATGCCTTGAACTTTTTATTTGTTTGTGGCCTTTGCATCACCTCATCTTTGTGTGTGTACGAGTTGTCCTTTGCTTGTCATTTGTCATCCGATCCACCCTACTTCCACATAGATGGTGTATATTCAAATATTTTTCAAAAGGTTTACCTACCTGCCAAACACTATTCATTTCACCTACTTGGCTCCGTCCCACAATTCTCGAGTTACATTTGAAACTATAGGTTTATGGCCAACTTCATGGGTGGTTAGCACTCTTCTCAACAATGACATTGTTCTTGAGGCCATTATGAAGATTTGTAACAATGGTATTTGACTTGATGATTTGTCTTGAGCCCTATGCATGGTCATGCAAGAATTCTTTATTCATTTGTTCTCCCCCAACCTAGTGATATATTTATGGTTGGATTTAATAGGTGGTTGTGCCCCTAGTGATTCCACACGATTTTCATAGTTCTATGCATCTTTGAGGCATCCTTGCTCCTTAGTAGTTGTGAGGGTGTGGCCTAAGCGTCCTATTGATGCAGATTTTGTGTGATCCCAAGCAAATTTATCCTCTCCAAGGCATCAATCTTCTGATAGGGTGTGTATGTGCCCTACAGGAGACTTGATGATTTGACCAAATTTGAATCTCCCTCCAAGATCTGTGATACCCAACAGCTATATATTTGTTTTTTGGAGGTGGTATATGGATGGTTGATGGCACATTTGCAAAACCAAGAGAAGAGAAAGTTGCAGATGTTTGTCTTATGATCTTGTAACAGGTTGAGAATTTGGTATTGAATGTAATGTTTGGTCTTTATTATCCAAGTGTTTCATTGCTAGGGTATCCCTTGAAGGAATGAATCTAACATGCAGTCTGTAACTATTAGAATGTCTCCATAAACATTTTGTATTCTTCTAATTGTCTCATTGATCCTCTTGGGCACATTTGCTGATTTGAATGTTGTCTTTGATTAATTTGTCAAATAGAAGGCTATAAAACTCCTTGTAAAGGATTTTGTAAGACATCATATCATTAATGTCCCCATTTTCCGAATGATCATCCAGCGGGGTCCACTAGCCTATTTTTAGTCCCATAGGCTAAGTTGGGAGATATAAGTGAATAATTTGATTAATTAAATAATAAATAATCCTAAGTCATTTTTGGGTTATTTATATTTAACTAATTAGTTGAGTCTATTTTTATTATAAAAATGACTTGGAGAAAGGAAAGTCAATTAAGTGAAACTTGGAGAAATTTAAGTCAGTTAAGTGAAACTAATTTTAAAGTCACTTGGAGAAAGGAAAGAAGTAACATAATAGAATATAATAAAATGTCAAATAAATTATTATTTTATTATGGATGTCCAAAAAGAATTAAAATTGGCAAAATGGAGCGGACCTCTTGGAGGCTTTATAAGGTCATTTGGAGTTCATTTTATCAATTGCATATTGGAGAGTTTCCTTTCTGTTGCAACTTCTGGTTCAACTTGTTCTAACAACGAAAACCCTTAGACTTTTGTGGTTTGGACGAAAACCCAACACCACTTGAGAGGTGAATCCATTCAGGGTTTGCTATAGAGCTTATTTGCAGGTTTTTGGCATCAATTGGAGCTTCAAGGAGGACATTATTTCTGCATGTTTATATCAGCTATGGGCGGCTAGGGTTTGGACAACAAAATGATGAGATTTGTCCAAATATCATTTTGGAATTAAGGCGATTTGAAGACAATCTATTGCTAGTCGCTTAGGGTTTGATTTTTCATTGAAATCATTACCATCTGTGAAGGGATCGAAGCATGCAAGGAGGCAGATCAGTTTAGGAGCATTTGTTGGTCCAGGGAATTGATGGTATTTGTGGAGCTTAGCACATCGCCTCCTAGGAAAGTCGTGGGCTTTTGAGGAGTCTTTGACATCCATTTGTGTTCACCATCGCCTAGGGTTTAGGCACCATCATATTTGGAAAAGTTCGTGGATAGGGAGGAGCTGTTATATCCTGGTCGCGGCGATTTGAAATCATGAACCTTTGCGCAATTGCTTTCAAGACCATAGTTAGAGGGTGTGGGCCATTCTATTTTGGCGCGATCAAAGGTTTCTTCAGGTCGCGATTTCTGGTAAAGGGTCGTGTTGTGATCTAATCACACATCGCCCCATTGCAAATGGGGACCCCCCTTTTTTTGAGCTCCAGTGCTTTTCTTGAGTCTTGGATGATGTCTAAGATAGTTTCATAATGAAGTCAGTAGTGTTTAAGTCCTATAGTCCCCTGATGACTTGATCCTGATGTTCTGAGATCCTGAAAATGACTAAGTCTGATATCCTGAAAATCCTAAAAATTGACTAAGTCTGAAATCTGGTGGATCATTCTAGAATATGCATGTTAAATCCAGTGGATTCGAGACCTATCTCAAACATCCTGAAAGGTATATTGAAAAATATTTAAAGAATTTCTTATACTTAAATATATTTTCTAATAGACCTTACCCTCTAGACTTCCACTTCTAGGCGCAAATTCACTCTAAGTAATTAGGCGCATTTTTCACCTCTACAAACCCAATTGTGCGCCCAAAGGTAGAAACTCAAATGTGCGCCTAGAGAAGAAAACAAACCTTTAACCATCCCAAGTTATGGCGCCTTGATTGGAATTGATATAAAAGGCCTTAAGAATTGAAAATTTGACAAGGAAAACACATTATGAGTTTAGGCGCCTATTGATGTTCAAAGTCAAACAATCACAAAAGTGCGCCTAAGTGGAAGGAAAACGAGCATCTAGGAAGTGAGGCGCCCTTCATGCATTAAATCACCAATTTTGGCGCCTTGGCAATATAGTAGATGAATAACCTCAAAATGGGCGCCTAAGGATGAAGTAGCTTCACAAGGGTGTAAACAAGTGTTAAAAGCCTTAAAAATATCAAAGAATAAGCTAAATTCAAGTAAGGCACATTTTCACACCTTGATCACCATCTAAGGCGCCTTACAAAGGAGGTCTTGAGCAACATAAAGCTTAGACGCAATTTCTTGCTTCTACAATCACCTTTGAGCACCTTGGAAACTAAGTGTTTATAAAGGTGAATTTGAGCGCCTAACACCCAAAGGCACACCTATTGAAATTCCACAAGAGTTTTTGATTGATGAAAATAGAGTAAGTATCCTCCTAAGAGATAGGGCGCCTTTTCTTGTCTCCACCATCCACTTTGGCACCTTGAAGGAAAACGTTCTAAATCCTAAGATCTAGCGTCCAAGTGTAGAATGATCTCCTATAGGTTTGAACAAGTGATTGAAGCCATCAAATTGCCAAGAAATGAGCTAAGTATACTAAGGCACCATTTCCTACTCAAAACACTTAAATGTGCGCCTAGACAAAAGAAGCCTAAAACCATAGAATTCGATATCATTTTGAAGTGAGGAGTCCTCCTAGCAACAATACACTTGCCTGAAACTATCTAAGTTGAAACATAAGTTCATCTTCAAGCCTAGGTGCAAATTTCCATTAAGATAATCACTTTCTTGTGCCTAGGAACTTATCCATATCAAGGCGCATTCTTTAGTCTCTATAACCTTGAATGGGCACCTTGGGAGAAAATGCCTGAAATGACCTTCTGTGAGTGGGCGCCTAGATAGGAGAGGTTACTTTAAGTCATCTTCTAATGATTGAAGGCATGAAAATGAGCAAGTAAAGTAATGCGCACTTTCTATCAAAACCACTCCATTTTGGCGCCTTAGCATGAGAGGAGTCTCTAAATCAATAAAAGATGGCGCCTAGAATTGAAATGAATGATTAAGACCTTAGAAAGGTGGCGCCTTGAGAGGCCTAGCCTTCCTTAAGTTTATGAGGTTGATTAAGCTCATAAAATGCTCATCTTGACCTTAGGCGCCACTTCACACTTGGAGGATCCTAATATTGTGCCTTGCATGAGGACTTAAAAGCATGAAATTAGATGTCATTTTAAGGTGGGAAGTCCTCTAAGCACTTATTCACTAAGTTAAAATCATCAAAATGCAAAAAAAATAAGCCAAAGAATCTAGGCACTCATTGTCACTTGAGCAACCCTCAACTAGCGCCTAGTTTTGTGAAGACAAGAATCAGGGATAAAAGACCTCACCTTGTTAAAATGAAAAATTGTAATCATCACCATGAGTTTGAAAGTGTTGAAAAGCTAAGAAATAGGCTAAGTTAATCTAGGCGCACCTTTGCTCCTCTTTTTACCTATATATGCACCTAGATTTGAAGTAGGATTATTGCATGTTTAAAGTGATTCTTGTGTTATAAAGTGATTAATATTGTTTCTCTTGTCTTCTAGGAATATCAACGAAGCTAAGAAGATATTCAAGGAGAAAATACTTGGAACCACCAACAAGCGAGGAGTAAAGTGAAGTTGGAAGGCAATCACTACTAAGAAGAAGAAGACATCATGTTGCTGCTCTGGAGGATTGCATCAAGTGCAAGCATACTTCATCATCTGGTACGTCGAAGACATTCATCCACCATGCTTCAAGTTCCATTCATCTTCAAGTATCAACTAGCTTCTTCATCAATCATTGCTTCAAAGTCAACATGGCAAGTGCACTACCTCATCTTCATTGCATCATCAAGCAAAGACATTCATCCATTCAGCTTCAAGTTCCTCCTGAAACTTCAAGTCTCCGAGAAGTCTCTTACTCCATTATCAATGTATACATCATCATCACCTATTCTATATCGTGAAGGAAGCATTATCATCGTCTTTCCTGCTTTCTGAGAAGATTATCATGTACCCTACAAGAAGAAGAGGAGAAGACACAGAATTAGTCAAATGAGTTACAAGCATCATAAATATCCTACTTACAATGAACAAGGCAAGATCAACAAAAAGTATTCCTCAAGCATATAAGTTCAAGGCAATCACATAGATGATACAATTTGGGAATATGCCTACAGAACAAATTGAATTAACAGTTGAAATCCACAAGTTTGCTGAGGTGGCATCTACGTGGCGAGTACACATCATCATCCAATCATAATCAGCCACATCATATGACTACATTCAATGTATCTACAACAAGCAAGAAAACAAAAAGGATGTCCATGTGGAAGATGCTCTAGAAGAATCCATCTTATCCTTATCTTCTTGGAAAACATGCCTTCATTGCCTCTCTCATGTACTAAAAATAGCAAGTTGTTGTAACTACCTACTGAGGTGGCATGATCTAAGCCCTTGGCTACGTGAATTGATCCTAGCCCTTCATTGTAAATCTGGACTTCTATATAAAGGCTTGTTGCCTCATTTGTAAAGTAGTAGTTAGTGATAGGAGAAATTAGTTTTGTAGGAGTAGAATAGAAGAGACTCTCGAAATTTTCTTAGAGGACTACAAGTTGTAAATATTTCTCAAGAGTAATGCAAAACATTGGAATTCATTTGGTGTTAAGTCTTATCTTGTGAAATGACATGGTTTCTTGTATCTTGATGAAGTGGAGAGATGTTTCAAATAGATTAGAAGTAGATTAGAAGCTCATTGATGTTATGTTTGTTGTACTAAATATTTTATCAACTCCTAGCTCATGCTTTTAACATTCATCGCTGGTGAAGTGTTGTGTAAAGCTAGCCTGAGCCTCATCATTTGCTTAAGTTTGATTGTGGATGCTCGTTTGAGCTACTCCATCCGATGGGTGCTTATATGAGCCTTCATGATTTGAAAACCTTTCGCTATCCTTAGGAGATCGCACCAACTTCATGTAATTGTAGGCATCCTTGGCGAAGTGGAGTTAGGTTAATTCAGGAGTTTGTCTATTCTTACATCATCATTGCTTCATTGACCTTAGATTAGTTCCTAAACCCTTATCTTTTTCCGTTTCTTCATTTTTGAAACCTTGTACATATATCATCCACACTAAAGGAGAGATAAGTTGAATGAATGAAGAAGAATTCAATGTAAGTCTCTTTGTGATAATCAGCAAGATCACATATAATCACTGAGTTTATCCACCATAAGTTATAAGAAACGAACCTTGGAGTTGTCTCGATTGATCACTTTGTTTAGCATTCGAGAGGCTTTATTCAAGAGAGAGTGGAATACTCTAGTGTTTTACTCTATTGTTGACTTGTCTAAAAACAATCATCAACAGGTCGCATTTTCTTCTGCTAAAAATCGGGATTTCTTTTCGTCTGGTCACCGTCTAAAGGTATATCACGACTTTTAGGGTCGTATTTCCGTGCCTGGAGGTCTTCTCTCTCTAAACTCGCGATTTCCCCATCAATGAGTTCTTTTTGTCTTCTGCGGGCTCTATTCTCGTGATTAGGGTTATGTATCTACGTTTTAAAGCCGCAATTTTAAAGTCTTTTGCTCAGTAGTGTGCTCCTCCTTAAGGGTTTTAGTGGCTCTTTTCCATAGTCACCGTTCTGTGATTAACCCTCAATCGAGATTTGAAGACTCTATATCGGCACGGTATAAAATCTTCCATTTTCTAATCCAGCATGTGGTCACGTGGAGGTGGGATCCAACGCCCAGCAGACATGCAGAGATATTTTTGTCTCGAAATCCATGTTCAAATGTTCTAAGCCTAGGTGTTCCGTAATCTCAAGATCTGTGTCTTGAAATCCCGACACTTTTGAGCCCATATTTTCTGTCTCAAGATCTAAGCCTCAAAATTCGTGTTCAAAATTTTTTGAGTCTGTGTATTTCGTGCTTTCGGAATCTGTACCTCGAAACACGTGCAAGGGTTCTATTCCCAAAATCGGTGTCGTCATTCTGCCCTATTGTGCCACCACTTTATAATCTGTTTTTTCGTGCCTCAAAAAATGTGAAAGATGGCACCCTGGTCCAACATGTTGGAAGGCAGTCAGAAGTTCGATGGCAAGAATTACAACACCTGGAAGCAATGAATGATGACAATCTTTGAGTATCGGTGCCTTGACCAGCTAGTTCTGGGCAAATCTACACGCCCTCCAGTGGCGGGTAAAGATCAGGATGGATTCGATGAGCAAAATCGGGAAGCGGTAATGCTTATCAAGTTATCAGTCACCGATGATCAACTACCACAGGTTTCGTCTGGGAAATCAACAAAAGAAATCTGGAATTCGTTGAAGGATCTTCATGAAACATCCAACAAGAGTCGCGCATTCTTTTTGAAGAACATGTTTTTCTTGTTCATGATGGTTGAACAGATGTCTCTGTAGGAGCATCTCACCAAAATCAAGGACATCCATGATCAACTAGAGGTGATTGGTCGAAAGATGGACGAGGAAGATATCGTAGTCATCACTCTAAAAAGTCTACCACACTCTTACGAGCACTTCATCGAGACACTCAACATTACCTCAACTAATGTTGACTTAAAGTTTCCAGAGTTGTGCAACAAACTTTTGCAACAGGATTGATGGAGACAGCAGTTCAGTAGCAGTTCTAGTTCCTCCTCCACAGAGCAGGCATTTACTGCCAAGTCCTTTCAGCAAAATAAAGGCAACACTCAGCTATCTAGTCAGGGTCATTCACAGGACCCTTCCAAGAAGAAAAACATCCAGTGCAATTACTGCCATAAGTTTGGCCATATGAAAAAGGATTGCCGGAAACACTTAGTTGCTGCATAGTCCAAGCCTGAAGAATCCACACCATCACCCCATGTCGCAGAGCACACTAAGCAGAAAGACTCTGCTTTCTATGCCTTTTAAGCCATCTCTTCTGCCTGGTTTTTCGATTCAGGTGCTCGTGGACCAAACTGCCCCAGATAAAGTTGGCAGATTTAGGGGGCAACTTGGTGTAGTTAGTAAATTGACCATTAAGGGGGTATTACAATAAATTAGATAGTTTCTTAATGGTCAATAAGGCAGTTTCATTTTATGTTTTAAGTTTAGTATGTTTCTATTTGTCTT
This sequence comes from Cunninghamia lanceolata, assembly GCA_027924645.1. Taxonomy (NCBI): domain Eukaryota; kingdom Viridiplantae; phylum Streptophyta; class Pinopsida; order Cupressales; family Cupressaceae; genus Cunninghamia; species Cunninghamia lanceolata. The sequence continues at coordinate 7,678,480 of BSBN01000303.1, read as the reverse complement.
GTTTTATTAGCTGTAGTTTCTATTCTGAAACTCTTGTTCTCTTTATAGAAACATCTTTGTATTTCCTTTATATAGAGCTTTGCTCTATCTTGTATTCAGATCATTCAATAATATATCATTCAGTTTTTATCATAAAATGTAATAGTTGTAAGTATATGTTCAATAGTTGGGAAATCATACCACAGAACTTCAGTTGTGAATAGAATTTCAGCAGTTGAAAGTATATGTTCAGCAATTGTGAAATCATGGCATCTTTCAATGAAGAAAATTTGTGTGAAAGGTTTTTCAATGCAGGGATGAAACTTGAATCTTTGCAATGTTCAAAAAAAGTCCTTCTCAGCTATTTGGAAGAGGTGGAGGATTGTTTGCACATGGTGGATCAGTCACCTTCTCAGGTAATACGAGCAACGATAATTCCTGTAGTGACTTCCTTGGTAAGCAAAGGTTGTTGAGACACAGAAATAATGATGTGAGATTACTTGTTGCCACTTGCATTAATGAAATTATAAGAATTTCAGCTCCTGAAGCACCCTACAATGATGACTTAATGAGGAAAATATTACAGCTGATTATTGAAAGCTTTCATGGGTTGGGTGATACCAGAAGCCCTTCTTTTGAAAAGAGGGATAAGATTTTAGAAATTATGGCTAAGGTTAGGTCATGTGTCATTTTGCTTGATCTTAAGTTTAATGATTTAATTCTCCAAATGTTCCAATGCTTCTTTGCCAAAATCAGAAAACATCATGCAGACAATGTTAAAGCAGCCATGCTATCTATCTTGTGCTTGATTTTAAATGAAGATGATGATATCACCAAGCAGTTGCAATCTAACTTGTTGGTCATTTGGAGGAAGGAGCAGGATGTATCACTTATAGCTCATGAGTTCTCAAAAAGGATAGTGGAGCAGAAAATTGAGAAGTTTAAAAACCATTTGACTGAAGACGAATTGTTTCATTGGGTTTACAGGTTACAGGATCTCCCAAAAAAAGCAAGAACCAAATGAGAAGAGAGCAATGTTGCTTCGCATGTCAGGAGGCTTAGACACCTGAACACATATGTGGGATTAATAAAGTAAATGAATTATTACAGCCAAGTGGTGTTGAGGACAATGAAACAATTGAGGCTATAGAACTTGAAGAAAATGTCTTATCTCAAGAGGTATGTATGACAGAGCCCCAAAATGACTCCATTGAAATGCATGCATCAACATATGTTGAGGATATATTTAATGAAGATGATAAAACAGCAGCCTTGATTTCAGATTCAAAATTATCCAGTGATATCTCTAAGACTATTGACCTTCTTGATGACACTAGTACTAATGATTGGATAGTTGAGATCACTAATGTACCTTCGGAAGAAGAGCATGTTGAGGATAATTATGATGATGTCTTCAAATCAGCTAATGATGATAATCCCTTATCTCATCCCAGTAATGATAACTTGGTAGCTTTTGGTTTGACTTCCAAACCAAGCCTATGAAGAGGGATGCTTATGATGATTTCCATACTAGTGAGTTGAAGAGTGTCTTTTTCAGAGAGACAACCACTCTTGAGGAGCACAGTGAACATTTTTTCTTCGAACAAAGCAATCAGCCCTTTAGCACATGGGATCTGGATGTATTGGCACCTAAGTATGATGAGGATCCTGTATGGGATGAATTTCCTTTTGATCATGATGATGTTCTAATTTTAGAGCACAATGAATGCCATGAGGATGCTATTGAAGAAGCTAATTTTGAAAAGTTTGATGATGATCCTGAACACAAATCTGATTTATTAATGCATGGAGCTGATTCTGAGCAAAGGATTAGTGAACTTGTTGAGTTAGATCCTCATCTTACTGTCGAGCATTTTTATCAAGATGGTGAAGGAGAGGGACATGAGTCTTGTGACAGCCACGGAGACATTGATAACAAGTATGAAAGTTTTGATTTTGGCATGCAACATAATAGCAATTCACCGTCCTTACATGCTCACAATTGGAAAACACAATTCTTGGTGTCAGCTGAAAATGAAGTGCAAGTTTTATCTAGACTGGATGGCACACATAGGCATGTGGAGAACTTAATTCAAAACACACCAAGGGTCATTGTGAGCAGATAGTTTCCCTTGCTAATTTGCATAAGGTTAAGAGCACTATGGAGGAAGTGAAATCAGCCTACCTACACATGGTCCATGACAGAGATATGGCTACCAAGATTGCAGATGAGGCTTTGATTTTGTACAGGGAAACTGAGGCTAAGGTAGATGAGCTTACATTTGAGCTTAGTGCAACTAAGGATTCCTTGAAGATGTACAAATGACTCTCCTAGAGGCAGAAAATCAGATTTTGGCTGTTGAACAATTCAGGGAACAAGAAAACCGAGAAAAAGCAATAGTGATCAAACAAGTAGTGGAAGAACTTGATTGCATTCATGAGGAGTTGGATTTATTATATTGCCCCAAGAAATCAGCAAATGAGAGTTTGGATCAACAAGAGGATTGCTTTGAGTTTGGAGTTGAGGATGATCTTCAGTTTGTTGGTAATCCATTATTTGATGTGGATGCTAATATGACTTTTGGTAATCCACTCTTCGAGTTGGATGATGGAGATTTTATCGATTTCAATGATGAGATTGGAATTGATCACAGGATTTAGGACCCAAGTGTAGTTTCCAATAGTGAGGTGTTGAGACAGGATTGGAGTTGTGAGCCAAATTTCAGTGGTGTTACCGCTTTCCGCTTTCCAATAAGTTTACTCGGCACTTCAGTTCATGGCACGCAAATGAGTCGTCTCTGACCAATAGTTAAGTACTGTATGGTTGAAGTTGTTTGGTAGAGATGATTTGATTATAGAAGAAATCTTAAACTATTTTCATGCTTACATCTCCTACATTTTCGGGGGTATTTCATATTATTATCTGCTGCCCTTGCATTTTCACATTGATCATGATGACATCTTTATATGAGCATATGGTTTTTGAGCTTTGGCAGGCTTTAGGGCAGCTAGTTGTGAGAGTTTTTCCGGACACAATTCAGTTATTTCTTGTTTCCACGTCGGTGAGTGATGGTCACTGCAGATATTTCATGGTGTTGGTATGTATATCTTCAGATAATGCTTGGCTAATTGCAGTGGGTTGGGTGTGTTGGTGTGTTCAGAATTGCCCCTTTGACACTTGGAGATTAAGTGTCATGGATGTATTAACAGTTTATGACCATAAAGGCATTTCTAGGATAACTAATTTCAAAGTTGGTTTTGTTGGCATATTTTATACCAGCCACTGGTTAGGAATTGACCTGTCTCACTTTTGGGACATCATGAGGAGAGATGCTGAGGTTTATGTTTTAGGGTTGAGCAGGTTATCTTTCCTGTTACCCAAGATCGTGTCAGGTACAGGGATTGCAGTTATGGACCTCACTGAGATGCCTTGGCAGGAGATGTTTCATGGTATAGATTTCAGCCTTTTCAAGTATTTCAATTTGGGTTTTGATAATGGATATATTTTTAGGTCACAGGAGGGAGGAGTGTGGTTTTGGCACAATGAGTTTATAGCTATAATCAAAATGGCACGACATCAGTGTAGTGGGTTCTTTCTGAGATTGACGTGGGATCCTAGGATCACAGGTGGTTATAGCTTGGTTCAGTCTGATGTTTTTGGTGTTGTGCAGGCATTGCGTGAGGACAAGCAATCTTTGGGGAGGGAGGACTGTAATGTCCCCATTTTCGGGTTCTCTTGCATTGCAGTTGGCACTGACCTTGTGGATGTGTGTCAACATTAGCAAAAGAGTTATTTAATGATTCCATTGAGCTCAGGTGGTCTGGAGAACTCATATGCCACTTTCTGGGGTGATTTCCGACTTCGGGTGTGCTCTCCAAGAATCTTGGAGGGAGTCTATTTATAGTAAGTCACTTGGTTGGCTCCATTTATCATTATTCTTCATCGAGATCACTCCAGTGCAATCAGTTTTCGATTCTGATGCATTCCAGCAATTTCTGCAAAATGGGTGTATTAATGGTTTTATTTTAGTTATTTTACTAAGGTCGCTAAATATTATTTAAAAAATTTTAAAAGCACCTTAGTGTTATAACTCATTGGAACCGAAATGAAAAGTTTTAAATCATGGACACATAATATTGGGACCTTGCAAATCAAATATTATCATTATTTTGATAAAAGGTCTTTTGGAGCCAAAAAGGAGCTTTTAATTAAAAAGTGCATTAAAAAATAAAAGCTTCTAGAAAGCTCGGTGGGAAAAAAGTATAGAAGAAGGTTGTGAGAGCTCATTTGGGATATTCAGAAGTTTGTTATTTTCTCTTTGGAGATTTAGAGATTTGTGCTTGTGGCCAAACTCTTACCAGCGGGATGAAAACCCCAATGGTTTCTTAGTTGATTGGACAAAAACCCATTTCAACCATCCTTGGCGGAATCACTCAGGTTTCGCAGATGCATTGATTTGGTTCTTAGTGGATTGGACGAAAACCCAGTTCAACCAGTCTTGGCGGAGTCACTCAGATTTTGAAATTACACTTATTGGTTTCGAGTTTGAAAATTTCTTGTGCCGGAAAAAGATATTCTTTGCAAGATTCGAATACTTGTATTTGCAGGAGGGATTGTTTGATAAATTTGTGAGATATGCTGTGCAACTACAAATTTAGGAGCTTGGTTTGAAGATTTCATTAGAGATTTTGGTGCAGTTTCAAAGGAATTTAATACCTTATTCCGGCACCATATTTGGGAAGTTTTTATTGAGGATTTTATGAAAGGTTTTCACGGAGTTTTGATCAGGGTTTATACCCTACTTTCCAGCTCTTAGCAAAAGGGTGTCATTTTATGAAGCGCTAATAATATGAGGGATTCTTATTGAATGAAAAGGGACGCAGCCTTTGGTAGGGAGCAGTAGCACATTCAAACAGCCGCTGCCTTAGAAATGAGGCTGCACATATTAAGAAGACTTGTTAATGTTTATGCAAGGGGGGAAAAAAAGGTTGCGTAAGGGTTTGTAAATAGAAGCGCTGCCTTATGGCAGCCTTTTCTATTTAATTAGTGATATTTCTGCTGCTACAAATCTGAAAGAAGATCATTAGTACATCACACATCCATAATGACTTGGTAACGTCCTTTGAAGGTTTAAAATCATATACTTTGTATTTAGTAAATCTGATTTTAATACAGCAGTGTGTACTGTCCATTTCCTTTTATATCCAGCTATATTGGATGTATGAAATCTATTTGACAAAATGTCTATATTTAATCTTTGATTATGGTAATGCATTGATGAATGATTCATGATCCAAACATTAAACAAGCTGTTCTAAAAAAACACTCAGAAAATTCAGTTCGATAAGCAAATTGCTAAATGTTTGACGAAATGTCAGCTTGATAAAAAAACAGAGAATTTGTATGTTTCGAATAAAATCTGAGTGAGCGATATTACACTTTGACTTAGGGATGAAAACCTCTAATTCAGCAGATTTGTAAGCATTTCCAAAGAATTCACGATATGATTGATTTTGAGAATTGTGCTATGATTTATTGATCTAAATATTATCATAAATTCTTGATCTTTGATAAAGCTATTATCATTTTGAGTAAATATTAATGTTTTAAGGCATAAAATCAGGAATTTCCAAAAAAGGGACATTACAGGGAGGCTAGTTTGAAGAGCCCCAGGCTCCAATAAAAATTTTATAAGACCTCATTCGAGCATTATTTTTTAAAACACTAGGATTATAAATTATGACAAGATGACTTTCATGTAGTTTGAAATACATGATCTTCATTTTGACATATATTTTGTCCCTGTTTATCACTGTCAAAGAAGACCTATGTTACTGGGGTACTCCATTTATTCTTTTATAGAAATTGACAGGGGATGCCCCCTATTAACACTAAGTGAGAGTGTTAGAACATAATGTTAATAGGGGCCATACTCTTATAACATTTATATATTATTCTAATCTAAGGTTATAAAACATTATGTATATTATATGCTTTATAAAACATATACCGTTTAATAATTAATAAATTTACAAATGGTTGTTTTGAATAGGTGTGACTAATACCCCTTCAAGTATTTTGCCATCCCTTCTCCCATATTTAAAGAGTTTTCTCTTATTGAGAGGTGTGTGAATTTGGAGATTTATAGTGAATTCTATAACTATGCACATAAAATATTATTGGCCATGTTGAAGTAAGGAGAAGTGTATCCTCGGGTTTTGTCTATAAAATTATATACAAGTTTGTAAGTGTTTTATAATAAAATGATGTTTTATGAGGTTATTTATCCGAAAGAGTTTTCCCCATGTATATGTTGTGTAATGTGTTAAATCTATGCTTCTATAATTCTCATTTTATGTATTTTACATTTTATTCATAACGATTAGTATCTTAAAATCCTAATTTCTAACAGTCCATACCGTAGCTTATTAACCTAAGCTATTTTTTTTTATAAAATGACATTTAATTTTACCATTATTATTATTTAATTAAATTTGTTGTAAAAAATTTTACATTAACATTTAAATAAAATAAATAGAATTTTTATTTTTTTTAAACAACGAGGAATTTTTCTTCTGAAATTCCCGCAAAATGTTGAATGTGAAGTGAATTTTTAAGGTTAAAATCATGATTAAAACTATGCAAAACAGCCCTGAAATTCTCCAAATCATCCTCAAAAATGCCAGGTGAAAATGGATCAAAAACAAATAAAAACATTTTCATGGTCAAAAACTTGCCCAAACTCAGCAAAAGCAGTCAAACTTGTGATTTATATGAATTTATGATGATTTTTTGCAATTTTTCACCTTAAAATCAGCAAAAAAAACCGCCAGCCAAGTCGGGGGAAAAATCACAATTTTCACATGCAAAAAACCAGGAAACCTCCCAGTTTGTGATGTATCGCGATTTACCACAATTTTTGCATCTACGGTTCATATAGCCCAATCCAAGATGTCTTGCTCTTTCCCTTAAAAAATGTAGTTACTTTCAGCCGCTTTTCATTTCAGCTACAACTTATATCCCTATAAAGACAACTCTCATTCTCATGTAAACAGCTCTTCATTCATGCAAGTTTCATTGTTCAAACACATATCTTCTTGGAGTCTCTTTTCTGTTGTTAATTCCATATTGCTCTATATGAAGGGCATCAATTGATATCAGAGGCAAAATTCAACTTTCCTCCATATCCCACTTTAAAATTGTACTTTATAGGTTGACATTTGTAGTTTGCAATTGATTTTGAGGTCCAAATTTTGAAGTCAAACTATGTAGCAATGCACTATGCAGTGTGAACTGTAATCAGCAATCTCAAAATTAATGAGAAAAAACATATTTCAAAGTTCATGGTATACACTCTCCTTTACTTTCACGCTTTCACTCCCTACGCAATTAAGATGGCTTTAAGTTTAAATATAAAAAACATCGATTATGTCTCCTTTTTTGAATTTTTCTGCATTTTGGGGGCTACCAATTTTATCCCAAGAAATTGAAAATATCTTTATATTTTGGTTTGCCAAGAAATCCCCAAGAAAAATACTTGCTTTAATGGTATGAATTATAAGAATTAACACCAGCGAACCAGAACAGCCTGTGATGCCAGCTTGAGACTAGTGCATCAAGGGGTAAAATACAGGAAAAAGGCAACGAACAGTGAACCAATTGCAGCATTGGCAAAAGAAGCCTAATCTCAAACAAACCAATCAGATTCAGTCATCAACAATAAGGCCTTCTGTCAGTTGAGCTTTCTGTTTGAAAATTCAGACCACAGCTACATTTCAGATAGAGCTGGAATTCAATCAAAGCAGTCTTGGCATTGGCTGTGATATTCCATCGATAGTTCCCAACCTTGGACTCAATTCGGACTCAAGAGACCCCAAAGTTGAAAACTTGGAAAAAACTCAGCAACTTAAAAAAAATACTTAAATTCAAAACTCGGCAAAACTCAGTGTTCACAAGTTTCTCCTACAGACTTGCCGAGTACTTGTCACAAGTTCTACACTGCAACTCGTGAGTTAAACCTCCAAAAACTCATACAGCAAAAAAAAATTGCGAGTACTAGGCGACTCGCCAAGTGCTCTGTGAGTTTGCAATCTATGATTTCATCAGCTTACCCAAGCAAACATCAGCTTTACAGTAGAGTAAAAACAATTACACTGGTTTCAAGTCGGCATTCATCAATGTGCTTGCATGATAAGGGGACTGCTCTCTAATAACCACTGAAAACTTCAAAGTTTTTTCCAAGATATATAGCTTCCTCAGAAGCAAAGGTATGTGGCAGTAAGACTTTCAATTGTCCTGATTGATATTTACTTTAATCATTTGCAAAGGGCATATTATCCAGCAACATGGAATAACACATACTCCAATTCTCTGCTAAAACAAGTGCCTAGCTGGATTTGAGAATGTACCCATATGGGCAAATAGATCCTTCTTTCACAGAATTATTCCTAGCTTCCTCATGAGTAAAGCCATGTGGCCTTGGGACTTTCAATTGTCCCGACTATTTATTGATTTCACTCATTTGGGGGGAGCATCTTGTGTCCAGTGACATAAAAGGCATTACCCTAATTCTCTGCTATTTAAATAGTGCCTAATTAGATTTGAGAATGTACCCACTTGGGTTGACAGGCCCTTCTTTCACTGGAATGTCCAAGAAGGATTCCCTTTCAAGCTCTATAAGTTCAACCCTGCTGCACAAACAATTCGTCTTAATAGCAGAACTATGAATGGATAGATTCACAGAACCAGTTGCAACTGCACTTTATTGACCAAGTTTTTGTGCACGCGTAAATAGACTTGGGGACTTCTATGTAAGCTAATAATGCATTTAAAGTTCACCTTCCCCAAAGAAAGATGCAGGATTATAGAGGTTCTATATGTTCAAACCTGCTGCACAAGCAATTTATTTAACCACAAAACTCAAAATATACCCACCCCTAAGCTGAAATGAACAGCATTTACAGAACCATCCTCAGAATGCACCTCGGTCGCTATGTGGTTGTGAAGACCTAATGAGATTTGGGCCCTAATGTAAGCTAATAATGCATTTAAAGAAATCGATTCACCTCTCCCAAAATAAATACACAAACTAGAAGTTCTATATGCTCAAAACAACTGTAAAAGCATTCTATCTTCATGACATAATGCAAACTATGCACATTCCTTAGCTGAAACAAGTAGCATTTGCAAAACCAGCCACAAATGAACCTCAGTGCAGCCCAAATAAGATTTGTACCCAGATCTATCAGCTAATAATGCAGCCACAGAGAAGCATTTCCACAACCCCAAAAGAAATGGAAAAAAATTAAGTTCTAGGTAGGCTTGATTGTAAGGAAACTCTATGGTTAAGTGCATTTGAGCCAGAATAGTACTGGGATGGATGACCTCCTGAGCAGGTCAGGTTGTGTGAGCATCACCTAGATGCAGTGAGTCTTAAGTGGACCATTTATGATCAACGAGATATGGGTTCTTGTGAACCACTGGTCATGAAAGATAAGGATGACGAATGACTTGAAATGATGCAGTTGAATCCCGCTAACTCATAAGTTATATATGCTCAACCATGTTGCACGAGCAATCCATCTTAACAACGGAACACGAGATATACCCACTTCGTAGCTGAAATTTAAAGGTTAACCGAACTAATCACCAATTTACCTCACGGGTCATGTCGATGTGTATACCTAATACGAATTGGACCCTCATGAGTCACTTAACAATGCCTTTTGAAAGAATCAATTCATCTTCTCCCACAAAACAAAATCTACATACTCAACCCTACTGTACAATGAATTCATGTCCCGAACAAAAACCCAAATTATGCTCATCCCTTTCGCTGGAATGAACATCATTTATAAAACCAGCCAAAATAATGCATCTTATTTGTCATGTGAATGAGCAGGCCTAATAAGATTTGGGCCAACTATGACAAACACAAACAAACAATTCAGAAAAAACAACTACCGGAATTCTGAGATCCAATCTTATTTCTCAGAGATCGAACTTAATAAACCCTACCATTCAGATACTTGGCCAATGATTAATAAACCCTACCATTCAGATACTAGGCCAATGAAATGGTTTTTTTCTTAAATAGATGATTTTGAAAAAATGGCATACCTGCAGGTAAGTAGGCATTGCGCTTCCAGTAATATATATAAAAACACCAGAGCCCTCCACTTACGAAATAAACAATAATCCCAGCAATGTAATTGCGCAGCCATGTCTGCAAATATTTAGGCCATGGTGACCAAATGTGCCTTGGAACAAGTGGGCCCAGCACCAGGCTATTATACCAATCTGTCTCTTCCACAAACATCTGCAAGTATTCAGAGCTCCGCTTGCCATTTACGATCCAATTTTTCGCATCAGATGAAGAACCATTTACATTTACAGACTGAGATGCGGCCGAAAAATCAAAAAAAGATAAGCTGACCAGTACGAAAACAATGACACCCAACTGAAATCTTTGAAATCCCATCATGAATAGCAATTTGGGTATAATCAAATTAATCAAATCTGGAGAAAGTACAAGATGAATGTAAGCATGTTAGATTTAAAAAGGGCAGCATGAGCTCGCAGTTTCTAGTCTTACAGAGCAGTAACAATAGTATCTATTTATACAAAATCAACCAGCCACGGGCTATGTCCAAACCAGGAGGTTTGAAGTTCCAAACAGCGTCTTATCATCCTGTAAAATATCACTAACTACCGACAAAGATATTAAAATAGCTTGGCTATGCGGAATTTACTGGTTAGTTTGAGGGATATGTTTTGTTCCACATGATTTAGATTTGAATAAAAACTTGGGCATAAATTATGCCGTGTCATCTACATTTCTTGTTTAAAAAAATGGCTTGGGGGCTGTTTGGAAACCCTATTTTCCATGGCAAAAAGCTATGCCGTGTCATCTACATTTCTTGTTTAAAAAAATGGCTTGCGGGCTGTTTAGAAACCCTATTTTTCCATGGCAAAAAGCTATTTTTTATATAATATGTAATTATGTATGGTCACCATGTATATATCTATATCATACATGATGGGTCAAAAAAAAAGTCAAAATACTGTTTACTTCCAAATAAATATGAGTCACTAGTATGATACATTGTTGTTGGTTGACACATGTCCTAATAAAATGTAGATCATGGATTTGAATCACATTCACTTCCATAATTGAAGCTTATTTTATTAGTAATATTTTCTTAACTAATTATATCTTTCAAATATATATGTATGGTCATCATGTATATATCTATATCATACATGATGGGTCGAAAAAAAGTCAAAATACTATTTACTTTCAAGTAAATATGAGTCACTAGTTTGAAACATTGTTGTTGGTTGACACATGCCCTAATAAAATGTAGATCATGGATTTGAATCATATTCACTTACATAATTGTAGCTTATTTTATTAGTAATATTTTATTTGAAATAAAAATATTACCAATAAAAAAATTGGGGGTGGATTGTTTTTTCATTTATTTTATATATTATTTTTATTCAAAATTCTAGTGTGTTTATTTTTCACATATGACCTCCACTAGATGTTTCTTTTTTCATATATTACTTCCCCTCCACCTTTATTTTTCCACATATGACTTCCATTATAAAACATAAGCACCTAAGTGTTATATAGTGGCTAGTTTGTGGCTTGTAATTTTATATTATTGAAAGAACTCATTAGTTATTGATGACCAAGTGATTCCTTAGTAGAGCAACTTTATAGATTGATTATTTGCTATTGTAAATGAGAATCGTAATAATAATTGAACTATAAGTTATTAACGACTAAATGATTTCTCACTAGAGTGCCTAGAATTTTGTAAACTCCATAGAGCATTGTATTCAATTCTTGCCAATGATTTGATAGTTGAAATTACATTTGAAGTTGAGGTTAAAGGCTATTAGATTGCACAAATAGCACATTATTATAGTAATTATGCATCATTAATCATATACAACTTGAATTTAATCCTACTCATTTTTAAACAAAAGCAATGAAGTAAGATTAAATAATAGTGCATTGTTATAATAAATGCAAATGTAAAATATTATAATTGATTATTTATTATGGTTGGATTATAGATCACAAACCAAAAGTTCCTATGGTGAGATATATAAAAACTTAGATTTGACAAATACAATATCAAGGAGCTATTCTTAAACATCGTCAAGTTCTATAGTCAGAGGTCAATTTTGGCAACAATAAATAAAATAGTTATAAAGATGGGAATCAAGGAGACGAAGCAAAAAAAGGAACAAGCACAAAAGTTGAAGAAAAATTGGAAGTGAATCCCACTCAATGGAAGGAAGAGGGAAACTTGGCAAGATGGGAATCATGGAAACTGAAAGGGTCTAGAAGGAAGAAGTTTTAGAAGCTAGCGAGCAAATCCAAATTAGAATATTAGTTACAATGGGATGAGAGAAACTTTATGGAAATCAGAATCATTGGCAATAGGGCAAACACCCTTTTGTTAGGGTTGTCTATATCTATTGTCGATCTAGAAGGCAAAGGTAGGGAGATGGGAAAGAAAGGCAAAGTAGGAGATACACAAGGAATCTAACCCAAACAAGAGAAAATCACTTGGAGAATGAATTCTACCCTATTGGTTCACCAAGTAAGTCTAATCATAGGAAATGAGATCCACTTTGGACAAAAAAGGGAAGTGAAGGGAATAAGGTTTGGGTTGGAGCAAGTTATAAGGAACATTTGGGTCTACCATGTGGGATATGTGATAAGATACCTATAGAGATCCCCCTAAGTGAGGATCCTTTAGGAGAATCAATCAAATTAAAGAAAATACACTTCTTTGATAGCTTGAAGAAAAGAAACTTTTTTGATAGCTTGAGTGGATAACTTTTGGCCAAGAAAGGAGAGAATTCTTAATTGGTGTAAGAAGAATTAGGGGTTGGAGATCAAAATCAAATTCCTTCCCAGAAGGTATTTATTGTTAAGGTTGCCTCAAAGCAAGATAAGGTCAAGATTCTAGAGGGAGGTCCCTAGATTGTTAATGGAATGGGTGTTTTCATGTAGGAGTGGGAACCCAACTTTGACGCCACAACCTGTGAGGTCTCACAAGATTGTGTTTGGCTCCATCTTTATAACCTCACAATTAAATATTGGGATACTATAATTTTGAAATCAATTGGGGGAGCTCTAAGATCTTTTATCACCCTAGATAAGGAAATTTGAGAAAGCAATGATGGGTGTTATGCAAGAACTTGTGTGATGACAAATCCTAATGATCCCTTCCCGAAACAAGGGTCTTTGAAATCTAGCCTTAGATCCTAGACACAACAAGTGGAACTAGATGATCCATTCCAACTTAGTGATCCAAATCCTAGAACAAGATTTTTAGTGAAAGAACCTAGGTCAATGGTGGAAGAGAAAGAAAACCATATGAATATTGCCACTAGAATGAAGGGGTGGCAAATGTCTCTAAGATTCTAGGAGATGAGTTTATTGACGATCAAATTATGTAAGAGATCTGGATGCAAACAATATAGCAAAAAATTTAGATCTGGAAAGCTATAAAGGTAAGGATTTATCTATCTGAGATATAGCTATGAAGGAATTTAGAATTCGCTATTAAGAATATGAAAGGAAAGAAGATGGATCAAAGATAGGCGGGGATCTAGAAGTAGAAGAGGTGGAGCAAGAGATCGCAACAAAATTGAATGATCCCCCTATGGTAGAGGGAGCCCTCCCAGATCTAGAGAATCAAGAGATTTTGGATCTAGCAAAAGAAACAATAGTTAAACAAGATGCTTTGGAATCAACTAAAAAATAATTATTCTTCAAACAAAGTATCAATCCTCCAAAGTTATATGCAGAGAGGAAAGAAAGAAGGGGTACCCTTCGAGTAAGGCTCTCCGACCAAAGGATGGGAAGAAAAGTGGCCAACTTAAACTCACAAAAATGAATCTAAGATTTGAGAAGGGAAAGACGTTTCATAGAGAGCAATGAAGATTATCACTTGGAATGTTACAACATCCCTAAAAAAAGGTTCTTGATAAAGCATCAAATAGACTCCTCCAGGGTTGGTAAGTGTGTTGACAAATGGAGAAAATGGAGATAAATTTTAAAGCAATTGAGGATTTATCGGGAGGCATTACAATAGTCTAGTCTCTAGCAGTAGTAGACATGGAAGAATTGGGAGTCAAAGCTAATTGGAAAGTATTAAAATTGGTAATTTTAATTCTAAACTATCCATTCTATTATTAAACATTTATGGCCCTATAAGTTAGATTTAGAAATTTAAATTGTAGTCTATGATCTCAAAGTTGCTTTCTTCTTATAGCAATGACCTAATCATCATGGGGGGATTTCAATGTTGTATTGGACAGTGCCAATAAGAAGGGCAATGGCTCCCATGCTACACAAACTCATAAAGATTTTGTTGAGTTTATATTTAGAAATAATTTAATTGACAACCTCCCCAAAAATAGCTCATACACATGGACAAATAGAAGGCAGGGCTTATTTAACATTACTAAGAGATTGGACTACTTCCTACTTTCTGATAAATTGCATGGCTCAAAATTCATTATCATTTTCCTATTCAGTTGGAAATTATCAAAGATTGTCCATTAGTAGCTTTGTTTAGGTTTGGGAAAATGTGGTTTTGGGATCCAAACTTATATGACCTTGTGCATCACTAGTGGAATAATACAACAACAAATTAAGGAACAAAGTTGTTTTTTTTGAAAACTTTTGTTCATCAAAAAATGCTTAAAGCGATGGAACAAGGAACACTTCAACAATATCTTTGAACAAAAAATAAATGTGGATGGTGAGTTGGCAGAATTAAATGAAGAAATCTTTGAAAATGGAATGGGTCAAGTGTCATACGAAAAAGAAAAAAACTTCAATCTAAGTCAACAGAACTTGCAATAAGGGAAGAAATATACTGGCACCAAAAGTCTGTAGAGGTGTGGTTGAACATTAACTAAATTACAGAAATAAAAGATAGATAGGGGCATATGGTTGAGGAGAAAGGAAAGATCAAATAAAAGGCGGTTCATTTTGCATAACCTCCTATGTAGCATCCCAATATCAAACTTAAAAAATTAGTCCAAGTTACTAGAATTTATTCCCAAGCTTGTTACCAATGAACTAAACTCAGTCCTTACCACCCCATTTATAGAAGAAAAGATAAAAATGGTTGCCTTCCAATTCTATCCTAAAAAAGCTCTAGGTCTAAACAATCTTCCAACAATGTTTTATCATAAATTTTGGGAGATAATAAACAAAGATGTTTGGGCAATGGTAGAAGAATTAAGGAGGTGAAGGAAAATGATATAGGACTTCAATAACATGTTCATAACTTTGATCCCAAAAAAGGGAAGAGTGGATTATTTTGATGATTTCAAACCTATCTCATTATGCTATTCAATATATAATATCATTTCCAAGGCCATGGCAATTTTCATAAAAATAGTCCTTCCAAAGTTGATAATGGATGAGCAAAGTGGTTTTGTGATCTGGACAATACCTAGCGTCGAGCCTGTGGTATTGTAAGGCACGTGAAAAATAAAGTACGAAAGAGTTTTTACAAGTAGGTAAACTCACTGAGAGTTGTGAATTGCCTCCAAAAACTGATTTTTATTCATTCTAATTCGAAATATACAGGCTTACATAAAATATGAAGGGTTACATTACCCTTGGAAAACAAAAAGAACTTTTGGAAGGTGAAAATGTTTTACAAAATTTCAAAATTATGAAATTTTTGATCTTCCCCTTCGCAAGGTCATAACTCCTAGCTATTTTGTTTGAATTTAAACTTTTTGCCTCTGAAAATGCAATTGACTAAGATGTAGAAAATACCAAAAACTAAATTTGCGATATTTTCCCAAAAGTACCACTCAAATGACCCTAGACCTGATCATTGCTTCCTCCTTGAGAGGCAATGGGCCCCATTGCATATATGGTCTGCAACAACTGAGGAAACTGCTTTTCAATTTGATCCCTGGTGAACCACCTGCCTTGGTGAGGAAGTTTACTTGCTTGAACCACACAATAAAGAGGAATATGTTACCTTTTTAGTGTCATGATCAAGACATTAGTGATCTTTTCTCCAACATGGAATTGATGAGGTAGATGATGTTGATCATGCCTTTCCTTATACTTTTGCCTAGTGTGCTGCAATATCTCTGGAGCTTGTTGCATTTCTTTAACAAACTTCGTTGCCTTATGTGGCGATGGAGCATTTGAGATGACTTTTATTTCTACATCAATAGGATCCAATGGTTGATGTCCAATACATATTTCAAATGGGCTATGCCCTATGGAACCATGCAGGGTATGATTGTAGCTGTGCTTAGTTTGCCCATTTGTTTGTGGATGGGAAGCAATAGACTTTGTCAGCTTGTTATCCATCATATCCCAAAGTGATGTCCTACTTTCATTTATCTATTTTTGCTGAGTGGTAGTAGTGACCATTTTGTCATGGATATTGGCTACAACTGACCTCTTGTCCTTAGTTTGAACCGTTAGAACAAATGTTCCAATATGAGCAATTAGATGTTCACATTGTTTTTCAATAATCAAAGATGTTGGTTGTGTAGGACTTACTTCAGGTATCTGATACTTCTTTTCTCCCAGTTTGATAATGGCACTGTGAGGTCTGAACTCAAATACACCATGATGCTTGTACATATATGGGTGCCCCAACAATACATCACACACATCCAAGGGTGCCACATCACATATGACTTCATCTTTGAATGGTTTGATAGAATAAGGTAAGCGACATTGCTTATTTGCCTGAATATCTCATTCTTGGTTGCTTACCCATCCCACATGATATAGCTGTGGATGAGGTGTGGTCTTCAAGTTCAGCCTTTTAACAGTCTCAGCAGAGATCATATTCTTTTGACTTCCACTGTTAACAATGAAATGGAGGGCCTTGCCATTTACCCACATTTGTGAGTGGAATAAATGCTCCTCATCTTCACGAGGCAAAATCCTGGCGGTTGTAACTATGGCATAGGGGCTAGCTTCAATTATTTGGTCATCATCTCTTTGCTCAAAAGAGTCTGCAGGCAATGGTTTAGGTTCAGCTTTAGCTTCCTTTTCTTGTAACCCTGTCATCAATGTCTTGGCAGCTCGACAATCCTTTGTGCTATGTCCTGGACTTCTATGGAATTCACACCACATCTTCTTTCCATTATTCTTTGCTATTTATGATGCTTGTGAGGAGGGATCCTTAGCTGTCTATTTTCCCATGAATTTATTGTCACCTTCATTCTTTGAAAAATAATCCTTTTTTCCCTTTTGTTTGAATTTTTCCTCAATCTTCATTGCATATTTGTAGGCAGTCCCCAAGGTCTCAATATTGAGAAATTCCATCTCTGTTTGGATACAACGACGAAGCCCACTGCGGTACTTCAAAATTTGATGTTTTTCCGTATCAATGATGCCAAGCTTTGATGAAAGAGCATGGAACGTATTAGTGTAATCTTGAACAAATTGGTCTTGCTGTTGGCGAAGCATCTGCCACTCCATATACTTATCCTCGTATGAATTTTCAGGATAATACTCTTCCTTGATATGTTCCACAAACTCTCCCAGGTGGGATCATCCTCTACTGTTCCATTAAACTCAAGGTTTTCTTTAGATAATAGTTTATTTTCCCATGATTTTTTTACATGATGTTTAGCTTTGAGGAGATCAAAGGTTATTTTTTCACCATTAGAGAAGTGATTCACAGAAAAATATCTTTCTAGTTTTGACAACCAACCATCAACAACATCTGCATTTATTTTTCCTTCAAAATTTTGAATATCAAAATTTACCTACACCTTGAAAGGAGTGTGACCACCAAATGGTACTCTTCCCATGTTGATTTGTTGATTTCCTTGATTTTGTTATAGTAGACAAGAGAACTGACTCATCATCTCCTCACGTTGTTTTGTTAATGCTTCTTCAACCATCGCCTTGAAAGGATCTGAATGATCATTTCGTTCTGACATTTTTTATCAACTACACCTCAAATGAAGATAATTTGATGGCTATCTAGAGGATTGAATCACCTTTCCAATGATATTTTGTTTGTCTGATTTCGACACCGTATGCAAAAGATATGCCCAAAACACTGAGGGCAATGCTGAAAAAGAAGGCCTAACTTCTAGTGAAAACAACAAGCAGCTGAGAAAAACATCAGAAACAATTACCTACACCAATAGAAAGTGCTCTAAGTCCTCTTTCCATTGATATTTTGTTTGCACAAGATGGAGTCTGGATGAGAAAGATATACCTGATTTCGCGAAGCTGCTCTACAAAGGCAAAAACAAACAAGTAGAGACAAGAAATAGAGCCATGGATTTGTGATCTATTTTCTCAAAATCCATACACTTTCTAAAAACAATAAGAGATACCCAAATAGGATTTCGACGCTGCCGACAAAACCTAGAAATATTTTGAGTTGAAATTACACTGTTTGAATTCTCGTAGCTAAAACCCTCTCTGAATCGAGAAGAAACAAACGAACCTGGCTCTAATACCACTAATCTAGACAATACCTAGCGCTAAGCATGTGGTATTGTAATGCACATGAAAAACAAAGTACAAAATAGTTTTTACAAGTAGGTAAACTCACTGAGAGTTGTGAATTGCCTCCAAAAACTAATTTTTATTCATTCCGACTCGAAATATATAGGCTTACATAAAATATGAAGGGTCACATTACCCTTGGAAAACAAAAAGAACTCTTGGAAGGTGAAAACTTTTTACAAAATTTTAAAATTATGAAATTTTCGATCTTCCCCTTTGCAAGGTCATAACTTGTAGCTGTTTTGTTGGAATTTAAACTTTTTGCCTCTGAAAATGCAATTTACTAAGATGTGGAAAATACCAAAAACTAAATTTGCGATATTTTCCCAAAAGTACCACTCAAATGACCCTATACCTGATCATTTTGTCCCAGGTAGAAACCATATGTTATGTAATCATTATTGTACGTGAATCCATCCACTCTCCCATCTCTCAAGGAAAGAAGCAAGAATGCTAGTTAAATTGGATGTAAGAAAAGCTTAGGACATAGTAGATTGGTGGTTCCTAATGAGGGTAAAAGATAAGTTGGGTTTTAGCAAAGAATGGATAGATTGGGTCTTTGCATGTATTTCTAGCACACACTTCTTTATCCTTGTAAATGGCAATGAGATGGGATTATTCGATCCATCTAGAGACATTAGACAAGGTGGCCCTCTATCTCCCTTCCTTTTTATAATGATGACAGAGGCTCTGTGTTATGCTATTAAGAAAGAGCAAGATACAACAAGGTGGAAAGGCATAGAAGAGACAACACATCAACAATTTTTTATGATACAATCTTCTTTGGGGAATCCTCGAGAGTTGAGGTTCAGTGAATGAAGGTCATAATATCTATGTATTCAATAGCCTCGGGCTAGATTATAAATAAGGAGAAATCAAAAAAATTCTTTCTAAATGTTGGTGTTGGGTGCCAAAAGGTTATCGTTGATATTTTGGATTTTAAAATTGGGGATTTGATGAGTAGATATTTGGGCATGTTGCTTTTCAAAAGAGGTAGTAAGGCCTCTCTGTGGACTTGAACCTTTAACACATACAAAGATACAACGCAATCATGGAAGGGATGCTAGGTTTATTGTCTAGTAAGATAATGATGTTGAAGGTAGTAACATTAACGATTCCTAGATCTATCTCATGTCTAAATTAAAATTATTGTAAAGCTCACACAATATGCTTGAGAGAAGAACGAAATCATTTTTGTGGCAAGGGAATGAGGTAAGGAGCTGAATCCCTTAATCATTAGGAGGTGTGTACTCTGAAAGTGGATGGCGGTGCAAGTTTGAGACACAATTTGTTGTAAAACTAAGCATTGGGGGTAAAGCTTACATGGAGATTGTACATAAACTCAAAATCAAATGGGAATTTTTTTGAAAAATAAATATCTCAAGATAGTCTAGAAGCTCTAAGAATTTTTACAATTAAGAATCCATTGTGAGCCTCATACATATGGAGTTCCATGGTCTCATGGCATAGCTTGATTACAAATCACTTAACCTATGAAATTAGAGATGTCCACTTCGCCAACCTTTGGAAGGATTCTTTGAATGGTTATAACTCTCTAATAAATAGGAGGATCTCCTTGAGGAAAAATAAAGCTTTCTTCACTTTAGGGATCTGAGGTCTGAGATTACATGGAAGAAAGATAGTTGGGTGATTGGTCTAAATGGTTTTGGAAGGATCTGTCAGGTCTAGGCATTCTAGAGCCTTAAATCTATCTACTTTGAGAAATTATAATGGGCAAGAAAGTGTTCATCAAAGTTGGGTCAGATTATATTCAACGGTGGAGTTGCATTGAATCTGGTAATTACATAGTTAAGTTCATCTATAAGTTGGCAAATATAATCAAGCCTAAGATGGATTGGCCCTCATTGTTATGTTGGAGTAAAGAATGCCTCCCAAAGATGGCACATTTTCCTAGATAGAAATACATAGGAGAATTCTAACAGTAGAAAGACTAAAGAGATTTGGTATCTCGGGCTCATCCAAGTGTGTGATGTGTGAATGTGATGAGGAACTGATGGATCACATTCTAGTTAAATGGTCTTTTTCTTTGCATTTTTGGCAATGTTTGTGTGCCAAATTAGGATGACAAGGGGATTTGCCAAATGACTTTGTCACTCTTTTCAACTCATGGCCAATTCCATAGAGAATATCAACTTTTTATTGCCTTTGGATAGTCACCCCTTTAGATTCTCATATGGGAAAGCTAGATGGAATGTATTAGAAGGATCTTCCAAGATAGATAGTTAGACATTGTCTCCTTCACTTGTAAACTATAAGTGGCCATCAAAGAGGTGGTAATGAGTAGAGTGAGATCTTAACCCTCTAAATAAAAATTATTTTCTTGTTAGGATAAATAAATATTAGAAAATTAGAAGGGTTTAAGCCCCCCACTAGCATTAAAGGAAGTAGAAGAATTGACTCAAAGAAGTTATGAAAGGAGTGTCAATGGAACCCTCCCCTCTCTCCCTCACCGAGGTTGGGTAAATATAAACTTTGAAAGAACCTCAATAGTTAATCCTAGTCCCTTTAGGGATAGATGCATAATAAAAAATGAAGTAGGAGATGTAATGATTGTTGCAACCAAGAGACTACAAACAAGCACAAATAATGAAGTTGATGCACAAGCTCTTGTGCTTGGCCTCTAGGTTTGTAAAGCTAATGTTTTATTGCATGTGTAGGTGGAAGGAGATTCATTCTTAATCATCAATACTCTAAGGAAAAAGGTAATCCCAAAATAGAAATTGAATAGCATTTTGGATGAAATTGAGACACTAATGAATTCCTTGAGCAAAGTTTTGTCGAAATGTGATAGGTAGGAAGTGTGCCCTCCACATTCTTGGTGGACATAAGAGGTGATAGGTAGGAAGTATGCCCTCCATCATGCTCTAGCTTGCAAGCATCGAAGGATCGACTTGAGGTATGGATAACTATATGTTGAAATTAAATATTATTTATGTTATATCATTAATTATGTTATGATGTATTGATTTCATTACTAATTTATTGATCTTTAATATTGCTAATGTCCCTTTCAAGAGTTATTCTTGTGTGCAGGTGAAGAAATCAGTATATCCTACAAGGGACATTAGGAAAGTAGAGAAAATAAAAGTTAATTTCATTAATCACAAGACCCATGAACCAAATTCATTTCTTCCAAGAATCTCTTTTAAATTCTTCTCTTGATTTAAGTAACATAAAACTGATACTTATATTGTGGGCCCATAACCCACAAATTCCCAGGATCATTCTTCATAATCATCTATAACACTTATATTTCATCAATCACATCACCATTCAAACAAGAGCTTACCAAATCTTCTTTAATCATAAATTTTCTATCCATGACATCATATAATCAATTACGCCTCAAGAACACAACTCTTCACAATTTTGAGATCAATAACACATCACAAGGTAAAACTACAAGATGACAAGTGCA
Organism: Cunninghamia lanceolata; assembly: GCA_027924645.1. Taxonomy (NCBI): domain Eukaryota; kingdom Viridiplantae; phylum Streptophyta; class Pinopsida; order Cupressales; family Cupressaceae; genus Cunninghamia; species Cunninghamia lanceolata. The sequence continues at coordinate 7,656,505 of BSBN01000303.1, read as the reverse complement.
AGACCGAATCTCATAATCAAAAAATCTCAATACTCTCAAATCATCCCATCGTTGTTATTCAAAATATCAAACAAATGCTCTTTTGATCACAAATTATCTTTCATGGAATCACAATCAATTTCTCTTCACTCAAGCGTGTTCATTTTAAATTAAAGCCATGATTTCGTCTCAACACATCGGAAGATAGACGATTAAAGTGCAAGGTGATGAAAGAACTCATGATTGCTTGAGGACAAGCAATCTTGAGTGGGGAGGACTGTCATGTCCCAATATTAAGACATTGTTTAAATTAAAGATTTAAACAAGTCGTTTTCGTCAAATATGGTGTTTTCATCAATTGAATGATAATGGTGTATATAATAATATTTAATAAACATTAATATTATTTTATAAATATTTTATATTTATTGTATTTATGAATGATAATATAAATAAAAAAAATATTATCAATTTTAATATTATTATAATTACAATATAATATATTAATAAATATGTTTATATATTTAAATAATAATATAAATATTATTATAAATAATATAATTAATATCAATAATAAATATAAATATTAATATTTAAATATCATAAAATATAATACTATAATATATAAACAAATATTATAAATTAAATATAATTCCAATTATAAAAGTAAACAAAGTAACTTCAAACTAAAGATTAATATCAATAAAAGGGTGTGATCTTCTTTTAATCAGTCGCACCCATATATGATTTAAGATAATATCAAGAATTATATATTAGGAGGGATCATTGCAAAAGAGGGGTATTATTCATAATATTACCAAGGTAGCGATTCCTAAAGTCATGCAAGGATTGAATATATGCAACAAGGAACATTGTTAAAGGGCAACGATTAGAAGATCCTAAAGTCAACACTCAGAAATATAAGAAAGGTATCTGCATTAAATAAGGAAAAATACACGAGGAATATAAAAATAAGGAATCATATCTGAATAATAATTCTGATATGTATTCTATATATATATATATATATATATATATATATTTCTGGGGCAGGAAAACATAAGGAATGTAAGGAAGAAATACATATTTCTCATTCATATATATCTGAGTACAACAAGATAGAAGAAGGAAAAATACATATACATTCAAATTGGAAAAGAAGATAAGAGAGATAAGGAGCAGTAAGAGGAGAAATATATGTTTATATATTAGAATAAAATATATATATTCATCAAGGGGAAAAAACAATATACATTTCAGACTATATATATCTGAGCATGGAAGGAAGAGTATTAAGAATATATCAACAATCAAACTTGGCAAGGAAAATGAGGAGAATAGAAACATAGGGAAGAAAAATACAAAGGAGGAGAAAATATTAAATAGAAGATCACAACAAACACACATTATTGGGAATGGAAGAATACATCTGCAAGTAGAGATATAGAAAGAAGATCACATGGAAATATAATGGAAGGGAAAGCAATTTGAGTTGGAATTAAAGGGATCTAAATTGGAATAAAAGAATCTAAGTTGAAGTAAAGAAGAAATCTAAGTGGAAATAAAGGTGAATTGGTTACTAATGTTCTCTTTTACAAGTCAAAATTGTGTGCAAGGTTAAGAAATTTTGAGCTTCCTAAAAGGGGACATTACAAGTGGGCAACCAAGAAGCAGATGTATTAGCTAACTCAGTGATATCAAATCAAGAAGTGCTCAAAATAAGTTTGAAGAAAGATGATTGGCCAGAGCTTTGTAATTTAGTAGTCAAAGGGAATCATTAAAGCTATGAGGGTGGATGCTTGGCAACGGAAGGATATGAGGTCGTAGGCTAGTCTTACATCATGAGATCCTTATGGCAAGTTTGTAGTCTATTTTTGCATCAAATTTTTTTCATGTGAATTCCTTTCTAACAGAACTGGATTCAAATATGATTGGACCTAGCTTTTTAGACGATGGTGACAATGGTTTTGATCACCTTGAGCTTATTTGAGGTGAATTGTTTACGTCCTCTGACACTTTGTCTTTGATTATCATCCAATTGGCACCTCCAGGGATGAACTACAAGGTCTATCTATCACCATGGGATTGGGAACCTCTATATGAGGAAATCATTGACTTACCTAAACTAAGGGAAACCTTCACTATCGTGTCCCATCTCATAAAAATGTGACTCAAAAGGTAACATGTCTAGAGTTTATTAAGGATGGCACCCAATTGAGGTGTAATAGCATCTTGGCTTCAATATTCCTCTCAAATATCATGGACCTACTAGGGGATGTTGGGTTGATTGCAATTGTAGCAAAGTTGTATATCACCGAGATCTATATTCCACCATCAAAGTTAGGAAGTGCTCGAGCAGGTTAAAATTTCAATAAAGGAGAGGTGAAGGTAGGTTTTTTTCTTCTTACACCATGTTAGAAACTTCTCCCTTTGTCAAAGATTTGTTCAACAGGACAAGAGAAGGTTTGATTTCAAGAAACTTGGAGGCTTTTCATGTCAGCCTGAAAGAGAATGGGAAGGATTTGGGAAGAAGTCGGTAGAAACAAATAAGAGATGTGGTTTGTACAATTTGGTTTATCCTTTGGAATGCAACATTATATGGTCAATCATATGATCCAAAGTTGGGTAGAAGCAAAAGGTAGGTTGGGGAAAAGGATTCAAAAGTTGTAAGTTGGAGTGAAAACAATTAGAAGAATGGTAAATTAGAATTTATTAAGGAGTATGTTCGAGCTCAATGGAAGTAGATTTTAGTGAATATTTTTATGTTGCCTTGCTTTTAGCAATGGATTATATTTTTACTTTTTACTAACACATCAGGGTGTGACCCCCTCTAGTCATGTTTACTTATTAATAAAATAGAGTTAATTTTAGCCAATAAAAATAGGACAAATATTTACACTTTTGAGTGTTGATGAGGTGTAAAATTACTATTGATTGTTTGAGCATTAAACCGGATGATGTTCAAATAGACTATATTTATGAAACATCATCTAAATATTCATAAAAGGGGAATAATTTCTTTTGAATTATGCCTTGATTCATATGTCGTATTGTCTTTATTATGCAAAGTTTAAATTTTGTTCCAAATATGAATATATTCTACTATATTAAAATTAACAAGAATGATATCAACTAAATCTATTGATAATGTGATTTTTTATAACTTTAATTTAAAATTAATATAAAATTTTTGAAATCATAATTAAATTTTAAGATGTAAATTTTTAAAAATATAAAAATAATCTAAAATAGGTGATTTCTAATGTGTTTGTTTGTAAAACTAGCAATCGTACCTTGGTGTGCAATGGGTATGCTGATATATCATGTAGATAAAAGTAATTAGTGGTTTCTTGAGAAGAGAGCATATAGTTTTGTTGTCAGTGAATGGATGTTGTCCATCCAACATTTGAACATTGAAAGAATGTAGTGATATATGTTTTTGTCCTACATTAGAAAAGTAATGGAGTAAATTAAATATGTTGACATACATGCAAGTATGCAAGTAAAGTTGATTTTCTGAATAGTAGTGGGTAAAAGCAGGTATGCAAGTAAAGTTGTTTTTTGTTTCAGTCAATTATTTGCAAGTGATAGTGCCCTTTACCAATCATCTTCCCGTTTCCCAAGCATGTCAAGCCCATCCAATTAAATTGACAGGCGTAGGTACAAACTTGACAAGACTTTCTATTCATCAAGACTATCTTCTTAAAACATTGCATGTCCCTAGTTAGAGGGAGTTTCATCATTAATTTCTATCAATGGATCTAGAGATGTACAGTGCAAATTCCATGGATGACAGTTATTTGAATTTTTTTCCCAATGGGTTGTTTTATCTTGTTCTAATGAACCAATATCATTGTGAATGTTTCTGAATGGCTGGTATAGTAGTATTTTACTCCAACAGAATGCTTGAAAACATTGATCATCTTTTGCTGGGATGGTGGTGAAACAAGGGGAGACTTGAACAATAGCTAGTGTGAAGCAATCTTTCCATTTGTTAGACTTCTAAGATGCTGCAAATGTCCATTTTTGAGCCACATCAATAAGCGACATTATTTCAATTGTATCGGTCATGCCATGTATGAATCAATGAAGCTTGGAGATGGGATGTTACTACTATTAGAGATAGCTACACTTTAGTGTTCAATGGGTACACTAAAGATGTCTTAAAGGTGAATTATCAAGTTCTTAAGCAAATGGTATGTTTCCCTAATTGTAGTTCCCAACAGACACATGTCATCTTTGGATTGTTGGTATGAAACAACTGATTGAAAGTCACTCTCTTTTCTTTGTCTCTCTTTCCCTTTATACCTCTTATCTTTATCTCTATCTCCCAATCTCCCACTCTATCTCTCTTTCTCTATTCCTCTCTCTCTTTATTTTTGTAAAAGTACCATTTCACGAGGATCCAGTAGAGCTAGATGATTTGAACCAACCCATACCAAGCTCCAAATTTTACATTGTAAAAGCACCAAAACCCGAGCTTTAATGTAGGGTTTTCCATTAGAATGCTTGACCATAGCCCCAAGTCTATCACACAATAGAACACATTTTGCCACTATATTTATACAGTTAAGCTTAGTTTTGTAATCCCATGATGGCCAATGATTTTGTCTTTTAAGGAATGTCTCTTCAATTGTCATGGGTGGTAAAGGTAAAATCTAAAAATAATTATTCACAAGAAGGTTACGCATGTAGCCATGTTTTGTACTTGAAACTGAAAAGTACTTTGAATGCACAAATTTTAGTTCAACATCATACATAAATAAGGATATGGTTTGACCATACACCCTTTGACATACTATACACATATTCAAAGTAAAAGTAAGGTGGGCCTTGCTCAAACTATTTAAGTTTGCACTACTAACCTATGAGGTGATTTGGAACTCTAAATCCAACCAATCCTTTAACATGCTGTGGTAAATGAAAATTTATATCTTTAATTTCTACAGAAAAACCTTTAGAAGACATATTTTCTTTGAGATTTATCTTATGAAATAGTTTCTTGTGTTGGGTTTCATAGTAATCCTTTTCTAAATCTAAGTGAGCTTTCTTTTATGAAATTTGATTTTCTGCAATCATCTAGGCTTTCATTCAATCCTTTCAAAAGGAAACCATGGTTAGCATGGCTAATCAAACTAATAACCCTAGGATTATGATTCACAACATCCAAGCATGCAATTTTGTACAAACAAATTTGCTTCGTATAATCAAAATAATGTCCATAATTTTTAATACTTGTTTTTTCTGACCTCTTCAATTTGGGGGAATATGACTATGAAAAACAAGAAATTACTAATCTATTTAAGTGCATACAAGTACGAAATAAAGAATTTAATACCATATGGGTCTACAATTGGCATGCTGATTATGCAAACAAATTTGCTACATATAATCAAAATAATAATAATGTTCATATTTTTCAATACTTGTGTTTGGTAGCCTCTTCAATTTGGGCAAGAACTTGGCTATGAAAAGTCAAGAATTTATAATTTATTGAAGTCTAGATTAGTGCAAAATGAAGGTTTCATTATTCTGTCAAGTTACACTTGAATGCATTGCATGCCTTACATAATTCACAATCCATGGAAATTCATAGAAAATAGAGGAATGATTCCCCTCTAGTCCATCCCTTGTGTTCATGTTGCCTATCAGATTATTATAGGGGATTCCACCTATTATCATATATATACATATATTATATATGTATATAAATACATATAATATATATACATGTATATATATTATATGTATATATAAATACTTATACATGTATATTATATATAATATATACATATATAATATCATGGGAATTCCTAATAAGTATAATGAGGAAATTTGGTTCAATGAATCACGATGCAATTGGGTTCAAAGTTGTATTTTGACCACATCTTATGTTGTTTTGATTAATGGAGTTCTGATAGAATTTTTCAATGCTAAAAGGGGACTATGGCAAGGGGATCCTTTATCCCCATTCTTGTTTCTTATTCTAGTAGGGGCATTAAGCAAAATATTGAAAGGAGGTCAGAACAGGCAATCTCAGAGGATTGCAGATCTCTAGAGGTATTAGGAATGTCACAAATCTTTAATTTGTAGATGATACATTATTATTTGGAGAGGCCACAACTAGGGAGGCTCGGGTTTTTAAGAAGGTTTTGGTTCAATATGAAGCAGCAGCAAGAAAAAGGTGAAAGGAACAAAATCAAGGATTTTCTTTTTGAAGGACCCTTGTTTGGAGAGTTTGGAAATTCATAGGATATTGGGTTTTGAAACTAATAAGCTCCCTAGTAAATATTTAGGTATGTCTTTAGTGAATAGAAGGCCTTCTGAGTTGGAATGGAGCAATGTACTAAGTTGGATTCAAGGTATGCTCACTTCTTGGAAGGGTCGTTGGTTGTCACTAGTAGGTAGAATTACTCTCATTAAGGCTTTGATGGCAATAGTGTCGGTTTATACTAGATGTCAATGTTTCAAATGCCAAGCAAGATGGTGAAAAGAATTAAAGATTTGAATAGGGTTTTTTTGTGGAGAGGGAGTGAGGACAAATTCAAATACAGTCTTGTGAAGTAGGAGGAGATCTGCAAGCCTATCAAGGTAGGGGGACCGGGATTTAGAAAATGCAAAGAGATGAATAAGGCCCTAGGAGCAAAGTTGGTATGGAGAATCTATGAGGAAAGGGAGAAACTTTGGAGTAAGATCCTTCAAGCTAAATATCTTCAAAATAATATAGACAATTTGTTCAAGTAGGACTGCATTCTTCCCAAAGGGTCTAGCATTTGAAATTTTCTCAAATCCTATAGTGGAATCATAAGGCCAATTATGAAATGGAGATAAGGGGATGGTAGGAAAATCAGGTTTTGGAGGGACTATAGGTTGGAGGATGAAGCTTTAAAGGGAAATAGGAGATTCCTTCCTCTAGTAATTCACTTTGAGGATATTCAGGGGGAATGGGTCATGAATTATCTTGAAGATAGGCCCCCAAATAGAAAATGGAGAGAACTCACCGTTCCTGTTGATGAATTAAAGGAGGTATGTATAGAAATCTAAGAGAATATTGTCAAATGGCTAGTATATGGTCCAACTATAGAGGACATATCGGTTCGGGGAGGACAAGGAAATGGGAAGGTTTCTGTGTGAGGTGCCTTCTTCACATACTTTTACAAATGGGATAAGTCAAATGGGTGGCTAGAAAACTGTGGAACAGACAAGGTATTCCTAAGATGAACGCTTTCTTTTGGATAGCTCGGAAGAGAAGGGCTTTAACTTGGGATAGATTGAGGTTGATGGGCAGGATTGGGCCTTCAAGATGTGTGATGTGTGAGACAAAGAAAGGGAATAATGATCATTTTTTCTTACAATGTAAATACACCCATTAAATTTGGATATATTTTCTTGAAAGATGGGGATTATCATGGGTCCTTCCGAAAAGTGTACCTAGATTATTGGAAAGCTGGGTTTTAAAAGTGGTTAGCTCTGAATTGCAGATACTATGAGATTTGGCTCCTGCCATAATAGTATGGAATATTTGACTAGAGAGGAATAGGAGGATCTTCTTAGAATCTAAGAGATCAGAGGAAAGGGTGTGGGACTTGGTGGAAAGTTCCATTGGAGAGTTGGGGGAGATCCACAAAAAAAAACTAGGAAGTTAAAGATAATGAGAAAAAGTGGGGGGAGGCTTGGGCAAGATTTAGATGGATTGATCAACATCCAGCCCAAACTACAAACGTTATTAGCCCAATTAGGTGGAACAAACCAGAAGAGGGGTGGACGAAATTAAACTTTGATGGAGTGACAAAGAACAAACTAGGTAAAAAAGGTGGAGGGGGTATTTTTAGAGACAGTAATGGACAATTGATGGGGCTGTATGCACTAGATTATGGATTTGAATCCAATAATATGGCTAAGGTGAAAGCGATATTGCGGGGTATGATGACCGTGAGGGAGAAGGAGTGGAAGAAACTGTGGATAGAAGGATATTATATCTTAGTTATAGGATCCATGAAGGGGGGAGAAATTCAAAATTGGAGAATTGAGACCATTCTAGAGACTACTAAGTGGGTGGCCAAGGAATTTGAGGAGGTTAGATTCTCTCACAATAAAAGAGAAGGAAATCAGGTGGCAAACTAGGCAACAAACGAGGGAGTATACTTGAAGAGGGACAAAGGTGTGAATATCAAATGTTGGTGGGAATATTTCCCATACGAAGTCATTAGAATAATCCATGAGGATTTAAAGGAGCATCCACTCGATAAGGGGTAAGTACCATGAAAGGCAGTGGGGGAGAGTGTTAGGCTGACGATGGAATGATGATCGAAGGGAATGATAAAACAATAAAGATAACTTCCTTGGCATAAAGATAGTAATAAGATGTGATAGGTGGACATAATTCAAAGTTAAGGGTATCAGAGGAAGCATCTAGAGAGAGTGGTATTATGATTTCAGTACAATCTTGGTTTTAGTGGGTGATCAGAGAAGTAAGAGCTAGGTGGTTGTGCGGCATGGCATCAACGATTGGAAATAGACACGTAGGTGGACACACGTTGTTTGCTAAGAGAGAGAAGAGGAAGTAGGGGCGACAAGAGGGTGGAAGAGGAGGAGAATGGTAACTGGTAAGGAGGCTATCGAAGATTTCATGAGCTTCATGGAGGAGATAGAGAACTCATGTTTGAGGCACTAGATGGTGAGGATGTGGGGGTAGCAAAAGATATGGATGGCCTATCAGAGACATGGCTAAGGGAATCCATGTCAGAGTTTCTGTTAAACTCTAGTTATACCAAAGATTGGTGGTCTACCTTTGACGGTGTGCAATCATTGGCTTGTGCAACGTTAATGGTGATGACAACTAGCTCATTTATGTTGCATGATGACTTGATGGAGGTGGACAACCAAATGGACGTATTTCATGACTGTGTATTGGATCATCTACATGGAATCAAGTGAAGGCAGGCTTGTTTACAAAATGTAGTTGAGGAATTGGCTAAGGGTCTGAAGGTGGCTCTCTCGACGAATACATTTCTTGATAGAAAGGATTGTTGCATGTTTAGATGGCAGAATCTACTGAGGTGTTGCTAGAGGTGGAGGTGTGTCCAATAGGAACTGTCAATGTCAATTATTGTAATGTTAATGTGAATGGGACAGGGCCTGCATAATTTGCCCTGCCTCATGTAGTTTTTCTTATGTTGGTATGTGAACTCTGTGTTTGGTGACTCCATAGTAAAGACAGTTAATAGGGTTAGTTTTTTAGTGACTAGTAGTAACTATGTGAACATGAATGGTGTGTGTTGTTGCTAAATAAAAGAAGACTTGGTTATGCAAAGGTGATCTCTGATTTTTGTATGGTTCCTCAACCTAAACCAGGGTATATTTAACGAAAAAAAGATACATATATAATATAATAGACATTTATATATATACATATATAAATAAATAAATATATCATGAATACCAAAAGAACCCTCTTGACCCCAAAGAGCTACACCTCCTGGGATGATAAAGTGATCAGGAAGTGGAAAATGCTTAAGTTACCAAAAGGATATACAGGGAAGACAAGTTTTGAGAATCAATTCAATCTAGATGGCCCCGTCGAGACATAGGATGAAATTAAACTTCGATGAGGCCTCTTGAGGCAACCCCAATCTCACAAGTAATGGAACTATAATAAGAAATGGAGCAGGAATCCTCATTTGGGCGGCTTCTAAATGGCTACAAAAATGTACCAACAATTGGCATATTGATTATGCAAACAAATTTGCTACATATAATCAAAATAATAATAAAGTTCATATTTTTCAATACTTGTTTTTGGTAGCCTCTTCAATTTGGGCGAGAACTTGGCTACGAAAAATAAGGAACTCGTAATTTATTAAAGTCCAGATTAGTGCAAAATGAAGGTTTCATTATTTTGTTAAGTTACACTTGAATGCATTGCATGCCTTACATAATTCACAATCCATGAAAATTCATAGAAAATAGAGGAATGCTTCCCCTCTAGTCCATCCCTTGTGTTCATGTTGTTGCCTATTAGATTATTATAGAGGCTTCCACCTATTATCAGATCAAAACATCCAATTGAATAAATTTTATCTCATCAAGTCTTTCTTTTGTCAAATTTTACTTGTCCTCATGTGTATCCCTCCCTCTCCCCACCTCCCTCTCAACCCATGTTGTCGATCTCCACTTGGATAAATCACCAGGCCCGGATGGTTTCCTCGCAAGGTTCTATCAAAAATGTTGGAGCTTTATTGGTATGGAGGTGTGGGAGGTTGTGGAGGATTTCAGGAAAAAGCATAGAAAGCTAAAGAAGATCAATATGACAAATATTACCCTGATAAAAAAGAAAGAGGATGCTGAGGCTTTAACAGATTTTAGACCGATAGCTCTGTGCAACACAATTTATAAGATAATTTCAAAAGCTATGGCTAACAGATTGAAAAGGATTCTAGGCTCAATAATTTCGAAGTAACAAACTAGGTTTACTCCTGGGAGGGAAATTATGGAAGGAGTCATAGTAGCAAATGATGTTATCCACTCGGTTCAAACATCAAAATTGAGTGCGATGCTGATTAAGTTGGATATTAGTAAATCTTATGATGGAGTACGATGTCAGTTTCTATTAAAAGTGATGGAGGCCTTCGGATTTTGTAAAGATTGGTTGGAGTGGCTATTTGCTTGCATCTCTACGGTCCACCATTCAGTCATAGTCAATAGCTCACTGTGTGGCTTCTTCGAATGCACCCATGGTCTCCAAAAAGGAGACCCTTTGTCTCCTTTTCTCTTTGTGATCATGGCTGAAGCTCTTAGCCATTTAATCAGAAGACAAAAAGATGTAGGAAGGTCGAAAAGACTGAAGATTGCAGAAGGAATTGAAGCTTTATCCCACCAACTATTTGCAGATGACATGCTTCTATTTGGGGAAGCAAGTTTGAGGGAAGCTTCCATCGTCAAAGACACTCTTGATTTGTATGAGGCGAAGTCAAGGCAGAAAATAAATAAGGACAAATCAACAGTCATTTTCCTTAATGTCAGTAACGGTCTGCAGAGATGCATTATGACTGCTTTGGGGTATGGCATAGGCTCCCTCCCGTGTACTTATCTCAGAGTGCCTATTTTTCAGGGTCTGACAAAAATTGAACACTAGGAAAAGGTGGTGGAGACTTGCAGGAAGAAGGCCATGAGTTGGAAAGGGAAGTGGCTATCGTTGTCAGGAAGGATCACTATGCTTAAAGTAGTTCTGGCAGCTGTCCCAATCTATCTTATGTCCTGCATGAAACTAACAAAGAAAGTTGAGCATGAACTAAATAAGGTGATGAAGAAATTTCTGTGGGAAGGTTCTAACCCAGAGAAAAGGCTTCCCCTTGTTAGTTGGGAAACCTCTAAAGATGAGAAGGAAGATGGAGGGGCTGAGGTAAAAGATATGTATAGCCAGAATCAAGCACTAGGAGCCAAGTTAGTATGACAGATGTTCTCCAAACTGAATGCTTCATGGAGTAGAATCTTACATGCCAAATACTTAGATGTTGATGAGCCTGAAAGAATACTAACAGTGGCAAATTTCAACAAGGGTTCTCATATATGGAATTTCATGTGGGAATGTCGCCCAATCATCACGGACCACCTCTCCTCGAAGATAAATGATGGAAGGAAAGCTTCTTTCTAGTGGGATTCCTAGGAAGGTTTTCCACCACTTGTGAGCCTGGATGAATTGTCTGGATGCCTAGAAATTGCGGAGCAGTTGAAGGCGGTGAAAGTGGCGGACACGTTCTCAACTTCTCCCTTGAATGACTTGATTTGGAGTAGGGATCTTTTCACGTCTTGGGATTTAAGGGAGGATGCTGTGGAAAGACTGCTCACTGAGTTGAAAAGAAGGAATGTAGCCCCTAACTGAAAGGAAGATAGGCCCATTTGGTGTGCAGCAAAGTCCAGAGACTACTCTGTGAGACTGGGTTATAAATTTATCAAGGTGTGTCAAGTAAATGGAGACTAGCCTTCAATGCTTTGCTGGAACAATATTACTCTTCCAAAAGCTGGCACCTTCTCTTGGATGGTGATACATAAGCGCATATTGACTGGGGATTGGCTACACTTGGTTGGTATTTTTGGGACCCACAGATGTCCTATGTGTAAGAAAAGTGAAGAGAATGGGGATCACTTACTCCTGAATTGTGAGGTGGTGATGGAGGTGTGGAGCTGGGTGAGTGAAAAGCTTGGTTGGTACGGAGTCAGACCTAAAGACATTAAGGAACATTTCTTGAGTTGGCTGAGGCTACATAAGAATGATTTTTGGGGGGACATTTGGAAGGTTTGTCCTTCGATGGTGATCTGGTATTTATGGTGTGAGAGGAACAAAAGGATCTTTGTAGGCAAAGAAAGCAATTTAGCCCATCTAAAGTATAACATCGAATCAGGGATCACAAAAGTCCTCAATGCTAAGGTGCCACAAAAACTCAATACCAACTTTTTCTCGTGGGATGATTGGCTTATGCTTCATTGGACGGGCTTGAAAGTTCACAGTAGCCTTTCTTCCAGAACCAGCTCTTCCAGTTCCAAAAGAGTAGAAGTAAGATGGGGAAAACTGGATGAAGGCAGATTAAAATTGAACTTCGATGGAGCTTCTTAAGAGAATCCTGGGCAGTCTGGAACGGGCTGTGCAATAAGAGATCATGAGGGCAAGATTGTTTGGGCCATTTCAAGGAAGCTGGTGGATAGTTCAAATAATGAGGCGGAGTTTGCTGCATTAGATATTAGACTCTCCCTTGTCATGGAGAAGAGGTGGTCAAAGATTGACATAGAACGAGACTCCTTACTATGTATCAATGCTCTAAAGACAAAAAAACATCTTGATTTGGCATTTGAAAGGGTGGTTGGATCGCATCCTTGCCAAATTGGATAATATTTCTGACTTCTCCATCGGACACATACCATGAAGGGAACAAAGTGGCGGATAGGCTGGTGAACATGGCCATTGAAGGTACTGAATTTGAAATTAGCTCGGGAGACATATCTAAGTGGTAGGGCCTTGATAAGATTGTGGATATGGATAAAGCCGTGACATAGCAACCAAAGCTGCCACCAAGGACGCCTTTGCTCATCTTTAAGGCTAGAGTTGGAAGATATTTTGGACAGTATGATGCTCGGTGCTTTGTCTAAAGGAAATTCCCCTAATCAACTCTGAAAGCCCGCGTGTGGTACGGGTTGGTACCTGTATGCTATTCACGCTTCTTGAAGTGATGTATCCCTTAATTTTTTTATACTGCCTCTCATCATGTTGTCACAGAAGCAATGTTGTATTTGGCTTCCCACTAGATGGGCCCCAAGATGTACTTTTTTTTATGATTAATATAGGGAGCTGCCCCCATACGGCAACAACTATTGCATCAATATATATATATATATGTGTGTGTGTGTGTGTGTGTATGTATATGTATTTATGTATGTATATATCTATTTATACATGTATAGATATATCTATATATACATGTGCATATATGTGTGTGTGTATATATACATGTACATATATATATCTATATATATACATATATATTATACATGTATATAATATATGTATAATATATATACACATATATCGTCTGATAATGAGCATGTGATAGGACACATGTATTAAAGGAGGGGTTGGAATAATTATGATAAGGTTTTATGAGGTTTACGGAGATAGGTTGGTGGCGACTCCTCACACGAGCCTTCTACATTATGAATTGGTGGGGTTGTGGTCAATGATGTTAATTTTTCCCATTCGATTGGTTTGTGGCTCAGTGTTTGATAGTTGCGTGGTATTGAAGATTGCTTTTGTTGCTGGTCAAAGGTGCTTGGGTGGCCGCATGGTGTTCAGGGACAAAGGGAAGGAGAAGGTTGAGGCAAAGCCAAAGAGGAAGAGAAAACGCAGTCATCGAGAAAGAGGTTGTGGCAAATTTTATAAATTTTGTTGATAGAGAGATTGAGAATCCTTGCCTGCATTAGTGGATGATTCGTGTGCGGGGGATGGCGAAAGACTTAGACGGGCTAGCAGAGGTGGGTTTGAGGTCAACTATGGTTGAGTTTCCGCTTGATCCAAGGTATTTTTGTGGGAGATGCAGTGCTTTTGATGGGGTACAGTCGTTGGCATGTGCTGCTATGATGTCCACGACGACTAGTTCTTTTCTCTTGCATGATGATCTGGGCGAGCTAGACAATCAGATGGATGTCTTTCATGATTGTCTATTGGCCCATTTTCACGGATTGAAGAAATGACAAGTTTCCCTATAGAATGCGGTCGAAGAAATTACAAAAAAGTTGCAGGTGGTGCTGTTGGATGCTACGATTCCAGTGAAATCCGATTGTTGCATGGAGGAGGTGGAGGCTTATGTGGAGGTGGCTCGTGGGGGAAGAGGTGTCGATTTCTGATAAGTAAATGTATGTAATACTGTGTAAGATGGGGAGTGGTTTGTGTAATTTGCCCCTTCCCCTGTATGTTTTGTTTTGACTAAACAATCTGGTAGAAGCCTAGGTTATAATATAGTAGCAGTATGGTAGCTGTTAACAATTTACAAATTGAAACAATATGTGTATGGGTTGTTTGGAATATAATTAAATACCTTCTATACAGAGCTTGCTCTGGATTTTTCACGGTTCTCGGACCTTAAAACTAGGTTATTACAACACACAAAAGTATATTATATATGTACACACACACACACACACATATATATATATATATGTGTGTGTGTGTGTGTGTGTGTGTGTGTGTGTGTGTGTGTGTGTGTGTGTAAATGTGTATATATGTATTTATATATACATATATATGTATACATAATACATACATATATATAAATAAATAAATATATCATGAATACCAAAAGAACCCTCTCGACCCCAAAGAGCTATAGCTCCTGGGACAATAAAGTGATCAAGAAGTGCAAAATGCTCATGTTACCAAAAGGATGTACAAGAAAGATAAAAGTTTTGAGAATTAATTCAATCTAGATGATCCTGCTAAGAGACAAGATGAAATTGAACTTTGGCGGGGCCTCTCGAGGCAACCCCAAAATCATAAGAAGTGGAACTATAATAAGAAATGGAGCAAGAATCCACCTTTGGGTAGCTTCTAAATGGCTACAAAAATGTACCAACAATGAGGCAGAGTTTGATGCATTAATCTTTGGATTGAAGTTGTGCAAGGAGGGCATTGACAAAATTGACATAGAAGGTGATTCATTTATTTGTATAAGAGTGATACAAACCAAGTGCATAATAAACTGAAAACTACAAAAAAACTAGATATTATCATCAACTTGTTGGAGCTATTTCAAGGTTATTCGATACGTCACATCTTCAAGGAATTGAACAAGGCAGTAGATCTCCTGACCAACCACGGGTGTGAGCAGTCAGAGGATATGATTGTGTCTAATTAGGAGGAAAGGTGGTAGGGTCTGCCATTGATAATTAAGGAGATGAGCTAACCGATCCTATGTAACATCTTTGAGGAATTTTGATTTTTTGATTTTAATATAAAGGGAGCTACCCCTTAGGTAGCAGCTTGCCATTAATATATATAATATTTAACAATATTACATTGAATATAATATATAATAATAAATATAACTATAATATAGGTTTTATATAAAAAAATGAACATATAATTAAATCATTACAAGTTACCACTTAGAAAATAAGCATGGATACCTAATTTCTCTAGATGGAATTGTGTTGATGGAGGTATTCATAGTAAAATGTGTTGATTGTTAAAGTTTATAAAACAAACAAATTCACTAGTGTAGTCGCGGTGAATTATTGTCTATTATTTTTGTTACAAATTTCCCTCCACGGTCATTGTCTCATGCCCCTATAATACCTCTCTCTCCTTTTTGCCTTGGGAAGCCTAGATGCCACCTCATGACAAGAAACTATCAGCTTTTCCACGTAATTGCTAAGCGCTGACTCCTTTGGCGTCATGATGTACATCCTTTTATATGGCCTCTTTCAACACGTTGTCTAAAACCATGTCTTCTAAACAACTCTCATCTCTTTTCCTCTCTATCTCTCTATCTCTATATATCAATGAAGCTTGGAGACAAGATGTCGCTACTGTTAAAGATAGCTACACTTTAGTGTACAATGGGTACACTAAAGAGGTCGTCAAGGTGAATTATTAGGTCCTTAAGCAAATGACGTGTTTCCCTAATTGTAGTTCCTAATGGACACATGTCATCTTTGGATTGTTGGCATGAAATAATTGATTGAAAGTCTCTCTCTCTCTATCTATTTTTGTAAAAGGACTATTTCACAAGGCTCCAATGGAGCTAGATAATCTAGAACAATCCATAGCAAGCTCCACTTTTTACATTGTAAAAGTACCATAGCCTGATCTTTAATGCAGGGTTTTCCATTAAAATGCTTGACCATAGCTCCAAGTATATCACACAATGGAACACTTTTTCCACTATGTTTATGTAGTTAAGCTTAGTTTGTAATCCCATGATGGCCAATGATTTTGTGTTTTAGAAATTGTCTCTTCAATTGTCATGGGTGGTAAAGGTAAATTTTGAAAATAATTATTCATAGGAAGGTTATACATGCAACAATGTCTAGTACTTGAAACTGAAAAGTACTTTGAATCCACCCATTTTAGCTCAACATCATACATAAATAAGGATATGGTTTGCCCATACACCCTTTAGCTACTATACACACATTTAAAGTAAAAGTAAGTTGGGCTTTGTTCAAGCTTTTTAAACTTTTACTACTGACCCACAAGGTGATACGGAACTCCAAATCTAACCAATCCTTTAACATGGTGTGACAAACAAAATTTTTTATTTTTATTTTCTAGAGACAAACCTTTGGAAGACATACTTTCTTTGAGCTTTATGTTTTGAAATGATTTCTTGTGATGGGTTTCATAGTAATACTTTTCTAAATCTAAGTGCTTTATTTTATGAAATTTGTTTTCCAACACATCCTCTAAGCTTTCATTCAATCCTTGCAAAAGGAAACCATGGTAAGCATGAGTAATCAAACTAATTACCCTATGATTGTAATTGGCAACATCCAAGCTTGCAATTAGTCTCATGCTAGTTGTGCAAACAAATTTGCTTCATATAATCAAAATAATATCCATAATTTTCAATACTTGTTTTTGCTAACCTCTTCAAATTGGTAGCACATGACTATGAAAAAGCAAGAAATTACTAGTCTATTTATGTTGAAAAACCTCTTAGATCACAATCCAACACCTTTGGAGTTAGTAAAATGCTTGTTCCTCCCTTTAGGATCCACTAAATTCTTCTGAAAGCATATTCAACAACACATTCTACAGAATTGAATGCATAACAAAATTATAAATTCACATAGATATTTGCTCAATAATACAATAAAAATCCAAACCTCGCCCTTTAGAATCTCGTGAATTTTTCAAAATGCATATTCATTAGCTCATTCTGCAAAACTGGAAATACAAGTCCACATAAAAATTTATTAGCTATTTTCAAAATAGTCAATTTTACAACTTAAATGTTAAGGTAATATCTTTCATGGCATATTTTTTGTGGTAATTTTTCAAGTTTAATCTGCATTTTTAAGCCATTGAAAATGATAAAAGGATAAAGACACTTTCAACGATTCAAAATAAATGATAAATATAACTTCAAGGGTTTTTGAAGGGAAACTAATTCTAATTAAATTATGACAAAATGAAAGATTTAAAAAACACAACTTCAAATACACCTTCAATCAGGCTAGTTATTTAATATCCTCTCAAATTTTCAATCTAGTATCTTAAATTTTAGTAAAAATAGTTAAAACATATAACTCAAAAAGCTCCAAGTTCTGCAAACAACACTACTAAGAACAATTTGTATAGAATTAAACGAACCACAAACATTGTTAAATATTCCCCAGGTTTCAACTAATTACCTAAAATTTAACAAAAAGAGAAAATTTCCTCCACAAAATTCTTGTAAATTCTATAGAAAAATGTGCTAACTATATTATTTTTCAAACATGGTATATTGGCTTAAATTTAAGCAAACAAACAAAAAAATCATTCTAAAAAGTTAGAAACCTCCATATAAACAATACGAGAAGTGCTAAATCACATAATGAAATTTTAAAGTATAAGAAAATAAACCAAAAGAAAGCTTATTATATATTTTTCCATATTCCCATTTAATTCTTTAAAATTTATTAAAAGACCAAGCTCCCTCATTAGGGCTAATTTTGTAGAATTCAAACTAATGTCAATAGATTTTTTTTGTAATGCATAGTTTCTAAAAACCAAAGACAATGAATATTTTTGAAGATTTTGAAAGCAAAAGTCCGTTCTAAATTCCAGACAAAAAGAATAAGCCAACATAATGGATGATCATGAGAAACCCCTAACTATTGCAGAAGGACTAAAGCATAACCAATAACACGTTTTAAAGTATCAAAATCTTAAAGATGTTAAATGAATAATTGTTAAATATTCTCCAATTTTTCACATTAAGATCTTGAATCTTAGCAAAAAGTAAAATCTCCCCCTCAAATTTATTTACAATTAAAAGAAATGCTTACCAGTGGCAAACATTTATAAAGTCCAAAGTTAAGCGATTAAAAACTTTCCCTAGTGATAATTTTTGTAGTAAATCTTTTGAATTAAGGTATATTAACATTTTAACCATAATTTCAAAGGAAACACCAAATATTAAAGATAATTTAGAGTGTTTCAAAATAAAAGATAATAAAAATCCAAAGAAATTGTGATGAACACAACAATTGATTTTGAAGAATCAAATTTGACCATAATTAAAAAAGAAATTTAAAAAATAATTATGCATAACTTCAATCTAGTATCTTTAATTTTAGCAATCTAGAGGTGAAGCATCAGGCCTTCCAAAGAGGGCACCCATTCTAGTACTACTCCTACTTGTCAATCTCCAGATTATAATTCATCAAAAAGCTAAAACTTTTGCCTTAAAACCCCATATGACACATTTTATAAGTGTGATCTAGGTTTTGCCTTAAAATCCCATATGGCCCATTTTATAAGTGTGAAATTAGAGAAGAAAAATCCAAAAGAAAATTTGTAAATATTGTCATAAGGGAAACCCTCCCTAACGAAAAGAAAAACCCTTGCTTCGGAAATTCTAATAATTTTTGCAAAAAAAATTATAATCGACGCCTTTAAGGGAAATGAATTTACCAAAAAAGAAATGATTAAAAAAATCATAATTGTCATAAGAGGCTCTTAGGTTGTAGCCAAGGTAATTCAACAAGGCCTTGAAATTGTATAATAAAGTCCATTCTCAAGACACTAATAAATATTTTTTTACTCAATAAACAAGAAATTGCAAGGAGTTATATCACAGAAAGAGTTTTTCATTTAAACAGGAGTAATTGTGATAAATCTCACATTATGGTTTTCATTTGAGGGATATTGCTATACCATGTAATTTTTACTATGTGATGAAAGCTATTAAATTGACAAAATCAAGAAAACCAAAAATAGTTATTTCATGAAAAACAAAATGCATATACATTTTCTTCCCAAAATTAATTTTCAAAGATTGCTCTCAATTACAATGCTTGCAATTCACATCTGTACAATGTTTGACAAGTTTGTGTGGTGGACACCATCAGATAAGGTCTGGGACTCCAAGGCCAAGGCTGAAATTTTCCCACAAATTACACCTCCTTTTCCAATAGTTTTCTTCAACATATTGGAACTATAAAATTATAAGCCTGGTGACTTGCACACTAATTTAGAATCTCATCAGTGAAATCATCCTTCACTCTCACAGAATGTCTCATATCATTATGTACAAGAAGAAGAGAATGCCTCATTCCATAGCTTGGGCCAAAGCTCCCTACAATAGTCATCTGGAACACATGATGATGGTAAATGTCATTCTTGTTGCTTATTAGCTAAAATCTATGCCCTTGACCCTACCGGATAGGGTTTCTTACATTGTCACCAACTATGTCTACCTCCAATAACTTCTAAAGCGTAGGGTTATAAACTTTCAACTTGTGGGATGAATTCACAATAGCAAGGCCAACTATAGATGTCCCCTCACCATTGCTCTCACAAACAAAGTGATTAACATCTTCGTCTTCAATTACAAAATGAATGCAGACATTGCTGATTACAAAGAGCTCATGAGCTTTCTTGCAGATTCCTTTCATTCGTTTCATCGAGTGGGATCATCTTTTAAGCAACACATCTCCACTGCAAGCAGGAAAGATCGTGAGCAAAAATCCTTGCAGATATCCTAGCTTACATGTGAATGGCCGATATCATCTTTCTAGTGATTTTGACATGAACGATCAAGATTGCTTGCATCGTCTTGCATCCTCTATTACACCATATGCATCACTCCACTAAAACGTAAAAATATAAATATAATTTAAAATAAATAATTTCTAATATGTTTATTTATAAAAAAAAATTATAAAAATAATTTAAAAAATATATTTTTACTTGATAAAGAAAATAATGTGATAAAAAAATTTACTTGCACTAACATTATTTCAATTAACATACCAAAATTAAAACTATAAAATTTCAACAACAAACCAAAATTAAATCTAAAAAAATGCGAAGCCAAAAATAAAATTATAAAGCTCAATCAAAATTAAAATAAATCAACAAGTGAATTACACATATAATTCAAGAGAATCTATGAACAATACCTAGAATATAATGTGAGAAAACAAGCAACAGTATACACTTAAAAAGAGAGCCGTGTACACCACGACGTTCCGACTTTTCTTTTGTTTGGCGTGTAAGCAAAATATTTATGTTTGCTCATTCGTATAAGCTACCTATGAAAATAAATTCCAATTTCATATTCTTCTTATTACTTTCTTTTACAATAATTTTGACTATTTTCCAACGCAAGCATTGTTGTTGTTGAAAAATTGAAGCCCGGAAAATTGTTGATATGTCTAAAAGCAAATCTAGCATCCCTCCCATCTATTACCATCCATGCTCGCCATTTCATGTGCCATGGTAGAATTATTTTATTTTTATTTTTATTTTTATGTGAGGAGTTATTTTTATTTATTTAAGGAGTTATTTCAGTTTATTTATTTAAGAGTTTTTAAATTTTTTTTTTTGATTCGTAAATATAAGTTTGTATTGATTAGGAGAAAATATGAACAAGCAGGTGCCTATACGCAGTTTACCTACAACAACCAGTCTGGCAAAAAACCCCTAAAACCTTTCCTAGAACCTATTGGAGCTTTACAAAATTAGCCATTAGGCTTTCTATAACTGTAATATTAGGCTTACTATTCTGCATATGACTGTGATATTAACAGACTTACTGGTGAAGAGATTAAACCATTGGATTAGAAGAGACCGAGCTCCACAGCCATAGCCTGCAGCCTATCCACCCAAACCCTTTCCCCGGAGTCCTCGTCCTCTTGCAGGATGCTCTGAAGAAAACCGAAGACCTGGAGGACTCGGTCCTAGTGCTCTACCAACGCCAGGCCTTTCAGGTTGAGGATGAATGGCAGGACCTTTGTCACCTCCAGAGGGTCTGTATGGGCGGCTATGTCTTTTGGTCGGGGAATACCTACCCCCGGAATGGCCGCCTCAAGAATGTCATTGAGGCCTCGAAGGATTTCCGGTTTAAACAGTTTTGTCATGATGAGTTTCGCCGCCTCTGTAGACACCCCTGCATCCAAGATTGACGCTAAGAAATGAGAGGAAATGTGAGAATCCACCTTGTAGAATTCGTTTGCTGCCAAAAAATCCACCCCCAGGACAATCTTGACCGTCGGGAGGAGAAAGCCTTCGTGCTTACACAGGATACGTTTAAGCCTTAAATCAGTAATAGCGCCTTTGAATGCCATTTGTCGAATCGAACTCTCCAGCTGAATAGGGGTCGAAATTCCCAAGTTGATCAACCCATGCACCGAAATCCTTGCGATGAAACCTGAACCCTTCTCCATATTGTCCACTACTGCCGCCGATGCCGAGGACCGCTCGGACTGAAAACAAGGCAACAACTACGAAGAAGGCTTTCTGTCTGCAGCAAGGAGGGAATGCATTCACTTAACCCCATGCTTGTAATTATAACATGGAAAGCTTGGCGAGAGTAGCGCATGCGACGACTCACATCGAAGGTCTGTGAGCTCAGCACGGAGGGGGAAGAGTCTCCGTATAATGAATGCCGAAAAGGAGGATTATTACATAAAAACTGGCCATAATTGATCCTTATGGCAACGACCCATCCAACTATGCTTGGATTTGGTGCCCACCCAACCGCCCAAAAAGAGTTTTTTAATTTTAGTTTAAAATAAATTTTAATTTTGATGTCTTTCTATTTAAGATATTGATTTTATGTCAAGAGCTATTCTTATTTTATGAAAAGGTATTTTATTTTTATTTACTTCATAGTTACTTTTTTTATAATTTTATTTTATTTTTATTTTTATTTTTTTAACAAGATCATGACATGATGGGGTAAAAATGAAATAAAATAAAATAATTCTTAACTAGTTGTAGAATAAAATAAAATAAAATAACTCCTCTTATGTATTTAAGATGGCTATACTAGTTTACTTAAGAGTTGTTTTATTTTACTTTAGAACTATTTTATTCCCCACATACATATACATACATACATTGACACATAATTATTTTAATTTTTAGTTAAGAAATATATTATTTTATCTATATTGTTTACTTAATTTTTATTTAAAGAGCTATTTTACTTTAGTATGTAACTTTTAATTTTACTTTTGAAAAAGCCACCCAATTTTATATTTTTAATTGTATTTTTTTCTTTGGCTCCTTTTATTAGTACCTGCCTTGGCTGGTACTATTGTAATGAGTTCACACTTATCTAGTTATTAATCTGTTGATTCCAAACCAATCAAAAGATAGGATTATTTTTCTTGTCGAAAAAATTTGATTTAAATTTGTACTTTTCCTTTGTCAACATGATAAAATTTTAACAACAAATTATTTAAAAATGATTTATCTATATTGTCATTCGCTGAAAAAAATGATCTCTTATCTGCGGATTGTCGGATTGTCGGGAGAGTGCAACAAAAACTATAAATATGGAGAGAATTTTGGTTTGAGGGGAGCACATGGCAAGTAAGCAAATTATGAACAGAAATTTTGTCTCCCACTAGTTAAGTCATGCCTAAATGGATGGCAATTAATTTTATGTAATTAGATTATTTTAGGGATTTCAATTTTATTTACTCAAAAGTTAAAAATCTTATATTTCAATTTTATTTAGTCAAAACTTTAAAAATCTTGAATTTAATTACATTTTTTATTTTATTCTTCAAACTTACAATATTTTAATGCATTTTAAATTATAAAAATATTAGTATTATTACATTAATTAATTCTTTAATCATTATTATTATATTATTTAAATATTTAATATTTAAATTTTAAGTGAAAATATGAACATTGAATATTTAATACATAGGAAACAACTTCCTATTATATTAAATATACAACCTAATAATTTTTTTACAAAACAATAGTGAGAAGAGTTTAAAGATTATTTTGTTACTTTTAATTAAATCTTTCCAGTGTAAATATTAAATTGAAATTAACGAATTTAATTTATTATTTACAAACCTAAAAACTTAAATCAAAACCTATTCGTAACAAATTGAAACTATTAAAAATCGGTGCAGTTCACCTAACTATTACCGTTCAACTACCAAACCACTTTTACTCCAAAATTTTATAAATACCCTACATTTCCCAAATCAAAATTATGACAAGGACAAGGACAATCTACCGAGTTGTGCAGGGTTTGGTACATTTATGGAGATATCTCCGTTTGCAGGTGTTACAAAAAAATTTGAATTTTTTTAAAATTGTTTTTTAGTTCACAGGCATTTTAGCCCCTTTATCCAGCAGTATCATTGTCTTTGCTATAACTCTTTTATATAAATTAGATTTTATCTATTCTCTTGTGCTTGTGCAGGTTTTTCAATTGATTTGGGTTGGTGCAGTGGTTGTTATTTGATCATTAAATCTTCAATCCATGGGTTGTTGCTTTGTGCTGTTTATTTTAAAATATCAAACCTTAATATTTGATGGCCTTGGTTTTTATTTTTAATCTTGACATTTAAATCTTTAGGGTTTTTGAATGTTTCAACTAACAAATCCTAAGATGATAGTCTTTTGTATGTGAACATTATAGTGCTTTAAAAATTTTCTCGTGCGTAAAATAAATTCACTCCAGGTAATGAGCTTGTGCAAGGAAATTATAAGCAGTTGTTACTTTGTGTTGTTTATTTTAAAATATTAAACTTTAATATTTGATGGCCTTGGTTTTTGTTTTTTAATCTTGACATTTAAATTTTTAGGGTTTTTGAATGCTTCAAATAACAAATCTTAAGACAATAGTCTTTTGTATGTGAACATTGCTTTGAAAAAATTTTCAAGCCGTAAAACAAATTCACTCTAGGTAATGAGCTTGTGCCAAGGAAACTATAAGCAGGCTGTTATTAACTAGTTATTAATAATTCTTTTTGCAACTAATGACAACTGAAATAGTTTTTCTATTTAAAAAATATTTAGCTATTGCTATTGTATAGATGCAAATATTATAACAATTAGTAATTTGCCTTAGAGTGGTAGTTAACATATTATTTTATTTATGTTTAATAATATTTTATAACTATATTTTATTAGGGTTTTATCAAATCAAATAAAAAAGGGAAAAGTATAGATAAGGAAGTGCATTATATTTTTAAGATTTTACTAACTATATTTAGGAACATGGCATCACTTCATTTAAATATTTTCCCTTAGAGTGGCAGTTAACATATTATTTTATTTATGTTTAATAATATTTTATAACTATATTTTATTAGGGTTTTATCAAATCAAATAAAAAAGGGAAAAGTATAGATAAGGAAGTGCATTATATTTTTAAGATTTTACTAACTATATTTAGGAACATGGCATCACTTCATTTAAATATTTTCCATCACACTAGATTTTTAATTGTTGAGTAAATAAAATTGAAATCCCCAAAATAAAAGTATTTTTCATGACACTCTGCATTTTTAACTCTTAAGTAAAAAAAATTAAAATCTCAAAAAAAACCTAATTTCGTAAAATAATATAACACTAAAAATTTTCTTTACAAAGCATGCATATTTTTATTTATTGATTTCTTTTCATAGCTATTTTATAAAAAAATTATTAGGGTTTAAATTTGTTTTATAACTATATTTTAAGGTTCTACACATAAATAACCTAATTTGGCTAAAATATTTCTTAACTATTCATTTGATCTTAACCATTGATGTCTAATTAAATGGAGCTGAACCACATACTTTTATTAAATGAATGCACACAAAATTATTACTAAACCACAATATTAGATTAATTAAAATAATTAAAATCATGTTCTCTAAAAGTACTTACTATTATTACTTAAATAAAAAATTAAGTGACTAAGATAAAATACTGTAGTGATGTAAATATGAATATGTTATTGTTATTATATTATGTAATTATTCTTCAAACTTACAATATTTTAATGCATTTTAAATTGTAATAGTATTCAATATTATTACATTTTAATATCTTAGGCAGACATTTCAAATCTATCCACATTGTTATTATATTATGTAATTATTCTTCAAACTTACAATATTTTAATGCATTTTAAATTGTAATAGTATTCAATATTATTACATTTTAATATTTTAGGCAGATATTTCAAATCTATCCACACCTAGCTAGGGTTAGGGTTCTACACATTTTATTTTATGAAATTAGATTATTTTTTAATATTTTGCCATGTTATTACATTTTTTATTTTGTTCTTCAAACTTACAATATTTTAATGCATTTTAAATTATAAAAGTATTAGTATTATTACATTTTAAGCAAATATTTGTGTTATTTAATAGACTTTGTAAAAGTTTAGTTTTATAGTTAGGAAATATTTTAGTCCTATTTTATTTTTACCAAATTAGATTATTTTGGAGATTTCAATTTTATTTACCAAAACATTTCAACACTCTTCAAAAATTAATTTTTCAATTATTGAGTACAATTTGTCTATACAGCCAATACCTAATCAACCAAAAAATTACAACTAAACAAATACTATATACAACCAATAGCTAATCAACAAAAAAAATTACAACTAAACAAATACTATAATAACAACACTACAAGGCAGGTACTGGCCACTACGTGGCACTTGTTTATTTATATTTCTTGTTTTGTTTTATTTTTATATTTAATTATGTCCTGTATAATTTTAGTTTTTTTTAAAAAATATGTGTCTTGTTGCCACTATAGAATGTCTCTCAACATAAAAAATATTAAAAAAAAAAAATTAAAAAGAGAAGAGGTTGTTCATAGAAAATAAAGAACAAAAGGATAAAGTTAAAATGGCTTAGTCATTTTGATAGTTGATGTTGTTCTATTGTTTGGGCTCTACTATGTT
The DNA here is from genome assembly GCA_027924645.1 of Cunninghamia lanceolata. Classification (NCBI taxonomy): domain Eukaryota; kingdom Viridiplantae; phylum Streptophyta; class Pinopsida; order Cupressales; family Cupressaceae; genus Cunninghamia; species Cunninghamia lanceolata. The sequence goes on along the minus strand of BSBN01000303.1, from coordinate 7,630,103 downwards.
GAATCAAGATTAAGAATTTCTAATTTGTGTTAAGGTCTTTATTTATGTACTCTCAATCTTTGTGTTTATATGCTTTAAAATTAGCTCACACTTGATTGTTCACATGAATCAAATGAGATGGCAACTCAATGTTGATGATGTCGAAGTTGATCTAGTGGCAATGGATGAGATGGATTGTTTTCTTTGTGTGGAAGGAGTACACAAATAATGCTCTATAGGCCCAAGTGCTTGTAGAACTTAGACAAATGCAATATACAGAGTGCCATATGGAAAAAACATTGTGTTTGATTGGTGTGTGTTTTTTGTGTGGATAACATTGATTCTTTGTTGATTGATGTTCAAAAGTTCTTCTAGACGAGTGGTTATATGATAAAAAATATCAATAAGTTTTCTTGTTCAATAACTTCCAAGCAAGTGCTTTCACATTAGATGGCTTAGAGAATGGTTGCTTGTTCGTAGATAATAGTGGCAAGAGCAAGTAAGATTTCCCTTAACTCTCCTAGGATTTCCTTTACTAAATTCAGCCTCAAGCCTTGATTCATTTAGTTTGATATGATTTTGCTTATTTCTTCTAGTATGATTGTTAAATGTTTCCTCGCTATGGATTTTGCAAAGTTTTGATCACTTGCTTCATTTGATTTTTATTGAATCATTTAAGTTGAATATTCTTTGTTGCTAATTTGAAAAGTGTTGTTGGTTTTGAATGCAAAGAGTTGATCACTTGCAAATGTTTCCAAATATACTTGAATGTAAATATTTTGGGTGTTTTGATTGTTTTCAAGTGTTCTTTATGATTTTCAAATGTGATGTAATGATTCTAAATGAATTTGGTTTCAGTCTTTTTATATTTTTAATGAACTAAATCAATGAATCTAATTAATCGATAATAACTAAATAGTCAATACGGGCTGGGGCCCTGGCTCGATTAGCTAAGATTTCCTGTTACAGGTAAGGAGGTCACGAGGTCTAGTCTCCCCCCGTCCCCATGGTACCGGAGGGCATGTCATGCCAGCATCAACGGTCATGTGAAAAAAGATTACCAGGCGCACTGCAGTTTATAGGGGGCTACCCGATTCCCGCAGTCTAAAAAAAAAAACTAAATTGTCAATAAAACTGAGATAAAATATTATCTCTTTTAACTTGAATGAATCAACAAATCAATTAAAAGTAATTAATGAATGCAAGTTTTAAATAATCTAAATGAAAGAAATATTTTTAGTTTTTTTTGTGTTTTTCCCTTTTTATGAAGTAAATGCAAATAATTGTGGATTGAATCTAATTGGAGATCAAAATCCTTTTACAAAATTAAATCCAATGAGCAATGAATAAACTTCCTTTTTTGAAGCAATAATGAATCCTTTCTTTTTGCAAGGATAAAACAAACCAAGAATGTTGAAACTAATTTCCTTTCTTCAAACAATCTTTTAGGATTTTAGCCTAAAAGAGGAAATAGGGAAAACTTAATTCAAATATAAAATCCTTCTTTCTCCTGAAATAAGTGATACAATGAAGTGACTATTTTCCATAAATCTCCTTATACATTTGTTTTCTATTTTAGATATTAACAACTTTGGACATGTAAATCTGAAAGATCCTCTTTATGTGATGATGTTTGAAACCTTTAGTTTGATGTTTTATAAGAACTTTGAAGCTTTTAAATCACTATCTTCCTATGAGCTTTGAAGCAAAGAGAAAGATAAGTTTTTTGCATAGTAAATTGAATATGTTTTGAAGCAAAAATAAAAATCCTTCCCTAATCTAAAATAGTAATCTTGAAGTAAATCTAAAACCTGTTGCAAGTATGTGCCTAATCGATGTTGTCATTGATGTCAACATATCCTTATTGTCATTAGTGTCAATTGTATCTTATTCTATTACTTGTTTAGAAGACTTGTATGTTGAGGATATTGAGAAAATTAGCTTCTCCAGAAGAAACAAGTGAGTTACAGAGAAGTGCAGTACAGACAGTGAGTTGTATGCTGAAGATTAGTCTGGTAAACTGCTCCGCATTTATTTCTGATTGAAGATCATGGTCTACGGATTGGAAGTAAGTCAGAGGCATGTCTGAGGATGCTACATTCCAGGTTTGAGCCATCCACATGAAGATCTGAGTGAGTTGTATTCACCAGAGTGAAACTTGATTTTTTCTGTAAGTTCAGTTGAGAAAGGAAGAAAGTATTCTACTCCACATTCCTCCATAATAAAGTATTTTGCTCTGCAGTTCTAGAGGGAAGTCTGGGATGATGATAAATGCCTACAATTGCAATGGTTCATGGTTTGTTGGTCCGCAAGTTATCTTTCTTTTATGATAGATGAAGACAGTGAAGTTCACATGTTCCTATGGATAAAGTGGTTAAGGTTCATGCGGTTGCTCCTGATTATTATAGCGTGCTTGTGGATGTCTCCTAATCAAGTTCCTATCTAGACTTTGGTCCGCGTTAAAAAATTGAGATGGTGTGTGAAGATTGTTCCCAGTTAATGTAGCATGTAACCAGTCTTGGCAGACCTGGTTGATCCTAGTGATTGTGGAGATCTTTGGAAGATTGTGGAAGCGTGTTGGGGGGTGGAAGATCGTGTTTGAGTCCCAGCGAAGGAATTGCGTGATCTCATTTCATTCCCTTTGCATAATGCTGCAATAGGTCAACACCTATTTTGTAAATGCTTGTAATACCAACCTTGGAGATTGTTTCAATGGTTGATGATTGTGATGCCGACCTTGATGATCATTCCAAGGTTGATGTAGTGTATAAATACTTGTAGCTGAGTCATGGAAAAGGTGTCCTTGAGCAAAAATGAAAAGATATTAAGAAAGGTCTAAAGGCAGAGCAGAGAGGAGCCAGAGGAAAGAAGAGGAAGAGCAGAGCAAAGGAATTATTATTCACAATACAAAAAGCTGTTGATCGTGGCAGTAAGCCACTAGTAGAGTTTAACAGCCCTCAGGGTTTAACAACCCTTATTTTAATCTTGCTAGGTTTTGGGTTGAGACAGTGAGCCTGCTAGACCTAGTTGTTCTTCATGGCAGTAAGCTAGTATGTTTAGGCCCGTGGAGTGACCAAGCCTGAACATCATTATTTCAAGATTGCAATATATATTGAGAGTTAATCCTCTCTATGGTTTTTCCCCACCTTGGGGTTTTCCACGTAAATCTGGCATCTCTTATGTTTGATGTTGTATCTGTGGTTAAGTTTCTGATTTCATGCACTCATGGTTAAATCATAATAATTGTTGATAAGTGATGAATGTTTAAATTGCATAAAGTGTTTAAAGTTTTGTGACAATTGATTCACCCCCTCTCAGTTGTTCGACGCATATCAACAAAACCTTGCAATAAAACTAAAGTCTAAAATTCTAAACTAATTCTATTCTAACATTTTACACCTCTCTCGCATGTACCAAAAAATCTATTTATCAAAAATAATTCTACTACTAATCAAAATAAATCTAATTAAAGTTTCCACAACTAGGATAAGATGTATCCAAGGTATGAAGCTAATTGAATGATTGGCAATGAGTCCTTAGGAACCCAACTAAATGTTATCCCACCTCTTCCTTTGACTTTTGGAACTTCTCTAATGCTAAAATAGGGAGACACAATTGGTTGGAATTACTGATATAAAAACTCATAGAGGCTATACTAAGGCATGCAAGGAGTGGAAATGAAAGCTTTGAAGTTGTTGGTTGGTCTCAAACTTTGGTTGTTGCTAGAGTTGTTCAATGAAAAAATATGGACCCTTAACTCGATGCAAAAAGGATGAATATATAAGAAAGCATGCTAAGGATTTGATCTAGAAATAGGAGTAAAGAAAACTAATAATAATTGCCTTAAGATTAGTGTCCGTTGGAGTTTAATTGCTAAAAATAAGAAAAATCTTGCAGATGCAATAAAAATTATGCATTCATAAAAATAACACATTTGCGATTCCAACAACAATTCATTCCCAAGAGAAACAACCATTTGTGGGGGTGTACTCGTAGTTTGACAAGGTATGTGAGGACAAGAGAAATCTAAAGGTTAGAAAACACAAATAAAATGCATGGAAACACACAAAATATACCTCAAGATCTTCTTGCTCCTCGATAAGGTGGAGGAGAGTGCACCCAAGAGCTCTCCTAGGTTTACCCAATGTTGGATGTGGTAGAATGTGGATTGCTCCTATTCTTTCAACGCAATATGATGAAGATAGGGTGATAGATTGATAGAAGATTAGATAGAGATTGGATATGGATAGATAGGCTAGAATAATTTTGGCATGGTAAGGGTATGATGAGAGAAGATGAGAGAAATTTGGGCATAGTTTGATGCAAGGAGTTATTAAAAATGGCTTAGATGAGGGCTCCATTTATAGATTTTTGGTAAAATGATAGAGGGTGAGGATTGAAAGTTTATATCAATGGCTAGGAATGCTTGAGGATTAGGGTCTGGATTGGAGTTGTAGCCTTGTGACAAGTGTCATAAGAGGATTGGATGAGAGAGATCAAGGATTAATATTTGGTCAATGAGATTGGATGTTTCCCATTATTTGTGAATTTTAAATTCACATTGGGAAGGATGAGAAATGAATAAAAAATGTATTTCCATGGGAGAGTGTGAAGATGGGAGGGAAGAGTTGGATATGACAAGTTAGATGTGAATTTTTAATTCACATGGGAAAGAGTTATATTAACACGGGAAAGAGTTTCAATAATGGAGACTAGGACAAGTGGGAAGGTCAAGGACACATGTACACTTACATGTGTAAGAGGAAGATGTGACCCTTTGAATAAAAAAATGATTTTCATTCAAAGTGTGTGGGAGATTGGGTTAAGCAAGTTTTAATTAAGTGTTTAGTTTAATTAATTTAGGTCTAGGGGGTAGGTAGGCTAGGGTAACTAATTAAATAATTGCTATTTAATCAACTAGGCTAGGTTTGGGTTGATTAGTAGTGTAGATTAATTAAATAAGTATGGTTTATTTAATTAATAAGGATTAGAGAGATGAACAAATTAACTAAATAAATATTAAGAATATTTATTTAATTAATGAGGGACAGTGTTGTAAGGTATAGTGATAAATTAAATGAATTAATTGATCACAAATGATTGATAAATGGTTAAGAGTAGATGATTAGGAATAAATTAATTAAATAAAATAAATTTATTTAATTAATAGGAGGGATAATTGGTGGTGTAGAGATATGAGAAATTGGTTTGCAGAGCAATTCAATTTCAGGTGTCTATAGTATGCTAGTAAGTTATGGGTGAACCTATAATATGAAGGAAAAAAGGGATTTACCATGGAAAGAGCACATGGATGCTTTGTGGGTGACTATGGTGGATCAAAGGCAAAAAATGGAAGACTCTAAAGGGATACACAATATTTTTACCACGGAGAAAAAACTAAACGTCAAGTTTATTAATTTTCATGCCACATAGGGTCATAAATTGGGTTATCAAATGTCGTTAGACTTGTCATGTATGCCTAATCAATTTTAGGCACTTACATATTAGCCCCTTGAGAAAGGCATCTCATAATACTAGGTAAATGTCACTTCCTAAATTTGGGTGTAGGGACCTTGAAACTTGCTAGTACTCACCTTAGCATTATTTCCCACATCTAGACCTTCAAACATAGGTTAAACAATTACATGTACTAAAATTATATTTAGGAATAAATTTTGAAATGCTAACATAAACAAAGTTACTTACCATTTTTACAAGGTTTAGAAATATTTTTCATTGGTGTGTGCTCCTTTCCCATCCATTTGAAGCCTACAAAATAAATACATCTACACAACTCAGTCACATTCATTGTACATAACTGGGAAACACGTTTAGCATAATCAAGAATAAGAGGATGCAAAAGTTTTGTGCAAGGTTCTAAAATATCCATGGGTTGCCTTGCACGGATCACCTACACATAAAACCAAGTCACGCAGAAGAGTTAAATCAATATATATATATATATGAAAAGTTAGGGTTTGGAAGGCTCATTTGTACTTAAGCGGTTAAGAGATTTTTGAGTTTTGAACAAATAGTGACAGATTAATATGAAATGAAATGAAAGTTTTTATTGACGTCCACAAGACCATGTAGTCTAAGGGACTCGAAGGCAAAATAGAATTGCACAAAACAAAAGAGCCAATTGGCAACCCCACTACTACATCTAGTTGCTCACTATTTCTTTACTAATCATCCTTCTTCTATTATGGATTATGCTTAGGTAATCTACCACTCTTACAATACTTGCCTCTTCAAACAAGGCCATTATTGCACGTATTTGATTTGGATGTCCTCGTATGCCTTACACTCCATGATGTGATGACATTTCGTTTCCACTAATCATGGGAAGAGACAACAAATCCTATCTGCCCACTCCTCTTTGGGCATCTTCCACCTTCTTGTTTCATACCTAAGATGATGTGAACTAGTTCTAAGTTGGGCCATTAACATTTTAGCTTTCCACTTGATATCTGCCCCTATATAGTACTTTTGCTCGTGGTCACATGCAGGGTTAAATTGTGTGACATAATACTCTCTTTTTTGCCTGAGTTGCCTATTCCACATGGTTGCTTTGACTTCCTCTCTTACATACTTTTTTTATTTCCACATTTGTGTTTGGGCATTCCTATATGTTAATGCCCCATTTGTTCATCCACTTGTCATTTTGCTTCATCCACGTATTCTTCATTCTAGTTAACTTTTCCTCTGCTACAATTTTGGGCCAACGGTGTCCCTCCATTTTCTCAATTCTCTTCAGATAACATAATAGTCAAGTTATCACCATTGCCTCAATTGAAAAAGCACCATTTTCTGCTAAGACAATCTCATATAGAATTGTGCTTTTTATTTTAAAACTGCTTGTGATTAGGTGCCTCTGTAATCTTTCTATTTGTCTCCATTTTGATGCCAACGTGATGCTGCCCCAAACTTTGCACCCATACAATACCACCAACGTAACTAGTAGCCCGAAAAAACTCTTCTTTGTTTTCTAATCCCATAGCTCAACTAATCTACATCTATTTTGGAGCATGTATAAAGCTTTCCATCCTCCTTGTATTCTTCTTGTCTTGCATGTCTCCCAACTGAGACGATTATAGAAATCAAGACCCAAATACTTTTATTCATTTACCACTTACATGGAGCTACCTTCAAACTCAAAAATTTATTTGTTTCTTAGTTCTTCTCGAGGTGAAGATTTAGGTGTGGAAGTAGTCAACAAAAAGATTTTGAGACACTAATCATAGATGTGGTAGACACACTTGCTCAAGTGGACCCATAAATACACATTTTTTTGAAAAACTATTGAATTCCCTAGTTTTTAATTCTCTCTAATCTAATAGTTATAGTTAATAAAAATTGGGACGAGTATAGTCAAAATGATCATAATTGGGTAATGAATAGGTGGGGTGTCTTTATTCTACCTTTTAGTGTACGATTGTATGCTTTTGAGTCAACGTTAGAGTTAAAGGGTTGGCTAATGAATCCACCGACTTCGAGCATGTTCATTAGTTCCCACAGTGTCAAATTGTTGTGGTGATTGGTCATTCGCAAGGTATGAAAGCCTATTTCCCCCCTATAAAAAAAGATGGACATAAAGAAAGAGGAGGAAAATTTTAATTTTGAGTCTAATTTTTATGGTTTCATGATTTCTTTGATTCTAATGGGTTTTATAATTTTTAGGGATTTTATGTGCTAACCTTATGCCACTACAAAATCCTTACCTAGTGAAATGACACTTATGGGCAAGTTTGGTTTGCAAGTGTTCTAGCTCAACTTTTAGATGTTAAAAAGACAATTTTTGGTAGGTAGCCTAGATTCCTTTTATTAGCCCATGCAATTGAATTTTTTTCCAACATTTCACTTATTAGAATGCTAAGAAAAATACTTTATGGTTCCCACACATTTAAGGTGAGTGGACGATCACCCTTTATGAGGTCTATCATGTTTTAGGAGTCCCTATTGATTGGATAGAACTTACTTTAGATGAGGTTGCCTCCAGTCATCAAAGGGTCAAATGGGCCACACATCTTGGAGACACACTTTAGTTCCAGTAGCTAGAAGGGTATTTAATTGACCTTAGTTCCATGATTAGCTATTTTGATTCTATGAAAGGCAATCGTAGGCTTGATTGCCACTAAATTATCTAGCAATAAGAAATTAAACATCCTTAAATTTATAGTTGATTTCCTGTTATATGCTAGGTTGAGCAAGGCAGGGTCTATGTATGGGGTGCAAACATTTTAGCTCAAACTTACCATGAATTATATTGAATTGTTCAATTATGAGCATATTCTTCAACTATATAGATTTGGTCATGGAATGGATACTTAAGTGAATTACTCCATATTAGAAGCGCACGCCCATCCAGGATGCCATGACACCCAAGAATGTTAGGTGGGTAGAGTTGGGCAAGTTCGATGTTGGGATGCTAACTATTGCAAGCTTGAGATATGTAGATATTATTGAGACCCATGCATTAGTATGCAAGGCTAGTGGCCTAGTGATTATGGAGTAGAGGATGGCCAATAGGTCAAGCTTGGGTTAAAGTATAACTCAATTGCTTCATCCAACTTTTGTTTGTGTGTGCTTTCATACTCCTTTAGTTGATCTAGAAGATTACATGTATTCATGGGTTGACACATAAACATACTTGCTCCTATTTATCATGCCACCTAAGAGATCTTGGCATTGTAGAGGGAGAACATAGGACTTCACATTGGCGTCAAGGTCCTGGGGAAATTGGTGGGATATAGAGCCAACCCTGGCTACTATACCCATTCACAGTCCTTGGGGGGCATAGGCAAAGGACACCAAGGTAGTCTTATAAAAGATCTCGGATTACAAAGAGGAGTCACCATTAAAGGAGTAGGATTCCCAGGCTCCATGGACTCAAGGATGACTTAGATCTTTTGAATGACAAATCATTAAATGCTTTATTGATACATTTTTTTACTACCCCTAGCATGACAAATTTTGCACATAGATATGTGAATGTATTACATCATTTTGATGTCTCATATGAGGGAGGCTTTTTGTGGACATTCACTTGATATAAATAGTCTCCGACTCTCTTTGGTTTAGCTCGTATATTTGTCATTGATGGACTTGGTGTATGCTACTTTCCATTTGCGTGCATGGATGATTTGGATTTAGCTTTTTTATTGTGTATATGTCTTTTCTTTTAGGATATATGCATATGTGGATGTACATGGATATACATATGGATGAAAAAAAATTAAATGTTTAAATAGTTTTACATATGAAAGGCTTTTATATTGCAGTAAGTTATTTATTTGATTACACACAAATATGTTTTAGAACAATTGTGACATGATCTTTCTATTTTTTTTCTCAGGGAAAGTTGCATGTTTACTATGACATTATCATATACGCGAAGCTTTTGAGACACATGATGCAAGGGAGATGTGTGGGAATGAAAAGTACAAAGAGGAAGCCCTGAAAAAAGATCACAATGGGTACCAAGAGATTAATCCTAATCTAGACCAACTACAAACTAATCATAGGTAACATAAGGTAGCTTCAACTTTATAGACCAACTACAAACTAATCATAGGTAACATAAGGTAGCTTCAACTTTATAGGCATTCCCTAGACTTAGACCATGGAGGGACAATAGGTCAAGCTTACGTTAAAGTAGAACTTAGTTGTTTCATCCAACTTTTGTGTGTGTGCTTTCATACTCCTTTTCTTTCCTTCTTTTTTTATTTGTTGTGCATGTGTGATTTAGATTTCAGTAGTATGGGACCCTCTTGACCTAACTTTATGCTACTAGAAAGAAGAAGGGGCTCATTGATACTAAGGGTTAGGTAAAGCAAGAAAGGGACCGTACACAACCAAATGGGTGCCTACCAACTTCTAAGACTTCCCCTTCATCAAGGATAATTAGCGATACCTATCTATGAGATTCTAGGTAATATTGTAGGCTTGGCTACTTGATGGGAGTGAAAATAGGGGATAACACTAGCTTGGATCCAAGGCCACCTTGGTTGTTTGCATTTTTGGCTTCCAAATGTTTTGCATCTTGGGTTTCTTCTGCATCGATCCTCTTTATGATCCCTCCTCTTGCATTTTAGACAAAAACACTTTGTTCTCCTCTATCTCTACAGATTGAATCCAATGCTTACCATCAGCACACATCATAATCTCCTTCGGGATCTGCCTAATCACAGCAAGTTGTAGTTTGCACATATAAATATGAATCTCCCTCCATTATATCAACATCAATATCCATATAATTAGGGTTCCCCCTGAGCGCCCGATTTTCTCCAGGCACTCCTCCGACCAGTATTCCATTGGCATATTATAAAGACGGATCCATAGAGGGCATTTCTATGTTGTCAAGTTTGCAGGATTGAATTTGGGAAACCACTTTTGCATATAGAGCAGATAATCCCCCATCTTCCAAAGTCTGCCTGCAGCATCTTCTCTCTGTCTTCCGAATACACAAAAACTGCTATAAAGAATCCCTTGGGAAGAAATTTGATAATTTCCTTAGTCTTCCAGTTCTCTGCAATCCAAGCCCTAATTTTCTTTCTATCTGTTTTTGGGCCAATGAATCGACATATGATCGCAAGTTCCTCCAGCATCGTAATATCCTCCATTGCCTCCTCAGATATGTCGATAGTTTGCATCTCCTTATGGCATTCTGCCTGGCAACCACTGCTAATCTCCTTACCTGCAACCCTTCCTCGCTTCTGCGCTCCTGCTCGCACATTGTTTGTATATATTTTTTGCTTTGTTATTGTTTTTGTGCCTTCTACCACTTTGTGCTTACATGATCCTTATCTAGCATTTATGGCTTCCCTTGTTTTGTTATCTCTAGCTAATGTGTTTCTCAATGATATATTTTTGCTATACTACATGCTTTAATGCTTTTTGCTATCTTGGACTGAAATGCAGAAGATTAAAACTGCAAAGTCGGTGGTCCCATAGGCTATTTTTAGTCTCGTGGACTTTAAAAGCTATTCATTCATTCATTCATGCTTTTATATTTCTCCTCTCCTCTAATTCCTTGCATGCTACATATGTCACTAACGTTCCTTTGTGAACTATGTTTTAGAGTGACATGCTCATATTAATTCCCATGTCCAAGAGAGCTTTTATTAGATCCATCTATGTTGTAACAATCTTCCACATAGTTAGAGCTTTGTGTCACTCTTCAATATAGTTAAAATGTCTTACCCTTCTCTCTCCGCTTTCACTATTCTCGAAGATATCTTCTTTCAAGCAAGTTGTAATAAGTGCTTATTTAAAAATATATAAGATAAGATACTCATTGCATGTTATTTGTTATTTTGCAAGTTCTAATGGAGCATTTAAGACAAGAAGAATTTGAGAATGATCTATAACTTTATATAGATCAATATCCTTTAAGTGTTTGAAAAAAAATTCCATATTGATTGCTTGTTTTACTTTGACATGCATTCGCTTAGTAGTTTGCGTGCATATTAAAGTAGGGGCAGACAATAACAGTGAAAATTACATACCTATGGTCTTTTCCCTTATATTTTTTGTTCCACTTTGATTAAGATGGACCATAAATGCAATAATTAGCTTGGTATATTCTTGTGTGAATTTGGCTCATTACATCACACATCTTGATCCCCAGATTCCCATTCTCAATCCCTAGACCTATTTTTCATCACCTTGTATTAGATTTGTAGGTGCAAATTTGACCTAGTTCACTTTTGCACTCACAAATATGATTTCCAAACTTTTAAAATTTAAAATCCAATTTTTTGCCTTGCTGACTACTTCTCTATGCATTGTGAGTTGACTTAATGCATGATGTGTTGATTTGTGTGCTTGGTTGTTGTATTTATGGATATTTAGTCATTCATTTGAAATCACTTAGGAATCTATTGAGCACATCAAGAGTTTGATTTTACAAAATGAATAAGAAGAATCTAACATTTTCAAAGCATTGCATTAGCATCTTCTTAGGCTATTGCACATTTGCTTGTTGTCTTTGATCTTTCACTTAAAGTCATGAAGTCAGTCCATTACGGGTTTGACCTAAGAGAACTTGACCCTTGCAATTTGATAGATTCCCTAAATGCATCTATAAACATTGATTGTCCTTACACATAACCATACATAAAAAATTAGGGCGAGTTAACTACAACAATACACATTTTGCCAGTTTAGATAGATGAGTTTTGATTCAGGTTCACATGTAGGTTTAGATCTACAATCGTAGAGGTTAGGTCCACACTAGCATAGGCAATCCTTAGTGAACAAACAATCAATTTGCAAAGTATGGGATCTTCATCTAAGCTAACCCTAAAATTCAAAAACATTGGTGATTAATTTATTGACGTGTGTTACCACACATTTAGTTTATTTCAATTTCCACAATTAATTTAATATTTAATATTTCTAGCCTCAACTCTATTATCTCTATTAATTATTATTTAATTAACTTTTTTTAATGGTAAGTGCTACCAAGTATGGGGGTAGCTCCCTATATTGATATAACAAAAAAGAGTTACATAGAGAAGTTGAGGCAATACAGTTAATGGTATAGGTACCCAATGCCTTCAGCTATTTCCACCAGCCTAGCTATTACATTTTGCTCAATCAGCTCAGGATTGGCCTTAAGGAAATTCATAAATTCTCCAATATTATATTCTTTCTCCACACCCTTCTTGAACAGAGACCATGCCTTGTGGAGATTTACCTTCTTCTCCTCGTTCAAACTAAAAGTGCCAAGTGTGAAACCTTGTTCAGGCTAAACAGTGACTCCATCCATGGCTGCCATGACCATTTCTGCCAGTTCAGGCCAGATGAACTACCTTGTTGCTCTCACTCCCCACAATCTTGCTCCCACCACCTGCACATAGTTTTGGAAGAAGTGTTCCAGAACCTAGTCATCATGTGTGTGCCCTCTAGCCCAGAAATTGAACCCCACTACCTTCTTCATAGCCTCTTTCTCCTTCTTCGACACCTTGCTGAAGAGATAGGCAATCTGTTTGTCGCTAGATTCATTCTCATTATATCTGCAAGCAACTCCAAACTATGACACCATGCCTTCAACAACCTTCAACTGTTGTTGGACAACCGCTGGTTTCCTATAAATAATCTTCATTTGACAACCGCTGGTTTCCTATAAATAATCTTCATTTCTTCCAGCTCTAGTCTTGAGTCGATTAAGATAGATTTAGCAAATCTATCCAATCCCAAGGCATCTAAAACGGGCAAAGAGGATTTTGCCACTTTTGGACCTAGACTGTATTCGATAGTACCACTACAACTAACCAGTCCACCGTCGTCGTTCATACTCCTTACCTAATTCATCCTTCGAATCCCAAAGTTTGATCTTTCTGACAACTCTTTCTTTTCAAGTTCCATCCAACTGGGAGATCTAGAGATTCATTGTCCAATTGTTTTTCAAACATTCTCGTAGTTCCAATGGGATTGATTTGGCATCGAATTTCTCTCTGTCAAACAAAGGTGAAGAAGAAGCACCTAAGTTAGCCAGAAAGTCTGTCGTAGAATTAGCTTCCCGATAAATATGACAAATGGTATAATTTTTCAGACTTGCCAAGCTTTGTTTGATTTTGTCCAACCACCTTTGCAATTTCCAATTCTGCATGGACATCTTCCACACCGCATTGATGCAAATCATAGAATCTCCTTTGATATCTACTTTGTTTATTCCTTTCTCAATACATAGCTTGATTCCACAAGCTAGAGCTTCCATTGCCGCCTCGTTATTAGTAGTCACATCCATATTCTTTGCCATTACACGCACACTCACTGGACCCATTTCTAAGTATGCATCCAATTCTAGACAATCCCATATTTCCTTTTGAGGCACCATTGAAATTAAGTTTGAAGCGACCTCCAAAGGGTGGGACTCATTTAGCATCTGCCTTGTCATTCAATACCTGAGGGGGATCCAAACATGGTGGCTTGAGTGCAGGCCATTTCTTTTGTAATTCGCTATCCCAACTTGTGAATTTTGTGCCTTTTGATCGTTCTTGCTTTGCATTTACTATCTCACAAATTCCTGTTTCGATCTTTTTTCTAACCTCCTTTACTGATAAACTGGACTCTTGGAACACTCTTCAATTTCTTTCCTTCCACAACTACCATACCACCATTGAAGGGGTTGCCAACCATACATTTGTCCATTCACAATTTTTCTTCTCAGATAGCCAACTAAGAATGAACTCCAGCAAGTCATTATGGCTAGAAGTTGACCACCCAAGAGATTGGAGGAGTCAATCCCAACATTTGGAGGCAAACTAACAATTTAACAATAAATGATTTGTTGTTTCCTCATCCATGCTACATAAAGGGCATATACTAGGACCTTGAATTCCTATCGAGGGAAGTCTGTCACCCGAGAGAATCCGTTTATGGAGCGTTGTCCACAGAAAGGCCCCCGCCTTAGGCAAAATCCCATCTTTCCAACATAGCTTCACCAGCCATTCCCTACTCGCTCCTTCAACACACTAAATTTCATAACCTAGCTTGATTGAGTACTCGCCTAATTTAGATCCGAACCAAATTATTTCGTCTTCTAATTTTGATTGCAATATTTTCCTTGGTTCTAGCAGCTTGGTGAAAAGCAAAATGTCCGTCTGGGGAATATCTAGGAGCTCCCATCGAATCCATTCGACCTTACCTAAAGATCCTATCACTGTCAAATCAAAATAATTAGCCACCTCCTTACCTTGCTTGCCTATCAGCCCTTCCAGCCACTCCTTATTACCAAAAGTCTTTGCCAATGCTTCGTGTCCGTTCCAAGAATCATACTAGAAATCTGCTTTGCGTCCATTACCAACTTTCCAAATTAGGTGGTCGGTGATTACATCTCTGCTGTTCCAAATAGATTTCCAGATTGTTGAACCACCATTCAAATTTGCCATAGTTAGGATCATGTTAGGTTCTTCATTGTCCAGATACTTTTTCCGCATAATTTTGCACCGTTGTCTATTAGGATTTTGATAGATGCACTAGCTAAGCTTAGCTCCTAGAGCTTGGTTTTGCAACTCCAATTTCCTTATTCCCGCTCCACCTTCTTGCTTACTTTGACATGTAGTGTTCCAATTGATTAATGAAAATTGTTTCTCCTCTTTAGCTCCTTCCCATAGGAATTTCTTCAAGAAATCTTCTGTTTCACTGACTGCCTTGTTGGTCATGCCAAAACATGACATCATGTAGATTGGAATCGCGAATAGGACCGATTTGATCATGAGGATCGGCCCTGCCAAAGAAAGCCACTTTGATTTCCACGCTTCCGCCTTGGATCTGCATCTTGCTATCATTTTTTGCCAGTGGTTTGTTTTGCCCGCACCTTGAAAAAGAGGAACTCCTAGATGCTTGGTGGGGAGGGACAACACTTTGAAGCCTATGATATTTGCTACCTTCCTTCGGACCCCAATTTTTGTGTGGAAGAAATAGATTTCTAACTTGTCCTTATTGAATGCCTTATCTGACATTTCAACATACATCTCCAGTGCTTCCTTTATGGTATTTGCTTCTCTTTCCGTTGCTTCGCCATACAATATCGTGTCATCCGCAAATTGAGGATGTGTGACAGGTTCCAGGTCTTCAACCACCAACACTCCTTTCCAAAGTCCTACCATCCTTAGCCTCCTAAAATGTCTCCCCATGGCTTCTGCCATTATCACAAATAAGAAAGGAAAAATCGGATCCCCTTGGCGCAATCCATTGCTTGCATTGAAGAAGCCACATACTGATCCATTAACTAAAACTGAATACCGAGGAGTGGAAATGTAGAAGCGGACCATTTGCAACCAGTGAGAAGAAAAACCAAACCTTTCCATGACTGCTAAGAGAAAATCCAAGCGAGCTCAATCGTAAGCTTTGCTCACATCAAGTTTTATAACCATGCTTTTGATTTTGTCCTTTCAGATTGTATGCAATGTTTTAGCCACTATGATGATACTATCAAAGATTTCTCTTCCTGGCATGAATCTGTTTTGTTCTTCAGAGATTACCTTCCCCAAAATTTGCTTCAGTCTATTCACTAGGGCTTTTGAAATTATTTTATATTATATCATATTGCATCGAGCAATTGGCCTATAATCTGCAAAGGATGAGCATTCATTCTTCTTTAGAATTAAAACAATCACCGTGTTGTTGAAGTCCCTGACAAATCTTTTCTTTTTCTGAAATTCCTCTACTACTTCTAAGATTTCTGGCCCCATAAAACTCCAACCGTTCTGGAAAAACTTGGCTGTCAACCCGTTTAGATTTCATTATCCTTCTTCTTCAGACATTTTGGAATACAAGATAAGAAGTTATCATCCAGTTTCCACTCCGCTTGATCATTTCCAGCTAGTAAGGCTTCAAAGAAACTAACAGCTTTCTTTTCTATTCCTCCCCACTCTCATACCTTTGATCTATCCTTCTCAACTATTCTTTTGATGCGATTCATACTTCTTCGGGCTTTTGCTGAATTATGGAAGAATTTTGTATTTGCATCGCCTTCCTTAAGCCATATTTCCCTTGCTTTGTCCTTCCAAAACAATTATTCTCTTGCAGGCAACTCTAAATGCTTTGCTTTTAATTCCTTTTCCAACTGATATTCGTACGCAGACATACCTGCTATGATAACATGATTGTTTAAGTTTTCCAACTCCTTTTCTACTGTTTCCTTTTCTTTGAAAATATTACCGAACACATCTCTGTTCCAAACTTTTAACTTGCTCTTTATGTTTGTCAGCTTCTTAGCAAAACGGAAGCTAACCGTCCCTTTTGAACTTGTCTGTCCACCAACACTTCAAAATTTTGATCAAATTTTGGTCTCTCCACCACATGGACTCAAACTTGAAATAACTCTTCTTTGGTTTCTCACTTAGACACAGATTTAGGCTTACCAGGTAGTGATCCGACACAACCAGAGGGAGAATACTGGTTTCGTGGTAATACTCCGCACTTAACCACCCTTCACTGACAAAGAATTTGTCCAAGCGTTCTGCTATATTGGTGAATCCAGATCTACGATTTGTCCATGTAAAGGTGCCAATTTTGGAAATGTAATCAACCACCTGTAAGGATCTGACAAAGTCTCTGAAATCTATCATTGCTTTTGTTTCTTTCCTCAAACTTCCAATTTTCTCCTTCAGGTCCAAGATTGTGTTGAAGTCTCCACCCAATATCATTTTATTATCCACAACAAGAGTTGCCCTTTCTTTTCTTTTAGTCCATACAGTCACCTTATCCTAAGATTTGATAGGCCCATACACATTAAATAGATGAACGCACCAGACACTTGTATTTAATTTTTACCTCATACATCATCCAATTTGCATGCTCTTCACAAATTTTAACATTAATACTGTTTGGTGACCATAGAACTCCTAGGCCTCCCACAGTTCCTGAAGTGTCCAAAAAATAACCAGCCCACTTCTTACAATACCTAGTGAATTTGGCTCCTTCCTCTTGGCTTATTTTTGTTTCTTGCAAGAGAATAATATCCATTGACAATTTTTCAAGTTGATGCTTGACCAAGCATCACTTGTCAGGGGCATTTAAGCCCCTGACATTCCATGTGAGGATCTTCACTATTCTTCAAGGGAGCTCTTTGCTCCCTTGGATAGCCAGAAATCCTTAATACTCAAAAGACCTTTCTCTAGTGCCTCTTCCTCCCGCTTTTGCTTATTCGACTTCCTTCCCTTCCCTTTTTTTGCTCAGCAAAGGATTTTCGCCACCATTTGGCTGATGTGGTAGGGGTCTATGATACCTAGCTCTTCCTCTTCTGAATGACAATCCTTCGACAGAGCCTCCTCCTGATCAAAAACCATACCTTCCTGAAGGGGAGCTACTTCATCTGATCCCTTATCTATCAAGGCCAATTTTTCCATCAATACTCCAGAAGTCCGTTCCCCTTCCATAGGCCTAGGGCAAGTCTCAAAGTCTTTAATCTGAAGCTCCTGATCTTGAGGCTCAGTATCTTTGAGCATTTTTAAGGAAGTTGGCACAACTTCCTTGTGTCTCTCTTCTTGCTTTGTCTTTGTGCCAACCGCAGGGACCGTGGTGGTTGTTGGATCTTTGGCGATCGTCTGAGGGCACCAAATCGATCTCATCTTCTGAGGCCTTTTACATGAGTTCACTGCATGTTTCCTGCTGCCACATCTTGAGCAATAGAATCTATCCTCTTCCACATCCACTTGAATACATCTGTGATGACCATCTACACATAATTGAATTTCTTTCAGAGCCCTAGAAATTGCCGCAATTTGGAACCTTGCGTAGAGATATGAGTCTCCTTCAATTGTTTCTGAATCAACATCCATCAAAGTTCCCAAGGTCCTTCCTATCTTTTCTATGTAATCACCTACCCGATATTCCAAAAGGAGATTGTAGAGTCAAATCTAGATTGGCTTATCACATGGATCTGTCTTTACTGGATCAAAATTGGGTCTCCATATTTGCATGTAGATCAGCCTTCCCTTTATCATCCAGAGATCTCCTTGTAGGATTTGTTCTCTATCTTCTAGCGAGGTGAAGATCACAATAAAGAATGCCTTCGGCAAAAATTTAACAATAGCCATCTTCTTCCAGCCAAGCCCTAATCATTTTTCCATCCTACTTTGGCCCAATTATCCGACAAATTATCGCCAAGTCTCCCAGCATTAGCTGATCCTCCTGTGCTTCCTTTGAAAGATCGATTGTCATAATTCGATCATGCTCTACCTTTAGACATGACTTGATTCCTGGGATGTCTTCTTTCCCTTCTTTGTCTTCCTCCTGCTTTGCTAAATTTCACGCTTCAGGAGCTCACTCCATTTTTACCTATAGGCATTATTTAATTAACTTAAATAAAATCGAAGAAAAACATTTTAATTTTTTTTTTCTATTATCTTCATATGAGGAAACAATATTCAATTCTCCATGATTAGGTATTAGGCTTTTTATATGTGGGATTTCACTTAACCGGAAAGTTGTCTCACACTGGAAACTTTTCTAAACTCGTCAGTTTTTCTCATGCCTGAGAAAAAACCATGTTAGAAAAAGTCTCATGTTGTTGAAATGTCCCCTATCAGATACTTTGAAAATGGTTGAAAGCAAATAACTTAGGCGAGCACATCGAATTGCAAGATTTGAGGTGAATTGAAGGGGAGTGCGAACAGAAAACAAAAAAAATTGCCTTCTAGGAATCGATCCAAGCCCGTGGAGGAAATATTTTTTTAAAAGGTATTTGCATCAGTTCTTTGTTTTTCTAGCACAAAAACTAAAATCTATTTGCTACCATTTCATTAAGCACATAAAACTAAAACCCCATTACTGTAAGAATCAGAAAAACAATCCCAAGAAAGAAGCATGCAACACGCTAAGAAATTGATTTCCAGCCCTTGTGATGTCCTCCTTTCAAGGTTCTCCACATCCTCACAGCCACATAGCCCACAACAATTCCAAGCATAAGGTAGAAAAACACCATGCCAATAATGAGAGCTCCTCGAGATGCTAGAGACATAAAACCAAAAGTAGCAAATAAAATAGTCATTACAACCATACCTAGTATCTGCAGTTCATCCCCCACCATAATGCAGAGGAGTTGTGAATGAGCAGGAGCTCCGAAAAAATCACCCACAACAAGATTCCATCCATAAAGTTCTTCATTCATTTGGGCTTGAGCTTCCCAATCCAGCTCTTCATAATGAGTCAGATCGCGCCTGACAGTATGGAGGAAGATCACAAGAACTATACCAACAAAGAAAGCAATGACCAACATATTAAGCTTCGCCATAATCTTTCCATTATGATCAACTGATATTAGGTATGTAATCTTACTTCCAGGGGAACATTTTTCAACATCAGGCAACCATGCTCTATGTGATTCCACCTCATTAGAGGACAAGCCCAAAAGCTTCACTCAATGCTTCTCAAATTCACCAATGTAGTTCATAATCCTTCCAAGCTCGGTAGTACAGACTGGTGTAAAATCATCTGACCCAAAAAAAGAATGAAGGCATGAGTAAAATAAAAAACATAGAAACAAAATGATATATTAAAGAGTTTTGAGAACTGACGAGGGTGTGAGAAGATAATGGCCCAACTGTCCCCAATGTAGTCAGAGAGCCTAATGTGTCCATGAGTGGAGTCTGCCTCCATATTAAAAATTTTGTCTCCCAAGGCAACTCCTAGTATTTTCTGTTTCACAAAAAAAAGTTACAGTCTACTACTTCAAGCACAAAGATTTATGCCCAAACCTTACTGCATATGGTGAAAGAAAATGGAGGGGTATATATAATAGTTAAGGGGCTAATAACACACTTGGAATTGTGTGTCATATGCATGGTTGCAATGTGACACCGAGCACTAAACATGTGGCAGATTATGTATTTCACTCGTTTGCCCCCATACTCCATCTTCCCAAGCGTGGATTCTAGACGTTAACTGAATCCATGCCTTATTATCTGAGCTCCATTAGTTCACGCCCCCCAAAAAGAAAAGAACCTATATTTTGAGCTTCTTTAGTGAACTTCAATATAATACAAAAAAATATAATTAAAAAAATTGAAAATAATAATAAAAAAATATTTCTTTATTTTAATAACACAAAAATGCCTTTCTCTATAATTATTAGATGAACTCGCTGCAAAAGTCTAACAATTTACAAGTATTTTAGGCATTCATCACATTGATTCCTCCTATTTCTTCAATTCCTCCCAATCTTCTTAACTTTCTGCGAACTTCCTATCCGCAAATCCCTTAGACCCCTAAGTTGCTTCTAGTAACATAGAATGAACTTTTAGTGTGGGTTGCATTTAATCAAAGACCACTAATTCATTGCAAATGAAATGCATAGGTGATCTTAATTTGGTCAAAATGGACTTGATATCTAAACTCGGGTTTCTCATGGTATTTGCTTTAACCCTCAAACCCGCGCAAACCCTAACCCCATCCAAACCCTAAATACCTCTAGTTCATAACCCTGACATTTAGCTTAGTGAAATTTTTTGTTGGCAGAGGAGAGAATTTGGATTTGAAGAGAGGAAGCGCCGTCTCCAAGTCCCGAGCTAATCAACTCAGCGAAGATGAAGGTTTTTATTTTTGCTTGAATTTTTTTGTTTTCAAGCTGTGTGTATTCACATTTGCTGTAACTTATTTGTTTTTTTGGCTTTGTTTTAATGGGGCTGAATGCAGTTCAATATAGCAAATCCCACTACTGGATGCCAGAAGAAGCTCGAGATCGATGACGACCAAAAGCTGTGAGTATTCGTTATTTTTTTGGTCCTTTTGGTTTTCAAAAAATTCCTTTAGGTTCACTAATGGATCTTGCAGTGTATTGCTAGGGTTTAAAATCAAATAAATGAATGTTCAAGGGTTTTACGCTCGTTGATTTGGTTAAACACTGGACAAAATCGATTGTACCCATTCGCTTCAAAAAATCAGTTTTCACTCTTTCCGATCGATAACTTGTAGAAGGATTAAATGTGTATTTAAATTGCATTGTTAGGGTTTGTAGTCACCATAAACACAATTAAAGAATTTTTGTGAGCCTATACGGTTTAACTTCGGCTGAAGTTGACTATTTTTAGTTTTCACGTAAGAAATGTTTTTTGTTCGGTGGTTATTGAGATTGGATCGTTTGTACAAGTGGTCTGGCCTTGTTAGTAAGAAAATTATATATTCTGTGGTCATGAGGACGTTTTTCAGTGGAGCCATTAGGTGTATTGGACCGAATTCGAAAAATAAGAGAAATAGCATCAGTCTGTTAGTTGATCTTATCTGAAAGAGGAGTGAAATTCGCGACTCATTTTCATCCAATGGATACAAAGCCTATGAGAGGCGGATGGAGCAATTTAACATTGAGATCTGTGAAGGCAAATACATGAATTCAAAATTTCATTGGTAACATTCAATGTTCAAGGGTTTATTGGATAAGTGATATATCATATATATTTTTATGCTCTGATTGTCTTCTGCACCGTGCTGGGAGCAAAGGGATACAAATTTTGAACAATATATGTAAGGCACAATAAATTTTAACTTGTTTGATATTTCCTCAAAAGGAGTCATCAATCCCCATGAGGCCTGGTCAATAGGCTGCGATTGAAAAGTTGACATTCAACTGTTTTTATTTCTGGTAATTGATTACTTTGGAATGTTTACACCTAGATTTCTCCCTTACTAATACGTCATATTGACATTAAATTGCAAAACTGTGAATGCTGTGAAGGTGTCTCACTTCCTTGCAACAAATGTTCTTCAATAATTGAGTCAGTTTAGGAGTAATGTGCCTTGTGTGGGAGCTGGTCATCAATGTGTCATCTTGACTAATCTTTACTCACAGGTATAGTAAAAATATCAAGTTGGAAAATGTTACTCTTGGCCTGTAAATAGTGTAATCCTCTTAGAAGTTAAATACTGGATGAACATGCGATTTCGTACTCTTAGATACTAGGTATACACATCTATTTCACGGATTTGGTGTTTTTTGCCATTTTTTGTCTTAAGTTTATTGTATTCTATTTAAAACTATTGCAAGGTTATCTCTTTGATATGGTAGTTTTTGCCCATGTTTTACTAGGTTTTTTAAGCTAAAAATTACAATATTATGCCGTGAAAAGCTACATACAGTACCGTTCAAGTCTAGGGATTCAAAATGTCCTGCAATGAAAGTTATATATAGTCATACAGAGAAATTATTGACACCATAAATTATGAATATCGAACATGGTAGCATGTATGATTCATTGACATTCTTTCCAAATTGTGATGTTTGAATGTATCCGGGTTGGATCCAGAGGCCTGGGGTAGGACCCTGGATGAACTCAGGGAGGTAGTGACTGGGACCAAAAAAAATGATTTTGTAAAATTTTAATGAAAAGCAAAAAAATAGAAAACCCTAACCTCAATTAACAAAATTCCTTAGTCTTGATTGAGGATGAGGAGCATGAGGCTGCTTCACAGCATCATTTGCATGGTGCAGCTAGTGTGAGTTGCACTGACACTGTCTGTCCTTTCAACAAATTGACTAATGATATTATTGCTCTCAGTGAAGAGATATGATGATTTCTATTGATTTTACATGTGCAGTTCGACTAATATTAATCATTTTGATTTATCTTTAGCATTTGCCAATTTACATAAAAAATCTTGAACCACCTTAACCTACCTCCAAATTGGCAACATAGAGGTAATGTAATGCACATGACCAAATTTAACTGTAATTCTGAACATGGAAATTAAGATATTAGTTGAAACAGAAGATGTAACAAATAGCATATTGGCTATTTGAAACATCTAACTTTGACCACATGATAAAGAGTTTGTGTTTTGTAGAAGCAAAAGCTTATTTTCAAGCAACCTCTATTCACAACATAATCGGGAAGTGCAAAACCACAAAATTGTGTTGCTTGTCAAAAATAATATGTTCATCAATATAAGTGTGACAAAAATTCTACATGCTTGATAAAGTTTGTAGTGTCATTATGCTTCACTTTATCAGATAACCGATTGATTCTCTTGACGAATCCCACTGCCTTTTTTTATGACGAAAAGGATCTCTGGGAATGATTTGTTTGGCACCCCTATTATTGTCAGGGTTGGTCTTTGGAGCATAGACCAAAGATAGGTGGTTTAGAGCAAAGGGCTAATGTTAACCGATTGATTCTCTTGATGAATCCCACTGCCTTTTTTTTATGACGAAAAAAGATCTCTGGGAATGATTTGTTTGGCACCCCTATTATTGTCAGGGTTGGTCTTTGGAGCATTGACCAAAGATAGGTGGTTTAGAGCAAAGGGCAAATGTTCTTTCTTTCCTTTTAGGTTTATGTGTGTTGAAGATAAACTGAGACACATGTATATAAAGATTTTTGAAATGCCAAAGAAACGAGCTAAAGTGGTAATTGTTAGGTTTTTTATATTGGAGACCTGTATTCAGATCCTGGGGAGGCATAATACATTCTTAAAATGGGCAAAATGTTGAATGTTGCAACTTGAATCAGGTAAACTACCATATCCAATTTTTGATGTGGCGAACCCCAACAGATGAAGCCAGGTGCAATTCCTGGGTGAATTTGATGGAAGAGATGCAACTTGGTTTTGGCATCTAAGCTGAACACTCTGCAAGGAGAGTTGGCTGATAAAAAGGATTTTTGAACACACTTTAAAATGACCATCTTTGGCCTATGCGATGGTTGTTGTTTCTTAACATGTTTCTCCCTCTCCGAGTGCCTAGAGATTTAAATTCTCTCAAACAGGAGAAATGAACAGTATTGGATTCATCAATTGTTTTAGGGAAATGCAATAAGCAAAAGTCCTGATTGCATGAGAGCACTTGAACTCAAGGTCATGAGCCAAAGGGGAGAGAACTGAGTGATAACTAGCATACCTATCTTAGATAAATCTATGTAAATACACCGATAGATATCCTTTTGGAGGTGCCTATTCCATTTATATAGCATGAATTTATTTAAAAATAGGCACCTTGAAAAGGATATTTGTTGGTGTCTTTTATATAGATTTATCTATGTTTTACGGCGTTTCGGGGACGGGGACGGTAGGGGACGTGTTTCGGGGATGGCAGTCTGAGGGCCAATTTCTGGGGACGGCAGGGGATGGCGATATATGAATTTTTCAAAATATATATATATATATAAGAATTTTTCAAAATATCAATATGAAATAGAGATATCATATATCATATATGTTAATAACTTAACAACAATATCAATATGTGAATAAATCATGACAGCAGTAGTGTAACATACTAACAGCAGTATAAACTATAAACTAAATTTTTTACTGGCCTTGCCACTTGAAAACAACACTTGAACTTTTTGATCATTTCCTCTTTTTCCATGGGCGGCTTTCATAATGCTGTTGCCACTTTACATCAAACTTGGCAGAGATTTAGCTTGCCTTTGCCAAGACAAAGTGTGCCACTTTGTCACCTTGGATTCTTACTTAGCTTGAGTGCACTTTCCTTAGGTGATTTCTGCATTATATGCCCTTAGGTGGAGATTTCTAGTGGCCAAGCCACCAAAATGTGCAGTTTGTTCTGACTTAATTTCTTTGATGATACCTTGGTGAGTTTCCATAAGCTCTTTTCTGACTTTTAGATGCTACAATCTAATGGCTTTTACCATGAATAAATGTGCCTTATGCCCTTGCTATCTCATGACTCGGCTAGGACTCGGCAAAGAAGAAACCCGTAGTTTTACAAAAAAACAAAAAGAAATTAATGCATTTAGAGAACATAAGAGCCATAATTCAAACATTACACTTGTCATATGATCTAGGGCATGTGTATACTTGGTGTTCTGGGTTGCAGCCCTCAGTTGTTTGTACATAGATCCTGAAAATGACTAAGTCTGGTACCCTGATATCCTGAAAATCCTGAAAAATTGACTAAGTCTGAAATCTGGTGGATCCTCTAAATTCTAGAATCTGCATGTTAAATCCGGTGAATCTGAGACTTATCTCAAACATCCTGAAAGGTATATTGAAAAATATTTGAAGTATATACTTAAATATATTTTTCAATATACCTAACCCTGGGCGTTTAAGTGGCAGAAAAGTTTATAGAGGGGGCGTCCCGGGGACGTTTTAGACGTCCCCGGCCGTCCCGGAATTCAGTTTCTGCCGTCCCCGGGTTTTTTTGCACGTCCCAAGGACGTTTCCTGTTTTTTCATTTTTTGGGGGACGCCTAGGGGACGTACCCTGCCGTCCCCCCGTCCCGGAAACGCCATAGGGGACGGGGACGGGGCTGGAGGAGGTGGGGACGCGCCCTCGTGTAACACAGAGATTTATCTAAGATAGGTATGCTAGGAGCATCTGCAGTTGTAACATGCTAACAACATTATTTTAAAGTAATAATAAACCAATAAACATTAAAAGAACTGCTTACCTTTTCTAATTATTTTCTACTTCAATTTGTCTTTTGCAAATTTATTTTCCTTCTATTTTATTTTATTTGATTTGGTTTCTTTTATTTTTTATTGTGTAACTACATGTTCTACTTGCATTATTTATTTTATCATGTTGGCTATAGTGTATTATTGTTATTTATGTAATTCATTTAAGCTTCTTTTATTTTTTATTGTGTATATGTTCTACTTGCGTTAATTTTTATAATGTCGGCTATAGTATATTATTGTTACTTATATAATTCATTTAACTTGCATTTGTATTATTTATTAGTTTATTACTGTTTTTTTTTTTTATTCATGGGTAAACGCTTTTGACCGGAGCTATGAACCGGTTACAATTATCAGGTGGGCAGGGGGGAGACTGGACCTCGTGACCATCTTTACCGCAACGGAATTACTTAGCCAATCGAGCCAGGGCCCCTGCCCGAGTTTATTACTGTTACTTATGTGATATATTTAATTTAGTTTTATTTGTATTTTTTTTTATTATGTAGGCTGTAGTTTATTATTACTAGTTATTTAGTTATTTGAACTCAATGTCACGAGGCAAGGGGGAGAGAGTTGAGTGATAATAACAACACAAAAGATAGGGGGAGGGAGCATGTATGTTTTGTACTCTTCTCAATAGGGAGGCAGTAGAACAAAGAACCATCTCATCCTTATGCATGATGGATAAAAGAATCAGCAGATGCTGTCTATAATAATGGAGCTTTAATTGGGTTTGATACCCTGATATTCTCATTCATTGTGTGCTTAACTCTGTACAGCAAGTAATTATAGGAACTGATTACACCAGTTATAAAGGATATAGAAGATGTTGGCAATGTTATGGTGCAACTGCATATTTTTACAATGCATTTTTTTTTTGTTATCAAGGTATTTCATGAAACTCTGGCGATCAATGTCAGCCATGCTCCAACTTGTCACCTATGATGGAAGTCACAAGAACTAAAGGGGAAGCAAAGCGTCTCCCTTTTGCTAGAAATCTACAATTCAGTTC
The DNA here is from genome assembly GCA_027924645.1 of Cunninghamia lanceolata. Taxonomy (NCBI): domain Eukaryota; kingdom Viridiplantae; phylum Streptophyta; class Pinopsida; order Cupressales; family Cupressaceae; genus Cunninghamia; species Cunninghamia lanceolata. The sequence goes on along the minus strand of BSBN01000303.1, from coordinate 7,603,244 downwards.
ATTTTCTTTTTAACAAGAGCATATGTAGGATTGCCTAGTTTCCCTGGGTGGATATGATAACACTAATTAGGGTAGCAAGATGCCAGTTGTCGATGTTATGGCTAGGAGCTTGTCTCCATTGTTGTGCTGTAAAACCCTCAAAATTTCAGTCTTGTGAGGCCCAATTTGATTCTCTTGGCTTTGTCTACATTGCTTTGAGAATCCCAAGGATCATGGCATCATACTTAATGAGCATGTCTCTGTTGTGGTGACCATTTACTCCTGATCCGGCCTAAGCTAGATTTAATTTGCATCTATGACTTATTACTACAGGGTATATGAGGTTTCCTTAGGACTTCCTTTATTTCTATTCCTATAATTAGGGAATTAGTAGTAAATTATAAGACATTTGATAGTATTTTATCAATCAGCTAGGGGCATTATATGTTTGCATGAGTCCAAATTGATGAATGTATAAATGTGCACGTATATAACAGGCTGTATCATAAGAATTTTGATGATGAGGGTGGGATATTTTTACATATTATTGATTTGGTAGATTTTCATGTGTTCTGTGAGAACTATGGTTTTCATGCATGGGTTTGTGGCAATTCTGTTTTTAGTTTTATTTCTAGTTGCCGCTATATATGTAACTGCACCAATGCAGTTTCATGGATTGCCGCGGTGGAGGTAGGCGGTCACCATTTACCTAATACACAGGGTCAGGAGAGGTGTAGATGATGTGTATCTAAATGGCTACTAGAATGTTTTTTAATGTAGCATTGAGCTTAATATTTTTTTTTTGAGTCTTGGATATGTATGTAAGAGACTATTTTGGTCAATGGATTGGTGTCAAATTTGTTCAACGAGTTATTTAACTTTTACTCGGTAGTTATTCAAATTTAGGGTCATGAAAAAAAATTTGCTCGTGATACAGGGATTTGTCTCCATTCTGTTTAATATTATGTCTTTTCTGGATATATCTGAAACATTAGACTTTAGATATCATTTACATGTGACAAGGTTTTGGATACCGTTCAAAGTGTTATATACCATTTACATATAAAATGGGTTTGGACAATTTCAGAGGATGTGTAACTAAATGGGTATCATATTCTTAATATTATCTGAAGCTTGAACAAAGCCTTGTTCTTTTGGTTTTGTGTATCAACAGGCGTGCCTTTTTTGACAAGAGACTTTCACAGGAGGTTATCGGTGATTCCCTGGGAGATGTATGTACCAGTTATTTGGCTATTGTTATGAACAGCAAATCTTTGGCTTCTATTAGTGTTTTTATGATTTCTCATGCCTGTTTCTTGCAATTTTCAGGAGTTCAAGGGATATGTCTTCAAGATTATGGGAGGATGTGATAAGCAGGGGTTTCCAATGAAACAGGGAGTTCTTACTCCAGGCCGTGTCAGGCTCCTTATGCACCGAGGTGAAGTTCTAGTTTCAAGTTCTCTATTTATGTAGTTCACATTGTTGATTCATACCGACAATCTGATGGTTTTGTTTATAGGCACCCCCTGCTTCCGTGGATTTGGAAGGCGTGATGGAGAACGCAGGCGAAAATCTGTTCGAGGATGTATTGTTAGCCCTGACCTCTCTGTCTTGAACTTGGTCATTGTGAAAAAGGGTAAATATTGGTTATTTCTGTGTTCAATTGTGAAATTGTCTAGTTTTCAACGTCATTGATTTTTGTGAAAGTTTTAGCATCTTCCATCCAAATCTTTTTGCAGGAGAAAATGATCTTCCTGGTCTGACTGACACTGAAAAGCCAAGGATGCGAGGGCCCAAGAGGGCTTCAAAGATCAGAAAATTGTTCAATCTTTCTAAGGAGGATGATGTCAGAAAGTATGTTAACACATACCGTCGTACTTTTACGTCTAAATCAGGTTAATAATCTTTGCCCTATCTCAGTTTAATTTTCCTTTTTAATTTTGGTTTTCTGTGCAGGAAAGAGTGAGGTTATGTTTGTTTTCCTTAGAGCAAATTGGGTTTGAAACAGCAGATATGGTAAGTGATAAAGATTTGTTTATTACTTATTTGTTTCTCAGGTAAGAAACGTAGCAAGGCTCCAAAGATTCAGAGGCTTGTAACACCATTGACTTTGCAAAGGAAGCGCCACAGAATAGCTGAGAAGAAGAAGCGAATCGTTAAGGCCAAGGCCGAGGCAGCTGAATATCAAAAGCTTCTTGCTTCAAGGTTGAAAGAGCAACGTGAACGCAGAAGTGAGAGCTTGGCCAAGAAGAGAGCAGCATCTCGCCTTTCTGCTGGATCTAAACCATCAATTGCTGCCTAATTTTTGTCATTTTCTTAATGTTGAGGCTATTGTTATAATGGGCGTTGCAGACTAAATGCAATGGCTAATTGAGGACAGAGGCTAGCAGTAATACTTTAATTATTGTGTATTCTTAATAACATTTGTTTTGGTATGATGATGAAAGTTAAGTGTTCAGAGTGTTTATTACGCGAAGGACCTGAGATGGGAGATCCATGGCTGACATCGAACGAGAGGCGTGCAATATTTTATAATATATTGTAAATTAATAAACTTATTTCTAATATATTATAATATAAAATCATATATTTATATTAAATATATTTTATGTTAAATGTTTATTTATATTTATATTAAATATATTTTATGTCAAATGTTTATTTATATTTGATATTTTTTAAAAATATATATAATCTATATTTTAGATATATTTATTATTATATATCATATTCTATTTACTTTATACTATTATATATAAGTATCATTATTTTAATTTATAATATATATATATGTTGTTTAAAAATAAAATGTAATTTTAATAATATTTTAGATTATTTCTAATATATTATAATATAAAATTGTAGAATATAATATATAATAACATATATAATTAAAATGTAAATTTTATATATAAAATAAATTTATAATTTGATATAATGTAAATATGCTTTTTTCTAATATAATAATATATTTAGAAATATATTTATATTTTTTAAAATTAAATGAAATATAGTATATAACAATAAATTTTTATTTTATTGTTAATTTATATTATATTTCATTTTAACATTATTAGAAATATCATTAACATGAAATGAAACCAATTTAAATATTGTTGTGTCTAACATGCATCTCCATAGTCATCTTACCAAAATAATCTCCTTGAAGAATATGCAATCCACCAAAATAATTTTGAAGAATGGCATGTCCTATTAGGATTGTACCTAGGTTTGCATGCTGAACTAAATGAGCTTGACAATTGGGGTCCACAAACCATCAACCCATAACCCAACCCATAATCCATTCTTGCAGGTATACAAGGAACTATAGGTATGAGGAAAGCATACTTGATAAACAACATTAGATGATAAACAACATTAGATCATCCCTACAAGAACAATACCACATGACATATCATCGTTATTAACTCTTGCAGCAATTATCATGGCAATCATGGCAACTTTCAACATACACGCAACGTTTTGGTCTTCGCATTTAAATAAAAAGATGGATCCTCCATAAGGGCACGCACTAGCAACATTCCAAGGGAGCGTGTTATTTTGAGTCGATATGTTCTAATTGATGAAATGAGTTTCATTAGGCAAAGGTTATTTGAACACATTGTCAACTAGTGGTGTGAAGCATTTTCAAATCATAATCAAATCCCATTTGGTGTTCGTTCACTCGTCCTTTTCAGCGGTTGACATTCTTATGTATGTTGGAGCATTACATGGGGCGAGAATTTAGGGTAGCTTCAAGATGATAGTTACATTGAGCATGATTTCTTGGAAAAATAGAGAACTAGTATAGGTTGTTTTTCATACACAACTTTCACATTTATGGAATGCAAAGCCGACATTGCCAGACTAGGAGATTCTAATGTCATGTTCAAATTCTTCCCTTACCTCTAAAGAATATTTTTTTTTTCCCTATGATACATTTGTTTGCAAAAATGAATTGGTTTCATTGCATAATAAACATATGCGACAATCATTGGGATTGCCTATTGCAACATGCATTGTAGAGTAGCTAAGGCATACATCATGCCTCAAATCCAAAGGATGAGCACTTGATGCAAATATTCTCTTGTGCATTGACCAACAAGTTTCTAAGTTTTAATTTGTGGGTAGCAATAGGTCTTGTAAATGATGCATTAGGATAAATTGAAGCTATTGTATGCGAAAATGACAACAATTCACTAGATCTTCCATTCTTTGTTGTGGTACAATTCAAACATTACATAGGCACACCTTGGGACCACACCCAACCAAAAAATGTGCCCATCATCCAGATTTCTCTTAAAATGGCATTGACCTTAACAATCCATAAATCACAAGGTCTAACAATTGAAAGCAATAATCAATATCAACAACATTGATTGCCAAAGACTCACATTCATAGCTATGTCAAGAGTACATTGCCCAGTGGGTCCTTGTATATGCCCCACCTTCACATACCAAATATATGCACACATGTAGGATAGTCTGTATGTTGCACTAAGAAGGCAAGAAGAGGATAGCTTAAGGGCATTGTCAAATGGAAATAGATAATAAAAAAACATACTCTCAACAAAATTATATAGCCATCCATTTTAAATAGGTCGATAATTTTCTTAAATTGAATAGAAAAGTTACTATGAATGCAAATGTTTTAGTTCACTCTACTTATATTGCAATCTATTTGTATGTTGTTAATTCATGCATAAGAAGAGCAACAACTAACATTATTCAAATTTCTATCATTATTCCCATTTTACCCATCACAATAACCATTTATGTAAGTAGTTCAATTTGTTTATTTTATTTGCTTGAGTTACTTCATGATTTAAAATGTTGAATCCCATAATGATGTGAAATTGCTTTTTCTTTTTTCTTTTTTCTTTTCTTCTTATAGGGCTTTGTAGTGTATTGCTATCAATTGTCAAACTAGATTATGGAACACGTGAAGATATCAATTAATGCATAGTTTCAACCATCTCTTGAAATTTTAATTAAAAATAATTGTTTTTCAAAAAAATTTTCTCCTATAATAAGCTTCACAATCTCTATAAATGGTCAATTCTTCTTACTATTGTTATAGACAAGATACTAAGAGAGAGGCCCTCAAAAGAAGAGAGATAGAGAGGGAGAAGATACAAAGAGAGAGAGGAAGAGGAAGAGGAAGAGAGGGAGGAAGAGAAAGGAATCTAGAGAAGGGGAGAGATAGAGATATAGAGACAATGGTAGAGAGAGGTATAGAGATAAAAAGGCGAGAGATAGAGATAGAGAGATAGGTAGACAAATAGAGAGATAAAGAGGGTGATACAAATAAATAGAGCTAGAGAGAGACAAATAGCTATAGGGAGACGAGATATATAAAGGTAGAGAGATAAAGAGAATATTTTAATGTAGCTTTTTGTAATCCAAGGATGTCACTACATAGGAGACTAAATTTTAAACACTACCTAATTTATAAACTTAATGTAAGTGGATGAACAATTAATATGAAGCTACTGTGTATTCATTGAGACCTTGGTTGTGCACATGATGTCATTTGCTTGACAACCTACCAATTGATCTCATGTATTGCACAATTGTATGAAAAAAAAGAAAAACAAGTCACTAATTGGCCTTCCACAATTTGTGTGCAATGGGTATCCCGAATGAGGTCTTAAAGGTGAATTATTAGGTCCTTAAGCAAATGATGTGTTCCCCTAAGCATAGCATGTCAAGCTACATAAAATCAAAGTAATAATAATTTCCATAATTTTCAATAATATCCATAATTTACTCTCTCTCTCTCTCTCTCTCTCTCTCTCTCTCTCTCTCTCTCTCTCTCTATTTCTTATCTCCATGTCTCTTAGACATTGCCCCATTGTATGCTAAAAAATGATGAACTCAAGAAATAAAATCATTGCTAGTGTACTCCTATAAAGATTTTATTCTTTATATAGTATTCTAACTATAATTCCTCTGCACTTCATGATAGTTCCAAACTAATACCAATACTTTTTGCTAGGTGCTACATTCAAGGTATGCTATTGCATTGTTTTCTTTTGTTTTTTTGGGTGACGTCTGAACTCTCAAATACAAATGGTAGGATGATGAATTTCAAATATTATTTGTACTATTCATATTTCTAAATTTTAGTTTATGAGATATTAACATGTTGGTGTGGTAAACAAAAAATTCTTTATTTTTCTGCAAACAAACCTTTGGAAGACATACTTCCTTTAATCTTTATCTTCTGAAATGATTACTTGTGATGGGTTTCATAGTAATCATTTTCTAAATCTAAGTTCTTTCTTTTATAAAATATGATTTTATGCACATCCTCTAGGCTTTCATTCAATGCTTGCAAAAGGAAACCATGGTTAGCATGACTAATCAAACTAATAACCATAGGATTATAATTGGCAACTTCCAAGGCTGTAATTAGTCATATGCTAATTATGCTAACAAATTTGCTCCATATAATTAAAATAATGTCCATAATTATCAATACTTGTTTTTGCTAACTTTTTCAATTTGGGGGAACATGACTGAGAGAAAAAAGAAACTACTAATCTATTTAAGTGCAGACAACTACAAAATAAAGTTCAATCATTACCAGAATACCATACGGGTCTACAATTGGCAACATCCATACTAAATTAGTCCCATGCTGATTGTGCAAACACATTTGCTACATAGAATCAAAATAATAATAATGTCCATACTTTTCAATACTTCTTTTTGGTAGCCTCTTCAATTTGGGTAGGAAGTTAGTTATGAAAAATAAGGAATTTATAATCTATTGAAGTCCTGATTAGTACAAAATGAAGGTCTCATTATTCTGTCAAGTTACACTTGAATGCATTGCATACCTTACATGATTAACAATCCATGGAAATTCATAGAAAATAGAGGAATGCTTCCTCTCTAGCCCATGCCATGTGTTCCTGTTATTGCCTATCGAATTATTATAGGGTCTTCCACCTAGTATCAAATCAAAAGCTCCAATTAAATTAATCATTTCATCAAGTCTTTATTTTTTCAAATTCTACACATTTTCCACCTCAATCGATTTACCCTTTTGACGCGTTTTTTCCTCCCAACTTTTGAGGATAAGTTTGTTTTTTTTACCATTTTTTGTAGATACAACATAATTTAGTATACCCAAATGATGCAAAGCAACTTCTGCATATGAAATGAAATGAAATAGAAAAAAACAAAGAGAGGGATATATATATATATATAGAGAGAGAGAGAGAGAGAGAGAGAGAGAGAGAGAGAGAGAGAGAGAGAGCCACTGGTAGAGCATTTCTACCAGCTACCATCCATAATAAATGCATACTCCAAAAAATACCTATTTAGGAGTTTATGAGATAGAATTATTACATTATATCAAATTAAGTGTTTTGTAAATAAGTTATTTTTGAAAAGAAATTTGTATTCTTTAAAATGCATGAAGGAGACTTTGTAACCAAACATTTAAATGTTTTTCATGTAGTAGTGAGTCAATTGGCTTCCATAGATGTAAAATGGAAGAAGAGGAAACATGTATCACTTTGATTTGTTCATTATAGGATACCATCTTTATGTTTTGAACTGGGGTTGCAGAAGTTGATTTGCATTGTTTAGGTATACAATTGACCTTTAAGACCTCTTTGGCTAACCCATTGCATATATTGAATTTCAAGATCAATATGTATAAACAATTGAAAATAGTGAGATTGTTCATGGGAAGATACATTGAATACATGTCATTTGATTAAGGATCTAATAATTGACCTTTAAGACCTCTTTGGCTAACCCATAGAGAGAAATAGAGATGGAAGAAAGAAGGGAAGATAGTGATGGAGAGAGAGAGAGTTTGAGAGGGATAAAGATAAATAGATAGATAGAGAGGGAGACAAAAAGATATGTATGTATATGAGAGAGAGAGAGAGAGAGAGAGAGAGAGAGAGAGAGAGAGAGAGAGAGACTTATTATTAAACCACTCCCTCCACCTTCTCTAAATATAGCATTCTTATATACATTTTTTAGTTTGACAAAATACAAATTTTTAGACATTGATAACTTTTAAAAATACATTCCTTCTCTATATGTATTTGTCATTTTTCCATGACGGTTGTTCTTTGGATGGTGGACCTCTTTTTGACTAACAATCACATTCCTTTTAGATAAAGTTCTACCAAAGAGAGATTGAACACAACAGGCTCCCATGACATAGAATGCATGTCATTTTTGAGGTCTCTAGATCATTCCCATATCATCTAAAAATTCAAACAAATCAAAAGTTTTTCCCTGCAAATTTAATATTTTTAGACAATCAAGAATTGTCAATCTAAAATTATAGCATGTCTAAATTTAATTTTAATCTATTTGATCTCCAAATTATGCAAAGGTATAAAATTATAAAATGAATGTGGGTCACTAAGTTTGATCGGTCTTTGTATCGTGCGACGTCCCATGAGAGGATGCATGATGGTAGGCAAGCTCTTCTATTTGCAAGAGAATGCTATAGATATCAAGATGTGAAATATGAGGATTATGATAAACAAACATACATGCTTCAAATAATATGCATAGCTGACAAGTAATGGAATGTAGGTGAACCTAGGTGCAATGCATGGACAAGAATCTAGAAAGGAGATGAATACAAATAAAGACCACACACCAAACATGAAAGTTCACACATTTGAAGTAGCTACTAAGCAAAACATACAAATTTTGAAGTCCATTAAGATTATACACATTTATTCACAACATTTGATAAAACAAAAAATAACATAGGCCATAGGGATACAAGAAAATCATCATTCACTTAAAAACATAGCAATTAAACTTCCACAACTCTTCAGGGCACTCATTGCACACCAAGGTGCAATTGCTAATATATTTTATAGGAATATTTCCCATGAGAAATACATTTTCATTGCAATTATTGTGTCAACATTTTTAAAAGCATTCTGTAGTTTATTATATTTATACTTGTTTTAGTGTTTTCTAATTATGATGCATGCCGATGCTACATTTGGAATGGTTGGGCTTATATTCTTTGAAGACCTCTCTGATTCTTTTGGGAAGTTAATGGAAATGTAAGTGCATTGTCTTGAAACATTCTCAAGAATCTTAACCATAATAGAACTATCTTTTAAGGTTTTGGCATTACTATGATGTTGCCCTTTTGTTAGAAGTTTCGTTGCCACTATGCTAGCCTTGGATACTTATTTCATTTTGATTTTCAGATTTCATGCTTAAGTACTTCTGTCCTTACTCTAGAATTGCAAAAATGTAGAACAAATGATAGATTGATTAGTGGCTTATATTTTGAGGGGGCAGAAATTGTAAGGCTCAAGTAATACATTCACAAGCTTTACAAATTCATCGGGTTTGGTTAATTATTTTCTGGTGACCCCATGATTTTCTTTGATAGACCAGTTTTTATTCAAAACACATTTGTACTCATTTGATGATGTATATGTATGTGATTTGCAGTAGCTTCGAATTGGTAAAAGTTTCTTATGTCTTTAAAGTTGATTTATTAAAGGGTGCACAGTAAAGCTTTAAATATTTGGGCAGCAGGAGATGAGCCATCTTCAAACAGTTTATCCTTCTGTTACTATCTGTCATCCATGAATATGCATCAATATTTGTGTTCAATAGTCATTTCCTTCGACGAGGTTTATTGTATGAACAAATGTTTTGGGACTCTATTTTTATTAAATCTATTTCACTACAAGAAAAAATGCTAAATGCACAACTTGAGATACGTAGAAAGATTAAATAATGGAGGAAGTGGCTCAAATCTTGTTGGGGAATTAGAAAAATCGACCTAATACTCCATGTTAAAAGTGGATCTTATGTTAATCAAGTCTGGTATTGTGGTTCTTCCATTCTAGTCAGTGACTTTTTTGGTGTGCAGTTTACAAGGTGTCTTTCTGTATTCATTTTTTTTTGATACATAGCCCAGGTATGTCCATTACTTGGAGAAAATTATGCAAGTATGTCCATTACTTGGAGAAAATTATGCAAATTATTAGGGGTTTCTGCATGCAACATTTGCATTTCTAAACTGAAATTCATGTATGTATATATATCATTTGCCTTTGTGTGGCTATGTATGTCCATTACCAAGGAATGATTTATGAAATTATGAGGGGTTTTTGTATGCAACATTTGTATTTTTGAAACTGATTTTGTTTGTGTAGGCACATCTGTATTTTTGAAATTGATTTCGTTTGTGTATGCAAAAGATTTGTATTTTTTGATTTCGTTTGTGTCCACTATTGCCAAATTCCATGACCCCATTTGTAAGAAAGAATCCTTTACTTATAGGGTGAGGGTTCTATATTCTGTATACTCCTTTTTCTGCTATTGGAAAATATGTATAAATTTATTAATTTGCATTTTTTTGGGTATGAGATTCTATAAATGATAAGTCGAGGTTTGAGGTGATCTTGCATGACCACATTTGTAGGAAACAAGTATGCGTGGTTGAGGGTTTAAATTTTTTGTTGATTCCTTTCTCTAACATTGGAGAATATGTATATATCCACTGAACAATAAGATAACAGGAAACAAGGGTCCTGATCCCTTTACAACAAAGCCCCCCAGGGTAGAACAAAGTAGGCCCATCCAGGCCAAAAATAGCAGAATGATAGTACAGGCACAACAACCCATTTGTAAAACAACAAAACCAACCAAAGGACCTACAAAACACCAGATCTCGATCTAGCGAACCTAACTCCCTTGACCCTAGGGTGCAGAGCAGCAACTAAGTTGGGGAGTTCTTTCTTCCTTCGCCGAAACTACTATCTAGGAAAACTCTAAGTCAAAATCCTTAGAGCGAGGTGAGATGGGGGAATCCTCAACTAACGCTGTGACCAAAGAGGTCTCACGCAAAGCAACCAACCCAGAAGCAGGAAGAGTTGAAGGCATAACAAGATCCGACGAAGGAGCTAATCAGGGCTTGATCAGAGGAATCAGATTCAGGAGAATTTGTGGGGTTCGTTGTAGACTCATCTACCAACTCCCTTCAAGCACCATAGGTGGAACGGGTAAAGTATCCTAGGAAGGCTCATCCTCCTGGGAGATTGTTGAATTATTGTCATTGATGTCAACGGAAAGTGTTCTAGTGTTGTCATTGATGAGTCTAAGGCCAAAAAGTTAATCAGACTAAGTGATAGAGGGCGACTTAATTATTTTCTAGAGTTTGTCGGAGTTCAGAGTTTCGGCCTTACTCCTTCTCCCTGTCGAGGAAAGAAGGAAGGCCCAATCGCAATGCTCAGATTTCTTCTAAGGAAATCCGAGTTCAAAGTTTCAGCCTTGCTCCTTCTCTTTGATGAGGAAATAAGGAAGGCCCGATCGCGTTGTTCCAATTTTTAGTCTAAGTGATCGGAGGTCGGAGTTCGAAGTCACTCCCTGACTCGTTCCATAAAAGAAGATGGAAGGAAGAATCCCCGACGCCTGAAGCCCGATAATATTGCCGGAGGGGCAAAGTTGTACACGTGGCATCATTCCGCGGTTCTGCATGAATGTTTTGTCCTTTGTAATTTGCTTCCACAGAATGGAAGAAAACAATTATTTGAGTGTCAAATTTATGGTGATAAGCTGCAAAGTTGTTGTACAGGTATCTTTGCACATTGTGACGTGGATATTAAGTGAATCAAAGAATTGGAGAGTGGAGTTTGTCTTTGATTCATTCCAAAATGGAAGACAAAAGAGAAGAAGTCTAAAGCCCGATAAGGAAGGCAAAAGAGAAGAAGTCCGAAGCCTGATAAAGAAGGCGAAAGACCAAAAGTCTGATGCCTGATAAAGAAGAGGAAAAACAAGAAGCTTGACGCCTGATAGAGTTACAAAGGAAGAATATAACAGGATCGAAGGTAAGCTTGTAATGCTTCCATGAAGGAAGGTGGTAGCTTGGAAGCCTGATCTCTGAAAGTTTGCGAATTTATTTCTTGTAAAAGGAGAAGTTTCAAAGTGCATTTTGCAGGATTCAAATCTCTAAGTGCAATATGTTTTGTTGAGTTAACAGTTAGAATTGTTGAAGATTTGTTGGATAGATGTTGTGATACCGATGACTTTTATTTTTCCCCAACATGTTACAATTATGCAACTGCTTTGATTCAAATGATCTTTTGTTGGTGTTTCAGTTCAAACTGTATGGGGCACGGGTTGGTTTTCCATACATTTGGTTTTGAAGATCAAAGAGGTTGTTGAGATTATGTTGGTTAGTTTCTTCTCATGAATTTGTTAAATAAAGCGGGCTGTGATGTATTGAGTAGTTGTTCTTCGCGTGTATGGTATGCCATCATGTTAATGAGAACAAAGGATGCAATGACGTTTTGAGAGTGTATCAAAGAAGTGTGTGTTAATGAGAACACAGAGTGTCTGGGTGACTTGAGTGAGAAGAGAAGACAATGTATGAATTGAATAGGTGTATTTGAGGTTTGTGAAGAACCAAATGTCTGCATATTTGAATTTGTAAAGATTTAGAGGCTGGTGCCTCTTGTGGACTGAGTTGGTGCTCAGATTAGGGGATTTTAGTCTCCTTAGAGTTGGAACTCTTAATTTAGGGGTTCAGTGACTCCTTAGGGTATGTTCCCTTAAAAAATTGTAATCAATAGTTTGTTCTGCGAGGCTGGATTAGGACGGTAGATCCTAGTAGCATTTTCTCACCATGGTTTTTCCCATCTTTGGGTTTTCCATGTATATTTGGTGTTCATGTCTATATGATCTCTTATTGTTCTTGCTTAAGCACTAAAAATTATTTTGGGTATGCTTTCTAGAAATTAGAAGTTTTTAAGTATTTTTGATCTATTGATTCAACCCCTCTCTCAGTAGATTGAGTGTGTTCTAACAGGATTTTGAATCTGGGGAAGCATTGATAGTCAAGTGATCGTCATGGACATTCTTCCACCAAGTTGTCGCACCCTTGTGACAAGAGTGAGGACAACTAGAGGCCAAGTGATTAATAGAGAAACATCGCCTGCATCTGAAGGGAAGGCCCTCATAATCTAATTGTTGCGTTCAAGGCCTTTGCTCTACCATCAAAACATCTCCATGAAGATGTTTAGAGATGTCAATATCCACAAAGATGCGAGAAACTGTAGAGTGTCCCATAAATGAGGTAGTGGAGTCTACGTTCAAGAAGTGACCAACAGCATTGTCAATGCCCTCATAGCATGAATCCTCCCAATATTGGAGAGCAAGATTCATATTCCTTATCCATATTGGTCTGAGATTAAGTGGCTCACTAAGAGGATTGAAGGAAAGAGCCCATGGTTTGATGGAGAGAGAATGCTGACCCCACATCCAAACCCTATCGTCCAACACTAAATCTCGTTCCTTCGAGGATGCATAGGTCACATGAAGAAACCCCTTGCACAGGGGAAGAACTCAATATTTCCCTCCACAATAGGCTTCCATGATTCTTGGACCCAATGGTGGAGGTCAGGAAGAGAAGGCCATTAACCGTTAAATCTACAAATCACCCTGTGATTAAGATAGAATGCCTCATTCTCTAAAATGTCTTGGCTGCATACCACCACCGGGGATGAACGGGCACATGGAATTGGTTGAAAGACCCCACTCTGAGATGGGCACCCACACTGTGATGGGAAGCCACTTTGTGAAGGACGAGCTTGGGCCCCTAATCTATTCACAACCTCCAAGAATGAGTTTTGAGGGCAACCTTGAGCCCTCATGCTAGCAGCATCCACGTAGGGTATATTAACGCCTCCGCGTACGAGAGATCTCAAAGTGTCGCCTCGAGTAACCATCTCTATCAGACCACCATTGCTTCCAAATCTTGTACCTACAATGACACTAGGAAAAATGACGCACAAATCCTGAGAGACTTGCCCTCCCACAACAGATTCACCATTCAAATTTGCAGAGAGTGGGAAACACGCAGACGAAAGTATCGCCATTCCTTGACTTATTGTTTATAAAATTTTTCCTTTCTTGAACAACTACTTTGTTATAGCTTATGTGTGAATTTTTTTCTTCACATCTCTTAGACATTATGTTATTTATGTGCTAATGTGCTAATATTTTTAAGTTGCTACAAATATATATGATTAAGGTGTTGCAAATTTATTAAAATAAATGTATACATGCTTCTGATTAAAGTAAGTTTTGTATGTGTTTTAACCCAAAACTTAATATCCACTCCCTCACTCTCATTCTTCACACTCCCTATTACTTGCATATTTACTTAAAAAAAGTGGTATATATGTTTAAGCTATTCCAAATTTATTAAATTTTGTGTATGATTTGTATAAATGCTTATTCCAAAATTGTGTTGTTTGTATGTTTAAGGTGTTGTAAACATGTTTTGTCCACATATTACATGCAAGTGTAAGTGTGTGCACAAATTCTGCTTACATAAATGGTAAGTATTCAAATTTTTCTTACCTACAAATATATCTTTTATCCATGAAAATGAGTGCCTATACATTGTGTAGTAAGACATACTATTGATTTGATTCCTTGATTATCTCTACCTAATACTTTTTAATACCACAAATCATTTTTGTAGAATGAAAAAACTAAGCGACATACCCATAAACTTGTGGATAAAGGACATACCAAGCCCAACGGATTGCCTTGCATTGACCCAATTGTGCTTTCATACAAGAAGGATGATACATGGAGATTGTGCATTGATTACAGAGTTCAACAAGATCACAATGAAGAATCACTACTCTTTTCTAAGGATTGAGAATTTGTTGAACCAACTTTGTGGTGCAAAATTCTTCACCAAAATTGATCTTAAGTTTGGATATCATTAGATTCTTGTTGAACCTACAAACATATAGAAGATAACCTTGAAGACAAGAGAAGGTTTTTTTTTGAGTGGTAGCCATGCCTATCGGCTTTACCAATGCTCCAGTTATATTCATGTCGACGATGAATGCAATTCTTTCACCCTTCACTACTTTGTTTGTAGTAGTTTGCTTTGATGACATATTGATTTTGAACAAAACATGAGATGAACATTTGTGCCATATAGAGCAAGTTCTTGGCACTTTGCAAAAACATAAGTTGTATGCAAACATAGAGAAATATTCATTTTCCAAGTGTGAGATATAGTATTTGGGATACATAGTAGACATGTAGGGAGTGTGTGTGGACCTAACCAAGATTCAATTCATCTAGGGAAGGCCAAAGCCAAAGAATCCCACAACTTTCTTTGTAACTTCTTGGGATAAACAAATTTCTACAGGAGATTTATACTTGTTTTTTCTCATGCGAGTTAACTATTGAACCAAGTTACCAAGGTGACACTAAAGAAAAGTTCATTTGGTTAGCCACACAAGAGAAAACATTTGAAAAGTTGAAATACCCTTTGTTCCACACTAGTAATTGTATCATTAGATCTTCAACAACCATTTGATATTGAGATCTATGCATTAAAATATGCACTCGTAGTAGGCCTCACTTAACATGGTCATGTAGTTGTTTACTATAGTGAAACACTCAATGCACTAATAAGGAACCAACCAACATATGATCACAATTTTTATGCTATTTTTCAAGCATGAAAGCATAAGAAGCATTATATCTTGGCCAAGGAGACTATAATCCACACAAATCACAAGTCTCTTTAGTCCTTGCAAACTCAAAACAACTTATTATGAGTGCTTATAGATTTAATTGTATAATTTGTTTTGCACAAACATTTTGAATCATACTCAATGATCCTATATCAAGTTGAG
Source organism: Cunninghamia lanceolata (assembly GCA_027924645.1). Taxonomy (NCBI): domain Eukaryota; kingdom Viridiplantae; phylum Streptophyta; class Pinopsida; order Cupressales; family Cupressaceae; genus Cunninghamia; species Cunninghamia lanceolata. The sequence continues at coordinate 7,587,576 of BSBN01000303.1, read as the reverse complement.
CAGAAATTGTGAATTGGAGTGTAGACTTAGCTACCTAAAAAGGAAGGGAGGGAAGGGATGAAATGGAACATGAGGGAAAAATTAAAAAGAAACGTGGAGGAAGAATTAAAAAGGAGATGTTGAGCTAAACCATATTAAATATAACAAGGTATGATTATCATATAATAAGATGATATTCATAAGGGATAATAAATTATGTTTATCAATTTATGAAGATTTATAAATGTGTAAAAAAATATATATATAAAAAAATCTCATCCCTTCCACCAAAGATCCTAAACATTTGGCTCAACTTCGAGTCTATAAAATTGATTGTTCATGTGGTATTCCTTACATCAAATAAATTAGTCATTCCATCAGCACTAGGATTAAGGAACCTAGTGTTGACATCAGGCATGAGAAGATCTTAAAATTTGTCCTTGTGGAACATTCCCACAACACTAAACATCACATTCGCCTTGAGGATACCCAAGACTTTGCTAAAGAAGAATTTTTAAGAGAAAGCTCAAAGAAGCTATTCGTATTCGATATCACTCGACCAATCTTTACCCAAACGAAGGGTGGAATTTAAGTCATGCTTGGAACCCTTTATTGAATTCCCTCTAAACCAACCTTCATTCCTTCTAAATTCTATTTCCTCTTAACCCCCTCTTCCCTTGTTTCTTGCTTGAGTTCTTTTCCCTTCTCTTGGTTTCTTCCATATCTTTCTCTCTCTTTATCTCTCTCCCTCCTCCCCTTTTTTCCTTCTCCTTCCCTCATCTTAACCACCCCTTTGCCCTACCTTGATTGATTTCAACCCACACCCTTCTCTTGTTCTTGTACATGTAGTCTCCTCTCTTTCTTCTTGTTCATTTCCTTGCCATGACTAGGTGTCCTCATTGGCTTCCTACTCTACTCCTTTTTTTGCTTTCATCTCTCTCTCTCTCTCTCTCTCTCTCTCTCTCTCTCCCTTTGTCTCCTTCCTTTTTTTTGTTTTTGTTTTTCTAGTGTTCTCTCTCTTCCTACTTAATATTTTTACGTTTATAATAATATTTTTAATATTGACCATTATAATTATCTTTCTATTAGCTATTCTTTTGGTAGTATTCATATTAAGGGTTGTATGTTATAATTTCTACCATAGTTTTCTTATAATCTCAATAATTAGATTTTGTTCTTTTTTTGCCTTCTTTCTATTATTCTATTATTATTTTTTGATGTATTTCTATTCTTTAACATATTCATCCATTCTCTTATATTGATAATAACTTAATTTACTCCTTACTTAATTATATTGTTTTAATGTCTTTTCTTTATGATTATTTAGTTTCATTTTAACTCATTTTCTATTCATTGCAATCCTATCAAATTATTTTTACCATTTTCATTTTTTACTTTGTATTTTATAGCGTATTAATTTTGTTAGCACATTGTAGGTCCTTTTTTATCTTTTTATATCTTTTGTAAAATTTTATTTTTAGAATATCCCAATTTCAACAATTGCAAGTTTTTTTCATTTTCCAATTTCTATTAAGGCCATTGTTTAATTCTTCTTTTATTTTTGTTATATTTTTCTTTATATTTGTAACATCAGAAAATGTCCCCTTGGGGGCTTTTCCCTCATAAGGTTTAGCTCCTGGGTCTTTTATCTACATTTAGGACATCTTGCGTCATATTTTGACATCCCGATGAAATGATCCCTAAGTTTCATGACAAATGGGACCTAGGGGGATCCCTTGAACTTAACCCTAACCAAAATAGGGGGGGACTTGGACGCCCGCGCCCTAGTCCTACCCTATTTTGGGTCAGTCCCAAATTTTGGGTGTCAGCTTGTGACCATTATTTGGGTCCTATGTCGACACAGTAAGTTTGAATTACGAAATTCTTGGGGGATGTGTTTGTAGTTGCATATGAAAGCATGTTTAGGCATTCATTTGTAAACTAGATGTTTACTAGCTAGCAATTTGGATTCTCAAGTTTATATGAAGGTGATTCAAGGCATTCATTGTGTAGCAAGAGCAAATTTGTGTTGTCTATGTGTTTGTATTTGCAAATTTGAGCATCCATCTCCTCATGGCACGAAGAGCTTCTTCCTCCCATGAGATCTTCATGACACGGTGACATCATTTGTGTTTTTGAGCATTTATCATTTGATTTTCGCCTCTGCCTCCAAGGGCACGCACTCTCTATCTAACAATGGTGTTTAGAAGATTTGAATGTCTCTCCGGGGCTTGACTAAGGCAAGCCTCTAAGCACCACAACCCCCTCCCAAAGTTTCTATGATTGCAGGTTACAGGTTGAAGATATAGGAAAAGTGGAGTTGCAGGAGGGCATTACAGAGTGTCAGATTTGCAGATTAGAGTTGAAAATAACTCCCTGGACTTGGGTGCCCACTCTTTAGTCCTCCAGATTATGTGACAGAAAATCTATGTGACAACAAGAACAGGTTGCAGATTGAGCTTCTAGATCCTGACAAAAACCTAGGCATTGCACTTGGGCGCCTGCTCATTAGTCCCTGACTGTTCTGAAACCCCGAAAACAAGTGCACAATTATTTGTTATTTTACATCTTTCTGTAGCAGCATTTTTTGATATTCGTCCGTTTGCTATCGTATTTGCATAATTAGGGTTTTAATGTATAATTGAGCATGAGTGAGCATAATTGACAATCCAATCATACAAATCCAAGTTTCCCTACATCTCATAGTGACCTAGGGTATGATAGTACATTGCAACTCAACCCTAGGTCCTTGAATGAAAGGGTGAAAGGAGGATACACTTACAAAAATACAAAAAATTCAACTATCCAAATTCTACCCTTTACAATATTTATGCCTTTTATTAATAATTTTCCTTCCTAACAATGTCTTTAGGAATGGGTGGAGAGGACTCAAAATCTCGAGAAGGCTCAACATCCTAGGAAGATCCATCCATCGAAGAGTTAGAAGCGTTAATAGTTAAGTGATCATCTAGAGCATTCTTCCACTATGTAGCCGCACCCTTGTGACAATAGTGGAGACAAACAAAGGCCAAGTGACTAGTAGGAAAACACCATCTACATCTAAAGGGGAGGCCTTGATAATATAGCTATTACATACAAGACCTTTCCCCACTTTCAGAACTACATCTCCATGAAGGGGTTTGGAGATATCAATGTCCACCAAAATACAGGCAAACATAGAGTGTCCCATGAATGAGGTAGTGGAGTCAACCTTTAGGAAGTGACTAACTGCATTACTAATGTCCTTGTAGCATGAATCTTCCCAAAACTAAAGCAAGAGATTTAGAAGCCTAACCCATATTGGTCTGATGTTGAGTGGTTTGATGAGTGGGTTGAAGGAGTTGAACCATGGTTTTATGGAGAGGGATTGCATTTCCCACAACCAAACCCTTTTGTTAAGCACTGAAGCCCACTCCTCAAGGGTCATGAAAGCCACAATGAAGAAGCCCCTTGCATAGTGGAAGAGCTCAATCTTTCCCTCCACAAGGGGGTTCGAAGAATCTAAGACCCATTTGTGTAGGTCGGGAGGGACGACCACAAGCTATTAAAGTTGCAAATCACCCATGGTGCTGATAAAACTTTTCATTCTCAATGAGATCTTGGCCACACTCCACAACTGGGGAAGGATGAATGCATGACAGGGGATGTAGGTTGTCATTTTGTGAGGAGTGACAATGAACCCGTGAACCTGTTACAGTTGTGAAGGAACTAGCATTGCCTTATATGCCATCAACACAAGACCAAGGAGGGGAGGATTCCACAAAGTCTACCTTAGGAAATAGGGCACAAAACATTAGTGAGCAACGTCCTCTAGCACCATGAACAAGGATTGAAAATGACCACGTGGTGTGAAAAGCAAATTTGTGACTACTTCAGTGGAAATGGAGAGGGTTTGATTTTTAGTGGATGGTCATGGCTTCTGGGTGCCTAAGGGTGGTCTTTCTTTGAATCAAAATTTCTTGTAGAGAAGACTATGTTATGGCACCAAATATTAGGCCACATAGGAGAAAAGGGTTGAAGAACCTTGAAAAATAAAAACCTTGTTGAAGGGTTGACTAATTGTAATCTTGATTTTGATTTCTGTGAGCATTGCATTTATGGTCAACAAATCATGTTCAGTTGTACTCAAGTTCTCATAAATCTTGTGGTGTATTGGATCTTATTCATTCTGATGTGTTTGGTCCTATAGATGTTCCTTCCATTGTGAAATCCACATTATGTTTCATTTATTGATGATTATAGTAGGACATGGGTATATTTTCTAAAGAATAATTCTAAAGTTTTCAATCAATTTAAAGAATTTAAAGCAATGGTTGAGTTGCATACTGGAAAGAAAATAAAATGTTTGAGGATTAATAATGGTTGCAAATTTTACTCTAATGATTTTGATAGATTCTGTAAATATTGTGGCATTCGGAGACAAAAGACAACTTTGTATTCTCCACAGTAGAATGGAGTTTTAGAAAGAATGAACAGCACACTAATGGAGAAGGCTAGGAGTATGCTTAGTGGTGCTGGTCTAGAATAAAGGCTTTGGGATGAAGCTGTTTCTACTGCTTTCTACCTAATTAATAGGTCTCCTACATCAACGCTTGTTGATAAAACATCTATGGAGGCATGGTCGAGGCACAAGCCTTCACTGAGACATCTTAGAATTTTTGGTTGCGAAGCATATGCACATGTGCCAAAGGAGAAGTGAACAAAGTTTGAGAACAAGGCTGTGAAATGTATCTTCATCGAATATAGTTATGGTGTGAAAGGATACAAGCTTTGGGACCCTGTTGCATAGAAGGTAATATATAGTAGAAGTGTTATTTTTAGAGAAACTAAGCCTTCTTCTGTTAAATTGCAGCTAGGACAAAGTGAATAGAAAGATGTGATTCAACTCCCTTCTACACCTGATAAAGTTGAATTGAGGCCCCTAGATAGACACAAAGTTGAGGAGAGATCATCTAGCTTTAAATCTTTAGAAGAGGAGGAAGAACCTCCAACTCAACTTGTTTGAAGGTCTACAAGGCATAGACAACCACCTGAAAGGTATTCACCTGATGACTAGAGATGTATTTTTGCTTTGAATACTAACATAGATGAACCTAGATCTATAGAAGAGGCATTAGGGATGAATGATGTAGAGTCTTGGAAGAATGCTATAGATGAAGAAATGACAGATTTGAAAAAGAATCATACATGGGACCTAGTGCCATTGCCTAAAGGACAAAAACCTGTTGGTTACAAATGTGTGTTCAAGAAAAAGATTGGTTCAGATGGAGGTATTAAGAAGTATAAAGCACGATTGGTTGCAAAAGATTACTCTCAGATTCAGGGTGTTTATTACGGTGATATATTTTCTCCTGTTGTAAAAATGATGTCCATTAGATTCTTGCTTTCTATTGTTGTTGCTTATGATCTAGAAGTTGAGAAAATGTATGTGAAAATGAATTTCCTTCATGGTGATTTGGAGGAGCATATTTATATGACACAACCAGAGCACTACATGGTGAAAGGTAAAAGTAATTTGGTTTGTAAATTGAAGAAATCTTTGTATGGCCTCAAACAAAGTCCTAGGATGTGGTACCAAAAATTTGATACATATATGTTGAGTTTGGGATTTGATCGTTCTAGATCTGATCACTATGTTTATTATAAATCTGATGGTGATCATTTCCTGTTTATTGCATTATATGTTGATGATATGTTATTTAGTAGTAAAGGGAAATGAATGATTTTAGAACTAAAGTCTCAACTTGTAGCTAAATTTGAAATGAAAGATCTTGGTGCAACTAAACACATTCTTGGGATGGAAATAAGAAGAGATAGAGTGAACATAAAACTATGACTTGGCCAGAGTAAATATGTCAATTTAGTTTTACAAAGGTTTAGCATGCATGATTGTAGACCATTATGTTCCTTTTATAGTTGGAACAAAGTTATATCCTTCACAATGTCCAACATCCCCATCATAGATGGAAGACATGAGTAGAGTACCTTACCAGAGTGCTGTCAAAAGTTTGATGTATGCTATGGTTTGTACTAGACTAGACATTGCCCAAGTAGTGGGAGTTCTTTCCAGATATGTCTAATCCTGGTAGAGTTCATTGGGATGAAGTTAAATGAGTCTTCAAATATTTACGGGGTACCTCAGAGTATTCATTGTGTTATCATGGTAATTTGATAGCAGACATGCATTCCCTTGATATTCATGGTTATGTGGATTTAGACTGGGCAGGTGATGTTGATAGCATACGATCCACCAGTGCTTATGTTTTACTTTATATGGTGGTGCAATTAGTTGGATGAGTAAGAGACAGGTTGGGGTTGCTTTGTCTACTATTGAAGCTGAGTATATAACAACTACTCATGTTTGCAAAGAAGCCATTTGGCTTAAGAGATTGTGTTCAGATATCAAAATAAAACAACGTGCAATGACAGTTTATTGTGACAGTTAGAGTGCGATATGCCTAGCTAAGAACCCAACATTTCATTCCATGACCGAGAACATTGATGTCCAATATCATTTTGTTACAGATATGGTCAAGGATGGCAGGGTGAAGCTAGTTAAGGTAGGGACTTTGATGAATGTTGCAGATTCATTAACTAAGCCTGTGAGCACAAAGAAGTTTAGATGGTGTTCAGAGTCTATGGGCCTCTTATCCCCTAGCAATTAAATCATGGTGTTGATACTCCCTTTTCTCTTGCAAAGTTTTTGATAAGTGGGAGAATATTAGGAAAGGTGTCTCAACCTTGCAACTACAAAAGGTTTCTGTTCTTCCCAATTTTGGTCTTTTCAAATACACTTTATTTTGAAGAATGGTTTAGAACTTTCAAAGTTTCCAAAAGGGGCTAAAAATGGTAGGTCTTACTATTTTTAGTAACTCTACATTTGAGCACGGATGGACCTAGAATTTTCTCAAAAGGTGCGGAACTATCAAGTAAACATCTTGGGTGAGTTTTGACTCAAGATCACACTTGGATTGCAAGATATTAAAGTTTCCATTTTTGAATCTCTTGAAAAAATTTTGAACTCAGATTTGAGGCACTTAGAGGTCCCTAAATGCCTTGAAAGGTTTTGTAACCAATGAAGTGGGTTATATCTTGATAGATCTCTTCACGAGATTTCTAATGTTTGCATGAAATGGTTCATCAATCGAACACCCGGATCAAAAGTTATGGCCTCCAGAAGTTGGACCTCCTGTTTTGGGAAATGTGAACACGTGTTGGACACTTAAAAGAGTTGTAAAGGGAAGAGTTACACATGTTGATGTGTGATTTGGCACATCACAAGGCATCTTTGATTGGAGATAATTTGGGCACCACTTTTGGGTGGTTTTGGCTCATGGTTTTGTAATTACCGTTGACGGTTTACTGTATTGTATCTCTTATATATTAGGAGCTTGAGATGGAGGTTGTGTGTAAGAGTCTTATAGATTTTGAGTTGCCTCCAGATCTTTGGTTGGTTATACTCCTGTGAACGCTTGCTCTGCAAGTATATTTCAATCTTCTTGATTCCTGAATAATATATTGGGCGGCTTTGGAGTGTGGGGTTTTTCTCCTGAAAGGGTTTCCCCATGTAATTACTGTGTTGTGGTATGATTACTATTTGTGTTTATTTCTATAACTGTTGTAAAGATCTAAAAGGTTCTGCATATCCCTCCCTCCCCTCAAGATTAGTGTAGGAAGTTGTTCTGCTACCTTAGCTTCCTTACACTTGAGATGGAGGTTGTGTGTGAGAGTCTTATAGATGTTTCGTTGCCTCCAGATCTTTGGTTGGTGATACTCCTGTGAAATATTTCTCTGCAAGTATATTGTAATCTTGTTGAATCCTAAATCTTGTTGAATCCTAAATAATATATTAGGTGGATTTTGGAGTGTGTGGTTTTTCTTGAACCAAAAGGGTTTTTCCCATGTAAATCACTATATTATGGTATGATTGCTATTTATGTTTATTTTTGTATAATTTTTGTAATGATCTAAAAAGTTCTGCATAACCCTCCTCTCAAGATTAGTGTAGGAAGTTGTTCCACTACCTTAGCTTCCTTACAAGGAGAATGGTAGTGCAGGTCTCTGAAATTTGCATCTCTAAAACATGGCTCTAGGGGGAAAACTAGTTTGAAATATATATGCAAACAAAACCTCAATTTGGAGTAGATTCATATGAAAGAAATATTTAGACTTAATGTAGGATATCACTATTTTCATGACTCAAAATCCATCTTTAGGCTCACATGTTTGGAATTTCATTTTAAAATGTAGGCATCTTATCATATATCACTTACCCTGGGAAATCAATAACTATAGAAAAGCTCTCTTTTGGTATGATTTGTGTAATGATCATCAACTGTTAAGTGAGAGGGGAAACTTTGAAACAAATAAAGACCTCTTGGTTCATCATTGGGGCTCCAAGGTGTCGGATTATGTGCAAATTACTAAAACAAATGGCATAAATAATACAAATGATTTTTTTTTCCTAGAGAGGGGTGTTGAAATGAGAAAGTGGATAATTTGAATGGTCTTTAAAATCAATTTTAGCTACATATCTCTTATTAGGATGATGAACTCAAATGGACATGTTCTAGTTCTAAAATTTACTTGGTTAAACTTGGCTATAAATCACTTATGGATGACCTAGAGGACCCTACTTGGCTGATAACTAAATGTTGGCACAAAGATTGTTTACCCAAGACAAGAGCCTAAGTTGCTTGGGGTATTATTAAAAGGAAAGTCCTTAGAGGTGATAGATTACAAAACTAGGTTCTTTAGGTCCTTTTAGATGTGTCTCATGCCTCCAAGAAGAAGAAACAAATGAATATTTTTTCATCAACTACTCTTTCACTGAGAAGTGTTAGTATTGGCTAACAAACAAGTTAAAAGTTCTTTCACTCTTCCTAAATATTTTTTTTAGTTGTTCAAGAATTGGCCGATCGACAAACTAAAATTTGTATTTTCAAGTCTTTGGAACACAAGCCTATCTCTCCTTGTCTGGACAATATGGAAGGAGCAAAATAGGAGGATCTTTCAAGGTAAGGAGTGCAAGTGGGAATCAATCTTCTCACATTTGGAAATAGTAATAATAGAAGTAACAATGAGTAGGATAGAAACTCAATCACAAAAAAGGTTATTTGCTCCCCATTCATGGGTGGTCTTCATCGACTCCAAACTCTATCATTAGATCAAGGAACAAATGGCTTCCTCCACTGGTAGGATCATGGAAGATGAATTTTGATGGTGTGTCTCAAGGAAATCCCAGTCCATTAGGTGTAGGGTGTCTCATTCAAGACTTTAATGTCTAATCGATCAAAGCTACCTCAAAAAAACTCTCCCTTGGGACTAGACTAACAAGGCGGAGGCAAAATCATTACTGTTAGGTTTGTAGCTACTCACAACATGCCCTCCAATTAAAGTGATTATTGAAGACAATTTGCTTGTAATTGTTCACCATCTTAGGAAAAGCCAATCTTTAATTGGAAAATCCAAAACATCTTAAAAGAAGACTTCATGCTTCTTAATTCGTTTGGTGAACATTCCATTTCCCATTTCTATAGGGAGGGCTATAAGCTTGTAGACTACTTATCAAATCATGAGGTAGAGCAATCAAAAGCCATTGTTGCAAGTAATAGGCTATCAGATTGGCAAGCATTTGAAAGTGAGTGGATTCATGAGAACAAGGAAATGCTCGCATTGCATTGAAGGTTGGATATAGATCCTCTTGTGGTAGGGTTGGTGACATTATATCTTAGCATGCTACCAGGTTGCAATTTACTAACAAATATTTTTCTTCCCATCAACTCTTCAGTTAGTGCATGGTATTTGCTTCTCTATCTAGCGATCATGGAGTTTGTGGTGTTAGGTTCTAGTGTTTGATAGATAGACTTCATAGGTAAAATCCCTTCAACTAGGTTAAGGAAGGTAATTTTCTTCAAGAGGGAGATGTCATGACAACCATTAAAGAAATACAAGAGAGATTTTTAGAGGATGACATGCGACACCAAGTTTATTCTAAAATGTCCTCCATGCTGGTAAGGCGATAAAGAAGTTCTTGGTCATTTTTATATCATGGAGAAGTTTAGAATGGGTCTTTTGACAGATTTGGAGAGAGTCATCCCCACCAAGCTTTCTTCACTACCTTGCATCGACTAAGAGGTTCATGGCTTGGTCTCTATTTAGATGGTGAGGGTCATTAAAACTTCAATGGAAGCCATAATCAAAGAACAAACTACCATTTAATGCTTCCTTTGATATGGTTGTTGCTTGTTAGGCATATCATTTGATGGTTGAGGTGGCAGATCTTTGTTGAATCAAGAAATCTTCTTTGCTCTAGGAACAATACAATGTGGCAAAGGTAGAAAAAGAAATTAAGTTTTTATCTCGTCATGCAACTTTGGTCAAGCAAAAGGATGGATCTTATGGCCTAGAGTCGAGCCATTTCTAATTTCTTGGTCTAGTTAAATATGTGCTCTCTATTATTGATTTAATATTTTCTTCTGTTGGGTTTATATAATGATGGTTTGTTGTTAGTGATGGTTACTAGTTCGTTGTTAGTTAGTAATATCTTTGCATGGAAAAGTTATGTATGTTAGGGTTTTTAGATCATAGTATGTATTAGCATTATATATGCAACCAACTTCAAGCAGAGTCTATGTTCTCTTATTTGTGTTTTGGGTTTTCTTGTCAATTAATGGTCTAGTCCATTTTGGCATATATGTATTTGTGTTTTGGTTTCATTTTGAATAGGTTCTGTGATACTTTTGATAAAATAATATAATGGGAGATGGCCCTTACCCCTCACTTTAATTATTAAAAAATAATAAACCTTATGTTTTTTTTAAAAAATAATACACATTGTCCAAACCTACAACCATAGTGGACTCATAGAGGCACACACCCTTTTAGACAAATTACCCAATAACCATTTGAACAGTGTGTGTGACCATGTTAAAAAGACTTATTTAGAGCGAGCATCTATTTAAAAAAAACTAAAACTATAAAATATCTCTTAAGGTAACTAAAATAGTTCTAAAATAAAATAAAATAACTCTTATATTAAAAAATATAAAATAACTCTTAAGTAGTAAATTTAAAATAAAATAAAACAACTCTTATGTAAATAAAAATAAAATAGCTCTAGTTTAATATTTCTCTACTTTTTTTGGATAGACGTATTTGTATTTAATATATTATTTGAATTATAAAATTAGATGAATTTGTTTTTCACATTATTAAAAGCATAACAAATTAGAAGAACACAATATTCATCCTCAAGTTCATTCATTAGTATAATAACAAATCTTACAAAATCGTTCATTTAAAATATTTTTTAAGTTTAATCTAATAACTAATCTAATCGTGTTATATAATTTACATAGATATTTGTCTTACTTTTAAGAATATATTCATTTTTAAATCTCACAATTAAAAAATAACCTCAAACTAAAATTATTATTTTTATAATACTTCAATTTTCCATTATTAATATTTTTTATATCATTATATTTTCTCTTTCAACTTCATAAAGATGTAACATTTGATTTTTTTAACATTTAAAAAAATTTGCCCTCTTCAATATTGAGGAACCTTTTTCTCCCACGGCATGGATAGGGACATCATTCTCCCTAAAAGTAACTGCCATGATTTCAAGGAAAAAATGATATGAAGTGGGCCATTATTTCCAATACCTAAGTTAGGTCTTAAAGTGTTTTATTTGGCCCACCATTTTAGGTCTATGTGGGGTACTACTCTATTAGAATTTAAAACAAAGTCTTTTAATTTTTTTATTTGGCCCACCATTTTAGGTCTATGTGGGGTACTACTCTATTAGAACTTAAAACAAAGTCTTTTAATTTTGTTCATATTCTAGCCATGTTAATATAGATTTAGGCTTGCAATATATCTCAAACCAATTTTTTTTGGTATCCTAATAGTTTAACCTGTCTACATTCATCTTCAACATATATTTCCAAAATTAAAACAAACTTTCCAAATTAATGATTTTAAGAATGATTTTATTTCAAATGTAAAAATCTTCTAGAAGTGGGAAATCTTTTTAAAATTAATTTACTTTAAAGAAGTATATAAAATTAAACGATAAGATTATTATATTTAATAATTTAAAATTTAATTTTAGTTGTATTAATAATAAATTTAAATTTTTATAAAATTATTAATTTTTTAATAAATAAATATTAAAATGAACTTATTTATTAATACTATATTATATTATAAACAAATGGCAGATTATTAAATTATTTATTAATACTATATTATATTATATAATATGAATTCTTTCTTTGTATTAATTCAAAGTTATTTTTAAATTTGATATAAATGTTTAATTTAAAGTTAATTTATTAGTTTTATGTAATCATAAATTTTTACTTTTGTTATTGTTACTTATTGATTATTTATTTGGATCATATTATGTGATTTATTATTAAGATGAGGTAGATCACATAATGTGATTTATACTATAATATAAAAAATTGACTTATTAAGGATGGCCATTATTTAAAGAGTTTTTGGTTTAAGAAAAATCAATTAAACAAAATAATCATGCATTGAAATGTTGCTTGTTCTTGATGCTTAGCAAGGCCTAAATTTGATGGCCATATGGTTGTATTTAGACATTTTTACCATTATTTATAAAAACTTTTGGTTTAAGAAAAATCAATTAAACAAAATTATCATGCATTGAAATGTTGCTGGTTCTTATGCCTAACAATGACCATATTTAGACATTTTTACCTAAAAAACAATCAAAATTTCAAAAAGATTGTATCACATGAAAAGAGAAATTTTAGATAGATTGTCCAAATTTATATAGCATTATGATGATATATATGGTTTATAAATAATTTTACTTATACTAAAATATATCATAACATTTGAAGGCCCCTTGAATAGACTACCCTCTAATAGAGACCCTCCTCCCACAAATATTACCCTAACTACATAAAGATGTGACCACTTTTATACTTTTATTTTGTTTTTAGCTTTAACATTAAGTGTGGCTCCATTATACCCTTTTAAACATGAACCACTATAAATAGATCCAAAAGATATAAATAAATAAATTACCAAAAAAAAAAAGGTCAAAAAAAAGATCTCATTCATTAACATATCAACCAGGGAGGGAAGGTTGTTTTTTTATGACGTTGATGATAAATCGGTTGACGTATAACGACGATTCTTCTCACTTATTATTAAGATATAATAAGAGATTTTGCTCGAATAAGGTATTTTAATAGTCAGTTGCACAGCAAAGAAAAAGTTGCTTCAAAATGGTTTTAAATTTCCAAATGCATCTTTTTCACACATAAATATACTTAAGAAATCGAAGAAAGTTAAATCAAGCCAGCATCCATGCTAGGAAATGTTCAAATCAAATTCTGAAAAGGCCTCTGAAACCATAAAATCCAATACAGTGACTGAAAGAAAGCCACAAACTCAATGCTGTGGAATTGGAAATACAAACAGAGAAGTAAACTTATTTGCAGAAGAATCCATCACAGGAAATACAGAACATCATTATACCCACTCACCAAAACTATGAGCATATAACAAAGTGTCCCATATTTCCTTCTATATTTAGACTACCATACAGCATTCTTGGAGTGAAATGCAGACATATACACAGTTTAAATGAATGCTTCTACAATAAGGACTCCAAAATCCTCATCAACAGTTCTCCTACTTGTTGATTGACTGCACCTGCAACTCCTTCAAATTAGGAGTGGGTGTTTCCTCAGCAAAATTCACCTTAGCTTTTTTCCCTCTGATTTTCCTTGCTGCAGCATCATAAGCTCTTGCAGCCTCTTCAGGAGTAGAAAAAGTACCAAGCCAAACCCTTACACCCTTACTAGGATCCCTAATCTCTGCAGCCCATTTACCCCATGGCCTCTGCCTTATTCCTCTGTAAAGATTCTTCCTTTTCCTCTCTACCACCTTCCTCTCACCCACTTCTTTCACACATGAACTTGTACCTTCAAAACAAAACATACCCATTTCAAAATCACAGACAAAAACATATACCAGAGACAGTCCTTAATGTTAAAAATCTCAGCAAATATCTCAGAAAAAAAGGCCTTACCTTGTTGAATAAAATTCTCTTCCCTTGAAGGAAAAAGTTCAGAGGAACTTTCACTAAAACTATTGTCATGATTTCTATTGAAGATAGCCCAGAAGTCCTTTGCATTCATGGGGCTGCTAGGTGGAAAGTCAGAAACAATGGATTCTGCACACATTTCTTTTTTCTATGTGTACTTCCTCTGAGGAAAACCCACCATTCTTGTAAGGAGAAATAGTTTTTAGCAATCTGATTTACCTTGGATACCACCACCCTGCTTTTAAAACCTCTTTGACCATTTGCAGAAACAACAGTCTGCAAATCTGTGGGCAGTTTTTTAACTTTTCCGCACACAGAATATGAATGCCAATTTTAAGCGCCTCGTTCACTTAATCTAATATAATAACTATGGCCTTGTCATTGGTTGTACATAAAGGAAATTTCAGCCATTGATTTCAGATTATGCTGCCGACAGTGGAACGGTGGACACGTGGACCGCGAGTGATTGGTACACGTCAGCTGCTCCAACGACCATGGAAACGTTTCGCCAAATTTAGGTTCTTTAGCCCTAAAATATGGGTTGCCATGTACGTTTTTCAATGGGTTTCAATTATGTTGAATATATATGGGCCCGGGGATGTGATCCCATTTACATAAATATAGGCCAACTAAATAAATGCATGCAATCAAGCATAAATTAATTTAGATTTTAAATAGTTGGGAGTTTGGTTATTGGAATAGATATTCTAAATTAAATAAGAAGGATAGGTGTACTTAGCTTTCAATTTGATGGTAGAAGATGGAAGTTGAAGATGTACAAAACTGCTTTGTTAGTGTGTTGAAAATTATGTCTTCGGTAAGCACATTGTTTTAGAATCAAAATAGACTTAGAATTCCTTGTAGATTGATCTTGAGTGGCTTGAGACGATCTTGAGTAGTACTGATTTGTCCTCTAATGTGGGGATATGATTTGGTAGACAACAAAATTTTACAACCTGATTTAATTTAACCTTTTTTTTTAATGAATATATCCTATTAAACTTTATATTAAAAGTAATAATAGTACAATATTCACAAAAAAGTTTAGGGTGGTAGAAGGGCACACCCACATAGTCTAACTAGACAAGGTCCAAAACAAAGACAAATAAATAGGGCTAAGCCCAACAAACACTAAGTAGCTAAAGTAGTAGTAGAGGCAGGACGATCCTTCTCATCAGGATTTCCCCACACATCACTAAGGACAACATCATCAATCGACTCCTAACCAACAAGAGCATCTTCTTCTTCAGGAGCACCATTCGAAGGTTGTTGAACATGGACCAGGGAGATGGCCAACTACAGGTGAGCAAACTTGCTAGAGTTAGGTCATCTAGAAGTACCTCGCCCATGAGAAGAGGCAGAGGGGAGCTAGGAAGGCTAAGACCAACCGCCACGGTCAACATTGTCCTTGGGAATAAGAGGTTGTGACCCATAGGAGTGGGAGCCTCTAGCTCTCCTAGTGGTATGGCTACGACCACGTCTACACCCTCTAGAAGGAGAGGAGGGATCATGTGGGACCCTGACAACAGTGCAAGGGGCATTCCCCTAGTGATCTAGCAACTCCTGGAGATGGGCAACTTCAAGTCCAACTTTACTAGCTTAAACTTGTATCTGCATAAGCACATTAGAGCAAATCATGCCTTTAGTGTATAGAGAGAAGTGGACATCTCCAATGCAATTAGAAAAGAGAGTTGTATTTCTATCTTTCCATATGTTGAAGAGAGTTTCCACCCTGAAAGCATGCCAAATTTGGGTATATCTAGATGGGAGACAAGGCTAGTCCCTAAGAAAAACCATGTGCCAAGAAAAAGGAGCAGGTTGAAAGGGTCTAAAAAAATCATGAATCTAATTCCACGCTCCTTGAGCGTGGGGGAACAACTAGAAGAGATGTTTGAGACTCTCAATCTGGCCACAAAAAGGACATTGGGAGTTGGGAATACCCATGTGAACCAAACGAGCATTAAGAGAAAGTCCTTGTTAAAGAATGTACTAGGCAAAATGAGCCAACTTAGGCTCCAGAACAACCAACCAAATACATTGGAAATGGAGATGCCAGGTCCCAATAGAGGACTTGTAATGAAATAACTTGCACAATAGGAAAATATAATATGAAATATGCTACAAATACTTAATAATATGCCACTTCGAGGGGGAAACCTCCTAATCCACTTCAAGGGGGATTCCTCCAATAGTCTTCAATAAGAATATTAAACTCAATATGATGATAATAACTAACCTCTACCTCCTATATATACCATACTTATGCCATGTAACCATGGATGCCACCCAGGCCAACCTAACTACCTATATAAGACTATATTAATGATTATATAAGTTAAATAAGAGTTAAGGTAGCTACAAGCTGACTACTCATAGCCATATACACACTATAATATTAAGGGCATAGCAGGACTGGAGCTACCAATAAAATTGAGCTGGTCTACCATAGGAAGGTGCACAAATAGCCATAAATATCCTTTGTAGGGTCTATAATTCCAGAATGGTATGTCTGGGTACCACCTTCAATCCTTCCACTAAGGTTTGAATGACCGAATCCTAATTTCGTGAATCATTTGGAGAGGAATGTCATCAATAACATAATGAAAAGTCTCATGGTCTTCATTAGCAAACCTAAACTTCAATTTGAATTGAAGCCATGAGAGGAAACTCTTGGTGGCTCTATGAAGTCCGACAACACACAAACACCTCTTTTAAAGAATTTCAAGGCATGGATCCATGTCACCTTATCCAGAGGAGGATCTTGAAAGCTGAGAAATGGAGATCACCAACTAGACTGGTGGTTAATAGAAAGACCATTGTGGAAATCATTCCTTGCCCAGCAGAGCCAAGGCTTGATGGCTTCCCAGGTTTTCCAACTACTCTTCATAACAAAAGTGCCCTGAATTTGGACAAACTCTCTCATAGTAAGAAGAGTGCCTAAGTCTAGGCCTTTCCAAGCCAGACATCCAGAGGGGACACTAGAACCTATACAATGCCTGATGAGAATTTTCCATGCCTCATTGCCCTCAAGGGCTTTGATAATCCATTTAACACATAAGGCAAAGCCTTTCCTGTGAATGGATAGCAAGCCAAGCCCTCTAGAGTCATGAGGAAGGCAACAAAATTCCTAGGTCACACAATGGAAACCATGGTGACCATCACTAGAAGTCCAAAGCAAATCTTTGAGAAGATTTTTAATTTTCAAGAGGCCTTAGAAGGGACCCAACAAGAAGAGTAATACACATGAGTGGAAGCCAAAATTTTAGAACAGATATGAAACTTACCAGCCAAAGGGAGGGGCTTGGTTATCCAATAATTGAGCTTTTTTCTCAACTCTAACTATCACAACTTGCCATAGATCAGAAGTAGAAACCTGAAATGCAAAGGGGATGCCCAAGAAACAAAACACTTCCCCATGCCTAATCCATTTCCAACTAAAACTATCAAGCCAATTCAACTTGGGGAGGAAGGATAGTCTATAACATTGAGTCTTTTGCCATTGAATGCTCGAACCAAAGGCTTGACAGAAAATGTCTAGGCACTGAAGAGTTTGTTTAACATTACTTACTTCCTCAATAAGGGTAAGGAAGGAACCATTGGCAAAATGACCATTGACTAAATATTGAGAAGAATTGGCAAGGGATATCCCCTTAACATGGGATTGGGAGAATGCATGAGCCAGGAGATAATCAAGTCCTTCAACAGTAAGAACATACAAAGGTAGAGCAAGGGGGCATCCTTGATGAATGGATCGGTGGAGCAAAAAAGGTTTAGATTGTTGTCGTGAAATGGTTATGCAAGTTGAAGCATCAACAAGCAACATTTGAATAGACTGGATGAATCGAGGCCCAAATCCAAGCACCTGGAGCATGACGAGGATAAACGACCATTCAATATGGTCACAGGCCTTGGAAAAATCAATTTTGAGGAATATGGCTAGCTATTGAGAATGACAAGCCTATTCCATCTCCCTTCCCACATAACAATGACATTATCTAAGATAAAACTAGATTTAATGAAACCTATCTGTTCATGTCAAACTAGCAGATGGAGCATGAAGCGAAGCTTAAGAGAAAGGGCCTTGGCAATGATTTTGTAGAAGCAATTCAGTAGAGTGATCAATCGCTAGTTATTGATTTCTTTAGATTGCTAACTTTAGGTATGAATTTATTGTTTCCTTTGTTAATTAACTGTCCTAAATAATTGGATTGTAAAGCTTCGAGATAAACCTTATGAAGGTCATCATGTATGGTGTCCCAAATAGAATTATAGAATTCACATGGAAACCCATCTAAATCTGGAGCTTTGTCATTAGACATATAAAACACAGCCTCTCTCAACTCATCTTTGGTGAAACATTGATCACAAAGAATGCATTGTGAGTTAGAAACTAGCAAGGGACCACTACAAGGCACTATTGTAAAGTAGCCATTTGAGTTGGAGTGTACTCGTGAGTAGAAATACATAAGGCAAAGCCTTTCTTGCGAATGGAAAGCAAGCCAAGCCCTCTAGATTCATGAGGAACACAACAACATTCCTAGGCCACACACGGAAACCATGGTGACCATCACTAGAAACCTAGAGAAAATATTTGAGGAGCTTTAATTCTCAATTAAGAGGCTTTAGAATGGACCCAACAAGAAGAATAATACACGAGTGGCAACCAAAATTTTAGAACAGATATGAAACTTACCAGCCAGAGAGAGGGGCTTGGTTATCTAATAATTAATCTTTTTCTCAACTCTATCTATCACAACTTTCCATAGCTCAGAAGAAGAAGCCTGAAATGCAAAGGGGATGCCCAATAAACAAAACACTTCTCCATGCCTAATCCATTTCCAATTGAAATTATCAAGCCAATTCAGCTTGGGGAGGAAGGATAGTCTATAACACTTATTTTTTCCATTGAATGCTCAAACCAAAGGCTTGGTAGAAAATGTCTAGGCACTAAAGAGTAAATGTTTAACATTACTTACTTCCTCAATAAGGGTAAGGAAGGAATCATTGACAAAATGACCATCGACTAACTATTGAGAAGAATTAGGAAGGGATATCCCCTTAACATGGGACTGGGAGAATGCATGAACCAAGAGATAATCAAGTCCTTCAGCAGTAAGAACAAAGATAGGTAGAGAAAGGGGGCACCCTTGGTGAATGGATCAGTGGAGCACAAAAGGTTTAGATTGTTGACTTGAAATGGTGATGCAAGATGAAGCATCAACAAACAACATCTGAACAGACTAGATGAATTGAAGCCCAAATCCAAGCACCTAGAGCATGGCAAGGATAAAAGACCATTCAATATGGTAATAATGTTAGAAATGAAGGTGCAAACCACACAACAGAAATCTGATTCAAACCTTATTAATATCCTCTAAATAATGTAGAATCAATGGAGATTGCAATATAAATAAAATCCACTACACATAAATAACATGCATTAAGAATTGAACACATAACACAGTATCTAACGTGGAGAAAACCCTTTTGGGTAAAAAACTCCACCAAGAAAAGAGGCTCCGAGTTGTATCATCTTCAAATATGAGATTACAATACATGCACTTCCTCTTCTTCTTCAGTCTTCAATCCAACGGCCCCTGTTACTCTCAACTTTGATACAAGATCGTTGTTGGTGAAACCTTTCATTCCTTATAGGTAATTTACAAATAATAATAGGAATAATAAATTACATAGGATTTACAAGGTTGATGGCACCTTAATCCTAACACATAGGCCTTGGAAAAATCAATTTTGAGGAATATGGCTAGCTGTTGAGAATGACAAGCCTATTCCATCCCTTCCCACATAGCAATGACATTATCTAGGATAAATATGGATTTAATGATACCTATCTGTTCAGGTTGAACTGATAGATGGAGCATGAATTGAAGCTTAAGATAAAGGGCCTTGGAAATGATTTTGTAGGAGATATTCAATAGAGTGATTAGTCGCGAGTTACTAATTTCTTTAGATCGCCAACTTTAGGTATGAATTTAATGTTTCTTTTGTTAATTAATTCTCCCAAATAATTGGATTGTAAAGCTTCAAGATAAACCTTATGAATGCCATCACCTACATTGTCCCAAATAGATTTATAGAATTCACATGGAAACCCATCTAAATTTAGAGCTTTGTCATCAGATATATAAAACATAGCCTCTCTCAATTCGTCTTTGGTGAGAAGATGATCACAAAGAATGCATTGAGAGTTAGAAACTAGCAAGGGACCACTGCAAGGCACTACTGTAAAGTAGTCATCCAAGTTGGAGTGTACTCCTAAGAAGAAAAACTTGTTCATAATGTAGGATAAAAGCTTGAAGAATATTAGGAAGCTCTTGCAAAATCTATTACCCTTCTTGAATTTGCTTAATAGATTGGGAAGTACGGTAGGCACATAAAGCCTGAAAGAATTCCTTTGAAACTATCCCCATTCTTAAGCTAGTGAAGCTGAACTTTAATTTGTGCTCCACGTGCTATTTGAGCATCTGCAACTTGCTTCTGGTGGTGTAGCTAAGCCACGTGAAGCTAAGCAACATGATCGAACACCTATGCTTCCAAAGTAATAGTGTCTTGGTGGAGGTCGAAGGTGGTGGCCTTGTAGGAGCGACGACAGAAATAGGCAAGCTAACACCCATAAATGTAGAGAAACCAGTAAGTATGAGTAATGGAATCATTCCACCATGTCATCAACCGTTCCCAAGCATGGGATGTGGTTCCAAATTCTATACATGTTATATATGGGCCAATGTAGCCCTATGATTAAGAAGTGATGTGTTAAGGAAGAATTACATCTTTTTAGCCTTGGGTTTAGAAACTTGCCACTCAATGTACAAAAACGTACTGGGAAGTGATCGAAAAGGACATCAATTGACAAAGGCTCCACTAGCACGAAATAATAGCTGGAAAAAGAAAACAACAATTGAGTTGACATCATGGCACAATCAAGACACTTTAATACCCTATCAAGGCTAGATCTTAGATTTCTCTAGGTGTACCACATTGTATGTGTGAACACAGACCAGCTGCCACTACACCAAAAGCCTAAGTTGTCAGTGAGGGTGCCATTAGAGAGGTTAAGGGGGTACCGACAGAGGGTTGAGGGTCCCAACACGACAATAATTTACCCTTGAGTTGAGAGGTCTATACTGGACATTGTCGACCATGAGGCGAGCAAGCCTGTTGAGGGTGAGAATTGAACCCTCCCAAGTAGAGTCACCATTTTTGTTAACACAGACCAATTACCACTACACCAAAAGCCTAAGTTGTCAATGAGGGTGCCACTAGAGAGGTTAAGAGGGTACCGACAGAGGGTTGAGGGTCCCAACACGATAATAATTTATTTTTGTTAAGACAGACTGACTACCACTACACCAAAAGCCCACGCTGTTAGTGAGGGTGCCACCAGAGAGGTTAAGGTGGTATTGACAAAGGTTTGAGGGTCCCAGCATGACAACAATTTAACCCCTTGAGTCGAGAGGTCCCTACTGGACATAATCGAACATGAGGCAAGCAAGCCTATTAAGGGCAGGAGTTGAACCCTCCCCAGTAGAGTCACCATTTTTGTTAACATAGACTGACTGCCACAACACCAAAAGCCTAAGTTGTCAGTGAGGGCACCACTAGAGAGGTTAAGGGGGTACCAACAGAGGGTTGAGGGTCCCAACACGACAATAATTTTTTGTTAACATAGACCGACTGCCACTACACCAAAAGCCTAAGTTGTCAGTGAGGGTGCCACCAGAGAGGTTAAGGGATATCGACGGAGGGTTGAGGGTCCCAGCATGACAACATTATGATCTTGGCGAGGGCTAACATTGGGATCAAAAAGCCCCAATTTACTATGCATGAAAAACCAAGCCTCCCCTTCACCAACTATCTAGCACATAGACAAGGCCCTGCATTTATCACAAGCGAATTCAATCATATTAAAATCCTTGCATAGAACCCAAGTGGTGGCTGACATTGAATTAACTATCCATCTCTAGAGGGAGGATCTCTCCACAATATCATTCAACGTATAAACATTAATAACCCCAAAGGATTGTTTATTAATGTTGAAAATAATCCATAATGCATGGTTGGTGGGGTCACATCCTTGATCAACTAAGTGTTGGTGCCACATAGGATAAGGAAAGGTGACAACACCACTTCGACCAACTTCATGGTTATTACAAAGAAAATGTCTAGCAGGATAAATAACATGGAAAGTCACAAACAGAAAAAAACCAAAGATTTTAACCTCTTGTAAATGGATAATGTCTAAACATGGATACTAAAGTTGAGCATCATGCATGGATTATTGCAGTGGGAGGCCCGTTATACCTTAGACATTCTAGGAAATACAATTCATAAATGAGTGTCAAGAGTCATCTCCTCGTTATCCAAATCATCTAGAGTGAAATAACTATTTTGTAACATGGCTTCATTAGCGTGAAAGCTTCCAACTGGGAAGTTGAGCTGGACTAGTTTCCATTTATTTGGAATATTTTCTCCTTTTTCTAAGCACCTTGGTAGGCTATGAGACTTCCTTTGTCCAACAGGAGGAGGGGAAGCATGATGAGCATTAATAGCTGGTAGTTGAGCTAATGTGGAAGCTGCTAGCAAGGTCCATGAAATTTTCACCTCACCAGAAGTCTCCTTGAAAGAGGAGATCACAACATTTCCTATGTTTGGAGGTTTTGAAACATTCTTTGAAGCCTAGCTCATAGAACCAAAAGGTTTGGGAGGAGGCTTGGGATTTCCAAAATTCTTGGCTTTACAACTAACAATTGTTGACCAATCTTCCTCTTCTTTTGTAGGAGATGGTAGACCAAAAGAGAGTTATGCTAAAGGATTTGGTTGTGGGGATGTGAAATGGCAATCCCTAATCTTGTGCTCTGAGGATTGAGACTGATAGCAAGTATTCGATAGGTTGATATACTACACGTGTTGCATGTACTTGGTTTATCCAACTTGGCTATCAACCGACCCTTTGAGATCCTTAGAGAGGTCCACATCAACATAGACCCGCCATTGAAGATGAGTCAAATAGAACCATTCAGGTTGTACACAAACCACATAGCCTAAAGAAGAGGCTATCTGGCTCAAAACTTCTAGAATGGCAAGGGTAACCCAGGAAACTCAACCCATATAAGAACTTGAAAGGACATTTAATCAGAAACAACAAAGTCTTAAGTCCAGGGTTTGAAAAAAAGAAGTGAGGAATGAACATGGCAAGGGCCACGACTGAGGAAAACCTCAACATGGCTGGGTTTAGAAAAATGAAAAAGGAAAATCCCCTTAGTGAGGTTTTACACAACATTAAGGTGGATCCCATGTGGGGTCCATGCCTTGCTGACCCAATCTTTGAGCATGCTTTCAGGGGGGACCCTATTGAAAAAGTACACTATCAAGGTAAAATTCTCTAGCTAATGACATGCATTATCAAATTCAAGAATAGGAAGAACATTCGGTGGTGTTGTAGATGTACCTAAAATAATCCACTCATCGTCTTGACACTATTCAACCCTAATCAAGACATCATTTAACCACTTAATTGGATAATCCCCATTTATTTAATTAATCACCCAATTCCCCTTCTGAGAGTGATTTAATAATATTTTCTTATTAAAATCACTATTCATGTACTATTCACTATTGATCTATACCCTCATTTGTACCTATCCCTAGCATAAATGATTAATTAATTATTTATCATCCATCTTCTATAATCCAACATTAGATAAATATTTATATTTATCTAATATCCCTTTTCCCATCCCATGAACTGAAGAAATATTTCTATTTATTTAATTCCCTATTTTGTGCACTTTTGATTAAGTTGCCTAATCCACTTAGCCAACTTAATCTCATGGTTGCACATTCCTAACTATGCTTAAACCTATTCAAATCTCTCACATCCCCCCAAATGTACAAAGGTATGTTCTTTTTTACAAGACCACATGGGTCTCCTAGAAAGGTATGAACAAGTCCTTTGTACAAAAGGTCCTTTTTATCCTTTGATCCTATTCATTCACTTTTTCCAACTCACCTTTCCACCTTTTATCTTTCCTTGATCCAAGGACAATCCTTCTCCTCCAATCCAATCTTGCCACTTGGAAATCTCTCATAAATCCAAGACTCTCAATCATCCTTAACCACTGATCTCCCAAATCAATCCTAGCCCTTCATCCATCATCCCAAAAATCTATAAATAGCCAACAACCCAATCCATTTTCAAGACTCCATGAAATACAAAGTTATACTATCAAAATGTGGAGCAATCAACATCCAAAATCAAAGGAGCACATCCAAATAACAAAGGTTTGCATCTAGTTAAGTGTTTTAACTTCATATGTTTGCATTCCTTTTATGCTCAATTATGAGGTTGCATTAGTTTGTGGGTAGAATAGGCTAATATTGTTTTATTTTGTTCTATTTCAAGATCACTTTCTCTTGTACACATTTTGGTGACTCTACTAGGGACGGATCTCCCCTTTCTACTAATCATTTCTTGTGTTTCTAAGTGCTTTTGAAGTGTAGGTCTATGTTTTGGAAGCTCCGTTCACAGTTCAATAGATCCACTCTGTGTTGAGGAAGCCCCATCCTGCACATAGAAAACATCTTTTTAACACTTTTCATGATCTTATCATTTAGTTTTTTGATAGAGTGTTGTTTTTCTAGGGGTATATGCTATCGAAATCATCATTCATATCCCTCTATCACATTAAAAAACCCAAATAATCCAATTTTTATTAACTAACAGTCATTTTCTCTGTAGAAACCCTATTTCAGCGGCCCTACCTACACTTTGGCAGCCTTGTACCCTATTTTGATGGCCCTGTCTAGAGTCTGGAGGCCCTTTAACTTTTTTTTAGCCGCCCTACACCTGTTGTGGTGGCTTTGCATCTTTTTCAGCAGCTCTGCACGTATTTGTATGGAGGCGCTGTCTGCAGTTTTAGGGACTCTAACTTTGCTTTGTTAGTCCTAATCCTATTTTGGTGGCTCTGCACCCTGTTGTGGTGGCCCTACATCCTATCTGGAGACTCTAAATCTATTTTGGTGGCTCTACTTGTGGTTTGGAGGCTCTGCACCCTATTTTGGCAGTTCTGCTCTAATGAAAAATTTCATCATTTTTCTTGGGATTTCTGACATCTAACCCATGAATCTAATCAATATACATGTGCCTTGTTGTCTAACATCTTTTTGTGTAGACAACATTAGTCCAAGACAAAAATACAACTACTAAATCGTGTTTTGTAGCACGCTTGTTGAAGGATCTCTCTTTTTGCACTAATCTTTAAGAACACTTCATTTTCTAAGGGGTTAAAGAATCTTATTTACATTGTTTGGGGCCAAGCCAAGGTGTATGCTCTCTCCTTATGCAATTTGGTGATCTTGGAGACCAAAAACATTGACTTGATCTAATCTTGTTATCTTTGTTCAATCCCAAGGTCCTAGGTATGTATGCTCTCTCCTTGTTCTTCATGTGATCTTGGAGATAAAAACACCTAGGATTCTTTCCTCTAGGGGCCTATCTTTGATTTCATCACCAAGGGGATGCCCTTAACCCTTGTGTTCCGATAGGGTATACAAATTTGGGAGAGAGTCTAAAGACTCTCCCATTGGGAGACATTGTTGCTTGGGGCTAGCTTGCAAGATCTTTATACCTTGCAATGTGAAGGTGGAGATTGAGTTACCCTCTTGAACCATGCCTTTAAAACATCCTTAATTTCATGGATATAGACCTCACACACCTTGAGTGTTTCTAGGATACCCCTTTAAGCCTTGTTTGTCCTAGCATAAGACCTTTGACCATCTTTCCTTGTGGTGCATGAACATTGAAAAGGCCCGAGAAGTCACTCATAGTGTACATTCATAGCACAAGATAGAAATCACTTTGGGCAAGGCATTTTTGCCTCCAAGGTAAGGGGTACAATGGTGGTACATGACCTTGCATGCCTTATCTATCCAACACTAGATAAATAGTATATTTGTGAGCCCACAAGGATCGACACTCCCACTTGAATAATTTAGGGTGTTCATGTGCTTGGTGTGTCTTCATTATTGAAACCCGTGCACTCCCTTAATCCAAAATCCAAACCCTTTGCAAATTTGTGCATGATATTATGTGAATTTATTATTTGTAAAGTTGCCCAAGGTCAAGCATTAAACCATCCTAATCAAGATCCAAATCATCTCCCTCTTCCTAATCCAAGTCATCTTTATCCAATTTCCTCCTAATCCTCCATCCAATTATCATAATTATCCTAATCACCCTATCCCGATCATCCTAATCCATCTCTATCCATCCTAATCCATCGTTTAGGACCTAATCCAAATCAATTAGTTAAATCCAATCAAGGTCCTCATCCTAATCCATTATATCCACCTAATCCACCTCCCTAATCACCACAATCATCCTAATCAATCATCTCTCATCCATAATCCACATCATAATCCACTTTCCTTAATCTAATTTCATCATCCATCCTAAACCTAATCAAATCCTATCCATTATCCATCCCTTAATCCTAATATTTCATCCTTATTATAATCTAATCCATTCTCCCTAATCATCTCATCCATTAATCCATCCTAATCATAATCCCATCCTTGAGCTTATCCATTATCATCCTAATCCATTATCCCAATCCACTTTCATCATTCATCCTTATCCTAATCAAACTTATCCATTATCACCCATAATCCACTATCCCAAATCCTAATAATTCCATCACCTAATCATAATTACCTCATCCACTTATCCATTGGTCCATTTTCACTCCTAATCCAATTTCAATCATCTCTATTCTATCTATTCCACTTCTATAATCAAACCTATCATCCCAATCTCATCCATTACTATCATTATTATCCAATGCCTTCATTCATCTAATCCCATCTACCTCTATCTTAATCTAATCTAATCTAATCTAATCATCATCTAATCCAATTATCCCTCATCCAAAATCAATCATCCATTATTCCTTTATCCATATCCCAATCCAAAACCAATCCCTCATCCTTCATAAAAAATCACCCTTTCAAAATCAAAATTTGGTTTAGGACTTAACCTCTTTCACCCCCATCAAATTCCAGCCAAATCCCTAATCATAATTCATACAAATCATCATCAAACCATTATCCAAGGGCCCTAGACCTAATCCCTAATTAATCCCCATCAAATCCAATCCAATCCAACCATCAAAGGGCCTTAGGCCTAATCAAAATCACTCCCAATCAATCCAAATCCAACCAAGATCAAGTGTAATACATTGTTTCCCTTGATTAATCAAATCAAATCCATCCTAGTATCAAGTGTCATTTATTGTTGGCCTTGATCAATCCAAGTCAAACATCATGAATCCGTCTTACAATTTTGATGATCATGATAGTCTTGTTGACCACGATGAAATCCAAAACCTTGATGAAATCATTACAAGAAAGCTTGCCATAAACCACCCTCATGCATCTATAAACATGCAAGCACCCTTTGATCATGCATTTGATAGTACAAGATATGCCCCCATACTTAATTGCACATCTTATGGTCATCCTTATAGCATCCTTGACAAGGGAAATCCATTCCATCCTCCATCCACATCCCAACATCCTTCTTCATATGAGGTCCCCATCACCTCCACCCCTTATCCCCTCATCAATCACGTCCTTCTTATCCTTATCTCTCTTATCCAAATCCATCATATCACTATCCCCCAACCCTGTTATCCATGTCACCATCCAAACCACAATCCAATTCTCCAACTAAAGCCAAACCATCCTTTTCGAGTTTTCTCCAAGGACTCCTAACTAAGGACTTATATAAAATCACATAAATAAACTTGTGGAGTCATGTCACCCCACTTCTCCAACATCACTTAAATGTGTCATTGATGATGCCATCAGTCACCCAATACCCATCAAAACTACATCATCCCCTTTTTATTTTATATTTTAAAATCATATCCCAAGTATCTCCTGCTTCTCCATCCACCCAATATGAGGAGTCTATTCAAATTCCAAATGAAGTTAGACACTCCTCCTATTAGGATTAAGGTGCCACCAACCTTGTAAAACCTATGTAATTAATTACTCCTAATTTTGTTTCTAAATCACCCATAAGGGATGAAAGGTTTCTCCAGTAGCGATCTTGTTTCAACCACATGTTTATATCTGGTCCTCGATGCTAATTCATCCGCAATAAGGGGGTTGCATGGGGTTTCCCCCTGCAAGGGGTCTAGGGTCTGCGCACCTTGGCGAGGGCTTAGGGGCAATGCCCCTAGAGCCAAATTTTATCATTGTAAATCTAGATTGTTTGTCATTAGGTCACAGATTTGACGGTCAATGTTATGTCAGTTTTCTTTCCCTAGAAGACAACCCCTTTTTATAAGGATATTAGTACTATGTTTTTAGTAAAGTTGAGAGTAACAGGCACTGCTAGATTGAAGACTGGAGGAGAAGAGGAAGTACATGTATTGTAATCTCATATTTGAAGATAATACAGCTTGGAGCCTCTTTTCTTGGTGGAGTTTTTTACCTGAAAGGGTTTTCTCCACATTACATACTGTGTTATGTGTTCAATTCTTAATGCATGTCATTTCTATGTAGTGGGTTTTATTTCTATTGCAATCTCCATTGATTCTACATTATTTAGAGGACATTAATAAGGTTTGAATAAGATTTCCATTATGTGGTTTGCACCTTCATTTCTAACACCTCCCCCACCACACCATCCACACAAATCTGGCTCTGTCAAGAGCCTAGTCCAAAGCATGTGGACCCATCCAACCCCCATCCTAATAAAGATCCAAGCATCCCATCTCATTCCATCCCCAATCTCACACCATCTAATATTGATCTCCCGTCATCCCCTATCACTCCTTTACCATCTCCCATTGACACTTTATCATTGCCTATCAACCCCATCCCAAATCCATCATTCTATCCCCTTGGTCCCACTACTTTTATCCGTGGTGTTTCTCTCATAGGAGAGGAACACCTTCTATGCACCACCCATCCTCCCCCATCTAATAATGGACTTGCATCTTGTTTCCAAAACAATAAACATCCCATCGCACATCACATGCTCCAAAACATGAACTATCAAGGAAAATGCTTAGGTTGCCACAAACAAGGAATATTGTAGCCCGTCCATTTCAAAATCCATTCACACATACATGTTCTTGGTTATATATCACAAGGAAAACAATCCACTAATGTTGGTACCACCTTCATGCCTTCTAAAATCCATTCTTCCAAGCCCAATCTAGGTGCATCTCATCGCACCTCCAAACCATATGTTGTTATCCCCCCTCCATCATCATACAAATACAAAAATCATACCATTATCCCTCCTCCATCTTATCCCATCCCTAAATCAAAACCTCCTCCCATCCCTAAATCCACTCTTCCTCCACTCCCCAACGCCTAATATCCCTATCCTCAAATCCCCTCATCCTCCCATTCTCCACACCCCTATCCATAAATCCCCCAAAATCCCTAATCATAACCAACAAGTGCACACATCATCTAAAAACAAAGCTATCACACAACCCATGGGATTAAAAAATGCTAATTTAGATTCCTCCACACATAAAATGAATAATCCACAAAAGCCTAAAGTTATCATGCCATAGGACATTGACACACACAATCCAAGCAAAATCCATCTAAAAGGATACATAAGCCCACAGCTTCGAAAGCAAAAACCAAAATGATGTGGGTCCCCAAGAAAAGATTGATAAGTCAAAATGGAGCATCCAAATTTCCCTCCATCTATAAATCCAAAAATCCCTCTCCCTCATGTTGAATACAAGGAATACTGAGAGAGGGGGGGGGTGAATCAGTATTCTGCAAAACCACTTCTTAGCATGTTCATTAATCCAATTACCAAAATTAATAACATGGAAGCAAAATAAACATGAGAACAACAACCCTAAAGACATAACACATGGACACCAAGATTGTTACGTGGAAAACCCAAAAAGGGAAAAACCACAGTGAGTGTTAGCTCACAATATATTATGATAACAATACTGAATTACATGAAGGCTCACTGCCCAAGGACTCAATGTCCAAAGAAGTGCTCATTGCCAAGAAAACAAAAGAGAAGTTAGAAGAAAGATTGTCTCACTACCAAGAGATAACTGTTCTAAATGCATCTACCAAATGTTGAATTGCAGTTCCATTGATGGCTCAGTATACAGATTCAAAAGTTTTCATTGTGTCTGCTCTTCTCTTTCTGCTCTGCTTCACAT
The DNA here is from genome assembly GCA_027924645.1 of Cunninghamia lanceolata. Taxonomy (NCBI): domain Eukaryota; kingdom Viridiplantae; phylum Streptophyta; class Pinopsida; order Cupressales; family Cupressaceae; genus Cunninghamia; species Cunninghamia lanceolata. The sequence continues at coordinate 7,557,264 of BSBN01000303.1, read as the reverse complement.
AAACTTTATTCTTCTGCCCTTACTACCCTTTTCTAATCACAATACTGCCTTAGATAACACACACATTGAATTCACACATTATCAACATCAATCCACCCCTCCAATACCAAAATCTACCGAGTATATATATATATATATCCACAACATGAATTATCTCACAATAAGGTCAACAAGCAAGACAAGAAACGTGTATGCAAGTGTTATACCTTGTCGGCTTGATCTTGTGCACAAACAGGAATGCGAACCCAAATAAACATACAAAAGTATTCATATAGATCAGGACCAATCATTCTATCACTTAGATTAATTGTTCAAACAATATATCTTTTCTGCATATAGATCCAATATACTTGTCGGCTTATCCCTTAAGTACACACTTGACGAATTCAACTGTCACATCATAACTTCCACTACGGATCATATGAGACTCTAGAAATCATTGACATTATGGACATCTTAACATACCTTTAGAACAATAGGACATAATAATCCTTTATAGAAAAATGCGGATCTTGGAACTGTTGCTCTATCATAGTGAAATACTGTCAAACTGGAAGCTGATAAAGAACAACTTGTAGTATGTGATCAAAGCAACTTCAGAGGCTATAACTCTAGATTTAGGTAGTCATGATATGTATCTCTTCTACTTCAGAACTGTAAGACAAAATATGACAAAACAGAGGAATGCAAACCCTTTTTCTCTGGTACTGTGCATTGTCCCTAACTTAGGTTTTCTCACCCGGACTCAGCTAAATCATAGTAAGTCTTTCGGAGATCTTCAGGACTTGCAAACTTGAATATGACACCTTCAAACAACTACAAGCAACATACTTGGACCACGCTTTGTGACCTACAACACAGAGGCATACTGACCCAATCTCTGTCACTCTATAGCTTGCCCATACAACCATTTTGACTAAGTTAGTCTTCCGGACCTTTGCCAAACCTTGTTGCTGTCAATGACAACATTCTATCAGAAGCGTCTCTTGACTATGTTGCCAACAATCTCTCCCTTTAGCATTGATGGCAACACTTAGTGAAAAATGCTTGTCTTCTCCCCCTTACAATATACACCCTATTTTTCTTTTCTCCTTTTAGGTGTTTTTTCATTTTTCACTGGTTTTCTTCTTCCCCTTTGACATCAATGGCAAAGATGTATGTATAGGGGTCAAAATTTTGTCAAGGCAACAAAACCTGCAAAAATTGTCATACTCTATCGCATATGTACAAATATAATGTTTAACTTAATTTGGTGTGGGTTGTAGGATGTCATTGAAGATGTTCTTGATTTGAGCTATCTCTCCAACCCAACTCTTCTTTGCATTTTCCAAAATTTGAATATGGCCATTTATTAGGAAGACCAATTTTTTTGCCTTTTGTACATCAGAAGGTGTGTCAATTAGTACATTTACCTGCAGTGCTTCTACTGCAAGGTTTGACATTGAGTCTAGCTTAGGAGTTATTAGTCCTCTCAACTGACACATTCTATTTTTTTGTTTGATCCCTCTTATTCATTAGATTACTTAACTCATTATGAATATTGATAACTTGTATTTCTTTGCTGCTTACTGACTCAATTGCCGGGTCAAATGATTCAAAGATACTTATCAGTTGCAATTCCTAATCCTTGATCTTCTCTTCTAACTACTTTGTAGCTTTCGGCCATGATAAACAAAATTTGTACAATTCACAGGATTCTTTGATAGCATTCTATATACCTTTTATTCCATTATCTAGCAAAGTTTTATCATTTACTAACATGGTCTTCAACTCAGCTAATCTTTTCTCATCAAACTCTTTCCTTACTTTTGTTTTTGCAGACTTTTCAAAAGATTCAAAATGAGTGTTGATTGATTTTATCACACCTTTAAGTTGATCGGTTGATGATAATGATGTATCTTTTTGGTATGCAGGCATCAACTTTTCCAACACATCAGATGCTGCATCAATGAGCTTATTATCCTGTATATGTGTTTTCAACATCTCTTGGTAAGCCTCAGCTTGCACAATTGATACGAGTTTGAATTTATGCAAAGAAGACATTGAAGCCAAGTTTATTGGTCCTTACAGAAACTTAGACTTATCCAAAACTTGCGTCTCTTTTTCCAAAAATTTCTCTACCATTTCTATCGGATCCTTAATGGTGGATGGTCTTGCAGTGTCTCTTGATGCATCATACACTCTCCTCTCTTTTACCTTCTCCTTATTAGTGTGATCTTTTTGCTATTCTAGAGGAGGATTTGTACTGATTTGTTTATTTTCATCTTTATCCTGACCATCTATGACATTGACTTGATCAGGTGCAGGGGCTTGATCATTTTTGTCTGACCCTTGGTCCATTCTATCATCTGGAATAGATGTGTTATCTCAAATATTTGTTTCTTCATTATCATATATGGTTGGAAGATGATATTCCTTTAACACTCTCAAAGTGATTTCCTCAGTCTCCTTCACTACTTTCTCGATGTCATCTAACATCAAAGTATTCATTCTTTTCTTTGTTTTGAAATCCTTGCTGAACACTTTGGAGATTTCTATTTTGTCTTCAGGGGTGATCTCTAGACATAACGTTAACAATGTATACTCTCTGAGTTCAATGTCCTTTGCCATAGCAACTTCTTTTCTTGCAGTCATTATACTACCCAAGCTGTTTGGGAGATCAGTAATTATCTCAATAAGGGCTTTGTTGTAGATGTCCAAGTATCTGATGACATCAGTCTCAATGATCCTCTTGTCTGGATCATCATACTCATCATATAGTTGGGCTATGGGTTTCAAATTGCCATCAACTATTATGGCCTTTAGGACATCTTCAAGACTTATAGTGGCTTCTCCTGTCTGAGACTCATCTTGCCTTGGCCTTTTCTTAGTTCTACCCTTACCAGTGGGCTTCTCCTTGTTGCTCCTTGAGGCTTTTGTAGCCTCAGCTTTCATCTTCTTCACCTCTTCATCGGTCTCAGTTTCCTCATCAACTGCATTGACACTGACATACACTCTCTGACCTTTGGTCTTCTTTCTCTTGCCTATTTGTGCTTCTGCAGTTGTTGTGGAGGGAATACGAGAGGATTTAGAAGATGTTCTAGTGGAACTTGCACCTCTTGTACTTCTTTTTGGTGCAGCAGGTGCCTCTTGTTGCACCCCTTGAACTTCTAGATATTTATTAGCTTCCTTTTCTTGCTCCTTTTCTTTATATGCTCTTTCTACCTCATCTCTAGCTCTTGTGGCTAATATTTGTTCTTTGGTGAATCCTTTTCTTTGTGCATACTCTTCCACCATCTTCTGGATTTTCTTTACTATTTTAGGCTGCTTGAGCTCCACATGCACTTTAATAGATATTTCCTCATAAGTGCCAAATCTTTGTTCATTTGGATCTCGAGGCTTGCTCATCATAAGATCTGCAAGACCTATTAGAACATCCTCTGCCACTTCATAGCCCATGGGTGGTACCCAAACAATCTTAGGCTCTATTGCCACCATCATACACTGATCTTTATTTACAATAAAACAAATGTCATTCTTGTATTTTTTTACTACTGACTCAAGGATCCTCATTCTAGATTGCATTGACTTCTGAAAGTTCTTAAAGTATCCCCATAATGCTGCATTCTAAGCATTCACATCACCTAGACTGCTAATATAATCTCTTATTTGCACATCTACAAGTTTGCTTGTATCCCAAACAATGTTATTTATTCCTAAAATTTCTCTTTTGAAGTAGAAGAATAAACAAAGTATTAACATGCCAAACTTGAAAGGGTATTTTGATTCCTAACTCTTCTTCAAATTCTCTAGCAGCTTCTGCCAGAGAAGCTCACATAGATCATAATCCTTATTTTCCTTGATCATCTCATATGCAGTGTATATAGCTATTCTAGAGACCGCATTTTCCTGATTGGTATAGTATATCCTGTATCCAATGATCATAGATGCAAACTTGACTGCATGATCTTCAATTGTATTTATAGTCAGAGCCCTCTTGTCAAATTGTGCTCCGGTGGCTTCTATGACTATTGCATTCTTCATAGATTTCAACTGGGGTATCAGACTAGTAGAGCTTAGACCGGTAACTACCTTTATTGCATCCTTTGTTATCATATGTGTAGACTCAAGCCACATGAACTCATCATGCATTCAACCTAACACATACCAAACCCATGCATCTTTAGTGAAGGTAGGGAAATCTAGGTACTGTATGAATTTCTTGTCCTCTAGTGCCTTGTATTTGTCCAACAATTCAAGATAATTTTTGCTTAAGTGATTCAAATATAATTTAACGAGTTTGCCGCCATCATGTTCATCTAGGGCAACATGGATATAAGCCCTTACATCATCTTCATGCATAATTCCATAGGGCACCCCTGAAAAAGCATTGTCAGGATCAACTTCCATGAATTTATGTGGATGTTTCTTAAATTTAGGTCATGGTCTTTCAGTGATATCAACCACTTGTGGTGTTGCCATTTTCACCAAGACTTAACTAGATTCACAGTAGGGTTTCAGACTGAAAATACCTCTTTTGCCAAATTAGGGTTTTCTTCACTTGAGTTTGATTGACTTGCTTTGAATTGCTTTGGAAATCTCTATAGTCACTTGGAATCTGTCTTCAATTCTCCTAGACACTTGATAATTTGAATGTAAAGTGATTTTTCCCTTAGATACAACCCTTTTAACCCTCTCTTGCCAAAACCTAATCATCATAAATGCTATCTTTCAAAAATCTGTTAAACACTTCTCTGTCAAGCACAGTCGATTCAAATTGTTTCGCAATATTCTGTATTTGAACCTTTTCTACCGGTATTTCTTTCAGAAGATCTACCATAAAATTCTTCACATCATATCTTTGTGTCAGATTCTAGCACTGACTATCTGGCTAGGGGATTTAGATTTTCAATACAACGCCCCTTGAGCCAGAGCTCCCAATTTACTTTCCGGAAGAAGCATCTACACCAGAGGCTGGTGTGGATCCATCCCTTACATCATTAACATCCTTCTTGATCTAGACCTTGCTCATTTCCTTCTTGATTTCCACCAAATCAACCTTGTTCTTTCATTTCTCTTCTTTTTTCTCTATTTTCCTCTTCTGTATAGGAAAGTTTCTTTCCTCATTCTTGCTTCTGCATAATCTTACATGTCCAAATTTATTGCAATTGTAGCATACCACATTCCTCTATCTCTGATTCCTTTGATTCATTCTTGATTTGCATTGGTTAGCCATGTGTCCAAATCTATTGCAAGAAAAGCACTTCCCATTGAAAGATTTAGCATTTCTTGCACTGTTGGGACCATTCCTTATCATACTTCTACATTCATTTGCTTTATGACCAATTTTCTTGCAATTAAAGCACTAACTAGAGAATGATGGAATATTTTGATGCATTCTACTCCTACACTGAGTAGCCTTATGACCAAACTTATTGCAATTAAAACAATAGCCATTGAAAGATGGGTACCTTTGAGCATTTGGTTGCCTGACTGGAGATCTGCTAGGTCTTCTTCTCTGATTCCAGAACTGGTTGCTTTTGTTTTTCCTCATCTCAATGTTTTCTTGACCTGATTTAGAGCTTTCTCCTTTTTCAAATCCCAAGCCTTGCTTGCCATCTGAACTCTTCTGACTATCAATTAAGTCCTCAAGCTTTCCAAAGCTTATTTTGAATTTGTCTTTATAGCTATTAGTTGCTTCCAGATCAAATTTCAGAAGTAACACATCTTTAGCCAATTTTTTCACATTCCCCAGTCTTATCCTTTACAACTTGATTTAGATGCCTTTCAATCTCCTCTTTCTCTTCAATTTCCAATGTTAAATTGTTTAGGGTTCCATGTGCTTTATTCAATTGATCACTTAGCTCCTTGCTTTTTTCTTTAAACTTCTTGACTTGCTCCCTTAGTTTTAGAATGCATTCATCATCTTCATGGACATTAGCCTTTAGATCCCTGATTTCTGCTTCAGATTTTTCAAGATCTTCAAGAGCTGCTTTTAGTTCATCATTGTTCTCATATGAGTAATTCCCAAATCTTCTTGCTGCCATGAGTACACTATCCCAGATCTTCCTCAAGCTGTTAAGCCTCTTCCAAGGAACCTTGATCTGATACCAATTGTTGAATATAAGGAATACTGAGAGGGGGGGTGAATTAGTATTCTGCAAAACCACTTCTTAGCATGTTCATTAATCCAATTACCAAAATTAATAACATGGAAGCAAAATAAACATGAGAACAACAACCATAAAGACATAACACATGGACACCAGGATTTTTACATAAAAAACCCCAAAAGGGAAAAACCATAGTGAGTGTTAGCTCACAATATATTATGATAGCAATACCAAATTACATGAAGGCTCACTACCTTAGGGATCACTACCCAAGGACTCACTGTCCAAATAAGTGCTCACTACCAAGAAAACAAAAGAGAAGATAGAAGAAAGATTGGCTCATTTCCAAGAGATGACTACTCTAAATGCATCTACCGAATGCTGAATTGCAGTTCCATTGATGGATTACTATACAGATTCAAAAGTCTTCATTGTGTCTGCTCTACTTCACATATACTTTATTCTTCTGCCCTTGCTGTCCTTTTCTGATCACAATACTGCCTTAGATCACACACACATTAAATTCACACATTATCAACATCAATCCACCCCTCCAATACCAAAATATACCGAGTATATATATATCCGCAACATGAATTATCTCACAATTAGGTCAGCAAGCAAGACAAGAAACATGTATGCAAGTATTATACCTTGTCGACTTGATCTTGTGCACAAATAGGAATGCAAACCCAAATAAACATACAAAAGTCTTCATATAGGTTAGGACCAATCATTCTATCACTTAGATTGATTGTTTAAATAATATATCTTTTCTGCATATAGATCCAATATACTTGTCAGCTTATCCCTTAAGTACACACTTGACCAATTCAACTGTCACATCATAACTTCCACTGCGGATCATATGAGACTCTAAAAATCATAGACAACATTCATTGAGGACATCTTAGCATACCTTTAGAACCACAGGACATAATAATCCTTTATAGAAAAATGCAGATCTTGGAACTGTTGCTCTGTCATAGTGAAATACTGTCAAACTAGAAGCCAATAAAGAACAACTTGTAGAATGTGATCAAAGGAACTTCAGAGGCTATAACCTTGGATTTAGGTAGTCATGATATGTATCTTTTCTACCTCAGAACTGCAAGACAAAATAAGCCACAGTGGAGGAATGCGGACCCTTTTTCTCTAGTACTATGGACTGTCCCTAACTTAGTTTTTCTCAGCCAGACTCAGCTAAATCAGAGTAAGTCTTCTGAAGATCTTCAGGACTTGAAAACTTGAATATGACACCTTCAAACAACTACAAGCAACATACTTGGACCACGCTCTGTGACCTACAACTGCAGAGGCATACTGACCCAATTTCTGTCACTCTGTAGCTTGCCCATACTTAGCCATTTTGACTAAGTTAGTCTTCTAGACCTTTGTCAAACCTTGTTACCATCAATGAAAACATTCTATCAGCAGTGTCTCTTGACTATGTTTCCAACACCTCATCCCACACCCAATAAAAAAATCCTAAGTCCATTTGGGTCCCTAAATTCCTAAATCTGCAATCCAAAAATCCCCATCCTCATCCCATAATAAAAAATGCCCCATGAATCCCAAATCCCCATTACTCCCCACTCCCCATCACATACATAAGCTTCATAATACATCATTATGTGTGCACATGTTGGTCTTGGTTCCCCTCAACCCCACGACATTCCCACATACCTCGATCCCCCATCTTATATCCCCTACCCCACATATCTCTCCCATCACATCCCTATGATCCATGATTTCGCATAGTCCATCCACCTCCCATCCATCCTTCATCAATCTATCCATCCATTCTCCATCTATTCCATCCACTCCATCTACATCTCACGTAATCATCTGCCAACATCCATGCATATAATAACAATTGACATGATCTATGTGTCGCATTTATCCAAAATGAGACACTCTCAACTCATCTTGAAAAAATACACTCAATTCCCCATCCTTCTCCAAATCATTTCCTCCATATCCATCCCATCTCAAATATCAAAAAATCCAAAAAAATAGAAAATTGTCAAAAAATAAAAAAAATAAATCAGAAAGTAAAAAAATAAAGTTGTCCAATGGTGAAAACCACTCCTTGTGGCACCTTGGACAAGTACCATGATGACAACCCCTCATGGGCATCATGCATAATCTCCCGTCCATTTGCACCCTACAGTTGGGGGCAAATCTCACCTATCCTATCATCTTCCATCCATTGTATATACTTATCCTATCATCTTTCCTCCATCACATCCACTATATCTCCCTACCTATCCTATCATCATTTCATATTATCTTCTTGCTTTCAATCCTGATAAGGACAGGGGAAAACTATCCCAAACATGCTTTGGACACCTTGTAGAATACATCCTTTCCCAACATATCCTACAAACATCCATCATACTCATGCATCCCAATGCCTTGCCATGAGAGACACATATCTCGAGTGGGACATCGTCTTCCTATGTGATGTAGTCCTTGGAGATCACCTCCAAACCTCCTCCATCCACCTAACCTGAATCCTCTATCTATCATATATCTCCCACACCCATCCTTTCTTTCCACCCATTATCGACTATCCCTTATCTCCTTATCACTAATCCTTCCTACATATACCATCCACTATCTATTATATCCTTATCCCCATCCTAATCGTCCCACCTATCCCTTGTCTATAGACTTGGTTTTCCATTGTCCTACACGTAAGCCAATGCAATCCCTCCTAGAAATCCAAATCCCCAAATTATCCAAACCTCCCAAACATCCAAACATCACAAGATCTTACTCAATGCACATATAAAGCTATCTATCTATGCAAAATCATCCAATCACATCCATGGTCTTATTCCTAGCCTCGCTGCAAGCCTTTGATCCAACATCCACCATAATCATAGGGATATATTGTTCCCAACCCTTGTGTTGTTCTTATTGTCAACAACACAATCCAACATCATCAATCCATCAACCTTTGTCTTTTTAGCTTGGCTAGGGGAAACATCGTGTTTGTCTTTGAATTATTTTGTACATGAGTGCTTGCTTGTGTGTGTGCATTATCTTTTTATCTTACATCAACATCGGTCCTTGTGACCTACCTAACATGGTACTATCATGGTGCTATAGGCATAGGGTTTCTTGTGACCTTATTAGTTATCTCATCATAGTACCCCTCAAGGTCATCAAACATCTTTTGATGTCTTAGGGTATCCTTTTACGCATGGGACTCATTGTCACCCTAGTTCCTTATACCTTGGTGCATAACATCTCATGCCATATGAAATAAGATTGATCCCATTTTTTAGTCCAACATAACACATTTCTATCACCGCATCCATGTGCATCCTTCTCCATCTATTTCCCCATCCTTACCCAATCATTTATCCTCCATCACCCCTTTCCACCAATTCCCTACCTCCAACCTCTTCTATTCTTCTAATCCATTCTATCTAAATTCCACTGCCATAATTCTAATCTAGCTATCTCCATCCTTTCGAGAGCACACTCGCATTCTTTGAACCCTTCTGCCCTCTCGAGGGGGCATCATCTCTATCAACATCCTTACCATCGTCCCTCCTTGTCACTCTCACTTCGAGTGGTTGGGGCATCATCATCCCTAACCCTACCATCTTCTTCTATTCAACCACGCTCTATATTTTATCTTTCTTTGAAATGATGCTGCTTCACAATGCCATCTCAAAGAGGGGCAAAATATAGACACAAAATCATCCACTCATCATCTTGGCACTATTCAATCCTAATTAGGACATCATTTAACCACTTAATTGGATAAATCCCCATTTATTCAACTAATCACCCAATTCCCCTTCCAATAGTGATTTAAGAATATTTTATTATTAAAATCACTATTCATGTACCATTCACTATTCATTTGTATCCTCATCCATACCTATCCCTAGCAAAAATGGTTAATCATTTATCATCCATCTTCTATAGTCCAACATTAGATAAATATTTCTATTTATCTAATATCCCTTTTACCATACCATGAAGTAAATAAATATTTATATTTATTTAATTCCCTATTTTGTGCACTTTTGATTAAGTTGCCTAATCCGCTTAGCCAACTTAATCTCATGTTGCACATTCCTAACCATGCTTGAACCTATTCAAATCTCTCACATCCCCCCAAGTGTACAAATGTATGGCCTTTTGTATAAGATCACATGGGTCTCTTACAAAGGTATGAACAAGTCCTTTGTACAAAAGGTCCTTTTTGTCCTCCTTTAATCCTATCCATTCACTTCTTCCAACTCACTTTTTTTGTTGGGAATTAAGGTGTCTCAACCTTTGTAAATTCCTAATGTTGTATTTATTTATCCCATATTGTGTTGGCATAGTCAGCACCTTGTGTATATGCAGCAGGGAAAATTTTGGTGACTTTGGTAGCCGCGGTTTCCCCCTCGAATAATTAACGGGGGTTTGGGGGTAGCGCCCCCAAGACAGGGTCAAGGGGTGTAGCCCCTTGCGGGGTGCAGGGGCAGCGCCCCTGGTGCGCTCCCTATCGCGATACAGGGCGGGGTCGAGGGGCAACACCCTCGTGGGGGCTCGGGGGCAACGCCTCCGAAACCTCAAATAATTTTTAATGAATGACAAGTGTCGGTGAGTATCTTTGCACGAGAGAAAGACATCTTTGGGCAGTCAAGGGTGGTTATGACATGTAAGAGGAATATGATATTTTTAGTCAGTGTATGACGGATTCTGTGATAGCTGTAAGGTGCGTAAGAGCATCTATCGTAACCTATCTTGGGACCAGACGCCCACTTCAGGATGGGATGTTGGACAAGTGTCCTTAGGCATGGGTTTTGGGGCATGGGTCCAAGATGGACGCCCATCTCTAGAAGGTTCCATATTTGCCTTGTAAACTATATATAAACAAGTGCTTGAATGGGAGATAGATAACTTTGGTACAAGTATTGTTATGCTGCCGGAATATCTCCAGATTCGATATTTGAAGACTCCTGAAAGAGCATTGGCTCTGAAACTGTATTGTAATCTGTTATTGTTTACTGTAATACATTTGAGCTGTGTTTTGGAGTGTGGGGTTTTTCACCTATAAGGGTTTTCCCCATGTATATCTTGTCTCTCTCTCTCTCTTCTGTGTACTCTGTGTGTGTATGTGTATTGTTGCAATATCTCTGTTAGATGTTCTATGTTGCTATAGTTGTAAGAATTAAATTCAATTTGCATACATCTCTCCTCATTAGATTAGTGTAGGAAGCGATTTCCGCACACCTAGCTTCCTTTTAGTTGGTATCAGAGCTTGATCACCTTTTGGTCCTAGTTGTTGGGTAAGGGTTTTTTGAGCTAATCTTAGGTTGAGTGGGAGTCTATGCAGAGTATTTTGTTTTCTATTGCAGCAAGGAGATGGCAAGTACATCAAGAAGGTTTGAAGTCGAGAAGTTCAATGGCAGTAATTTCAAGCTATGGAAGCTCAAAATGGAAGACATGTTAGTTGATCAAGACCTTTGGGAAAGTGTGAATGGAACTAAACCAGCTACAATGACACAAGTTGATTGGGATCTCAAGGATCGAAAGGCTAAGGGTCTCATAAGACTTAGTCTTGCCGATTCTGTGTTGTTAAATGTCCATGAGGAGACTACTGCAACACTCCTTTGGAAGAAGTTGGGGGATGTGTATCAAGCCAAATCCCTTGTCAATAAACTTTTCCTGAGAAAGAAGTTGTATTCTCTTCAAATGGAGGATAGAGGATCTGTGGCTGAGCATATGAATGCCTTTAACATGCTGGTTGCACAATTGACATCTATCGGTGTAAAGATGGAGGAGGAGGATTAGTGTATGACCCTGCTTTGTTCTCTGCCGGACTCATGGGATCATCTTGTCATGGCAATCAGAAGCACCACATCCACATTCAAAATGGAAGAGGTGGTTTCTTCGTTGTTATCTGAAGAGATGCGGAGAAAGACTTCTGAGGCAGCCAAAGAAGCCCTTGCAGTTTGTGGAAGACCCAAGGAGAAAGGGAAGAAGAAGGACAAGAAAGCTGAGAAGGGTAGATCCAAATCCCGTGGGAGATCCAAATCTCTTGGAAAGTCCAAGGCTCTTTGTTGGAACTGTGGCAAGACCGGGTATTTCTGAAAAGAATGCAAAGAGGAGAAGAAGAAAAAGAAGAAAGCTCCTGATTTAGATTATGAAAAATCACAAGATGACGGTGATGCCTTCATTGCAGCCCTGGCAACCCATGCATCTGATGATGTGTGGCTAATCAACTCTGGTGCATCATTCCACATGACCTCACATCGAGATTGGTTCACTAAGTATGAGGAGTTCGATGGTGGAAAGGTGTATCTGGGTGACGACTCTCATCTGAAGATCATTGGTCGTGGAAGAGTCTCTATCTGATTCCCTGATGGTTGAGTGAAGGGGATCTCTTGGGTTATGCACATCCCAGGCTTAGCACGAAATCTGCTTTTTGTAAGTAGTTTGAATGATGCAGGTGTGCAGGTTGTCTTTTTGAAAGAAGGATGCAAGATGACTAGAGGATCTATGGTGCTTGCTAAGGGTACTCGGAGAGGTACTCTGTTTCAGTTGGAAGCATGCATTGCACAATGCAATAGTTCTTCTGACTCAAGGAAGAGGGCAGTAGTCACTTCATCCCCACCATCTGAATGAACAGTGAAGAAATCTATTGTTTCTAATCTTGATGGTTGTAATCGTGCATTGGAAGTTAAACTTCCTGCATAAAAGACAATGTTATGGCATAAGAGATTTGGCCACATTGGTGAGAAGGGTCTACGTATCCTGAAAAATAAGAACCTCGTTGAGGGGTTAGATGATTGTAATATTGAGTTCAACTTTTGTGAACATTGCATTTATGGAAAACAAAACCGTGTTTAGTTTTACTCGTGTTCTCATAAGTCTTCTGGTGTGTTGGACCTCATTCATTCTGATGTGTTTGGTCCTATTAATGTTCCTTCGTTATCAAAATCTGTATACTTTGTATCTTTTATAGATGATTACAGTAGAAGGAAATGGATTTATTTTCTCAGAAGCAAATCTGAAGTCTATAGCAAGTTTAAGGAGTTTAGAGCCTTTGCTGAAAATCAGACTGGTAAAAAGATTAAATGTTTGAAAATTGACAATGGTGGTGAGTTCTATTCTACAGAATTCAATAAGTATTGCAAGGAACTTGGGATTGAAAGACATAAGACAACTCCATACACACCACAACAAAATGGAGTTGCAGAGAGGATGAATAGGACACTGATGGAGAAGGCTAGGAGTATGCTTAGTGGAGCTGGTCTAGAACAAAAGTTTTGGGCAAAAGTTGTTGCCACTGCTTGTTATCTAGTAAACAGATCTCCTACATCAGCTCTTGTTGGAAAGACACCCATGGAGGTGTGGTCTGGTAGAAAGCCTTCAGTAAGGCATCTTCGTGTTTTTGGTTGTGAGGCATATGGACATGTGCCTAAGGAGAAGCGGTCAAAGTTGGAGAACAAAGCTGTTAAGTGTATCTTCATCAGCTATTCTGTTGGTGTGAAAGGATACAAGCTTTGGGACCCTGTGGCTAAAAAAGTGTTGTATAGCAGAAGTGTCATCTTCAGAGAGCTTACACCTTCTTCCACTGTTTTGCAGCCAGAAGAAAAAGAAAAGAAAGAGGATGTTGTTCAGTTTCCTCTCACCCCTGAGAAGACTGAACAGAAAGACAATGTTGGACCTGATGATGAGGAGAGCTCTAGCAGCTCTGAGAGCTCAGATGAAGAAGCTAAACCTCAACCTCAGCTCTTGAGGAGGTCTACACGGATAAGGAAGCAACTTGAAAGGTTTGGTTTTACATTGCTTGATTCTAGTTGTGCTTATGCTTTGCTTACTAACAGTGATGAACCTAGAACTGTATCAGAGGCTCTAGATATGAAGGATGCAGGTTCCTGGAAGGAGGCCATGGAGGAAGAAATGGCTTCTTTGGATAAGAATCAAACTTGGGACTTGGTGCCTTTGCCTCCTGGACAGAAACCCGTTGGATGTAAATGGGTGTTCAAGAAGAAGATTGGTGCAGATGGCAGTATTGAGAAGTATAAGGCCAGATTGGTTGCGAAGGGGTATTCACAAGTTGGGGGTATAGATTATGGTGAGATCTTCTCTCCCGTTGCAAAGATGACATCCATTCGATTCCTGTTGTCACTCGCAACAGCTTATGACTTGGAGGTAGAACAAATGGATGTGAAGACAACTTTCCTTCACGGTGACTTGGAGGAGGAAATCTACATGTCACAGCCAGAGAATTACATGGTAAAAGGTAAAGAAAATTTGGTTTGCAAAATTAAGAAGTCTTTGTATGGTTTGAAGCAATCCCCTAGGAGATGGTACTTGAAGTTTGATGCCTTTGTGTTTTCAATTGGATTTGTGAGATCGAAATCGGATCACTGTGTGTATTATAAATTTGATGGTGATCGTATTCTCATTGTTGCACTATATGTTGATGATATGTTGCTCATTGGGAAGGGTAAAAATATGATTTCTGATTTTAAATCTCAGTTGTCAGCTTAGTTTGAAATGAAAGATTTAGGGGTAGCCAGGTACATTCTAGGAATGGAAATCAGAAGAGACAGAACCATCAAAAAACTTTGGTTAAGCCAGAGTAAGTATGTGAAGTCCATGTTGGATAGATTCAGCATGGCAAATTGTAGACCATTGTGTGTTCCCATTTCTTTGGGGACAAAGTTGTCTGTTGAGGATTGTCCAAAATCTCTTAGTGAGGTGGAGGACATGAGTAGAGTACCTTATGCTAGTGCTGTTGGTAGTTTGATGTATGCCATGGTCTGCACAAGACCAGACATTGTCCATGCAGTGGGAGTCCTTAGTCGATTTATGGCTAATCCTGGATGGGTTCATTAGGATGCAGTTAAGCGAGTGTTCATATATTTGAGGGGTACTTCCGAGTATTCCATTTGGTATCATGGTAATGTTTTAGGACCTCCGCATTCTGTTGATATTCATGGATTTGTGGATTCAGATTGGGCAGGTGACATTGACAGCAGGGGATCCACCAGTACTTATGTTTTTACACTATTTGGTGGTGCTATTAGTTGGATGAGTAAGTGACAACCAGTTGTTGCTTTGTCCACAACAGAAGCTGAGTATATGGCAGCAACTCATGCTTGTAAGGAAGCCATTTGGCTTAAGAGATTGTGTTTAGATATTGGTGTTGATGCAGGTCAGATCACGATTAGTTGTGACAGTTAGAGTGCAATTTGCCTTGCGAAGAATCCAACTTTCCATGCTAGAACAAAGCACATTGATGTTCAGTTTCACTTCATGCGAGACATGGTTGAGGATGGAAAGGTAAATTTGGAGAAGGTAGATACTTTGAAGAATGTTGTAGATGCATTGACGAAACCAGTTGGCACAGAGAAGTTCATATGGTGTTTGGAGTCTATGGGCCTCTTGGCCCCTCGTAGTTAAATCTTGTCATTGCTTTTGACCCTTGCAACATGTTCGACAAGTGGGAGAATGTTGGGAATTAAGGTGTCTCAACCTTTGTAAATTCCTAATGTTGTATTTATTTATCCCATGTTGAGTTGGCATAGTCAGCACCTTGTGTATATGCAGTAGGGTAAATTTTGGTGACCTTGGCAGCCACGGTTTCCCCCTCAAATAATTAATGGGGGTTTGGGGGCAGCGCCCCCAAGACAAGGTCAAGGGGCATAGCCCCTTGCGGGGTCCAGGGGCAGCACTCCTGGTGCGCTCCTTGTCATGGTACAGGGCGGGGTCGAGGGGCAGTGCCCTCGTGGGGGCTCGGAGGCAACCCTCGAAACCTCAAATAATTTTTAATTAATGACAAGTGTCGGTGAGTATCTTTGCACGAGAGAAAGGCATCTTTGGGCGGTCAAGGACGGTTATGACATGTAAGAGGAATATGATATTTTTAGTCAGTGTATGATGGATTCTATGATAGCTGTAAGGTGCGTAAGAGCATATGTCGTAACTTATCTTGGGACCAGACACCCACTTTGGGATGGGATGTTGGACAAGTGTCCTTAGGCATGGGTTTTGGGGCATGAGTCCAAGATGGATGCCCCTCTCTAGAAGGTTCCATATTTGCCTTGTAAACTATATATAAACAGGTGCTTGGATCGGAGATAGATAACTTTGGTACAAGTATTGTTATGCTGCCAGAATATCTCCAGATTCGATATTCGAAGACTCCTGAAAGAGCATTAGCTCTGAAACTGTATTGTAATATGTTATTATTTACTGTAATACATTTGAGCTATGTTTTGGAGTGTGGGGTTTTTCACCCGTAAGGGTTTTCCCCACGTATATCTTGTCTTTCTCTCTCTCTTCTGTGTACTCTGTGTGTGTATGTGTATTGTTGCAATATCTCTATTAGATGTTCTATGTTGCTGTAGTTGTAAGAATTAAATTCAATTTGCATACATCTCTCCTCATTAGATTAGTGTAGGAAGCGATTTTCGCACACCTAGCTTCCTTTCATTTTTAACTTTGATCTTTCCTTGATCCAACGACAATCCTTATCCTCCAATCCAATCTTGCCACTTGGAAATCTCTCATCACTCCAAGCCTCTCAATCATCCTCAACCATTGATCTCCCAAATCAATCTTAGACCTTCATCCATCATCCTAAAAATCTATAAATAGCCATCAACCCAAGCCATTTTCAAGACTCTATGAAATGCAAATTTATGTTGTCACAATGAGGAGCAATCGACATCCAACATCAAAGGAGCACACCCAAATAACAAATGTTGCATTTAGTTAAGTGTTTTACCTTCATATGTTTGCAATCTTTTTGTTAGTAGGTTACTTGATAGGGATCATAGACAATCGGAGTAGAATATACAATATGCAGAGGCTAGAAACTGACAAAGGACACATCCCTTGATTTAATAAGATATAGTATATATATAGATAGAAGTAGTAGAATGTAAGCAAGCTAGCATGATAGGATAATAGGAGCATATTCTGATGTAAGCAATGACATAGAAGTCATTTATGTAACTATGCCGAAGAATGAACAATGGATGTATACATTTGATTGCTGCTAATATATATATATATGATGTGTATTATCTTTTTTTGATGTGTATGTGATGATCTGTTATGTTATTCTTTATGTTTTGTTGTTAATCTCTAGCTACCTGACCAGGGTATAAACTGACTACAAAGACTTGACTGAGGATTAGATCTCCAGACCAGTATCCCTCCATATTTATTGATAACATTTGGTTCCATTTCGGGGACCCTAGAAGAGGGTAGTTAAAGATTAAAAAGGAAAAACATATGGAGTAGCACAGAGTTTTGGAAAGGAGAAAAGGTGAGATTGGCAGGAAAATTTTTTAAAGTGCGAAGGAATTCTCATCTCCTTAGGTTTCTATCTCTGTGAGAGGGGGAAGACACTTAAGGGGATGGCAAGTGGGAAGGGGGTAGGGTTCGAAAGGACCTTTCAAATGATGAGACTCTTCAAATAATGATTCCATGGGGTATAAAAGGACTAATGAAACAATGAATTAAGCAAACCCATGGTGAAAGGGGAGCAGTGGAAGAAAAAAAGGATCGATGAAGAAATTAGAACCGGAATGGAGATAAACAAAGAAGAGAGATTGAAACAAACTCATGAGCGATAGGAGCATTACCACAGAAGGATGGAAAGGGCACAGGAGATGGAAAAAGAAAGGAGGAAACAAAGTGTGGAAGAAAAGATAGAAGAATTTGATGAGCACGCCATTGAGGTGCTACCAAAAAGGAGGAAGAGGACAAGCGCATCATGACAGATGCTGCTGAGCATGCCAGGGAGGGTGTTGCTGGAGAAAAGAGATCAAAAGGTGAAGAAATAGAGGATGTGATGGATAATACAGAAGAGCGCACCACTATGGGTGCTGTCAGAGAGAAATGCGGAAGATAAAGAGAAGGAACAGGTGAATTAGGGTTTATGCCATAGAGTGCCAGAGAAGTTGAAGTAACACAAGAGATTTTAAAGATGGATGAGAAATATATAGAGTCATTAATTTGTCGAAGCATAAAGGAGATAAGAGAAAGAGGAGAAAAAGCGGTAAACATAGAGAGGAGTTTTGAGGGTTTTGGAAGGCTATTTGAATTAGCATTGGATGTTGACATGATGTCATTTACAAAGTTAAGAGAATCCCCTAATTTGAAGAGACACTATGGAGAGACACAACCCTTGGACCATGAGCCACCCCAAGTGCCATATAAAGTCAAGAGAATTTTAGTTGAGAAGGAAGATATTTGAGCAAACAAAGAAGCAGAGAAAATAGCAGAGATCCGAAGCAATTTTCTAGAGGTTTTAACAGAAGAGTACTTTGAGATTTGATTACAAAGGGACAAGGAAGGGAAGGAAAGAAAGTTGATAGAAGACAGTTAAACTGGAGAAGCAGACTGGAGGGAAGATACCACCAAGTACCAGAGAGTAAGAGGAAAGCAATCATGGATAGCCTAGTTAAGTTACCTGTGTTTGAGAAGGATACTACTGAAGCAACAGAGCATATTTTTGTCTTGGAGTCTATTGATGATTGTTTTTACACAGTCATAACAATAGTTAAAATTCACATAAAATGAACCTAACTGACTTGAAAGATATGAAGAAATCGATTATGATTTGCTTAATCCCAAGTTTAATATGGTCAGGTCTTGACCTGTTGAGACAATTCAGTAGGTTGATGTGAAGCTATAATATGCAAGGGGCCTTACGTGATTTAGGGTTTCTTGATGATTCACTGGACTCAAACTATGCAAAAGATCATAAATATCAGCATGTTGTTCATTCTTTTGCATAAACTTGTTACTGTATTACAAAGCTTTGAATGATTTATATTATTGCAAGCTTTATCTTCTCCAATATTATGGAAACTGTCTACTTTCAACTTAGCTATGCATGCTTCTTTCAAATATGAGACAATTTCCTTTAAATTTCTGCATTTTAAGTTAAGTATTTCAAATGGGTTGGGAAAAGTTAGAGAAATCTAAACTAAACTTCATTCAATCTACTACAGGATCTAAATGTTCTATTATGTGCTTTGTAAATAATGCAGCAATTTGATTAAATCCACAGACTAAACCTTAAATGTAAGTTCTGAGCATTTTCACAAACATACAGTCAAGATTGCAAGCTTTAAGAGATATTGTTTTGAACACAATGAAGAGCTAGAAAACACTCAGAAGATAGATACAAAATTCTAGATTCAATTGTATTCGAAACAGACACTCATATAAGATTTACAATGTCTGAATGACTGTTAGCTTCATTAATCAAATTATAGAAAACTTACAAGCTTTACAGATACAACAAGGAAGCAGGATGTTCCACACGTTCCTTATTGCAGACACAGGAGACCTCCCTCTACTTCTAAATTAAAAAGTCCTTATATTCTAAATGCTAAGATAAATTACAACTGCTAGCTATTCTCTAAAAATCCCTGTGTAAAGTATTACAGAGTAAAGGGGCTCAATATATAGATTTGACTATCCCCAATACAGCCCCAAAACCCTAGTTAATCAATGGTCCATACCTCAAGTTGTAGCATCAATGGTGGAAAAAATCCCACCCAAAAAATATCCCTGAGAAGCATACATTAAATCTGGGCGTAATATGCCCCTTTGGAAACCCTAACAGCTCAAAATGTTCTCTGTTGTCTGTTGTAATAATGTTTCCATTTGCATTTTGTCTTCATCATTGAAAGCCTTGACTTCCTGTGCTCCCTCTTTATCTCCTTTCGCTTCCCCTGATATCTGATTTCCTCTTCTGTGATGTCATCGCCATTAAGTTCCACCCTCCAGATATCTGCAACCCTGTAAATAGACACAAGAAAAAGGATTAAAAACTATATCAAGTTGCATCGTCAATTTATTACTTGGTCAGAAAGTTAGATGAGCATTAATGTGTTGCTAATGTGCTTTTAAACCTCCCCCCTTTTACAGTCAGTCCAAATTTGCATAGACATCCTTTTGTTTGCATTTCCCTAGTTTTGTTATCATGTTGGCATTCGGCGGGAATCCACCTACTGCACATGTGCATTAAATGTTACGAAGCAACAGAAGGGGGGTGATCATTAGAAGATTAGGTGATATTTGAAATATGACCCCCTTTATATAATATGACCTTCCGCTTTTGAGCGGCAAAACTGATGCAAGGGATCGGGTGATGTTGAGAAAATCGGGTCATGATTTTGAGATCAGGGGATGCTCAGAATATGACCCCTGCAACTAAAGATGACCCCCCCTCTGGGAAGATCTGGATGTCGTCATCAGGTCAATTACTTGGCTTTATCGCTGCAGTTACCATGACGTCATCATCATGTTATTGGATGGGGTGATCGTTGGAAATATACCTGCGCGAGGTAAAAAGGATGATGATGTCACCATCAGGGTGATTTCCTTTGTTCACCAGGCTCAGATGATGTCATCGTCATATCGACATGGGGTGATATTTTGCGAGGGGTGATCTAAAAAAGATTGGGTGATATTCGAAATATGACCCCCGCAAAATATATGAAATTGTTTTGACTGGCAGATACAGTTACCACATAAAATTGATGTCCGGAGTTTGTGGACCAAATGATTATCAGGTGATAAAATAGGATCGGGGTGATCTAACATAAGATGACCGATATTTGAAATATAACCCCCCCAGAATATCAGGTTTGACCAGAACTCTGACTTGCCATAACTTTCTTACTTGGCCGAATTTCAGGGTGATGTAACAGGCAAACTTGCATGGAATTTCATGCACTTTCCAACTATGAGGTCAATGATATGAAATACTGACTTTGACAAGCTAACCTCATCATGGTGACCTATCCACCCCTTTATGCAGGGTCATCTGCATGACTCATTTTTACCAAATCGCTGAGAAGAGAAAACAACACAA
Organism: Cunninghamia lanceolata; assembly: GCA_027924645.1. Classification (NCBI taxonomy): domain Eukaryota; kingdom Viridiplantae; phylum Streptophyta; class Pinopsida; order Cupressales; family Cupressaceae; genus Cunninghamia; species Cunninghamia lanceolata. The sequence continues at coordinate 7,536,300 of BSBN01000303.1, read as the reverse complement.
GCCAAAGCAACAAAAGTTGGGTCCCCATTTTGTCAAGTCAAAATGGCACGTGTTGTGTAACCACACAACATAGTCTATTTCAAACTGGAAGGGAGTAACAAGGGATGAAATTAAGTTGTTTGATTTCATAAGCACCTTGAGGAATGAAGCATTGCAGTGGTATAGGAAGACATGCCTAGATAGTGACAAGGAATGGAATGAGATCAAGAAGCTATTTTTGGAGAAATTTGGAGTTTTAGATGTTCTGACAGAAGGAGTAAGTAAGATGAGAGATTTGATGCAATTGGAGAAAGAATCAATAAAGGAGTTTAACAAGAGATTCAAGGAGACAACTAGGAGATTGGAGGAACCATTGACTAAGAAACAAAAGATAGAATGGTTTATTTCTGGAATAATCCCTAAGATAAGGTCAACCCTAGATGGAAGGATTTTTGAAACATATGCGGAATAATGGCATTGGCCTACTAGATAGAGTCTCAATCTTGGCACATACAAGATAAGAGGAAGGAAAACCTAGAATTGGAAAAGTTGAAGTTGGAATTGAAGTAGTTGAAGCTAAGGAAGGAGATATTGGCTAAGAAGGACCTTCAGGGAATACACATAAGGAAAGACCTAATATTTGGTGTTCATACTGCACAAGAGAAGGCCACTTAAAAAATGAATGCCCTAGGATGAAAGGTGAAAGACAAGCTTTCGTAATGAAAGTAGATACCAAAGCAACAATGAAAAAAATAATTCAATATACTGTGGTTTATGTGGAGAATGGGATGACCATGAAACACTGGATTGCCCTTCACATAACTTGTAATGCCCCCCCATTTTTGGTTTCAACAGTTGATAGTTTTTCTATTGCATTTAGACAGTTTTGAGACATTTGAGTTGTTAGACTTATAGTTTATGCTTATTACGTTCATGATGGAATATGGTTGACTAATGTGGCTATTGACATGTGTTATGAGTAGTATGAAGACATTATTGTTATTACAGTTTATGATGTATTTTGACATGATTAGTTGATGGTTAATTGATTATGCAGAATAATGTTACTATGCTTTTTGGATTGAATGCTATTTGATTGTTAGCTAGAAATGTTTATGTTTATTGCTATGCTTGAGAGTAGGGATGGTGTAGTATTTCTCGTTTGAGCACCCTACTACATTGTGATTCTCTGACTCCGTGTGTCTGATATATTTGCATATGTTCGTATACAACCTATCATTTTGATGCAAGTTGCAGGTACCAGGCATTGACTCCACCTGACTTAGCAGGTCTGAGTGTGCCCTTACACCAATGGATCATGTTGATGGGAGATAACATGAGGTTTTCCTAGGTCAGTCTCTGTTTTCAGTCTATGGTTGTGGGTCTTGATGTCACTCTAGGATTCTTGTCTTAGTTTTGGTCGTCATGTGGTTGTAGAGGTATTGTTGAGTTTTTCTTATTAAGCTAATGTGTATTTTGGGAATTATTTAATTATTATATTAATAATGTTATTAATACATCAAATATAATAGTATTTTGCTTAGTCATAAATTATTAAGGAAATTTGAAATATTATTTAAGTAAATTTCAATAAAGATTAAACTAATTATTTTAATGTTTTTATAAAGATTGAGTTATGAGTATGCAACATTGTGTTAATAAAATAGTATATAGTAAATTATAGAATAATATTAGTTAATAATTTAATTCTTGTTAGTTGTCGAATAAGTTTTCAATTTTGGGGAATCTCCAAGAAAAGTAAAAAAAAATTATTTGCTTCAGAGTAGTGGGATTTTTCATAACGGAATTATGATAGTGGACATTTATGACTCGTGGCTATTTTTGCTTCTGGGGGTTATTTTATTTTGAGGGAGTTGTTATGAGGAAGGAGACATAAATTGGGGGAAGAAATTGTCACGGGAAATAGAGGAAGAACTTGAGGACACTGAAGGAATTTGCAGCCTAGGATCGAAATCTGGGTATGCTTTCTTATATCAGACATATTAGTTTAAATTTCTAGTTAAATCTCTGGTGTGTATTTGAAAGTGTCTCTTTAGTCCAATGAGCTCTTTGTCTTCCTGTCACCATTCAAAGTTTCCAAATAACTCTGTATTTGATAGTTTGCTTTTCCATTCTTGAGAAATTTAGGATTCTCTTCTTTTGTTTTGTTGAAGCCTCAGTGATCCATATGTAAAATTTGCAAACCATTTTTTATCAAACTAATAGATCATGAGAATCCATCGCTGCTCTCAATTCTGTTAAATTGCTTAACCAACATTGCATCTCTGAAATCCATTGCCTGAAAATGAGATTTTAAGTCATAATTTGAATGAAGATTAAATGGAATGCTATCAAAACTTTACCTCTGCTTGGTATTCACCTCTTATTTCTTTTATTTGCTAGACTTTATCATACTACCTTGGGTCGATTTCTGGCAAAATTCAAAACTACAATCTTCTACCTTATCCAGCTATCGCCGTATGACTGTACCATATGCAAGTCTTTGAATCTTTCTGATGGATAAGAAAATGCTTAAAATTGAAGATTTATGGTGTTAACCTGAATTTTATCTCAAGCTTTGCTTTTACCTTTGTTCCCTCTCCCAGGCGGCCGTACAACTGGCTGTACACCTCTAGTTGGGTGAAAGTGTTTGCCTAAAGTTTTCTATTTTCCTCTGCTGCCAGTCGTTCACTCCTCATCATTGGACCTACATTCTCTTTTGATTTCAATCTCTTTATTGTTGATTTTAATCTCTTTAAAAACTCTGGAAAATTCTTACACCTATTATCTCTGAATTCTTCTTCTATTCCATATTGTCCCTTGCAAGCCATTTTCCTTGAAAATCACTTTTTGGTAATGACCTCTGAGAAGATTTCATCATCAATAATCAATATATTGAATTCTTTTTTAGCAATAGTTTATAGAAACTGAAATTTATTTTGCCTGAAGAAAAAAAAAACCCTTATGCTGAGATTCATCCTGTACCTCTGAAATATGTATTGCCATCTTGCTCTCATGGCTTTTCCTGGTAGACTATTCTCCATTTTTGCTAAAAAACCTCAAAAGTCTTCTTCCAAAATTTTCTTCTCTCTGGATCCTCTTTTCAATAATTTCTCCTTTGCAAGCCATTATTCCTTTGAAAATATTTTTAAGTAATGATTTTTGAGTAATATTCATTATCAATATAATTTCTCTTGTTTAACAATAGTTTATTAAAACTGAACTCAATTTAGAATGTATGCAAATGTAAGCTAAGAATTAGAAAAACTTCTATTTGAAACTCCTTGATCAACTAATAAATCTTGCCTTGTGATTATTTTTAGTTAAATTGTTAATTTGACTTGCTTTTAATCAACTCATTAATTGGCAATAGAGATAAAGATAATATTAGTTTATCTCATAAAATATTAGGATAGACTTGTAATATTTTAAATTAATTTTTATTAGAATAAAGTTGATTTAGTAGATGCAAATTGTTAAATGAATGTTTAATAAACTTGCCTATTTATGATCATTATTTTGAGTTAGTTAACAATTGTTAAAAAGAATTTAATTTTCTTTTAGAAATTAAAAAAAAATGATGAATTATTGATTAGTGTAACTTATATATATTTATTAGGATAGATTTGTAATATTTTATCCTATAGAAGAATTTATTTATTGAAATAGAGTAGGAGGCTTGACAAATAAGTTTATTTAAAAAGTTGCTATTAGATACTCCATGAATGTTTAGTAAATATTGCCTAAGTGAATATCACTTTGAGTTAGTAAATTGTTATCTAGATTTTTTATCAACTTTTTAGGAATAAAATTTGGTGAACTCATTTTTGTGTTAGAATAGATTTGAAATATTCTATTTAGAATAAAATTTAATTAATAGATGTATGTTTGTCAAAAGAATTAAATTAGAAGTATTAATAGGTTATAATGGTAATGCTAGTGAATAAATAAATGATGAATGGTATTATTATTCTAGAATTAAATATATTGAGTTAAATATTAGTTATACTCATTTTATCTTATTTAAATTTATTTAGTTATGATTTAGTAATATACTATCTTGTGGTACATTGATTTTAATAAATAAATAATAAATTAGAGATTTATTGTGAATTGAGCTATTATGGTAATGGTTAAACAAATATTAGATGATATTATAATTCTAGAATGGAATAGTATTTGGATTTTATTTAAAAGAAAGTGAAAACCTTATAGTGCTTTCCGGTTTAAATCATTCAATGGTGTTATGTTGAGTTAATTTTAAATATGGTCTTGCTTGAAATTTCATTATTTGTTAATAGCGTCAAGTAGTAATGATGTAATTGGTTTATTATATTATTCTTTGGTTCTGAGTCATATTGTGCTAATTAAGTGTCTAGTCATTTAATCTTCATTTTTCCATATCGGGAAATGGATGTATTTATAGTGGTATGGTGTTTCATTTAATCTGACTCCAGAGGTTAGGCTACTTGGGTTCCAGTACATCATTGAGTAATTTCATTTTAAATATTTTATTTGATTTGAGATTTTGAAGTGGATAGGGGAAGTTTTGTGGTTGAGGTTTTGGATTTAAAATTGTCTATGTACTGCTTTGGTTTGCAAAAAGATAGATGCTTTATAGTTCCTTGTCCATACATGTTATTTATTGGTTTCTAGATGTTGGTTAGGGGTGGCTAGTTGCCTATAGGAGAGTGGCTTTCATGGTGGGGCCGGTGCCCAAAGTGGCTGCCTAGATAACCCCATGGAAGTTGTAATCAAGTGATAGCTTAATAATTTGTCTAGGTTAGTTGGGTAGTAATTCACATAACAAGATAAGTATGATGCCTCACCCATGCCTTGAGTGCTCTCACAAGCTAAGGATGGGATGAAAAGGCTTGGTTGGCAAGGTCGACCTCCTTGTCTCCATGAGAGGATGTGTCAGCTCTGCATGTGTCACCCTATGGGGCCAGTGCCTAGTGAGAGGCTGCCTAGGTAACCATAGATGGGGGCCAGTTTCTAGTGAGAGATAGCTTGGATAATCCATGCTAGGACCATGTGATGACACTCTCCCTACTGCAGTCTAGTTACTTCCTCTTTATCTTTTATTGTTGCCTCTGGAGTACTATCTTGTCTTGTTGATTTGTGTTGTCTTGATTATCTATTTTTCCTGAGTCAAGTTTGTATCTACTTGCTTGTATCCCTTGACTTAGTGGAACCTCATTGTTATCTCCTAGCTCGGAGGGGTGGACCTCAGGGTTCCACTTGGTTGGGTGGAAGAGTGTAATCCATTGGTTATTCTTGGCTGTCTTGATTCGTGTTCACTGCAGATGTGCTTCCAATTCTAGATTTGCACTTGCATCCCCAGAGCTGTGTTCTACTTTTAAAATTGTATAATCTTGTTGTATATTGTAAACCGATATGATCGGTCATGAACCTTGTAATCTTGTATTCAAACTTTTGTAATTATTCATATTTGTAAATGAATGATGTAATCCTCTTCTATTGTATTATAATGTATATTACTTGTATCATTATAGATTTATGTTTATCTGATGCAATTATGTTCCCTAGAGGTGTTATTCGATCATTTTGTGTAAATGTTGTAAATAGTGTAATCTTATCTAATAATTAATGCATTTACTTGCTTCAAAAAAAAAATTCTGTAGATTTTGCACTTGTTAGTCTAACACTCTAGGGTTGCATGACGGGGCATCACAGAACTTCTGGAGGAAAAGAGACTTTGTTGATGAAGAAGATGAAGGATGGTATGGTGTAAACAATACAAACTTTGCGGAGAGCAGTAATATGATATACATGAAGGAAACGAATTCATATGATCAGTACTACAAGCAACCAAGTTGGAGAAATTAGAGGAATCTTAATGCAATACAAAATTCAAATTCTGGTGATTCATCATATGGAAACAACTATAATAGTGATGACAAAGACCGGTTTGGAGGCTACAGAGGAGGGAGAGGCCGAGAAGAAATCAAAGGAGGGAGGATGCAACATGCTTCAATTGCAGTAAGTTAGGACATTTTGCTAATGAATGTTGGGCTAAAAAGAAAACACAGTGTTTATTTTGTAATAGCACAGAGCATGATCTATTTTCTTGTGAGAGATCATAAAAATACTTCTAGAATGCACAGCTTTAGTCCAAGAGTGATGAGTCACAAAACCTAAACAATCAAAAAGAAGCAAGGATCATAAGAGCACCAAAAGATTAAGGAGCAAGAACTTGCTGGAAGAATAATAGAGAGCAGATAGACATATCTTCAACTGAATCCACAGAAGAAGAAGAGTACTACTGGAGAAGTACACCAAAACATTTTGGAAAAAAGAGAGAAGGAAGAGGAAGTAGAGAGTTGCGGTAGTAACAAGACAAGGAACCAATACCATAAGGCATTATATCAGTTAGATAAAGGAGGAAGATAGTGAGGAGGATGAAGAATTTGTTCTGACAAAGAAACAACATGAAGCAATTGTGAAGGAGGCTAAACAAACTATAAGGAAGAAGCAAGAAAAGGAGAAGCAATACAAATAATTTTTCACCAAAGGAGAAGTGGATGCTCTTAAGAAATTAGCCCAACTGACACAACAACATAGACTCATTGAGAAACTGAAGCAATTATTTAAGTATTTGAATAAGGAATAAGGTCAAAAGAGTCAACGCTGGAGGATGGGAAGAACAAATAGAGATTGGAAGACAAAGCCATTGATGGTAGATGTACATATCAATCACAAAAAGGTCTGAAAAGTCATGATAGATTTGGGAGCATATGTCAATATGATCACAAAGAAGCTATGGGAGCAGTTAGGAAGGCCTAAGTTGTTAGAAACCACTTACAACATAATTTTGGTGGATGGATCTCACATGCAAACAATGGGAACATGGAAGCAAGTGGAAGTTAATCTAATGGGGATCAAACATGTGTTCAATTTTATTGTGGTACCTATGAAGGATCAAGGAGAAGCTTTTAATAAACTTTTGGGCTCGAGATGGTTTGTAGATGCAAATGGTGTCATAGACTCTTGGAAAGAAGAGCTATCATTTGCCAATAAGAACAAAATATTCAAAATCCCTTTGGGATCATTAATGGAGGAAGCATATATAGAAGAAGTCAATTGGGATGAATATAGTCACAAGGATGCAAAGAGTCTCTATACAATTACAAGGTTAAATGTAGAGGAGACAATATAAGAGCCTAATTTTGAGGGTGAAGTGGAAATAGAATATGATCACTATATTACATACAACGAGGAGGTCTTGGAAGCTTGGATTAGAGAAGAACTGGAAATGAAAACAAGGAAAATGCTTGGTTATCGAAGGATATTCATGATCAGGACGAATGAAGAAGACACCACAAACCTCCACACTTCATCAGAACTCATCGGAGAGTACCTGTAGTATATTCAAGGAGGATAAGGAAGACATGGAGCAAAGCTCTTACCAGGTAAGTCACATTTTTAAAGGAATTTCACATATCAAGTTGCCTAGGTTTTTAGGTGTGTAGGACCTACATAAATACCTAGCAAAAATGGAGACAATCTTTTCAGATGAAGAGATAAGATTACAAGCGGCACAACACACATTAGTATGCAATGCTAAAAATTGGTGGAACACACACAAATACACAATTAACCAGTGGTCAACATTCAAGATATTCATCAAGACAAGATACTTGCTGGAGGAAGGAGAATATGACATGATACCCAAGTATGCAGGTCAGACTTCACCACAAGAACATTTGTCCATGTGTATAATGGTATAGAAAGGTAGAAATGAATATAATGAAGTACTATATACACACTTCTTGTATTGGACACTATCACCAATTGCACAAACATGGTATATTAATAAAGAACAAAGGAAAGAAACCAGATACTAGGAAGAGCTGCAAAAAGACTTCATTCATACTTTCTCATTTTTTAATCTAGACAACAACATACACACAACACTCATCAGAATTAGGGAGATCACTTTTCAACAAGATGCGAAAGAAGAAGAAGACAAATCAGAACAGAGCCCATTACCAGCAAAAATAGAAGGCATTTGGAAGGTCATAGAATGGATGAACAAGGAATCAAATCCAGAGAAACACAAATGCTATAGAACATCATAGCAAGAAGAAGAAGAAGATAACGAACCAGAAATCAAAATAGAACAAGGTGACAGAGAGCTGGTGGAATCAATAGACATCAAGAAAAAATACTACAACAAGCCCATTCGACTAAGAGAAGAAAACATTGCCAAAGGAGATCTAAACTTAGCAAAGATAAGAGACTAATGGGATGAGAAGGAGGTGTCATAAGTCATAGAAATTTTATTTGAGTATGAAGATTTGTTCTCCAGAAAGTTCACATAGATGAAAGGAACCAAGGAGGAAGCCAAAACAATGAAAATTCAACTAAAAGAAGGCTACAAACTGGTCAAGAAAAGACCATACAGGATGAATCCAAACATGAAGAAAAAAGCAAAAGCAGAGTTGGATAAGATGCTAGAAGTAGGGATCATAAAGTCGGTAGAGGAAGTAGAGTGGATTAGTCCTATGGTAGTCCAGAACAAGAAACAAGAGAAATCAGGATCTGCGAAGACTACAGGGAGTTGAATAAAGTTGGTATTCATAATCCTTTTCCTACACCATTTACAAAGGAAATCTTGGAGTTAATTGCAGGAAGGGAAATCTATTCCTTCATTGATGAATTCTCTAGATATCACTAGGTAAAAATTAGAGAGAAAGATCTACCCAAAACAATATTTGCATCTGAACTAGAATCTTTCATGTACATTGAACTATGCCTTTTGGATTGAAAAATGTACCCACAGTATTTAGTAGAATCATGGTCAATGCATTCAAGGAGCTTATATATGATTTTTTGGAAGTCTATTTGGATGACTAGGCAATATTTGGACTGATAAAAGATCACACACAAGCATTAAGATTGATGTTGAACAAGTGTAGGAGCTTGCAAATTTCCATAAACTTGAAGAAATGCACTTTTGTGGTACCATTTGGAACACTATTGGGTCATATAATATGTAAAGAAGGACTGATGGTTGATCCTATAAAAGTTGCCATTATTCAAAACTTGCCGCCACCAAAAACCACATCTGATGTCAAAACATTCTTAGGGTATACTGGTTACTACCAAAAATTCATCAAGGGATATGCAGCCATCTCCGCACCTATAGAAGAATTGTTGAAGAAAAAATAGGGCAAATGTATTACATGGAATGAGCAATATCAAAAGGCATTTGACACTCTGAAGCAGAAGATAGCAGAAGCACCAATACTCATATTTACAGACTGGGAAAATACATTCCATGTTCATGTGGATGCATCAGGTATTGTAGTAGGAGCAGTGCTGACCCGACCAAGAGGTTCTAAGGATCACCCTATAGTATTTGCAAGAAGGAAGCTATCAAAAGTGGAGAAGAATTATACTACAACTAAAAGAGAAGCTCTAGAAATGGTATATGCATTACAAAAGTTCAGACATTACTTCTTGTCAACACCTTTTTTATTCTATACTGATCATGACCCATTGAAATACCTACTCAACAAACCAATCATTCAAAGAAAAATTTTCTGGTGGCTACTTTTGTTCCAAGAGTTTGAATTCTCAATCATGGTGAATCCCAGAAAGAACAATAAGGGACCTGACTACTTATCCAAAATTGAGACAGGAGAAGATCCGGAGGTACAGGAAGAGGAACTACCTAGTGCAAACCTTTTCAGATTAATTGTAGTACCGGAAGAACTAGAAGACATAGCATACCTTCTAGCTACATGAGAATTTCCAACATAAATGCCATCACAAGAGAAAAAATTTAATGCAGAAGTCTTTTCCATACACACTAATTGAAGGAGAGCTACACATCTGGGAAAATATGACATGATCAGGAGGGTAGTGTATGGACATGAAAGAGAAGAATTCTAAGGGAAGCTCATGAAGGGATAGTCAGAGGACATAATGTCAGAGACATGACAACAAGGAAAATCAAACTAGCTGGGTTATGGTGGCCTACACTTTTCAAAGATGCAAAGAGATATGTGAAGAATTGTGATGTCTGCTAGAGAATAGGAAGACCTACTGCAAGAGATGAAATGCCACTAAGACCAATTTTAGCACAATTACCTTTCCAGAAATGGGCCATTAACTTCATTGGACCTATAGATCCACCGAAAAAGCAATCTAAAGCTAGATTCATCATCATTGAAGTAGAATATCTAACTATGTGGGCTGAAGCACAACCAACAAGAGACTGCACAGTAAAACCAGCCACCAAGTTTATTTATAAAAATATCATTACCAGATTTGGCTGTCCATTGAGCATAACAAGTGATCAAGGTAAACATTTTGTAAACAAGATGATCTCAAAGATACTAGACAACTTTATGATAACACACAACTGGAGTTCACCATATCATCCAAAAGCAAATGGAGCAAGTGAAGCCCTGAATAAGATCATTGGACTAGCATTGACAAAGATGTGTAGTGGAAATAAAACATATTGGGATTTGAAAATACCTGCAGTACTATAGACATATGAACCTTCAAAAGAACCACTAAGTTCACTCCATATGAACTGGTATATGGACTAGATGCTATGATACTGGTACACTTCATATTGCCAAAATTCTAGACAACAAGGACTCTCAAATTGGGTGAAGAAGAATCTCTCATGCAGAGGATTGCAGAATTGGAAAAATTGGAGGATGACAGATTGATGGAAACATACAATATGAACTTGGAAAGAAACAAACAAAAGGCCTAGCATGATATAAATTTGAGGAACAAGACATTCAAGGAAGGTGACTTAGTACTCTTGTATGACAACAAGTTTAAGAAACAAGGAAAACTGAAGACAAGGTGGCTAGGACCATACTACATTGAAGAATTTGCAAATTATGGAGCAGTCAGATTAATGAACATGGAGGGAAAACTATTAGTTAGATATGTCAATGGTGCCAGACTCAAGAAATATTATCAACCAAAGCAAGGCATGTCTTGAGGATAAGACATAATTTTGTGGGGGGATGATTCTAGTAGGTTACTTGACAGGGATCTGAGCTAATTGGAAGAGAATATACAAAATGCAGAGGCTGGAAGATGACAGAGGACACATCCCTTGATGTAATAAGTTATAGTATATATATATAGACAGAAGTAGTAGAATGTAAGCAAGCAAGCATGATAGGAGAATATGAGCATATTCTGATGTAAGCAATGACATAGAAGTCATTTATGTAACTATGCCGAAGGATGAACAATGGATGTATACATTTGATTGTTGCTAATATATATATGGAGTGCCGATACCGAGTAATGATGTGTATTATCTTATTTTGATGTGTATGTGATGATTTGTTATGTTATTCTTTATGTTTTGCTGTCAATCTCTAGCTACCTAACTAGGATATAAACTGACTACAAAGACTTGACTAAGGACTGGATCTCCGACTGGTATCCCTCCACATTTCTTGCTAACACCTTTTATGCTCAATCAAGAGGTTACATTAGTTAGTGGATAGAATAGACTAATATTGTTTTAGTTTTTCTATTTCAAGCTCACTTTCTCTTGTACATAGGTTTTTTAGGGAACATACCTCGTGGAACACCTTAGGGACAAACTTCCTGGGTTGTTTGAGTGGGGGAGCCATTGATTGTTACCATCAAACCTTCAACTCTAGTAGCAGCAACTACGAAGGAATGGAAGGTTGAGGTCATTTAAAGGGGGTAGAAATAGCCCACATGTGAAGTGACATAAAGCACACCACAATAAATGCAATATAATATAAAATAATGTTGCTATCCATAACAATATGACATAGACACTACCAAAGCCAAGAAACCCTACCAAGGCATAAAACCCATTTCTCTTCTTTAATTTAACCTTTGATACTTAGATGTATGTAAGGATGATGATATTTAAAAATATCTGTGGGAAGTTATTGGATAGCTAGGATCAATTTCTACTAGGTCAACCCCCTTTATGGACCAAATTTATGGCCTTGGGTGAATATTTGAATATAGCATACATAAGTGTGTAGATGACCCATATGCAAATTTTGATGCAATGGATTCCTTTTATGCTCCAAATCCAAATGTTCCTACAATGATTTCTCCTCGTAATTATCTTGATTTTTTTATGATTCTTGGATGTGTTTAATTGCACAAAATGAATATCTTTAAATACCAATACATAGCAATAAGGTGCACAAATGTGAAGCAAATCGATTGCCAATGACTAGTGAAAAGGATGAGAATCTAGGAATTTGAATTTAAAATTGAATTCTATTCAATCTTGAGTCCCTTTGGATCTAACCCAAGCCTTGGAGGATTGATCTAGCAAAAGGGAAATACAAATTCCAGGCACATGGAAGGTTGGGCTAATAATAGGGCAAACGTGTGGAAACATGTGCCAATGGGTTTGTGATAAGATTGAATGTATGGAAATATGTGTAATTGGGAACATATAAGGATTAGGGAATGAGCCAAAATTAGCACAAGAGTGTGCCACTTATTGAAATGTGAATGTCTTTTTAATCCCTCAAAATGGGCCAAAACTAAATGGGAATTGACATGGGTATGCAAATTTCATCATTACAAGATGGTATTTGTAATGAAAATAAATGCTTTCACTACAATTTACTTAGAGAAAATAATTATACAATAATAAAACCTAAGATTTGTTAAGATTAAGGTGCCATTTATCTTGTAAATCCTATGTATAATTTTTTGTCTCCAACATTCTTGGAAAGTGTCCTTGGCATCTAGGATGTTTAAGATTCCCTAGATTTTTGGCATTAGTTGCCATATGGATTCATGAAAGAAGTAGAGCACAAAGGTGGTAGTTACTATTTTTATGACTTTGGACTCATTTATGGAACTTTCCCAATTTTTGGTGCTAGGATTGAGGAATGGAAACTTGTTATGAAGCATGAGTTGGCAACTCCATCTTGGAGTGCTACATTTGAGGATGTAGAACTTACTTTGTCACATATGCTATTATGGTTAAATTTCTAATTGGAGACTCATTGGTTAAGTTCATGCGAAGTTATATTATTTTCTATTCTCAAAAGATACTCTATGAGTTGGGCATGGGATTTTGTGCAGTATACCATGGTTTTGGTACCTATTGTGTTGGTAAAACCATTTATGGTTTTGGCATCTTTCTTGCCTATACATTGAGAGTATGAGATAGTGGATTTATGATAGTTTATTTTCATAGTACACATATGCTATCGGAATGCTGTCAGAGTTTGAAATGGTAGCGTGTTGATATTGTATTATGTACATTAAAGAATAATACATGCTTGTCCTCTTTTCTCTAGTGGATTTTTTCCCAAAAGGGTTTCTCCACATTATATGTTGTTTTATGTGATGTTTTCATGGTGTTTTTGATTTCTTATGTTGTTAGTTTAAATCCAAAATCTCCTTTTGGCATTCTATAGTTAAGCAGTATTTGGATGAATGGGTTCTCATAGACATTAAGTCTTAACTTCAGATTTGCAGACTTGTTTTTGAAGATTTCCATTTTTAGTGGTTTTACCTTTTATTCTTAACATTTGGTATTAGATCCTAGCCAACTTTGCTCCTATGGTTGGAAGGGAAAGGTTTTTTGAGCTATAGTGGGAGTTCTATTTAATTTTATTTTGTACATTTATGTGTGGGAGCCATGGCTACGTCTACATCTTAGTTAGATATTGAGAAGTTTAATGGTTCTAACTATGAGTTGTAGAAGTTGAAAATAGAGTATCTCCTTGTAGAGAGGGATCAATGGATAGTTGCAACAAAGGAAAATAAACTTGATAAAATGAATCAAGATGAGTGGGACAAGATGGATAGGAACGCACAGAGGACAATTTGTCTTTCTCCTGTAGACTCTATCTTGTTAAATATTTCAGAAGAAAAAACTACATATTCCTTGGAAAAGGATAGGTGAAATCTACCAAACCAAAAATCTTGTGAATAGGTTATATTTGAAAACAAAATAAGGTAAATCAATTGCAGAGCATTTAAATTTATTTAATTTGATTTTGAGTAAATTAGCCTTTGTAGATGTTAAGATAAGTGAGGAAGATAAGTGCATTATGCTTGTATGTTTTTTGACTGAGTCATGGGAGAATACCATTCTTTCTATTAGTTCTAATCTTGAAGATCCCAAGATGGATGGTCTTGTTGCAACTCTGTTGTCACAAAAAATGAGGAATAAAACCATAATGGATAGCTCAATTGAAGCTCTTAATGTCATGGGAAGGTCTATTTTGTTTCTCTTTCATCTTTGAATTTGTCCTTATTCTTACCCTCCTAGACCTAATATCCCTATTCTAGTCTATCCTAATTTTTCTCTTCTTTGCTTAGCTATGATGGCTTCTACCTCTTATCCCATTGCTCTTCTCACATATTTCCTTGACCCCACCTTTTACTCTTAATTTATGTCCAGTCAACCTCTTGTCCTAGAGCATCTCTTCACCTTCTTTGACTTAGATCCTTCTCCTTTTTCCATCAAATTCATAAGGGATTTACTCCCCAATTCTCCCACTCTTACTAGATTTCTTCATGCCTATCCTAGTGACCTAGACCCACTCATGTCTTTTTATTCCCATTCTCTTACCCTTATTCCTGACCTACCTTCCCTTCCTGATATGCACTCTCATCGCATGAATCTGGTACTGCTTCACCCATCCCATCCCCTCCTTTTATATATGATCCTTCATCTACAAAACATGATAGTGATCCATGCAGACTTATTTCTCGTCCCTCTACTCCTTTCATCATAGACACACTTCCTATGCTTGACACATCTATACCACCCATGAACATGGATGATAATCTAGGTACCCATTCATTACCTTCTCCAGCTTCCACCATCCTCATATGATTTTGTTCCTTGGAACTCGTTATATCACCATAGGACCAACCCTAGTATTCCTTATAATTTCCCCAATACCTACCCACTTTATCTCATTGAAATTTCTTATTTCTATGATGTGAATCCATCCACCCATTCCATTCCAAGGATCTTAGAATTATTATCCCCTTTAACTTATTTCCATCATCTTATGCATGACTTACCTTCTATCCTTGAGGACTTTATCACCTTTCTCTTTGATTCTTCTCTTACCCCATTCCTCCAACAATCCACTATCAATTTACTTGAGGAAATCATTGAGCATAATAACATACATGAATAATTTTTGTATGTGACATTGAATGAACTTGATTTCCTCACTCTTCTCTGGTCCATCTTCCTCACTATCAAATAACCCACCCCATTCTATATCAATATCTTCCTTTCCACCCATTGATCATGACTCTACTTTACCAACCTTACAACTCAATGATGTCTCTTACAATGCCCCACATGACTTTTCCTTTTCCACTATTGTTGCCAATCTCCCACATGATCCTCTCTTCTCTTCTTTTGATGATACAATGGACACTATTTATTTTGATAATGATACCTACACCTACACTTATTTTTCTATGACTTCTTCCATTTCTCCACCACCACCTACTTCTATACCTTACCCTTTACCCTTGTTTCACAATAATTTTTAATATCATCTTCCTAGATACACCTCTCTTTCACTTTCATTTGACAAATTTCCTTTATTTTTAATTTATCCTTCCCACCTTGATCATGATCCACTAGACCAAGTCATTAATAACCCTATCCTTATTTCTTTCATCACCACCTTACCACCTTTACATTTATCCTTGATGAACATGCTCTTTCTACTCATCTATCTTATATACCCATATGCCCTCTAAATCATACCTCACCATCTCTTGTCCCACTTTTTGTCTCATACCACAATCATCTCTCGAGGTCATCCAATCCCTTCCACAATATCCTAATATCCTATCTCCATCCATTATCACTTTATCTATAAGCCATCATTATCTTACTTTTCCAAACACACAATATCTCATTACCTATTTCTCCCAACACCATCATTTCTTGTGTTCATGCCCCTACACCACTGATTGTTGTACACAACATGTACTCCTTGTATACCTATAATGATCCATGGCTTGCATACTCTTCCATCAAATAACCATACTTTCACACCTCTTGTTACAAGCCTCAACCAACATAAATTTGGTATCTTTGAACCCACACTTACTCCTTGATCAATGAAGCCCTTTGCAAAGTTCTTCATTGTATTTGTGTCCAAGCTAATATTCCACCAGAATAAATTGCTACTATTTTGAATCTCTAACTTCTAGTGCAACAACCATTATTTTATAGCATCTAATTTTCCACCTCCATCTATGATTCATGAAAATCTTCCCTTATTATTTTGGGCTATCACAATAATGGCATCAATCATACCTTTCTTGAAAATGGATCAACTTACAATGTTTGTACCACTCAATCCTTAAGAAAGATCCATATTTACTCCACCACCTTAGACAAGTTTTTTCCAACCTTCTAAACTCCACCCTTCCTCCTAAACTTCTACCCCTCCCACCTATTTATTTATCTTCATCTATTCCTTCTCTTCATTCTTATCATTGACCTCAACTCATGATTCCTTCCATGCTTCTAACTAAAGCCTTTTTCCTACCTAATTGTTACCATCCTAAACAACCAAAATCCAAATGCCACTTATCTATGAACTCTAAACCAAATTGGCATAAATTAAAGCCTCCTCCTTCCACTTCCACTTCTATCCCAAATCATCCACCCTCCATTATTCAATATGATTCCAATTCTTCTTCTACTTAGGAAATGATCATAGATGAGACCTTATCTCTCACCTTGAGGCCTTTTTCATTGCTCTACTCTCTTCTTATCCTCCATTATCTTCTTCTACCAATACTTCTATTTATCCATCCCCACTTCATGTTGTTCCTCATCCCCCTCATACCATTTTTGACACCATCACTAACATTCCACCTCTTACTTCTACTTTCACTCCATGGGTTGACACAAATGATTTTACTAATACTTCTTTTTCCAATGATGATCTTATGGTTGATGATCCTTCACATTGTGGTGCTTCGATGCATATCCTTTCTCTCTTGTCCTATTTTTTAACTATATATTATCTTTTTGTTCTCATGTACCCTATTTATGTGGATGAGCTATTATATTAACACTATATTGGGGAGGCAATATTTGATAATATGTCATGTTGTACCTTTTTCTCTCTTTGGGTTCCATGTCACTTTTCCTATTTTTTAACTCTTTTCCTTTTCAAGGTTCTCTTCCTTTTTATGCTATCCTTCCTTCTTTCATGTGTCTTTATTCTCTGTCATATCCCTCTACCTTTGTTATTTCTTCTAAATTCAACTTGCAGATGATGCAAATTATTAAGGATTACTACCCCTTTTCATGTTGACTCAAGTCTAACTCTTTTGTTCTCCTTCTCTTTTTCATTTTTGTCATGTTGCCTATGTTGATGAAGAATGATGATCTAATGATTTTAGTCCCTATTACATATACTATTATCACTAGCTCCATCGACATAAGCTTGTGTTATGTTCCCATTTGATTCTTATATCTGTCTTTCTTTTCTCATTCATGTTCCCCAATCCCACTTTATGTTTCTTTTTCTCACCACTTCTACATTTTTCCTTACTTTGTCTTCATTAGGTTTTTACCTTTCTTCTACATTTGTTGGCCCATTCTTCTACATGTCTTGTCCTCTCATAATTGTCCATGCTACTTTACTTGTTTACTCTTCTCCTTTATGTTCTTGTTGTCTTGCACACTTAGGGTCTCAATAAACATACATAGATTTTTTTAGTGACATCTCTAGTTATGCACTAAAATGATGAAGAATTCACCCAACCCATATTCCTCTTTATGCTTTCTCTACTATATATCAAATTTCTTATATAGTATGCATGCATTTTTTCTACCAATCCTTACATCTTTGCCATTTAATTTTGATATATGTTTTCTTTCCATGATGTGTTCCTGTACTTGGTCACTTTGTTCTTGGATATTTGAGCCCTCCATGCTTCCATTATATAACCAACTATCTCACTCATTTTTATACTATTATACATATAATCTTATGCTCTGTACTTAGCCCATGATCAGGTCCATGTGTACTCTTGTTACCCTTCTATTTCCTCAATATTGAATCTCATTAATGATTTTCAATGCTTATAGATGTATCAATCCTCTTCTTTCCTCATTTAGTGTTGAGTTCCTTTAAGCATGTTGATATTTTACTCTTAGGTGTATCCTTTTTAGTGAAGCTATGGTGGCGACATCCAAAAATAAAAGAAATACCTATACTCACTACCTGTCTAATCTTTGATGATGAGACCTTGCATCCTCCTAGTTGCATGATGTTAGATTATGGAGGTGATAACCAAAAAAAGAAATCAAAAGAAAGAAAAGAAAAAAAACAAAAGAAAAAGAAAAAGAAAAAGGACAAGCATGATGTCCATACTCTCAGGTTTAGAATTTGGTTGAGACTACGAGGTTGACATCCAAAAGAAAAAAAAAACATGCAAAACAAAGTCAAGTAATATGAAAGTGAAAAATGAAGTCATAGCGTATCCAAAGAAAAATGCTAGTCATTCTATGCATTTAAGATGTCTCACTTCTCCTCTTCTCCCATTCTATTTGATTTTCCTTATAAGTCATTCTATGTCATGTTTATGAGCTAGGGTGCTTTCTCCTCTTCTTAAAGTATACATGGCTTAAGATTGGACTTATACTTTAGCATATTCCCTTCACCCCTCCATCTCCTGACTACCCTATATACTTGTATCTTTCCTTCACTCTCTTGAATTCCTTGACCAAGCATTAAATAGCTCCTTGAACACTCACAAAAAGTTGTTTACTCCTTCCTCCTAAACTTGTACACTATGTATTACACTAATACAAATATTGCTCCTCCTACATTTTATTCCTTCCACACTACACCATACTGTTATATCCATTTAGACTCTTCCTATTACTCCTACTTACACTATAGCATACACATAAAAGTTGGACTAGGTAAACTTCCTCATTTTCTTTGTGCATAAACTTAGGATTGTATTATGAAACCTACTTGTATGTTCCATGAATATTATTCATGCTTGAGATTATTTATCTTCTCCTTTTGGATTCTTTTCATCTACTTGATAGTTCTTCTTCTTTATTCACTTTCCATATTTATCTACTTTACCTCTTACTCTTACTCTTTCCTTTTTCCTTTCTTGATCACTACTTAGTTTCCTTTTACTTTATCTTGATCTTCTCCTCTTCCCTTGGGGGCTTATTTGATTTCTTACCTTGGGGGAATTCACTTATTGTTGGCATCTCTCCATCTCTTTTTGATCTCCTCATTTGTGTATCCATGTTTTATTCTCTTCTCTAATTCTCACTTCTCTCTCTTCTCTCTTACCCATTTTCCATATCATTAAACATTTCTCCCTCACTTGGGGTGCATCATATTACCATCTATCTCCTTTACATCACTTGGTGGCCTGAGCCACATTTTCCCCTCATATTCTTCTTTTCCTCTTTCCTCTTGGGGGCATGACCTCAAGATGTTCCCCTCTTTCACTCTCCTCACTATGATGTTTTACTTGATCACTTGAGGGAACAAACCACTTATTCCCCTCCTTATAGTCCCTCTTTTTGCTCTCATCAAATTCTTGGAAAACTCTTCTTTCTCCCCTTAACCACTTTACCTTAAATTGATTGGGTTTTATCTTTTCAATCTTCTCATGAATTGATTTAAGGGGGACATATATTCTATATCTTTCACTCACTCTTTTCAATGATCATGATGACTAGACAAACCTTTACTAGCTTGGGCCTTTCTTAGGTTTTTATCCAACTGGGTGGTTACCAAATAGATGTTGACAACATCATCACTTTACTACTTCCCTTTTTACTTTTAGGTGGTGACTATAAAGCCAAAGGTGAAACCTCAATGCCATTTTACCTTTTACCATATATATATATATATTTATCACCATCATTGATAATTTTTACTTTTGGCCTAGCCATGGCCTATCTTTGGTGGCTACCTTTATAACCCTTATTGTCATGACCATTATCTAGTTTCTAGTAAATCCATTTCACCTTTCAAAACATGCTTCTTCAAAGATCCAACCAATTTCCTCTCTCCTATTTCATATTGCCTTCATAGATTTCTATAGATCCACCCGGGCCACAAAATGAAAATGCCTACCTCACTTTTAACCTTTGGGTTGTTTTCCAACAACTTTTGTGTGCATTCATGTTATGACAATATGTTTTCTTGTTTATGCCTATGTGTTTTACTAGAGTTTATTTATTTCCATTGTGCACCCTTGTACATATCTATGTATGTTTCCATGTTTAGTAGATTGTTATGTTTACATTTCATATATGTATAAATGTTGTTTATTATTGCTCTTGTGTGCATACAATCACTACCCTCTTTGGATACTTTATAGGATTAGGAACACACACTTAACCAAAGATCAAAGAGAAATTTTTCTAAAGATTTGTATTTCTCCTTTGATATTGTATCCTTGATATTTTTATGATTATATATGATTTAGTGCGCTTCTTCTCCTTTAGTGTTGCATCAAACTACTAAAGCAGGGGGAAAATGTAATAACAAAAAATACATATCATGCAACTTCTTTTACTATGTTTTGCACTCATTTTAGGTTTTCCCATTAGGATGCATTTTTACCCCTTGTTTAAACCTTGTTCGTGCACATAGTTTAGCCTCTTGTTCCTTTATTTATCCATATGTACTTGTGTTTTCCCCTTCTCTATGTGTTCTTATCTTTGTACAAGACTTATTTACCTTTTCAATATGATAGTTGTCTTTTTCCATCTACCACTTAATGTTTGTGGCTTCACTTCTATGTATAGTGAACCCTTCCCTTATTTCTTGAATATCTCACACCTTTTGGATCAAAATGACATAAAATCGCCACCTTAGGTTGCTTCTTGACCCCTTTTATCTTCCCTAGAAATTTGAACTTTGTTGGGTGAAAAGATGTTTGTGTAGGCCTTTACATGTTGGGGGGCTCTAGTCTTCTTTGCTTATTTTGCGACAAAAACTTAATGTGAGACCCATTAATGTATAACTACTATGTTTTTACCTTTCTCTTACTTGAGTTCCTCTTAGAAAATCTATAAGGAGAATCCTTGTATCTCTTATTTTAGATTTACAAGCTATCAATATTCCTATTGCTAGTAGTGTTTTTAAATGCTATCATCCCTTTTTTAATCTTTAAAGCTTTAGATCTTTGAAGGCTTGTTGGAGCTTTGGAATAGTTTTTTGAAGTACTTTGAAAATTTGTTCTTGTAATATTTAGTGGAAATTCAATTACATGAGCCTAGATCTAGGTGAATGAAGAAAGTTATAATAGCAAAATAGTATGATGACAACAAGGGTTGTAATATGCAAATAAGAATGCTATTCCAAAATAGAGGAAATAAATAATTAGAATGAACCAAATCAACCACCAAATATATGGAAAGACCTCTTAAATGCATGACTCAAGAAGATGATAGTCTAGAGGTTATGATTTTAACTACCAATTAGTAGACTAGTTAACTCAATCTATCTAAGAGGTTAATAGTTGAAATACCAATCAATGGATGAGTTAACTCAATATGACTAAGAAAGAGGTGACCTTGACTGAATAGAGGTGTTACCTAACTATCGTCAATCAAGGATTGATGAAGTAGTGGTGGCACTTGTGTACATCGAGTTAAGGTGTACACATGTCATTATTTGCTACTTAGGTGAGGATAATTAAATATTCTTAATATCCTAAGTAAACTTATTAAATAGGTACAATATTATACTTAAGATAAACACTATCTCAGGTGATGTATAAATATTACACCAACACCCCCCACAAGTGCGTCTTATGAGAAAGGCGAAATGTGTCTTGGCCAATGTGTAGTGATGTTAGATACCCATATGCAATGTGATTCGTCTAAAGAAGAGAAGGATCTAAAACTTATAGGAAAAAACTCCCTTGCAAGGAGAGGAAGTATGATATAACATCTTCAAATTCTTGTAAGATAAGGCCCATGTTTGCCTCCACATATAAGAGAGAATGCCAATGTAGAATGTTGCACGTTGAGTGCTATAATAGGTCCCTTTGCAATGAATGATGCACCTTCTTTTCAAAAGAAATAAACCTCGAGCTATCAAATTATTTTATATAAGGGCCCAACTCTTAAGAAACAAACTTACAAACAAAAATCTAAAGGGTTCATTAAAGATAGAAAGATAAATAGATTGCCAAAAGAACAAGACTATGATAACAAAACATTCGACATCAACATGCACATCAACTACAAAAAAGTTCTACCAAAATAGACATGACATGCTTACACAACATACCAATTAACTAGATTATATCCTAGGCTGGGAAACAACTTTGGGGTCAACTTTGAACCCTAGCTCTAGAGAGGAGTGGTGTTTTTCTCTTGCCAGTCCACTAATAGAATTCAATGAGAGGGAGAAGACACTCAAAATTTCTAGCCCACCATTAATAAAAATAACCCTCAAATTATTTATGCATAATATGCAGTTCCAACATAATAGAAGAGTGCCAAGTTTGAATGCTTTTTGAACAAGGACCAACGAACATGACTTGGTGCAACAATTTCCTTTGTGTTGCAGGAGGATCACTCCACTTAAATATCATCCACTTCAATCGTCAAACAGTCAATAGCAATTTTACACCTCATTTACAACAAAAAGTGGTACAAATATTTGTCTTATTTTTATTGGCCAAAGTTGACCTTTGACTGTTGAAGTGGATGATATTTAAGAATAACCAAAAGAATTAGGGTGGAATCGGCCATTGAGGCACCCAAATCTGAATTGAATGAAGCCGAAGACAATTGCCTCTCACTGGGGACAATGAGACTCCTGATTTAGTTGAAAGCAACAACATCATGTATACACAAGCTCAACTTGAGTCTAAGTCTGCAAGCAAGAATTCTCAGGTGCACAAGGCCTTGGTGTTGGTGGTGCCATCCTCACCTGAAACGATCTTTATAATATTGAGGGTAACCTAGTCTTGGATACAAAATGCATTTCAGAGGCCACAGCATGATACCCACCATCATATGGAGAGTCCTGACTTGAGGCACTGCGAACCAAAGAAAGATGTTTGGATTCTACTGCCCAAACCTTACATACAGAAAACAACACAAAAGAAACAATGCAGAAAGTCAAGTATGCCTTGCAGAATGCATCATATAATTAGTTTAAAAGGGTCCCACATAAGACGTCTGGAAAAGGCTCTAAAAGCTGGCATTCAGTAGATATATGTTGATTGCTAACAAGAATTCAACGACGATCACACTCCTCAACCACTCAGTGATGTATGCCAAGACTACTTTTGAGGAGGAGATCTAAAACCAGGTTTAATAGTTATTTTGGGAAGAATGAAATCCTCTTGAAGTAAATTCAAAATTTCCCATTTATTGAAGGAGTCACTATTCTTTGTTGGAAATGGGAGTTGCTTGATGCCTGCATTGGCAAGGAAATTTTAAATTCCATTTCTTTCTCTGAAACAGTGATTGAAAGAAATGATTGTACAATTAGGTTGGCTTCCTCAAGGATATTTTTCAACTTTCAGTTTAACATAGAATTATTATGGATATCATGAATAATCAAAATTCAATCCCCTTTTTAACCTTTGAAATTTTAAAAGTTATAGGAGTGACTATCTTGAGGCCTTTGAATTTGAAGATGGCTGAAGCTTCTGCTTTTGAATTTGAGGATGGCTGAGGCTTCTGCTTCATTGTTATTCTTGTTGTTTAAATAGAAAGAACTGCCTTTTTATTGTTAAATAGAAAGAACCGCCTTTTTGTTGTTTAAGTAAAAAGAATGACCTTTTAAAAAGAGGTTAGAAGAAAAAATATCAGAACATCAGTACAATTTAATCATAATTATCTCTAACCATACCCATCAAAATTAAATTTTAAAAACCAGATTTCTAAACAAAAACCAAAAACAATTTACACTTAATTTTATTATCTTATCCATTAACATAAATATTTAGCCAATTAAATTATATGAATTTCTTTTAAATTAAAAATATTAAAATTAAAACAACAATTTATAATTTATAAATTAAACTATATATTTTTATGTTTTTATGAAATTTTAAAATTAAAATAACAATTTATAATTTATAAATTAAACTATGTTTTTTATGTAACTAAATGATATATATATCAACTAATCCCTTATAAAGAACAATTCTTTCATTGCATATAAAATTACATCGCCTTGATTATTGGAGTCTAAATCATTATTAATGTCTAAGGTAGATTAGTTAGGCTTCCATGCTCTATTTAATTCCAATGCAATCGCTAATCAACTACTTTTATGGAACCTAACCATTAAAATTGACATGCTAATTGGATGGAGTCATTTCTTTTAAGTTTATTATTATTGTTGTTTAAATTTATTACTCCATTTACATTAAATTTATTATTCCATTTACAGTTAATTTGTATTTGGATATATATATGATATCTGTTATAAAACAATATAATAAAATTTTATTAAAAATAAAATGATATTCACTTTTTAATAAAATTTTGAAATTTAATAATATAAAATGTATTGTTATTTTTATTTGTTAGAAGTATGTACTTGTCTCTATAATGTTTTATTCAAATATTACACTCTTCAATAGTCAAACAATCAACAATATTTAACACCTCATCCCTACCAAAAAGTGGATAGTTGTCCTATTTTTATTGACCAAAATTTTACTTTGACCATTAAACTGAATGTGATTTAAGAATAGCCATGCTATAATCTACTTAAATATCACACTCTTCAATAGTCAAACAATCAATACCATTTTACACCTCATCCCTACCAAAAAAAAATGGATAGTTGTCCTATTTTTATTGATAAAAATTTAACTTTGACCATTAAACGGAGTGTGATTTAAGAGTAGCCATGCTATAATCTACTTAACATCACACTCTTCATTAGTTCAATAGTCAAACAATCAATAACATTTTACACCTCATCCCTACCAAAAAATGGATAGTTGTCCTATTTTTATTGACCAAAATTTAACTTTGACCATTAAACTGAGTGTGATTTAAGAGTAAACATGTTATAATCTACTTAAATATCACACTCTTCAATAGTCAAACAATCAATACCATTTTACACCTCATCCCTACCAAAAAATGGATAGTTATCCTATTTTTATTGACCAAAATTTAACTTTGACCATTAAATTGAGTGTGATTTAAGAGTAGCCATCCTATAATCTAGTTAAATATCACACTCTTCAATAGTCAAATAGTCAATATCATTTTAGACCTCATCCCTACCAAAAAGTGGTAAATAGTTGTCCTATTTTACTGAAGTGTGATTTAAGAGTATCCACTATAATCTACCATTTCTCACAAACATTAGAAAAATATTTTTCTCTTTTATTCAAACATAAAAATTTCTAACCTAGCCGAGTAAGACATGAATCTGATAGACGCATACATTTTGGGGCTGCATTGACTCTTTTTTTAATACTTTTTGTGACAGATTACCGTCGTCTTACATCATTTGACGTTACAGAAATTGGATAAATTCATCCAAGGTTTGTGTTTATATGGTTGTTTACGTTACAAAATGGTGACAAATGTCGACACCGAGTTTTACTGTGGTCGACAAGTTTGGAAGCCACAATTTCAGTTATAGTTATATATATATATAAAATGTGTCGTAGTGAAGGTTTATATATATATTTCTGTCGTAGTGATTAAGGTTTAAATTTGAGAGTTAGTTTGATTTTTCTTTTTAAGGTGATACAGTTTTCTTAAAAGAATGACTCTATATTATTATAGTATAGTGTTTAGATATAGTTATAAGATTATTAAATTTAGGTCTTGATAGTGATGCTACTATTCATAATAATTTGTTTAATGATTTAATGTAGGTGTGTTTTTTTCATAGTGTGTAAGAGACATTTTGCAAATTTCACCAATGATTTGAGTTATGAAAATAAATCAAATTCTATAATTTATCTTGGCTATATGTCATAATCTAGGACTATTGTTTTGTCCAAATACTCTTGCTTATTCAATGTTGTTATATGTGTAGAGATGAAATGTGCATATTTCATACTTTCCCTCTTTGTCTTGTAGTTGGTTTAGTGCTCTCCTTTGTAAACATCACTTGTGACTGTTTCTAATCATTGAAAGCCCTACTAATCTACTTTTCAATCCATGCCACAAAAAAAATTGAAGCTACTTTGCTTCTGCATTGTCTCGTTGCTCATCTTAGACACTAGTGTGTGTATTTCTATCTTTCTAGATAAAACTACGTGTGGTAGTGTCCCCAAAATTCAAAATATATTTTTCCTGCCTAAATGTTTACTCTCTCACCCTAACTCTAACTTGATCCCATCAATGAGAAATGATTAGAAATATTTGCATGTTTATAAAAGAGCTTTTAAAAGGTAAAAGAAGGATATCCATCTTAGGCAATAAAACTTGGAGCACTTGCACATCTAGCCACACATCCTTCAACATGTTGCAAGTATGTGCCTAACCAGTGTTTTCATTGATGTCAACATATCAGTGTTGTCATTGGTGTCAATTGTGCTCTTATTTTGATGTTTGCTTGTTTGCCTATGTAACTATTGGAGATAATGAGTAAGTAATCCTAATATTAAGTTTCCAAGTGCTTTTGATAAAATTTGCTCTCCCAGTGGAAACAATGTGTTGAAGAGTATCTCTGTTTAATGAAGAACAGTCCAGTAGATTGCTCTGCATTTTTTGTAGATTAAATATCTTTGTTTGTGGATTGGAAATTATTTAGAGGCATGTCTGAAGATGCTATGTTCCAAGTTTGAGCCTCCGGTATAAAGTTTTAAGTGAGTTATGTTCACCAGAGTGAAAATTATTTTTTCTATAAATTTGGTGGTGACAGGGAGAATGTATTATGCTCTACATTCCTCTGCATTTAAGTATTTTGGTCTACAGTTTTGGAATTAAGTTTGTAATGTTGTTATGTACCTTCAACTCTAATGGTTCATGATTTGGTGGTCCGCAAGCGATCTTTTTCTTATGACAGTGGGTGACAATTATGTTAATGTGCTCTGGTTTGAAGAATCTTATGAAGAAAGTGATCAGAGGTGGTGCAAAAGTTCTTGATGATTATAATGTGCTTGTGGATGTCTCCTGATCGTGTTCCTATCTTTTGACTGGTCCACGGAGAGTAATTTGGATCGTGGAGGAAGACTGTTCCTAGAAGACTCAGTGCTAACACCAGTCTTGGCTGACTTGGTTGTTTTCACTTCTTGCAGAGTTGCATTGAAGATTGTGGAAGCATGTCATGGTGTGAAAGATTGCATTTGAGTCCCAGCTAAGGCGCATCGTGATCCACATACATCTTTTTCTTAGCCAATCTTGTTTAGGTCCAGACCTATTTCTATGTATGCTTGTAGTGCCAACCTTGGAGATTGTTCCAATGGTTGATGAATGTAATGCCGACCTTGATGTACATTCCAAGGTTGATGAATTGTATAAAAACATGTAATGTAGTTGCGAAAAAAGATGTCTTGGAGTGAAAATGAAAAGAAAAAATAAAAAGGTGTAAGAAGAGTAGAGCAGAGGAGTTATACTGTGTTTCAAAGGAACTGAACTTAGGCATGGAGTAGATGCTACCAAATCAGTTCACCTACCCTTGGCAGTGAGCCAACCCTTGGCAGTGAGCCGATCTTGGCAGTAAGCCCTAAATTTTGCAATGAGCATTTTGGGTAGTGAGCCCTAAGGCAGTGAGACTCTAGTTTTTGGTATTTCTATAACATATTTATTTTTGTGGGCTAACACCTACTGTGGTTTTTCCACGTAAAAAAATTGGTATCTCATGTGCTGATTATGTTATTGTGTTGAGTTTCTTGTTTCATGCCTTCATGATTCAATCTAAATAATAGTAAACAAGTGTTTGATGTGTTAATGTTCATAAGTGGTCAAAGTTTTGGAGACAACTGATTCACCCCCCCTCTCAGTTGTCTGGTGCATTTCAACAATTGGTATCAGAGCCAAGTTCCTCGGAAGTAAGCCTAACAACTTGAGGTAGATCCAAGATGTCTTATAGGAAGGAGGCTCCGTAGTTTGATGGAATGAATTATGCTCTCTAGAAGGTACTAATGAAAACCCATCTCCTTTGTCTTGGTTATAGAGTGTGAATAGTGACAGATACAAAGTATACCATGCCTCAGAATGGTTTAACAATTGAAGATGAAATCAAAGAATATGAGTTAAATATAAAAGCTAGATATGCTCTATTAAGTGCCTTGTCTAACATTGAGTTGATAAAGGTCATGGATCTAGAAACTACTCATGAAGTGTGGGAAAAGCTAAAAAATCTATATGAAGGAGATGAGTCTGTAAAGAGTGCCAAATTGTAGGGCCTGAAAGTGAAATATGAGGGTTTGAAGATGAGCGAAGATGAGAACATAACAACCTACATGCAAAAGGTTGATGAAATTGTCAATGGAATAAAAGGTATGGGAGGAACTATTGATGAGAAGGAAGTTGTGATGAAAATTCTTAGGTCATTACCTAAGTCCTACAGTCACAAGGTAGCTGCAATTGAAGAAGTAATGACTGTGCAAGAAGTCACTAAGGATCAGTTGCTAGGAAAGATTACAACTTTTGAGATTAGAGAGTTTGGTGATGCTCTGCTGAAGATTGAGACTGCTTTCAAAGCCAGTACTTCAGAGAAGATCTCTAGAGATGAGAAGTACAAGGTGGAACTTGATAATGAGCTTGATGAAATTGAAGCCAACTTTGTTGACAGACTACAAAGAGGTTCCGGTAAGTTTAAAGGCAAATTACCTTTCAAATGTTTTACATGTGGTAAGGTTGGTCACTATGCTTCTAGGTGTCTTGAGAGAATTGAAAGGAATAGAAAAAGATTTGAGAATAGACCTAGTGTTACATCCCCATTTTGGCATGCTTTTACTTTTCACTTTTACATGGATAGAAGTAAATCTATGAACGAGTATTTTGTACATGAGATAAGATGATTTGTTAATGAGACCTAATACAATGTTCTGGAGACATTAATTTTATGGAAAAATAGTTTATCTAATTATGTTTATTTCCAATGATTAAAGTTAATAACATTTTATGTAATGAATTGTTATTTGTATGTTTTATGATTGGGACACTGGTACACTGATCATGAGATGTATGTGAAAGTTTTAAGCAGGAAAATAGGTATCTAGGAGTCTCTAAGTAATAGAGAGAGAATGTATCTTCGATGAAGAAGAATATAGACCTTGGGTTACTGACTGGTATTTGCCAATTGAGTATAGTGAGAATCAGATAGTGGACTCAAGTTAGTCGAGGTAAGTCTCGTTTTTGGTCAAACTCAGGATTGAATCGACATGATTGTTGATGTCTTTTAGATTCTATCTTTTGAGTTAGTTGTGTATCAACTTTGTCTTTTGGGAAAAATGACGTCAGATTAGAGCATCAACCGTTATGACTAACATAACTTTTTGACATTTACATAGTAAATGGTCGCGTATGCATCGTCAAAATGTAGATGGATAAATTGTTATCTTCTAGCATCGCATGCACATTTATGGCAAGCCAGACCGACATGAAATATTGTGTTTTTGTGAAGGGGAGATAAACTTGACCCTGTCATTTTTTACGTAAGTCCTTCAACTTATTTATCTTATTAATCATAAACAAAGTTGTTTATATGGTTTAGGACTATTATAATACCATGATTATTATTTTTTTTCAAAAGGATAACTATCTGTTTAAGAGATTAACTATTGTGTCTATAATACTGATGTCAATTTATTTTATCGACACCCTATAAGAGCTGGGGTGGTGGGTGTAGTGATAGTTATTAACAATCATGATTTGGGTCGCATAAGACTTAAGTAACTTAGTGAAGCCTCGTGACCTATATTTATATTTTGATTATTTAGTGACTTTACTTTAAAACTAAGAAGTTGGCATTATCACATTAGAAGATCGATCTCATGAAGAGATATTGGATTGCATACACGTATATCCCACGATAGCTTAACCAACTTTCACGTCCTTCTTAAGTTGAGTCACCCTCAAATATGGGAGGCTATTAAAACTTTTATATTGAGGTATCGTTAACTATTTTTGGATGGCAAGAGATAAAGATCCAAAGAAAACATGTCGCATACATTGTTGGATTAAAAACGGTTATGCTCGAATCGAAGAGACATGAAAGCTGGAAGAAATGTTTATAAACTGAGAGGGATCGTTGGTTTTGGTAGTGAAAGAAAATACATACTCTTCAACTGGAAGATATCCAAGCAGAGCACGAGGAATAGTGGCTAGGGTGGCGGTGTGAGCTCCAAACTGAGATAGGAGAAGTTCCTTCACTATGTATGCAACAACTGTAAATAGGTGTATACTATTAGCTTACCTTCCTTCCTTTCATTCTTATGATGTTATAAGAGGTGTCTCTACTAATACTGTACAAAAGATCCTTGTTTTAGTATTATGTGTTAGTCAAAAAGACTGCGGTGCCTTTATGTGCACAACATGTGATAACTGTGTCCACAGAATAGGCAGATTTAGCTGTGAGATAAACATTGTAAGTAATAGACAGCCGTAGGTCCTCACAAGTTAATATATATCTCTGTTCACATTATTTCATGAGCTTCTTTTAAAACTCCTGCATGTTGTTTGGTAAGGAAAGAATCGGTTTGGACCCGTGGAATAGTACAAGCCTCAACTTATGGTTATAGCTAATCTAGTATTGTTAAAGCTGTGAGTTGTTGTTCCCTGAGTGGAAATGATATTACGTAGGCTAGTGTAATCTTTTACGAATGTTTAAGTTAAATTCCTTGAATAGAAGTCTTTGATTTATGTTCTATGATATCAAGTTATTATGGAAAGAATTACACTTTGATAATATCCAAAAATTGAATCTTTGGCTGTATCGAGACAAGATTTAGCCTTGTTTAAAAATTAATACTATGACCTCATTGATGAAAACAATGATAAATTTGGTATTCTTTTATGAATATAGCTCATTCTAACCCTAGGTTATTTAGTAAACTGATATCAAGATATGGGAAGGAATAAGACCCTAGCAACATCAGATTATTTTAATATATTATTTTTTAATATATTCTCCTTATCAAGTTATCACTCTATTATTCTGCCATGGTGGGATAGGATAAGTTGTTAGTATTCAAAGTAATATTTTGATTATCATTATGCCGAAAAGAATTAAGTAACTTCATATAAAAATAAAACCCTAGAAATCTAAGGAACAAAGCCCAGTGATTATTAAGATAACCTGTCTAGTCGAGGAGACGAAACCAATTAATGATTGGTAAAACTCAGTTGACCAAGTGAATTGTAGGATTGTGATATTGTATAAGTCGAGTTGAGGTGGGTGAACAAATCGACTACTCTTATTGCAAATACTCTTCATATTGAAACTTTGGCCAAAGTAATGCACATGCCTCTAAGTGCATTGTTAGTTCATCGTATCCGGGATTACGTAACCTATTGGAATGATCGTACTTAGCTAGAGGGTATCTATGGTTGTATGATCAATAGTGTTACGTAGGATACACCACCAATACTTAGATGGCAAATACTGTAGGTCACCCTAAGTCTACACTCTTTGCGAAGGGTAGGGCCACTTCTAGAATGGAAGATGAACGGGAGACCGTCAGTCTGTGGTTAGAGGTAAAGCACTCTGAAGATGCTTTCACTCTCTTCAACATGAGGCATGCCGAGGCTTGTGATAAGGATGTCAACAATCAAGATGCAACAAACCCTTGGTAAGATGACTTATAAGTTCTAATGTTTTGTATAACTTAACATATTTCAATTACTTGATATTGGAAAGACAAGTTTATATCTTGTTAAAGTTATTTACCCTTTAGAAAAGAAGATTGGTACAAATTAATACACTTTGTTTTCAAGTTAATTATGAAAAGAAAATTTTATTACCATTTTACTTCAAGAATCTTTTTACTTCATGGTAATTATTAGAATTTTACGTTTTGTGAAGAAAGGATATTACATATGGTATCAGAGCAATTGGGTTTGACACTAGGGCTTATGAGTCCATTATGCTAACCTAGAATCAACATTAAGTGGGTAGCTAATGTTTTGATTTCTTGTACCAGGATGGTACGTCTTAAAATGACTACTAGAAAGTCATTTATTGGGAAAGAACATTACTTGCGGGCTAAAAGAGAGTGTGAGGCCACATCAAAAACCATTGAAGGAACTAATGATGATAATGATATATGGTTAAGTGACACTAAAACCCTCACAAATGTCATGACTCAAATCAAACGAGTGAAAAAGGGAATCCTAGAGACAACTAAGATGGCAGTTAGGATTATGACTGACTCATGCCTAGATAACACACCTATGATTATGAGAGATCCTCGTATACCTTCAAATATTGAGATCATTGTACTTATGTCTAGTAGTGAGTCTGAGGGTTATACACCCCTTGAGTATGTGTCTGATGATGATTCAGAGGGATATACTCCCCTTGTAAAATGATATATGAATCATAATATGTATGTATCAATGAAGAATGTATATACCCTTAAATAAACCATAATAAAGATGAGTTTGTTTTTGTATCAACCATTGTTTGTGTGAGTTAATTACGTTATGAATTTATGAGATGTATTAAAATTAGGTAACTAATAGATAACTCAATATTCTTAGGTGTGAGAAAAATCTACAAACATGGTGCGAACAAGAACAAACTAGGGGGAGAATCAAGAGGATAACAAATCACAAGTAAACTCCGCAGATAAACTGGATCAAATTTTAGCCATGCTTGATGAAACAAAAGAAAGGCTGGGTAATTTAGAAAAGAGAGTGAATGAGAAAGGTAACTTAGAAGGGGAAAATTGGTGCAGGAGCACCTACCTGACAGCTGGCCTCCATGAGGCAGTTAGTTTGTTTTAGGTCTGGTTAATGTTTCCAAGAAGGTCTGATAAGACCAATGCATGTAATAAGGTCATGTTGACCATAGTTTACTATTTTTAGCTAGTTTGTTAAGACAGCTGTTATGCTGTAGGTCCGGTTGGATCTCCCAGCCGCCTAGAGAGATTTTCCAGCCGCTTGGAGTCGGGTCAGTAGTACTCGCAAGAGATCCTATTTATGCATGAGGATCGGTTGGTTTTAGACATTGAGCAGAGGAGTTAGATTGCAGAGAGAGACTGAATATTGTATTTGCATCTTTTGAAATCAATAAAGAGATCCTGTTGTGTCAATTCTCTGTTTTGGATTCCATTGTGTGATCGATTTGCTGTTTTGGTGGTTGTATGGATTCGCTGATCCATTCCACCGGTTGATTCGTCGAATCGGTGGAATGGCCATGTATAATAGTTTAGGGATTAGTCTGCATTTTGTGTTTGTTTGCATGTCTGTTTGCAGGATCGTCATCGAAAGGTGTTGAAGACCCTAGCATGGGTATGTGCTAGGTCGTACTGGTTGTTAGAGTCTGGAAAGTTGTCCAGGAAGCGGATCGGGTCATCCCAGGGGGTTCGGCGGATCGAAATTCGCTAAGGTTGGAAAATCCATCGCAACGGCATCATCAGGATATTTCTGTGTATATCCTGCAGTTACTTCGGGCGTCATCCGAGTAAGTGGAGATGAGCATGGTGCAGTAGATTACATAAGGTGAATGTGCATTGGGGTGATCATCATCAGGTGTTGCCGAGGAGGAGCGTATCGGCATAAGGTAGAAGATCGGGTTGACAATTCCTTCGCGGGCCGATAATGTTAAGTTTGGCCGACAGCAGGATATTGAAGGAACTGCATGTGACGTCATCATCATTAGGATAATCGTCATCGGGATATCGGGGCAGCAGGATATTGAAGGAGCTGCATGTGACGTCATCGTCATCAGGATAATCGTCATCAGGATATCGGGGTGACGTAAGCATCGAAGGAAGGGTGCATGAGGTTGTTGTCATCAGGATATATGGGAGGAACCGGATGTTCTATATCCTGCTGATGAACATGATGTTGAACATCATGATGATGAAGATAGAGGTGGGCGGTAAGATGAACAGTGAACATCAGGAGGATGTTTGCGCTTGCCAAATATGATGATGCTGCCGATAGCCGAATATGATGATGCTGCTGATAGGCGAAAGGTCGAAGGTTTGTCTGCAGGAGGATATCGATCGGCAGAGAAAATATGATGATGCTGACAGTGTTAAGGGAATATGATGATGATGATGAAGGGTTGCGGACATCCATGCTGTATGTCAAGGTTTTAGTGTGGATGCCTCTGCATCAAAAATGAATTTTCTCATAGTGTGAGTAGGGGAAGACAACAAGTCCATAGTATGGCTAGTGAAAGCCCAGAAAATAATGAACTTCAGAAGGAAACAAAAGATAGACTTGCCCTTGAACTGTCCAAGGATATGAAAAAGATCATTCCCCCTAAGTTTGATGGAACAAAAACTAGTGATGTAGTTGAAGCCTAGCTGACAAAAACGGAAAAATATTTTGAAATCAGAAATTATTCAGAGGTAACTAAAGTAGTTTGGGGAGCTTTCCAATTGGCAGGAGAAGCATCCACATGGTGGATAAATAATAATATGGAACTAAATTTAAGTTCCCTAAGAGCAACTTGGGATGAGTTTGTAGAACTTTTTGGAAAAGGTGGCTACCACAACTCTACTTCGATCAGAAATTGACTGACTCCCAAAATCTTCATTAGGGAGATTTATCTGTGGTGGAATATGCAGAAAAATTTACCTGTCTCTTGAAATATGTGCCCCAATATCAAAAATATGAAAGATTCAGAATCAAGAAGTTTATTATGGGATTAAATGTCCAAATTGGTGGGGATGTGGATGTACATGGCCCCACAACAATGGATCAGGTGTATGAAAAGGCAATCAATTAGGAGCAAAAGCTTAAATCTATTTTAATGTATCATGAAAGAAATTGCAAAATGTTTAATAAGACCCCAACTACCCAACCACCCAAGAGAAGAAATGACAATGATTATGAGGACAAAAGAAATGGTAAGGGAAGTCAGAAGAATAAAAGTGGCTCTGGAAATGATAAAAAGAATGATAAGTACAAAAGAAATGATGATACCATTGGAAGGCCATCAAAAAAGAGAGGTCTCCTAGGAGGTTGCTTCACTTGTGGAGGAAATCACTATGCTAACCATTGTCCAGCCAGGAAACAAAATGGATAGCAAAAGAATACTACCTTACCTTCTCAACAAACAACTTTCCAACAAAGAATACATGTAGCTCTCGATAATCATCAAGTAGAATATCAGATCACACCCATCAAAATGACAAGTACCTTATTTGGAGTTCCTATGTCTATTTTGATTGATACTGGAGCTACTGAAAACTTTGTATCACCTAGAGTTTTGAATAAATTTCCTAAAAAAGTTGGATATATGTCTAAACCTTGGACTATAGAATATGCTAACCAAACTAAGGCTCAGGTAGAGCAATGTTTGTTTGAGGCCAGGGTTGATTTTCCAAGTTTTTGAATAGAGGTGAACCTGTATGTAGCCCCCTTAGGTTCCTATGATGTCATTATAGCCATAAATTGGTTATTGAAGAATAGAGCTAGAGTTGATTGTTTTTCAAAAGCAATTGAATGTTTAGATGACTTGGGGAATAAAGTCAATTTTTAGGGTATCCAAAGTGAATTCAAGATTAGACCTATTTCTTCTAAGCAATTAAAAAGAGATAGGCACAAAGGTTGTCATCTTTTTGTAGTTAAATGGAACAAGTTGAAGGAGGTTCTTAAAACCAAATTATGTCTTTTGAAGAAAAGTATCCTTATCTTTGAGATTTCCAAGATGTTTTTACTGAGCAACTTCCTAGATTACCTCCCAAAAGGATTTTTGACTTTGTAATCGATATCAAACTAGGATCTGAGCCTATTTCCAAAGCACCATATCGTATGACAACTACTGAATTAATGGAATTAAAAGCTCAATTACAAGAATTACTGGCTAAGGGTTTGATTAGACCTAGTGTCTCACCTTGGGGAGCACTAGTTATCTTTGTTAAGAAAAAGGATGGAACTCTAAGATTATGTATTGATTATCATATGCTCAATAAGGCAACGATAAAGAATAAGTATCCTTTACCACATATAGATGATCTTTTCGATCAAATGCGTGGAGCTGCGGTGTTCTCAAAGATCGATTTGCGATCAGGGTATCATTAGTTAAGATTGAAGGATGAGGATATCCATAAAACAACCTTCAAGACAAGGTATGGACACTATGAGTTCACAGTGTTACCTTTTGGTTTGACAAATTCCCCTGCAACATTTATGAATCTCATGAACAGTGTGCTTAGAGATTGTTTATATAAGTTTGTTCTAGTTTTCCTGGATGATATTCTCATTTATTCTAAAAATGAAGAAGAGCATAGGCAACATTTGCAAATAGTATTGCAATGATTGAGGGAATATAAGTTGTATGCAAAACTTTAAAGTGTTCTTTCTTTCAAAAGAAATTTAGTATCTCGGGCATATAATATCTGTTGAGGGGATATCTGTTGATCTAGCCAAAATCAAAGCCATTCTCAACTGGCCTATACCTTCCAATGTACATGAAGTACGTAGTTTCATGGGTTTGGCAGGTTATTATAGAAAATTTGTTCTAAATTTCTCAAGTATTGCAAGCCTGATCACCTCCTTGCAAAGAAAAGGAAAGCTTTTTGAGTGGACAAATGAATGTCAAAAGGCATTTGATCTATTGAAAGAAAAGTTAACAACTACTCCAATTTTGAAAGTTCCTAACCCCAAAAGATAGTTTGAAGTAATCACTGATGCCTCAGGGGAGGGATTAGGGGGTGTACTTATGCAAGACAGGTGAGTGATAGCCTACAAATCAAGGAAGTTAAAAACTTATGAGCAAAATTATGCCCCGCATGATTTAGAGCTAGCAGCAGTAATTCATGCTTTGAAAATTTGGCATCATTATTTGTTTGGAAAAACTTTTATACTTAAATTAGATCATCAAAGTCTTAAATACATGTTTTCTCAACCACATCTCAATGCATGGCAAAGAAGATGGTTAGAATTGATATCTGATTATGATTTTGAGATAAGCTACATTAAGGGAAAGGAAAATAGAGTAGTTGATGCCTTGAGCCAGAGAAGGCATATTGCTTTAATTTTTTCTATTCATACCAATTTTAAAGACTTAGTACTACAAAAATTGTCTGGGGATGAATTTTATGAACAAGTCAAATAAGCTCTTAGAGACAATCCTAAAGACTCAAGGTATGATGGATTTCATTTTGAGTCCAATGGATTATTAAGATACAAAGGAAGAATTTACATTCCAAATTCATCTGAATTAAGAAATCTTGTGTGGAAAGAAGTCCATTTTGTACCTTATTCCAGACATCCAGGAGTAACTAAACTACTAGTAGATGTAAAACCTCTTCACTTCTGGAAAGGAATGAAAGGTGATGCTGCAAGATTTGTAGCAAGTTACCTAAAGTGTCAAAGAGTAAAAATAGAACATCAACATCCCACAGGATTATTGTATCCATATGATATACCTAAGTGGAAATGACAAGTTATAAGCATGGACTTTGTTCAAGGTCTGCTAATGTCCAGAAACAAACATGATGTCATTCTGGTTGTGGTTGATAAACTTAAAAAGGTTGCACATTTCATACTAGGAAATCTAACTGATGGAGCACTAGTTTTAGCTCGCAAAGTTTTCAGGAGGTGTTTAAATTACATGGAGTTCCTGAAAAGATTATCTCAGATAGAGATGCGCGTCTAACATTAAGATTTTGGCAAACTTTATTTTTAGCGCTAGGAACCAAACTTAATGTAAGTACAACATATCATCCTGAAATAGATGGTCAAATTGAGAGAGTTAACCAAGTTTTAGAGGATTTGTTACGAATGTATTGCATGGATTAGTAGTATAAGTGGGAAGAATATTTACCAATGGTGGAATTTACTTATAACAATTCCTATCATTCTGCTATTAAGATGGCACCATTTGAAGCATTATATGGAAGAAAATGTCAAACTCCTATAAGTTGCAAGATAGGATTAGCATTGGTCCAGAGATGCTAGCTGAAATGGAAGAAAAAATTAAAATGATTAGGAAAAGATTGGTAGAAGCCAATGACAGGCAAAAAAGTTATGCTAATAGCAAGTGGACACCTAGACATCTCTTTGTTGGAGAGAAAATTCTTTTGAGAGTTAAACCATAGAAAAGCTCTGTCAAATTTGGGAAATCTTCTAAATTAGCTCCTCGCTACGTGGGACCCTTTAAAGTTCTTGAAATTATCAATCCCGTTTCCTACAAGATTGCTCTAGCGCTAACCTTGTCTAAAATGCACAATGTCTTTCATGTTTCATATTTAAAGAAATATTTTGCAAGAGATAATCATATTCTAAATTGGAATGCATTATAGATATAGGAACTAGGGGTGGTTATGATCGAGCCTCTTAGAGTGCCCGAAAGATGCAAGCTTTGCTTGCGTAACAGAGAAGTTATGCAATGTAAAGTTCAATGGGATCAATATGCGGAAGATAGTGCCACTTCGGAGGATTACTATGAAATTTATCAGAAATTTCCTTATCTTTTTCATTCTTTTGACAATTAAACTAAAAACTTGTTTTAAAACTATATTTTGATACATTGAATCATCGGGGACGATGAATATTTAGGGGAGAGATATGTTACATCTCCAATTTGGCATGCTTTCACTTTTCACTTTTACATGGATAGAAGTAAATCTATGAATGAGTATTTTGTACATGAGATAAGATGCTTTGTTAATGAAACTTAATACAATGTTCTGGAGACATTAATTTTATGGAAAAATAGTTTATGTAGTTATGTTTATTTCCAATGATTAAAGTTAATAGCATTTTATGTAATGAATTGTTATTTTTATGTTTTATGATTGGGACATTGGTACACTGATCATGAGCTGTATGTGAAAGTTTTAAGTAGGAAAACATGTATCTAGGACTCTTCGAGAAACAGAGAGAGAAAGTCTCTTCAGGGAAGAAGAATATAGACCTTGGGTTACCAACTGGTATTTGCCAATTGAGTACAGTGAGAATCAGATAGTGGGTAAGTCTCATTTTTGGTCAAAGACAGGATTGTTGACGTCTTTTAGAGCCATTACGACTAATGCAACTTTTCAACGTTACGTCGTAAATGTTTACGTATGCATCATCAAAACGTAGATGGATAAATTGTTATCTTCTAGTGTCACATGCACATTTATGGCAAGCCAGACCGATGCAAAATATTGTGTTTTCGTGAAGGGGAGATAAAATTGACCCCGTCACGTTTTACGTAAGTCCTTCAACTTATTTATCTTATTAATCATAAACGAAGTTGTTTATATGGTTTAGGACTATTATAATACCATGATTATTATTTTGTTTCAAAAGGATAACTATCGGTTTAAGAGATTAACTATTGTGTCTATAATACTGATGTTAATTTATTTTATCGACACCCTATAAGAGTCGTGGTGGTGGGTGTAGTGATAGTTATTAACAATCATGATTTGGGTGGCATAAGACTTAAGTAACTTAGTGAAGCCCTGTGACCTATATTTATGTTTTGATTATTTAGTGACTTTTACTTTAAAACTAAGAAGTTGGCATTATCACATTAGAAGATTGATCTCATGAAGAGATATTGGATTGCATACATGTATACCCCACGATAGCTTAAGCAACTTTCACGTCCTTCTTAAGCTGAGTCACCCTCGAATATAAAAGGTTGTTACAACTTTCATATTAAGGTACCATTAACTATTTTTGGATGGCAAGAGATAAAGATCTAAAGAAAACCTGTCGCATGCATTGTTGGATTAAAAACGGTTATCCTCGAATCAAGGAGATATGAAAGTTGGAAGAAACGTTTATAAACTGAGAGGGCTCGTTGGTTTTGGCAATGAAAGAAAATACACGTTCTTCAACTGGAAGATATCCAAGTAGAGCATGATGAATAGTGGCTAGGGTGGGGGCGTGAGCTCCAAATTGAGATAGGAGAACCTTCACTACGTACGCAACAACTATAAACAAGTGTACACTGTTAGCTTACCTTCCTTCCTTTCATTCTTACAATGTAATAAGAGGTGTCTCTGCTCATATTATAGAAAAAGATCTTTGTTTTAGTATTATGTGTTACTCATAAAGACTATGGTGCCTTTATGTGCACAACATATGATAACCATGTCCATAGAATAGGTAGATTTAGTTGTGAGATAAATGTTGTAAGTAATAGACAGTCGTAGGTCCTCACAAGGTAATATATATCTCTGTTCACATTATTTCATGAGCTTCTTTTAAAACTCCTGCATGTTGTTTGGTAAGAAAAGAATCAGTTTGGACTCATGGAATAGTAAGCCTCAGCTTATGGTTAGAGCTAATTTAGTACTGTTAAAGCTGTGAGTTGTTGTTCCCTAAGTGGAAATGATATTACGTAGGCTAGTGTAATCTTTTATGAATGCTTAAGTTGAATTACTTGAATAGCAGTCTTTGATTTATGTTCTATGATATCAAGTTATTATGGAAAGAAAATTACACTTTGATAATGACCAAAAATTGAATCTTTGGCTATATTGAAACAAGATTTAGCCTTGTTTAAAAATTATTACTATGACCTCATTGATGAAAACAAAGAGAATTTTGGTATTCTTTTATAAATATAGCTCATTCTAACCCTAGGTTATTTAGTAAACCATTATCAAGATGTGGGAAGGAATAAGATCCTAGCAACTTTAGATTATTTTAGTTTATTTTTTTTCAATATATTCTCCTTATCAAGTTATCACTCTATTATTCTACCATGATGGGATAGGATAAGTTGTTAGTATTCAAAGTAAGTTTTTAAGTATCATTATGCTAAAAAGCATTAAGTAACTTCATATAAAAAGAAAACTCTAGAAATCTAAGGAACAAAGCCTAGTGATTATTTAGATAACTTGTCTAGTCAAGGAGACTAAACCAATTAATGATTGGTAAAACTCATTTGACCAAGTCAACTGTAGGATTGTGATATTGTCCAAGTCGAGTTGGGGTGGGTGAACAAATTGACTACGTTTATTGCAAACTCCTTTCATATTGATACTTTGGCCAAAGTAATGCACATGCCTCTAAGTGCATTATTAGTTCACCGTATCTGGGATTACCTAACCTATTGGGATGATCACATACTTAGCTAGAGGGTATCTAGGGTTGTATGATCAATAGTGTTACGTAGGATACAACACCAATACTCAGATGACAAATACCATAGGTCATGCTAAGTCTATACTCTTCGTGAAGGGTAGGGCCACTTTTGGAATGGAAGATGCGCGTGAGACTGTCGGTCTGTGGTTGGAGGTAAAGCACTCCAAAGATACTTTCTCTCTCTTCAACATGAGGCATGCCAAGGCTTGTGATAAGGATGTCAGCAACTGGGATGCAACAAACCCTTGGTAAGATGACTTATAATTTCTAATTTGTTTTTTATAACTTAATATATTTCAATTACTTAGAATTGGAAGGACAAGTTTATATCTTGTTAAAGTTATTTACCCTTTAGAAAAGAAGATTGGTACAAATTAATACACTTTGTTTTCAAGTTAATTATGAAAAGAAAATTTTATTACTATTTTACCTCAAGAATCTTTTTACTTCATGGTAATTATTAGAATTTTAAGTTTTGTGAAGTAAGGATATTACACCTAGGGTTCCAAAGAAATACTATATATTAGAGATCTTGATGATGGTGTGACAGATGATGAACCTGATGATGCTAGTACTAGTGCAAATGAATGCTTGTTTATTGCCATTAAAGAATAACTCGTACTAGTGCAAATGAATGCTTGTTTATTGCCATTAAAGAATAACTCATGAGTACTAATCCTGCTAGTTGTGTGAAGGAAGAAAAATTGGTGGAAGAAAGTGCTTTGGTTGTTCAGGTTGAGAAAAATAAGGATGAATGGATTATTGATAGTGGATGCTCAGATCACATTGGTGACAAA
Organism: Cunninghamia lanceolata; assembly: GCA_027924645.1. Lineage (NCBI taxonomy): Eukaryota > Viridiplantae > Streptophyta > Pinopsida > Cupressales > Cupressaceae > Cunninghamia > Cunninghamia lanceolata. Next base: position 7,494,342 of record BSBN01000303.1, on the reverse strand, counting down.
AGTAAGTTTGTGAGTTTGTAAAAGTATGATGGAGGTCTGGTTAGGTTTGGAGATAATGCAGCTAGTAAGATTTGTGGAAAAGGATCTATTTCTTTTGATGGAAAGCACAATATTGATGATGTCCTATATGTGAAGGGTTTAAAGCATAATATTTTGAGTGTTGGTCAGATGTGTGACAAAGGTTATGATCTGAGATTCAAAGATAATGGGTGCAAGATCATGGAAAGCTCCAGAACAATGATTGCTACCGGTAAGAAGACTAGAGGTAACATTTACCAATTAAGAGGAACTAATGATTATTGTTTATTGGCTCAGACAGATTAGAATTGGCTATGGCATAGAAGAATGTGTCATATCAACTTTGATAATTTGGTGAAGATAAGTTTAGGACAGGCTATGAGAGATTTACCAAAGCTTGTGAAACCTGCCAATACCATTTGCAAGGAATGTCAGTTGGGGAAGTAGACAAGAACAAGTTTCAAGAGCAAAGAGTAATTTTCTGTTAGTTTGCTGGATCTAGTGCATATAGATTTGTGTGGTCCTACAAGGGTGAGAAGTCTACAAGGACACAGGTACTTCATGTTGCTTATTGATGATTATTCTAGAATGACTTGGGTCACCTTTCTAAGAGACAAATCAAAAGCCCTAGAAAAGTTCAAATCCTTCAATGTAATGGTTGAGAATGAGATAGAACTAAAAATTAAATGCTTGAGGTTTGATAGAGGAGGTGAGTTCACATCAAGTGAATTCAACATTTTCTGTGAAGAGCAAGGGATAAAGAGACAATTGTTTGCACCTAGGACTCCTTAGCAAAATGGATTTGTTGAAAGAAAGAAAAAGATAATTAAAGAGGCTACTAGGACCATGATGAAGGAAGCTGATCTACTAGAAGTTTACTAGAAAGAAGCTATACATACTGCTGTCTACATTCAAAATAGAGTTCAAGTCAAAGGTAATGGTACTAAAACTCCTTATGAGTTGTGGTATGGAAGAATTCCTATGGTGAAATATTTCAAAGTTTTTGGAAGCAAATGCTATATTAGAAGGGAAGAAGATCTAGGAATGTTTTATGCTATGTGTGATGAAGGAATCTTCCTTGGATACTCTACCAAGAGTAAGGTCTACCGGTGCTATAACAAAAGGCTAAAAAAGATTGTTGAGAGTGCTAATGTGAAGGTGGATGAAGACAAGGAAAGAACATCAGATTTGAGTGGCCATGAATCAAATAAACCTTTTGTCACACTAAATGAGAAGAAAGATGAACAAGAAGATAGTCAAGATGAAGAAGAGGCTCCAGACAGTGTTGTTAAGACTCCTAGGTATGTAAGGATTAATCAATCCGAAGATCATATTATAGGTGACAAAAACAAAGGGATACTGACAAGGAAAAGAGTTGCAGAAGAACAAGTGAATTACTATTTTCTTTCAAAAGTTGAACCTAAAAATATTAGTGAAGCTTGCAATGATGAAAATTGGGCAAAGGCTATGGAAGAAGAACTTATGCAAATAGAGAAAAATCAAACTTGGGAACTAGTTCCTAGACCTGCTGACAAAAATGTGATTGGCACCAAATGGGTTTTCAGAAACAAGATGAATGAGATTGGAGAAGTAATAAGGAACAAGGTAATATTGGTATGCAAAGGATATTCTTAGGTTGAAGGGATAGATTTTGAGGAGACCTTTTCTCCTGTGGCAAGGATTGAAGCAATGTTTTTGGCATTTGCAGCATTCAAAGATTTCAAAGTGTATCAGATGGATGTCAAGTCTACATTATTAAATGGCGAGTTGGAATAAGAGGTCTACATTGAACAACCAGAAGGATTTCAGTTATCAAACCAAGATAACATGGTGTGCAGATTAAAGAAGGCCTTGTATGGACTGAAGCAAGCCCCCAGAGCCTTGTATGCAAGGTTAGACAAGTATTTGTTGCTATTAGGGTTCAGTAAAGGCACTGCTGATAGCAATATCTATTTCAAAATCAATGATAATCAAATCTTGATTGTTGTAGTCTTTGTTGATGACATTATCTTTGGAGGAAATGAAGGTATGTGCATGATGTTTGTAGGAGAAATGCAAAATGAATTTGAGATGTCTATGTTTGATGAAATGAATTTCTTTTTAGGTCTACAAATTACTCAATCAGATAAAGGAATCTCCATTTCTTAGTTTAAGTATGTGAAAGAGTTGTTGAAGAAGTTTGGGATGGAGGACTCCAAACTAGTATATACTCCCATGGTGACTGGATGCAAGTTAAGAAAAACTGATGAATCACCTAAGACTGATCATAAAAGGTGCATATCTATGATTGGAGGATTACTTTATCTAACTCAAACTATACCTGATATAATGCATGCAGTATGTCTTGTGGCAAGATTTCAAGAAGATCCTAGAGATTCACATGTGATGGTAGTCAAGAGAAACTTGAGGTATTTGAAAGGCACATCAGATCATGGCTTATGGTATCCAAAGGATAATGATTTCACTCTTAGTGCTTATATAGATGCAGATTGGGCCAAAGATGTTGATGACAAAAAAAGTACAAGTGGAGGTTCTTTCTTATTGGGTAATAGATTGGTTTCATGGCTGAGAAAGAAGCAAGATTCAATCTCCTTGTCTACTACAGAAGCAGAGTATATTGCAATAGCATGTTGTTGCACTCAAGTGTTATGGATGAAGCAGACTTTGAAGGATATAAGAGTTGTGTATGAAGATCCAATTGCAATCTTTTGTGACAATACAAGTGCTATAAACATTTCAAAGAACCCAGTGATGCACTCAAGAACAAAGCATATATCTATAAGGTATCACTTTTTGAGAGAAAAGGTGATAGAGAATGAAGTAAAGATGGAATATGTGTCTACAAAGGATTAGATTGTAGATATTTTCACTAAGCCTCTACCTGAGGATACTTTTGAGTATCTCAGAGAAAAGTTAGGGGTTATTACCCCTCCTGCTCTGAACTAAGATGCATAGGAATGCATCAATCCAGTGGAGCCTAGAGCCTCATTCATTGATCTAGATTGATGTTTTGAGAGCTACATCTTAGGGAGAGTAGCTAGATGTTATTGACATGAGTTCCTGATAATAAGTAGTATGTATTGGTAACATAGAAATTTTAGTTTGATCAGAGTATCAGAGTGTAAGTATGTGCCCTTTGCCATTGATGTCAAAGGGGGAGAGAAATCATGTGAAAAACTTAGGGGGAGAAAGAGTGCAGATGTATAAAGAGAAAGGGGGAGAATCTTGTCTTGATGGTCTTTACAGTTTTTCACATCATATGTTGCCATTGTTGAAAATGAAGGTAGAACTACTTCTATAAACTTTAATATTTTGTGTATGTAAAGCTGAAATAAAGATTAATCTGTAACAATTAATGAAAAATTAATTTGCACATTCAATCCAATGTAGAAGAGAAGAAATAGAAGAGAAGATGCTTGCAAAGTATTTATGTGGAGAAACCCTTTCGAGAAAAAACTCCACACTCAAAGATGTTTCCTGCTTGTATTAAATCTCTTTTGAAAAGATTACATTCAATATTGAAATTCCTCCAAGTCCTTGATGCACTTCACAAAAAATCTTCTTTCTTTTTTCTCTAAGTCTTTACAAAAAACTTTTACTTTTTTCATCTAAGTCTTTTTTTCTCAAATCAACTCTCTAGAAAATGTATGGGGTATACAATTAAATAAAAAAACCCTCTTTTAATTCAAAAGCTTGAAACTCAAATTATAATAAATTACAATTGATAACATAGCTTCCAAATCTCATGCAAAAATCAAGCTCACTTAAATTGAGAAGACTAAACTTAAACAAAGTCCAAGCTTTGAGTTAACTGCCCCTTCATGATGTGTGCACTCAAGTATGCTAAATGGTGTAGGAGCACCAACACCATCCTTTGCAAATGGGACCATTTGAAGGTCTTGATAGGAGGATCAATAGTTGAGTCATATTAAATAACGTCTTTAGAGACCAATATCTATGTAATAAGGTCTTGAAGCCATGTAATAAGTCCTAGAGCCTTTAATAGGGGTCAGGTGGTTAAGGTTTCATAGTATTAATTATTCAAACTTCATGTTTTATCTATAACCAAAGATGGTAACTTGAAAAATCTAGTTGAAATGGTTATCAAACTATTGATAAATGATGTAACATACCCCTAATCAGATGTTGAGAAGAGGAGACATGAATTTGGTGAAGAGATAATATCAAAAACTCTATTTTGTTGCTGAAAACTCATTTTTCTCTGTATTTTTCCTGTTACAGACTGTACTGTACCTTTGTACAGGATTGTCATGTCCTAAAAACCATTGGAGTGTTAGATATTTGTATTACCTTTCTTTTGAGTCTAATTTGGAGTCGTTTCATTGTGATTTGAGTTTGATTTCACCTATTTTCTAAAAACTACTCTGTGACTGTCAAAAATAGGGTTTTGTTGGGCATAAATGAATAATTAGGCCATTCCACTTCTGTGATCACTGTAGTTTTAGTGGACTGGCCCTAATTGACCTATTAAGTGTCTCATTATGCATACTAAGGCAGAAATGATAGTTTAAAGGGTTTGAGAGGAAGGGTTTTGTGTTTTTTTTAATGTTTTCATGGTGAAAAGGAGGAACCACAATAGGGTTTAGGTAAATTACGGATGGGACTAACCATGTGATGGTTTTTTGAGTTTGTACAAAGCATTTTTAAGGTGTTGGATGCATTGGTTTGGTCAGAGAAGCCCAAGGCATATGATTTTCAATAAACCCTAGATTTTTTCTTGTAAATGGAGGGTTTAGAAAAACAGTCATAAAGTGGTCATGTTGTGGACATTTGATTGTGGATTCCATGGTTTTGAGACATAATATAACCCTGTACAAGAAGTTTGAAGGCAAATAAAGAGTTTTAGCCTGAGTGGTTCCTTTGTAAATTTGGGCTAATTTAGTAGCCCTAAAAAATAGGATAGTCTATTGAAACTAGATGTTGATGCAAAGAAACCTTATGAGATCCTTTGGGATTGTGGTTTGGTGACTGTAATAAACCTTGATAGATGTTGGTTTGGCATTTGTATGGCCTTCTCCAAAAGATAAGTCCATTTTGTTGATGTTGAAGGTTAGAAGCCTATGATTGTAGTCTTGGGGCAGTTGGGAAATTGAGTTGGGAAGTTGTTTCCTTGTTTGTGTCTGATCAGTTTGAGTAAAATAAAGAGCATCTCAACCTTGCTTGCATCACTAAAATTAGTTTTGCCAACATCAAACATATTTCCAAATAAAAGCAACGACAAAAAATCTTCCAATTGGGTGTCCATATTTGCCCAATTACTTTCTGTTGACTGAAGTGATCAATTCACATCAATTTCATGCAAACAACATTCAAGATCGATGTCCCCAAGGTTATTCTGAAATATCTTGTTATGTACATGCAAGTGACATGCAAACACTGGATCCAACATGCAACTGATACCCATTACCTGAAACATTGAGATGTACCATCCTGCAACTTTCAGGAGTTGGAGTGTCCTGGAAGTAATATCTTAAAGCTGACATGCAAGCATTTTCAACAACATGCACATGATACCCATTTCCTGAATCACTGAGATGTACCATCCTGCAAGTTTATGGAGTTATAGTGTTTTGCAAGAAATCTCACAAAACTGACATGCAACAACATGTAAGGTCATACAAGTCCATAGGAGTGACATGCAACAACATGCAAGCACATGCAAGTGACATGCAACAACATGCAAGCATTTTTGACCTCATGCAAATAATATCCAATTCATGCATCTCTAACACTTTGGTTAACTCAAACATTATATCCATGCAAGGTGTCTCAACACTACCCACTCATGTACATAAAAAAACATAACTCCAAGTCTAAATATAAGTTCCCATCAAAAGGAAACACCCAAGTTTAACTCCCACTCACTAGGAGTTATCAAACTCTCAAAATAGACTTAGAAGAAGTCAACAAAGTCTTCATGGCCCCCACTCTAAAAATGGATGCCCAAGTTTGAAATTATCAATTAGGAATTGATTGCAAAAGTCAAAGTGATATAATTAATAAATAATTAATCTCTTGAAAAGTCTTTATGTGTTGGGGAACACATTCCAAGAACTTTGGAGACACATGAATTGGTTAGGATTACAAGTTAATGGAAACTTATCCCAACATTCTCCCACTTGACATTATACATTGCAATAACTTTAAATGATATAATTCAAACTTTAAATTAGAGGCAAAAACATCCCTAACCATCAATGTACCATTGATTCTTCAACATGCTTTTGTGCTCCAATAAGATACCTGCTAAAGAAACCATGATAACCATCATCTCAAACAAGAACTCCTCACATCATGTCACCCATGATAAATAAGAAACAAGCCAAGGTGAAACATATCAACTATCATTGAAACCTGCACCAATCTCAACATGAACACAAGCATCAAATCATATGATAACATAAGACTCTAAGTGTCTGTCACACTCATACCAAATGGAAAAGCAACCACAACAAGTTGCTAGCTCATCCAAAAATATCCATACCTCAAAACTAGGGTAAACAACGCATCATAGGTAGAACTCCATGCCATCAACATACCAACCCAAAACTACAATAAAATCCCTATAAAATATCCTGCTAATCATCTGTCCACTCATCTCAATGCAACATACCAATGTACAAATGACCAAAGACAAGGCCAACAAACAAAATCTGCAATAACACTGAATGGATCTATGGATATTGACAGTCCACATCCAAGTCTTCAATGCAACCAATGGGTAAAGACAACCCACTAAATTACACAACTTGTAGATCCCAATAGTGAAACATGCAAAATAATCTTCACATCAATAACCTGCAAACTAAGACAATTAAGAAGATATCGTGACAATAAAGGACATACATATCCAGGAACTCCCACTGCATAGGTAATGTCAAATCTGAAAATAAGATTAAGGCATTAATAAATCCTCCTATATCACTTCTCTTAGAGGAAGTGGCCAACTCCTCTACCATATAGTGTCAAAACATATAATGATATGCATGAAACATCTCTCATTACTATTCTCTGAATAACTCTCCCAAGTCCTCTTAACCAATGAAGAAACAGATCAAGGAGCTACCAAATTATTGTTAACAACAATAACACTTGCCTCCAATACAAACCTCAACTCAAGAAACATGAGAACCTTTAAGAACAAGACAATATACTAGAAAAGAGAGAAATTGCAAAATCATACCATGTCTTTATACCACACTAACCTGTGCCAAGCTGTGTAAAGTAAGATCTCTTTCAACATTCCCAAACTGAAAAGATATCAATATCTAACATCCAAATTATGATGAAAACATGGTAGCAATAGATGTTAACCTCTCTGAAAGTAGATCAAACTAGATAAACATTCCCACAACAAAGGGAATAGGCCCAAAAACTACAAACCATTTCTGTACCTCTCCAAAAAAAATCCTCAGAACTGGCTCTATAGCTCAAGATCAAATAATAATGAGAACAACAGAAATCCATAAACCCATGCATCTACTTCTCAACAACCCTTTTCAAGACTAGTGTAAAAGAGAAGACAAGATGCATATAAATAATGCATCTAATAATCAAGTGGGCAACACCTATTAGATCATTTACCTACCGAGTAGACCAAGAGTGGGATACAAGATTGTCCTTGCATATAACACCAAGCAATAAAAGCTTATAATAAAGACAACCTTCTCATAAGGTCTATAATGGACTCACATCCATTTCTAAGTGTAGGCTTCTCAGTCCTTTTTGTTGATATCTCATAATGAGAAATCTTTCCAACACATATCTCTAAGTTCAAGAGATATCAAGCCTCACCCAAGTCTCTCTAGTATCCATGAGTTTTCAGCAATCAATCCATGCAAACTTCAAATGCAATCGGCACAATCATGAAGCTCCAAAAAAATGATTAATACTTCAAAACCAAAGAGAACTAACCAAACCATTATCAAAATTCCAACTCTAGAATCAAGAATATATCATGACATCATGATCTAACATCTTCTCAAAAGAAAATCATATGCTCCAATGAACATAATTTTCTCCCAAGAACACCTATATCATGATAAAAACTCTAACTCATGATCAAGAGTGCATCATGACATAATACTATACATCCTCTAAACCAAGGATCATATATCAAAAAAATGATAAGTTATAAACTCAACATCTGACCAAAAACTTTAAGAGTCCTCCATGGAAAACCAAGGTGTCAACACCTCTTCAAAAACATGAAGATATTATGAAACTATAAAAAACTCCCACTAAAAGTGATACCAAGTTATGCATGGTATCATGATCAACATCATTACCAAAACTCCACTGAAAATGAAAAAAGATTCTCTTGCAACATAAATTTACTGCTATAGATTCCAATGAATAACTAAATCAGGTACTCCAAACTACCCTTTTGTCTCAATACAAAAAATACCAATTTAATTAAGGTGACCAAGAAGAGGACTACCAAATAGAACCCACATCAACTTATTCACGAGATCTGCACACATGTAACATCTCATAGGAGAAAAACATGATCAGTGCTCCAACCTTTAATAACTGAAAAAATAGATTCAACCCTACATTAGTAACATGTAAAACAAATGTAACCAGGTATACCATGTAGATTTACAAGACTCAAACACTAGAATCAACTCTAAATCTGATTTGCCAAATAAATCCACATAGGAGAAACCATAGATCATAGGAACCCAACAAGCAGCCTTGTAAATATGAAATTGTTTCCATCTAGAAAGTGTATGAATACAATTTTCCACAAATCTACAAACCACAGATTTTGATTAACATGTAAAACCTGCAAAACCATATCTCTATAAATCTAAAACCACTTAAACATCCAAACATTCATACCAATGAACACCATCAAATATGTCATCTGAAATAATGGAATATCACAGATCTACAAACCCACAATCTTTTGAAACATGAAAACTATGAAAACCTACATATTCAAAATAGCATTAATATGAGAAAGGAGAAACCAGGTTGTTCAGGAGTGTCCATATCATAAAAATACCAACTCCACAACCTCCATACAACCAGTGATAAATCATCTAGTGCTTTGATGCAACCATGGACTAAAACCATGAACCCAACATAAGCACTCCAAACTGTAGTCCAAGAGATGAGTATTTTTCCATGTGATTAAGGTACCAGAAGTAACCATCCAACATAAACACCCTTTCACTACACATGACCACAACGTAAAGGAATAAAACCACAAAACAAGAGAATATACACATATTGTCAAAATGGAGCTCCAAATCACTATCATAGGATGAACTCCATAAAGATCCATAACCTTGAGCCTCAAGTGCCCAACAAAGATTCTTTTAACAATATCCATCTGAGAGGTAAATACAATGGCTTCCAAATTTACAGATCTGCAAAACCTACAAAACAAAGCTCCCACTGTAGCCAAAAAACCTTCAACAATTTAAGAGAAAGGCACCCCTCACTCTACACAACGGTTAGCTCTAATACCAAATGTTGAAAATGAAGGTAGAACTGCTGCTATAAACTTTAAAATTTTGTATATGCAAAGTTGAAATAAAGATTAATCTGTAACAATTAATGAACAATTAATTTGCACATTCAATCCAATATAGAAGAGAAGAGAATAGAAGAGAAGAAGCTTGCAAAGTATTTATGTGGAGAAACCCTTTCGCGAAAAAACTCCACACTCAAAGATGTTTCGTACTTGTAATAAATCTCTTTTGAAAAGATTACATTCAATATTGAAATTCCTCCAAGTCCTTGATGCACTTCACAAAAAAGCTTCTTGCTTTTTTCTCTAAGTCTTTACAAAAAACTTTTTCTTTTTTCTTCTAAGTCTTTTTTTCTCAAATCAACTCTCTCGAAAATGTATGGGGCTTACAATTAAATAAAAATCCCTCTTTTAATTCAAAAGCTTGAAATTCAAATTATAATAAATTGCAATTGATAACATAGCTTCCAAAGCTCATGCAAAAATCAAGCTCACTTAAATTGAGAAGACTGAACTCAAACAAAGTCCAAGCTTTGAGTTAACTGCCCCTTCATGATGTGTACACCCAAGTATGCTAATTTTTTAGCTTTCCCAACATCAAACATATTTCTAAATAAAAGAAACAACAAAAAGTCTTCCAATTGGGTTTTCATATTTGCCCAATTACTTTCTGTTGATTGAAGTGATCAATACACATCAATTTCATGCAAACAACATGCAGGATTGATGTCCCCAAGGTTATTCTGAAATATCTTGTTCTGTACATGCAAACACCGGATTCAACATGCAACTGATACCCATTACCTGAAACACTGAGATGTACCATCCTGTAACTTTCAGGAGTTGGAGTGTCCTGCAAGTAATATCTTAAAATTGACATGCAAGCATTTTCAACAACATGCAACTAATACCCATTTCCTGAATCACTGAGATGTACCATCCTGCAAGTTTTTTGAGTTGGAGTGTTCTGCAAGCAATCTCACAAAACTAACATGCAACAACATGCAAGGTCATATAACCGACATGCAACAACATGCAAGGTCATACAAGTCCATAGGAGTGACATGCAACAACATGCAAACACATGCAAACACATGCAAGCTTTTCTGACCTCATGCAAGTAATATCCAATTCATGAATCTCTAACACTTTAGTTAACTCCAACATTATATCCATGCAAGGTGTCTCAACATTATGCACTCATGTACATAAAAAAGCACAACTCCAATTCTAAATATAAGTCCCCATCAAAAGGAGACACCCAAGTTTAACTCCCACTCACTAGGAGTTATCAAACTCTCAAAATAGACTTAGGAGAAGTCAAAAAAGTCTTCATGGCCCCCACTCTAAAAATGGATGCCCAAGTTTAAACTTATCAATTAGGAATTGACTGCAAAAGTCAAATTGATATAATTAATAAATAATTAATCTCTCAAAGTCTTTGTGTTGGGGAACACATTCCAAGAAATTTGGAGACATGAATTGGTTAGGATTGCAAGTTAATGGCAACTTATCCCAACAACCATCAATGACAAAGGGGGAGATTGTTGCAAGTATGTGCCTAATCGGTGTTGTCATTGATGTCAACATATTAGTGTTGTCATTGGTTTCGACTGTGCTCTTGTTTTGATTCTTGCTTGTTTTCCTATGTAACTATTGGAGATAATGAGTAAGTAATCCTGATATTAAGTTTCCAAGTGCTTTTGAGAAAATTTGCTCTCCCAGTGGAAATAGTGTGTTGAAGAGTATCTATGTTTACTGAAGAACAATCCAGTAGATTGCTCGACATTTCTTATAGATTAAATATCTTTGTTTGTGGATTGGAAGTTATTTAGAGGCATGTCTAAAAATGCTATGTTCCAAGTTTGAGCCACCATTATAAAGTTTTGAGTGAGTTATGTTCACCAGAGTGAAAACTACTTTTTCTGTACATTTGGTGGTGACACGGAGAATGTATTCTGCTCCGCATTCCTCCGCATTTAAGTATTTTGGTCTGTAGTTCTAGAATTAAGTTTGTGATATTTTTATGTCTTCAACTCTAATGGTTCATGATTTGGTTGTCTGCAAGTGAGCTTTTTCTTATGACAGTGGCTGACAGTTATGTTAATGTGCTCCGGTTTGAAGAATCTTATGAATAAAGTGATCAAAGGTGGTGAGGAAGTTCCTAATGATTATAATGTGCTTGTGGATGTCTCCTGATCATTTTCCTATCTTTTGATTGGTCCTCGAAGAGTAATTTGGATCATGGAGGAAGATTGTTCCTAGAAGACTCGGTGCTAACACCAGTCTTGGCCGACTTGGTTGTTTTCACTACTTGTGGAGTTGCATTGAAGATTGTGGAAGCGTGTCGTGGCATGGAAGATTGCATTTGAGTGCTAACTAAGGCATATCATGATCCACATACATCTTTTCCTTAGCCAATCTTGCTTAGGTCCAGACCTATTTCTATGTATGCTTGTAGTGCCGACCTTGGAGATTGTTCCAATGGTTGATGAATGTAATGCTGACCTTGATGTACATTCCAAGGTTGATGAATTATATAATATGTAATGTAGTTGCAAAAAAAATCTCCTGGTGTGAAAATGAAAAGAAAAAATAAAAAAGGTGTAAGAAGAGAAGAGCAAAGGAGTTATACTGTGCTTCAAAGGAACTGAACTCAAGCATGAAGTAGATGCTAACAAATCAGTTCACCAACCCTTGGCAGTGAGACCTAACTTTTGCAATGAGCATTTTGGGCAGTGAGCCCTAAGGCACTGAGCCTCTATTTTTTTGGTATTGCTATAACATATTTATTTTTGTGGGCTAACACCCACCGTGGTTTTTCCCTTATAGGGTTTTCCACGTAAAAACTTTGGTGTCTCATGTGTTGATTATGTTATTGTGTTGAGTTTCTTGTTTCATGCCTTCATGATTAAATCTGAATAATAGTAAACAAGTGTTTGATGTGTCAATGTTCATAAGTGGTCAAAGTTTTAGAGACAACTGATTTATCCCCCCCTCTCAGTTGTCTGGTGCATTTCATCACAACATGCTTCCATTTGACATCTAAAACCTACAATAACCTCCATTTTTGTTGCACACACCATTTTACACCAACAACTAGTTTCATGCATCAAATGCTTCAAAAAATTATTGAATCAACCTTGGGATCTAGTTGAAGTAAATCCTAGAAACAACCTTTGCACGCCTTTTCCCTTTTAGATAAATGTTACAAGTTTGACTCCTAAAGGCATAGAGGATGTGGTCATGTGTAATGGACACTACCACAAATTAGTGGACACTATTATGCTTGGGGAAACACTACCATATCCAATTAGACACTAACAAATCTTAGAGAGACACTACCAAATATCACACTTCTAGAACTTGATTTTAGTCATTCGAGAGGTCTCCTCTTGTCTTCTCAGTCTTCTATAAGTTTTGTGACCTTCAAATCAGACATGCTTTCTTTAAATCCCTACTCTAATCTCCATTTCTAGCTTAAAATAAAATTGGACAATCCCAACTCTTTTCTTATTTATCTAAATTAAATATTAGATTTGTTTAAATGCTCTTGTTTATTATTTTACATTAGATCTTAGATAAATAAACACTCTAGTAATAAAATATAAACTCTTTAACCTAGGAGAAATTTTATTTTTTAGTTGTATTTCGGTGAACCCAACATTCCAACACTTACAACCTTCTTTGACAAAATCCCAAAATAACCTTGGTGTGTACATTGCCTTGAACCTCACTGCTAACCATAAGGGAGAAAAAATAGCCTTCAACCCAACTCATTATTTTCTCAAGTGTCTTGTTTGTAGTGCAATGTCTATTTGTTCCTCTTAGGTTCCTTTTTCTCTTAAAATACCTACAACTCCCATTTACAAAGACCTCGTCTTTCTTTTATTCTTGTTAGGAGTCCACATTAGGTCTTTCTTGTAAGTGTTCCAACCTTTTCACCTACCCAAACTCTTGGGACTCCTTTCTCTTTTTTTCTAGCTAAGTATAGGGTTAGGTTAAGGTTCCCTAAATTCCACATTCCCTTTAGTGAGACACCTTACACCCCCTACACACCCTTTATTATTCCTTCTTTCCTTCAACTACATGAAAGGAATTAATTGTACAAAAATGCTTCCTACACCAACGTTTAAGGGGAGGTATGTGCAAAAAATAAAAGATCCTACAATTATAGAACACAAAATAAAATTATACCGTGATAAGATGATTTATGTAGGGAAGACCCTTTTAGGATAGAAACCCCACACTCCAAAGCAAAACCAATTGTATTATTCAACAACTAATAGGTCACAATAAAATCTTAGTCTATGCCTTTATAGGAGTATCACCAACATTTAGATTCAGGAGTAATTTTGATAGAATAATAGTACTTGCAAGTCAATCATACAACCCATACAATACTCCATACTCAAGTAGTAATAAAGAAGAAAAACTAAAACCACGAGTCAAAACAATGACCCAAAAATTGGTCATGGTCTCCTCTACTAAAACTAGAAGATGCTCTTACAATTGTCATAACATGTCATAAAATCTATCATAGGTGACTCCTCAATTGGGCACTCCAATTTGGCATATTTAAATCCATTCAAAGATGCCTTATGACTTTTCATATTGCTAGTCAAGATGCTAATGCAACTCCACTATAATCATGCTCTTACACATCATAAGAATCTATTATAAGTATCTCTAATCTTACAATGCCATAATGACATTATATGTTCTTACAACCTCTTACACACCTCCCAAAGTATCTGACACATGACAAATAACGCCAACACAAAGTGGGATGCCTTTTCTCAATATGAGGCCAAAATAATAAATAAATACAATAATTAATGAATTGGAATATTAGGATGCAAGGTTGAGACTAACATTCTCCCACTTGTCAAATACCTTACCAAAGAGCAAATGGGAACCCCAACATTGAAATATAACTACTAGGGGTTGTGAGGCCCATAGATTCATTGCACGAAGTTTAAGTTCTCTATTCTTTGCAACATTTGCCAAAGTATCAAAATTCTCCATCATCACCCTCCTATCCTCTACCATGTCACAAACAAAATGGTATTGGATATATATGTGATTTGTCCTCACATGAAAAGTTAGGTTCTTTGTAGGTGATTTTTTAGTGGGAATTTATTGCCAATTGGTGAATTTTTGCTTTTTAGGGTCTCAAAAAAGGTGAATAGAATGCTTTTGGTGGCATATGCTTTAACCTAATTTTGATTCATTTTTTGTGTACATAGAATTAGATCACCTTGAAATAGACATTTTAATATCTTAGAACAACATTAGATCGTCACGATGTTTAATGTAGTCTAGTCCCCATCATTGGGATATTATAGCTCGACAACTTTTAATTTGGGTCTTGTTAGTGATTTTTCCCACTCAATAATCTTAATCTATTCTAAGAAGCTTATTGAAGAATTTATAAATAACCTCTATGGTATGCCAAGTCTTGGGGCAACAAATATAATCTTCTATAATCAAACAAACTAAATAAATAGGGCCAACTATGAGAGATGGCTCCTCTCTCCTTCTTTAAGATATATCAAGCTAAGGGGGTTTTTCCCTTATAAGATCCTATGGATAATACTCAATTCAAGATTCTCCAAAAGAACAAGCTGCTAAAGACAAGAAAATATTAAAGGTAAATAACATAAAGATAAATGCAAATGACACAATTACCTTCACCTTAAACCCTTCTTTCTCCTTCAATAGAGCGGAATGGAGTGCACCCAAGCTTCAATGGCTATGCTCTTGATAATGATATGTCGATTACTCACACCAGCAACATAACTTTATATTCTTGTGTGATATCTTGATAATGGCTTGGTTGAGGGTTGATTAATAGATACTTGGATGATAGGATAGATGGCTAGGATTAAGAGGTACAATGGATGGCTGAGATTTGATGAGACAACATTAGGGAAAGGATGGAGGCTTCTAGGGCATATCCTTATGTGAATGGTTGAGATTTGGAGTTGTAGTATGAAACGAGTGGCTAGGATATAGAGCTAGTTTGACTTTTGTGCAAGTGTCCAGGTTCAACGAATTTGGCTAACTATCTTTAGCTAGACACGTGACTCAATAATTAATCAAATAATAGAATTATTTAATTAATTATTAGAGAAGGGTGATGATGGGAGGATAATTTGGATTAATTAATTAAATAAATATAATTTATTTAATTAATTTGGAAAATGGGATAATCCTAATTAATTAAATAAATATAATTTATTTAATTAACTAGCTGATGGAAGGGGACATGAAGGGGTCCTAGGATAAATGTATCACAAGGTGACACAAGGTGGTGTCAACAAGGGGATGTCTAGGTGATGGTCAATTTAAGATGTCTACATTTTGTCCCTCTTTGAGATGATGTTGTGGCTAAGAGAAGTAACAATATTTCAAAGAAGATAAGATATGGACAAATGGATGCCCCAGCCACTCGAAGGAGTAACAAGAAGGAATGATGTAGGGATGGGATGCCCCATTGAGAGGATAGGCAGGTTAGAAGAACATGGGTATGCTCTCAAAATGGACAAAAGGGATTGGTTGAGGATATGGAGGAAAGATAATGGATGGATGAAATGGATGAAGAATACATTATGATGCATTGGGTGAGGAGTCATATAGTTTGATATAGCACTAGACGTTATGCACCAAGGTATAGAGACTAGGGTGATGATGTGTCTCATGTATAAATTACTAAATAAAAAAGATAAAGGTCACAAGAAAACATATATTGTTGGGCACCATGATATGGAAGGCCATGATGTCGTTGTGATAGTATGCTTCAAGGACTTATACAAATGCAAGTAAAATGATAACACACACAAGAAAGAAAGCAAGCATGCACAAATGATTCAAAAAAAAAAAAGGTTGTTGCCCCTATCAAGTCAAAAATTGATGATTGATTGATGGATTGGTTGATTAGGATAGTGTTGTTGGACTGAGAACAACACCAAGATTGATTGATCACTATAATTAAGATAAACAAAGTTCTTAAGCAAGAGTTGATTGGATTTAATTTCTTCTTAAGATATACTTACATTCTTAAGTAGGAATCAATTGGATTTGATTATGGATGTGAGTTGATCAGGTTTCTAGCAAGGTTGGGAACAAAACCAAGAGATGCTTTTGGATAATTAGCTAGATTGGCATGGATAAAGGATTTCCTACACTTGGATTTATTGCTTGGATATTTTTGATAAATGGGAGGGTTACATTGGATTGCATTTGGATAGCCTTTTTGCTGGATACCAATGACAAGGGAAAACCAAGTTTAGGGACAAGGATGAAAGGAGGATTAGATGGATGGATAAAAGGATTGACAATAGTGGATGGGATGGATGGGGGATTCATAATGAATGGAGGGGTCCAGTATGTGATCTCCAAGGACTATGTTGCATAGGAATAACATGCCCCACTCTAGAATATTATACTTAGGACTTTGTGTGACAATGTTTGGGATGATAATAGTGTGATCAGATTAGTTGGAAAATATTGGGTATATCAAGAGATGTCCAAAGCATTTTTCAACATATTTCCCTTGTCCTTATCAAGATAAAAAGTAGGAGGGGAGGATAGGTGATTCAATAGGATAGGTATGTAGATATAGTGGATGGATATGATAGTCCATGGGATGGAAATGATAGGAAGCGATAGATGAGACAACTTGCTCCCAAGTGTAAGGTACATAGATAATCTATCTACACATGATTGCCATAATGAGTTTTCATCATGGTAATTATCCAAGGTGCCATGAAATGGTTTTTACCATTGAACGGATGATTTCTCTTTATTATTTTGTTTTTTGTTTTTTTTGTTTTTGTTTTTATTTTGCTAGATATTGGGATGGGATAGATTTGGATGGAGAAAATGACGTGGATGGGAATAAGGGAGGGACGAATCAAACGTCTATTTCTATAATGAGGTAATAGTGTCCTATTTTAGATAGATGCAACACATAGAACATGTCAAGTGTTATTATGCACATGGATGTTGATAGATGATTGGATGAGATGGATTGGGGGATAGTGGATTATGGATGGGGGATAGTGGATTATGATGTGGATTATTGAAGGATGGGGGATAATGGATTATGACATGGAGTATGGATGGATGGGGGATTGAATTATGGAAGGTTGGGGGATAGTGGATTATGATGTGGATTATGTATGGTAATGAGGAGAATGGGTGGACTTATGCAAAAACATGAATCATATGGGTGTGATGGGGGAGATATGCAGAATAAGGGATGTAAGATGGGGATACAAGTGCATGAGGAAATGCCATGGAGTGGAGGGTAACCAAGACCAATGGTTGCACACATCATAATGGATTTTTAAGCTTATATTTATGAGGGGGGTGGGGAGTAATGGGGATTTTTTATTATGGGATCGGGATGGGGGATTTTGGGATTACTAATTTGGGGATTTAGGGACCCAAATGGACTCATGATTCTTAGGATTTTTGATTGGGTGTGGGATTTGAGATTTGTGATAGAGTGTGATTTGGATGCTCCATTTGAATTGATTGCTTTTTTCTTGGGGACCCACACCATTTTTGTTTTTGCTTTTGGGGGTGTGGGTGTTTGTAGCCTTTTAGATTTTGGATTGTGCTTAGATTTTGTGTATCGATGTGCTACTTCATGATAGTCCTTAGGATTTTGTGTATTTTTTTCTTTATGTGGGGAGGCATCCAACTTTTTATTTTTGAATCCCATATGCATTTTGATAGCATCATGTTTGGACAATGTGTGCATTCGTTGGCCATGATTAGGGATTTTAGGGGATTTAAGGGAGTGGGATGTGGGGATGGAGGGATTAGTAGACTTGTGGATGAAGGGATGAGGGAATTTGAGGATGGGAATATTGGGAGTTGGGAGGAGTGGAGGAAGAGTAGATGTAGGGATGGGGGATGTTTTGATTGATGGGTGAAATAAGATGGAGGAGGAGGGATGGTGGCATATGATTTGGAGGTGCGATGAGGGGCACCTAGCTTGCGATTGGAAGAAGATGCCTTTTGAGGTGTACAGGTGGTACCAACATGTTTGGATTATTGTCCTTGGGATATGTAGCCAATGCCATGTGATCATGAAAGGACTTTTAACATGAATGGGCTCCAAGATACCTTGTTCATGAAGGCCTAAGCCTTTGCCTTGATAATTCATGTTTTGGAGTATGTGGCATGTGATGGGATGTATTTTTATTTGGAAACAAGATGCGAATCCATTATTAGATGGGGGAGGACAGATGGTGGAAAGAAGTTGTTCCTCTCCTAAAAGAGAACCACCACAGATGAAGGTGTTGGGTTCAAGGGGATAGGATATTGATGGATTTGGGATAGGGTCGATAGGGAATGGTGAGTGATGGGAGATAGATTTGGGATGGGATCAATAGGAGATGGTGTGTGATTAGAAAAGGGATGAGTTGGGATGTTTGGATCTTGATTAATACTATGCTTATTAAGATGTGATGTGATATGATCCAAGACATTTGTTTGATTATCTATGTTTTCTTGGGGATCAAGTGTCTCATCATTGGAAGTGGATGTTATTGGATTATGGATAGGACTAATTGGATGATGAATAGAAGTGGTGTAAGTTTCTTAATCATGATGGTTTTGGGATCATGGATAGGAGGAGTGTTGACCTCTTGATAATGGATGGTGGTGAGATCATGGATAGGAGGAGTGTTGACCTCTTGATAATGGATGGTGGTGAGATCATGGATAGGAGGAGTGGTAATCTCTTGATCATGGATGGTAGTGGCTTGAGTAGTTGGATCTTGGGTAGCTTGGGTGATGTGATCTTGTGGACTTTGGATAGTTAAATCACGAGTAGCTTGCATAGTTTGATCTTGACTTTGTATGGAGAAAGGTTGATCATGCTTTGGATTTGATTCCTATGCTCTAGTTTGGATAGGAGTGGAAGTTTTTTGGATAGGCTTTATAGGTTTTGGATGGTCAAAAACATGGCTACATGATGTATCTTGACTTGCACTTATGGTAAGAGGCTCTTTAATGGGCTTGATAGGCATTGGACTAGAGGATGGTATTAGAGAGATAGGCATGATACTTAGAGGCTCATTAATAGGATCAAGGATAGACATTTGAGTGCATGATGGCATTTGCATAGGATTAGGAGGCTCTTTGATAGGTTCAAGGATAGGATTTGGAGTACATGATGGTTTTTGATTCCTTGTTAATAGTCCTTGTATAACATACTTCATAGATTTAATGGTCAATGGATTAGATTTAGGACTAGGTGGGTGGATAATAGGAGGGGATGGATTAGGATTGGGATTGACAACTTTCTTAGGGACAACCTATGTGCTTGTGCTAGAGGGGGATGACATTGGATGAGTGGATTTGGATAGCTCCATAGCTTTGCTTTTGCTTTAGGACTTAGGATAATTCTCTAGTAGTCTTCGGAGAATATTTTTCATGTCTCAGTGGTTAATGGATTAGGATGTGCATTAGATGGATGATTTGATGGTTTAGAATTTTGGTGGGTTAAGGAATGGATTAATAGATTAGGGCTTGGAAGGTTTGATGGGGGAGCTAATGAATGATGGACTATATGGATTGATGGATTAGGAGGTATGTGGACTAATGGATTAGGATTAGAAGAGCTGGGTGGATATTGTGATTGAGGGATTGATGGATTGGAACGTATGTGGACTAACAGATTATGATTAGGAGGGTTGGAGGGATATTGTGATGGAGGGATTGAAGGGATTGATGGATTGGAAGGTATGTGGACTAACGAATTATGATTAGGAGGGTTGGACGGATATTGTGATGAAGGAACTATAGGGATTGTTAGAATGGAAGGTATGTGGACTAATGGATTAGGATTAGGAGGGTTAGATGGATATGGTGATGGAGGGATTTAAGAGGGAGGTGAAGGATTTTTAGCTAAATATTATGCATGTAATATTTTGAGCTCATCCAGACATTGTTTTGTAAGATCTTGCACTAGGCTAGTGTTACCTTGGTCAAAGGTACCATAATGATGGTTGAGGGATGTTTGATGTGAGTCAATAGGATAGCTTGTGCTAGCATGCTCTTAGTTAAATGAATCTTGATGGCTACAGGCATTCACATTAGTGGAAAATTGAGGGCCTCCTAAGAGTGCGACTTTGGGTTTGGCATATTGTGGACCTCCTAGGAGTGTGACTTTGGGTTTGGCATATTGTAGGCCTCCTAAGAGTCTGACTTTGGGTTTGGCATATACTTCACACAAAGGAGGGGACACAGGAGTTCCAGCTTCCATAATGAATTTATTAAACCAACTTAGGATGCTTGTATGTGGGTTTTGGACGAAGATGGGTTTTGGAAGATATAAGATGATGGATAATTGGGGATCAAATGTCAAGACCTAAAATGATGTTATTTGATTGAATAAGGGACGATTCTCTATTTGATTTGCTAACTATACTTAAGATAGACTTATGTTCTTAAGTAAGTTTGGATTAAGGATAATGAGATCAAATTAAGGTCTTGATCTTTGATTGTTGAAATGGATGATTGTGGATTAGGGCTAGCACCCTTGGATAAAGTATTTTGATGATGATTTGGATAATTATGATTATGATTTGGATGGAAGTGTATAGGGTTCAAAGAGGCTAAGTCCTTAACCAAAATTTGATTTTCAAAGGATGATTTTTGATTAAGGATTAGGGGTTGGATGCTTGATTGAAATGGATACATGGATAATGGGTGATTGATTGTGGATGAGGGATAAATGGATTAGATTAGGATTTGGTTGAAATGGGATTAGGTGGATAAAGGGATTGGATTAAGATGATTGGGATAAGGGTTTGGATTAGGATCAATATTTGGATTATGATGTGGATTCAAGATGATAATGGATGAGATTGGATTAGGATAAAGATGAATGATGAAATTAGATTAGGATAGTGAATTATGATGTGGATTAAAGATGATAATGGATGAGGTTGGATTAAGATAAGGATGTAGGATGAGATTAGATTAGGATAGTGGATTATGATGTGGATTATAGATGATAATGGATGAATGAAGATAGA
Organism: Cunninghamia lanceolata; assembly: GCA_027924645.1. Classification (NCBI taxonomy): domain Eukaryota; kingdom Viridiplantae; phylum Streptophyta; class Pinopsida; order Cupressales; family Cupressaceae; genus Cunninghamia; species Cunninghamia lanceolata. The sequence continues at coordinate 7,472,760 of BSBN01000303.1, read as the reverse complement.
CTAAGGATTGAATTAGGAGGTGATTAGAAAGATGATAGGTTGGTTTAAGATTAATGATGGGATTATGATTAGGATGATGATTGTGATTAAGAAGTGGATTGGGTGGATATAATGGATTAGGATTATGACCTTGATTGGATTAGGCAAATTTACTAGGATTAGGGTCCTAAATGATGGATTAGGGATGGATTGGGGATAAATTGGGATCATGTGGGGGTGATTAGGATAGTTGGGATGAGGTGATTAGGATGATTGGGGATGAGGTGGATTGGATTAGAAGGATTACGATGAAGTTGGATTGGTTTGGATTTGGATGAAAATGAATGATTAGAAGGTGATTAGGGATGGATTGAAGATTGACCTTGGGAAACTTTACAAATAATAGGTTTCACACAACATGCACAATTTTGTGAAGGATTTGGATTTTGGATTAGGGAAGTGTATGGGTTTTGACAAATGAACACACACACAAAACACAATAACACCCTATATTATTCAAGTAGGTGATGCAAGTATGGGCCTAACTGGTGTTGTCATTGATGTCAACATACCTCTGTTGCATTCATGTCAAGGATTGGATGAGCTGTGTGCTGAGGATATTGAGAAAATTATTCCTATCAGAAATAGAGAAGAACATTGAAGATAGTGAAGCTCTATGAAGTGAAGATCCCAGTTAAGATGAAGATCAAAGAATGTGCATGAAAGGGTTTGTAGATACGTGTCTAAATATGATCCGGTCAAGATTTGAGAGGTCCGCATGAAGATTTGGAGAAGTTATGGCCATATGAGTAAAACTAGTTCTGGTAGATGTTCAGAGGTGACAGAGTGACACAAATAGGTTCGGTGAGATCCAGAAATGCAATATCTTGTTCTACAGATTTGGTGGAATGTTTAGGAAGCCAATGTGAATTGACAACTCAATTGGTTCATGGTCTGGAGGTCTGCAAGCATTTATTCTAATGTGATAGTGATGACAGACTATGTTCTTGAGGTTCCAGATGAAGATGTGAATGATTTTAGTAAGCAGAAGTGGTGTGGATGTTCTTGGTGATTCAGGAAAGCTTGTGGGGGTCTCTTGATTGTGTCCAGTTTGTGTTGGCAGTCAACATTGAAGACTGAGCTCGTAATTGAAGATTTACTCTCAGGTAATGGTGTTCTTTCTAATCATGGGTGACCAGATGTTTTACACATCTTGCAGATGATCTTGAAGATGTTCTGTGAAGCATGGCATGTTCCTCAAAGAAGATTGAAGTCCCAGATATGTGTGGCTGACAGTGTGCTGATACACATGAACTTCTTGTAACAAATCAAATTGTATTTGTGTATTTTCTTTGTAATAAAATAAAGTATGTATTGTGCTGACTTTGATGATTATCCCAAAGTTGATGTCTTGTATAAATAAGACTTGTGAAGTCATTTCAAAGTATCCTTGTGGAGATGAGAAAGTGGTAGAAAGGAGAAGAGTGAAAAGTAGAGCAGAAGTGTTGAGATTAAATGGAACTGACTCAAGCATGGTGAAGATGCTAATCTCTAGTTCAAGTATGTAATATTTATCCTGTAGACAGTGTGTCTCCTGTAGGCAGTGGGCCTCTTGTGAGCAGTGTGCTTGAGCAGTGAGCCCTAATTGGCATGTACCATTTTGTACTTCTTATTCTTTTAACAGAGAATACACTCTTGGATTAGTCACCCCATGGTTTTTCCCTTAACCAGATTTTCCACGTTAAAATCATGGTGTCATATGTGTTAATGTGTTTTTGTTCTTGAGTTATTGCATTGTGCTGGCATGATTGAATCATTATTGTGCCATTGAAATACAAGAAGGATTTAAGTGTTTAAAGAAAAGAAATTTTTTGTGACAACTGATTCACCCCCCCTCTCAGTTGTCTGTCCTAAAACCAATAGTAGGTGTGTCAAATCTTGTAGACTCATAGTGGTGACATTCATCCCATTAATACCATCTACCATGGAATGGATAGCTAGGATAGCCTGCATACACAAGAAATCCCTTACCTTGGGGGCGAAAAGATTTTCTTAAGGTTAGCTCTATCTCTCTCACAGAGGTATATGTGAGTACTTATCTTCTCCAATAGTGATGCACCACAAGATATGATGGTTGAAAGGTCTTAAACTAGGATAAAAAGCATCTAAGGGACTTCCCTATATAAGAAATGTACATGGCTTCCAATATGTGAATATTAGTCCATCTACAAGCATGAGACTAGAGCAAAGGCTCAGACAATCTCTTCACCTTGTGTCTTGAATCACCAAGGGCGCCAAGGCTATACTAGATATGATGGTGACTAGATTGAGGTACAAATCTCATTCTCCCACTTTGATATACCACTTCAGAACATGTGGTTGAGGTCATCCCTTGGGGTGATGAAATCCTCAAGCATGCCTCCTAATGGGAAAGCTTAATATTAGGTGTTTATGATCTCTAAGACCACACAAAGTGCAAGGAGATAGCATACACACACTAACACACATTAGGTGATAAAAGTGAATCAAGAGGTGTTTTTGATCCCTAAGATCACTTGCGATGTGAGGGGAGACCATACATACACACTTGATCCACACAAGCAAGATTAATTGACCTCGAGATGAATGTGCGTTGTGAAAATGAAGATGGCTAAAGGGTACTTGTGATTCCCAAGATTGCACTAAGCACAAGGGAAGAGCATACACACACCTCAAGTCACAATCAAGCTCACCAAGTAAAGAAAACACAAGGTTTCAAATGATATGTCTTTGACTAGTGAACCTACAACAAACTTGTTAGTAGTTTGAGAGAATTGACCTTTGACAAGCAAAAAAGCTACAATCAAATGTGTTAGATCAAAATGATTAAATCTGAAAAATTAGAGATTATATGATAGGATAAAATAGATTATATGATATTATTAGATTCCTTACTAAATTCTATGTAATTTCAAAAAAAAAATCATCAAATTTCAATTTGAAATGCGTAAGTTATAAGTGATTAAAGTTTGTAAGAAAACAACAAATTCAAATGATTATACCTTGAAATCCAGGCCAAATATGGAAAATAGGCCCAAACCTCTATGAAGATGGATGAATCAAATTTCCAATACCTAGAACTTTCTCAAAATATGATACAATTTTCCCAAGTTATGAGAAAATGAAAAAAAGACTACTTTGGGATGAATAAAAGAAGACAGGGAGGCTACTTAGTTGCACAGAGGTGATGCCACCAGTATGAGAAGTGTTTGATTGGTGCGTTGGTGGTTGGTGGGATGAGGACAGATAATAGGAAGGTTTTGCTACTCAAAAAGGGGTGGCATAGCATATTATAGCGGGTGATGCCACTTAGGGATCTGGTTGCAAGCTTTAATACCTGGGCCAGTAAGCACTAAAAACATGCACAAGATTTCATGAGGGCCCCATGATGATGAATAATCCTAATCACATACATGGAAGCATGAATAATAGAACCTTCTCAGTAATACTCCTCTTGGTGTCACCTGATGTCTTATTTTTCCTCTGACGATTCTTCAAGTTTCTAACTATTCTTCATTTCCCCTTGGTCAATTCTTCTTTTGTCGCATTCTTTGCCTTGCCTACATGCTTAATTTTCACCTTTTTATGTTAATTTCACCTTTTGACACCCCATTCTGAAGGTCTGGTGCAGGAGCACCCCTACAAGACAGGATATAGGTTAATTGTCCGCATGACAGGACATTAGTCTATTTTTAGTATGTTTGACTTCATCATGTAATAAGGTCCATTAGACCAATGCATATGTATTAGATCAGCCTAGGAGAGTGTGCAGGCAGTTAGAGATCGTGATCAGGTAGTCTGAGCTGTCCTCTCCCAGCCGCTTGGAAGCTCCCAGCCGCTGGGAATCGAGTTGGTAGTACTCGTAGGTTATTGCTATATATACCTTCGATCTGTTAGGGTTTAGCATGTTAGTTGTGTTATGTTATGGTGTTGTGTTAGTGATTGAGTTGAGATTCAGGAGAACAGTCCAGATATTGAGAAGCACTGTTGTTTGACAGTATTGTAGAAACAGGACATTTGTGTTTCATCTGAATAAGATCTCATCAATTGCATTATCTGGTTTATCAGCTATATCTGTTTTGATTTCTATTCTGATTACAGGTTGATGGATTCTTTCAACCCTTCCACCGGTTGATCCTGTGAATCGGTGGAATGGTCATGTATGATAGTTTAGTTTGCATTTTAGTTTTCTGTTTGTGTATTTCATTGTTTGAGAGATCAATTGGTAACATGCTGTGAATCAGCCTAGCATCCTCATGTGCTAGGTTTAGGAAGATAAACTATTAAGTTTTGATCTGAAGGTGATCTGGCCCGATCATCATATTTTCTTTATGAAATTGTGCGGTTCTGTGAGTTTGCATGCAGCGGACGGATATATAGGGATCTGCATGTGCTTTTCCAGTCGGAGTGAATCGCATCGTCATCTGTGAGTATATCGCTATCCGGATCGGGTTATGAAGCTGATGAAGTTTGCATGTTTCAAGTGCATCAGGATGATATAGGTTGGATATATACTCAGTGTATATATCATCGTCAGGATCATCTTTCGTGTGTATTCATCATCCGCATATCGCTATCGTATGCAGGAAGTGAAAGTTCATTTTTTTGGCTAAGTACCGGAGAGGTCATCATCAGGATATTGAAAAGGTCATCAGGATATTTCATTTTCATGCTGCGGAAGATATAAGGATCTTATATCCGGATGACATCATCATCAGGTGCATTGACATCATCATCAGGTGCATGTGACGTCATCATCATCAGGTACATGTGACATCATCGTCATCAGGATATTGTGAATATCACCCTATGCAAATTTATCCTGCTGTTGCTAAGTGTTTTAGCATCGGCGTAAGTCATCGGCATAAAGTTTAGGTAACATCATCAGGATGTTTCAATATGACTGGATAAGTCATATCATGATGCTGTTGGTTGAGTAGGCGGATATCGGGGTGACGTAAGCATCGAGGGAAAGGTGCTTGAAGCGGTCGTCATCAGGATATATCGGGGGAACCGGATATTTCATATCCTGCTGACGGAGGGTGATGATGATGCTAAACATCATGATGCTGCCGATAGAGTTTGGCGTTAAGTGAATAGTGATCATCAGGAGGATAATTGTGTTCGTCGAGTATCATGATGATGTTGACAGGCGAAAGGCGAAAGGCGGAGGAAGTGAACAGTAGTCAGCAGGAGGATATTTCATGCTCGTCTGAAATATGATGATGCTGTTTGTGTTAGCAAGAAATATGATGATGATGAGAAGCCGATAGGATTTTAACATGTCGATTGTGTTAATGACTCCTCCTTCCCATTTGTAAGCTCCCGTTGCGTTTTACCTCTGCATCATAGTGGTATCAGAGCAAAGGAAGGATCTTCTGGAAAAGATAAGGATATAGCAGGATGTCAGGTGACGAAGGAACATCTGAGGTTCCGGCAAGGATGACCAACGTTGAGTTGGCAGTTCTGGTGAAGAAACAGATTGCAGAGAGCAAGGCCGTGAAGGCTTAGAATCAGGAATTGAAGGATGAGTTAGCGAAGTTGAGGAGCAGAGTAGGTTCTGGTAGAGAAGAAGATAGGGAAGAAGAAGAGATCCCTAGTTGGAGTGAGGAGGTCGTTCCTGCAGACCAGAGACCACTGTTGAACGCCCTCAAGGCCATGGAGAGGAGAACCATGGATGTGAAACTGGATTTGCCAGTGTTTACAGGAAAGATGGAACCTGATTCAGTGATGGAGTGGATAGACTGCTTGAACAATTTCTTTGAAACAGAGGAGATACCAGAACAACAGAGAGTGAAAATAGCCCAGTCAAAAATGAAAGAAGCTGCCTTGACATGGTGGAATTTCATCCAAGATGATAGAGTACAGGAAGGAAAGCGTAGAGTCGCTACATGGAAGAAGATGATGGCATTAGTAAAGGAAGCTTATGTCCCATTGGATTACAGTATCCAATTACACAAGAGGAAGCAAAACCTGAAGCAGAAGGAGCTAGATGTCAGCTCATATACAGAAGAATTCATGAAACTTTGTATGAAAACAAAGGTAAAGGAAAGTGAAGAAGAGAAGGTAGCCAGATACCTTAATGGATTGAGGTTTAATATTCAGGAAGATTTAAGTTTGCATAATCCAGATACAGTTCAGAAATGCTTTCAGTTGGCATTGAAAGTGGAAGAGAAGTTAAAGAGAAAACAAGAACAACACAATAGAGGAAGAGGAAGACAACAAAGAGGTGGAAGAGGTCCTTTTAGAGGTAGAGGACATGGACAGGGATATCAAGGAGAATCCAGTCATGACAATTGTAAGGGAAACAATAGTCAGAACCAGAGGGAAAATTATAGTCAGCAAGGAAACTTCAGAGGTAGAAGACCTTTCAGAGGAAGATCCTAGGGCAGAGGATCCATCAGATGTTATAACTGTAACAAAGAAGGCCATATAGCCAGCAGATGTCCAGAAAAGGCCACAAGCTCAACAGGAGAAAGGAGAACAAATCTGGTCCAAGAACCTGATAATCAAAGTATGACAGGCTCTAATGATTTTCAGAGTGTGAATGCTCCTGATAATTATGGATACCCAGAAAGTGGAGAGTCCCTAATGATGAGAAGAACAATGAATACCATGAAGGTACCTGACAAAGAATCCCCTCAAAGAAAGTCTCTTTTCAGGACTATTTGCAAAGCAGGAGGTAAGGCATGTAAAGTTTTGATTGATTCTGGTTCTACTGAAAATTTTGTGTCTGAAGAAATGGTGACAAAGCTTAAGCTTAGGAGATTGCCTCACCCATCCCCATATAAAGTCTCATGACTTACCCAAGGTCAGCAGACAACTGTAGAAGAGCAGGCTTGGGTAGAATTTCAGATTGGAGCATATAAGGATAAGTTGTTGTTTGACATTACCAAGATGGATGCTTGCAATCTTTTATTTGGTAGACCATGGCAGTATGATTTGAAGGCACAACATGATGGTGTTAGAAATACCTATACAATCACTAAAGATGGTAAGGATATAAAGTTACTACCATTGACAGAAAAAGAGGAGAAATCTAAAGGAAAAGAGGTGAAGGTAATGCTGATGGAAGGTAAACAGTTCATGAAAGAAGTAACAGCAGAAGGTGCAGTTGCATATGCCCTAATCCCATGTATGAGGGTGAATAAAGAATAGCAGCAAGAAGTCAAGGAAGAGAAAAAGAAAAGGTTCATAGACCCAGCTATCCAAGAGCTATTGGATAAGTACAAAGGTATCATCTTAGAGGGAATGCCAAGATCCCTACCACCTGTCAGAGATATTAGTCACTACATAGACTTAATTCCAGGGTCAACACTTCCAAACAAAGCAGCCTATAAGCTAACTCCAGAATAGAATGCAGAAGTAGCCAGACAAATTGAAGAATTATTGGATTCAGGTCTGATTGGGAAAAGTTTAAGTCCATGTGCAGTACCAGCTGTACTAGCACCAAAGAAGGAAGGTACTTGGAGGCTTTGCACAGATTCCAGAGCTATTAACAAGATCACAATCAGGTATAGGTTTCCAATCCCTAGGATAGAGAATTTACTTGACTGTTTGGGAAGTGCTAAGTATTTTACAAAAATAGATGTAAAGAGTGGATATCATCAGATCAAGATTAGACCAGGAGATGAATGGAAAACAACATTCAAAACTAATGAAGGGTTATATGAATGGAAGGTTATGCCTTTTGGTTTATCTAATGCACCTAGTACTTTTATGAGGTTGATGAATGAGGTTTTGAAAGAGTTCATTGGTAAGTTTGTCATAGTATATCTAGATGACATTCTGATTTTCAGCAACACAAAAGAAGAACATCTCAGACATATAGATTTGGTTCTTAAGAGGTTACATGAAGAGCAGCTGATGATAAATTTAGATAAGTGTTTGTTCATGCAAGAGGAGATCACATATTTGGGTTTTGTCATTTCACAAGGAAAGTTACAAATGGATAAGGAGAAGGTAAGTGCCATATTGTCTTGGCCAACCCCAAAGACTATGAATGATGTCAGAAGTTTCCATGGGTTAGCAACCTTCTATAGGAAGTTTATAAGAGGGTTTAGTCATATTTGTGCACCCATGCTTGATACCATCAAAGGAGGACAGAAGTGCAGATTTGTTTGGACTCAAGGAGCAGATGATTCTTTTGAAACATTGAAGAAGAAGGTGGCACAGCAGCCAGTCCTTGCACTTCCAGACTTTAACAAAATCTTTCAAGTAGAATGTGATGCCAGCCACATGGCCATTGGAGCAGTACTCAGCCAAGAAGGTAGACCTATTGCATTTTTCAGTGAGAAGCTCAATGATGCTAAAAAGAGGTATTCCTCATATGATTTGGAAATGTATGCTTTAGTCCAGTCACTCAAGAAATGGAGGCATTACTTGATGCCAAAGGAATTCATAGTATTCACAGATAACCAGGCTCTGAGTTTCATAAACAGCCAGGAAAAGCTGAACCACAGACACATGAAATGGGTAGAAACCTTACAAGCTTTTACTTTTACATTGAAGCATAAGAAAGGAGTCAAGAATAAAGTTGCAGATGCTTTGAGCAGGAGAGTTCTAACAGTCAACCAGATTCAGTTAGAAAGTGTTGGCATTGATTCACTCAAGACCATGTATGAGTCTGATGAAGATTTTGGAGAGATATATCATGTATGTACTTCTTTTGCAGAAAAATATCATGCTGAATTCTCTAAATTTTTGATTCAGGATGGCTTGTTGTTCAAAGGTGGACAGTTATGTATTCCAAGGTGTTCTATGAGGCTAAACATCATTAAGGAGAAACATTATGGAGCTATGGCAGGTCATTTTGGTCTAGATAAGACTCTTGATCTGGTCCGAAGACATTACTTTTGGCCTAAGTTACAATCAGATGTCAGAAAGTTTGTAGAGACATGTGTGATATGTCAGAAAGCTAAAGACAGGTCAACTAATGTAGGTTTATATCAGACCTTACCCATTCCTTCCAGACCATGGGAAAGCATAAGTATGGATTTTGTCTTGGGTTTACCAAGGACAAGGAAAGGATTTGACAGTGTTTTTGTTGTAGTGGATAGATTCAGCAAAATGGCACATTTCTTGCCATGCAAAACCACTGCTGATGCTTCATACATTGCAGATTTATTTTTCAGGGAGATTGTCAGAATCCATGGATTGCCATTGAGCATAGTGTCAGATAGGGATGTGAAGTTTATTGGTCACTTCTGGAGAACTCTTTGGAGGAAACTTGGAACAAATTTGTCTTTTTCCTCTGCATATCATCCTCAAACAGATGGACAGACTGAAGTAGTGAACCGTTCATTAGGAAATTTGCTTAGATGTTTGACAAAACAACATGGAGAAAAGTGGGATAATATTCTATCTCAAGCTGAATTTTCCTATAATGATACTGTCAATAGGAGTACAGGGAAATCACCTTTTCAGATAGTTTATGGTATGCATCCAAGAGGAATTTTGGAATTGAGAGATCTACCTACAGTAGACCCTATTAGTGCAGAAGGTGAAGCTTTTGCAGAAGCCATCAAAGAGGTTCATGATCAAGTCAAGACCCAACTGCAGCAAACCACCTTGAAGTATAAGGAATATGCTGATAAAAAGAAGGATGTATAGTTTGATGTTGGAGATTTGGTTTGGGTTCATTTGAAGAAGGACAGACTTCCTAAGGGAAAATATACTAAACTCATGCAAAGAAAAGTTGGACCATGTCAGATCTTGCACAAGCATGGACAGAATGCTTATGAGATACAACTCCCACCTGATCTTGGTTTGTCCCCTATATTCAATGTATGTGATTTAACTCCATACAAGTCTAATCCAGATGCAGATCAGGAACTCCTACAGGATACAGTCAATGATGACATTCCCAAGCATGATCCTCCACAGTTGCAGAAGGTTTTGGACACCAGAGTGGTCAAACAGACCCGGAACAAACAGTACTTGGAGTATCTAGTCTCTTGGAAGGGAAAACCTAATTCTGAAGCAGTATGGATGACTGAAGAGCAGATCCAGAAACATGGTGCAGATCTTCATACTCTCATCTCAAGTGGACTTGAGATTTCTTCTTCTGGGGAGTATGGTGCAGGAGCACCCCTACAAGACAGGATATAGGTTAATTGTCCGCATGACAGGACATTAGTCTATTTTTAGTATGTTTGACTTCATCATGTAATAAGGTCCATTAGACCAATGCATATGTATTAGATCAGCCTAGGAGAGTGTGCAGGCAGTTAGAGATCGTGATCAGGTAGTCTGAGCTGTCCTCTCCCAGCCGCTTGGAAGCTCCCAGCCGCTGGGAATCGAGTTGGTAGTACTCGTAGGTTATTGCTATTTATACCTTCGATCTGTTAGGGTTTAGCATGTTAGTTGTGTTATGTTATGGTGTTGTGTTAGTGATTGAGTTGAGATTCAGGAGAACAGTCCAGATATTGAGAAGCACTGTTGTTTGACAGTATTGTAGAAACAGGACATTTGTGTTTCATCTGAATAAGATCTCATCAATTGCATTATCTGGTTTATCAGCTGTATCTGTTTTGATTTCTATTCTGATTACAGGTTGATGGATTCTTTCAACCCTTCCACCGGTTGATCCTGTGAATCGGTGGAATGGTCATGTATGATAGTTTAGTTTGCATTTTAGTTTTCTGTTTGTGCATTTCATTGTTTGAGAGATCAATTGGTAACATGCTGTGAATCAGCCTAGCATCCTCATGTGCTAGGTTTAGGAAGATAAACTGTTAAGTTTTGATCTGAAGGTGATCCGGCCCGATCATCATATTTTCTTTATGAAATTGTGCGGTTTTGTGAGTTTGCATGTAGCGGACGGATATACAGGGATCTGCATGTGCTTTTCCAGTCGGAGTGAATCGCATCGTCATCTGTGAGTATATCGCTATCTGGATCGGGTTATGAAGCTGATGAAGTTTGCATGTTTCAAGTGCATCAGGATGATATAGGTTGGATATATACTCAGTGTATATATCATCGTCAGGATCATCTTTCGTGTGTATTCATCATCCGCATATCGCTATCGTATGCAGGAAGTGAAAGTTCATTTTTTTGGCTAAGTACCGGAGAGGTCATCATCAGGATATTGAAAAGGTCATCAGGATATTTCATTTTCATGCTGCGGAAGATATAAGGATCTTATATCCGGATGACATCATCATCAGGTGCATTGACATCATCATCAGGTGCATGTGACGTCATCATCATCAGGTACATGTGACATCATCGTCATAAGGATATTGCGAATATCACCCTATGCAAATTTATCCTGTTGTCGCTAAGTGTTTTAGCATCGGCGTAAGTCATCGGCATAAAGTTTAGGTAACATCATCAGGATGTTTCAATATGACTGGATAAGTCATATCATGATGTTGTTGGTTGAGTAGGCGGATATCGGGGTGACGTAAGCATCGAGGGAAAGGTGCTTGAAGCGGTCGTCATCAGGATATATCGGGGGAACTGGATATTTCATATCCTGCTGACGGAGGGTGATGATGATGCTAAACATCATGATGCTGCCGATAGAGTTTGGCGCTAAGTGAATAGTGATCATCAGGAGGATAATTGTGTTCGTCGAGTATCATGATGATGCTGACAGGCGAAAGGCAAAAGGCGGAGGAAGTGAACAGTAGTCAGCAGGAGGATATTTCATGCTCGTCTGAAATATGATGATGCTGTTTGTGTTAGCAAGAAATATGATGATGATGAGAAGCCGATAGGATTTTAACATGCCAATTGTGTTAATGACTCCTCCTTCCCATTTGTAAGCTCCCGTTGCGTTTTACCTCTGCATCAAGGTCTCTGACCCTAGGAAGCTTCGCAATAGCCTAATAGACCAAACCCATGTTTCAATTTTTGCTCAACTTTCTTCCTTTTAGGGTTGCCCCTATAATTTAACGGTCTCCCCTGAGCGACCTGACGATCTTCCCCAGGTGACCCTATCTTTTTTCATCCTGGAGCCCAGCCCTAGTGACATATCACCTTCTTAGTCTTCCAATACACATACACAACTATCAGTTCTCACCCAGGTGCCCTCCTTTTAGGGTTTCCCTCTATTTTTTGACAGTCTCCTTGAGAGACCTGATGATCTCTCCCAAGAGACCTACCATGGTAAGAGGGGTGACCTAATTTTCATGTGTTTTTAATAAAAACTAATAGCACCATTTTATAGAGCTTGAAAAAATATGCAATTTCAAATAACAACACCTAAAAAGGAGTCCTTATGTGCCTGAATGAGCTCCCAAAAGTTTCATATGAAAACATTATTTTTGAATATGAATTCCTCTTCAATTTGGGCCTAAATTCATTTCCATTTTCTCATCACAAGCAAATAAAATTAATATTTTATTTAATTTCCAAATTATCCATTATCTATGAAATTAACTCCCATATTTTCTTCCACTAATCACTCAAATTGACTACTCAATCAAATTTCAATCAAATCAGTTAACTCATCAATCAATTTAGTTAACTAATCAATAAAATGAGTTAACTATTCTATCAAGCTTAGTTCATTGTCCAATCAACCCAGTCCTCTGATCAATCAAGGGAGTTAACTCCTCAATCGAGTTAGTTAACTCTCCAATCAAGGGAATTAACTCCCCAATCAATTTTTGTTAACTCTTCAATCAAAGGAGTTAATTCTTCAATCTATTTCCCACTCTTGTGTGCCCTTCTAAACTATAAATACCCTCACCTATCCATTATTTCTTAAGTTGGAGAATGCTCTTCCCTTCTTCACAAGCCTTTGAGCCTCTTAGTTTCTTTCTTTTGTCTTTTCAAAGCTTCAAATATTTCATTTCATTAGTTTCATTGTTGTAAAGCTTCAAATCATTTCCATAGGAGGTAAATTGAAGAATTACATCCATTCATAGCTTTTAGTTTGATCTCCATTAGCATCTTATGTGCTCACATAGGACACATGTGCCTTTTGTTTTCCATTGTTTGTTATTCAAGCTTTCCAAAGCTTCATTAGAGTATTCTCATACTCTCATATTACTCACAAGACATAACCATAATTCTCAATTAGTTCTCTCATAATACTCATAAGCTCACAATCAAGATATTTTCATTCCAAGCTTTCACAAGCTAACATCCAATCAATTTCTATCTTCTTACTTGCTGCTAAGAGGAGGACCCCAATGCTACAAGAGAAGGAGGAGGTTTTTGAACAAAAAATATTTTTGAGGGTAGTGCAAATCTCGTGCACCAAGCTATTCCAGGTTCTGTTGGTTCCCAAATTTGTACACATCAAACTCTAAAGATTTGCCACTTCTTATGATCAAGCTCAATGGAGATGTGGCCAACAGAGTGGGAGATTAATTTCACCTATCTCTCCTGCACTTTAGGCTTTGCCAAACCTAGGGGGTGTCTGTTATCATAATATCAATAGATTTGTCTTTCACTTTATTAGGTAGATATGTTCTCATATATTTGTACCAAGATTTGTAAGATTAACCCTAGACTGGCAATATTCTTGGATTATCTTCATTGTTTAAATTTGAGAACATGTAGCACCTAAACTAAAACAAAATATAAAAAGAAATAATTTAAATTATTTGTCTTTGAATTTAATGTTCTTCTAGACCTTTGGGCAAATAGATTCTAGATCGGTACTTAATCAGAGCAACAAAGTCAAACTCAGTAGCGTAAATGCTTCCTTATGACAACAAAAACTTCATATCCAGAGGACCCAAAATAATAGTATTACTACCTTACAGTAATATGTCTAAGAAAAGGTATTACCCATGACACTTCTTCACTAATCCCTTGATACAACACATTTCCCTTCATATCTGGTCTAAAGCAATTTAATCCATTCCTTGAATAAATGCAACAAACCAGACATACAATATAGAAAATGTATATTGCTGAGATTAGAAACCCTTATCAACTTCTCTCAAAAGAAAAAATGCTCATACCCAAGGAGACAATCATAGATAACACACATAGAAAGTGTTTTTCATATAACTCAACCTGGAAAGAACAATGTCATTCAGAAGTTTATTCATTTACAAAGTGAAATATGTCTCTGCAACCCATAGTCTAGTCAACCCCTCCTGCATGAAGCAATTTTCCAAATGCATGGATATGTTGTATCCAAAGGCCATAATCCTACCACCTATTACAATACTATAAATTTCTTTATACAGGAAAAAATAGAGCCAAAATGTCAGACTATGCCCTTTTTTGTCACATGCTTTTCAATTACATTTTTTTATTACATTTGCATTTAATACTTGTGAATTAAGAATTTGTACCCTTTTCTCTAATTGGACAATTTTGAAAACATGCTTCTTTGACCAATCCTTGTGTGACATGCTTTTCTTTTGACAACAATATTCTGAGACATATAAGAACATTCTAGAAGATTCACAAATTCCTAAACAATTTAAAACAAATGTCCTGCATTTTGTCCCTATTATGTATGGAAAAGATGAATGATGGAGACAATCATGAACAATAAATCAAACCCTCTTCCACAATAACATTCAAGGACAAGATCGAGCTAAAATCACAACCAAAGAGGGGTGGACTCAGATATAGATCTTTTGCTCATGTTTGCTATGGAAAGATATGATTTAATCATGCCTTTTATCAAACCCTAGGTCAACTACTGCACAAAACCCTAGATTTTAAAGATTTGATCATGACAGGAGATATGGAGCATATATTCAGAAAATAATTTCACAAGAGCAGTTAAAGAGATAATAACCTGTGTCCCAGAAGCTGAAAAGTCAGAGGACTAGGGGGCGGGTGCCCAAGTCTAGAAAGATGGAATCTTCAGAAACTTGAAACTAGAGAAATGTCATAGAGAGTGTCTTGATGTTGGATTCAATACCCATTTAAGCAAGAGGACTTCAAGGTGGGCACCCAAGTTTTTTGTAGTGGAATATTCAAAAAATTCTTTCAGATCTTGAAACCCTTTCCCTTACACAACCTTCCTGTACCTTCACCTCTTTAGATTTCACACTTGTAACCTACACATAAGAAGAAAAGGGGTTTGAGGGTTGTGGTGTTTAGGGATTTGCCTCAGTCAAATCCCAGGATAGCATTCAAGCTTCCCAACACCATTGTTAGAGAGAGTGTGTGGCCTAGTAGGGCAGAGGATAAATAAAATCAGTGATAGAATGATTCAAATAACAATGATATCACCTCATAGGTGAAGCCCTTAGGAGAATGAAGATCCTTCAACTCATAAGGAGATGGATGATGATTCCAAATCTGCAACATCACACACAACACAAACACAAATATGCAACAATAACACAATGAATGCTTTGAATGCTCTTTGCTCCAAGATCATAAGTTTTCTATATCCATCTTAATCAAAAATGAATTCAAAAACATACTTATATATGTTTTCCCGCTAACATTTGTAAATTAAATTAAAAGAGTTGACAATGAGAGACCCTTTTAAAGGTCCTATGCCAACATGCTTTGAGATTTTCCCTGACCAATCAGGGAGAAATTGGGCGTAGGTGCCCAAGTCCCAATGTGCTTTTTTGGTTTGGGGTAAGGCATAAAATGGGCCCCTAGTTCCCAATTTACATGGGTTTCAGGGGATTGTGCATCGAGATGAATATTTTGCATGTATACTATTATCACAATGACCTAGGAGCTAAACTAGGAGGTAACAAGGCATGTGTCCACTTTTTAATCCATAACAATTATCCCCCACTTTAATGTGTGTACAATCTCATGATTCAGTACATGCATTAAAGAATGGTCAAAGACTAGCAAACACACCAAACACAAGAGTGAAGACACACCGTAATTTTCAAGGACTATTTCTAGCCCCCAAGCTTAGACAAACATAAGAAAGCATTTGACAATCACGCAAGACACAATGAATACAGTAAGGAAGCACACAATACACGAAGAGGATAGTGAAACATGCAATACATGGAAAAGACATGAATATAGTCACGCAATACAAAGAGGAGACATGATTTAAACAATTATATATAATCCTAACATAAAACACATAGCGTGGAGGAAGCTCATCGCTATGCACCTTTAGACCATGCAAAAACATGCAAAACACATGGTGTGGAGGGAGCTCATCTCTACACACCTTTATACCATGCAAAAACATGCAAGACACTTAAGGAAGACACATAAAACAAATGGAAGACACACGGAATAGACAAGTGTCACATAGTATGTCGTCGACAGACTATAAGTCTTATACACGACAAACACGGGTGATAGGAAGGAGCTCATCGCTAAACTCCATTATCTAAGACACACCAAATGCAACTGATGATTGAGATACACTACCACAACTGCCAAAGACATGCTAAGGTTGAATAACTCAATATCCAACCTCGCCTCGTGATGAGGACTTTGTAAAAGGATGTGCAATCGCTCAAGGGAAGACATAATCTTGCCTTCCATAGAAGGGATTTTTAAATGCAACCCCACCCGCATTCGCAGATGCCTTACAATGAAAATGAAGCATGTGCTCAAAGTATACAACCCCACCTACATCATAAAGATGCTTTATAGTGAAAAGGAGGTATATGTAAAACAAAGTACACAACCCCACCTACATCACGAAGACACCTTACGGTGAAAAGGAGGCATACACAAACATGCTTTATTAATATCTAAAATAATCAACCACAATATATGCTCCCACCTTAAAGTGGTTGATCCCACTTGCCGGTATCAATCACATTTAAGGTAAAGTGAAAACACGCAAGGGAACAAGAGCTTTCGCAAAGCCCATGCCCCAAAGTGACGTGCTTGCAATCACCGAATGTTCCCACAAACACATCATTATCATTTGCTAACATAATCAACAACATATAAGCTTTGGTTAGAAAATCTATTCTAAGATAACAACCAAATCAACTAACATATCACTTGATAGATCGAGGTTAGACTTACGGGTTCAGAACCGAGTATAGACACGAGGTTATAATTCAGGTATCTCAGAACCAAGTGTATCTACAAGGTGAGATATAAAACAATCTAAAGTGCATAGAAGTAGATTTAGAGTATTAGAAAGGTTTGTTACAACAATTTCACAATACGAATCACAACATAGAGTGATTCTACTAGTCAAGTGTCAGTAATATATCAACCCCATCTTCATCTATGGATTCGGTCCATTTTTGCTTTCTTGCTGTAGGGGCATACGATCCTTATCAATATTTATTTGTTTTCATCATCTCCTAACTAGTAGAGCCAGTGAAGAATGAAAACACAAAAAATGAGGGAGAATAAAAAAGTGACTTAGGGTCACAATGTGGGAAGATGCCCCCAAGACTTCTCCACAATGTTATGCCCCCAAGGCACCACACAATAATTACAATAAGAGAGGGGATAGTAGAAGAATAGAGAAACAAATAGAAGAAATGTCACAACAGAGGCGGTCTTCTTGTATCATTGACCTTACAAGAGTATCAAGGGTCATCAAAGGAGACCTAAACAATATGGGAGAACACAACACAAAAATATCAACATATATATATATATATATATATATATAAATGTCACAACAGAGGCGGTCTTCTTGTATCATTGACCTTACAAGAGTATCAAGGGTCATCGAAGGAGACCTAAACAATACGGGAGAACACAACACAAAAATATCAACATATATATATATATATATATATATATATATATATATATATATATATATATATATATATATATATATATATATATATATATATATATATCTAGGAGGAGGCCACCCTTGAGAGCAACTAGAATAGGTGCTACATCGAGTGTGGCTAAATGAGGGAGAAATTCTTACTTGATTCAATGGGATATTTCCTTGTAGACAATCCATATCTATCATCTCAGGATATATCGTATTTAGTCTTGGATTTGTTGATATTGTGTTAGCATTAGTACATTTATTCACTACCCCCATAGTGGGTGGAATAGGTGAATTATTTTGAGTGATCTCAACATCCATTTGTAAGGGATTTAATGTGAGAGACATTTCCTCATCCACTAGTGTTCCATCTTTTAAAGGGAGAGCATAGGAATGGAGGGAAGTTAAAGTATTGTTAGGAGGATTGTTGATGATTATATCTTTAGTGATGTCCAAAGGGTTTGAACATGCAACCAAAGGAGAACTATCCATAGCCTTCACATCCTTAGTGTTAGGGTTAGCTGGCAGAAGATATCAATTAAATGCAAATAAAGATTAAATAGAGGAATAGAAATACACAGAAATAATAATAGCGAGAGACAAGTTTTAACGTGGTTCACCCAAACTCAGGCTACATCCACCAATAGAGAGTCCAATATTATTATCTAGTAAATCAAACCGATTACAACCAACAATCCCTACAACTCAATACTGTTGCAAATGCTACAATACAATATCAACTGAAACCCTAACCCTTAGCCGCTTTTATCAAGCTTTATGTCAGTTACAAAAATAGGGTTTTTTTTATGTCAGTCCCCCGTTAAAGAATTTGGGGGGAAACCGTGCCGATAAAAGTGGGGAAAATTTAACCTCTGAGTCTGATTAGGCTCCATATAACAACACTTAGTGATATCCAAGGGACTTGGACTTTCAACTAAAGGGGCAAAATCAAGGGTCTTCACTTCCTTAGTAATGTCCAAGGTACTTGAATATTCAACTAAAGGAGGAAGATCGATAGTATCATCCATAGAGACTTCATGCACTATGGTAGGGATAGAGTTAAATGAATGCTCATTATCTATCCATGGAGTGTTCTTCGTTAGAGGGGGTTCTTCATTCATTAATGCTTCATACTTCAAAGGGAGAGCATTAGAATGAAGACAAGGTAGGGTGATGTTAAGGGATGTGTCAATGATTTCATCCTCTTGCGCCAAAATATCCTCATAAGTGGGAACAACTTTGGGAGATAGATCATAAGGTGAAATAGGCAAAACTAAGTTACCATCACATGTATTAGAGACTAGATCCAGGGCATGGTATTGACCTTTAGAAATAGGAGTCATAGTGGAATGTCCAATAGAGATAAAGTCATCTATGGCTTCATATAACATACTGAAGTCATCACCACTAAACGATGCATCATATTTATTATTATCTATGAATTTAGTGAGATTGTATAATATCAAAGGATATATTCCCATTTGAGTTATGAAGCTTTCAAAGTTAGATATACAACAAAAGATTTCATATGTGGAACATGTAGAAATGTCAATGACATATATGTATGCTATTTAATTTAAGACTTGAGGATGCTTATTAGTGAATTTGTGGACATTATCAATATCTATGATGTATGCAAACAAAGCTTCCAAAGATGAATAACAAGAAGCATCCATGATGAAAATATGATAACTCGTTGCACACCCAAACACTAGTTTGAGGAAATCATGTTTTTGAAGATAAAAAACACACTAATTTTACTACAAACAAAGTGAATATAATGTGAAGAGTGCTGTACAACAAGGTGATGTAAATGATTTTAAGATTTTTCACAAAGAAGTATGAAAAGAGTATTAAATCCCTTAATGTTGGAATACACAATATGTAATTACAAACATTGAAATTTTAAAAGAAAGGACATCAAATGATGTAATAATACAATGCAAAATAAGATTTGAATGAATGTTTATGATAGCAGAAAAATCTAAAATAAGATTTTGACTACAAACCCTAGCTTTGCAAATGACTAGGTTATAGGGAAAAAATTGTAAGTTTTCAACAAAAACCTAACAAATGAGATCTTCAAATGCAAGATGTGATATCACGAAGTGAATAATTGCTATAATATGGATCAGATCTGGTGTAAAAATAAGAAAATTAAATGCTTCAATGATATGCAATGAAAATAATGCAAAACTATGCCTTTATGCAAGCCCATAATGCTTATGTTTTTCACTTTTTTCAAGATTATGCAAGATTTTTCAATGAATAATGATAAGTATGATATGAATGAATGCAAGATCCAACTTCAACACTCAGCAAGATGCAAATGCTTGATGCTACAGGTTCACCAAAATGTTATGTGTGAACAAGGAGATAAAGGATGAAGGAGACAAACATGCATACTAAATCAAACCCTCTTCCACAATAACATTCAAGGACAAGACCGAGCCAAATCACTACCAAATGGAGGTGGATTTAGCTACAGGTCTTGTTCTCAAGAGTGCTATGGAAAGATATGATTTAATCAGATCTTTTATCAAACCCTAGGTTAACTAATGCACAAAACCCAAGATTTGTAAAGATCTTATCATGACAAGAGATATGAAGTAGATATTTAGAAACTAATTTCACAAGAGTGAATAGAGAGATATTAGAACCTATGTCCCAGAAGATAAAAAGTTGAAGGACTATGGGGTGGGCACCCATGTCTAGAAAGATGAAATCTCTAGAAACTTAAAACTAGAGAAATGTCACAGAGAGTGTCCTGATGCCATATTCAGTACCTGTTTGAGTAGGAGGACTTCGGTTTGGGGGGGGGAATCCAAGTCTTCCATAGTGGAATATTCCAAAAATGCTTTCAGATCCCAAAACCCTTTCCCTTATATGACCTTCCTATACCTTCACCTCTTTGGATTTTGCACCTATAGCCTGCACACAAGAAGAAAAGGGGTTTGGGGTTGTGGCATTTAGCGATTTGCCTCAGTCAAATCCCAGGATAAGACTCAAGTTTCCCAACACCATTGTTAGAGAGAGTGTGTACCCTAGTAGGGTAGAGGCTAAATAAAATCAATGATAGAATGATTCAAATAATAATGATATCACCTCAGAGGTGAAGCCCTTAGGAGAATGAAGATCCTTCAACTCATAAGGAGATGGATGATTATTCCAAATTTGTAATAACACACATAATACAAACACAAATATGAAACAATAACACAATGAATGCTTTGAATGCTCTTTTCTCAAAGATCATAAGTTCACTATATCCATCTTAACCCAAAATGAATTAAAAAACACACTTATATATTCTTTCCCACTAACATTCATAAATTAAATTAAAAGAGCTGACAAGGAGAGACCCTTTTAAAGGTCCTATGCGAACATGCTTTGAGATTTTCCCTGACCAATTAGGGAGGACTTGGGTGCAAGTGACCAAGTCCCAAGGTGCCTTTTTGGTTTGGGGTAAGGTATAAAATGGGTACCTAGTTCCCAATTTACATGGATTTTAGGGGATTTTACATTAGGATGAATATTTTGCATGTATAATGTTATCATGAGGACCTAGGAGCTAAACTAGGAGGTAAAAAGGTATGTGTCCACTTTTTACTCCATAACAGTCCCATTTTTAGACTTAGATCACTAGCTTCTGGGAAGGCAACATGACTCCCCATCTTTCAATCTCTAGTTGTTAATTACCAGGTACCCTGAAACTATTGAGAAAACTACCAATAATCAAAGCAGGAAGCAATTAGGACCACCTTTGAGAAGGTGACTTCACAAATGTCACCCTTATTTAAGTAAGGACTTATTTGACTTAGTGCATAGAGTCCAAATGTTCCACCTCTGACTAGGGCACCCGAACATAATAGCTTTCCCCTTTTGCAAATAAATATTTGATGAGTGCCATCTTGCAGAGGGAAGGAGAGAGAGCACAATGATACCTCTCTACCTGTGCATATGGGTCCTAGTTTTGGTTGAGGCTAGTGAAATTTCACCCAGTTGATCCACCCTCACCAAGTATCTTCATGCCATTAGAGCTTTTGGCCAACCTTTGCCCTTCTTCACCAAAATGACATTATTCATCTATCGTTCTGTGATAGTAGCAAGGCTACTGAAGCCAAAAACCCTTGCTTTTTCCAATACCTCTCATCCCTTGGTCAACCTTTACTCCTTCCTTAATTTAGAATGATCAGACTTGCAACCAAGAGAATAGGGACATACTTCTTTGAGAAATAGAGAACATCAACAAGGAAACACTTTGCACAATACCCATGCTGATAATTGATGTAAACAATCATGAAAGCACTTCTATTTATAGCAAAAATGGAAGGAGGCCCTTTTCTTGAGCAATTTCCTTTCTCCAACAACCCCCATAATTCCATTTCAGGTTTTTGCAAGCCTCACACACTTGAATTTATATCTAGAAATACATAGAGATCACATCAGAATATATGAAGCAAGAAATGGAGGCACAAGGCAGTCATGGTTTACCAAATCTTGATTACAAATGCACTATCACACAGACCACACATGTCTAGCTTGGTTACCAAAATCTGACTAAGAGCTGAGATCTAGTGGGGAATTGTGCTACTTGTCAAATCATGATCTAGAACTTTGCCATGTCAATATACAAACAGATCACTTATAAGTAAAATCCTGAATTTGAATTTGGTCTATCAATATGAACAAATGGCCTAAGGAAAATCCACCTTGACCATTGAAGAAGTCAACATTCAATTAGGGAATTCCAACAATGACATCTTGGTCATTCAAAAAGAATACAACCCTACCATATGTCACTTTATCACAATAGTGCAAACTGGACAAGAACCCACATTACAACTTTCACGCTCATGCACTATGCATTAGTTCTATTAAGGCAAATCCAAGTCCCACCTTCTAGTTGCAATATCATCACAATAGCGCAAGGAATATTCCATGTCACCTCTCTATTGCACGCTCATGCAATCCAATAGAAAGCAAGCATGTAGCAATTAAATCAGCAAGCAAGATCTCAGGCCTGCCAACTCAAAATCAAGTCATCACATCAGCGCAGTGCTGATAAGCCTAACAGATCTGATGCCCATGATGCTGCGATAGACACTCAACTATCTTCAAAGGATATCCTACCAGCCTTGAGAAACATTTTTCATTGAAGAGGTTGGTCACTAGGCTCATGGGGTTGGTTATGAATGAAGCTAAGGACATTATGTCACAACTTAAGTAGGGGATAACTGCCTATCACAAGTTGACTTAGAATTATAACATAGGCTTTAAAAAAGGCACAAGGGCTTATGGTTTTAGCTTGTCAGACACAAGCTCAATCAACTCCAAGGTTTGAGGCTAGAGAACAAAGAAATTATGGGGGGGTTCCATCAGTTGCTCTAATTGGGGATGCATGGCTCTTGCAAACATAGCAAGAACAAAAAATATCTGTGTGCAGACCATGTGCCAAATCCATTGGGGTTTCTCTGTAACTGCTTAATTAGGAGTTGAAGATTGATTTAAAGGTGACTCAAATTTTAACTCCAACCTGGTGGCCCTTGGCCACCAAAAACAAGAAATTTATACTTGCCTCTATCAAATATCGTATTTTTAGCGAACCACTTAGTACTCATTTGGGAAGTTTTATCAAGAATCCATGTCATCACACTATTAATGACATCAACCTGCACTAAATGAACAGTGTTAGCAAATAATAAGAACAAACAAAACATATAATTTCCACCAAGTAAATCATTCCCATGTTTACAAAATTTTTGGTTAGTGAAATCACTACTATGAATTCTCAAACATCTACCATACTGATCGGGGAAACAAACCAGTTCATAACCCAATAAGTGACTGTTATCATAAAATTCAGCTTCACTTTTTATTTCTAGATTAGATCTAAAATACTCATACAAGACCTATGATAACCCCTATTGTAGGTTACACTTATTATATACCAACTTTGGATCAAAGAGATTGAATGATTCATATACAGCTGGTGAACTCATGTTCAAATTGTCTCTTGTGCATAACATAGGCAAATCTTCCACTTGCTTTATTAAATTTTGACATTCATATCCATGCAATTCTTTCATCTCTATGGCATACTAATAATCAAAACCAACTAAAAGTTGATCATTCTTGTAGGTATCACAACAGTCATACTGAAAAAGTTCATCTTCTAAAATAGGCACATTCTCATTATCTGATTCAATCAAATTTGCATATTCCTCTTGCTTTCTTACCTCAAAAGGCTTCTCCTTTACATGCTTAGCCTCCATGCATTCTTCTCCAAGAATAAATAGAGATCTAAGGTATGACTCCTTTTATTTCCTTGCATGATCTAGCTGGTTACAATACTCTCTGACTTCCTGCAAGTGATGTCTCACTTAGGCAACCAACAATCTTGCTTTTCTAGCTTGTTGTAACCATTTGTCACATATATCTTGCATATTCTTAACATCCTTCATGGTATGATATACAAAATCAGAGATGCTATGGCTAACACCCAAATCATGAATGTCAATTTCAAGAGACTCTTATATCCTGTTCTCCTTATATGAAGTAGCAGCTATCTCTACTATGTCAATATGAACATCTAAGATTCATTCATTCTCATCAAAGTGAACCCTTCCATCCACATTTTCATTGTTGAAAGTGAACACCGCCGTATCTGTATGATTATCATCTCCCATATATTCTTGTGGTTCTTGGAAAACATCTATACTGCAATAGGTAACTCCATGTATGTCCTTGCAATCAGTATTTACATACGTTTTCCTTACAGAATGATCACAAATATCTCTCCTATTGTAGAGTATGCCTTCATTTTGCATAAAAATCTCCTCACTTTTGTTAGTGACACCATGCTTAACAACAAGAAAGTTGTAATTAGTATTATGTGGTACATTACTATCTCTATTGTGAGGCGAAGCATTCAAGTTTGCATAAAATGTTTCATAGTAACCAATATGTGCAAATAAATATCCTGTTGGTATTGCATACTTCAAACTATTCTTAATATCTATTGCAATTTCACAGGCTTGACGAAATGTGGTGGGTTCCTTACTTTTCAACAAGTAACTCATCTCTTCATCAAATGCACCAAGATAAAGTACCAAACACAATGCATCATTAGACCTCATATATTCTAGGATACAGTTAAGCATTTTTAAGAATCTCAAATTAAACACTGGAACCAACTCATCTTGACCCTTTTTAATGTTCATGAATTGAAAAACTGATGACTTTACATTAGTTCTTTCACCAAATTGTTCTAGAAATGTAGTCTCAAGATCTAGCCATGAAGAAATAGAATACAAAGGTAAATTTGAAAACCAATCCCTAATATCATCCTTTAATGATTGAACAAAAAGCTTCATGACAACATCTTCTGCCTTAATCTCATAATCTCCTATCAAATCATAGAAATCTTGCAGATGCCTGCTTGCTGATTTAGAATGTTTTCCACTATATTTTGGAAAATATTTTCTAACTTCAAGAGGAATAACATTTTGGTACCCATGAATGCCATTAAGATTCAGATCTTTGTATCTTTTAGCAGAGAACTTCTTCTGAGAACATGACCAAGAATGTTGTTTTAAACTAACCATATTGAATGAAAAAGATGAAATACCTGGGAGTATATTATGGCTTCAAACAGGTTCAACAACAAAGTCACCACCTCTTTAAAGAGGACAAAGCATCAAGTAGTCAAAATCTCCTAACTTATCAATTTTATTTTGGATTCACTTGACTAGCAGAGAACCTTTTCAAATTCTTTAAACATGCTGCACAAACTCTTTCTCCAAGTATGAAGACCGCCACTATCTGACCTTGATGATTAGATCATGATAATGGCTTGACTCTTTTCAAATGGATAACTAAGCATTTCCCCAGTAGAGTCACCAATTTTGTTGGTTCTCAAATTTGCACACATCAAACTCTAAAGATTTGCCACTTCTTATGATCAAGTTCAATGGAGATCTGGCCAACAGAGTGGGAGATTACTTTCACCTAACTCCCTTGCACTTTAGGCTCTGCCAAACCTATTGGGTGTCCCTTATCATAAAATCAACAAATTTGTCTTTCACTTTATTACGAAGATATGTTCTCATATATTTGTACCAAGATTTGTAAGATTAACCCTAGACTGGCAATATTCTTGGATTATCTTCACTATTTAAATCTAAGAACATGCATAATTTAAACTAAAATAAAATATAAAATGAAATAATTCAAATGATTTGTCTTTAAATTAATGTTCTTTTGGACCTTTGGTCAAATAGATTCTAGATCAGTGCTTTATTAGGGCAACAAAGTCAAACTCAACAGTGTAAATGCTTCCTTATGACAAAAAAACTTCATAGCTAGAGGACCAAAAATAATAGTATTACTGCCTTATAGTAATATGTCCAAGAAAAAGTATTACCCATGGATCTATTTCACTAATCCCTTGATACAACACATTTCCCCTCATATCCGATCCAAAGCAATTTAATCCATTCCTTGAACAAATGCAACAAACTAGACATACAATATAGAAAATCTATATTGATGAAATCAGAAACCCTTAGCAAATTCACTCAAAATAAAAAATGCTCATACCCAAGGTGACAATCATAGATGACACACACAAGTGTTTTTCATATAACTCAACCTAGAAAGAACAATGTCATTCAGAAGTTTATTCATTTACAAAGAAAAATATGTCTCTGCAACCTAAAGTCCAGTCACCTCCTCCTATAGAAAGCAATTTCCTAAATGCGTGGATATGTTGTATCCAAAGCCCAGAATCCTACCACCTATTACAATACTACCAATTCCTTTATATAGGAAAAAATAGAGCCAAAATGTTGGACTATGCCCTTTTTTGTCACATGCTTTTCATTTACATTTTTTATTACATTTGCATTTAAAACTTGCAACTTAAGAATTTTTACCCTTTTCTCTAATCAGACAATTTTGAAAACAAGCTTCTTTGACCAATCCTTGCGTCACATGCTTTTTTTTTGACAACAATATTTTGGGGCATAAGAACATTCTGGAAGATTCACAAATTCCTAAATAATTTTAAACAAATGACGTGGATTTTGTCCCATTTTCAGACTCAAATCACTAGTTGCTGGGAAGACAACATGACTCCCCATATTTCAATCTTCAATTGTTAATTACTAGGTACCTTGAAACTATTGAGAAAACCACCAATAATTAGAGCAGGAAGCAATCATGATTTCCTTTGAGAAGGTGACACCACAAATGTCACCCTTATTTAAGTAAGGACTTCTTTGACTCAGTGCGTTGAGTCCAAATCTTCCACCTCTGACTAGGCCACCTAGACATAATAGCCTTCCCCTCTTGAAAATGAATATTTGATGAGTGCCATCATGCCAAGGGAAGGAGAGAGAGCACAATGATGCCTCTTTGCTTGTGCATATGGGTCCTAGTTTTGGCCGAGGCTAGTGAAATTTCACCCAGTTGATCCACCCTCGCCAAGTATCTTCATGCCACTAGAGTTTTTGGCCAACCTTTGCCCTTCCTCACCAAAATGACATTATTCATCTATGGTTCTGTGAAAGTAGCAAGGCTATTGAAGCCAAAAACCCCTACTTTTTACAATACCTCCCATCCCTTGGTCATCCTTTGCTCCTTAATTCGAAATGGATAGACCTATAACCAAGAGAACAGGGACATACTTCTTTAGGAAATAGAGAACATCAACAAGGAAACACTTTGCACAATACCCATGCTAATAATTGATGTAAACAGTCATGAAAACACTTCTATTTATAGAAAAAATGGAAGGAGGCCCTTTGCTCGAGCAATTTCCTTTCTCCAACAACCCCCATAATTCCATTTTGGGTGTCTGCAAGCCTCACACTCTTGAATTTATATCTGGAAATACTTGGAGATCACATTGCAATCTTTGAAGCAAGAAATGGAGGCGCAAGGCAGCCATGGTTTACCAAATCCTGACTATGAATGCACTATCACATAGACCACACATGTCTGGCTTGGTTACCAAAATTTGATTGAGAGCTGATGTCTGGTGAGGAATTATGTTTCTTGTCAAATCATGATCCAAAACTTTGCCATGTTAGTATACAACCAAATCACTTATAAGTAAAATCTTGAATTTGAATTTGGTCCGTCGATATGAACAAATGGACTAAGGAAAATCCACCTTGACCATTGAAGAAGTCAAAATTCAATTAGGGAATGCCAACAATGACAACTTGATCAACCAAAGAGAATACAACCTTTCCATATGTCGCTTCATCGCAACAACACAAACCAGACAGTAACCCACGTTACAACTTCCGCGCTCATGCACTATGCATTAGCTCTCTTAAGGTAAATCTAGATCCCACCTTCTAGTTGTCATATCATCACATTAGCACAAAGAATATTCCATGGCACCTCTCTACTACGCACTCATGTGATCCAATAGGAAGCAAGCACGTAGCTATTGAACCAGCAAGCAAGATCCCAAGCCTGCCAACTTGAAATCAATAGTCATCATATCATTGCACTGTTGATAAGCCCGACAGATCTGATGCCTATGATGCTGTGATAGACACTCGCTTGTCTTCAAAGGATATCTTTCCAGCCTTGAGAAACATTTTTCATGGAAGAGGTGATCACTAGGCTCATGGGGTTAGTTATGAATGAAGCTAAGGACACTATGTCACAACTTAAGTCTAGGGTAACTGCCTATCACAAGTCAACTTAGAATTACAACATAGGCTTTAAAAAAGGCACAAGGGCTTAGGGTTTTAGCTTCTCAAAAACAAGCTCAATCAACTCTAGGGTTTGAGGTTAGAGAATAAAGAAATTATGGGGGGATTCCATTAGGTTCTTCTCATGTTTCTGTAGTAATTAGATAATGAAAATTTTCTCTTGAGGAAAGTAACTTGTTATTTTGCTCTTGATAGGAATTGTTAGTTTACTTTGATTTCATTGCAATAGATTAGAGAATAATTAATTTTCATAGATTAATTCATTTTCTTTCATTAGTTAGATCTTTACTTGCTTTCCTAGAGTTGATTTAAAAAATCATCAAAAACAAAAAAAAACATAGAATAGAATTACACTAGATAAACTTCATCATAAAGTGCATTCATATAGAATTCAGATTTATTTATTCAAGAAAAATACAAAAATATATCTTGCATATCATATAGTTCCATTTCATACACAAAAATATAAACACAAAAATATTAAGAAAAATCAAAGCTTCAAACCCTCAATCTCATCATGAGGTAGTCGCATTCATGCTAGGCACAAACCCTTGATAACATGACAAGGTAAACAATCAAAGTCAATCAAAAGTCAACCCTAGGTCAACTTAAAACCCTAGGTCAATCTTGGTCAAAACAAGTCAAAACATACCAACTCTCTTAGAATAACAAATGAATGTGCCTAGGACTTAGATGAGAGTGGGTCAAAGCAATTCTTGAAGAAATAGAGGAAATAAACTCTACACCACAACTCACACAAGAGAAACAACATATAATTAGAGTTGTAGAACAAGGCATACAAATTCAACAACACCTCCAAGACCATGAAGCTAGATTACAATGTGCTAGGAACATAAACAAAGAAAATAAACATCCATCTAGCAATTGAAATCAGATAAACCCCAACATGAGACAAATCATAAGTGACCCTTCAAGTCATATTATCATTTCAACCACAACTGCCATAGAGAGAAAAAGGCAACTCCAAAACAACCATAGGCCCCAGATCATTCCGGCCGCTCTTCGCGAGGTTCTACTTCCATGCAAATAGAATGACCCCTAGGTCTCGCCCCTGCTTGATTGGCTTATGCCATGAGAGTGAGTGATCTAGACAATACCTAGCGCTGAGCCTGTGATATTGTAATGCAATAAATAAACAAGAAGAATTGAGTTTCTGTAAATAGGCAAACTCGCTGAGAGTTGTGAATTGCCTCTGAAAAACTAATTTTTATTCATTTCCCTTTGAAATATATAGGCTTACATATCATATGAAGGGTCACATTACCCTTGGAATACAAAAAGAGCTATTGGAAGGTGAAACTAATTACAAAAATTCAAAAAAACTTACAAAATTAGGAAATTTTTGATCTTCCCCTTGGTAGGGTGATAACTCTTAGCTATTTTATTAGAACTTAAACTTCTTGGAATTGTTGGAAAGATAAACTAATTATCTAGTTTGAGCTACCCGGTTGCTAAGGCTTAACGCCAAGTTTCGAGCCTTAATTCCGCTCCGAAGGCCTCCGAAAATGCAATTTACTAAGATGTAGAAAATACAAAAAATTATATTTTCGATACTTTCCCAAAATACCACTCAAATGACCCTGGACTGGATCAATGCTTCCCCCTTAAGATGCAATGAGCCCCATTACATCTACAGTCTACAACAACTGAGGAAACTGCTTTATAATTTGATCCTTGGTGAACCACTTGTCTTGATGAGGAAGTCTACTTGCCTGAACCACATGGTAAAGGGGAATTTGTTGTTTCTTCAGTGTCTTGACCAAGACATCAGTGATCTGATCAGTTGTGAGTGGAGCAGTAGTGTGTGGATTCAATTCTATGCTACTGATATGTTTCGCCACTTCTGAAGTATCCAGTAATGGTGGAAAGTAGGGATGTAATAACTCAGCATTGAAAACATGATGTAGTCCCAAAAAAGATGGTAGGTTAAGGTCAAAAGTATTCTCACCTATTTTCTTTGTGATGGTATATGGCCCATATCAAATGCGGTGAAGTTTCTTGTATGGCCCTTGAAGCCTCTCTTTTTGAAGGTGAAGCCATACCTTATCGCCAACATTGAATTGATGAGGTATACGATGCTAATCATGCCTATCCTTATATTTCTGGCTAGTATGCTGCAATATCTCCCAAACTTGCTTATGGATATGGCAGATTTTCTCAACAAACTTGGTTGCCTTATCTACTTCCTTTTCAGCATGTGATGAGGAAGCATCTAAAATGACTGGCATTGCCACATCAATATGAGCCAATGGTTGATACCTAAGACACACCTCAAATGGAAAATGCCTTGTGGAACCATGCAAGGCACGATTGTAGCTATGATGCACATATGGTAGACTCTCATTCCAAGTGCGATGATGTTTTGAGTGGTACATCCACAAAATATGAAGAATCATGTGCTTCACTACCTTAGTTTGCCCATCCGTCTACAAATGGAATGCACTAGACTTGGTCAGTTTGGTATCCATCAGATCCCATAGTGCTGTCCAAAAGTTGCTGAGAAACCTACTATCTCTATCAGAAATGATTCTCTATGGTAGACCAAAATGAACCCAAACATTTTCAAAGAAAAGCTTGGCAGTTTCTTGTGCAGATATCCCCTTCTTGCAAGCTACTAGGATAGCCATCTTTGAAAATCTATCTACCACCACATACACACAGTCATATCCTTGTTTTGTGAATGGTAGGCTAGATATGAAATCCATTGAAATAGATTGCCAAGGTTTGCCAGGAATATGAAGAGGCATGTATAGTCCTTGCTTACGATTGGTAGGCTTTGCAATGGCACAAGCTGTGCAAGATTAGATGTACAAAGTGACATCATGTCATAGTTTGGTCCAATAGAAATACCTTTGAAGTACATCAATGGTTTTATCCTTTCCAAAGTGTCCTGCAACACAGTTGTAGTGTGCCTCCCATATCATCTTTTGTCGCTCCTTAGATGGAACACAGATGTGTCCCATGTGACAGAGAATACCATCCTGCAAATAAAAGTTAGGAACTGGTGTACCTTCTACTAGCCTATTGTAAATATCAGCAAAATCACCATCTAAAGCATATAGCTAAGACCATTTTGTGGTTTGGTGACCACAAGCATCTAGTACTACTGTTAAAGCTTTGATTGGAGGTCTGCTTAAGCAGTTTGCAACTTTATTACTACTTCCCTTTTTGTGGCAAATATTGAGGTGAAACTATTGCAAGTGGGCAGCCCATGTTTGATGCCTATCATTTTACAGCTTTCCTTATGTCTGTAAGAATTGTAGAGGCTTGTGGTCTATGTGGATTATAGTCTCCTTCCCCAAGATATAGTGTTTCCATTGCTTACAGGCTTGAACAATGGCATACAATTCCTTGTCATATGTAGGATACCTTTGTACTGTATCAGAAAAGGTTGCACTCTGGTAGGCAACTAGATGCTCGTGTTGCATGAGCACTGCCCCAAGTGCGTAATCTGATGCATCTATTTCAATTTCAAAAGATTGTGTCAAATCAGGAAGTATCAATACTGGTGCAGAACGTAACCTCTTTTTCAATTCTGTAAATGCTTTTTCTTGTGCTTCTGTCCAACAAAACCTTGCTCTTGCTCCTCCCTTGAGTGTCTGATTCATGGGCCATGCTAAATGTGAAAATCCAAGTACAAACCTACGATAGAAGTTAGCCAATCCCAAAAAACTATGAAGTTCTGTGAGATTCTTGGGACATGGCCAGTCTTTGATGACTTGTATCTTTTCAGGATCCACATGAATACCCTTGCTATCCACAATGTATCCCAAGTAATGAATACTTACCATTCCAAATGAACACTTATCTTTGTTGGAGTAGAGTTGATGTTGTTGTAGGGTTGACAGAACTTGTTGAACATGCTCCAAATGCTCACCCCATGTCTTGCTGAAAATGAGGATGTCATCTAAGTACACAACAACAAAAGAATTAGTGAATGGTCTCAAAACATCTTCATCATTCTCATGAAGGTAGAAGGGGCGTTAGTCAAGTGAAATGACATAACTAACCACTCAAACAAACCCTCCTTGGATTTGAAGGCTATTTTCTATACATTTGCTGGTTCAATTGTCACTTGATGGTATCCAGATTTTAGGTCAATTTTGGTGAAAAATTAGGCCCTCTAAGTTGGTCCAGCAAGTCATCAATGCAAGGGAGTGGGTATCGGTTCTTCACAGCAATCTTGTTGAGGACCCTATAATCGATGCAAAGCAGCCATGTTCCATCTTTTATTCTGGCAAGAACAATTGGGATGCCACATGGTGAAGCACTTGGGCGAATATGTCCTTTTTGAATCAGCTCTTGGATCTACCGCTTGATCTCATCATTCTCCAAAATTGATCACCTATATAGTGACCCATTTGGTAATGGTGTCCCTAGAATTAGATTAGTTGAATGCTTGACTTGACAGTGGAGTGGTATCCTTGTTGGTGAGGTAAAAACATTTTCATATGATGACAATATTTTATCCATCTATTTTTGCTGAGTGGAAGTGGTGGCCATTTTCTCATGGGTATTGGCTATAACTAACCTCTCTCTCATTTCAAACCATTAATAGAACAAATTTTCCAGTATGAGCAATTAAACACTTACATTGTTTTGTAGTAATGAAAGATGCTAGTTGTGTAGGACTTACCTCAGGTATTCGATACTTCTTTTCTCCAAGTTTGATAGTGACACTACGAGGTATGGATTCATATACACCATGACGCTTGTACATATATGGGTGCCCCAATAATACATCACACACATCCAATAGTTCCACATCACATATGACTTCATCTTTGAATGGTTTGATAGAATAAGGTAAGCGACATTGCTTATTTACCTGAATATCTTGTCTTTGATTGCTTACCCATCCCACATGATATGGCTATGGATGAGGTGTGGTCCGCAAGTTTAGCCTTTTAACAGTCTCAGTAGAGATCAGATTCTTTTGACTTCCACTATCAATAATGAAATAGAGGGCCTTGCTATTTACCTACATTTGTGAGTGGAATAAATGCTCCTCACCTTCATGAGGCAAAATCCTAGCAGTAGCGACTGTGGCAATGGTCATTATTCCTTTGATCAAAAGAGTTCGTAGGCAATGGTTCAGGTTCAGGTTCAACTTCTTTTACTCACAACCCTGTCATCAACGTCTTGGTGGCTTGATAGTCCTTCATGTTATGTCCTGGGCTTCTATGGAATTCACACCACATCTTCTTTCCACTCTTGTTTGATGCTAATGATGCTTGTGAAGCAGAATGATTGGCTGGTTATTTTCCCGTGAATTTACTGCCACTTTCATTCTTGGATTTATTATTTGAAAAATAATCTTTTTTCCCCTTTTGTTTGAATTTCTCCTCAATCTTTATTGCATATGTGTAGGTAGTCCCCAAGGTCTCAATATTGGGAAAATCCATCTTTGTTTGGATATAGCGATGAAGTTCGTTGCGGTACTTTAGAATTTGATGCTTTTCTGTATCCATGATGCCAAGCTTTGTTGAAAGAGAATGGAACACATTAGTGTAATCTTGAATAGATTGATCCTTCTTATAGTGAAGCATCTTCCACTCCATATATTTATCTTCATATGAATTTTTCAAGATAATATTCTCCATTGATATGTTCCACAAACTCTCCCCTGGAGGGTTCACCTTGAGTTGCTTCATCAAATTCTATATCAGGGTTTTCTCTAAACAACATTCTATTTTCCCATGATTGTTTTACATGATGCTCAGCTTTGAGAAGAGCAAATGCTATTTTTTCACCATTAGAAAATTGATTCACAGAAAAATATCTTTCTAATTTTGACAGCCAATCATCAACAACATCTGCATTTATTTTGCCTTCAAAATTTGGAATATCAAAATTTACCCGCACTTTGAAAGGAGTGTGACCACCGAATGGTACTCCATCCATGTTGGGTTGTTGATTTCCTTGAAGTAGATAAGAAAACTAATTCATCATCTCCTCACGTTGTTTTTCCAAAGCTTCTTCCACCATTGCCTTAAAAGGGTCTGAATGTTCCCCTTGTTCTAAAATTTTTGATCGAGTGCGCCTCAAAGGAAGTTAATCTGATGGGTCATGTGTCTTCAACCCCAACTTTTGATAACCTGACCGTGTGTGGTGTGACATACAGGAGGGAATTGCTCTGATACCACTAATCTGGACAATACCTAGCGCTAAGCCTGTGGTATTGTAATGCAATAAAATAAACAAGAAGAATTGAGTTTCTACAAATAGGCAAACTCGCTGAGAGTTGTGAATTGCCTTTGAAAAACTAATTTTTATTCATTTCCCTTTGAAGTATATAGGTTTACATATCACATGAAGGGTCACATTACCCTTGGAATACAAAAAGAGCTATTGGAAGGTGAAACTTATTACAAAAATTCAAAAAAACTTACAAAATTAGGAATTTTTTTTATCTTCCCCTTGGCAGGGTCATAACTCCTAGCTATTTTATCAGAAATTAAACTTCTTGGACTCGTCGAAAAGATAAAATAAGTATCTAGTTTGAGCTACCTCATTGCTAAGGCTTAATGCGAGGCATCCAAAATGTTTCAAGCCTTAATTCCGCTTCGAAGGCCTCCGAAAATGCAATTTACTATGATGTAGAAAATACCAAAAATTAAATTTTTGATATTTTCCCAAAAATACCACTCAAATGACCCTAGAATCCATTAATGCTTTCCCCTTAAGAGGCAATGGGCCCCATTGCATCTATAGTCTGCAACAACTGAGGAAAGTGCTTTGCAATTTGATCCCTGGTGAACCACTTGCCTTGATGAGGAAGTCTGCCTGCCTGAACCACATGGTAAAGGGGAATTTATTATTTCTTCAGTGTCTTGACAAAGACATCACTGATCTAATCAGTTATGAGTGGAGAAGTAGTGTCTGGATTTAATTCTGTGCTGTTGATATGTTCTGCCACTTCTGAAGTATCTAGTAATGGTGGAAAGTAGGGATGCAATAACTGAGCATTGAAAACAGGATGCAGTCCTAGAAAAGATGGCAGGTTAAGCTCAACAACATTCTCACCTATTTTCTTTTTGATGTTATATAGCCCATATCGAATGGGGCAAAGTTTCTTGTATGGACCTTGAAGCCTCTCTTTTTGAAGGTGAAGCCATACCTTATCGCCAACATTGAATTGATGAGGTGTACGATGCTGATCATGCTTGTCCTTATATTTCTAGCTAGTATGATGCAATATCTCCTAAACTTACTTGTGGATATGGCAGATTTTCTCAACAAACTTGGTTGCCTTATCTACTTCCTTTTCAGCATGTGATGAGGAAGCATCTGAAATGACTGGCATTGCCACATCAATAGGAGCCAATGGTTGATACCCAAGACACACTTCAAATGGACTGTGCCCTATGGAATCATGCAAGGCACAATTGTAGCTATGCTACACATATGGTAGAATCTCATCCCAAGTTCAAGGATGTTTTGAGTGGCACATCCATAAAATATGAAGAATCATGCGGTTCACTACCTCAGCTTGCCCATCCGTTTGTGGATGGAATGCAGTAGACTTGGTCAGTTTGGTATCTATCAGATCCCATAGTGTTGTCCCAAAGTTGCTGAGAAAACTACTGTCTCTGTTAGAAATGATGCTCTGTGGTAGACCAAAATGAACCCAAACATTTTCAAAGAAAAGCTTGGTAGTTTCTTGTGCAGATACCCCCTTCTTGCAAGCTACTAGGATAGCCATCTTTGAAAATCTATCTACCACCACATACACACAATCATATCCACATTTTGTGGATTGTAGGCCAGACATGAAATCCATTGAAATAGATTGCCAAGGTTTGGCAGGAACAGGAAGAGGCATGTATAGTCCTTGCTTACGATTGGCAGGGTTTGCAATGGCACAAGCTATGCAAGATCAGATGTACAAAGTGACATCGTGTCATAGTTTGGGCCAATAGAAATACCTTTAAAATATAGCAATGGTTTTCTCCTTTCCAAAGTGTCTTACAACACGTCTGTAGTGTGCCTCCCATATCATCTTTTGTCGCTCCTTAGATGGAACATAGATGTGTCCCATGTGACAAAGAAATCCTGCAAATAAAAGTTATTAATTGGTGTACCTTCTTCTAGCCTATTGTAAATATCAGAAAAATCATCATCTAAAGCATATAGCTAAGACCATTTTGTGGTTTGGTGACCACAAGCATCTAGTACTACCGTTAAAGCTTTAATTGGAGGACTACTCAAGCAGTCTGCAACTTTATTACTACTTCCCTTTGTGTGGCAAATATTGAGGTGAAACTATTGCAAGTAGGCAACACATCTTTGATGCTTGTCATTTTGCAGCTTTTCTTGTGTCTGTAAGAATTGTAGAGGCTTGTGATCTATGTGGATTATAGTCTCCTTCCACAAGATATAGTGTTTCCATTGCTTGCAGGCTTGAACAATGGCATACAATTCCTTGTCATATGTAGGATACCTTCATACTGTATCAGAAAAGGTTGCACTATGTTAGGCAACTAGATGCCCGTATTGCATGAGCATTGCCCCAAGTGTGTAATCTGATGCATCTATTTCAATTTCAAAAGATTGTGTCAAATTAGGAAGTATCAATATTGGTCCAGAACATAACCTCTTTTTCAATTTTGTAAATGCTTTTTCTTGTGTTTCTGTCCTACAGAACTTTGCTCTTGCCCCTCCCCTGAGTGCCTGATTCATGGGCCATGCTAAATGTGAAAATCTAAGTACAAATCTGCGATAGAAGTTAGCCAATCCCAAAAAACTATGAAGTTATGTGAGATTCTTGAGAGATGGCCAGTCTTTGATGGCTTGTATCGTTTCAGGATCCACACAAATATCCTTGCTGTCCACAATGTATCCCAAGTACTGAATACTTACCATTCCAAATGAACACTTATCTTTGTTGGCATAGAGATGATGTTGTTGCAAGGTTGATAGTACTTGTTGAACATGCTGTAAATGCTCACCCCATGTCTTGCTGAAAATGAGGATGTCATCTAAGTACACAACAACAAAAGAATTAGTGAATGGTCTCAAAACATCATTCATCATTCTCATGAAGGTAGCAGGGGTGTTAGTCAATCCAGACTGCATAACTAACCACTCAAACAAACCCTCCTTGGATTTGAAGGCAGTTTTCCATACATCTGCTGGTTCAGTTGTCACTTGATGGTATCCAGATTTTAGGTCAATTTTGGTGAAAAACTTAGCCCCTCTAAGTTGGTCCAACAAGTCATCAATGCAAGGGAGTGGGTATTGGTTCTTCACAGTGATCTTGTTGAGGACCCTATAATCGATGCAAAGCCGCCATGTTCCATCTTTTTTTCTAGAAAGAACAATTGGGCTGCCACATGGTGAAGCACTTGGGCGAATATGTCCTTTTTGAATTAGCTCTTGGATCTGTCATTTGATCTCATCATTCTCCAAAATTGATTGCCTATATAGTGACCCATTTGGTAATGGTGTCCCTGGAATTAGATCAATTGAATGCTTGACTTGACAGTGTAGTGGTAATCCTATTAGTGAGGTAAAAGCATCTTCATACGATGACAATATTTTATCCTTCTATTTTTGTTGAGTGGAAGTGGTGGCCATATTCTCATGGGTATTGGCTACAATTGACCTCTTTCTCTCATTTTGAACCATTAACAAAACAAATTTTCCAGTATGAGCAATTAAATGCTTACATTGTTTTGTAGTAATCAAAGATGCTGGTTGTGTAGGACTTTACCTCAGGTATTCGATACTTCTTTTCTCCTAGTTTGATAGTGACACTGCAAGGTCTGGATTCATATACACCATGATGCTTGTACATATATGGGTGCTGCAACAATACATCGCACATCTAATGGTGCCACAACACATATGACTTCATCTTTGAATGGTTTGATAAAATAAGGTAAGCGACATTGCTTATTTACCTAAATATCTCAGCTTTGATTGCTTACCCATCCCACATGATATGGTTGTGGATGAAGTGTGGTCCACAAGTTTAGCCTTTCAACAGTCTCAACAGAGATCATATTCTTTTGACTTCCACCATCAACAATGAAATGTAGGGGCTTGTTGTGGACCCACATTTGTGAGTGGAATAAACGCTCCTCACCTTCACGAGGCAAAATCCTGGTAGTAGCGACTGTGGCATAGGGGTCATCTTCAATTACTTGGTCATCATTCCTTTGCTCAAAAGAGTCCATAGGAAATTTTTTAGGTTTACGTTCACCTTCTTTTTCTTGCAACGCTATCATCAACGTCTTGGTGGCTCGATAGTCCTTTGTGTTATGTCCTGGGCTTCTATGGAATTCGCACATCTTCTTTCCACTCTTGTTTGCTACTGATGATGCTTGTGAAGCAGAATCCTTGGTGAGAGGAACCTCCTGTAACAATATAATTTAAAATGCATGAAATAACATAAATTGTAGAGCACAGAAGGAATTTATTGATCGCATGCTACTTCGAGGGGGAAACCTCTTTTGAGCAAGCTCAATACAATAAACTCTTGGATGCCTTCATTGGCCTCAACACGTACTTATATACTAAGTCTAATCTAAACAACTATTACTCCCCATGATGTGGGATAATACAATATACTCACGAGATGACTTACAAAGCATATGCGTCCAACAACAATATACTGAAAAAGTAAAGAGAAGGGCTAAACATGGGTTCCTAACATCCCCTCCCTCTTAGAAAAGGTTTGTCCTCAAAGCTTAAGATGTGGAAATTGTTGTTGAATCTAAAGGAGTGGTTCCCATGTAGCATCCTCTGGTTGCATTCCTGCCATTGAATTAATACCTCTGTGATGGATCGAGAGTGAAGCTGACGAGTGCACCTACCGAGGATTGCCTCTGCTTCCAAAATGATGGATCCTTCGTCATCCAGTTTTGGTAAAATAGTTTGTGCTCTAATGTTGGTGCCAAGAACTTTCTTTAGACAAGAGACATGAAATACTGGATGCATGTAGGAAGGAGGAAGCTCCAACTTATAAGCAACTAACCCAATCTTCTGAAGAACCTTATATGGTCCATAGAACTTTGGAGCCAGCTTATGATGCCCTTTGAGTTTCAGGGAGGATTGCTTGTATGGCTATAGATGAAGAAAAACCATATCACCTACTTGAAAAGTGCACTCAGAACAGTGCTGATCAGCTTGTTGTTTCATTCAATTTCTTGCTAGGTGAAGATTGTCCTGCAAAATACGAAGAATCTGATCTCGGGTTCAGAGAACCATGTCAACTGCTGGGGGTGTATGGAAGGAGCACTGGCAGTGCCTAACCATATACTACTTCATATGGAGTCATTTTAGATGCAGTGTGGTAGGAGGTATTATACCACCATTTAGTGAGAGGGAGCCACTTTGGCCACTGATGTTTTGAGATGAAACAACGAAGATAAGTTTCCAAACATTTGTTGATAAATTCCGTCTGACCATCTATTTATGGGTGATACCCTGAACTCATCTTCAGTTTGGTGCTAGTGTGGCGAAATAGTACTATCCAAAAATGACTGGTGAAAGTTGCATAACGATTTGAGACAATGGAAGAAGGGATTCCATGAAGATGGAAGATTTGGTCCATGAAAATCTGTGAGACTGAGGAGGCGGTATAGGGATGGATGAAGGCACAAAAATGACTATATTTGGAGAGGTGATTAACCACAACCAAGATCACTATCTTCCCTCTAGATTTATGGAGTCCCTCAATGAAATCCATAGAAATATCTGTCCAAATCCGTGTAGGGATGGGCAAGGGTTCGAGCAATCTAGGAAGGAGTGTCGTTTCACCCTTGTTGTGCTGGCAAGTATCACATTCATCCACCATCTGTTGAATTGCCCTTTTCATTCCCTTCCAAAAGAAGTTACATCATGCCTGCTCATAAGTTTTGAGGAACCCAGAGTGCCCTGCCGATGGAGAAGCATGGAGTTCATAGAAGATAGCCTATTGAAGATCTGTGCTTTGTGGAAGCATGAGACAACCCTTGTATCTCATAGAAGCACCATCCCAAGAGTAATGTGGTACAACAGAAGGGTTATTGGCCAACTGTTGGATGATTTGGGATAATGAAGAGTCATTGACATAGCCCTGCTGGATAGATTCCAACCAATTTGGAACAAACATAGAAATAGCTGAAAGAGAAGCTTGGTCATCAAATGTGCGAGAAAGAGCATCTGCCACAATATTGTCCATACCCTTCTTGTAAGTGATCTCATAGTCATAACCCATGAGTTTGCTAACCCATTTCTGTTGTGCTGGGGAGGAGACCCATTGTTCTAGGAAATATTTTAGACTCTGGATGATCAGTCTTGATGCAGAAATGATTCCCTAATAGGTATGGCCACCACTTCTGTATTGCATGCAAAATAGCCATCATTTCTTTCTCATATGTAGAGAGTACTAAATTCTTACCTAAAAGGGCTTTGCTGGTGAATGCAATGAGATGTTCATCTTGAAAGAGAACAACACCAAGTCCATTGGTGCAAGCATCACTCTCAATAGTGAAGGTCTTGGAAAAATATGGCATAGCTAGAATAGGTGTAGTACACAGCTTGTTTTAGTTTTTCAAATGCACACTTAGCAGCATGTGTCCATGTAAAAGCATCCTTTTTTAATAGAGCTATTAATGGAGCTGCAATCTTCCCGTAATCCTTGACAAACTTGTGGTAGTAGTCAGTCAGTCCCAAAAAACCATGGAGGCTCTTGAGTGTCTTAGGATGTAGCCAATTTTTCATGGCATCTATTTTGGCAGGATCCACTCAAACCCCTTGGGCTAAAACAATATGCCTGAGATACTCCACTTCCTCCTACCCAAAAATACATTTAGACTGTTTTGCACAGAGATGATGATCAGAGAGAAGTTGTAGTACAAGATCCAGATGCTGGAGATGCTTAGCCCATGTTTTACTATAGATGAGGATATCATCAAAGAAGACCAGAATGAATTTCTGCAAGTAGGGCTAGAATATTTTATTCATCAATGCCTAGAATGTGGAAGGAGCATTAGTGAGGCCAAAGGGCATGACCAAAAACTCATAGTGGCCATCATGTGTGCGGAAAGCCATTTTAGGGATATCATCCTCATGAACCCAAATTTGGTGATACTCAGAACAAAGATCCAACTTGGAGAAAAAATGAGCACCATGAAGCTCATCAACAACAGGAATCAGAAACTTATCCTTGATTGTGATGTGATTAAGTGCTTGGAAGTCAATGCAGAGGCGCCATGACCCATCTTTTTTCTGGACAAGAAGAACTGGTGAAGAAAAGGAACTGGTGCTAGGGTGAATAATACCTTGCTTCAGTAATTCCCGAATGAGCAGATGTCTCAATCTCTGTCTTTTGGTGAAATGGGTAGCGGTAGGGCCTGATGTTGGGAGGAATGCTTCCAGGAAGGAGCTGAATATGATGGTCCTTTGGTCATGAAGGTGGAAATCCCACTGGTTCAGCAAAGACACATGCATATCTATCCAAAATTCATTGTAGATCCGAAGGAGTAGTGGAGACTGCAGATGGTTGCATCTAAATGGAATGGAGCTGAGCGATGACACCATGTAAATTTTTCTTAAGGAGATTTTCCATACGATGTGAACTGATGATGCCGAGAGACCCTGGTTGTAAGCCCTTCAATGTGTGGTTTTGCCCATTGTCTGAAAACTACAACCAAAGTTTAGCAAAATCCCATAAGATGGGTCCAAGTGTGCGTAACCATTGAGTGCCCAAAACCACATCACATCCACCTAAGGGCAAGGCAAACATGTTAGAGCGCAGGTTATAATCTCCAATAGAGATACACACATTTTGACACTTCCCTTTGCAAGGTAATGTGCCTCCATTAGCTATCACGTCTTCAAAGCTGGAGTAGGGATGGACAAAACAATCAGCCTGTTTGGCGATCTGAGGGTCAATGAAGTTATGAGTACTACTAGAGTCAATGAGTATTGTAAGAGGGAGATTCTTGAAGTAACCCTTGACTTGCATGGTTTGTGGGGTGGTGACTCCTGCTAAAGCATGGAGAGAGATCTCTAGGTGGTCTTCCTGAGAAGGAGGGTCAACAGGTGGGTGCTGAATGTCAACTTGATCATCTACTGTATCCTGAGCATCTTCATAAACTTCAGTTGTAGGTGGAGAATCCACATCCAAGAGATAGAGCTTTTGCTCAACACATCTATGTCCCTGAGTGAATTTCTTATCACAATTATAACAAAGCCCTTTTTTCTCTACGTGCCCTCATCTCTGCTTCAGACAAATGCTTGATAGGAGTTGTTCTAGGAGTTGGCGTGATTGGAGGTCTTTGGGAAACCATATTTCTGAATGGAGCTAAAGTGGATTTGGAGCACTGTTGAGCTATGATCTTGTCCTCCACCAACTTAGCCAACCCTAGGGCTTCCATCATTGTGCTGGGATGGAACATTTTAACCTCAGATCATATTGCATCCTTCAGACCACTGACAAAACAACTCCTGAAGAATTCATCAGATAATCCCTCTATTTGATTGGCTATTTTCTCAAATTCTGTTTGATATTCTCTCATAGTGCCAGTTTGGCAAAGTTTAGTGAGTGCTCTTGTGAATTCATCAAAAGCACTAGGGCCAAATCGTTGCAAAATGAGTTTGCAAAAATCTGTCCATTTTGGCTCTTCATGAGCCTTGATGCACCAATGTAACTATTGAAGGGCTTCATGTTCCAAATGAAAGGATACAAGTGGGACTTTGTTGACATCAAAAGTATTACGCAGACTGAAATATTGTTCTACCTAGTATATCCATTCAATCAGATCATCACCATTGAAGCGAGGAAAATCAAGCTTCAGCCCACGAAAATTGCTGGAAGAAGAGAACACAGTGTCTGTAGAAGACTCTGGTTGCCATCTATTGTTCATGGCTAAATGCTGAAGATTGAGGCCGAGAATTTTTTCATCTAGATCTTGGAGTTTGGTCTTGAGGGCTGCAAGTTCATCCTCCATGTTTTTTTTCTCCTGTGCGAGTGACAACCATAACCAGGAGTTTTTTTTTGGGAATGGATAGAAAAACAAAAACAGAAACTTTTTTAGTAAAGGAAAATTTGGATTTGGGAAAAACTCTGATGGGTAATTGGGGTTTGACTAGGTTTTGGACACTTTCTAAGGGATAGGGAAGCAAAAAATGGGAATTTTAGAAGCAGGGTGAAAGAATGTGAAAATTTGTCCAAGAGGGACAAAGGAGCAAAAATAGGAAATATACACTGTGGAAAAATTTGAAGGTGATTGGGTGAGAATTGAAGAAGTTATGGCAAACCCTAAAAATAGAGAAATGTGGGATTTCTGGCTTCGATAAGTGGAATTTGGGATAGGGTCCTCAAGGAAGGAAATATGCAGAATAGAATTTCAGGGGTTCCAGTAAATTTTTAGAGGAAACGGAGCTAAAGCAAGGGAGATATGGTGAAAAAACAATCTGCAACGGCTATGGACATGCAATTTGTGATTTATTAGTTGATAATAGATATGGACCCCAGGTAAGTGCGGCTTCCTAAAGGTTTAGGGGATTCACTCAGCTACCAATGCTGTCTAACGACTTGTGTATTGGGGCAATACCCCTCACTCCACGGCTCAGGTAAAACTGATAACCGCTTTGCCACAAATGACAACTCTTGGTTTACTTCATGGATGGGAATTAGTCAATCAGGTAGGGGCCGTTGCCCTTTTCACTGACAGGTCCTCTCAATGAGCCAGCTACTTCGGGGCTCCTGTGGTACTCCTCACAATGAGTTTTAGGGCTATGCCCAGGCACTTCCCATAGTTAAGCAGATAGGGATTATTCCCTGATCTGAACCTAAAATTGAAATGAACAATATAGATGCAAAGAAAAAAGAACTACTGCAATAATCACAGCACCTGGAGGCTACTGCAAAATTTTTTTTGGCAAAAAATCCACCTAGCGAGTCCAACAAAGCGTTCTGATACTAGATGAGAGGAACCTCCTGCAACAATATAATGAAAAATGCATGAAATAATAGAAATAGCAGAACACAGAGGGAATTTATTGATCATAGGCCACTTCGAGGGGGCAACCTCCTTTGAGCAAGCTCAATACAATAAACTCATGGATGCCTTCATTGGCCTCAACACGTACTTATATACTAAGTCTAATCTAAACAACTATTACTCCCCATGAATGTGGGATAATACAATATACTCAAGGG
The DNA here is from genome assembly GCA_027924645.1 of Cunninghamia lanceolata. Classification (NCBI taxonomy): domain Eukaryota; kingdom Viridiplantae; phylum Streptophyta; class Pinopsida; order Cupressales; family Cupressaceae; genus Cunninghamia; species Cunninghamia lanceolata. Next base: position 7,428,209 of record BSBN01000303.1, on the reverse strand, counting down.
ATGACTTACAAAGCATATGCATCTAACATCAATATACTGACAAAGTAAAGAGAAGGGCTAAATATGGGTTCCTAACACTTGGCTGGTTGTTTTCCCATGAATTTGCTGCCACTTTCATTCTTGGATTTATTATTTGAAAAATAATATTTTTTTCCCTTTTGTTTGAATTTCTCCTGAATCTTTACTACATATTTGTAGGCAGTCCCCAAGGTCTCAATATTGGGAAAATCCATCTCTATTTGGATATAGCAATGAAGTCCGCTGCAATACTTTAGAATTTGATGTTTTTCTGTATCCATGATGCCAAGCTTTGTTGAAAGAGCATGAAACACATTAGTGTAATCCTAAATAGATTGATCCTTCTTCTGGCGAAGTGTCTGCCACTCCATATATTTATCCTCATATGAATTTTTAGGATAATATTCTCCCTTGATATGTTCCACAAACTCTCCCCAGGAGGGTTCACCTTGAGTTGCTTCATCAAATTATCTATCAGGATTTTCTCTAAACAACATTCTATTTTCCCATGATTGTTTTACATGATGCTCAAATTTGAGAAGAGAGAATGCTATTTTTTCACCATTAGAAAATTGATTCACAGAAAAATATCTTTCTAATTTTGACAACCAATCATCAACAACATCTGCATTTATTTTTCCTTCAAAATTTGGAATATCAAAATTTACCTACACTTTGAAAGGAGTGTGACCACCGAACGATACTCCACCCATGCGGGGTTGTTAATTTCTTTGAAGTAGATAAGAAAACTGATTCATCATCTCCTCATGTTGTTTTTCCAAAGCTTCTTCCACCATCGCCTTAAAAGAGTCTGAATGTTCTGCTTGTTCTAACATTTTTGATCGAGTGCGCCTCAAAGGAAGATAATTTGATGGGTCATGTGTCTTCAACCCCAACTTATGATAACTTGACCATGTGGTGTGACATATAGGAGTGAACTACTTTGATACCACTGATCTAGACAATACCTAGCGCTGAGCCTTTGGTATTGTAATGCAATAAAATAGACAAGAAGAATTGAGTTTCTACAAATAGGCAAACTCGTTGAGAGTTGTGAATTTCCTCTGAAAAACTAATTTTTATTCATTTCCATTTGAAATATATAGGCTGACATATCATATGAAGAGTCACATTACCCTTGGAATACAAAAAGAGCTACTAGAAGGTGAAACTAATTACAAAAATTCAAAAAAACTTACAAAATTAGGAAATTTTTGATCTTCTCCTTGGTAGGGTCATAACTCCTAGCTATTTCATCAGAAATTAAACTTCTTGGATTAATTGGAAAGATAAACTAATTATCAAGTTTGAGCTACGTAGTTGCTAAGGCTTAACACCAGGCACTCGACAAGTTTTGAGCCTTAATTCCACTCCGAAGGCCTCCGAAAATGCAATTTACTAAGATGTAGAAAATAGTAAAAATTATATTTTTGATATTTTCCCAAAAATACCACTTAATTGACCCTAGACAAGATCAATGAGATTGACTTGGAGGTCATTTGAAGCAAGGAGAGGGTTCATTTGTTGAGTAAGAGTTGACTCATCCATGCTTGTATTTGAGTCATGTTTCAAAGATGCATATTTTGGTAAACTCGATGTGAAAAACAAAAAAACTTTTGATAGAGTCACTTTACATTTCTATCACTTCAACAAATCCTTTTTGGATGGGTTCTTTCACATTTTCAATTACATTTCAGGATCTGTTTCATGCAAAAAGTCCAGGGGAAGGTCCCCTTGAGTGAAATTTTCAATTACAACTTCAACCAAATCAACACATGACATGTGAACATTTGATCTAAGGTCTATCAACATGATCAACCCATAACAAACCATAGAGAAATGGCCACCCAAATGGACAATGAAGTGTGTTGTCAAAAGAACTTACAAGAAAGTTAGGAGGTACAAAAATCACTCCACATTGTACATCAAGACAAAAGGGCCATGGCATGTCAAGTGTCATCGGAAAGAACAAATAGGGTCACTCAAACCCTAGAGAAAAACAATACATCACAAGGTGGAGAAACTCAAAGAATAGATGAAGCCTTTCCCATAGACCTTATAGAAACGTTGGTCCAATGAATCAAGACCCTTGAGGCTAAGAGTGTTGAACAAAATAGCCAAAACAAAAGTAAGGAAAAACCTAGGGCATAGGGAAATCATTTCAGTGACAAGATTGAATCAAACTAGGGGGCAACACAAAATCCCCCTCATCTAAAACTCCATGAAACATTCAGGCCTTCTGTGCCCTCATCATCTAACATGACAAGTCTCAATCAAATAGGTGGGATTCCTATGACACAAAATCAACCACAATCAATCCGCCCAATCTTCAAAACATAAACATGACACCATCTAGTTATCCAACTTTTTTAGGATATCAACAATCTAGCATACTCCTTCAACAAGAAAAACAAGCTCCACCTAAAGGGATAATATTTGGAGGAACAATACCCTCTACACATAACACCCTTTTAGGAACATCCTTGAGTATTTAAAGGAGCCTCTTGACTACAACATTTGTCAAGCCATAATTATTTTAATTTGGTTTGTTTTCAATAAGGGTGGGCTTTGGGAAATAATATTTTTAATTTGCAACAAATGTAATTTCCCTTGGGTGCAATTGTAAATGTAATTTTGGTGGGATTTGATTGATTTTGTCATAAGTGGGGCTGCCAAGAATCTTGGAATTAATGGCATCTATTATTGTAACCGTCATAGTTGTAAGGAATTTGTAATTTGTCATAACAACCCAAAATTGATTGGGCAAATACTAGGTGTCCATGTGAAGGTGAATTGCACAAGATTTTATCTTTATTAGTGTCAAATTATAACCTCCAAGAAGGGTGTGGATTTTCAAGAGATGGTTCCATGTGGGCCACAAAGATTTGCATGTTGTTGCATGTCTGGGTTGAAATTATGAGATAGTCTCGGTAAAATGAGCATAAATTTTTAATAGCTTATTGAAATTAAGAAATTAAAAATGTTCTAGAAATTTGGGAAGGAGAGGTACAAAACCTAGAAACTGTTTTAGAAAATCCAAAAAATTGAGGGAGCGATGATAGGTTGGAAGTGACTGGTTTTTATTGGTGGTTTGTAGAGGTTGTTTTGAGAAACCAGTAGTGGTTTCTTCTCAGGCAAGATATACATATTGAGGATTGCTCATTTGTAAGAAGGGGCTTTTGGAGAATATGTGTTTGCATATATAGATGCTACTGGAATGAGGCTGGAATGTTGAGTTACAGATTATTTTTGTATGTTTTAAGCTGATGTTGTATGATAGCATATGAGCTCCATGTTTATGTATCTTATTTTCATATTTTTAATATAATACATATTTCAGATTTCTCTTCCATAAAGTTATGGCTAAGAAAACCCTATTTGGCGCTCTATTTCAAAACCTAGGGAAGAGTAAAATAATCACCGTTTGAGGCATATGTCCAAAACAATCTAAGTCGCATGTGAGATATGTTGTGTAATAGCGAAAAGGGTATCCAAATCAGTTTTTAGATCATGGGTTTGAGTTGTATTCTGAAAATTATGCCGAATTTCCCTTATTTGCTGCTCTCATCAAAGCATAGTGGAAGTTTGTGAGATAAGTAATTTGTTTGAAGTGTGTTTGTTTTGGGTGAGTCCTGCATGCTCTGCATCAATTGGTATTAGAGCTTAGAAGGTCTGGGCAAAAGAGAGTTTGGTGTTTGTGTGTTTGTGTTTGTGCAGGTTGAAGAGAGAACCTGGTTGCCATAAGACTAGGTAGAGAAAAAAAGAAGACCTAGGTGAGGAAAAGATAAAGAGAAGCAAGGAGAAAATTGCTTGAAGAGGAGATGGGTTTGTTTAGAAGGTACTTGCAGACTAGGGGTTCACAAAAGAAGAAGCAATAAGAAAAAGACAGGAAGAGGAAAGAGGAAAAGATGAGGCAAATAGAGGTTGAGAAAGAGATAAGAGAACTGAGGCAAGCTATGGAAGAGATGGGAAAAGATATGGAAAGAATAGTTCAGCAGTTGCAAAGCTGGCACTTATTAGTGAAGAGGAAGGTTACATGGCCCATCAAGAAAATTGTCCAAAGAAGAAGAAGACAAGCAAGGACAATAGCAATAGAGGAAGAACAAAAACAATCTTAGACAGAGGAAGAAGTAAGAAATGAAATGGTGAGTACATCTATGATTTTTTTGACATCAAGCATTGAATAAGACATGGTAAACATAGTTGTGGATGAGTCTCCATGTCATTTTCAGTTATTTGAGTCTGATGTTCAAGATGAGCAAGTGGAAAGGCATGTTGATGATCAAGTTGTTGTTGATAATATGGTTGCTAATGAAGATGTTGCAGATTTGTTTGTTAATGAGGTATATGCATATTTGCAAGGGTATTATGTAGCTTGTGATAATGGTGAATATGCTATTATACTATATGATGAAGACATAAATGATGATGCTACTGAGGTATATGCACAAGAAATGGAATTTTGGAACTTGAAAGCTGAGAGGATGCTGAATAGGAGATGGTATAAGAAAAAGAAGAGGAAGGACTCAGGGATAGTTACAGAAATGAAGGATAAATTGCAGAAGAATTGGAAGACCAGGAAGACAATGGGACTTGAATTCTCTTTTCTCTGGGAATCTGATGCAGGAGCATCCACGGGCAATGACAATCTTGCATCACTAAAAATATTGTTATTTTAATTTGGTTTGTTTTCAATAAGGTTTGTGGGCTTTGGGAAATAATATTTTTAATTTGCAACAAATGTAATTTCCCTTGGGTGCAATTGTAAATGTAATTTTGGTGGGATTTGACTGATTTTGTCATAAGTGGGGCTGCCAAGAATCTTGGAATTAATGGCATCTATTATTGTAACTGTCATAGTTGTAAGGAATCTGTAAGTTGTCATAAAAAACCAAAATTTATTGGGCAAATGATAGGTGTCCATGTGAAGGTGAATTGCACAAGATTTTATCTTTATTATTGTCAAATTATAACCTCCAAGAAGGGTGTGGATTTTCAAGAGGTGGTTCCATGTGGGCCACAAAGATTTGCATGTTGTTGCATGTCTGGGTCGAAATTATGAGACCCAGTCTCAGTAAAATGAGAACAAATTTTCATATCTTATTGAAATTAAGAAATTTAAAATGTTCTAGAAATTTGGGAAGGAGAGGCACGAAAGCTAGAAACTATTTTAGAAAATCTAGAAAATTGAGGGATCGATGATAGGTTGGAAGTGACAGGTTTTTATTGATGGTTTGTAGAGGTTGTTTTGAGAAACTAGTAGTGGTTTCTTCTTAGGCACAATATACATGTTGAGGATTGCTCATTTGTAAGAAGGGGCTTTTGGAGAATATATGTTTACATATCTAGATGCTACTGGAATGAAGCTGGAATGTTGAGTTGTAGATTTTTTTTGTATGTTTGAAGCCGATGTTGTATGATAGCATATGAGCTCCATGTTTATGTATCTCATTTTCATATTTTTAATATAATACATATTGCAGATTTCTCTTCCATTTTATGTGTTTCAAATTACTTTGCTGCCCTCTTGCATAATGTTCTATGTGTGTTTATGATCAAATTTCTAAGTGAAGAGTATCCCTCTGCATCAAGAAGGGGGCATGATATCAAGTCATGCCAGGAGTACCATCACTTCATATCAAATCTCCCAAAATGAAAATGACAAGCATCCATGGACACATTCTCATAAGATGAAGGAAATAGTCCCAAAATCCATCAAAATGCCTTTGATCAAAAAACATTAGGCCTTGTGGAAATAGATAAAGATCGAGAAATTTGTGTCACCCAAGGACTAGAATGACTAGATGACACCTCCAACAATTCTATTTTTTCTCACATGTTAGAAATTCTCAAGAGTTCTCCCACACAGAAGAATTCTCTCCTCAATGCCTTAGATCTAGGCCATCTAGTTCAAAACACTTTGAGTGAAAAGTGTTCTTCTTCAACAATTGATTTTGAAGAGTTACCCTCAGACAATAACATAGCTAAGTAGGGTGATCTCGCCCTCCATCTGATAGTCCAAGTTTAGGGCTATTCCATTAAATAGGTGATGATTGATGATGGTCCTATAATCAACATAGTCTCTTTATCTCTCCTTCAAAGAACGGGTTACGATGAAACTCAAATCACACATGAAACTTCCATCCTTAGAATTCATGATAACCTAAACCTTCAAACCATGTGTAAGGTCAATCTTCAAATCACATTGGGTCCCAAAACTCTCCCAACTAAATTTTATGTCACAAATGAAGAAACTACTTACAACATGATCCTAGGAAGGCCTTGGATCCATAGGATGAGGGCCATACTCTCCACATATTTCAAGAAATACACTTATCACATATGCGACAAACCCACATCATCAAAGGAGACCCTGATCATTTCATCCTTTATAGAGTTGAACAAGTTAAAAGGAAGGGAAAGACCATGGAAATCACTAATGACCTTAAAAACAACACATTTGAAAAAGAGACATAGAAACAGATTTCAAATATAGCTAATACCTTGAAATGTATAGGGAAGGGGGAAACAAGAGAATTCCCCTTTGATCCCCACTCAACAAAGTCTTATGCTTTGATGGAATCCCTATGTGATTCCCTTGTCCTATGGTGTCACAACCTCCAAAAATGGCTAAGACTAAGTATAGCTGGCTTAAACCCTAAATCCTTAGTCTTTTTCATGTATTCTTGTATTCTATTCTTGAGTTGACTTGTTATTAGCAGCCACCCCAAGCCTAAGTTATGATCTTCTGTCTTGTTTCCCATTCGAAACCAGCCCCTCAAGCTTGGTTACTGGCGAGTCCAAAGCTCCTAATGTTTCCTAAGTTTGGGTTAAAAGGTTTTTGAGATCACATTAATGGTTATCGCTGTGTCATGAGATCTAGATCCACCAAATCTATCAAAGTTGCACTGATGCGCTGGCCATAGTTTTTTAGATAGATGAGCCCAAGGCTTCGCTCTCTGAACCCTATGTCATGCTTGCTCCTTAGTGGATCACATGGGTGCACAACTGGGATATACCAAGGAATATACTTTGTGATGCTGTGACAGAGTGACACATGTCATGTGGGTCCCATCAAGTCTAGGTAGACTGAAGCTAGCGCTTAGCGTACTAGTGAGAGGCAGTTGTGTGGGTCCCTCCTTGGCTTGCGCTACTGCAATGAGCTACAATATGGATCCATAGTGGAAGATTTTTATTGAGCTGGCTAATTCTCATTGGTCTACACCATCTAGAGTGTGTGAAGTGACTTTTAGTGACAAAAATTTCAAATCAAGACCATTGATTCTCCTGTGAGCTGATTGAGATCAATAGTGCATATTCAAACATAGAGAACGGCTAGTCTTAGCCTACACACCAGCACATGATCACATTAATGGTGATTTGATAGAAAATTGGCTAGAATCATGCCCAATTTGTGAAGTAAATGCATAAAATTGATTATTTGATATCAATTGAGTTATTGGTCATTGGAATTCTTGCAGAAATTGAGCAGCTCGAGGCAACAATCAGAGAATTGGGGTTTTTGCCTATGACCAACAAGTAAGTCTGAATCTACATGCCTAATGATCCATTTGCTTGTAAATTTTATCAATTCCATTCTGAAACTGGTCGTAGAGGTTGAATATATATAAAAAGTAGGGTGTATTGTTCAATTGGCTCTATTTCAAGTAAGCCCTATCTTGTAGTAAACCTTGTGAAAAGAATAATCGACACTTCAGAGAAAAAGGGCTTTGAGCAAAGATTTATTCACTCGGTGTTTGGATTCCTCAAAATGAGCCCTTCCGAGAAAGAATAAAGATGAAAAATTTGTGGATGAATTTGGAGAAGTCAGAGATGCACGTGTCCCTATGCCGGGGTGGTCTTTGTTTCTACATTGGTATAGAAAGAGGAGTGTTAGGTTCCGCTGTGTAATGCATGGAATTTAGATTTGGGAAAAATTGTGGTCTGAAATATATTTGTTGATGTAGAAATGGTCCAGCTTGTTGCAAGTAGATATGATGCTAGTGCAAGAAGGGTATTGACAATTAATGGGAGTACTATGGTCTCTTTCACTAAGCCCTACATTACTGAAGTCTTTGGTCTCAACCCAGCTACAAACAAATCCATTGACATTAATAAATTTGAGATACATGGAGCCTCATATCAGTCTGTCAAAATCCTGAGACACAGACTTAGGACTCCTAGTGGCAGAGGATTGGAAGTTTTTGAAAATGAGCCTCTCAATATGAAGAATTTTGAAGATTATTTCAACAAGACTTACTACTCACTATGTTAGGTTTTAGGAGAGGATGTAGGTGAAAGCATTCCTATGAACTTGATGTATATGTCCATAAACATCCAAGACAACATTGTAAACGTAGAATTTGATTATGCTTCCTACATGGTAGATGACATGCACAAACATATGGTGGCTTTGAAGAATGGTCAGAAGCCTGAATTCAAGTGGTATTCTCATTTGTGCCACATGCTCTTGTATTTTGGTAGGAATCAATAGAGTCAGACATTAAGAGTGCAACAATTTCATGAAAAATGACAACCCTTGGCAGTACAATGCTGAATGTATCTGTGGGATAGAGATTGTCCTGATACAGACTTCATAATTTTTCATAAGGAAAATGATGGCATGCATGGGTGAACACATAGATAGAACACCCTTAGAAATAAGGGATTTCATTAGACATAAAGATGAAACTCATGCAGTTGGAATAAAACATAATTGGGGGGATTGGTTCCTAAACAAATATTAAACATATATCAGAGTGTATGGTTTCACAATGAGGCCACATTTATTGCCTGTTTATGTATAAAAAAGAATAGCTTATTTGGAAATTGTTTGGTAGTTGAATGAGGTGGACAAATTGCATCTTAGGGGTTAGAAGAAGGGTTCCCTTTTCCCTACTTCCCTAAAGTGGTTAGATTTTCAAGTGATGAATAAAGAAGGTTTGGATCAGATATATTCAATGCTCAATAGTTACAGGTTGAAGTATGGTACAATTAGAGAGCAATTTGATCCAGAGGGATTTGTTAGTTCATTGAGATTGAGCGTGAAAAGGCCAACTTTTTCTCATAAGCTAGATTTTGTTGAGGACATTATAAGGAATTCTACAACATTTGCAGAGTTTGAAGAGAAAAAAGAGAAACAGAGTAGAATAATCTCTGCAGAAAATAAGAAGAAGAAGGACCCCAAATTTCCTAGTTTTTGTTTTGAAGAAAATAATTTGATTGCAAGGATTGCAAAAGTCCTACAAAATGCAGAGAAATTTATGGTTCTTGTTGAAGAAAATCCTCCTAATGTGGAAAGGCCTTTAGGTGTAAGAATACAACCCTACATCAGGCCAAGAAATGAGTCAAGAAGTGAGGATATACAAGAAGAAAATCTACCAGACACTGAGGAGGTAGACAATTAACAGGCCAAAAGGCAAAAGATTGTCGAGGATAGAGTAGCTCCTCAAGATAAAGGAAAAGCACCTATGAAGACTATAGATATTGAAGAGACTTTAGATGATGTGTGAGCTTCTAAAATATTGGCAGGAATGATTGTTCCTCCTGTGCCTTTCAATAGAAGCCTTGATTATTTGAAAGTTGCCAATGATGAAACAAGAGATGTAAGAGCACTAGCTTGCAAACAGTTTTTTTCTAATGATGAATTCATCAAGACACACGAGTTTAAAAATTTAGTTTTGAGAAGAAAACAAGCTACATACCACCAAATGCTTGAGGAAGAGAGAAACAAAATGAATCCTTTGGATGATAGTGACTTGGCTAGGAGAATCTTGTCTCAGTTTGATTTCAGGTTTGATGACATTACCCTTAAATTAGGAAGACAAATGGTCATGGAAAGTGGTATCTTGTTGCTACCTAATTGGAGTATGGTGGGTGATTTGCCATTAGAAACCATCAGAAGGCAAGAGGAGTTTGTTTTCTCCACTGAAGAGGAAGTAGGAAAGGATTTTGGTTCTAGCTTTAGCTTATCTCGTGAGACATTGGCCATATAGATTCTGGCACCAAGAACAAACAAACTAGATGTGGTGTAGAGCCTTGACCAATTGACATAAAATTTGATTATAAAAAGAGTAGCTGATACCCCAACACTTGATGCAGTAGCTTTAGTAGTGGACACAATGATGTTCAACCAAGCTACAATGATGAAATTGTAGAAAGATTATAATCCTTCAACAAAGGTATGCAGATAATTTGGCTAGGTCGAGAGTTTTGGAGGATAAGGAATTGACATGCTCTAGTGCTCTAGTGCTTATCATTTCAAGCCCATCAGGGGAGTCTTTTTCATCAGATAAGGATAATTTACTTGTAGAGATTGCAGAGTTGAAAAGTATTGTAGACTTGTTAAAAGGAGATAACTGCAAGTATATAGTGAAATTATTTCTAAAATAGTTAACTATCAATTAACTAAGATTAGTGGAACGTTGGATGATGCTTATAAAGGAATTGTAGATTTGAATCAAACTTTGGTTAAGCATGAAAATAATTCTCTTAGTCTACAAGAGATTATGAATAAATGGTTTCCAAGAAATGTTACCATTAGATAAACGATCAAAACATCAAGGTTTGACCCAAAGAAACCTAATGGGTTGCAAGGCACACCAGAAATCATGAATATCTTGCATGATGTGGCCTCCTATATGATAAAACTTGATGAATAGTTGAAAGAAAAGGCAACATCTATTGATCTAGTGAGAATGAAAATGTTGCCTCATTTCAAGGACAATCAAAGCCAACCCAAAGCATTGGTCCAATGGAAGGACGAGTTCAATACTATGGGGTCCAAGGTTCTTGCTCAAGTTTGCATTACTGGTAAGCTAAGGATAGATGTTCTAAGTTTAGTGTTGGATGAATTCTTGTCATTGGAGAAACTGTGCGATCATATCAATAGGGAGTCAAAAGTTATCCTAGATGCTCAATATGCAACTCATAATGATAAAGTGGCCAAGGTGTTGGAATTCTAATGGCTAGAAGATAAAGAATTTGAAGCATGGGTTGAGAAGTATGAGGTTGAGTGAGCTTTGAAACGGTCATCAGTTTCCCAAGGATGGCTCATTTTGGTAGCTTCTAGGTGATACTACATTTTTTGCTCTCATAACTAAATAAAATATTTACATTGGAGGATTTTGTTGGCTCACATGTGATTGTAACTAAATTTTAATCAATTGTTGTAATGAGCATGAGCTCCAAAGCTATTTTGTATTGTAATGGTCAATTTTTTTCTAAAAATAGTTAAGTCTTAGGAGCTTAGCTGACAATCTTTGTATCTCTCCAATATAAGGAGAAATTTTCGTAGTATCTAGGTGTGGACATTAGATGATATAGATAGAGGAAGACTGAGAAAACTCTTAGAAAATATTGTACAAGATTTGAGACTTTGATTCTTTTCCAATAAGAAAGGAGTACTTTTGGGTTGTAGGTTAAACATTCTATGTGTGAGATTACTTGTTCTTTTCATGGCAATTTTCTATTCAGATTGAGTTAAATGAGAAACACTAGATGTGTGTTATCTATGATTGTATCCTTTGATATGGATGCTTTTATTTTGAATGAGGGTGCCAAGGGTTTTTGAATTCATCTTTATACATTTACTATATTATGTGTCTGATTTGTTGCATCTGTTCAAGGAATAGATTAAAATTGCTTTGAATCAAATATAGGGGAAGTGTATTGTGTCAAAGGATTATTCAAGAAGAACCATAGATAATACTTTTTCTTGGGTTCACTGATGTGAGGCAGTAGTGATGCTTTCACCCTCTAAATGAGAAGTTTAACTATTATGAGGAAAATAATTGCATGTGGGTTTTGACTCTGTTACCTTGAATAGGCATTGATATGAGGAAAGTTTTCAAGTCCAAGCATATCATATCATACAAGTCATAATGACAAAACTTTTCCTTTGTTTTTTGTAGTATGTAATAGTAATTTCATGTTCTTAGAGTTCTGAAATTGATGCATATTGAGGACTTAGCTAATCTAAAGTAGGATCATTTATACCTCAATTTGTTGGTGAGAACATTTTTGCTTAGTCAATATCTCATTATACTTGAGAAAATCTTTTAGATATTGTTATCAGGGAATACCCCTAGTTCTAGTAGAGCCTGAAGTGTAGAGGAGAACAAGTAGTTGTCTCCTGTTCATTGGCCATTGACTTGAGAGTCATGAGAATTAGGGATAGCTACCTTATAGGGATAATCAAACAATTAGTTGGGAACACCAACAAATTGGTGACTCCGCTGGGGAGTTGTCAACAAATGAATCTAGACCTTGTCCCAAAAGTTTAACAAATTGAATCCCATTTCATTGGGTGGTGACTCTGAAATCTATCTCCTAACTGGTGAATCCATATTTTATGCAAGGAAGGAGGTCTCAACATAACCCTTTAGTTCTAGAGTTACCAACAAGATTGTGGTCAAGAAAGAAGGCTCCTAATCCCCAAACTGGTCATGATGACTTTCCATCCTCCTAGTATAATGTTGATAATCAAGATAGAACTTAAGAGGAGCATTTCATAGATGATGAGGCTCAAATTCATGAAACCTTCCAAAAACAAGAAGGTGACAGACAACGAATGAGGTTTGATAGGTCTTACAGGAGCCCTAGCACTGACTTATTTAGTAATCCTAGAATTAGTGAATCTCTAGAAGTTGCAAATGATCAAGATCCAAACAACCCAACTTCATTGAGGCCTAATGAAAATTGAGTATTAGACGAAGTAAGAACCCTTAGAGATGAAATTGAATATCTAGAAGTCCTTAGGGTGAGGAATGAAATGAGGGAAAGGGTTGAAGCACGAAGGGCTGCTTATCAGGATGTACCTCTTATGAATCAAAATGGCAATCATCAAAATAACTAGAGAAATTAGAAGGTGGTCAATCCTAATAACCAGAATGTGGGTAACCAATAGGTAGGGATTAATCAAAATGCAAATCAGAACCTGCATGCGATTCAAAATCAAAATAAGAATGTTTTGGCTAATCAGCAACAAAATCTGCATCGGCAAGGAGCAAATAAAACCCCCCTAGGAAATTAGAATGCCAATATACAGTGAAGTACAAACTAGAATATTTTTGGTAGAAGGCCAATGCAGGTGGACATATATAGACAGTTATACTTCACTGGTATCCCTGATTATCCAAATTGAATTGATAATGGTGTCAGGAAAGCATTGGCAAAATTCTTATGTAATAATGTAATTTTTGGTGAGGAACATCTGAGAACCTTTTTAAATTTGATGGATGTGTTAGGGTTCAGGTAGATCAAAGTAATAAACACTAACAATTATATGTAGATTAAATAACCCAAATATAACAATGAGGAATAACACAAAAGAGATCAACACAAAAATTTAACGTGGTTCACCCAATATGGGCTACATCCATAGAAACTCAACCATCCAATGATTTTATTATCCAGTACAAAATAGATTATAATCTCACGAATACATTGCCATAACATACATCCCAGCCGCTTATAACAATCTTTTTGGAAGCTCCTAGAATTAGGGTTTTGCAATGTTGTTTTTCTTTTGTCGGTTAACAAATAATTAACAATTGACTTCGATTGTGCAAAAAAGAGGGAATTTTTTTTTGGGGGCTATGCCCCTGAACCCCTGCTTCTCGGGGTCTGCCGCCCCTGAACCCCTGCTCGGGACTTAGTTCGGCCCAGAACCTTAGTGAGGATACATAACTTTTGTATAGTATTTGCATGATTAGTTGCCACATACTAACAATCTCCCACTTGGAGACTGATCAGGCTCCACACCAAACAATCTCCCACTTGGAGACTAATCCTAGACAACACCGTTGTGCTTGCAGCTTCCACTGGATTATAGGCCTGGCTAGTTTCTTATATGCACCATTATCAGTCATGAAGGCCAACAGAAACTGATGAGGAAATCAATTTCTCCCATGTAACTGCCTTTGTGAACATATCTGCAGGATTTTGACTTGTGTGAATTTTCTCTAGCTTCAACTGCCCATCCTCCAAAACTAACTAGATGAAGTGGTATATGAGCTGTATGTGCTTAGTTTTTAAATGCAAAGCTGAATTCTTGACAAGATGAATGGCACTTTGGGAATCAGTGTACAAAGGGCTATCTTCTTGTTGTTGCCCCAATTCCTCTAGAAAATGTTGTAACCAAATCATCTCCTTGCTAGCTTCTGTGACAATAACATACTTAGCTTCAGTGGTTGAAAGCACAACAACCTTTTGCAATCTTGAAATCTGACTGACTGTAGTACCTCCTACAGTAAAAATATACCTTGTAGTACTCCTGCTATCAATAACACTCACCAGATCAGAGTCAACATATCCTTTTAGAGCAGAATTTGTTCCTCCAAAACATAGTTTCTTTGAAGTAGTACCTCTCAAAGATCGGAGAACCCATTTTACAACATTCCAATGTTCCATTCCTAGATTGCTCATATACCTGCTTACAACTCCCACTGCATGTGCAATATCTAGCCTTGTGCATACCATTGCATACATCAAGCTGCTAACTGCTGATGCATATGGTATCTTAGACATTTTTTCTTCCTCCTCTTGTGTCTTTGGACACATCTCCTTAGTCAACTTAAAATGACTAGGCAAAGGTGTACTAACTGCTTTTGCATTCTACATGTTAAACCTTTTCAACACCTTCTCTACATACTCACTTTGGGACAAAAATAATTTTCTATTTTTCCTGTCCCGTGTGATCATCATACCAAGGATTTGTTTTACTACACCCAAATCCTTCATAGCAAATGAATGTGCTAATTTCTATTTAAGTTCATTAATATGCTGCATGTTAGACCCAGGAACAAGCATGTCATCAACATAAAGCAATAGGATAATATAGATACCATTACCCAATTTCTTGAAATAAACATAATAATCAGAATGACATCTTTTGTAACCTTGTTCAGCCATAAAATAATCAAATTTCAAATACCATTGCCAAGGTGCTTACTTCAGGCCATACAAACTCTTCTTTAACCTACACACAAAATCCTCCTTACCCTTGACCTCATATCCTTGTGGTTGCTGCATGTATATTTCCTCTTCCAAATCCCCATGGAGAAATGTTGTTTTCACATCTAACTGTTCAAGATGCAAGTCTTCCGCAGCCATAAGACTTAGAATAGTTCTAATAGAAGTCATCTTTACAACTAGAGAAAATATTTCATCAAAATCTATACATTTTTTTTGTGCGAAACCTTTTACCATGAGTCTGGCCTTATATATTTTCTTGCCTCCATCTTCTTCCTTCAACTTGTAAATCCATTTATTTGGCAATGCTCTTTTACCTGCAGGCAATTGAATTAAGTCCCAAGTCTAATTCTGCAGCAAGGAATCCATTTCCTCTTTCATGCCTAGCTCCCACTGCTTTTTGGTATCTACCTACATTGCTTCTTCATAACTTTCAGGTTCACTAGAATCAGTTAATAATATAGAATATAATGATGGAGAAAATATTTTTGGAGGTCTAGTTATCCTTGTAGAATGTCTAACACTTGCAGGAGTATGTGGGATAACTTATTGTTGCTGAGCATTAGGTACCACTGACATTTTATTTTCTAGAATCTCATCTAGCACCACATATTCCTTTTTGGCCTGTTCATGCTTCTTTTCCTGCAGCTGATCCTTATACATGACCTTCTCATTGAATATAACATCTCTGCTCCTAATGATTTTATGATTTTCATAATCCCATAACCGATAACCAAATTAATCTACTCCATATCCAATGAAGGTACATTTTTTAGACTTAGCCTCAAGCTTGGTTCTATTTTCAATATCAACATGGACAAAGGCTTCACAACCAAAGGTTTTGAGAAATGAATAGTTTACCTTTTTAATCATCCATGCCTCCTCTAGAATGCTACCATCCAAAGGATTTGAAGGTCCCCTATTTATTAAATAAACATCGGTGTGTATAGCATCTACCCCAAAGTGTAAGGGTAGTCTAACATGCAATGTCATGCTCCTTGCACGCTCCATAATGGTCCTATTCATCCTCTCAGAGACACCATTTTCTTGTGGGGTTCCAGGAACCATTTTCTGCCTACGGATTCCATTATATGAATAGTAATTCTCAAATTCTCTGCTGCAATACTCACTTCCATTATCAGATCTGAGACACTTCAACTTTTTTCTTGTCTCATTCTCAACCAAAGCTTTCCACTTTTTAAAAGTTTCAAATACTTCTGATTTTTGTTTTAGGAAATACACCCATGTTTTCCTAGTTGCATCATTAATAAAAGTAACATAATAGCAAGAGCCACCAAGAGAAGATACCTGAGCTAGTCTCCATACGTCTAAATGCACAAGCTCTAATTTCTCACTCTTCTTCTCTTTCCCAACTTTGAGAAATCAGACTCTTTTTTGTTTTCCATAAATACAATTTTCACAAAACTCCAAGTCAATCTTCTTCAGAACTGGTAGCAACTTTCTTGAGTGAAGGATCTTCATCCCTTTCTCACTCGTGCCCAAGTCTATGGTGCCACAATTCTATTTCTGTCCCTGTAGCAAGTGATATAACTATTTCAGTGGCAATTGTTTCTGTAGCAGCTAAGGTAGAATAAGTATTACCAGTACACAAATACACTGTGCCTATGTTTTCACCTTTAGCTACTACTAATGCACCTTTAGTGACCTTCTAGACTTTGTCTGAAAAGGTAACTATACAGCCTTCACTACCCAATTGTCCTACAGAGATTAAATTCCTTCTCAAATTTGGAACATGCCTTACCTCTTGTAGCAACCATTCATTTCCATTATGTAACTTGATTTTTATCTTTCCTTTTCCAACAATCTGATAGGGTTCATCATCACCCAAATATACCTATTCAAAATCACCTTGAACATAATCTACAAAATATTTCCTATGGGGTGTGGCATGAAATGAAGCCCCTGAATCTATTACCTAGGAATCATTAGCATTATCTAAACAAAAAATTAAAGCATCTTGTAATTTATTACTTGCAACATTAGCTTCCTTATTGTCATCATGTTGTTCGTCTCCTTGTTTGCCCTTTCGAGACCAACAATCCTTCTTCAAGTGTCCTGGCTTTCCATAGTGCTAGCAATCCATTCTTCCTCTGGATTTAGATCTGCCTTTCTTTGACTTTCCTTGTGACTTCCCATGATTTGGAGGACCTTTTCCTCTTTCCTTTGTTCTTCTCCCATTCTCTACAGTCAAAGCATTACCAGATGTTGAAGTCTCACCTGTGCTTTTCCATCGCATTTGCTTGCTAAGGATAACACCAACAACATCATCAAATTTCAAAGTATTTGAATAAGAGACAGAGTTACCTACAACCATTACTAAGCTATTCTATCTTTCTAGAAAAGAACATAAAACCAAGAGTGCCCTTACCTCTTCATCAAATTTCACTTTTACAAAAGTTAATTGGCTAGTAATCGTATTAAACTTATTTAAATGATCTGACACAGATCCACCTTCAATCATTTTCAGATTAAACAAATGCTTCATGAGAAATACCTTATTAGAGGCTGAGGGTTTTTCATACAATTTAGCCAAAGCTTTCATCAGACCATCTATTTTTATCGCTCCTATTATATTGAATGCCACAAATGGTGCCAGACACAACTGACTAGTTCCTAGTGCCTTTATGTCCAGAAGATCCCAATCCTCATCAATCATTGCTACCAGTTTCTTGGCTTTTCCTTCCAAAGGCCCCCATAAATCCTTCTAATAGAGATAATCCTCCATATACATCTTCCATAATTGATAGTTCTGCCCATTCAATTTATCTACCTTCAATTTACCCTCATCTGCCATTGCTCCCACTTAACCGTGAGACTCCCACTCAACCATGAGACCTTCCTACAGATGATAATCAAACACAACCCACTCTGATACCAGTTGTTAGGGTTCAGGCAGATCAAAGCAATAAACACTAACAATTATATGCAGATTAAATAACCCAAATATAACAATGATGAATAGCACAAAAGAGATCAACACATAAATTTAACGTGGTTCACCCAATATGGGTTACATCCACAGAAACTTAGCCATCCAATGATTTTATTATCCAGTGCAAAATAGATTACAATCTCGTGAATACATTGCCGTAACATACATCCCAACCGCTTATAACAAGCTTTTTGGAAGCTTCTAGAATTAGGGTTTTGCAATGTCATTTTTCTTTTGTCGATTAATAAAAAATTAACTTGTGTACAGAACCACGACGAGGATACATAACTTATGTATAGTACTTGCATGATTAGTCACCACATACCAACAAGATGATTTTGAAATTGAACATGAGGGTGTAGTTATGAAATTGTTCATGAGTCTCTGGCTGATAAAGCCAGGGAATGGTATAGGAATTTGCCTGATTTGAGTATTGCCTCATGGGATGAATTTAAGAGGGTTTTCAGAGAACAATATGGAGATAAGACTAATCCAAGGTTTATTATAAATGAGTTCACTAGTATAACCAAAGGATCAAATGAATCGGTAAATGAATTTAATGTAAGGTTCACTAGAATCTTGACTATGGCTCCACATCATATGAGACCAAATGAGCCTATGTGTATGGTTTTGTACATGAATGCTTTTGATGCAAAAATGGGATATGAATTAAGGGATAAAATTCTAGTTAGCCTAAGAGATGCTTTTAGAATTGCAACAAATATTGAAAATAACAAAAAGGCATCTGGAAATTGGGGTAGGAGAGATGAAGCTAAAATTTTACAGAACCCAATAGTAAGATCCAACAAAATGTGCCCTCCAAATCTGAAGACAAGTTGGATCAGGTGACGAATGCTTTAAAAGATCTTAGCTCTAAAGTAGCTAGAGCAGAAAAAAGACTGGGAGTTGATAGGCAAGGCTACCAGAAGCAGGAAAAGAGACCTCAGTTGCATGACATGCCATATAATACTAATTGGCACAATGGAAAGCCTATTCTAAATAACAGTAACAATTAGAGGAATCAACATAATAGAGACCCACTAGATCTACTAAGAAAAAACATTAATATTGTAGAAGACATTCCTTGGTGTATAGTTTATCAGATGCCTCATTCACCATTGCAGTGTATGGTTCCTAAGTCTTTCCAAGCTGGTGATAGTAATTGTAATGAATGTAGTGAACCACATTATAATGAGGATGAGAGTATCAATATGTTGTTTCCTAGTGGAGACTACTCTTCTTCAGATGAACATGATGCCAAATTAGATGTCATTGAAAGAAGATACCAGAAGGAACAAGTTTGCCAGCAAGTCTTTGCAGATAATGAAAATGAAGACCATTATATATATGGACTTGATTCCCAAGTTCCTAATATTCATTTGAGGAGGCCTTCTAAAAAGGAAATTAGAGCTCTTACAATTGCTGTAGTTGCCCAGGTAAAAGGTAACTACAATCTTAGGAGTAAGGTTCAAACTAGTGATTCTGGGAAACCAGGAAGCCTGTTCATAAAGTAATTTCAGAATAATGCCAAGACTTCAACCTCAGAGACTCCTAAAAGGTAGTATAACAATGATAATAAGGAATCCAAGGACAGACAAACTAAAAACACCAAGAAACTAGGAGGTGCTAAAGTGGTTCAAACTGATGACAAAGGTAAGGGTCATAACATATTATGTATGAATCAAAGTGTCACTCATGTGTAGAATTCCATTTCATTTGATATGACCCAAGCACTGTCTCAGATGAAGGTTTCTGTACCATTGCCTTAAATGTGGAAGATTGAAGAGCATAGAAGTAAAGCATTAGCTTTAATCTTTGGTGTTACTAAGCAGACATGTCAAGATGATAAGCATCAGAAAATAAGACAACTAAATGATGTGACATAAGAAGAAAATCTAAAAGTATATCTGGGAGCCACTCTCACAAATGTCCATCTCAAATAGAGCCCTTTTATGTTTCTCTGATCATAAATGGTAAGAAGATTAAGAACTACATGCTTGATTCAGGTGCATCTACTAACATCATACCTTTGGCCATTATGAAAGATATAGGGTTCAAGATAGATAAGACATGTGGTAAATGCTTTGCTATGGATAACCGAGAGGTACCTATTATTGGAATTATCAAGAATGTTGACTTCATGCTTGCACCTTATCCTGATGAAGGGGGTAAATCACAAAACACACAATAACATATATTGAACACAACAAATAGAACTTTCTTTTATTGAACTGGGCAACTCATTACATTACAGAAGTTCAATTACAATTAGAGGATGAATCCTCTACTGGCTGCAACACATTACAGCTTTCCCAACCTCAAGACTCTTGAATCTTCAGCCTTTTGTAACCCCAAAATCAGCTAGGATTTCTATTTTCCCACCTATTCTTGACTCTACACTGGCCCCCTTCCTCTACTACTGCCCAGGGTTCCCAAAATAGTCATAAATAGCACTTTTTGGTGGCTTCCAGCTAAATTTCAAATTTTGCAACTCCCTCCAAAAGTAGGTCAACTTCCGGGAAGCATAACTTTTGATCCGGGTGTCTGATTGACGAACCATTTTAAGTGCCAGAAAGCTCGCGATGTGAACTATCACGCTAGAAATTCACAAATGGATTTCCATCAACTTTTCAGGACGTTATGGAAAGTTTTAGTGCCTCATATCTTATTCCAGAAATTTTCAGGGGCTTTTCGAAAAATAAAAACTTTAATATCTTTCAGCTAACAAATGATCTTTGCCTGATTCCTTTGCCAAAGGTATTATATTTCCATTATGTAACTTTTTGGAAGTTTTTACTTCATTACATGCCCAAATGCAAACTTTCTAAAAATAGCAGGTACACTTTCCTAATTAGGCAGGTCGCTATTTTTAGCAGTTTTGGAAAAACTGAAAATCCTACATTATTATTCTAGATATTATGGAACCAAAAATACTAATTATGGAAAGAAATGAAAACAACTACAATGATTTTGAATTAACTTCTTTTTGGGTGATGCAAGATTGCCCTTACACCACTGGATGCTCCTGCATCATATCCTAAGAAGCGGTATACAATAAATGTCACAGTGGTAGACATTGAACCTAAGTATGGTATGTTGTTGTCCAAGAGATGGGCCGCACTAGTTGGAGGTAGTATGTAGTTAGATTTATCTTATGTCATGATTGCCATGAATGGAAAGGAGGTCAGGCTAGAAAGGGAGAAGAGGGTGCCACACATAGTTGAAGAGGATGAGCCTGCTGGTTAGGTATGCTTTGTTGATGTTGATTGTGATAATTTCTAGCTAGTGTCACCTAATCCTGATGTCAGTATTAAAAGCCCATTGATCATGAGGTAGAAAAGTCACTCGGGGTGAGAATGAGATATGGCCCATGTATATTGATAGTGCTTGTTCAAAAGAAGGATCATGTACATGAGTAGTTTTTGTTGCTCCTAGAGGTAAGATTTTTAAATTTTCATTCCTATTGAAGTTTGAGTGCACCAATAATATTGCAAAATATGAAGCACTCTTGCTTGGGTTAAATATAACAGTGAAACATGGGATTAAAATACTCAAGGTTCTAGGTGATTTAGAGCTCATTGTTTCAAAAATTAGAAATAAATATGCATCAAAAAATAAAAGGCTAAAATAATATAAACATGTGGTTTGGGATACCGTAGAGATGTTTGATGCATTTTCTTTTAATTGGATTGAGAGGTCAAGGAATGTCATGGCAAAATTTTTAGCAAATGTTTCAATCAAACCAGATGATATCACCTTGGCTGATGTTGCATATGTGGAAATAAAGGTGAGACCTACTGTCCCTGATAAAATTTCTAGTTGGTAGGTGTTTAATAATGATAAAGATTTGATCAAATTTCTGTATTGCATAGATGAGTATGAAAATCAGGCAATAGACTTTTAGAATTTTGTAGAAGTTGTTGATGGAAAGGAGATGCTATTTAGTAACGAGGTCATACAACTTAAGAAAAATAAGATCCCAAGAGGATTGGTTTCTTTAGAGAGGGCCTTTGATAATAGTGATCAATTTGTTACCAAGACCATCCCAACTAATAAGCAAGATTTGGAAGCGTTAAATTTGGCAACAAATAGTGCTCCAAAGAAGGTGTACATTAGTAAGCAATTGTCCCTTCACATTAGAACAATGTTGATCACTTTGTTGAGGAAGTATAAGCATGTTTTTGCATGGTCCTATGATGATCTGAAATCTTATAGAGAGGACCTATTTCAACATGAGATTCCATTGAAACCAGATGCTAAACCATTTAGGCAGAAATAGAGGCCTCTCAATCCAACCTTAGCTCTAAAAATGCAAGAAGAATTAATTAAGCTAAGGGATGGAGGGATTATCAAACCTATTAGACATTCCACTTGGGTCTTAAATTTGGTTCCTGTTAGGAAGAAGAATAGAGACATTAGGCTTTGTTGTGACTTTAGAAAACTGAATGTGTCATCTTTGAAGGATAACTACCCTCTGCCAAATATGGAGGCTATGTTGCAAAAGGTTAGATGTTGTGAGCTCTTGTCCATGATGGATGGATTTTTAGGATATAATCAAGTAAAGGTGAAAGAATCTGAATAGTAAAAGACTACTTTTACCGCACCATGGAGAACATATGTATATGTGAGAATGCCATTTGGATTGACAAATGCATGTGCTACATTTTAGAGAGCAATGGATGTTACATTTTCTGGTCTCATAAATTCCATATTATTTATCTATTAGGATGATCTCATGACACACTCTAAGAAAGCAGAGGATCATTGTATGCACTTAAAAAAAATTTCATCAGAGCATTAGAGTATAGTATTTCTTTGAACCCCAAGAAATGTGTATTTGGAGTTATTGAAGGTAAATTGTTGGGGTACATTGTGTCCAAAAATAGGGTGAGAATTGATCTTGAAAGAGTGGCAGCCATTGACAAAATCCCAATGCCTAAGAGAGTTAAGGGTATCCAATCATTCTTTGGGAAAATAAAATTTGTAAGAAGATTTGTTACTAAATTTGCAGACATAACTAAGCCCATATCAAAGATGATGAAGAAAGGTGTAATAATAACTTGGGGAGATGAAGTAGTCCTAGCATTTCAAAACATAAAAGGAAGCTATCAAATCAGCCCCTGTATTAAAATCTCCTAATTTTTTAAAAAATTTTCAGCTATTCTCTTTTGTATCTTTTCATACAATTGCTACAGTCTTGTTGCAAAAGAATGACGAAGGGTATGAACAACTTGATATATTTTTTCAATAAATCATTGCAAGTTGCAGAACTTAAATATGACATAATAAAAAAACAACTATATTCCCTGGTTAGAGCAATAAAGAACTTTAAGCCCTATTTGGTGGGTGGACATGTCATAGCTTATGCCCCTCACTCTGCAATAAAAGATATTTTCACACAATAGGAAGTAACAGGTAGATGTTGTAGATGGATTAATAAAATACTAGAATTCAACATTGATATCCAGATTACCAAATTGGTGAGAGGACAAGGTTTGGCGAAACTAATGACTGAATCAAATTTTGAGGCCTGCCAAGTTATTGTGGTTGACGATGATAAAAATATATTAAGAAGGATGTGCAAAACTCAAAGTGGTATAACAAGATTGTCTAATATTTGCAGGATATGACATGTCCAACTCACCTAAATGACAAATAGAAGAGAACATTGAAGATGCAAGCACTGAAATATGTCATATTGTAGGGAGAATTATATTGGAAAAATCCTGAAGGTGTTCTGCTCAAATGTGTGAATGAAGATCAAGCTACTAAAATTCTGGCTGAAATGCATAGTGGAGTCTGTGGAGGACATTATATGGATAAGACTATTGCACATAAGATCTTAAGGTCAGGCTATTGGTGGCCTACATTTTTTCTTATGTTTATAGAATGGTAAGGAAGTGTGAATCTTGCCAGTGATTTTTAGGAAAAATGAAGTATGTAGGTGCCTTGCCACTTAGGACTATCACAGTTGAAACACCTTTCCAACAATGGGGTATTGACTTCAATGGTGAGATACCATAAAAATTAAGTGGTGGACATAGTTGGATATTAGTTTCCATAGATTATTTTATGAAGTGGATTGAAGAAATTCTAACCAAGAGGGCTACAAGTAGGGTAGTTGCAGACTTTGTTTTGGATCACATAATAACTAGATTTGGAGTTCCTGTGAAGTTAATCATATACAATGCAATCTATTTCAGGTCAGATGAATTTGTGAACTTCTACAATAGTTATGACATTAGCTTGTCATATTCATCGCCATATCACCCATAGGGTAATGGCCAAGCTGAATCTAGCAACAAGAGCTTGATGAAGATAATTCAAAGGACAATTGGGAAGAATAAGAAAGCATGAGATTCCAAGCTTAAATTAGTAGTGTGGGCTGATAGGGTAACTATCAAGAAGGTAACATACAATTCCCCTTTTGAGTTAGTATATGGACCAGAAGAAAGAATGCATGTAAATAACCTCTTGCCAATATATAAGTTATTCAGGAGAATGATGATGAGTTGCAAGATGCAATGTTAGAAAGGGTTAACCAATTGATTTCATTGGATGAAACCAGAAGAGAAGCACATAACACTAATTTCAAGAAGCAACAATAGGTGAAATATTTGTTTGACAAAAGGGCCTCAGAAAGGAAGTTTTAGGTCGCTGACATGTCCTCATGTGGAATGCTAGATATCAAGATAAGGGTAAACATAACAAGTTTGATCTTCTTTGGACAAGCCCTTACCTGATCATTAATATACACGGAGAGGATTCCTATTTTTTGCAGAATCTTGATGGTGAATTTTAGGAATTGCCAGTGCATGGATAATTTTTGAAACCCTTCTTTTCTTGAAAGGAGGATTTATTCCATGCACACTATACATAGTTAGTTAGGTTGTTCATTCCCTATTTTCTTTTTTTGTCATCTATTTTAGTTTTTTGGGTTTTGTGTCCTGTCTGGTCTACACCTAGAGTTCTGTGATTCTCGCCATGACTACAAGGACCATGCATCCCCAACCAGAGCCACTGATGGAACCCCTGTGTGATTTCCTTGTCCTATGGAGTCAAAACCTTTGAAAATAGCTAAGTCTGAGAATAGCTTGCTTAAACCCTAAACCCTTAGTTTGTTTCATGTATGATTGCATTCTATTCTTGAGTTGACTTGCTATTAGCAATCACCCCAAGCCTAAGTTATGATCTTATGTCTTGTTTCCCATTCAAAACTGACCCCTCAAACCTAGTTACTGGCTAGTCCAAAGTGCATAATGTTTCCTAAGTCCAAGTTAAAGGTTCTTAAGATCACATTAACAGTTATCACGACATCGCGAGCTTTGGATCCATCAAATCCATCAAAGCTGCGCTAGCTATAGATTTTCAAATAGAGGAGCCCAAGGCTTCGCTCATTGAACCTTATGCCATGCTCACTCCTTAGTGGATCACATGGGTGTGTAACTGGGAGATACCAAGGAATATGCTTTGCGATGCCGCGACAGAGAGACACATGTCATGTGGGTCCCATCTAGTTTAGATACACTGAAGCTAGCACTTAGTGCGCTAGCGTGAGGTAGTAGTGTGGGTCCCTCCTAGGCCTGCGTTGCTACACTGAGCCACCATATGGATCCATAGTGGAAGATTTTTATTGAGCTAGCTAATTCTCATTGGTTTGCACCATCTGGAGCATATGAAGTGACATTTAGTGATAGAAGTTTCAAATCAAGACTATCAATTCTCCCACAAGTTGATTGAGTTCAATGGTATATATTCAAACATGAAGAAGGGCTAGTCTTAGCTTACACACCAATGCACAATTGCATTAATGGCAATTTGATAGAAAATTGGCCAGAATCATGCCTAGTTTGTGAAGTAAATGCATAAAATCAATTATTTTCCATCAATTGAGTTATTGGTCACTAGAATTTTTGCAGAAATTGAGTAGCTCAAGGCAACAATTGAAGAACTAGGATTTTTTCCTACAACTAACAAGTAAGTGTGATTCTACTTTCCTATTGATCCATTTTCTTGTAAATTTTATGAATTCCATTCTGAAACTGGTTATAGAGGTCGAATATATAAAAATAGTAGGGTGTATTATTCAATTATCTCTATTTCAAGTAAACCCTAGCTTGTAGTAAACCCTGTGAAAAGAATGGCAGGCACTTCAGAGAAAAAAGGGCTTGGAGCAAGATTTATTCACTCAGTGTCTGAGTTCCTCAAAATGAGCCCTTCCGAGAAAGAATAAAGATGAAAAATTTGTGGATGAATTTGGAGAAGCCGTGTGTGTCCCTGTGCCAGGGTGGTATTTGCTTCTATATTGGTATAGAAAGAGGAGTGCTAGGTCACTGCTATGTAATCCATGGAATTTGGATTTGGGCAAAATTGTGGTCCCAAATATATTTGTTGATGTAGAACTAGTCTAGCTTGTTTCTCGCAGAAATGATGCCGACATAAGAAGGGTGTTGGCAATTAATGGGAGTACTATGGTCTCTTTCACTAAGCCCTACATTGCTAAAGTCTTTGGTCTCAACCTAGCTACAAACAAAGCCATTGATATTGATAAATTTAAGAGATCATATGAGATACATAGAGCCTCATATCGGTCTGTCAAAATACCTAGACATAGACTCAGGACTCCTGGTGGCACAGGATTGGAAGTTTTTGAAAAGGAGCCTCTTAGTATAAAGAATTTTGTAGATTATTTAAACAAGACTTACTAGTCATTGTGTCAGGATTTGGGAGAGGATGTAGGTGAAAACATTCTTGTGCACTTGATGTATATGGCCATAAACATCCAAGACAACATTGTAAACGTAGAATTTGATTTTGCTTCCTACATGGTGGATGAAATGCACAAACATATGTGGCTTTGAAGAATGGTTAGAAGCATGAGTTCAAGTGGTATTCTCATTTGTGCCACATGCTCTTATATTTTGGTAGGAATCAATGGAGTCAGACATTAAGAGTGCAACAATTTGATGAAAAAGGACAACCCTTGTCAGTACAATGCTAGACATATCTATGGGACAGAGATGATCCTGATTCAGACTTCATAATTTTTGAGGAATTTTTTGTAAGGAAATTGATGGCATGCATGGGTGAACACATAGACAGGATACCCTCAAAAATAAGGGATTTCCTCAGACCTGAAAAAGAAACTCCTGCAGTTGGAATAAAACATAATTGGGGGGATTGGTTCCTAAACAAATATTCAATATATATCAAAGTGTATGGTTTCAAAATAAGGCCACATTTATTTCCTATCTATGTACCCAAAAGAATAGCTTATTTGGAAATTGTTTGGCAGTTAAATGAGGTGGAAAAATTACATCTCAAGGGTCAAAAGAAGGGTTCCCTTTTCACTACTGCCCTAAAGTGGTCAGATTATCAAGTGATGAATAAAGAAGGTCTAGATCAGATATATCCAATGCTCAACATTTACAGGTTGAAATATGCTACAATTAGAGAGCAATTTGATCTAGAGGGATTTGTCAATTAATTGATATTGAGTGTGAAAAAGTTAGCTTTTCCACAGAAGCTAGATTTTGTTGAGGATGTTACAAGGAATTCTGCAACATTTGTAGAGATTGAAAAGACAAAAGAGAAATGGAGCAGAATCATCTCTACAGAAAAAAAGGACCCCAAATTTCTTGGTTTTTGTTTTGAAGAAAAGAATTTGATTACAAGGATTGCAAAACTCTTGCAGAATGTAGAGGAATTTATGGTTCCTGTTGAAGAAAGGCCTCCTAATGTGGAATGGACTTTAGGTGTAAGAATAAAACCCTACATCAGGCCAAGAAATGAGTTAAGAAGTGAGGATATACAAGAAGAAGATCTACCAAACATTGACGAGGTAGATAGTCAACAAGCCAAAAGTCAAAAGATTGTCGAGGATAGGGTAGCTCCTCAAAATAAAGGAAAATCACCTATGAAGATTGTAGAGAATTAAGAGACTTTAGATGATGTGAGAGCTACTAAAACATTGGCATGGATGATTTTTCCTCTTGTGCCTTTCAATAGAAGCCTTGATTATTTTAAAGTTGCCAATGATGAAACAGGAGATGTGAAAGCACTAGCTTGCAAATAGTTTTTTTTCTAATGATGAATTCATCAAGACACATGAGTTCAAAGATTTAGTTTTGCGAATAAAACAAGCTGCATACCACCAAATGCTTGAGGAAGAGAGAAAAAAATGAATCCTTTGGATGATAGTGACTTGGCTAGGATAATCTTGTTTGAGTTTGATTTCAGGTTTGATGACATTACCCCTGAATTAGGAAGACAGATGATCATGGAAAGTGATGTGTTGTTACTACCTAATTGGAGTATGGTGGATGCTTTGGCATTCAAAACCATTAGAAGGAAAGAGGAAGTTGTTTTCTCCACTAAAGAGGAAGTAGGAAAGGCTTTTGGTTCTAGCTTCAGCTTATCTCATGAGACATTGGCCATACAGACTCTGGAATGAGGAACAAACAAACTAGATGTGGTGTAGAGCCTTGACCAATTGACATAAAATTTTATTGTAAAAAGAGTAGCTGATACCCCAGCACCTGATATAACAACTTTAGCAGTGGACACAACGATGTTCAGCCAAGCTACAATGATGAAATTGTAGAAAGATTATAATGAACTTCAACAAAGGTATGCATATAATTTGGCCAGGTTGAGAGTTTTGGAGGATAAGGAATTGACATCTTGTAGTGCTCCAGTGCTTATCATTTCAAGTCCATCAGGGGAGTCTTTTTAATCAGATAAGGGTACTTTACTTTTAGAGATTATAGAGTTGAAAAGTACTATAGATTTGTTAAAAGGAGATAGGCTGCAAGTATATAGTGAAATTATTTCTAAAATAGTTAACTATCGGTTAACTAAGACTAGTAGAAATGTGGATGATGCTTATAAGGGAATTGTAGATTTGAATCAAGTTTTGGTTAAGCATGAAAATAATTCTCTTAGTCTACAGGAGATTATGAATAAATGGTTGCCAAGAAAAGTTATCATTGGACAAATGATCAAAACATCAAGGTTTGACCTAGAAAAACCTGTTGGGTTGCAAGGCACATCAAAAATCATGAATATATTGCATGATGTGGCCTCCTATATGATAAAATTTTATAAATAGTTGAAAGAAAAGGCAACATCTATTGATCTAGTGAGACTAAAAATGCTGTCTCATTTCAAGGACAGTCAGGGTCAGCCCAAAGCATTGGACCAATGGAAGGATGAGTTCAACACCGTGGGGTCTAGGGTTGTTTCTCAAGTTTGCATTCATGGTGAGCTAAGGACAAATGTTTTGAGTTCAATGTTGGATGAATTCTTGTCATTGGAGAAGTTGTGTGATCATATCAATAGGGAGTCAAAAGCTATCCTGGATGCTCAGTATACAACTCATAATGATAAAGTCACCAAGGTGTTGGAATTCCAATGGCCAGAAGATAAAGAATTTGGAGCATGGGTCAAGAAGTATGAGGTTGAGTGATCTTTGAAATGGTCATCAGTTTCCCAAGGATGACTCATTTTGGTAGCTTCTAGGTGATACTACATTTTTGGCTCTCCTAACTAAATCAAATGTTTACATTGGAGGATTTTGTCAGCTCACATGTGATTGTAACTAAATTTTAATCAATTGTTGTAATGAGCATGAGCTTCAAAGCTATTTTGTATTCTAATGGTCATTTTTTTCTAAAAATAGTTAAGTCTTAGGAGCTTAGCCAACAATCTTTGTATCTCTCTAATATAAGTAGAAATTTTTGTAGTATCTAGGTGTGGATAGTAGATGATATAGATAGAGGAAAACTAAGAAAACTCTCAGAACATATTGTACAATCTTTGAGACTTTGATGCTTTTCCAATAGGAAAGGAGTACTTCTGGGTTGCAGGTTAAATATTCTATGTGAGATTACTTGTTCTTTTCATGGCAATTTTATATTCAGATTGACTTAGATGAGAAACACTAGATGTGTGTGTTGTTTGTGATTGTCTCCTTTGATATGGATGCTTTTATTTTGAATGAGGGTGCCAAGGGTTTTTGAATTCATCAATATACATTTTCTATATTGTGTGTCTGATTTGTTGCATCTATTCAAGGAATAGATAAAAATTGCTTTGAATTATGTATAGGGGGAAGTGTATTGTGTCAAAGGATTATTCAAGAAGAACCATAGATAATGCTTTTTCTTGGGTTCACTGCTGTGAGGCAGTAGTGATGTTATCACCCTCTGAATGTGAAGTTTAACTATTATAAGGAAAATACTTGCATGTGGGTTTTGACTTTGTTACCATGAATAGGCACCAATCTGAGGAAAGTTTTCAAGTCCAAGCATATCATATCATATAAGTCATAATGAGATAACTTTTTCTTTATTTTTTGTAGTATGTATTAGTAATTTCATATTCTCATTGTTTTGAAATCGATGCATATTGAGGATTTAGCTAATCTGAAGTAGGATCATTTATACCTCAATTTATTGGTGAGAACATTGTTTCTTAGTCAATATCTCATTATACTTGAGAATACCTTTCAAATATTGTTATAGGGGAATACCCCCTAGGTCTAGCAGAGCCTAAAGTGTAGAGGAGAACAAGTAATTGTCTCCTATTCGTTGGTCACTAACCTAAGAGCCCTGAGCATTAGGAATAGCTACCTTATAGGGATAATCAGATAATCAGTTGGGAACACCAACATGCTCCATTCAACGTAGTAGCCATTCCTATCAAGACATATATGAGCATCCATACACTTCAGATCACCACAAAGAAAAAGAACCAAAAGCCACACAGAAACTAGGAGAGTCAAAATCAACATCATTTGCCCCTCAAAAATTTAAAACAAACATTGAAACTCGACAAGAACAAAAAATGATAAAGCTAGGGGGAAATCATCAAACAATGAAACATGTGATTGCACAAAACTCCTCAATGAATACAAAGAGATTTTTACACCAAGTCTTCGAGTGTCCATGCAAAAACTTTCAAGTGAAGTTTAGGCCAAATTGGATAGGTCCATACATAGTTAAGGAAGACGTCAGAAATGACGCTACCTCTTGTGCATAATTGAAGGAGAAGAGTTCAACATATCAAAACATTCTAAAAGCCTATAAAATCTAAAAAAATCAAATAATTCAAAATCAGATATAAAGCATAAAATCATGGAAAATCAAAATGTTTCATTCTTCATTTTGTTCCATCATCCACTTTGTGAGTGTCACACTCTTGTTTGATTTTTGTCCTAGTAAGGAGTCTAAGGTTGCCTAGGTATAGGTTGACCCTTTGAGCCTTTGAGATCCCATAATAAATCATGTTTATCTCTTATCATTATTTCCCTATTCATGTTTCCCAATGATTCCAATTGAAGCCTAGCTCTTAGCTCTACATTGATCCTGGTCTTAACGATCCATGATTTTAATTCTAAACAAAGTTAGTCTTCAAACCTACAGTACTCAATAGAATCTTGCAAGTAGACCCCCTCACTCCTCCTTAGTAGAAGAGAAGTCTGACTAGATAGTGAAAATGTTTGGAGGCCCTCAACCCCTTATCTCTCTTGGCCAAAAACACTAGGAAGATCATAACTTTGAAGGAAGCAATCTAAAAAAAAGAGTGCAAAAAATGAGTGATAAAAAAGAAAAGAAAAATATATATGAGCAATCATTAGAAGCAACAAAGCATCTGAATATCCAAAGCATCAATAAAGTCTCAAAGCATCAAAAATATAAAAAATAAAAATAAAATGAGAGATTCAAGTGAGATACTACAAAAAAGTAGAAAAATACAAAAAAATGAAAAAGAAAGATGAAAAGAGAGTGAAAGAGAGAAGGTTTCTAATTGTGCGTACTCTTGAGTGGAGATAAATCTAAGCTTGAAGCTATAAGAGTGACAATTTATGAGAGAAAGTAAGGTAAAAAGCACACACATGCACCAGTTGAGCAATACTAGGAGTCTAGTTATCTTTAGGGCCACCTATTCTAAAGCCTTTCATTTACCCTAGGTCTATCTTGTTGGCCAAATCTTTTGATCTAAGTCTAGCGAGCACTAGAAAATTTTGTTGTTTGTTTAAGTTGGAAGCTTGTCCAAATATTTTGTCTAGATAAGGATCAACGTTCAGCCTTTAGTGAAGCCCAAAATTTAGAAGTGTTCGGTTTCCTCCCTACTCCCACTTGAGTCCCTAATCCTATCTCAAGGTTTAGTAGGTCTCCAAGTACCAAGTCAACTCACAATCCCCTAAGTAAAAAATCCTACTTAAGAGCGGTCACATTGTTTGTTCCACCTACATACATGCTATCATAGAAAAAAAATCAAAAGCAGTAAACTTGTCATAACATCATGGAATTCATAGGACTTATAACATAATATTTTTAATTTCATATTTGTGAATCAAATCTAGACATATTGTATCTCATTCATATCATAAAAGGACAAAAACAAATTACATCATCCATGTGTGATCATCATAGGTATGCATTCTCTCAAGAAAAATAAAATCTCTAGCCAACCATATGCACAAGAGGGAAAGTAAAGTACAAGATGTTGAGTAAAGCTATGTATAGATCTTTTCAAATCAGATCTTGTAACAATAAGTGTAAAACAATGTTTGAGCATAAGTCACTCCTTCAAATGGAGTCAATAGAGAAAAATTGTGCACTCACGCGTGCAAGTCTCCCCATGCAAGGGAGCAAGGGTATAAATACGGTCAATAAACACGAGTCTTTCAAGGATGTCAAGTCATCAAGATGGACCTTCATGAACTCTTTAGAAAAACCATAAAAATTAAAAAGTTGAAAAACCTAAAAAATTTGTAAAAACTCAAAAATCCCTAAAAATTCAATATGTTCTTCAAAATATGCAATAAAAGAAGAATTTGTTCTTCTCTCTAGCTTAGCATGTATTTTATTTCTGTGGTGTTCTTGCACCCTTGTTTTTCGTGCTTGCATCCTTATAGGTTACCTTGGTGAAGCAAACATAGTCAAACTTATGACACGACAGATGGTATGTTTGTTCATTGCAATTTCATTGATTATTATTTCAAATTTTGAATTGGCACTAATTTTTGCAAGTACAATTGTGGGAAATTGATGATAGGTAAGGTCTATTTTAGGAATGGTATCTACCTTTCATGTAGACTACCATCCCTGAGGGGGTAAATATGTAAGCACTAAAAATGCACATGAGCTTGCATGAGGACCCCATGATGATGAATAATCCTAATCACATACATAGAAGTATGAATAATAGAACCCTCTCAAAAATACTCTTGGTGACATGTGGTGTCTTATTTTTCCTCTATCGATTCTTCAAGTTTCTAACCATTCTTCATTTCCCCTTTGTTGATTCTTCTTTTGTTGCATTCTTTACCTTGTCTACAAGCTTAGTTTTCAAATTTTCATGCCAACTTCACCTTTTGACACCCCTTTTTGAAGA
This sequence comes from Cunninghamia lanceolata, assembly GCA_027924645.1. Lineage (NCBI taxonomy): Eukaryota > Viridiplantae > Streptophyta > Pinopsida > Cupressales > Cupressaceae > Cunninghamia > Cunninghamia lanceolata. The sequence continues at coordinate 7,394,863 of BSBN01000303.1, read as the reverse complement.
TATTTGACCCTTGGAAGCTTATAAATAGCTAAACAGACCAAACCCATGTTTCAATTTTTACTCATCTTTCTCCCTTTTAGGGTCACCCCTATTATTTGATGGTCTCCCTTGGGCGACCCGATAATCTCCATTAGGTGACCTTGCCTTTTTGCATCCTAGAGCCCAGCCCTAGCGACAAATCACCTTCTTAGCCTTCCAATAAGCATATGTAACTGTCGGTTCTCACCCAGGTGCCCTCCTTTTAGGGTCGCCCCCTATTATTTGATGGTCTCTCCCTAGAGACCTGACGATATCCCTTGGGTGACCTATCGTAGTAAAAGGGGTGACCCACTTTTCATGTGTTTTTAATAAAAATTAATAGCACCATTGTGTAGAGCTTGAAAAAATATGCAAATTCAAAAAGGCAACACCCAAAAAGGAGTATATATGTGCTCAAATGAACTCTTATAAGTTTCATATGAAACACATTATTTTTGAATGTGAATTCCTCTTCAATTTGGGCCTAAATTCATTTCCATTTTCTCATCACAAGAAAGTAAAATTAATATTTTATTTACTTTCCAAATTATCCATTATCCATGAAATTAACTCCCATAATTTCCTCCACTAATTACTCAAATTGACTACTCAATCAAATTTCAATCAAATTAGTTAACTCATCAATAAATTTAGTTAACTAATCAATCAAATGAGTTAACTATTCTATCAATCTTAGTTCACTATCCAATCAACCCAGTCCTCTGATCAATCAAGGGAGTTAACTTAATCAAGTTAGTTAACTCTCCAATCAATTTTGTAAACTCTTCAATCAAAGGAGTTAATTCTTCAATCAATTTCCCCCTCTTGTGTGCCCTTACAAACTATAAATACCCTTCACCTATCCATTATTTCTCAAGTTAGAGAATGCTCTTCCCTTCTTCACAAGCTTGTAAAGCTTCTTCACAGGTTGTTGAGTGTCTTAGTTTCTTTCTTTAGTTTTTTCAAAGATTCAAAGCTTCCATTTCATTAGTTTCATTGTTGCAAAGCTTCAAAGAATCTCCATAGGAGGAAAATTGAAGAATTTCAACCATTCATAGCTTTTAGTTTTCTCTCCATTAGAATCTTAGGTGCTCACATAGGATACATGCGCCTTTTATTTTCCATTATTTTGTTATTCAAGATTTCCAACTTTTGCATTCTATTTTTCAATAAACATTAGAAAATTTTAGAAATTAGATTACAATAGACTTCTAAGAAATAAACCAATATATCCTATATTCTATTTTAAATAAGCTAATAGTTCTTAAAAATACATTTAAATCCACCTTTAATGCTAATTTTTAAGAGAAAACAAAGATGAACTTGGATGAGACATTTCTGGTCTCATCAACATGCACACACACACACACACACACACACACACACACACACACACACACACACACACACACACACACACACACACACACACACACACACATAAGGGTCACAATGCTCTAGATTTTATTTATGTGCAATACAGACTCATTTTTTTGGGCCTTAATATTGCACCTAATTTTTTTATTAGTGATATTTCCCACTTAGAAGAGCTTACTAGATTAGATCAACTCATTTACATGTAGTTATGACATTTGAGCTAGGTTACAAAGATTTGGCTCAACTTGATAATTCTCTTGCTATAAAGGTATAAATTAGGTTTTTCATATAGAAAAATTACTTTACCTATTTTGAATAGTTTTATTTGATGTGTATGTTTTTCTTGCCTAATATTTTTTAGAACTTTTGTTTTTTATTTGTGGAGCTTGCATTATCATGATAAACAACTGCTCAAAGTGGCACTTCACATTCTTGCAGTTGCAATGATCATGTGAAACTTTAGGTGTTCAAGTTAAAGTTTTATTTAAGTACATTATTATACATATGAATCTGCATTTTAGTTTGACATATTAAATCTACACACATAGACACATAGACATAGACACAGACATGCACACACACACACATGCACATGTACATTGGTGCAGGTGCACCCCTTCAACAGGACCAATATACACAAGAGGAAGGAGAACAAGACTAACTTTAATTTAACATTTCATGTTATCTATAGCATCTTTAAATGTAACATCCAATGTTAGCATTTCCTGTTTATAATGTAATGTTAGCATTTTCTATATGAAGTTTCTGACAGCTTGGATTAAGGGGAGGTTAATCAAGGTGTCTTAGCTTTAAGAGTTTTGCTGTCTTATGCAAAACATATGTCATTTGTAATAGGTTAAGGGTTTGCACCTATAATTTTGAAAAGATCAAATCCCAGAAATAGAGGAGAATGTCAGTCCCTCGCATTGGGAAAGATAAAAAGGGGAAAACCTTTTGTAGAGGGGACGGTGGTAGTTTTTGGGGCTAGTCTTTGAATAGTCGAATGTAACTTCTGAACATTAAGAAAGAATAGGAGTTCTGCAAGTTATTTTCTTTCTAGTTTTCTGAATACTATGTAGATATCCAGTGTAGATACTCTGTGTAGAAATTCATTTTGTGTAGGGTTTGTATATAATTTAGCTTTGTGCTTTTGTGGTCGAATTAACTGAATAAATCCATTCCACTGGCAGATTTTTGGGGAAATCAGTGGAATAGACTTGTAGATTAATTCCCCATCTGGGTTTATTCATTTTAGGTATGGGAGGTTAGAATTGCAGACCCACTTCAAACAACCTCTCAGTGTCTCTCGTTGTTACAATTTCCATTGGTGTATATGTCCAGTGTATATTGATTGAGTGTTTTGCTGTTACATGATGGGAAAACACCAGTTGTGAATACCTATCACCTGTATGAAGAAATCTTTCTGTAGGTATTTTGTATTGGGCCCATCGGCGAGAGTCAGGCATCGGCAAGGAGGAATCGTGCTGGTCCGATGGAAGTGAGTCTCACTGACAACAGTATGAGTTAAGTCCGTCGGGGTGAGACAAGGTATCGGTAAAAGAAAATTGTGAAGGTTTGATAGTGAAAGTCTCACCGATGGTTCTATCATCAGTGAGAGGTAGAAGGGAGTCTATCCGAAAAGGAGTTGACGGAGAGTCCATCGGCGTAAGATAGCCCATAGGAGAACAGGAGGCAAGTCTTGCCAAAGAAACAAGTCCTACCGATGTAAACATTGGTAGGTAGCCATCGGAGTGAGTATTGCCATCGGCAGAGGGAGTGGAGGTGTCGCCGATAGTTAGTGTCTTGCCGATGGTAAGTCTATCGGTGTAATCGATAGCATCAGCAGGAGATTTAAAGAGCTCACCGACAGATAGAAGACTCACCGAAGGAGAAGGTTGAACCTTGCCATTGAACCTCAGCATTGAACCGTTTCATCGGTTCAATGGTTCACGGGTTCAACCAATTAGTTCATGGTTCAATGAAATGGTTCAAGACAAAGGTTCAATAAAGTGGTTCAAGACAACGGTTCGATGAAATGGTTCAAGGAAATGATTCAAGCGAATGGTTCAACCTAAAAGTTAAAAGTCTAGCCGAAGGAGGGAAGAGTGAAGTTTCATCAGTGTGAGGTGAAAGCGTCGGCAGGAGTTTCAAAGAATCCGCCGATAGGCAAATCCAACAAAGACTTCATTGGTGTGATCTGGGCATTGGAGTGAGTGGCATTGTGATGTGCCGATAGTCATTGTCAGCCCAAGAAGGGCATATTGGTGAGACAGTTCAAAGGTCTTGCCGATATATTCTCAATTTGCTATTTTGGAGGCCCCAAAGGGTCTTCAACCAGGTTCATTACGTTTCAACTGGACTGTACTCTGCATCAAGTGGTATTAGAGCTAGAGAAAGCTCTGGGAAAGGTAGTGTGTAAATTTCATTCCTGAAGGTATTTGTTCCATCTAGCAGTAAAAGAAGAAAGCAAAATGTCAGAAGGAAAAGCTTCAGACACTCTTCCAGCAAAAATGACCAATCTTGAATTGACAGCCTTGGTGAAGAAGCAAATAGCAGAGAGTAGAGCCGATAGAGCTCAAAATTAGGCATTGAAGGAAGAACTAGAGAAGTTGAGGGAAAGAGTGGAGAAAGGGGAAGAAAACTCTGGTAAACATGAAGATGGGGATGAAGAGGAGACCCCAGAGCAGGAAGAGCTAGTGGTTCCTGCAGACCAGAGACCCTTACTCAATGCCCTCAGGTCCATGGAAAGAAGGACCATGGATGTGAAAATAGACCTACCAGTGTTCGCAGGAAAAATGGAACCTGATTCGGTAATGGAGTGGATAGACTGCTTGAATAATTTCTTTGAGACAGAAGAGATACCAGAACACCAACGAGTGAAGATGGCTCAGTCCAAAATGAAAGGAGCTACACTGACTTGGTGGAATTTCATCCAAGATGATAGGGTGAAAGAGGGAAAGAACAGAGTTACAACATGGAAGAGAATGATGGTATTGGTGAAGGAGGCCTATGTTCCATTGGATTACAATGTCCAATTACATAAGAGAAAACATAATTTGAAGCAGAAGGAGCTAGATGTCAGCTCATACACAGAAGAATTCATGAAGTTGTGTGTAAAAACAAAGGTAAGGGAAGATGAGGAAGAGAAGGTAGCAAGATACCTCAATGGATTGAGACTTAACATCCAGGAAGACTTAAATCTGCATAATCCAGATACAGTTCAAAAGTGCTATCAGTTAGCACTCAAAGTGGAAGAAAAACTAAAGAGAAGGCATGAGCAAAATCATAGAGGTAGGGGAAGACAGCAGAGAGGAGGAAGAAGTCCTTTTAGAGGCAGAGGATTTGGATACCAGAGTGAATCCAACCAAGAGACCAGCAGAGGAGATAACAGTCAGACCCAAGGAGGAAGCTACAATCCAAGGGGAAACTTCAGGGGCAGAAGACCACCTTTTAGAGGAAGATCTCAGGGCAGAAGACCTATCAGATGTTACAATTGCAACCAAGAAGGCCATATAGCTAGTAGATGTCTAGCAAAGGCAACAAGTTCAATAGGAGAAAAGAGGATCAATCTGATCCAAGAATCTGATTGTCAGAGTGTAGCAAGCTCAAGCACTATTCAAAGTGTGAATGCTGCTAGCAGTTATGGGTATCCTAAGAATGGAGAATCTTTGATGATTAGGAGAGCAATGACCACCATGAAAGTGCTTGGAAAAGAACCTCCACAAAGGAAATCTCTCTTCAGAACTACTTGCAAGGCAGGAGGAAAGGTATGTAAAGTTCTGATTGACTCTGGATCTACTAAAAATTTTGTATCCATTGAGATGGTAGAAAAACTTAAGCTTAGGAGACTGCCATATCCTTTCCCTTATAAAATTTCATGGCTTACTCAAGGACAGCAAACAGTTGTAGAAGAACAGGCTTGGGTAGAATTTCAAATTGGCCCATACAAGGATAAGTTATTGTTTGACATTGCCAAGATGGATGCTTGCCATCTCTTGTTTGGAAGACCATGGTAGTATGATTTAAAAGCATACCATGATGGAGTTAGGAACACCTATTCCATCACCAAGAATGGTAAGGTGATAGAATTGATACCATTAATGGAGACAGAGGTGGAGACAAAAGGAAAAGAGGTTAAGGTGATGGTGGTAGAAGGAAGACAATTCATGAAAGAGATAAGAGAAGAAGGAGCAGATACATATGCTCTAATTCCTTGCCTAAAGGTAAACAAGGAACAACAGAAAGAAGTCAAGGGAGAAAAGAGACAAAAATTCATAGACCCAGCTGTCCAAGAGCTATTGGACAAGTACAAAGGCATTAGTTCTGATGGGATGCCAAGTTCCCTACCACCTATAAGAGACATCAGCCATTGTATAGATCTGATCCCAGGATCTACACTTCCAAACAAAGTAGCATATAAGCTCACTCCAGATTAGAATATAGAGGTAGCAAGACAAATTGAAGAGTTGTTGAAGACAGGCCTAATTGGCAAAAGTTTAAGCCCATGTGCAGTACCGGCTGTACTAGCATCAAAGAAGGAAGGCACTTGGAGACTTTGCACTGATTCAAGGGCTATCAACAAGATAACAATCAGGTACAGGTTTCCAATCCCTAGGATAGAAGATTTACTTGATTGTTTAGGAGGTGCTAAATACTTCACCAAAATAGATTTAAAGAGTGGTTATCATCAGATTAGGATTAGACCTGGTGATGAGTGGAAAACTGCATTCAAGACAAATGAGGGGTTATATGAGTGGAAGGTGATGCCTTTTGGTTTATCCAACGCTCCTAGTACCTTTATGAGATTGATGAATGAGGTCTTGAGAGAGTTCATAGGCAAATTTGTCATAGTATATCTAGATGACATCCTGATTTTCAGCAATCTGAGGGAAGAACACCTCATCCATATAGACTTGGTTCTCAAAAGGTTACATGAAGAGCAGCTAATGATAAATTTAGCAAAATGTCTGTTTCTGCAAGAAGAGATCATCTACTTGGGATTTGTTATCTCACATAACAAACTGAGAATGGATCTAGAAAAGGTAAGTGCCATATTGTCTTGGCCAACACCCAAAACTATGAATGATGTTAGAAGTTTCCATGGATTAGCAACCTTTTATAGGAAGTTTATAAAGGGATTTAGTCATATCTGTGCACCCATGCTTGACACTATAAAGGGAGGACAGAAGTGCAAGTTTACATGGACAAAGGAGGCAGATAATTCTTTTGAAACGTTGAAGAAGAAGATGGCAGAACAACCAGTTCTTGCATTTCCTGATTTCAGCAAGATTTTTCAAGTAGAATGTGATGCAAGTCATATTGCCATTGGAGCAGTACTCAGCCAAGAACGTAGGCCTATTGCATTCTTCAGTGAGAAATTAAATGATGCCAAGAGGAGATACTCATCCTATGATTTGGAGATGTATGCTCTAGTCCAGTCACTTAAGAAATGGAGGCATTACTTGATGCCTAAAGAATTCATAGTGTTCACAGATAATCAGGCCCTCAGTTTCTTAAATAGTCAAGAGAAACTAAACCATAGACACATGAAATGGGTGGAAACTTTGCAAGCTTTCACTCACACTCAAGCACAAGAAAGGAGTTAATAACAAAGTAGCAGATGCTTTGAGCAGGAGAGTTTTGACCATAAATCAGATCCAATTGGAAAGTGTTGGGATTGATTCGTTGAAGACAATGTATACAGATGATGAAGACTTTGGAGAGGTCTATAAGGTATGTACTTCTTTTGGAGACAAATATCATGTTGAGTTTTCTAAATTTCTGATCCAAGATGGATTACTTTTCAAAGGTGGACAACTCTGTATTCCCAGATGTTCTATGAGATTGAATATTATTTAGGAAAAACATTGTGGGGCTCTGTCAGGACATTTTGGTCTTGATAAAACTCTTGATCTTGTCAAAAGGCATTACTATTGGCCTAAGTTACAGTCAGATGTCAGAAAATTTGTGGAAGCATGTGTAATATGTCAGAAAGCCAAAGGAAGATCCACAAATGCAGGTTTGTATCAGCCATTACCCATTCCTTCTAGGCCATGGGAGAGCTTAAGCATGGATTTTGTACTAGGTTTGCCTAGGACAAGAAAAGGATATGATAGTGTTTTTGTGGTAGTAGATAGATTCAGTAAAATGGCACATTTCTTGCCATGTAAAACCACTTATGATGCTTCATATGTCGCTGATTTGTTTTTCAAAGAGATAGTGAGAATACATGGTTTACCATTGAACATAGTATCAGACAGAGATGTGAAGTTTGTTGGCCACTTCTGGAGAACTCTTTGGAAAAAGCTGGGAACAAATTTGTCTTTCTCATCAGCCTATCATCCTCAAACAGATGGGCAGACTAAAGTTGTTAACCATTCATTGGGTAACCTACTCAGGTGTTTAACCAGGCAGCATGGAGAGAAATGGGATAATATCCTCCCACAAGCAGAATTTTCTTACAATGACACCATCAATAGGAGTACAGGAAAGTCACCTTTTCAGATAGTGTATGGAATTCATCCCAGGGGTATTCTGGAGCTAAGAGATCTACCTGTAGGAGAGCCTATTAGTGCAGATGGTGAAGCTTTTGCTTCAGCTATTAAAGAAGTACATGATTAGGTCAAGTACCAACTCCAACAGGCTACAACGAAGTACAAAACATATGCTGACCAAAAGAAAAGAGATTTACAGTTTCAAATTGCAGATTTGGTTTGGGTAAATCTAAAGAAGGAGAGGCTCCCCAAAGGTAAGTATACCAAGCTAATGCAGAGGAAGATTGGACAGAATGCATATGAGATCCAACTTCCTCCTAATCTTGGATTGTCCACAATTTTCAATGTATGTGATTTGACTCCATACAAACCAAATGCAGATGTAGAACAGGAACCATTGTAGACAGCAGCTGATGGCATTCCGAAGCATGATCCACCAAAGTTGAACCACATCTTAGACTCATGAGTGCTCAAGAAGACTAGAAACAAAGAATACTTGGAGTATTTGGTGGCCTGGCAAGGACAACCAGATTCAGAGGCAGTTTGGATGACTGTTGACCAGATTTCAAAGCATGGTACAGACCTCCAAACTCTGATCTTAAAGGGGCTTGAGATCTCTTCTCCCAGGGAGTATGGTGCAGGTGCACCCCTTCAACAGGACCAATATACACAAGAGGAAGGAGAAGAAGACTAACTTTAATTTAACATTTCATGTTATCTATAGCATCTTTAAATGTAACATCCAATGTTAGCATTTCCTATTTATAATGTAATGTTAGGATTTTCTATATGAAGTTTCTGATAGCTTGGATTAAGGGGAGGTTAATCAAGGTGTCTTAGCTTTAAGAGTTTTGTTGTCTTATGCAAAACAGATGTCATTTGTAATAGGTTAAGGGTTTGCACCTATAATTTTGAAAAGATCAGATCCCAGAAATAGAGGAGAATGTCAGTCCCTCGCATTGGGAAAGATAAAAAGGGGAAAACCTTTTGTAGAGGGGACGGTGGTAGTTTTTGGGGCTGGTCTCTGAATAGTCGAATGTAACTTCTGAACATTAAGAAAGAATAGGAGTTCTGCAAGTTATTTTCTTTCCAGTTTTCTGAATACTGTGTAGATATCCAGTGTAGATACTCTGTGTAGAAATTCATTTTGTGTAGGGTTTGTATATAATTTAGCTTTGTGGTTTTGTGGTCGAATTAACTGGATAAATCCATTCCACTGGCAGATTTTTGGGGAAATCAGTGGAATAGACTTGTAGATTAATTCCCCATTTGGGTTTATTCATTTTAGGTATGGGAGGTTAGAATTGCAGACCCACTTCAAACAACCTCTCAGTGTCTCTCGTTGTTACAATTTCCATTGGTGTATATGTCCAGTGTATATTGATTGAGTGTTTTGCTGTTACATGATGGGAAAACACCAGTTGTGAATACTCATCACCTGTATGAAGAAATCTTTCTGTAGGTATTCTGTATTGGGCCCATCGGCGAGAGTCAGGCATCGGCAAGGAGGAATCGTGCTGGTCCGATGGAAGTGAGTCTCACCGACAACGGTATGAGTTAAGTCCGTCGGGGTGAGACAAGGTATCGGTGAAAGAAAATTGTGAAGGTTTGATAGTGAAGGTCTCACTGATGGTTCTATCATCGGTGAGAGGTAGCAGGGAGTTTGGCCGAAAAGGAGTTGACAGAGAGTCCATCGGCATAAGATAGCCCATCGGAGAATAAGAGGCAAGTCTTGCCGAAGAAACAAGTCCTACCGATGTAAACATTGGTAGGTAGCCATCGGAGTGAGTATTGCCATCGGCGGGGGGAGTGGAGGTGTCACCGATAGTTAGTGTCTTGCCAATGGTAAGTCTATCGGTGTAATTGATAGTGTCAGCAGGAGATTTAAAGAGCTCACCGACAGATAGAAGACTCGCCGAAGGAGAAGGTTGAACCTCACCGTTGAACCTCAGCATTGAACCACCGGATTGAACTGGTTCATCAGTTCAATGGTTCATGGGTTCAACCAATTAGTTCATGATTCAATGAAACGGTTCAAGACAAAGGTTCAATAAAGTGGTTCAAGACAACGGTTCGATGAAATGGTTCAAGGAAATGATTCAAGTGAATGGTTCAACCCAAAAGTTAAAAGTCTAGCCAAAGGAGGGAAGAGTGAAGGTTCATCGGTGTGAGGTGAAAGCGTCGGCAGGAGTTTCAAAGAATCCGCCGATAGGCGATGTCATGCCAATAGGCAAATCCAACGAAGACTTCATCAGTGTGATTTGGGCATCGGAGTGAGCGGCATTGTGATGTGCCGATAGTCATTGTCAGCACGAGAAGGGCATATTGGTGAGATAGTTCAAAGGTCTTGCCGATATATTCTCAATTTGCTGTTTTGGAGGCCCCAAAGGGTCTTCGACCAGGTTCATTACATTTCAACTGGACTGTACTCTAAATCATACATACACATGTAAGTGCACATGCATGCACACACATGCACATGCACACAAATGTGCACACACACACACACATGCACATGCACACGCACGTGCACACACACACATGCACACGCACATGCACATGCACACGCACATGCACACGCACACACACACATGCATGTACACGCACATGCACACACATACACAAACATACATATACATCCACACTTACATACACACACATGCGTACACACACAAGCGTCATTGTACAAGGATGTAAACACATGGTTCCTCATGGATTTTCTATTTAATCTATACATTTTATATTTTCTACATACATGTTATATATATTTGAGGTTCATTTTGTAAGCATATGTACATGTGTTGTGCATATTTGACAAATATTTACCATGGAGTATATTTGACATTTACCTTTTATATCATATCTTTGCATTTATATTTTGGAATTTGGCTATGTTCATAACTAATCTACTATAAATTATTAGTTATCTTAATTTCTTATAATTTTGGATGCTTAATTTAGTAATTTTCCTTATGGTTTTATCTAGAAGTGAACATTTGAGAAATTGATGATGATAGATAATTTTTTGATTTTATATATTTAAGTGATTTGATATGTACTTTAATATTTGGTAAAACTTATCAATTTTTAATTATCAAATAGGTACTTAATATTTTTGGATTAGATTTTCATAAACTTTAGTACAATAAAACTTACACTATAAATTTTAAATGTAATTTAATATTCAAGTGGCTGATGTAACATCCATTAACATTAAATTCTAGAATATAAATGAATTGATTTGAGGTATACATGGCCATCATTTCATAAAATTTAATTAAATTTATAAGAAACATCATTCATTGAATCTAATATAAGATCAAGTTTACCTACCATCAAGTGTAATTATATCTTCTAATAGAGGCTACTTAGGTGGGATGTATTGACAATAAAAAAAATAGATTTATATGATGAAAGGTTAGAAACCTAAACCATGTGTGCTATGATTTGATACTGTCCACCATCGATGCTCTTGATTTGTGTGTTTATCATATTTGACTAATAATACCTATCATAAATCGGCATATTTAATTTTTTAATATGTAAAAAGGTACTTAGTAATACTTGTCATTTTCTTACTTGATTGACATGATAAGATCCTTTTTAAAGTTGTTAAATTTTAATCATCCTTAATGCACTTAGTTTTGATATAAATTTGATTTAGCATTAATAAGTGTTTTTCATGTATATTTGAAATTTTTAGATTTCACATTGTGTGACCTATGTATCATGATTTATTGATATGAATAAGGATCTCACAACTATGTTCTCACATAAATAATACAAATTTTAAAATATAGAAAACTATGATAACCTCTTTTAATTAAATTTTATTATAGCTTATAAAATATACTTTAAGTCATTATTTTTCAAATAGGTGAATGCAAACATCCTTTTGAATCCAATATCTATTTGGTGTGAACACAATTAGTTTTTGCTTCAATTCTAGCCTCATAAAACATGCTCATTTGAATTCCAACTACATTTTGGAGTAATATGTGCTTATTGAATTTTATGTATGCACACTCTTCTATAATCTACAACATGCAAATGCTTGAGAAATCTATTGTGCTCTCTAACTTTGATTACACAAGAAAAAATACATGTCCTTTTTTCTATGATGAATTTCAAAGTTAGATTTGGGAATCACAGAATGGTTCTTAATCTTATGTGGTGCAATAAATTTGACATTATTTGGATTCAAAATCAAAATAGTATCAAATTTTTTAAAACTTATCAATTTAAGTAGATTAGGGTTTAATTCTATAGTTTCTAAAACATAAAATAATCAAAAAAATTGGTAGAGATAAACAATATGTTTTTTATATCAATTTTAAGTATTAATTTTAAAACATATAAAATGATAAAAAATTATACTTGATTTTTAAAACTAAATTTAATTATGAAAACATTAATAAATTATTAAATTTCATGATGCTATTTTTTCCTATCATTTTTGTACAATCTTTGACAATAAAAATAAATTACCATTCACCATGTGCTATATTTTATTAATTACCTACATGAAATTTGTTTAAATATATAGAAATTATTAAAACAATTTCCATGTTAACAAGAGATACACATGTTTTGTACATACAAAATAAAAAAATTTAAAGTTGTTATTTCTTTATAACACTTAATCAAGCTCATATAAGAAATAATATATATCAATTGATTCGACATGCATGATTACTAAATGTAATGTGATCTATAGTGATTTGAAAATTGATCCATTTTTACTCTTTCAAATTATTCTAGATAGTAGTTGGCTTGTTTGATGTTGGAGAATATGTAGGGTTGAATGAGACATTAATGTACAAACTTTGATTAATAGGAAATTAGTGGAAAATATATATTTTATTTGTCTTTGTAATGAATTCATTGTTACGTAAGTGGAAAACACCAAGTTTCCACATCAAACTCTTTTAAAGAAGCAATTTTTTTATTAGAAAAACATCATACTTGTCCTGGATGATTGAACATGTGTTTTGTCATTCTAGAAGTTGCGTATTTTGGTTTCTTCTTCTTTCTTGAGGATTTATATATACTATATTAGAGTGGTGTTATGGATTATGGGGAGTTATTTGAGATTAGTATCTCTTGTATTTGAGAGAATTTATGAGAAATTTACCTTATTTTAATGACCATCTTGTAGTAGAGGAGGCTCAAAAAACCATCATAAAATAATACCACGGGCCTAAACATGGTCTCAAAATACCATGGTAAAATTCTCATAACCCACTACATGAGGGTGGTCTCCAAAATAGAAAGTAATTCCTCTTACACATTGATGCATCATATAATATGTTAGAACATGCCATTAAATCCACTTTCCCATTCCTAGGTTCTCCATGAGTGCAATAATTCTATTGTCTTTGCCTATTTTAAGAAATATTCTCTATAACTCCCAATATTTGACTTTTTTGTAACATCCCTTATTTTCCATTATAGTAATATCTCACATAATTCAAAGAATAATAATATTTAAATAATATCACTCAACTCCTCATGGGTCTCTAAGTTACCCATTCAAAGAAATTTGGAAATCTGACATTATACATTAGGATTGCAATTTAATATCATAGTATCTTAAGATAGTAAACATTGTGCAACAATTACTCTTTTCGGTGATGCAAACAAGTAGTATGAGATTGTATTGTCATAATAAATGGTAGTGAAATAGAAAAGGGAAAGAGATATGGTGTAGTATGGGATCCATTAGCTTTCCACTTCTTAGCTAGTCATATTTTATAAAAGGGACTTAAGTGTTGATGAATTAAGTAATAAGAAGCATAACAATGTATCGGGGTCATATTCACTCCTTATACTAGTTGGTCACTATGTGGGTATGTGTTCATAATTTAGTGTTGACATGGTAATTCTATGTACAAACTTGAATATTAATGTTTTCCTTCATATCCATTGGATATTGTCATCGTGAACTAGCTTTTCAATAGTTCTATGAAATCTGTTAGAGGTGTGCATGGTGGGATCATATTTCATCATTCCACTAGCACCATAAACTTGTTACAAACTCTTTGAGGAATTGTTCATGCTAAATGATGAAAACTAACAATGAGGTATTAATTATATAAGACCATTTGTATTAAAAGTTGTTTGAAGATTTGTTTAGGACAATAGATGTTTTATTGATGGATTATAATGTTGTGCTAGATAATTGTTATGTATTGGAGGATTTTAGAAGTAACTTGTTTTCATTTATGCACTATAGAACTATTATTATTGATAAGACATGTATGAAGACTCTTTTGGGTAGTTGAGTTAATTCTTGTTATGACTATCTTCTAATGAGTGTACATGCTTATATCACTAGTAGATGTGATGACTTTTGTGACACATGTTGTTCCTTTAAGACTTCATGTATAAAAGGACTTTATTTATTACACTTGTTAAATGTTTAAGTGAATAGATAGTATGGTGCACCCACAATGATGAATATTCATTAGTTGGATTTGTATTAATAAATGAACTTGTTATGATAAGTTAGCTAAGTGTTGTAAGTTATAGTGGTAGAAGAATAGTAGGGAAAAAAATAGTAGTAACTAGGGGTGGTTATTACATTTAGTATTAGAGCATGGTTCAAACACCTGACCAATAAACCTCACTAGACTCTTGGAATGAGTAGATACTCATGTACTTACTAATTCACTATAAATATACTTATCACTTAGTATGAATATAGTAACCTTGATTTTTCTAAATAGACTTGTAATCTAATAAGAATAGTTGGATACTCCTAAGCTATAATAGCTCTAATGTAGAAAGAAATTTGGATATAAAAATATTGAGAAAGAATTAGACAACACAATGGAAGTGCAACAGATCCATAACTTGTAAGTTCTAGGTTCTAATTTTGGACCATGAGATACATTAAACTTATGGAGATATATAGAAACCTTAACCATCATGCAATCATAAATCAAAAGGAAAATAAAGAAATATAAAGTTCTTAAGATAAGTAGGTCAAGGACCAAATAATCAATTTATTAAGTAAATCAAACCATTCTCAACTGATGGAAGAAGAATATAGTATAATAAATTATAAAACCTTGGGAACAAATTAGAGGAAAACTAAAATTTGAAACACATTAAGGACAGATAATAAACCTTTGAAGAAGTTAAACTAGTAATGAATGGCAAGTTTGTACCTATAACTTTGAATACATCATGAACACCTAATGAATATGATATTATATTAGGTTCTAATGACTATGAAGATAATGCACTCATACTTCAACCATACAGTAATGGGATCGAGGTGAAAGAAGATAATATAGTTAGTAGAAATAAGTGGTTTGATTTTAAAGATAATACTAATCTTGATCTCTAGCATTTGGTCGATAAGGTTCTAGAAGGGAAAAATTAGGGTAGAATCAGTAATGAAAATTAGTACGATGAGATTTCTAAGGTTAGTCTAGAAGGATGATGCCATGATTACTGAAGATTTTGTATCTAAGTGAAGATTGTTAATGATGTCAAGGACCTCAATAAAGAAATAAAATGAATGATGTCATGAAATTCATATGTACATAAAGTAACCTAGGAACCATAGTGATACTAAATTAGTGATCTTTATTCTCCATTTAGCTAGAACATTCAATAATTAAATAAGACATATGATCTTTTCTAATGGGTAACAATATCATTCCATGTTCCAATAATATCCTCTATTATTCTTGAAATAAATTACACATTCATATTATTGTAGAACATTGAGTATGATGAAAATCCTCTAATTAGGACAAATTTATCTCCTTATGAAAATAAGTAGAAAAAATTAATAAAAAATAACTCCAAAGTAATTTTTATTGGATCCTATAACATGGATAAAAGAAGTGACCACTCTAAGAACCCAATTTACTATCTAAAAACTCAAATTGAAGATTTAATTTGAGAAGATGATTTGAATTAGAATGAAAATTTAGTGGACCAAACAAAAAACTTAATAAACACTAAGTAAGCAATATAATAATTAATCAAGATCTAGTGAACAAAACATGGTTGTGAAGAACTAAAATCCTATTACTTGGATCACTCTCCTAAATCAAATTATGGTACTTGATAGATCATACTTGGTTCTTTGTTGAGATGGATGATATCTGATGATGACTAGTCCTTGATTATACCTTATTTTATTAATTTTTGAATTTGAATCCACACATTGTTATGTGATTAGAAATATATTATAAACTTGTTTAAACTAAAAAGCTAAACTTTGCTTCAATGGATCAATGGTGACTTATAGTGTAAGCATATTTGGTGAGCACCTTGATCATAGTAATAGAACATATCAAGAAGTTTATTAGAGCACTTGACTATAGTATGTGGTCATGTGATATATAGTTCTTCATTGCTTTACAAAGATTGGCAGGTAAATTTGAGTACCATGTTGTGTAAATAATGACCCATCTTAAGAAAATCAACTCATTAATTATAGAATATATGATTGAATCAAGTTGAAATGCATTTGTAACCTATATAGTTTTTATATATAATGGGTGATCCCATAATATTGGGTTACACTTTTTGGCCAAAGTCGACATTGAAATGAACATTTTGAAAAAAATCTTCACTTTCAGACACCTATAGTTGCTAAACTATGAGGAATTTGAAGATGATGTAAACTAAGGATTTGTCACATTTTGTCTATAGATTCTAAATATATATATATTTTAGTTTTTTGGAATCAAATTGCATTTCTTTTTCCATCTCCTTGAATAACTAGTTTTTAACAGTAAACACCATTTTTAAAGAGTAACGTGTACTATGTAAAACATAAATTTTTTTCTATGAAGGATAAAATTCTAATTTTCAAACTTAGATTGTTAACTACAATATCTAGAGGATGAATTTGGTTTCATGACATTTTATTGAATATTTTTATTTTAATTAACTTTTGAAGTCAAACCAATTATAATTTAGACAGGTGTACTGTGTAAAGCATAACTTTTTTGGTATGTATCAGAATTCATTTTTTTTTGGTTGGATCAAGGATATGAATACCAAGAGGATAGATATTTTTCATAGTTTTTTTGGTAATATACTATTTTTCCACATGTGCAGAAAAAAGAGCTTGATTTTTAGTGAAAAACCTATGTTTAATTAAACTAAAAAAGTATAATAATGTAGTGCCCCTCATTTTTGTTTTGATTAGATTGATAGTTGTGTTATTGGAGTTAGATGTTATGATGTTCTGTTGATGTTAGATACATTTTCATGTGGTTATTTGATGATACTTTATTGTGTTATATGACATTGATGATGTTGCTAGTAATGATGTTTCATGCTTATGATATACTTACATATGGACTCAATTGATTATGTGGACCAATCTTGCTATGAGTATTAGGTGATTTGTTTGATGATAATTCTTATTGAGTTGACTAGTAATTGATTGTTTCATCTTGCTTGCTAAACAACCTTATGATATGCATGTTGGTGTGGGGGAAATTATAGTATTACTCATGCATGAGTACCCTACTATGCTGCAAATCCCTCTCACGATGTGTTTGGCATTATGGTACATGACATCGACTCGACCTGGTTTATCAAGTCTGATCATGTCCAACACCCAATGGAATAGTGGAATGGAGATAACAAAGGGTTCCCTGATTGGTCATTATCCTTGTAAAGGATGAGTATTTTGTTTTGTGTCTAGTCAGGAGGTCGACAGAGGTGGTTGTCAGGTTTGTTGGTATGGGGTTCCATGGTTGTAAATGTGTTTTATTTTTGTGATTAATTATTTCATTATAGTAGATAGTAAAAGTTCATTCTATTAAATAAATAGTAATAATGCTAATAAAAATAATACATAATATATTAGTAGGTGAAATTTTATTTGTGTGAATAAAATAAATTCACTCTTGTTTTGTAAATTAAGATTAATGAATTTATTTTATTGTGAGTTGTCGTAATAAATAGTTAATGTGTATTTTGAATTGTAGAAGGAATCTTGGTTTTGGGGGAAAATTAAATAAAAGATTCCATTTTCAAAGAGAGTGGAGAAAGTGGGTTTTGTGTTTAACGGAAATGGTTATTGTACATCTGGCTATTTAATTTGGCTTGAGGGGTTTTAGAAGGGGAGATTTTTTTGGGTGAAAAGAAGAGATTGTGGTTCTTGTGAAAGAGAGGATTTACCAGGCAAGAAGAGAATCAAGGGGAAAATAGCTTAATCTGGGTATGTGTTTTGTCTTGGTTCTTTGAGATTTGTTACTTTAGTTCTAGCCAATGACTGATTTTTCTCTATGATTGTTTTGATAATAAAATTGATTTGCTCTGTATGCAACTCTATCACAAACCCTTCTTAAGATTTCATTGATTTACTTGTATGTCATAATACCTGAAACTTCTGCATCATTGAAATCTCATTTTTCCATGATGATTTCCTCAACAAAACTCTTTCTTTTGAATCTTGCAACTCAAGATATGCACATTTTGACCATATCAACTATCGACTTTGTAGATCCCTGACTTAGGATGTGAGGTCGATTGTATATTGTGTCCTTATTAAGATCTTAACATTTCCAAGACTCATGCATTAATCCCATTTTGACCTATGATAGATTCTGTTTAATTATTTTAAGCATGCCATACTCTTCATGTGTTCTGTAAACCAGTATTTAACTTTGCTCTCAGCCATGCATTTAGGAAGCCACTGAGTTAGAATGATATCGCTCAAGGAAACCATCTCCTCTTGCTCAAGGGAGGATCTCTTGTGGAGTTTTCATTGATTCCCTGTTATGACTTGGTCAATAATTTATACCTGCATGCAACCATTATAAAGAATAGGTTTCGAGCAAGATAAACCCTACTCATCGTTGCTTTATGAACTAATCTTAGCCAAGACAAAACTGATCTTAATCTTTGACTTACCAGTGTAGTGTTGCCACATTTGCTCCATTTTGTTTCTTCTGATGATGATTTGAGAGTTCATGAGCCATGTGTTTGATAAGTTGAATATCTTCATGCATAATATATATTCTACCTACTTAATCGTTTGGCAACCTTTTATCATGCCATAAACTATCAGACCTTACTCAAATGCAATTTCATTCTATAACTTAATTTACTGTGCAGACAAACTGAGAGATTCAATCCAATGATAGAATAGTAAGCCTTAGTTTTGGTATCTCCATCGACCCATCAATGAAATGATGGGATGTCGTCGACCCATCTCTGAAGTAGCCTTTCATGCTTGGCGAGGGAAACAATCTTATATCATTTTTGCATTCTGTAGCATCCTGCAATCATTATATTTAGCCTTGTATTCCTTCGAGGCCACTTGCCATATGCATTTGCAAGAATGATTTTTGTATAATCTCTTAAGTGAACCGATAGGAGCAATTCGATCTCCTTGAGGTAATCTGCCAAACCAATGTGAGAACACTTTAGCCTATTTGTTGCTATCGCCACTAAATTGAGATTGTCACCACCTCTCATCCAGCAAAACATTGATTGCTGTTGATGGGCTTCGATGCTATCATTTTACAATACCTTTACCTTCACACCAATTCGATGATCAATGCAACCTGTAGCTGCATTTTGAGTTGTTTATCTACCGTCGAATGCATTCATTTTATCATGTTTTAATCTTCCTATAATAGAAATGGCCGCCTGCAATAATGGCGTAATATGGCCAAGTTATGATATAGTCATTATTAGTAGGTAATCAACCAAGTCAAAATTATAGGGATTGAGTTGATTTCATTATAGTAATTTCTATGTTGTTAGGTTAGAGTCGATATAATTAGAAATAGGTATATTTGTTAAAAGAGTTGATGTGTCATGAAATATGTAATTAAGTGTTTAAATTAGTATATCGTAATGTATACGTTTAGTGTAAATGGTTATTAATATATATTTCTTATTATTACAAACAATTTAGAAGGGCATAATTAAATGTTTACAATTATTGGTATGTTTATTGTGAAAAAACAAAACATGTCTTAGTTTAATTAAATCTTATGTAATAAAGCATTTGTAGTATAGTTTCTTATTATGGAATTTCGAAGTTAGAATATTGATTTATTGTTTGAAAATGAAAGATAGTGTTTTGAAATGTTAGTATAGCTTTTTTTCTTAAAAGAAGCTTGTTTAGATAGAATAATTGATTTATAGCTCGAATTGGATAAGGTTGTTAATTTTGAGCAATAGATATTGTAAAGTATAGTTTCTTCATTCTATGAAATTAATTTGTGTTTTGGTTAGAGTCTAGGTATCTCGTAAAGTTGTACTTTCGGGGCCTAGTATGTTATGTCATAATTCAATTTTTGTTAGTGTCCTAAATTAATGTGTTGTTAGTATAATGTGCTTCTTGACCATAAATGAGTACCTTGGCTTTCTGATGGGAAGAGTTGGGTAATGGTCATTGTTTAAAATTAGACCTTGTGGATTCAATCAGATACAAAATCAGGGGATGCTTTGTGTTGAGATGGTTCTTGTCTTGTTGTATGGGTGTTCTAGATGTAGATAGGGGGAGTGGCTCTCAATGTGGGGCTGGTGCCCTAAGTAGCTTCCTGGGTAACCCATTGAGAGTTATTAAACAAGTGATAACTTTAAAATAAACCTAGGGGAATGGGTAGTTAATCACATTAATCAAGATAAGTGGATTTCCTCTTCCATGCCTATAGTGCTAGTTTAGGCTAAGGGTGGGTTGAGAAGGTCTATGGACATCGCTTGTGTCAATCTATGGGGTTGGTGTCTAGAGAGAGAGAGACTATTAGGGTAACCATAGATGGGGGCCGACGTCTAGTGAGAGACTATTAGGGTAACCCATGTAGGACCATGCGATGACACTCCATCCTACTGCATACTAGCTCTCCCAATTCTTTTGTTTTTATGCCTCTGGATGTTTTGTTGATGATGCTAGTCATGTCTGAGTTGTGTTAACCTGAGTTAGTCTTGCATTTGTTAGCCTTTGTTTCTTGTATGTTTGGCCATGGGACCTCATTGTTATCTCCTAGCTCGGGGGGTGGACCTTAGGGTTCCACATGGTCAGGTGGATGAACTTTATTCCATTGGTTTTCTGGCATCATGGTTCATGTGTTGAGTAGACGTGCCTCTCCAGTTTCTAGTACTGTATCTGTATTTGAGGACATATATTGTATTTTATGAATCCAGATTTGTATATCAATGATGTTCATTATGTAATCTTGATGTATCGGGAAAAGAGGAGTCTTTGTAACTATGTAATTATGTATCATGAGCTCTTCTATACTTGTAAAGTTTATTGTAAAAGATGATGTATCTATCTGAGATGTAATAAAAGTTGCTAGTTGACTTTTTGTCTAATCAAGAAGAGTTATGTATATTGTAGATCATTGTTTAATTTCATTAATACAATTATGTTTCCCTAGAGATGTTAGTTTTGCTAGATAGTTAATTTGTTGTCATTAATTGATGTTATATCTTGTCATCATCACTTTTACTTGTTTAAAAAAAATTTCTGCCTTTAATTGCATAGTTGAACTTAACTCTTTAGGGTTGCATGACGGGGCATTACAAATAAAACCAAAATATTTTAAAATTATACTTGATCGAAAGCTCGTTTTGAGGACTATAATTCTCTAGCTAGGTTTGTCAAGTTGATTCCATTTTGATCCTCAACCTGAGCCTTGGAACCCAAAAATCTGCATAAAATTGTAGTTGGAGAGGGGCAAGGGCAAAATAAGGGGGTTTGAATGAACCCCTAGAGAGGGGTTAGATAATGAAAGGGGGTTTGAATGAACCCCCTATCATTAGAACCCAATAAAAATAACATTAAAAAAATAAAATAACATTAAGGGGTGTTCGCTCGAACCAATTATTTTATTAATAAAAAATTAGTTGACAAAAAGTGGGTTCGTTCCACCAGACTTCTATATTTTCCTCGTTAATACTTATAGTGTTGTGTATGCTTTGTAAATGTGGTTGCACCTATTGATAACTAAGAGGGGGGGGTGAATCAGTTATCTAAATTACTTTAACTTTCTGTTCTTCTTTAACACTAGTGCAACATCAAATTATATAAGCATACATAACCATGAAAGTAGAAATAAAATTAATACACATAACATAATGATTTTGACGTGGAAAACCCTGTTAAGAGAAAAAACCACAGGGTGACTAACCCAAGATTGTATTCTCTGTTAAAAGAATAAGGTAGTACAAAATGACACTTGCGTATTAGGGCTCACTGCTTGAGCACACTGCTCACAAGAGGCTCACTGCCTACAATAGTTTATAGAAAGAAAACCAAGTACTTGAACTGATGATGAGCATCCACATATGCTGAGGTTCAGTTCTGATTAGGCTCAATATACTGATTTGCTACACTTCATTCTTCCTCTATTTTAATGCTACTGTTCTATCACATTCTAGACTTGTAGCTGCTTTCACACTACTCTCTATTTTTCTTCACACAACATAACACACAACACACACCTTCATACCAAAATCAATCTGGTATATATATCTGCATCAATCATTTCAATCATCTTTCTAGTCGGCATCCGAAAAACTCAAGATATTTCCTAACTCTGGTCTGTCAGCTGAATCCTTGCTTACTAAGTGATGTGTATCAAGGAGATATGATGCAGAGGCATGGAGGATTCACCCAAAACTCACAAACTTTCACTATGCTTTGATGAGAGCAGCAAATAAGGTAAATTTGACATAATTTTTAGAATACAACCCAAACCCATGATCTAAAAATTGATTTGGATACCCATTATCCTATTACACAACATATCTCACATACAACATAGGTTGGTTTTGAAAGTATGCTTTAAAAATGGACTATTATAGAGATAGAGACCCTAGTAGATTACAGACCCGCCCTCACCAAAAATGGTATAACTCACTTAATTATTAATGAAAATTTCCCAAACAAAAAGAATATGAAACTAGACTCATACATCCATCTTTTCACATTGGTTTCATACCTGTACTATATCTATAAAATCTGTACCATTCCAAACAAGATGACAGTTACAGTATACAAAACTAGAAGTGTCCATCACTAAATTCATCATAACTTTCACACAACCTAATAAAAATTGATGCAACCAACGTCAAAAGAAAGAAGACTCCAAGATATTTCCAAAAAACCTAATTTTATGCCATTTGGGATTCCATACAGGGCTGTACCAGCCTCAAGAATAGAGAAAAATAGTCAAAAAATGTAGAAAATTAAACTTTTATTTCATTTCTCTTCTCTAAACTTCATCTCTCCTTCATCTCTCTGCCTCTTGCATGAAATTTCAAGGCATAAATATTGTCTTTACATCCATCATTTTTGTTCCATCACTCCACTCTCTTTTACATGCAAAAAGAAGAGGCTAAAAATAGCCAAACCACTAACACTATTCAACTTAGAAAGTACTAAACTTGAGCAAACTTAAAGCTCCACTACCAAATGACCTCTAAATACATAAGAGTGGTCTTACATAGACCTTTATTACAACAATAATTAAATAAAACTCCTCCAACATGAGAAACTACATATTAAACTCCCTATGACCCTTCATATTCCTCTTTTGTTTGCCCTTTTTGCACTTATTTTGCAATATTGACAATTTTGCAATTTTTTGCAATCATTTACAAAATAACTCTAAATCCAACTAGAACCTAATCAAATGCCTCTAATACATTTCCAATGGTCAATTCATGACCTTATTACATCATTAAAACACCAAAATCAGATTAAAACTAAAATTTGCCTCATGGAGGCTTAAAGCTAGCAAGGTGCTCCTGCATCGTACTCCCAGAGAAAACAAAATTCAAGTCCTCTTGAATGCAAGTCAACTCTTTCTTCCTAGTTCTCCAATTCTTCTAAAACATGTCCTTCAACTTTGCAACTATCCCTAGGTCCTTCTTCTTTTTTTTCTTATGCCATCTCTTATTCAGCATTCTCTCAACTTCTAGGCTCCAAAATTTCATTTCTTGTGTATATACCTCAGTAATATCATCTATGTCTTCACTAGCAACATATTCATCTGAAAAGGAAATTATTTCCTCAAGTGTTTTGGCAACATCTCCTTCACCATCATCTTCATACATTGTAGGCACTTCTTCTTGTTCTTTATAACCTGCACATACATAATCCAATGAAATATTAGAAATAAAATATTGAGACCTTGAGGTCTCCTCCTTGCTTCCTTGCACCATGCACTCTACTTCAACCTTGTCCTCCAAGGTTTTCCTTTGATGAACAACATCTTCTAATTCCTCCATCATAGTTATTAATTTCTTAGGACTTTCATAAACAAAGTAGTATTCCTTTTTATCCAAACTTGTCATCTCCTTCCAAATGATTTGATCAATCTCTTGTTGTTGCACTTCAGGGCTGCATTCAATTTGTCCTACTGCTGCAACTTCCTCTTCCATAACTATTCTCTATTTTCTTCTTTGAACTATCTTCTTAATAGGCCATGATACCTTCTTTTTGACTGTCAAGTGCCAACTCAATGCTCTTTTGAGCAACTACTCCATCTCATCTTCCATCCTTCTGCTCATCTCTTCCATAGCTTGCCTCAGTTCTCTTATCTCTTTCTCAACCTCTATTTGCCTCATCTTTTCTTCTTTCCTCTTGCTGTCTTTTTCTTCTTTCTTCTTCTTTTGTGAACCTCTAGCCTGTAAGTACCTTCTAAACAAATCCATCTTTCTTCAAGCAAGTCTCTTTCACCTTGCTTCTTCTTTGCCTTTGCCTCACCTAGGTCTCTTCTCTTTTCCTCTACCTAGTCTTTTGGCAACCAGGTTCTCTCTTCAACCTGCACAAACACATAAATATAAAACCAAATGCTCTATTTCCTAGACCTTCTGAGCTCTGATACCAATTTGATGCAGAGGCATGGAGGATTCACCTAAAACTCACAAACTTTCATTATGCTTTGATGAGAGCAGCAAATAAGATAAATTTGACATAATTTTTAGAATACAACTCAAACCCATGATATAAGAACTGATTTGGATACCCATTATCCTCTTACACAACATATCTCACATACAACATAGGTTGGTTTTGAAAGTATGCTTCAAAAATGGACTGTTATAGAGTTGGAGACCCTAGTAGATTGCAGACATGCCCTCACCAAAAATGGCATAACTCACTTAATTATTAATTAAAATTGCCGAAACAAAAAAAATATGAAACTAAACTCATGCATCCATATTTTCCCATTGGTTTCATACCTATACTTGATCTGTAAAATCCATACCATTCCAAACAAGATGATAGTTACAGTAAACAAAACTGGAAGTGTCCATCACTAAATTCATCATAACTTTCACACAACATAATAAAAATTGATGCAACCAACTCCAAAAGAAAGAAGACTCTGAGATATTTCTAAAAAATCTAATTTTATGCCATTTGGGATTCCGTACAAGGATGTACCAGCCTCAGGAACAGAAAAAAAGTCAAAAAATGCAGAAAATTAAACTTTTATTTCATTTCTCTTCTCTAAACTTCATCTCTCTGTCTCTTGCACGAAATTTCAAGGCATCAATATTTTATTTACATCCATCATTTTTGTTCCATCACTCCACTCTCTTTTACATGCAAAAAGAAGAGGCTAAAAATAGCCAAACCACTAACACTACTCAACTTAGAAAGTACTAAACTTGAGCAAACTTAAAGCTCCACTACCAAATGACCTCTAAATACATAAGAGTGGTATTACATAGACCTTTATTACAACAATAATTAAATAAAACTCCTCCAACATGAGAAACTACATATTAAACTCCCTATAACCCTTCATATTCCTCTTTTGTTTGCCCTTTTTGCACTTATTTTACAATATTGACAATTTTGTAATTTTTTGCAATCATTTACAAAATAACTCCAAATCCCACTAGAACCTAATCAAATGCCTCTAATACATTTCCAATGGTCAATTCATGACCTTATTACAACATTAAAACACCAAAACTAGATTAAAACCAAAATTTGCCTCATGGAGGCTTAAAGTTAGCAAGGTGCTCCTGCACCAAGATACTTATAGAAGTCGTTAATCATGTTGGCCAACCATGAATGATCCCTCAGGAAACTTGATCACCATCAATATCTCATCCGGATTAAGGTCTGATGCTCTGCCGGTCAGGTCTTCCTCAATCTACTCTGCCAAACAGGAACCCAACACTTAGGTGCTCATATCTCTTGACTCTTTCATCATCGGAGGCTCAATCTCTGGAATGTATTAGTCATGGTACTCCTCTTGACTTTCCCAAGTCTGCACTTTGCTGAGATACTTCCTCTAAGAGATCAAGACCTGATTGTCGGACCTTGTTGCATGCTATGTTCTTGGTCACCGGACTAAAATACTCTTCAATTTGACTTCTGGTATAGACATACCATGTCCTGCGGATGTGTGGGATGGACTTTGTTGCCATCAATGACAACATTCATGAAGTCATACAGTGTCTCTTGCTAACAATCTCCCTCTTTGGCATTGATGGCAACACTTAGTGAAAAATGACTAAGTGTCACACTACACTCCCCCTTGGCTGATGCTTTGTTCTAAAGTACACTTTTCTAGAGCTCCCCCTTAGCTAGATTCCACATTTTTCATTGCTCCTCACTCCCCTTTTGACATCAATGACAAAGGGTAGAATCTGCACGCCAAAATTCCCAAAAAATCCAAATATACTTAGCCACATAAGTATATATACATGTTATACTTACATATACTGAAGTATATTTGCAAAAGTCTTCAAATGGACAAATTCTGTTGCCCAACTCTGCCTCATCCTATCCAAAATTGAGATGTGACCACTCAATAGGAATGTAAAAGCTTCTACCCTCTTTAGATCTGTCGAATCACTGGTCTAGGCTGTGGTCTGAGCATCTGTTAGGGGCTCATGCATGACCTCTAATTTAGGGATAATTATCCTTCTAAGTTCACTTATACTACTTATTCTATTTTTCTTCTCCTTCTCAAGCTTCTTTATTTCATTTGTGACTATAATAGTCTGACACTCTTGATTTACTATGGAAGAGGTGAGAGGATCAAAACTTTGAGATAAACTTGATTGTTTACCCTCTTGTTCTTTCACTTTCTTCTCAATATCCTTTGTCACTTTAGACTAGGATAAACAAAATTTATATATTTCTTTGCCATCTTTGAGAGCATTTTCTAAGCTCTTTATCCTAATATTCATAGTTCTCCTATCATTTGTTATTAGCCCTTGTACTTCAGAGAATCTCTTACCCAAAAATTCTTTCCAGACTTTCTCTTCTGCTGCTTTCTCTAAATAGTCAAAATGTGTATTAACAGAATTAACAAGAGACTTTAGATTACTGGATGTGGAGGCCAAAGGATCCTTTTGGAAGGATTGCATGATTTTCTCTAGCATACCAGATGCAATCTCTATTAGCTCACAGTCTTCCATGTGAGACTTCAGAAGCTTTTGTTTTGCTTTGGATTGAGCAAAAGATGCTACCTTCATTGTCTGGACCGGAGAGAGGGAATCAAAATTGAATGGTCCTTGAAGTAGCTCCGGTTCATCTAATTCCATCATTTCTTTTGTCAGGAAGTCTTTTACTACTTCTACAATGTCTCTTTCCAGAGACAGAGTTTTCTTCCCTTCTGCAGCCTCAGCACTGTCACTTGTGGTCTTCTCTATTTGACCTTCTTCTCTTCCCTTCACTTCTTGATTGATTCTCTCTTCTTTTCTTTCTTTTCCTTCAATTCCAGAGTTTATTGGGGGATCCGCAAGAGAGGTGTTTACTTCTCCATGGACTTCCTTTTCTAGAACAGAGGAATCTAAGTCCTTAGTCTTCTCTTTATCCATTTCTTTTGATTCATCTTCATTTTTTGCTATAGGATCTTCCTTTGATGTACTGAGTCCTTCATCATCCATGACAGAGGGTTCATCACCTAAGTCCTCTATAATAGGAATATTGAATCTTTTATAGGCATTCCAGAGGATGTCTTCAGTCTTTTTAGCCACCTGATCAGTCTCTCTGAGCATAAGCTTATTCATTCTGGCTCTGCTCCGGAACTCATCGTTGCAATCTTTGAAGATCATGCTCATTTGTTTTGGAGTGATGGAGGGATAAAGCTGAATAGCTATTTGTTCCTGGAGCTGTAGGTCCTTTTCCTTAGGATTGTTCTTTCTTATTTCAAGTTCCTTTTCTAAGCTTTTGGGAATTAGAGATATGATCTCAATGAAAGCTTTATTATAGATGTTAAGATACCTGACTATAGCATCTTGTAAAATCTTCTGGTCAGCTTCATTATATTCATCATAAAATTCAATCATTGGTTTTAGGTTCCCATACACAGTGACTGATTTGATGATATCATCAATGCAGAGAGTAGGCTTTTCAACAAATTCTTCTGCCTTTTCTTCCTTGCCTTGACCAGTAGAGGATTCACCAGATACTTTCTTCTTCTTCTTCATTTTCTTGACTTCCTCATCGATCTTAGTTTCTTCATCATTCTTCTGACTTGTATAGGACCTTGTTGCCTTTTTCTTTGTTCTCTTCTCTCCCTTTCCAGATGTCTGGGCTTCCGGTTTTGATGCTTTTTAGCTCTTAGAGGTGGCAGGTGCAGATCTTTGGAGGATTTGGTCTGGGAGGGGGCTTTCACCAGAGCACTTTCTCTATTTCTTACCTTTCTTTTTCTTTCCTTTCCATCTTCTCTGTTGGCATCAACTACCTCCTTTGATATTCCATGCCTCTTGGTGAATTCTTCCACTTCCCTTCTTACTTTTCTCTTGATCTCAAGCTGTCTTAGTTCAACATGAACTTTTACACTCATCTCTTGGAAGGTTCCAAACCTTTTTGCCTTAGGGTCCAGGGGCTGACTTAGTAGGTATTGGATGTGCAACTCTAGGATTTTCTCATCAACCTCATACCCTATTGGCATGATCCACACTTTTCTTGGTTCCACTGCCTCCATTAGGCATTGATTAGTGTCTACCATGAAGCACACTGTATCCTTGTACTTCTCAACGAATGATTGGGGGATTCTTTCTCTAGTTTGCATCATATTTTGAAAATTCTTGAAGTAGCCCCAGAGTGCTATATTTTGTGCCTTGGCATCACCCAGCCCATGCATATAATCTCTGATTTGTATGGCTACTGGTCTGTCATTTTTCCATATCCAACCATTGGATCTGGGTAGCTCATTCATAAAGTAAAAGAACAAACATAGAATTAGCCCATCATACTTGAATGAGTTCTTCTTGTCCTTCTTGATCTTCTATAGGTTTTCCAATAGTTGGCTTAGAAGAAGATCACAAAGATCATAATTTGCATTCTCCCTTAACATCTGATAAGCAACATAGATTACAGTCCCGGATACAGAATTCTCCCTATTGGAGTGATATATCTTATAGCTAATTATCATAGATGCAAACTTGATATCCAGATCAGTGATATATTCAATTGTCATTTCTCTCTTGTCAAATCTTGATCCGGTTGCCTCACTCACTGTCTGATTCTTGACAGATTTGAGAGCAGGTAACCCACCAGATGAGTGCAATCTAGTAACTACCCTAATGGCATCTTTTGTGATTTTAAATGGCCTCAACAACCACATGAAGTTATCATGCATTCTGCTCAGAACATACCAGACCCATTGATCTTCTGCAAAATAGGGAAAATGGATGCAATGCCCAAAATGCTTATCCCGAATGGCTTTGTACTGAGGTTTGAGTTCAAATGATTCATCTATTAATTGTTTGTGGTAGATATCCATCATCTTGGATTCCCCAAATTCTTCAATGTTCGCATGAATGTATGCCTTAACATCTTCTACATGGAAAACCCCATGCAGAATGCTAGAAAATGTGCCTAGGGGATCATCTTCTAGGGATTTGTAGGGATGTTTCTTGAATTTAGGGTGCGGCCTATCAGTAATCTTCACAACATTTAGAGTAGCCATCTTCCAAAAGATTCAGAGAGAGGATTTCAAGAGTGGAAAGTACCTTTTACGCTTCTAGGGTTCACGATATGAGCCGGATCAGATTGTTGGAAGAATCGACTTCTACGGTTGATCTTTGAGAGGCTTGAGATAATTTTTCTGCACAGCTCCTTCTCTCTTCTTTTTGAATGCAAATGTACAAATGATGAACAAAAGAACTCTTTTATTCCTGCACAAACCCTAATTCCATTTTGCAATAAATGCACAACTTAGGTTATTCTGGTTGCCTTGTTTTCCTTGTTTCTAAGAGAGATCTTTCCAGATCACTGAGATGCACCTAGAATGAAAAATTACAATGTATCTCCCTTTCTCCAATTATTCCATCTAACCGCAAATCCAAATATTTCAATTTTGAATTATACTGGATCTAATTGTGAAAGTCCTACTTTTTCCAGAAGATTGTCAAACCGGATTAATCTCGGATGATTAACTTTTTTAAACTCCTTGCAAATCTTTCATATCTTTCCCAAGGGTTATTTCGATGTTTCCCTGAGAGCCCTTTTAATTCGCAACCTTTCATGTGCCAATTTTAGGCACCAATTGTCTGGCTGGGGGAAATTGTTTTCTTTTGTGACTCCCCCTGAGCCAGAGCTCATCTATTTAGTTTCCGGAAGGAATATCAGCACCAAATTCTAGTACGGATCCATCCCCAACATTTTATGTACTTCTCTTCACCCAAATCTTGTTCATCTCCCTTTGAATTTCATTCGCATTCACTTTTCCTTTTCCTTTGTCTTGGTTTTGATTATGATGCACTGGACCCTTTTTGTCCTGATTCTTACTTTTGTAGAATTTGGCAATATGATCGGATCTATTGCAATTGTAGCAAACAACATTTCTTTGCATATTTGACTAGAATCCTCTTGATCTACATTGATTAGCCATATGTCCCATTCTATTGCATGCAAAGCATCTACCATTGAATGAATTGTTTATTTCCAAATTTCTACATTCATGAGATTTGTGACCATACCTTTTACAGTTAAAACACTGTCCAGAGAAGGATGGGTTAGTCTAATTCATTCTTCTTCTGCACTGATTTGCTTTATGACCAAAGTTATTGCAATTGTGGCAGTATCCATTGAAGGATAGATATCTTTGAGCATTTGGTTGCCTTACCGTAGGTCTTCTAGGCCTATTCCTTGGATTTCCTAATCCAAAGATCTTCTGACCGGATCCAGAGCTTTCACCTTTCTCATAACCCAAGCCTTGCTTGTCATCTACCCTCTTTTGGCTTTGAAGAAGAACTTCAAGTTGACTAGAGCTTATCTTGAATTTCTCTTTGTATTCATTTGCTGTTTGAAGATCCCTTTTAAGAGTGTCAACCTGATTCTCAAGTTGTTCTTCATTATCTCTAGCTTCTTCAAGATTAGATTCTAGATGCCTGATTATTCTATCCATTTTGTGGCAGTCTTCAGACTTCTCCTTGAGAGATTGTTTTAGATCATCTTCAATTTTTCTTTTCTCTTCAATTTGTTGGGTGAATTTCATAACCCCTGATTCCATTTCATGTCTTACCATAATGACCTCTTTTGATAACTTCTCACATAACTTGTTCTTCTCATTTAGATCTTCATCAGTATTATTGACTTCACTTTGAATTCTAATTGTTGAAGTAGTTCCTTTCTCTGTTTCATAGAGATACTCAGTTTCTCTTTTAGTTCATTTATGAAATCATTAGCTTGTTTGAGTCTTTCCTTCAAGTTATTGACTTCAGAGTGAGACTATTCAAGATCATCTAAGGTAGACTGAATTTGCTCCCTCATACCATACATATCCATTGAGATTCCTAGATCTTCCTCAAGCTGTTATGCTCTGTTTGGAGGAACTTAGCTCTGATACCAATTGTTGATAACTAAGAGGGGGGTGAATTAGTTATCTAAATTACTTTAACTTTCTGTTCTTCTTTAACACTAGTGTAGCATCAAATTATATAAGCATGCATAACCATGAAAGCATAAATAAAATCAATACACATAACACAATGATGTTGATGTGGAAAACCCTGTTAAGGGAAAAAACCACAGGGTCACTAACCCAAGATTATATTCTCTGTTAAAAGAATAAAGTAGTACAAAACGGCACTTGCCAATTAGGGCTCATTGCCCGAGCACACTGCTCACAAGAGGCTCACTGCCTACAATAGTTTCTAGAAAGAAAACCAAGTACTTGAGCTGGTGATGAGTATCCACATATACTGAGGTTCAGTTCCGGTTAGGCTCAATATATTAATCTGCTGCACTTCATTCTTCCTTTGTTTTAATGCTGCTGTTCTGTCACATTCCAGACCTGTAGTTGCTTTCACACTACTCTATGCTTTTCTTCAGACAACATAACACACAATGCACACCTTCATACCGAAATAAATCTAGTATATATATCTGCATCAATGATTTCAATCATCTTTCTAGTCAGCATCTGAAAAACTCAAGATATTTCTAAACTCTGGTCTGTCGGCTGAATCCTTGCTTACTAAGTGATGTGTATCAAAGAGATACTTATAGAATTCATTGATCATGTCAGCCAACCATGAATGATCCCTTAGGAAACTTGATCACCATCAATATCTCATCTAGATTAAGGTCTGATGCTCTACTGGTCAGGTCTTCCTCACTCTACTCTGCCAAACAGGAACCCAACACTTAGGTGCTCATATCTCTTGACTCTTTCATCGTCGGAGGCTCAATCTCTGGAATGTATTAGTCATGGTACTCCTCTTGACTTTCCCAAGTCCGCACTTTGTTGAGATACTTCCTTTGAGAGATCTAGAACTGATTGTCAGACCTTGCTGCATGCTCTATTCTTGGTCACCGGACCAAAATACTCTTCAATCTAACTTCTGGTATAGACATACCATGTCTTGCGGATGTGTGGGATGGACTTTGTTGCCATCAACGACAACAGTCATGAAGTCACATAGTGTCTCTTGCCAACAACACCACTATTAAATATTTTAAGATAATATTAACTATTTACTTGATCTATTTAAATTAAACTTCATGTTAGTAATATTTATTCAAACCATTCCAACCTATGTCAATTCCAATTAATTATTGCAAGTGCTACTCATGCCTCATAGATAACAAGAATATAAATATTTACTATGATATACGATTTAGTAGCATTTACCAAAATATGTATGAATATTAAAAATAGTAGAGAATTAGCTATTAAATATTTATTATAATCATTATATAAATTTTGGATTGTTACAAATCATAGTTATAAAAATCTCATATTAGTGTACATATTAGAAATTATATATCCAAGATATCCTTTTGGAAGTCTTGACTAAGTTTGGGAAATGGATGAAAATAGTATTACTCATGACATGGACACTTAAGACAAATACTAATTTTAATTGGCATTGGAACACTTCTAATCAAACTATGGAAACCTCATCATCTTGCACCCTGGTAGCAGTGAATTGATCAATGTATCTTATGTACAAGTTCACAATAATTAGTTTGTATATTTACATAGTCTTTAATACTTTAAACAATACCTAAGGTATATTCAAATGCATTTAATGAATACAATTGACTATAACTTCATCATAAACAATATAGAAATTATACAAAAATGAACTAATACACATATACCATTAGTTGCAACAATACATAATGTAGAGGACATACTTCTATTCTAATTGTGACTACGCCAAAAATGTGGTTAGGTCATCAATAGAAAAAAGTTAAATATTGGTCCCTTTGAGGGATGTGGCATCCTTCCCTGCATGAAATAAGTAGGATTGGTTTATTGATAGATGCATTAGCTCAAGATTCTAGGAAATAATCTTCTACTAACAAATACATTTAAATCATTTTTTCTCTACTCTTGTCAAATTTTATCTATAGGGGTCTGTTGGTAAACAGATTTGTCACCGGGAAATAACTTTTAAAAATGACCCATTGCCCTTAGAGCGGTAACTAAATTGTCCCAACAGTTGGAGAGATCACAACAGAGCAACGATCTTCCTCTGCGTTTGAGAGGGGCAGCTCCCTCATATGATGGGGGGTATTTGTGGTTTTTGTGTACTTTTAACCTGAAAGTACAGAAAGGAAGAAAAGGAAAATAACAGGAGAAATGGGCATGTAGAAACCCTTGTGGTAGACGTATGAAAACCAACAAGAGTTTCACAATCTTATTGAAAAGTACGAGGGGGATTCACCACAAAGCCAGAAACCACTTTCCTAAACTCCATGATAAATTTTGTGACATATGTGCAACAACGATGAAGAAAGATGGCAAATCTCAACATATGAAGAGATAATTTATCTTAACACTTTCAAAATAGGATACTGAGACATGATCGTGCTTCATCACCCCAATTGTATGCTTCAATGGATAACTTCGATTTACACAAATACATAGAAAGATCACCAATTTGACATATGAGAAACTAGTAATCATAACTTAGAAACACATCAAGAACATACGAACTGAAATGCATTCTTCATTATCATTTGAAAATTATATAATTCCAAATGTAAACTATATAATGTGTAAGACCAAAAATGTTCCAAGAAGTTTCTTCCTAAGTTCCCCCTGCAAAATTCTCTCTCAAGAGTTCCCCCTTTTACATTAGAAATAGCCTTGTATTTATAGGCTTGCTCATAGTAACTACCTCATAACCACTTTGTAACTACCTCAACTACCTAATAACTACCTTCTTTGAAAAATAGTTAAATAATAAACCTTATTTTAAGTTACATTTTACATCACTTTTCTAAGAATAAGGTTCATTCTCTAACTTTTAGTTACAATAAGTGACAAAAGTCACTTTTACAAAAAGAGAATTAGGAACATATAAGTTTGAAATGAAGACCAAGTTAATGATTTATTCAGGAAGGTACTGTCTTTCCTTCATTCTAATCCATGAGTCATCCATTAACCACCAACCTAGCCTTCAAGAAAATGCACCCCAATTGCATTTGATGACCATCCTTTACTTTCATTAACCTCCTTAAAGCATCTTGTGTATTGATATAATCATGGTGATGACATACATAGCCACATGAAAATGATATATTCATAATCTTTATTGAAGTAGAGTTATCAACCTCAACCACAAAGCATCCAATAATTGTATTCAATTCTTTCTTCCACGATGACTCTTCCAATCACAAGAGTAAACTTTGGCACACTCTTCAACTACTTTATTCTAGAGATGAGCAGACTTCCTCTGATTGAAATGATGAAATTTGGTGTCGAATAGATAATTCCTTTTCCTCCTTTTCCTCATTATTCAATGCATGTTTTTGGAGATGGCAAATACCTTGATGCTTTTATCTTCAATGATGATTTCTACAACATTGTATAGATCTCTCATATTTGTGGATGTTATCTGCCTCCTGCTCTTTTCTATATAAATGCTCCCATGCATGCATACTAATCCATTGTAGGCATAATGCAATTAGGGTGACTCATATCATAGAAGAACATACAACCATCATCCACTACACCTTATCTTCACAACGGATCCCTTTTGTATGTATCCAAAGCATTTCAAATGTCACGGACTGAATGGGAATGGTGGTAGAGTTTGTGGAATGGATTTACACATCGTGATTGCATGTGATTGAAGGACATTTTTAACAAAACTATTTTATACATATTATGCAATTATTGCTATCCATGAAACCACATTTCTATGGGGCATATTTTATGGAACGGTCCATGCAACTTCCCTAACATTTTGCATATTTTTCTATCAGATGGCTACACCTTTTTTAAACAATAAAAATCTCATTCCATTATACTTTAATAGATTTGGTTAGACCCATCAATTATATTTGCCTCAAAGTTTTGAAAGTCTTTTTAACAAATTTATTTTGCTCATACTGCACGTTCATTGTATCTTATGATATGACATCTTTTTGAGGTATGCTGTAAAAGAGTTTATGCATCTACATTTTGCATATATGTGCCAGGGCAGCTTTGTACCATCTATTTGCTTGAAGGTCTCTATAACCCTTTTCAACAAAAAATTATTTTGTGTATATCCTATAATGGACGTCCAAAACCCATTTGGAAACTCCCGTTTTGAATATGCAGAGTAGAATGCCTATTAAGAATAAATTTGGAGATCATTAGATGAATACATTGTTCAAGCAATTTCTAGACCATGAAAGCAAACTATACCATTCAATTCCGCTATTGTTTTTATTCTCATCATCTCCCAAGAAACCTCTAGTAGCGTAAAGATCATAGAGGACTACAAAAATTTGCCAAGATCTGTGTGCAAGTCATCATCTTCTTTGTCTAAATTATGATTGGATCTAGAAATATAGAGCTCTACATCTTACATGAATGATGACAACAACTCAGCCAACTACATTTGAAAACTTCTACAGTAAGACGACCTTTCACGAATGTTCCAATGGAGACTAATAACTTGTGAATCATGACAGGATGTGGTGACAATATCTTATTCAAATTAAGCATTGTTGCATGCATATCTTCCATAGCATTTCAAACTATAATAGCACTTGCACCCATAGGAGGTTCAAGGAATCCGCTTGTCTATGCTTGCATATTGATCTTCTGGAACATTTCCAACAATAAAATTAGACAAAAATTTCCATTTCATTTAGCTTTGACGGATGCCCATATCCTTACACGAGCTGCAAACAAGGAGGGTGCTGGTGAAGGTTATGGAATTTTGGTTTTGCACCTACCAATTGCATTTGCTCTAAAGTTTTTAAATCCTTTTCAACAAATCCATTTTGTATGTATCCTACAATCATTGCATGCCATGAGACCACATCTTTTTGAAGTACGGCGCCATCAAACGATTGATGTGTATTGTCTATGCTTCCTCATTATGCATACATGTTTATCAGGGCACTTGCAACTACACTCATTTGGCAAAACCTCTGTTCCTTTATTCTTTGATGGATGTCTATATGCTGATGTTGAAAATGCTTGCGACTTGCATTCTCTTGAAGGATTATAACAAATCCATATTGTGTGTATGTTGCAATTGTTGTAAACCATGAGGTGTTGTCTTCTTGATTTGGCATGCGTGTGGATGGTGCAGGAAAATGGCTGTGGAGTCTTTCTTTACACCTACCAGTTGTATTCACTTCAAAGGTTCTAAATGCTTTCCAACCCATTCATTTTAGCCATATCCTCCAGTCATTGTATATCATGAAACACATCTGAGTCATTCTATCAAACGATTAGCGTGCTTGTATACTTCCATGTTTTTCATGCTGATCTATCTGGGTATCTGACAAAGCTCTCAATATCTTCATGTTTCTAGATGGGCGTAGGTAGGTGGGGATGCTGGCATAAGTGGTAGGAATTATCGCGCACCTGCTAATTGCATTCACTTAAGAGTTTCTAAACCCTTTCAACAAAGACCATTATGTGTGTATTATGCTATCATTGTATTCCATGCCATGACAAATCTTTTAGGTATTTCTACAAATAACTTACATGCCTTGTGCCTGCAACCATTGTATTCACTTACACCACATTTCTTTGAGGGATTTTTCTAAACAATGGAGACACCATACAAATGTGCTGCACTTTTGCCAATTGCATTTGTTTGAAATTTTATAAGCCCTTTTCAAAATATCCATTTTGTAGGTTTCTTGCCATCATTGTATAAGATGACATCTCTTTGAAGCATATTGTTAAATTGTTTAATAACTCCACATAGGGAATTCCTATATACTAGTGTAATCATTCTATCTCTGTCCACATGTTGGCTTCTAGAGGTTGACGTTGCAGTTATAGTTTTTACAAGGCCACCTTCTTCAGCATGCAACTCCTCATACGTTTGCATATGATTTGTTTATCAGAAATGAGACTTAATACGCACTGCATACATTGATAATTACTTTTTATTGTTTCATAATCCACGTCTATTCTTTGCATGTAATGACTGCAGACATGTGGTATTCACCTTCGCAGTTTTGTAGCTTTTTGATGATATTGATCCTTCTCCCACGTGAAAGTTGGCAGATTATATGTAGAATAGGAAAGTGTGCTTCAATTAACCACCTCTATGCACAATTTTAAAAATATTACATGCATCTTATGAAATATATGTTGAAATAACCATGTAGTTTGGTGGCGTGAAGAGTATGAATGTTGATGTATGCCTTTTCTTTAAATTATAATAACCTATCACCCATCATATATCAGATCACATGCTAAGTAAAGAGAGATGGGAAACCTTTCCTTGATTATAGGAGACATTATTGGACATGGAGGAGCTAGATTATTCATGTTCGTAAAAAGTGAACCCTCAACTTGAAAAATTACACTTTGGTTTTAGTTAGCAAAAAGCCAAAACACGTGAACATAGTCAAACTTAAAAGTTAACGCAAACTTAGAGAAAAACAAAAATTGATGCAAGGTTTGCGGGAAATGAAAGCCGACGCATAGTTTGCGGAAAAACTGATGTGAACTTTGCCGAAAAATAAAAGTTGACGCAAGCTTAGTGTGAAATGAATGTGGATGCAAAGAATAATATTACTAAGCTGATGCAATGTAAATTTTGACTTGGGATAATATTGAATGAACAAGACAAAGTATGACATCTTGATAAAAAGTTACCGACATGATTGACATGCACGACATCAGCAAATTGTAACCGAAAAGATGACTTGGCACATGGATTTGAGATGTAAAAAGTTTAAATTTTGGGAAGTTGAAAACAAGGCCAACAGGGTCATGATATAAGACTTTTATAATTAAATTTCTTCTTATTGTGTTGTTATCGACAAAGTTATTGGTTTTGAGTTCATTGCCATCACCATTTAAATGTTTTCATTTGCCTAATTTGATGAGGTTGGAACAAATTTTTGAAAATAAAAGGTACATATTATTCTCAATAAGGAGATGATTGTTAGTACCCATTCCATTCATGATGTTGAGTAGGGTATAACATATAGAATAAAGAACAAATCCCAAAATCCTATCATGCAAAGTTTTTAGTTGCTCCATTGATGTTTCCTATACCCACAACCTCAAGGGTTTCATATAAAAACCTATTAATATATGTATTCATGGTCCATTTCAAGGTGAAAATGATTGGCAAACTAGCAAGAGAGGTCCCCATGCCCTTGTTAATGGTGTCCAAGAAAGGGGTCTCATTCTTTGCTCTTCTTTTTCTTATTAAATAAGGTTGGATGCCTCTCTTTAAAAAAAACCTCATTCTTCCTTTTTCTAAGAAGCTTATTTATATGATTATTATAATATCTAACTCCCTTTTAATTGATTTCTCCTATTTATTGATGTAAGTGGGTTACATGTATTCATTCCTTATTAAATTTATTTGTATACTTATTTGTTCAATTTAGTTAAAGTTCACCCTTGTATTTGTAACTAAATGACTTAATAGTTAAGATGTGATATTGCTATTCACATTGTCTAGTAAAACCTATAAAAAAAAGAACACTAGTAAATAATTAAATCTTATGCTATATGTTTATTATGCTTGTTACATATATGTTACCTAAGATTGTCACTGATGTGATGTTGTGGTTGTCATTGATGTCAACACTTAGTTTGGGCTGTTTGATGTCAACACTTAGTTTGGACTGTCATTGATGCTTATGTTGATGATGTGCTAACAGTGATGTTTCTAATGTTCATGGTTGGATGTCATGCATTGTTAATTTGTATTGAGTATGTTTGTTGTCAGTAGAGATGATATCATGATGACATATTAAGATGGGAATTAGAAGCATTAAGATGATGATATATTAAGATAGGAATTAGAAGCAATGCTGATGTTGAGAAGATGTTGTTGATGACTTGTAGCTTGTTGTATTCTCTTTCCTGATGATCCTAAGGAAGTATGTGTTGCTATAAGAAGGTTCTGGTCTCAGGATGTTGGTACAGGTTGTTGTTGCAGGAATCTACCTAGAATATTGCTCAGTAAAATGCTCAACACTCCTCCACATTTGAAGATATGGTCATGCGGTTTAGAAGTTAAGTTCTGTGTGTTGATAAGGTGATAAATCCAAAGTTTTATATCATTTTCTCTTTCGTAGTGAAAGTTATAAGTGACAGAGTTTAGGTTTGTGCTCTAGCAGAATAAAGTGATGATGAAGGCTGCTTGGAATGCTCTACGTTCCTCTAGAAGTGAAGATTTATCCATGTAGTTTTGTGGACATGTTCAGGGATGTTCAATACATGCTACTTTGTTGTATCAGGTGATTTGCTGGTCCGTAAGTTTAGTTTTTAAATGAAAATGTGCCACAGATGGTTACGGATGCCTAATTGTTCTCTAGACATATGTTTGAGTACTTGTGCCAATTATAGAATGTACATATTGGCTATAGGAGTTTGTGTGGAAATTCTACATGTCTCTATGTTTCTCAAGTTTGATGCATATATAGATCTTTCATGTTTTTTGTACCGCACAAAGTTTTCAAGTCAGTTTGTGAAGAGTTATTGCTGTTAAGGCCAACTTGGGAATGTTGGTGATGTGCGCCACATAGTTGTTGCTATGTAGAGTTCTAGAGTATTTGGAGATGGTGTATAGGTCCTTCTGACTCATCTAGGAGAAGCGCAAGCAATGTTCAATCTGTCATGAGTACCGCCAAGTTGTAATGGCCAAAGTACTACAAGTTTCATGTTTTCTTGCTTAAGGGTGACCTATTTCAAATGAGCATTACATTCATTGATGTTATTCTTTCAAGGATGATGCTGTGAAGGATGTTTAGGACTAGGTTAAGCATGTGTTGGGATCCACAAAGCATGCTCCCCTTCCTGATGTTGCGTGGAGTTCATGTTAGGACTTGCTCTCTACATGTTTCATGATGTTTGATATTTGGTGGACTTGTAAATTGTAATATTCTTATTGTATTGGTTGACTTGTAATGTAATCAATGTAATATCATGTATATATTGTAAACCTAGTTGATCTAGGTGAGGTATGATTGTAAAAATGAGAATGTGGGGAGTAGAATATGAATGTGTAATGCATTATGATGTGTGATTGAAAGAGAAAGAGTAGAAGTGTTAGAGCCTGTCTTGATTCATCTTGAAGATATTTTGTGACAGAAGAGAAGTGAAGAGTGTGCCTAATTGATTCAATCATCAAAATAGAAGTGAAGAAGTAGAAGTGCAATTATCATAAGGTGTGAGCTTCATTGTCAGTTTTAGAGAGTAAAATGACTGTCATGCTATAATCATTTCTAAGTTTGTTCTCAGTTCAGGGAGTAGAATGGCTTCCTTGGGTTGTATCTCTAAAACAAAGTCAACAAGGAGTAGTAGCTTCCTTGGTTTGTATCCCTAAAACAAAGTTGTAATCTTTTATTGAAGTGAGCTTCATATATTGTGAGTTAATCCTCACCGTGGTTTCTCCCCTTTTGGGGTTTTCCATGTATATCTAGTGTTATGTGTTGTGCATTGTGTTGATCTTTCATGTTTATGTTAATGCTGTAAAGTTTAAGTTTTAATTTTCTCTAGAGGATTTGAAGTTTGTTTGGATACTGATTCACCCCCCCTTAGTATCCAGGTGTGTTCAACAATTGCTATCAAAGGAAGGTTACTCAAAAGAAGCTTAACGGCTTGAGGAAGGTATGGGATGGCTCATAATGCATCTCACAAGATACCTATGTTTGATGGAACAAATTATTCATTTTGGAAGCTAAGGATAGAAAACTATCTATCTTCTCTAGGGTTTGGTGTTTGGCAAGCTATCAAGAATGGTTAGACTACTCCTGTTAGTGATCCCACAGATGCAGATGAGATTAAGTTGTATGATAACAATTCCAAGGCAAAGAGTGCTATCATGAGTGGGATAATTGACTCAGAACTTCTGAAGGTAATGAGTTGCAAATTTGCTAAGGATGTATGGGTGAAACTTAGCAACATTTATGAAAGAGATAGCAAAGTGAAGCAAGTCAAGATGCAAATCTTTAAAACCAAATTTGAAACCTTGAGGATGATAGAAGAAGAAGAAGACATTGCTAGTTATATGCTCTGGGTCGATGAAGTAATTAATGGCATTAGAGGTCTTGGTGGAGAAGTGAAAGAAGATGAGATTGTGAAGAAGGTTATGAGATCTCTCCCTAAATCTTATAGTCATAAGGTATCTGCTATTGAGGAATCTAAGGACTTGGATGTCTATACAGTAGATCAATTGTTTGGTGCTCTCACAACCTTTGAAATGAGAGAATTTGATGTCGAAGGAGCTCCAAAGAAGGAAGCAACATTCAAAGCAAGTAAGAAGGTAGAAGATGAAGTAGTTGATCAAGATGATGATCTTGATGACCTGGTAGAGGCAAAATTTGTAAGAAGATTGAAGAAGGGCACTAGAAAATACAAAGGTAAGTTACCTTTCAAATGTTTCAATTTTGGGAAAATTGGTCATTTTGCTTCTAAATTTCCTTTTAAAGAATCAAGGGGTAGTAACAAGAGAGACAAATCCAAAAGAAGCTTGTATTCCATGGAGAACATTTGTTCTTTATAAGATGAGGATCATGATGATTCAAATGATGAAACACTTTTCATGGCCTTGAATGTTGGTGACAAAAAGGATGAATTTAGGAATTGTGAAAAGTCTAATACCTTGCAAGATGATCAAGATAATGAAAAATCAATGGTTGTATGGACTACCTTTCATGCAAAAGAAGAAGCCAATGCTTGGGTAATTGATAGTGGTTGCTCTAACCACATGACTGGTGACAAGGAGAAGTGGAATGGTGGAGCTATCAAGTTTGGTGGCGATGAGTCAGCACAAATATGTGGAAAGGGTTCTATAACTATTGATGGGAAGAATAGGACTGATGATGTTCTCTATGTCAAAGGACTAAAGCACAATCTTCTCAGTGTCAGTCAGATGTGTAGTAAAGGATACAATCTTACCTTTCATGCCAAAGGATGTGAAATCAGGAAGGCAGCATCCAGAAGATTAGTTGTAGAAGGTATTAAGACATATAAAGATATATATCATCCAAAGGAGATAAATGGAAGAACCTGTTTATTGGCTCAACCTAGTGAATGTTGGCTGTGGCACAAGTGAATGGAACACATCAACTTTGACAATATGGTAAAGATCATATCTATTCATGTGGTGAGGGATATGATTAAGATAACCAAGCCTACAAACACATTATGCAAGGAATGTCAAATGGGAAAGCAGACAAAGAAAGAATTAAAGAGTAAGGAGTATTCTTCTATAATGCCTCTGGAGTTGATTTACACTGAACTATGTGGCCCTACAAGAATAAAGAGTCAACAAGGTGAAAGGTATTTCATGTTTCTTATTGATGATTACTCTAGAATTACTTGGGTTACTTTGTTAAGAGAAAAATTAGAAGCCTTTGATAAGTTTAAGATTTTCAAAGCCATAGTTGAGAATGAAATGGATGCTAAGATCCAATGCTTAAGATTTGATAGAGGAGGTGAGTTTACTTCAATTAATTTGAAAAGTTTTGTGAAGATCATGGTATTAGGAGACATATGTCTGCTCCTAGGACACCTCAACAGAATGGAGTAGTGCAAACCAAGAATAGGACTGTGCACTTGAGATGGCTAGGGCAATGTTGAAGGATGCAGATTTGTCTGATATTTACTGGAAGGAAGTGTTTCACACTATTGTCTATCTTCTTAAAAGAGTACAATTGAGGGTCAATAACACTAAGACCCCTTATGAGCTATGGTATGGAAGACCTCCCACTATCAGATACTTCAGGATCTTTGGTAGAAAATGCTATATCAAGAGAGATGAAGAAGACCTTGGAAAGTTTGATTCAAGGAGTGATGAAGGAATTTTTCTTGGTTACTCAACCAGAAGCAAGGTCTATAGATGCTACAACAAAATATTGGGAAATATGATTGAAGGCACAAATGTCAAGGTAGATGAAGACTTGTATCAGATCTCACAAGAGCCAGAGGACTGTGGATCTGATATACCTCCCTACATTGAAGAAGAAGAAGAGGAGAAAGAAGAGAAGGAACAAGAATTAGAGCAGATCCCTAAGACTCTAGCAAAGTATGTTCAGAGGAAGCATTTAGTAGATCGGATCATTGGGGATAAGAATGAAGGAGTGCAAATCAAGATAAGGTTTAAAAAGGCAAGTGAACAAGTAAATTTGTGTTTACTATCAAAGGTAGAGCCCAAAACCTTTGCTGATGCTAGTAAAGATGATGGATGGTTGAAGGCAATGGAAAAAAAATGAATCAGATAGAGAAGAATCAGACATGGGAATCGGTTCCCAGACCAACTGATAAGAATGTTATAGGAACAAAGTGGGTGTTCTAGAACAAACTGAATCTAGATGGTGAAGTTGTGAGGAACAAAGCAAGATTGGTGTGCAAGGGTTATTCACAAGTTGAAGGTATTGATTTTGAGGATACTTTTGCTTCTGTAGCCAAGATGGAGGCAATTAGGATGTTTCTTTCCCTTGCTTCTCACAAGAACTTCAAGGTTTATTAGATTGATGTCAAGTCAACATTTTTACATGGTGATCTAGAGGAGGAGGTCTACATTAAGCAGTTGGATGGTTTTCATTTATCAGAAGACCTAGACATGGTGTGTAGACTCAAAAAGGCTTTGTATGGACTCAAGAAAGATCCTAGAGCTTGGTATGCTCAGTTGGATAAGTACTTACTTCAGCAAGGTTTCAAGAAAGGTAACATAGATAGTAATCTTTACATTAAGGAAGAGGGAGACATGATCTTGATAGTTGTACATCAACATAGTATATGTTGATGATATCATCTTTGGTGGAGATGATGATATGTGTAAGAGGTTTGTAGACGAGATGTAAAAAGAGTTTGAGATGTCTATGATTGGTGAGATGTATTTCTTCCTTGGGCTTCAAATTGTTTAACTAGATGATGATATATTTGTTTCTCGGGCTAAGTATGTTAGAGAGATTTTGAAGAAATTTGGTATGGAGTATTCCATACCAGTAGGTACTCCTATGGCTACTGGTTGTCATTTGAGCAAGGTTGATGAGCCACCAAAGGTTTATCAGATTCTTTATAGATCTATGATTGGAGGATTATTGTACCTAACTACTTCTAGACCTGATATTATGCATGCAGTATGTGTGGTTGCCAAATATCAAGATAAT
Organism: Cunninghamia lanceolata; assembly: GCA_027924645.1. Lineage (NCBI taxonomy): Eukaryota > Viridiplantae > Streptophyta > Pinopsida > Cupressales > Cupressaceae > Cunninghamia > Cunninghamia lanceolata. The sequence continues at coordinate 7,349,986 of BSBN01000303.1, read as the reverse complement.
CCTAAGCAAACTCATGATAAGGTAGTAAAAAGAATATTCATATACTTGAATAGAACTCTAGATTATAGGTTATGGTATCTAAGAGGTAATGATTTTGATTTGATTTCTTACACTAATGCTGATTAGGTTGGTTGTGTTGATGATAGAGGAAGTACAAGTGGTGGTGCTTTTATTTTAGGAAGCAAATTGGTTTCATGGCATAGTAAGAAACAAGATTCAATATCTTTATCAACTGCAGAGGCAAAGTATATTGCAGTAGCATCATGTTGTACACAAGTATTGTGGATGAAGCAAACATTAAAAGATATCAAGGTACAATATGATGAGCCTATTCCTATTTTGTATGATAATACTAGTGCTATCAATATTTCCAAGAATCTAGTGATGATATTAATTAGGTATCACTTTTTGAGAGAGAAGGTTGCAGAGAAAGAAGTGATGTTGGAGTATGTTCCAACAAAGGATCAGATTGTAGATATTTTCACAAAGGCTCTTACAAAGGATACTTTTGAGTATCTCCAATAGAAGTTAGGGGTAATTGCCCCTCCTTGCTAGATGCATAGTTGGTGCATCTATCCAGGGGAGTAGTTCATGCTATATCTTTTTCCTGGACTGATGGTGGCTACCTCTCAGGGGAGAAGGCAGTGGTTGTTGCTGATAGGGGGAGAAGGTTGAAAAGGAGAGTTTGTGCCCTAAGGAGAAGAAGTTGCCCTTTGTCCTTGATGTCAAAGGGGGAGAATGAGTAGGTGTGTGTTGCCATCAATGCCAAAGGGGGAGATTGTTGCATATATGTTATCTAAGGTTGTCACTAATGTGGTGTTGTGGTTGTCATTAATGTCAACACTTAGTTTGGACTATCATTGATGCTTATGTTGATGATGTTCTAATAGTGATGTTACTGATGTTCATGGTTGGATGTCATGCATTGTTAAGTTGTATTGAGTATGTTTGTTGTTAGCAGAGATGATATCGTGATGATATATTAAGATGGGAATTAGAAGCATTAAGATGAATGATGATTTATTAAGATGGGAATTAGAAGCAATGCTGATGTTGAGAAGATGTTGCTGATGACCTGTAGCTTGTTGTATGCTCTTTCCTAATGATCCTAAGGAAGTATGTGTTTCTATAAGAAGGTCTTGGTCTTTAGATGTTGGTAAAGGTTGTTGTTGTAGGAAGCTTCCTACAAGACTGCTTAGTAAAATGCTCTATATTCCTCCGCATTTGAAGATATGGTCATGTAGTTCAAAAGTTAAGTTTTGTGTGTTGAGAAGGTGCTAAATCCAAAGTTTTATATCATTTTCTCCTCTACAGTGAAAGTTATAAGTGAAAGAGTTTCGGTCTGTGCTTTGGCTGAATAAAGTGATGATGAAGGTTGTTTGGAATGCCTTGCATTCCTCCGAAAGTGAAGATTTGTCCATGTAGTTTTGTTGACATGTTCAGGGCTGTTCAATACATGCTACTTTACTGTATTAGGTGATTTAGTGGTCCGCAAGTTGAATTTTCAAATGATAGCGTGCCATAGATGGTTCTAAATGCCTAATTATTCTCAAGAGATATGTTTGAGTACTTGTGCTAGTTGGAGAATGTATAGATAAGTTATAGGAGTTCATGTGGACATTCTACATGTCTCTATGTTTCTCAAGTTTGATGCACATGTAGATCTTTCATGTTTCCTATTCCACACAAAGTTTTAAAGTCAATTTGTGAAGAGTTATTGTTGTTAAGGCCAACTTGGGAATGTTGGTGATGTGCACCACAAAGTTGTTGTGTAGATTTCTATAAGTATTTAGAGATGGTGTATAAGTCCTACCGACTCATCTGGGAGAAGTGCAAGCAATGTTTAATCTTTCATGAGTACCACCAAGTTGTAATGGCCGAAGTACTACAATTCATGTTTTCTTGCTTAAGGGCGACCTATTTCAAATGAGCGTGATATGTAGATATTATTCTTTGAAGGATAATGTTGTGAAGGATGTTTAGGACCAAGTTAAGCATGTGTTGGGATCCACAAGGTGTGTTCCTCTTCTTGATGTTGCGTGGAGTTCATGTTAGGACTTTCTATCTACATGTTTCATGATGTTTGATATTTGGCCGACTTGTAAATTGTAATATTCTTATTGTATTGGCCAACTTGTAATGTAATCAATGTAATGCCATGTATATATTGTAAACCTAGTTGATCTAGGTGAGGTATGATTGTGAAGATGAGAATGTGAGGAGAAGAATATGAATGTGTAATGCATTATGATGTGCAACTGAAAGAGAAAGAGCAGCATAGTAAGAGCCTATCCTGATTCATCTTGAAGATATTTTGTGATAGAAGGGAAGTGAAGAGTATGCCTAATTGATTTAATCATCAAAACAGGAGTAAAGAGGCAGAAGTGTAATCATCATAAGGCGTGGGTTTCATTGTCAGTTTCAGATAGTAGAATGACTGTCATGTTGTAATCATTTCTGAGTTTATTCTCAGTTTAGGGAGTAGTTGCTTCCTTGGGTTGTAGCCCTACAACAAAGTCAATATGGAGTAGTAACTTCCTTGGGTTGTAGCCCTAAAATAAAGTTGTAATCTCTTATTGTAGTAAGCTTCATATATTGTGAGTTAATCCTCACCATGGTTTTTCCCCTTTTGGGGTTTTCCACATATATTTAGTGTTATGTGTTGTGCATTGTGTTGATCTTTCATGTTTATGTTAATTCTATAAAGTTTAAGTTTTAATTTTCTCTAGAGGATTTGAAGTTTGTTTGGATACTGATTCACCACCCCTCCCAATATCCGGGTGTGTTCAACAATGCTATATTTACTTCTATTATTCTTGAGGACCATTTTTGGAATACACTTTTACTCTTGGTAAGTCATTATATAATGATTTCATACTTAGGAAAAACCAATCCCTTTTATGCTAGGATTCAAGATCTATTTGAGTACACACTTAGCTAAAGATTTAACCATATTTTCTTTTACACAAAATATGGAAAATAACTATAATGTTGCTACTCTATGGTGGAAGCACATTTAACAACAAAGCCCAATCCAACACTTATACTCAATAGATATCTAGAAATTTATTGCTACATTTTTCTTTGATTTTGTTTATGAAATAGAGTACCCATATTTAACCTGAAAAGAAAAAATAATCCCTTAGAAAATCAATGTTGTCTAATCTATTATTTCATAAGTTTAACTAATGATCTAATGGGAATATTTTAAATGTTTGTATTTGTCACAATCTTGTACATTAAACTAAATGGAAACATCTTCTAGGTTCCTTTATTGAACTAAAAATTGCAGAAGCTACACTTATATAGAAGAGATATTGGTTGCCTAATCCAACTATTCTTAGACAAAATTCTTTTTAATATCTTCTTTATAGTTTCATGCCAATATTTGTAGCTATATTCTATGAAATTATAATTTTATTTGAGATCAAGTTTTAGTGAAATATTTCAATAATCATAATTGTTGTACAACAACATTCCATGTCTTGATCTCATTTTCATTAACTTTATCACAAATAAAATGGTATGGTATAGCAATGTGCTTTATTCTTCCACAGAACCTTTTGATCATTAGTGATTGCAATTTTCCTTTAATGGCCACAAAATAATTGCTTAGGTTTACTTTGTATGGAATATTAATCTTTCATCTTATTTTTTAAGTAACCTCTTTTGTAGTATGTGAGGTTTCGATAAGTCATTTTATAATATTTTAAAATTTTGTAGAAATTTGCTTCTTGCTACTTCATTAAATGTCATCCAAGAACTATTTATTTTTACTTCCTTGAGGCTTTAATGTGCATTACAAGGTAATATTTAGTACCCACAACAAGAAACCTCAACTATGTGCTTCCTTTTAGCTTGAACCATAGATTGTATTATTTTAAGCTATGAGAAATTTGTTATAAGGAACTAGGAAACTTCAATATCTAAAAATCTTTTGTTGTTAGAAAGTTAGGTACACACTTCCAATTGGTGCTTGAAGAATAAGATATCTATTATTTCAACAATTCAAGACAAAAGATTAAATAAAAAAATGATATTCATATATTTTGTTAGAAAGGCATAGCCTTGCATTATTAGTTTTAACTTAGTTATCTTGATCTATGGAGGTTGCACATGACTATTGTTTATCTAGATGGTACTTGAGTTAGTATTAATAGGTTCCAATTGTTATTTTATGTTGATATATTAAATTTGTTTCAATACTTCTAGTTCATTTTTGAGTAAACTTTCATATCATCAGATCTTGTAGTAGTAGTTGTTACTCTATTATTATTGTGTTTTGATAATTTGACTAGGCATGATTAAATAAGAGACCTAATGATGAAATATGAATATATTTGGAGTGATTTGGGTGCCTAGAAAGAAGATTTCTTATCTCTGTCTAATAATTATATCATTAAAGTTGAATCTTAGTTAGGTTGCATGGTTAGAGTTTAATTTGAAGCTTGTAATTGTCATACAATTTGGGATGGGAATTAAAGGGAATATGAAACAACCTATAGAAGTAGTTATAAAACATACTAAATGATATAGAGTGTATAGATATGAAATATGTGTAGAGTGTGTAGATATATATAACATTTTACAGAGGTTATAGAGCCAACCATCTAGTCTTTGAGGGAGGATGTTTATGAGAGTATGAGTTCCAATGTTCATTAGATATACCACATGTTATTTGATTAAGTGACCAAGTTTATATTGAGCCTAAATGTGTCCACTTATTTAGGTTCATGGCCATCCACCACATACAAGGCATATATTTGAGTAGATTTGGTGTCACCATAGGATGTGGAAGGTATTAGTGATAATAAGGCATTGAGTAGATTGAGTATGTGTCTAGCATTTAATTTTCTTAGCAGGTATTAATGTTGAATGCACAAGACAACAAAGAGGGCGGGTGAATTAGTTGTATCAGAAATTCTAAACCCTCATAAACATATTCACATCCACATCAGTTCACTTAAACCCTTAATCTGTTATGATTATTAAACATGAGAAGAAAATAACAGAAACTTAAACACATCAACACCATACACAAGAGAACACTAGATTTTATGTGGAAAACCCTAAAAGGGAAAAAACATGGTGAGGATTATCTCACAATATAATGTAGTAGAAATACTAAATTACAAAGGCTCACTACCCAAAAATGGAGAATGCTCACTATAGGCGGACTCACTGCCCACTGAGAAAGAAAGTAAGAAGAGAAGAATGGCTCACTACCAGGCTTTGAATTGATATAGTTGCATCTAACCTATGCATGGAGTTTAGTTCCAATGAAGCTCAATATCCATCACAACACAAACAACTTCTTTGCAACATCACTGAAAATAGTAGACACCTTTTGCTCACTACAAATAGTAGCCTAACACATGAAACATCTCACTACCTTGATCAAATTTACATCATAAACATCATATCCCTCATATAGCCACATATCCACGACTCCTTGACACTTATTTATACAATCACCAATCATGAAAACATTCTCCAAGGTCAGTAACACAACTTAATCCATAAAATTCAAATTAGGTCTAGACCTAAACATTCTTTTGGAGGAAAGGAATGAATGCAGACTACATCATGCCTTCGCATGGACCTAAATTCACTCTAACACACTTCAACATGCTTTCACAATCAATGAAGCACAACTAGAATTAGTGAAAACAACTTGCACAAAGATTTGACACAATCTAGAAAGATCTACAAACATCTTGAAGTCACTTGGAAACCAACAAATTCAACCACAACAACTTTCACCTGAGGGAAGTTCATAGTCTACTTACAAACAACACTGTCAAACTCTGCTACACAAGAAATTGCTTTTTGGAGCACTGAATCACAAACCTTCTAGATAGAAGATATATAAGGACCTTATAAGCATATATCTAGAACTGCAACACTTGAAACTATTCTACGGAGAATGCGGAGCAAAATACTTTCTCGTAGGCACACTGCAAACACTGTCAAACATTGTCTTCAAACTGGTGAACATAACTTTCACTGCACAACGATCCAGAGTACCAAATTATAGATTTAGCATCTTCAAACACTTCTCAACAACATATCTAAATTGTACACGTGGATCTCCAACATAGAAGAAATGTGGAGCAAAAACTTGAACAGTATTCTGTAAGCTAGAAGACTTCTTCAACACACTATTTCCAATATTAATCAAATTTTCTCAAAAGCACTTGGAAACTCAGCAAGAGGAACATGTTCTTAACACCTTTAGTACTTCTTTAAGACAATCACATCATCATTAAATTATCAACTTAATCAAATAACAATAGCAACAGTAGAGGATACAGTTGACACCAATGACAACACAAACATGTTGACATCAATGACAACATCGATTAGCACATACTTGCAACAATCTCCCCCTTTGCAATTGATGGAAATATATGATATGAAAAACCATCATGACACAACTCTGCACTAATCTCACTCTCCCCCTTTCTTTTACACATCTTTCTCTCTTTCTCTCCCTTTGTTTTTCACATGAACTCTCTCCCCCTTTGACATAAATGGCAAAGGATAACACATCTTTTTCAAGATCTCTCCTGATTATGATACTGCACATACTTGCACTATTCTTAACTAATTTAAATACCCCCCCTTAGGAGTACACACCAACCTATATCAACTCTTACTCCCCATGTTTACAACAATCATCAACACCATTACCTACTATAATGCCCCACCAAGAAACCCTAGAGAACAACTTGACTATGCTAACCGAAAAGGGAATTTTTTTTAAACAAAGTAATAACAACGAAATCTAAATCATATTTATTCAATCATCTAATTAAGCTTTGTCCTCTAGGGATTCCACGGCTTCATTACTAACAACTAATAATGAGATCTAACCAACATTAAGAATTACCTAACAACCATAGTTAATTTTAAATCTGATTGCATCAAATGAAGAAACACACACATTTCCATATTATATCATTAGATAAGTAATCATCAAGATCCTGCATATAGGATTACAAGTACATATACAATTTCCTTTACAAGAGAGTACACCATTACATTGTTTAAAATATCATTTTCTTGATTACATTGGAGTACATACATCAAGATAACAACACATGATTCAACTAATATACAAAACTAGAATATGAACATAAGTATTTGTCTCCTCAGGCTAGAACAAGATCCGAAATCTAATATAAGAGGTACATCCTTCTTGCACACAAACAATAGCATGGGAAACCAATGGAGATAATAGCACAACCACCCAACCATGTGGAACCCTAAGGTCCACCCCCATGCTAGGAGATAAAAATAAGGTCCCACTAAGCAACAATCAAGAAAGACAATAGACTAATAGGTGCAAGGACTACACAAGACTCCAGTACAACATGGGTCAATATGAACATCACAAGTGACTCAAACATCATTTCTAGAGGCAATCACACAACAAATGGGGAGAACACAATACTTAACACAAGTTCGATATCAATACATCCTTGAAGGAGACTATTTCTCATCATGATGCATTTGCAACACAGAATGCACATCATCTCACATTTTTGATTACCAAAACCCACATACATAAACAAGAGACATCATGTTCTTATAACATCATTATTTTAAGACACCTATCAACAAAATACATAAACATCTTAGGCCTCTATAATTAACTTCCCAAATGACACAAACACTTGACACTGCTAAAACACAATGGTATCACATCACATCCTCTCTCAAATGCACATCATAAACTAAGATCCTTCAACAATATTTCAATTACATTACCACAAATGCAACATATGAAACGATGCACTAAAAATGGGTCTTTAAGAATGTAACATTAATCATCAGCTATCCACAATTCAATAAAACTTTCTCTCTACTTTTAGACTCAAATATTATACGAATCCTGGTACCTATGTAAGATATATACATAACCCAAATGTTAGGGATTTATCTAACCTTTGTTAAAAGATAACAACAATATAATTAGCCATAATCCATAATCCAATCAGCTCAAGATTCTCCTAGTTCTCACTAACAAATTATCTTCCCAAACTTTTTGTTCCCCACATACAAAAAATAAACAAATTCTTTAATCAAGCAACACTGTGCCATTCCTTTTTTATAAGCTACCAATTACACAATTACATATAAATATCTAACAAATCTCATATTTCCTAGGGCATCAAGAGATTACTTGTAGATTGAGATTCTAACCATGAATTTATTACTGAACTTAGGTTATCAAATGTCATAAATCACACCCTATATGTTATATCATTACTGATTAAGTTTATTCACAAAACCATTATATCCTCTTGACTAAACCCTCTTACCAAGTTATTCGACATTGTTATCCTTATTCTAAGAAGAGATTTGATTTGGGTTCTAGTTTAGCACCTTCAAAGGAAGACATAATGCAACTAAAACATAACTAATCATAAGCTTGATCTATAACTTGATATGCTACAAAGAGAGCTATACTATGAATATAAACTTTTCAAGCAATACTCGGGAATTATAGTTTAAACCCTTACATAATTCCTAAAGGTCTATCCTTGTTTATACAACATAGCTATACTATCAAAAAACAATTCCTTACATATTTTTCTTTACTTAACAAGATGAAATAAAATAAAAACAAATCGAAAAGAATAATTATAATATGATTTGATTCTTAAAGAATCATAGAGGATTTAGTTTCTAAGAAAAGATGGTTTCTATTAATAATGAGGAGACACATGCATAAAGTATAAGGTTAGATGCTATAGAGTCAATTATAAAAAATGGGAAGCACATACAAGGCACGTGACCGGCTTCACAGAATGCCTCAGAGAGATGAGACACTATCTTATGGAATTTAATGGTTGCAGGATATTCACAGGCATTAACTTCCACCAATATTCTAGTTCGTTTCTAAAATAAAGATAACTAATTTGCATGATTTCTAGTTTAACATTTAGTTAACAATACCATGACCAGAGTAGATAATGGTTAAATAGCTGATAGATGCGATACTATAATTACCTTAGCATAGGTAGAGTACATTGGCAATAGGTAGAGTACATTGGCAATATAGCAACTAATTTTAAGGGCATATATCTATTTGGGGAGTGGTGGTAGGTAAACAGAGAGTGGATTAAAGTTATTTGCATTGACATATGCTTGATTGGCCAAACTTTCCAAGTAAAAAAAAAAATTCTATAATGGTTGAGAAGACTTTAGAAACTTTCATGGAGATTCAATCAACACGCATAAAGCCTGCTTCCTCAGAACTTAAGAAACTTTCATTCAAATGCAATTAGCAGGCATAAAACCTGATTCCTCAACTAATGTTGACATCCTTAGGCACTAAAATAGGAGCTTTAGATCAGGAATGGACATCCATTAGCATAATCAGTAGGCAGATTAACAGATGGAAATGCTCTACCAAACATGTAAGGAAAAAGTGAAAACATAGGCAAAGCGCATGAATTGTTTGACAAGAATGTCTCAAAGAGATGTCATCTCATGGAATGAAATGATTGCAAGATTGTACAAAATATATTTGTTGAGCAGGCTTTAAAAACTTTCAAGCAAATGGAATCGGTAGGTGGCATCCTTGGGCGGCATCCTCTCTGCTTGCGCCAAACTGGAAGCTTGGGTACAAGGTATGAACATCTATTGAGCAAAAAGGGAGGTGGAAATTTTTTAGATATAATAATTGGAAACACTATGTAGACATATATGCAAAAGAGGAAACAATGACTAGGCACTCGAACTGTTTGGCAGGATGCCTCAGAGAGATGTCATTTCATGGGATACAATGACTGCCAGATATGCACAAAAGCATGACACAAGATCAAAACATCTTCCCTACAACAAGGTGGCCACTAACCCCAACAAAATCTACTATTCAAATTCCTATCCCTAACATGAACTTTAGCATACATCATACATTGTGAAGGGTACCCCATAACCTCACCTTAGATCACTCAACCAGATGATTCAAACAGAGAATAGCCAATCAATTAAATGTATCCATCTCTAAATATTTTATCTAAACAAAGATATATTCCTATGATGAAAATTGTCAAGCAAACCCATAATAGATAATTATGGAGCAGGATTTTGGGATCTCATTAATCTATGCATTCAAAACATAATAATTTTCAAGGAAATAGAAACAAACAATTAAAAGCATCATAGAAGAAAACTCACAGTTTTGTCATCAGTGAATCCACTCATCCAGATGAACACCATTTGCAATGCACATTCCTCCACCTTCATCAGCATCCTTCCTACTATGCACATTCCCAATTAAGATAAACATGAGAGTTTTTTTATATCTCCTCCAATTCCTACAAAGCATCTTTTCAAAACATACGCTCTGTTGGTGCCCGAATCGGTAGAGGGTTTGCCAGTTCCAATGCATAGGTAGATTCAGCCAACAGATACGGGAGGTTACGTGAGCTGCCTTCTCTTCACTTTTGGTTCTCTTGCACTAAGGGGGGTATCCCTATAGCTAAAGATTTGACCTTGACTCACCCAATGATAAAAAGATTTAGCTTTACAATAACATGCATAATACTCTCATGTTTGGACCAAGATTTGCATGATAGATCACAAGACTGGCAATGTTCTTGGACATATCTAACTGGTTGAGGTATGAGAGTATGCAGGGGTCCTATTTCTACTTCCTACAAACTAATAGGGTGGAAATTTGAAAGGATTGGTTTAATGTTTTGGATGCAAGACAGGGGTTTTGGAAACATAACACAACACAGGGAGCAAACTGGTGCCTATCTTAGGGCTAGGAGTCAACTAGACGTATACAAATGAATGATTTGCACTTGGCATTCAAGTTTCAAGGGGATAGGACTGGTATTTGCCTTACAAACACTACCCAAGGATAAGTATTTAACTAACTCTACTTACATATATCCTAGCTGACATACAATCTTCTCCATACTCAACCTAAAACAATTTAATCCACTCCTTGAATGGAAGTTAAAGATTAAGCATGTGATACATAAATCCATACCCTAGAATCTGAGAAACCCTTAGCAACTAGATTCAAAAGAAGATAATGCATACAACACATGGAGACGGACAGACAAATAGATGCAATAATGCATTTTTCATATAAAATGACAAGAAACTGAACATATGTGCAAGGTGCACTCAAATACAACTCATAAACTCCAACATAGATAAAATAGCCAGGAAAATGCTCTGTCTTTCGTTATTTTCCCCCAAAAATGCCCAAGTCTTCAACCCCTCTAATAAGTAACACAACTTGCATTTTATAGCAAGGATGTACTCAGCAATAATTACAAGGCATTTTAAAGTTCTGCCAGATACAATGCACCAAGAATGGCACCCAAATCATTCAATGCAGACGAGGGACAAAGAGGAAAGAGTAGGTGAGCTTGGGACATGTGCAGCAGCTTGAAGATTTTCCTTACAAATCTGGTGGGTAGCTTGTCAATCCTCAACCCATGCCTCTGCAAATCGTCATCAATGGCTTACCAACCCGCAGCATCTAGAAATGTAGCTAACTGCGTACTTCTAAAAATTGCCCATCTGAAAACAGCTACAGATACAAAGCAAATCCATCACCGAAACTTTGAAATTGAGCCGTCGATCTCCCCTCCTGCTGCCAAAATCCATGGCATCAAAACATGCTAAAAAGTCATCCACCAGTTAGAACATGCCACGTAGGTACCCTGTGCTTCCATCGCTGACTTTTCTGCCATCTATTTTTTATTTTTTTGCCTATTTTGCCTTTGTCACTTTTGTATATGCAAACACATATACATACAACAGCCACACACAAAGCAGACCCCAAAATATTATAAAACAAATCGCAATCTCATTCGGGTCCAACTTGTATCTCCTTTTTGCATCTATCGCTTTGTATATTGCATATACAAGCGCAATATACATTCTGTGGATCTCAAATTTTACGAAACAGATTGGAACAAGTTTCAAATCTGGGCCTTGTATCTCAGTCTCTTGTATATCGGCATATACAATGCCATATACATGTAATCCGTGGACCCCAACTCTGAATTTGCCAAATTGGAACATCCTTCAGAATCCGCATTGTATCTTTCTCATTGTATCTTTTCGTTGTATATCACATATACAACACATAACATGCAAACCGCAGACTTCAAAATCCATCTACTGCAACATACTATCCTTCCACGTTTGGGATTTGTACATTTTTTCTTTGTATATTTGCTTTGTACATCGCATATACAATCGCTCAGGCCCACCATACTTGAGGAACTTTGACTTTATCCGTACCTTGCTTGCATATTTTCTTTGTATCTTTTGCTTGCACATTCGATTGTATGTTTGGAATATACAATCCCAAACATACAATGGCAGATTTCAAAATATTTCACAAATACCGTTAACTCTCTGGCCGCATTCACTTTGTACATCACTGCTTGTATATACGAACATACATTCGCCTTTGTACATTGCAATGTACATTCTACCTTGCACATTTCCTTTGTATGTAGCCATTGTATGTCTAAACATACAAACCCGATATACAAGCAAACTCAACATACAACTGTAGAATATTCTAGGAATCTGTGAAAGATTCCTCAATGTATATGCACCTATTCCAAACCGGATATGCATACAAGGAGGCATATAACTAATTTTTTCCATTTTTTGAAGGCCAATGAACATACAAACCGCCTTGTATGTCCGAATGTACATTTGAACCTGCAAGTATATACAAAAGACCTTGTATACACAAAGATGCATGCATGCAACTAATTTTTGCATTTTCAATTAAGAAGGCCAAGAGACTTAGATTTTTCTAGGTTTTTGTGAAGGGACCTACAGATTTAATTGCCTGAAACCTGAATGTTTAAGTAGGCACCACCACTAGCTCTGTCTGGGGACACATGCCTCTTGTAGGCATGGTGAGAACCACAGATCTCTGGGATGCAAACCAGTGCCTTATCCATTGGGCTAAAGAGTCGAACACTACACCAATCCTACATCACAAAACACACTGTTTAAATTTTACTTGGTGGCCCAGGGCCACAAAAAAGGAAAAACTAGCATTTTCCTTTGTCAAATACCCTATTTTCATTTGCATTCATTGGATCAAGCCTAAAAATACTACCATTGTCTGGCCACAAACAAACCTTGTCATTTGCACATTCAAATATCTCATTGAGCTTGCTCCTGCCAACTTTATGCACACAACCATCAACATCAAGCAACATGTGAATATTATATTCATCAAAAATGCACTGTCATATGATATATAACACTTATCATCATCTATATCAGCAATATGCATTGTAAAATAATCTCCTAGCTGGACAGAAAACTGAAAGTACTCAAAGTCCACTATATAGCTAGGATCATCAGGCCTCATTTTATCATAAGATGGCATATTAGGGAAGAAGCTTTCACATTCACATTTGTGTATCTCATGCAAATAATCATCAGCTGCATCAAACTGGAAAGGCTCAGGCTCAGGCACATCTCTGTAACAATCTTCATGATATATGTTGGTCTCTCTTTCATTAGGATGAAAATTAGAATCCTCCTCAATAATAGTGCCTTGATTTTCACCATACTCAAACAGATCCTCCTCAGCATATGTATCAAAAAAAATTGAACCAAGTGTTACAATTTCATTACAATATGCCACTAGTTCATGGGTAGCCAAACATACATTTTCATTACCAATGAATTCCTTGTGTGGAGGAGTATCACCCTGTGTGTCACAAACAAAACCATAATCAAATATAGAACAATCAAGCTCGACACTATTACTTGTTTCAATGTCTGATTGTTCTTCATCATCTCCATGTGTATGAATAAAAGGCAATGACTCAACCATGGAACTGCTCCTGTGTTTACTCATTTCTTCTCTATCTTGAGTACAATACTCACAATCATCTCCACAAACCCTCTCAAACAAGCACTCATTACTATCCATAACCTCATCATTGTTTTCAGAATCAGATACCTCAACCTTGAAAAGGGAGTCATCATTGATCCTCTCTTTGGCATCCTCAACTGGTGAACAATCTAGTTGAGCATTGTTATCAGCATTATGTTCAAACATAGCAGCATTGTCAACTTCAATCTTTTCATTTTCACATTTATCCTCAAATGATGCCATGATCACTTGGTCATTTGTAGCCACACAACTGCTACTCATGCCAAAGCCTGTGGACAGGGAATTTTGCATGTGCTCATTCCTCATTTTTTCTGTATTTTCTAAAAACTCGTATGCCATCTGCACACTTGTTATCTTGAATTCCCTCAACAATGCACTAGAGCCCTTCTCAAAAGCTTCAAAGTATATGCCAATGCAGGCTGGAGTATCAGGTCTGAAGTCTTCAGGGATTTGTGAAAGGGCAACTGCAAATCTATGACTAAAATCAATACTGGGCTCTTCATCTTGTCTTCTAATTTCCATTAATCTTGAAACAAGATCAACAGGGTCTCTAGCAAATTCCTTTCTAAAATAGTCAACAAGTTCATCCCAACAGGCAAAGGATCTCTTTGGAAAGGTCAAATACCAATCTCTAGCTCTAGCACCAAAGGATCTAACAAAAAACCTCATCCACATATCCTCATCTCCAAACGAGTGTTTCTCCATAAAGCTATGAAAGTTTTGGATATGTGCACCCCCATCACACACTGTGACCACTAAATCTAGGCATCTAATTGTAAATCTGAGTAGGCATGCTTTTGACTTCATAGTCAACCCATGACAAATCTAATTGGTTATACAAAGGATCAAAAGGGCTGACAAGAGGCTTAGCATTTTGACTGGAAGACACAACAAGGTTATTACTATTTAACTGAGCTTGTTTAGCCTTAAGGATATCAACCTATTCTTTATCTCTTCAATTTTTTACACAACATTTCATCCCCCTCCTGGCTGAGTATGGGTGAATACATACTTGGATTCATATAAATTTTACTTTTAGACATTTTATGTCTGCTTAAGACCTAAGGCTTCCCCTTGGCATTCAACTTGTACAATCAAAAAACAATTATAAGTGGGAAGAAACCATGTACCTTTTCTCATCCAGATGCTGAATTCTTGAACAAAAAATCTTTTATTTACAACAACATACATCGACCTTTCATTTGCACTGAGAATTTTTGCAGAGTCGCCACCTCTCCAAAGAGGATAAAAACCTTCAAACAATTGAAAGCTCATCAAAGAACAAATATTTTTCTGAGTTCATACCACCAACAAAGCACCATTATTCACATGAAAGATCCAAAAAACAACTCCCCAGCAGAGTCACCATTTCTGTTGGTGACTCGGATGGGCACAAATTCACTCTTTCTCTTCACTCCCCAGCGAAGTCACCATTTCTATTGGTGCCTGAATCGGCAGAGGGTTTGCCAGTTCTAATGCATAGGCAGATTCGGCCAACAAATACGGGAGGTTGTGTGAGCTACCTCCCCATCACTTTTGGTTCTTCCACACCAAGGGGGGTATCCCTATAGCTAAAGATTCAACCTTCACTCACCCAATGATAAAAAGATTTAGCTTTACAATAACAGGCAAAATACTCTCATGTTTGGACCAAGATTTGCATGATATATCACAAGGCTGGCAATGTTCTTGGACATATCTAACTGGTTGAGGTATGAGAGTATGTAGGGGTCCTATTTCTACTTCCTACAAACTAACAGGGTGGAAATTTGAAAGGATTGGTTTAATGTTTTGGATGCAAGACAGGGTTTTGGAAACATAACACAACATAGGGAGTAGACTAGTGCCTATCTCAGGGCTAGGAGTCAACTAGACGTATTTGCCTTACAAACACCACCCAAGGATAAGTATTTAACTGTCTCTACTTACATATATCCTAGCTAACATACAATCTTCTCCATACTCAACCTAAAACAATTTAATCCACTCCTTGAATGGAAGTTAAAGATTAAGCATGTGATACATAAATCCATACCCTAGAATCTGAGAAACCCTTAGCAACTAGATTCAAAAGAAGAGAATGCATACAACACATGGAGACAGACATACAAACACATGCAATAATGCATTTTTCATATAAAATGACAAGAAACTGAACATATGTGCAAGGTGCACTCAAATGCAACTCATAAACTCCTACAGAGATAAAACAACTAGGAAAATGCTCTATCTTTCATTATTTTCCCCCAAAAATGCCTAAGTCTTCAACCCCTCTAATGAGTAACACAACTTGCATTTTATAGCAAGGATGTACTCAAGAATAATCACAAGGCATTTTAAAGTTCTGCCAGATACAATGCACCAAGAATGGCGCCCAAATCATTCAATGCAAACGAGGGACAAAGAGGAAAGAGCAGGTGAACTTGGGATGTGTGCAGCTGCTTGAAGATTTTCCTTACAAATCCAGTGGGTAGCCTGTTAATCCTCGACCCATGCCTCTGCAAATTATCATCAATGGCTTACCAACCCACGACCTCTAGAAACATAGCTAATTGCGTACTTCTAAAAATTTCCCGCCTGAAAATAGCTACAGATATAAAGCAAATCTATCGCCGAAAATTTGAAATTGAGCTGTCAATCTCCCCTCCTGCTGCCAAAATCCACAGCATCAAAACATGCTGAAAAGTCATCCACCAGTTAAAATGTGCCACGTAGGCACCCTGTGCTTCCATCGCTGACTTTTTTGCCATCTATTTTGCCTTTTTTCAACTATTTTGCCTTTGTCGCTTTTGTATATGCAAATGCATATACATACAACAGCCACATACAAAGCAGACCCCAAAATATTATAAAACAAATCGCAATCTCATTCAGGTTCGACTTGTATCTCCTTTTTGCAACTATCACTTTGTATATTGCATATACAAATGCAATATACATTTTGCAAATCTCAAATTTTATGAAACAAATTGGAACAAGTTTCAAATCTGGGCCTTGTATCTCAGTCTCTTGTATATCGGCATATACAATTCCATATACATGCAAGCCGCGGACCCTAACTCTGAATTTGCTGAGTTGGAACATCCTTCAGAATCTGCGTCGTATCTTTCTCATTGTATCTTTTTGTTGTATATCGCATATACAACGCATAACATGCAACCTGCGGACTTCAAAATCCATCTGCTGCAACATACTATCCTTCCGCGTCCAGGCTTTGTACATTTTTTCTTTGTATATTTTCTTTGTACATCGTATATAAAAATGCGATATATAATCACTCGGGCCCACCATACTTGAGGAACTTTGACTTTATCCGTACCTTGCTTGCATATTTTCTTTGTATCTTTTGCTTGCACATTTGATTGTATGTTTGGAATATACAATCCCAAACATACAATGACAGATTTCAAAATATTTCACAAATATCGTTAACTCTCTGGCCGCATCTGCTTTATACATCACTGCTTGTATATGTGAACATATGTTCGCCTTTGTACATTGCAATGTACATTTCACCTTGCACATTTCCTTTGTATGTAGCCATTGTATGTCTAAACATACAAACCCGATATACAAGCAAACTCAACATACAACTGCAAAATATTCTAGGAATCTGCAAAAGATTCCTCAATGTATATGCACCTATTCCAAACCGGATATGCATACAAGGAGGCATATAACTGATTTTTTCCATTTTTTGAAGGCCGATTGAACATACAAACCGCCTTGTATGTCTGAATGTACATTTGAACCTACAAGTATATACAAAAGACCTTGTATACACAAAGATGCATGCATGCAACTAAATTTTTCATTTTCAACTGAGAAGGCCGAGAGACTTAGAATTTTCTGGGTTTTTGTGAAGGGATCTACAGATTTAATTGCCTGAAACCTGAATGTTTACGCAGGCACCACCATGCTCCAAAACAAAATAGAAAAGGCAATAAATTTCAATAACTCCACCTTCTTATCTTTTCTAAAATTAGCTCCC
The DNA here is from genome assembly GCA_027924645.1 of Cunninghamia lanceolata. Classification (NCBI taxonomy): domain Eukaryota; kingdom Viridiplantae; phylum Streptophyta; class Pinopsida; order Cupressales; family Cupressaceae; genus Cunninghamia; species Cunninghamia lanceolata. The sequence goes on along the minus strand of BSBN01000303.1, from coordinate 7,332,077 downwards.
AAAATTGAAAAAGGAAATTTTAACAAGATTTCCTCTTGTAACTGCCACTTCATCCTAGTGGTGAAAATAGAAAACATTACTCAAAAAGTAATGAAAAAGCATAAAAGAATGTTTTTAGAAGATATAAATTGAGAATGCATGTATTTCTAATTTTGCAATTTGCGCAAATAAATTTATTTGTGACTAATATTTACTTAAGTCTATCATTCAAAATATTTATGCAATAAAATAAATGCAATATATATTTTATGCAAAGATACATTTATGCAAAATTAACTAAGTGGTGTGTGCATAGATTTCTTTCAACACAATTTGCATGCAGGCGACTAGACACCCCCTCTTTAATGATACTCTCTCTCCGTTGAGAGAGTGTCATTCCTGACACTATGCATGATTGAAAAGCATGACCACAATGACGGTGACTGACTACCCCACCCATACAGACAACACTGACTGGGTGTAGAACTAGATACTCATCCTTTTCAAGGATGATGGCTAAGTAGGGGACCATATGTTATCTCCATTCAATAGATCCATTAGGTTTCAAAGTATGCTCAGACCTGCCAATTTAGGTGGAGATGTAACCTGGTACCTGTTCACTCAAGCATACCAATTAGAGCACAAATTCTTAATAGCCGAAGCACTTGGAAAGGAACTCTAACATTTGTATCTCATTCTCGTATGTCCCCCATACATTTAATGGTATGATGTCACCCTTTCCACTTATCCTATCAACATACTACTACATCACCTAACTATCCAAATAAATCTCTACATAATAATAATAACATAACAATATGCATCATACCCATGAATGTACTAATAGAAGCTCTTGTTCCATCTTCATCTTCAGGTTCCTTAGCCAGGCTACCTGCACAACCAAAATGAAAATGGAGGGGAACTACACCTACTCCCCCTAAGAGGTAGCCTCCATTAGTCTAGAGAAGAATGAATCTTGAAGCAAACAAGATTGATGCATCTCCTTATGCATCTAGTTTAGATAAGGAGGGGCAATAACCCCCAACTTCTCCTGGAGATACTCAAATGTATCCTTAGGAATATATTTAGTGAATATGTCAGCAACCTGATCCTTTATAGGCACATACTCAAGCTTCACTTCATTCTCTGCAACCTTCTCTCTTAGAAAGTGACACCTAATTGAAATATGATTTGTCCTTGAATGCATCACTGGATTCTTTGAAATGTTAATGGCACTTGTATTATCACAAAAGATAGAAATTGGCTCATCATACACAACTTTGATATCCTTGAAGGTTTGTCTCATCTGTAACACCTATGTGCAACATGATGTTGCAACAATATACTTTGCCTCTGCAGTAGATAAAGACATCGAATCGTGCTTCTTGCTTATCCAAGATACAACTCTATCTCCAAGAAAGAATGCACCACCACTTGTACTTTTCCTATCATCTACACATTTGACCCAATCTACATCTGTGTAGGCTCTTAGGGTGAAGTCATTGTTCTTAGGATAGCATAAACTATGATTCAGAGTGCCCTTCAAATACTTGAATATCCTCTTCACCGCCATGACATGCGACTCTCTAGGATCTTCTTGAAATCTTGCTATAAGACAAACTACATGCATGATATTTGGTCTAGGATCAGTTAGATATAGTAGTCCTCGAATCATTGATCTATATTTGCTCTGATCAGCCTTAGGGGAGTCATCATTCTTGCTTAGCTTGTAGCTAGTTGTCATGGGGGTACAAACTGGTTTAGAATCTTCCATTCCAAACTTTTTCAGCAATTCCTTGACATACTTTGATTATGAAATGAAAATGCCTTTATCTGTCTAATTAGTTTGTAGCCCAAGGAAGAAGTTCAACTCTCCAGACATTGACATCTCAAATTCTTTTTACATTTCATCTGCAAAGTTCCTACACATACCTTCATTTTCACCAAAAATTATGTCACCCACATAGACCTCAACAATAAGGATTTGATCTTTGCTTACCTTGATGTACAAATTAATGTCTGCAAACCCTTTATTGAATCCCTGTTGCAACAAATACTTGTATAACCTTGCATACCAAGCTCTGGGAGCTTGCTTCGGTCCATACAATGCCTTCTTCAATCTGTATACCATATTTGGTTTGTCTAACAACTAAAATCCATCCGGTTGCTCTATGTATACTTTCTCTTCCAACTCACCATTCAGAAACGCAAACTTCACATCCATTTGATACACTTTGAAATCCTTATGTGCTACATAATCTAGAAACAATCTAATAGCCTCCATTCTTTCCATCAGAGCATAAGTTTCTTCATAGTCTATTCCTTCCACAAGTCTTTCTTTGTTCCTTACCACTTCTCCATTCTCATTCAATTTGTTCCCGAATACCCACTTAGTTCCAATCACAATCTTATTCTCTGTTCTTGGGATAAGTTCCCAAGTCTGATTCTTCTCAATCTGCATTAGTTTTTCTTCCATAGCCCTGACCCAATACTCATCTTTGCATGCCTCCACCACTGTTTTAGGTTCAACTTTAAAAATTAAACATAGATCTACCTATTCTTCAGCAACTTTCCTTCTTTTCAATACACCTTTGCTCTTATCACTAATGATTTGATCTTCAAAGTGATGCGTTTGCACACACTTGGGAGTTTTAGGGATTCTTTCTAGAGCTTCTTGTTCTTCAACTTGTACTTCTTTTTCTTTAGCCTTTTCTTCTTCACTACTTGGAGACTCATCTGATTCATATCCATTCACCTTTGAGTTCATATGATCAAATTTTCTTGCATAACAAACTTCTTGTTGAGGATAAGATCCTCATTACCAACTAAGCTAATCTACACAACTCTACCTTTATCCTTTGCAATCACAGTCTCTGTCCTGACTTAAACCTTTTTTGGTAATTCTTGACCTTAACCCTTCATGCCAAGACATCTGCACCATTTCTTTGGCATGGGAGAAAAGATTTTCAATAAGACCCCCCTAAGCCAAAGCTCTCATCTCAGTTTCAGGAGGAAATATCTACATAGGATGTCAGTACAAGTTCACCATTAACCTCTGTTACTTCCTTCTTTATCCAAATCTTGCTCATCTCCTTTTTAGTCTCTACTGGATCAACTTTTTGTACTGGCTTGTTCTTCTCCACCAGATTATCCTTCATGCTTCTACTTCTGTAGTACTTTGAAATGCGTCCAGGCTTATTGCAATTGTAGCACACACCATTCCTCTAACCAGTATTCCTTTCATTCATTCTAGATCTACATTGATTAGCTTTGTGCCCAAATCTATTGAATGTATAATAGTAGCCATTAAAGGATTGAATCATTCTATCATTGTTATAGCCATTCATTCTTTGATTTATGTACTCATTAGATTTATGACCAATTTTCTTGCATGTGAAACATTGACCAGAGAAGGATGGAACATTTTGATTGCTTCTACCTCTACATTCTATTGCTTTGTGTCCATACTTATTGCATGAATGACAAAAACCATTGAAAGATGGGTACCTTTAAGCATTATGTTGTTTGACTGGTGGTCTTCTAGCTCCTTTCTTCTGATTCTGGATATGCTTGCCATTGTTCCTCTGATTTGAAGTTTGGTTTGATTTTGAACTTTCTCCTTTTTCAAATCCTAAATGCTCTTTATCATTGGGACTTTTCTGACGTGCAATCATCTCATCAAGCCTTGCAGAACTTATCTTGAATTTTTCTTCATAATTCTTTGCCTTCTCCAGATCTGATTTTAGATTCACAACTTCTTGTTCAAGCCTTATACAATCTTTAGATTTTCCTTTCACCATTATGTTTAGATATTCCTTAATCCTTGCCTTTTCTTCAAATTGCACTTTCAGACCATTCATAGATTTATTTTCTAGCCTCAATTGTGAACACTGACTTCCTTATTTATTTCTTTGAACTTCTTAACTTGTTCTCTTAATTTTCTAATACATCCATCTGCTTCTTTGATATTCTCCTTCAGATCTTTGATTTCTTCTTCAGTCCTCTCTAGGTCTTCAAGAGCAACCTTGAGTTCTTCACTATTGACAGACATGCATTCATCTTCTGAAGATCCATCAAACAAGGGAACATCCTTCTTGTGTGCCATCTGAGATCTACCTCAAGCTGTTAAGCTTTCTTCAAAGGAACCTTGCTTTGATACCAATGGTTGAATGAACAAAACAACTAAAAGGGGGGGGTGAATCAGTTGTATCAAAAATTTCAAACCCTCATAAACATATTCACATCCACATCAGTTCACTTAAACCCTTAATCTGTTATGATGATTAAACATGAGAAGGAAATAACAGAAACTTAAACACATCAATACCATACACAAGAGAACACCATATTTTACGTGGAAAACCCTAAAATGGAAAACCATGGTGAGGATTAGCTCACAATATAATATAGTAGCAATACCGAATTACAAAGGCTCACTGCCCAAAAAGGGAGAATGTTCACTGCAGGTGGACTCACTTTCCAAGTGGAATCACTACCCATTGAGAAAGAAAGTAAGATGAGAAGAATGGCTCACTACTAAGATTTGAACTGATATAGTTGCATCTAACCTATGTATGGATTTCAGTTCCATTGAAGCTTAATATCCATCACAACACAAACACCATCTTCATAACATCACTGAAAATAGTAGATACCTTCTGCTCACTGTGCATTCAGTAGTTGAACACATGAAATCTCTTACTACCTTGATCAAAGTCACATCATAAACATCATATCCCTCGCACACCCACGTATCCATGACTCCTTGACACTTATTTATACAATCACTAATCATGAAAACATTCTCTAAGGTCAGCAACACAACTTAACCCATACAATTCAAATTAGGTCTGGACCTAAACATTCCTACAGAGGAAAGGAATTAATGCAAACCACATCATGCCTTAGCATGAACCTAAACTCACTCTAACACACTTCAACATGCTTTCACAATCAATGAAGCACAACCATAATTAGTGAAAATAACCAAGTCAGCCAAACTTGTGTTAACACCAAGGACTTTTAAGCACACACTTCCTCAAAGATAAACACACCTTGGAGACCTTGCACAAAGATTTAACACAATCTAGAAAGATCTACAAACATCTTGAAGTCACCTAGAAACCAACAAATTTAACCACAACAACTTTCACTTGACGGAAGTTTATAGTCTACTTACAAACAACACTGTCGAACTCTGCTACACAAGAAATTGTTTTCTGGAGCACCAAATCACAAACCTTCTAGATAGAAGATAGATAAGGACCTTATAAGTATATATCTAGAACCACAACACTTAAAACTATTCTGCGGAGAAAAATACTTTCTCTCAGACACCTTGCAAACACTATCAAACACTATCTTCAAACTGGTGAACATAACATTTATTGCACAACGATCTGGAGTACCAAATTCTAGATTTATCATCTTCAAACACTTCTCAACAACATATCCAAACCACACACATAGATCTCCAACATGGAATAAATGCAGAGAAAAAACTTGAACAATATTCTGTAAGCCAGAAGACTTCTTCAACACACTGTTTCCAATATTAATCAAATTTTCTCAAAAGCACTTGGAAACTCAACAAGAGGCACATGTTATTAACACCTTCAGTACTTCTTTGAGAAAATCAAATCATCATTAACTCAGTAACTTAATCAAATAATAACAATAACAGTAGAGGATACAATTGACACCAATGACAACATAAACATGTTGACATCAATGAAAACACCGATTAGCACATACTTGCAACAATTAGATGATCAACTCGTAGTATGGCATCTCTCTCACGTTATTATCTACACATGCCACAATGGAATTGCCATCACAAACACAAGAAGAAAAAATGGTGGAAGATTCCTTAGTAAAATTTGACCATGTTACATAGTCTCCTAGAGGATCAACCAATATAGGTGTTATTTGTGTTACTCCAAAGTTTATACATAAGTAGTACAAATAATATACTCATTTTTTGGACCTTGATATTTTGCCTTATTTTTTAATTAGTGATATTTCCTATTCAAAGGAGTTGACTAGATCAGATTGAACCATTCAGATGTAGTTATGACATTTGAGTTGGGTTACAAAGATTTGGATCAACCTAACAATCCTCTTGTTATAGAGGTGTAAATTAGGTTTTGCATGCATTAAATTTAAATCACCTATTTTCAATAATTTTATTTGATGCATATGTTATTCACCTACTATTTTTTAGCACTTTTATTTTTAAAGTGTGGATCTTGCATTATCATAGCATACATTTGCTCAAAGTGGCACTTCACATCCTCACAGTCACAAGATCATGTGAGATCTTAGGTGCTCAAGTTAAATTTATATTTAAGTATAATATTATACACATAAATTTACAGAGTAAAATTAAATATATATGTTCATATGTACACATACCATTTAAATGGAGCATTAAGGGAGACATCATTCACACGAGCATCATTTGGAGAACGAAGAATTTTTCTACAAGGACCTAAAACCATGATTCATCGTAGATTTTGTATTTAATATGTACATTATATATTTGATACATACATGTTATATATATTTAAGGTTTATTTTTATGCACATGTACATGTGTTGTGCATGTTTCATACATGTTAATTCTAGAGTTATTTGATATGTACATTGTATGTTATTCTTCATTTTTATGTTTTAGAATTTGGCTATGTTCATAATTGATATACTCTAAGTTATTCATTATCTTATTTTTATTAATTTGGAAGCTTAATTTAGTAATTTGTCTTGTGATTTTATCTAGAAGTTAACATTTTAGAAATTGATAATAGATAAATTATTAATTTTTCAACTATTGAAATAATTTGATGTGTATTTTAATATTTGGTAAATTAAAAATTATCAATTTTCAAGTATCCATTTGGTATCAATTTTCATTTATCAAATTGGTACATAATTTTTTAGATTAGATTTTCATAAAATTTAGTACAATAGAACTTAAACTATAAATGTTGAATGTGATTTAATAATTCAAGTGGGCCATGTAACATTCATTAACATTCAATGCTCTAATATATGAATGAATTGATTTAAAGTAAGCATGGCCACCATTTCATAAAATTTAATTGAACTTAAATAAGAAAATATAATTCATTTGAATCTAATGTAAGTTCATTTACCTATCATCAAGTGTAATTTATATCTAATAATAGTGGCCACTTAGGTGAGATGTATTGACAATAATAAAACAAATTTATATGTTGAAAGATTAAAAGCAAAAACCAAGTGTAATGTGATTTAATCATGTCCATCATTGATTCTCTTGATTTGTGCCTGTATCATATTTGACCTAGAGTAGCTATCACAAACTGACATTTATTTTTTAATATTCTATTAATGGTAAAAAGGTACTTAGTAATACTTGTCATTTTTTTCACTTGATTGACATGACAAGATACTTTTGGAAATCATGAAATTCTAATCATCCTTAATGCACATAGTTTTGATATAAATTTGATTTAGCATTAATAAGTATTTTTCATATATATTTGACATTTTTTATATTTCACACAAATTAAACTTTGTACACTTGACCTATGCATCATGATTTATTGGTATGAATAAGGATCTCACAAATATGTTATCACATAAATAAGGAAAAATTTAAAATATAGGAAACTATGATAGCCTCTTTTAATTAAATTTTATTATAGTTTATAAACATATACTTTAAGCCATTACCTTTCAAACATGTGAATGCAAACATCTTTTTGAATCCCATATCAATTAGGTGGGAGACTTGTGAACACAAAACTAGTTTTTACTTCAACTCTAGCATCATAAAATATACCCATTCAAATTCAAAATACTACATTTTGGAGTACTACAATAATTGAATTTCATGTATGCACACTATTCTATAATCCACAACATGCAAATGATCGAGCAATATGTTGTGCTCTCTAACTTTGATTACATAAGAAAAATACATGTCCTTTTTTCTATCATGAAATTCAAAGGATTTGGGAATCACACAATGGTTCTTGATTTTATTTAATGCAATTAAATTTGACATTATTTGGATTCAATATTAGAATAATATCAATTTTTCAAAAATCATCAATTTTTAAGTAGATTAAGGTTTAATTCTATGATTTCCAAAACTTATAAAATAATTGAAAAATTGTTAGAGACAAAAAATACATTTTTGTATTAATTTTAATTTCATTAAATAAGAAAAAAAAAACTTCATTTAAAAAATTAAACTTATTTACAAGAATATTAATAAATTTAAATTTTCACCATGCTAATTTTTGTTTACATCATTTTTTAATCTTTGAAAATATTAATAAATTATAATTCACTATGTTCTATAATTTATTAATTTACCAATGAGATTAGTTTAAATATATATAATTTATTAAAAATTCCATGTTTTTGATTAAAACAGTAAAGATCAGGTTCTAAAGGGGCCCTGAAAACCCTTTACAATAGGCAAAATGTCAGTGAAAACACAACTGACCCATAGCAAAAAAGAAACAAAACAAAGAACAGAACAATAGAGAGAATAGACATTAGACTACAACTTATTAAAGAGGCTATCATCTATCTCCTAAAGATTGAAGATTGAGGATTTTTCTTATCCGTCTCATTATTCTTCTTTTTTGTCCTTTTGGTCCTAGTACTAGGACCCACTTCCTCTTTAGTGTTCCCATTAGTAGCAACATTGGCATTCATCCTTTTCATCTTATCATTGATGTTTTTGATCTCTACAACATTGGTCTTGATGATCCTATTAATATTCTCTTTCATTTTTTTTGTCTTGTTCAAGAGTCACTAATCTAGCATCCTGATTGACTTGTCCTTTCATATACTCTTCCTCTAAAACATCAATCCTCTCCTTCTAGTTGGAAAGGTCATCCTTTAGTTTGTTCACATGAGGGACAATTTCCCAATTATCAAAAATCCTTTTGTCCTCTTCAATTGATAGTTGGTTCTCTCCTCTTTGTCTCTTCACCATAATATCCATTTTCACATTGATCCTACTAATCTCAATATAGTACCATTTCATAAGGTTGTGTTGCATCTCAAAATTGGTGTAAGGTCATGACATTTTAGCTTAAAACAAATAGATTTTTAGCCACCTCCCATAGGGAAGAGGGATTGGGACAAGGGAGACAAAAATTCTTAGGGACTAAGGGGTAGGGATTTTCAATGCTAGGGAAAGGTTCAAAAATATTTCCCTTTATCTTGGGTGTGGGGGACTTCATTGTCCTTTTGAGTAACAAAGGGCCTTTCCATACTTTTAACCACTATAGAGGGTTCACTTATTTTCATTTTATTATCCCTCCTACCACCACTACCAGTAACCCTATCTATAAATAGAGACTCACTCTCATTGGGTTCCTTAATGTTTGACTCTAACCTAGAATCATTTTTAGTTTTATTCTAGCTACTCACATACTTCTCATCTAACTCCTCAAAGGTGGAATTAGAATAATCCACTACAATCTTGTTCCTTGCAACCTTCTTGTGGATAGGTTGATCTATAGTAGGATTAAACAATCTCACATGATTAACTACCAACAACATTAGCCCTTGGTGTATAGGAACTACAACAAGAGCTTTTTTGTAGTCCTTCATAGACAATTCCTATGAAGACAAAGGGTAAAAATAAAAAGAAACTAAATTATTTCTCTTAAAGTGATTCGGTAAGAAAAAATGGTAGGAATAAAAAAATTTGAAGCACTCCTCTAGGGAAATGTGCATCATAAGGTAGAGGGCTATTTCATCCCATGACCTATTTTGAGGGTACTCCAAGCATACCTCAAGTGAATTTTTTTTGGGTCTTTCTCCTTATTGAAGAAGGTAGACATCACTTCCTCCCCATCTGCCTATCTTTAAATATTTTAGCCCCATATATGGAAAGGTCAGTGGCCTCCACTTCTAATTCCTTTGAGACCACAAACTCCAAACCTTTCATAGCCACTTTTTTGTTGTTCCAACCTTTCAAAAAATTTGTAGTAAGGGAGGAGTTATATCCTCATAGTCTCTCCATAAAGGGTGTAAAACTACCTTTCTCCAATATCTTCCATACCTTGGCATTCTTCTCCCATTTTCTACCCCTGATAGGTTTGACCCTATTCTTGTCTCCTCCCATCATGATCAAATGTCTTTCAAAATTTAAAATATCCCACTGAGTTTGAATAGTGAATGAGCCCCACCAAATCTTGGAAAAGTTTTTTTTAAGAGAGAAAAATCTAAGGCTATAACAACAATGAACATACTAGAAACCTCATCCATGGATTTTCCATCATTAAATTTGACATAAATTTTCATCATTAGGCTGACAATACATTTGATACTTAATCTATCCTTAAAGGAACCTTCAAGTATGACCACCTCCACCCACCCACACAATCTCTTTAGTTATAATGATTATTAATATAATTTAGAATAAGCATCACAACCTCTTTAGGAAAAGTGTGATGCCCCGTCATGCAACCCTAAAGAGTTAGGCTAACTGGCAACAAAATACAAGCAATTTTTTTTTTAAACAAGTAAATACATTAATCATTAGATAAAATAACAACTTATTATGTATCAATAAAATCATTTTACCGACTAACATCTCTAGGGAACATAACTGCATCAAGTAATTACAACATAATACTTTATAAATGTCCATATGCAAACTTAATACATCATGAGAAGAATACATTTTTCATTTACAAGACAAGTACAAGTACAAATGAGATCAAATATAGGATTCATAATTACAAGGCCTTTTGGCTAATTACACCGAATTATAAATCATGACTATATGATTTTGGAAGCATAATACAAATCTAAGGATGCCAATATAGGTCTAGAACTAGAAAACACATCAGTGACGAACACGGACCAAGATGCCAAAGAAAACCAATGGATTAAGCTCTTCCACCCAACCATGTGGAACCTTGAGGTCCACCCCCTGAGCTAGGAGATAACAATGAGGTCCCCTGACACAAGCAAATACAAAAGGATTAACTAGAGATAAGAATACCTTAGGTTTCACATGTGGACATCACAAAACTCAACAATCAACATTCAGAGGCAAGAGAACAGGGCAAGCTGGAGTGGAGTAGGAAGAAGTGTCATCACATGGCTCTACATGGGTTACACTAACTATCTCTCTCTAGACATCGGCCCCCATCTATAGTTACCCTGATAGTCTCTCTCTAGGCGTCAGCCCAATAGGTCACACATGTAGAAACCGTCCCTCTCATCCCACCCTTAGCCTAAACTAGCACTACAGGTGTGGGGAAGGACATCTATTTATCTTGCTTAATGTGAAATTATACCCTTTCCCCCTAGGTTAATTATTATGTTTTCACTTGTTAAACACCTCTAATGGGTTACCCAGATAGCCACTTTAGGCACCGGCCCCACATTGGAAGCCACTCCCCTACTTGCACTCAGTTGACCCAACCCAATCAAGTACTAAACAAGGACACACATGACATACCTCCAACACTTATAACAAGCCAATAATAACTCGAGGCATGCAAAAGTCCAAATTTAATGAACCAAAAATAGTTTTCTCTCTCTAGAATACCAAGATTCAAAGTCATCAAAAGTTCAAGGTAAACAAGTGTCTGGATAGGTAACACAACCCATAGAACCCATGAAAGAGGAAGATGAAAGTCTCTTATCCTGATTCTACATCGGACACTGACAATGATAACATCCAAAATAAAACAAAACTTCAAGTAATCAACATGGGTTTATCAATACTAAATAAAAAACATTAAACCAACAGAACCAATTTACTCACTATCATACCATTAACTATCTAGAAGGTAGTTGAAGAACAATAGCTTTAATGCAATACTTAACACCTAATTTTATACTTCTATTATAATCATAATTTTATAGGGATCAAGTAAATATATTTATTTAGTAAGATAACAAACTAGTATTGTGTTGTAAAATAATATTCCACTCAAATGCAAAGAAGTCTAACCTAACGATCTAATACAAAGTATAATTCTTCTACGTACCTTTTATTGAACAATTTAAATGACAAATAAGATAATACTATACCTCGCATGAATTTTATTACTAAATTTAAATATGACAAGAACCTTAAAACTACTAACCTCAATCAACATTAATACATTTTCACAAAGATGTACCCTTAAATACAAGATTGAACTCTTTTATTCTAATGATAATAAACTTATATGTTAATTCACATCTATACTAATCAAAACATTATTACATTTTAATCTAAACACTAAAATTATAAGTCTATAACTCACCGATTATCATATCCAACATATCTAATACTAATGAAATCTACACCAAATCCTATGATCTCAACTATAATTAGAAGGCTAAAACATGAAATAAACACTTTCTATCCATGTCTACTCAAATCAAATATCACGACTACTTCCTAGAGTTGATTTTACTATATTACACTTGACGACATAAAAATAATATTTATTTATTTCCTTATCTATTCGTTCTAGATCCAGTAAGCAAGTAGTGCAACTTTTGATAACTTACGGACTAAGGAATATGTTTTAAGAAGTTTCTTACCTACTAAGTTAGCAGTTCCTAAAAATGAACCACTTGTTTGGATGGCAACGATGGATATTGCAGATTTGAGAATTTAAAAGAAACCTTTCAATGGAATTAAATCTAGTGCTGATAAAGGCGCTCTCACCCAGGCAAAGACACTATCTGTGTGAATGAATAGAAGCATAGTGAGGAAACTTTGTATACAGAGGTTTTAGGAATCATGCGAAATTGTTTGGGTGAGTTTGATTGGATCTGTTCTCAATTAGCCATTGTAGAGTACGATGATGGGAATAACGACCATGCACAGGAAGTCGACGCCAATCAAAGATTTAGAAACAAAAGAAAGTAATTCATAACAGATGGATAAGCCAAATCATTTGATGCATGGTATATAGGGAAAAGTTTTTAAGTGCTGGTAAGTTGCTCAAGGAATAAGGAAGAGGTAGATTTGATTGCAATTAAAATTTATTATTTAAAACCAGAATGCCTCATTGAGGCTGATCAACAAGAATCCCCCTCCAGTCAAGATAAATATAATTTAATTGACATCATTGTTTGCAGGTCGCTCAGTGCACCCTAGTTGAAATAGACGACCAGCTGATACCAACAATTGTCCAGTGGAATGGCTTCAGCTGAGTAAGCATGCAGATAGATTACAGTATGAACAAGTCTTTCCAGCAAACCCTAATCAAAGGAAGATCGACAAAAGCCTCATATTATCTCAACAGGTTTCAGAGAGGGAAGCTATGCTAGAAGAAATCATCACATTACGATTAACAGAATGAAGCAAATAACTCAGGCGAGCATGTCAAATTGTGAACTGATGTCAAGCAAATATCATTGGTAGTTTGTATTTAAATGCTACAAGAAAGTTATAAATTGAGAAATATCGTGGAGCAACACCGATGGTAACTAAGGTGTAAAGGAAGGCAAAATTTGGGCAATGATTGAAGTTGGATATACTTCGGTAGACATGTATGCATAAAGTACGCATAGACCAGGCACACGATTTGTTTGGCAATATGTTTCTTGAAAAGATGTCATCTCAGAGAAAGCAATGATCGCAAGATGTGCTAAAAGAAGGCAAGTGGGCATGCCAACGACTTGATAGAAAGCCTCTAAGAGATAGCATCTAGTGGAATTTATTGCTGCAGAAGGGAGATCACAGGTATTGCGAAAGCTATACATCATCTGAGTAATTAAAGAGACATGCATGATTTCTAAAAGTAGACTGAAGGATCCCTGGTTTCTAAACCCAAATTGCAGAGATGGTTTCTAAAACTGAATTGTAGAGATGATCAACCATAGTGAGATATGAAAGCTTAGAAAAATAACCTAGATTAAGGATTACATACAGAAGAATTTGAACATGATAAAGGTAGATTCAAGGACAGTTTATGCATGCCAAAAATTGGATTCCAGACAACAAATAATTGCAAAGAGAAAATTTTACATTTGCAGACAAAACTATCACAAGGACATACTCAGAATTTTATCCTCAGGCTTCAGATTCCTCCTCCCATTCACCTTCCTCTTCTGCAAAATTTCCCCCAAATCTTTCTATCTCTCTTCCTGTAAGAAATCCTCCTCCCTCAAATAACTCCCATATTACAAAAATAGACAAATTCAATTAATTTTCCACTCCCGTAACTGCTACCAAGAATCCACTATCTTTCAAGATTTAAAAGCAATAAATTTCCTCTTCCCAGAAGATTCTCTAATCAGGGAATTTAATGCGACAAATCACACAACAATAAAATATTAAATAATAATATCTTTCAAGAAAAACCATATACTAATTCAACTAATAAATTATTAATTACTCATGATTATATTTCATTATTACTACTTATTAATTTGATTTTTATTAAAAGATACTTATTCAATATTCTCCAAGTTTACATTATTTATTAACAAATTAAATAAATACTATTATACCTAAAATTATTATTATTATTATTATTATTACTATAACAATTAATGCATTTCCAACAATACACAAATTATTAATAAAAAATGCAAACAATAACAACTACATACCACATGATGACCAATACCCGAGGCAAGTATCATTGAGTAACATCTAGACCCATGACCACAATTGAAGACAAGGACTAACATAGGGAACCCATGTTACCTCCCATCCACATTATCCATTAGAATAAAGGAACAGTCAGACCTGCTAAGTCAGGTGGAGTCGATGCCAGGTACTTGCAACTTGTATTAAAACAAGATGTTGCAAACAAACATATACATATATAACAAACACACAGAGTTAGGGAGTCGCAGCATAGTAGGGTGCTCGTAATGAGTAGTACTACACTGTCCCTACTCTGAAAGCATGACAATAAACATAAACATCTCTAATTATCAATCAAGTATCATCTAATCACATAAAGCATGGTAACATCTATCCATTAACTGATCATGTCAAATACATCATAAACTATAATATCAATAATGTCATCATAATGATCTTAACAAATGTCAACAACCACATTAGTAATCCATAATCCCTAATGAGCATAACTAAACATAACAAGAAGTCTATCATCCACATGTCTCACAAATGTCTAAATGTAATTGAAATACTATCAATTGTCAAAAGCCAAAATGAGGGGCACTACATCGTCCCCTCCAGAATTAGGCTTACTCCTGGAAGCCTGCAAATAAATAAGGGTATAACTCCTGCATCCTGGGTGCATCCTCCTAGGTAGCAAAAGTCTCATCATTAGGATCCCACTGGACCCTGACCTGCTCCACATCTCTAACCCTAAGGGTTTACTCCTGATGTTGTAGCTGCGCACGATCTCCAAAGAAGGTTGCCTGTCCCCTACTTGCAGCCTCCAAGACTATCCCTTGATGCTCTACTTGGTGATGTTCAATCACTGCAAACACTCTATGAGACCTCCCTGCATTGCCTATGGTTGGCTCTGAATCTGTCGGCCTCTGACCAAATCTTAAAGCATTCCTTTGTGGACACTGCCTGGCGATATGGCCCTGTTGTCCACAAGAGAAACATCCTGTGCCTCTATTGAAACCTCCACCACCCGATAAAGCATTGGATTGCTAAAAATTATCTCTACTTACTGCAGGCTACATACTCTGAGCTGGATGATAAAAAATATTGTGCTTATTACACTGCCAAGATCGGTCCTTCCTATTCTGAGATCTGTTACCTTGCTAAGGTTGAGGATTCTTTGGTTGTGACTGAGAACACTACTACTGCCCGCCCTTGTTGGGTGCATGATGGCCTCTTGAAGAGCCAGCTACCTAAGACCGACCACCATGAGGTCCAACACCTATAGAAGGTGCACTACCAATATGCACACCTATATTCCCTCCAAGTGCCATCTCTAGATTCTCCTCTATTAATCGGGCTTTCTCCACTGCTACCTCCATAGTCTTAGGTTTGAAGACACGAACCCCTCCACTAATTCAGCATTCAAGCCCCTGATAAAATGATGCACTAACATAGTCTCATCATCTTTGATGCTCTCATATTGCTTGAGCTCATAGAATCTACGTTCATACTGCTCTACTCACATGGCCATATGCCTCAACTCATGGAACTCATCTACATGATGTTGCCTCCAATGATCTGATAAGAAATGAGCTCTGAAACTCTCTAAGAACAACTCCCAAGAAACAATACTAATGTCCAAGTGCAACTTCTGCTCCTCTAAACGCCACCAGGTAGAAGCGAACCCTCTGAGATACAAAACAACACATCTAGCATTGGTGTTGCTACCATACAGATGCATGGCAAAACACCTTCCTAAATCAAGTAACCAGGTCTCTACCTCTAAACCACTTCCAGCTCCATCAAAGGTGGGAGGGTGTACCCTCAGAAGATCTCTCATATGACTGGCTAAAGTGGCCTCTTGCTCAGCTGTCAATTCTCTTCGCCTAGGTGATCCCTCTCTTTCCCTAGGTTCTAGTTGATCTACCTCTTGTCTAGGGCCTAAATGGGTGAGGGCCTCCTCAAGTAGCTGACGCAATTGAGCTCCCTCAGGCTGACCTTGTCCTTCCATATTCTAACCCCCGCCTTCATGGGCAATCTCACGAGGGGAACTAGGAGGAGGTGTATCACCATCACCTCTCCCATGTCCTCTACCCCAACCTCAACCTCGACCTCTACCTCGACCCCTAGGCATCTTCCTACACACACATACCTTCAAAGGACTACTTCAAAACAAGGAATGCTTAAAAAGGAAAAGAATTTAATCAACAAAGTTTAAGCATTAGGTTACATAATGGGCTCAATATAAACCAGAGTACCCAGTGTTCAAACTGGTTCTGATACCAAATGTGATGCCCCATCATGCAACCCTAGAGAGTTAGGATAACTGGCAACAAAATAAGGGCAATTTTTTTTAAAACAAGTAAATACATTAATCATTAGATAAAATAACAACTTATGACATCAATAAAATCATTTTACCGACTAACATCTCTAGGGAACATAACTGCATCAAGTAATTACACCATAATACTTTATAAATGTTCATATGCAAACTTAATACATCATGAGAAGAATACATTTTTCCTTTACAAGATAAGTACAAGTACAAATGAGATCAAAAATGGGATTCATAATTACAAGGCTTTTTGGCTGGTTACACCGAATTATAAATCATGACTATACAATTCTAGAAGCATAATACAAATCTGAGGATACCAATACAGGTTTGGAACTAGAAAACACATCAACCACGAACACAGACCAAGATGCCAATGAAAACCAATGGATTAAGCTCTTCCACCCAACCATGTGGAACCCTAAGGTCTAACCCCCAAGCTAGGAGATAACAATGAGGTCCCCTGACACAATTAAAGATAGAAAGACTAACTGAAGACAAGAATACCTTAGGTTTCACATGTGAACATCACAAAACTCAACAATCAACATCCAGGGACAAGAGAATAGGGCAAGCTAGAGTGCAGTAGGAAGAAGTGTCATCGCATGGCTCTACATGGGTTACCCTGACTATCTCTCTCTAGATGTCGACCCCCATCTATGGTTACCCTAACAGCCTCTCTCTAGGCACTGGTCCCATAGGTCACACATACGGAAAACATCCCTCTCATCCCACCCTTAGCCTAAACTAGCACTATAGGTGTGGGGAAGGACATCTATTTATCTTGCTTAATGTGAAATTCTACCCTTTCCCCCTAGGTTAATTATTATGTTTTCACATGTTAAACACCTCTAATGGGTTACCCAGACAGCCACTTTGGGCACCGGCCCCACATCGGAAGCCACTCCCCTACCTACACTCAGTTGACCCAACCCAATCAAGTACTAAACAAGGACACACATGACATACCTCCAACACTTATAACAAGCCAATAATAAATTGAGGCATGCAAAAGTCTAAATTTAATGAACCAAAAATAGTTTTCTCTCTCTAGAATACCAAGATTCAAAGTTATCGAAAGTTCAAGGTAAACAAGCCTCTGGATAGGTAACACAACCCATAGAAACCATGAAAGAGGAAGACGAAAGTCTCTTATCCTGACTCTACATCGGACACTGACAATTATAATATCCAAGATAAAACAAAACTTCAAGTAATCAACATAGGTTTATCAATACTAAATAAAAAACATTAAACCAATAGAACCAATTTACTCACTATCATACCATTAACTATCTAGAAGGAAGTTGAAGAATAATAGCTTTAATGCAATACTTAACACCTCATTTTATACTTCTATTATAACGCTAATTTTATAGGGATCAAGTAAATATATTTATTAAGATAACAAACTAGTATTGTGTCATAAAATAATATTCCACTCAAATGCAGAGAAGTCTAACCTAACGATCTAATACAAAGTATAATTCTTCTACGTACCTTTCATCGAACAATTAAATGATAAATAAGATAATACTATACCTCGCATGAATTTTATTACTAAATTTAAATACAACAAGAACCTTAAAACTACTAACCTCAATCAACATTAATACATTTTCACAAAGATGTACCCTTAACTTAAATACAAGATTGAACTCTTTTATTCTAATGATAATAAACTTATATGTTAATTCACATCTATACTAATCAAAACATTATTACATTTTAATCTAAACACTAAAACGATAAGTCTATAACTCATCGATTATCATATCTAACATATCTAATACTAGTGAAATCTATACCAAATCCTATGATCTCAACTATAATTAGAAGGCTAAAACATGAAATAAACACTTTCTCTCCATGTTTACTCAAATCAAATATCACGACTACTTCCTAGAGTTGATTTTACTATATTACACTTGATGACATAAAAAAAATATTTATTTCTTTCCTTATCTATTCATTCTAGATCCAATAAGCAAGTAGTGCAACTTTTGATAACTTACAGACTAAGGAATATGTTTTAAGAAGTTTCTTACCTACTACTGGCAGTTCCTAATAACAAACTACTTGTTTGGATGGCAACGATGGATATTGCAGATTTGAGAATTTAAAAGAAACCTTTCAACAAAATTAAATCTAGTGCTGATAAAGGCACTCTCAACTAGGCAAAGACATTATCTATGTGAATGAACAAAAGCATAGTGAGAAAACTTTGTATACAGAAGTTTTAGGAATCATGCGAAATTGTTTGGGTGAGTTTGATTGGATCCGTTCTCAATTGGCCACTATAGAGTACGGCGATGGGAATAACGACCATGCACAGGAAGTCGAACCACTCAAAGATTCAGAAACAAAAGAAAGTAATTCATAATAGATGGATAAGCCAAATCATTTGATGCACAGTATACAGGGCAAAGTTTTTAAGTGTTGGTAAGTCGCTCAAGGAATAAGGAAGAGGTAGATTTGATTGCAATTAAAATTTATTAGTTGAAACCAGAATGCCTCGTTAAGGCCGATCAACAAGAATCACCCTCCACTGAGGATAAATATAATTTAATTGATGTAATTGTTTGCAGGTCGCTTAGTGTGCCTTGGTTGAAATAGAAGACCAACTGATACCAATGACTGTCTAGTGGAATGTATTCAACTGAGTAAGCATGCAGATAGATTACAGTTTGAACAAGTCTTTCTAGCAAACCCTAATCAAAGGCAGATTGACACAAGCCTCATTGTCTCAACGGGTTTTAGAGAGGGAAGCTATGCTAGAAGAAATCATCACATAACGATTAACAGATTGAAGCAAATAACTCAGGCGAGTATGTCAAATTGTGAGTCGATATCAAGCAAATATCATTGGCAGTTTGTATTTAAATGCTGCAAGAAGGTTATAAATCAAGAAAAATTGTGGAGCAACACCAATGGTAACTAAGGCATAAAGGAAGGCAGAATTTGGACAAATATTGAAGTTAGATATGCTCTGGTAGAGATGTATGCATAGACCAGGCACATGAACTGTTTGGCAATATGTTTCTTGAAAAGACATCATCTGAAAGAAAGCAATGATCGCAAGATGTGCTAAAAGAAGGCAAGTGGGCATGCCAACGACTTGATAGAAAGCCTCTAAGAGATAACATCTAGTGGAATTTATCACTGCAGAAGGGAGATCACAGGTATTGCAAAAGATATACATCATTTGAGTAATTAAAGATACATGCATGATTTCTAAAAGTAGACCGAAGGATCCCTGGTTTCTAAACCCAAATTGCAGAGATGGTTTCTAAAACTAAATTGCAGAGATGATCAACCATAGTGAGATATGAAAGCTTAGAAAAATAACCCAAATTAAGGATTACATACAGAAGAATTTGAACATGATAAAGGTAGATTCAAGGGTAGTTTATGCATGCCAAAAATTGGATTCCGGACAACAAACAATTGTAAAGAGAAAATTTTACATTTGTAGACAAAACTTTCACAAGGACATACTCTGAATTTTATCCCCAGGCTTCAGATTCCTCCTCCCATTCACCTTCCTCTTCTACAAAATTTCCCCTAAATCTTTCTGTCTCTCTTCCTCTAAGAAATCCTCCTCCCTCAAATAACTCCCATATTGCAAAAATAGACAAATTCAATTAATTTCCCACTCCGGTAACCACTACTTAGAATCCACTATCTTTCAAGATTTAAAAGCAATAAATTTCTTCTTCCCGGAAGATTCTCTAATCAGGGAATTTAATGCAACAAATCACACAACAATAAAATATTAAATAATAATATCTTTCAATAAAAACCATATACTAATTAAACCAACTAATATATTATTAATTACTCATGATTATTTTTCATTATTACTACTTATTAATTTAATTTTTATTGAAAGATACTTATTCAATATTCTCCAAGTTTACATTATTTATTAACAAATTAAATAAATACTATTATACCTAAAATTATTATTATTATTATTACTATAACAATTAATGCATTTCCAACAATACACATAGACTATTAATAAAAAATGCAAACAATATCAACTACGTACCACATGATGACCAATACCTGAGGCAAGTACCATTGAGTAAAATCTAGACCCATGACCACAACTGAAGACAAGGATTGACATAGGGAACCCCATGTTACCTCCCATCCACATTATCCATTGGAGTAAAGGCACGCTCAGACCTGCTAAGTCAGGTGGAGTCGATGCTTGGTACCTTCAACTTGCATCAAAACAAGATGTTGCAAATGAGTATATACATATATAAGAAACACATAGAGTCAGGGAGTCGCAGCGTAGTAGGGTGCTCATAATGAGTGGTACTACACTGTCCCTACTTTGAAAGCATGACAATAAACATAAACATCTCTAATTATCAATCAAGTATCATCTAATCACATAAAGCATGATAACATCTATCCATTAATTGATCATGTCAAACACATCATAAACTATAATATCAATAATGTCATCATAATGATCATAGAAAATGTCAACAACCACATCAGTAATCCATAATCCCTAATGAGCATAACTAAACATAACAAGAAGTCTATCATCCACATGTATCAAAAATGTCTAAATGTAACTGAAATACTATCAACTGTCAAAAGCCAAAATGAGGGGCACTACAATCTCTTTAGTTTTAATGATTATTAATATAATTTAGAATAAGCATCACAACCTCTTTAGGAAAAGAGTTCATCAACCAAAAGAAGCCCCCTCTCGATGAACCCCCCAATTTGGTAGATAATCGACCACCCAATTAGCTTTCCTATAGACATGTCTAATCTATACCTTTTTCATCTGATTTAAGATTTGTAGGGAGTCTTTAATAAGGTTTTCAATGGTCCAACTAGGATTTGATTTCCTAGACAAGTAATTGATTATATTCATAGAATCAACCTTCCAACACAATGTTCTAAACCCTAGCTTGTTGTGGCATTTTGAGGGCATTATAGGAAGCAATCACTTCTGAAGAATGACTAGTCTATATCTTAAGGTTGATATCACAAGTTGCAACCAAGTTACCCCTAGTATCTCTTACAAAAATTCCATGTTAACAAGAGACACACATTTTATACGTGCAAAACAAAAAATTTAAGTTATCATTCCATTGCAACACTAAATCAAGCTCATGTAAGAAATAATATATCAATTGAGACTACATGCATTATTAATAAATATAATATGATCTATAATGATCTGAAAATGGATCTATTTTTGTACTCTTTGGAGTTAGTCTAGATAGTGGTTGGTTTCTTTGATAATGGCAAATATGTAGGATGGAATGGGACATCAATGTACAAACTTTGATTGATGGGAAATTAGTGGAAAATGAATTTTTTGGTGTTGTAATAAATTCACTAGTTACATAAGTGGAAAAAACTAGGTCACCACATCAAACTTTTCTAAAGAACCAAACCTTTTATTGCAAAAATAGTGGACTTGTCTTGTGTGACTATACATGTCTTTTGGTATTTGAGAAGTTATGTTTTTTGTCTTATTCTTCTTTCTTGGGGATATATATTAATATGTTAGAGTGGTGTTATGGGTCATGGGGAGTCATTTGAGATTTATATCTCTTGTACTTGGGAGTATTTATAACATTTTAGCTCATGTTCATGATTGTCTTGTAGTAGAGAATTGAATAATTCTGGGAAGGTGTTATGTTTAGTATTACAATGAAATTTTTAAGCTCTTGAGTGGATCTAAGGATTGTGATCGAGTTTAACAAATCTAATTTGAGCATGTACAAGTGTGGTATCTCATACTTTTGGTAGAGATTTTGTTGGGAATGATGTATCAACCTTGCATCCCAATATTCCATATTTATTAATTAGTCGTATTTATTTATTATTTTGTCCTCACATGGGAAAGAGAGTGTTTCATTTTGAGGTGGCATTCTTGGCCATGTGCTGATTTTTTTTAATGTGTAAGAGGTTGTAAGAGCATCTAATGCCATCATAAAGTGTAAGAGCAT
The DNA here is from genome assembly GCA_027924645.1 of Cunninghamia lanceolata. Taxonomy (NCBI): domain Eukaryota; kingdom Viridiplantae; phylum Streptophyta; class Pinopsida; order Cupressales; family Cupressaceae; genus Cunninghamia; species Cunninghamia lanceolata. The sequence continues at coordinate 7,309,201 of BSBN01000303.1, read as the reverse complement.
CTCATGACATTGTAAGATCCATAGTTACTTATGATGAATTCTATGATGTGTACAAGTGCATGATTATAGGGGAGTTATATTGGAATCTTGACCAATATTATGATGTATGTTATGATGCATCATAAGGAATATTTAATTGGGGATAATGGAGCCAAGATCGAGCATTGAAGTTGGTCAGTTGATTATGATAGATTACAAGAGTGCAAGAGGATTTTCTAATATTAGCATATTGACTCATCATGGGAATTGAGAATTAGAATTCCTCATGGGGATTTGGGTGTCAAAAGTTTTGGGGATGCTATTAGCCCATGGTTTATGGTTTATCATTTATGGTTTCCTATTTTCTATCTTCTATATATTAGTGCTTAAGATGGAGATGCAATATGATGTAATTTTTGTAGGGGGTTATGCTATTGACATTTCTCTAGACTTGTGTTGGTTATTCTCCTATGAAAGCTTGAACTTGTTGATGTATTGTAATAGGATTGGTACTATGAATATATTGGTTCAATATTTGGAGGCTAGGTTTTTTCTTGAAAGGGTTTTCCTAGGATAAACATTGTATCATTGTGGTATTGATTTTATGTTTATATTTTATTTTGAAACTATTAGATTATATTTTGCATGCATTTATCTCCTCATTGATTAGTGTAGGAAGTGTTTATTGTATAAAATTCCTTTCAACTTTAAGCATAATGGGTTTTCCTCTGTTAACCTATCTTTCTCTCATTTTAATGGTTGTTTTTTTTTTCTCTAGTTTTTGGCTATATGTGTATTTCAATTCAAGATTTTTAGTCATTCATTGTTCTCATAATTTATTTCCTTTAACATTTCATAATTTACTGACTTTGGTGAGGAGTATCCTTTGCAAGTGGTATTAGAGCTTGTTCATCCTTTTTGGGAGTGTTTTTGGTGTTGTTATGAGTATTTTATAGGTCTATACCCACAACACATTCAAATGGAGAGAATTCTTTACCTTTTGAGAAAAACATAGAATCCTACAAGTGGAAGAAAGTGTTAAGAGTCATGAATAGAGAGGAAGGGTTTTCATTCTAGGTTGCATAAGATAAATATTATTGTTGATAGCCTTTCTCAATATTTGGAGATGATGAAAGGCCTTGCAATTTATCTTGGCAAATTTTGGCAAAGAAGAGAGCTATAATGAAGAAAAGGAAGCACATAAGATGAAAAATAATCTTCCAAAAAAGACCTTGTTCAATTTGAAGCCCAAGTTGAGATACCACCATTCAAAGGTGGTGTGGAGATAGAAATATTGGACAATTGGTTAACTCAACTTGAGGCATAATTTGGCATGCAAACTTTAACTTTTTAATAAAATATCTTTTTTATTAAGACTATTGTTAGCTAAACATGCCCTTAATTAGTTCAAAAATCTCTTGTTTTCCATGGCCTTAAAGATAATTCAGTAAGTTTTTGGGATCATTTTAAAAAGATAATTAGGACGTACAATTCTATCCAATTTGTCATAAGGAAAATAAAAGAATGGAATGACAATTTATTAAACAAAAAGAAAATAAAAGTGTATAAGAATACACTATTGAATTTCATAGAAGGGGATTTCAAATGGTAATTGACGTGCTTGGTGTTGAATTACTAATAAGTACATAGGAAGTTTTCATAATCATCTATGTAGGCCTATATTGCTCTCAAAGATAATTGACATAAATGAGGCATGATCACATGCTCATTATCTTTAGATAGATTGTAATCCTTCTTCCAAGACTAGTGAAGTAAAGACTAATAAAAGGACAAGAATGTAATAAATTCCATACAATAACAAGAAATTGACACATTGTGGTCATTGTGGTAGGTGTAGATTCTTCATGATGAAAAATACATCTAAAAAGAACCCACACAAAAAGAAGGGTAAGAAGGATGCTAATATCACTTTTGAAATTATTATGGGTAAAGATATTAGTGGTGATTCTAATGAAGATTCTAAACTTTCTTTCATTACTAAGAGTGTTGGTTTATTGAACAAGAAGCATTGTTTAATGTCAAGATTCTTTTCAAATATGCTTTGTTTGATTTATGTCGACAAACTAACTTGATTTCACAGAGCTTAGTTGAGAAAATTATGTTAAGACATTTGAGTAGCCCAAACTATATAATATGGGTTGGATTAAAATGGTAATAAAATTATTGTTGATAGGTATTGTAGGTTGAAATTTTCTATTAGAAAATTAGTCAATGATATCTTGGTGGATGTTTCTTGTTGCAAGTATGTGCTAATCAGTGTTGTCATTGATGTTAACATGTTTGTGTTGTCATTGACCTATCAACTATGTCTTCTGATGTTGTTGTTGTTGTTTGATTTAGTTGTTATGTTAAAGTGATCTGAATGCCTTGTAGAGGTGCTGATGATGTTAGTAGATTGTTCCCATTGCAAAGTTTCCAAGTGCTTTTGAGAAAAATTGATTAATACTGGAAACAGTGTGTTGAAGAGTCTTCTGGCTTACAGAATACTATTTGAGTTTTTGCTCCGCATTTCTTCTATGTTGAAGATCTAAGTGTGTGGTTTGGATATGTTGTCAAGAAGTGTTTGAAGATGCTAAATCTAGAATTTGGTGCTTTGGATTGCTGTGCAGTAAAAGTTATGTTCACTAGTTTGAGAACAGTATTTGATAGTGTTTCTAAGTTGTGCAGAGGTGTCTAGGAGAAAGTATTTTGATCTACATTCCTCCGTAGAAAGGTTTCAGGTGCTGCGGTTATAGATATATATGTGTTCATAAGGATCTTACCTATCTTTCATCCAAAAGATTTATGATTTGGTGCTTTGGAAAGTAATCTATTGTGTGGCAGAGTTTGACAGTGTTGTTGTGTTCAGGTGAAAGTTGTAGTGGTTGAATTTCTAGGTTTCTAGGTGACTTCAAGATGTTCATGGATGTTTCTAGATTGTGTTAAAGCCCTGTGTATGGTCCACAAGTTATCGTTGAAGCATGTGATCAAGAATTCCTTATGTTTACACTATTTGGCCAACCTTGAATGTTTGCGCTAGTTGAGGAGTTGATTTGGTGATTATGTGAGTGTTGTGTAGCATGCCTAGATAGATTTAGGTCTGAGCTAAGACATAGAGTGGTTTTTCTTCATTCCCTTGTGCCATGGAATGTTTAGGTCTAGACCTAATTCAAATATTGTATGTTTTCTGACCTTGGAGATTGTATTGCCGACCTTGACAATTGTTTCAAGGGTAATGATGGTATAAATAAGTGTCAATGATTCATTGATGTGTGTGCAAATGAGGGATATGATGTTGTGATACAAATTTGATTAGGGCAGTAAGGGCTTTCATGTGTTAGGCTACTAGATGTAGTGAGAAGAAGGTGTCTACAATTTTCGGTGATGCTGCAAAGGTGCTGTGTATGTTGTGGTGTATAATGAGCTTCATTGGAACTGAACTTCATGCATAGGTTAGATGCAACTATATCAGTTCAAAGTCTGGTAGTGAGCCATTCTTTTCTTCTTTATTTCTTTTTTAGTGGGTAGTGAGTCCACTTGGACAGTGAGTCCCCTTCAGTGAGCATTCTCTCTATGGCAATTTGAGCCTTTTATAATTTAGTAATGTTACTACATTATATTGTGAGCTAATCCTCACCGTGGTTTTTCCCTTTAGGATTTTCCACATAAAAATTTGGTGTTCTCTTGTGCATGGTGTTGATGTGTTTATGTTATCTGCTTTTAATGTTTAAACTTCATAACAGATTAAGGATTTAAGTGAACTGATGTGGATGTGATTATGTTTATGAGGGTTTGAAGTTTTTGATACAACTAATTCAGCCCCCCTCTCAGTTGTCTTGTGCCTTCAACATTTTCTAACATAGAGGTTTGTGGTGTTATATTTAGTAGACCATATTTATATAACAGGAAAGTAGTCTTATATATGTGAGGGAACAAATACCAGATAGATCTAAGGATGAAAAAACCTTGATGTAATAGGTGTGTCAAGGTAGAAAGAAATATTTTGAGTTCTTGAATCTTCATGGGAAGAAGGGTGGCATTAGTTTTGTCTTTGCCATTGTGAAAACTAATATTAGCTATGTAGCTTAAGGAATTCCATTTTGTAGATCATTTAGACTCATGGAGAAATAAATGTACTAATTTGTAGTTTTCTTTTATTTTGTGGTGTAAGGTGAAGTGGCAAATGTTTCAATTGTTGAGGGGTTATACCATCATCATCTATTGAGTCTCTAGATTTCAGGGACCAAAATATCCCTCGTTGGGGAGGTGTGATATGAAAATATATTTATTTTTGTACTCTTTGACATTATTCTAGATAGTTGTTGGTCTCTTTGATATTGAAGAATGTGTAGGATGGAATGGGACACTAGTATACAAAATTTAATTAATAGAAATAGTGAAAAAGTCATTTATTTTGCCTTTTAGTAGATTTTATGGTGATGCATATGGAAAATGCCTAGTCACCATGGTGAACCCATTTGAAGTGGAAAATTTTTCATTGGTAGAGCAATGAACTCATCCTACATGATTGTACATATATTTTAGCATTGTAAAATTTAGGTTTTTCATCTTCATCTTCCTACTTGTGGGCTATTTCATCTTCCAAACATGTTGGGGATCCATATATTCTATGTTAGAGTAGTGTTACAAATCATGAGGATTCAATTGAGATATGTATCTCTTGTACTTTGTGTTATGCAAAAAAGTGTGTACACTTGTTAATCAGGACCTATTTTAACACCCTTTTTGAACATTAAACAATTAAATCTCAATCTCGATGAATAAACCTAACAAAATAAAGTTAGGACTAGTATAGGCCCACCTTAAAAGACATTCCCTGAAGTTTGTGGGGCTAAAGGACCAGGGCACCTAGCGCCCTTGTCCCAGATGGTTATGTTAGCCCTATTTTTGTGGTGTCAGCTTAAAACACCTCCTTAGCTTTTACATGTTGGCCCCATTTGGTTTTATTCATCAATTGTGAGTGGGAATGCATATATAAAGAAGTCTTGTTATTCATTTTATACACTAGATGACAAGAGAAGAATTAGAATTACTTACATATTTGATCTCCTATGCTCAAGTGCTCTTCATGCTTAGAATTGCTATTTGCTTGTGGATGTTATGATGCCCATTTATAGGTCCTTAAGGAAGTTCAAGCTATCTTTATCTACCTCCTTGTTTGTGCACATAAACCCTAAACCCTAAACCCCAAACTTTAAACCCTACATCTTAAATCTTATTTACCCTAAATTAAATTTCATTTAGCACATAACTTAAGCTAGTTTACCCTTATGTGCCCCAAAAGAGATCCTTATCATGCTCACCTTTCTACAGACCACACTTCCTATATATGAAACCTTCCAATATACCACAATCACCCTATGTACAAATCCTTCCAATATACTAAAACCACCCTATTTTCCAAACCTTTTAATATACTAGAATCACCCTCTATACCAAATCTTCCAATATAGCCATAGGTAAATGGAAGAAAAATGGTATGTGGGGAAGAGTGGTGTGTGGAAGTAGAATGGTACATGGGAGAAAGTGGTATGTAGAAGTAGAGTGCTACATGGGAGATAGTGGTATGCAAAAGTAGAGTACTACATGGGAGACAAGGTATACTTTAAGAACTACCCCTACAAAATTCTATAGAAATCTTGGCAAATCCCCTATGTAGAGACATAATCCTCTTGGTGATTTTTTTCTTAAAATTGAACCAAAGTGATAGAGTGAGTAGCTATTTTATGTTAAAACATAATTTTAAAGTTAAATTGTGGGCAATTTGGAAACCAAAAGTCACTCTTATTTTTAATCAATTTGGTGAATGAGGACCTTAATTTCCATAAAATATTAATTGAGGTGGAAAAAGAAGACTAGATTTTTGGTAATTTTTTAATTGAGGTGGTGAATGAAGGACATATTTTTGATAATTTTTTAATTGAGGTGGCTAATTAATCCTAACTTCCCCATAATTTTTTTAATTGAGGTGGCAAATTAAGCCTGAATTACTCATAAATTTAATTGAGGTGACAAAGTTAGCCTAAATTTCAATAAATTTTAATTGAGGGGATGAATTAAAACCTAATGTAATATAAATTTTTAATTATGGTGGAAAATTAAAACCTAAATTAATATTAATTTGTAAGTTAGGTGGCAAATTATTAAAAATAAAAAATATTTGTAAATATCTTCATGTGTGTAATAATGATTGTTTTTATGGGAGTTTTTTGCACGATAGTTTTTGTGTGAAGGGTTGTCTTGAATATTTTTGTAATAAGTAAGTTAAACTTTTTTAGACACAAGATGTAACCCTTTCGAGTTATTATATTGGTTATTTGGTGTGTTGTTGGATGTTTTATTGTAGACAACTAGTTGGGAGGGCTTTGGTATTTCTTAGGCTTCTATTTCATGGTGGAACCTATTTTTTGGCCTTCAAGGGATTTCATGCATAAAGGGCATGTCTCAGACTTTCACTTGAAGAAAACTTTATATTGTCAAAATGTGCAGGCTCTCAATTTGGTAAAGGTTGTGTTGGGTTTAGAGGGGGTAGTGGATACAAGTATAAATTCAAGATGTGTGCTTCTATTTTGGTAGACTTTAACATTAAACTAGAAGTGGCATTTAGTAATGTGGTGGTGCATAGATGTACTCTAGATGTGTTTTCCTTTAAAGCATCAATAGATACTTGGGATTTGAGGGTATGCAATCTCTACTTAAGGATTCATATTGTTTTGTTCCTATGGAGGTGAGAATTGTCATGTTTGTGGAGGAATTTAATAAACTCATTTTTGGGGTGTTTTCCTTCTTGTGGATTTGTTTCAAGCTATTAGATTGGTGATTAAATTTCTAGTTATTTCTAATCACAACGGGCTCCTAGAGGTGATAAGCAAGTTCTCTCTTTTGGCTTTTGCTAATGATATACTTACCAAGGTGGCTTAGTAATTTGAGTAGTTCGATGAGATTTAGTTGGTGCGCTTGTAAATGTATATGCCCAAGTTCTTATTATGGCAGAGGTTGCTTTGATATCCAATGAGGTTGTGACTTCTAGAGCTAGTGAATGCTAGCCCTCCATCCATACGAGTGTGAGTGTTTCTCAATGGAGAATGTAGAATTGGTGATGGTTTCCTATGTTAGGGTAATGGATAGTATGTATTAGTTTTTGTTATGCTATGTTTTTTTATGGTTTGTTTGGTAGGTGTTCATGGTGGTGGTGTTTGGATGTTTTTTTATCCTTGGTGGTTGTAGGCTATTATAGCCTTTGGGGTTCACGATATGCTTTGTTGTTTATGTTTGTGTTGATTGACGACTTTATTGGTATTAAAGATCTTGGTGTTTTCAAATGTATGGGTTTTTGGCACCTGTCACTTAGGCTTGGGTAAGCACACAGTTGTGTTTTTGTATCATTTTGTATTAATCTTGTGTTTCAAAGGGAGTGTTAGCACAGTAAAATTTTCAAAATTTTACTATTCCCTATTCCATCATATTTGAATAAACCCTAAAGGAATATCCCAAAAGGACCACAATATAAAATTTTTGTATCTCGTAAAATGACTAGGGATGAACATTGTAAAAATCATCAAAATCAATCCATCGGCATAAGGTCGTGTGGTTTACACCGATACACAGCGAATTGTTTGAAAACAACCATCGGCGTGAAAATAGAGATCGGAAGAAGAATCATGGAGCTCACCGATGGAGTAAGCAACACCGATGACTTTACATCGGCAAGAAAGGCAAGTGGTCATGCCGATCGGTATGACAAATATCTATCGGATGATCTTTTAGAAATTGCCCCGACGGTATATATCATACCGATGAAGCACTTTCGGCAAGAGTTTCACCGAACAGCATGCGAGGGTCACAAAGCAATAGTCATCGGTGAGAAATGAACCATCGGAATAGAAAACAAGTAAATCTCCGACGATCAAAAGTCCTGGCGATAAGAAAGTTATCGGCGAGACTCATAGCGATGCATCTTCATCGGGATAGCTTGACACATCGGAACAAAAGAAGCAAGTCTTGCCGATTCATAAGTCACGGCGATCAAAAGATATCGGTGGGACATTACTAAGCTTTGCCCGATGAAGGATATGATAAAGGGCATCGGGGAGATGATTTCGATCGGGGTATCTTGAGAAAGCTATCCCGATAGAGAATGTCATTCCGATAAAGATAAAAGCTCATACACAAACAGACTATCGGTAAGACAATAAAGATCGGGGAGACATAATTTTAGTATCCCGATGGTCTCAATCTTCCCGATAAGCAAAGTATATCGGTGGGACTTGCCATATCGCGGAGAGATCTAAAACTCTTGGCGATGAAGGAAATCATGCCGATGGTCACACCCACTTGAAATATGATACTACATGGCATCGGGGATACAATTGAGGGGTTATGCCGATTGACCGTCCGCGCCATAAAAAAGGGTTGAGGTCGTTCAGACATTTCAAAAAGGCACGCCGATAGGAAGAGTTATGGCGATGTGACACTTCACAGCGATGAACATTGAATTGATCAGATAATTAATACAAAACGGCTACAAAGTTCATACGATCATTATAATTGCAAAAAACCGTCCGAGAGCAGAATACAGAAGAATTCTCAGGGCAAAAGCAAAGGTTTCCAATTCCAGTCATCGAGCGACAGGTACACATACACAAACCACTATATTACCTGTATTTGAATTTCCTGCCAAATTTTTCAAAACAAATGGAAACTTCGGGGAAAGGAAAAGGAAGAAAATCACAAGGAGAAACCAGTAAACCAAAGAAGCAAAAAACTGATCAAACCCCTGAAGAAAAAGTGAAAGACAGGAAACTAAATCAGGACTTGATTGATCAGTTGCCTGGGTCAGCTCCCAAGGCCAGGAGGTCTGCCCAACTCAGGGCAGAAGTAGAAAAATTAGAAGACAAACATAAGCGCCTGGGAGATATTTGGACCCCAATTAGGGGATATGAACTCTTCAGGTTTCATTACAACAGAAGATTTAGAAATGCCCCTGTGTCAAACCCATGGCACATGAATTTAGGCAAACTGGTTGTACCTAATGTATTCTTGAATGTAGAACTCTTGCAACTATTAGCCAGGCATTACAATTCAGGCCTGAAAGCTATCTGCAACCCTCAGGGAGAACCAATTATACACCTATCAAAAAATGCTATTTGTGAGGTGTATGATTTGGATGATTTGTGCACTGTCCCTGTTGTTTATGAAGACTTGGATAAAGAATACTGGAGAATGGATACAACCTACAATGGATGGAGGTTACCCATTCATAGACCCAGGATCGAAGGAGAAGTGATACCCTTGACTGAGAATGATGGCCCTCCCTTTCATGTATCCATTTTTGAACCATACATTCAATATACTTACTATTCTGTAGGTCAAGTCCTTGGCTCAGAGGTCCCTGAATTTATGGCTATTCCTCTAATGGTCATAACCTTTGATATTCAATGTCACAATGCCAGACAGTTTGATTATGCCTCCTATGTTGCTACTAGAATAGACTCTGGTCTATCTGCAATGAAAAACAATGCTCCAGCATGCTCTTTTGAGCATTACTCGATGCTCATGCATATGGTCTTATACTACGGCCAGGAAGTAGGATTGTGGCCAAATGAGCTTCAAGTTGTTGCTGCAGGTAAGAAAGGGGAGAAGATACCTGTACAAATGTGGACCAGAATCTGGGATAGCAGGTATGCTAACTCCAGCTATGCTCAATTTGAGGAGCATTGTGTTAAAGTGCTGTATAGGTATTTCAACCACCCCTGTGAATATTCAATTTCAGATGAAATAAAAAGATTCCTCAGGCCAAAAGATTTTGGTGGCCCCCCTGCTGTCACTCATAATTGGGGAGACTGGTATTGTTTTGAGGACGCTACCATGATCAGAGTGTATGGTTTTGAGGATGCCCCCTTTATATTGCCTAAAACTGTCCCTGACAGGATTGCATATCTGGAAATAATTAGGCAAATGCATTGTTCCAATGTCATGCATCTAAGTTCGCATGATAAACAATCATTCATGCCTAGTACTTTGTGTTTTGGAGATTTTACTGTGGTTTCAAAAGAAGGGTATAATCTCATTTTGGATAAACTAATGCATTATAACATGGTGACTGCTGAGGTGAGGAAAGGGTTTGACCCTGAGGGTTTCATTGATTATGCAAGAAGAAAACAAAATCTCAGTGGATACATGCACATACATTATCCACATGATGATGTTATTAGAAATTTGGAAGAGGCTGAAGTCGATTTGGTAGTGGAGAAATATAACAGAGATTTGAATGAAAAGAAAAAGCAGTTGGCAGAAGTTGAAGTGGTATCCTCTGAAGAGGAAGAATTGACTGAACAGCCACAAGATAAGACAACAGAAATGTCTAAAAGAAAAATGCAACAATATCAGCCTCCAGTTGTGATACATGATGAGGAGGGATCTGCTGATGAAGATCCACGCCAAAAGGCTTATGATTCTTTTGTGTCAGATGATACATTCATTCATTCAAAGGAATTTAAATCATTCCTGTATAAATACAAGGGAAAGGAAATTAGAGAGTCAGTAGATAATGTTTCTGCTGACAATGAAAAACAGTTATTGGAAATGTTAAAGGAGACAGTGGACAAGGAAATGCAGGACATGACACCAAGCAGAGGCAGACAGCTGCTTAAAGATGCGGGGGTTATGATTTTTCCCGGCTTAGATCTAAATTCTGCTCTGGTTTTTGATAGTTTTTTGAATAATGCTGATGATAAGTATAAGCTTACTCCAGAAGGAGTTAATGAAGTCTATATGGGAACAAGATACAACAATGATGAAAATTCTTTAATGATATGGGCATTGTATCCTCCCCATAAGAAGACGGCCATAATAGACACTGAGAAAACTTTTGGCCATGTTATGACTTTTAGAGCAGGTGAGACTGACCCCATAATTACTGCAGACATTGGTATCAATGTTGCAAAATTGAATAAAGCACAGGCTCAGATGTTAATCAAGGAAAGGGATGCCTACAAGCTGAACTGTGAAAGATTAACAAAGGAGAATGACTACTTGAAGGATGCTGTTAAGAGCACCTTTGGGCAATCTACGAAGAGAATAACTCAAGGTGAAAGCTCACAAAGTAGTCAAGAGATATCCCATGATCAAGCCAAACAAATTCAAATAGATGCATTTGTTACAATACTGCAGAGCAGGTATGCAAACATGGTACGGTGGTTAAACCAGTTTTGGGATAACTACTCGGAAAATCATAAAGCAGTCAAAGAACATGAGAGGCTTGATCAGAGGATACAAGAAAAGGTGATCGAGTTGCAAAACAGAGGTACCCCTGATAGCACAGATGTCTCTGAGGCAAGAGCATTACTCAAAAGACACCAGAATTTTTATGATAAACTCAAAGCTGATGCTAAGGAAGGGACTGATGCATCAGACGCAGGGGTGCCCAGAATATTCAAAGATAATGGAGAGGTAAAGAGCAAAGAAGAGTGGACTATTGATTGTCAAGTTATCTTACACAAAGCCACAGGAGCCCTAAAAGATAAAGCCTCTGTATCTACAGAAGTTTGCAAGCAACTGGAGGAAATGATCACCCTCGATATAATCACCAGGAGTGCAGTCGAGCTTACTGATTCTCACCGTGCGCAGGAGTACTTGGATCATCTAACAAAAGTCTATTTATGGCTAAACAGAGCCTAGTTAAGATTATGTAATTATTGTTTGTTAAAATCTCAAGAGACTTATTGAAGAGTTGTATCTCTTCTTGAAGATATCTATATAAGTTCAAACAATCTATGCTGAAAGATCATCAGCAGTAGAAGATATTTAGATATACATATACATAATATTCCAGAATGATCATGTTGCATATTTTATTTTAAAGAAGAAATTTGAAGTTCTCTGATTCAGTATTTCCATTTGGGTATCAGTTATTTGTTGAAATTATTCAATTGTGTGGCTGTCTCCATTTCTGCATTTCCCTGTTATTCAGATTAAACTATCAAGTATACATTTAATCTGTCAATACACATTCGCTGTATCTGTGTGATCAATTCGGTTGGTATCCATCCTAAGGAATTAAACCCTTCTGATTTATTCACAGTAACCTGGAAGTAGTAAGTTGGGATTACTAAGTAGAGCCATATAATTAGGATTGACACACTGTCTCCAGTAAAATATTATCTGTAATCTTGTCTTTTCATTTCATTTGGCTCCTTCAAGTAAGGATTAAAGTACCTTCTGGTGAATTATAAGATCTCTGATTTTATTTGGTTGGATTATCAAGAAGAGTCTGTCAGTCATTTATTTGCACGTTTATACAAGCTATAAACCAGAACTGTGCCAAATATCTAGAATTATTACCATTTAGAAACTACTGTTCTCAGTCCTTCAAATTGACTCTGTTACCCAACAAGGCACTGGTCTCACTCAACTCATTAATTAAAACCTTTTGATATTGCTTATACAATTTCTGCCAATCACTTATTAAACATTACATATAGAATTAATTAGTCAGCTTTGTCATCTATCATACATCCTATGCCATTGTAGATAGACCTAGTTAGTCCATTCATCCACATTCAGACTGCTTTAATATTTTAAGGTTCACCCGCCTAGGTGTAGCAGGACCTAAAGTGTAGGAAATCATCAAACCTTGAAGGTTGATTTCGTCAAGTTAGTTCAAAAACGTTGCAAATCCAAATATAGAGCCTGGCATCCTCTTAGGATTAGTAACTTGCATTTTTGAGACCTAACAAATTGGCGACTCTACTGGGGAACTTAGTAAAAAGACCTTAGAATTTAGTCCTTTCTTTCATAGAGTCATTTAAAATTTCTTTTTGGTAACTCTGCTGGTGACAAAGAACCTTACAGATAAAAATAGAAACTTTTCCTATTCAATAGGTGGCGACTCTAGTTACAATCATAACAAAAAATTTCAAATGGATGGTAGGAGATCCAAGATGGAAGGCAGAAACTTGCAGTCATCTCCACCACTTAGAAACATCTCCAAAAGAAATATGAATCCAAAATATTCCCACCAAGACAATAATCTAGATATCCAGGAGAATGATTCAGAACAAAATATTGCAATTCACAATAAATTCACACCTCTACATGATTCAAACGAGAACCTCAGTGGAGCAACTGATGATATTTTGGCAAGGTACAGACCCACTCCTCAAGAACAGCGGGATCATGATGCAAAGGTCATGAGGGATATTGATAGGAACCAGGCTGAACATGATTTCAAGGTCTCGTTTGACCAGGGAGAAGAGATAGGATATGAATTGTCAAATCAGGGAATAAATGACAATCCAGAATATCAGGAAATAAATAATCAAGACATGAGTGATGAGAAAAAGGAAATACTCATGCTCAGGAAAGAACTCGAAAGGTACAAAATACAAGAGGAGAAGGAGTTATTGCAGCAAGAAATTCAACAGAGGAGAAATAAAGCCAAAATAGCTCCCCCCAAATATGTACCCCCGCATAGAGGGAATATTTCAAGGAATACACAACAAAATACAAATAGTGCTCAAAACTCACATGCTTCTGGAAGTCATCAGAACACTATTTCCCAAATCCCCAGACCACCTCCCATAAGTAATGCATCCCTACATGTGGCAAATAATTACCCACCCCCTGGTCAACAATATTATAGGCCACAAAATCAACACATAAATCCCCATATGAACCAACATCAACAATATGCATATCATCAGCCACCAGGTGGATATAATTACTATCCCAATCCACCACATCTCAATTTTCCTCCCCAAAACCTTGCTAATATATGCAGTCAATTTGATTTAACTGGATATCAGTTATATCCATATCCTATGGATAGTACTTGGAGAAACATGGTTCCCAAGTTTACTGGAAACAATGCAGTATCTGCGGAAGATCATATCAGAAGTTTTAATGCTTTTGTACAGGATATAGGTATGGACTGGGAAGACATTAGGATGAGGTTATTTATGATGTCCCTCACTGAAGATGCCAGAGATTGGTTTAATAGCTTGCCCGATGCATCAATCAATTCAATGACTGATTTCCACAACCAGTTTAAGGATCAGTATGGTAACCAATACGCTCCTGAGTTTGCCTTACATGAACTAATAAGTATACAGAAGTATCAAAATGAATCAGTATTCGATTTCAACCTGAAGTTTTCCAAGTTGCATAATAAGGTACCGCATGGAGCCAAGTTATCTGACCAGGCAGCACTGAGTATCTATATGAAGGCATTTGACCCTAAAACAGGATATGAACTCAGAAACCGGTGTCCTGCAACGTTGGCTGAAGCACAGAAAATAGCCATAACTATTGAAAATAATAGAAAAGCTGCAGGAATGGTCAGTAAAAGGGAAAATCATAGGAGTCTTCAGAATTCAAATGCTCAACAGATTAAACCAGAGGGTCAGCATAGGCAGGATAGACCTAGGTTACATGATATGCCTTACAATACCAATTGGAAGGATGGAAGACCTATTGACAACAACAGAAAGCAGCCATATGGAAAGGATACTCCTGATCCATTGAAGAGAAACATGGCACATATGGCAGAAAATAAACCTTGGTGTTCTGTATGTAACTTGCCACATTCACCTGAATACTGTGAGGTAGCTAAATCAATACAGCAAGAGGAAATGCTATATAACTATAATAGAGATAATCACACCATTAATATGATGCAGGATACACCATGTGTGGTAACAGAAGATTATTCTTCTTCAGAGGAAGAAGGGTATGAGTATGATGTAGGGAACCAAAAATATCATGTTAACATGGGAGAACAGCAAGTATTCTCAGACCAGGAAGATATTCATGACAATAAACCATATGGTCAATGGAGAAAACCTACTGAGGATGAAAAAGAAGCTCTCACAGTAGCTGCAGTGGCTCAAGCTCGAAACACTTATAACTTAAGGAATAGAACAATAAATGCTGGGCAGGGAACTCCTGGGAGTGTATTCATAAAAGACCAGAATAACAAGGGGAATAATACAAAATCATCACCTAAAGAACCAGAAAAGGGGGATAAAAATAAAATGAAAGAAAATATAGAAAAAGAGAATACAAAAACAGAAAAGAATGACCAAATCATAACCCCTTCTTTTGACATTGCACAGGCAGTGTCTCAGGTGAAGATATCAGTCCCACTCTTAGAGATGATGAAAATAGATAAATATAGGAGTACAGTCGTCAAGATGATTTCTGATACACCTAATCCAAAACATAAAGGGTTTGAAAAAACAACAAATAATGTGCATCAAGAAAATTTTAAGATGCCTGAGGTATACCTTGGTGACACACTTACAAAAAATCCCTCACAGGTAGATCCATTCTATACTACACTAGTAATCAAGAACAGAATAGTCAGGAATTGTATGATTGATTCAGGTGCTGCTATGAATATCATGCCTATAGCAGTGATGAAAGAATTAGGGATGTGGGTTGATACTACGTATGGCCAATGTTATGCAATGGATAACAGATCTATTCCAGTAGTTGGTATTATGAAAGATGTAGAAATAAAACTTGCTTCATATCCTAAGGCAACATATAACATTGACATCACTGTGGTTGATATCCCACCGTATTATGGAATGCTATTATCAAGGCAGTGGGCTGCAATGGCAGGAGGCAATGTTCAATTAGATCTATCATATGCCACCATACCAGTAGGTGACAAAGAAATCAAGTTGTGCAGAGAACCAAGGTATGACAATATTATAGAAAGAATGGACCGGCATCAGGTGAATTTCTTTTGTGACACAGATTTAGGGGTTTTCAAAGTTGGAGAGACTACCCCAGAATTACATAACACTGACCCAATACACACTGAATCTATGAAAAAAGAAAATGATTTGTGGAAAATGTATTTCGATGGTGCATGCAGCAAGATAGGAAATGGGGCCGGAGTAGTTTTTATCTCACCAGGAGGGAAAACATTCAAGTACTCTTTCTTACTGACATTTGAATGCACCAATAACGTAGCTGAGTATGAAGCCCTACTCATTGGCCTAGACATAGCCATCAAATACAAAATAAAAAAGTTGGCTGTCTATGGTGATTCTGAATTGGTCATCTCCCAAATAAGAGAAAAATATTTATCTAAGAATAAAAGATTAAGACAGTATAGAAATGCAGTTTGGGATAGTGTTGAATTATTTGATGCTTTTTCAATCAGCTGGGTTGATAGGTCTAAAAACATCATGGCAGACTTTTTAGCAAACATTGCATTAAAGAGAGATGATCTAACATTAGGAGGGATCACAGAAGTAGAATTTAAAACTAGACCTACCATCCCTGATAATATACAGAACTGGCAGGTGTTTGACAGCGATGCTGATATAATCAATTTCTTACATTGTGCTGATTATTATGAAAATCAAGAAATTGATTTCAGTGCATTTGTGGAGAAACACGATGGGAAAGAAACCCTATTCGGTCAAGAAGTAGTTCAACTGAAGACAAATAAGATACCCAAAGGGCTTATTGCATTAGAAAAAGCATTTGATGGGCATGATAGATACAAGAAGAAAGAAACACCAGTGATACCTGAGAATCTTGAGGAAGTGAACTTGGGGACTCAGACAACCCCAAAAAATGTATATATTGGGAGGAATCTTGACCAAAAAATCAGAAGTAGAATTATCAATCTACTTAGGAAGTATAGGCATGTGTTTGCTTGGTCATATGATGACTTAAAGGCATATAGAGAGGATCTATTTCAACATGAGATACCACTCAAACCAGATGCAAAACCATTCAGACAGAAACAAAGGCCGATTAATCCTACATTGGCTCCGAAAATGCTGGAGGAACTTACAAAGTTAAGGGATGGAGCTATAATCAAGCCTATTAGACATTCTTCCTGGGTCTCAAACTTAGTACCTGTCAGAAAAAAGAATGGTGACATTAGACTGTGTGTGGATTTCAGAAACCTGAATAAATCTTCTCTCAAAGATAATTATCCTCTTCCCAATATGGAGGCGATATTACAGAAAGTTACTGGATGTGAATTACTATCCATGATGGATGGTTTCTCTGGCTACAATCAGGTAAAGGTTAAGGAGTCTGAACAATTCAAGACCGCATTCACCACTCCGTGGGGAACATATGTATATTTGAGAATGCCATTTGGATTAACTAATGCTGGGGCAACATTTCAAAGAGCGATGGATGTAGCTTTTGCTGAATTGATCAATAAGATTATGATAGTCTATCAAGACGATTTAACAGCATATTCAAAAAGGGGTGAAGATCATTGCACACATCTAGAACGGATATTTGTCAAAGCCCTAGAATATGGAATATCATTGAACCCTAAAAAATGCCAATTTGCAGTAACAGAAGGAAAATTGCTTGGCCATATAGTCTCGAAGGAAGGAGTTAAAATAGATCCTGAAAGGGTGGAGGCAATTGATCAGGTCCCTATTCCAAAAAATGTAAAAGCTATACAATCATTTTTTGGTCAGATAAATTTTGTCAGAAGATTTATACCAAATTTCGCAGAGATTGTTTGTCCTATATCAAGAATGCTGAAGAAGAACTCAGATATGAAATGGACAACAGAAGCAATGGAAGCATTTGGTAACATTAAGGAGGCCATCAAACAAGCTCCAGTCTTAATATCCCCTGATTTCGGCAAACCTTTCCAACTTTTTTCATTTGCTTCCTATCATACAGTGGCAGCAGTGTTGTTGCAGAAAAATAATGATGGATATGAACAGCCAATCTCTTTCTTTAGCAAGTCCCTTCAGAATGCAGAGTTGAAGTATGACATTATTGAAAAACAGGCATATGCATTGGTAAAAGCAGTAAAAAACTTTAGACCATATTTGGTAGGGGCTAAAATCATAGCATATGTTCCTAATGCTGCAGTCAAGGATGTACTGATTCAAACTGAGGTCACGGGTAGGAGATGTAGGTGGATCAATAGGATTCAGGAATTCAACATTGAAATCCAAATCACTAAATTAGTAAGAGGACAGGGTCTTGCCAAATTGATGACTGAAAATAACCTAGAAGCTTCCCATATATGTAATATTGATGCAAGTACCAGTATTGAACATACTCCATGGTATACTGATATAGTATATTATCTAACACATATGAAGAGTCCTGAAGGATATGATGATAACAAAAGAAGGACACTCAAACTACAAGCTTCAAAATATGTACTCATTGGTGGAGATCTCTATTGGAAAAATAGAGATGGGGTTCTACTATTATGTTTGGATGAGTATCAATCAAAACATATTATGAAGGAATTGCATGAAGGCATGTGCGGGGGACATTTCTCAGCAAAAACTACAGCCCACAAAATTTTGAGGGCAGGGTACTATTGGCCTAAAGTCTTTAACGATTCATACCAGTACACTAGAAAATGTGAAGCATGCCAAAAGTTCTCAGGGAAGTTAAAGTATCATGGAGCACTACCTTTAAAACCTATGCAAGTTGAGGCTCCATTTTATCAGTGGGGTATTGATTTTATAGGTGAAATTTCAAAGAAATCAAGTGGGGGGCACCGATGGATTTTAGTAGCTACTGATTACTTTACAAAATGGGTGGAAGCAATCCCAACCAGACAGGCTACTAGTAAAGTTGTGATAAATTTTCTAATGGATAACATTATATGCAGATTTGGTACTCCTGTAAGACTGATTACTGATAATGGGATGTGCTTTAGATCTGATGAATTCAAAGGTTTTTGCAGCACATATGGTATCACTGTTTCTTATGCTGCTCCTTACCATCCACAGGCCAATGGACAAGCCGAATCAAGTAATAAGAGTCTGTTGAAAATCATAAAAAGAATGTTGGATAGAAATAAGAAGGCTTGGGATTCAAAATTAAGAATGGCAGTATGGGCTGACAGGATTACTATAAAAAGGGCAATTGGGAGATCCCCTTATGAATTGGTATATGGAACCCAAGCAAGATTACCACTAGAAAATCTTATACCAATATACAAATTCATTCTCCAGGAAGACCTGAATATCCCTGAACCAATGGAGGAAAGGTTGGAACAATTGGCAGAGCTTGATGAAGCAAGAAGAATGGCTCAGAAACAGAATATTAAATTACAATCACAGGTAAAATATCTCTTTGACAAAAAGGCCAAAGAGAGAAAGTTTGAAATTAATGATCTGGTACTAATGTGGAATGCAAGATGTCAAGACAAAGGAAAACATGGAAAATTTGAAGCCCTGTGGTTGGGTCCTTTTGTTATCACTGGCAAGGGAGGAGATGATTCTTACTATGTACAGAATATGTCAGGAGAGGAGCAGGAATTGCCAGTACATGGGCAATACTTGAAGCAGTTCTTTTCATAAACATGTACAAAGAGAATTGAATGTTGCCAGTGCATGGACAACATTCAAATAATTCTCAAAAAATATTTTTCCATGCACAGTAGTCTAGGAATCATTCCCGCTCCCCATCATTTGTTCCTTTCCTTTTTTCCAGTTCCATAAAACCTCACCCCAAAATAATAAAAGATGTGGTCTACTTCCCCAGGAGATTTGGATCCTTGTATACTCACAGGGAGTATTCATCCCAGACAGAGCCACTGTTAGCACAGTAAAATTTTCAAAATTTTACTATTCCCTATTCCATCATATTTGAATAAACCCTAAAGGAATATCCCAAAAGGACCACAATATAAAATTTTTGTATCTCGTAAAATGACTAGGGATGAACATTGTAAAAATCATCAAAATCAATCCATCGGCATAAGGTCGTGTGGTTTACACCGATACACAGCGAATTGTTTGAAAACAACCATCGGCGTGAAAATAGAGATCGGAAGAAGAATCATGGAGCTCACCGATGGAGTAAGCAACACCGATGACTTTACATCGGCAAGAAAGGCAAGTGGTCATGCCGATCGGTATGACAAATATCTATCGGATGATCTTTTAGAAATTGCCCCGACGGTATATATCATACCGATGAAGCACTTTCGGCAAGAGTTTCACCGAACAGCATGCGAGGGTCACAAAGCAATAGTCATCGGTGAGAAATGAACCATCAGAATAGAAAACAAGTAAATCTCTGACGATCAAAAGTCCTGGCGATAAGAAAGTTATCGGCGAGACTCACAGCGATGCATCTTCATCGGGATAGCTTGACACATCGGAACAAAAGAAGCAAGTCTTGCCGATTCATAAGTCACGGCGATCAAAAGATATCGGTGGGACATTACTAAGCTTTGCCCGATGAAGGATATGATAAAGGGCATCGGGGAGATGATTTCGATCGGGGTATCTTGAGAAAGCTATCCCGATAGAGAATGTCATTCCGATAAAGATAAAAGCTCATACACAAACAGACTATCGGTAAGACAATAAAGATCGGGGAGACATAATTTTAGTATCCCGATGGTCTCAATCTTCCCGATAAGCAAAGTATATCGGTGGGACTTGCCATATCGCGGAGAGATCTAAAACTCTTGGCGATGAAGGAAATCATGCCGATGGTCACACCCACTTGAAATATGATACTACATGGCATCGGGGATACAATTGAGGGGTTATGCCGATTGACCGTCCGCGCCATAAAAAAGGGTTGAGGTCGTTCAGACATTTCAAAAAGGCACGCCGATAGGAAGAGTTATGGCGATGTGACACTTCACAGCGATGAACATTGAATTGATCAGATAATTAATACAAAACGGCTACAAAGTTCATACGATCATTATAATTGCAAAAAACCGTCCGAGAGCAGAATACAGAAGAATTCTCAGGGCAAAAGCAAAGGTTTCCAATTCCAGTCATCGAGCGACAGGTACACATACACAAACCACTATATTACCTGTATTTGAATTTCCTGCCAAATTTTTCAAAACAAATGGAAACTTCGGGGAAAGGAAAAGGAAGAAAATCACAAGGAGAAACCAGTAAACCAAAGAAGCAAAAAACTGATCAAACCCCTGAAGAAAAAGTGAAAGACAGGAAACTAAATCAGGACTTGATTGATCAGTTGCCTGGGTCAGCTCCCAAGGCCAGGAGGTCTGCCCAACTCAGGGCAGAAGTAGAAAAATTAGAAGACAAACATAAGCGCCTGGGAGATATTTGGACCCCAATTAGGGGATATGAACTCTTCAGGTTTCATTACAACAGAAGATTTAGAAATGCCCCTGTGTCAAACCCATGGCACATGAATTTAGGCAAACTGGTTGTACCTAATGTATTCTTGAATGTAGAACTCCTGCAACTATTAGCCAGGCATTACAATTCAGGCCTGAAAGCTATCTGCAACCCTCAGGGAGAACCAATTATACACCTATCAAAAAATGCTATTTGTGAGGTGTATGATTTGGATGATTTGTGCACTGTCCCTGTTGTTTATGAAGACTTGGATAAAGAATACTGGAGAATGGATACAACCTACAATGGATGGAGGTTACCCATTCATAGACCCAGGATCGAAGGAGAAGTGATACCCTTGACTGAGAATGATGGCCCTCCCTTTCATGTATCCATTTTTGAACCATACATTCAATATACTTACTATTCTGTAGGTCAAGTCCTTGGCTCAGAGGTCCCTGAATTTATGGCTATTCCTCTAATGGTCATAACCTCTGATATTCAATGTCACAATGCCAGACAGTTTGATTATGCCTCCTATGTTGCTACTAGAATAGACTCTGGTCTATCTGCAATGAAAAACAATGCTCCAGCATGCTCTTTTGAGCATTACTCGATGCTCATGCATATGGTCTTATACTACGGCCAGGAAGTAGGATTGTGGCCAAATGAGCTTCAAGTTGTTGCTGCAGGTAAGAAAGGGGAGAAGATACCTGTACAAATGTGGACCAGAATCTGGGATAGCAGGTATGCTAACTCCAGCTATGCTCAATTTGAGGAGCATTGTGTTAAAGTGCTGTATAGGTATTTCAACCACCCTTGTGAATATTCAATTTCAGATGAAATAAAAAGATTCCTCAGGCCAAAAGATTTTGGTGGCCCCCCTGCTGTCACTCATAATTGGGGAGACTGGTATTGTTTTGAGGACGCTACCATGATCAGAGTGTATGGTTTTGAGGATGCCCCCTTTATATTGCCTAAAACTGTCCCTGACAGGATTGCATATCTGGAAATAATTAGGCAAATGCATTGTTCCATATCTGGAAATAATTAGGCAAATGCATTGTTCCAATGTCATGCATCTAAGTTCGCATGATAAACAATCATTCATGCCTAGTACTTTGTGTTTTGGAGATTTTACTGTGGTTTCAAAAGAAGGGTATAATCTCATTTTGGATAAACTAATGCATTATAACATGGTGACTGCTGAGGTGAGGAAAGGGTTTGACCCTGAGGGTTTCATTGATTATGCAAGAAGAAAACAAAATCTCAGTGGATACATGCACATACATTATCCACATGATGATGTTATTAGAAATTTGGAAGAGGCTGAAGTCGATTTGGTAGTGGAGAAATATAACAGAGATTTGAATGAAAAGAAAAAGCAGTTGGCAGAAGTTGAAGTGGTATCCTCTGAAGAGGAAGAATTGACTGAACAGCCACAAGATAAGACAACAGAAATGTCTAAAAGAAAAATGCAACAATATCAGCCTCCAGTTGTGATACATGATGAGGAGGGATCTGCTGATGAAGATCCACGCCAAAAGGCTTATGATTCTTTTGTGTCAGATGATACATTCATTCATTCAAAGGAATTTAAATCATTCCTGTATAAATACAAGGGAAAGGAAATTAGAGAGTCAGTAGATAATGTTTCTGCTGACAATGAAAAACAGTTATTGGAAATGTTAAAGGAGACAGTGGACAAGGAAATGCAGGACATGACACCAAGCAGAGGCAGACAGCTGCTTAAAGATGCGGGGGTTATGATTTTTCCCGGCTTAGATCTAAATTCTGCTCTGGTTTTTGATAGTTTTTTGAATAATGCTGATGATAAGTATAAGCTTACTCCAGAAGGAGTTAATGAAGTCTATATGGGAACAAGATACAACAATGATGAAAATTCTTTAATGATATGGGCATTGTATCCTCCCCATAAGAAGACGGCCATAATAGACACTGAGAAAACTTTTGGCCATGTTATGACTTTTAGAGCAGGTGAGACTGACCCCATAATTACTGCAGACATTGGTATCAATGTTGCAAAATTGAATAAAGCACAGGCTCAGATGTTAATCAAGGAAAGGGATGCCTACAAGCTGAACTGTGAAAGATTAACAAAGGAGAATGACTACTTGAAGGATGCTGTTAAGAGCACCTTTGGGCAATCTACGAAGAGAATAACTCAAGGTGAAAGCTCACAAAGTAGTCAAGAGATATCCCATGATCAAGCCAAACAAATTCAAATAGATGCATTTGTTACAATACTGCAGAGCAGGTATGCAAACATGGTACGGTGGTTAAACCAGTTTTGGGATAACTACTCGGAAAATCATAAAGCAGTCAAAGAACATGAGAGGCTTGATCAGAGGATACAAGAAAAGGTGATCGAGTTGCAAAACAGAGGTACCCCTGATAGCACAGATGTCTCTGAGGCAAGAGCATTACTCAAAAGACACCAGAATTTTTATGATAAACTCAAAGCTGATGCTAAGGAAGGGACTGATGCATCAGACGCAGGGGTGCCCAGAATATTCAAAGATAATGGAGAGGTAAAGAGCAAAGAAGAGTGGACTATTGATTGTCAAGTTATCTTACACAAAGCCACAGGAGCCCTAAAAGATAAAGCCTCTGTATCTACAGAAGTTTGCAAGCAACTGGAGGAAATGATCACCCTCGATATAATCACCAGGAGTGCAGTCGAGCTTACTGATTCTCACCGTGCGCAGGAGTACTTGGATCATCTAACAAAAGTCTATTTATGGCTAAACAGAGCCTAGTTAAGATTATGTAATTATTGTTTGTTAAAATCTCAAGAGACTTATTGAAGAGTTGTATCTCTTCTTGAAGATATCTATATAAGTTCAAACAATCTATGCTGAAAGATCATCAGCAGTAGAAGATATTTAGATATACATATACATAATATTCCAGAATGATCATGTTGCATATTTTATTTTAAAGAAGAAATTTGAAGTTCTCTGATTCAGTATTTCCATTTGGGTATCAGTTATTTGTTGAAATTATTCAATTGTGTGGCTGTCTCCATTTCTGCATTTCCCTGTTATTCAGATTAAACTATCAAGTATACATTTAATCTGTCAATACACATTCGCTGTATCTGTGTGATCAATTCGGTTGGTATCCATCCTAAGGAATTAAACCCTTCTGATTTATTCACAGTAACCTGGAAGTAGTAAGTTGGGATTACTAAGTAGAGCCATATAATTAGGATTGACACACTGTCTCCAGTAAAATATTATCTGTAATCTTGTCTTTTCATTTCATTTGGCTCCTTCAAGTAAGGATTAAAGTACCTTCTGGTGAATTATAAGATCTCTGATTTTATTTGGTTGGATTATCAAGAAGAGTCTGTCAGTCATTTATTTGCACGTTTATACAAGCTATAAACCAGAACTGTGCCAAATATCTAGAATTATTACCATTTAGAAACTACTGTTCTCAGTCCTTCAAATTGACTCTGTTACCCAACAAGGCACTGGTCTCACTCAACTCATTAATTAAAACCTTTTGATATTGCTTATACAATTTCTGCCAATCACTTATTAAACATTACATATAGAATTAATTAGTCAGCTTTGTCATCTATCATACATCCTATGCCATTGTAGATAGACCTAGTTAGTCCATTCATCCACATTCAGACTGCTTTAATATTTTAAGGTTCACCCGCCTAGGTGTAGCAGGACCTAAAGTGTAGGAAATCATCAAACCTTGAAGGTTGATTTCGTCAAGTTAGTTCAAAAACGTTGCAAATCCAAATATAGAGCCTGGCATCCTCTTAGGATTAGTAACTTGCATTTTTGAGACCTAACAGGGAGGAGACCCCTTAATAGATCCTCATAAATATTAAAAAAATATTTAAAATCAAGGTAATATATTTATCTATGCATCTATTTATATGTATTAATGGTTACTTCATCCATTTTTTAATTTTTGTTTTGTTCCTTACTAGTTTGTGAAATCTTATCATATCATATCATTATCCTTATAATCACCTTATGTATGAAGCACAATATTGACCAAGTTGGTTAAATGCTATTCTTTTCTTTTTCATGCATATATCCTATAAATTCTTTTTTGTTACAACTATTATGAGAAGCAAAAATATTACTTATAGTGATTATTAACTATATGAAATCTTCTACTTTTCTTTTTCATGCATATATCCTATAAATTCTTTTTTGTTACAACTATTATGAGAAGCAAAAATATTACTTATAGTGATTATTAACTATATGAAATCTTCTAAAATATTATATGTAAACCAAAATCTAAGTATGAAGTGATAAAATTAGAGAGTAGATAAATGATTCATCTAAAACTTTAAGAGACTAGGTGTTGGCTACATGAAGAGGATCTATTTCCAAAAAAGATATCTTTCCAAAATAAAAATTAAAAATTGATCGAATAAATATATAAATGTTAAATGCATATAATTAGTGAATAACTCAAATAAACAAGCAAAACCAACTTAGACATATACCATAAAAATCTATTATTAATCTAAAAACCTAATTAATTTTTGTTGAAGTAAATATTTGTAAGTGAATCACAATTATAGTACTGTTAAAGTAAGGATGGGGACATCTCAAAGTTGGAGTCACAAATTGTTGAGATGTTTCTCAATATTAGATAGTCAATATTTCTCAAAGTACATGAAAAAGTTGAGATGGTAAAATAAAAGAGCTCCAAAACAGTGAAGAAGTCAGTTTTACCTTAAAAAAAGAAAAGACAATAGTAATGTCTATAAACAAAGGCCAATGCGAAAGATGGATACAAGTTACTACAACATGTCAAGACTGCTAAAAAGCACAACCATAAAAAATGAAGTACCAAAAACTATGATTGGGAAGTAAAAGAACATAACCAGACGAGAATGAACTCAAACATGTAAACTGTAAAAATAAATATGCTAAGAGACTTAAAAAATATTGTAATCATTATAAATGTAACAAGTTTGGTGCCTATTAGGGTTCATAGTATTTTAGGTGCAGAGTGTACTACTGTCTCCTGGAGACCACGAGGTGGCTGCTTAGTCTTCTTTTTATTTGCCTCGTGCTTATTATTCTTTTTATTTTGTTTTGATGATCTTCTTGGCTTGCAGGTTTCATGTATAGAAAATTTTATTCAGTTGGAATGCATTTCTTGTAAATCCATGAAAACCCAAACCCTCTAATCTTATATCTGCATTTCTTGAGAAAAATTGAATTTTCATCTGTTAGAGTGTGTGGGGCTATGGTTCTGTGCACCACCAACATCAAAGACACAACTATGACTGCATGGATGATCACTGTGTTGGGCAGTCTTACTGGCATGGCAATAGATCATCCAACTGGCACAACAAAATGTGAACAAAACTGAGTAGATACTGGCAAAATGATAGGCATGAAGTATATAGATTGAAACTCAGAACTGTGTCCTGAAGGCAGCATTTATGGGAAGGTTTTATGGACATGGTGAGAAAATTAATTATCCAGATGTGGAGTGATGAAACGCAATGATTACAAAGTATGCACAAAATGGTGTTCTTGACAATGATTTGTGACTTTTCAAAGAATGCCTCAAAGATATGTGATCTCGTGGACAACAATAGTTGCTGGATACGCACAAAATGGATTTCTTGATAAAGCCTTCTTGAAATAGTATTGTATAGTATGTATTAATCAAAGAACAACAAAGTAACATAGAAGGCAGGCCAACATTGGTCCATGAATCCAGCTAGACTATATGCATTCAGTAACAAAGATTTCATATCAGGAGTATAATGAACCTCAACAGAATTCTCCAAATCAGATAGCATTGCAGTCATCTCTGTGTTTTGAGCACCCAATTCGGCATCTATATCAATCAGAGAACAATCCTGGTCAGCATTTGGCAACTGATATAACAGGAGCTTAACAAACATGTTATCCTTCTAATCTCTTTTCGCAGTCGACCTTTCTTTCTTAAAAAAAGATTTCCAAGCTTTCTATGGTTAGATCCCAGATTTTATTAGTGCAAGCAGCAGGATTCACATGGTATCTGGAATTGATAGTTTGTTCATCTGGGGACAATGTCACCTCATTTGGTGCATTTAGGTAATAAAATCTATTTACTATCTAGCATATTTCAATGTCTCTCTTACAGTGACTATTACAGTGACTATTGTTAGTATGTGAGGTCAGTTTTTTTATTCTTTTCTTTGATAAAGCCGTAGACATGCAGTGACACCACTAGCACTTTCTATTTTGGAAAATTCTTCTTCCAATTGGAGTGATCCAACTTAGAGGTTTTTTTTTGGTTTTGGTTAGTCTAGTTTTCTTAGTATTGCAGATTTTGTCTAACAGTGAATTTGTTCCTGAGAATAAAATTATTGTGAGACCTTTACCCATGATTTTTCCCAATAGATAATCAGGTTTCCACATAAATCTGTGTTGTTCAATTTTATATAATTTATTGTTTTTATTTCTGGAATGTTCATTCACTTATAAATTTATAGAGAGCTTATATCTTATTCTCTTGTTTGAATATATTTTCAACTAATTTGAATAGATTTTTAACATATTGAAATATTGTCCCGAGTAATTGATTACTCTAAAATTTTATTTATTTTTGAATTACTGAAGCTTATTGTTGTTTCTCATTTCTATCCTATTATTTTATGAACACAGATCAGGGCTCCTATCAAAAGATTTATAACAAATATGTGTTCAATACACTAAAATATAAAAGTATGTGTTGTAACACATAATCTAAGTTAAAAATTGTTTCTTGTAAACATCAATCATATATATATATAACATTTCAAATCATACTTTTGAAATTTTCATACATATATACATATTCACTTTCGAAATCCACCACATTCTTACAAATTGAACATACACAACTTTTTACACGGAAATACAAAACAGTATGCTAATAATATTTTGTCAATGAAGTCAGTTAACTATTACAATAAATGTCCATATTTGCTTTTACATATACGACCACAAAGGTCATTTTGAATCTTAAAATACAGAAGGCCCATCATCCTTCAGTGGAGTGAAGGAATACACCCTCCTGTGAACAGCCTTAATGCCTCAAATCTAAACCAAACAATCTTTGTTGGCAATCAGGACTGCAAAAGTTTGATGAACAATTTTCAATTGTTCATAGTTTTTACCTGCAAGTCCTTCAAGTTAGAAGTAGTGGGTGTTTCCTCAACAAAATTAACCTTAGCTCTTTTACCTCTAATTTTCCTGGCTGCAGCATCATAAGCTCTTGCAGCCTCTTCAGCAGTAGAAAAAGTCCCAAGCCAAACTCTACTACCCTTGCCAGGATCCCTTATCTCAGCAGCCCATTTACCCCATGGCCTCCGCCTTATTCCTCTGTATATATTCTTCCTTTTCCTCCCTCCCACCTTACTTTCACCTTCTTCTCTCACACTGGAGCTTGAGCCTGCAAAACAAATAACACACACATCAAAAAAATAGGCAAAAACATATCCTAGCTTTGAAATATTACAGAGGGTAATACGTACTTTGTTGTGCTGTAATTTCTTCCTTTGGGGGAGTCCCAAGGTTTTCACTAAAATTAATGTCATGGGTTTTAGAAAAGATGGCCCAAAAGTCCTCTGCCTTCATACTTCTGCTGGGGATAAAGTCCTTCACAACAGATCCTCCACACATGTTTCTTGTATTCTTTTCACAGAAAATATAATATCAAGATTGCTAACAATGAATCATCCTCTTCCCCACCTCCTCCCTTTTAAAACCTCAGCCATGTTTAGAAACAACAGGCCTAAAAACTGTGGGTAGTTTTAGTTATCCCGCACACAGAAATAATGGCATTGAAAAGCTCACTGCAGCTGCATTTTACTTAGAAATTGCAGTCACAAATCTATGAGCCGTTGAATTTCTATGAAATGTTTGCGTAGACTTTTCCCTTTTATGCGCCACGTGTACAGTGACGAACACGTCACCTGCTCCCACGAGCAGGGAGATATGGTTACAATGTGCTTATTTCGATGGGTTTTAACTGTTTTCAGAGAGGTCTGTTCATCATATGTATTAATAGTGTTAACTTTTTGTTGTGAGTGGGGTGTAAAATTGTTATTGATTGTTTGACTATTGAAATGGGAGATGTTTAAGTAGAGTGTGTTAAATAATATGCTTTTTTGGGTTTAATGATGCCCTGATAAATTGCTTTAAGTTGTATTAGTATTCATAATAATAAGTACAAAATTTAGTTCATTAAAATATTAGTTTTCATTCATAAGATTTATAATGTGTGTGTATATATATATATATATATATATATATATATATATATATATATATATATATATATATATATTAAGATTTTTTCAAAAATTAAATAAATTTATATCAAATAAAAAAAGTTGTATTAATCAATATAAAAGATGATATTGTTGTAGCTTTTGAATATGTAGATTAGAAGATATTTTCTTAGAAATACTAAATACAATAAGTCTATATTGTTTCACAACATTACTTTCAAAGAAGTGGCATCTTTTGAAAATATTACTTTTGAAAAAAAGGTTGTATTAGTCAATGTGTATGATGATATTGTTGTGATCTAGAGTGAAGTCACCTTGCACTTGAAGACTTGTTGTTTCATAACATTATCTTCAAAGAAGTTGCATCTTTTGAAAAAAGGTCGTATTAGTCAATGTGCAAGATGATATTATTGTGATTTAGAGTGAAGACACCTTACACTTGAAAATCGTATCTATGACTTTTACATCCCCCAAAATTCATATCATTACATTAGCTATTTGTCCATACTATTACAATACACTTAGAAATTGCAAAAAAAGATTATAAACTTAAGACGAGTTAGTCATTTGAATAGTTACTTGGTTAAGTTATGTGTTATAATTTAGTTAAGCTATACAATTCAAGTACTAAAATATAGTGCACATAATATACTTTTAAAGAAAATTAAAAAATAGTAGAAGAAATAAGAATTTGGATGTATATATGTGGGGGTGTGCTTACTATTGCATGGTTGTAGTATGTTGGGCTATCCTCCATCTACAAAAACAAGAATAGTCTCAATTCTATATACTTCTATATGTAATAATGTTGAAGTACTTGATTTGTTGACTAATACTATTTATGTAATACACAAACACTGACCATTTGTTTTTTACTTTTTACATCCAAACCTTGAGGTGCCAAATATTATTCTTTTAGTTTTACTTTGTTGAATATATATGAATTTGTTCATAAGGTACTAAACATAAACAATAAAGTTAATTTATTGCATCAAAAGCGCTATTCTTCTGGTTAGAAAATTTTCTAAACACAAAGTTTGAGTAGACAAGCGTGTGAAAAATGAGAGCTAAAGAAGTACATAATTCTAATAGTTCAATAAGGGAAAACATTCTTTGAAATCTTGTAAACTATATGAAAAATGGTGTAATATAAGAGAACTTAGGATGAAGCTACACGCACTAGTTTTATTTTTCCTATGGTTACTTTCTCTTCTATTTGCAATCCAAAAACGAGAAGGCCTTGCACTAAGAAACAAACTTTATTTTGATAATGTGAGAGTAAATATATCTAAATGGATAGTTTATCATCCACTTTCAATTTTAGTTTATAGTTTATGGCTTATTGAAATAGAGTGCATATTTTAGTTGCTTATGTGGCCATTATATACAAAAATGCATGATCTATTTTCATCTTTAGCCTACCCATGTGAATCCCATATAATTTTTAAGTTGGCATAATTAAATGAGAGATTTTAATAATGTTCAAGAGACCAAAGATGTCTATGGGACTGAGAACCACAACAAAAGTTTTTCACACTAACACTTTTCCTTGTATCTAAAAGAGAGGACATAATATTGTTATGGTCTAGTTTTACAGAAATAGTGTTCCTTTTCCCCAAAAAATATTATCTCATGTGCTTTGATAACAACGTTTCTCCAAAAAGTGAGAATGAATATTTAACTTTCTTTTTTCTAAAAGTGTGTCAAATTAATTCAATCCAATAAAGAAAGGATATATACTTGTTCATTATGTTTGGTGTAATTATGTTATATCCCCCATTGTGGCAACCTACACATGGACATTGCATGGGTCATAAGGAGTAAATAAAATGAATATTTTAATTAAATGTTGAAACCATGGTAAAACTTTGAAGTCTATGAAATAAAAAGTTAATCTACCATTCCTATGGTTGAAGTCCAAGTCTATGAAATAAAAATTAATCTACCATTCCTATGGTTGAAGTCCAAGAGTATTGTCTAAAGTAAATAATAAAAAGGATAATGCATTATTTGAAAAGGGGAGCATTATAGGAGGGAGAATTAAATCAATGTGTAATAAGTTTGGTGAGTGGGGATAGGAGCTACCTATGTATGCCATAGAAGGAGAAATGGCATCCATCTCCTACAACTCTACTAGAAGTGATAGGGGTAGGAACAATGGATGGACATCCATCAAAGCATAAATGATAAAGGAATTCCAGCACCTTGGGGAGAGGGGCATTATTTTCCATGGAGGTTGAAGGAGGATTTCATGACCCATTTTGGGAGAAGGAAAGAGCAGCAAAGAAGAGGTAGTAGGATCAGTTTTAAGGGCATGAAAACTATTGCAACAACCCTAACAATGAGAAAATCTCTCCAACCTATTAGGAAAAGGGTGTGTTGTACACCTTGCGTAAAAAAGAAATATTTTAATTATGTAAAATAAATATTTATTTGTGGTTGATCTTAGGTGATATGTTTAGCTACATTAAATATTTATTTGGGTCCACTTGTAAAGTTGTATGGAACATTGGGTTAGTTATTTTGTGTGTGAGACATAGAATAATTAATTAATATTTGGAAAACTTAGTACCATAAAGTGAAAATTTAGTATTAAGAATTAAATGAGGGGTCAATGGTTTTGTGTAATCATGGTTTTAAGACATGAGTTTTCTAATACCACAAGTTGTATTTGTGTACGCTTGAGTCTATAAAAGAAAGCACATGGTTAGTGGTTTGGGTTGACTAGTTGAGTGGGTTGTTAGTGTATTGAGTTTCTCTTGTGAGTGCATATGTGAAGCATAGCATGGGATGTGTGGTTACATGCTTGGACATATGGAGGATGCATTGGAGGAGCTTGATGTTTTAGAATTATTCATGAGACTTTGTAAGTGCATTATAATATTTTATTATTGAATAATACATAGAGTATGGATGCTTTTGGAGGCTGAGTTTTTCCCTCTTGAGGGTTTTCCAAGGGTATATCTTGTGTTATCTTGTGGCTTGTCTTTTGATCTTTGCATTATGTTTATTCTGTAGGCTTGTATACATCATTATATTTTATAGGGTTATATAGGAAATGGTTTGATCAACTTGGTAATTTCTTAACAATTGGTATCAGAGCTATATTCATGGTTGAGGGGAGGTGTGAGCTCCCTAGTTTTGTTTAACCCTAGTTTGAGTAAATTTGGTGTAAAGTTGAATCCATGGCAATACAAGAAGGATTTGAGACATTTCAAGGTATCAAGAGTTTTGAGGTTTGTAGATTTATGGTGTTTATTACAAATTTGTGGTTTGAAATGATTTGGAA
Source organism: Cunninghamia lanceolata (assembly GCA_027924645.1). Taxonomy (NCBI): domain Eukaryota; kingdom Viridiplantae; phylum Streptophyta; class Pinopsida; order Cupressales; family Cupressaceae; genus Cunninghamia; species Cunninghamia lanceolata. The sequence goes on along the minus strand of BSBN01000303.1, from coordinate 7,276,548 downwards.
AAAAAGGGTTTCTTAGATGTGCTTCATATTAATGTTTTATAGTGGAGGTTGTAGAAATGATCTCATGGGACAAAACTAACCTCACCATTGGATCTAGGAGGCCCAAGACATGAAGAACAACATAAAATTTGACCTATTTTGGCCACCAGGGCTTGAACCAAAAAATTAACCCCTACCCTAGTTTGGTCAACAACCATATGGTCTACAAATTTTTGACTTCTGATAGGTGTTGGAAAGGTCTCTCTGAAAACTATGTAGTGGTATAGGTTTGGTCATCATATTTTGTTGTTTGTTTTATAATTTAGTGCCTAAATCCAGGCATTGCTCTGAGACAATTAATTGGTCATAACTTTCGCATGCAGAATCATATTTTTTTATTTCAAATAGGCGTTAGAGAGATTTTATAGTGTACTACATAGTGGATCATGTAGATTTTTATTTTGGTGTGTAGAGAGAGTTTTATACTTGTTTGAGCACTTGTGGGAGCCTAAGATTTGAGGTGTGATTGTGAGAGCATTCAACTAAATTTTTGGGCACAAACTTGTGGGAGTGCATGTTGTTAGGAGACCATCGTCATGGTATAGCAGATTTTTAGATTTTGTACTTCTAGATATAGGTTCATAGGTGTTTTCAACATTTGGAATTTGATGGAGATAGGTACATGAGTAGTCTTCTAGTTTGAGGTCATGATTGATACACATATGAGACTAGGAATCTCGATTCAGTGGGAGTTGAGTACAGGTACAATGATTATGATGATTATAGTTTCATAGATATGTAGATACATTTAAGCATTGGTACATGATCATTTATGTGGTTAACATGTATGGGTTATGATGTTTGATTCATGATTACAGGTGGTGGTGTGGTTCTTTTTAGGAGGTTGTTCTTATCTCTTGGATGCTTGATTAGTTCCTTGACTATAATTACTTGTTTTTGGACTTGTTTGGCAAATCAAATTTGGCATTGATCTAGTGTTTGAGTCTTGAAGCCTACAAGTTATCTTCTTTGATATCTCAGTTTGTAGGTTACTAATGTGATGATAAGTTTGCATGTTTCATTAGTTTGGGATTTATGAGTTATGTAGTTTTGTGGATTAGCTACCCATTGGTTGTAGTGGGATGACTTGGATGTGAACTGTCTATATCCACGAGATCGATTCAATGTTGATGCATACTTTGTTAGTTGGCCTTGTCTGTGCTCATTTGTGCATTGGTATGTTGCATTGGGATGAAATGATGGATGATTAAAATACCTAGATATTCAGTTATTGGGACTTGTAGCATGTTTATCACGATGTCATGGATAGCTTGGTTACATAGTTTAGTGTGAGATTTTGATAGTGATAATGGTTTATCTTCTTAGCTTGGAGATTTTGGTTCCACTTTGGATTTATTGGTATTATAGTTGAGTGTGTATGGACCATGGTGATCTTCATTTAGGAGGTATTTATCATGATGCCATGGAGAGCTTGTATCACGGTTTAGTGGGAGCTTTGGTAGTGATGTGTATTTGTGACCTAGTGATGGATGATCTTCTATAATGGTTGGGTGTCATGGACAAACTCTTGGATTATGATTCTTTTATGCAGTATGAGTTCTTTGACATCCTGAGTTCTATTGTTAGGAGATGTTTATCTTCATGTGATTGGAGATGTTGATCCTTCATTTAGAGTATGGTTGATATTGAATCTCAATTTACTCTTGATTCCAAATTAGAGTGTTGGCATGATACAAGTTCTCTTGAGACTAGGATGGGTTCATTGGAGCATGTGATCTCCTAGAAGAAGATGTTAGATCATGATGTCATTATTGGGTTCCTAATTTTGCAATTGGATTTTTGACAATGATCTAGTTGGTTCTCTTGGTATTGACTACATTGGTCATGTGCTTCGGAGCTTCATCATAGTGTAGTGCTGATTTTGGATCTTAGCATGGATTGATTAGTTGGGGGTACTCATGGATACTTGGGTGAGGATGGGGTTCTCTTGGAATTAGAGACATTTGTTGAGATGGTTACTCTTTGGAGGTTTCAGCAGGAAGATCGAGGAGCCTATAACACTTGGATATGGACATGAGTTCATGGACCTTAGAGGAGATTGTTCTTGGAGAGTCATTGTGACTTGGTGTATCTTGGAGGAGCATTCTCATTCGTCACTCTTGGTCTATTTGGTGAATTATCATCTAAGAGATATTTCCCATCCTTTTGATGCATTTTTCTTTATGCTTTATCTTCTCATGGGTATGGATCTTGAGCTATGCTTGTTGGTTCCGGAGGGTTCATTTTGTTAGAAATGAAGGTGAAACCACACAACGAAAATCTAATTCAAACCTTATTAATGTCCTCTAAATAATGTAGAATCAAAGGAGATTGCAACAGAAATAAACCCACTACACAGAAATAACATGTACTTTAAAAACTAAACACATAACCCAGTATGTAATGTAGAGAAAACCCTTTTGGGTAAAAGACTCCACCAAGAAAAGAGGCTCCAAGTCGTATTATCTTCAAATATGAGATTATAATACATGCACTTCCTCTACTTCTTTAGTCTTCAATAGCGATGCCTATTACTCTCAACTCTACTAAAAACATAGTACAAATATCCCTATAAAAGGGGGTTGCCTTCTAGGGCAAGAAAATTGACATAATATCGACCATCAGATCTGTGACCTAATGACAAATGGTCCATATTTACAATGATAAAATTTGGCTCTAGGGGTACTGCCCCCAAGCCCTCGTCGGGGCGTGCGCCCCCTGGACTCCCCGCCAGGGGGATGATCCCCCTAGACTTCTCGTAGGGTGAAAACTGTGACCCCCTTCGTGGACAAATTAGCATTGGGGACCGGATATAAACATGCGACTAAAACAAGATCACTACTGGTGAAATCTTTCATCCCTTAGTGGTGATTTACAAACAATAATAGGAATAAATTACATAGAATTTACAAGGTTGATGGCACCTTAATACTAACACATTTGAGGGATGTTGGCATGGTTATCTCCTTGTACATATGAGTTTGATTTATAATGTCATTTATGAGGAGTTTAGGAGATGTTTAATGGGATTATTCCTAGTTATAGAATGGTTATGAGTTTGATCTTCCTTGGTTAGAAAGGCTTACATCCATGTTGGTTAAATGATATATATGTTTTTTTGATATGAGATTGATTGGTTGGGTGTTGTTAAGGCTTTCCATTTGGGGTTGTAAAGGAGATAATACTTGACACAACTTAGCACTTGAGATGTTGGTAGAAGGGCATGATATGATTTACAAGTTTTCTCTCTTTGTTCTATGACTACTTCCTATAGGTTCATAGTCATATGGCTTGATTTGAGAGAGTTATGGTGACATTTTTTGAGAGAGTATGTAGCTATTTGTGTTGCATGTGTGGATCATGTGATTGTTCTTGGTACTACATGGTTGATCATTAGCCACACCTTTATTTGAGTGTTGATTGGTAGACTTAGTATGACTTGATCTATATTCATATTTGACATTACCCATGCAGTGGGAGTTCTTGGATATGTTTGTTTTTCATTGACAAGTTTTATACAAGGAGCTTTTGATTGCGGTATATGGGTTGGACATGTTGGCATGAGTTTACTGATGTTGTTGATATCTAGGAGATATAGATGGTTGGATGTATTATCATTTGTTGTGGGTGCTATTTTCATTCATGTGGGTTTTTACCATTGAAAATAGATTGGAGCCTTTGTTATCACTTGGATTTGATGCTTGTGTTCTTTGGATTGGTGCATCTTCACCTTGGCATGTTCCTTTTCTTTCATAGATGTTGGAGAATGAGAGGATTTCTTATTTAAGATGGTGGTCACCTTGGTTTTATTATAGGTATTTTGATGGAGTGTGATAGAATGTTGGAGATTCATGTAGTTTCATGTATGGCTATGATGATGTATTCCATTAATTGACCCTTATGCAATGTATACAAGTAGGAGAATGTTAGGAAAAGAGTGTGTTGTATACCTTACATAAAAATGAAATATTTTAATAATGTATTATAAATATTTATTGGTGGTGCATCTTAGGGGATGTGTTTAGCCACATTAAATATTTATTTGGGTCCACTTATAAAGTTGTATGTAATATTGGGTTAGTTATTTTATGTGTGGGAGACAGAATAATTAATTAATATTTGGAAAACTTACTACCATAAAGTGAAAACTTAGTATCAAGAATTAAATGAGGGGTCAATGGTTTTGTGTACTTATGGTTTGAGATACATGGTTTTCCCAATACCACAAGTTGTATTTGTGTGAGCTTGTCTAAGAAAGAAAGTGTCATGTCCCATTACCAACTTACAATAATCATAGCCAATATATGATTAAGGAAATCGTCAATTAAGTGATCAGAGAACGGACGAATTGTTAAGAGAATATGAGTGATTATGAATAATTATTTAGACAATACATGCGATTACCAGGAGAGGCGAGGTCTCTTGGAAAGGTGGCAACTCTTGGATAAAAGCAAAGAATCTAAAGAATATAAGAGGGATCATCAGCAATAATCTCAGGAGGATATATTGGGAATTTATTCTCTCATCACAAAGTATTCAATCTGCAGCCATATCAGTAAGAAATACAATTCAATATTATCATCATCTCATGATATCATTCACAGATCTAACTCTTTGTAGCCACTTGTGGAGAATTGTCATCATTGTTGGTCGAATATTCCTATCTGTTGACCTAGTCTCTTGGTGCCAATTGCAATAGATAGAAGCCTACAAAACATCATTCTTGGTTAGCGTTAAAGTATATGGTAGCGATTGACATTAGATGTCGTCACATTTCTAAGTAGTGACTTCATTGCAGAGATCAGTTGTGACTATATTTAGCGTCAAAGACAATTTCCATCATAGTGGGTAGTATCATTGTCATAGAAGATCGAACCTCTAACCTGAGCATATCTTCCTCTAAGTTAGTGACTCATATCATAAGGCTCTGTAGAAGCAGATTCCATCATAATAGTCAGTGGTTCCAACTTAGACTGCAAGCACAACATTGTTTCCATTACATTCTTTGTAACCCATAACTATTGCCATAGTTTGCATTTCATAGTTAGTAGATATTGTGTTGGAGACAATTGTAGCTTGGAAGAAGATAGATCAGTTATTTGCATAATTGAAAGAATTGATCAAACTAGTTAAAATTGTGTGCAAGATTAAGAAATTTTGAACTGTATAAAAGGGGACATTACAGAAAGCACATGGTTAGTGGTTTGGGTTGGTTGGTTGAGTGGGATGTCATTGTTATGAGTTTCTCTTGTGAGTGCATATGTGAAGCATGGCATGGGATTTGTGGTTACATGCTTGGACACATGGAGGATGCATTGGAGGAGTTTGATGTTTCAAAAGTATTCATGGGACTCTGTAAGTACATTGTAATGTTTTATTGTTGAATAATACATAGGGTATAGATGCTTTTGGAGGATGTGTTTTTCTCTCTTGAGGGCTTTCCAAGGGTATAGCTTGTGTTATCTTGTGGCTTGTCTTTTGATCTTTGCATTATGGTTATTCCATAATCTTGTTTGTATCGTTATCTCTCATAGGGTTATTTAGGAAATGGTTTGATCAACCTGGTAATTTCCTAACACAACTAGATACCCATAATTGTAAGTTTGATTGCATACCTTGTTGAAGACATCTTGTGATAGGTTTTTCTTACATTCGCATAATATCAGTTTGTCACAATAAACCTTTTGATGTGGAAATTGTTATTTTTTTTTTCTATTATATATATTATCCTCTATATTACTACCTTGGAAGCTTTTGTTAAGTAAACACAACCCATGCACAAAAGAATTGGTGCCACAAATTATTTTCTTGGTCAAATTTGTTTGTCATCATACAATTTGTAAGGAACTCGAGAGTCATGTTAAAATGATGATTTTCCCTCACAATATGCATAAAATAAAACATGGAAGACACATTATATGGAAAACAATTGTCATCCCAAAGCCGACTGTGGGACGTGTAGGTGAAAGTTTAACCAAAAATTGTAAATGGGGAGAATTATAGTTGACATCTCAAAGAATAAACTAACAATCTCTCTCCACACACACTATGGTAAACAAGTATGCAAAAAATGGAAGCCTAGACAAGACATATGATCTATTTGACAAATGCCTCAAAGAAATGTAGCCTTATGAAAGTCAAGGTGGTACCTAATATGTTCAAAATGGGTTTGATAGAAAGGCCTTAGAAATGTTTAATTAAATGCAAGTAGTGTCCTACCTGCTTGTGCTCAAATTGGAGCTTGGGAAAAGAGTATGGATGCCCATCAAACCATAATTGAAAATGGATTTCTATCAAAATGTTTTAATTGTTAACGCCACTTTGTATCACCACAACCTTAACAAAACCTTATGATGTGCATACTTCAATAAAGAAGAATTTAGGCACAATGAAGGATTTCAAATTGTGATTAATTCCCTTGTAGCTTATATTGTGTGAATAAGAGGTGAAGTTCCTTGTAGTTTCCTAATGGCTCCTTTTGTTAGGAAATTACCAAGTTGATCAAACTATTTCCTACATAACCCTATGAGAGATAATGATGTATACAAGCTTACATAATAACCATAATGCAAAGATCAAAACACATGTCAAAAGATAACACAAGATATACCTTTGAAAAACCCTCAAGAGGGAAAAACCCAGCTTCCAAAAGCATCCATAGTTTGTGTATTATTCAAAAATAAATCATTACAATGCACTTACAGAGTCTCATGAATACTTCTCAAACATCAAGCTCCTCTAATGCATCCTCCATGTGTCCAAGCATGTAACCACACATCACATGCCATGCTTCACATATGCGCTCGCAAGAGAAACTCAATACAATGAAAACCCACTCAACTAGCCAACCCAAACCACTAACCATGTGCTTGATTTTATAGACTCAAGCTCACATAAATACAACTTGTGGTATTGGGAAAACCATGTGCCTCAATACCACGAGCACTCAATACCATTGACCCCCTCATTTAATTCTTGATACTAAGTTTTCACTTTATGGTACTGTTAGGTTGGAAAATGTCCCCTTGGGGACTTTTCCCTCCTAAGGTTTAGCTCTTGGGTCCTTTAGAATGCATTTAGGTCACCTTGCATGTTAATGATGACTCTCGATGAGAAAACCCCTAAGTTTCATGGCAAATGGGACCTAGGGGATGTGTTTATCACGAATCTTGCTTGAAATAGGGGGGAGGACTTGGGTGTCTACGCCCTAGTCTTTCTCTATTTTAGGTCAGGACCTATTTTTGTTTGTTGGTTGTATGACCATTATTAGGTCCTATGCCAACATCTCAAGTTTGAATTACGAATTTCTTAGCGGGAATCTTTGTAGTTGTATATATAAACATGTTTAGGACTTCATTTGAAAACTAGATGGGCATTGTGAACTTGTGACTTTATCTGAAAGTGATTCAAGGCATTCATTGTGTTGCAGAGTAGTACTTTTTTGTTATTATGTTTGTAATTGTAGATTTGATTCCATCTCCTCATGGCATGAAGAGCATCTTCCTTCCATGAGATCTACACTACAAGGTGATATCTATTATGTTTTCTATCATTTATCATTTGGATTTTGCCTCTATCCTATAGGGATACACAATCTTTATCTAACAACGGTGTTCGGAAGACTTGAATGTCTCTTCGAGGCTTGATTGAGGCAAGCCTCTAAACACCACAACCCCCAACCCACTTTTCTGTGATTGCATATTATAGGTTTTAGAAGCGAAAGAAGTGGAGTTGCAGGAAGGCATTACAAACTGTGGGAATTGTAGATCTGAGAAGAAAACTAGGGCTTGTATTTAGGTGCCCACTCGTCCTCTAGAATCTGAAGTGGTAAAATCTTTGTGACAACAGGATCAGGTTGTAGACATTCTTTAGAGATCCTAACAAAAGCAGGTACAGTGGACTAGGGCGCCCGCTCATTAGTCCCCAACTTTTCTGCACATCAAACTTCAAAATTTGGAATATGTTTGGTTGTCATTTGATATCTCTATGTGTGATCATTTTCTGTAATTTATCCGTTTGTTTACGATTTTACAAAATTAGAGTTTTGAGCATAATTGGACTTAATTGAACAAAAAATCACACAATTCCAATCTTCCCCTATGTTCCAAGTGATGGGAATCTGTAGTAGAGTTCTCTAATCAGTTGAATGTCCTTGAATGTTTAGTGGTGAAAGGAGGATCATGATAAACCCTCGAAACAAACCAAAACCTCATCATCCCTCTTTTTACACTAAATATTTTGGTGAACCCATGTTTTTAATGAATTTTGCACCTTGATAAGTGTTGTACTTCATAGTTTCATTCATTTATTTCATTTTCATCTTATTGCATTTGAAAAATTACAAAAAATTGAAAAATTGGAAAAATTTGAAAAAATTGGCATCTTTAGCTTGCATTTTCAAATAATTTGAATTAGTTGCATTTAATTTCATTAAATTTCTGTCATTTTCATTATATCTTATTTAAATTACAGAAATTCATCATTCGTCATTCATTTACATTGCGTTTTCATAATTAAATTGTTAAAAAATGCTTGAAATTGTGCATTTTTTCATATAACCTAGTTTTTCATTAGCTAGGGTTTGTATTGAATGTGTCAACTTTTTGTTGTGAATGAGGTGTAAAATTGCTATCGATTATTTGAATATTGAAGTGGATGATGTTTAAGTAGAGTATGTTAAATAAGATGCTCTTTTGGGTCTTCCAATATTAATGATGCCCTCATAAATTGCTTTAAGTTGTATTAGTATTCATTGTAATAACCACAAAATTTAATTCATTAAAATATTAGTTTTCATTCATAAGATATATATATATATATATATATATATATATATATATTAAGAATTTTTTTCAAATATTAAATAAGTTTATATCAAATAAAAAAAAGTTGTATTAATCAATATAAAAGATTTGTCCCTTTTGAATATGTAGATTAGAAGATATTTTCTTAGAAATCTTAAATACAATAAGTCTATATTGTTTCACAACATTACTTTCAAAGAAGTGGCATCTTTTGAAAATATTACTTTTGAAAAAAAGGTTGTATTATTCAATGTGTAAGATGATATTGTTGTGATCTAGAGTGAAGTCAACTTGCACTTGAAGACTTATTTTTTCACAACATTGCCTTCAAAAAAGTCACATCTTTTGAAAATATTACTTTTTTAAAAAATGGTTGTATTAGTCAATGTGCAAGATGATATTGTTGTGATCTAGAGTGAAGTCACCTTTTTGAAAATCGTATCCACGATTTTTACATCCCCCAAAAGTCATATCATTATGTTAGCTATTTGTCTATACTATTACAAAACAGTTAGAAATTGCAAAAAACATTATAAACTTAACATGAGTTAGTCATTTGAATAGTTACTCGGTTACTTGTTTTGTGTTAATAATTTACTTAATCTATACATTTCAAGTGCTAAAATATAGTGCACATAATATACTTTTAAAGAAAATAAAAAATAGTAGAAATAAGAATTTGGATGTATACATGTGGGAGTGTGCTTACTATTGCATGGTTATAGTATGTTGGGCTATCATCCATCTACAAAAACAACAATAGTCTCAATTCTATATACTTCTATATGTAGTAACAAGTACTTGATTTATTGACTAATACTATTTATGTAAACAGACACTCACCATTTACTTCTTGCATCCAAACCTTGAGGTGCCAAATACTATTCCTTTATTTTTACTTTGTTGAATATATTCTATGAATTTGTTCATAACGTACTAAATGTAAACAATAAAGTTAATTGCTTGTGTCAAAAGCACTATTCTTCTAATTATAAAATTTACTAAACACATAAAGTTTGAATGGACAAGTGTGAGAAAAATGAGAGCTAAAGAAGTACATGATTCTAATAGTTCAATAAGGGAAAACATTCATTGAAATCTTGTAAACTATATGGAAAATGGTGTAACATAATAGAACTTAGGATGAAGCTACACACACTAGTTCTATTTTTCCTATGGTTACTTGCTCTTCTATTTGCAATCCACATATTCTTCTACATCTCTAATAAGAACGCGAGCTCTAATCGAGAAGGCCTTGCACTAAGAAACAAACTTTATTGTGACAATGTGAGAGTAAATATATCTAAATGGATAGGTTTATCATCCACTTTCAATTGTAGATTATAATTTATGGCTTATTGACATAGAGTGCATAGTTTAGTTGCTTACGTGGCCATTATATACAAAAATGCATGACCTATTTTCATCTTTAGCCTACCCATGTGAATCCTATAGAATTTTTAAGTTGACATAATGAAATGAAAGATTTTAATAATGTTCATGAGACCAAATTTGTGTATGGGACCAAGAACGACAACAAAAGTGTTTCACACTAACACTTTTCCTTGTATCTAAAAGAGAGGACATAATATTGTTATGGTCTAGTTTTAAAGAAATAGTATTACTTTTCCCAAAAAAATATTATCTCATGTGCTTTCATAACAATGTTTCTCCAAAAAGTGAGAATGAAGATTTAACTTTCTTTTTTTCTAAAAGTGTGTCAAATTAATTCAAGCCAATAAAGAAATGATATATACTTGTTCATTATGTTTGGTGTAATTATGTTATGTCCCCGTTGTGGCAACCTACATGTGGACATTGCATGCATCATAAGGAGTAAATAAAATGAATATTTTAATTAAATATTGAAACCATGGTAAAAAGCTTAAAGTCTATGAAATAAAAATTAATCTCCATTCCTATGTTTGAAGTCCCAAGAGTATTGTCTGAAGTAAATAATAAAAAGGATAGCACACATTTTTTGAAAAGGAGAGGCATTATAGGAGGGGGAATTAAATCAATGTGTAATAAGTTTGGTGAGTGGGGATAGGGGTTACCTACATGCCATAGAGGGAGAAACAGCATCCATCTCCCCTGGCTCTACTAGAAGTGATAGGGGTAGGCATAGGGGATGGACATCCATCAAAGCATAAATGATAAAGGAATTTTAACACCTTGGGGAGACCTGGACATTATTTTCCATGGAGACTAAAGGAGGATTTCGTGACCCATTTTGAGAGGAGTTTGGGAGAAGAAAAGAGAAACAAGGAAGAGGTAGGATGATCATTTTCAAGGGCATGAGGACTATTGCAATGAACCCAACAATGAGAAAATCTCTCTAACATGTTAGGAAAAGGGTGTGTTGTATACCTTGGATAAAAATGAAATATTTTAATTATGTAAAATAAATATTTATTTGTGGTGCATCTTAGGGGATGTGTTTAGATACATTAAATATTTGTTTGGGTGCACTTGTAAAGTTGTATGTAACATTGGGTTAGTTATTTTATGTGTGGGAGACAAAAAAATAATTAATTAATATTTGGAAAACTTAGTACCATAAAGTGAAAACTTAGTATCAAGAATTAAATGAGGGGTCAATGGTTTTATGTACTCATGGTTTTGAGACACGATTTTCCCAATAATACAAGTTGTATTTGTGTGAGCTTGAGTCTATAAAAGAAAGCACATAGTTAGTGGTTTGGGTTGGTTACTTGAGTGGGCTGTCATTATATTGAGTTTCTCTTGTGAGTGCATATGTGAAGCATGGCATGGGATGTGTGGTTACATGCTTGGACACATGGAGGATGCATTGGAGGAGCTTGATGTTTTAGAAGTATTCATGAGACTTTGTAAGAGCATTATAATGTTTTATTGTTGAATAATACATAGAGTATGGATGATTTTGGAGGCCGAGTTTTTCCCTCTTGATGGTTTTCCTAGGGTATATCTTGTGTTATCTTATGTCTTGTCTTTTGATTGTTGCATTATGGTTATTTTGTAAGATTGTATGCATCATTGTATCTCATAATGTTATATATGAAATGGTTTGATCAACCTGGTAATTTCCTAACAATTGGTATCAGAGCTATATTCATGGTTGAGGGGAGGTGTGAGCTCCCTGGTTTTTTTACCTCTAGTTTGAGTAGATCTAGTTCAAAGTTGAACCCATGACAATGAAGGAACGATTTGAGACAATTCAAGGTATCAAGGGTTTTGTGCAGGTTATTGTTTTGTAAATTTGGGGTTTTGGGGTTTGTAGATTTATGGTGTTTATTGCAAATTTGGGGTTTGAAATGATTTGGCAAAAAAGGGTTTACTAGATGTGCTTCATATGAGGGTTTTATAGTGGAGGTTACATAAATGACCTCATGGGATAAAAGTGACCTCACCATTAGATCTTGGAGGCTTGATTCATGAAGAATGACATAAAATTTGACCTATTCTAGCCACCAGGGCCTAAAGCAAGAAATTAGCCCCTACCCTAGTTCAGTTGTACAATCGTACAATCTACAACTTAAAAAATAAAAAAATGAAAGTTTGGGGGGTTGGTTTGGGATATGTAGCAAGGATGTCAACCCTGACTAGTGGTGATTGGTTGGTAGGGCCCTTGGCCACCAATTAGGCTAGATGACCCGATAACCCCTTTGTGGGTAGGGGAATAAACCTAGACTCAAACAAAAATTTAAACCTTTTGAAATTGATTTTGGGTTTGGTGCCAAAATGGAGTTTGGCACTACCAAAAGTTTGCTCTTGCCTAGCCCATACACCACCTCCCATGTGCCACCTACCTATAGATGCTAACATCATTCATATAGATGCTTATGTCAACATGTTGTTTGAATTGTACAGACAAGGTCCTAGCATGGGGCCATTTTTAGCCCTCAGAGGGCATTTTCTTTCAAGGGGCATAACTTTCACCCATGGTATCAAATTTTTTACTTTTGATAGATGTCAAAAATGTCTCTCTGAGCACTACATAGTGATATGGGTTTTGTCATCATATTTTTCTATTTGTTTTATAATTTGGTTCCTGAAGCCAAGCATTTCTCTGGGATAGTTAATTAGTCATAACTTTCACATATGAAATCAAGTTTTCTTATTTCGAACAAGCGTTGGAGAAATTTGGTAGTGTATTACACAATGGATCATGTAGATTTTTAGTTTGGTGTGCAAAGAGAATTTTATATGTGTTTGAGCACTTGTGGGAGCTTGAGATTCGAGGTGTGATTGTTAGAGCATTCAGAAGATTTTTTAGGAACAAACTTGTGGGAGTGCATACTTTTATGAAACCATCATCATAGTATAGCAGATTTTCAGATTTGGTACTTCTAGATATAGGTTTACAAGAGTTTAATTAGAGTTTGGACTTTTTTGGAGACAAGTACACATGTAGTCTTCTAGTTTAGGGACATGATTGATACACATATGAGACTGGGAGTCGTGATTCAGTGGGAGTTGAGTATAGGTACAATGATGACGATGATTATGGTGTCATGGATATGCAGGTATATTTGAGCATTGGCATAACATGATCATTTATGCAGTTGGCATGTATGGGTTATAATTTTTGTTTCATGATTATAGGTGGTGGTGTGGTTCTTTTTAGGAGGTTGTTCTTATCTTTTGGATGCTTGATTAGTTCCTTGAATATGGTTACTTGTTTGACAAATCAGATCTAGGGTTGATCTGGTGTCTGAGTCTTGAAGCCTATAGGTTATCTTCTTTGATATCTCAATTTGCAGGTTACTAATATGATGATGAGTTTGCAAGTTTCATTGCTTTGGGATCTACGAGTTATACAATTTTATGGATTAGCTACCCATTGGTTGTAGTGAGGTGACTTAGATTTGGATTGTCTATATCTACACGATCGATTTAGTGTTGATGCATACTTTATTAGTTGGCCTTGTTTGTGGTCATTTGTGCATTGGTATGTTGTATTGGGATGAGAGGATGGATGATTAGAGTACCTAGATAGTTAGTTATTGGGACTTGTAGAATGTTTATCATGATTTAATGGATAGCTTGGTTACAAAGTTTATGTGAGCTTTTGACAATGATGATGGTTTATCTTCTTGGCTTGGAGATCTTGGTTCTACTTTGGATTTATTGGTATTACAGTTGAGTGTGTATGGACCATGGTGATATTCATTTAGGAGGTGCTTATCATGATGCCATGGATAGCTCATATCATGGTTTAGTGGGATCTTTGGTAGTGATATGTATTCATTACCTAGTGATGGATGATTTTCTACAATGGTTGGGTGTCATGGACAAACTCTTGGATTATGATTCTTTTATGTAGTATGAGTGCTTTGACATCTTGAGTTATATCGTCAGGAGATGGTTATCTTCATGTGATTGGATATGTTGATCAGGTTGGTTTAGAGTATGGTTGGTATTGTGTCTTAGTTTACTCTTGATTCTAGATTAGAGTGTTGTCATGATACAGGTTCTCTTAAGACCAAGATGTGTTAATTGGAGCATGTGATCTCCTAAAAGGAGATGTTAGATCATGATGTCATGATTGGGTTCCTAATTTTGTAGTTTGAGTTTTGGTAGTGGTCTAGTTGGTTCTGTTGGTATTGAGTACATTGGTCATGTGCTTGGGAGCTTCATGATAGTGTGGTGTTGTATTTGGAGTTTGAAAGGAAGCAAGGTATGTGGAAACACTTCCTACACTGATCTATTGAGGAAAGATTTATGCAAATTTTAACTTTTACAGTTACACGTTATTAGATACACATTAACAGAAAGGTAATAACAACTTCAAATGAAAATACAAAAACTCACAACACAAGATATATGTGGGGAAAATCCTTTCAGGTAAAAAACCCCACACTCCAAAACCTGCACAATGTATTATCAAATCAAAAGATGATTACAACACACTTGCAATGCAAGTTCTTTTAGGAGTACACACCGTCAATTCTCATTTGCATCCCATGACCTTTCACATTCTCCAACTGCTTATTTATCAAGCCTCTTTGTCGATTATCCAATGTCGCTTTATCCATGTCAACCAATAACAAAAATAACTTCTGTTGCCTTTATTAAATATAGGGCATTTTTTTCTTGAGGGGCGCTGCCCCCAGAAACCCTTGCTGGGGGTGTTGCCCCATACCCCTACCATGGGCTCCGCCCCTAGGCCCTCGTTGGGGGAATAATCCACCTAGGCCTTGCAAGAGGGGCTCTATCTCCCCTGCACTCCCCCGTTAATTACTTTTGGGGGGAACCGTGGCTGAAAAAGTCACCAAAATTTACAAGGTGCCGACTATGGGATCTTACAACATAGTACTAAATAAATAAATACAACATTAGGAACTTGCAAAGGTTCAGACACCTTAATTCCCAATAGAGATTAGCATAGATTGATTGGTTGGAGGTGCTCATGGATACTTGGAGACTCGGGTGAGGTTGGAGTTCTCTTGGAATTAGAGATATTTGTTAAGACAGTTACTCTTTGGATGTTTCATAAAGAAGATCGAGGAGCCTACACTTGGATATGGATGTGAGTTCATGGAACTTAGAGGAGATTATTCTTGGAGCGAGTCATTGTTACTTGGTGTATCCTAGAGGAGCATTCTCATGCTGCACTCTTGTTATACTTAGTGAATTATCATCTAAGAGGTATTGCCCATACTTTAGATGCATTTTACTTTATGCTTTATCTTCTCATGGATATGGATCTTGAGCTATGCTTGTTGGTTCTAGAGGGTTCATTTGAGGGAAGTTGGCATTGTTATTCCTTATACATATGAGTTTAATTTATGATGTCATTTCTAAAGAGTTTAGGAGATGTTTATTGGGCTTATTCCTAGTTATGGAATGATTATGAGTTTGATCTTCCTTGGTTAGAAAGGATTACATCCATGTTGGTTACATGATATATGTTTTGTTTGATCTATGAGATTGAATGGTTGGGTGTTGTTAAGGCTTTTCATTTGGGGTTGTAAAGGAGATCATACTTGACATAGCTTAGCACTTGAGGTGTTGTTAGAAGGGCATGATATGATTTACAAGTTTTCTCTCTTTTTTCTATGTTTACTTCCTATAGGTTTTGTTATGGAGTAAAAAGCATCCACAAGTCTTTTTACCTCCTTGTTTATCCCCTAGGTCCCTGTGATTACATTATACATTCTAAATATTCATCCCGATGCAAAATTACCTGAAAATAATGTAAATTGGGGATAAGGGGCCCATGTTTTATCTTATCCCAGACCTAAAAGGGGCTCAAATACTTGGGTACCACCACCCAAGTCTTCTCTAATTGGTTGGGGCAAATTCAAATGTATGTCATCCCGAGACCTTTCAAAAGGTTTCTCCTTGTTGGCTCTTTTGGTTTAATTTCATGAATGTTGGCAGAAAAGCATATATAAGTGTGTTTTTTAATTTATTATGGACCTATATAGAGATAGCCAACTTGAAGCATTGGAACAAGGAACATTCAAATAATTCATTGTGATTCTAGAGTAGATTGGTGTTGTCATTGTGTGTGTTTTTGAAGGTTTGAAGTTATCATCTATCTCTCCTTATGAGTTGAAGGATCTTCATCGTCTTATAAGTTTCATCACATAGGTGATATCATTATTGTTTATCATCATTTGATTCATCATTTTGTTATTTTGTTTAGCCTCTTCCCTGCAAGGGCACACTCTCTTTATCTATCAATGGTGTTGGGAAGCTTGAATGCTATCCCAGGATTTGACTGAGGCAAGTCCCTAAACACCATAACCCCCAAACCCCTTCTCTCCTTCTTGTGTGCAAGTTACAGGAGCAAGATTTGGGAAATATGAAGATATAGGAAGGCTAAGTAAGGATCATGGTTTCAAGATCTGACAGTAGTTATAGAATATTCCTTTGTGCAAGACTTGGGCAATGGCACCGTAGTCTTCTTGCCCCTGCTAACTCTAGATCTGTATCAGGACAGCTTCTGCAACATTTCTCCAGTTCATAGTTTCTCCAGATTCTATCATTTAGGACTTGGGTAGTCTTGAAATAGTCATCCAACACTTTTGCTTCTAGGACATAGGTGCTATCATCTTCTTGATCATCCCTATGCAATTGATTTCTAGATATCTATTATACATCTTCTGTTATAATCAGATCATCATAGAACTAGGGTTTAGTGCATTGTTTTCCTAGTGCTTGATTAAAAGACTTGATTAAATTTGATCTTTCTATAGCACTCCCGAGTACAAGATTTGTAGCTAAGTCCACCTCCATTTGGTAGTGATTTGGCTCGGTCTTGTCCTTGAATGTTATTGTGGAAGAGGGTTTGATCTAGTGTGCATGCTAGTTGTTATCATTCTCCTTTTTCACACTTAATTTGGATTGATTAATTGCATATTTATTAATATTCATTTGAAAATATTGCATAAATTTGAAAAAAGTACATATTTAGGCATTCAAAAAGGTTGCATTTTTGTAAAATTCTGCATTAGAGTTTCACAAATTATTTTGTGTGAGCATATTAGTGACAACAAATATTCATTAAATCTAATTTTGCATAATAATCTTGTATTATTTCACATCCTTGATTTGAAGATTTTGTACCATTTCACATCATAGATTTGAAAATTCATACATTTGTAATTACACATCGTGTATTTCAACATAAGAAGTTCGACATCTCTTTTACATATCTTTGCAAGAAATCTTAAAGTTGCTTGTATTACCTTTTTGTGCAACACCTTTAAAATCATAATCACTTTATTTGTAGTGACACTATTGTGTTTTTGATCTCTACAAAAAGCTTCAAAAAACCTGGTTTCCTCAAACTAGTGTCTTGGTGTACAAAAGTCTCTCATATTGGTGATACTCGATTAATGTATAAATCTGATTATACATTGTTGTTCCATATGACATTCTCATTTCATTATGGCTGATTCTTGTTATTCATCTTTGGAATCTTTGTTTGCATACATATAGACTTTGAAAATTTCACAAAATTATTTAATATGCATCCTCATGTTCTATATCACATAGCATCCATGTATGATATTGATGTATCTATGTGTTCCATATATGAAATCCTTTGTTGTATATCTGATTTTGATAGCTTCACAACTCTCATGGGCATATATCCTTCGATATTAGAAGATCTCATTGAGTTCATCTCCATGAATAGTCATGAGAAAGATGATCATGGTGGTTCTTCTTTTACTTCTACTACAAGTCATGATAATTCCATGCATCTACTCTCTAATACATGTGATGGTGACCTAGCTTTGCCTATTTCACCCCATGATTTGGATCCCTCTCCCAAAAGTGTTCCCACTTATGAGGACATTTTGTCACAAGAAGATGAAATCATTGACACATCCCTAAACATCACCATACCCTCTGATGCAGGAGCATCCCTGGTTCAAGAGCAATCTTGCATCAACCAAAAATATTTGCATTTCAGTTGTTTGCAGTTTAGTTTGTTTCCTTTCATTTTTCAGTTCAATTCAGGCAGTTCAGTCAGAAGTAGTTTATGCATTTTGTTCTGCATTCTACTGCAGTTGCATTTCACACCTTGCGGAGCTAGACTTAGTGTAAAGGGTAAAATTTAGATAGTTGAGTTTTTGGTAGTTTTTTGTATGTATCCTCCTTTCACCCTTTCATTCAAGGACCTAGGGTCAAGTTGTAACAAACTATCCTACCCTAGGTTATTGTGAGATGTAGGGAAACTTAAATTTTTATGATTTGATTGCCAATTATCTTCTCTTATGCTCAATTGTGCCTTAAAACCCTAATTATACAAATATGACAATAAATAGATGAACATAAGAAAATGCTACTACAGAAAAATGTAAAATAACAAATAATTGCGCACTTGTTTTTAGGGTTCAGAAGTAGAATAGTCAGGGACTAAAGAGTGGGCAGGCAAGTCTAGTACCATACTTTTTGTTAGGATCTGCAAACAATATCTGCAACTTGTTCTTGCTGTACAGAAGGTTTTCCCGTCATGAAACTTCGAGGACTAATGAATGGGCACCCTAGTCCAGGCAGCTATTTTCTTCTCTGATCTGCAATTTTGACACTCTGTTGTACCCTCTTGCAACTTCACTTTGTTTGTAGCTTCAACCTGTAATCTGCAATCATGAAAACTTTGGGAGGGGGTTGTGGTGTTTAGAGGCTTGCCTCAGTCAAGCCTCAAAGAGACATTCAAGTCTTCCAAACACCGTTGTCAGATAGAGACTACATGCCCTTGTGAGGCTGAGGCAAAAACTAAATGATAAATGCCCAAAAACAAAAATAATGTCATCTTGTAGTGAATATCTCATGGAAGGAAGAAGCTCTTCGTGCCATGAGGAGATGATTGCTTAAATCTACAAATATAAACACATAGACAACACAAATTTGCTCTTGCAACACAATGAAAGCCTTGAATCACCTTTAGAACATGATAGCTTGCTAGTAATCATCTAATAATGCTCTAGTATTGATCTAATTTACAAATGAATGCCTAAACATGCTTTTATATGCAACTACAAACACTCCAGCCAAGAATTTCATAATTCAAACTTACCGTGTTGGCATAGGACCCAAATAATAGTCACAAGCTGACACCCAAAAATTGGGATTGACCCAAAATAGGGTAGGACTAGGGCATGGGCGCCTAAGTCCTCCCCCTATTTTGGGCAAGGTTTATCTCAAGGGATCCCCCTAGGTCCCATTTGTCAAGACACTTAGAGATCATCTCATCGAGATGTTGAAATATGATGTAATATGTCCTAAATGCACACTAATGACCCAAGAGCTAAACCGTATGAGGGAAAAGCCCCCAAGGGGACATTTTCCAATGTTACATTTAGCTCCCACTTTAATGTATGTATAAACTCAAGGCCAATACATGCATTAAAGTATGGTCAACAAACACAGAAAACATGCCAAGCACGGACAAAACACACTAGACACATTGAAGACAATGACAAGCACACAAAACACGAAGAAGACAGTTACAGTTACACAAAACATGGAGAATACATTGGATGCATAGAAGAGACATTAATACATAGAAGACAAGAATGATTTCTTTTCTTTTCTTTTTCTCATATCTATGAAATGTAGATGTAAGTATAGGAAAGGAAACAAACCTCCCATAATGCAAGATGTACTCATCGCACAAGTCTTTAAACTGCATATATGGGGTAACACACACACAAGACATGCAAAACCTCCCAAAATGTAGGATGTACTCATCGCATAGGTCTTTAGACTGCATATGGGGCAACAGACATGCCAAACAAAGCAAGTACACCAAAAACATACACTTTGAAGACATGAAGAAAACACGGTAGGCAAGCGATGGAGTGTTCCTATTTCTAGGTTCATCACCATCTCAGGCACATTACAGGCACACATCGATGATTGGGCTTCACCACAATAATCACCAATGACATGCTTAAGGGTTGAGTTAGTCATAGAACCGCTCCTCGCCTCCGCAGAGGACTTTTGAAAATTATAGGATGATGCAATCTGCTCTAAGAAGTACAGCATCCCTGCCTCTGCAGATGGCTTAAAAATAAAAAAAGGATATATGTAACATCTCACCTCCGTAGAGGGCTTAAATGATTGATTGATTGCAAACAAACTTAGAGTGCAAGATGTACTCATCGCACAAGTCTTTAAACTACACCTAAGGACAAGCACATTGCTAACATCTATGACAGATAGCTTACCTTATATATGCCCCCACCCTAAGGTGGTTGATATCAGGTATCAATATCAAGCACATTGAGGTAGGAAGAAAACACACAAGGGAACATAGACTTTCACAAAGCCCATGCCCCCCAGAGGTGACATGTACTTTACGATCGTCAAATGTTCCCACAAACACATCTTTGCAAGAAACATGTTAGTGTCTACATAATCATGATAAACAACAACATCAATGCATATGATTAACCACACAAAGAGCCAAGGTTATACTACGAATTTAGAGTTCGAAGATAACTGTGGGGCTATATCACGAAGATCTCTGAATCGAATACCACCAAGGCTAGATTCAAGATAAACAAAGTATGTAGAGCATCAGTATTGTTATGATTTGTAAATGAGATAAAAACATCATCAAAATCACTATGTAGAAAGAATGAGTGCTTCCACTAGCCAAGCATCAAATAAGATATACAACCCCATCATCATATTAGGAACTAAGTCCAATTTTTGATTTCTCACGAAAGGGACGCTAGGTCTGCATCAGTATAAATATTTTTCGTCATCCTCCCACTAGATAGAAACACTAGAGGAAGGGAAACAATAAATAAGAGAGGAGAAACAAGTATTTTAGGGATAGTCATGTAGGAGGGTGCCCCCAAGTCACCAACTGCAACGCTATGTCTATAAGACACAACACACAATAATGAAATCAGAGAGAGAGACAATATAGAAGAATGATGATACAAATAGAAGAAGGTCACAACAAAGGCAGTCTCCTGGTATCTTGGACCTTACAAGAGAATCAGGGGTCATCCTAGGAGGCCTAAACAACACATAACACATCATGAGGGAAGCACATCACAAGAGGGATAAAGGGTTAGAGATACCTACTTGTATGATTGTTGTATTAGATTTTTGAACTTGCAAACCTTGTGGAGAGGTACTCAATCATGTTTATTACAAAGTTTGAGTGGTTCTTATGAAAGTCTTGTTTGTTATCATATGATGCTTGTTCCTTAAATCCTTGTTTAAATGAGACTTTTTTTTTCTTATGAGGGGGAGAACCACTATTATTTCCAACTACTAACAATCGTCTTACTCTCTTCTGATTTTTAGCAAGTTTTCGTTGTTGGTGCCATTTAACACAATAACAGGAATCATCCTGTACCATCTCACTCGTCTGTATCGGTTGTTCCATTTGTTGTTCTAATATGTTTTGATTACCTTTCGATCCATATAAGGATAGCAGAGGAGGAACCTCAACATAAATTCCATTTCTTCGTGGATGAGGTGGGTTATGCAGTTTTTCTTTATCTACTTCAATCATACCCACAATATTATCATCGTCTAAATAATCATCATCAGCTATTTCTTCTAAACCTTGTTCCACCATATTGTTATTAGTATGTTAGGGAAAGGATTAGTGAAGATTTGTAAATTTTGATTCGGCGGAGCAACCAACTTATTTTTGTTATCATTCACATGCATGATATTCGAATCAATGAGGTCTTGTATTTCATGTTTAAGATACATACATCGTTTAGTATCATGTCCTTGTGTTTGATGAAAATGACAAAAGGCATTAGCATCGAAGTAAGGTCTTTGTACTTTGATAGGATTGACAGGCTTAATTGGGGGAAGCTTCAAAATGTTATTACTCATAGCTTGATTCATGATAGAATGATAAGACTCAGATATCGGAGTAAACTTTCTTGGTTGATATGATGTCTTCTTCAGATTTGTGATAGCAAACACATTAGAAAAGTTATTTGTATTCGATCCATTAATCTTGATGAAACTCCTATTGTTATTATTTCTCTTAAAGTTGTTTTGTGATGATCCACCCATGGATTAACTAACTTGAGCTAATGAGTTTTGGTTTTCATACTGACTACATGAAAGTTGGTAATCACAAAGGTTGGTGCATAAATGTTGAAAGGAGTTATACTTCATCAAGAAGATCTTATCATGGATGTTAGGTTGTAGATTTGTAATAAACACCTTTTGAACATCCTCATCTTTCATCTGATACTGAATTTCTGTATATAAAGCTTGATATCGACTAGTGAATTCAGTTAGCTTCTCTTTCAGACCTTGCTTGTAATGAACTAAATCAATCAAAGAGACTTGAGGTCCAATCTTTGCTTGAAAATGTTGTAAAAATTGATCAATCAACTGCGAAAAGGAGTGTATTGAATTTAGAGGCAAAGAGCAAAACCATTCTAAAGTGGTATCTTTGAGAGATTGCGAGAATTTTTTTTCCAACAAATCCTCTTCAAAATATAAATCACTACACATAGCTGTGAATGCTGCCACATGAGTATTAGGATCACCTTTTCCACCATATTTTTCAAAGTGAGGGGTCTCAAACCTCTTAGGCATAGGAGTTCTCAAAATTATGTAGGAAATGGGATTATGAGCATGATATGTTGGTATATTAGGCTGCAAAGAATTTGTCAGATTTGTTACCTTTTGTTGTAAAGAAGTCATGCCCTACAATAGTTGGTTTAGGATGGCATCATTGGGAGATGCAGTTTGCTATGAGGAATTGGAACCAAAGTGAGGAGGTGATTGAGCTTGAGATATGATAGGTGGAGGCTATGAATAGGTCAATGGTGGTTGGACATAATGGTAGGTGGTAGGTGGTTGAGAATAACTATATGTAATGGGAGGTTGAGAATAAGTGGGATGAAGAGGTGGTTGAGAGCAATTATTCATAGAAGAGGTCCTCTTAGGAACCAAATTCTGATAACCAAATCCCACAACTTTGTAATTGTGCCATTAGATACTCCAATACTAGTGGTAGCATTACTACAAGCATTCGCATCAGTTGTTAAGATCCTTGATGTAAAGGTAGATATTCCCGTAGTCAGTATAGGTATTGATACTTGAGTATGACATGGTGATAAAGTGTTGTTTATCACTTTTACACATTCAGTCACTGGCATAATATTGGTGTGTACAATATGTACTAAACCATGGATTACATTAACATTGTCTTGTCCCTCTTTTATCAATTCTCTTACATGGTGAATCACAAGTACAACTTCTTCAGTTATCCTCTCAATTTGCACATAGTCTTGAAATTGAGCTAGGTCTTTATCATGTTTTTCTATTTTCTCATCAGATACATATCCTTTCACTTCAATAGTATCATCAATGTCATGAAAATTTTGCTCTTCCATTGTACTTGTGATGGGTGTAATATCTTGTAACATTTGAGTCTCTCCTTTTGTAAAGAAGGTGTTCAATGTACCCACTTCTTCAAGAGCACTAGATCCCATGTGTATTATGCTTCTTATTAAATTAATATTTTTCTTAGGGAAGCAGGTTATTAAACTCATGCAAATCTAGGAGGACAAGTCAAAATATAGTGAAAATACACTAAAATATGCGATTTTTTTCACCAAATCTCAATGCAAAAGAGCATGACAAATGGTGTTGTGAGAAAAATGATGATGGAAAGAAAATTATATCAGTAATAACAGCCACCTAATGCCAAAATATCCGTCACAACACACTTATAGTGCCACTCAAGATCAAACCCTAGTGAAAATATAGCAAAAATAGGCAATTTTTTGTGATTTTTCAATTCTAAGACCTAGCCAAAGGGGTGTTGTAAATAATTTTAGGAGGTGAAGTGAATAATAGAAATGATATCAGTCACCTACAAGCATATAATCTGTTACAACATGCTTAGGGTGCAAATGAGGCTTAACCCTAGGGCAAAATAGCAAAAATAAGCAAATTTTCACCAAATTTTCAATATAAGAGGCCAATAGAAAGGTGTTGTAAAGAATTTTAGGAGGGGAAGAAGATAATACCCCTGACATCATCCAATTAGTGCAAAAATATACTTTACAACATGCCTATGGTGCAAAATTAGAGAGTTGATAAGGCCAACTTTTAGTGAAAATCAATATTTTTCAAGCCCTAGGTTTGAGATCTTGATGTAAAATGCTATATGAATGTTTTGCAAGCTGATATATGATGAAAATTACATGTTATAATATTTGAAAATAATTTCCATGCTCTAACATGCAAAATGCAAGTGCAAATCTAATGAAAAATCAATGAAAATGCTAGTTTTTTGTTGAAATTTTCTATGCAAAAATGCAAATTTTTGAAATCTAAATGCAAATTTGTTCTAAAATGCAAGAATACAGTGAAATGAAAATTTTAATGAGCCTCTAAATTTATTATAAAAATATGAAACAAGATTTTACCTACAAACCCTAGATTTTGGAATTACTAGGTTATATGCAAAATTCACAATTTTCAACAAAACCCTAGCAATTTTATGATGAAAATGCAATGCAAACTAATGAATTTTTGTAATTTTATGTAATTTAAATTAGATCTAATTCAAAAATCAGAAATTTGATGAAATTCAAATTAATTAATGCAACATGCAAACCTTAGAATGTAATTTTTTTCCAATTTTTTAATTTTTTTGTAAATTTTCCAATGCAATAAGATGAATGACTATATGAATAAATGAAATTACTGTAAATATGAAGAAAAACACTCAGTAAGGTGCAAATAAGTCCAATAACACGGGTTCACTAAAATGTAAAGGGTAAAATTTGGATAGTTGAGTTTTTGGTAGTTTTGTGTATGTATCCTCCTTTCACCCTTTCATTCAAGGACCTAAGGTCGAGTTGCAATGTACTCTCCTACCCTAGGTCACTGTGAGATGTAGGGAAACTTGAATTTTTATGATTTGATTTCCAATTATCTTCTCTTATGCTCAATTGTACCTTAAAACCCTAATTATGCAAATACGACAGCAAATGGATGAATATCAGAAAATGCTGCTAGAGAAAGATGTAAAATAACAAATAATTGCACACCTATTTTTGAGGTTTAGAAGTAGAATAGTTAGGAACTAAAGAGTGGCTGCCCAAGTCCAGTACCCTACTTCTTGTCAGGATCTGCAAACAAGATCTGCAACTTGTTCCTATTGTACCGAAGGTTTTCTAGTCACAAAAATTTGAGGACTAATGAGTGGGTACCCTAGTCTAGGGAGCTATTTTCTTCTCTAATCTACAATTCTGACACTCTGTTGTACCCTCCTGTAACTTCACTTTGTCTGTAGCTTCAACTTGTAACCTACAATCATGAAAACTTTGGGAGGGAGTTGTGGTGTTTAGAGGCTTGCCTCAGTCGAGTCTTAAAGAGACATTCAAGTCTTCCAAACACTGTTGTCAGATAGAGATTGTGTGCCCTTGTGAGGCAGAGGCAAAAACCAAATGATAAATGCTCAAAAACACAAATAATGTCACCTTGTAGTGAAGATCTCATGGAAGGAAGAAACTATTCATGCCATGAGGAGATGATTGCTCAAATCTACAAATACAAACACATAGACAACACAAATCTGCTCTTGCAACATAATGAAAGCCTTGAATCAACTTTAGAACATGATAGCTTCCTAGTAATCATCTAATAATGCTCTAGTTTACAAATGAATACCTAAACATGCTTTTATATTCAACTACAAACACTCCTACCAAGAATTTAGTAATTCAAACTTACTGTGTCGGCATATGACCCAAATAACGGTCACAAGCCGATACCCAAAAATTGGGACTAACCCAAAATAGGGTAGGACTAGGGCATGGGTACCCAAGTCCTCCCCCCTATTTTGGGTAGGGTTTATCTCAAGGGATCCCCCTAGGTCCCATTTGTCAAGACACTTAGGGATCATCTCATTGGGATGTTGAAATATGATGTAATCTGTCCTAAATGCACACTAAAGACCCGAGAGCTAAACTTTATGAGGGAAAATCCCCTAAGGGGACATTTTCAAACATTACACTTAGTATCTAGATTCATTCATCTACATCATATCTAGAATTCAGAGCATTTGGATTAAGAACTAGAAAGTTATCGCTATCAGAGATCAACTGTTTTCTCATAACAAAGCATCCTAATAGTCTCTGATAATCAACTAAAGGAGAAGACTTGTAGAGCATTCCTTGACTTGTGGAGATTAATAACACATCATTGAATGATCTTTAGTTCATGGCTAACCTTCCCCAAGATCCGTACATCATTCCATTCATTTGCGAAGGTTTTATACATGATTAAGCCTGACCTATTCTTGTACACATGCTATAGCTCTTCATTGGAGTTTGTGACCTTCCTTGGCTAACACGGAGGAACCTTTTGTACCGAAGATGATATATAAGGATGTAATAGATCTCTAGGAAAGCAGTTAAAATAATTCTCATGATTTAGAAGATAGATAGTTTGGCTCCTTTGCAAGGGGACTTCAACGCTATATATTGTGCATATTCTGATATTCTGTAATTAGGTCTTTGAGCCCTAGTTGTAAGCCCGCATGATGCCAGCCAGATTGTATTTGAATTCTATTATATACTGAATGACTGAGTCTATATTTGTTTCATATCTTTGAGTTGTTTCCATTGTGTTTACTCTTGTTAGACGGCCTGGATAGTTCATTCTATGAACCCTCCTACCATGATTGAACCAAGTGGTATCAGAGCGAAAGTTCAAATCTTTGGGAATGAATTGAGCGAAGTTGGCATAGGAATTCTATAAGATCTATTTGTGGATAGATTTCCGAATTGAGGTAGGTTATTTGTGTCACAACCAATCACCGATTGTGAGGCATTTGTCACCTTGTAGCTCAATCATCGAACTTGAGGTAGTTTGCACTTGATCCTAGGAAGAATGCCGCTGAGGAGAGTTGCTGTTGTTGGAACAATGGCTGGTAGAATGGATGAAATGATGGAAATGATGAAGATGATGTGAATTCATTTGGATGTTGTTGAAGAAGATAGATGAAGAGGATTAACACAAAGACCTAATGTTGAAAGTGATGATGAAGAAGAATTCCAATCTATTGAACAAATTAGCAAAACCCTAGGAGGTAATGAAGAGGAAGAATCAGATCAAGTAAAGATGTTGTGAACTATTTTGAAGATTGGAAAGAGTCCTAGAGTTGATGTGCCAAACTATACTAGTAATTTGAACCCTGAAGAATTGATTAACTGGAAAAATGACATGGAAGAATACTTTGAATATGAAGAAGTTGAAGATCCAGAGAAGGTGAAATTTGCAAAGACAAATTGAAAGGACATGCTGCTATATGGTTGAAAGAAGTTTAGTTGGAAAAAAATAGAAGAGGAAAAGAATAGATTACGAAGTGGGATAGAATGGTGACAAAATTGAAGAATCAATTCATACTTGTTGACTATGAGTTGGAGTTGTTGAAAAGATTGCAGAACCTGAGACAGAAGGAGAAATCTATGAAGGAGTATACTAAAGAATTTCGTAAGATGATTATAAGGACATGACATAGTGAAGCAAGCAAGGAGAAAGTGGCTAGATACATCAATGGAATGAGATTGAGCATTCAAGAAGAACTAAGCTTGGTAAGGATGTCATCGTTGGAAGAAGCATATATGTTTGCCCTGAAAGTTGAAGAGAAGTTGAATAAAAAGCATGATCCAAGATAGAGAGGCAAAGGAGGTAAATTTCAGAAAGATAGAACATTTTCCAGAGGAGACAGATCACATTTAGAGTAGAACAAGCTTGACAACCCATTCAAGAAGGATGACAGAGATAATAATGCTTACCAGAAAGATGATAGAAGTTTTTACCAGAGAGAAAACCCTAGTGCATACTAGAATGAAAGATACAAAAGAGAGGGAAGAGGATTTGATAAGAGAACATTTAGAGGTACTTGTTTCAAGTGTGGAGTTGAAGGACATAGTGCATTCAAATGTAATCAGGGTGGTACAAGCAAGAGGATAGAGAACAGTGGAAGAGAAGCCTATGTGGAAGAAGAACCTGTTAGATCACCTAGTTCTGTTGGTAAACCAGAGAAATGATAATCATTGGTGATGAGGAGAGCACTATTTCAAGTAGAGACAAATGAG
Source organism: Cunninghamia lanceolata (assembly GCA_027924645.1). Classification (NCBI taxonomy): domain Eukaryota; kingdom Viridiplantae; phylum Streptophyta; class Pinopsida; order Cupressales; family Cupressaceae; genus Cunninghamia; species Cunninghamia lanceolata. Next base: position 7,248,143 of record BSBN01000303.1, on the reverse strand, counting down.
GAACCACCACAGAGGAAAAATTTGTTCAGAACAAGATGCAAATTTGGAGTAAGTGTTGTAAAGTTGTGATTGATAGTGGTAGTTTAGATAACCTAGTTTCAGAGGAGATGGTGACTAAGTTGAAGTTGGAAAGATTGAAACACCCTAAAGCCTATTTGATAGCATTGATTTAGGATGATCATAAGGTACTGGTGAGTGAACAATGTTTCGTGAAATTTCATATTGGATCTTATCATGATGAAGTCTTGTGTGATATTATGCCTATGGATGTATTTCATATTTTGTTGGGTAGACCTTGGCAGTATGATAGAAAAGATATGTACATGATGGGAGAAAGAATACATACACTATAACAACAAATGGAAAGAGAATTACCTTGATTCCTTTAGAGGATGATCCTAAGGGTGAAGTATGTGGGAATGCTAGAATCTGTTTGGTAGATGGAAGAAAATTTTTGGATGGTTTGAGACATGAGAATATGTGATATGCTTTGATTCCTAAGAAGCCTGAAGCATTGAAGAAGGAGACTGAAGAACCACAACTAGAGGAGATAACAGAGTTGTTGATAGAGTATGAAGACATCATATCAGATAATATACCTGAAGGATTGCCACCTATAAGGAGTGTCAGTGATCACATGGATCTTATACCAAGAGCTAGTTTGTCTAACAAAGTAGCACATAGAATGACACTGGTAGAGAATGAAGAATTGAACAAGTAGATACAAGAATTCTTAAGGAAAGGTTTGATAAGAGAAAGTTTGATTCCTTGTGCAGTACTTGGAGTACTTGCATTGAACAAAGATGGAGAATGGAGAATGTGTACTGACTCTTGAGAAATAAACAAGATCGCAGTTAAGTATAGATTTCCTTTACCTAGAATGGATGATATCATGGATTGTTTGAGTGGAGCAAGATATTTCACAAAGATAGATTTGAAGAGTGGATACCATTAGATTAGAATTAGAGAAGGGGATGAATGGACGACTGCTTTTTAAAAAAATGAAGGATTGTATGAGTGGTTAGTGATGCCTTTTGGATTGAAAAATGCACCGAGTACTTTCATGAGATTGATGAATGAAGTCTTGAAGAAATTCTTGGGTAAGTTTGTGATTGTGTACTTGGATGATATTTTGATTTTTAGTAAGACAAAAGAGGAACATTTGTGGCATATTAGACAAGTTTTGCAGAGGTTGATAGAAGAGGAATTGCTGATAAATATCAAGAAGTGTAGTTTCATGAAGGAAGAATTAGTGCACTTAGGATTTGTGATTTCTACGGAAGGATTGAAGATGGACCCTGAGAAAGTGAAAGCAATTGTTGAATGGCCTACATCGGAGAGCATTGGAGAGGTTAGATTATTTCATGGATTGGCTAGCTTCTACTGGAAGTTCATCAGAAATTTCAGTTCAGTATATAACCCTATGATAGAGACAATGAGAGGTGATAAGAAAGACTTTAAGTGGACATCAGGAGCAGATTAAAGTTTTGAATTGTTGAAGCAAAAAGTGATAGAGCAACATGTTTTGGTGTTACCAGATTTCAATAAGGTATTTCAAGTTGATTGTGATGCAAGTGGAAGCGCGATTGGAGCAGTATTAAGTCAATAAGGTAGACCTATAGCATATTTTAGTGAAAAGTTGAATGATGCAAGGAGAAGATATTCAGTTTATGATCAAGAGTTCTATGCCGTAATTCAAGCTTTGAAGAAGTGGAGACATTACTTGTTGCCTAAGGAGTTTGTGTTGTATACATATCATCAAGCTTTGTAGTATTTGAACAGTCAAGATAAATTGAATCAGAGACATATGAGATGGGTAGAGTTCATGCAGAGTTACACTTTTGTGTTGAAGCATAGGAGTGGAAAATCAAACAAAGTTGCTGATGCGTTGAGTAGAAGAAGAAACTTGTTGACAGAAATGAGAATTGAGGTATTGGGTTTTGATGAATTGAAGAACATGTATGAGGGAGACACTAATTTTGTAGAGCCTTGGAAAGAATGTAAGGAACCTATTGTGATAGATAGGATTAAGTGGTTGGATTATTTCATTCAGGAAGAAATGTTGTTTAAAGGAAATCAACAATGCATACCTAAGAGTTCAATAAGAGATAATTTGATCAAGGAGAAACACAATGGTTGATTAGCAGGACATTTTGGCATTGATAAGACACTGGCTTTGGTAAGTGAAAACTATTTTTGGCCTCAGATACATAAGGATGTTAGGAAATTTGTGCAGAGTTGTAAAGTTTGTCAAGTTGCAAAAGGGAGTAGTCAGAACACTGGATTGTATAAACCTTTAATAGTCTCGGAGAGACCTTGGGAAGACATAAGCATAGATTTTGTGATGCAATTGTTTTAGACACAGAGGGGACATGATTCAATATTTGTAGTGGTTGACAGATTTTCAAAGATGGCTCATTTCATACCTTGTAAGAAGACAACTGATGTAGTGCATGTAGCAGACCTATTTTTCAAAGAGATTGTGAGATTACATAGATTACCTAAGAGCATAGTTTCAGATAGAGATGCTAGATTTCTTAGATACTTTTGGGAGACACTTTGGAAGAAAATGAAGATAGATTTGAAGTTTAATTTAGCATTTCACCCATAGATTGATGGACAGACAAAGGTAGTGAATAGGAGTTTGGGAAACTTGTTAAGATGTTTGTTTGGAGAGAAGGCAAGAAGTTGGGATTTGATTCTTTCAGAAGTAGAGTTTGCATACAACAATTCAGTAAATAGGAGTACTAGAAGAACACCTTTTGAGATTGTTACCAGAATGAATCCTAGAGGAGTTACAGAATTGAGAGATAACAGTTTGGAAGAAAAGAGAAGTGTAGAAGTAGAAGAATTTGCAAAACATATGAAGACAATGCATAACTAGGTTAAGAAGCATTTGGAGGATATGAATAGTAAGTATAAGGAAAAGGCAGATGAGAAGAGAAGACATAAATAATTTGTAGTAGGAGATGAAGTGATGGTGTACTTGAGAAAATAGAGATTTCCAGTTGGAACATATAACAAGTTGAAGATGAAGAAGTTTGGACCTTGTGAGATACTTAGAAAATATGATTCAAGAAATGCATACGAAGTGGAGTTACTAAAGACATTGGGCATATCACCTATTTTTAATGTTGCAGACCTATATCGGTATCATGAAGTAGTGTTTAGTGACAGCATGGAAGAAGACCTGAAGAAGCAGTTACGATACAAAGCACCAGAGCAGATTGAAGACATTTTGGATAGCAGAGTTGGACACATCACTAGAGGAAGACAATACAAAGAATACCTTATGAAGTGGAAAGGTAGACCAGAAGAAGATTCATCATAGATTTCTTAGGCTGAGGTGGACCGTCTTGGTTCTCCCCTAGCCCCAGCAAAGTAAGAGACTCACTTTTTCAATAACCCCAGATGTCTGATCCAGGAGCATCCCTAGTTCAAGAGCAATCTTGCATCAACCAAAAACATTTACATTTTAGTTGTTTACAGTTTAGTTTATTTCCTTTCACTTTCCAGTTTAGTTTAGGCAGTTAAGTCAGAAGTAGTTTCTACATTTTGGTCCGCATTCTACCGCAGTTACATTTCACACCTTGCGGAGCTGGACTTAGCATCTAGATTCATTCATCTAAATCATATCTAGAATTTAGAGCATTGGGATTAAGAACTAGAAAGTTATCTCTATCAGAAGATCAGTTGTTTTCTCAGAATAGAGCATCCTAACAGTCTCTAATAATCAACTAAAGGAGAAGACTTGCAGAGCATTCCTCGACTTGTGGAGCTTAATGACACATCATTCAATGATCTTTGGTCCATGGCTAATTGATGTAGAGTGGCCAGTAGAAGCTTACAAATAGGGTGAAAAATCCATGAAAACCCACAATACAACAGAACAAAGCTCAAATAGCTTAGAAAACCTCTTCACAAGGTTCAAACGATACCAAAGTATATTCTTCCCTTCCATCGGCAAAACATGCATTATCGGCCACCTTCAAAATCTTTATACCGATGCCTTCAGTCATGTCGATACTATCCCCTCAACGTACCTATCAGTCAGACCTTTCACCAACTCTCGCTGACTCCTTCGCATCGATCAAGTTGCCTATCAATAGGACTTCCACTATTGGCAAACACCTTAAGCCTCTTGCCGATCTCCTTTGTCACTCCAATATGCTGAACGCCAACTCCATCGTCAGTCAGACTATGACTATCGGCCTAACTTTAAACTCCTTCACCAATATCCAACCTTATGCCGATTACTCTTCTCCGCACACACATTGCTTAATCATCAGTGGGACACCATAACGTCAACAGACTTCATACTTGTTATCCCAATACTCCTTTCAAATTATGCGAACTCTAATATGCGACTGCGGGATACTCATAAAATATTCACCACATGCATTTGACATATATGCATAAAATGCACGATTCCTCCCCTGCAACCATTTTAACCAAACAACACATGGAAAATGCAAAAAACCTACAGAACAGAAATAGAACTCAATGATATGGAGGTCATTCCACTGATTTCAAAGAAATCCACCAGTGGAATGACCCCGAATGATATCTCCTGCGATTACACCAGAACACAAACTTCTTTTATTTCTTCATAGAATTGATTTACAATCTTTCCGATCTAACACTGTTGTTCTTGTTCTTGTTCTTGTTATATTGAGATCGATCAGATCTCACATATTTATCCCCTCATAGGGTAGTATAGAAAATGACTCCCAGTGGCTGGGAGTTACAACTGTCCTAACAAACTAACAGACTTTCTGACAAACTCTTAACAAACTATCTAAAAATAGCAAAGCACGGTCAATTCAGACCTTATTATATTTAATGTCTATTTAGGACTTCATTGAAAAGATAAAAACAAACTTTAAGACAACTAATGCCTCATGAAGGCTCCTGTAGATTGGGTGCTCTTGCACCACTAACCTTCCTCAAGATCCACACATCATTCCATTCATTTGCAGAGGTGTTCTACATGATTAAGCCTGACCTATCCGTGTACACATGCTACAACTCTTAATTGGATTTTGTGACCTTCCTTGGCCGACATGGAGGAACCTTTTGTACTGAAGATGATATATAAGGATGTAATAGATCCCTAGGAAAGCAGTTAGCATAATTCTCATGATTTAGAAGATATATAGGTTGGCTCCTTTGCGAGGGGACTTCAATGCTATATCTTGTGCATATTCCAATATTCTGTAATCAGGCCTTTGCGCCCCAGTTGTAAGCCCGCATGATGCTGGCTAGATTGTATTTGAATTCTATTATATACTGAATGATTGAGTCTGTATTTGTTTCATATCTTTGAGTTGTTTCCGTTGTGTTTACTCTTTCTGCACGACATGGATAGTTCATTTTGTGAACCTTCCTACCATGACTGCACCACCCTCCCTGCATTCCAATACTCTCCCATCAAAGGATGAAGCATTAGTGAATGAAGAACCTCCTCTTGTGAAGAATCATCCATGTATAGATAATGGGTGTTCATCTAATAATCTTAAATATTTTATTAATAATGTAATACATGAGACTTATATGGCTCATCCTATGGATCTCCCACCTTTGATCGAATGTTCAAGTACATTGGATATCACTAAGGAAGTGAAGACCCTTGATCTTCCTCCTTTGGTTGAATGTCCATGTACCTTGGATATCTCTAAATATGTGAAGACCATGGATAGTTCAACTTTGGTTGCATGTTCAAACCCCTTGGACATCACTAAAGATACAATCGTCAACAATTCTCTTAACCAAAATTTACCTTCCCTTTGTTCCAATGCTCTCCCTTCAAAGGACAAAGCATTAGTGGAAGAAAAAAGGTCTCTCACATTAAATCCTTTGGGGATGGATGTTAAGATTAATCAAAGTGAAAACAAAGTTAATTCAATCATCATTAATAGACTTATTCCACCCACTAAGGGGATAGTGGATAACTGTGCTAATGTTCCTAAAATCATTGTGCATGAGGCACCTAATGCCCCTCAATTCAAACTAGTGATCACAGTTTAAGGTACTCCAACACCACCTCGACGGAAAGGAAAGAGAATTTTTGTTAAGGTTCCTCCTTCACCATCCTTACAAGGATCAAGAGAAAACCTTCAAGAGTGAAGTTATCTATCACAAAATAATAAAATCAATTTTGTACCGGCTTCTTCTTCAAAAAATGTTGAAGAATGTGGAAAATCAAGATGAAGATAAAGACTGGGAAGAAGATGATGTGATTAAGGATAATGGCTAGTAGGTAAATATGTCTCCCTCATTGAGCCACACCTGATATAGCACTTCTTCAAGTTGCTCTCAAGGGTGGCATCCTCCTAGGCATTTATATTGTTGTGTTGTGTTCCCCCATGTAGTGTTAAATGTTTGTTTAGGTCTGCTTGGATGACCCTTGATACTCTTGTAAGGTAAAGGATACAAGGAGACCACCTCCATTGTAACATTCCTTCTATTTGTTTCTCTATTCTTCTACACTTCTCTTATTGTAATTGTTGTGTGTGGTGCCTTGGGGGAATAATGTTGTGGAGGTTTTATTGGGGGTATCTTTTCATGTTGTAACCCTAAGTCACTTTTGTCTCCTCCCTCATTTTTCATAATTTCATTCTTCTATTGTACTGGTGGCTCTACTAGTCAGCAGATGACGATAACAAATATACATTTCTGATAAGGACCATGTGCCCCTAGAACAAGAAAATAAAAATGGACCCAGTCCATATATGAAGATGGGGGTAATTTGTTACTAACGCTTGACTAGTAAAAACACTTTGTGTTGTGATGTGATCATGTGTCATGTTTTGAAATTCTTGTAACAAACCTTTACAATACTTTAAATCTATTTCTAGGCACTTTGGAATGTTTTTGTATCTCACCTTGTAGCTACACTTAGTTCTAAGATACCTGGAGTATGATCTTATGGCTATACTCAGTTTCAAACCCGTAAGTATGGCCTTGGTTTATTAAGTGGTATGTTGCCTTATTTCTTTGTCAATTGTTCACAAGATGATTTGGTTGTTATCTTAGCTAAGATTTTCTGACCAAATTTTATTAATTGTTAGCATATAATACTAATGTGTTTCTATTGTGATTGTTGGGAACAATTGGTAATCGTCAACACATGTCACTTTGGGGCATGGGCTTTGTGAAAGCTCTTGTTCCCTCACATGTTTTCAACCTTACCTTAAATGTGATTGTTACTGGCAAGCAGAATCAACCACTTTAAGGTGGGGGCATATATTGTGGTAAATGCTTGGATATCTTAGATATTGTGATAAAATGTGTGGTGTATGCTTCCTTTTCACCGTAAGACATCTCCATGATGCAAGTGGGGTTGTGTACTTTATCTTTGTTTGTTGTGTATGCTTCCTTTTCACTGTAAGGTATCTCCGTGATGCAGGTGGGGTTGTATACTTTGTGCACTTGCTTCTTTTTCACCGTAAGGCATCTCCATGGTGCATGTGGGGTTGTATGTTTTTGAAATCCCTTCTGTGGAAGGCAGGATTGTGTATTCCCTTGAGTAGTTCCACATCCTTTTAAAAAGTCCTCTACGGAGGTGGGGTTGGATCTTGAGTTATTCACCCTTAAGCATGTCTTTGGCGGTTGTGGTAGCATAGCTCAACCATCAGGTGTGTTTGGCTTGTCTTAGATGGTGGTGCATAGTGATGAGCTCCCCCCATTGCCTGCGTTTTATGTGTTTAAGACATATAGTGTGTCAATGACATACTCTATGGCACTTGTGTATTCCGTGTGTTTATCATGTGTCTTTCTTGCATGTCTTGCATTTTTTAGTGGTGGGGCATAGCGATGAGCTCCCCCCACGTTGTGTGTTTTTCATGATTTGTGGTGGCACGTAGCGATGAGACCCCCCACACTATGTGTTTTGTGTTCTTTTGATGGTGGTGCATAGCGATGAGCTCCCCCCATCGCCTAGTTAGGGTTATATCATTGTTTAATCGTGTCTTCTCTTTGTGTATGCCTTGTGTACTACGTGTTTACTCTCACGCCTTCTCCATGTATTGTGTGCTTCTTTACTATCTTCTTTGTATTGTGTGTGATTGTCATGTGTCTTCTCATGTTTACCTAAGCTTGGGGGCTAGAGATAGTCTTCCAAACTTAGGGTGTGTCTTTGCTCTAGTACTTGATGTGTTTGATGAGCTTTGATTGTACTTTAATGCATGTACTGATCGTAAGATCATACACACATCAAAGTGGGGGCTAAATATTATGGAGTAAAAAGTAGCCACATGTCTTTTTACCTCCTTGTTTAGCTCCCAAGTCCCTGTGATTACATTATACATTCTAAATATTCATCCCGATATAAAATTACCTGAAACCAATGTAAATTAGGGATAAGGGGCCCATGTTTTATCTTATCTCACGCGGACCTAAAAGGGGCTCAAAGACTTGGATGCCACTTCCCAAGTCTTCCCTAATTGGTCAGGGCAAATTCAAATTTATGTTGGCTTGGGACCTTTCAAATCTCCTTGTCAACTCTTTTGGTTTAATTTCATGAATGTCAGTGGGAAAGCATATATAAGTGTGTTTTTGAATTCATTATGGACCAAGATAGAGATAGCCAACTTGATGTTGGGAATTAAGGTGTCTCAACCTTGGTAATTCCTTGTATTTATTATTTGTAATGTATTTATTTTATTAGCCTATGATGTAATTAAGTTGCACATCCTATTTTTTCATTTAGTGTGAGGTGGCACGATGAGTTGTCACTCCACTTATAAGGTGAATAGGATGGTCAACCCAATCCATGTGGATATAGGTGTCCCATATTTTGGTAGAGGTTTTTTTCCATGTGTCGGCATCTTGAGCAGTGTATAAGGAATCAAAATGCGTAACGGTTATGATAGATTCCTATGATAGATTCTATGATGCATAAGAGTCATAAATAGAAGATCCTATGACAGGTGAGGACATGTGTCGAAGAACATCTTGGAGGAAGGCATCTTTGGGCACCCAAGGGAGGTTATGACATGTTGTAAGAGGAATATACTATTTTTAGTTAGTGTATGACAGATTAGATCTTACAGCTATAAGTGCTATCAGTTATGATGGATTCTATGACAGTTATAAGTGTTGTCAGTTATAATGGATTCTATGATAGTTGTAAGTGTTGTCAATTATGATGGATTCTCTGACAGCTGTAAGGTGAGTAATAGCATCTGTCATAGCCTATCTTGGGACTAGGCACCCACATTGGCATTGGGTGATATGACAAGTGTTAGAACCATGATGTAGTGTTGGACAAGTGTCCTTAGGCATGGGTTTTGGGCCATGAGGCCAAGATGGACGCCCATCTCAAGAAGGTTCTATTTTTACCTTATAAACTCTATTTAAACAGGTGCTTGGATGGGAGATGTATAGTGTAATTGAAAAGTACAGTTATACTATCAGAATATCTCCATATACGAGTGTTGAAGACTCCTGAGAAGACTTGCATTGCAAGTGTGTTGTAAACATTCTTTGTTTTGATAATACATTGTGTAGGTTTTGGAGCGTGGGGTTTTTCTCCCAAAAGGGTTTTCCCCACATTATATCTTCTCTCTCTCTCTCTCTGTATACATTCTGTGTGTATGTGTATTGCTACAATATCTATGTTGTTGTGTTAACATCACTATAATTGTAAAGGTTGTAAAGAATTTGCATACATCTCTCCTCATTAGATTAGTGTAGGAAGCGATTTCTGCACACCTAGCTTCCTTTTAGTTAATATCAAAGCTTGATCACCTTTGTTCCTAGTTATTGGGTAGGAGTTTTTTGAGTTGATCTTGGATTGAGTGGGATTCTATGTAGAGTATTCTGTAATCTTGTTGCATGAAGGAGATGGCAAGCACATCCGGAAGAGTAGAGGTGGAGAAGTTTAATGACACAAATTTCAAGTTGTGGAAACTTAAGATGGAAGACATGCTTGTTGATCAAGATCTATGGGAAGAAATTTCTAGTGTAAAACCCATGGCAATGTCGCAAGATGATTGGGATCTCAAGGATCAGAAAAGGGTCTTGTGAGACTCTGTTTGGCTGACTTTGTCTTGTTAAATGTCCATGAGGAGAAGACCGCAAAGGAGCTGTGGAAGAAACTTGGTGATGTTTATAAAACCAAATCCCTGGTAAACAAGTTATTCCTATAGAAGAAGCTATATTCTCTAAGGATGGAAGATGGAGGATCCATTCTAGACCATCTAAATGCTTTTAACATGCTAGTTGCATAGTTGACATCCATTGGTGTGAAGATGGAGGAGGAGGATCAATGTATGACCTTACTTTGTTCTTTGCCAGATTCATGGGATCATCTTGTTATGGCCATCGGGAGTACCACATCCACTTTCAAAATGGATGAACTAGTGTCTTCACTGTTATCTAAAGAGATGCGGAGAAATTCATCTGAGTTGGCTAAAGAGGCTCTTATAGTTCATGGAAGACCGAAGGAGAAAGGGAAAAATAAGGACAAGAAAGCTGAGAAGGGTAGATCCAAAACCTATGGGAGATCTAAATATCTTGGAAAGTCCAAGGCTCTTTGTTGGAACTATGGTAAATCTAGCCATTTCTGAAAGGATTACAAAGAGGACAAATAGAAAAGGAATGTCACAGATTTAGATTCTGACATGTCACAAGATGATGGTGATTCTTTCATCACAGCCTTGGTCACCCATGCATCTGATGATGTGTGGCTGATTGATTCTAGTGCATCTTTCCACATGACCTTGCATCGAGACTGGTTTACAAAGTATGAAGAGTTTGATGGTGGAAGGGTGTAGCTTAGTGACGATTCTCATCTAAAAATTGTTGTCCGTGGAAGAGTCACAATCCAATTCCCTAATGGATGAGTTAAGGGGATCTCTAGGATTATGCACATCCCAGGCTTGGAACAGAACCTGCTTTCTGTAAGTAAATTGAATGATGCAGGTGTGCAGTTGTCTTTTCAAAAGAAGGATGCAAGATGACTAGAGGAGCTATGGTGTTTGCGAAGGGTACTCGGAGAGGTACTCTATTTCAACTGGAGGCATGTATTTCACAATGCAATAGTTCTTCTAACTCAAAGAAAAGATCTGCAGTCACTTCATCCCCACCATTGCAACCAGCAGTGAAAAGATCTGTTGTATCAAATTCTGATGGTAGTGCATTTTGGGTACCTAAGAGTGCTCATGCTTTGGAAGTTAAGCTTCCTGCTGAGAAGACAATGTTATGGCATAAGAGACTTCGCCACATTGGTGAGAAGGGTCTTAGAACCCTAAAGAATAAAAACTTCATTGATGGAGTTAGATGATTGTAATCTTGATTTTAACTTTTGAGAACATTGTATATATGGAAAGAAAAACCATGTTTAGTTTTACTCAAGTTCTCATAAGTCTTCTGGTGTATTGGATCTTATTCATTTTGATGTGTTTGGTCTAGTTAATGTTCCTTTGATCTCTAAATATGTATATTTTGTATCTTTCATAGATGATTACAATAGAAGGACATGGATTTATTTTCTCAGAAGCAAATCTGAAGTCTTTAGTTGGTTCAAAGAGTTTAAAGCTTTTGTTGAGAATCAGACTAGTAAAAAGATTAAGTGTTTGAGAACTAACAATGGTGGTGAGTTCTGTTCCACAGAATTTAATAAGTTTTGTAAAGAACATGGGATTGAAAGACATAAGACAACTCTATACACCCCGCAATAAAATGGAGTTACAGAGAGGATGGACATGACACTGATGGAGAAGGCTAGGAGTATGCTTAGTGGAGCTGACCTCGAATAGAAGTTTTGGACTGAAGCTATTGCCATTGCTTGCTACCTGGTAAACAAGTCTCCTACTTTAGCTCTTGTTGGTAAGACACCCATGGAGGTGTGTTCTAGTAAGAAGCCTTCAATAAGACATCTTCGTGTTTTTGGTTGTGAGGCATATGCTCATGTGCCTAGGGAGAAGAGGTCAAAATTAGAGAACAAGGCTGTTAAGTGTATCTTCATTGGCTATGGTTTTGGTGTGAAAGGATACAAGATTTGGGATTCTATGGCCAAAAAAGTGTTGTATAACAGAAGTGTTGTTTTTAGAGAGCTAACACCTTCTTCCATTGTTCTACAGCTAGAAGATAAAGGAAAGAAAGAGGATGTGGTTCAATTTCCCACTACCCCTGAGAAGAGTGAACCAATAGACCCTATGAGACCTGATGATGAGGAGATCTTTAGTAGCTCAGAAGAAGTAGAAACTCAACCTCAGCCTTTGAGGAGGTCTACACAAACAAAGAATCAACTTGATAGGTTTGGTTATTCACTACTTGATTTTATTTATACTTTTGCCTTGCTTACTAACACTGATGAGCCTAGAACTATGATAGAGGCTATGGGCATGAAAGATGCAGGTTCCTGGAAGGAGGCCATGGAAGATGAGATGGCTTCTTTGGAGAAGAATAAAACTTGGGACTTGGTACCTGTGCCTGAAGGATGGAAACCTATTGGCTGTAAATAGGTGTTCAAGAAGAAATTTAGTGCAGATGGCAGTGTTGAAAAGTACAAGGCTAGATTAGTTGTGAAGGGGTACTCACAAGTGGAGGGAATTGATTATGGTGAAATTTTCTCTCCCATTGCAAAGCTGACATCTATTCAGTTCCTCTTATCTCTTGCAGCAGCTTGTGATTTAGAAGTGGAGCAGATGGATGTGAAGACAACATTCCTTCATGGTGACTTGGAGGAAGAGATTTACATGTCACAGCAAGAGCATTACATAGAAAAAGGTAAAGAAAATTTGGTTTGCAAGCTAAAGAAGCATTTGTATGGTTTGAAGCAATCTCCTAGGATGTGGTATATGAAATTTGATGCCTTTGTGTTGTCCATTGGATTTCTAAGGTTGAAATCAAATCATTGTGTGTATTACAAATTTGACAATGATCACTTTCTCATAATTGCATTGTATGTTGATGATATGTTGTTAATTGGGAATGGTAAGAATATGATTTCTGATTTGAAGTCTCAGTTGTCAGCACAGTTTGAGATGAAAAACTTAGGGGTAGACAAGTACATTTTGGGAATGGAAATCAGAAGAGACAGAGAAAATAAAAAACTTTGGTTAAGCCAGAGTAAGTATGTGAAGACAGTGTTGGATAGATTTAGCATGGCAGATTGTAGACCATTGTGTGTTCCTATTTCTTTAGGGACAAAGTTATCTGTTAATTATTGTCCAAAGTCTCCTTCTGAGATGGAGGACATGAGTAGAGTACCTTATGCTAGTGTTGTTGGCAGCTTGATGTATGATATGGTCTATACTAGACCAGACATTGCCCAAGCAGTGGGAGTCCTTAGTCGGTTTATGGTTAATCCTGTATGGCTACATTGGGTTGCAGTGAAGAGAGTGTTTAGATAATTGTGGGGTACTTCCAAGTATTCCCTATGTTATCATGGTCATCCTACAGGACCTTTGCATTCTATAAGTATTCATGGATTTGTGGATTCTGATTGGGCAGGTGACAATGACGGCAGGAGATCCACCAGTGCTTATGTGTTCACTATGTTCAGTGGTGCAATTAGTTGGATGAGTAAGAGGCAACCTATGGTTGCTTTGTCCATAATAGAATTTAAGTATATGGTAGCTACTCATGCTTACAAGGAAGCCATTTGGCTTAAGAGATTGTGTTTAGATATTGGTGTTGATGCACGACACATTACTATCTGTTGTGACAGTCAGAGTACGATTTTCTTAGCAAAGAATCCAACTTTCCATGCTAGAACAAAGCATATTGATGTACAGTTTCATTTTGTTTGAGACATGTTAGAGGATGGAAAGGTGATATTGGAGAAGGTAGACACTTTAAAGAATGTTGCGGATACATTGACGAAACCAATGGGCATAGAGAAGTTCAGATGGTGTTCGGAGTCTATGGGCCTCTCAGCTTATAGCAGTTAAATCCTGTTATTTCTATTGGCTCTTACTAGGTGTTTGACAAGTGGGAGAATGTTGGTAATTAAGGTGTCTCAACCTTGGTAATTCCTTGTATTTATTATTTGTAATGTATTTATTTTATTAGCTTATGATGTAATTAAGTTGCATGTCATGTTTTGCCATTTAGTGTGATGTGGTACGATGAGTTGTCACTCCACTTGTAAGGTGACTAGGATGATCAACCCACTCCATGTGGATATAGGCATCCCATATTGTTGTAGAGATTTTTTTCCATGTGTTGGCATCTTGAGTAGTGTGTAAGGAATCATGACGCGTAATGGTTATGACAGATTCCTATGCAGATTCTATGACACGTAAGAGTCGTAAATAGAAGATCCTATGACAGGTGAGGACATGTGTTGAAGAGCATCTTGGAGGAAGGCATATTTGGGCACCCAAGGGAGGTTATGACATGTTGTAAGAGGAATATGCTATTTTTAGTCAGTGTATGATAGATCCTCTTACAGCTGTAAGTGCTGTCAGTTATGAGGGATTCTATGATAGCTGTAAGGTGCGTAAGAGCATCTGTCATAGCCTATCTTGGGACTAGGCACCCACATTGGGATGGGGTGACATGACAAGTGTCAGAACCATGCTGCAGTGTTGGACAAGTGTCCTTAGGTGTGGGTTTTGAGCCATGAGGCCAAGATGGATTCCATCTCAAGAAGGTTCTATTTTTGCCTTGTAAACTCTATTTAAACAGGTGCTTGGATGGGAGATGTATAGTATAATTAATAGGTATTGTTATGCTACTAGAATATCTCTAGATATGAGTGTTGAAGACTCCTGAGAAGACTTGCATTGCAATTGTGTTGTAAACATTCTTTTTTTTTATAATACATTGTGTAGGTTTTGGAGTGTAGGGTTTTTCTCCCGAAAGGGTTTTCCTCACATCATATCTTGTCTCTCTCTCTCTCTCTCTTCTATCTACATTCTGTGTGTATGTGTATTGCTGCAATATCTCTATTGTTGTGTTAACATCACTATAATTGTAAAGGTTGTAAAGAATTTGTATACATCTCTCCTCATTAGATTATTGTAGGAAGCAATTTCCGCACACCTAGCTTCCTTTCACTTGAAGCATTGGAACAAAGAACATTCAAAGCATTCATTATGATTCTAGAGTAGATTGGTGTTTTCATTGTATGTGTTGTTGTAGGTTTGAAGTTATCATCTATCTCTCCTTATCAGTTGAAGGATCTTCATCCTCTTAAGGGTTTCATCACATAGGTGATATATATCATTGTTTTTTTATCATCATTTAATTCATCATTTTGTTATTGTGTTTAGCCTTTGCACTGCAAGGGCATGCTCTCTTTATCTATCAATGGTGTTCAGAAGCTTGAATTTTATCCCAGGATTTGACTGAGGCAAGTCTCTAAACATCAGAACCCCTAAACCCCTTCTCTTCTTCTTGTGTGTAGGTTACAGGAGTGAGATCTAGGAAATATGAAGATACATGAAGATTGAGAAAAGATCAAGGTTTTGAGATCTGACAGCAGTTATGAAATATTCCTCTATACAATACTTGGGTGGTTGTGCCCTAGTATTTCTACCCCTGCTAATTCTAGATCTGGCATCAGGGTAGCTTCTGCAATATTTCTCCAATTCACAGTTTCTGCAGATTCTATCATTCAAAACTTGGGTGGTCCCAAAATAGTCCTCCAACACATCTGCTTCTAGGACATAGGTGCTATCATCTTCCTGATAATGCATGTGCAATTGGTTTCTAGATATCTACTATACATCTTCTATTATAATCAGATCATTATATAACTAGGTTTTAGTGCATTGTTGTCCTAGGGTTTTATAAAAAGACTTGATTAAATCTGATCTTTCTATAGCACTCTTGATTATAAGATTTGTAGCTAAGTCCACCTCCATTTGGTAGTAATTTGTCTCTGTCTTGTCCTTTAATGTTCTTATGGAAGAGGGTTTGATCTAGTGTGCATGCTAGTTGTTATCATTCTCCTTTTTCACACTTAATAGGTTCATGTTCATATGGTTTGACTTGGGAGAGTTATGGTGACATGTTGTGAGATAGTATGTAGCTATTTTTGTTGCATGTGTGGATCATTGTGATTTTTCTTGGTACTATATGGTTGATCATTGGCCACACCTTGAATTGAGTGTTGTGGTAGACTTAGTATGCCTTGATCTATTTTTAAATTTGATTACTCATGTAGTGGGAGTTCATATGTATGTTCTTCATTGACAAGTTTTATATATGGAGCTTGTGATTGTGATATATGGGTTGGACATGTTGTTGGCTTGAGTTTACTAATGTTGTTGATACCTAGGAGGTGTGGATGGTTGGATGTATTATCATCTGTTGTGGGTGATATTTCTAGTCATGTGGGTCTTTACCTTGGACAACATCTTGGAGCCTTTGTTATCACTTGGATTTGATGCTTGTGTTCTTTATATTGGTGCATCTTCACCTTGGCATGTTACTTTTCTTCCATAGGTAGCATGTTGGAGGACAAGAGGAGTTCTTTCTTGAGATGGTAGTCACCTTGGCTTTATTATAGGTATCTTGATGGAGCATGAGAACATGCTAGAGATTCATGTGGTTTCATGTATGATTGTGATGATGTATCTCATTGATTGACCCTTATGCAATGTATACAAAAAGGGGGAGAATGTTAGGAAAAAGGGTGTGTTGTACACTTTACATAAAAATTAAATATTTTAGTATGTAAAATAAATATTTATTTGTGGTACATCTTAGGGGATGTGTTTAGCCACATTAAATATTTTTTGCGTCCACTTGTAAAATTGTATGCAATATTGGGTTAGTTATTTATGTGTGTGACATAGAATAACTAATTAATATTTAGAAAACTTAGTACAATAAAGTGAAAACTTAGTATCAAGAATTAAATGAGGGTCAATGCTTTTGTGTACTCATGGTTTTGAGTCACATGTTTTTTCCAATACCACAAGTTGTTTTTGTGTGAGATTGAGTCTATAAAAGAAAGCACATGGTTAGTGGTTTGGGTTGGTTGGTTGAGTGGGATATCACTGATTGAGTTTCTCTTGTGAGTGCATATGTGAAGCATGGCATGGGATGTGTAGTTACATGTGTGGACACATGGAGGATGCATTGGAGGAGCTTGATGTTTTAGAAGTATTCATGGGACTTTGTAAGTGCATTGTAATTTTTTATTGTTGAATAATACATAGAATATGGATGCTTTTGGAGTATGGTTTTTTCCCTCTCGAGGTTTTTCCCAAGGTATATCTTGTGTTATCTTGTGCTTGTCTTTTGATCTTTACATTATGTTTATTCTATAATATTGTATGCATCATTATCTCTCATAGGATTATGTAGGAAATGGTTTGATCAACTTGGTAATTTCCTAACACAACCAGGTACCCATCATTGTAAGTTTGACTGCATACCTTGTTGAAACCATTTTGTGATAGGTTTTTCTTTCCCTAGAATAATTTTGTTTAGTTGCAATAACCCTTCTGATGTGGAAGTTGTCATTAAAGATGTTTGTTCTATTATATATATTATCCTCTATATTACTGCCTTGGAAGCTCTTATTAAGTAAAACACAACCCATGCATAGAAGAATTGGTGCCACAACTTATTGTCTTGGTCAACTTTGTTTGTCATCATACAATTTGTAAGGAACTCAAGATTTTTGTTTAAATAACTATTTTCCCTGACAATATGCATAAACTAAAACATGGAAGACACATTATATGACAAACAATTATCATCCCAAAGCTAATTGTGGGACGTGTCAGTGAGAGTTTAACTAAAAATTGTAAATGAGGAGAATTATAGTTGATATGTCAAAGAATAAACTAACAATCTCTCTCTACACACACCTATGGTAAAGAAGTGTTACATCCCAAATCTTGACTAAGCTTAATCTTACTTTTTATGTGGTAAAATGGATAAATAATCATAGGTTAATGATTTGATGCCCATGGAAAATATCAAGATAAATCATTGATTATATGGATTATGATTAATGCTTAGATTAGACATGAGATTACATTTTGTTGAGATTATTTTATCATAATGTTTTGTGATTTATTGATGATACACTGATCATGGTTAGTATGACTATGAGTGTAACCAGGAAAGGAATCTTCCTTCAAGAATGGAAGGAGAGTATCACCAGAGAGAAGGGGATAGATATTCTAAAAAGATCGGTTTGCCATATGAAGTCTCAAAATGATAATTATGTGAACCCATGTGAGAGAAGGCATGTGACTATTAGTTGCTATCTCGAGATTATCCTTGGTTTGACCATTATTGATTTGACGTGGGGAAAAGGTTTACCAACGTCAAACTTTGTCTATTTGGTTGAAAGAGTTTCGCAATCTCTTTCTCTGCTTTGCTCAGGATATGAAGCTGATGTAAGCATAAGGTGGAGACATGGGAGAAGGTCTCAACCCACTCTTGCACCTTAGCCATTGTTGAATATCAACTTACATTGAAATGGTAATGTTACCATTGAGTCGAGATATATATATATATATATATATAATTTATATATTTGTTAAGTAATGATATAGTGATAAAGATAATGGTTTTTATTAAAATATTTATATTTATTTTTGTGTGTTAGAATTTATTTTAGATGCTATCTTCATGCTCACATAGGAGAGCATTTCTCCCACAACCCTCAAAACAAGGGAAGGAGTGGGAATAACCCACTTGGCCGCGGGGGTGACTAGTGCAGATGGTCAATGGCATGCCCTCTTGTGGAGATTTAGGAGGAGATAGATTTGGATTGTGGGGTTTGTGGGAGTGGAGAGAATCCCATACTTTTGAAAGAGAAGTGGACAATATTGTTTTTTTGGGGTTTTTGTTTTTCTTTCTAGCATGTATGCTTCTAGCAGGAGGGAACGAAAGAAAGGAGAACATAGTCATTGGTAAGATATAGCTCACAGAGGAGCTTAAGGGATTCAATAAGAACTAAGGCCAAAGTGCTCAGGTAACCCCATAGATGCTTCTACTATGATAGAAAATGTAATGTTACATATTTCTATTCTCTTTTGGTTGCCTCTGTACTGAGTGGTGTTGCATGCTAGCTAGGGCCGAACCCCTGTGTTGTGCATGTTGATTGTTCATGTTTGATTTAAGAATGTTTCTTGGGACAAAACTTTTCTCTAATATTTCTAAGTTTTACTAGATAGCTATGCTATCATTTGTTCGAAGCTTATCACTGTTATTTCCTTTACTCTTTTTCGATAACTATGCTATCATTGTTCGAAGCTTATCACTATTATTTCCATACTTTGCTTCAATAGTTATGCTATCATTATTTGAAGCTTGTCTCTGTTAAATATGGTTATATGTTGATAGCTATGCTATCATTTCTTTTTTATTATCATACGGCTTGCCATATGAATGGAAAGGTGGTGGCCAAAGTATATGTCTGTGTAATCATATTTATTTATGTATACATATTGCTAGGCTGGCTATGTCTACATGTGCATAGAACCTTGACCAGGTTCACTGTCATAATCATAGGAATGGAAAAATAAGGGGATATCAAGGTTACAACTCAACACTACTCTGTTAAATAATTACATTTTTATTATTATCTCTCTCTTATTCAAGAGGCAATATGGACTATTTAATATGTGCCATGGATATTGTATGGTCGTCCATTATTGAGATTGTGTTATCACATTGTTGCACCTCATGGGTGGTCAGCTGAGAATAAAGCTACCAACCAAGGTACTTCTTTTTAAACTTTAAGCCAATAAGATTGTATATCATAATGAAGCTCTCGACAACCTTGAGCTGGAGAAGCTTAAAACAAAACTATTATTCTTTAATGCATGCATGTTGTTAATACCACTAGTTAAGTGGTAGTCAAAGAAACCTTTTGTTAATGAGGTCGAATGATACAATGATATTATGGAACTATTTTGTAAGAACTCTAGTTAACCTTCATGAATGAAGAGAGTTCTTGGGACTAGATATAAATAGTTATTATTATCGAATATGGGATAGTTTCTTATATTCCCAAGAACACGATTGTTTTATCTTATGGGTTAAATATGGATAACCTATTTAAGGATAAATGTTGGTAAACGTACAACCCTTTTATTGTTGACTTTTGAGTAAAACAAGTAAAGTCATTATCAGGGAGGATTAGATGAGAATCCTTGGCCCGGATGAGTTCCTTAGAGAACTTTCAAAAATTTAACAAATTTCTCTTGTGTTGATACTGGATATCAAAATGTTTATGAATACAAACTTTGCAATAAGGAATAGGGTGGTAGGTAGTCTTTGTTTCTGAGTTATAGTTGAAACATGAAATCTTGTATTGAACTCCAAAATTTGGAGTCAGTAATCTAGTCAGATGGACTAAGAATTATCTAATGCTATTGATAATGTATATGTGTGTATGTATCCTAGTCTAAGGAATGATACCAAGTCAGACTGACTAAAGGAAATGATGGATAGACAAGTTATGTCTAAAATTTGTGCAGGATGAGATAACTTCTAAGTCGAGTTAGAGTGTGTGAGCAATAAACTATGTTCATTGTGACATGTATATGTATATTAAATATTTGGCCAAAGTAATGCACCCATCTCTGCATGCATTAGTCAGTTCACTATGATCCAGATGGTACAATTCTTCCAGTAGTGTCATACATAGTTAGAGTGGATCTATAGTTGTATGACCATGAAGACATATGAAGGACATAACACTAGAGACTCAGATGGAAAACCTATTGGTTCCATATATCTATTCCCTTTGTGAAGGGTAGGGCCACTTCCAGGTAGGAAGTTATGCGCGAACCGCCATTTTGTGGTTAGAGGAAAAGCACTTGGGTGATGCTCTCCTTCCCAAGCAGATGACATGTCGAGGCTTATGAAGATAGATATCAACATTCTAGATGTAGTTTAATCTTTTATATCACTTGTTAGTCAAAAATTTCATGTAAAACTTATCATTATTTCCATGAGCAAAACATTATGAGTGTATAGTGAAGAGAATCACTAATGTGTTATCTTTGGATATGTTGTTAATTTTAGTTTTGAAATTATTCAGAAAAGATATGCATTTTCATTATTGATTATTGATTATGAAATTATTATTAATGTTAAATAGAAACATGATTATCTTGATCATGACTATTTACTTAATGTAAATTGAGTTGGTAATTTGGGTAATATGAGTTGACATGTTACATATGGTATCAAAGCTACCAGGTTCAATACATGGACCTATGAGCTCACTACATGAAATCTTCCTCTAACATTAACAATTGCTAATGTTTGGATATTCTTTTTCCAAAATGGTAAGAATAAGAACGCCACATAGAAAGAAGGTAATGGGAAATGGATGTTACTTCAAGGCTATGAGGGAGCAAGCCTCAAGAATGAAAAGCCTTGGCCAAACTGGTTACTTGAAAGGTGCATGGTTGTTTGATGATGAAATTTTTGCTAATGCTATTAAACACATCAAGCAGGAGAAGGACAAAGCAGTTAGGGCTACTACTCCTATCTCTGGAAATGAATCAGTGAAACCCTCTGCACCTAATGAATGAGCCTTGGGAAGTGATCCTAATGATCCTATCGTTACTCAGGAGGTTATGGATGAGTACCTATGAGTACATCCACCTCCTAAGTTTGATTTGATGAACCTCAAGGATGAGGATAAACTTGGGAAGATATCCCAATCTAAAAGTGACTTGTAGTTGCAAGATGTGAAAAATTGTAACAATTGATGGATTATATGTAGCCCATGAAAACTATAAAGCAATTTCAAATTTTGGTAAATCTTTCCTTTCTTGTTAAGATTGCATAAAAGAGAATGGATTTATGTATATGAATGGATTCAATAGCATGAAAAACTAATTGAATGATTAATTTACAAGCTTTAGGAGAAGTAGATTGCAACATGGTTTAGACAAGAACCAATATGGGAGATAGCCAGGAAGAAGGGTAACCTTCAGGCCACTCTGATTCAAAACTTGACTAGATCCTTGCTATGCTCCATGAGACAAGGGCAAGAATTGGAACTTTAGAGCAGGAGGTCAAGGTTCAACATGGACCTAGGCATGAAGCCTACCATGAGGGTGATGATGAGGAATGCCATGAAATCACCACCCAAAGTAGATGCGAAGAGAATCACTCTGAAATAAGACATGATGAGGATAAAAGAATCCCCTTGGCTCTAGAATTATCTAGAGATATGAAAAAGGTTACACCTCCCAAGTTTAATGAGACTATAAGTAGAGATGTCGTGGAGGCATGGCTTATAGAAATGGAGAAATACTTTGAAATAAGAAATTATTTTGAAATCACTGAAGCAGTATGGGAAGCATACCAATTGGCAAGTGAAGCATCCACCCAGTGGATGAACAAAAAATGGAGTAAAAATTGAACTCCATGAGTCTAACTTGGGAAAGGTTTATGGAACTTTTCAGGCAAAGATGGTTGCCTCAGTTGTATTTTGACCAAAAGCTTATAGATTTCCAAAATATGAGATAGGGTGAATCATCTATGAATGAGTACCAGGAAAAGTTCACTCGCCTCCTCAAATATGTTCCACAATATTAGCAGGATGAGAGGTTTCGCATCCTAAATTTCATCATGAGATTGAATACCCAAATTGGAGGTGAAGTTGATGTGCATGGTCCTACTACAATGGACCGGGTTTATCAGAAAGCTATTAAACAGGAACAAAAATTGAAATGCATGCTTGCATACAGGCAAAGGAATTGTAAAAAGTTTAATTGGACCCAATCCTCTCAGTCATTTAAGAAAAAGAGAAAAAAAGGACTTCACTAAGAAAGGTGACAAGGGATTCAAGAATAATTAGAATGAATCCAAGGGTGAAAAGAAAGGCAATAATAACTCCAAGAAAAATGGAGCTAATTCTGGAAATCCTTATGAAAAGTGGGGACTCGTGGGAGGGTGTTATTCATGTGGTAGTGATCATTATGCCAACTAGTGTCATAGTAAGACACAAGGAACTCAGCCTTGAGGAAATCCTTTACCCTCTCAACAGGCAGCTTTTCAGCAACAGATACATGTAGCCTTGGATAATAGGCAAGATGAATATCAAATCACTCATGTTGAAACTATACGTGTTTTATCTAGTTTTCCAATTTTAGTTTTGATAGATACTAGTGCTATGGAATGTTTCATTTCTCCTAAAGTTTTAAGTAAGATTTCTAGAAAAGCTGGATACATGGAAAATACTTGGTTAGTTGAATATGCAAATTAGACCAAAGCTTAGGTAGAGCAATGTTTGTTTGAGGCTAAGGTTGAACTTCTAAGTTTCTCCACTAAAATAAACCTTTATGTAGCCCCATTAGGCTCATATGATGTCATCCTTGAGATAAACTGGTTATGGAGACATAGGGCTAAAGTGGATTGTTTTGCTAAAACAATAGAGTGTTTAGATGACCTTGGGAATAATGTCTTTCTGCAAGGTAACCCTAGAGAGGTCAAACTAAGACAAATATCTACCCTATAGATGAAAAGAGCCCAGAGAAAAGGATGCCAACTTTTTGCTATTAAAATAGAGAAAATAAATAATCACAAGGAAACTATTTTCCAAGATGATTTGATGTTTTATGAATCTCAGAAACTCCAAGGAGTTGAGAAGAGGAAATCCATAGATCAGAAGAGATCAGATATGGATAGATACCCTTTTCTTAGAGATTTTGAGGATGTAGTTTTAGATGAACTACTGGGATTGCCTCCTAAAAGAGCTTTTGATTTCTCAATATATATAATTCTAGGATTGGAACCTATATCTAAAGCTCCATATAGAATGACCACAACGGAGTTAATGGAGCTAAAGGCTCAAATGCGGAAATTGCTTGATAAAGGATTGATAAGACCTAGTGTTTCACCCTGGGGAGCACCAATATTTTTTATTAAAAAGAAGGATGGTACGTTGTGATTATGCATAGATTACCATATGCTACATAAGGCAACAATAAAGAAAAAGTATACATTGCCCTGCATTGACGATCTCTTTGATCAAATGCGAGGGGCAACTATGTTTTTAAGATCAATCTTCGATCTAGATAACATCAATTGCAGCTAAAAGATGAGGATATTCACAAGACAACCTTTAGAACAAGGTATCCAGACACTATGAGTTCACTGTCCTGCCCTTTGGATTAACAAATGCACCTATAACATTTATGAACTTAATGAACAGTGTGTTCAGAGACTAATTGGACAAGTTTGTCCTTGTTTTCCTTGATGATATTTTGATTTACTCTAAGAGTGAGGAGGAACACCTTCAACATTTAAGGATTGTTCTTCAAAGGTTGAGAGAGCATAAATTGTATGGTAAGATCTTGAAGTATACTTTATTTCAAAAGGAAGTAGTATTTGGGTCATATAATTTTAGTTAAGGGAATAGCTGTGGACCCGGCCATGATCAAAGCCATTTTGGAATGGCCAGCACCAAGAAATGTACATGAGGTATGAAGTTTTATGGGCCTAGCAGGTTATTAAATAAAATTTGTAGCAAAATTTTCAAAAATTGCTATCATGTTACTTCTTTACAAAGAAAGGGTAAAAGATTTGATTGGTCAGAGAAATGCCATGAGGCATTCGACCAACTGAAAGAAAGATTGACTACGGCACCTATTTTGAAGGTACCTAACTCAGAAGGTCATTTTGTAGTCATTACTGATGCCTCAGGGGAAGGTTTAGGTGGTGTACAAAGAAAGGGTAAAAAATTTGATTGGTCAGAGAAATGCCATGAGGCATTCAACCAACTGAAAGAAAGATTGACTACGGCACCTATTTTGAAGGTACCTAACTTAGAAGGTCATTTTGTAGTCATTACTGATGCCTCAGGGGAAGGTTTAGGTGGTGTACTTGTCCAAGATGGACAAGTTATTGCATATGAGTCTAGAAAACAAAAACCTTATGAACAAAATTATGCCACTCATTATTTGGAATTGGTAGCAGTAATTCATGCATTGCAAATGTGGAGACATTACTTGCTTGGAAAACCCTTTGAACTAAAAATAGACCATCAAGGACTCAAATATCTATTTACTCCACACCTAAATTCTTGCCAGAGAAGGTGGTTAGAACTAATATAAAATTATGATTTTGAGATAAATACATTTAGGGCAAGGAAAACTGAGTGACAGGTGTCTTAAGTAGGAGAAGACATATCTCCTCAATGATCTCCATACATTCTAATTTTAAGAATTAGGTATTACAAAAGTCTAAGGGAGATGAGTATTATGAGAAGTTAAAACAAGATCTTATGGAGAATCCTCATAATCCTAGATATGATGGATTTTATGTTGAACTAGATGGGTTATTAAGGTATAAAGGAAGGATGTATGTTTTGAACTCCAAGGAGTTAAGGAATATCATGTGGAAAGAGGTTCATTCTACACCTTATTCAAGACATCCTAGAGTAACGAAGTTGCTAGCTAATGTGAAGCCTTTATATTTTTGGAAGGGAATGTAGAGGGATGCTGCAAGGTTTGTGGCTAGATGTCTAGAATGCCAAAGGGTGAAGATAGAATACCATCACTCGACAGGACTTTTATACTCTCATGAGATTTTAGAATGGAAATGGCAAATCATTAGCATGGATTTTGTGTAAGGACTTCCTATGTATAGGAATAGGCACAATGCTATTCCAGTTGTGGCGGATAGACCCACCAAGGTAGCATATTTTATACCTAGGAATTTGATAGATGGGGCACCAGTCATAGCCCGCAAATTTGTGCAAGAAGTTTTCAAATTGCACGGTATTCCTAAGAAGATTATCTTAGATAGGGATGCCCGTATGACATCAAGGCTTTGGAAAAACTTATTCTCCTCACTTAGAACTCAGTTAAACATAATCTCTACTTATCATCCTGAGACGGATGGCCAAACTAAAAGAGTAAACTAAGTGATGGAAGATCTACTGAGAATGCATTTCATGGATCAGCAATACAAATGGGAGGATTATCTTCCTCTTGTGGAATTTTCTTATAATAATTCATATCATTCCACGATCAAGATGGCTCCATTTGAAGCATTATATGGAAAAAAGTATCAAACTCCTATAAGCCCTAGGATAAGCTAGACGATAGGATTATCCTTGGTCCAGAAATGCTATTAGAAATGGAAGAGCAAGTCCGTGTGATTAAGAAAAGGCTAGTGGAAGCAAATGATAGGAAGAAAAGTTATGCAGATGCTAAACGCATCACAAGACATTTATCAGTGGCAGAAAAAGTCCTCTTAAGAGTCAAACCCTGAAAGAGTTCTATTAAGTTTGGAAAGACATCCAAACTAGCTCCTAGGTATGTGGGTCCCTTCAAAGTTCTCGAAGAGGTCAACCCAGTTGTATACATGATTGCTCTACCGCCAGCTCTTTCCATGATGCATAATGTTTCCTATGTTTCATATTTGAAAAAGTTTATTGTTGGAGATAATCATGTTTCTATTCTTGATTGGAATGCCATATAGGTGAAGGACCCAGGGATGGTAATGATCGAGCCCATCAAGGTGCTTGAAACATGTAAGCTATACTTGTGTAATAAAGAGATAACTCAATGCAAGGTCTAGTGGCACCAATATGTAGAAGAGAATGCCACCTAGGAGAGTTATGATGATATTTATCAAAGATTTCCCCATCTCTTTTAAAACTTTTCATTATGATGAACAAACACTTTTTATGTTGTTATGATCTTTGGAAACATTAAATCATCGGGGAGGGTGATTCTTATGGGGGGAGATATGTTACATCCCCAATCTTTACTAAGCTTAATATTACTTTTTATGTGGTAAAATGGATAAATATTCATAGGTTAATGATTTGATGTTTGTGGAAAATATCAAAATAAATCATTGATTATATGGATTCTGATTAATGCTTAGATTAGATATGAGATTACTTGTTGTTGAGATTATTTTATCATAATGTTTTATGATTTATTGATGATACACTGATCATGGTTTGTATGACTGTAAGTGTAACCAAGAAAGGAATCTTCCTTCAAGAATGGAAGGAGAGTATCACCAGAGAGAAGGGGATAGATATTCTAAAAAGATTGATTTTCCATTTGAAGTCTCAAAATGATCATTATGTGAACCCATGAGAGAGAAGGCATGTGACTGTTAGTTGCTATCTCAAGATTATCCTTAGTTCGACCATTATTGATTTGATGTGGGGAAAAGGTTTTCCAACATCAAACTTTGTTGATTTGGTCGAAAGACTTTCACAATCTCTTTCTCTTCTTTGTTTAGTATTCAAATTTGATATAAGCATAAGGTGGCGACAGGGGAGAAGGTCTCAACCCACTCTCGCACCTTAGCCGTTGTTGAATATTGACTTACTTTGAAATGGTAATGTTACCACTGAGTTGATATATATATTATTTATATATTTGTTAAGTAATGATATAGTGATAAAGATAATGGTTTTTATTAAGATATTTACATTTATTTCTATGTATTAGAATTTATTTTAGATGTTATCGTCATGCTCACATAGGAGAGCATTTCTCCCACAACTCTCAAAACAAGGGAAGGAGTGGGAATAACCTACTTGGCCATGGGGCTGACTGGGGTAGCTGGCCAATGGCATGCCCTCTTGTGGAGATTTAGGAGGAGATAGTTTTGGATCATGGGGTTTGGGGGAGTGGAGAGAATCCCATACTCTTGAAAGAGAAGTGGACAATATTATTTTTTTTGGGTTTTTGTTATTCTTTCTGGCATGTATGCTTTTGGCAGGAGGGAATGAAAGGAAGGAGAACATAGTCATTGGTGAGTTATAGCTCATGGAGGAGCTTAAGGGATTCGATAAGAACTGAGGTTGAAGTTCTCAGGTAATCCCATATATGCTTCTACTATGATAGAAAATGTAATGTTACGTATCTCTATTCTCTTTTGGCTACCACTATGTTGAGTGGTGTTGCATGTTGGCCAGGGCCGAACCTCTGTGTTGTGCATGTTGATTGTTCATGTTTGATTTAAGACTATTTCTTGGGACAAAACTTGTCTCTGATATTTCTAAGTCTTACTCAATAGCTATGCTATCATTTGTTTGAAGCTTAACACTATTATTTCCTATACTCTTCTTAGATAGCTATCTTATCATTGTTCAAATCTTATCACTGTTATTTCCATACTTTGCTTCGATAGCTATGCTATCATTATTTGAATCTTGTCTCTATTAAATATGGTTATATGTTGATAGCAATGCTATTGTTTCTTTTTTATTATCATACGGCTCGCCATATGAATGGAATGGTGACAACT
Organism: Cunninghamia lanceolata; assembly: GCA_027924645.1. Classification (NCBI taxonomy): domain Eukaryota; kingdom Viridiplantae; phylum Streptophyta; class Pinopsida; order Cupressales; family Cupressaceae; genus Cunninghamia; species Cunninghamia lanceolata. Next base: position 7,219,970 of record BSBN01000303.1, on the reverse strand, counting down.
AAAGTATATTTATGTGTAATCATATTTATTTACGTATACATATTGCTAGACTGGCTATGTCTACATGTACGTAGAATCCTGACCAGGTTCACTGTCATAATGATAGGAATGGTGAAATAAGGGGATATTAGGGTTACAACCTATTATGTCGTAAAATGTCCCCCTAGGACTTTTACCTCATAAGTTTAGCTCTCGGGTCCCTTATTTTTCATCATGCATGTTTATTTTAACTCCAGATGTAAAATCCCTGAAAACCCATGTCAAATGGGGCTAAGGGGACCTTGTTGAATTTGATCCTACCTTGAAAATGGGGCCTAGGGCTTGGGTGCTCACACCCTAGTCCTGCCCTATTTGGTCGGGACCTAAATTTTAAATGTCAATTGTGTGACCATTAAAAGGTTTCGTTGCTGACATCTTAAGTTTGAATTATAACATTTGTAATGGGAATGCATACATAAGCATGTTTAGGGTTTCATTTGTAAACTAGAAGATGATTATGAACTTTTGGTGAAATTATGATTGTAGAGCATTCAAAGCATTCATTGTTGCAGAGAAAAATATTGTTGTTGTGTTTATTATGTAGATTTGGCTTCATCTTCTCATGTGTTGAAGGATTTTCATCTACATGCGAGCTACACCTCCTAGGTGACATCTACTTGTGTTTGAATCATTTATCAATTTATTTATGCCTCTATCCCACAGGGATACACACTCTTTATCAAACAATGATGTTGGAAGGCTTGAATATCATTCCAGGGCTTGATTGAGGTAAGCTCTTAAACACCACAACCCCCAACCCCATTCCTTGTGATTGCAGGTGACAAGTGTCATATCTTGCAGAGTGGAGTTGTAGAAGGCTATGATAGAGTGTGTAGGTTCTAGATCTAAGAAGAAAATCAATGCAAGGGCTTGGGTGCCCACCCCGAAGCCCTCTGGATTTGCAGACCTAAAAATCTCTGAGATAATGGTGAAGAGTAGAAAACAAGTTCCAAAAATCCCTGAAGAAGTTCCTGCCTTGGGCTTGGGCACCTACTCTTTAGCCCTTGACTTTTTTGCATCTTGAATCTTGAAATCTGGTATATATCTACTCTGAATATTACATCTCTATGTGTGAGCATTTGACGGAATTCATTTGTTTGTTTACGATTTTGCATAATTAGGGTTTTAAGAATAATTGGGCATTAAATTAATACATTAATCAGTAAATTCCAAATTTCCCTATCATTACAAGTGATAACCAACCTGTAGGTGAATCCTCTTGCAAAAGTTGTGATTCAATTCAGTTAAATGTCCTTGAATGTGTATAGTGAAAGGAGGATCTAACCTTACCACCATCAATCCCATCTTCCCTCTTTTCCTACTAAACATTTTGGTGAACCCATGTTTTAATTAAATTTTGCACCTTTTTGAGTGTTTTACATCAGATTTGCATTTATTCATTTCATTATCATCATATTGCATTTGAGAATCTACAAAAAAATTAAAAAAAATTGGCATCCTAGGCTTGTATTTTTACATAGTTTGCATCAATTTCATTAAATTTCATTTAATGTCTAACTTTTGCATTAGATATGATTTAAATTACATAAGTAAATCATTTTACAATAATTTACATTGCATTTTCATGCTTAAATTGTTAGATTTTGCTTGAAATTGCGCATTTTTCATATAACCTAGTCTTTGCAATAGCTAGGCTTTGTGGTTAAAATCTTGTTTCAGATTTTACTACTCCTTTAAACACTCTTTTAGGTCTGATTTCAGATTGTAGTGTTTCATCATAGTGTGTTTTTGCATTTACATCTCAAATTTTGCATTTACACAGTTAATTTCAACAAAAACTAGCATATTCACTCGTCTTTCTTTAAAATTGCACTTGCATTGAGCATTGTAGAACTTGTGACATAATTTTCAGATCTTATCTGAGCTATTTAACATTATAAATCTTAATATACTTCATTCATACATTATTTTGCATAGTTTCATGCTCTAATTTCACAACTAGGGTTTAAAAACCTTGCATTTTCACTAGATTTTGACCTATCATCCATCTAGATTTGCATGATAGGTGTGTTGTAAAGGATATTGATGCATTATTGGACTGATATTAAGGTTATTATTTTATTCCCCTCATCAATTTCCTTACAACACCTTATCTTTTAGATATTTGCATTAAAAAAATTGTGGAAAAGTGAACATTTTAGGTGTATTTTAATAAGCATACCTTCATCCTAGGGTTTGTTCTATTAGTTTGTGCACTAAGTGTTGTATTCCTTTGCATGAGTCTTATAACCCACTTCCATAATAGAAATATCCCTTTAAGAAGAAGTATTAGACTAATGGGTTATAGTGCCCCTGAAACCAACAGTGTTCCTACATCTGAAAATCCATTGAACACCTTCTTTACAAAAGGAGAAACACAAAATTTACAAGATAACATACCTCCTACAACTACAATGGAAGAACAAATATTTCATGATGTTGAGGACCCTATTGAGGTGATAACACATGTACCCGATGAGCAAATAAACAAATTGGATAAAGAATTAGCTGATTTTCAAGCATTTATGGAAAATAAAAGGATAACAGAAGAAGCTATACATGTGATTCATAACATAAGAGAGTTTTTAAAAGAAGAACAAGATGATGTTAAAGTGCTTCGAGGTTTAGTGCATATTGTGCATAATAATGTTATGTTGGTGACGAAATGTGTGAATGTTATTAATAACATGTCATCACCATCTCATACACAAGTATTGGCACCTATACCGACTACTGGAATGTCTACTTTTACATTGACAATTCTAACTACTAATGCACATGCTTATAGTAATGTTACCACTAGTATTGGAGTATCTAATGGCACTATTTCACAAAATTACAAAGTTGTGGGATTCAACTATCAAAACCAACCACCTAGGGTGACTTCTTTTATGAATAATCACTCTCAACCACCTCTCCATCCCACTTATTCTCAACCACCTCTTACATACAACTATTCTCAACCACCTTCCACTCACAATTACTCTCAACCACCTTTCGTTACCACTCACAATCAATCTCCTCAAAATTTCATGACCACAGCTTCTAATTCTCAAACCACATCTCCTAATGATGCCCTCTTAAACCAACTCTTGTAAGGCATGACTTCTTTACAAAAAAAGGTGATGAGATTGATAAATTCTTCACAACCTAATATACCAACTTATCATGTTCTTAATCCTCTATCTTATGCAATCTTGAATACTCCTATGCCTAAGAAGTTTGAAACTCCTCACTTTGAAAAATATGGTGGAAAAGGTGATCCTAATACTCATGTGGCAGCATTCATGGCTATGTGTAGTGCTTTCTACTTTGAAGAGGACTTGTTAGCAAAAATTTTCCCACAATCTCTGAAAGATACTACTTTAGAATGGTTTTTCTCTTTACCTCTAAATTCAATACACTCTTTCTCTCAACTAGTTGATCAATTCTTACAGCATTTTTAAGCAAACATTGGACCTCAAGTCTCTTTGATTGATTTAGTTCATTGCAAACAAGGTCCAAAAGAGAATTTAACTGAGTTTATTAGTCAATATTAAGCTCTTTATGCACAAATTCAATACCAGATGAATGATGAGGATGTTTAGAAGGTATTTAATACAAATTTACAACCTAACATCCATGATAAGATCCTCTTGATGAAGTATAACTCTTTTCAACATTTATGCACAACCCTTTGTGATTACCAACTTTCGTCTAGTCAGTATGAAAACCAAAACTCATCAGCTCAAGCTGGTCAATCCACGGTTGGACCTTCACAAAACAACTTTAAGAGGAATAATAAGAGTTTCATCAAGGTTAATGGGTAGAATTCAAACAATTTTTCACAAGTTTCCGCTATCACTAATCTGAAAAGGGCACCATTTCAGAATCGACAACAACAAAGACAATTCACTCTGATATCTGACTCTTTACATTCTACCATGAATCAAGTAGTGAGTAATAACCTCTTGAAGCTTCGTTTGATTAAACCATTGGATGCTAGTAGAATGCAAGGACCTTACTTTGATGCTAATGCTTTTTGTCATTATCATCGGCAACAAGGGCATGATATTGAACAATGTATGCATCTTAAACATGAAATACAAGACCTCATCGACTCGAATGTTATACAAGTAACTAGTGTGAATGAAAATGGAAATAAATCAGTTGCTCCTCCAAATCAAAATTTACAGATCTTTACTAATCCATTCCCTAGACATAATCAGAACAATATGATGGAACAAAATATAGTAGAACTGGAAGATGACTATTTAGATTATGATGAAATAGTGGGTATGATAGAAGTGGATAAGGAGAAAATTACAAACTCACCTCATCCACAAAGAAATGGCATTTATGTTGAGCTTCCTCCTCTTTTATCCCTTCAAGGATTGGGATTTAACGAAAATGCATTAGAAAGATAAATAGAACAACCAAAACAAAAGACTATGACACAAGAAAAGGTTGCTATAGTGGAAGGTAGTCCTTTTCACTATGAAAGACTGGCTCATCGAAATAAGAAATCAAAGGATTGGAAAAGAACAAGACAGTTATCATCAGTGGGAAATAATAATGATTCACTTCCTTGCAAACAACATAAGATTTTGAATATACAATGATTTGACAAACAAACATCAATTACTCATCCTGAAAATATGAATCAAAGAAATGCAAACTATTCACACTTTTACAAAACTTGATGGAGCACCTTTCTAAGATGCTCACAAGTTCAAGCCTTTACTAGCAATAGGTAACTATTTCTAACCTTGGTGGTCACCTATGTCATAGCATTAGTTTCTCATTTATGTGACCTTCCCTCTTGTGTTGTGTTCCCCTCATGATGTGTTATGTGTTATTTAGGCTTCCTTGGATGACCCTTGATACTCTTGTAAGGTCAAGGATACCGGGAGACCACCTCTATTGTGACCATTCTTCTATATTTCTTCTCCTCTATTTTCATTGATGTGTGTTGTGTCTTAGGTAGATAGCATTGTGGTTGATGACCTGGGGGCATCCTCCTACATGATTGTTCCTATGACACTTGTTCTCCCCTCTCTTTTTATTGTTTACCTTCTTCTAGTGATTCTACCTAGTCAGCAGATGACGAAAAACAAACATATACTGATATGGACCACGTGCCCCTTCAGCGAGAAAAGCAAAAATGGACCTAGTCCATATATGAAGATGTGTTTGATTTATATATCCAATGCTTGACTAGTAGAATCACTCCATGTGATGTTTGATGTTGTCTTATATTTGCTAACAAATCATAACAATACATTTTCTCCATGCACTTTGATTCTTTTGGGTATCTCACCTTGTTGTTACACTCGGTTCTGAGATGCCTGCAGTATAAGCCCCATGGCTATAATCAGACTCAAACTCATATGTGTAGCCTTGGCTCTTTATGTGATTGTTTTCATGCATTATAGTTATCTTAGCATAATGTGTGTTTGTGGGAACATTTAGCGATCATGAGCATGTCACCTTTGGGGGCATTGGCTTTGCGAAAGCTCTTGTTCCCTTGTGTGTTTTCTCTCTACCTTAATGTGCTTGATATTGGTACATGATATCAACCACCTTAAGGTGGGGGCATATAAGGTAAGTTGTCTGATGATTTTGGTACTAACGAAGCATGTTTGTAAGTCCTATGTGGGGGTGGATGTTGTATCTTTGGTACGAGTGTACATCTTTAATCTATATTGCAATAAAAAATCCCTCTATGGAGGCAGGATATCGTGAATATCCTTTTATTCAAAAGCCCTCTATGGAGACGAGGATGGTGTATCTCTTAAGATAGTGCACATCCTTTTTATTTCAAAAGTCCTCTGAGTAGGTGGGGTTGGTGTATCCTCCCTTAAGAGTATCTTTGGTAGTTGTTGTGGCATAAGCCCAATCATTAGGTGTGCCTATAGCATGCTTGATATGGTGGGGGATTAGCAATAAGTTCCTTCCATCACCTTGTTTGCCATGTTTTAGACGTATGGTATGTCTTTGGCATGCTATACAGTGCTCGTGTTTTCCGTGTGTCTTCTATGTGTTTTCCCCCATGTGTAGTTTTAAGGGTGTGGCAAAATGCCCCTCCTACACTCAGGCTTTGTATGGCATGTTTTCTCCCAAGCATAGTCTCAAGGATGTGGCAAAATGCCCCTCCTATGATTTGGGTTTTGTATGGCGTGCTTGTTCTCAAGTGTAGTCTCAAGGGTGTGGCAAAATGCCCCTCCTGCACTTTTAGATTTTTTTGGTGTGTCTTCTCCCCCATATGTAGTCTCAAGGGTGTGGCGAGATGCCCCTCCTACATTTTGGGGTTGTGTATTACATTTTTACTTTCCATGTATCTGCATTCATTTATATATATGAAAATGAAAAAGAAATAATCACTACATTCACTGTATTCATCATGTTTTGCATGTCTTCAACATTTTCTTCTTCATGTTTTGCATGCTTGTTACTGTCTTCATTGTGTTTGGAGTATCTGCGATGTGTTTTCTCTAATGCCTACCTTAGACTAGGGGCCAACAATAGTTCCTTAATCTTTGTGTATGCATTAGCTTCAAGTGCATGGCATGTTTGCTATGTTTTGACCATACTTTAATGCATGTATGGGTCATAAGATCATACATACATTAAAGTGGGAGCTAAATGTTATGTTGTAAAATATCCCCCTAGGAATTTTACCTCCTAAGTTTACCTCCTGGGTCCCTTGTTTTTCATCATGCATGTTCATTGTAACTCCCAATGCAAAATCCTTGAAAACCCATGTCAAATGGGGCTAAGGGGACCTTGTTGAATTTGATCCTACCTTGAAAATAGGGCTTAGGGATTGGGTGCTCACACCCTAGTCCCACCCTATTTGGTCAGGACCTAAATTTTAAATGTCGGTTATATGTGACTGTTAAAAGGTTCTGTTGCCGACATCTTAAGTTTGAATTACAAAATTTGTAGTGGGAATGCATATATAAGCATGTTTAGGGTTTCATTTGTAAACTAGAAGATGATTATGAACTTTTGGTGAACTCATGATTATAGAGCATTCAAAGCATTCATTGTTGCAGAGAAGAATATTGTTGTTGTGTTTGTTATGCAGATTTGGCTTCATCTTCTCATGTGTTGAAGAATTTTCATCTACATGCGAGCTACACCTTTGAGGTGATATCTACTTGTGTTTAAATCATTTATCAATCTGTTTTTGCCTCTATCGTGTAGGGATACACACTCTTTATCAAACAACAATGTTGGAAGGCTTGAATGCCATTCCAGGGCTTGACTGAGGCAAGATCCTAAACACCACAACCCCCAACCCCATTCCTTGTGATTGTAGGTGACAAGTGTCATATCTTGTAGAGTGGAGTTGTAGAAGGTTGTGACAGAGTGTGTAGGTTCCAAATCTAAAAAGAAAAGCACTGAGATATTTTGACATGGGTCCCACCCTAGTCCCACCCTAGTGACCACTATCTCAGAGATTTGCAAACATGAAAATCTCTGAGATAGTGGTGAAGAGTAGCAAACAAGTTTCATAAATCCCTGAAGAAGTTCCTACGTTGGGCTTGGACACCTGCTCTTTAGCCCTTGCCTTTTCTGCAACTCGAATCTTGAAATCTGGTATGTATCTACTTTGAATATTACATCATTGTGTGCAAGCATTTGACATAATTCATCTGTTTGTTTAGGATTTTGCATAATTAGGATTTTAAGCATAATTGGGCATTAAATTAATACATTAATCAGTAAATTCCAAATTTCCCTATCATTACAAGTGACAACCAACCTGTAGGTGAATCCTCTTGTAAAAGTTGTGATTCAACTTGGTTAAATGTCCTTGAATGTGTGTAGTGAAAGGAGGATCTAACCTTACAACCATCAATCCCATCTTCCCTCTATTCCTACTAAACACAACCTGACCCTACTCTATTGAAAAATTACATTGTTATTATTATGTATCTCTTATTCAAGAGGCGGTATGGATTGTTTAATGTGTGCCATGGATATTGTATGGCTGTCCATTATTGATTTTGTGTACTTATCACATTGTTGCACCTCGTGGGTGGTCAGCTGAGAATAAACCTACCAACCAAGGTACTTCTTTTTAAACTTTAAGCTAGTAAGGCTATGTATCATAATGAAGCTCTCAACAACCTTGAGCTGGAGAAGCTTAAAACAAAACTATTGTTCTTTAATGCATACATGTTGTTAATACCACTAGTTAAGTGGTAGTCAAAGAAACCTTTTTTCAATGAGGCCGAATGATACAATGAGATTATGGAACTATTTTGCAAGAAGTCTAGTTAACCTTCGTGAATGAAGAGAGTTCTTGGGACTGGATATAAATAGTTATTATTGTTGAATATGGGATAGTTTCTTATTTTCCAAAGAACAAGATTGTTTTATCTTATGGGTTAGAGATGGATAACCTATTTATAGACAAATGTTGGTAAACGTACAACCCTTTTATTGTTGACTTTTGAGCAATTCAAGTAAAGTCATTATCAGGGAGGATTAGATGAGAATCCTCGGCCCGGATGAGTTCCTTAGAGAACTTTCAAAAATTTAACAAATTTCTCTTGTATTGATACTAGATATCAAACTATATATGAATACAAACTTTTACAATAAGGAAAAGGGTGACAAGTAGTCATAGTTTCCAAGTTGCAATTGAAACAAGAAGTCTTGTATTGAACTCTAGAATTTGGAGTTAGTAATCTAGTCAAATGGACTAAGAATTACCTAATGCTATTGATAATGTATATGTGTGCATTTATACTAGTCTAAGGAATGATACCAAGTTAGACTAACTAAAGGAAATGGTGGATAAACAAGTTATGTCTAAAATCTCTGTAGGATGAGATAGCTTCTAAGTCAAGTTAGAGTGTGTGAACAATTGACTATGTTCATTGTGAAACGTCTATGTATATTAAATCTTTGGCCAAAGTAATGCATCCATCTTTGCATGCATTAGTTAGTTCACTGTGCTCTAGATGGTATAATTCTTCTAGTAGTGTCATACATAGTTAGAGTGGATCTGTAGTTGTATGACCATGAAGAATTATGAAGGACACAACACCAGAGACTTAGATGGAAAACCTATTGGTTCCTTATATCTATTCCCTTCGTGAAGGGTAGGGCCACTTATAGGTAAGAAGTTGTATAGGGGACCACCGGTCTATGGTTGGAGGAAAAGCACTCAAGTGATGCTCTCCTTCCCAAGTAGATGACATGCCAAGGCTTATGAAGACATATATCAACATTCTAGATGTAGTTCATTCTTTTATATGACTTGTTAGTCAAAAAATTTATGTAAAACTTATCATTATTTCCATGAGCAAAACATTATGATTGTATAGTGAAGAGATTCACTAATGTGTTATCTTTGGATATGTTGTTAATTTTAGTTTTGAAATTATTCAAAAAATATATGCATTTTCATTATTGATTATGAAATTATGGTTAATGTTAAACAGAAACATTATTATGTTGATCATGACTATTTACTCAATGGTAAATTGAGTTGATAATTTGGGTAATATGAGTTGACATGTTACAAGAAGTATGCAAAATATAGAAGCCTAGACAAGACAAGTGAGCTATTTGGTAAATGCCTCAAAGAAATGTAGCCTTATGAAAGTCAAGGTGGCACCTAATATTTTCAAAATGGATTTGATGGAAATGACTTAGAAATGTTTAATTAAATGCAAGAAGTGTCTTGCCTGCTTGTGCTCAAATTGGAGCTTGAGAAGAGGGTATGAATGCCCATGTCAAACCATAATTAAAAATTGATTTTTCATTAGAGGTTGAAATTGTTAAGGCCACTTTGTTTCACCACACCCTTAACAAAAAACTTATGATCTGCATAACTCAATAAAGAAGAATTTAGGCACAATGAATGATTTCAAATTGTGATTGATTCCCCTATAGCTTATATTGTGTGAATAAGAGGTGAGGTTTCTTGTAGTTTCCTAATGGCTTCTTTTGTTAGGAAATTACCAAGTTGATCAAACTATTTCCTACATAACCCTATGAGAGATAATGATGCATACAAGCTTACATAAAAACCATAATGCAATGATCAAAAGACAAGACACAAGATAACACAAGATATATCTTGGGAAAACCTTCAAGAGGGAAAAACTCAGCCTCCAAAAGCACCCATACTCTATGTATTATTCAACAATAAAACATTACAATGCACTTACAAACTCTCATGAATACTTTTGAAACATCAAGCTCCTCTAATGCATCCTCCATGTGTCCAAGCATGTAACTACATGTCCCATGTCATGCTTCACATATGCACTCACAATAGAAACTCAATACAATGGTAGCCCACTCAACTAGCCAACCCAAACCACTAACCATGTGCCTGATTTTATAGACTCAAGCTCACACAAATACAACTTGTGGTATTGGTAAAACCATGTGTCTCAAAAAGATGATTACACAATACCATTGAACCCCTCATTTAATTGTTGATACTGAGTTTTTACTTTATGGTACTAAGTTTTCAAAATATTAATTAATTATTTTATGTCTCCCACACATAAAACAACTAACCCAATGTTACATACAACTTTACAAGTGGACCTAAATAAATATTTAATGTGGATAAATACATCTCCTAGATGCACCACATATAAATATTTATTTTACATAATTAAAATATTTCATTACTTGTGTAAGGTGTACAAAACACCCTTTCCTAACATTCTCCCACTTGTATACATTGCATAAGGGTCAATCAATTAAATACATCATCATAGCCATACATGAAACCACATGAATCTCTAACATGTTCTCATGCTCCATCAAGATACCTGCAATAAAATTAAGGTGACCACCATCTCAATAAAGAACTCTTCTTATCCTCCAACATGCCACCTATATAAGAAAAGGAACATGTCAAGGTGAAGATGCACCAATCCAAAGAACACAAGCATCAAATCTAAGTGATAATAAAAGCTCCAAGATGCTACCAAAGGTAAAAACCCACATGATTAGAAATAGCACCCACAACAAATGCTAATGAATCCAACCATCCATACCTCCTAGGTATCAACAACATCAGTAAACTCACGCCAATAATATATCCAACCCATAAACTGCAATCACATGCTCCTTGCATAAAAATTTACAATGAAGTATAATACATATCTGGGAAATCCCGTTGCATGGGTAATGTCAAATCTAAAAAAAGATCAATGCATACTAAGTCTACCAATCAACACTCAAGTCAAGGTGTGACTAATGATCAAAACCATGTAGTACCAAGAAAAATCACAATGATCCACACACACAACACAAATAGCTGCATACTCCCTCACAACATGTCACCATAACTCTCCCAAGTCAAACCATATAAACATGAAAAAGGAAAGAAAACCTATAAATCATATCATGTACTTCTACCAACACCTCAAAGTGTTAAGTTGTGTCAAGTATGATCTCCTTCACAACCCCAAATGAAAATCCTTAACAACACAAAAACCATTCAATCTCATAGATCAAACAAAACATATGTATCATGTATAACCAACATTGATGTAAGCCTCTCTAACCAAGGAAGATCAAACTCAAATATCCATTCCTAAAACTAGGAATAAGCCCAATGACATCTCCTAAATCCTCATAAATGACATCATAAATAAAACTCATATGCATAAGGAGATAACCATGCCAAACACTCCTCAAATGAGCCCTCTAGAACTAATAACCATAGCTCAATATCCATATCCATGAGAAGATAAAACATAAAACAAAGTGCATTTGAAAAGATGGGAAATACCTCTCAAATGATAATCTGCCAAGTAGACCAAGAGTAGGGAATGAGAATGCTATTCCAAGATACACCAAGTCACAATGAATCTCCCCAAGAATAGTCTCCTTTTAGGTCCATGAACTCATTTTTGTATCTAGGTGTAGGCTTCTCCATCTTCCTACTAAAACCTCGAAAGAGTAATCATCTCAACAAATGTCTCTAATCCCAAGGGAACTCTAGCCTTACCTAAGTCTCCAAGTATTCATGAGCACCTCCAAATGACCAATCCATTGTGAGCTCCAAATGCAACACCACACTATCATGAAGCTCCCAAGCACATGACTAATGTACTCAATACCAAGAGAACCAACAAGATCATTGTCAAAGATTCAACTGTGGAATCAAGATCCCAATCATGACATCATGATCTATCATTTCCTCCTAGGAGATCACATGCTCCAATGAACACATCTTGGTCTCAAGAGAGCCTATATCATGTCAAAACTCCAATAGGTATCAAGATTAAACCAAGACACAATACCAACCATACTCTAAACCAAAGATCAACATCCCCAATCACATGAAGACAACCAACTCCTAGCAATAGAACTTAGGATGTCAAAGCACTCATACTGCATAAAAGAATCATAATTCAAGATCTTTTCCATGACACTCAACCACTGTAGAAGATCATCCATCACTAGGTGATGAATCCACATCACTACTAAAGCTCTCATTGAACTGTGATACTAAGATATCCATGGCATCGTGATAACTATGCTACAAGTCCCAACAACTAACTATCCAAGAACTCTAATCATCCATCCTCTTATCCCAATGCAACATACCAATGCATAAATTATCATAGACAAGGCCAACTAACAAATTATGCATCAACACCTAATCAATCTCATGGATATAGAGTCCACATCCCACTGCAACCAATGGGTGGCCAACCCACAAAACTACATAACTTGAACATCCAAAACAAATGAAACATGCAAAATCATCATCACATTAGTAATATGCAATTCGAGATAACAAAGAAGATAATGCATAGGCTTCAAGACTCAAACATCATATCAACCCTAGGTTTGATTTTCCAAACAAGTCAACAAATGAGTAACCATAGTCAAGGAACTAATCAAGCATCCAAGAGATAAGAAAAACCTCCTAAAATTGAACCACACTGCCACCTATAATCATGAATCAAACATCATAACCTATACTTATCAACCACATACATGATCATGCCATGCTGATGCTAGAATGTACCTACATATCCATGATACCATAATCATCATCATTGTTGTACCTATGCTCAACTCCCACTAGATTGAGACTCTTAGTCTCACATGTGTATAAATCATATCCTCAAACTAGAAGACAAACTATGTACCTATCTCCATCAAAGTCCAAACTTTGAAAACACCTATAAAATCATATCAGGAAGTACCAAATTTGAAAACCTACTATTCCATGATGTCGGTATCATAACAACATGCACTCCCACAAGTTTGTACTTAAAGATTCATCTAAATGCTCTCACAATCACACTCTAAATTGTAGGCTCCCACAAGTGCTCAAACAAGTACAAAACTCTCTCTGCACATTAAACTAAAAATCTACATGATCTACTATAGATTACACTACATATTCTCTCCAACACTTGTTTGAAATAAAAAATCTAATTCTGTTTGCGAAAGTTATGACCAATTAATAGTCTGAGAGCAATACTTGGCTTCAAGAACCAAATTCTGACACAAATATAAAAGTATGATGACCAAACCTATATCACTACATATTTCTCAAAGAGACCTTTATGATGCCTATTCAAGAAGTCAAAAATCTAATATTGTGGGTGAAAGTTATGCCCCTAGTAGAAAATGCCCTTCGAGGGCTAGAAATGGCCCCATGGTAGGACCTATCCTTATTGATGTCAACATTTGTACATTCTATACTATGATGACATGAACATTGCAAGAAAGTGGCAATCAGTTGGCAACAACGTGTTGGTGATGCATGAGCAAAGGTCTAAGTGGCAGACTTAAAAAAAAATTAAGATTATTTTAATTTTTAAATTTTCCAAATCTTTGTTTCTCTAGACGTGAAATAGTTTTAAAGTTTTTAAAAAATATTCCCACAGTCTGTTGGGGCTTATTTTGGGCCTACCTAACTAGGAGCCAAGATCGAGGGCCTATGGCCCAGCTGGCTCAGTTACCATTTGTCGAGGACTAACTGGTGTCCGACCACGGCCATAACACCCCATACCAACATGGTGGTACCATTCCTTGTCACCTGGTATAGGGGTCTATATACTCCATACTAGGGGTTTTAAGATTTTTTTTAAACTAAAAAATTTTCCCTGTAGTTTTAAAACTAATATTTTTCCAATAAACTTTTTAAGAAACTATAGAAAATCTTTACAATGTAAGGCATATTTTTATTATGGATTTTTAATAATTTTTTCATGCATAGTCGACTGCATGACCATACAATTAAACATAGGGGTAGGGGAATTTTTAGCTTCAGGCCTTGGGGGCCAAAAAGAGGTCATGTTTTATGTCAATATTCATGTTTTAGGCTTCTTGGATATAATGGTGAGGTTAGTTTTGTCCCATGAGGTTATTTTTAGAACCTCCTCTATAAAACCCTCATATGAAGCACATCCAAGAAACCATTTTTGCCAAACATTTTTCAAACCCTAGATCTACAATAAACACAACAAATCTATAAACCCTAAAACCTGATGCAGAGCGCACAGTGGAAGTGGTTAACAGATCAACAACTTGATCGGTGAGAGGGTGGCCTATGTCTTGGCGATCTACTCCTATCAGCCAAACATACCCCAACAGTCACCTTGTTGTTTATCTCCCTGATCTCCCAACTCTCTCCGACAACTCAACACAATGCTTTGTCTTCAGCGAGACTACATTCCATCGGCAAGCCTGAAAACTACTCCACCGATACACACCGATCACTCCAATAACACTTCTGAAGCACACTCATTGGCAAGACTTACTCCATCGGTGGGATCTTTTACTCTCCTTCCGATGCACCGATGTATCAACATAGTACATGCTTGGCATGACTTGCTACTACCGGTGGATTAAAGTTTCTTTACCCCGATTTCACCATTACGACTGGTCACCATTTGTATCCAATGAAAGATACATTCTCAACATGCTTTTGTGATATGCATACGTAATATACATTTGACGAAACGATGTGAACTTACGCCAACATATGTTTCTTTGGTGAGACTTCCTTCGTTCTTCACCGATACACTTTCTATCAGCCTAACACCGTTGATCGGTGTAACTTCAAAAAGCTTCTCCGAGGGTTGTGTTACGCTGATGGCAGCCTCTACTATTTTGCGACTACGCAAACACCAAACTAGAAACAAAAACAAAGACTCAATAGCATGGAAGGGGGTCTATAATCCTCTGCAAACACTAGATCAACCTTCAATTTGGTCACTCCATTCACAACACTTTGCCTATCATTTCAAAGACTAGTCACATAGAGATGCCTAGTCAACACATGCCCAACCTCCTTGGATCCTTGGTTGTTTGACCAAAACCATAGAAAGCATAAAATTTACACTATATTCCTCCATCACACTAAACATGAGAATCTTGATTTCAGTGGACAGAGGAGATACAATCCATTTATTCACAGAACCCTAGTTTCTAGGTTATCAGACTAGTCTTTGCAAAAGGAACGAGATCTCACAAACTACAACACTTTAAGACACCAAACTACTATCAAATGGAAACTACTTCAATGCCTGAACATCTCCAATCAGTTTCAGATGATCAACTAACCGTACAGAAAGACTGTTACAGAGAATTACTTAGAAAGAACAATGTTTCAACACATCAAGAATCCAAATCTTCATTCATGCATGCTTCTCTGTCATTACATCCTACTTCTTCGCCTATAGGAGGCTTGAAACATCAGTTATAATTCCTCCCAACTGATGCAGAGGCATCCACACTAAAACCTTGACATACAGCATGTATGTTCGCAACCCTTCATCATCATCATCATATTTCTTGCTAACACTGTCAGCATCATCATATTTTCTCTCACCGACCGATATCCTCTTGCAGACAAACCTTTGACTCTTTGTCTGTCACTAGCATCATCATATCCGGCTATTGGCAGCATCATCATATTCGGCAAGCGCAAACATCCTCCTGACGATCACTGTTCATCTTACCGCCAACCTCTTTCTTCATCATCATGATGTTCAACATCATGTTCATCAGCAGGATAAAGAACATCCGGTTCCTCCCATATATCCTGATGATGACAACCTCATGCACCTTTCCTTCGATGCTTATGTCACCCCGATATCCTGATGATGATTATCCTGATGACGATGATGTCACATGCAGCTCCTTCAATATCCTGCTGCCCTGATAGCCTGATGACGATTATCCTGATGATGATGACGTCACATGCAGTTCGTTCAATATCCTGCTGTCGGCCAAACTTAACATTATTGGCCCGCGATGGTTTTATCAACCTGATCTTCTACCTTATGCCGATACGCTCCTCCTTGGCAACACCTGATGATGATCACGCCAATGCACATTCACCTTATGCAAACGATTGCATCATGCTCACCTCCATCTACTCGGATGACGCCCGAAGTAACTGCAGGATATACACAGAAATATCCTGATGATGCCGTTGTGATGGATTTCCAACCTTAGCGAATTTCTGATCCGCCGAACCTCCTGGGGTGACCTGATCCGCTTCCTGGACAACTTTCCAGACTCTAACTATTAGCACGACCTAGCACATACCCATGCTAGGGTCCTCAACACCTTTCGACGACGATCCTGCACACCTGCATGTAAACAAACACAAAATGCAGACTAAACCCTAAACTACTGTACATAGCCATTCCACCGATTCGACGAATCAACCGGTGGAATGGATCAGCGAATCCATGAAACCACCAAAACAACAAATCGATCACACAATGGAATCCAAAACAGAGAATGAACACAAACAGGATCTTTATTGATTTCAAAAGATGCAATACAGTACTCTGTCTCACTCTCTGCAATCTAACTCCTCTGCTCAATGCAATATAGCTTCTCAACATCTATGTCTAAAACCAACCAATCCTCACGCATAAATAGGATCTCTTGTGAGTACTACTGACCTGACTCCAAGCAGCTGGGAAATCTCTCCAGGAGGCTGGGAGATCCAACCGGACCTACAGCATAACAGCTGTCTTAACAAACTAGCTAAAAATAGTAAAGTATGGTCAACATGACCTTATTACATGCATTGGTCTTATCAGACCTTCTTGGAAACATTAACAAGACTCAAAACAAACTAACCGCCTCATGGAGGCCAGCTGTCAGGTAGGTGTTCCTGCACCACCAACTGTACAAACTGCTTTGAAAGATAGTTACCTGTTGGATTTCTCCTCTCACAAGAAAACTACATGTTTTCCTTGTGTTATTACATCAAACCAAAACATGGTCTACATAGGTCTAGTGACCAAATTGACAAAAAAACCTTATTACAAACATGGTGGCTTAAAAATCCTTATTGAAAACATAAACAAAACATGACTCCTACACCATAGAGAAGGTGCTCCTGCACCATACTCCCCCTGCAAGAAAAACTCAAGTCCCTTGAGTTGCCAACTGTTGGAGTGTCTTCCCATGTTTCAAAATGTCTGCCTCACTCATCCATGTAGCCTCAGAATCAAGAAGATCCTGCCACTTGACCAAGTACTCCTTGTACACACCCTTCCTTGTCTTTTTGACAACCTTGGAATCTAAAATGCATTCCAATTGTAAAGGCTTACTTGGAGGTAGATCTCTGACCCAATCTTCATCTTCAATCACAACATCTGATCCATCTTCAGTATTCAATGGAGGTCTATATGGAAAGAGATCTAAAACATTGAATATGGGAGAAATACCAAGACCGGATGGTAATTCTATTTCATAAGCATTTGGACCAAACTTATGCACTACCTTGTGTATACACCTAAAATTGGCTCGTGCCAAATTAAGTAAATATTTTAATATTTATCTTAATTCTTATTTTCTTCTATTAATTAAATAAATATTCTAAGTTTATTTGATTGGTTCATTATCCCATAATTAAATAAAATCATTTTATTTAATTAAATTCCCTAAATTCTTCTAATGTCTCACATAAATTAAATAATCCTACATTATTTAATTAATCCTAAATCCCTCTATCCTAAGTCCTAATTCCATAAATCCACCTCATCAATCCACCTCACCTTTCCACCTCACCATGTTGCACATGTAATTTAATATTTTAAATATTTAATAATCTAATATTCCCTCACCCACCTATCCTATTTATCCTCTAGTCAAAATTAGTTAACTTATCAATCAAGTCTGTTAACTAATTAATCATTTGAGTTCACTGGTCAATCTATTCAATCAACTCCCCAATTAATTTACTTAACTGATTGGTCTATTTTGTTAATTATTCAATCAATTCAGTCAACTCCCCAATCAATTCACTTAACTGATTGGTCTATTATGTTAACTATTCAATCAATTCAGTTAACTACCCTATTGCATGATGGAGCTTGGACACTTGTCCTCTTTCTATTCGTGCACATTCCTCAACCATTCTCAACCATTGATCTTCTTATTTCTTCTCAATCGTTGATCTCTTCTCTTCTGAGTCTATAAATGGAACCTTATTTTTCCATTTCTAGGATCCAAGCTTTAAGTAGAATCACTCTGTCGAATTACTAGTGTGCCTTTGACACCCCATTACTATCCATTTTCTTGAGATCAACCTATTGCTTTGAAGCTCATCTTCATAGCACATTCATATCACAGCCATTCTATTCTTGTCATGTTCAACAAGCAAGGGAGTATATGCTTCTGAGGGCTTCATTACAATCAAGATCAAGAACAGATAGGCAAACAATGGAAGCCGCAGGATAACAAGGTTTGTGAGGTTTGTGCTTTATTTGTTCAATCTTGTTATTTGCATATTTCATTGTGTTATTGGGTTTGATATGCTTATTTATTTCATCCAATTTTCCTAATAACACCTTGCATGGTCCTATTTTCTTCATCAGAAGCTTGGTTGGCTGTCCTTTAGGTAGTCTTTTTTTCTTTAGATAAGCCATCACCAAATCTCCCACCTTGAACTGTACATCTCTCCTTTTGAGATCTGCCCTATCCTTGTATTTGGAGACTATTTTTTCCAACTGAACTTTGACTTGATCATGATCTGCCTTCATGGTGGCAGTAAAATCTTCTCCTAGAGCACTCCTCTTATCCCAACCTTGCAGGTCTTTGAGTTCAAGTGGTCCTCTTAGATGGAAACCATAAACAATTTCAAATGGACTCTTCCTAGTGCTTCTATTCACTGAATCATTGTAAGCATACTCAGCTTGACTGATCACCAAGTCGCATGCCAACCCATGCTGCTTGGTAAGGCATCTTAGAAGGTTTCCTAAGGACCTATTAACAACTTCCATTTTGGGGATGGTAGGCTAATGAGAAAGACAATTGTGTTCCTAATTTTCTCCATAAGGTCCTCCAAAAATGACCAACAAACTCGGAGTCTCTATTAGTGATAATTGAAAGGGGCAAACTATGGTTTCTAATCACTTCTCTAAAAAAGAGACCAGCAATGTGAGATGCATCATTTGTGAATTTGCATGGCACAAAATGAGCCATCTTACTAAATCTGTCCACAATGACAAAAACACTATCCACAACCCTTGATGTCTTAGGAAGACAAAGTACAAAATCCATACTAATGCTCTCCCAAGGCCTATTGGGAATGGGAAGGGGTTGGTACAAACTAGCATTAGAAGACATACCTTTGGCCTTTTGACATATGGTACAACTTGCAACATATCTCCTTACATCTGATTGCACTTTTGGCCAATAGTAGAATCTAGTGACTTGTTCCAAAGTCTTGTCCAACCCAAAATGTCCTCCTAATGTTCCATTGTGCTTCTCTTTGATGAAGTTTTCCCTCATTGAACATTTAGGAACACATAGCAATCTACCCTTGAATAAGAGACCTTCCTGCAACATAAAATCTGAATATTCACCATGAAAAGTGTTAGCCAAACTAGTACAAACTTCATAAGCAACCTTGAAATCTGCATCCTCCTGGTATAACTCCTTCAAACAATCTATCCCCATGCTTTCCATCTGTACTTCCTGTATGACCAGCATCCTTCTACTTAAATCATCAGCCACTTTGTTGGCAACACCCTTTTTATGCTTATTAGTGAAGGTATAGGCCTGCAATTGTTCCATCCACTTAACATGTCTATGATTCAACTTTTCTTGACTATTCAGAAAGCTAAGAGCATGGTTATCAGTGAAAACAATGAATTCTTTGGGCAGCAAATAGTGTCTCCACTTTTTGAGAGCTTGCACCATTGCATAAAGCTCTAGGTCATAGGTTGAGTACCTTTGTTTAGCCTCATTCAACTTCTCTGAAAAAAAGGCCACTGGATGTCCATCTTTACTAAGAACAACACCTATTGCTTGTTGACTCGCATCACATTCCACTACAAAAACTTTGTCAAAATCTGGGAGTACCAATGTCGGTAATTCAGCCACTTTCTTCTTTAACAATTCAAAGATATCATATGCTTGCTTTGTCCTTTGAAATTTGCACTTTATTCCACCCTTGATGGTATTGAGAATAGGAGCACTTATGTGACTAAATCCTCTAATGAACTTCCTATAAAAAGTTGCCAAGCCATGGAAGCTTCTAACATCTCCTACTGTCCTAGGAGTAGGCCAATTGAGAATGGCCTCAACCTTTGTGGGGTCCATCTTCAAACAACCATTTGAAATCACAAAACCTAGGTACACAAGTTCAGTTTTCATGAACTCACACTTATCCAAGTTGATCATCAACTTATTCTCATGCAACTTCTTCATCACCTATCCAAGATGTTTCAGATGTTCTTCTTTTGTCCTGCTGAAAACAAGTTATGTCATCAAGATAAACAATTACAAATTTACCAATGAATTCAACAAGTACCTCATTCATCAAATGCATGAATGTGCTTGGGGCATTGCTAAGGCCAAATGGCATGACAAGCCACTCATAGAGACCTTCATTTGTCTTGAAGGTAGTCTTACACTCATTTCCCTGCCTAATTCTGATATGATGATAACCAGATTTCAAATCAATCTTTGAATAATAACATGACCTTCCAAGATAGTCCAAAAGATCCTTAATCCTTGGCATAGGGAATCTATACCTTATTGTGATCTTATTTATGGGCCTTGAGTTCGTACATAGTCTCCACTTCCCATCTTTTTTTGGAGCAAGTACACTAGGGACTGCACATGGACTAAGACTCTTTCTAATCAGTCCTTTCTCTAAGAGTTCTTGAATTTGTCTACTCACCTCTTCATTTTGCTGTGGTGTCAATTTATAGGCAGCCTTATTGGGCAACGTGGCATCTGGGATCAAGTCAATTTGATGACTTATATCTCTCATGGGTGGTAAGGAGTTAGGAGTATCCTCTACCACAAGATCTTGGTACTTGTCCAACAATTGCTGCACTTCTAGTGGAACCTCTTTCTGCTTTTTGTCTTGTTGTCCTGATTCATCTTTAGGCTTCATTATCAAGGCATACCCTTGGGTATCCTTCTCCTTCATGAAGTGTAAGAACTCTTTGCCACTAACCATCATGACATTGGTGTCATTACTCTTCTCTCCAATCTGCTCTTACATAGGATACATCCTAAACTTCCTTCCATTCTTGGTGATGAGGTATGTGTTCTTCTCACCATCATGTTGTGCCTTCACATCATACTACCATGGACATCCAAGAAGAAGGTGACAAGCATCCATAGGAATAATCTCACATAATACCTTGTCCTTATAATCACCTGTCTCAAACTCAACCCACGTTTGTTCTTCCACCATGTAATTTTGATTCTTATTCAACCAAGAGATCTTATGAGGACTAACATGGGGCAGCCTTTCCAACTTACACTTCTCTACCATTTCAGTAGACACTACATTCTCAGTAGAACCTGAATCAACAATGATTTTACAAAGTTTACCATATGCTATACCTTGAGTTCTGAAGAGAGTCTTCCTTTGTGGGGGCTCTTGCTTCAATGGCATCTTCATCAAGGTCCTCTTGATCATCATGTTCTCTCCTTCAAGAACTGGTGTAGCACTACCAATGGGTGAATTCAAGCTTTGGAAATCCTCATCCTTTAGCAACTGATTCCTTCTTCCACCATCATGGGAACTAGTTGCCTTCTCAAGGCATTTGCTCATAGTATGGCCTACTTGATTGCATCCATAGCATCTACTAGTGAAAACTCTAGGTCCTCTACCTGCACCACCACTTCTACCTCTGCCATTTGGTCTTCTCCAACCTCTGAAACCACCACCTCTATGTTCTACATCAGAATGAGACTCTTGTTGACTTGGGTTTTCATTTCTACTTGACTATCCTCTACCAAAATTGCCTCTTCCCCTATTATTTCTGCCACCTCTTCCTCTAGTGTTTTGATCACTCTTCCTTCTCAACTTTTCCTTAGCCCTATAGGCTAATAGAAAACACTCATCCATTGTTTTAGGAACCGCCATACTGAATTCATCTTGTATGTTATACCTCAAACCATCGAGATATCTGGCCACCATCTCTTTCTCCTCCTCCTTGTGATTGGCTCTCATGCTCAATCTATGAAATTCTTTAGCATATGTAGCCACATCCATATCCTTTTATCTAAGATGATTAAACTTCCTAATGGTATGCAAGTCATATTCAGATGGCATGAACTTGTCTCTTAGCATGGCCACCATTCTACTCCATTTGGTGATAGGGTTCTTTCCAACTTTCTCTCTTTCACCTTGCATATAGTTCCACCAAACTAGGGCAGAACCTCTCAATCTTGTCTTAGAAAACTTGACTTTCTTGTTGTCACTATGCTACTTGAAATCAAAATAGTTACACATGGCTTCAATCCAATCCATGAGGGCATATCCATCTAGTTTCCCATTAAATGTAGGAACATCCATCTTTGGATCGCCACTATCTCCATGAGCACCTTTGAGTGCTTTCAAGAATGCCTTTTGGTCTGCAGACATATCTTGTTTTTGAGGAATCTCCTCTGCCTCTTCTTCTTCTTCTGTATCAGAAGCACTTCCATCCTCTTTACTCTTGCCCTTGGGCCTCTCTTCTTTCAACCTTTCTTCAAGCATCTCCTCTAGCATCTTCTTGATGGCTTCTTTGCTCATAGACTTGGGAGGCATTGTTATAGCCTCAATTTCTATCTCCTCATCTGACATACACTGCTCCAATTCAAATATTTACTCTGATACCAATATGATGTAGAGCACACAATGGAAGTGGTTAACAGATCAACAACTTGATCAGTGAGAGGGTGGCCTATGTCTTGGCAATCTACTCCTATTGGCCAAACATACCTCATCGGTCACCTTGCTGTTTATCTCCTTGATCTCTCAACTCTCCTCGACAACTCAACATAATGCTTTGTCTTCGACAAGACTACATTCCATCGATGAGCCTGAAAACTACTCCGCTGATACACACCGATCACTCCAATAACACTTCCGAACCACACTCGTTGGCAAGACTTACTTCGTCAGTGGGATCTTTTACTCTCCTTTCGATGTGCCGATGTATCAACTTAGTACATGCTTGGCGTGATTTGCTACCACCGGTGGATTAAAGTTCCTTTACCCTGATTTCACTATTACGACAAGTCACTGTTTGTATCCGATGAAAGATATTCTCAACATGCTTATGCGCTATGCATACACAATATACATTCGATGAAACGATGCGAACTTACGCCGACATATGTTTCTTCGGTGAGACTTCCTTCGTTCTTCACCGATACACTTTCTATCGGCCTAACACCATTGATTGGTGTAACTTCAAAAAGCTTCTCTGAGGGTTGTGTTACGTCGATGGCAGCCTCTGCTATTTTGCAACTATGTAGACACCAAACCAGAAATAAAAAAAAGACTCGACAACACGAAAGGGGGTCTATAATCCTCTGCAAACACTAGATCAACCATCAATTTGGTCACTCCACTCACAACACTTTACCTATCGTTTCAAAGACTAGTCACATAGAGATGCCTAGTCAACTCATGCCCAACCTCCTTGGATCCTTGGTTGTTTGACCAAAACCACATATAGCACAAAATTTACACTGTATTCCTCCATCACACTGAACATGAGAATCTTGATTTCAGTGGACAGAGGAGATACAGTCCATTTATTCACAGAACCCTAGTTTCTAGGTTTTCAGACCAGTCTTTGCAAAAGGAACGAGATCTCACAAACTACAACACTTTAAGACACCAGACTACTATCAAATGGAAACTACTTCAATGCTTGAACATCTCCAATTAGTTTCATATGATCAACTAACCATACAGACCGTACAAAAAGACTGCTATAGAGAATTACTTAGAAAGAACAATGTTTCAACACATCAAGAATCCAAATCTTCATTCATGCATGCTTCTTTGTCATTACATCCTGCTTCGTCGCCTATAGAAGGCTTAAAACATTAGTTATCATTCTTCCCAATTGTATAAACTACTTTGAAAGATAGTTAGCCATTGGATTTCTCCTCTCACAAGAAAACTGCATGTTTTCCTTGTGTTATTACATCAAACCAAAACATGGTCTACATAGGTCTAGTGACCAAATTGACAAAAAAACCTTATTACAAACATGGTGGCTTAAAAAGCCTTATTGAAAACATAAACAAAACATGACTCCTACACCATAAAGAAGGTGCTCCTGCACCAAAACCCCAAATTTTTAAAACAAAAACCTGCAAAAAACCCTTATATCTTGAAATGTCTCAATTTTTTCCTAAATTGTCATGGATTTAGCTTTGCACCAAATCTACTCAAACAAGGGTTAAACAAAATTAGGGAGCTCACACCTCCCTCAACCATGAATATAGCTTTGATACCACTTGTTAGGAAATTTCCAAGTTGATCAAACCATTTCCTACATAACCCTATGAGAGATAATGATGCATACAAGCTTACAAAATAGCCATAATGCAAAGATCAAAAGACAAGCCACTAGATAACAAAAGATATACCCTAGGAAAACCCTCAATAGGGAAAAACTAGCCTCCAAAAGCATCCATACTCTATGTATTATTCAACAATAAAATATTACAATGAACTTATAGAGTCTCATGAATACTTTAAAACATCAAGCTCCTCCAATGCATCCTCCATGTGTCCAAGCATGTAACCACACATCCCATGCCATGCTTCACATATGCACTCACAAGAGAAACTTAGTACAATGACATCCCACTCAACCAACCAACCTAAAACACTAACCATGTCTTTGCTTTTATAGACTCAAGCTCACACAAATATAACTTGTGGTATTGGGAAAACCATGTCTGTCAAAACCATTGACCCCCTCATTTAATTCTTGATACTAAGTTTTCACTTTATGGTACTAAGTTTTCCAAATATTAATTAATTATTTTATGTCTCCTACACATAAAATAACTAACCCAATGTTACATACAACTTTATAAGTGGACCCAAATGAATATTTAATGTGGCTAAACACATCTCCTAAATGCACTACAAATAAATATTTATTTTACATAATTAAAATATTTCATTACTTGTGCAAGGTGTACAACACACCCTTTTCCTAACATTTTTTAGGAGGAAGGTGTTGCTCTACTAATTTACTTAGATATTTTCAGACTCATGTTCATTAACCATTGGTAAAATTACTAATTTGGGGTTAATGTATGCTAAGATTTATGATTGGTAAAATATAAATGTTATGTACTTAGAAGTAGAATATTGTCTAATATTACTACTGTGGGTTTGCTTTCTATAATTCTATCTAATACATAATGTGTTTCCAAGTGACAATTTGAATCATGGAATGGACTTTGATATTTCTCTATGATTTGTTTTGCTATGCATATGTGACCTTTCTCATGTGGGTTTAATGTGTTTCTTGCATGTTAGTAATTTTGATCATGGGACCTATAAGACTATGTGCATAGGTTTCTAGGCCAGTTTATGTGGCATTTAACTAGGTTAGCTTGATTAGTGTTTGTCAATCATCGTGATATCCTAACTATGTTTCACTTGGCTATAAGATGTCCCCACATGTTAGAACTAAGTCTAATACATGTGCAGATAGTTGGATATCACTAATATTGTGCAAGGATAGATGTCAAGTGCTATCTTCCATATCTTAGGATTAACTGGTTATCACCAATAGAATGAAAGTGATGTATTTCAAGAGCTATCCATGTTATGATACAAGTGCAGTTTAGTTGACTATCACCAACTTACCATGTAGGTGATAGGTGCTAGGCACTATCCATTGTAACTTAGGTTTAGTTGGCTATCACTAGTAGCATAGAGGTGAAAGATGCTAGGATCTAACCATGGTATGATAGGGATAAAGTCAAATTTCATTAATACTGGATATATGTGATAAATGCTAGGAGCTACCCCATACCAAGTTGGACCAACTTTTGCCAATGGCATGGAGGTTATAGATGTTAGGATCCACTGTCTCAAGTTTCAGTGGGTTGTGGAAATCTTATTAATGGCCTTATGTGTTGAATGTTGATACACTTGCAACATAGCTAGTGATGACCACAAGTAGTATGGGATGCTTGTTTTCATTACAGTTGGTAGTGAACTAGGAAAAGTATGGAACCCACAATTTATCATGAGATGCACTAACACTCCTTTTTCTAGGTGGGATGTAGTAAAAGGGGTATGTGTTAGTGAACCAAGTGATGGGAAGATGCATGCAGTAGGTTACATCCACTTTCTGCTAACAATTGGTCACTACGTGGGTGTGATTCAATCACTGTGTACATGTGTATTGATGGCCTTATGTGTCATATGTTGTTAAACTTGAGCCCTTGCCAATGATGATAGCAAGTAGTATGGGATGCTTGTCTCATTATCATAGCTGGTAATGAATTGGGAAAAGGATGGGACCCACGGGGTACCATGAGATGCATCAACATTCCTTTTTCTAGTTGGGATATATTTGAGGGTGTATGGGTTAGTGAACCAAGTAAAGGGAAGATGCTTGTAGTAAGGTTTGAACCATGTTCATTTTTGCTAGCTAGTCACTATGTGTACCTATGATGTGCGTAGGATCTAGTCATATTATGTGTATGCGATGCTTGCAAGCAAGATCTATTCACATTATGTATATGTGAATTAGTCACATTATGTATATGGGGCACTTGCACGATCTATTCACATTATGTAAATGTGATGTATGTGTGAACTAATCACATTGTGTATATGTGTTGTATGCATGAACTAGTCACTCTATGTGTATGTGATGCATGCATGAGTTATTCACACTATGTATAGGTGGCAAGCATGAGCTAATCACATTACATATATGTGACAAATGCATGATAAATTCACTTTGTGTATATGTGTTGTACCCATGAGCTAGTCACACTATGTATGTGTGATGCATGCAAGAGTTGGTCACATTATGTACATGTGATGTATGCTTGATCCAATCACTATGTGTGAACAAGTGATGTTTGTATGAGCGGTCACTATGTGGTTTTGTGTGTGTTCATACATTGATGTTGGCCTTGAACTATCATTTGATTGGATTGTATTTTCTATCATACTATTCTATATATATTTCAAATTAGAAGTGTAAGACTCATTCAAAGGCTATGATTTAAAGGTGAGATCAGAGATCTCATATTAGATGAGAGGGTGAATTCTCTCTATTATTATGTATGAACTATGAAGCCTCTAATTCCTAGGAAGGGATATGTAGGTAAGGTCATTACTAATGAACCTTCGAGGTTTAGGTCTAGGTCTAGGGATGACCCTAACATTGGGAGCTTGCCATATTTAGTGTGAGCATAAGGGTTGTGGCATAGAGTTGTTGCCATGGCTATGGTAGGTAAGGTTTTGAAGTTGGCACTTCTAAATTGGATAGAAGTTGCTTAGTTGATTAAGTTAGTGCTTGATGTGTAATGAGAAAAAAATAAATAAATTAGTAGTAATTAGGGTGGTTATTCCAAATTATTAATTGAGAGTTAGCCTTACACATTATTTAGTGTCCCAAATTGTGGGGAGGGTCATATATCTAAATTTAGAAATTAAAGGGATTGCGACAAGTTATTTTTGAAAAAGATTAGCTAGAGAGTAAGAAAGACATGAATTAAAGAAAATCTACTCCTTGCTGCTCAATCACTCTCTCTTTACCCATGTTTCTTTTGTGTAATAGTTTGCACATGTTGACCAACTCATGGGATGCCACAATATGATTGACCCTTGAGATTGGCACAAGAGGTATGGTATAGTTGTCTTTCAATCATCCCAAACATGTGGTTGAAAAGGACTATAATGCAAGAAGTGGCATCAATTTTGTTGTAATGTGGGAGAAAATTTATTTACTAGTCATCAAATTATTCACTTTACTAGTCCTCAAATTCTTCAATTATAGATCCAAATAAGAGGATGTGAAGACTTCTTAATTAAAAAAGTGGAATTGATTTAAAATTTGAGAGGTTGAATGTAAATAAAGATTTGGAAGACTCGAAGACAAAGAAAGATATTTTTTTCTACGTTGTGCTACAAAAGGTTCTTGTTACTTTTAATTATAGTTTGTTTGATTAGGTCAGCCATTTAATCATGATATTCAAGGTATGATCTACCATTTTAAATATTTATGCCATTATTTATGTGGATATTTGTCTTGTATTACCTTGGAGTCTTAGACCTATTGATCATGCATTTAGTAGGACATTTCATTTCAACTAATCTTGTGAAGATAATAATCAATTTAGACAAACTAGTAGCAAGTTTGAGAATAGTATTTATACTATGACTTGGCTTAAGTTGTAAGATGAAACAAATCATTTTTTATATAAAATACATAATGATTGTACATAAATTAATTATTTATTCACTCTAGTGTCAATGTAAGAGCGGGGAATTAAAGGAAAGGTTTTAATGTCAAAAGAGGATGGACTGATAGTGGACTTACATGATAGAGTTTAAAAATAATTATTTGGGAGAATAGGAGATTGAGATGGAAGTAAAATTAATAACACATGTCATATCATAGTAATATTAATAAATCACATCTAAAGTAAAATTTATAACTTAGCACATGTCATATCATAGTAATCTTAATAAATGTGCTTTTGAGAAGAAAATCTTCTCATGACATAGAAAACACTTTCCAATGTTCAACTTTAGAGAATCATTAAAAAATTAATTAAGAACTATAGGTAAGCTATAGGTAGTGAATAAAAATATTTGAAACCCAAGTAATAACACATTTCTTTATTGATTGTTATAATTCTTTCTATGAAAATGACTAATAAATAATTAAATTGTAGTTTCTTTCTCTAGGCATACTAGTTGTGGCCTGCTCATGGATAAGCTTTCCATGAGTTGGTGTAGAGATGAAAAGCACTTATTTAGACATTTTCCCTTTTATTAAGCATCTACTTTTATCCTTTTTATTTTTTTCTAATAAAATATATTTATATATGTAATTGTAAAGGACGATAACTTTCTTTAAGTGTAGTCTAGGAAAATCCAATAACATGCATACACATAAGCACAATTAATCTAGACTAATTAATTGATGTAGGTGGGCTATTGTTTTCTAATTATTACAATAATTAAATGTGAAAATGTAAATATAAAATAATTATACTTAGCTCTATGAATAAATAATGCACAAAGTTTGATTTAGCTAAGTTTGATATGCATTGGGATCTAAAAATGGTATCTATGAGTATATTCTATATAATGCCCCTCATTTTAATTCATTATTAATTAGGACAATTCTATTAATTAAGTACAATATTTGATTATTAGAGGTACTTTAATAATTCAATTCTATTTAGATAAAAATTAGGAAATAAAAAAACTAAACTTAACAAGACTCGAGGGAGGATGATTAGTTTTGTAAGAGGATGGATCGTGGTCGGTAGAATTTTGCAGTCTATGGGAGAAAACCATTACGGTCACAAGAAAGCTTGTTTACAGAAGCCGATAGGGCAAGTAAAAACTTTGAGAGTAAAATTTTGAAGCAAGATGTGTGCTTTGAAGAGTTTGGAGGAAGACAAAATGGATCCCTAAACTCTAGAAAATTTGAAGATGGAGCATATAGATCTTTTCATCAAAGAAGAAGAGGTTACAAGAGACATGGATCTCGATAGAGAAGGGAAAGATATGGGAAAAATCATGGTAGATCTTCTTCTCGAGGTAAAACTCATCTAGAAAGTAGGAGACTGGGGGATTCTAGATCTGATGCTTCAAAAAATCCTACTCGACAAATTTGGGTAAAGAAGTCAAAGTTACCAGTAGCGTGTTTTGCAAGTGATAAGGTGATGTAGGAGCATCCGGGCTCACAATCAATCTTGCATCAACAAAAAAAATATTTTTTTTATGTTACCTTTTGTTTGTCTTGCAGATTTCTAATCAACATCATACACAAAATTTGGGGAAATAAAACAAATATTTTAATTCTCCAACACTCCAAGTAAAAGACAAGGCAAGTTGCATATGGACAAAAATCCTAGTCACCTACATGCTAGAAGACAAAGATTGGAAAATGAAGAGTTTTCAAGCACCCAAGTCATAAAAGAAAGCATTAAAAGAATTCCAAGAGTCGCCTTTCTCCAAGTTGGATGCCACCAAGCAAGAAGAGGAATACCAAGAGTCATTGGAGCCCAAAATGAGGAAGATGAAACTATGCAAAGGAGATTTTATAAATAGATTGAAGTTTGGCTCCAAAGAGGCATTGAAAAATAAGAGAGGAGCCCAAGTTTATTTCTGATTTTTGTAGGTCATCAAGAGGACGTCCATGGGTGACATTGAAGATAATTCTCTAAGGGAAATACATCCATTTTGATGAGGCAAAGAAGGTGAACATCCATGGTGACATGTTAGATGAAAAATTTCTGAATTTGTAAGCTTGTGGAGGTGGATAGTTGGAAAGTTTGTTGGAGATATTTCATAGTTGTGTTTGTGGAGGTTATGTATGTGTGTTACCATCTTGATTGGCTGCATAAAAACATTTGGGTTGTAAGTATTTTCTGATGTTCATGTTTTATGAAATTCTCAAGATATGGTGTTACTTCATAGCTGAAATTGTTGCTACAACATTCACAAATTATTTGAACTTAAGGGCTGCAAGTTTAAGAGATTAATATACACTTATTTTGCTGCAACTAAAGGAATCAAAGGGAAAAACAAAAATCCTTAATGGCTGGAAATTATCAAAGTTAATTTCCATCTAAGAGAAGAGGAGTAAAACAACAATATTAAGGTGAATTTTAACAAGGTTATGTTGGCGTATACAATTTGTTTCAATATTTGAAGTTTTGAACACATGATTATAACAATTTGAAGGAATTAATATTGTTGTTATTTCAATATATGTAAGAGAAGTTGTTTGGGTTGCATAATGGGACAATCCTTCATTGGATTCTCTTATCATGTCCGCATCATAAGGAGACTCCTAGTTTAGAGGATCCTTTAAGATGTGGAGATTCATATTCCAGATGATTTAATCAACCCTCACATTCAAGATGTAAGGCAAAAGGCATTAATCGGTAAGATCTAGAAATTTCAAGCTAAATCTAAGATTTTCTTTAGTCGGGTTAAGGAAAATTGGGGCAGAATCTTAGATTCCTTCTTCATAGATAAGGATCAAGGTGTCTTTGTGGTTATTTTTGCAAAAGAGGAGGATCGGAATAAGATTTTAAGTGATAAAGTATGGTTTTTCATGGTAAAGGGATTTTTTTGCAAGAATGGGAACCCAATTTTGATCTGAGGAAGGCAAACTTGAATTTTATTCCTTTTGGGTTTCTTTGAAAAATCTACCTTTGGAATATAGGGATCTTCAATTTATCCAATTGTTTTCTAGGAAGATGGATTTCTTTTTAAAACATGACATGGTTAATTTCAACAATCTTGAGTTGCCAGGTTTTGTTTGATCTTGAACACATCTTTCCCCCTTCCAAACTTTTTAATCTTGAAATCATCTTGGGGTCTTTGGAAATAGATGATAACAATTGAAGATCCCCATGTAGTTGTTGACAAAGAGTTTGAGGATTTAAATTGGGCTTGTGGGGATCCAGAGAAGCTTGATAAGCCTGAAATGGGTTGTGTATCTTCAGATGTTGAAGAGCCCTCTTTTCAATACTTGGTGAATTCTTCAAGCTTAGAAGTTCAATCTGATAGGATTGATTAAATTCAAGCCTCTTCTTTATTTTCTTTTGATGATTCAGAGGATAAAATAGGGGGCCAGTCTTCTACTTGTTTGATTGGTGTTGAGGGAATAGATACTGGGATAGGAAATGTTGATATATTGGATAAGCAGCTTCCTTCTGAAGATGGGACTAATGTTGTTGTGAATGAAGATACCATGGCTTTTGATTTCAAAAAGTCTCTCCCTTCATAATGTGCTTTGGAAGGTGGATTTGATGATAATAATCTGGCATTAGAAGAGCTGCCTAGGGTGGAGGAAGCATCTGTAGAAAATTTAGATCATTTTCCATTGGAACAGGTAGAAAATTTGGTGGCAGATGCTCTTTTTAAGGTTGGATTAGAAATTATTGATCAAATTATGGATGAGGTCCTTGGTGAAGATTCAACTCTTGATGATGACTCAAAATGTGATAGAATAGGGATTGTTCAGGGGAAAGTTGAGGATCTTGTTAGACCACAACCTTTGGAATCTAATCAGATTGTTGAGGAATCACTAGTAATGGATAAAGATGATATTAAGGATGAAGTTGGTATGTTTAATTTTTCTTAGACTTTCTCTATTTCCCAGACACCTCATCAAGAGAAAAAAGATTGTTCTCCTTCTCCTTCTAAGAGGGGAAGAAAGCCTAAAATTTGAAGACTCAGGAGGAGATAAAAGCAAGGCTACATGCCACCCTTGAAACCTGTTTAAGATCAGGGAGAGTGTGAAGAACTCTCTGAGGGTAATGAAGATCCTATTGTGGAATGTTAGGGGCATTAATGCCCCTAACAAAAGGTGCTTAGTAAAGCATCATATTGATTCCTCTCAAATGGGGTTAATTCTTCTTTAGGAAACTAAGTTATCCAATGATCAAGATGAGGCTTATTTTACTAAATGGAATAAATGGCAATATTCTCATTCATCTTCCACTGGGGCCTTAGGTGGATTGGCAATTCTATGGGATAGTAAGATGTGCAGTGCAGAATTTATTTGTTCTTGTTATAATTTCATTTTGGTGAAAGTCTCCTCTAGCAATCTAAATTTTTGGGTGTTTAATATTTATGGTCCCATTTCTACTTGTGATAAGAAGGCCTTTTGGGATCTTTTATCTGCTTTACTATTGAATTTAAAGGAAGAGAAAGTTCTGTTGGGGGTGATTTTAATGCTATTTCTAGTCTCAATGAAAAAATGGGTGGGATCATTCCTCCTCAAAAGGTTATGGAAGATTTTAATGATTTCATTTCAGATAATGCTTTGATTGATAGTCATCCTACGAATGGGAGATTTACTTGGACTAATAGGAGAAATGATTTTTTGTTGATTGCTAAGAGATTGGATAGATTTCTTTTCTCACCTGAATGGTTCCTTGAAAATGAAGTTTCTCATACAAAAATCCTTCCCTTTTCAGGTTCAAATCACTTTCCTATAAGTTTGGATCTTTGCATTAATGGGGTTAAGAGGAGTTGAAGATCTTCATTTAAATTTGAATCAATGTGGTTCAGGGATAGCAGCTTCATTGTGAACTTAAAGTGTTGATGGAAGAATGCTCCATTTGTGGCAAGATCAAGACTTTTTTAGTTAAATGAAAAGCTTAAGTTTATTAGAGGTAAGATTCAAGACTGGAATAGAAATGTATTTGGGAATATTTTTATGCAGAAATTTGTGCTTCAGGATCAGTTGACTCAAATCAATGAAAATATTATCAGATTTGGAAAGAATCAGAATTCTTTTGAGCTTTTGAAATCTTTACAGGCTAATCTAGAAGTGGTTCTAGCAAGGGAAGAGATTTATTGGAGGTAGAAGTCTAGGGAGACCTGGTTAAGGGAAGGGGATAGGAATATGAAGTTCTTCCATTCCTCAACAATGGTGAGAAGGCATAAAAATTCACTCATTCTATTAAGGACTCTTCTAGGAAGATTTTTAAGGATACTAGATTAATTTAGAAAGAAGGAGTTAATTTCTTTAAAATCTTCTTTCTAAGGAGGGTTCTTCAGACTTCTCATCTAGTATCATAGAGACTCTTCTTAATATCCCTATGTTGATTTCTATAGAGGAGAATAAGGAGTTAATGAAAGAGTTTTCTCTTGAAGAAATTCGAGTTGTGGTCTTCTACTTTGATTTTGATAAGGCTCCAAGTCTTGATGGTTTCACCCCTTTGTTTTTTCAGAAATGTTTGGACTTTATTGGAAAGGAAGTATGGTTGGAAGTGGAAGAGGCTCGTAGAAATAGAACAATGCTAAAAGAGATTAATTCTACATTTATTGCTTTGATCCCAAAGGTTGCTGCCTTGCTTTCATTTGTTGATTATAGACCTATCTCTCTTTGTAATACCCTTTATAAAATCATTACTAAAGCCATTACTTTGAGGTTAGTAGTCCTAATTCCCAAAATTATTTCTGAGGAATAGGGAGGCTTTGTTCTGGATAAAGAGACTGCTGAATAGGCACTGGTGGCTCATGAAGTTCTTCATTCTATACAACATCATAAGATCCCTACAATGCTAATTAAGTTAGATATGTTAAAGGCATATGATAGAATCTCTTGGGATTTTCTATTGCAAGTCCTTTATAAATTTGGATTTTCTCACAAATGGTGCAAATGGATCTTCTCTGTTGATCAGGTGCAAGTTTTTCAGTTTTGATCAATGTCTCTCCCTCAGATTTTTCAAATCTTCTCAAGGGATTAGGCAGGGTGATCCTTTATCTCCCTTCTTATTTATTATTGTAGTAGGGGGTCTGAGTAGAATGATCCACACTCAGAATATTTTGGGAAATTGGAAAGGGATTTCAATTCCCAGAGTACCCTTTTCAATTACTCATGCCTTATTTTCTGATGACACCCTGCTATTTGGGCAGCCTTCAATGCTAGAAGCTAAGAGTATTAAGAAGGCAATTTCTATTTATTGCTCAGTATCAAGACAAAAAGTGAATCAAAGTAAATCTAAGATTTTTTTCTTTAACACTAGCCCGCTTGTCCAAGGCAGAATTTCAGATGTTTTGGGATATATGGTGGATTTTCTTCCTTGTAAATATCTGGGGATTCCTCTTTTCTCCAGTTCTACTAAGAGTATTTTTTGGAAAAGACTTATCTCTAATTTGCAAGGGAAAATTGCTTCTTGGAAAGGTAAGTGGCTGACTCTAGCAAGGAAAGTTTTGATGATTAAGTCAGTACTTTCTACTATCCCAATTTATATGATTTCAGTGTTGAAGGTTCCAAGAGGTGTTGTGTTTGATCTTTGTAATATTTTTAGGAAGCTCTTATGGAATGGCTCGAAGTTAGAAGGAAATAAGATTCCTTTAGTTTCGTGGGACAAGGTTTGTGAGCCTAAATAATTTGGAGGTACTGGTATTAATAATATAGAGATTCAAAATAGGGCTCTAGGGGTAAAATTGGCTTGGCAAATGTATGCAAAATCAAATTCTAAGTGGTGTAAAATCATGCAAGAAAAATATTTGGATTCTGCTACTCCGGAAAGAATTTTTACAATTGAGAATCTAGGCCTAGGATCAAAGATCTAGAATTTTATTGTAGAGTGTCAAGAGGTTATTAGTCCTTTTCTTTCTTGGGTGATTCATGATGGTTGTTCACGTTGTTCTAGGAGGATTCTTGGAATAGATATCCCCCCTCTCCTATTTTGAGGGGTTGCAAGAGGCTAAGGACATTCTATGTCAAGTTTGGGGTAACAAAGTAAAAGACTATCTCTTTGATGTAACAGATCCTAGCTCTTTTGGAGCTAAATGGAAAGACTTCTCCAACTTGCCTTTCCCCTCTACTCAAAAGGATATGTTAATTAGGCTTCTAAGAGACATGAAGGTTTGTTTGTCTGGTGCACATGATGAACTTATTTGGGTTCCTTCTAAATATGGCAAGCACAATGTTAAGCAAGGGTATCAAAGTATTGTAAGGAAGCAACTCGGGAATTTTTAGAATTGGCCTTTTTAGTTGTGTTGGAACAGTGCTTGTTTACCAAAAGCAGGAGCTTTTGCATGGTTGGCCTTGAAAAACAAGATTCTCACAAGCGATAGATTGGCTAAGTTTGGTATTTCTCTACCCTTCTTGTGTCCTCTTTGTTCATTGGTGGAGGAAGATGTGAATCATGTGTTGATTGATTGCTCTTTTTCTTCTCAAATTTGGTCTTAGCTTTGTTCTAAGTTGGGTTGGTTTGGTCCTCTTCATAATACAGTATTACAAGTCTTTCAAAGTTGGCCACTTCTATTCAGGAGTTCCACATTTTCTTCTCTTTGGTTGGTTTCACCTAATATTCTAGTTAGGAATTTATGGTTGGAAATGAATAATAGAATCTTTAGAAAGGCAGAATGCACTTTGGAACAAGTTATCTTCAAAATTGAAAACATAGTGGCCGAGGTTGTCTCTTCTCATCTTCTTCTCATGGATACTGATTCTTTATTGTTTTCTTCTTGAGATGCTAATATGCTTAAAATTTGGAGAGGCTTAAAACTTCCTAATTCTAGTTGCTTTGGAGGAAAGCAAAAAGTGGATAGGAGCACTATTTCATGGACACCTCCTTCAGAGAATTTTATAAAATTAAAATTTGATGGTGCTTGTTGTGGAAATCCAGGGGTTTCAGGAGCTGGTTGTGCTTTAAGGGATTGCAGAGGTTCTATTGTTAAGTCTATGTCTTTGCATCTAGGAATTTGTTCTAATAATGAAGCTGAAGCCTTGGCTCTGGTTGCAGGCCTTAAATTGGCAGTGAGGCTTGGGGTTAAAAATTTTGTAATTGAAGGGGATTCTTTGAATATGATTAATGCCATTAAAAAGGTTTCCTCTCCTTGTTTGAAGATACCTGGTACCTCCTCTAGGATGTGGTGTATTTGTTAGACTCTTTCGACTCCTTTCAAATCATGCATATGTATAGAGAAGGAAATTTTTTAGCATATTTTTTGGCTAATATTGTATGTGATAAAAAAGTGGATTCATTGGAATGGGATTCAGTTTCCTTATTGCAGTTGAATGGAGTCGATGAAATCTTGTTGAAGGATAGAAAGGGTAGTTGATTTGGTACTTATAATGGATGGCCTGCAGTAAATTTTGGTGACTTCCTAGTGAATGGTTGATTGATTTTGTTGGCGAGATAGAGATGGGGAGGATGCTTAGAATATTCAGTTTTTGAATTCGTACTTCTCTAATTTAGAGAAGTAGATTTTTACTACTTTGTGTTTTTTGGTAGGCTCACTTTTTACTAAACCAACCTATTTATTTCTTCCCATTTCAGGCAAGTTGTTCGAGCATGAGAAATGGAATTTTTGGTACAAATGGGTACTGGAGGCATTTATGTCTAGATTGATTTATGGCATACGAGGGATCGATGATTATTGTAATTTCAGTAGGATGAGTTGGGTCTCTCATGCGGATTGGTTATATCTGCACTCTCCTAGCATCTCTTTCAGTAGTCCTAGATTTTGGGTTTTTTCTCTTGCTGGTCTCTTCTCCTCAGTTTGCCATCTCCTTTGGGTGATCATGGGGTCTGTTCAACATAAAAAGAGATTGTTTCTCCCTGTTTAGAAGTGCGAAGTACCTAGCCAAGGAATGCTTCAATCCAACTGGTTGGCAAATTTTTTTAAGATTTACAATGAAGATGTGGAGAGTGCCATAGTTTTAGTTTGTGGTAGAGGTGTTCTTCAGTTCCCCAAGACTTTCTATCCTTCATAGGTGGTCATGCATTTCCTTTCTAATGCAATGGACCTTTTGCAGAATTTGAATTTGGTGAAAGGTATTGCAGTGAATTTTGTTCAAGATGCTCTGTTCATGGAGGCTCGCCTTGATGAGGGGATAGAGAATTATGATCTGCATTCTGGGATGGCTCCCATTGGAGGTCTATTTTATCACAAATATTTGAATTGCTAACCAGTTGTGCACTATGTTTATAGTGCCTTCTTGCATGGCTATAAAGCAATTGTATTTGTTATATGGAAAATTCCCTGCACTGTCATGAGGGAGAGATTGGTGAGGTTTTTGAGGAATTGGTAAGGAATGTTTTTCAAGCTCTTCATTTCTTATTGCATTTTAGTCCTCCCCCTCCTCTAGTGATGGTTGCGGCTGCTTCTGACCCTCAAGGCTTCCTGGTTGAAGATCTTAACAAAATGGTCTAGTTCCTTGTCCAATTATAGTCTATTCTATTTTTTAGGTCTTTTTGTTATGTAATGTTTATATGATGTTTTACTTGTAAAGGATGTGGAGGTAGTCTGTTTTACCTTGTGGTTTAATGGTGAATCCTACGGAGGTCTTAGCTAGTTTTTGGGACTACTTTTTGTCCTTATGATACTCAAGCTACTTCTGTTACTCCCTTTGGGGCTTTTTATATATAATATAATATATAGTTCAGGTGCTTGCACCTTTTTCCTTGAAAAAATAATTCAATTCCATTTGAATATGATACAATTAAATTTATTAAATTACATTAATATAATATGAATACTTATATTTAAATGTAATTGTAAAATTTAAATCAAGGGTTAAGGTGAGTTAGAGTTCATTTATAAATAAACTCATAATATTAACATATATCTTTTACTTGCAATTTGTATTTGTATAGGTAAATTAATAGCTATACTTAACCATCACATTATATTTGTGATAAAAGTCCATGGCTTAAACCTAAATAAAAATTTATTGTAAGAAAGAAAATAAAATCTATGATGAATATATTTTCAAGTATTAAGAAAATTAACTAAATAGATGCAATAGTGGAAAATCCAACTTTATAGATAACCAAATAAATGCAATGTGGATAGGCTTACATATACTTAAATACACCCTTAAATTCTCACAACAAGCATCAAAATATAGTATGGATCACTAAATTTTTAGCAACAGAACTATAATCAATGCTAGGATTGTAATCAAAAGAAGTAGTTTGAGAAAAATATACCAATACATGATTAAGAGAGCAATTTGTTTATTTCTAAGAATCCATTAACAATAAAGTGGGAGTAAATCTAGGTAGTAAGTAGTGAAAAAAAATCTAAACTCTTGACAAGATCAAACAAATTTAAATATTCTTGAATGCCACCAAAGGAGAGGACTCAAGAAGTAGTGCCAAGTAGAATAACTATAAGTGAAAGACAAAGGAGAGGTAGGGATAGGGCATTATGTATTTTAAATTCTCCTTCCAAGTTCCACACTATATAAAAAATTTGGGGAAACATCTTATTGTAAAGTTACATATCATTAGCTAGCCCAAGGTGACAATTTTCTTTGACAACTTTCAGGTTGGTTGCATGTTGAGGTCTATAGATGGAATAGAAATCATGTTCATGAGATATGGTCTATAATGTATTTATCATTTTGTAATTTTAGTAATTCATAATGCATTTAATAATTTTTATCTACTGCCAAGTTGATTGCATGCATAGAGATAAATGCAATAGTAAAAATTATTCAAAAAGAAAAAAAGAAAAATATTATTTTTCTCATATGAACTTTCTTCAGTTACAAAGAAAATTAAGATAATAATGGATATCAACTAAAAAAATATTAAAAAAAAAAAATGTTACATTCAATAATATTTGAAAACTATTTATTTTCTACCACAATGGTTCTACCTGTCATAAATATGATTTATATGTTGCAAGTATGTGCCTATTCGAAGTTGTCATTGATGTCAACATATCTTTGTTGTCATTGGTGTCAACTATTTACTATTCTATTACTTGTTTAGAAGCTTTGTATGTTAAGGATATTGAGAAAATTGGCCCCTCCAGAAGAAACAAGTGAGTTACAATGAAGTGTAGTATAGACAGTGAGTTATATGCTGAAGAACAGTTTGGTAGATTACTCTGCATTTCTCACTCATTGAAGATCTTGGTCTACAGATTGGAAGTTATTTAAAGGGATGTCTAAAGATGCCAAATCCTAAGTTTGAGCCTCTAGTGTGAAGAATTAAGAGAGTTGCATTCACTAGAGTAAAACCTGCTTTCTCTGATTATTCTCTGGTGACAGGGAGAAAGTATTTTGCTCCGCATTAAACTGTTTCACTCTACAGTTCTAAAGGGAAGTCTAGGATGATGATAAGTACCTACAATTGCAATGGTTCATGTTTTGGTGGTCCGCAAGCTATCTTTCTTGTATGACAGTTGAAGATAGTGAAGATCATGTGCTCCGGTGTGAAGAATCTCATGAATAAAGTGGTTTGTGCTTGTGTGGTTGCTCCTGATGATTTCAACGTGCTTGTGGATTCCTCTTGATCATGTTCCTACCTTTACATTGGTCTGTGTTAAGGAAATAAGATAGTGTTTGAAGATTATTCCGAGATAATGTAGCGTGCAACTAGTCTTGGCCGACTTGGTTAATTTCAGTAATTGCAGAGATTCCTTGAAGATTGTGGAAGCGTGTTATGGCATGGAAGATCATGTTTGAGTCCCAGCTAAGGTGTGGTGTGATCCACATACATCTATATTACAATTCCTTAGCATATTTTTTGTATTAGGTCAAGACCTTTTGTAAATGTTTGTAATACCAACCTTGGAGATTGTTCCAATGGTTGATGATTGTAATGTCAACCTTGATGATCATTCCAAGGTTGATGAAGTGTATAAATACTTGTAATTGAGTCGTGAAAAAGTTGTCCTTGAGCGGAAATGGGAAGATAAGGAAAAAGGGCAAAGAGAGAAGGCAGAGAAGAGCAGAGGAACTATTGTACTTCAATGTATTAATCTCAGACATGAAGAAGATGGTGATTGTGGTAGTGAGCCTGGAAGTGAGCCGCCAGTAGTGTTTAACATCCCTCGGGGTTTAACATGATGGTGTTAGATTGTCATTGATGTCAAAAAGGTCTTGTAGGATCTTGGGTTGATATTAGTAAACATATGAAGGTCACTAATCAGGAGGTAAGTGCAAGAGGTTGATGCAAGTTGAGGTTATACTTCAAAAGATAAGAACTCGCTTCATATGTGTGTTCTTGCTTCATCAAGAGTTGTGTCAAGTTGCTGACAGGAGTAGGAGTTCACATCATCCTGTGTAGAGTTTACATCATATGGTAAGGTTTTGTGTTTATCGTGTTATCATGTTGCAACTTGGTCAGTATGAATGCTTGGTCATCAAGGTTGGAACAAAGATGAGTTTATGACATAATATCAAGACAAAACAATGAAATGATCTTTGTTTGAAGTGATCTATATAGATGCAGATATTAGTTGAATATAATGATAAGGTTTATTGAATATAAAACTCAGGTTTATGCAGTGGCAGTGACTTGGTCATTTGATCTCAGTGAAATAGATGACATGATATATAGAGGCAGTGGAATTGGTCATGGGCTTTCATGCATTTCTTGTGCATTCATATACAAGATTCATATATTTGAGAGTATTGATCACCTTGGTGTTTTTTTTGTAGTTTGTCATCTCTCAGTACTATCTTCTATCATTCCCTTATCCATCTTCATAGAACTTGCCTTTTTCTATTATTCAATACAATCTTTATGCATACAATATCCTCCCTTAAAGGTGCATAAGACTATACATGCCACACACTATATTGTTTCACAGTGGAGGTTGTCTTGAGCCATTGTCAGACCTCTGTTCTGTTACCTTGATTGTCACTGGTTACTCACTCTTCATGTATTGTTTGAAGTTTAGTTAAAGCCCTAAGAAAGGCTGTTCAATTTCTAAGATTTAATGTTTGAACCTTGTTGAAATTCTATTCACTATTCACTGCCCATATGTGACATTTTACCTTTTTGTTATAACCGTTCGTTGACCTGCAATAGAAGGTGACTATCCATTTAAGTGATAATGTGAAGGGTTCTTCAACGTGCACTTGACCAGTCCCTTCTCTCCTTTCACCGATGGAACATGTCTCCTCTATATGCGCGAGGTGTTCAATGTTTTTTTAAAACTTCATGGGCGCCAAAAGGTAAAACAAAAAGAGCATCGAATGTTTTGAACATTACTAACATTTGAAAGAAGGCATCGAATTGTTAGAGAGCATAGTATATGTTTATAAGGAGGGAGCCCGATTTCTATAAAGAAATTTATGTTTTAAAAAAAAAAGGCATCTACCTATGTGTTGGAAAAGCTTTTATAAAGCATGAGATACATATACGTGGGCTTGAATGAGTTTTATAAAGCTTCGAATTTTTTTTAAGTATGTGAATAAAAGGCTTTGTATTTAAAGTTTAGAAAATTTTTAATTTCTATTTTATTTGCTTTTTAAAAAAGGCATGAGATCCAATATGGAAAGTATAGGAGTTTTTCAAGGAGTTTCTCAAGGAATTGGTTGATGCTTTTTAAAAAGCATTTTTTTAGGAAAATCCATTCTAGTTTCTCTCCCATACAATTGAAGAATTTAGTGAAGATTTTTTGTGAGAAGATTATGTTTCTAATATCGAGATTGATTTATTAATGAAGAGTTTTATCAGAGAAGGTGAAAGGTTTTCATGAAGAATGGACAGATTGAACATAAGAAGGGCAGATTGATTGGTTTTATTTTCATTAAAGATTTATTTGAAGAGATTGAAGAAATGAAGGGAGAATATGAAGAGGATACAAGTAAAAGAGATTTTATTTTCTCCTACAAGGCACTGATTGATTTATTGAAGATTTTTGTATGACCTTACTATTGTTTTTAGATGAATTATTTATGCAGATGTCAAGGGTCAGAAGGTGAAATTGAAATAAAAATAAAGAAGCATAAAAATGAAAGGTAGTGAAAAATGAGGACCAGAAAAATGTGTGTTGGTGAATAGATATCATTTTATTAAAATGATATTTGCAAAGGAGGAGATTGATTATTTTTATAAAGAGATTTTTTTTTCTCTTTCAAGGGCAGATTAAAATTTTTTTGTTGAAGATATTCAATTTAATGAAGATGAATTTTTGTAGATGGAGCTATTTTATTTTGGAAAATGAAAGGTTTTGAAAAGAGGAAAATAAAAGTTTGCTTTGAAGATGAAAGGACATTTTTGTATTTCTTATAAATATTGTTTTTGTAGATGCACTGGGTGTGAGTGATGTTGTACAGATCAACATGCAGAAATGAAGACATTTTCTACAAGATCCTTTTGAAAAGAAAACATAGATTTATCATATATTGTTATGTGTATCAATATGAAAAATTGAAGACAATTTGTATGATACAGAATGAACCGAATCAAGAAAGAAGACAATATGCAATTGAATATGTAGAGATAATCTAAATCAGGTGAATGAATTGATTGAGCATCAAATGTAGGATTAAAGACATACACATGGAGAAACTACACATGAAGTTTGTATTATGCAGAGATGGGATATTGAATTGAATGGAAACAAAGTAACCCTCTGAATTCTTGGTTTTAGTTTGATTATGCATTAGGGGTTGGTGCTCCTTAAAGTTGGTGCTTCTAAATGAATTAGGGGTTGGTGCTCCTTGAAGTTGGTGCTTCTAAATATTGTAATCAGTGAGATTTTTCATAAAGCCAATGAGGCAGTTTTGGAGTGGTTTTTCTACCCCTGGAGGGTTTTCCACTCATGCAAATTTGTGTTATGTTGCATAATGTTTTCATCTATATGTGTGTATGTTAATACTTTGCTCATGAGGTTTTGTTCTCTTTCTTCATTCTCAGTTATGTACATATGTTTATCAATGATATATTTCTCCTTGTGTTTTGAAAGTTAAAGTTTGCAAAAAGATTTGAAAATTCACACAACACTGATTCACCCCCCCTCTCAGTGTTGTCCTTGACTCCTACATAACAGCCCTTATTGTAATCTTTCTAGATTTAGGGTTGAGGCAGTGAGCTTGCTAGACCTAGCTATACTTCATGGTAGTGAGCCAGTATGTTATGGGCCCGTGGAGTGACCAAGCCTGAATATCATTTTTCAAAGATTGCAATATATTTTGAGAGCTAATCCTCTCCATGGTTTTTCCCCACCTTGGGGTTTTCCACATAAAAATCTGGTGTCTCTTGTG
The DNA here is from genome assembly GCA_027924645.1 of Cunninghamia lanceolata. Taxonomy (NCBI): domain Eukaryota; kingdom Viridiplantae; phylum Streptophyta; class Pinopsida; order Cupressales; family Cupressaceae; genus Cunninghamia; species Cunninghamia lanceolata. The sequence goes on along the minus strand of BSBN01000303.1, from coordinate 7,175,997 downwards.
TTTAATGTTGTATCTATGTTTAAGCATCTGATTTCATGCATTCTCTGTTTAATTATAATAAGTGTGGATAAGTGGTTAATGTTTAAGTGAAGAAGTGTTTGAGTTTTTGAGTCAACTGATTCACCCCCCCTCTTAGTTGTCCAATGCATTTCAACATTATAGTTATATTCTACTTTGCAAAAAAGAAGCATCTAATGGGGACAATAGTCCTTGACTGAGGAAGATGGTGTTGAGCGCAGCTGGGTGTTGCAAGCTAGGGCATGCTTGTTTGTGGCCCTAGCCGTGTCTCTCCTCTATGGATTTTCTTGCGTAGGGGGGTCGTTTGGTGGGGGATTTAATTGCTGCTGGGGTGGGTCAAGGTTTGTAGCTTTTGTGGGGATAATTTGGGGGTTGTGGCTATTGTTCGGGGTTCAGGGGTGCTAGGCTCAGTGGGTTTGGTGCTGAAGTATTGTTGCAAAGGTTTTTCTTCTCGTTGATTTTTGTTCTCTGGTTCTATGGGATAGCTTTTGTGATCTCCTCTTTTTCGCTAGGGTTTGGCTTTTGTTGTCTTTGGGCCATGGGGTATGCTATAGGTCCAATCGATGGATCTAATGTTTCCTTATGGGAGGCTCTCAATAGAGAAGATCCCTCTTCATCAAATTTTGTTCAGGGTTTGAATAGGGAGTGCATAGCTCAGTTCAGAGATCCTCATGTTTCAAAAGTGAATGGATGCCTAGAGAGGAGCCAAGAAAGGTTGATCTTGGTGATCCAACTGAAATCTGTGGAGGAGGATGTGTCTTAACTAGCAAATCATCCCTTAATTGTAAGTTTATGGGGATCCATGTTTCTTTGTCCTTTATTGAATTTTGGGTAAGATGTACTTGGAACCATGAAGATGATATGGAGGTTATGCTGGTGGCAAATAACTAGTTTTTGGAGGTGTTTTCAAATTTGATAGTGTTACACATATGGTTCCTAAGGTTGTCATTGATGTCAACACTATCACAAGGTTGTCATTAATGTCAACACTATCATGGATGTGTGATGGTATTCATGGTTGGATGTCATGTTCCTTAAGAAGATATAGTTCATGGTTGGATGGCATGTCCTGTCTAACAGAGAATATATAGTTTATGGCTGGATGTCATGTTGAATATAATGTGGTTACTAAAGTTCATGGTTGGATGTCATACCTTGATCAGTGCAGAGTTGAGTATGAAGATGTGTTGCTGATGTTGGGAACATGTTACTAGTGTCCTGAAGCATATTGTATGTTCTCTCCTACTGCTCCTAAGAATGCATGTGTTGATACAAAGAAGGTTTGGCCTCAGGAAGTTGGTGACAGTTTCTGCTATAGGATGACTTCCTTTGAAGACTATCTGGGATATTGCTTCGCATTCCTCCACATTAGTAGTTATGGCTATATAGTTCTGGAACTGTGTTCAGGGTGCAATAAAGGTGATAATTCTAAAGTTTTAGATCATCTATCCTTCAGTTGTGAAAGTTATGCATGATAGAGTGTCAACATGTGTTCTAGCAGAGTAAGCGAGTGTTGAAGGCCTACTGGAATGCTCCGCATTCCTATGTGGTGTAGGGGCACCATGTCAGTTTTTGTAAATAAGCTCTAATGTCATGTTTTTGGGTGTTTAGAGTCTTACTTGGTGAAATAAAGTCATAATAGACCATTTGAAATGTAATTAGAGTCATTTGGGGACAATCTTGCTTATATTGTAAAATCTTGATAAAGTTGTCATGTTGGTGCAAAATTGCAAAAATGTAAAAAAAGTGGAAGACCAATGGTCAAGTAGTTAAAAAGTTAGTTGAAACAGTTGGTATTCAGTTATATATGTTTAAATATGCCTCACAAACTTTGAGGCAAGGGTGGGAATACGTTTGGAGATCAAATAATGCAAGAAAATTAAGTTTTTTTTTTAATTTTGACTTTTTTTGTTGTTCCTGAGGCTAGTACGACCCTGTATGGCATCATAATGATGTGAAATAAATTGGGTTTGATAGTGCTCTTATTATTCTTTCATTTGGAATTGGTTTCATCAATTTTTATCATGTTTTGAGAAAGTTATGGAATTTTTACTAAAAATTGCCTGCTAACCTAGGGTTTGTGGACTTGAATGGCAAAAACGTGATTTGAAGCACTTGCCACCATTGAAAAATTTTGAAACCTGGTGAAATGCAAGGATTTAGATGTTTCTAAATGTTTGTGGTGTTTGCAAGAGCAGGGATGAAGGTTTTGTGTAAATATGATGATGCCCTAGGCTGGAAAACCTTTGTTTTTGAGCAATTTTGATGCCTAGAGGTAGGGTTTTGTTGAAGTATTGTTAGGAGACCATTTTAGATGATGAGAAATGAATATGTAGACATAATTTGATGTGTTTAAGGTCTTAGAATGGGGTTTTATAGTGTGGGAATAAGATATCCATGTTTTGCTTTGCTAAACAAGCCTAATTAGGCCTTGTGAGAAGCGTAGTAGTAGATTTTAGAGGGTGTAGTTACAAAACAACCCTATCCCCTTTTTGGATATGTTAAAGAAGAACATAAAGGGTATTTGTAATGATGATTTGTTTGTGGGTTTGTAGTTTCTTTTGAAAGTTATGGTCAAATTTCACTGTTTGATGGGCTACAAGCCAGATTGAAGGAATTGTGAGAAAACACCAAGTTAGGGGTTTCTAAGTGGGAAGATTATTTTTGGCTGATTGAATTGTGATTGTTTTGAAGATCTCCACCCTGTTGTACATCAATTGGTATGAGAGCTAGAAGACTCTGGGAAAAGGAAAGTTGTGTGTTTGTGTGTGTTGTCTTTTTGTAGGTTGAAGAGAGAACCTGGATGCCAAGAGACTAGGTAGTGAAGAAAAGAGGAAACCTCGGTGAGGTGTCACAAAGATAAGGAGAAGCAAGGTGAAAGATAATTTCTTGAATAAAGAAAAGAATGGATGTGTTGAGGAGATACTTGCAGGCTAAGGGTTCAGAAAAGAAGAAACAAGAAAGGAAAAAAGAGGAAAAAGAAAAGGCAAAACAAATGGAAATTGACCAAGAGATAAAATAGCTGAGGTAGGCTATGGAACAATTGAAAGAGATGAGAGAAAGGATGGAAGAGAGATGGATGGTTGAGTTATAGCAATTAGCAAACCAAGAGTCAAGTTGGCATCTACCAATCAAGAAGAAGATCTCATGGCCTATTCAAAAGATTATTCAGAGAAGAAGACAAGTGGAAGCATTAAAACTAGATGTGAAGACAATAGAATCTTTGTTGATAAACGAAGATGATGAACAAATCAAGAAAAATAAAGTGATGATGGTAGAAGAAGAAGAACACATGGAGGTTGCAGCCATTTCAAAATTTGAAGGCACTAAGACAATAGTGAAAAATTAGATTTTGGAGGGAAATAATGTTGAGGATAAGGCCAAGGATGAATTGATCCTTGAGATTCAAGATTGGCTTAGAAGGTATGTTGAAATGATGTTTTCTTCAATGTTTTCAAAGGAGGATAGTAGTCATTCAATTTTTTTCATATCAGAGGTTGATAAACTTGAGCAAGCAGTATACATAGGGGTAGAATATTAGATGGGAAAGGTGAAAACCAACAGTGAAGAGATCATAGTTACATTGCAAAGGAAAAGGAATACACAATTTTCTTGTTGTGATTGTAGTCTTAAGGAAGGGTAAACCTAGATTCAAAATGAAGAAGAATATTGATGCAGGTTCAATGATGTTTTCAAGTGAGAAAGTAGCCAAGGATCATCCATCAAACAAATCTCTACAGTTGGAGCAAAACTTGGATGCCAAAACATTCAAAGGGGCAAGAGATAGTGCATGTTTTCAGTACATAGTTCATTGGAAGGGTACACCAGATGAAGACAACATTTGGAGATCAAAGAAATGATGTCATCAAGCATAATTTTGGTTGCAGTATAGTCCTCAAGGGACTTGAGTTCTTTTTCAGTCTGGGTGTATGGTGCAGGGGCACCATGTCATTTTTTGTAAATAAGGTCTAATGTCATGTTTTTGGGTGTTTAGAGTCTTACTTGGTGAAATAAGGTCATAATGGACCATTTGAAATGTAATTAGAGTCATTTGGGGACAATCTTGCTTATATTGTAAAATCTTGATAAAGTTGTCATGTTGGTGCAAAATTGTAAAAATGCAAAAAAAAGTGGAAGACCAACGATCAAGTAGTTAAAAAGTCAATTGGAAAAGTTGGTATTCAGTTAGATATGTTTAAATATGCCTCAAAAACTTTGAGGCAAGGGTGGGAATACGTTTGGAGATCAAATAATGCAAGAAAACTCAATTTTTTCTGAATTTTAACTATTTTTCACTGTTCCTGAGGCTAGTACGGCCCTATACGGCCTGATAATGATGTGAAATCAATTGGGTTTGATAGTTCTCTAATCTTTCTTTCATTTTGCATTGGTTTCATCAATTTTTATCACGTTTTGAGAAAGTTATGGAATTTTTACTAAAAACTACTTGTTAACCTAGGGTTTGTGGACTTGAATGGCAAAAACATGATTTGAAGCACTTGCCACCGTTGAAAAATTCTGAAACCTGGTGAAATGCAAGGATTTAGATGGTTCTAAATGTTTGTGGTGTTTCTAGGAGTAGGGATGAAGGTTTGTGTAAATATGATGATGCCCTAGGCTGGAAAACCTTTGTTTTTGAGCAATTTTGATACCTAGAGGTAGGGTTTTGTTGAAGTATTGTTAGGAGACCATTTTAGATGATGAGAAATAAATACGAAGACCTAATTTGATGTGATTAAGGTCTTAGAATGGGGTTTTGCAGTGTGGTAATAAGATATCCATGTTTTGCTTTGCTAAACAAGCCTAATTAGTCCTTGTGAGAAGCGTAGAAGCAGATTTTAGAGGGTGTAGTTACAAAACAACCCTATCCCCTTTTTGGATATGTTAAAGAAGAACATAAAGGGTATTTTTAATGATGATTTGTTTGTGGGTTTGCAATTTATTTTGAAAGTTATGGCCAAATTTCACTGTTTGATGGGCTACAGGCAAGATTGAAGGAATTGTGAGAAAACACCAAGTTAGGGGTTTCTAAGTGGGAAGATTGTTTTTGGATGATTGAATTGTGATTGTTTTGAAGATCTCCACCCTACTCTACATCACTATGGATGTGAATGTTTTCATTTTTAGTTTTGTGGACATGCTTATGGATGTGAATTACATGCTCTCTTGTAGTTTCAAGCTTCTTGGTGATCCGCAAGCTCAGTTTCTCAATGACAGTATGTTGTAGTGTGTTATGAATGACTTGTTGTTCTCAAGGTTCATGGTTGAAGATGTGCGACACAAAACCTTTGATGTGTAAAGGCAAAGGAGTGTTTGGAGATGTTGTATGAGTCCTGTAGACTCATCTAGAAAAGTTTTGAATGAAGATTATTTTTGTTTCCAGTACCGCACAAGGTTTTCAAGTTGTTGTGGCCATTATGCTTCAAGTTTAATATATCTTTTCTTAAGGTTGTCCTATTTTCAAATGATTAGAGTGTCTAGATGTAATTCCTTGATGTTTGATGTTGTGAAGGATGTTTTGGACCTAGTTAAGCAAGTGTTGATGTCTGTAAGGCATGGGTCTTCTACTGGTGTAGCATGTAGTCTTGTTTAGGACTTGTTCTCTACACGTTTCATGTTATGTGTTGTCTAGCTGAATTGTAAATGTATTTTTCATATTGTCTTTGGCCGACAAGAAATGTAATCAATGTAATATCATGTATAAATTTTAAATCAAATTGAGTTAGGTGAGGTGTGATTGCAAAGTAATTGATAAGGTTCGTAATCAAGATAAGGAACAGAATAAATGCATTATGATGTGTAACTAAAGAAGAAAGAACTTAGAAGTTGTAGATGTTGTCCTAATTCATCTTGAAGACATGTCTATGATAGTGATCAAGTATAGAGTGTTCCTAACCGATTTGATCATCAGAAGGAAGTGTGAAGAGGCAGAATTGCAATCATCAAAGGTGTGAGTTTCAATGTCAATTTTTAGATAGTAGAAGGAATGTCATACTGTAATCTTTTGTAAGTTTGTTCTCAATTCAGGGAGTAGTTGCTTCCTTGGGAGTGACCCTAAAACAATGTTTGCAGGGAGTTGTAGCTTCCTTGGGAGTGACCCTAAAGCAAAGTTTTTCAGGGAGTAGTAGCTTCCTTGGGTTGTAACCCTAAAACAAAGTTGTTATTTTGAGCTTCATATATTGTGAGTTAATCCTCATCGTGGTTTTTCCCTTCTTGGGTTTTCCACGTACATCTGGTGTTATGTGTTGATGTGCATTATGTTAATCTTTCGTGTTTATGTTGATGCTGTAATGCTTAAGTTTTAATCTTCTTCAGAGAAGTTAAAATTTGATTAGATACTAATTCACCCTCCTCCCTCTCAATATCCTGGTGTGTTCAATAGACATATTGTACTAAGGCCTTTGAGGGGAGCCCATACTTTTATAATTAGGTTGTACTTTTTATTAAGCCTTGGCATATCAGCTTTAATCCAACTAAGGAGGTTCCTTCCAGGATCCTTGTATGTGTGCATCTTCCTAGTTACCACTTGAATTCTGGATGAATGATATTCTACATATGGTTGCATTGCTTCTATGAAAATCGGTAGGCCCTTCACAATAGATGCTGGATAAAAAGGTAATTTCCTTTTCTTGCATTTGTGTTGAGATAGATTTAAACAATCCTTTGCTAGACTCTTTATGTAAATTTGGTTAGGATTGTCTTCATGGACTCAACAATTGGATTATGAGGCTCTCTTGTTTCATTGCTGGGTCTATGGGTAAATGCATGGAAATGGTATAAAAAAAGTGGCCACATCAAAAATTTGGAAAAACGCGCTCATGTTTGTTGATAACTGAGAGGGGGGGGGTGAATCAGTTATCCTAATTATTTCCCTTATTGAACTTTCCTTTTAATTGATGTAGCATAAAATCAAACACAAAAACATTAACCATGAAATAAGAAACACATGACACAGTATTTTTGACGTGGAAACCCTGTTAAGGGAGAAAACCACGGGGTGATTAACCCAAGAATTATTCTCTGTTAGAAGAATAGGAAATTACAAAAATGGCACTTGCCAATTAGGGCTCACTGCCTGAGCACACTGCTCACAAGAGGCCCACTGCCTACAAGAAGACACACTGTCTACAAAGTGATGAGAATCACAGTCTTGAACTGATTGGAAGCATCTGCATATGCTGGAGTTCAGTTCCGGTTAGGCTCAGTACACTGATCTGCTGCACTTCATCTTTCCTCTGTTCTTTATTCTGCTATCTTTCACATACCGGATCCTTTTTGCTATCTCTGCTCTTTCTCTGGACTTATTCGCATTTATCTCCACACTGACACACATTTCACAACTAAATCCATCCTCTATATATATCCGCACAAGTAATTTCATCACCTTTCTAGTCGGCATCCGGAACAGTCTAGTTTCTTACAAACTCTCATTCTGTCGGCTGAATCCTTCCTCACCAAGCAATGCGGATCAAGCATATACTTGTAGATATCATTAATCATGTCGGCCAAACATGATTCATGCCTTCACAACCTCTGTCATCAACAGTAACCCATCCGGAAAGCAGTCTGATACTCTGCCAGTCAGTTCTTCCTCTGTTTTCACTGTCTCTCAGGAATCCGGTACTCAACCATTCATATCTTTTTCCTTGTCCATCACCGGAGGCTAAATCCTTGGAATATACCACTCAAGGTAGTCCTCTTGACTTCCCCAAATCCGCACTGCACCAAGACACTTCCTCTGAGAGGTCCGGACCAATCTGTCGGACCTTGCCACATGCTCTGTTCTTCTTCACCGGATCACAACATTCTTTATTCTGACTTCCGGTAGAGACATATCATGTCTTGCGGATATGTGGGATGACCTTTGTTGCCATCAATGACAACAACCATGAATCCATATAGTGTCTCTTGCCAACAATCTCCCCCTTTGGCATTGATGGCAACACTTAGTGAAAAATGACTAAGTGTTTTCACTATGCTCCCCCTTTGCTGATGCTCTGTCTTTATATACAATTTCCGGAACTCCCCCTTAGTTGGATCCCTCATTTTTCACTGCTCCTCACTCCCCCTTTGACATCAATGGCAAAGGGTAGGGTCCGCATATCAAAATTTTCAAAAATTTCTTATACTTAGCCGCATATTTACATACTCACATATATTGAAGAATGTCTGCAAAGGATGTCTGTAATTGAATCATTTCGGTAGCCCAACTTTGCTTCATTCTGTCCAAAATTGAAATGTGACCACTTAACAAAAATGCAAACGCTTCTGCCCGCTTGAGATCTGTCGGATCTTTTGTTTGGGCGGTGGTCCTAGCATCACTGATGGCCTCATGCATGGTTTCCAACTTAGGGATTATAATCCTTCTAAGTTCTCCCATCCGGTTGGTGATGTTCTTCCTTTCCTTCTCAAGATTCTTTATTTCGTTCAAGACTGCAATAGTCTGACATTCTTGATTTATTATAGAGGAAGAGAGAGGATCAAAACTTTGAGATAAGCTTTGTAGCTTATCCTGTTCCTCTTTTATTTTCTTGTCAAATGCTGTTGTTGCCTTTGACCAGGATATACAAAATTTATAGATATCACCGCCATCCTTAAGAGCATTCTCTAAGCTCCTTATTCCAATGCTTACAATCTTCCTATCCTTAGAGATTAATTCTAATATTTCTGAAAATCTCTTATCCAAAAATTCCTTCCGGACCTTTTCTTCAGCTGATTTTTCTAAAGAATCAAAATGTGTATCAACACTGCTGACTAAGGTTTTTAGATTACCGGAAGTGGAGGCTGTCGGATCTATCTGGATTGATGGCATGATCTTTACAAGTATTCCGGAAGCAGCTTCTATCAACTCACAGTCTTCCATATGAGACTTCAGGAGCTTTTCATTTGCCTTGGCATTTGCAAATGAAGCTATCTTCATTGTTTGTACCGGAGAGAGAGAGTCAAAATCAAATGGACCTTTGAGAAGCTCCGGTTCATCAATCTCTAGAGTTTCTTTACTCAAAAATTGTTGAACAGTTTGTGCAGTGTCTCTTGCCGGAGACAGATGTTTCTTTTCTTCTGCAGTCTTAGAACTGTCAACCTCTTTGTCTTTCACCACTGCTTCCTTCTCCTGTAGTTGCTCTTCTTCTTTGGATCCGGAGACTGTAGGGGAAACCGGAGGAGAGATGCTAACTTGTTCATGGGCCACTTCTTCTTGAGCAGAGGGTCCCAAGTCCTCACTTGTCTGTTCAGGGCTCACTTCTTCCGGAACAGAAGATTCCAAATCAGCAGCTGTTTCTGCACCTAAGTCCTTTACAACAGGAAGATTGAACCTTTTGAAGGCCTTCCGGAGGATCTCTTCTGTTTCTTGGGCCACTTTGTCAGTCTCACCAAGCATGAGTTGATTCATCCTGGCTTTGCTTCTGAACTCATCTTTACAGTCCTTGAAGATAATGTTCATTGTCTTGGGATCAATTTGAGGATATAGCTGAATAGCTATCTGCTCCCGGATCTCAAGATCTTTAGCATGAGCATTATTCTTTCTTACTTCCATTTCCTTTTCTAGGCTTTTAGGAATAAGAGATATTATTTCAATGAAAGCCTTATTATATATGTTAAGATATTTCACTGTGGCCTCCTGCAGAGTCTTTTGGTCGGCCTCACTGAAGTCATCATATGATTCAGTCATTGGTTGAAGGTTTCCATCTACCATGACCGACTTGATTATGCTCTCTAGTGACAGAGTGGGCTTTTCAACAGTTACCTCTACCATTTCCTCCTTGTCTTGGCCTGTGGAGGGCTTACCGGATCCTTTCTTTTTCTGTTTCTTTACTTCTCTTACTCCTTCATCTGATTCTGTTTCCTCTTCATCCTTTTGGCTTCCATAAGCCCTTGTGGCTTTTGCCTTTGATCTCTTACCGGATGCCTGGACTTCCGGTTTTGAACTTTTGGTTGAGGGAGGTGCAGATCTCTTTGTTGATCTGGTCCGGGTGGGAGCTCCAACCGGAGCACTTTCTTTGCTTTTCTCTTCTTCCTCGGCCTTCCTCCTCTTTTCCCGGCTGGCATCAAGTGCCTCCTTTGAGATACCTAGGCCTTGAGCAATGTGCTCTACTTCTTTTCTTACCTTTTTAATCTCAGGTTCCCTGAGTTCTACATGTATTTTTACACTCAGCTCCTCAAAGGTTCCAAACCTTTCTGCCTTAGGATCTTTGGGCTGACTTAGCATGTGTTGAACATGTAGCTCCACTATCTGTTCATCAACTTCATACCCCATGGGCATGATCCAGACAGTCCTTGGCTCCACTGCCTCCATTAGGCACTGATCAGTGTCAACCATAAAGCACACTGAGTCCTTGTATTTCTCAATGAGAGACTGAGGAATTCTCTCTCTTGCTTGCATCATGCTCTGAAAGTTTTTGAAGTATCCCCATAGAGCTGAATTTCTCGCTTTTGCATCCCCAAGTCCATGCAAGTAGTCTCTTATCTGGACTGCAACAGGTTTGTCATTCTGCCATACCCATCCACTTGTTCCGGGTAGCTCATTCATGAAATAGAAGAATAGACATACAATAAGAGTACCATATTTAAAGGAATTCTTCTTATCCTTCTTGATTTTCTGTATGTTTTCCATTAATTGGCTTAGTAGTAGTTCGCAGAGATCATATTCTGCATTCTTTCTTAACATTTCATAAGCAGTGTATATTGCAGTTCTGGATACAGAATTCTCCCTGCTGGAGTGGTAGATCTTGTATCCTATTATCATTGATGCATATTTGATATCCGGATCGGAGATGTCTTCAATGGTCATTGCCCTTTTGTCAAATTTTGATCCGGTGGCCTCAGTTACAATGTTGTTCTTGACAGATTTAAGGATAGGTACTCCTCCGGAGGAGTATAGGCCAGTTACTGCTCTAATTGCCTCTTTTGTGATCTTGCAGGGTCTATCTAGCCATAGAAAGTTGTCATGCATCCTGCTCAGTACATACCGGACCCATTCATCCTCTTCAAAATAGGGGAAATGAATAAATTGCTCAAATTGTTTCTTCTGAATATCCTTATACTCTGGTTTAAGCTCAAAAGCATTGTCAATCAGCTGCTTGTGATAGAGGTCTCTTAATTTGAATTCCCCAAATTCCTCAATGTTTGCATGTATGTAAACCCTAATGTCTTCGGTGTGTAAAACTCCGTGAGGAACACTAGAGAAGGCTCCTAGTGGGTCTACCTCCAATGATTTGTAGGGATGTTTCTTGAATGAGGGGCGAGGTCTATCAGAGATCTTAACTATGTTTGGAGTAGCCATTCTTCAAGGATTTGCAGTGAGGTAATGAAAAACGGAGAATACCTTATGCGCCTTCGGTTTGCACGGAGTGGTTGGATTGATTTCTTTATCCAATAGCTTTGGCAGGAGATCCTTGGTGTGCTTGAGGAACCTTGTTGCAGAGCTCCACTTTTCGCTTCTTCTCGAGTGCAGAATGAGCGAATGACCTTTGAGAAATCCCTTAAATTGCTCCGCGAACCCTAATACCTGTCTGCAATAAATGCTTCACCTACATCATTCCGGTTTGCTTTGTCTGAATAGCTTGGAGTATCCCGGATTAGTCCTGATCTGTGGATATCATCCGGATCTTTCAATCATGAATAAATCGAGGTAGCATATTACAAGATCATCTCAAACACTCTGTCCAATCCGCAAAACAAGATAGTGCATTTCCGGATCTTTCCGGATCTTTTTGTAATCCTTTATCATACCGGAGCATCTCCCTGAACAGGTCTTATTTGATCGATCATAGCTTCTTCATAACTCCATGCGGACCTCTGAAAACTTGACTGAAGTATCTCAAGACTCATATCTACAAACCCTTTGATCCGCATCTTGTGCCACATCCGGCACCACTTGTTTGGCTGGGGGAACAAGATTTTCTTTGAGTCTCCCCCTGAGCCTGAGCTTACTTTTTAATTTCCGGAAGAAATATCAGCACCAGAGTCTGGTGCGGATCCAACCTCTACATTCTCTGAACTTTTCTTTACCCAAATCTTGCTCATCTGATTCCTAACCTCATCCGCATTCATCTTTTGTTTACCCTTGTCTTGATTCTGATTATACACCGGACCTCTCTTGTCCTGATTCTTGTTTCTGCAGACTTTAGCATTATGACCGGACCTATTGCAGATTTGGCAAATAACATTCCTTTGCATATTTGACTGATATCCTCTTGATCTGCATTGATTAGCCCTATGACCTATTCTATTGCATGTGAAGCATCTACCTTTGAATGATTTGTTTACTTGCATAATTCTACATTCATGGGATTTGTGTCCATACCTTTTGCAGTTGAAGCACTGTCCGGAGAAGGATGAATTATTCTGATTCATTCTCATTCTACACTGATTAGCTTTGTGACCAAAGTGGTTGCAGCTGTGGCAGTATCCATTGAAGGATGGATATCTTTGAGCATTTGGCTGTCTTACCGGAGGTCTTCTAGGCCTGCTCCTTGGATTTTCTGATCCAAGATTCTTCTGACCGGATCCGGAGCTTTCTCCTTTCTCATATCCCAAGCCATACTTGTCATCTGTCCTCTTTTGACTTCCAAGAAGAACTTCAAGTTGAGCAGAACTTATCTTGAATTTCTCTTTATATTCATTTGCTGTTTGAAGGTCTCTTTTGAGAGAGGTAATTTGATCCTCAAGTTTTCCTTCATTATCTTTGGCATCTTCAAGATCAGATTCAAGATGTCTGATAATCCTGTCCATCTGGTGGCATTCTTCTGATTTTTCTTTAAGAGATTGTCTTAGATTGTCTTCAGCCTTTCTTTTTTCTTCAATCTCTTGAGTAAACTTTATAGTTCCTGATTCCATTTCATGTCTTAACATAATGACTTCTTTTGATAACTTTTCACTTAACTTGGTTTGCTCAGTCAATTCTTCATTTGTATTGCTTTCTTCACTTTGTCTTGCCAACTGTTGAAGCAGCTCCCTTCTCTTTTTCATAGAGAGACTTAATTTGTCTTTTAATTCTCTCATGAATTCATCAGCCTGTTTGAGTCTTTCCTTTAATTCACTGACTTCAGAATTTGACTGTTCAAGATCCTCAAGGGCAGTCTTGAGTTGCTCCCTTAAACCATATGCATCCATTTGAAATCCCAGATCTTCCTCAAGCTGTTAGGCTCTATTAGGAGGAACTTGGCTCTGATACCAATTGTTGATAACTGAGAGGGGGGGGTGAATCAGTTATCCTAATTATTTCCCTTATTGAACTTTCCTTTTAATTGATGTAGCATAAAATCAAACACAAAAACATTAACCATGAAATAAGAAACACATGACACAGTATTTTTGACGTGGAAACCCTGTTAAGGGAGAAAACCACGGGGTGATTAACCCAAGAATTATTCTCTGTTAGAAGAATAGGAAATTACAAAAATGGCACTTGCCAATTAGGGCTCACTGCCCGAGCACACTGCTCACAAGAGGCCCACTGCCTACAAGAAGACACACTGTCTACAAAGTGATGAGAATCACAGTCTTGAACTGATTGGAAGCATCTGCATATGCTGGAGTTCAGTTCCGGTTAGGCTCAGTACACTGATCTGCTGCACTTCATCTTTCCTCTGTTCTTTATTCTGCTATCTTTCACATACCGGATCCTTTTTGCTATCTCTGCTCTTTCTCTGGACTTATTCGCATTTATCTCCACACTGACACACATTTCACAACTAAATCCATCCTCTATATATATCCGCACAAGTAATTTCATCACCTTTCTAGTCGGCATCCGGAACAGTCTAGTTTCTTACAAACTCTCATTCTGTCGGCTGAATCCTTCCTCACCAAGCAATGCGGATCAAGCATATACTTGTAGATATCATTAATCATGTCGGCCAAACATGATTCATGCCTTCACAACCTCTGTCATCAACAGTAACCCATCCGGAAAGCAGTCTGATACTCTGCCAGTCAGTTCTTCCTCTGTTTTCACTGTCTCTCAGGAATCCGGTACTCAACCATTCATATCTTTTTCCTTGTCCATCACCGGAGGCTAAATCCTTGGAATATACCACTCAAGGTAGTCCTCTTGACTTCCCCAAATCCGCACTGCACCAAGACACTTCCTCTGAGAGGTCCGGACCAATCTGTCGGACCTTGCCACATGCTCTGTTCTTCTTCACCGGATCACAACATTCTTTATTCTGACTTCCGGTAGAGACATATCATGTCTTGCGGATATGTGGGATGACCTTTGTTGCCATCAATGACAACAACCATGAATCCATATAGTGTCTCTTGCCAACAATGTTATGTTTAAATGTGCTCATGTTCCACATAATGCGATCACATTTTGGCTTGGTGAATACCAAGCCAAAACACGATCATGTTTTAGGAAACTCAAAACACGATCGTTTTGGGCAACACAAAATGCGCTCGCATTTTGGGAACACAAAATGCGCTCACATTTTGTTTTTTTTGAAATTTTTATCCCGCCTTTTTAGGCTTGGGATTGTCTTAGGCAACCAAGCCTAAGGATTTCATCTCTATGATACCTCATAGAGACATGTTTTTCATTGTCAATGACATTTTTGAACTTCAATGTCATTAGATTTATTCATTTGATAACGAAATTTGATGAAACTACCACCAAAATGATGAGCTAGTTCTTAGCTTTCCAACCGTATAATTTTATTTTTATTTTTGAATAAGTTAAGATATTTATTTTTATTTTCTTTAAATAGTGTCCTCTTATTCTTCAATCACCTATGTATTTATTTTTCTTTATAACTTTTGACCTGCTTATTAAAATTTAACAAAAAAAAATATAGGATTGTTCTATACTTCATTCTTTATACATTCAAAAAAATTACATTTTCAATTATTTTTGTGCAAGTTATGTGACACACATGCTCAGTGATGTAGTTTTCAAGATGCATCCACTTTGAAAAATCACAAAAAAAAATATTCAATAAAAAATTACAAAACAATACACAACTTTTAGTACTCACTCTTAACTATATTTCTGCCAACTGGTTTTTAAAAATACTAAATGCAACAAAAAACATAGGGGGGTACACACCAGACACTGTTATATTTTAATGAGAAAAATAGGAACACTTTTGTGTGTGTGCAACATTTCACCCTCTTAATCTTAACTATTTTATAAAACTTTAGTAGTTTAGAAACTAGATTCATAGTATTACAATTCTTGTTCTTTTCATTTCTTCAAAATTTGAGTGCATGCATCTCAAATTACTCATCCAAGTTCAGGTTTATCTGATTTTAGGAAAAACGTGGCCACTTTTGACCCCCATTTTTGTATCCCATTTCCATGCACTTACCCCTACCATGAGTATGGTAATTTGCAAAAGAAGTGTCCTAGAGTTAACCCTACAGGGTCTTAGGCTGATAAACGTCCTTGGCCTGCTTGTAAGATGGATAAGGGGAAAGCCCCAATTGTAGTAGAGGAAACTGATAAATAGGGTTTTACCCCAATTAAACCTTGTAATAAAGGAAGAGGATAGAAGAGGACTCTCAAGGATAGACAAGTTGATGGGTTATATAACTGATTAAATGCTTTAGATGCGAGTGACCAGTAGGGGATGATTCCAGAAGAGTTGCATGATGGGGTAGGCCCCATGGGGATGGATTAGCAAGGTTTAAGGGAGGGTGGCATTTGCGATAACAATCAGGTGGAGTTCGTAGGTCCTCAGATGGAAACAGATCAGGGTCTTGTGGTTTCTAGAAGTCTGGAGCCAGTTGGAGTAGTGGAGGTGGCAGTTAGTTCGATTTAGGCTACCCCTGGTCTTCCTTCTAAAAAGGAAGTTCAAATTCTTGGTGCTAGTAGTAGAGATCAACCATCCCTTAGGATTTTGCAAAAGACTCTCGAAAAGGGAACCCTGGAGAAGCTTACCAAGTTGGGGTGAAAGAAAGATCAGGTGAAAGTGAAGATGATAGGTGAGACTTTAGTGGAATCAGGGTTGGTTAAAACCATTGATTCCCATTTCTCTATTTCCCATAGATGATTATGCTTTCTTGGAATACGTGAGGGTTGAACAACATCCCTAGACAAAAGGTTGTTCGTGATTTGATTTAGGTTCATTCGCCTGACATGGTTTTCATTCAGGAGTTGAAGTTGTCACTTGAAGGCATGTCCAACATTGCTTCTAGATTATGGGTTAGAGGTCAGTGTTAGTGTATTGGGGCCTAGGGTAGTGCAAGTGGTGTTTCTTGCTTATGGGACTCACACAAGGTTTCTCCTATTTGGTGGCTCTCTAGTAGATCCTCTATTTCAATGGTTACGACTAGTTTTGAATCAGGAGAAGTTATTCTCTTCAAAAATGTGTATGCTCCAGCTGATGTTCTAGGAAAATATTCTCTTTGGTCTCATATTTGCTATGTTCATTCCTTAGACCCTTATTTTCCTTGGATTATGGCAGGAGATTTTAATGCTATTGTTAGTCTAGACGAGAAGAAGGGGGGTTGGACAGGTTAGAACCTTCATCTACATTTTTTAGAGATAATATTCTTCTGTTGAACCTAGTAGAAATAAATCCTTCCAATGGCTTGTTCACTTGGAGTAACAGAAGATGTGGAGAGAACTGTGTCTCTGAAAGGCTAGACAAGTTTTTGGTTTCTATCTTTTGGGTTGGCGGCAATTGGGTTACGAGTCCAGAGATCCTGGATTAGTGGGGATCCAACCATTGGCCTATTAAATTTTTGACCTCCTTGGTACTACTAAGAATCCTTCTTTTAAGTTTCAGCTTATGTGGCTTAGAGATCCTTCTTTGTAGGACTTTATGGTAGGTTGGTGGAGTAAAGGTAAGCTAGCTTATGGCACTATTATGTGTTCCTTTATTAAGAGGTTCCAGTATGTGAAGTTCTGGCTTAAGAAGTGGAACAGACAATATTTTGGTAACATCTTCTTGGCAAAGGCAACTGCCCAATCCCGTTTGGATATCATTACCTAACATATTAGAGACATTGGCCTCACTTTGGGGAATCTTAGGGATGAAATAGAAGCTATGAAGGACCTTGCAGAATGGGAACTGCATGAGGAAATTTTTTGGAAGCAAAAGTTGCGGATTGATTGGCTCCAGGAAGGCCATAGAAATACTTCTTTTTTCCATAACTCCATCAAAGATAGAAGAAACAGGAATTGGATTACTTCCTTGGTGTCCTCCCAAGGGATTCAGTTATCCTCTAGCCAAGAGATTTCATCATAGACTTCTCGGTTCTTCTCTTCTTTGTTTTCAGAGGATTCTCCCTTAGCAGCTGATGAGGAAAATATTGTTATGGATTGTATTCGTTCTTTGGTGTCTAATGAGATGAATGAGGCTATTTTCAGTCCCATCTCCCTAGTTGAATTGAAGAAGATTGTGTTTTAGATGAAGAGAGGGAAGGCCCCTGGGCCTAATGGTTTCTTGATAGAATTCTATTAGGAATTTTGGGAGATTATCAAATATGATCTTTTGGAGATCGTTAAGGAGTCACAAAGGAGAAAAAATATGTTGAAAGCCTTGAATGCTACATTCCTGGCTCTTATTCCTAAGATAGAAGGAGATAAATCAATGAATCTATTTAGGCCCATAGCTCTGTGTAATGTTGTTTATAAGATCATCATGAAGCTTATTCCTAAAAGGCTTAAACTGTGGCTCAATAGGTTGATTTTTGAGGAGCAGGATGTATTTGTTGCAGGTAGGCAAATTCTTGATGGTGTTGTTGTGGCGATTGAGGCTATTCACTCCATGGTATCTTCCAAGGAGAAAGTGATGTTCATTAAGCTAGATATGGCCAAAGCTTATGACTGCGTAAAATGGACTTTCCTCCATAAGGTTCTTTTGGCATTTGGATTTGGGATTGATTGGGTTGATTGGGTTATGAGCTATGCTACTTCAAATTCTTTCTTTGTTCTTATTAACAGTGAGCCTATAGAGTTGTGATGGCATAAGTTCACAAAACTCATGCACATGGTCTGCTTCTTTCTATGACTGCCTTAGCAATCACAGTGCACATACCCAATTACAGGAAACTCAATCAAAGAAATATGGAGAACAGTCAAATACAAAATAACTAGAACTAAACATGCAGACTACAATCAAACATTTTAGAAGTCCAAACAATGATAGGAGCTAAGATGCATTCTTTTAGATCAAATGTCAACATGGCTAGAAGTAGAGAAATACAAATTATAAGCAATATCTTAATCACTCAAGACAGAGGGTAAAACACAAATCCTCACTATTCTATTTCATCATCAAAACATTACAAAATCCATCAAATGGCCTATGTTAAATGGCCTTCTCAAAGGCACCAAACAAAACTCTTTACAAATAACTACTCATTAAGCCTCATGTCTCTTTGTCGATTTGTAATCTCCTCCATCCTTGTCGGCCTCATTTCTTCCTCATTCTGCTTACGACCTAACTATCTATGGCCTCACTTTTCCAATTTTATTGTAGCCTCTATCTCTATATTTTTGGCCATTCTATCCTCTATTCAACCTCTCTCCCTCTGCTTTCTTTGTTTCCTTGCTGCCATCTGGGGATTTCTTTTCCTCACCTTCGATCCTCTACTACAGTCGATCACAGATAGGATATCTTCCTATTTCACCGACCTTACGACTATTCCTCTTTCCCCTTCGGCCTTCTAACTGGCTCACAACCTTTTGGGTTTCTTTTCAACTCGGCCACCTCAAGATTGGCCTCGATTCTTAATGCTTCTCTATCTAGGGCCACTTCATTGGCCTTGACTGATCGGTTGTTCCCAATTGGTCTGCAACACAAATCGCCCATGGCCTTCTTACAGTCCTTGATTCTTGGCCTCCGGCCTTTACTCTATTTGCTTCCCTTGATCGGTTTGCTTGGCCTCTTCCCTCTCTAACCAACTTGCTCCTATAGAGAGGACATCTTTTAATACTATTCTTGGAGTTGTCACCTAGGACTGGGGGGATTTCTGTCAAATCTTTGTCATCTGTCATTGCCTGCTCATGGGGGTTACTCTGTTAAGTCTTTGCAGAAGCGTTACTTCTTCTAGTAGCCGTTCACTATCCCATGACCCCTCGATTCCACTAACTATTTTGCAATCCATATTTCGGCCTGTGACCTCTTGATTTTTTTGGATGACTGAGCAGTCATCAGTTATGAAGGATAACTGATGACAGTTACAATGTTTCTTAAAAATTAGATTCCTACCATTCGGGCAACAGGAGCATTGACTACAACATGGTGATAGGAGCTTACAAGAACAAAATACCAAAAACAAAGAGCCCCTACGAATTAACAAAGAAATGCAAGCAAAACCACAACAATAGAAACCAAAATTGATAGAGGCACGATGCCCCTGCATCAAGTTGTTTGGTGCTTCTAAGGGCCTTCAGCAAGGGGATCCTCTATCTGAGCCATATTTATTTTTCCTTTTTGTTGAAGGATTGGGCAGACTCATAAAATCTCATGTGGGCTAGGGCTTGATCCAAGGTTGGAGCTAGGGCAATAGCTTGCCTTCTCGCTCTCATTTATAATTTGTTGATGACACTGCTTTGATGGGTTTAGCTAGAGTCTATGAGGCAGTTAATTTAAGAAGGGTTTTGGATATTTATTTGGTAGCCTTGGGACAAAGGATTAATGAAGACAAGTCCTCCATCTTCTTCTTTAATACTCCTTGACTTATTTAGATCAAGATCGCAAGGATTCTCAGATTTCAAATTGGGACCCTTCCTCTTGTTTATCTTGGTATCCCCATCCATGTTGCTACCTTGTCCAAGGGATTTTGCTAGGATATTCTCAACAAGTTTCATAAGTGGGTTAGTAACTAGACTTGTAGATGGATTTCCTCTACTAGGAGAGTGACTTTATTGAAATATGTGATTCAAGCTCTCCCCATTTATAGGTGCTTTGTTTAGGGTGCTCCCTCAAGCTTCATTAACAAATTTGATGCTCTTTCCAGACACTTCTTATGGGCTAGTAATTTAGAGTCTTTGAAGTAGAGTTTGGTTAAGTCAGAATCCATTTATAGGCTGAAATAGGAGGAAGGTCTTGGACTTTGTCAGACAAGTCTTTTTGATTAAGCCTTAGCAACTAAGTTGTACTGGAGGTGGTACACTTGTTAGGATCGGGGTTAGGCTAAGATCCTTAATTATAAGTACTTGGGGGGAGTGAAAAGTGTTGATGTTCAAATGATTAGCCTCTCTGGTAATGGCTCCATGATTTGGGGCACTCTTAAAAGGGGCACCAATTTAATTAAGTAGGGGTTGTTTTAGATTTGTAATAGGGGATCTAAGTCTATGTTTTGGTATGATTCTTGGTATGGTTGCCCAACTATCTTGTTTGTATTTTCACACTTACAACCCTTGTGCAACTTCTTTCTTGGAGCGGGGTGGTGTCATGTTGAACATTTCAAATATGTTCATCTTTTGGGTCTAGTGGAGGTGTGCAGATGGAAAGATTCTTCTGAGTGGCCATTGGGGGGATTGTTGGAAGATCGGGAAGACTTAGCTAGGATTCTTGCCAATAGAGTTTGCAGTTCTCTAAGGGAGTGCGATACTCTGGCCTGGAGTCCTAATCTGAAAGGTGTGTATTCAGTTGCTTCAAGATATCAGGAGTTGGACAAACAAAAGTTTGGGGAGATTGATTTCCCTTGGTGGAAGTTTGTGTGGAATAAGTTTGCATGGCCTAAATGCAACTTTTTCCTTTGGTTGGTTTCTCATAATCGGTGCCTCACTTGGGACAACTTGTAGAAAAGGCCTTTTTAGGGTCACATTTGTTTCCTCTGTGATAGTAGTGAGGAGTGTGCTTCTCATTTATTCTTTCAGTGTTCCTTCACTAGAGAGATTTGGCATCTTTGGTGGGGAGCTTGGAAGCAGGCATGTGTCAATGCTTCTTCTCTGGTGGATTTTTGGAGAAGTTTGGGAAGACCCCTAGCTAAGGCCTCTTTTCTACAGGTTGCTTGGTATATTGGTCCCTCTTTCATCTTATGGCAGCTTTGGTTGGAAAGTAATCAGAGAAATTTTTAGGGGAGGAAGTTGGTGGTTCAGTAAATGTGGTAGAGGATTCTTAGTATGATGTAGGATTCCTTAGCAACTAAGTGTGATTTTTCTACTAAGTTGGATATTGGTGAGCTTGAGGTGGCTCAGAATTTGAGTTTAGTTGATAGCGGTTTACCCCTTTCCTTTTTAGGAAAAATGGTCAATCCGAGATTAATATTCAAAGAGAAGAGAGGTGGTCTCCCCACCTCTAGGTGTTTTTAAGATTAATACTAATGACTCTTCCCAAGGGAACCCCAGTCATGCTGGGATTGGGGGATTAGGGAGGGATAGCTCTAGTGTTGTCCTATTTTTCTACTCTATTTATAGGGGGCAATAGACGAATAATTTTATGAAAGCCCTAGCTATCCAATGTACTATGGAAAGAGGGTGTGCTCTTGGCTGGCAAAGGATTATCTTGATTCTGACTCCTAGATTGTGATTAACATGTTGAATGAGAAGAATGTGGACAACATGCATTAGAAGTTTGATTCAGTGGTTAGACAGATTCTCCACCTGAGTCATTCAATGGATTTTGTTTCTTTTGTCCATATCCCTAGGGAAAGGAACAAAGTGGCTGATTGCTTGGCAAAGTGGGCTTTGGAACAAATGGGGGAGTGGAATGTTAGTGATTGGGATCTTTTGTCCCAAGATTGTGTCCAAAATTTGGAAAGGTTGATCTCTGAGGATATTGTTGGTTAGTTGTGGTCCCTATTTGGGGCTTTGGTCTTTGGGGGCTTCCCCTAGTTCTGGTTAGGTTGGATTGTGGTTTTGTGGTTTTATTCTAGCCCACTATTGTTTCTCTGGGCTGGTACTTTCTTTGGATTGTATTAGTGGTTTCGTTATTAATAAATTTTTACCCCTCTTTTTTAAAAAAAAAGTCCTTGATCGAGGATAACACCATTTTAACATTTAATGAGGATGGTAGCTAAATACCATAAGTTAATTCTTTGAAACATTTGCACATAGATGGTAGGCATTGAATGAGGACAAGTTATAAGAGTTTATTTGTACATAAATGACAGGTAGATTTATAGACATGGCATAACAAATTAGACAAAATGCACATGCATGAGAATAAATATTACATAGGGAATAGTGAAGATAGAATAAAGAGAGATGAAATCAAGCATGACTGAAAAGGGGAAGAGGGTATACATGTGGGAGAAGTATTGGTTTTTATTTTGGGTCCATCCTTTCACTATAAGGAAAAAATAAAACTAAAACACGTTTAATTATTTCTAAACATTTTAAAATTGTGTTTACATTGATGTTAATTTTGTTCATGTCCTTGTAAGCATAATTGCTAAATACAAATATGTAAATTTAATATTGATTTAAATTGAATGATTTGTTGTATCTCCGCTTATATAAATGAAAGGGAGCTACCCCTTATGGTAGTACTTAACTATCAAAAAAAAAAAATTAAATGATTTGTTGTGTCTCTTTAGTCAAGATAGTTAAAATAATAAATACAGGAAATTAGAAAGCATTTTATGCTCTTTACATGTGTCATCTTAGGCAATGTCTGCTAAAATATGAGTGGGTGTAAAAATGATACATTCCCTTAGCTTAGCCACTTGTCTTAGCCTCTATAGATTTTGGTCCTTTGGGTGACAATTTCATTAGCATGGGGTGAAAGTTCAAATTTGTGTCACACTTTTATAAAAGAAACAACCAACACCGATCTAACTTTTTAACTTGAATCACTACAAAGTGGTGTATATGTTTTGAATTTTAAAATTAAATAAACTAATAAAATGTAGATTTTTTAGTGTATTTTATGTTTGTATTCTTTAAAAAAAAAAATTATAAATAGTTAAATGTAGTATTTTATAAAATTGACACTATAATTTAGTTGCTGATAAAATGCTAAAAAATAAGGTTGAATGGGATGTTGCACTTTATATAGTAAATTTCATTTATTTTCCTTCTATTTTTGTGTATTCATAACTCAAAACTTTAGTGCATGGATTATTTTTTCCCCCATTTTGATAATTATATATTTTTAAACAAGTCTTGGAAGTTGTGTGTAATGAAAACACAACTGTTTCAATGGGACATCAACTATTGTCTTAACTATTTATCCAAAATAGAAAAAAATTATCATCTCGGTCCATGGAATTTCTCCTCTAGTGCATCATATTTTTTTCAAAATTTTTTTGATAAACTTTACATTTTTCTTGAGAGGACAATCAACATCATATTTTAATGTTGAGGACCTACTTTTAGTAAAAATTTTAAAAAAATATAAACACTAATTGAAATGTAAAAACAATTATATTTTTACAAAGTAGACTTATAGATCTACAAAAGGGTATTTTAATATTCTTTTAAAATGATTATTTGCACAAGTAGGAGTTATTAGAACATCAAATTTTTCAAATAATTTTATTTTTTCTGTAAATTAGTCCCAAAGTGATGCTACATATATTTTTAGTAGATAGTTCTAGTTGGAAAAGTTCTTGACTAGATCTAATTTAGCTAGAATGAATCTAGATAGAGCATATGTTTCACCAAAATTGATTTTTAGTTGGATATATTTAAATTCATTTATGTTGATAAGTTGGCTGGAAGTGTGACACATCTTTGAACTTCTACTCCATGACCATATGTGGGAGATGTATTTATGAGATTAGACAAAAGTAATTTAAAGTGTGATATAAATCCCAAGTCCTCAACGTTATTTGCAATCAATCAAAATCTCTAAATTTTGGATATAAAATATATCATAGAAACAAACTTTGAATAATTTAACAAATTCATGAAATAATTTAATGGTGATGATAATGTAGCACTAGTTAAATCATTGAGCTTCAAAACAATATTGAAATTAGGATAACAATTTAATTTGGTGTGGTAAGATATCCTCAACCATTCAGGTTATCATGGTTTCAAAGAGGAGATATCTATTTTCTTTTAGAAAAGCAATATTATGAAATTTTATCATTTGCATTTTCAATTGTTATTAGAATTTTGATCATAGAATAGTCTATGTAACATATGGGCACAAGGACTTGTTGTCCACCCTAACATTTCTCCTATCTAACTCATATATGTGTTTTCTTATTTTTTCAACATACCTATGGTTTCTTTAAAAAAATGGTAATGGAAAAGTACTACTATTTTTCTTGATTCCTACTTAATAACATTTGGATTCTTGAGGAAAGTATTTCATTGTTGACAAAATATGTTATATTTAGGATACCTACATGCTAACAACATAAAGACCTAATATTGTATTTTTATGTCAATGCATCCATAATTAATGTTTTGACCAAAATGCAAGTCCTCTACTAATATTTAGATTTGGAATATGCTTAATAAACCTTTGAATAGTCAAAATTTGAAAGAGAATGATAGGTTCATAGATATATTCAAAGAGTACCTTTGAGAGTCTAACCTTCGCCAATGAATCCATTGTCTTTAATGATGGGAAAAAATTTCCATATTGGTTATAATGGTGATGGTGGATTATCT
Organism: Cunninghamia lanceolata; assembly: GCA_027924645.1. Lineage (NCBI taxonomy): Eukaryota > Viridiplantae > Streptophyta > Pinopsida > Cupressales > Cupressaceae > Cunninghamia > Cunninghamia lanceolata. The sequence continues at coordinate 7,151,513 of BSBN01000303.1, read as the reverse complement.
CATCCTTTATGAAGGATCTCATCTTAAATTGTATATTTCAATGATAGATAAAGTTGAGAAAGATGTTACACCCCATGTATTTCTATCCACTTACTATTTACCTAGATTGGTTAATTTGTTTGGAAAATGAGTGATTATAGATTTTTGCATCTATATATGTGTTTCTATCCATTTACTATAGATTGGATATTTTGTGAAAATTGAAGTAATTATGAATCTTTGCATCTATGTGTGTTATCTATCTTGAACGCAATATGATGAGAAAAAGAATAATGCAATGTCTTGTTTTAAATGTGATTATTGTTAATTAATGATGATATTTTGATTAGCTAACTACTGTGGCGATGATCTAAGTGGATGCAGGAACAGGTTGTTCCTCTAGAAAAGAGGGGAGGTATCACTTAGGAGAAGGACTTGGTCTGGTAAATGTAAAAGAAAAGCCTAAACTGAGCAGCACACACACACATCTTATTTTGACCTAGGTTGAGTCAAGTCAGTGTGGGTAATGGTAAGTGATTTGAGTTATGTATCTTGAGTCTTGATTGGTTGTTCGAACCTTCATGTTGTCAAGTGTTTGGTTGACTAGGCAAGTTTTTTGTTGGAGACTATAGTTCGTGCAAGTCCACGATACGATCTTACATATGAATTGATATGAGTATGAATATACGTAGGTAGATGTACCTACGTACACTCATGAGCGTATTATTCATAAATAAGGGGATATCATTTTGGACTATGCTAGAATTATCATCTCTTTTGTGTTCTTTGACGTTAAGTCTATGAAGATTTTTTGATATTAAATATATTTATGGTTATGAGTTATATTTGATTTTACGATATATATATATATATATATATATATATATATATATATATATATATATATATATATATATATATATAGTCTCTCTCTCTATATATATGTATATAATATAAATATTAATATCATTTTCTCTTAATAGAGAAAATACAATTTTATCATTTTGCAGAAATTGAATGTCATAAATATTGTTTTGTGGTGATTAAAAAGAATAGTAATATATAAAATTAGATTTAGTGGTGATTAAAAATAGCAATATATATAATATAGGTTAAAATTTTATATTATGACGGATAAATCCCATACTAATTAAGAGTGGTGGCCTTACATGGCACATGGCCCCCTTAAGCCATTAAGGCAACGCATAAAGTGCATAAAGCACGTGCTATGAGCGCATGTGGTAAGGCTGTTAGGAGGCCAAGGTAATAGGGGATTGTGCCCATAACTTTAAGCCTATGCAAACGCTTAGGATATGGACCGTTAGTGATTTCCCTTTACAGTTCATAAAAAACTTTTATTTTGGAAAGTTAGACTTGGTCTTGAGCTCGTGGGAAATGAAATCAATTGTAGATTTTTTTATTAAACATGTCATCATTCTTTCGACACTTTGGAGTTGGTTACAAATTAAAGGGAAATGTGGCAATTTTGTTTGCTTATTTGTTGCTAGACCACTCCTTAGTTTTTTGTATAAAAGGGGGTGCTCTCCCTCATTTTTACACGCACATTTTTCAAATCAAGAGCCTTCTCTTTTCGTTTTTGAGTTTTGCGTTAGTGTCGAGAGCTTGTCATATTGTTTTTGTGAGTTGTTTTATTTGGAGGAGTGATCTAGAGTGTTGGAAGGATTTAAGTAAAAGAGTCTTTGATTCATTTGGAGCTATATTCTCAGGCATGGGGTTTTTCTCCTTCTCTATGTTTTTCTTGTTTTCAAAACATTATGTGATCTATTGTTTTAAGTGATTGCAATGTTGAATTATCGATGTGAATGTCTTTTGATTAATAGTATATATATATATATATATAACAAATTTGTATTTTCTATGGTTGGGATTTTACCTAGATAGAATTGTGAATCAATCATTGATTGGTGTTTGTATAGGAAAATTGTATAAAGGGAAAGATAGTGAAAATAGGTTTCAAGTAGTACTACTTCGATAAATGTATCCTAGTAAAGCATGTAATAGGTTAACCTTGGGATATGTGATCCATAGAAGAGGTAGATAACCTAGTATAGAGATTGTTGTCTTTCCCAAATCGAGATAGAAGGGTGGGTGAATATGAGACGAAGTAAACTTTGGCCAAAATGGTGTAAATAGCCAACGTTTACATTGTCTAGTTTCACTATGTTCTAGGTTTGCATTACTAAGTAGGGATGTCATATTTTGATAGTTGTAGCCATAATATGATAGTACTAGTTAATGTAGGACACAACACCTGCTCAAATTAGGCTTAACTTTGAGGTTGCTATACCAATCCCTTAGTTGAAGGGTAGGACCATTTAATAGTTGGGTAACTATGTGGGGGACCGCAGTTAGTTCATGGTTGGAGGTAAATCACTTGAGTGATGCTTCCCCACATGCAGTTGGTGGCGGGGAGTATTGAAGACAGACTAGTATACAAGAATGTGTTTCTATTTTTCAATTAAGCTCTTGAAGCTTCTATGTAATTTATGAAAAGTTGTAAGAATTGATTATTCAATTCTTTTATTGAGAAAATGTAATTTGGTTATGTAGTAGAAATTTGAAATATGTTTCAAATGTGCATTATATCAAATGTTCGAAGGAAAAATTTTATTATTCCTATTATGAATTTATAATTTATTTACTTTCAAGTTAAAACCTAGTAAATCTTAGTTGGTAGAACAAGTGGCATGTTACACGTGGTATCAGAGCCAGGTTCAAGCTCTAGAACCTCTGTGCTCACTATGATTTCCTATCCAACATTATGAGTCTAATGTTTGGAATTCTTGTGTTAGGATGGTGCGTCTCAGGATGACTACAAGGAAATCAGTCATTAGGAACGAGCGCTACCTCACAGCCAAGAAAGAGAGGGAAGCCCTTGTTTGAACCATCGAAGGAACTAACGATGAAAATGATGTATGGCTAGGAGATGAGAAAACCCTAAGTCATGCACTTTCTTGGGTTAGCTAAGAGAGAAGAAGAATGCGAGATGATGCCAACTTTAACTGTCTATCATCGGTGTCTCAAACCAAGTCAACATCCTTACCACTTTCTAGGGATATGCCCTTAGAATATAGTGTGAGCCCCACTATGTTGTTTAGGGATCCACATATTCCTCCCTTGTCTGAGATAATTGTAATTTCTTCTAGTGATGAGTCGGAGGGATATGCACACCAAGATTATGTATCTGAAGTAAAATTAGAGGGATATACTCTACTCACCCCTGTAGATGGGAGTGAATTTGATGGATACTCTCCTTTGGACTATCTTAATAGTCATTCCATGTAAATTAAAGGATATTTAAATCCTTATCTCTACAAATAAAAGAAAGTTTTCTTATCAAAAGCTTGTGTTATATGTCTTTTGGCAAAGTGTTATGATTATAAATGTTCTTTTTAGAAAAATTAGATGACTTAAGAATGATAAGTAAACAATTAGAGAATTTGATTGTAATGGAACCTACAGGGTAAACTTTATAGGAAAGAATGGTTCAGACCAGAAGTAACCCTGGAGGGAGTGAAGAAGTAGGACAAGGGTCAGGGGACATGAACACAAAGTTGGATCGTATTCTTATAATGATGATAGAGACTAGGTAAAGAGTGGGGATCTTAGAGCAAAAAGAAAAGAATGAAGCAGGAAAAGAGTCCCTGATGGTGAGAAAGAGGGAGAAGATTCTCATGCTCACACTTGAGCAAGTGAACATGAAAATGAGGGATCACAATCCTTGTTGATTTAAGATAGACAACTAAGACGGGGGGGTGAATCAGTTATCCCAAAAACTTTCTTTTTTTTAAACACTTAATTCATTCTTGTAATTCAATAGCATAATAATAAATCAATCATGGAAGCACAATGCAATAATTCAAGAGCAGAAACATATTAACACATATGACACTGAGATTTTAATGTGGAAAACCCAGTTAAGGGAAAAACCATAGGGTGACTAACCCAAGATTGTATTCTCTGTTAAAAGAATAAGAAGAACAAAAATGACACATGCCAATTAGGGCTCACTGCCCGAGCACACTGCTCACAAGAGGCCCATTGCCTACAGGAAACACATTGTCTACAAAATAATAAATATTACATACTTAAACTGGAAATTAGCATCTTCACCATGCTTGAGTCAATTCCATTTAAGATCAACACTTCTTCTCTGCTTTTCACTCTTCTCCTCTCTACCACTTCCTCATCTCCAAGATCACACTTTGGAATGACTTTATAACTTCTTATTTATACAAGACATCGACTTTGGGATAATCATCATAGTTGGCAAAATACATACTTTATTTTATTACAGAGCAAATACACAAATACAACTTGACTTATTACAAAAGACTTCATGCAAATCACCACACTGTTAGCCACACATATCTGGAACTTCAATCTTCTTTGAGTAACACGTCATACTTTGCAGAACATCTCCAAGATCATCCGTAAGATGAGCAGAGCATCTGATCGGCCATGATTAGGAAGAACGTCATTTCCCGGAAGTAAATCTTCAAGTATGAGCTCAATCTTCAATGCAGACCACCAACATGAACTAGACACAATCTAGAGACCCCCACAAGCTTGTCTGAATCACCAGGAACATCCATACCACTTCTGCTTACTAAATTCATTCGCATCTTCATCCGGAACCTCAAGAACACATTTTGTCAACACTGTCATATTAGAATAAATGCTTGCGGACCTCTAGACCACTAACCAATTGAGTTGCCAATTCACATTAGATTCCTAAACATTCCACCAAATCCACATAACATGATATTGTATTTCTAGATCTTACCAGACCCATTTATGTTACTCTGTCACCTCTGCACATTTGCCAAAACTAGTTTTACTCATATGGCCATAACTTCTCCAAATCTTCATGCGAACCTCTCAAATCTTGACTAAATCATCTTTAGACACATATCTACGAACCATTTGAAGCACATTCTCTGATATTCATCTTAGCTGGGATCTTCTCTTCATAGAACTTCACTGTCTTCACTGTTTTTCTCTATTTCTGATAGGACTAATTTTATTAATATCCTCAACACACAACTCATCCAATCCTTGACATCAATGCAATAGGAGTATGTTGACATCAATGACAACACCAGTTTGGCCCATACTTGCAACAATCTCCCCCTTTGTCATTGATGACAACATATGATGTGAAAAACTATTTTAACCATCAAGACAAAAACTTCTCCTAACTGACTAACATAGCTCCCCCTATCAAAAACAATCATTCATATATCTTCTCTCTCTTTACTGCTCCCCCTTTGATCAACAACCACTTTTGTTTTTCACATGTTTTCTCTCCCCCTTTGACATCAATGGCAAAGGGCACATACTTGCATCAATCAGAATCATACAGACTGTTCCCCTTGAGTAGCAGCTTCCTATCATCAATCTGGATCACAAGATATGACTGTGAGATCCACTAGATTGATGCACATCAGTGCACCTTAGTTTAGAATCAGAGGGGTAATAACCCCTAACTTCTCCCTGAGATACTCAAAAGAGTCCTTAGGTAGAGGTTTAGAAAAGATGTCTACAATCTGATCTGTAGAGGGCACAAACTCCAATCTAACTTCATTCTTGTTCACCTGCTCTCTCAGAAAGTGAAACTTGATGGATATATGTTTTGTCTTTGAATGCAACACCAGATTTTTTGATAGATTTATTGCACTTGAGTTATCATAGAAGATTGTGACAGGTTCATCATACTCCACTCTTATGTCTCTTAGCATTTGCTTCATCCACAATACTTGAGTGCAACTACCTGCTGCTGCAATATATTCCTCTTCTGCAATGGATAGAGATATTGCCTCTTATTTCTTGCTCAACCAAGAAACCAATCTCTTCCCCAAGAAGAATTCACTACCACTGGTACTCTTCCGATCATCCACATCTCCTTCCCAATCCGCATCTATATATGCATGAAGAGAGAAATCATGATCCCTAGGATACCATAAACCATACTCAATTGTTCCCTTTAGATATCTGAGAATTCTCTTGATTTCCATGACATGAGATTCTCTAGGATCAACTTGAAATCTTGCAACAAGACCAATGACATTCATAATGTTAGGTCTAGTTTGAGTAATATACAGTATTCCTCCAATCATTGACCTGTACTTTTTCTGATCAGCTTTGGGAGATACATCATCTTTGCTTAGTTTACATCTAGTTGTCATCGGAGTATTCATTGGTTTTGAATCTTCCATTCCAAATTTCTTCAACAATTCTTTCACATATTTGGTCTGAGATATGAAGATTCCCTTCTTTGTTTGAGTGATTTGTAGACTTGAGAAGAAATTCATTTCCCCAAACATAGACATCTCGAATTCACTTTTCATTTGATTTGCAAAAGCCTTGCACATACTATCTCTTCCTCCAAAAATAATATCATCAACAAATATTTCAACAATCAAGATATTTTCATGATCAATCTTGAAGTACAAGTTACTGTCAGTAGTACCTTTGTTGAAACCAATCTTCAAAAGATTCTTATCCAGTCTTTCATACCAGGCTCTTGGGGCTTGTTTGAGTCCATACAGTGCTTTCTTCAACTTGAAGACCATATCACCATGATCAAACAATTGAAATCCATCCGATTACTCAATGTATACTTCTTCTTCCAAGTCACCATTCAGGAAGGCAGACTTGACATCCATCTGATATACTTTGAAGTCCTTGAAGGCAGCAAAAGCAAGAAATAGTCTAACTGCTTCTATTCTTGCCACTGGAGCAAAAGTTTCTTCAAAATCAACTCCTACTTGAGAATAACCCTTGCAGACCAATTTGGCTTTGTTTCTGACTACTTCACCATCTTCATTCAGTTTATTCTAGAAGACCCATTTGGTCCCAATCACATTTTTGTTTCTAGGTCTGGGAACAAGATCCCAAGTGTGATTTTTCTCAATTTGCATCAACTCTTTCTTCATTGCTTTAGTCCAACTTTCATCATTGCATGCTTCACTTACTATTTTTGGTTCAATCTTTGAAATCAGACAATACTTTTCTGAGTCTTAAGTAATCTTTCTTCTTGTTTGAACACCTTTACTTTTATCACCTATGATCTGGTCTTCAGAATGATTCAGTCTTACATTCTTGGGAGTTTTGTAAATTTCTTGCACTTCTATTTCTTGGATAGGTTCATTCAAAATTATCTCTTCTTCCTACATTTCTGGATTCTCTGGATCAGTCTGGATCTGAATTTCAGAAGGGGCTTGAACTTCTTGAACCAAAACCTCATTCTGATCATCTTCTTCATATTCATAAAACCTTGAGGGTTTTTCAATGCCTTCATCAACCTTCACATTTGTACTTTCTATAATCTTCCTCAATCTCTTGTTATAACACCGATATGCTTTGCTTTGAGTAGAATAACCTAAGAATATTCCTTCATCACTTCTAGCATCAAATTTTCCAAGGTCTTCATCTCTTTTAATGTAACATTTGCTACCAAAGACTCTGAAATACTTCACAGTAGGAGTGATGCCAAACCAGAGTTCATAAGGGGTCTTACCAGTATTGTTTATGATTTGTACCCTATTAAGAGTATAGACAGTGATGCTTACAACTTCTCTCCAGTACATCTGAGGAACATTTTCTTCCATCATCATGGTTCTAGATGCTTCCTAGATGGTCCAGTTCTTCCTTTCCACTACTCCATTCTATTGTGGAGTCCCTGAAGCAGATAACTATCTTTTTATCCCATGTTTCTCACAAAATTCTATGAACTCTCCGAATGTGAATTCTCCACCTTTGTCAGACCTAAGACATTTTATATTTAATCCAGTTTCATTCTCTACCATTGCCTTGAATATTTTGAATTTCTCAAGAGCCTCAGATTTCTCTTTTAGGAAAGTCACCCACATCATTTAGGAATGATCATCAATTAGTAACATGAAATATCTATCACCTTGCAAACTCCTGATTCTTGCTGGTCCACATAGATCAGTATGCACTAAGCCCAATGATCCAGTAGAAGATGGTTCCTTTCTTTTGAATGTGACTCTGCTCTACTTACCCAACTGACATTCTTTTTACAAACTGTTAGTAGATTTCACCAATCTTGGAAGATCTCTTACAGCTTGAGTGTTTCTTATCTTGATGATATTATTAAATTTACATGACACATTCTCCTATGCCACAACCAACTCTGATCAATTTGAACAAATAAACAACTTTTGCCTGTACCAACCAAGTGGAAGATGTTACCTTTTGTTTGAGTACTGGATGCAACCTCTGTTCCAGAATTTTCAAAGATCTTGCATTTTCCATTTTTAAATCAGAGATCATAGCCTTTGTCCACTAACTGTCTGACACTGAGAAGATTGTGCTTGAGACCTTCAACATACAGTACATCACTAGTTTTGTTCTTTCCATCAAAAGAAATAGTTCCTCTGCCTCTGATTCTACCAGCAGAGTTATCACCAAATTTTACAACTCCTCCTTCATATCTTTCCAGATCTATGAACTTGTTTTTGTCACCAGTCATATGATGGGAGCATCCACTATCAATGACCCACTCATCCTTTTCATCAACTTGAGCAGCTGGAGCTCTTTCTACCTGTTTATGATTGACAGATTCAGTGGGCATTGGATCTTTTTCCTTGATGGCAATGACCACCCAGTCACTTCCAGATTTGTTTCCTGTCTCTGATTCATCATCTTTTACTCCTTCATCATCATCATCTTCATGAACATAGTAACATTTCTTTTGAAATCTTGATCTATTAGGATTAGGTCTTGAAAATCTTTCTGGACACCTTGAAGCAAAATGACCAATCTTGTTGCAATTGAAACATTTGAAGGGCAATTGTCCTTCATACTTACCAGATCCTCTTGGTAGTCTTTTTGCAATAAGGGCTTCAAGTTGAGTCTGCTTCATCTTCTTCTAGATCTTTTCTTGCTTTTTCATACCATGATGGTTTCTTTGAGGAGTTCTCTCTTGAATCATACCTTTGTTTTCCTTTTACAGAGGCACTAGCCTTGAATGCAGATTCAGTCTTGGGGGGGGCATCTCCAAAGTTAGCCAATTCAAATGCAGTTAATTTTCTAACTAATTGATCTCCTGTGATATTTGATAAAGATCTGAACTCTTTAATAGCAGCGACCTTGTGTTTGTAAGTAGGAGGTAAGGATCTGAGAACTTTGGCAACAATTTCATCTTCATCCAAGGTTCCTCCAGCACACCTAATGCCACAAACAAGCTCATTAACTTTTGGCATAAATGTAGTGATATTCTCATCTTCATTCATCTTCAAGTTTTCAATTTTTCTTTTCAAACTCCGTAGCTTGGCACACTTGACATATTTGTCTCCTTCATGTAGAAGTTCCAGTTTTTCCCAAATCTCATATGCAGTTTTTAAATCTATAACATTTGTCAGCTCTAAATCAGATAAGGCACTTAGTAAAGCTTCTTTAGCTTGAAGATTATCTTCAGCATCTTTGATTTCATCTATAGTTGTCAGACCATTCTTTGGAGGAACATACTTCGTTGAAGTTATGGTCCAATATTGCATTCCCATACATTGTAAGTGACATTCCATGTGTCTTTTCCAAAGAGTAATTAGTTCCATCAAACCTTGGACTATCCTTCTTGTAGGAAGACATCTTGGATCTCCTCGAGTGGTTAAGCTTTTTTAGAGAAACTTAGCTCTGATACCAATTGTTGATTTAAGACAAACAACTGAGGGGGGGGGTGAATCAGTTGTCCCAAAAACTTTCTTTTCTTTAAACACTTAATTCCTTCTTGTAATTCAACAGCATAATAATAAATCAATCATGGAAGCACAATGCAATAATTCAAGAGCAGAAACATATTAACACATGACACCGAGATTTTAACGTGGAAAACCTAGTTAAGGGAAAAACCATGGGGTGAATAACCCAAGATTTTATTCTCTGTTAAAAGAATAAGAAGAACAAAAATGGCACATTCCAATTAGGGCTCACTACCCGAGCACACTGCTCATAAAAGGCCCACTGCCTACAGGAGACACACTATTTACAAAATAATAAATATTAGTATTAGAGTGCTTCTGGATACAACTGTGTATTTTTTTGATTCAAAAACATACATAGTTGTATCCAGAAGCACTCTAATACTATTGTCATGGACTGTGGAAAACTCATGCCTACTATAATAAATATTACATACTTGAACTGGAAATTAGCATCTTCACCATGCTTGAGTTAGTTCCATTTAAGCTCAACACTTCTACTCTACTTTTCACTCTTCTCCCATCTACCACTTCCTCATCTCCATGATCACACTTTGAAATGACTTTACAACTTCTTATTTATACAAGACATTGACTTTGGGATAATCATCAAAGTCGGCACAATACATACTTTATTTTATTATAGAGAAAATACACAAATACAACTTGTCTTATTACAAACGACTTCATGCGAATCACCACACTTTCAGCCACACATATCTAGGACTTCAATCTTCTTTGAGTAACACGCCATACTTTGTAGAACATCTCCAAGATCATCCGCAAGATGAGTAGAGCATCCGGTCGGCCATGATTAGGAAGAACATCATTTCCCAGAAGTAAATCTTCAAGTACGAGCTCAATCTTCAATGCGGACCGCCAACACGAACTGGACACAATCTAGAGACCCCCACAAGCTTGCCTAAATCACCAGGAACATCCATACCACTTCTGCTTATTGAATTCATTTGCATCTTCATCTGGAACCTCAAGAACACATTCTGTCAACACTATCATATTAGAATAAATGCTTGCGGACCTCCAGACCATGAACCAATTGAGTTGCCAATTCACATTGGATTCCTAAACACTCCACCAAATCCGTCAAACCTGATATTGTATTTCCAGATCTTACCGGACCCATTTATGTCATTCTGTCACCTTTGCACATTTGCCAGAACTATTTTTACTCATATGGCCATAACTTCCCCAAATCTTCATGCGGACCTCTCAAATCTTGACTGGATCATCTTTAGACACATATCTATGAACCCTTTGAAGCATATTATCTGATCTTCATCTTAGCTAGGATCTTCTCTTCATAGAACTTCATTGTCTTCACTATTCTTCTTTGTTTCTGATAGGACTAATTTTCTCAATATCCTCAACACACAACTCATCCAATCCTCGACATCAATGCAATAGGAGTATGTTGACATCAATGACAACACTGGTTAGGCCCATACTTGCAACAATCCTAGACTCAGTCCTCATCTCGAACATATACTGAAAGGACTAAAAGGAGGATGGCGAACGAGCTATCTCAGGATATGAGGAAAATTACACCTCCAAAGTTTGAAGGTAGCACTAGTGGGGATGTGGCTGAGGCATGGCTTGTGGAAATGGAAAAAATATTTTGAGAGATCAAAAACTATTCTGAGGTCACTAAGGCGGTATGGGGAGCTTTTTAGTTGGTAGGTGAAGCATCCAGTTGGTGGATGAGTAAGAAGACAGAACTAGGAATTAGTTCAACTCAACTCCCTTGGAGAGAATTTGTGGAAATATTCCAGAAACATTGGTTACCCCAACTTTTCTATGATCAAAAGCTCTCAGAGTTTTAGAATTTGAGGCAAGGAGACTCCTCAGTTAGTGAATACTGGGAAAAGTTCACACGTCTTCTGAGGTATGTGCCTATGTATCAAGCTGATGAGTGATTCTGCATAAGAAAGTTCATTATGGGGTTGAACAATCAGATAGGTGGAGAGGTGGATATGAATGGTCCTACCACCATGGACCTTGTATACGAGGAAGCTCTAAAGTAAGAGTAGAAACTGAAGTCTATCGCCAACTACCGTGAAAAGAATAGGAAAAAGTTTAACTAGTATCAAAATAAGCAAACTTCTGGAAAACCTAATGAGGTGCAAGGATTTCAGAAGCAAGGAGAAAATAATTTTTAGAATAATAGGAGTGAACCAAAGGACCAAAAAGGAAATAACAATAGTAACTTCAACAATGCTACTAGGAACATCGCCAATTCAGAGAGAGCTCCTAGAAAGAAGGGGCCAGTTAAAGGATGTTTCAACTATGGTGGTGATCACTATGCTAGCCAATGCCCCAACAAGCCATCAGGATCGCAGTCTCGTGGTAATTCTCTTCCACCACAGCGGGAGGCATTTCAGCAAAGGGTACACGCTGCAGTAAATAACAAACAAGCTAAATACCAGATCACTCTAGTGGAAATACCAGGTACTTTATTTGGTATACCCATTTCTATTTTAATAGATACTAGTGCCACAAAAAACTTCATTTCACCTAGAGTAGCTAGTAAAATGTCTAGAAGAGCTGGTTATATGGAAAAATCATGGGTTGTTGAATACGCAAACCAGACAAGAGCTAAGGTGGACCAATGTTTGTTTGAATCAAGGGTTGAACTTCCTAGTTTCTCTACAGAAGTTAATTTGTATGTAGCTCCCTTAGGGTCTTATGATGTCATCTTATGGATGAATTGGTTATGGAGGCATAGGGCTAAGGTAGATTGTCATGCAAAAATTGTAGAATGCTTAGATGATCTTGGAAACTGGGTATCTTTACAAGGGACACCTAAAGAAGTTAAGTTGTGACAGATCTCAACTATTCAGATGCATAGGGAAAAGAAGAAGGGATGTAAACTCTTTACGGTAAAAATGGAAAAACTTGAGGAAAGTGAAGTTGAGGATGGAGAAATAGAAAAAGCAGAAAGGACGGATATGGAGAAATACCCTATCCTCATAGATTTTGCGGATGTATTTCTAGAAGAATTACCAGGATTACCTCCCAAAAGAGTGTTTGATTTCTCCATTGACATTATTCTAGGATCGGAACCTATCTCCAAGGTACTGTATAGAATGATGACAACTGAATTGATGCAGTTAAAATCTTAGTTGGAAGAATTGTTGTCCAAAGGATTGATAAGGCCAAGTGTTTCACCTTGGGGAGCAACAGTGATCTTCATCAAGAAGAAGGAAGGAACATTGTGATTGTATATAGATTACCGGATGCTCAATAAAACAACGGTGAAGAATAAGTATCTGTTGTCACGTATTGATGATCTCTTTGATCAGATGCGAGATGCAACTATGTTTTCCAAAATTGATGTAAGCTCAGGATATCACCAGTTGAGAATTAAGGATGAAGATATCTCTAAGACTACTTTCAGAACAAGGTATGGCCATTATGAGTTTACAGTCTTACCTTTTGGGTTAACATATGCACCTGCAATATTCATGAACCTTATGAATAGTGTATTTAGAGACTTCTTGGATAAATTTGTGTTGGTCTTCTTGGATGACATTTTGATTTACTCCAAGAATGAAGAGGAACATCTTCAACATTTGGGAATAGTACTCCAATGGCTAAGAGAGCATAAGTTGTATGGGAAACTTTCCAAGTGTACCTTCTTTCAGAGGGAAGTATAGTATTTGGGTCATGTCATTTCAGCTAAAGGGATTGCAGTTGATCCAGCCATGATCAAAGCAATACTTGAGTGGCCAGTGCCAAAGAATGTTTCCAAAGTGAGAAGTTTCATGGGTTTGGCTGGGTATTACCGTAAGTTTGTGGAAAACTTTTCTAGTGTAGCTTTTCCTATTACATCTCTTCAAACAAAAGGGAAAAAGTATGATTGGACCAAAAAATGTCAAGAGGCATTTGATCTCCTAAAGAAGAAGCTGATCATGGATCTGATTTTGAAAGTGCCAGATCTAGAAGGTAATTTTGTAGTTGTCACAGATGCATTAGGAGAAGGTCTGGGTGGATTATTGATGCAAGGAGGGCAAGTTAGCCTCTAAGTCAAGGAAGCTAAAGCCTTATGAACAAAATTATGCTTTGCATGATTTAGAGTTAGTAGCAGTAGTTCATGCATTGCAGATGTGGAGACACTATCTGATGGGTAAACCTTTTGAACTAAAAATAGACCATCGTGGTTTGAAGTATCTATTTACATAGCCCAATCTTAATGCAAGGCAAAGAAGGTGGCTAGAGTTGATATCAGACTATGATTTTGACATTAACTACATCAAGGGAAAGGAAATAGAGTTGCTAATGCCTTCAATTGAAGAAGGCATATATCTTCTTTGGTAGTAATTTAGACAAACTTCAAAAGTTGAGTATTGCAAAGATCCAAGGGTGATGAGTTCTATGAACAAGTCAAGCAAGCACTCTCTAGAGATTTGCAAGATAAGAGGTATGAAGGATTTTGTTTTGAACCAAATGGATTATTAATATTTAATGGAAGAATTTATGTACCTGATGTTGGTGAACTAAGGAATTTGGTATGGAAAGAAGTTCATAATGCACCATAATCAGGGCATCCTGGTGTTACCAAGATGTTAGCAGATGTAAAGCCATTATATTTATAGAAGGGGATGAAAGGGGATGCTGCAAGGTTCATGGCAAGTTGTCTAGAATGTCAGAGAGTAAAAGCAGAACATTATCATCCTATAGGTTTACTATATCCTCATGATATACTAGAAAGTAAGTGGCAGGTTATTAGCATGGATTTTGTGCAAGGTCTTCCAATGTCAAGGAATAAGCACAATGCCATTCTAGTGGTCGTAGACAAGATTACTACGGTAGCACATTTCATACCAGGTAATCTTATAGATGGAGCTCCAGTAATAGCTCAGAAGTTTATTCAAGAGGTGTTTAGATTGCATGGGATTCCTGAAAAGATTATTTTTGATAGGGATGCTCGTGTAACTTCTAGGTTTTGGCAAACCTTGTTTTCTTCACTTGGAACTCAGTTAAATATAAGTTTAGCTTATCATCCGGAAACAGATGGGCAAACAGAAAGAGTAAACCAAGTATTGGAAGATCTTCTAAGGATGTATTGCATGGATCAACAATACAAATGGGAGGATTATTTACCTTTGGTAGAGTTTGTATACAATAACTGTTATCATTCTGTGATAAAGATGGCTCCATTTGAAGCATTGTATGGCAGGAAATGTCAAACTCCTATAAGCTGGGATAAGCTAGAAGATATGATAAGTCTGGGGCCAGAAATGTTGTCAGATATGGAAGAACAAGTTAAGATTATCAAGCAAAGGTTGACAGAAGCTAATGACAGGCAAAAGAGTTATGCAGATGCTAAACGGGTTCCTAGGAATTTCTTTATTGGGGATAAAGTGTTGTTGAGAGTAAAACCCCATAAGAGTTCAGTAAAGTTTGGAAAGTCATCCAAACTAGCTCCGCGCTATGTAGGTCCATTTGAGGTCCTAGAAGAAGTCAATCATGTTGCTTACATAATTGTTTTGCCACCAGCTCTTGCTAGGATGCATAATGTTTTTCATGTGTCATATCTTAAGAAGTATGTTCCAGGGGATAACCATGTTATTGACTGGAATGCTTTACAGGTACAAGACCTAGGGGTGGTAACTTTCGAGCCTCTCAAGGTGCTTGAAATGTGTAAGCTTTACTTACATAATAGCTCTAGAGGTTTTGCAATGTAAAGTCCAATGGGATCAATATGCACAAGATTCTGCCACTTGGGAAGATTATGCTAAGATAAAGCAGAAGTTTCTGCAAGTTATTCTAGATTTTTAAAGTTCTTGAAATACAATATGTTTTGTGATATGATCTACTCTTTATGTTTTACTATGTTATGATAATGCTTGTACTTAAAAATCATCGGGGATGATGATTCACAAGGGGGGAAGTATGTTACACCCCATGTGTTTCTATCCACTTACTATTTACCTAGATTGGTTAATTTGTTTGGAAAGTGAGTGATTATAGATTTCTACATCTATATATGCGTTTCTATCCATTTACTATAGATTGGATATTTTGTGAAAATTGAAGTAATTATGAATCTTTGCATCTATGTGTGTTATCTATCTTGAATGCAATATGATGAGAAAAAGAATAATGCAATGTCTTGTTTTAAATGTGATTATTGTTAATTAATGATGATATTTTGATCAGCTAACTACTGTGGCAATGATCTAAGTGGATGTAGGAATAGGTTGTCCCTCCAGAAAAGAGGGGAGGTATCACTCAAGAGGACTTGGTCTGGTAAATGTAAAAGAAAAGCCTAAACTGAGCAGCACACACACACATCCTATTTTGACCTAGGTTGAGTCGAGTCAGTGTGGGTAACGGTAAGTGATCTGAGTTATGTATCTTAAGTCTTGATTGGATGTTCGAACCTTCATGTTGTTAAGTGTTTGGTTGACTAGGCAAGTTTTCTTTTGGAGACTATAGTTCGTGCAAGTCCATGATACGATCTTATGTATGAATCGATATGAGTATGAATATACGTAGGTAGATGTACCTACATACACTAATGAGCATATTGTTCATAAATAAGGGGATATTGTTTTGGACTATGCTAGAATTATCATCTCTTTTGTGTTCTTTGGCATTAAGTCTATGAAGATTTTTTGACATTAAATGCATTTTTGGTTATGAGTTATATTTGATTTTATGATAATAATATATATGTATGTGAATATATATATATATATATATATATATATATATATATATATATATTCTCTCTCTATATATGTATATAATATAAATATTATTATCATTTTCTTTTAATAGCAAAAATACAATTTTATCATTTTACAGAAATTGAATGCTGAAAATATTGTTTTGTGGTGATTAAAAAGAATAGTAATATATAAAATAAGATTAAGTGGTGATTAAAAATAGTAATATATATAATATAGGTTAAAAGTTTATATTATGAGGGATAAATCCCATACTAATTAAGGGTGGTGGCCTTACATGACATGCGGCCCCCTTAAGCCATTAAGGCAACGCATAAAGTGCATAAAGCACGTGCTATGAGTGCATGTGGTAAGGCCATTAGGAGGCCAAGGTAATAGGGGATTGTGCCCATAACTTTAATCCTATGCAAACGCTTAGGATATGGACCGTTAGTGATTTTCCTTTATAGTTCATAACAAACTTTTATTTTAGAAAGTTAGACTTGGTCTTGAGCCCGTGGGAAATGAAATTAATTGTAGATTTTTTTATTAAGCATGTCATCATTTTTTCGACACTTTGGAGTTGGTTACAAATTAAAGGGAAATGTGGCAGTTTTGTTTTCTTATTTGTAGCTAGACCACTCCTTAGTTTTTTGTATAAAAGGGGGTACTCTCCCTCATTTTTACACACACGTTTTCCAAATCAAGAGCCTTCTCTTTTTGTTTTTGAGTTTTGTGTTAGTGTCGAGAGCTTGTCATATTGTTTTTGTGAGTTGTTTTATTTGGAGGAGTGATCTAGAGTGTTGGAAGGATTTAATAAAAAGAGTCTTTGATTCATTTGGAGCTATATTCTTAGGCATGGGGTTTTTCTCATTCTCTATGTTTTTCTTGTTTTCAAAACATTATGTGATGTATTGTTTTAAGTGATTGCAATGTTGAATTATCGATGTGAATGTCTTTTGATTAATAGTATATATATATATCTAGATAGAAAATTTGTATTGTGAATATGAGATAGTTTCTATGGTTGGGATTTTACCTAGATAGAATTGTGAAGATCAATCATTGATTGGTGTTTGTATAGGAAAATTGTATAAAGGGAAAGATAGCGAAAATAGGTTTCAAGTGGTACTACTTCGATAAATGTATCCTAGTAAAGCATGTAATAGGTTAACCTTGGGATATGTGATCCATGGAAGAGGTAGATAACTTAGTATAGAGATTGTTGTCTTTCCCAAATTGAGATAGAAGGGTGGGTGAATATGAAAGGAAGAAAACTTTGGCCAAAGTGGTGTAAATAGCCAACGTTTACACTGTCTAGTTTCACTCTGTTCCATGTTTGCATTACTAAGTAGGGATGTCATATTTTGATGGTTGTAGCCATAATATGATAGTATTAGTTAATGTAGGACACAACATTTGCTCAAATTAGACTTAACTTTGAGGTTGCTATACCAATCCCTTCGTTGAAGGGTAGGGCCATTTACCAGTTGGGTAAATATGCAGGGGACCACAATTAGTTCGTGGTTGGAGGTAAATTGCTTGAGTGATGTTTCCCATCATGTAGTTGGTGGCCGAGAGTATTCAAGACAGACAAGTATACAAGCATGTGTTTCTATTTTTTAGTTAAGCTCTTGAAGCTTCTATGTAATTTATGAAAAGTTGTAAGAATTGATTATTCAATTCTTTTATTGAGAAAATGTAATTTGGTTATGTAATAGAAATTTGAAATATGTTTAAAATGTGCATTATATCAAATGTTTGAAGGAAAAATTTTATTATTCCTATTATGAATTCATGATTTATTTACTTTCAAGTTAAAACTTAGTAAATCTTAGTTGGTAGAACAAGTGGCATGTTACAGATACATAATGCTCAAAATAATCTAAAATTTTTTGTTTGAAGGAAGTAATTAGAAATATGAAATCCCTCGTTAAAATTCCACTCATAGAATGAGTTCTAGAGAGTGAAGAATTTAATAAATATATTTGATAATTTGTAGAAATAAGTATTATTAGAGAAAGCTTGAGCCCATAATCATTGCTATTACTGATCATTATGCTTATGAAAGATGGTTTATATGACCAACCTTACAAAAAAGTAGAGAATACATTATAGAATAATTTACTTGATCACTAACTTGCATGCAAGAGATTAAGAAGACCTAAGATGAATACATTATACAATACACAATGTTATCTTATGTAGAAAAAATAAAATAATACAATATTTATCACATACATGTGGCAGGTTGATTCTCCAATCTACTCCAGACTATGGCTTTAGTACTAATCCACACCCCACACAAATTAATATTAGGTTTTAATTCTCCTACCTGCTCTAATCTAAGCCTTCACTACCAATCCATGCCTTATAAAAATTAAACAAAATACAACTTTCGATGTAAGAAACAACTATTTGGCTATCAAAATAGATATCCCACTCTACTATATACTGAAAAAAAAATTGAAAAAGAATTAAAATATATAACAAATTAAAAATCCTAAATTTCTTTAAACAAAGTTTGTATACATTACAAAAATAATAATAATAACCTATCAACCAAAAAATCATTTATATTTAGATTTTGATAAATTTATTAACTTAGAAAATTAATTCTATTTTAAAATAAAATGACACCATAAAATTAAATATTTCTTTTTAAATTTCCCTTTCAAATGTTTTAAAATAAGTCAAATAAACAATTGTACTACTCCACGTATAAGTAAGATTTGGGGTAGAATAATGGCCAATCTGAAAGAAACCTATGAAGTTTGGATTCAAGATTATCGAGCAAGTTCTTGGTGGGAACTTAGAGTTATGATCAAACTTGGTATTCATGTGGCTCCTCCTCCTTCTATCTCTTTCAATAACAGTCCTGAGGATTATCAACTCACTAAATGGGTACATCCTCCCCTAGGCTTGGTTAAAATTAATGTTGATGGAGCTTCAAAAGGCAATTGTAGAAATGCTGACATGGGAGGTGTTTGTCTCGATCATAATGGCAGGGTTAAGTTTTAGTTTGTCGTCAATATTAGTGTTAATTCTAATAACTTTGTTGAGGATATGGCCATTCACAAGCTCTTTTTAAATCTAAGCTAAAGTATTTTACTTCAATATTATTTTGGAATCTTACTCTAAATTCTTGGTTGATCATTTCAAAAATAAGTTTTCCTCTCACTACTAGTAGTGGCAGCTGAATGAATGTAAGCAAGACATCAACATCCTCATTCATGGTTTCAATGTTGTTAAGATGAACCATACTAGAAGGGAAGGAAATGAAGTTGCTAAATTTTTGGCTAAATCAACTTCTAATTGGAACGACATTAAGGTTGATATTGGAAATAATCAAGATTGCCCTATATGGGATTTGAACATAGCCTTTACTGATTTCATGAATGTTGAATACAATGTCTTTGTAGATTCTTGATTCATGTTGGTGTGTTTCTTGTTGGGATTTTCTTCTAGTTTATTCCCCTATGGTTGACTTTATTATTACTTTTTTAATTGGTTTTCCTATTGGTCCAATTTTTTAGTAGAAAGACAAAAATTACCTTTTATACTCAAAGCATGTACAATCTTCAAGGAAAAAAGTGCTTATGCCTTGTTTATGGGGTTTGGAGGGTTCCTCCTCTTTTACTAATTATCTATTTTCAATCCATTTAGATTTTCTTGATTTTCTAGAATTGGTGTGCCAAGAGTCTTTTTAAGATAAGCAGACCCACTCTTCAGGTAGCATAGAATATCGGTCCCTCTTTCATCCTATGGCAGCTTTGGTTGGAAAGGAATCGTAGAATTTTTTAGGGGACAAAGTTGGTGGTTCAGAAGCTATGGCAGAGGATTCGTAGTATGTTTCAGGAGACTTTAGTTACAAAATGTGATCTTTCTATTCCTTTGGATCCAAATGATTTAGAGTTGGTTCAGAGTTTGAACCTAAATGGTAGTGGCACATTCTTCTCCTCATCTAGGAAGAGTTGGCACCCCAAAAGGAAGAATTAGAGAGAAGGTTGTTGGTCTCCTCCACCTCAAGGTGTTTTCAAGATTAATATTCATGGTTCCTCCAAGGGGAATCCTGGACATGTTGGGATTGGGGGAATACGGAGAGATAGCTCTGGTACTGTCCTATTTTTCTTTTCCACTTATAAGAGGCAACAGACTAACAAATGATTTTATGGAAGCCCTAGCTATTCTCTGGTCTCTAGAAAGAGGATGTGCTCTTGGCTGGCGAAGGGTTATTTGTGAGTCAAACTCTCAGATTGTGATTAATATGTTGAATGAGCGAAAACTTGATAGTGTGAATTGGTAGTTGGCTTCGGTGGTCAGATAGATTCTCCATCTAAGTCATTCGCTGGATTTTGTTTCTTTTGTCCACATCCATAGGGAGTGGAGCAAGGTAGCTGATTGCTTGGCAAAGTGGGCTTTAGAGCAAATGGGGGAGTGGAATTTTGGTGACTAGGATCAATTGACCCCGGAGTGTTCCTAAAGTTTGGATAAGATGATTTTGAAGGATATGGCTGGATAGCTGGGGGTCCTATTTGGGGCTCTAGTGTGGTGGGATGTTCCTCTTGGTGGTTTTGTTTTGGCCTACTGTTGAGTTTGTTGGCCTTTGTATTTCTTGGACTGTATTGTTGGCTTCTCAATTAATAAATTTTTACCCCTTTTTTTAAAAGATTCGTAGACCCACTTTGTAATCAGTTGTTGTTTTAATAGATATTTTCTCCTTTATGGTAAAAACTAAACAATTGTGTTGTAGTCTAAAAACAAATTTAAGGAGCATGATATTGCCTTTAACATTTGATAGAAAACATTAAATTAATAGGTGGTGTTGTGATGGTTTGATGTTTGAAATGAGGGCCCTTGATCCCTTCTTTACATTGCATTTAATGTCTTTAAAAATTCTTTGAATTCTTACTATCCATGGAAAATTATTTGACAACTTTTGAAAATGAAGCAACGCTTACAAAAAGATGAATTGTTTTGGAAGAATGAAACAATTCATGCACTTAAATATTATATAATTATTTTGTATTTGTGAAAAATAATATATATGCAACTTTTAATTTATTATACAACCTAAAAACTCTAATTTTATAATTTTATTAAAATAAATAATTGAAAGTTATCTTTAAAATATTATTAAAATAATAAATATATTTAAAATTTCATAAAACACATTAATAAAATTTACCTTATTACTATTCAAATGTATAAATCTTTATATTTAACCATTCTAAAAAAATTAGAAAATAAATTATGATGTATATTTTAATTAAAAAATTGAGTTAAACAGTTTTATACATATATGCAAGATATGCATACAGACATATGATAGATGTTTACAGGGATTTTCTTTTAGCCCTGTCTAATAGTTATGTTGGTGGTTCTCTGGCTGGACATTCAAATTTTGTTAATATTTTGGTTAAGTTTAATATAAAAGGGGTAAAAAAAAATGAGTTGAACAGATGGCATATACACTGCCTTCCGGCAAGTACCAAAAAAGAAAAGTTTTCAAACGCTCATCATAGAATGAGTTACAAGGAAATCCGAAACAGTATGATCATAATACATAATATATTAAGAACGAAAGAAAAGGAGCAACAAAGGCTGTAAAACATGTACACAGAGACAAAATATAAGACAGTCATACAAAAGATACACTGACAAATGACAATACAGGGCTTGCAGCTCAATGAAGTTAGTTTACTATTATATTACAATAAGTTGTCCATATACGATCACCATGGCCATTTTATGAAGCTTTTAGATACAAGAGGCGCACCATCTTTCAGAAAAGTGAAAAAAAAAACACCCTCCTGTGAACAGCCTTAATGCCTCAAAATCAAATTTAAACCAGACAATTTTTGTTAACAGTCAGGACTGCAAAATATTCAAGAGCAGCTCTCAATTGTTCATAGTCTTTATCTGCAAGTCCTTCAAGTTAGAAGTAGTGGGTGTTTCCTCAACAAAATTAACCTTAGCTTTTTTGCCTCTAATTTTCCTTGCTGCAGCATCATAAGCTCTTGCAGCCTCTTCAGGAGTAGAAAAAGTCCCAAGCCAAACTCTAACACCCTTGTTAGGATCCCTTATCTCAGCAGCCCATTTACCCCATGGCCTCTGCCTTATTCCTCTGTACATATTCTTCCTTTTCCTCCCTCCCACCTTATTCTCACTTACTTCTTTCACACTGGAACTTGAGCCTGCAAAACAAATAACACCCAAATCAAAAACAAAAACAGCCAAAAACATATCCTAGCTTTGAAATATTACAGAATGGAGTACATACCTTGTTGTGCTGAAAGTTCCTCCTTTGGAGAAGTCCCATAGTTTTCACTGAAATTGATTTCATGGGTGTTAGCAAAGATGGCCCAGAAGTCCTTTGCCTTCATATCCCTGCTGGGGATTAAGTCTGAGACAACAGATCCTCCACACATTTTTCTTCTTGTATTCTTTTCAAAGACAATATAGTATCTGAATCATCTTCTTCTTCACCACCTTCCTTTTAAACCTCAGCCATGTGGAGAAACAACAGCCTGAAAAATTGTGGGTAGTTTTAGTTATCCCGCACACAGAAATAATGGCAAACTGAAAAGCTCAATGCAGCTGCATTTTACTTAGAAATTGCACGGTCACGAAATAGGAGCCGTGGAATATCTGGAATGTTTGCGTAGACTTCCGCTGTGTTGCTTTTTGTGGGCCACGTGTACAGTTAGGAACACGTCATTTGCTCCCACGAGCGTGGAGATAACACGTGGAGTTTATTATTATTATTATTATTATTATTATTATTATGATTGTTCAAATATAGTTACCATGTGCGTATTTCGATGGGTTTTAACAGTTTTCAGAGGTATGCTTATCATATGCATTAACAGCGTGTTATATCGTACGCGGATTTAAGAGTCTCTTTTGGGCCTTCAGGGACAACCAGACATATTAGTTTGATTGCTCTGATAACTAATTAAACTAGGTAATTGTTGCACCATTAAGAGCTGCATCACTATGATGGTAGCTAACTCTGTATATCTAGCATTCTAGCATTCTCTATGGTATGTATTAATTAGGAATTCTCTATGGTATTTATTAATTAGGAATCACATTTAATGTCTAATATAAATTGTGTTTTAATATTTTTTACTTTATTTATTAAAATGTTCTCATAAAAATGTGTTCTATTATTACTTTATTTAATATTATTTATTTATTTATTTAAATGTTCTCTATTATTTATTTAAATGTTTTTTTATATGCTTTGTATTTTTTTCTTAAATTTATAAATTACAATTTCTTAATGTATGTTAACTCTTATATTATAGCCAACTTGGGCTCAAATTGGGTGATGTGTTTAAATCTCATATAAATGTTCTCTTATTATTACTTTATTTAATATTATTTAAATGTTCTCTCTATTATTTATTTAAATTTTATTTATTTTTTTGGTAATTTTTAAATTACAATCTCTTAGTAAAGTTAACTCCTAGCTTATAGTCAATTTGGGTTCAAATTAAAGTTTTTTAAATATGTAAACTCTTTAAAAATAAAAAAAATCACGGGCATTTAGAATTTTTTCAATATAAGCAATAATGAAGTTTTTAAAACTTTTTACTGTTTAAACACTTTATAGGGTGGAATTAAAAATAATAATCTCTTAAAAAGTGCATTTTTTTTCTTTTTCCTTTCCCACATTTACATTTTTGGTAAGTAGTTTTTATTTTAAAAAGCTTTTGAGCTTTAGTTTTTTTAAACAAAAAAGTTTGCTAGGTTTTAGGTAGTTTGTATTAAAAATATAATAATATAATATACTAGAATATAATAATATATAAAAAAATTGTAATAATAATATTATAATATAATAATATATAGTAATATAATATAATAATATTATATAATATATAATATAATATATAATATATAAATTATTATTGTATAATATAATATTATCTAATAATTTAATATATTATAATAATATATCTAAACTATATTATATAGTAGTTATATAAATTATTATGATAATCTATCTAACCTATATTTTAAAAAATATATTGCACCTATTTTTTAATCAATTTACCACAAATAGGTAAAATAGGTGTCTCTAGAAGGATATCTATTGGCGTACTTTAAATATATATTTTAAAATATAGGTATACTGGTGGGTAGGTCAGATAGTTAGATGGAATGAGTGTAATTCTTAGTTGACTAGAAAATCACAATGAAACATAGTGTCTAGAGTGAGGGGGGCAATACATTATTAATTAAACTATAGAATAATCTCACATTGATATTCCGTACATAGACAATCCTCCCCCTTCCACCTCAGGGAGAGACATGTACTATCTTGTATGCAAATAGTTATTCTCTTTTAGATTTACAAGAATGTTATACTCTTCATGAAAAGAATGGTTCTAATTTATTTTATTTTATAAATGAGTTGATTTTAATTAAAAAGATGGGTTTAGAATAAATTTATTTGTTAGCCTTTTAATTATTGGTGTTTATATGTATGTAAGAACCACTCTACTCAGCTAGAATAAAATAATGTTATTCTAATAAAATAGTGCGGAGAAAATAAAAATATTCCAGGTGAAAAATACTTTCATCATCATAATCAAATAGCTTAATTAAAAGGACTATGCCTTTACAATATCTAGCCATATAGGCTCATACAAAAGAACATCGCACCATACAATGTCTTTGATAAGATACCATATATTCAATATTGAATCTGGTGTAGAGAGCATCATCAAGGAGATTTACCACCCAACCATGAGGCTTACGCCCCTTGGTCTTACTTCTGAATGGAGAAGTTTGACCCTTCGCGAGGGGTCTAGCAAACTGAAGTTGACATGTGTAAAGGAATCTGGTGCAACATGATATATCTATCATCTCTACATGCATGTGTCAAATGCATACTGATCTAATATCATGATATGGTAGAGAGAGAAATAAACATCAAATAGTAACTATTACTAATTTGAATGACAAGCTTTGACCAAAGTATCTTTTTTAGCCATGTTCGGCTAGATAGGTTGCAAGTAGGAACCTACCCTTCTCTGCAGTTCCATATTCGACACTCATCCAATGTTTATCTCTAACTCATCATATAGAAAGTAGGAATTCATTCACATCATACAACATCCAATGTTGCAATTAAGATCACAAGAAAGGTAACTTACTTATGTAATAAATCATACAACTTCTCAAGGAAGCATTCAAACATTTGAAGAGAAAAAAATCATGCAATTGAAAACATAACCATACAAATGGATCAACATTCGAAATGCATTCACGAAAATATGATATTCTAAAAGTCAAGTCATAGATTGATAATTTCCCAAGATTGTTCAAGTGGGTATTCAAATCTTTATAGGGTCTAGTTCCTTAGATAGTTTCTCATCGGCTGCCACCCACTTAGGTGAAATAGGGACATATTCAAAAGATTAGGCATACAGTTTAAAAGAAACAATTGTTTGAAGTGTATCAATAAGAATCGTAAATATACTCAAGGCATAAATTATACTAAGCCACATAATGCATAGAAAATTTTCATGAATTCATAGCATAATATTAGGAAACCAAAGTCTAAGGTCTAACTACCTCATCATTTACGAATTGAAAAAAATCATTATCAGAATACAAGTCTTTCAAAGGCAATTTACATGGTTTATAATCAATAATAAGAGAACAAGATTCTACATCATCTCTTTTAGATTTAAACTAAGATTAATTTCATTTCTAATGATAGTAATC
Organism: Cunninghamia lanceolata; assembly: GCA_027924645.1. Lineage (NCBI taxonomy): Eukaryota > Viridiplantae > Streptophyta > Pinopsida > Cupressales > Cupressaceae > Cunninghamia > Cunninghamia lanceolata. The sequence goes on along the minus strand of BSBN01000303.1, from coordinate 7,125,352 downwards.
ATATAATGAAACATTAGAATCATTCCAATTAGATGCTTCTCTTACCAAACAATAAAGACTAAAAAGTTAAGATCCAAAAGACCAAAAGTCTAGGATTCTTAATGACCACCTTCTAGGTTACCCTATCATTTAGGAAGATCGACTCACTACAAATCTAAATCAAAATCTAAGTGTTCCGTAGAGTGTAAGTTTACTAGGTCACAAGGGTAAATACATCATTTTGCCCAAGGATGATTGAATGGGTAAAGTCCTAAGACGGATCTAGATTTGTTCCAATTAAAGAATTGATTAGGGATGTTTACTACCATGAACATAACTATGCTTAAAGCTACACAAATAATTAAATATATCAAATTTCAATCATATGGGTTAACCCTTGTTCTCTAATTTCATGATATGCCCAAACCATTGTGAAAAAGTCTAATTTTTCATGAGAAGAATAGACGCATTTGATTGATAAAGCAAAATAAGGATAATACAAAGTTGGAGAAGTATTAATTACCTCTACAAAGTCCTCTATCAACAATCTAAGAAAAACAATCATTTTCTTTCTAATCTAATTTCATGTACTCAATATAGTAAAACAAATCCTCATGCTAATCCCATTGATATAATTTAAGAAAGTAGGATTAAATCTATAATTCCATAATAAAAACATCTAATTAACTAAACTTCTTATTGATATGCTACACTTATAAACATATGACAAACACATGACTATCATACAACCAACTTAAAACAATGTATAGGTCTAGATATAAAATGAGAGGTGGCTAGCAAATTTTAACTCTACAGCCAACATGCTACTCTGTACAATGATGAAGATTTAACCATTAAGGATTCCTAACTTTTCAAGGAAAATCCTTCAACTAAACAGATTTATCGTTTGGTTGTTGCTAATGCAAAATTTATCATTATGGAAAAGGGTCGATGCCTCCCAAAAAGACAAGCTTCAATATTTATGACCTTAACATGGGTGGATGACTAACTAAAGGCATTTGCAATTGCATTGACTACTGGATATGCACACAGTAATAGATTTGTCAAAAAGACTTATGAAACTTTCAGGCAAAATGGTTCATGCACACGCTTCTATCTCCATGCCATCAACGATTCACGAAGCTCCTATCAGGAACTGAAGCTTTCTGCATATATCTAAAATACATGGTGCCAGAATAATCGGCAACACGACATCCACAATCAATGGTAGCATAGAGATTAGAGGAATTCTATTGGAAGTTAAAGTTGCAATTGTCCTAGAAGACTTGCAAATGAAAATGGAAACATAGAAAACTCAAAGACTACTAGACATAGTGTCTTTTGAAATATCATCTCTTGGTATGCAATGATAGAAGGATAAACACATATATGAATTGTCGATAGGTTTTAGTTCAACTTCCAAACAAAAGCTAATTGATAGAAATTAAGCCAAAAACATCAACCTAGCTAGTGAAAACTGAGACAAAGCATGTGAATTGCTTGCCAGAACGTCTCAAAGAGACAACATCTTATGGGTTTGTGAGGATTGCCAGATATTCTAATGCTATCTTTTCACTATGGCGACAGAAAATAAAATAAAATTCTTTGAAAACAAGATATCATCATTTCAACTCCACCAATCTAGCCTACTACTACATAGATGTTAGAGAGAAGGACATAGTTCACTCGATTTTATTGCAATCAAATCAAATCATAGGCGGTGATGTAGTAATACTTCTAGCCTATATTCTTGTCTGATCTATAGACATTGGGGCAAAGCGTAAGGGAGAAACTTTTATTTGATGCAGTAAAAGAAAGCACACTGGGGAACATGTAAGCAAAATATGGAAATAGAAGACCAAATGGATGTATTCAAACTTACACCCTAGTAGACATGTGTTCAAAATATGGAAACAAGGATATGCACTTAATGGTTTAGCCGAAGGACTAGAAACTTCAATAAATTGCTACAAACAAGGTGCATGATCCGAATAAAAAGTGTCTTTGCTAGATTTCTCCCTACCCATACTAAAATAGAGACTGAGGATAATAATTTTTGTTGGAAAAAGGGAGAGAAAAGAAGGTAAATTTGTAGCTATGTAGCTTTAAAATGTTTTCAAATCTAAAATTAATAATATGTGTAAATTTGAAAATTACTTTCAATTTAGATGTTAGAGTGTTTTTCCAATTTAATCAATGTAGTAGAAGAAAATAGCTTGGAAGAAGAAGACAAGTATTTACGTGGAGAAAACTGTAAGGGAAAAAACTCTACACTAAAGGCTTTTATACATGTATTAAATATCTTGTGAAAGATTACATTCAATACTAAAATCCTTTGATTCCTTGATGCACTTCAAAAGCTTTTTCAATATTCAAACCTGTAAAAACTTTAAAAAGTTTCTTGCTTTTTCTTCTAAGTCTTTTTACAATCAACTCTTTGGAAAATGTATGGGACTTTTTAATTAATACAAAAGCTTCTTAATTAAAAAGCTTCTTAATTGGAAAGCTTGAAACTCAAATTACAATCAATTGTAATTTGATAACATGAGAACAAATCCTCATGCAAAACCCAAGTGCTCCAAATAGAGAAGACAAAAGTCAAACTAAGTCAAGCTTCCTGTTAAATACCCATCCTGGATGTGGGCACCCAAGTTTTCCCAAGTAAACTTAGCCAACATCAAATATATTTCCAAATAAAAGCAACAACTGAAAGTCCCAAGATTGGGCATCCAAGTTTGTCCAATCTCTTTCAATCAACTGAAGTGATCAACACACACCAATCTCATGCAAACAACATGCAAGATTGATGTCCCCAATGTTATTTTGAATTACCTTATTTGTACATGCAAATGACATGCAAACACTTGATTCAACATGCAACTGATACCCATTATCTGAAACACTAAGATATACCATCCTGCAAGTTTCTAGAGTTGGAGTGTTCTGCAAGCAACTTCTCAAAACTGACATGCAACAACATGCAAAATTATATAACTGACATGCAACAAAATGCAAGCACATAGAAGCAACATGTAACAACATGCAAGCACATGTAAGTGACATGCAACAACATGCAAGCACATGCAAGTCTATAGAAGCAACATGCAACAACATGCAAGTCCATGCAAGTAACATGCAATACCATGCCATCACATGCAAATTCATATAAGCGACATGCAACAACATTCAAGTCCATGCAAATAACATGCAACAACATGCAAGCTACACATGCAAGTTCATATAAGTGACATGCAACAACATGCAAGTCCATATAAGCAACATGCAACAACATGCAAGTCCATGCAACTCTGACTTCACTATTAATTGCCACATAATATTCACGCAAATATTATGCATCTCTAAATCCACTGTTAACTGCTATATCATGTTCATGCATCTCTAACTCCTCTGTTAACTCCAACATTATATCCATGCAAAGTGTATCAACAATATCCACTCATGTACATAAAAAAAAACTCCAAGTCTAAATATAAGACACCTCCAAAGTGGGCACCCAAGTTAACTCCCACTCACTAGGAGTTGTCAAACTCTCAAAATAGACTTCAAGGAGTTGTCAACAAGTCTTCATGGACCCCACTCCAAAAGTGGACGCCAAAGTTTGACCCTATCAATTAGGAGTTGATTACAATAAGACAAGTGATATAATTAAATAATAATTAATCTCTCAAAGTCCTTATGTATTGGGGAACACATTCCAAGAACTTTGGAGATACATGAATTAGTTAGGATTGCAAGTTAATGGCAACTTATCCCAACAATTTTTAAATATTGATCACAGTGAACAAAACTTATAGATACAACATTACTTACTAAAAATAAATTGATAAAATACCCTAACATTGAGAAGCATAATAAAACCATTCAAGATAGTACCAAGAATTAGCAAAACCCCCGCTACCTGAAGGAAGTTCTTTTGTTTCCTGATAAGACACAACATGCACACCAAGGAGACTTCTTAACTCTGTAACCCTTACTGATTCTCGTGTACACAAGCACAGAGGTGGAGTGCTACATTTGCATCCAAAATGTCATATTATATCCAAAAGACACCATTATCTCCACCCAAGAGTTCTTCCTTCTTCCCATTTGTTATTCCTTGCAAAAGCTCTTGAATCTTTCCGCTAATTTGAATTTATAGTCTTTCCCCAATTTTTCTATTCAAAAATTAAATAGGAAAAGGAAATTAATTTCATCTTCTCCACCCTTCCCACTCTTTTCCTTTTTCTAAATTTAATCTTCCTAAACTTAGAAAACTATTAGAGAATCCAAGATTCCCCCTATAAATTAGATGCCTTTATGACAAGAAAATTGCCACTTCAAAATTAGATAGAAGCATTTATGCATAAATTTATTTTCCAAAAGATATTTAAAATATAAGAAATATTTATTAAGAAATATTACATTTAATTGATTTATTTGTTGTGACTAAATATTAGAATAATTACTCTAAATGCAATTTAAAAAATGTGAATATTTTTCACGTACACACATATTAATGCAAATAAAATGAATGCAATGCAATTCGACTAAGTGGTGTGTGCATAGGTCCCTTCAACCAAAGTCACCGTCAGTCGGCTAAACTCCCTCTACCTCAATGATACTCTCTCTCTGTCAAGAGAGTGATAGAGAGTGTCCCTGTCACACACACAAGTTGAAATCAACTGATATTCATATAAATAATATATTTTAAATTCATAATTAATTATTGAAAATAAGGGTTGTGACAATGTAGGTTCATCTCAAGTTCAATGGTATCCAGAGGGTAACATGGATAGTGGGTGCATTGATATTGAACATTGCAAGACATTCCCTTCTAGTAAGTGATGATACCATGATAATAGATTTTGTTCGCACTCATGCTTTCACTACTTTGTCTACAATATAATGATGAGGCACCAAAGTCACTTCACCACTGTATTAAGATCTTGGACTTTGACTTAATATAAACTTTGGGGAATTTGGACATATCCATATTGGTGTGTTCATGAAAAAATAACATTTCGTGAAGTGGCTAGCAGTTATTAGCATACATGTCACACTCTAGGGTAAGAATAAATGGAGCTTTTCTCATTACAATAAAGACTATAATCTGCCAAACACACCTATTACAATTAAATTGATAAATTTGTCAAGTATTCTTAGATTTTGAGTTTGTGATGTTCAAGGCTTACACAATTTTTTTTAATAAAACTTCTTATGTTTCAAATAACAAACATGTAAACTATTTAATCTTTATCCTTTCTTAAAATCTATTGCCAATTGGCATCCAAAAAGTGGGCTATCTAAGCAATCATAAAAAAGTTGACTGGTTGTTCGATGTATCTCAGTGAAAATCATTCATGTATCTAGCATATGCAAACTAAATGAAAGTGGGAATTAACTATTTTTGAAGAATGTAATGTCCAACCCACATTAGGATAAATTTTGTTTGAATATTATACTTTTCTTTTTTCAGCCTGAACTTGGTAAACAGGCCAAACCAATAAAAGAAAATTTGAATCTTAAAAATGGTTGGCTTGGAACTTATACCTCCAAAGTCTGTGCACATTCTAGATTTTATTACTATCTACAAATGAAGGCTATGAAATTTGTAGGAGTTGGAGAACATGGCACTAGGCATCATGAAACTAAAAATTACTCACATATCACAAACACTTTCTAACCAATTTAATCTTTGTCAACATTCTCACACCATTGAGCCCTAGATACTATCCAATGTGCTACTATTATAATGAGCATTAAGCATTCAACAACAATCAAGTGCCACATTGATACTCTAATGCATAAAAAAATACTTCCTAAATATTAATGGGCAAGTTGTGGCTATGCTCAAAGTGAATGACAAACAATCACCTCCATCTCTCAAAATTATTTAACATTATGATGATTTAGATGGTCCATCAGTGTGCCATGCTCGAAAGCATAAAAGTCCATATGATTAAGATAATATTTTTTTCTGCTTTGAACATATCCCTTAAAGTTTTGGCCCTAGCTCACTTTGGATGAGAACTAATCCTTCAAATTACTAGATGCCAAACCAATATAAGGATCTTTTTTTAGTTTTTCCTTATGGTTTCTTTAGTATTTATAGTTAAGTCAAGGGCTTAAGTTGTTTACCTCGTTTGGATGAGTACTAATCCTAAAATGTACTAGATACCAAATTGTATAAGAATTATTTTTGAGTTTGCAACAAGGGCATAAGTTACAAAGGTAGGATAGTTAGTACAAACTTACGTGAAAATACATTATGCAAAACATAAGTGCCTACATTCATGTAATTGAATGAGAAAAGTATTGATGTCTTTAAAGTTTCTTTAGTTGCAATGTGAATGGACCATTATTAAAACCTTCCAAGTTCACACTTTAACCAACCTTTACTGGATTTTCCTAACATGGTACATGCCACATCCTGGTAAGAACCTACTCTAAGACTCTATAGTCCTGATGTAATTTGGACTAGGGTGGGAACTTGAAACTTAATATTTAACTCTATGTATGTGTGTGTATGCACGTACATGTATGAACTTTTATGGTTGCCAGTAATAAATATGGAATGGAAATCTAGTTATGTTTCTCATTAATGTCTCTATATATTTAATTATAATATTGACTAACCTAGATTAACTCACTTATGAATGGTGTGAGGAACAATGTGTGATTTGTAGGTGACATGGTGCATGGTGAAGTGGATTTTGTAAACCTATAAAAAGAAATGATGCTAATGCCATATCCTTGCTAAGTTACCGGCTTAACCTGAGACTCAACCAAAGTAGTATAGGGTATGTACATTTAATAGTTAGTAAGCCTCGATCATAGATTTGGGTCATCCCACAATACTAGATCCCAGACTTGGGACATCAAATTTTTGAAATCGGATGGAAACAAATTTAGCAGACATCTTCGTTCTAAGAAATTTCTTCAAACTTGTAAAGGTACCTTTTCTCAAATATTTTACTGAAATCACCTTCGAGAAAAGGTTGACCTTCGAGCAAAGGTGACCTTTGCTCGAAGGTCTTAGTTTTTATTATTTTTTAAAAAGGGTATATGAAGTGAAAAATGTCATTTTTGTTGTCATTTGTCTCCCACCCATAAAGCGAAAATGACTGTTACATAGTGCAACCCAGACAACACATTGAGGATGGTTTCCACAGAGAAAACACACCAAAAATCACCTCAAAATTGGCATGTGTCTTAGAACAAAGGTATCCACAGTTCTGTCGATATCAATTGACCAACATCCACCTGTAAGCTACCTTTTTATCCAAATATTCCTCTTTTGTTGTTAAATTTGTGCAAATGTTTAGTTTAAATTTTTAATGGTGAAAGATTCAACTATGGACATGCATTTTTAATTTACAATGTTTTGTGGGTAAATATTAGATGAATTGAACCCTAAAATGTCAATTCAAACCCTAAAATGTCAAATTGGAACCTTAAACAATAGTTTTAAACCCTAATTTTTAGATTAATTGAACCCTAAAACATCAAACTAGAACCCTGAAATGTCAAATTCAAACCCTAAAATGTGCAATTGAAATCCTAATACACGTATTTTGAAACCCTAAAACATAAATTTGAAACCCTAATATGTGAAACCCTAAAATATGGATGTGAAACCGTTAGTTTTAAAATATAAACCCTTAAAATCTGAAACCCTAAGTTTTAATTAGAGTTTCAAATTTATGTTTTAGGGTTTCAAATTTTATGGTTTTACGTTGTGAAACCCTTAGTTTTAAAATATAAAACTCTAAAATATGAAATCCTTATGGTTTCAAATTTATGTTTTAGCATTTTAAATTTTAGGGTTTTACATTTTAAAACCCTAAAATTTGAAACCCTAAAACATAAAATTGAAACCCTAATTTATGACAGCCTAAAATATGAAACATAATTTTGAAACCCTAGAACATAAGTTTGAAACCCTAATTATAAAACTCTCAAATATGGATGTGAAACCCCAAGTTTTAAAACACATGAAACCCTAAAATCTAAAACACTAAGTTTTAAAATGTAAAACCCCAACTTACATGGAATATCATCTACAAGGTCTCTATTTTTTAGAAATCTAGTATGGACTCTTATCTATATACATCTAAGGTTTGAGGTGTGAGTCATCATGCAACTCACTATGTATCAACACGTCTAGTGAGAAGTGTCCTTTTAAAACAATTTTTAAAGGTTCGACCAAAGCTTTATTATGAAGTCCATGATAGTAGAACTCAAAAAAACATCACTTGTTGTTAGAACAACATCGTATTCTTAACTTATATGCAACCTTAATTATCTAAATAGCTTTATGTCAAATAAAATAACTATCATTTATAACTATGGCAAATTAGATTGTTCTTAAGATACGCTTATGATAGATGTGAAGTCTCTATTTCATTTGAATCAAATTTCTTAAAGTTGTGGATTAAATGAATGCAAGGAAGCAAATATTGAGGTCTAATTTACCAAAAAGTAAATGCATGGATGTAGATGGGAATATGGATTTTAATAGGGTCATGAAATTATATGTTGGGTCAATGCCGCTACTAGGTTAATTACAGTGCAAAGAAAAATAAATTTGTCAAGAAAAAGAAGCTCATCAAAATTTATTTTCTTGAGAAAATAGAAATTAATGAAAAATTAGACATAGAAACATGCTACATTGTAGTTGATGAGACAACCTAGGAACAAATTTATAGAAGCTTATCATTTTTTTTTAGGATTAATGCATGGTAGATAGCACATTCTTTAGACTAGATTATATGGCATAACCTAATCCACCTATTTCAAATTTGATTTTTCCTACTTGTGAGCTAACATTTCTAAAAACTTGGATTACCCTATCAGCCCATACGCTAAATACCTTGAGTTGAACAATGAAGAACCTATACTGATACTCTTATCCTAATACTTAGCAACACAAAAGAAGATCCAACATAAGCATGAAATTGCAATATCATTAAATTCCAAGAACATCTAAGGACAAAATGTCCATCATAGTTTTTTATTATTGCATCATCATTACATGCATATTGTGTAATGAAACTTGTACTTCTTCCAAGGGGTTGAGTTATTGTCAATACTAGATCTAAGGTCATAAAAAATTTCCTTCAAGTAAACACCATCATGCTTCTTAGCATGACAATTTTCTTAGAAACAAGTTTAGGAACACATGAAAGATCCCACAAATCATTAGTGGTAGGAAACAAGGTTACCTAATTAGGATAGGGTCAAGTTTATAGTACATTTAAAATTACTACTTAATTTGATCAACTTGTGATTGCTACTTCTTCTATGGATAGCATTGAGAGTTATTTCCTAGTTTGTATGGCTATCTAGAAGGCTTAGATTGGAGCTTGTTCTGAAAATTAGAATCTCTTGTCTTTGTCTTGACTTTAGCCTTTGCTTCTAATTTCCAAACGTTCATTATGGATTATAAATGATAGATGAGTAAAATGATGTTAGAAAAAGTATTTCCAGTACCAAATGATAAAAATATTTCCATCCCATATGTCAATATTAATTACATTAGTCCATAAAGTATTTTGAAGAGTACTTTCATAATTTACTAGACCCTAGGTTGTTCATACTCATGTACGTGTTTGGACTTACCCTAACATCATGAATATATGTGCATGACCCATGCAAATTTAAATTAGAACTTAATTTATTTTTGTGCAACACTAATATGGATGGGTTAAATGGGTACATACAAATAGAGAGATTGATAGATTGAGACTGATTTTATATGACCTTTTTACCACAAGAGTGTATAGAACCAATTGTGAGATGATTTTAGAGAGTTTAGTTCAGATTATATGTTCATTCGGGGACATCCATGCATATTCTGGTGAGACTTTAGCAACCATTCTTGCCCAAATGCCAGAATAGGTTTCTAGTGATGTTCCTTTGAGTACAGTCCAGCTACGAGTGCCAAAAGAAACTATCAAAAGAGAATATTTTCCACAATATGCCCCCAAAACTACTGTGAGGGCATATTAGGTGACTAGGTGTGTATGCCCTAGGATGGCACCATTGATTTACCCTCTATTTCTTGTTGCCTATGGTCATTATCCAAATAATGACCAAATTCCATTATATTTTTCATAGCAATTATACGCTGAGGTTCATTTAGGCCTCAAGGTCAATTATTTGGATTTACCTCCTCATTTGAGGCAAGGGCATGGTAGAGTATGCAACAGGGATGCATACCATTGTGCAGATTGAGAGTCTCCTACTTATAGGACCTTGGTTGGTGAGAGGATGTTTTCTATCTCTCCGCCATAACATCTCTTCAATGAAAAGGAAAGAGATTTGACTAGACCAAAAAGTGTGAGAATGCCTTTCAATAGTTGAAGGAAGCTAGATTACCATTGCTCTAATCCTACAAGTACCCGACCCTAAAAAGGAAAATTTGTAGTATGTATTGATGCCTCATTGGATGGATTAGGTGGAGTTTTGAGGTAAAATGGGTAGGTGATCGCTTAAATTGAGTCCTAAAAATTGAAAGATTATGAACTCAACCATCCTACTCATGATCGGGAAATCATAGCAATTGTGCATGCTTTGAAGGTCTGGAGGCATTATTTAGTGGGAAGACCATTTAAATCAAATACTAACCATAAGGGACTCCAATATTTATTCACTCGACTTGATTTAAATTCTAGACAAAGAAGATGGCTAGTATTCTTAAGTAACTATGAGATAGACATTTCATATGTTAAAGGTAAGGAGAATAGGGTTGTTAATACCTTAAGTCATAGAGCCAGATTAGAAGCAATCACAAAAGCAAAGTTTAGCATTCAAGAGAGTATCAAGCAGATGCAAGAAAGATACCCTTTTAGCCAACAAACAAAGCTAGAGTTGCAGCAAGGGACTGGTATGATAGGGTATCATTTGGGAGATGATGGAATCTTTTGATTTCAACAACAAATTTATGTACATGATGGATTCTTAAGTACAAAAATCCTTGAGGAAATCCATAATGTACCTTACCAAGCCCATCCTTGAGTAACCAATATGTGTGCAGATCTAAAAATTCATTATTTTTGGCCAGGAATAAAGAAGGAAGTAGCAAATTTTGTTGCAAATTTCTTAGAATGCCATTGAGTCAAGGCTAAACATTGTCGTCTAGTAGGAACTGTAGACACCTAAAATTGACAATGTCTTACGACATTACCTTGTGACATATTTTCTTTTAGGCCACTTTTATGACCCCTTACATCATTCCCATTAGTTAAATAAATTATATTTATTTAACTAATCCATTTTATCCATTTATCCTCCCCTTACATCAAATTAAATAAATCTTATTTATTTAATTCCATTTGTCCTCCATTTGCACTAAATTAAGTAAATTTTATTTTATTTAATCCCATTTTCCTCCATCATCCAATTTAAATAAATTAAATATTTATTTAAATCCCACATGTCTCTCATAATTTAAATACTTCTATTATTTAAATTATTTATTCCCACTCACATCCCTATTTTTAACCTCATTCATTGTGTGTCATAAGCACTTCCTTTCCAAAATCAATTAAAAATCCCACGTATTCCCACTCCCATCCTTATTTTAGTCACCTATCCTTTATGGTGTGTCATAAGCACTAAAATTGGCTTTCAATCCTAGCCATCCACCTCATCCCTCACCCTTCTAATCTTGGCCATCCATTTGATTCCCTCTATATCTATAAATTGAAACTCTTATTTCAATTTCAAACCCTCACAAACTCTCATCAAATTTCTATACATACACATATCTATCAAATTTAATTTCTCATATCATTTTCTATCATTTTCATATCAATGTTGTGCTGGTTGTGTGAGCAGCCCACAAATCATCCAAGGGACAAATCAATGGAGCTTGGTTGCACTCCATTCTGTCCTATCAGAAGTTTGATTTTATGTAAGGTTTAAAGGTAATGCTTTATTGTTTATCTTTATGTTATTTTCCTTGCATGATTTTTTGGGTTTTAGGAACATTGTACCCCCATGATTTTCCTTGGCACAAATGGATGGTGCTTTCAATGGATTTTATGATAGGATTCTGAAAACCTGACATCAACATGAGAGTATCCTGGTGGTAGTGGATAAATTAACCAAGGTATCTCACTTCATACTTGGTAATGTTAAGGATGATGCTCCAACCTTGACAAAAGGATTCTTAAAAGAGATAGTCAGGTTGCATGGGATGAGTAAAGTGATTATATTAGATAGGGATAAACTATTTACTTCCATATTTTAGACAACTCTCATGACTTCTCTTGGTAATAAACTCAATTTTAGTACTACCTACCACCCTAAAATAGATGGCCAAACAGAAAGAGTTAACTAGATTATGGAGGATATGCTTTGAATGTATGTAATGGATCAACCCAATAAGTAGAAAGAGTATTTTCCCTTTTAAATTGAGTTCACATACAACAAATCCTACCTTTGCTCCATTCAAATGGCATATTTTGAAGTGCTTTATGGTAGGAAGTGCAGAATCCCAATAGGATGAGATAGTTTAAACAACCACATAACCATTGGACCAAAATTACTTCATGATTACATGACAAGTAAATAAATATCATCAGGGAGAGATTAAAGGAAGCTACAAATCAATAGAATGGTTATACAGATGCTAAGTGAACAAATTGAGAGAATTTATAGTAGGTGATAAAGTGTTTCTTCACGTCAAACCTTAGAAAAGTTTAATAAAATTTGGAAAGGCTGCAAAATTATCCCCGTGATATATGGGACCATTTGATATACTTTAAAAGATTAGACATGTGGCTTACATACTAGTTCTTCCACCATCTCTCTCTTACATTCATAATGTATTTCATGTACCATTACCTAAGAAATATATTGTTGATCCCACACATGTAATTGACTAGCAGGCACTGCAGATAGAAGAGAACAAAGATATCCACCTTTAACCACTCACAATCATAAACAGATGCAACATATAACTGCACAACAGAATAGTACTACAATATAAGGTCCTTTAGGACTATAATGGGGATAAAGAAGCTACCTGGGAAGATCCAAACTTATTTAGCTAAGTTGAGCCAAATTAATCCTAAGGGGAGGATGTCACATCCTTGTAAGAAGCTACTCTAAGACCTTGTAGTCTCAATGTAAGTTGGACTAGGGTGGGAACTTGAAACTTAATATTTAACTCTATGTATGTGTGCATGTGTGTGTGTATGTGTGTGTATGTATATGTGTATAAACTCTTATGGTTGCCAGTAATAAATATGGAATGGATATCTAGTTATGTTTCTCATTAATATATATATATATATATATATATAGTCGACTAACCTAGACTAACCCACTTGTGATTGGTGCGAGGAACTATTGGCAAGAGACACTATGTGGCTTCATGAGTGTTGTCATTGATGGCAACAAAGTCTATCCCACACATCTACAACACATAGTATGCCTATACTAGAAGTCAGATTGAAGATTGTTTTGGTCTGGTGAATAAGAACAGAGCATGTAACAAGGTCCAACAATCAGGTTCGGATCTCTCAGATGGTGTAACTCAAAAAGTTGCGGACTTGGACAAGTCAAGAGGAGTATCTTGACTACTATATTCCAGAGATTGACTCTGGTGATAAAACATGGAAAAGATATGAGCATCTGAGTGTTGGGTTCCAGACAAGCAGAGCAGACTAAGGAAGAACTAACCAGCAGAGTATCAGACTTCAATCCGGATAAGTAATTGATGTTGATCAAGATATTTGAGGGATCATACATTATTGTCCAACATGATTGATGACTTCAATGCCTATGTTTTTGATACACATAACAAATCAAGCATGGATTCAACTGACAGATCAGTAATCTATAAATATCTTGAGTATTCTGGTTGCCGACTAGAAAGTTGTTGAAATCCTTGGTATGGATATATATACCAGATGAATTCTAGTATGAAGGTGTGTGTGAGTACAGATGTGATAAAATTAAGTGTGAAGAAAGGTAGAGATAAGTGTGGAAGCAGCAATACAAGTCCAGTATGTGACAGAATAGTAGCACTAGAGCAAAGGAAGAATGAAGTGCATTAGATCAGTATATTGTGCCTAACTAGAGCTAAACTCTAGCATTTGTAGATGTCTCTCATCAGTTTAAACACCTGGTTACCTTTTGTAAGTTTTGTAGACAGTGAGTCTCTTGTAGGTAGTGTGCCTCTTGTGAGCAATGTGCTCAGACAGTGAGCCCTAATTGGCAAGTGCCATTTTTTACTTCTTATTCTTTTAACAAAGAATACAATCTTGGGTTAGTCACCCCATGGTTTTTCCCTTAATAGGTCTTTCCACGTAAAAATCCTTGTGTTATGTGTGTTGATCTTATTTCTGTTCTCATGATTATATATGCTTATATGTTTTGATGCTGCACAAATTATAAAAGAAGAAAAGAAAGTTAAGATAATAGAGATAACCGATTCACCCCCCCTTTCAGTTATCTGCCTTGTTTCCAACAATTAGTATCAGAGCTAAGTTCCTCTAAACAGAGCCTAATAGCTTGAGGAAGATCTGGGAATCTCAATGGATATGTGTGGTATGAAGGAACAACTTCAGTCTACCCTAGATGATCTTGAACAATCTCACTCTAAAGTCAATAACTTGAGAGAAAGACTCAAACAAGCTAATGATTTCATAAATGAGCTAAAATAAAAAACTGAGTATCTCTGTGAAAAAGAGAAAGGAACTACTTCAAAAATTAGCAAGTCAAAGTGAAGCCAATGATACTAATGAAGATCTGAATGAGAAAAACAAGCTATGTAAGAAGCTATCAAAAGAAGTCATTATGGTAAGGCATGAGATGGAATTAGGGGTTATGAGATTCACCCAAGAAATTGAAGAGAAAAGGAAAATTGAAGACAATCTAAAACAATCCCTCAAGGAGAAGACAGAGGACTACCACAAAATGGATAGAATAATTAGCCATCTTGAATCTAATCTTGAAGAAGCTTGAGATAATGAAGAACAACTTGAGAATTAGATAGACACTCATAAACAAGATCTTCAAACAACAAATGAATACAAAGAGAAATTCAAGATAAGCTTAGCTCAACTTGAAGTTCTTCTTGAAAGCCAAAAGAGGGTAGATGACAAGCGTGGCTTGGGATATGAGAAAGGTGAAATCTCTGGATCCGGTCAAAAGAATTTTGGATCAAGAAATCAAAGAAACAAGCCTAGAAGACCTCCGGTAAGGCAACCAAATGCTCAAAGATATCCATCCTTCAATGGATACTGCTTCAATTGCAACAACTTCGGTCATAAAGCAACTCAGTGCAGAAGGAGAATGAATCAGACTAATCCATCCTTCTCCGGACAATGTTTCAACTGCAAAAGGTATGGTCACAAATCTCATGAATGCAAAAATATGCAAATAAACAATTCATTCAATGGTAGATGCTTTGCATGCAATAGAATGGGACATATGGCTAATCAATGCAGATCAAGAGGATATCAGTCAAATATGCAAAGAAATGTTATTTGTTACAATTGCAATAGATCTAGTCATATTGCCAAATTCTGCAAAAATTAAAATCAGGATAAAAAGGGTCCAGTGCATCATAATCAAAAATAAGATAAGGGAAAAGTCAAAGTGAATATGGATGAAGTACAAAGGGAGATGAGCAAGATTTAGGTGAAGAAGAGTATAGAAAATGTTGGGGATGGATCCGCACCGGAATCTGGTGCTAATATTTCTTCCAGAAACTAAATAGATGAGCTCTGGCTCAAGGGGAGTCACAGAGAAAAATAAATTCCCCCAGCCAGTCAATTGGTGCCTAAATTTGGCGCATGGAATGTTGCGGATTAAAGGGTTCTCAAAAAAATATCTAAATAACCCTCAATAAAAATATGAAAGATCCGCATGGAGTTTTGCAAGAGTTTAATCATCCAAGATTGATCCGGTTTGACAACCATCTGGTAAAGCAAGATTTTCTCATATAGATTGGGTATGATTCAAAATTGAAATACTTTGATCTGCAGATCCATGGCATAATTGGAGAAAAGAAGATACATTGTCAATCCTCACTAAAAATGATTCTAAGTGCAACATAGTGATTCGAAAAGATCTCTCTCAGAATAGGGCAACCAGATAAGTTAAGTTGTGTATTTATTGTAAAAGGAAATTAGGGTTTGTGCAAGAATAAAAGGGTTCTTTGACTCATCATTTGCACATTTGCATTCGAGAAGAAGAAAAGAAGAGCTTTGCATCAAGTTTCTACAACTCTCTCAAAGATCAACTGCAAAATCCAATTCAACCAGTGATTTGTTCCAACTCTTATTTCGAACCCTAAAGCATAAAAAGGTACTTCCATTCTAAAAATCTCTCTCTGAATCTTTTGCAAAATGGCTACTCCAATGGTTGTTAAGATCACTGATAAGTCACGCCCAAAATTCAAGAAACACCCCTACAAATCCCTAGAAGTTGATCCTTTAGGTGCTTTTTCTAGCATTCCACATGGGGTCTTGCACGTAGAAGATGTTAGGGTCTACATCCCTGCTAACATTGAGGAATTTGGAGAATCTAAGTTGATGGACATCTATCATAAACAGTTAATAGATGAAAGTCTTGAACTCAAATCTCAATACAAGGCCCTCTGGGATAAGCACTTCAGACATTGAATCCACTTTTCCTATTTTGCAGAAGATGATTGGGTCCGGTATGTCCTTAGCAGAATGCATGATAATTTCATGTGGTTGATGAAGCCCTTCAAGATAACAAAAGATGCTAATAGGGCAGTAACTGGACTGCACTCTTCCGGTGGGTTACCTACACTTAAATCTGTCAAGAACTAGACAGTAACTGAAGCTACCAGATCTAAGTTTGACAAGAGAGCAATGACCATAGATGACATCACAGATCCAGATGTCAAATTTTCCTCAATGATAATTGGGTATAAGATCTATCAATCTAGCAGGGAGAATTCTGTCTGGGATTGCAATATATACAGCATATTAGATGTTGAGGGAAAATGTAGATTATGACCTATAGGATCTTCTTTTAAATCAACTATTAGAAAACCTGCAAAAGATCAAGAAGGATAAGAAGAACTCCTTCGAGTATGGTTGTTTAATACTATGTCTATTCTTCTACTACATGAATGAGTTGCCCGGATCAAGTGGTTGGGTTTGGCAAAATGACAAACTAGTTGCAATACAAATTAGGGACTACATGTATGGACTTGGTGATGCTAAAGCTCAAAGCATAGCACTCTGGGATTACTTTAAGAACTTCCAAAGTATGATGCAAGCCAGAGAGAGGATACCTCAATCCATAGTTGAGAAATACAAGGATACAGTGTGTTTTATGGTAGATATTGATCAATGCCTAATGGAGGCAGTTAAGCCCATAATAGTTTGAATAATGCTAATGGGATATGAGGTCGATGAGAAAATCTTGGAGCTACATATTCAATACTTGTTAAGTTAGCCTAAGGACCCTGAGGCAGAAAGGTTTGGAACTTTTCAAGAACTAAGTGTAAAAATACATGTTGAGATAAGACAATCGGAGATAAAGAGGAAAGTTAGAATGGAAGTTGAGGAAATTGCCAAAAGATATGGCATATCAAAAGAGGTAGTAGATGCAAACAAAGAGAAAGTTGAAAGATCTGAGAAAGAGAAACAAGAAGCAGAAAAAGGAAGTGTTTCAGTACAAGCCTCCTCCTGGACTAGATCCTCCAAGAGCTCTGCACCTGCCACTCCTAAGAGCTCAAGAGCCACCAAACCAGAAGTCAAGACATCCGAAAAGGGAGAAAAGAGAATGAAAACAAAAGCCACAAGGTCTTACACAAGTCACAAGTGTTGGGAGTTAAGGTGTCTCAACCTTGGTAATTCTCTGCATTTGTAATGTTGTATTTATTATTTAATTGCCTATGTTGTAAATAATTGGAAAATCCATATTGTCATATTGTGGGATGTGGCATGGTGATGTGTCAATCCTACATGGATTATGACAACTTGTATTTTTGTCCTCAAATGAGGAAATAGGCATCCCACTTTGTGGTAGGAATATTCTGCCATGTGTCAGCATCTTCTATGTTGTGTAAGGAATGTTTGACCGAAACGGTTACAACAGATTCCTATGACGAATCTATGACATGTAAGAGTCGAGAATAGAAGGTTGTAAGATAGGAAATGACATGTGTCATGTAGCATCTTTGAATGAGGCATATTTGGGCACCCCAAGGTGGAATATGATGTTTTGTAAGAGAATATGCTATTTATAGCATGTGTATGATAGATTCTCTTACAGTTGTAAGTTGTAACCGCTTTGACAGATTTTATGACGATCGTAAGTGTCGTAAGAGTATCTGTCATAGCCCATTTTTGAAATAGGTGACCTCTTTGGGATGGGAGTTGTGGACAAGTGTCAGACACATTCTACAATGTTGACCAAGTGTCCCTAGGCATGGGTTTTGGTCCAAGATGCAATATTGGACTCCCATTCCAAGATAGGTCCAATATTGCCTTGTATTTTCTTTATATACAGGTGCTTGGAGATGGAGTTTGTATCATAGGTTTACAGGTACTGTTATGTTGCTAGATTGACTCTAGACACGAGTGTCGAAGACCATTGAAGCTTGCATTGCAAGTGTATTGTAAACATTCTTTCAGATTTGTTAATACATTGTGCAGGTTTATGAGTGTGGGGTTTTTCACCCGATAAGGGTTTTCCCCACCGTAAATCTTTGTCTCTCTTCTTCTGTCTACTTTCTGGTTCTTGTGTTTTGCTGCAATATCTGATGTTAATGGTTTAACATTTTTGTAATAGTTAGGATAAATTAGAATTTACATAGCCCTCTCCTCATTAGATTAGTGTAGGAAGCATTTTCCGCACACCTAGCTTCCTTTCAGTTGGTATCAGAGCTTGATCACCTTTCGTCTTAGTTGTTAGGTAGGGGTTTTTTGAGCTAATCTTAGGTTGAGTGGGAGTCTGTATAGAGCATTTTGTATCTTATTACAGTAAGGAGATGGCAGGCACATCAAGAAGGTTTGAAGTAGGGAAGTTCAATGGCAGTAATTTTGAGCTGTGGAAGCTCAAAATGGAAGACATGTTAGTTGACCGAGACCTTTGGGGAAGTGCGAACGGAACTAAACCAGCTACAATGACTCAAGATGAGTGGGATCTCAAGGATCAGAAGGCTAAGGGTCTCATAAGACTTAGTCTTGCCGATTCTGTGTTGCTAAATGTCCATGAGGAGACTACTGCAAAACTCCTTTGGAAGAAGTTGGGGGATGTGTATCAAGCCAAATCCCTAGTCAGTAAACTTTTCCTGAGAAAGAAGTTGTATTCTCTTCGAATGGAGGATGGAGGATCCATGGCTAAGCATATGAATGCCTTTAATATGTTGGTTGTACAATTAACATCTATTGGTGTAAAGATGGAGGAGGAGGATTGGTGTATGACCCTACTTTGTTCTCTACCAGACTCATGGGATCATCTTGTCATGGCAATCAGAAAAACCACATCCGCATTCAAAATGGAAGAAGTGGTTTCTTCCCTGTTGTCTGAAGAGATGCAGAGAAAGTCTTATGAGGCAGCCAAAGAAGCCCTTGCAGTTCATGGAAGACCCAAGGAGAAAGGGAAGAAGAAGGACAAGAAAGCTGAGAAGGGTAGATCCAAATCTCGTGGGAGATCCAAATCTCCTGGAAAGTCCAAGGCTCTTTGTTGGAACTGTGGCAAGACCGAGCATTTCCAAAAGGAATGCAAAGAGGAGAAGAAGAAAAAGAAGAAAGCTCCTGATTCAAATTCTGACAAATCACAAGATGACGGTGATGCTTTCATCGCAGCCCTGGCAACCCATGCATCTGATGATGTGTGGCTAATCAACTCTAGTGCATCATTCCACATGACCTCACATTGAGACTGGTTCACTAAGTATGAGGAGTTTGATGGTGGAAAGGAGTATCTGGGTGACGACTCTCATCTGAAGATCGTTGGTCATGGAAGAGTCTCTATCCGATTCCCTGATGGTCGAGTGAAGGGGATCTTTGGGGTTATGCACATCCCAGGCTTAGCATGGAATCTACTTTTTGTAAGTAGTTTGAATGATGCAGGTGTGTAGGTTGTCTTTTTGAAAGACGGATGTAAGATGACTAGAGGATCTATGGTGCTTGCTAAGGGTACTTAGAGATGTACTCTATTTCAGCTGGAAGCATGCATTGCACAATGCAATAGTTCTTCTGACTCAAGGAAGAGGGCAGCTATCACTTCATCCCCACCATCTAAATGAGTAGTGAAGAAATCTGTTGTTTCTAGTCTTGATGGTTGTAATCGTGCATTGGAAGTTAAACTTCCTGTAGAAAAGATAATGTTATTGCATAAGAGATTTGGGCACATTGGTGAGAAGGGTCTACATACCCTAAAAAATAAGAACATCGTTGAGGGGTTAGATGATTGTAATCTTGAGTTTGACTTTTGTGAACATTGCATTTATGGAAAAAAAAATAGTGTTTAGTTTTAATCGAGTTCTCATAAGTCTTCTAGTGTGTTGGACCTTATTCATTCTAATGTGTTTGGTCCTATTAATGTTCCTTCATTATCAAAATCTATATACTTTGTATCTTTTATAGATGATTACAGTAGAAGGACATGGATTTATTTTCTCAGAAGCAAATCTGAAGTCTATAGCAAGTTTAAGGAGTTTAAATCTTTTGGTAAAAATCAGACTGGTAATAAGATTAAATGTTTGAGAACTGACAACGGTGGTGAGTTATGTTCTATAGAATTCGATAAGTATTGCAAGGAACTTGGGATTGAAAGACATAAGACAACTCCATACACACCATAGCAAAATGGAGTTGCAGAGAGGATGAACAAGACACTGATGGAGAAGGCTAGGAGTATGCTTAGTGGAGCTGGTCTAGAACAAAAGTTTTGGGCTGAAGCTGTTACCACTGCTTGCTATCTGGTAAACAGATCTCCTACATCAGCTCTTGTTGGAAAGACACCCATGGAGGTGTGGTCTTGTAGAAAGCATTCAGTAAGGCATCTTCATGTTTTTGGTTGTGAGGCATATGCACATGTGCCTAGGGAGAAGCAGTCAAAGTTGGAGAACAAAGCTGTTAAGTGTATCTTCATCGACTATGGTGTTGGTGTGAAAGGATACAAGCTTTGGGACCCCATGGCTGAAAAAGTGTTGTATAGCAGAAGTGTCATCTTCAGAGAGCTTACACCTTCTTCCACTCTTTTGTAGCCAGAAGAAAAAGAAAAGAAAGAGGATGTTGTTCAGTTTCCTCTCACCCCTGAGAAGACTGAACAGAAAGACAATGTTGGACCCGATGATGAGGAGAGCTCTAGCAGCTCTGAAAGCTCAAAGGAAGAAGTTGAACCTCAACCTCAGCTCTTGAGGAGGTCTACATGGATAAGAAAGCAAACTGAAAGGTTTGGTTTTACATTGCTTGATTCTAGTTTTGCTTATGCTTTAATCACTAACAGTGATGAACCTAGAACTGTATCAGAGGCTCTGGATATGAAGGATGCAGGTTCCTAGAAGGAGGCCATGGAGGAAGAAATGGCTTCTTTGGAAAAGAATGAAACTTGGGACTTGGTACCTTTGCCTCCTGGATGGAAACCCATTGGATGCAAATGAGTGTTCAAGAAGAAGATTGGTGCAGATGGCAATATTGAGAAGTATAAGGCTAGATTGGTTATGAAGGGGTATTCACAAGTGGAGGGTATAGATTATGGTGAGATCTTCTCTCCTATTGCAAAGCTGACATCCATTCGATTCCTGTTGTCACTCGCAGAAGCTTATGACTTGGAGGTAGAATAGATGGATGTGAAG
Source organism: Cunninghamia lanceolata (assembly GCA_027924645.1). Lineage (NCBI taxonomy): Eukaryota > Viridiplantae > Streptophyta > Pinopsida > Cupressales > Cupressaceae > Cunninghamia > Cunninghamia lanceolata. The sequence goes on along the minus strand of BSBN01000303.1, from coordinate 7,103,565 downwards.
ACAACTTTTCTTCATGGTGACTTGGAAGAAGAGATCTACATGTCATAGCCAGAGCATTACATGGTGAAAGATAAAGAAAATTTGGTTTGCAAACTTAAGAAGTCTTTGTATGGTTTGAAGCAATCCCCTAGGAGATGGTACTTGAAGTTTGATGCCTTTGTGTTGTCAATTGGATTTGTGAGATCGAAATCAGATCAATGTGTGTATTATAAATTTGATGGTGATCATATTTCATTGTTACACTATATGTTGATGATATGTTGCTCATTGGGAAGAGTAAGAATATGATTTCTAATTTTAAATATCAGTTGTCAGCACAGTTTGAAATGAAAGATTTAGGGGCAGCTAGGTACATTCTAGGAATGGAAATTAGAAGAGACAGAACCAACAGAAAACTTTGGTTAAGCCAGAGTAAGTATGTGAAGTCTGTGTTGGACAGATTCAACATGGCAGATTGTAGACCATTGTGTGTTCCCGTTTCTTTGGGGACAAAGTTGTCTGTTGAGGATTGTCCAAAATCTCCTAGTGAGGTGGAGGACATGAGCAGGGTACCTTATGCTAGTGCTATTGGAAGTTTGATGTATGCTATGGTCTACATAAGACTAGACATTGCCCAAGCAGTGGGAGTCCTTAGTCGATTTATGGCTAATCCTGGATGGGTTCATTGGGATGCAGTTAAGCGAGTGTTTAGATATTTGAGGGGTGCTTTCGAGTATTCCATTTGCTATCATGGTAATGTTTTAGGACCTTCACATTCTGTTGATATTCATGGATTTGTGGATTCAGATTGGGCAGGTGACATTGACATCAGGAGATCCACCAGTGCTTATGTTTTTACACTGTTTGGTGGTGCTATTAATTGGATGAGTAAGCAACAACCTATTGTTGCTTTGTCCATGATAGAAGCTGAGTATATGGAAGCAACTCATGCTTGTAAGGAAGCCATTTTGATTAAGAGATTATGTTCAGATATTGGTGTTGATGCAGGTCAGATCACGATCAGTTGTGACAGTCAGAGTGCAATTGGCTCTTACATGGTGTTCGACAAGTGGGAGAATGTTGGGAATTAAGGTGTCTCAACCTTGGTAATTCTCTACATTTGTAATGTTGTATTTATTATTTAATTTCCTATGTTGTAAATAATTGAAAAATCCGTATTGTCATATTGTGGGATGTGGCATGGTGATGTGTCAATCCTACATGGATTACGACAACTTGTATTTTTGTTCTCACATGAGGAGATAGGCATCCAACTTAGTGGTAGGAATATTCTGCCATGTGTCAGTATCTTCTATGTTGTGTAAGGAATGTTTGACCGAAACGGTTATGACGGATTCCTATGATGAATCTATGACATGTAAGAGTCGAGAATAGAAGGTTGTAAGACAGGCAATGACATATGTCATGTAGCATCTTTGAATGAGGCATATTTGGGCGCCCAAGGTGGAATATGATATTTTGTAAGAGAATATGCTATTTATAGCATGTGTATGATAGATTCTCTTACAGTTATAAGTTGTAACCACTATGACAGATTCTATGATGGTCGTATGTGTCGTAAGAGCATCTGTCATAGCCCATTTTGGAAATAGGTGACCTCTTTGGGATGGGAGTTGTGGACAAGTGTCAGACACATTCTACAATGTTGACCAAGTGTCCCTAGGTGTGGGTTTTGGTCCAAGATGCCATATTGGACGCCCATTCCAAGATAGGTCCAATATTGCCTTGTATTTTCTTTATATACAGGTGCTTGGAGATGGAGTTTGTATCATAGGTTTACAGGTACTGTTATGCTACCAGATTGACTCCAGACATGAGTGTCAAAGACCATTGAAGCTTGCATTGCAAGTGTATTGTAAACATTCTTTCAGATTTGTTAATACATTGTGCAAGTTTCTAAGTGTGGGGTTTTTCACCTGATAAGGGTTTTCCCCACCATAAATTTTTGTCTCTCTTCTTTTGTCTACTTTCTGGTTCTTGTGTTTTGTTGCAATATCTCATGTTAATGGTTTAACATTGCTGTAATAGTTAGGATAAATTGGAATTTGCATAGCCCTCTCCTTATTAGATTAGTGTAGGAAGCATTTTCTGCACACCTAGCTTCCTTTCAACAAGGATGGTGAAGAAACAAAGTCTGATGAGGAAATTAAGAAAATGAAGAAGAAGAAGAAGAAAACATCTGGGGAATCCTCTACCAGTAAAAACAAAGAAGAAAAGGCAGAAAAATTTGTTTAAAAGCCTACTCTTTCCATTGATGATATCATCAAGGCAGTCACTGTGGATGGGAATCTGCAACCAGTAACAGAATTCTATGATGAATATAGTGATACTGACAAAAGGATCTTGGAAGAAGCTACAGTCAGGGACCTAAATATTTATAATAAAGCATTCATTGAAATCATTTCATAATTCCCAAAAGTCTAGAGAAGGTACTTGAACTTAGAAAAGAGAATGCAAAGGCAAAAGACTTAGAGATCTGAGAACAGATAGCAATTCAGCTCTATCCTTCTATTACTCTAAAGCAAATTAACATGATCTTTAAGGACTGCAAGGATGAATTCTAGAGCAAAGCAAGAATGAATAAACTTATGCTTGGAGAAACTGACCAAGTAGAAAGAGAGACAAAAGACATCCTCCAGAATGCCTTCAAAAGATTCAATCTTCCTATTGTAGAGGAAACATATGAAGAACCTTCCACCATGGATGTTGAAGGATTAAATGCAGCCAATGAAGAATCTTCTAATAAAAATGTAGAAAGGACAAAAGAGATAGGTGAAGAGAAGACTAAGGACTTGGATTCCTCTATTCCAGAAGAGGAAGTTCATGAAGCAGTAAATACAAGTAACATCTCTCCTTCGGATCCCATTGCAGACATTCTGGATTTTGAAATTGAAGGAGAAGGAAGAAAAGAGGAAAAAGTGAGTCAAGAAGAGGAGGTAAAGGGAAAAGAAGAAGAACAAACAGAGAAGACCTTTGATGATAGTTCTGAGATTCCAAAAGAAAAGAAGACTCAGTCTCCGGCAAGAGACACTGCAGAGGTAGTGAATAATTTCTTGAACAAAGAGATGATGGAGATAGATGAACCTGAGCTATTTCAAGGACCACTAAATTTTGATTCTCTCTCTCTGGTCTAGACAATGAAAATAGCATCTTTTGCTCAAGCCAAGGCAAAAGAAAAACTTTTGAAGTCTCACATGGAAGACTGTGAGCTATTAGAGATTGCATCCGGTATCCTGAAGAAGATCATGCCATCTCTTCAAAAGGATCCTTCGGCCTCTCCATCCGGTAATTTGAAATCTCTAGTAAACTTTGTTAGCACTCATTTTGATTCTTTAGAGAACTCGGCAGAAGAAAAAGTCTAGAAAGAGTTTTTGGGAAAAATATTCACTAAAGTACAGGGACTCATTACTAATGATAGGAGGACCCTAGATATTGGGATAAAGATCCTTGAAAATGCTCTTAAAAATGGTGGGGACATGTACAAATTTTGTCTATCTTAGCCCAAAGTGACAGAGGATATTGAAAAGAAGGTGAAAGAGCAAGAAGGTAAACTGTCAAGTTTATCTCAAAATTTTGATCCCCTCACTACATTCTTAATGAATCAAGAATTCCAGGCCATTGTCATTATAAATGAAATAAAGAGGGTAGACAAAGAAAAGAAGAATATAATAAACAGGATGAGTGAACTCAGAGGGATAATTATCCCTAAGTTAGAGGCAGTACATGAGGCCTTAATAGATGCTCAGACCACATCCTGGACTAGTGATTTGACAGATCTAAGAAGGGCAGAAGCATATGCATTTTTGTTGAGTGATCACATCTCCATTTTGGACAAGATAAAGCAGAGCTGGGCCACAGAGTTTATACAATTGAAGGCCACTTTTGCGGATGTACTTAAGTATATGTAAGTATAACATGTATATATACTTATGCAGCCATGTATAGGTTAGTTTTTGCAAATTTTGGTGTACGGATTCTACCCTTTTCCATTGATGTCAAAGGGGGAGTGAGGAGTAGTGAAAAATGTGGAATCCAGCAAGGGGGAGCTCTGGTAAAACAATGCATAAGACAAAGCATCAACCAAGGGGGAGTTTGTTGCGATATTTAGTCATTTTTCACTAAGTGTTGCCATCAATGCCAAAGAGGGGGATTGTTGGCAAGAGACATTATGTGGCTTCATGAGTGTTGTCATTGATGGCAACAAAGTCTATCCCACACATCCGCAGCACATAGTATGCCTATACCGGAAGTCAGATTGAAGATTGTTTTAGTCCGGTGAACAAGAACAAAGCATGTAACAAGGTTTGACAATCAGGTCTAGATCTCTCAAATGGTGTAACTCAGCAAGTTAAGGACTTGAACAAGTCAAGAGGAGTATCATGACTACTATATTCCAAAGATTGAGCCTCCAGTGATAAAACATGGAAAAGATATGAGCATTTGAGTGTTGGGTTCTAGACAGGTAGAGCAGACTGAGGAAGAACTGAGCAGAAGAGTATCAGACTTCAATCCCAATGAGTAATTGATGTTGATCAAGCTATTTGAGGGATCATACATTGTTAGTTGACATGATTTATGACTTCAATGCCTATGTTTTTGATACGCATCACAAATCAAGCATGGATTCAGCTGACAGATCAGTAATTTGTAAATATCTTGAGTATTATGGTTGCCGACTAGAAAGTTATTGAAATCCTTGGTGCAGATATACATACCAGATGAATTCCAGTATGAAGGTGTGTGTGAGTACAGATGTGATAAAATTAAGTGTGAAGAAAGGCAGAGATAAGTGTGGAAGTAGCAATACAAGTCCGGTATGTGACAGAACAGCAACACTAGAGCAAAGGAAGAATGAAGTGCATCGTATCAGTATATTGTGCCTAACCGGAATTGAACTCTAGCATTTGTAGATGTCTCTCATCAGGTCAAACACCTAGTTACCTTCTGTAATTTCTATAGATAGTGAGTCTCTTGTAGGCAGTGTGCCTGTTGTGAGCAGTGTGCTTGGGCAGTGAGCCCTAATTGGCAAATGTCATTTTGTACTTCTTATTCTTTTAATACATAATACAATCTTGGGTTAGTCACCCCGTGGTTTTTCCCTTAACAGGGCTTTCCACGTAAAAATCATTGTGTTATGTGTGTTGATCTTATTTACGTTCTCATGATCATATATGCTTATATGTTTTGATGCTACACAAATTATAAAAGAAGAAAAGAAAGTTAAGATAATAGAGATAACTGATTCACCCCCCCTCTCAGTTATCTGCCTTGTTTCCAACAGGAACAATGTGTGATTTTCAAGTGACAAGGTGCATGGTGATGTGGATTTTGTAGACTCGTAAAAAGAAATGATGCTAAAGCTAAATCCTTTTTAAGACACTAGCTTAACCTCAGACTTGACCGAACTAGTACTGGGTATGTACATTTAACACCTATTCAGTCTCATTCGTCAATTTGTAGAGTCCATAGGTCTCTTTGACTCCACCTACCAGTTAGTAGAAATGTTGTTATAAATTTAAATAAATATGCATGTAGGAGATCAATTATAAATATTAATAAAGGAGTTATTATTATTTTTAATGTCTTATAAATGTCCATTCCAAATGGGTTGAGTGTTAAATTATAACAAAATAAATAAATAAACAAATAAATTATTATAAGTATTATTATTATCAATGGCTTTTTATTATTCTAATTATTGTATGAGGAAAATAACAAGGCATAGAGATTTCAAAAGGAAGCAAAGAAATATAAAAAATAATTGAGTTACTAATGGGAATAATATTATTAGTCATGCTAATAAGGGCATGGTTCAGTGGTCAAGTTGCATAGGTGTTGTGGTAGTCACCAAGGTTCAAACCTCGCTAGGCCAAAGAGCTCGTAGGCCATGTGCCTTCGCTAGGTTGTTGTGCTCATAAGATATGTTCCTTCATTGGGTTGTCATTCCCGTAGGCTGTGGGCCTTCATTGGGCCAATGAGCTTGTGGGCTTGAACTTGGCAATAATGCCTTGGGGACTTATGCCCCCTAGTAGTGGTCTCAATGATAAATCCATGGGAAGAGATCCCCCATAAGGGTCTCTCTGGGCTTGGGCCAGGCTAAAATCCTGAGTGACTCTAAACAAAAAAATATTAATATTATTATTCATTCCAAAAAGGTGAGGAGTGTAAAATAACAACAAGAATAAATCAAATCCAAGAAGATAAGCTAAACAAAATAAATTAAAATAAGAGAGAGAATTGAAGCAAAGTGAAAAGAAAAGAAAAGAAGAGAAGAAGAGGCAAAGGGTTTAGAAGAGGAAGCTCGTATAGTTAGGATTAATGAAGAAGGGTGACTAGAATTGAAGACTATGTAAAACACCCCATGCCCAAAAATTTTGTTATCCCTAGGCATACTAGAATGGAGGACATCTAGCCTATGAAGAGAATTAATGGAGATGCCACATGAGGATGCATGGGCAGGGGATTAAAGGTGATGGGAAGGGATTTATTTGGTAATTTTTACTAGGGACCCCATATGATCTAAACTAAGCCCTCAAGACCCTTAGACTGTCAAGAATAGAGTGGTGAAGTTCTTGGTTGGATGCTTGGTAATCCCTTGTTCATAGATTTGTCCCCTATACCTCGTGTATATTGGGATGCCCCCTAGAAGCTTGTAAAGTCTAGTTAAGACCATTAGTCATTTTTTAATGTAGTGCAAGGGACGTGGACTGCCCCCTAAAGTTACTCACCATCGTACCTCCTTGAAGTAGAGATAGACGTTTTCTTTGGGAAAGGCATAAAAGCCTTGAAGGAAAGGGGTATTGGATGCAACACCCTTATCCCTAGCTATCCGCTTAGGGTGAAGTGTTCTTAGTTAGGTAAGAACATGCATAGTTATTCTATCATGTGGGCCCACATTAGGAAATCAATCCTACTTTAATAATTTTAGGGAATGTCCATGTGCTTGAAGTGTCTTCATGTGATAAGTTACTTGTAAAATCCTATCAGCCTTATCCCCTCAAATAACAATCAACCATTGTGTTTATTGTTTGTCAAATCTCTTGCCAATAAATATCTTGAACAAAACACAATAACTCACAAATTAAAACCTTTTAGTGCCTTAGTCTACCCTGTCTGTGCATTCGTAGTCTTTGTCAGTGCTTACGTGGTCTCTGTTAGCAATTTCACAGTTACTATTAGCATCAGAGTCAACCCTGTCAGTACCTCTGCAAAAGTGTCAAATGACCAATCATTTGAACCAGTCAACACATTTGCAGTCCTTGTCAGCACATTCATAGTCTCTGTCAGTGCATGCACCTAGTCTGTTAGTGCATGTGTCTAGTCTTTTAATGTCTGTGTCAAACCTGTTAGCACCTTTAGCCAAATCTTCCAATGCTTGTGCTTTATCTGTCAACACCTGAGCTTCCTTTGTCAGTGCCTATGTTTTATCTATTAGTGTCTGAGTTTCCTCTATCAATGCTTGTATAGAATATGTCAGTGCCTGTATAGACTCGGTCAGTGCTTGCATAGGCTCTGTCAGTGCCTTCACCTGTAACCTTAGACATCTGAACAGAACAACCTCCCAATCATAAATTTGACTATCCTTAGGACTTTAGCAAACTTTGAAAGTGACCTAAAACCATCCATTTCTAATTTCACTACACTGTCCCTCCATAAAGTCATCAATTTCATCAAGATTTTCATTCCCCTAATCATCCCACTTTTTAATTGGAAATCTTAGAAACTTTGATCATTATTAACCCACTTTGGACCCATACCTTCATCCCATCAAATTAAACCATACCAACTCCTTATCAACATCAAATCCATCCCCTATCAAAATAAAGCTTCCATTTCATCAAATCAAATCATCTTGTAACCAAATCTATCCCAAATCAAAATTTGGCTAAATTTAAATCTAGATCTTATCATCATCCCCTAATTTACATTAAGCTTAAGAACTTTTGTATGTTAAGTTTTGTGTGAATTAGCCCTTATCAACCTTGGATAAGTTAGCTTAGGAGCTTAGAATACTCCTAAGTAAATTCCAAGAATCCCATTTTACTTCATGCATCTTGTCTACCCTAAGTAGGAAAGTATAAATCCTTTGGTATCGACAACATCTATATTTTCCCCAAGTCTCTTTTTGATTTGAAATCCAAAAATCATCCCTTGATCTATCTCATCCAAGGTATCATCAAAATCATCCTTATCATCATTTGGCCACTTATCATCCAAAGCCATCCTTTGATCATATCAAATCATCCTTCATCCACTCACCAATTTCACTTGGTCCAAACCTTTTGAGAATCAAAAACAAAGTTTTAAGGTCCAACATCCTTCATATAACTTATTCATTTCAACATCCATTTTGGGTCATTTCTTTGTATGCCCCCAACCACAAGGTTACAAGCCAAGAAAAAAAACATGGAACCCGATAGAGAGTTTAGAATGCCTCATGAGTTTGGAATGAGGGACACAATTACTCAAATCATGATTGATCCTCCCCATTCTTCTCCTTCCCAAAATCAAGATCAAGAAGTGATGGAATTTACACAAGACCCCAACGCCATGGGTGTAAGGAGGCTAAGGTAGCGGAACAACTTCCTACACTAATCTTGAGGGGAGGGATATGTAGAACTTTTCAAATATTTACAATAGTTACAAAAATAAACACAAATAGCAATCATACCACAACACAATAATGACATGGGGAAACCCTTTCGAGAGAAAAACCCCACACTCCAAAGTGACTCAATATATTATTCAAGAATCAAGAAGATTACAATATACTTGCAGAGCAATATTTCATAGGAGTATAACCAACCAGAGATCCAGAGGCAACTCAACATCTATAAGACTCTTACACACAACCTCCATTTCAAGATCCTAATATATAGGAGATATAATACAGTAAACCATCAACTGTAATTACAAAACCATGAGTCAAAACTACCCAAAAGTGATGCCCAAAATATCTCCAATCAAAGATGCAATGTGATGTGTCAAATCACACACCAGCATGTGTAACTCTTCCCTTTACATCTCTTTTAAGTGTCCAACATGTTTTCCCATTTCCCAAAACAAGATGTCCAACTTTTGAAGGCCATAACTTTTGATCTGGGTGTCCGATTGACGAACTGTTTGATGCATTGGAAATCTCATGAAGAGATATATCAATAACTCATCAGTTAAAACAAATTTTAGGGCATTTAGTGACCTCTAATTTCCTCAAATCTAAGTTTGAAACTTTTTTTGAGAGTTTCAAAAAAAGGAAATTTTAATATCTTGCAATCAAGCTGGTATGATCTTGGATTGAAACTCACCCAAGATGTTTAATTGGAAGTTACACACCTTTTGGGAAAGTTCTGGGTCCTTCTGTACTCAAATGTAGAGTTACTAAAAATAGAAAGCCCTTCCATTTTTAGCCCCTTTTGGAAACTTTGAAAGTTCTAAACCATTCTTCAATATAAAGGGTATTCAAAAAGACTAAAATTGGAAAGAATAGAAACATTTTGTAGTTGTAAGGTTGAGACACCTTTCTGAACATTCTCCCATTGTCGAACACCTTGCAAGAGCAAAGGGAATATCAACACCATGATTTAATTACTAGGGGCCGAGAGGCCCATAGACTTCGAACACCATCTAAACTTCTCTGTGCTCATAGGCTTAGTTAATGAATCTGCAACATTGATCAAAGTCTCTACCTTAACTAGCTTCACCCTACCATCCTTGACCATATCTCTAACAAAATGATATTGTACATCAATGTGCTTGGTCCTAGAATGAAATGTTGGGTTCTTAGCTAGGAAGATCGTACTCAAACTATCACAATAAAATGTCACTACACCTTGTTTTATTCTGATATTGAACACCGTCTCTTAATCTAAATGGATCCTTTACAAGCATGAGTGGCTACCATATACTCATCTTCAATAGTAGAAAAAGAAACCACATCATGTCGCTTACTCATCCAACTAATTGCACTACCAAATAAAGTAAATACATAAGCATTGGTGGATCATCTGCTATCAACATCACCTACCCAGTTTGAATCCACATAACCATGAATATCAAGGGAATGGACGTCTCCTATCAAATTACCATGATAACACAATGAATACCTTGAGGTACCCTACAAATATTTGAAGACCCTTTTAACTACATCCCAATGAACTCTACCAAGATTAGACATATATCTAGAAAGAACTCCCACTGCTTGGACACTGTCTAGTGTAGTACAACCATAACATACATAAAACTTCTAAATACACTCTGGTAAGGCACTCTACTCATGTCTTCCATCTCTAATGGGGATGTTGGACATTGTGAAGTAGATAACTTCGTTCCACCTATAAAAGGAACACATAATGGTCTATAATCCTGCATGTTAAACCTTTATAAAACTAAACTGACATAATTACTTTGGTCAACCATAGTTTTTTGTTCACTCTATCTCTTATTATTTCCATCCCAAGAATGTGTTTAACTGCACCAAGATATTTCATTTCAAATTTAGCTACAAGTTGAGACTTTAGTTCTAAAATCATTCCTTTTCCTTTACCAATAAATATCATCAACATATAATGCAATAAGCAAGAAATGATTGACATCAAATTTATAATAAACATAGTGATCAAATCTAGAATGCTCAAATCCCAAACTCAACACATATGTATCAATTTTTTGGTACCACATCCTAGGACCTTTTTTGAGGCCATACAAAGATTTCTTCAATTTACAAACCAAATTATTTTCACCTTTTAGCATGTAGTGCTCTGGCTGTGTCATATAAATATCCTCCTCCAAATTACCATGAAGGAAAGTTGTTTTCACATCCATTTGCTCAACCTCTAGATCATAAGTAGCAGTAATAGAAAGCAAGAATCTAATGGACGTCATTTTTGCAATAGGAGAAAATATCTCACTGTAATCAACACCCTCAAGATGAGAGTAACCTTTCGCAATCAACTGTGCTTTGTACTTCTTAATACCTCCATCTAAACCAATCTTTTTCTTGAACACACATTTGCAACCAACAGGTTTTCATCCTTTGGGAAATGGCACTAGGTCCCATGTATCATTCTTTTTCAGAGCTATCATTTCTTCATCCATAGCAATCTTCCAAGACTCTACATCATTCATCCCTAATGCCTTTTCTACAGATCTAGGTTCATCTATGTTAGTATTCAAAGAAAAAATACATCTCCAGTCATTAGGTGAATACCTTTCAGGTGGTTGTCTACATGCCTTGTAGACCTTCGGACAAGTTGAGTTGGAGGTTCTTCCTCCTCTTCTAAAGATTCGGAGCTAGATGAGCTCTCCTTAACTTTTTGTCTATCTAGGGGCCTCGATTCAACTTTCTTAGGCATAGAAGGGAGTTGAATCACATCTTTCAGTTCACTTTGTTTTAGCTGCAATGTAACAGACAATGGCTTAGTTTCTTTAAAAATAACACTTCTACTATATATTGCCTTTTGTACAATAGGGTCCCAAAGCTTGTATCCTTTCACACCATAACTATACCCAATGAAGATACATTTCACAACCTTGCTCACCAACTTTGTTTTGTTTTCCTTCATATGCCTTGCAACCAAAAACTCTAAGATGTCTCAGTGAAGGCTTATGCCTCAACCACGTCTCCATAAGTGTTTTATCAACAAGCGCTAATGTAGGAGACATGTTAATCAGGTAGCAAGTAGGAGAAATAGCTTTAGCCCAAAAACTTTGTTCTAGATTAGCACCACTAAGCATACTCCTAGCCTTCTCCATCAGTGTCATGTTTATTCTTTCTACAACTCCATTCTATTGTGGAGATCATAGAGTTGTCTTTTCTCTTTGAATGCCACAATCTTTATAGAATTTATCAAAATCATTAGAGGAAAATTCACTGCCATTGTCAGTCCTCAAACATTTTATTTTCTTTCTGTAGCTAGAGAAAATCATATTTAGTGTCAAAAACAACAAACTAAAGTAAACCCTAACAAACACCATAAAGTACAAACTAGCATGAAAATGAAAACAGAAATATAAAGTAAATCAATTTTCAAACTAATTTTGATTTATCTCCATGGCTCTTCTCGATCTCGCATAAGAATGCAGGATGTCAAAGGATTGTTGATTGCTCACTGTTGCAGCATAACAAAGCTCAAGCATTGTATGAAAATAACTTGTGTGACTGAGTGAGAGAGTGAGTGAGTTAGTCAGTGAGAGAGCGAGAGAATCAATGAGGGTTTGGAATTGAAATAAGAGTTTCAATTTATAGAAGGAGAGGGAATCAAATGAATGGACAGGATTGGAAGCCAATTGTGTGATGTGGATGGCTAGGATTAAAAGGCAATTTTAGTGCTTATGACACACATTAAATGGGAATGACAGGAGGTCAAAATTAGGAGAATAGTGAGAATAAATAGGATTTTTAATTTATTTTGGAGAGGAAGTGCTTATGATGCACAATGAATGAGGATAAAAATAGGGATGTGAGTGGCAATACATAATAAAATTATTTAAATTATGAGAGACATGTGGAATCTAAATAAATATTTAATTTATTTAAATTGGATGATGGAGGAAAAGGAGATTAAATAAATAAGAATTATTTAATTTGGTGCAAATGGAGGACAAATGGAATTAAATAAATAAGATTTATTTAATTTGATGCAAGAAGAGGATAAATGGATAAGAGGAATTAGCTAAATAAATATAATTTATTTAACTAATGGGAGTGATGGAAGGGGTCATGCAAGAGGACCTAGGACAAAATATGTCGAAATGTAATGTCGTAAGATATAGTCAAATTTAGTTGTCTACATTTTGCCCCTCTTTGAGATGATGTTCGAGATGATGAGATTTATGTCGAGTAACATCATTTCAAAGAAGAAAAGGTATGGATAGAAGATGAAAGGATAGGATGATGATGCCCCCTCGAGAGGATAGGTGGGTTGGACAAACACAGGTAGGCTCTTGAAATGAAAGGGATTGGTCAATGAGAAAGATAAGGGAATGGATGGAAGAAAGGGAAGGATGTGTTATACTGCACTGAAGGTGAGCAACCATGATGTTTGATATAGCACCAGACGTTATGCACCAAGGTATAAGGACCAAGGTGACGATGTGTCTCGTCCCCCAGCGTAATACAACCTTGCCTAGATACAAGATATGAATATTAGCTAGGAATGATTCAGATTTGATACAAATGCAAGAAAAAATGATCACACATAAGCAAGCAAGCAAGAATGTACAAATGATACAAAAATAAACAAGGTATTGCTCCTATCAAGCTATAAACCAATGATTGATTGATTGATGATTGATTATGATGATAAATGTCTTGTTTAAGGAAATGAAACATGTCATATAAGACACCTAGTCTAGTTTTGACAATGCAACATCTTGTATAAGACAATTGATTGATTGATACTAGTGTTGTTGGCCATGCGAATCAACACCAGGATTTGATTGATGATTGATTGATTTAGTGTTGTCATTGCAGGGGACGATATATCCCTAGATCAACATCAGGATGTGGGAATGATATATCCCATTGATTATGATGATGATTGATTTGGTTGACATCAAGATAGGAACAAAACCAAGGATGTGATTGGATAATGTGTGCCGATTGGTTTGACTAAATTAGTATGGATTAGGGACTGACTTGCATTTAGATCATTGCTTGGATTAGTTTGATTGATTTGATTAGATTGAATGATGATGATAAATTGAATTGATTAGAAGAAGTGATTTGATAAAGATTGTTTTGATTGATTGAATTGATTGGAAGAATTGATTTGAAGAAATGATTTGATGATTGGGTTGATTTTTATTGCTTGGATTTTTGGAATGTTGTAATTTTTTTAGATTTTTGGAACGTTTTGATTTTTTTTTTGTTTTTTGGAAATATTTTGGTTTTTTTGGATTTTTTGGGAATATTTGATTTTTTTGGGGTTTTGATATGTTTTGATTTTTTTAGATTTTTGGGAATATTTGATTTTTTTTGGTTTTGATATGTTTTGATTTTTTTAGATTTTTGGAATATTGTATTTTTTTTTGGATTTTGGAAATGTTATGATTTTTTCTGGATTTTTGCAATATTTGATTTTTTTGTATTTTTGCAATGTTTTGAGATGTCAATGGATGGAAATTTGGGTAGCCTTTATGCTAGATACCAATGACAAGGGAAAATCAAGTCTAGGTGCAAGGATAATGTAGGATTGGATGGATGGATAAAGAAGATGGGCGATAGGATGTAAGATGGAAGACTCATGATAAGTGGATGGAATGGATGTATGCATAAGAGAGCAAGGATGTGATCTCCAAAGACTATGCCACATAGGAATAACTTGCCCCATTCTAGGAGTAATGCTTAGGATTTTTCATGGAAAAGCTTATGACAATAGGATAATGATAAGCTTGTTTGGAAGGATGAGGTATGTCAAAAGATATCCAAAGCATTTGTTAACATTTTTGCCCCAATATCTTTATCAAGATCAAAGGAAGAAAGAAGGATGAAAGGATTCAATATGATAGGTATGGTAGGATAGGATATGGAAATGGTAGGATGGGAAATGATAGGTTGGAAAATGATTGGTTGGATGAGACATCGTGCCCCCAAGTGTAAGTGACATAGAAGATCAACCTACACATGATGCCTCTTTACCAGGTTTTCATCATGGTACTTATCCAAGGTGCCACCAAGGCTGGTTTTCCGTTGGACAAAGGGATTTTTATTTACTTTTTTTTTTATTTTTTGGATTTTTTGGATAGGAGAAGGGGAATATGGATATGAGGGACTCAAGTGTCTAGTTCCATGAAAGGTGATAGTCCCATTAGAGATAAATGTCGCACATGGACCATGTCAAGTCATTATGCTCATAGATGTTGGTAGGGATTAGATAATTGATTATGAAAGGTTTATGCATGGATGGATGGGGGCTAATGGATAATGATATGGATTATGTAGGGAAGAATAGTGGATAATGATGTGGATCATGCATGAAGGGATTATCCAAAAGCATGGACCATAGGGATATGATGGGGGAAATAAGTAGGATAGTATATGGAAGATGGGGAAATGGAGATATGTGGAAATATTGCGGAATGGAAGGGAACCATGACCAACGGTTGCACACACCATGATAAACATTGAAGCTTTTGATTTGGAGGTATTGTAGGAAGCAATGGAGATGTTTGCTTAGGAGATGGTTGACAAAGTGCTTGAGGTACCCACATAGACTTAGTATTTTTATGATTTTTGTTTTGCTTGTGGGATTTAGGAATTTGAAACTTTTGAATGGGGTGGAATTTTTGGATGGAAGAGGATGGTTGGGATTTTTGAGATGTGGATGCCTCATTTGATGTGCTTTCTTTTTTCTTAGGTACCCAAACCATTTTAGTTTAGCCTTCTCTTTTGAAGGTACGGGCTTGGATAGCCTTTTAGATGGATTTTTGAATGTACTTTACTTTGATTTTTTGAATTGATGTCCTAAGGCATTAGGACCCTTAGGATTTTTGGCTTTATGGGTAGAGGCATCCAAATGTTTATTTTTGAATCCCATGGACATGGTGGAAGCTTTATGTTTAGATGATGCATGCTTTGATTGGCCATGATTAGGAATTTGAGGGAATGTGTAAATGGATGGATTTGGCATTAGGAGAAGTGGTGATAAAGTAGATGGAGGGATATTAGGAGTTAGAAGAAGTGAGGGTAGATTGGATGGTGGAAGGTGTATGGTCACATGTTTTTAACATTTGTAAGATGATGGAGGTGGAATGGCAATGTATGTTTTGGTGATATGATAAGATTTGTGATGGAAAGTGGTGGACTTAGGAGGAATGGAAGAATTAGCAACATCTTTAGATTGTTTACCTTGGGGTGTGTATCCAAGGCCAAATGAGCATAGAGGTACATTGATATGTATAGGCTCCAAAATACCTTGTTCATAAAGGTCTAAGCCTTTACCTTGGTAGTTCATGTTTTGGAGGATGCGATGGACAATGGGACTGGGTGTAGTTTGGACACTAGACTTGAGTTCATTATTGGATGGAGAAGGTGAGGTGATGGACAAAGGTTGTTGTTTTTCTAGGGAAGAACATTCATGGATGAAAGTGGTAAGACTAAGTGAACATGTTGGTAGATTTGAAATGGGGTTGATAGTGGATGATGATGAAGGATCATTAGGATCTTGATTATGTGCATGTAGATCCAAGTTATTTGTTTTATCTTCTATGCTTACATGGGAGGCATGTGTCTCATCAAGGTAAATGGATGTTGTGGAATTATGGATAGGGGTAGGTGGAGGATGGATAGGGGAAATTTGGATATCTTTCTCATGGATGGTTATGGGAGTAGGTGTAGGTGGAGTGATAATCTCTTGATCATGAAATACATAAAGTTTGGCTAAGAGGATCATCATGGTTTTCATGATCATAGATAGAACCTTGATCATAAATGGGAGCAAAAATAGGATTAAGTGTGCTATAAATGGGATAAATTTTCTCATGAATATGTTCATGATCATAAATAATATATTGATCATAGAAAATATATAGGTCATGGATGAGTTGAACTTAGAGATGCTTTGATCTTGATTTGGATGAGGGATTGATATTTCCACATGCTTAGGATTGTGATCTTGACATACCTCTTGGTTTGCTTGAATGGAAGTGGATGACTCTTGGGTAGGCTCTTGGTCAACAACATGAGAGGGCAATGAACTCATAGGAAGAAAATTTTCAATAGGCTCGAGGGGTTGTGGACCACATGATGGGGTTAAAGAAGTGGACATGGCATTCAAAGGTTCTTTGGTAAGCTATGGGTGCTTGACATGGGGATGGTCTATTTCATGCTAGTAGTCTTTGGAGAAAATCGTCAAAGGATTCTTTGGTTGATGGATTAGAGCTTGGGAAGTTTGATGGTGGTGTTGGTGTAGGACTAATAGGTTTGGGATAGGCATTCTATTGGATGATGATGGAGGACTAGTAGATGGGTTGGTGTATGATTCCAAACTTGAGATGGTATTTCCCTTGTCAAGAGTAGCATTAAGATGGCTTAAGGATTTGTAATCTTGGTGTGAGGAGTGACTAATACTAGCATGCTCATGTTGTGGAAGATTTGGAGATGAATACTGCATGAGTTGTTGGATTTCGACTAGGAGTTGTTGTATTTGTGGTGATTGGTTTTGTTGCAGTGGTTGGATGATGGTTTGTAGTCATTATATGATTGGTTGGTTTAGGGGTTGTTCTAGTTGGTGGAAGGTTTGGATGATGTCTTGTAGTTCTTATGCTAGGATCTTTTGCTTAGTGTTGGAATGGAGTTACACATAGATTGAAGTTTTTGGATTTCAGTTTGTTCCTCCAAGTATACCTCAAAATCTGCAAGATCCTCATCATCATTAGGAGAAAATTTTGGGTCACCTTGGAGTATGTATGGTTTTAGATTTGGCCTAGATTTGTTGATGATCACAACCATTTTGATGAATGAAGATTGGACTAGGTAAGGATGAGAATATGAGTAAGATGATGCTGACTAAACTTTAAGTGGGTTGATGATGACAAATTTGAAATAGATCAAGGTAACTCTAGGTTTGAAGACAATTGTGATGTTAAGGTTGGAATGTTATAGATTCTAGGTGTTGTGTTTGGTTGAGATTGATAATGTTTTCTTTTGAACACACATGTAAAACATGACAAATAGAATATTTTGGATGACTCTGATATAAAATCAGAGTAGAAGTTTGAATGGGGGCCTAGATTAGCCCCAAAAATTTTCACTGGTCTAGAAAAATTTCAAAACACTCATAAGCATGCACAAACTAGGCTGGAAAGAGGATACTACTTGCTGAGTCCCCACTTGGATTACTCCATATACTGAGACAAGGTAGACAACTAGAGATATTGGTGACACTGGCTCCCCCACCATGGCACAGGCACACCAAATCTCTTACCCCGAAGATCCGGAGATCTTATGAACCAAGGGATTTTCTGTCTCTACCATGAATAGTACATGTAGGGCAAATTCAGAGGTTCGACCTCCTATACCAACAAGCAAAAAAGGTTTTTGGCCTCTACAACAAGTGGTTTCTAGTCAATGTTTCGGGATAATCTAGTGTCTATACATGCGGTAGTTTGCTCATTTAAGAGGTCTCCCAGCCCCTAGAAAGGGTTTTCACGCATCTCATGGATAATGAGGGAGACTTCCATCAGTATAGAACAGTGGCACCAGGTGATTGATGACTTTCATCACAACCACAATTATTTATATAGTAGACCGAAATGAAAGTACCACTTGGGTCGTTCCCTCTCACAAATCGGGAGGCAGGCCCTCTAAGGGATTAAAAACATAAAAGAGATGGGTATGGATTCTGATCACTAAGTTTTTACAAGGTGAGAGCATACACCTACCACCTTTCAAGAACAACAAACATTGATTAATTAACCTCCTAGTTAAGCTATGTGCAAACAGACATTTGAAAAAGATATCTAATCAATGAAAGCCCTGCAAAACCACCTTTAGTAGTTTCAGTTTCCATTCTTTGACAAATGAGATAACTGCAATCAAAGTGTTAGCACAAAACCAAATCCATGAAAAAAAATCAGAAAATAATGTTATAATGCAGCCATAAAAAGATAAACTCATCAGATGATTGCAATTTCAAATACATATTTTTTTTTAAATAGTGACAGATTTGATCATTTTGAAATATTTTTTATCTAAAAAGTAAAAACTCAAAGAAGAGACCCCTATTAATTTTCTAATACCTTTCTAGAAATGTTAAAAACTTAGAAAAATTCCCTTATTTGCGCCCACAAATGCAGATTTATGAAAACCCTACAATAGACAAAGATCGGATTATTTTGCACCATATTTGACCTCAAAATTAAATCTGTAAAGAACAAACCCCCATTAAAATTTCAAGTGCTTTCTAGAAATATAAAGTTTTCTAAAAAATTCACTGATTTACGCCCAAAAAGTTAATTTTATGAAAAAACATAAAATCATGATAAATCCTACAAAAATGGCGATAAAGCCACAATTTTTCTGTTGTAGTTTCCTTAGATGATGGACAAACATTTGTGAAAATATTGTAGAAAAATTCACATCCATTTGGAAGATATGACAAAATCTTTAAAACCTAGGGTTTTGTCCAAAAATGGCATAAACCTGCAAGAAAAAGTTAATAAAAATTGCAAAAAACAAGCTAGATCAAGGGGTTTCACGTCGGGTTCACCATTTTGTAGCTAGGGAAAATCAGATTTAGTGTCAAAAACAACAAACTAAACTAAACCCTAACAAACACCATAAAGTACAAACTAGCATGAAAATGAAAACATACATATAAAGCAAACTGATTTTTAGGCTAAGTTTGATTTATCTCCATGGCTCTTTTCGATCTCACATAAGAATGTAGGATGTTGAAGGATTGTTGATTGCTCACTATTGCAGCATAATAGAGCTCAAGCATTGTATTAAAATGACTTGTGTGAGTGAGTGAGAGAGTGAGTGAGTCAATCAATGAGAGAGCGAGAGAAACAGTGAGGGTTTGAAATTGAAATAAGGGTTTCAATTTATAAAAGGAGAGGGAATCAAATGAATGGCTAGGATTGGAAGCCAATTGTGTGATGTGGATGGCTAGGATTAAAAGGCAATTTTAGTGCTTATAAAACACATTAAATGGGTATGATAGGAGGCCAAAATTAGGAGAATAGTGGGAATAAATGGGATTTTTAATTTATTTTGGAGAGGAAGTGCTTATGATGCACAATGAATGAGGATAAAAATAGGGATGTGAGTGGTAATAAATAATAAAATTATTTAAATTATGAGAGACATGTGGAATCTAAATAAATATTTAATTTATTTAAATTGGATGGAGGAAAATGAGATTAAATAAATAAGATTTATTTAATTTGATGCAAGAAGAGGATAAATGGATAACAGGAATTATTTAAATAAATATAATTTATTTAACTAATGGGAGTGATGGAAGGGGTCATGGAAGAGGACCTAGGATAAAATATGTCAAAATGTAATGTCATAAGATATAGTCAAATTTAGGTGTCTACACTTTCCAATTTGCAACTCAACCATTGCTTTAAATTCTTTAAATTAATTGAAAACTTCAAATTTATTCTTTAGAAAATATACCCATGTCCGTCTGCTATAATCATCAATAAATGAAACATAATATGTGGATTTCACAATGGAAGGAACATCTACAAGATGAAACACATCAGAATGAATAAGATCCAATACACCACAAGGTTTATGAGAGCTCAAGTTAAACTGAATGCAGTTTTGTTTACCATAAATGCAATGGTCATAGAAATCAAAATCAAGATTACAATCAGTCAACCCTTCAACAAGGTTTTTCTTTTTAAAGGTCCTTAGACCCTTTTCTCCTATGTGGTCTAATCTCTGATGCCATAACATAGTCTTCTCTATAGGTAATTTTGATTCTTAAGAAAGAGCACCCTTATGTACCCAGAAGCCACACCCATCCACTAAAAATGAAACCCTCTCCTTTTTCAATGAAGTAGTCACAAATTTATTTTTCATAGAAGTACTATTTCACTCAATAGTGCATTCATCAAGCTTAGACAATTTACCAAATTTGACACCTCTAGCAATCACC
Organism: Cunninghamia lanceolata; assembly: GCA_027924645.1. Lineage (NCBI taxonomy): Eukaryota > Viridiplantae > Streptophyta > Pinopsida > Cupressales > Cupressaceae > Cunninghamia > Cunninghamia lanceolata. The sequence goes on along the minus strand of BSBN01000303.1, from coordinate 7,082,953 downwards.
ATAGCAACTCTTACCATCTTGCATCCTGAATCAAAAAAGACTATCTGCACACCTGCATCTATTAGTTTTCTCATATATAATAAATTTCATGCTAATCCATAGATATGCAACACACCATTAATCATTTTTATTCTATCATCAGGAAATCTGATTTTAACTTTACCATGACCAACAATATTTAAATGAGAATCATCACCCAAGTACACCTTACCTCCATCAAATTCTTCATATTTAGAAAACCAATCTCTATTAGGGGTCATATGGAAAGATGCACCTGAATCAATTAACCATGCATCATTACTTGCATGAGTGACCAAAGCTGCAATGAATGTATCACCATCTTCCTTCTCAGACTTAGAATTAGAATCAAATTTCTTGTTTTCTTTTTTACACTCCTTATGGAAGTGTCTAGGCTTATTGCAATTCCAACAAATAACTTTAGACTTTCTAGGATATTTGGATCTCCCCTTGTACTTGGATATGTCACGCTTCTCATTCTTCTTATCTTTTTCTTTGGGTCTTCCATGAACACTTAGGGCTTCTTTGGCACTAATGGATACCTTCCTCCTCATTTCTTCAAAAAGAAAAGAAACCACAACATCTTCAACTTTCAACACAATAGAAGTACTCCCAATCATCATAACAAGAGAATCCCATGAATCAGGCAAAGAACAAAGTAGGATCTAACATCTCTCCTCCTCATCCATTTTTACACCAACTAATCCTAATTGAACCACAAACATATTGAATGCTTCCAGGTGGTCTGCAATTCATCCACCTTCTTCCATTCTCAAGGAATACAATTTATTCCTCAATAGAATCTTGTTCACTAAAGATTTGGCTTGATATACCTCACCAAGTCTCTTCCATAGTTTCTTTGTAGAGGGCTTTTCATGGGCATTGATTAAAAAAAAGTCTGTTAGGCATGATTTGATTAGACCCTTGGCTTTATGGTCTGTAACATCATATGTAGAAGCCAAAGTAGCATATGTGGGCCTTGAAACATTCTCATCAATAGCATCCCATGGATCTTGATCAATTAACAAATCCCCCATCTTTAGCTTCCACATCTCAAAATTGTTACCAGAAAAATTTTATACCTCTATTCTCCTTGATGTGCTCACCATCTGAAAATCCCTGCAACAAGATTACAAAGTATCTTCTGCACAAGCTCCCACTCAAAGCTAGATTAGTTCAAAAAAACCAACAACCCACAACTGAAACCAAATGTGATCAATCTCTGATACCACTTGTAAGGAAGCTAAGGTAGCGGAACAACTTCCTACACTAATCTTGAGGGGAGGGATATGTAAAACTTTTTAGATCTTTACAATAGTTGTAGAAATAAACACAAATAGCAATCGTACCACAACATAGTAATTATGTGGGGAAACCCTTTTGGGAAAAAAACCCCACACTCCAAAGCAGCCCAGTCTATTATTCAAGAATCAAGAAGATTACAATATGCTTTTAGAGCAAGCTTTCATAGGAGTATAACCAACTAGAGATTTAGAGGCAACTCAACATCTATAAGACTCTTACACACAACCTCCATCTCAAGCTCTTAATATATAGGAGATAAAATATAGTAAATTGTCAATGGTAATTACAAAACCATGAGCCAAAACCACCCAAAAGTGGTGCCCAAATTATCTCCAATCAAAGATGCCTTGTGATGTGCCAAATCACACACCAACATGTGTAACTCTCCCATTTACATCTCTTTTAAGTTTCTAACATGTTTTCACTTTTCCTAAAAGAAGAGGTCCAACTTCCGGAGGCCATAACTTTTGATCCGAGTGTCTTATTGACAAATTATTTGATGCATTAGAAATCTCATGAAGAGATCTATCAATCTATAACCCACTTCATTGTTTATAACAACTTTTAGGGCATTTAGGGACCTCTAAGTGCCTCAAATCTAAGTTTAAAACTTTTTTTGGAAGTTTTAAAAAATGGAAACTTTAATATCTTTCAATCCAAGTATGATCTTGAGTCAAAACTCACCCAAGATGTTTACTTGGTGGTTCTACACCTTTTGGAAAAATTTTGAGTCCATCCATGCTCAAATGTAGAGTTACTAAAAGTAGTAAGTGTTGTCATTTTTAGCCCTTTTGGAACTTTCAAAGTTCTAAACCATTCTTCAAGATAAAGGGTATTTGATAAGACAAAAATTGAGAAGAATAGAAACCTTTTGTAGTTAAAAGGTTGAGACACCTTTCCTAACAATGGGACTATTAGGCTGAGTTTTAAAATTTGATCCTAATAGATATCTAGAGTTCCTACTTCAAAAGGGTGCCCAAGTATCAAGTAGTCCTTCCACTAACACATCACAACCTTCCTCATCCAACAATGCATCCAACACCACAACACAATCAACATCAACATCAACATCAACTATTGCAACATCAACATCAACATGAACCGCAACAACATATAATCCACAAATCACCCTCAACATTCTGAACAATTCAACTTACAATAGCACCTCCACTAGTACCCACCAACTCAATCAAAATACCATAGCATTCATATCCCAGTTTCTTTCCCAATCATCAAATCCTACACTTAATAATCCAAGCAACATCATAGAAACATTCACATCCACATCTCAAATCAATTCCCAATATGTCGCATCAACACAACCCCTTAGTTCACAACCTCCAATATCCTCTTCCACTCAAAACTTCAATCACACGTTCCTTCAACAACTTCAACTAAAAAAAAACAAAATCAACAACAACCACCATCCAACTTCCTTCAACAACTCATCACCCACAACAAAAAATCAACAACCACCACCACTTAAGTTCCTCCAGCAACTTATCAACCAAAAACAAGCTAATACACCCCAACCAACCACAACCGACATAATACAAGTAGTCCAACAATTGATGCAAAGAATAAACGACATACAAGGGCATAAGAGAAAACAATATTCCTTCATGAATAATTGTCCCTATCCTTTTGATCGCTCTCTTACCATGCCACCTTTCCCCAAAAATTTTGAAATGCCAAAATTTGACAACTACAAAGGGAAAGGAGATCCTTTAGAACACCTCAGGGTATTTTACATTACTTTCTTAGAAGTCTTCTATGACAATACCTATCTCACGAGGCTTTTTCTTTGGAGCTTAGCAGGTCAAGCTAGAGAATGATTTGCACACCTTACCCCTAGCATTAAAACATTCCACAAACTTGTGAAATTCTTCAATCACTTCTCCTCTAACTTTGAACATGAAGTGTCTATGACAAATCTTTGCAACATGAAACAAAAAATTGGGGAAACCTTTGCTGCTTTCTTCCAATGATGGAGAAGCCTCACAAGAAAACTCCCTTGGCCCATCCCTGAGAAGCAACTAGCTAATATTTTTGTAACAAATTTAAACAAAGAAATGGGCTTCAACCTTCAAATCTAATGTGCCTCAACCTTCAAAGAAGTTATTGACAAAGGCACCACTATTGAAAGAGTCCTCATTGCAAAAGGGGCTATCAAAATCTACAAAGAAATCAATGACAACAAGAACAATAACCACAAAGTCAACAACAACAACAATAGCAACAACAATAACAATAACAACAACCAATCTTATGAAAAACCCTATTTTTGGGGCAAAAGCGAGAACACTCTCAATGATGGTGTGACGGATATCAAAAACGTCCAAAATATACAAGCTCCACCACCATCCAACCCATCTACAAGCAACAACAATAATGTTAGTATCCCTAAAGGACAACCAAGACAAAACAATGCACCTAGAAGAAAGTTTACACTTTTAGGAGAACCCATTGAGAATCTTTTGCATAATTTTGTTAAAGATGACTTAATCCAATTACCCACTATTCAACCCTATGATGATAATCAATTTAAACCTTCATGGTTTAATTAAAATGCCTACTATGAATACCATAGGGTAAAAGGCCACAAAACAACTGATTTCATGAGACTAAAGAACTGTATACAAGAACTCATAGACCGTGGTGGTATTACAATCAGTGTTACGAGACTCGCCAGGACTCACCTAGAGTCGGTGAGCCAGGATGGCCGAGTCTAGGAGACTTAGACTCTGACTCGGCCAAATTTTTCCCAGACTAGCCAATTTCTCCAGACTCATTGGACTCGCCTAGAACCGGCGAGTCCCGTCAAGGAAACTTGGGAAAAAGTGAAAAAATCAAGAACACGGTAATAGTATATTTCAAAATATATTTAAGTATAAGTTTGTATATTTTAAAATATGCTATTAGGATGTTTGAGATAGATTCTGGATCTATAGGATTTAACATGCAGATTCTAGATTTTGGAGGATCCATCAGATTTCATACTTAACAAATTTTTCAGGGTTTCAGGGTTTTAGACTTAGTCAAATTCAAGATTTTGATTTTGCACAAAAAGAGTAGATGACAAATAATTGGATCCTATTGATTTGGATGAGATAGATCCTATTGATTTGTCAACTTTTTTTTGATTTTTCTCCAAGTTTTTGTTGACTTGTCAATTTTGGCATCATTTAAGACCTACCATTTATGCCTTCGTAGGAAGGTGAAGGATGTAGGCTCCTCTAAGCCATAGACTTCTAGACTCTAGTTATTATTTTGATATTTCATATTTGTTTGGAACATTTGATGTCATGGATTTCATATTCCATGAGTTTTGTATACATTTGACTATATTTATAATTTTATATATCTAAGTGTGCTATTTCCTTCAACAACTCAGCTACAATTTGTGTTATACTTATGTGATCGATGTATATTTGCGTATGTGATCAAATTAGATTCTATTTGATGATGTTATTGTCTTTAAGGTTTATTTAATAAAGGGTGCATGAAACAAGTTTTAAATCCTTAAAAATCTCTAAATTTCTTGGGTTTTTCACTTTGTTGAGTTTGTGTCAAGTCTATGCCGAGTCTGGGTGCTAAGTTCCGAGTCCCGAACCGATTGACCCTCACCGAGTCTGAGCTAAGTCCAAGTCTCATAACTATGATTACAATTGATGATCCCCCTAAGAGGTCACCTAATGAAAACTTAGGTGCATACAAAGATCCACTTCCTAACCATGAAAAAGAGAAGGCCTCTAGCTCAAATAAATCATATAACATTGTTCCTCCCCCTTCTTCTTTTGATTCTGTCATAGGTTGAATAGAAGAATGTTCCAACCACATAGCCACTATCACCATAAAAGCTAAAACTCCTAATTGTGTTGTCACCACTCGCCCTGGGTGCATCACCATTCAAGGAGCCTCATTCGAAGCCCCACCCACAACTACAATATCCTCCAACAAATACAATATCCTTGATCACCTTGGAAAAACTCTAGCCCAAATCTCTATTTTGGAGTTACTCTACACTTCACCAGTCCACAAAGAAGTCCTTGATAAATCTTTACAAGAGACTCATGTCCACAATGATCTTAATGTAAATCAATTTTAAGCCATGGTGGGATACCTTTCCTCACCACATCACCTCACATTTTCTAAAAAAGATTTATCCACATCTGACCTATCCATAACGATGCCTTACACATCAAAGTCTGCATCCATAAGCATACCATTAAACGAGTCTTGTTAGATGGTGGGTCAGGCCTAAATCTGTGCAATCTAAAATTAATAAAACACCTAGGATACTTTGATGAGGTCATAGAATCACATAAAAGAATCACAATGGTTATGATGAAACAGAGCACCAATCAGAAGGAACAATTAAGCTACCAATTCAAGTCAGACAAAAGATTTTAGAAATAACATGTCAAGTACTTGACCTTGACCTCCCCTATAACATCTTCCTCAATCACCCATGGATTCATTCTATGCACACCATTCCATCCACCTTCCATCAATGCCTAAAGTTTCCACACAATGGGACCGAAGTCACAATTTATGCCAATCCTTGTCCTTTCCAATACTGTAGCTTCTTGGAAGGACATGATAAAAACTTTTGTCCCTTCAACAATGCCACAAAACCATCTCCATCTTACATTGATCCACCCAACATTGCATCCACTTCCAAATCACAAATCACCATTCCCAATGTCAAGGTTAAAGTGACATGGGATGTGGAGAGTATGACTTACATGGTATCTTTTGTGTGGGCCAACTTCCATTATCTCCTAAAGCATTTGGCAAGATAAAATATGACATGGTATCTACAATTGTCATTAAATGCAATCCATCACCTATCTTTGAATGCAAACACTAGATGGAACAAGATGTTCTTAAAGATATATCTTCTTGGATTTACAGAGAAAAGGAAGATGAAGAAGTTCCTATTCTACCCATAGAAAAATATGAAAATAGTCTTCTCATTGTGAAAAACATGGGCTATAAAGGACAAGGAGGCCTAAGCCTTCACAAATAAGGAATCATTAAGCCCATCCAAGAAACAAGAAATCACCAATATCAAGGTCTAGGATATGGAAAACCTGAGCCTATATCCTTAGAACTAGATTATATCTTAACTGAGGTCACAAAGGCCTTTCCCATTATCAAGAACACCAACGAAGGGGATTATCAAAACTCTTTCGAGGACTTTGTCGAGATCCTCTATGAAACATCCATTTGTACCATATATGCCCTCTCTACTATGCTATCATCATCCAACAACCTTCCACTCATTTACTCCCAACTCATAGATTGGGACCAACAAGGGCTTCCTGTACTTGATACTGTTCAAAATGATGAGGTCATCACAAAACTCATGGGGGTAAGAGAAAAAATGCCCCTAGGGGACTATAAAGTAGGATACATCATAGAACTCAACACATTTGCTTACTTCAGGGAGACCACCAAGTCTCTTAGTCACAAAAACATGAAAATAAAAAAATACAGCATCCCCTAGTGAAAACCACAATGTGGCACTTTCAGATGATAATACAGTAAAAATAAAGAACGTATCCCTTGGCAAAAACCTCCCTGAGGTGCCATAAGATGAGAGACTTCACCTCCCCCAGGTACCAACACTATATCAATAAAGATCTATCTTCATAGAAGAATCACAAGAGATGAATATGGGTATAGAGGAGTCACCATGAATTACCTTTAGAGTTGCTTCTCTCACCCCAATAGAACAAACAAAATTATTAGCATTCTTCAAGAAAAGAGGCATTAACTTTACATGGACATATGTCGATATGCTTGGGTTAGACCCTTCAATGGAAGTACATCACTTGGTAGTATATCCTGATGTCAAGCTAGTCAAGCATAAGCTTAGGAAAATGCATCCAAAGATAGCACTTCTAGTGAAAGTTGAACTCAAAAGACTTCTAGATGTTAGAATCATTTGACCCATCGACTATCCCAAATGGGTCTCAAACATTGTTCCAGTATTAAAAGTCACTCAGGGCATATGCATATGTATAGACTTCAGAGACTTGAACAAAGCATGTCCCAAGGATGACTTTCTTCTACCAAACATTGACATCATAGTGGACTTAACAACTGGACATGAGATGCTATCTCTTATGGATGGTTTTTTAGGCTACAACCAAATTAGAATGACTGAAGAAGATCAACACAAGACTGCCTTCATTTGTGCATGGGGTACTTACTATTGGGTAGTCATGCCCTTTGACCTTAAGAATGTTGGGGCAACATATCAATGAGCTATGACTATTATTTTCCATGATATGTTCCATAACATCCTAGAAGATTATGTAGATGATCTATTGGGAAAATCAAAAACAAGAGAAGGGCACTTAGATGTATTGGCTAAGATATTTGACTGCCTTGAAGAATACAAGGCATGCCTAAATCCAAAAAAATACACCTTTGGGGTTACTTCTAGAAAACTCCTAGGCTACATCATATCCTGATGAGGCATTCAGGTTGATCCAACAAAAGTGAAAGCTATAGTTGAAATGCCTCCTCCAAAAAACTTGAAGCAAGCTCGTAGCCTCCAAGGAAAACTCTAATCAATAAGATGCTTCATTGCACAGTTAGCAGATAAGTGCCACCCATTCCGACATCTTCTCCATAAAGATGTGGCATTTACATGGGATATAAATTGTTAGAGAGCCTAAATGATCAGCTAAAAGAATATCTTGTGACACCACCAATGCTCATGCCACCACAACCATATCAACCCTTGCTATTATACATCTTAGCAACATCAAGAGCAATAGGGGCCTTATTAAAACAACATGATGAGAAATGATAAGAAAGAGCTATATATTTGATGTAGAGCAGGGGTGGATAGGTCCATCTTGTTCCAAATCAACCAATTCTTTAAGTTTTTAAACACTAAATGGTGGGTTTCCCTTCTTAGGTCTGCTAACACCTAGTAGCACTCCATAAATGGTTTTTCCAACACAACTTTCATGAAAGAATTCACACACACAACATAATTATAGATTTAGATACCCTTTATCCCCTTTAACAACATATACCAATTGCAAGTGGGGGTGTTTTGAAACACAAAGGCCAAAATTGGACTACTACGCTTTGAACTAGGCTTGCTTCACTAGGTCACAACAAGGTTTTCACACTCCAAGGTTCAAATAACCATGCCAATGGCTCATAAACATCATATGGTGACTATAAAAACCTATTCAAGCAATTTAAATCACTACCTAAGAGTTCTTCTTCAAATCCTAACTCCTATGCAACTTCTATGCCAAATACATGAGGTTTTCTGACTAGGGCATCAATAAATTTGCACCGACCTCCATTCCCTGCTCCTACAAAATTAAGAACACAAAACACAACATATATACACCTATTCCACCAATTTTAAGGCTTGTTCATTAGTTGAATGGGAAGAAATTCATGATTTTCTGTCAAAACACACCCTAAACTAGGGTTTTAGACTAGTTTTTTAGTAATTTGGCTCTAAAAGGCTTCAAACTCAATGAAATTTGATGCAACCAAGTTCAAATGAAAGTAGATTCAATTCCACATCACTTAAAATTGATTTAAGATCACAAATCAACCATACAGTTCTGTACAATTCACTAAAACAACAAAATAATGTTTAGAAATATAGAAAAATAGAGCTTCTTTATTAACTTTTTTGCAAAACTTCCACAACCACACTTGTGTCGACTATCTCTAGGTTACTACAACATATTTTCATCAGTTTCTAACTAAATTTTCAACTTCCACCTTTTAGTTTCTTCATTTACAACATGTGACTCTTTAAATTCCACAATTTTGCCACTTTTGACAATATTGACAACTTTTACCCCATATAACAACTTTTACACTTTTGACAACTTGACCACACCTATCCTCCTAAGACCTCATCTAGACCCTAACAAACATGAATATGATCCAAAAGGACCTTATTACATAAGAGAGACACAAAACCAAAAATAATAACAAACCAAAATCACATGGGTGCTCCTGCACCATACTCCCAAGGCAAAATGAACTCAAGTCCCATTGAGGACAGTGCTACAATAGTAGATTCATGCTTGTTCATGTCATTCTTTGACCCCCAAGTGACATCCTTATTTGGAAACCCCTTCCAATGGACTAAATACTAGAAATAGGCATTGTCCATTGCCTTTTTGAGTTCCTTGGTACCTAGGATATGCTCCAACTTTAGAGACCTGTTTGATGGATGATCTTTGACTCCTTCTTCACCTGAGAATATTGTTGAACCTACATCATTACCTGCAACCATACCTCCTCCATCCTTGTAATGAACTTCCTTCTTCTTCACTTTAGGTGTGTGCTTGGACTCATCCACATTCCCTTGTATTTTACCCTTGACCTCTACACCTTTGCTTCTCATCTCTTCCATCTATTGTAGTGCCCCTATAACTGCTTCTTGATCAGGCATATTAACCTCTATCATGAGAGAAATGGGATGACCAATATTGAAGACAACTAGTGGAACACCCCTTCTATGATCATAGCAACATACTCCTTAAGCCAATCGTGGATCTCCAAAATCAAGTCATTCTTCATGTCTATTATCATAATATCTCCAGGTTTAGGAGTGGCTGCAAGGTCCATGTGCTCCTCTTCTTCTACCTTTATGAACTCCTTTCTACCTACTATCATCACATTAGATCCCATGGTTTGTCCTTTATCCTCCTCTTTCAATGGTGTCAAGGTATAGGATACCCCATCTTTTTCTATCTCATAAGTATTCCTCCTTCCATCATACTTAGCATACCTATCAAATTGCCAAGGCCTCCCTAGTAGCAAATGGCACATATCCATGGGTAACAGTCTTATTCTTTCACATGGTACAAATTTGTATAGCCTTTGTACGACCTGCATGTGGTATGGTTGGAAATATATTTTAGTTACCTTTCTAATGCTTTTGGTTTGGTTGATTTTAGTCATTTTTTGTGAAAGTTATGATCAAATTAGTGATTGTCACTTCTAGATTTTTATGGTGAAACAACAAAAAAATTGCTTAGTACGATTTTGTACGATATAGTACGGATGAATGGATGATTACCCATTGTAGAGGGCACTCTTAGCTTTAATTGGTTTTTGATTTGGTCCATTCTCATTAATTATCAAGGGAGATATTGTCATTTTTTCTGAAACTAGTCTGATTTGGTGTTTGAACCTTGTTTGCAAGCCTAATCAGCAGAGGAACAGTCAAATTTTGAGCCTTGTGTTCCAAAGTAACCCCACCTGCATGTTGGATATGTTAAATAAAGCCCAAAAGGGTATCTAAATCTATGTTTAAATTCTAGGTATTAGGTTTGAGTTGGAAATTATGAAAAAAAATGTCATTTTGGAGTACTACTAGGCCTAGTCAAGAACTGGGACAATTAATTTTTGGTGCAGGAGCACCGTGTTCACTGAATGTCTTCAAAAGGCAAAATTGTAAAGTTTGAGTTTTCAAATGTAAAAGCATGTAAAAAAAGGTCATGTGGAGGTCCATTTCAATGTGTTTGAATCCCTAATAGGTCTCTAGGTGATTATGTTTCTAAAGTTGTTATTTGATGTCAAAATTGTAAAAAGACAAAGATCATAAAAGTGCACAAAATCAGGAATACCAAAGGTCATGAGGTAGTTTGGGTAGTTTTATTCGATGGAGGAAGTTGTAAATCCTTTAAAAAGGCATGGTAACTCATTTCCAAGACAAGGGGGAGATTGTATAGGCGTGTATTGAATTGGAGAAACTGACAAGTCATGAATACAATCTATTTTTTTTCCTCAAAAATTGCTAAAAATAGTTGCTTTTAGACTTTTGTATGGACTTGTACAGGCATGAAGGCTCATGTGGATGTCTGTAATTGATGGAATATTCAATCCCCCTTCTTTTCCAATCTATTTCATGTATTTTTGTTCACTTTTGAATTAGTTCTTGTATTTTTCCTAGAAATAGTCAATACCCCCTGTTTAGGATAAACAAAAATCTAATAAATTGTGTTTCTTTCATTCTATATGGTGAAAACTCCTGATTCTCAGGAAGGTGATCCTTTATGGTGCCCACTTTCATATTGTCTAAGTTTTAGATCAGAAGAGGAAGATTTATGTGTGAGAAACTAGAGTTTATGATTGTAATTGACTAAGAAACAGAGTTTTTAAGAATAGTTAAGTGCTACAGACCTAGGGTTTGGTGAACCACTCATGGAAATGAAATTCTAATGGTGTATAAAGCTTATTTGGGTCTAAAATGAGATGTTTGAAAGATAGGTGTAGAATATCTATGATTGGAGCTTGTAAGACCAATAAGCCCTAAGGTGATTTAAGCCTATTAAGCCTAACTTTTGAACGGTACAGTCATGTTTTGATCACTTTTCACTAAACAACCTGAGTTGGATTCCACATATGTTTTAAAACCCTTTAAAGGGTATCCTAAATGATAATCACAGTTTTGAGATAAGCTTTGTGAAGAGGATTATGTCTGACAGACCTATGAGGAATGATTATTAGGAAATGGTGTCTAAATGAATGAATGATCAAAATACTAGTGAGCAGATCCTTATAAATTTTTGTATTGTTGGGAATTAAGGTGTCTCAACCTTGGTAATTCCTTTCATTATTTATGTTTGTATTTATTAATTAATTGCCTATGTTATAAATAAATTGTAAATTCCATATTGTCATGTTGTGGGATGTGGCACGGTGATGTGTCATCCTACATGGAAGATGACAACTTGTAATTTTGTCCTTATGTGAGGAGATAGGCATCCCACTTAGTGGTAGGAGAATTTTTCCATGTGTCAGCATCTTGGATGTTGTGTAAGGGAATGTTGACTAAAACGGTTATGACAGATTTCTATGACGAAGTTATGACATGTAAGAATCGAAAATAGAAGGCTGTAAGACAAGTGAAGACATGTGTCATGAAGCATCTTTGAAAAAGGCATATTTGGGTGCCCCAAGGTGGACTATAACATGTTGTAAGAGAATATACTATTTATAGCCTGTGTATGACAGATTCTCTTACAGCTGTAAGTTGTAACCGCTATAACAGATTCTATGACGATCGTAAGAGTCATAAGAGCATCTGTCATAGACCGGTTTGGAAATAGGTGACCTCTTTGGGATGGGAGTTGTGGACAAGTGTCAAGCACATTCTACAATGTTGACCAAGTGTCCTTAGGTGTGGGTTTTGGGCCATGAGGTCAAGTTGGACGCCCATCTCAAGATAGGACCAATTCTGCCTTGTATATTCTATATAAACAGGTGCTTGGGGGAAGAGATGTATTACAGGTTTTATAGGTACTGTTATGCTGCCGGATTGACTCCAGACATGAGTGTCAAAGACCATTGAAGCTTGCATTGCAAGTGTATTGTAAACCTTATTTAGTTTTGTTAATACATTATGTAGGTTTCTGGGTGTGGGGTTTTTCACCCGATAAGGGTTTTCCCCACCATATATCTTTGTCTCTCTTCTTCTATTTTCTTTCTGGTTCATGTGTATTGCTGCAATATAGTTGTCATATGCTTTATGTTTCTATAGTTGTAAGGATTAATTTGAATTTGTATAGCTCTCCCCTCATTAGATTAGTATAGGAAATGATTTCCACACACCTAGCTTCCTTTCAATTGGTATCCGAGCTTGATCACCTTTGGTCCTAGTTGTTGGGTAGGGGTTTTTTGAGCTAATCTTAAGTTGAGTGGGAGCTTGTGTAGAGTATTATGAATCTTATTGTAGCAAGGAGATGGAAAGCACATCTAGAAGGATAGAGATGGAGAAAGTCAATGGCATTAATTTTGAGCTGTGGAAGCTCAAGATGGAAGACATACTTGTAGACTGAGACCTCTAGGAAACTATCAGTGGCACTAAACTAGCTGCAATGTCACAAGTTGATTGGGATCTCAAGGATTAGAAGCCTAAGGGTCTCATAAGACTTAGTCTTGTTGATTCTATCCTGTTAAATGTCCATGAGGAGGCTACTGCAAACTTGCTTTGGAAGAAGTTGAGAGATGTGTATCAAGCCAAATCCTTGGTTAACAAACTTTTTCTGAGAAAGAAGTTGTATTCTCTTTGAATGGAGGATGGAGGATCCGTTGCTGAACATATGAATTCTTTTAACATGTTGGTTGCACAATTGACATCCATTGGTTTGAAGATGGAGGAGGAGGATCACTGTATGACCTTGCTTTGTTCTTTCCCAGACTCGTGGGATCATCTTGTCATGGCTATTGGAAGCACCACATCTAAATTCAAAATGGATGAAGTGGTGTCTTCACTATTGTAGAAGGACATGGATTTATTTTCTCAAAAGCAAATTTGAAGTCTATAGTAAGTTTAAAGAGTTTAAGGCCTTTGCTGAAAATCAGACTGGTAAAAAGATTAAGTGTTTGAGAATTGACAACAGTGGTGAGTTCTGTTCTACATAATTTGATAAATATTGCAAGGAATTTGGGATTGAAAGACATAATAAAACTCCATACACCCTGCAGCAAAATGGAGTTGCAGAGAGGGTGAACGGGAAACTAATGGAGAAGGCTAGGAGTATGCTTAGTGGAGCTGGCCTAGAACAAAAGTTTTGGGCTGAAGTTGTTGCCACTGCTTGCTATCTGGTAAATAGATCTCCTACATCAGCTCTTGTTGGGAAGACACCCATGGAGGTGTGGTTTGGTAGAAAGCCTTCAATAAGGCATCTTCATGTTTTTGGTTGTGAGGCATATGCACATGTACCTAGGGAGAAGCAGCCAAAACTAGAGAACAAGGTTGTTAAGTGTATCTTCATTGGCTATGGTGTCAGTGTGAAAGGATACAAGCTTTAGGACCCTGTGGCTGAAAAAGTGTCGTATAGTAGAAGTGTCATCTTCAGAGAGCTTACACCTTCTTCCACTATTTTACAGCTAGAAGAAAAAGAGAAGAAAGAGGATGTTGTTCAGTTTCCTCTTACCCCTAAGAAGACTGAACAGAAAGACAATGTTGGACTTGATGATGAGGAGAGCTCCTCTTGCAGCTCTAAAAGCTCAGATGAAGAAGCTGAACCTCAACCTCAACTCTTGAGGAGGTCTACACGGATAAGAAAGCAACCTGAAAGGTTTGGTTTTACATTGCTTGATTCTAGTTGTGCTTATGCTTTGATTACTAACAGTGATGAACTTAGAACTGTATCAGAGGCTATGGACATGAAAGATGCAGGTTCTTGGAAGGAGGCCATGGAGGATGAAATGGCTTCTTTGGAAAAGAATCAAACTTGGGACTTGGTGCCTTTGCCTCCTGGATGGAAACCCATTGGATGCAAATGGGTTTTCAAGAAGAAATTTGGTGCAGATGGCAATGTTGAGAAGTATAAGGCCAAATTGGTTGCGAAGGGGTATTCACAAGTGGAGGGTATAGATTATGGTGAGATCTTTTCTCCCATTGCAAAGCTGAAATCCATTCAATTCTTGTTATCTCTTGTAGTAGCTTATGACTTAGAGGTAGAACAAATGGATGTGAAGACAACTTTCCTTCATGGTGATTTGGAGGAAGAAATCTACATGTCACAGCTAGAGCATTACATGGTGAAAGGTAAAGAAAATTTGGTTTGCAAATTAAAGAAGTCTTTGTATGGTTTTAAGTAGTCCCCTAGGAGATGGTACTTGAAGTTTGATGCCTTTGTGTTGTCTATTAGATTTGTGAGATCGAAATTGGATCACTGTGTTTATTATAAGTTTGATGGTGATCGTATTCTCATTGTTTCAATGTATGTTGATGATATGTTGCTCATTGCGAAGGGTAAGAATATGATTTCTGATTTCAAATCTCAATTGTCAGCACAGTTTGAAATGAAATATTTAGGGGTAGCCAGGTACATTCTAGGAATAGAAATTAGAAGAGACAGAACCAACAAAAAACTTTGGTTAAGCCAGAGTAAGTATGTGACAACCATGTTGGATAGGTTCAACATGGCAGATTGTAGACCATTGTGTGTTCCTGTTTCTTTGGGGACAAATTTATCTATTGAGGATTGTCCAAAATCTCCTAGTGAGGTGGAGGACATGAGCAAAGTACCTTATGCTAGTGTTGTTGGCAGTTTGATGTATGCTATGGTTTGCACAAGACCAAACATTGCCCAAGTAGTGGGAGTCCTTAGTCGATTTATGGATAATCCTAGATGAGTTCATTGGGATGCAATTAAGCAAGTGTTCAAATATTTGAGGGGTACTTTTGAGTATTCCATATGCTATCATGCTAATGTTACAGGACCTTTGCATTATGTTGATATTCATAGATTTGTGGATTTAGACTGGGCAGGTGACATTGATAGTAGGAGATCCATCAATGCTTATGTGTTTACACTGTTTGGTGGTGCTATTAGTTGGATGAGTAAGTGACAACCTATGGTTGCTTTGTCCACAACAGAAGCTGAGTATATGGTAGCAACTCATGCTTGTAAGGAAGTCGTTTGGCTTAAGAGATTATGTTCAGATATTGGTGTTGATGCAGGTTAGATCACGATCAGTTGTGACAGTCAGAGTGCGATTCGCCTTGCGAGGAATCCAACTTTCCATGCTAGAACAAAGCATATTGATGTTTAGTTTCACTTCATGTGAGACATGGTAGAGGATGGGAAGGTAAATTTGGAGAAGGTAGATACTTTGAAAAATGTTGCAGATGCATTGACGAAGCTAGTGAGCACAGAGAAGTCCAGATGGTGTTCGGAGTCTATGGGTCTCTCGGCCTATAGTAGTTAAATCCTAATATTCTATTGGCTCTTACAAGGTGTTTGACAAGTGGGAGAATGTTGAGAATTAAGGTGTCTCAACCTTGGTAATTCCTTGCATTATTTATGTTTGTATTTACTAATTAATTGTCTATGTTGTAAATAAATTGTAAATTTCATATTGCCATGTTGTGGGATGTGGCACGGTGATGTGTCATCCTACATGGAAGATGACAACTTGTAATTTTGTCTTCACATGAGGAGATAGGCATCCCACTTAGTGGTAGGAGAATTTTGCCATTTTTTGGCATCTTGGATGTTGTGTAAGGGAATGTTGACCGAAACGGTAATGACGGATTCCTATGACGAAGTTATGACATGTAAGAGTCAGAAATAGAAGGTTGTAAAATAGGTGGAGACGTGTAATGAAGCATCTTTGAAAAAGGCATATTTGGGTGCCCCAAGGTGGACTATGACATGTTGTAAGAGAATATTCTATTAGTTGTAAGTTGTAACCGCTATGACAGATTCTATGACAGTCGTAAGAGTCGTAAGAGCATCTGTCATAGCCCATTTTGGAAATAGGCAACCTCTTTGGGATGGAGCTATGGACAAGTATTAGACACATTCTACAATGTTGACCAAGTGTCCTTAGGCATGGGTTTTGGGCCATGAGGCCAAGTTGGACGCCCATCTCAAGATAGGACCAATTCTACCTTGTATATTCTATATAAACAGGTGCTTGGAGGAGGAGATGTATTACAGGTTTTACAGGTATTGTTATGCTGTCGGATTGACTCCAGACATGAGTGTCGAAGACCATTGAAGATTTCATTGCAAGTGTATTGTAAACCTTATTCAGTTTTGTTAATACATTGTGTAGGTTTCTGAGTGTGGGGTTTTTCACTTGATAAGGGTTTTCCCCACCGTATATCTTTGTCTCTCTTCTTCTATCTTCTTTCTGGTTCATGCATATTGCTGCAATATCTCTATCATATGCTTTATGTTTCTGTACTTGTAATGATTAATTTGAATTTGTATAGCTCTCCCCTCATTAGATTAGCGTAGGAAGTGATTTCCGCACACCTAGCTTCCTTTCATGTATTGGGTTATTTCTATCTAAATGGTGATATTGAAGGTGTGAAAAAGGTTTGGCAGAAGTCTACGATTATGGTTTGGTCATTTTGATGTCTTGGTGCTTTGTGAATGCAAGCTACTTCAAATAATAAATTGGTAAATGTTGAATGCACTGATGAAGTCAGAGTTTTATAAAGGTGTTTTTTCCTTTGAATCAGTCAAAATAGTGATGATAAAGGATTTTTAAGGTTTGATGAAGGTCTAGAAGTAAGATTGCATGATTTGGTGCCTATTAGCCATGAAAAAATTTAGTGAAAACAAAGAGATTTTGATGAAAAGTTAAGTGAATCAATGGTGTTTATTTAATTTGATCTTCTCCATTTGAATTTGGGTCAGAAGAACCCCTGGTGGTTGTGGTTTTTGGTAGATGAATTGCATCAAATTTTTAGCCTTTTTGTACAAAATAACCCTATCTAATTTTGAGATATGTTTAATAATGGCCAAATGGGTATCTGAAACAAGTCTTCTTTCTTGGAGATCAGTTCTAGTTGGAAAGTTATGTCTAAAATTGCCTTTTTGAAAGGCTATAAGGAGAATGAAGGTTTTTGGAGAAAAACCCACCATTGAATGTTTGGAAGCTTAAAACTTTGGTTGATTGAGATTGGTTTGGAGTTTTCCACCCCTACTCTGCATCAGACACCTTAGTGGATATGAGCTTAACTATACACCAATTGAACGGGCATGTTTAGTAGTTGTCCTTTCATCATAGAAATTGTGACATTACATGCTTAATCACAAAACCAAGCTCATTGCAAAATAGACCCACTCAAGTATCTTCTATCAAAATCAACTCCTACTAGTTACATTGCTAAGTGGGTGGTGATCCTAAGTGAATTTGACATTGAGTATACAAAAAGAAAATCAATCAAGGGACAAATCATAGTAAATAAGCTAGTTGAGGCACCAATTCCAATAGATCATCCACTTCTTTTAGAAATTCCAGATGAATCCATCTTTACAATTGCACCTATCTTGAACTAGAAAATGTATTTTGATGGATCATACATAGATCATGGATCAGGAGCAGGGATTTTGTTCATCACTTGCAAAGGAGATTGCATCCCTAAATCCTATAAAATCACATTCCCTTGTACCAATAATGTGGTATAATATAAAGCACTCATCACAGAACTCCATATGGCTATCCAATGGAGAATTGAGAAACTACTTGTTTATGGCAACTCTCAACTGATGATCAAACAAGTGAACAATGAATACAAGACAAAAGATGAAAAAATTCTACCCTATAAGAAAATGGTAGATGATTTCAAAGAGTTTTTCTGAGATCCATTTTGAACAAGTGCCTAGATTGAACAACAAAGCAACAGATGCAATGGTTACAATAAGGTCTCTTGTTGATATGCCAAAAAACAACAAGCAGTGTGAATTCCTCATTGAGTAATTAGCAACTCCAGCATATGATGTTCCACAATATGAACTAATATGTGAAATTGTTGATCCCTTATCCCCCTGGTATCAAGATATATACCTTCTCCATGATAACACCATCCCACCTGATCTATCCTCCATCTAACACCACACAATCATCCACTGAGCATCATGTTTCACAATCCTTGATGACAACTTATATCGAAGAAGTCTTGATGGTATCCTTTTAAGGTGTCTTGATACAAGAGAAGCCCGAACCGCCTTACAAGAGGTACATGAAGGTATATGTGGTGCACACTCTAGTGGACCTACCCTATCAAAGAAGATCTTGAGAATAAGCTATGATTGGCTGACAATGGAACAAGATGCTCACCAGTTTGTTAATAAATGTCTTCCATGTCAGCAGCATAGTGACCTGATTCATGCTCCATCTCAAGAATTGCATCCTATCACTACTCCTTGGCCCTTTTCATGATGGGGTCTCAACCTTGTTGGTAAAATCCATCCATCTTCCTCTAGGTTACACCCCCAACTTATGGTTTAACTTAATCATTCTTTTGTGTAGTAATTAGGATGATTAATCATAGTTTAATGATTAGATGTTTGTGGAAAATATCATATTTAATCATTGATTATGTGAATACTGATTAATGTTAGTTAGACATGAGATTACATGTTGATATGATTATTTAATTATAATGATTTCCAAATCAAATGAAGATACACTAATCATGGTTATATGGTTTTGAGTGTAAATAGGAAAGAATCCTCCGCTAAGAATAGAAGGAGAGTATCATCCGAGAGGAGTAGATAGATGTTTGGAAGAGGTCAGATTGCCATCTAAGTATCAAAGCTAGTCCTTAAGAATCTCAGAGTGAGCACGCCTTACCTGGTTAATCATTTTCCAATTCTTTTAGTGTTGTCTTGTCAAGGTGAGGTATCTCAATGTTTCTCACATTGATTTGATTAACAATTAATTTAAAACATCGATTCTAGTCGATGGGTTATTTCATTAGGTTGTCGAGTATTTCCTTGTTCCCTTATCCAGTTCCCTACTAGGATTTTGTGACTATTATTATTATTTCTTTTAAAGTTTGTTTATGGTCAACATGGCAATGAAGGGGGAGTAGTACTTGATCCCAAAATCACATTTTGATTGTGCCACCCTATTGTTGATGTTGCCATTTGATAACATTTTAGATTTTTTTGTTTACCCTTAAACATCATGTAGATGCAAGGGAAACTTTTTGCAAAATAATTATGCTAGCCCTTATGATTGGGCACCTTTATTACTAATAATATAGATAACTTATATTGTTAGACCGACTACCACCTATAATGTGTGGGGTGAGTGGAGGTCTATATGGAACTTATCCTACTTCCTATCCATGCTACCAATCCATCATGGAGGATAGTGAACTGTTGGAGCCCCAAAAGACCGCGAGTGGCGAAGTTGGTTATGGGGTTTTACCCCTATGTGGACCAAAAAAGGTGGTGGGCTATGTTGCATGTGATGCATGCAAAAGTGGAAACGAAACCTTTGGTTTTGGGTTATGTGTTTCGGTATGCTTTAGGAAAGCAAGAAAAGGGAAATAGAGTTGAAGGTTTCTGTAGAAGAAGCTTGCTACAACTGTAGCTAAGTGGAGAGAACCCAGGAGATAATCGAAAGTGACCCTTGATATGGCGATCCCAGTGACTAAAATTTAATAGGTATGAATCCTAGTAATGGTATTACCTTTGCATTCTATATGAGGTTGACTGTGTCGACATGAAGTGATATTATTTGCCCACTGTGTTATCGAAACAGGCCTTTGAGGCCGTAAGTGATACTGTGTGTAAACTTCATTGTATGCAATGTTGTGTGTAAACTTTACTGTAGCAATGTTGTGTATTAACTATGATATTTCAAGATAATATTGTGTTTATCTATCAAACTTCATAAACAATGTTATGTTTAAACTGAGACACTCCCATAGAGAATGCTATGTTTAAACTATGGCTCTTTCATAGCCATTGCTGGGAGAACACCATGATACCACATATATTGTGGGGTTATCTTTATAGGCCTTGAAGGCCATTTATACATTTATAATGTAAAGTCTATAAGCATTTTTTATAAGCATGTTGGTCGAGGCCATAAGGCCAAGCCTATGTATTGCAGTTGCATGCAAGAAGCTAGGTGCCAATATGGCAAAGGGCTTACACTAGTTCTTTCATTCTTTGAAACTCTCTTTATTACTATATGAGCCGATTGTGCTCACTATTGTGAATACATTAAACCATAATGGTTGTGTATGGGTATTATGTACTCTATCTTGGAGTAGGATGAGAGCCTCACTTGAGCCTTAATTACATTATCATTAATCTTTAACCTTGGTTGTACACGAGGCACATAATAATCAGCCAAGAAGACTAGTAATAACAATACTTAACTGTTAAGGATAGTTATTATAATAACTACGATGCATCTTTTGTATTTTCAAGTATATGTTGACTCCTCGTGGGAGAAGGAGAGATTGGATAAAAAGTTAAATGGTATTATTTGTGGGCAGCCTTATGTGCATGTTGGGAGTATTAGAGAAATTATTTCTCCTAGACAATTATTTACTTATGAGAATGAAACTATGAATAGTATGAAACTCTTGCATTTAATATAAATGAAAGCCATTTCTTTTCAAATGGCCTTACTTCATGAATGAAGTATAAGATATTAAAACCCATGTGGCTACTTGGGATGGAGTCTTTTTAATAAGACCGATTTACTAGACTATTGTGATATAAGTCTTAGATGAAATGAATTGAATGTAAACCTTGTGATAAGGAAAACATGAAGCTGTGAACCTAGAAGGTCATAAGTTGAAAACCATGATTTGGCTACTATCATTTTGAAAAGAAGGGAATAGAGTGATGTGGAGTCACAGGTTCTCCATTGTGAAAACAATGTAACATAACTAAATGAACTCCTAAGATAGGAGTTGGTCATCCTAGAGTTGGACTGAGAATGAATTGAACTTATCTTTGCTAGACCTAAAGAGGCCAAACTATGACTACTATAGGATGTTACAACTTCTAAGTCGAGTTGAGGTGGTGGACATATTTATGTATGTAAATCTTTGGCCAAAGTAATGCATTTGTCTCTGTGTGCATTGTTGGTCCATAGTGATCCAGATGGCATAATGTTTCCAGTAGTGTCATACATAGTTAGAGTGGATCTATAGTTGTATGACCATGAGACATTATGAAGGACACAACACCAGATACCCAGATGGAAAACCTAACGGTTCCTTACATCTATACCCATCGTGAAGGGTAGGGTTGCTTCTAGGTAGGAAGTTGTGTGGGGGACTGCCAGTTTGTGGTTGGAGGAAAAACACTTGAGTGATGTTCTCCTTCTCAAGTAGAAGACAAGTTGAGGCTTATGAAGATAGATGTCAAAGTTCCAGATATAATGCTTGTCTTTAAATGACTTGATAGTTAGATATTATGTATATTTCTATAGTTGATGCCTTGAGCAGAGATTTGTACATGTATAGTGAAGGTTATTCACTAATGAATTATCCTTGGTTAT
Source organism: Cunninghamia lanceolata (assembly GCA_027924645.1). Taxonomy (NCBI): domain Eukaryota; kingdom Viridiplantae; phylum Streptophyta; class Pinopsida; order Cupressales; family Cupressaceae; genus Cunninghamia; species Cunninghamia lanceolata. The sequence continues at coordinate 7,060,834 of BSBN01000303.1, read as the reverse complement.
TGTAATTCTAAGTTTTGTTATGTTCTTGAAAAGAATAACATGCTTAATTATCATGATGATATCAATTCATTTTTTCTTAGTTGTGATTATGTTAATCATGATGTATTCTTACTCTTAGTTAATATGGTTAATTATGGTTATTATTTTGGATCATGTGAGATGACATGTTTCACTCTAATGGCCATAAATTCCTTATTACCCACTGAATACTTCACAAAGTGGGTTGAGGCCATTCCACTCACATATATCACTAGAAAACAAATATTCAAGTTTATCCTACACTACATCATATGTTGGTATGGTATGTACCCCTCACCATCATTATTGATAATGGGAACCCTTTTAAGAACCAAGAACTTTGTACCCTTTATCAAAAATTTTACATTCAACACTATTTTTCCACCCCATATTACCACCAAGGTAATGGTCAAATTGAAGCTTCCAACAAAACCATCCTAAGAATCCTAAAGAAAATAGTGAATGAAGCTGGTCGTGACTGGCACCTCCAACTTAACCCCACCCTTTGGGCATACCATACAAGCATCCATACCCCCACATGAGCCACACCATATTCCCTTATCTTTGGCTTCGAAGCAATTTTACCAATCAAGGTTGAGCTCTCCTCCTTAAGAATATCTTTGCAAAATCTCATTGACAAGGAGAAGTATCGGGTTGCATGACTACATGAGTTGGAACTCCTAGATGAAAGACGTCTCAATGCTCTTAATCAATTGCAAGCATATCAGAATCACCTTCATCGTAGCTATAACAAGAATATCAAGACTCGATAGTTTGAAGTGGGTGAACTTGTACTAATGGAAAATCAGAGGAACTTGCAAGACTGTGACAAAAAAGGCAAATTTGAACCAAGTTGGCTAGGACCATTTGTTATAATAGCCAACTATGGATCTGGAGCTTATCAGCTAGCAACACATAAGGGATAGCCTCTAGATGAGCCTATGAATATCATGCATCTCAAGAAATTTTATGCGTGATCCAAGAGATATCCCAAAAAGTTAAAAAATCAAAAGAAAGAAGTCAAAAAATCAAGCGCAATAAAGTCATCCAATGGTGAAAACCACTTTGGTGGCACCTTGGATAAGTACCATGATGGAAACTTGTCTCAAGAACCATGCATAGTGACCTTATCTACCATCTATTAAGTTCTTATTCATCCACTTCATCCCCCATTGTTTAATACCCATATCCTATCATGGCTTAAACTTGTAAACATTAACCATCTCCATTTTCCTCCCATTACCATCCCACACCAAGGGCAAAGTCCCTGAGTTTAGATAGGAATTAGATCTTTGTATGCATACCATGGATCATTATAAAGTTTGTCTCATGCATCTCTTGTAAATACACTATATCCAAAAATACCAAAAAAATTAGAAAACCTCCTGTTACCAATTTTTCACCTATAGATCAAATTGGCAGAGCTGAAACAGTTCATTACATTTGAGGTGAAGAATATTCTAACACATTCCTGCTATGCTTAAACCATGGCATATTTTTTAAGTGTTTGAGAAAGGTTTGAATTCAATTTTTTTGTTCAGAGTAAAGAGACATAAAGAAAAGTACATATTGAACTGAAGACATTGCTTTCATTTAGTGAAGAAATATTTCATTTGTTTCATGTTCATTCATTTTTCCGATAAAGTATATACAAAATTGCACAAGTATCGTATTTGTATTCATTGGAAGGAAAAGAGTAATCCATGGTCCCACACAAGCCGTGGGAGTAGCTTAACCAATGCGACATAATATATGCTATGCATCTGAAGTTAAAGGAAATGAAAAGAAGCATAAGGGAAAACACATATCCATTATTGCCTGAGATAGCTTTGGGGTAGATCTTCTTGTCTTGCTCCTCTTCTCCTGATCTCCAAGTGAACCTGCATCATGGTAAACAATTGGTTAGAGCTCCAGATATGATTCTCCTATATGCCCTACCAACATAAATACAACACATATCATGAAGCATTGGATCAATAAGAAAGAGAACCAGAAATATCAAATCATCACATGAGTATTGTATTCATTGTTTTATCTAACTTGTTTATGCAATGTGTAGGTATAGGTACAACCATTATGCAAGACATTTCAGCATGTGGTAAAAAATGGGCTCCCACAAGGGTTGAGCCCAGCATGCTACCCCTTGATCTTAAGGGGGATATAAGATAAGCAAAGAGACTTTCAGATCAGTAAATAAAAGCATATTCTGATTGAGAGTCAATGACAACACCAATGCAGCATGAGACAGCCTCCAAGGTAGGACAATCAAACATCGGAGCAATATCAGCTAAAGGACAGTCTCATCAAGAGCTTTACAGCCTAAGAAACATCATGGAGCAGCAATTAAATTAGGTATTTACCACTTTTTGTTGTGAATGAGATGTAAAAATGCTATTGAATTCATTAAGCAACCATAGAAGGACAAAAATCGGTCATTAAGGTGACTATTCCATCAATCAGGAAGCATGTAATGAGCTAAAGGTCAATCATATAATGAGAAATAGTCCATATTTGTGTGTGATGCCATGTCAACTATCTTTTATGCAAGAGAAATCAGAAATAGAGTGAATAGGACTGCCAAAGAAGGGCTTACAATGCCATCATAATGGGACAGTCACCCTAATGACAGAATATTCATCATAGAATTACCATATGCCTCTACAAATGAAGATAAAATCATATGATCAATATATACAATTATCATGTCAGGAACAACCATATAGAGTGTAATAGCCATGCCAAATAGAAGAGAATAGGTCAACATGACATCATCAGTGTATAGGACAGCAATGAGTCCACAACCAATGAAGAAGGATAATGCAAAAGTCAATAGGGATAGTCATGTATGAACAATAGAGCATCATAGATCATGAACATCTAGATACATTGCATGATATAGATCAGCTAGTTCAAATCAATCAGGAAGAGAGGCTAGAAGAACCAGTTGTTAGTGAACTTGTAAGGCTTTCTTTGCTTAATGAATAATGATTAAAAAAATGACAGAGTGCTAGAATGTTATGCATTATGCTTGTGGATAGTTACAAAGTATGCATGAATGAACATGAGAATCATAATTCTAAGTTGTACAAGGACAACTTCCATATCAATATCATCAAGAAAAGAACCATGGAACAATTAGGGTACAACTATAGAATGTAAATGATAGGTGCACAGTCAAAGAGAAATACCATTCACATCTATACATGAAGGGACAACCACCTGAGTGGACAACATATAAAGAGTTCATGACAACATCCCAAGCATAATGGAACATGCCTTATAATGAAGAGTACATGAGATACATAGAGCAAATGAAGAATACAAACTCCAAATAACAAGGCATCAAGATCAAGTATGTTGAGAAACCTTCAGGAGTAGGTGAAATACATTTTAGGATCATGCAATGAAGGTACCTTGGATAAGCAATGAGCAACATTTAATGTCAAGAAACAACACATAAAGTATGGAGCAGCATTATAATGATCACAAGCATTGAGGATACATTAACATAATGTTATTTATGAATAGAAAAGAGTCATTATTTCTAGAACCAAATGACAGTCTTAGCCTCAAGATATCAAATGCAACAAAGAAAATGTATGGATGGGGTTGTCCTATCACAAGAGGACAATCAATCATGAATGAAGCATTTCTTAAAGATACAACACTTATGATTCAAATAAGAGCAGATTCATGTATTGATAGGACAGTTTTATACTAACAAAGGTGTTTAGAAATCCATTGTGTGAGTCTTCATAAACTATAGTGTTTGCATATTGCGCTTATGATGACAAATATAAGTGAAGGACAGTCAAAAGCATGTGGAACAACCTTAAAAATAAGACAGCCATAAAGTCTATGAGAAGTACCTCAGAGAACTCATAATGCCATCAGGATGAAGATACTTGATACACATAAAACCATTCTATGCTATAGGATGTATGAAAAAGGAGCTATGTATGTAGAATTTTAAAGGTCTATAAATATAGAGCCTCTCCAAGAATTTTAACTCTAACTAACCATGAATCAAAAAGAATTCTTGCTCTCATGATCTCACCATATCATAGCCATATTATCTTCAAATCATAGTCAATTCCTTGCCCTCATTATGTTGGTCTATACTTGAGCAATCCACATTTAATTCATATTGGGTAAAGTTAGGATTTGTAGCTAGGTGCATGCATTTCCTCCACCTTACCAAGGAGACTTTAAAATGGAGTGAAGATTGAAGATATAATCCTTTATTTATGTTTATTTTTCATTTAACATCTTTGCCACATCTTACAATCTTCAGCGTGTTGGGTGAATATTTTGTCGTTTAGCTAACTAATGACAAAATGGTTATATCGCCACAGCTATGATGAGACTGAGTCTCTCCTCTCAGCAAGGGGAGGTTCCCTCTAGATAACGAGCTCTTTCTAACAAACAACTTTTAATACTTAAATAAACTAAAACTATTCTTGGGGTGTTTCCATAGCATCCTATTCTCTTTTTTAAGAATAGATGTTTCTCTCTTACACATTAACAACTTCACAATAGATGATATTTGATAATTCTTGAACCAAGACAAAACATAGAAACACAAAGTCTTCTATCATTTGGCTTATTTCTTACAAACAAACTTAATTGAATTCAAATGCAGCCCAAAGTCTCTAATTTCACCCAAGATGATATAACTAAATTGAACACAACAATTTACAACACAAAGTCTCTAAACAATTTCGTTCCCACAAATAAACACAAACTCCCATAATGAGAAAAATAGTGCAAAGTCTATTCAACCAAAACAAGAACACTTCTCTCAAATTTCAATAAACTCCATGATTCCAACAATGATTCAATATAATATAACACCAATGACATAAGAACATTGATATCATAAAACAATATGATTCGACTCAAAGTTTGATACTCAAATTGCCTGCTTATATTGATATTCACTTGAAAAATATGATAAACATAAAAAGCTTTGTTGGTGCCTGCATAAACATTCAGGTTTCAGACTTTCATCTGCAGGCACCTTTCATAAAAATCCAAAAATTCTAAGTCCCTCAGCCTCATTTTATGCATATTGGGCTTTGAAAAGTGCAAAAAATAGTTGTATGTGCATCTTTGTATATACAAGGCCATTGTATATACATGCGGGTTCAAATGTACATTCGGGCATACAGGGCGGTTTGTATGTTCAATCGGCCTTCAAAAATGATGAAAAATCAGTTATATGCATTCTTGTATGCATATCGGGCTTAAAAAAGGTTCATATACATTAAGGAATCTATTGCAGATTATGGAAATATTCCCTACTTGTATATGAGGGTTTGCATGTATATTTGTGTTGTATGTTTAGACATGCAACGAGTAGATGCAAAGGAAAACATGCAAAGAAAATATACATTGGTGGCATACAAGCAAAACATACAAGGGTTATTGTACATCGAGACAGATGCAATGGTGAATGTATGTCTGACATACATTGGGAATGTACATTGCAGATATACAAAGGGGGTTGCATATACATTTGGTACAGTGCAAAGATGCATGGGGTCTTGTATATTCGGCAACTTACATAGCAGGAGATACATTTGGTGGGGTCTAGCTCACATACAAGGCGGAATGTATATGCAATATACATTCGCTATATGCAAAGTGAAAAGTGCAAGGGGCCAATTTACAAAATGTGGGGCCCACCGATTGCATATTTTAGCGATTGTATGTTCGCACATACAATCAAATATGCATTTACAAATATACAAGCTGGATCTAAAATGAGCATGCATTCCAGTTGATGAGGCTGAAATCTGCTATTTGTATGTATAATCTGTTTGTATGTTCGCATTTTATATGCAACATACATTGGTCATATACAAAGGAGGGAGATACAAGCCGGACCCGAATAAGTTTTCAATCTGTTTCATAAAAGTTTGGGTTCCACAGCATGTATATTGGGTGTTTGTATATGCCGATATACATTGTGAAAATACAAAGGTTAAGATGCAAGCCAGACCCGAATATGTTTGCAATTTGTTCTAAAAGTGCTTGGTGTCTGTAGCTTGCATGTATATGGCATTGTATATGCTGATATACAAGAAAATAGAGATACAGGCTGGATTTCAAAGCGATTTCAAAATGCTTCATGAAAATTTGAAATCCGCAGAATGTATATTGTGTTTGTATATGCAATATACAAAGCCAAGATGCAAAAGAAAATATATGAACCAGACCCGAACTCGATTTCAATTTGATCTATAATATTTTGGGGTCCGCCTTGTATTTGGTTGTTGTATGTATATGCATTTGCATATACAGGGCAAAAAAAGGCAAAAAAGGTGGAAAGGGCAAAATGCATGTTTGCGATGGTAGAAAAGTCAGTGATAGAAGCACGAGGTGCCTACGTGGCACGTTCTAACTAGTGGATGACTTTTCAGTATGTTTTGATGCCGTGGATTCTGGCAGCAGGAAGGGAGATCGATGGATCAGTTTCAAAGTTTCAACAATGGATTTGCTTTGTATATGTAGTTGTTTTCAGGCAGGAAAATTTTAGAAGTACGCAGTTAGCTGCGTTTCTAGAGGCTGCGGGTTGGTATGCCATTAATGGCGATTTGCAGAGAGGTATGGGTATGATTGATTGACCAACCACCAAATTTGATGAAGAAAATCTTTAGGCGGCGATGCAGATCCTGATCTCACCTTCTTTTCTTCCTCCTTCTCTTTGGTGTATTGAATGTTTTGGGCACCATTTTTGGGTGCGCTATATCTGGCAGACTTTTTGAATTGCCATGTAATTATTGCAGAGTACACAGTCTTGTTATAAAATTCAAACTGTGTTACTCATTTGTTGTTGTTGAAGACTTGGGCATTTTTGGGGGAAAAATAATGAAAGACAGAGTGTTTTCCTAGCTGTTTTATCTCTGTTGGAGTTTATGAGTTGCATTTGAGTGCACCTTACACATATGTTCAGTTTCTTGTCATTTTATATGAAAAATACATTATTGCATGTGTTTATCTGTCTGTCTCCATGTGTTCTATGCATTCTCTTCTTTTGAATCTGGTTGCTAAGGGTTTCTCAAATTCTAGGGTATAGATTTCTGTATCACATGCTTAATCTCTAACTTCCATTCAAGGAGTGGATTAAATTGTTTTAGCTTGAGTATGGAGAAGATTGTATGTCAACTGGGATGTATGTAAGTAGAGACTATTAAATACTTATCCTTGGGTGGTGTTTGTAAGGAAAATACTAGTCCTAACCCCTTGAAACTTGAATGCCAGTTGCAAGCCACTCTCTTGTATACATCTAGTTGACTCCTTGCCCTGAGATAGGCACCGGTATGCTTCTGGATTAGTAGTTATGATCCAAAACCCCCTATCTTGCATCTAAAACATTAATACCAATCCATTCAAAGTTTCCAACCTCTTAGTTGTAGGAGCAAGATTAGGGCCCCTGCATACCCTCATACCTCAATCAGTTAGATATGTCCAAGAACATTGCCAGCCATGTGATCTATCATGCAAATCTTGGTCCAAACATGAGAGTATTCTGCCTGTTCTGAAAAGCTAAATCTTTTTGTCATTGGGCGAGTCAAATGTCAAATGTTTAACTATAGGGATACCCCCCTTGGTGCGGTAGAACCAGAAGTGAAGGGGAGGTAGCTCACACAACCTCTCGTATCTGTTGGCTGAATCTACCTATGCATTTGGAGCTGGCAAACCCTCTGCCGATCCGGACACTAACAGAAATGGTGACTCTACTGGGGATAATATGAAAGTGTTATCTTGCAATCTCTGGTGAAGTTTTGCCCATCCGAGTCACCAACAGAAATGGTGACTCTACTGGGGAAGTTGCAGTGAAAAAGTCAAGTAAGTCATGGCTGGAAAATCTAGTTTCCAAAAAAGTTGTTGCCGCAATACCAAAGAACCATGTGGTGCTCTGCTGGGGTGATGAATCCAGAAAACAAAAGTGCCTTGTTGATATTTTGTCCTCTCTGTGAGAGGTGGCGACTCTGTTGATTGAACCTATCCAAAGCTGCAACATATTTCCAGGTATTCCATCTTTTCTTTCACAATGATGATTCAAACAGAGTAGCAGTCTTGGTTATGTTCTCAAAGAAGACCATTTTTTATTAAAAGATATAAATCCATAAATTTCAAAGGAATTTGTGGTTACCCAAATGTTATTCCAAATAAAATTAGAAAGTGTTTGCCGAAATATAATGGATTAAATTTTGAGTCTGCAAACAAACATCTGCAATTTTTTTGTAATTTGATGGAAGATTATGCGGTAGAGGTTGAAGATGTAGTAATGAGACTCTTTGTTCAGTCATTAGAGGATGATGCTAGGGTTTGGTTTTTAGACCTGCCTGTGTGTTCAGTTTCTTCATGGGTAGATTTAGAAGTTGCATTCCTAGAGTAGTTTGGGGAAAGATTTGATTTGGCCTCATTGATCATACACTTCATGAATATTCAAAAGGAAGATGAGGAACTGGTTCCAGCCTTTAAGCTTAGATTTATTAAGTTGCTCAAGCAGATTCCTGAATATATGAGACCCAATAATGCATTGTGCTTGACAATTTATTTGGCTGCATTTGATAAGAAAATGAGTTATAGATTGAGAGATAAAGAACCAGCTACACTTCACTAGGCTTTCAGATTTGCTATGGATATTGAAAATAATCAGAAATATGGAATGCCGATAGGTTTCATGGCTGCAAGTTTTCAAAATAGTTTTCAAAGTGAATATATTTCAGCTCTCCCAGTGTGTTCATTGAAAGATGATTTTGTAGAGGGAAATATATTTCAGAATAGTATGTGTAGTCATGATGTGATGCATAAACATGAAGATAATGTTGTAGAAAATGTGAGCACATCCTATAATGATGAAGACAAAGATTGTTATCAGCCTCTAGAAGAGAAGCCTACAGATGCAAAATGCCCTTCAAATGATGAAATGAAAGATATACTTGAGGTTGTGTCTTACAGCAATAGGCATATCCTAGTTATTCCTGATTATTTGTACAAGGTGGATATGCAGATTTTCACTCTGAATATAGAAAATGTAGGTTCAAGGAATGGCAGTGAATGTGTTAGTGATTGTTAGCATTCAGATGCATATGTGAGCCTTTCAGATGATGAAATATATATGGATGCTGAATATGAATGCTTCCTTGAAGATTATGACCATCTCTACAATGCAGAAGTTGAAAAATTTGCTTTTGATTATCAGTGCATTGGTGAAGAGGAAAGACAGGGTCAATATTCATATGTGAATGGACAAGTTGCAGATGTGTGTGCTCATACAGTTGGGAATAGTGTTCGTTGCAAGGGTGAATATGAAGTTTTAAGCAAAGGGCTGCATTCTGAGCTATTTTTGCCTTCTTTTGAGACATTCCATGTGGACATTAATGATAAGATTGTTGAGAGCAATGATGATGAATACCTAATTGTTTATAAAGATGAATCTGATTATGAGATGTTGCTTGTGCCTGAATATTGTTTGTTTGATACATAGGAGCTCTTATACTATGAAGGGAAAATTTTTTATGTGGATTCATTTGTTTCATATGAGTCTATTATTTTTCTAAGTAACATCAGTGATTCATATGATGATGACATTCTACAATTGATGATAATGTATGCTGATGAAGCTAGTTGTAGATTTGTTAAAGAAAAAGAAATGGGCAACAACACAAATAATTGCAAAGAGGGTTGCTGTAGGCAGTTAAATGCTTTTAGGCTTCATTTGAAGAAATCAAAAGAAAATCAAATATTTGACAAAGGGAAATTCTAGTTTTTCCTTTTTGGTGGCCTTGGGCCACCAAGTAACATTTTAATAATATATTTTGTGATGCAAGTCGGTGCAGTGTTTGACTCTGTAGCCCAATGGATAAGGGACTGGTCTACATCCCAGAGATTTATGGTTCTCACCTTGCCTACAAGAGGCATGCATCCCCAGACAGAGCCAGTGTTGGTGCCTGCATAAACATTCAGGTTTCAGACTTTCATCTGTAGGCACCTTTCATAAAAATCTAAAAATTCTAAGTCCCTCGGCATCATTTTATGCATATCAGGCTTTGAAAAGTGTAAAAAATAGTTGTATGCATGCATCTTTGTATATACAAGGCCATTTGTATATACATGTGGGTTCAAATGTACATTCGGGCATACAGGGCAGTTTGTATGTTTAATCGGCCTTCAAAAATGATGAAAAATTAGTTATATGCATTCTTGTATGCATATCAGGCTTAAAAAAGGTGCATATACATTAAGGAATCTATCACAGATTCTAGGAATATTCCCTTCTTGTATATGAGGGTTTGCATGTATATTTGTGTTGTATGTTTAGACATGCAATGGGTAGATGCAAAGGAAAACATGCAAAGAAAATATACATTGGCGGCATACAAGTGAAACATACAAGGGTCAATGTACATGGAGACAGATGCAATGGTGAATGTATGTCCAACATACATTGGGAATGTACATTGTAGATATACAAAGGGGGTGCATATACATTCGATTATAGTGTAAAGATGCAAGGGGTCTTGTATATTCGGCAACATACATAGCAAGAGATACATTTGATGGGGTCTACCTCACATACAAGGCATAATGTATATGCGATATACATTCGCTATATGCAAAGTGAAAAGTGCAAGGGGCCGATATACAAAAGGTGGGGCCCACTGATTGCATATTTTAGCGATTGTATGTTTGCACATACAATCAAATATGCATTCACAAATATACAAGCCAGATCTGAAATGAGCGTGCATTCCGGTTGATGAGGCTAAAATCTGTTGTTTGTATGTATAATCTGCTTGTTTGTTTGCATTTTATATGTGACATACATTGGTCATATACAAAGGAGGGAGATACAAGTCAGACCCGAATAAGTTTTCAATCTCTTTCATAAAGGTTTGGGGTCCGCAGCATGTATATTGGGTGTTTTTATATGCCGATATACATTGCGAAAATACAAAGGTTAAGATGCAAGCCGAACCCGAATATGTTTGCAATTTGTTCTATAAGTGCTTGGTGTCTGCGGCTTGCATGTATATGGCATTGTATATGCTGATATACAAGAAAATAGAGATACAGGCTGGATTTCAAAGTGATTTCAAAATGCTTCATGAAAATTTGAAATCCGCAAAATGTATATTGCATTTGTATATGCAATATACAAAGCTAAGATGCAAAAGAAAATATACGAGCCGGACCCGAACCTGATTTCAATTTGATCTATAATATTTTGGGGTCTGCCTTGTATTTGGTTGTTGTATGTATATGCATTTGCATATACAGGGCGAAAAAAGGTAAAAAAGGCAGAAAGGGTAAAATGCATGTTTGCGATGGCAGAAAAGTCATCGATAGAAGCACGGGGTGCCTACGTGGCATGTTCTAATTGGTGGATGACTTTTCAGCGTGTTTTGATGATGTGGATTCTGGCAGTAGCAAGGGAGATCGACGGCTCAGTTTCAAATTTTCAACGATGGATTTGCTTTGTATCTGTAGCTATTTTCAAGCAGGAAAATTTTAGAAGTACACAGTTAGCTGCGTTTCCAGAGGCCACGAGTTGGTATGCCATTAATGGTGATTTGCAGAGAGGTATGGGTATGATTGATTGACCAACCACCAAATTTGATGAAGAAAATCTTTAGGCGGTGGCGCAGATCCCGATCTCACCTACTTTTCTTCCTCCTTCTCTTTGGTGCATTGAATGTTTTGGGTGCCATTTTTGGGTGCGCTGTATCTGGTAGAATTTTTGGATTGCCATGTAATTATTGCTAAGTATACACTCTTGTTATAAAATGCAAACTGTGTTACTCATTGGTTGTTGTTGAAGACTTGGGCATTTTTAGGGGAAAGATAATGAAAGACAGAGTGTTTTCCTAGCTGTTTTATCTTTGTTGGAGTTTATGAGTTGCATCTGAGTGCACCTTGCACATATGTTCAGTTTCTTGTCATTTATATAAAAAATGCATTATTGCATGTGTTTATCTATCTGTCTCCATGTGTTGTATGCATTCTCTTCTTTTGAATCTAGTTGCTAAGGGTTTCTTAGATTCTAGGGTATAGATTTTTGTATCATATGCTTAATCTCTAACTTCCATTCAAGGAGTGGATTAAATTGTTTTAGGTTGAGTATGGAGAAGATTGTATGTTAGCTGGGATGTATGTAAGTAGAGATTGTTAAATACTTATCCTTGGGTGGTGTTTGTAAGGCAAATACTAGTCCTAACCCCTTGAAACTTGAATGCCAGTTGCAAGCCACTCTCTTGTATACATCTAGTTGACTCCTTGCCCTAAGATAGGCACCGGTATGCTTCTAGATTAGTAGTTATGATCCAAAACCCCCTATCTTGCATCTAAAACATTAATACCAATCCATTCAAAGTTTCCAACCTCTTAGTTGTAGGAGCAGGATTAGGGCCCCTGCATACCCTCATACCTCAATCAGTTAGATATGTCCAAGAACATTGCCAGCCATGTGATCTATCATGCAAATCTTGGTCCAAACATGAGAGTATTCTGCCTGTTCTGAAAAGCTAAATCTTTTTGTCATTGGGTGAGTCAAATGTCAAATATTTAGCTATAGGGATACCCCCCTTGGTGGGGTAGGACCAGAAGTGAAGGGGAGGCAGCTCACGCAACCTCCCGTATCTGTTGGCCGAATCTGCCTGTGCATTAGGAGCTGGCAAACCCTCTGCCGATCTAGACACTAACAAGCTCAAAGTCTTTAAATGCTTTCCAATTTGGTAGAGTTTCTTTGCAATAGAAAAATATCATATTTACAATGGGGGTCCTCTTTTTATAAGAGAAACTGAGAGCAAAAATAGGAAAATCCTATCTACTTTGACTTATTCAAATAGAAGAGTCCTATTTGACTTAGGACTTCCTTTGCCTCACATGTAATTATATTTTAGAAAATTACATATGAATATGTCCATAACAAAATTCAAATTACATATACAAGAATAAAATAAACTAAGATATCAGCTTCCTCCATCATTCTTCTTTAGAAAATTCTGGTACATGGCCTATATAGCCGCCATTTCACATGCATCCGGCTTAGTTGTATTTTCTGAGATAGTGCGGGCCTGAAGAATTGCATCTTTTACTGCCTTTATTGCCTTCTCATGTTTGTCAAGATCGTCCTTCAGGTTCTCAAAAGTCGAATGCTAATCATAAAGATTATCCATGGAAAGTACTGAGGGCACTTCATCTTTGAATTTCCTTTGAACCATCTTTTCGAAGGAACTTATCATCTCATCTACTGAAAGGAACTTATGATCTTCACTTGTGAGTGTGCATGGGAGTTCTTCTAGCCTATGTAGAAGCATGACATCACTGTCTTCACTGGTTTCTCGAGCTTGACATAGATCCTCAAGTAAACCTTTTATTATGTGGATACGATGAACTAGAGACTCCTTAGTTTTAAGCTATGATTCCCTATTTACAATGACCCCGATGGTGATCAGTTTCTTTATCTTAATCTTTTTCATCTCTATCCATTCCTCCAAGCTCTCTTCCTAATCCTGCAGTTCTTAGGAGAGTAAGTCAACCATGTTATCAAGCTCAGCTTTGGCTTTATCCATCTTTTCTTTCCTTTCTACGGTGGTCTTCTATAGAATTCACCCTTGAGCTAGCAAATGTTCCACAATATCTCCTACCACCCTCCCTCTAGCCTGAGCTTTTTCAACATTCTGGATCAGGGGATCTTCTACAGTCACTGCCATGGGCTCCACAATTTCAGATGACTTAACTATTTTTTGAAGAACTGCAGCAAGTTGTTCTGCTTTAGCCTTATACTATTCTTTCTCTTTTTTGACTTCATCATATTTTTTGAGCAAGGTGCTGGTAGTAGTTTAAAAATTTGCTTTTATTCCTTCATGAGTTAGCTTACCTAACTCAACCCTTGAAACGATAATCATTCATGTCAAAATTGTCAACAGTAGCATCTTCTAGCGGCTTAGCAATCTCTGTATATCTGATTCCTTTCTCATTGATAAGCCTAGAAACAGTCTTAGTCTTCTTCTTTAGAGTCTTTGATTTCACAGGTAATAGCTTCTCAATATCAATCTCATCTGGCGAAATAGCTTGCTTCTTTCTTTTGGGAGTATATATGGACAACCATGGGGGAAGCACAGAAGCACTAATAATCAGAGATGAGTCCACTATTTGTTTCGCTGGATCATATTTACACCTGTTATGGTCACAATAGGACTGGTGTTGGTAAAAACTACACCTGTGTCAACAATCTTTTCTGAACCATCCAGAAGATTTTTTAAAACAGATTGTTCACCAATATCAAAAGATGGAGAAGATAAACTTGGGATAGAACTAGAAGAATCAAACACGGTCCCAAAATTGGTTCTTACAGAAGTAGGGGTATTATCAGAAGAAACAATGAAAATAGGTGAAAGAGGAACACTTGAAACTACTGGAAAACTACCAGAAATAGGAGCATGAGGAAGGGGTGTAGAAACTTGTGATTCAGTGGGAAGATCTTTCTTAGGGGACTGATGTGGATCACCGAGTTGTTCCTTTTCTACATTCTCATCCTTGCCTTGTCCAGTTTCATCTTCCCCATCAGATTTATCAGACACTTCTATTTGTTGGGCATCCTTAGACTTCTAAATATTTTGCTCTTCAGTCTCAACATCTTCAACCTCCATTTGCTCAACATTTGTATCTTCAACACCTGATTCAGTGACATTAGATGTTTCTACAACTTCTTTCTTCTTCCCTCCCTTGGATACAAACTTAATTTTTGGTTTTCGTATTTTGGAGAAAGAAGGGGTGTCACTCTTATTCTTGGTCCTGTTTTCTACATTCTTGCTTGTTTGTTCCTGTGCTTCAGTCTCTAACCCTGTGAGAAATTTCTTCAATCTGATCCCTTTGCTTTCCAGCCATATATTTGTGTTAGCCAAGATCGGCTGAAATATTTTCCTTATGGATGTTTCCTCTTTAACTGACCATTTCACCTCTAGAAGAGGTGAGACTTCAACATTCTCAATGTTATATTTGGGATCTAGAACATCCCCATCATCCTCCAGTCCTTCTGGCAAGGCCCAGCTCTTCTATCTGACTTAGATGAAGTCTGCAGTAGTCTAACTTCCTGATCTCATTTGTGTCCTGAGATCAGCCCAAATATCTTCCACCATAGGCACATGAAAAGTTGACTTTCTTTTGATCTTATCTTGTACTCTCCTGAAGTCAAAATAGTCCCTTTTCTTGAAAGTTTTCATAGTGACTAGCTGTAATTCAGAATCAACTATTTTTACCTTGTTAGCTGATTGAACCGAGTACCTTCCAATTTCAACGGGAAACTTTATCCTTGACTTTTTTAGCTCCATCTATTTATTATGTACTACAATTAGCTGTCTACATAATTCCATGAGGACAATACGGTCATTGGGATATCGTGGAAGAATATAAGGGTAGCTGAGATAATACCCTACTCTGAGATATGTGAAAGTAGGGAATTGTAAGAACAAGCAGCCAAAAGAATTCACAACCTCCCAAGCTTCATTTGAGACCCTCTTCAGAACAAGTTCATTGTCCCATAAGCACATGAATACTGAAAAGAAAACATCATTGACCCTTGGGAAATGATGGATTGATCCCTTCAGAGTAATTTGAGGATAATACTCATACACAGGAACCAATCTCCTGTCACCAACCTGAGTCAGACCAAGAAAGATCCTCATGCTAGCAGCAACATATACAAGATATGAGTTCATATAGAATTTGAATGTTGTGTTGACCTTCACCAATTGTTCATGCAATGCATTACTGATCTGCTCTCCCTAGAATATTCTCTGTGTGCCCCAAAGAATCACCTTGATGTATGTGTACATCCATTCTTGAAACTTGGAGGAAGAAGGGAATCATCTGATACGACTCAAAAGTGTGATCAAGTCACACACTTCCTCTACAAAGTCACTCCTAGGGAGATCCTTCAGCCATCTAGTCAGATTAATTTGAGGAATTTTCAACCATTTATTATTTATGTACCTTCTTGTAGCTTCCACATCTGTATCATAGTCCTTTTGCCCTTGAGCAAAATGAATCTGTCCAATGTTTTCAATAGGTGGGCACATAAAGATTTTATCAAGAAATTCTGCATCCAACCTCATGATCACATTCCCTTGGGAATCTGTCACAACCCTAGTGTCCCTGTTGTAATGGCTAGCCATCTAAGGAACAAACTCAGGGTTATGGGTAGAAACTGAAAATGAGGCAACCAAGTGAATGTTGTTGTCAATGATCTTTTGTATGTGTCTAGAGGGGTTTGTCTGTTTAGTTCTGTCCACAAATTATGCCATATCCACATTCCCTATTTTTGTATCCCTGATTTCATCAACATTTGACTACACTGAAGTGATAGGGAAGACCCCTTGGTACTTGTACTTCATGATTTTGGCTTTGGATGGAGACGGCTCCGACATCAGCTTCTGGAGAGAAATCTAGAAGAGATACCTACCACAGACGTTTGTTTAAAACTACAAAAAGGCCATGATCTCACAGTTAGGGGAAAAATGGATAAACTGGGATAACCGTGATTCAATGATCATGAATAGGAAAGCATGCATTGAAGGGCTTGAGTGCATGCAAATCGAGGTAAAGGGCAAAAGCGGGTTAACAGGCCTTGAAAGGTGAATTTTCCCAGTGTTAGGAAAAAAATTCAACAAAAAGTGCACGAGCGGTCAAAATGACTGCTCCTGCATGAGGGACTATTTTCATATGTCAAGTCGGTCATTTTGACCACTATTACATGTGTTTGGGAAGGGTTTACAACTCTCGTGCAAAGTCGGCGAAAAATACCACCTTTACATGTTTTTAGGAAGAATATAAGTTTAGGTGTAGGGCGGTCAAAATGACCGCCCTTACATCAGGGTAACATTTGAGTCTCTGAAATTCATGTGAAGTTGGCATAATGGACTACCCATACATGTTGACTGAGAAGATTTGATGTATAGTTGGCGAAAAAGACTGCCACTACATCTGGTTTTGGAAACTCTGAGTTATGTGTAAAGGCGGTAGTTTCAGCCGCTATCACACGTTGGAAGGTTTACATAAGGGTCATGTAAGGGTGGTGGTTTTAACCACCCTTACATGTGGGAAAGACTTAACACATGAAGGACGCGATGGCGGGGGAAAGCTCTGCTAAGGCATGCAAATCCAAATTTTGATTTCATGTAATGTGAAGGCGTTAAAAACAACCGCCTCGTCATATCAAACTAGAAATTTGAAGACTAGTTTTAAAACCTAGGGCATGGGAGCAGACACAAACGAAAATAAATGAAACCAAATGTTTTGCTACGAAAAACTCTCATAGGATTTCTAAAATGCAACCACATAACATTCATTCATTCGACTGTAAACAAAAAAACCCTAAAATAAAGAAAAGCAAGAAAAATGAAATGAAGACTTGCCTTCAAACAAGAAACTAAAACCTAAATGCGAGCTGAAGAAGTGAAGTCCGTGATAAATCAAAATCTGTGATTTTTCGTGAGAGGAGAGATCTCAAGGAGGTTTCAACAGCTTGTTTAAGGTTTCAACAATGGAAAATAACTAATTAAAATGACTAAAACACGTTTAAAAAGGTTAAAATATGAAGCCATTAATGCCAACATGAGTGGCATTAATGTCACCATAGTTCCAAGATTTCACTAGGATATGCTCGGTCAGCAAAAAATATCGATCATACACATGATGGTTCAAAATGTATAAGCGGGAATAACAACCGCCCTTACATCTTAAACTTTGTGAAGGGACATGCGTGGGCGGCGGTTAGGACCGCTCTCGGATGTTGAAAGAAAACTTTAATAAAATATGTAAAAGTAGCTAAAAGAGCCGTCATTACATATAAAACAACAAAACACATGTAATAGCAGTTATTTGGACCGCTATTGCATGTAAACACAAAAACTTTTCTAACACCTCAAAATATTCAATAATTAATATTTTGGCGAGCTTACGACCAAAACAAGCTTCATGATTTTTGAGAAATCGTCATAAGGAAATGTCGCAAACTCTTCTAGGATGTTAGATGACTTCGCACGAGAGCAAGAGTACTTGTCTCGATTTGTAAACTTAGAGTGTAGGCTATGAGACGGATAAGTTTCATAGGGGTTGTCTACAAAACCAAACGTAGCTGATTTTGAGAACAACACAACTATAATCCCTATGGACAGAAAAGAAGTGAAGATGATGGGTGAGAAAAGGATGTCACACATGGTTGAAAATATTATTGATAAAGCTAATGAAGTCTATAATGTAGACATTGGTATGAAGTGCTTTATAGGAAGTGCTAATATTGAGAAAAATAGATTAGATCCTACATCATTACCAGAGAATAACTAAGCAAATCTTGATGGTGTGTGGAATATTTTCTTTGATGAAGCTTACTCTAGAGATGGATCTGGTGTTGGGGTATTGCCCATCTCACTTGACCAAAAGATATTTAGATTCCCTTTCAAGCTAAACTGCCATTGCACAAGCAATATTGCTAAGTATGTGGCATTGATCCTTGGGATGAATCTTTCTTGCAAGCATAACATTAAAAAGTTGGTTGTCTATGGTGAATCTGAGTTGGTGATTTCTAAAATAAGAGGAAAGCATGTAGCAAAAAACAAGAGGTTGAGGCAATATAAAAATGTTTCCTTAGATACCATTGAGTTATTTCAAGCTTTTGGTATTGAATGGATTGTGAGAAAAGAGAATATTGTTGCTAATAGTTTTGCCACCATGTCAATAAAGTTCAACAAAGATTTAGTATCTCCATTATATACTATAAATTTTTAGGTGCTTACTAGGCCAACAATACCTGATAACATATATAGCTTTTAGAAAGAAGTGCTTTGGGATTTGATTGTGTGTATTTATTTGTTTCAACGTTTCGGATCACACTCAGTGGTCCATCATCAAGAAGAGGATTGATGTAGGAGCATCCAGTGGTGTAAAGGCAATCTTGCATCACCCAAAAATATGTTGATTCAAAATCATTGAAGTTGTTTCATTTCTTTCCATAATTAGTATTTCTGGTTCCATAATCGCTTGAATAATGATGTAGGATTTTTAGTTTTTCCAAACAACTAAAAATAGCAAACTGCTATTTTTGGAAAGTTTAACTGTCATTTTAAGAAAGTTTGCTTTTAAGCACAGATTGAAGCAAAAATTTACAGGAAGCTTTGTAAATTAAATATAAGACCTTTGGCGAAGGAATCAGGAAAAGATCAATTGTGAGCTAAAAGATATTAAAGTTTTCATTTTCTGAAAAGCCCTTGAAAATTTTTAAAATCATATATGAGGAACTAAAACATCCCATAATGCCCCAAAAAGTTGATAGAAATTTGTTTATGGATTTCTAGCATGATAGTTCACTTCACAAGATTTTTGGTGCTTAAAATGGTTCATCAATCAAATTTTCAGATCAAAAGTTATGCTTTCAGGAAGTTAACCTACTTTTGGAGGGAGTTACAATTTCAAAATTTAGCTGGAGGCCACCAAAAAGGGCTATTTATGACTATTTTTGGGAACCCTGGACAATAGTAGAGATAAGGGGGAAAGTATAGAGTCAAGAATAGGTGGGAAAATAGAAACCCTAGCTGATTTGGGGTTACAGAGGGCAGAAGATTCCAGAGCCTATGATAGGTAGCTATAATGTGTTGTAACCTATGGAGGATTGATTCCTTTGATTGTATTTGAGCTTCTGTAATGTAATGAGTTGTCCAGATCAATAAAATAACATTTTATTTTCTATGTGCAATTTATGTCATTGTGTGTTTTATGATTTACCCCCTTCATCATGTGGTATCAGAGCTAGGTTCCTGAGTGTGTAGATAGATCGCTGACCATGAGGCAGTTTGTACCAGGACCTAAGGTTGCGGGTTTACTGCAGAGATCAAGATGCCTCCATGATGAAATCATATTGGGAGGAATGCTTTGATGGAAGAGGGTTTTAGAGCCCTACAAAGGCAAATCAATGCACTGCAAGAGGAGCTGCAAAGAGGGTTTGATCCGAGAGCAAGAGAAGAAAGCAAGGATGAAGTTGAAGAAGAGCTATCTGAGGAAGAACAAGAAGTTGTAGGAGGTCATCCAGAAGTTAGGTTGTTGAGGGCCATTTCAAATATTGGAAAGAGGCCTAGGATCAAAGTTTCTACCTATTCTGGAGATTTGAATCTAGAACAACTTATTGATTGGATCAATGACATGGAGGAATATTTCAAGTATGAAGATGTGGAAGACCTAGATCAAGTCAAGTTTACAAAAATAAAGTTGAAGGGCCATGCTAGTATTTGGTGGAAGGAGGTCTAGTTAGAGAGAAATAGGAGAGGGAAAGGAAAGATTACCAAATGGGATTAGATGGTGGAAAAATTGAAGAAGCAGTTCATTCCTATGGACTATGAGATGGAGTTGCTGAAGAAGCTGCAAGGATTAAAGCAAGGTAATAAGTCTGTTAAGGAGTATACAAAAGATTTTTATAAGATTACTATCAGGACAGGCCATGCAGAGGCAAACAAGGAGAAGGTAGCCCATTACATTAATGGGTTGAGGCTAATTATTCAGGAGGAGCTGAGCTTGGTCAGAATGACCACCATAGAAGATGCATACCAATTTTCCCTAAAGGTGGAAGAGAAGCTAAATAAAAGATTTGAAAGCAAGCAAATGGGAAGAGGTCAAGGAAGAAGGACTAGTGGAAGGTCCTATGGAGGCTGAAATGAAGATCCAAAGAAGAGTGAAGAAGCTGTCACTAGTTGAAATCAGAGAGGAGATAATGCTTACCACCCTCATGACCAATATAATGGTGAACAAAGAGGAAGAGGAAGAGGAAGACCTGGGCAAGGACCTAGAAGAGGAGGTTTTTGAGGAACCTATTTCCAATGTGGAGAAGAAGGGCATCAAGCAAACAAATGTCAGCAACATCAAGGAAGGACAAATAGAAGACTTGAAGGTAATGCACAAGTTGCACATGTAGATGAAGATGTGTAGTCTGAGCGTTCTAAAGATGCTGAAAGGGGAGAAACCCTAGTTGTCAGAAGAACTTTGTTAATTGAGGAGAAAGAACCCAATCGGAGGAAGAGTTTATTCCGAACAAGGTGCAAATGTGAAGGTAAGTGTTGTGATATTATTGATAGTGGAAGCACTGAAAATCTTGTTTCAAAGATGTTGGTTGACAAGTTGTAGTTGAAAAGAAGAAAGCATCCACATCCATATAGGATTGTATGGTTGCAGAAAGACCATAGAGCTTTGGTCAATGAGTAGTGTTTAGTGAAGTTCAAGATTGGGACTACCATGATGAGGTGCTATGTGATATGTCATACCAATGGATGCATGTCATATGCTATTGGGGAGGTTGTGGCAATATGATAGGTGCGCTGTCCATGATGGTTGTGCAAACACATTTTCCCTAACAAAGGATGGATTTCGTCATAAGTTGAATCCCTTGAAGGAGGTGGAAGAAAAGGTATGTAGTACTGTCATAATTTGCTTGGTAGATGGTAGGAAATTTTTGGATGGTATGAAGCATGAGCATTGTTGGGTTGAAATATTGACTTTCTTTTATAATGTTTCTGTATGTTTTTAAAGACCTTTTTACATGATTCTGCAAGAACCTTATAGACATTACCTTTATTATATGTTGTTTCACATATACTTCTCAGAGACTTTGAACCTATGCTGATAAATGGAATATGGTGATTATATTCTCAAGTGGATGTTTTAAATTATTGATATGCATGCAATATAGATAGGATTTCATAAGTGTAATATGAAAGGTTATTTTGTGTATATATGTTGGAATAATTGACCTTGTGCAGTAAAGACATAATATTTGGGAAGAAGTAATTGTAGCAGAGTGAAGAACATGGGAATTGATTAAAGTGCAGTCCAAGTACCAGAAATGAAGATTGACAGAGATGAATGTGGTCATCATGGAAGAATAAATGCAAGGAAGAAGAAGACTTGTTCTAGAACTCTAACCGCAACTTATGTATTTTCATTCATGAGTCGTTGTGTGGGATTTCTGTTCTAATAGGACTCTATTTCCTTTGTTCTAGATAATTAATAAGTTGATCTCAAAACTATATCCTGATACCCAGGGATGAATTGATGATCACAGTTAGTTAGAAGATCACATACAACTCTCCCACTTTTGTATAAGTTAGGGGATGAGTTCATTGATTGGTTAGCTGTTATTTTTTTACTTTCCATCTATTTAACTATTACTCTATTTTTATAGTTATCTATTATCTGTTATTCCAGACATGTTTTGATTTTGAATAAAATTTAAAGAAGATTATGTCTTTGATATGAATTGAATTCAACTGCATGTCATGAAAATGTGTGAAGTTCTAAAGTAGATTTAGTTTCCAGAAGAAGTGAGATAGTTCCTTGAGCTAGCCACTCAAGGTACTAACTCTCACTTCATACATTCATTTATTTATTTATGTATTTTTAGTTAGATTGTTTTATGTTATCTTATACATTGCATTGTGAAGTAAGTTAGAAATCGTGATTGCTATTTCTGATAGTTGTGATTCATGAATAGAATACCTTATTGAAGTCCTCTAGAGGTTAGTGTTAAGTCTTTTATCATTATGTGTGTTTCAAGTTAATTTTGTAATTCTCTATTGAATATAGCTATATTCAGCTTATGCCGGGGGTACCAGTAGCAACTAGGTTTTTAACTATTTTTGTTGTTCTTTCATTTATGTGAACTCCAGTCAATTAAGTTGGTTACAATAAGTTTGTATGAGATAGTTTAGGATAGAAATGAGTCTTGAAGGCATATATAGTACGAGTATCATCATAATCTTATGCTCCTTGGTCGATAATTCAATGTAGGAATGCAATGATAGAGTGGGCTGCTCAATTAGGTTTAACCCTGGATTTTGTTTAAGTCTACAACGCATTAGTTTTCCTCTACATTTTTGGTGCCATTGCCAGGGATGGTGCTATCTTCATAGTCTCATTAGTGTTAAGTCTTTTATCATTCTATGTATTTCAAGTTAATTCTATAATTCTCTATTGAATATAGCTATCTTCAGCTTATGCCGGGGGTACTAGTAGCAACTAGGTTTTTAACTATTTTTGTTGTTCTTTCATTTATGTGAACTCCAGTCAATTAAGTTGGTTACAATAAGTTTGTATGAGATAGTTTAGGATAGAAATGAGTCTTGAAGGCATATATAGTGCGATCATCATCATAAGCTTCTGCTTCTTGGTCAATAATTCAATGTAGGAATGCAATGACAGAGTGGACTATTTAGTTAGATTTAACCCTGGATTTTGTTTAAGTCTACAACGCATTAGTTTTCCTCTACATTTTTGGCATCATTGCCGGGGATGGTGCTATCTTCATAGTCTCATTAGTTTTACATGCTTTCATAGTTAAATCTTGATTTCAGCATTAGATTTAATAAATTCATTTTTCAAGAAACACCAGGCATTCTACTAACACTGTGCAGGGCTGCTGAAACATAAAGCTCAAATTACTGTATGTGGAGGCAGAGAGATAACCGAGGAAGATTCCTTCCTTCAAATTCTTAGAATAATGAGGGTACAACTGATTTCAACAACTACACAGTAGGAAGTACTGAAAAGAGTTTCCTTTTATATCTTCATCAACACCCCCTACATCTCCATCAGCTTCCTCTACTGCCATAGAAGGAACTTTCAGAACCATGGGAGATGTTGTAGTGGATGATCCTCTAAGACAAGCAACATTTGAATTCCCTATCCAAGACCAAGCATGGGTTGCTACTCTAAAAAAATATACCACCTTCTGCATTACCTGTTTTCTACGACTTGGTGACCGAAGATCCTGACACTTTCATATTCAAGTTTGATGTCTTGTGTAGGAGTTATGACTACACCACTGATCCTTACAGACTCAAGTTGTTCCCTACCACATTAAAAGATGCTACTTTATAGTGGTTCATGGGGTTGGGGAAAGATGTCATCCCAGACTGGGATACCATGAAGATAAAGTTTCTGGCAAAATATAAAGACTACTATAGAGGACACGATAGGAGAAGAGATGAGATTTTTAGGATGTCACAGAAAGAGGAAAAACCACTAGAAGACTCTGGAAATATTCCAGCTTGCCTTGAAGGAAAACCCTCAGAATAGATTGTCTAAAGAATCACTGAAGTTGGTCTTTCTGAGGGGAGTTAATGATGACTGCATGGATGCCCTCAACCTCATTGGAATAGGGGATATATCTCAACTTCCATTTGAAGATATATGTACAGCCTGCTGAAATTATTCTAGAACATTTTCTAGAAAACCAAGGTGAGAAAGAACAGCCATCATAGGCAAGGCAACTAATGGAGTTTCAAGGGTAGAGATTAGTAACCTACTGGCCAACATGATGGAGGACATTATTAGCCATATGGATACACAGATGGACACTCTCCATATCAAGAAGAAACAAGAGGAGGCAAATGCAATGCTCACTGAGTATTGCCCCAGCTGTAGACAAAGGAAGGCAAGTTGTAATGCAAAAGGGTGGCCAGTATCTAGCAAGAAAAGATTGAGAGACTTGAGTTGCAACAATTTGAAGGAGAGGATGGGCAATTGTTCTTCATTGCTCAGAGGAGACCTTGGCAGCAAGGCAAGGTATGCCCACTGATCCACTTAGTTTTAATTCTTCTTTTTCTGCTGCCAATCATAACTTCTCTGCTTAGAATACTCAACAATGGCCTGGCAACCCAAATGCATGGCAAAATCCCTAATGGCCTACTCCCCAATGGCCTACTCCACAAGCTAGTTGGAACCAACAACAGCCTAACTCATGGCCATAGAAAAATTTCCAAGTTCCAAACTATAATCCTTAGTGGCCTCCTTGGCAGCAACAATGGCAGCCTCAGTGGAACAAGGACCAACAATGCCAGAAAAATGCATAATTTTAGCAACCTATGATTCCATCTCAACCACAGCAGCCAGCCATAATGCCACCACCTCAAAATCCACCTCCTAGACCTACCCAAATCCCTGTCCAACCTGCACCTAACCCTAACAACAAGCCTGTCCAATAGGCTTATACTAATGAGGTAATGCAATATCCCACCTATGGGGTGGATGTGAGTAATGGTCATCTTAGATCAGGGAAGAAACTTGCAGGACCTTCATCTCCGCAAATCACCGAGCTTGAAGATGAAGAACCCACTAAAGAAGCCTCAGATAAGAAACCCTTGGAACCTAAATCAACCCAAGATGCCCAAACTACTTTGCAATAGAAGTCTCCTCCTTTCCCTAAGCACTTGGCCATGCAAAAGAAAATAGCCTAAGCTGATACTATCCTTCTCAGCCAGCTAAAAGACATAAGCATCAAGATTCCCTTAATCCAAGCCATCAAGGATATTCCTATCTATACTAAAACTATTAGGGATCTTTGCATAAAGAAACTAGGAAGGAAGAGAATAGACCCTTAGACAATGCATGTTTTAGGTAATCTTGCTGACATCATGTTGGGTAATATAACTATTCCCAAATACATAGATCCAGGTAGCCTAGTGGTGGATTTAAAGATCAATGGGACTCTGATTAAAAATACCTTGATAGATCTAGGAGCTGCAATTAATGTCATGACCAAGGAAACAATGAAGACACTCCAATTGAACAACCTTCGGCCTACTCAGACAGTCTTGTAATTAGCTAATAGGTCTACAGTCAAACCTGAAGGGGTCATAGAAGATTTGGTCATTGCATTAGATTCTTTGGAATACCCTACTGATTTCATTGTTTTGCAGCCTAAGGTTAATCTTACTGGATATCCTCTTATACTATGTAGACCATGGCTTGCCACTGCTAATGCATTTATAGGTTGTAGGTCTGGAAACATGATCATATCTAATGGGACAGTGACCAAGCAGTTGCTTTTATATCCACCATCCCATCCATACCATGAGCTTGAGTAGACCATTTGGCCTAGTCTGGAGGATGAGGATGCTTATTCCCTACAAACCCTGATGACTATAGAACACAACCCTTTACTGACTATTCTAGATGAAGATGAATTAATTACTCATGTTATACAAAACAATTGTGGGAGACATCCACAACAACAAGACTGCCTATCTTGCTTACAAGACCCTTTGAGTAGCATAATACCTAGTAGTTCATTAGAAGAAGTCTCCCAAATCTTCCATGCATTGTTATCTCAGCAATGCTTACCTATATTACCCAGCCTTGATTTGTCTTCTGTTCAAGAACTATCTAAACAAGTAGAAGTCAAGCTAGGTAAGATGTTGAACATTAACAATACACTGACTGATGAACAACAACAATCCCTAAATGAAATATTACATACACACTTAGCAGCATTTACTTGGGATTACAATGATATGAAAGGTATTGATCCTATCCTGTGCATGCACAAGATATACATAGATGATGGATATAGACCAATCAGGCAGCAGTAGAGGTGCATGAATCTAGCTCTCAGAGAAATTGTTAAAGCTGAGCTTCAGAAGCTTTTGGACGTAGGCTTTATATACCCCATTTCAGACAGTGAATGGGTTTCACCATTGGTTATAGTCCCCAAGAAAGGTGGCAAATGGAGGGTCTATGTTGATTACAAAGAATTGAATACTGCTACCAGGAAGGATCACTTTCCATTGCCTTTTATTGACCAAGTTCTTGACTCTTTAGTAGGTAAGAAATATTTTTCCTTCCTTGATGGTTTTAGTGGTTATAACCATATTAAGATTGCTCTAGAAGATCAGGATAAGACAACGTTTACCTACCCTTGGGGGACATATGCATACTCTGTCTTACTCTTTGGGCTGTGCAACACTCGAGCTACATTTCAAAGAGCAGTCTTAAGCATTTTCTCTAATTTTGCCCATGACAGTATGGAGATTTATATGGATGACTTCACCACATATGGTGACACATATGATGAAGCCCTACACAACTTGGAGAAGGTATTGAAGAGGTGTACAAAGCATAACCTCTCTTTGAGTAATGAAAAATGTTTTTTTGATGATGACACAGGGAATAGTCTTGGGACATTTCATCTCAAGTGCAGGCATCCAAGTTGACCCAAAGAAGATTGAGATTATATCTACCTTGCCTATTCCACAAAAATAGAAAGATGTAAGGAGCTTCCTAGGCCATGCAGGATATTACAGGAGTTTCATTCAAGATTTTAGCAAGATTGTTGTCCCTCTGTTTACCCTACTGAACAAGGATAGTGAATTTGAATGGACATTAGATTGTCAGATCTCTTTTGAAAAGCTAAAAACATCCTTGACACAAGCCCCTGTCCTCAGAGGTCTGAATTGGTCACTACCTTTTCACATCCATATAGATACATCCAATTTTGCCATTGGAGCAGTCCTGGGTCAACAAGAAGGAAATAAGGAGTATGCCATATACTATGTAAGTAAGAATTTGCAAGGACCTAAGTTAAACTATACTGTGACAGATAAAGAGATGTTAGCAGTTGTTTATGTAATTAATAAATTCAGGCACTACATAACTGGTTACAAGGTTTTCATCCATACAGATCATGCAAGCCTCAGATACTTGATGAATAAATCCATAGTAGGTGGCAAACTTGTAAGGTGGTTATTATTTTTGCAAGAGTTTGATATTACAATTGTTGACAAACTAGGAAAGACCAATGTTGTTGCTGATTTTCTATCCAGACTACCTACACAGTCTTCAAATAGAGTGGTTGATGATTCTTTTCCTAATGAGCATTTATTTGCTCTCACCATACACACTCCATGGTATGCCGATATAGCCAATTATTTGGTTACATGACAAATTCTAGGATACTTCTCCCCAAGGGAGAAGAGGCAGCTAGTTCATAAATGTTTCTCTTACTCTTGGATTTCTAGATTTCTATTTTATACTGGGCTAGACAATATTATGCGAAGATGTATCAGGGAGGATGAAGTATTTGATGTAATGAAGGCTTGTCATGATGAGTCTTGTGGAGGACATTTTGTAGCTAAAAGGACAGCCTTCAAGATCCTAACAACAAGATATTACTGGCCAACGCTTCATAAAGATGTTGTCAAGTACACTAGGAGCTGTGATAGATGCCAAAGAATGGGGAGGCCTACTAGAAGTGATGAGATGCCTTTGCAGCCAAAAATCTCATTGGCTCCTTTTGACAAGTGGGGTTTAGATTTTATGGGTCCTATATCTCCTGCATCAAACAACAAAGAATATATCCTGGTGTGTACAAACTACTTAACTAAATGGGTTGAAGTAAAGGCATTACAGTTTGCCAGAGATGGCAATGTGGCCAAATTCTTGTATGAAGACATCTTCACTAGGTATGGTGTTCCAAGAGACTTAGTATCTGACTAGGGACCACAGTTTACATCTGATTTAATAACCAAATTGGTTGAAGAATATTAGATCAGACATAAGAAATCCACTCCATACCATCCTTAGGCTAATGGTCAGGTGGAAGTCACTAATAGAGAAATTGAGAATATCTTAACAAAGACAGTGCAGCTTCACAGAAGAGATTGGGTTTCTAGGCTCCTTGAAGCTGTTTGGGTATATAGAACAACTTGGAAGATAACTATAGGGTTTACACCTTATGAGCTAGTCTATGGCAAGACAGTAGTCCTGCCTATTGAGTTTGAACACAAAACCCTGATGACAGTAATGGACTTGGGAATGGATTTGACCACTACACAATAGGAAAGGCTACACCATTTGAATGCCTTGGATGAAATTAGACTGGAGGCCATTCATCATACAGAAGTCATACAGAAACAAAGGGCAAAATGGCATGACAAGTACATCAAATCAAAGGAATTTACTGCAGGTGACTAGGCACTCCTTTATGATTCAAGGTATAAGGACTTCAAGGGTAAGCTTTAGTCACATTGGTTAGGCCCATATGAGATCAAGCAAGTCTTTCCTAATGGTATAGTTCAATTGTAGACTATTGATGAAGTTCAGTTTTCACTATTGGTAAATGGGCATAGGCTAAAATTGTATAAAAAGCCACTTATGAAGGATGACTTTCTTGTTTCCTTAGCCGCTCAGTATGCTCCTCTTGATACTCCTAATACTCCTGATGATGATGCTATGACAACAGATGATACACATTTAGATGCTAATACAACAACACTGTCCAGTGATGTGGAGGTTGAGTTGCACTATTCAACCCCTGTTGCTGAAAAATAAATTTCTTTGTTTTAAAAATCACATGCACACACCACACAATTTCCATGGTTACAACAAGTTATTTCCACCGGGACCTATTTTTCACTCATTTAGATTGGGACCTGACTCAACTGGGACCTGATATATTATGTTTTCACTTAACTAGTCGGGACCTGTGCTGAAGGCACCCATAGCACCATTTGCATGCCACTCTATTCCATCACTTGGTGAACAATACCTCAATTCTCCCGCCCATTCCACATGCCTGTATCCATCATAAACTACTTCATTCTATTGCTCCACGTATCAATTCACATTAATGACTTGGTACTTTTCTCCATCATCACTTGTTATCCCATTATATCTCTGTAGCCGTAACTGCCACCTTCTATCAAACTCTATCTCATTTGCCGCAAGCATATCATCTCAAATCATCCAAGTTGTTCACAATTTCCAAGGTATGTTAATTATTCATTTCTGCTTCATATGTACATTCAATAACTTTCAATTATTACAACTAGATTTGTTTTTATATTCATGATTAGTCATAGTTTATTTCATGCATGCAACGAATATTATTACCATTTCTTTTAATCACTCCTCATTCCGTAATACCTGCCACATGAAGTGAGGCAACTTCATAATTTAGTTGGGGGGAGGGTTATTTTTGATTTTTCCATTAGAAAAACATTTGCCTTTGAAAAACCTTGCCTTTCAAGAAAACTACACAAATATTCTGCACCATGAACTTACCTTATTTTGCCAACAAGTAAATTAGTACCCTAAGGAAGTTATAGTGCAAAGGAAAGAAGAGGCGGATTGGTTCTTTGGGGTGGCTAGGTGAAGCAATAGAAATTGACATTGTGCAGAAAATTGACACTGTAGAGTTTGCAATTCATAGAAATAATGGGAGGAGACATGATCAGAAGAGAACCTTCGGCACATAAGGAACTACTGGAGGATGTGATGGTTCTCTCGATCTTCACGAGAGTAGGTTGGTCAGACTACTTCCTAAAATTGACAGAGTTTGATGAACATATGACGAAAGAATTTGTATT
Organism: Cunninghamia lanceolata; assembly: GCA_027924645.1. Classification (NCBI taxonomy): domain Eukaryota; kingdom Viridiplantae; phylum Streptophyta; class Pinopsida; order Cupressales; family Cupressaceae; genus Cunninghamia; species Cunninghamia lanceolata. The sequence continues at coordinate 7,030,616 of BSBN01000303.1, read as the reverse complement.
TACTCTACAGTATGATGAAGCAATGGTGAAGGGGTTAACTATAGATGCTTCCAAGTTAGCTATTGCTTAGGTCACAGGGTTGCCACGGATAGGGTCTGAGTACCTAGCTAGAGCTGATGCAGCCGTGGCTAGGGAGGAGTTCTGTGAAAGAGGTGAACACTTGGATTCTACCACACAAGATACCAAATGACTATCTCTTCCCTTCTTTTGGGGGAAATGTGCCTATTATATTATCAAGTATATTACCTATGATGGTAGATACAATATGTTATATACTACACAACTTTCATTGAACAACCATTTGGGACATGAAAAACTTGTCAATGTTCCAAACTATCTACATATACTATGTTGAAAAGGATGTCTTTAGAATATTAGAGACAATAGGTAGACACTACTCTTTCCCACCATTATTTGATAGCTTTGCTAATAAAAAAGAGTTTAAGGATTCAATACCCACAGATTGGATGGGAAGCCTTTAAACAATGTGTAGACATTTCAACACTTTTAGAGGCACCAGAACTAGAAGATGAAATTCCATATGAGCCTGAGCCTCCTCTTGAGACTGAGTAGGAAGAGCCACAACATGAAAACCCTCCAGAGTTTAGGTCTGTATCAACTGAGGACCCTCAACATCCACCCCTCAAACTAAAAGAAATACTCCTTTAACATCTAGTAAGGAAAAGAAGAGTAGGAAGGGAGTGAGTAAACACAAGAGTGCAACGAAAGAAGGAAGTGCAGGGGAAAAGAGGAAGAAGGGGGACAATAAAAAGGGGAAAAAGGAAGATAAGCAGGAAACAGTCACACCTAGATGCTCAGGGAGGTTAAGGAGGAAAGGTACCAAAGAATAAGTTGTTGAGAAGTAGAGAAGAGAGGACAAAAATATAGGCCAACAGGACAATGATTTAACTCCTCTAAATCTAGATTCAGATAGAGGAGAAAATCCCCTTGAGGATGTCTCTGTAGATGCCTGTGAAAATGTTGATATGCCTGTAAAGAAATGAAAGTATATTTCTTCTTCTGACTCTAATTCAGAAGACTTGTTTACTGCAAGAAAGATGGGTAAACCTGTGCCAGATGATTCTATTAAAGAAGTTTTTGATGTTCCTAGAGAAAGGAATGATGAAAATGTTGAAAAAGAAAAGGAATTATTAGAGGACAGAGATATCAGGAAGGAACTTCAAGAAGTCTTGGACATAATAAGTCAGCTGGAGGAATAGGTAAGGGGTTATGAAGAAAAAGATAAAGAGAAAGAGAAAAGAACTCGAGAGTTGGAGGAGAAGATCCAAACTTATGGCCATGGTTCTAACTTAGACTTGTTGGCACAATTAGCTAAAAATAAAATAGAAATTGAGAAAGAAGAAGTATTTACTCTCCAACCTCCTATGACAAGGACCCTAGAGTACCATACTACCCTGTCTTTGGGCTTTGAGCTAATGAAATTGACTGATAAGACTAAGCAAGAAAAAGAGAATTGGTAAAAAGAAAAACATGGTTTCAATGCATCAATTGCAGAAAAAGATTTGATAATCAAGAGGTTGGAGGATCATTTGGCAAAAGTTATAGATAGAGCCAAGCAAATCATTGGATGCAAGCCTCCACCTAGGGTTTATGCATTGTTTCTGAAAGAGAAATTCCTTAGTTTTTAGTTTAATAGATTTATCAATAATCAACCTGAATTACATTCAAGGCACATTTTTTGCAATTATTTCAAAGAGGTCAGTTTAGAAGAACAGGACTAGTTGTGTGTTCATACTATCTACATAATTACTTGATGGATGAGGACACAGAATGGAACCCTTGCATCTATGTTGGAGACCTACATATCAGAGCACTAATGCCATACTTTAAAAATGAGCAACTCAGGGGAGTACTGATGGACCAATATGAGGAGCAGGAAAAGAAGGAGCAATTGCTAATTAGGAAAGAAGCCTTAGAACCTGAAATGATCCTGACCTAATGGCTAACATTACTTTCTCATAAGGGTCCAGGTAAGGTGATCATGGATTTAAGACTCAAGGATCACAGAAGAATATAGAGATTAGCAATGTCCGTCATTCAGAATTTTCAAAGGTATGTGCAGAACAGGTGAAATAGCCTAACTCCAAAATTGCAAAAGAAGGAACCCCACTCTTTCCACAACTTCATGAATATGTTTGAGAGGTTACGTAGGTACAACCAGATCGCAGAGAAAAAGGGAGTAGCATGGTTGCCTCTTACTTATCATCCCTATATCCTTCTCTACCTAGTGCCACACTGGACAGGAGGGAGAGGTGATAAGTGTAGGCATGCTGAGCTAAACAGGATGGAGAGACTTGCATGTTACAATAGATTCTATCTCAAACAAGGAGGAGTCAAAGAAAAAATGGACCTAAGAAAAACCACTTTGCATTATAAATTTCTAACCTAGATGTTAGTTCCCTAGTTTTGTTTAGGGACAAGCAAAAGTTTAAGTTGGGGGGAAATGTTGGGTTGAAATATTGACTTTCTTTTATAATGTTTCTATATGTTTTTAAAGACCTTTTTACATGATTTTGCAAGAACCTTACAGACATTACCTTTATTATATGTTGTTTCATATATACTTCTCAGAGACTTTGAACCTATGCTGATAAATGAATATGGTGATTATATTCTCAAGTGGATGTTTTAAATTATTGATATGCATGCAATATAGATAGGATTTCATAAGTGTACTATGAAAGGTGATTTTGTGTATATATGTTGGAATAATTAACCTTGTGCAGCAAAGACATAGCATCCAGGAAGAAGTAATTGTAGTAGAGTGAAGAACAAGGGAATTGATTAAAGTGCAATCCAAGTGCCAAAAATGAAGATCGATGGAGATGAACATGGTCATCATGGAAGAATAAATGCAAGGAAGAAGAAGACTTGTTCTAGAAGTCTAACCGCAACTTATGTGTTTTCATTCATGAGCCATTGTGTGGGATTTCTATTCTAATAGGACTCTGTTTCCTTTGTTCTAGATAATTAATAAGTTGATCTCAAAACTATATCCTAATATCCAGGGATGAATTGATGATCACAATTAGTTAGAAGATCACATACAACTCTCCCACTTTTGTATAAGTTAGGGGATGAGTTCATTGATTGGTTGGCTGTTATTTTTTTTACTTTCCATCTACATAGCCATTACTCTATTTTTACAATTATCTGTTATTCTAGACATGTTTTGATTTGAATAAAATCTGAAAAAGATTTTGTCTTTGATATGAATTGAATTCAACTACATGTCATGAAAATGTGTGAAAATCTGAAATAGATTTAGTTTCTAGAAGAAGTGAGATAGTTCCCTGAGCTGGCCACTCAAGGTACTAACTCTCACTTCATACATTCATTTATTTATTTATATATTTCTAGTTAGACTATTTTATGCTATCTTATACATTGCATTGTGAAGTAAGTAAGAAATTGTGATTGCTATTTCTCATAGTTGTGATTCATGAATAGAATACCTTATTGAAGTCCTCAGGAGGTTAGTGTTAAGTCTTTTATCATTATGTGTATTTCAAGTTAATTCTGTAATTCTCTGTTGAATATAGATATCTTCAACTTATGTTGAAGGTACCTGTAACAACTAGGTTTTTAATTGTTTTTGTTGTTCTTTCATTTATGTGAACTCCAGTCAATTAAGTTGGTTAGAATAAGTTTGAATGAGATAGTTTAGGATATAAATGAGTCTTGAAGGCATATATAGTGTGAGAATCATCATAAGCTTACGCTCCTTGGTCGATAATTCAATGTAGGAATGTAATGATAGAGTGGACTGTTCAGTTAGGTTTAACCCTAGAATTTGTTTAAGTCTACAACACATTAGTTTTCCTCTACAAGCATCATTACTTTGCATTGATTCCTAAGATTAGTCAACAGAAATGTGAAGATGTCCCAGTAGAAGTCTCAGATCTATTGGAGGAATTTTAGGATATTATCTCTGATAATGTACCAAAAGGTTTACCACCAGTGAGGAAGATAAGTCATCAAATATATTTGATACTAGGAGCTAGTTTGCTGAATAAGGTGGCCCACAGAATGACCCCTACAGAGAATGAAAAGATGAATAGACAAGTTCAAGAGTTGTTGAGGAAGGGATTGATAAGGGAGAGTCTAAGTCCTTGTGCAATACCTATAGTACTAGCACCAAAGAAAGATGGAGAGTGGGGGATGTGTACAGACTCTCGAGCCATCAATAAGATCATGATCAAGTACAAATTTACATTGCCTAGAATGGATGACATAATGGATTGTTTGAGTGGGGCCAAGTACTTCATGAAGATTGACTTAAAGAGTGGGTACCAATAGATCCGAATCAGAGAAGGAGACGAATGGAAGACAGACTTTAAGACAAAGGAAGGTTTGTATGAGTGGTTAGTCATGCCATTTGGGCTAACCAACACACCAAGCACATTCATGCGGATCATGAAGGACGTATTGAAAGAATTTTAGGGAAGTTTTGTTATTGTTTATTTAGATGACATTTTGATTTTTAGTATGACTTGGGATGAGCACCTGATGCATATTAGAAGGGTTTTAGAGAAGCTGAGGGAGGAGAAGTTGTTGATTAATCTGAAGAAATGTAATTTTGCAAAGGAGTTGGTGCACCTGGGATTTGTTGTCTCAGAGGAAGGTCTTAAGATGGACCCAGAAAAGGTAAGGGCTATCATTGAATGGCCTACACCAAGGATTGCTATAGAGGTACAATCTTTTCATGGTTTGGCAAGTTTTTACAGAAAGTATATCAAAAATTTTAGTAGAATTTGTGCACCCCTAATTGAAACAATGAGAGAGGATAGAAAGGAGTTTAAATGGACTACAGGAGCAAACAAGAGTTTTGATACATTAAAGAAGAAAGTCACGGAGCAACCTATTTTGGCACTTCCATATTTTAATAAGGTATTTCAAGTAGATTGTGGTGCTAGTGGCAGTGCTATAGGAGTTGTTTTGAGTCAAGAAGGTAAGCCCATTGCCTATTTTAGTGAGAAGCTTAATGATGCCAAGGAAAAGTATTCTATTTATGATCAGGAGTTTTATGCAATAGTTCAGGCTTTGAAGAAATGGAGACATTATTTGTTGCCAAAAGAGTTTGTTTTATACACTGATCATCAGGCTTTATAATATCTTAATAGTTAAGGAAAGTTGAACCAGAGGAACTTAAAATGGGTTGAGTTTTTGTAGAGCTATACTTTTGTTTTGAAGCATAGGAGTGGGAAGTCCAACAAAGTTGTAGATGCCTTGAGCAGAAAGCAAAATTTGTTGACAGAAATGAAGGTAGAGGTTGTTGGGTTCGATGAGCTCAAATGTTTGTATCCTGAAGATCCATATTTTGCAGTGGCTTGGAAAGCTTGTTTGGAACCTGTTACTTTAGACAGGATAAAATGGTTGGATTTCATAATCCAAGATGGCATGTTGTTTAGAGGAAGCCAATTGTCCATTTTGAGGAGTTCCATGAGAGAGAACCTGATTAAGGAGAAGCATAGTGGGGGATTAGCTGGACATTTTGGTCGAGATAAGACCATTGCTATTGTTGGTGACCATTATTATTGGCCATAGTTGTAGCAAGATCTGAGGAAATTTGTGTAGAGTTGCAGAGTGTGTCAGATGGCAAAAGGAGGAAGTTAGAATATAGGACTATATCAGCCATTACCTATACCAGAGAAGCCATGGGATGATATTAGTATGGATTTTGTTCTTAGTTTACCGAGGACACGGAGAGGACATGATTCTATTTTTGTGGTGGTGGATAGATTCTTGAAGATGACACATTTCATTCCTTGTAAGAAGACTAATGATGTTGTTCATATTGCAGAGTTATTTTTCAAAGAGGTGGTGAGATTACATGGTGTACATTAGAGCATAGTTTCAGATCGAGATACCAAGTTTGTTGGTTATTTCTGGAGGACATTGTGGAAGAAGTTAAAGACATATTTGAAGTTTAGTTCTGCACACCATCCACAGACTGATGGATAGAAAAAAGTGGTGAATAGGAGTTTGGGTAACCTGCTACGATGCTTAGTAGGAGATAAGCCCAAGGGATGGGATTTGATTTTACCACAATAGAATTTTCTTACAACAATTCTGTCAATAAGAGTACTGCTAAATCGCCATTCCAGATTATATATGGGAATATTCCAAGAAATGCTTCAGAGTTAAGGAAGATGGACAAAGGAGAAAAGACAAGTGCTGAATTTGAAGACTTTGCAGAACACCTGAAGAATTTGCATGAAGAGGTGAGAAAGCACATCAATAAGATGAATATTTAGTACAAGGCTAAAGCAACTCAAAAGAGGAGATATAAGGAGTTCCAGGTAGGAGATGAAGTCATGGTTCAGTTGAGAAAAGAAATGTTCCCAATTGGAACATATAATAAGCTGAAAATGAAGAAATTTGGACCATGTAGAATCCTGAAGAAAAATGACTCAAGAAATGCATATGAGATAGAGTTGCCAAGAGGGATCAACATTTCACCTGTGTTCAACATTGTTGATTTAACAAAATATCATGAAGGTGGCATAGAGGATAGACCAACAGAAGAACAGTGGAGTATTCTGGCATCTACTTCAATAGAGGAGATATAAGAGATCTTGGATAGTCGTGTGGGAAGAAGTACTCGAAACAAGCAATATGAAGAATATCTGGTGAAATGGAAAGGAAGACTTGTTGAAGATTCTTCTTGGTTGTTTAAGGCAGAGATTCACCGTTTGGCTTTTCCTCAAACAAACACCTTAGACGTGATAGGGTCACTTCTCAAATTATCCTAGGTGTCTGATGTAGGAGCATCCAGTAGTGTAAAGGCAATCTTGCATCACCCAAAAAGATGTTGATTCAAAATCATTGAATTTGTTTTCATTTCTTTCCATAATTAGTATTTATGGTTCCATAATTGCTTGAATAATGATGTAGGACTTTCAGTTTTTCCAAACTACTAAAAATAGCAAACTACTATTTTTGGAAAGTTTAATTGCCATTTCAGGAAAGTTTGCATTTGGGCATGGATTGAAGAAAAAATTTACATTAAGCTTCGTAAATGAAATATAAGACCTTTAGAGAAGGAATTAGGCAAAGATCATTTGAGCTGAAAGATATTAAAGTTTTCATTTTTTGAAAAGCCCCTGGAAATTTTTGAAATCAGATATGATGCACTAAAACATCCCATAACACCCCAAAAAGTTGACAAAAATCTATTTATAGATTTTTGGTGTGATAGTTCATTTTGTGAGCTTTTCGGTGCTTAAAACAGTTCGTCAATCAGACACCCGGATCAAAAGTTATGCTTCCCAAAAGTCGACCTACTTTTGGAGGGAGTTGCAATTTCAAAATTTAGCTGGAGGCTGCCAAAAAGGGCTATTTATGACTATTTTTGGAACCCTGGGCAGTAGTAGAGATAAGGGGGAAAGTGTAGAATCAAGAATAGGTAGGAAAACAAAAACCCTAGCTGATTTGGGGTTACAGAGGGTACAAGATTCCAGAGCTTGGTGATAGGTAGCTGTAATATGTTGCAGTTTGTGGAGGATTGATTCCTCTGATTGTATTTGAGCTTCTATAATATAATGAGTTGTCCAGATCAATAAAAGAACATTCTATTTTCTGTGTGCAATTTATGTCATTGTGTGTTTTATGATTTACCCCCTTCATCACGAATACTAATGTTGCCGTTTAAAAAGGATGAGGGGTGGGGGGTGGAGGGAGTTAGGGTAGAGGAGGTTGAAGGAAAAATAAACATATTAATTCAAAAACCAATGAATTAAAACATAAAAAAAAAATTTAAAAATAATACATAAATTGTATTATATTATAATATGTAATATTATTTTTAAGTCAATATATATAATATATAACATATTATGGTAAATCTATAGTATTATATTAAATGAAAAATAATATGTATCATATAATATTTAATATGTATGGAATATAATATATATGCCCATAGTAAAGGAAAGCCACCAACATATAGTATTGAATATAATAAGAAAAATCTAGCATGTATAACATAATATAATATTTAATATGTATGATATTAAATATCAAATATATGACCAAATACATTAAATATACATGGTTACAAAAAGAAAGGCACATAATGTATAATATAAAAATAATGTGGATTAAATATGCTATAATATAATATGCATAGTATTGTTGAAATTAGGGCAGACAACTGAGAGGGGGGGTGAATTAGTTGTCACAAAACTTTTGTCTTTTGTTGCAGTTAATCTTCTTTACCACTTATTAACAGATTAATGATATAACCATGAAAGTATGAATCAACAACACATGAGCAGAAACATAATCAACACACATAACACCAAGATTTTTACTTGGAAACCTGGTTAAGGGAAAAACCACGGTGAGGGTTAACCCACAAGATTTATTCTCTGTTAAAATAATAGAAAAAAATGGGAAGGCACTTGCCTTCAGGCACATTGCCCAGAGCTCACTGCTGAAAAGAGGCTCACTACCTACAAGAACATTCACAAGGTTAACACTGAAAGGTTGAACTGAGAAACTGCATCTTCTTCATGCAAGATTTAGTTCCATTGAAGCACACAACACCTCTGCTCTGCCCTTACTCACTTCCTCGCTACATCACATCTTCACTCACCACACCTCATTTCCACGACTTCACAACACTTATTTATACGTGACATCAACTTTGGAATGAACATCAAAATTAGCCTTACAATCATCTATCTGGAACATTCTCCAAGATAGTCATTACAAACAATTGCAATCACAAGACTTAAAATGCTACATGTGAATCATTACACTATCGGCCAAACATAGTTGGGACTCAAATCTTCCTCGATCAACACACCACACTTCATAGAACTCTTCTTAGATCATCCGCAACACACACCAAGCATCCGGTCAGCCAAGACTGGAAAGAACAACAACACTCAAGGAGAAATCTTCAACCACGAGCTTAATTCTCAATGCAGACCACCAACACAATAGGCACACAATCCAGAGACCACCACAAGCACAATGAAATCAACAAGAACAACTGCATCACCTCAAATCACCAAAAACACTTGCATCTTCATCTGGGAACTTGTTGTACCCAATCAAAAATTTTGCTTCATTAAGGCAATTTGAGAAAATCTAGAAAAAATTTCGTCAAAAAAGTCAAAATTTCTAAAAATAGAAATTTCTATTTTTAGAAAGTTTCTAAAAATAGACCTCAAATTAGGTTTTCTGGGTTTCTTGAGATACGGATGCTGGCAAAACTTTCTAAAAATAGAATCTTTGATTCAGGTGTGGTGCCTAATTCTAATTGGCTGATTTCGCTTCACGATCAAGGTGGTCAAGATAGAATCAACAAAAGGTCAAGTTTTCTCTACTGGGTCAATTCTACTTTTTTAGAAGGTGAAGCATGAGCTTTGGAGCCGTCAATGGAGAATTTGTATCTACCAAAGATCAGTTTCAAGTTTTCAAGGTTGTTCAGATAACGCAGAATTGACGAACAGTTGTCAATTTGACAAAGAACAGAAAATGGAGCATGATGAATCTAGAAAGTGAAGAAAAGTTAAAATATCATAAAAATGGTTAAGTCTAGATTTTCCAAGCACCCCTGGAGGCTGGAAGGGCCCAACTTTAGCATACTTAGATTTTTTTCTTGTGTTTTTCAGAAAATGCAAAAAATGCCTCTGTCGGTTAGTTTCAAGGTGGACAAAAGTAGTCATTTTGGTCAACAAAAGATGAAAAGCTAGGAATCATGTCAAATATACCTAGGTTATCCAATCCATTCTTCATTCATGGCAGTCGTTCAACAAACCATTGAAATTAGTGATAGGAGTGGTTGTCGGCATAGGAAACAAGGTAAACTGCAATTAAAAGTTGAAAATCATGAAAATTGACTAAGGTACAGATTTTCAGGTGCCCTTGGAGGCTGGGGGTGCCCATCTTTTCCAGTGTTAGATTTTTTTTTCACATTTTTTGAGAAACGTCAAAAAGCCTCTGTCAGTCAATTTCTGGGGGGGTCAAATTCAGTCAAACTCAGTCAATATGCCAATAAAAGTTGGAAATTCATCTCAGGTATGTCCAGGCTACTCAGATCACCTCCCATCCTCTTCAGTAGTCAGTGAAATGACCAGAAATGAAGATCAAACAGGATCTAGGGCACAAAAAATGGAGAAAAGTTTTAAAAGTTTAAAAAATCCAAAAATTTCTAAGGCACAAAATCCTAGGCACCCGAGGAGGCTGGGGGTGCCCAAACTCACTAGACTTAGAATATTTTTGAGTTTTTTTTAAAAACATGCAAATCCTCTTCCGTCAGCCTAGTCAGATTCACAGGAAATTAGTTTGGCTTAGTTTTTGAGGCAGATGAAAGGTACAATCACTTTAGTTTTCATCAGGATTGCCTGCTTTCCAGATCATCAGTCTTAGTTTTGCTCCGATAGGCAAGATTCGTTAGCCTAACTGGGTCCCATAATCACCGGAACGCGCGCGGGAGACAAAAAGTTTGAAAAGTTGAAATTTTTTGAAAAATGATTAAGGCATGAAAACCTAGGCGCCCCTGGAGGCTGGGGGTGCCCAAGATTTCAAGTGTTAGAAATTTTTCATGTCTGACAGTGTTTTCTCGACAGCCACTTCTGAAACTTCATCTGGCTACAGTTTCCAGGAGTCAAATTTGCAGTCAGACATCGTCAAATCATCAGTCTGAGGCTGGGGATGAAATAAGAGATGATAAACTACAAGATGCCATGATCAGTCATCTTTTTCAGTCAATGGTGATAGTTTTCCATCTTGTTGAAGTCAGGGGTAGGCCATACTGGAGTCAAAATGAGTGCAAAAGTGTCGAAACGAAGGAAAAATTGGCTAACACTTACAACCTCGCATGTTTGATGACATCATCAAAGAAGATATTTTTAATCATCTCACACATGAAGCCATAGGCAACTATAAAATAAGGATTCTTCCTATTCGAGGATATCTACTTGGATTTGTGCTTTAAAAGATGCTTTCTTCATGGATAAGATTCAAGCTTTGTGCTTGCACAAAGAAAGCTGCTTTTTTGCCCTAAAATTCTATAAAGACAAGCTTTTGGCCTCTATCATTCATTACTTTTGCAGGTTGCATCTAGAGGAGGAAGATTATTATTTTCTTTCCACAAAGATTTGAAGACCCAAACAGAGTGCTTTTTCAGTGTTCTTCATAGTTTCATGATTGGGAAGCATAGAGGCATGCTTTTTCGAGGTCCATTTTTCAAGGGGATCATTTTTTAGAAATAGGGCCGGAGATTTTTCAGTTTTCATCGAAATGGGTTCATCTGGAATTTCATCCTCTTGAAGATTGGAAAATTTTAGTTTTTCTAAAATCTTCTTTTTTGTTGCTTTTTTAGGAAAGCCTATGCTTTTTTAGAATCCGATGATCTGGATTGCTTCAGAATAAGATTTTCTACAAAACCCACATGCCAGTTTTTTCTCTCAAAATATGTTTTTTAAACAAAAATTAGAATATCATATCAGTGGGTGATGTCACCAATAAAGCAGCAATAAAGATGGGGATGTGACTCAAAAGAAAGAACTTTAATTCAATGCTTTTTATTTTAAAGCATTTGCTTTCATTCAAAGATTATCCATCCTCAAAATAGTAAAAGAAATCACTTTGTATTAGTTGGAGTTTTCTTTGCTTTAAAGCGTTTGTTAGTTGTAATCTTTGTCTTAGAATAGAAATAAAGCTTGCGAGTTGGCAAGTTAGTTAGGGTAAATCAAGGAGATTTTAAGGTTCCCTACTCCTTTGATTTAGTATAAATAAGGGCAACCTTGCCCATTGTAGGGAATGGTAATTGTGATAGCAAAATTTGTTGTGCCTATTCTAACCTACAGAAATTGTTATTTCAGCTACTTGTTCACTCTGTGATATTTGTTTTCCAGTGTTTGATCGCATATTGTATGCTTGCCTTTTAATATTATTGTCCTAGAATTGTATCAACTTTATGATATTGGAATAGAAGTCTCATGCCTGCCATTTGCTTTGATTTTCTATCTCAGATCATCTAGTTTTGTCGTTAGATGTGTAGCTTGCGTAATCTTATTTCAGTTTTCATCTTAAAGTACAATGAGTCTTCTAATGTGAATCTTGAAGAAGTTTATTAAAGCTTTTATGTTAAAAACAAATCATTCATTGTTAACTTTTAATCCCTTTGCTCTAAATTTACTTAGATGATTAAAAGTGCCATTTAGCTTAGGCTTAGTTGTAGTTAGAAGTTTTGAAAAGGAAAAACCTCTACTGCAGCAATTTAGAGTTTTATAACCTTGTGCTCACAGCTGAGAATCAAAAAAGAAGATAAGCAAATTTGTTTTATTTATCTTTCAAGTGAACATCAGCAAAAAGGGAACTCCCCCTCATAATAGGAGAGTAGTTTATCTATGCATAGCTATCTGTTTCCAACTCGCATTCCAGAGGTACGAATTGAAACACCAATAGTTTTTAGGCACCCATTGTGGGGTACGAGGCATAAAACTTCAAGCAAGATTAGGCTTATGTCATAGCAATGACTCTCTAGCGTCCTACTGCTCCAGTTCAACAACCAAATCTTACACTACCTGTTATTCAACCAAATCTTGTATGAGTGAAAAGAGAGCAAACATACACCATTAGTAGCCTAAGGAGTTTCATATTTGTGCAAAAGGAAAGTCCTGATTAGTGGAGAAACGCAGCTACTATTCTTGACGAAGAAGAACACACAACAAATCTTGTGTCTGGAAGACCTGTATTACCATCTCCCGCATGGCAATAGATAATCCTTGCTTATAGGGTTTATTCAAGAAGGGGAAAAGGCAGTGCTACAGATCCTTTCTTCTAAGATCTTGTTTCTACAAAAGTTGGAGAAGCATCCAACATAGTTCCTGAAGTTCAGCTAGTTCCTGAAGTCAAGCAAGAAGAACCTCAAGAGGAACCAGTAATCCAACCTAGAGCAATGGGTGATGCAAATAATAATGCTCATAATAATTAGAATCAGAGGCGACCACCCCCATTACCTTGGGGTAACATCATTGGACCATTGGCACTAGTAGAAAATCATGAGCTTCTCAGAGAATTAAGAAAAGGTTTTCCAAAGTTTCATGGTGATGGCAAGCAACATCCTGATGAGCACATTTATGCCTTCACCATTGCCTGTGGAATTCTTATCGTTGCACATGAAGATGTTGCAGTGCGTTTGTTTGTGGAATCATTGCAAAGTTCAACAGCTAAATGGTTTAATCACCTTGTTGTCAGCTCTATCACAAGTTAGGAATTGATGAGGGAGAAATTTATCGCTCATTTCAAACCTACAAAAGATAGTCATGTCTTGGTTGGAAAAGTTTCAAACACCTTGAATCCTTCGTCAGAAATTCTGCTAAGTTGTTTCAGGAATGCACAATCTTTAGAAATTTCTTTTACCTCAAGCAAAGACACACTACAGAACTGTAAGAAGTTCAAGAGTATGTTGTTGAATTAGAAGATCATATGATCACTTCAGGAAAGATCCAGAGAGATTCAATCAAGCCACTGGTGCGCTTGAATGTTGTAGCACTTCGGCAAGTTCCATCTCCTTCAAGTATACCAGATTCTTTCATTAACTATGTCAATAATCAACCTGCTTCACTTGTGCATCAAGTATCACCTATGCATCAATAGGCAGATGTGTCTTCTGCAATACAAATCCACTGCTTGTTCCATGCAACAAACCAACATGATGGAGAAAATTGCCCTGAGATGAGAAGATTCATGCAAATATTAAAAACATGAAATGAAAATCAAGGATTTTTGGATAATCCTTAATATCTCTTTGATGAATCTGATGGCGACTCTATGAAGGGATTTGACCAGTGTAAATCAAATATTAAAAGGGATCATTTTCCTAACTCTATTTCAAGTGACATCACGTGTTTGCATATGGAACATGAATGTTCATTGGAAGCTGAAAATTTGCATAATTTCTTTGAATATGAAGAAGGATCATTGATGGAAGAACCTGAAGAAATACACGACTTGCATACTTTCTTTGAGGAAGAAGTGCAACAATCTTCTCAAGAACAAAATTACGAGGAAGAGATCAAATATGCTATAGAGAGTAATGATGAATCCAATTTGTTCTTCTCATATTTTGAAGGTTGGTTTGAAGAACTTGTGTCAGATACATTCAAAGGAGAAGAGACCAAAGAAACATTGCAATTGGAGCAAGAACAAGATCTTCTTCATTTTGAAGATGATTCATCATTGGAGGAATTTCTCAAAACTGGAGATCATATGGAAGATTCATCATTAGATCTCGACAATTTTCTACATCACTTGGAGAGCGATTCTTTAGTAGAGGATACTATAAATTTTGTTTTACAGTTTAGCCCGTCTTCATCTTTGTCTCAAGAAGTTTTCATTAGTGAAGAAGATGATGCTAAACTTTTAGAGGTTATCCATGAACCTGTGCAAGAAATAGACATCACATATATGATAAAGTCAACACAAAATGCAACATATGAAGAGACTTGTGGAGAAGAAAAGTTCATGGAATATTCAGTCTTGGTCATTGGAGAGAATCATATGGAAAAGTTAGAAATTCTCGATAAGTGTTTTATGAAATACGCCATATGTGAAATCGATGGAGCAGATGAAGAAGAAACATATAGCTCTGAAGATCATGTTTTTGATACTGCTCGCTTATCAGAAGAAGAAAGCTACATGGTGACTGAAGATGAGATGCTACCAGATATCCACATTCATGATCTTAAGGGTACATTTATTGAAGAAGATTTCTCTATGGAGGTTGATGAGACTAAAAATGATGGATGGCGAAGTAAGCTACTAGGTGAAGAGGTTATTCATCAAGTGTACTTTAATAATAATTAGGTGCTCGAAGATTTAGATCTTGATGATTTATCATATACAAATTATGAGGAATGGATAGACGAAGACATGACCAATAAGAATGATGAATAAGTACCCAAATTACTAGATAAATTGATGATAATAGTTGTAGATCGAGTAAGCCAAGAACCAGTGACAGAGATTCTATATGAGTAGCTTCGACCTTTATTAGAGGATGATACATTTACTGAGTTCAAGGTTGCATATGTTGAAGACATAAATAAAGAAAGTCAAGTTCTATATGTGGTGGTTACCATTCCCACAAGTATACTTTGGCCACAAGATATTGCTTCATATCTTCAAAAAGAGGTTTTGTACCTTCACTTGTTGTAGAGACTTCTTTCTTTGGGAGAGGATGATCAACCTGAGCTCTGGCATATCAATCAGTTCATCATGAACTTCTCATGGCCTGAATGTGATTACCCACCTAAAACGTAGCTCTTCGAGATGTTGCAGAGAAAGAAAAGCTTTGTATTGCCAAGACAATCTTCATAGCTAAGGAGAGATGGCTCTTATTTTTTTGAATCAATTGACAGTTTTGTGTGACAGTTTTTTTGTTCTTCTCGTCCTCACTCAGGAAAAAGAGCATCTTTGTTTCATTTCCTTTTTGTTCTCATGATGCATTTCCCCTT
Organism: Cunninghamia lanceolata; assembly: GCA_027924645.1. Taxonomy (NCBI): domain Eukaryota; kingdom Viridiplantae; phylum Streptophyta; class Pinopsida; order Cupressales; family Cupressaceae; genus Cunninghamia; species Cunninghamia lanceolata. Next base: position 7,015,116 of record BSBN01000303.1, on the reverse strand, counting down.
TCTATGATGTGATCATTATGTCGTAATGTTTTTCCCCTTTTTGTAATGTGACAGTTGTGTTCTTTGTGTTCTGGAAAGTCCAGTTTTAGGTGATGTAGGGAAAAGTCTTATTCTAGGTGATTAGGAAAGTGACCTAACTCTATTGCCCAATTGACAAGGCACTGGTCCAAGCTAGAAAAGTCCAAAGATTCTTAGTTCTCCTATGCCATAAGTATCTGACATGGTCCCTAGACAGAGCCAATTGTTGTACCCAATCAAAAATTTTGCTTCATTAAGGCATTTTGAGAAAATTTAGAAAAAATTTCGTCAAAAAAGTCAAAAAGTTAAAACTTCTAAAAATAGAAATTTCTATTTTTAGAAAGTTTCTAAAAATAGACGTCAAATTAGGTTTTATGGGTTTCTTGAGATATGGATGCTAGCAAAACTTTCTAAAAATAGAATCTCTGATTCAGGTGTCATGTTTGATTTTGATTGGTTGATTTCGCTTCACAATCAAGGTAGTTCAGATAGAATCTACAAAAGGTCAAGTTTTCTCTATTGGGTCAATTCTACTTTTTCAGAAGGCGAAGCACGAGCTCCAGAGCTATCAATGGAGAATTTGCATCTACCAGAGATCAGTTTCAAGTTTTCAAGGTTGTTCAGATAACGCAAAACTGATGAACAGTCGTTGATTTGACGAAGAACATAAAATGGAGCATGATGAATCCAGAAAGTGAAGAAAAGTTAAAATATCATAAAAATGGTTAAGTCTAGATTTTCCAAGTGCCCCTGGAGGCTGGGGGTGCCCAACTTCAGCAGACTTAGATTTTTTTCTCATGTTTTTTCAGAAAATGCAAAAATGCCTCTGTCAGTCAGTTTTAGGGTGGATAAAAGTAGTCATTTTGGTCAATAGGATTTGAAAAGCTGGGAATCATGTCAAATATACCCAGGTTATCCAATCCATCCTTCATTCAGTGGTAGTCGTCAGACAAATCATCGAAATCAGTGACAGGAGTGACTGTCAGCACGAGAAATGAAGTAAACTGCAAGCAAAAGTTGAAAATCATGAAAATTGACTAAGGTATAGATTTTCAAGTACCCCTGGAGGCTAGGGGCACCCATCTTTTCTAGTGTTAGATTTTTTTTTTGAGAAATGTCAAAAAGCCTCTGTTAGTCAATTTCTGGGGGGGTCAAATTCAGTCAAACTCAATCGATATGCCAGTAAAAGTTGGAAATTCATCTCAGGTATCTCCAGGCTACTTAGATCACCTCCCATCCTACTTCAACAGTCAGTGAAATGACTAGAAACGAAGATCAAATAGGACCCCGAGCACAAAAAATGGAGAAAAGTTTTAAAAGTTAAAAAAATCCAAAAATTTTCTAAGGCACAAAATCCTAGGCACCCCAGAAGGCTGGGGGAGGCCAAACTCACCAAACTTAGAATATTTTTGAGTTTTTTCAAAAAAGTGAAAATCCTCTTCCGTCAGCCCGGTCAGATTCACAGGAAATCAATTTGGCTCAGTTTTCGAGGTAGATGAAAGGTACAATCATTTCAGTTTTCATCAGGCTTGCCTATTTTCTAGATCATCAGTCTCAATTTTTCTCTGGCAGACAAGATTCATTAGCCTAACTGGGTCCCACAATCACCGGAACGTGCGTGGGAGACAAAAAGTTCAAAAAGTTGAAAATTTTTGAAAAATGGTTAAGGCATGAAAACCCAGGCGCCCCTGGAGGTTGGGGGCACCCAAGTTTTCAAGTGTTAGAAATTTCTCATGTCTGACAGTGTTTTCTCGACACCCACTTCTAAAACTTTGTCTGGTGACAGTTTCCAGGAGTCAGATTTGAAGTTAGATGTTGTTAGATTGTCAGTCTGAGGTTGGGGATGAAATCAGAGTTGATAAACTACAAGATGCCATGATCAGTTGGCTTTTTTAGTCAATGGTGACAGTTTGTCATCTTATTGAAGTCAGGGGTAGGCCATACTGGAGTCAAAACGAGTGCAAAAGTGTCAAAACAAAGAAAAATTTGGCTAACACTTTTGCAACCTCGCGTGTTTGATGACATCATCAAAGAAGATATTTTTAATCATCTCACACATGAAGCCATATGTAGCTATAAAATAAGGATTCTTCTTATTCGAGCATATCTACTTGGATTTGTGCTTTAAAAGATGCTTTCTTCATGGATAAGATTCAAGCTTTGTGCTTGCACAAAGAAAGCTTCTTTTTTGCCCTAAAATTCTATAAAGACAAGCTTTTGGCCTCCATCATGTATTACTTTTGCAGGTTGCATCCAAGGGAGGAAGATTATTATTTTCTTTCCACGAAGATTTGAAGACCCTAACAGAGTGCTTTTTTAGTCTTCTTCATAGTTTCAGGATTGGGAAGCACAGAGGCATGCTTTCTCGAGGTCCATTTTTCTAGGGGATTGTTTTTTAGAAACAGGGCCAGAGCTTTTTTAGTTTTCATCGAAATGGGTTCATCTGGAATTTCGTCCTCTTGAAGATTGGAAAATTTTAGTTTTTTCAAAATCTAACTTTTTGTCACTTTTTCAGGCAATCCTCTACTTTTTCAGAATCCAATGATCTGGGTTGCTTCAAAATAAGATTGTCTACAAAACCCATGTGCCATCTTTTTCTCTCAAAATATACTTTTTAAACAAAAATTAGAATATCATATCAATGGGTGATGTCACCAATAAAGCAACAATAAAGATGGGGATGCGACTCAAAAGAAAGCAACTTTAATTCAATGCTTTTTGTTTTAAAGCATTTGCTTTCATTCAAAGATTATCCATCCTCAAAATAGTAAAAGAAATCACTTTGTATTAGTTGGAGTTTTCTTTGCTTTAAAGCGTTTGTTAGTTGTAATCTTTGTCTTAGAATAGAAATAAAGCTTACGAGTTAGCAAGTTAGTTAGGGTAAATCAAGGAGATTTTAGGGTTCCCTACTCCTTTGATTTAGTATAAATAAGGGCAACCTTGCCCATGGTAGGGAATGGTAATTGTGATAGAAAAATTTGTTGTGCCTATTCGAGCCTGCAGAAATTGTTATTTCAGCTACTTGTTCTCTCTGTGATATCTATTTTCCAGTGTTTGATCGCATATTGTATGCCTGCCTTTTGCTACAATATTGTTGTCCTAGAGTTGTATCAACTTTATGATATTGGGATAGAAGTCTCATGCCTACCATTTCTTTGATTTTCTATCTCAGATCATCTAGTTTTGTCATCAAATGTGTAGCTTGTGTAATCTTATTTCAGTTTTCATCTTAAAGTACAATGAGTCTTCTAATGTGAATCTGGAAGAAGTTTATTAAAGATTTTATGTTAAAAACAAATCATTCCTTGTTAACTTTTAATCCCTTTTCTCTGAATTTACTTACGTGATTAAAAGCATCATTTAGTTTAGGCCTAGCTATAGTTAGAAGTTTTAAAAAGGAAAAACCTATACTGCAGCGATTTAGAGTTTTATAACCTTGTGCTCGCAGCTGAGAATCAAAAAAGAAGATAGGAAAATTTGTTTTATTTATCTTTCAAGTGAACATTAACAAAAAGGGAACTCCCCCTCATAATAGGAGAGTAGTTTATCTATGCATAGCTATCCGTTTCCAACTCGCATTCCAGAGGTGTGAATTGAAACACCAACAGAACTTAAGAACACCAACTATCATAACTGTCACACTAGAAAGATTGCTTGCGGACCTCCAAACCACGAACCACTTGAGTTGAGGATACACACCAACATCCCAAACAAACCTCTAGATCTACAAACCATAATATCCCAATGCGGAGCAATCCAGACCAAATTCCTGCCACTCTGTCACCTCTAAACAACTACAAAACCTAGTTCTACTCAAATGGCCATAACTTCACAAATACTTCATGCGAACCTGTCAAATCTTAACAGGAGCAACTTTAGGCAATCCTCTATAAACCCTTTAATCCACAGACTTTGATATTCATCTCACTGGGAATGCAGAGTAATCTACTTCACTGAACTACACTGTCTTCACTGTCTCTGACAGAGAGATATGTAACTCACTTGTTTCTTCTGGAAAGGCTAATTTTCTCAATATCCTCAACATACAAGTCTTCTAAACAAGTGATAGAATAAGATACGATTGACACCAATAACAACAAGGATATGTTGACATCAATGACAACACCAATTAGGCACATATTTGCAACAATCTCCCCCTTTTTCATTGATGACAACATATGATGTGAAAAACTGATTCAACCACCAGGACAAGGACTTCTCCCCCTTTCTCTTATCACACCCACAACCACTTTCTTCATTGCTCCCCCTTTCACCATCAACTACTCACTCCCATCCAAGTTTTTCACATGACTTCTCTCCCCCTTTGACATCAATGGAAAATGGCACATATTTGCAATCATCTCTCACCCTTTTTGTTTCTCAGAACAAACTAACTACTCCCCCTGAGTAGCATCCCCTCAACACCAATCTAGATCACAAGATATGACTGTGAGCTCCACTGAACTGATGCACACTAGTGCACCTTAGTCCTGAATAGGAGGGGTAATCACCTCTAGCTTCTCTTTGAGATACTCAAAAGTGTTCTTAGGTAGAGGCTTAGTGAAGATATCTACAATCTGATCCTTTGAAGGAACAAACTCCAATCTGACTTCATTCTCATTTACCTTCTCTCTCAAAAAGTGAAACTTGATGGATATGTACTTTGTCTTTGAATGCAACATCAGATTCTTTGAAATGTTTATTGCACTTGAATTATCATAGAAGATTGTAATAGGCTCTTCAAACATAATTCTAATATCCATCAACATTTGCTTCATCCACAAAGCTTGAGTACAATTATTTGCTGCTGCTATATACTCTGCCTTTGCAGTAGACAGAGATATTGCCTCCTACTTTTTGCTCAACCAAGAAACCAATCTCTTTCCCAAGAAAAATGCACCTCCACTAGTACTTTTCTTGTCGTCCACATCTCCTATCCAATCAGCATCTGTATATGTATGAAGAGTGAAATCATCAACCTTAGGATACCATAAGCCATAATCAAATGTTCCCTTTAGATATCTGAAAATTCTTTTGACTGCTACAACATGAGATTCTCTAGGATCAGCTTGAAATCTAGGAACAAGGCCAACTGCATTCATAATATCAAGTCTTGTATGAATTAGATAAAACAGTCCTCCAATCATTGATCTATACCTTTTCTGGTCTGCCTTAGGGGAATTATCATCTTTACTTAACTTGCATCAGATTATCATAGGAGTACTCACTGGTTTTGAATTCTCCATTCCAAACTTTTTCAAAAACTCCTTTACATACTTAGACTGAGATATCAAGATGCTCTTATCTGACTGAATGATTTGCAGACCCAAGAATAAATTCATTTCACCAAGCATGGACATCTCAAATTCACTTTTCATCTGATCAACAAATTTTTTACACATGCTCTCATTTCAACGAAAGATGATATCATCAACAAATAAGTCAATAATCAAGATGTGTTCATGATCAATTTTGAAATAAAGATTACTAACAGCTGTGCCTTTGCTAAAACCTAACTTTAGTAGATACTTATCTAATCTTGCATACTAGGCTCTTGGGGCTTGTTTAAGTCCATACAATGCTTTCTTCAATCTGTAGACCTTATCTCCTTGATCAGACAACTGGAAACCTTCTGGTTGTTCAATGTAGACCTCTTCTTCCAACTCTCCATTTAGGAATGTTGACTTGACATCCATCTGGTAAACTTTGAATTCTTTGTAAGCAACAAAGGCAAGAAATAATCTGACTGCTTGGATTCTTGCCACCAGAGCAAAGTTTCTTCAAAATCAATTCCCTCTACCTAAGAATATCCTTTGCACACCAATCTTTCTTTGTTTCTCACAACTTCACCATCTTCATTCAATTTTTTCTGGAAGACCCATTTAGTTCCAAAAATATTTTTGTTTTTAGGTCTAGGAACAAGATCCCAAGTATGATTCTCTTCAATTTGCATTAATTCTTCTTCCATTGCTTTTACCCAACTTTCATCATTACAAGCTTCATTCACTGATTTTGGTTCAATTTTTGAAATCAAACAATACTCCTCTTGTTCTTCAGCAAATTTTCTTCTAGTTTGAACACATTTATTTTTATCTCCTATGATCTAATCTTTAGAATTTTCTTGAACTTCTGATTCTTGAACTTGTTCCTCAACATTTGCACTAGTTTCTTGAGTCACTAGGTTCTTCGGAGCAATCTGAATATGAGTTTAAGGACTTTCATTTTGATCATTTGATTCATATCCACAAAACTTGGAAGATCTCTTCTTGCTTTCATCAACCTTGACATTAGCACTTTCAACAATCTTTTTCAATCTCTTGTTAAAGCACTGGTATGTCTTGCTTTGGTTAGAATAACCCAGAAATATTCCTTCATCACACCTTACATCAAACTTGCCTAGATCTTCATCTCTTTTGATATAGCATTTACTACCAAAAACTCTAAAGTATTTCACAGTAGGAGCATTACCAAACCATAGTTCATAAGGAGTTTTACTAGTATTACCTGTGGTCTGCACCTGTTTAAGAGTGTAGATAGCAGTACTCACAACCTCTCTCCAATAGACATGTGGAACATTTTCTTCCATCATCATGGTTCTAGTAGCCTCTTGAATAGTCCGGTTCTTCCTTTCCACAACTCCATTATGCTGAGGAGTCCTAGGAGTAGATAATTGTCTTCTTATTCCATGTTTTTCACAAAATGCATTAAACTCACCAGAGGTAAACTCTCCACCTCTATCAGATCTCGGACACTTTATCTTCATACCAATCTCATTCTCCGCCCTAGCCTTCAATGCCTTGAATCTGTCAAGAGCCTTTGATTTCTCTCTCAAAAAAGTGACCCACATCATCCAAGAGTAATCATCAATCAACAACATAAAGTAGTTGTCTCCTTACAAGCTCCTAATTCTAGAAGGACCACACAAATCAGTGTGCACAAGTTCCAACAATCCACTTGAAAATTGTTCTTTACTTTTGATTGTAGTTATACTCTATTTGCCCAACTGACATTCCTTACACATGTTATTAGCATGTTTTACAAGCTTTGGAAGATCTCTCACAGGCTGAGTAGTACTTATCTTGACAATACTATCAAAGTTTACATGACACATTCTCCTATACCATAACCAACTTTGATCAATCTGAGCAATCAAACAACTTTTACCAGTACCACTTAAATGAAAGATATTACCTCTAGTCTATGTACTAGATGCAATCTCAGTTATGGAGCTTTCCAAAATTCTACATTTTCCATCCTTGAATCAAATATCATACCCTTTGTCAACCAACTATCCAACACTGAGAAGATTATTCTTCAACCCTTCTACATACAAAGCATCATTAGTGTTATTCTTACCATCAAGAGAGATGGATCCTCTACCACAGATTCTACCAGCTGAATTGTCTCCAAACTTCACAATTCCACCTTCATACCTTTCCAAACTAACAAATTTACTCTTATCACCTATCATATGATGAGAGCATCCACTGCCAATCACCCATTCATCCTTTTCTTCAACCTGAGCAGCCAAGGCACTTTCCACATTCACACAACTAGCAGATTCAGTAGGCATTAGATCTTCTTCTTTGATGGCAATGAACACCTATTCATTTCCAGAGGTACTTCCCTTATCAGATTCATCATCTGTAACTCCTTCCTTAGCATCTTCTTGGACATAGTAGCATTTCTTCTAAAACCTAGGTCTATTAGGGTTTGGCTTTGAAACCCTCTCCGGACATCTTAAAGAAAAATGATCAATCTTATTGCAAGCAAAACATTTGAAAGGCAACTTTCTTTCATGCTTATCGGATCCTCTTGCTAATCTTTTGGCAAAAAGGGCTTCAAGTTCTTCAAGCTCCATTTCATCTTCTTCAAGTTCCTTCCTTTCCTTCTCATATCTAGTTAGTCTTCTTGAAGAGCTTTCACCTGGATCAAATCTTTGCTTCTCGGAAATATTGGCCTTAAAAAGCATATTTTGATTTAGGAAGGGAATCACCAAACTCACTCACTTCAAATGCTAAAAGCTTGCCAACCAACTGATCCCTTGTAACAGTTGTCACAGTCCTGATTTCCTCAATAGCAATAACTCTATGCTTGTATGAAGCAGGTAAGGATCTATCTCTGATTCTTCCAATTTTCCACCAGCACACCTGATACAACACACAAGTTCATTCACCTTCTGCATGTAGGAAGTGATTTTTTCATCTTCACTCATCCTCAAACTTTCGTATCTACTCTTCAAGCTCTGCAACTTAGCACATTTGACATATGCATCACCTTCATATAGAGTTTCCAACTTCTTCTAGATTTCATGAGCAGTTTTCAATTCCAGGACATTTGTCATTTCTGTATCAGTTAGGGCACTCAATAATGCTTCTTTAGCCTGAATGTTATTTTCAACATCTTTGATTTCATCTGGAGTTGAAGGACCTTTCTACGGAGGCTTATACTCATCCTTAGTTATCAACCAATAAGGATCACCCATACATTGCAAATAACACTCCATCTGATTCTTCCAAAGAGAGTAATTTGTTCCATCAAATCTCAGACTGTCCTTCTTGTATGTTGACATCCTGGATCTCCTCAAGTAGTCGAACTTCTTTTAGAGGAATCGGCTTTGATAACAATTGTTGAAATTAGGGTAGACAACTGAGAGGGGGTGAATCAGTTGTCACAAAACTTTTATCTTTTGCTACAATTAATCTTCTTTACCACTTATTAACATATTAATGATATAACCATGAAAGCTAAATCAACAACACATGAGCAGAAACATAATCAACACATATAACACCAGGATTTTTACATGGAAACCTAATTAAGGGAAAAACCATAGTGGGGGTTAACCCACAAGATTTATTCTCTGTTAAAAGAATAGAAAAAAATGGGAAGGCACTTGCCTTCGAGCGCACTGCCCAGAGCTCACTGCTCAAAAGAGGCTCACTACCTACAAGAACATTCACAAGGTTAACACTAAAAGGTTGAACTGAGAAACATCATCTTCTTCATGCAAGATTCAATTCCATTAAAGCGCACAACACCTCTGCTCTGCTCTTACTCACTTCCTTGCTACATCCACATCTTCGCTCACCACACCTCATTTCCATGACTTCACAACACTTATTTATACATGACATCAACTTTGGAATGAACATCAAAGTTATCCTTACAATCATCTATCTAGAACATTCTCCAAGATAGGCATTACAAACAATTGCAATCACAAAACTTAAAATGCTACATGTGAATCATTACACTATCAGCCAAATAGAGCTGGGACTCAAATCTTCCTCGATCAACATACCACGCTCCATAGAACTCATCTTAGATCATCTGCAACACGCACCAAGCATCAGGTCAGCCAAGACTGGAAAGAACAACAACACTCAAGGAGAAATCTTCAACCACAATCTCAATTCTTAATGTGGACCACCAACACAATAGGAACACGATCTAGAGACCACCACAAGCATAATGAAATCAACAAGAACAACCGTATCACCTCAAATCACCAAAAACACTTGCATCTTCATCTGGGAACTTAAGAACACCAACTGTCATGACTGTCACACTAGAAAGATTGCTTGCGCACCTCCAAACCATGAACCTCTTGAGTTGAGGATACACACCAACATCCCAAACATACCTCTAGATCTGCAGACCATAATATCCCAATGCTGAGCAATCTAGACCAAATTCCTGCCACTATGTCACCTCGTAACAACTGCAAAACCCAGTTCTACTCAGATGCCCATAACTTCATAAATACTTCATGTGGACCTCTAAAATCTTAACTAGAGAAACTTCAGGCAATCCTCTACAAACCCTTTAATCCGTAGACTCTGATATTCATCTCACTGGGAATGTGGAGAAATCTACTTCACTGAACTATACTATCTTCATTGTCTCTGACAAAGAGATATGTAGCTCACTTTTTTCTTCCAGAGAGGCTAATTTTCTCAATATCCTCAACATACAAGTCTTCTAAAGAAGTAATAGAATAAGATACAGTTGACACCAATGATAACAAGAATATGTTGACATCAATGACAACACCGATTAGGCACATATTTGCAACATAGTATAAGATATATAATATTATACATATCAAAAATGCCAAATAATTAAAGGCATGTGAATAAAATTAAGGAAAAATAAAGACAAGTCAAAAACTACATTAGCCCAAATCAACAGTTGATAAGGAAAGAAGCAAAAACATTAAATACTATGTGAATCAATAACAAGAAAAATAGGAGACAAACATGCAAACAAACATACCTTTAGTAGTATCAATACAAACACCCAAGTATTAGTATAAAAACAATAAACAAGGATACAAACATATGTAGAATCAAACAAACCCACTCAGGAACATATAAGTAAGGATGATGAAAAAATACAAAAGGTAGAAGAATATAACAAGACAAAAAAGAAAGCAAGATAGGGGGAATGTGGGAAGGGGGTGAAATGAAGAAGAGGGCAAAGGGTGTTGAACACACCAGGATACTAAGAGGGGGGTGAATCAGTATACAAACAACCTTCAAATCTTCTGGAGTAGTTTAGAACTTAAATATTACAACATTAACATAAACATGAAAGATGAACACAATGCACATCAACACATAACACCAAATGTACATGGAAAACCCCAAAAGGGGAAAAACCATGGTGAGGATTAACTCACAGTATATGAAGCTCACTGCTATAAAAATTACAACTTTGTTTTAGGGCAACAACCCAAGGAAGCCACTACTCCCTACTGACTTTGTTTTAGGGTCACTCCCAAGTGATCTACTACTCCCTGAAGACTTTGTTTTAAGCCTACAACCCAAGGAAGCAACTACTCCCTGAACTAAGAATGAACTCAGAAATGATTATAGTATGACATTCCTTCTACTGCCTAACAACTGACATTGAAGCTCACACCTTTGATGATTACAATTCTGCTTCTTTTGATGATTGGATCAATTAGGCACACTCTTCACTTCCCTCATGTCACAAAAATGTCTTCAAGATGAATTAGGACAACCCTTATTGCTTCTGGTCTTTCTCCTTTAGTCACACATTGTAATGCATAACATGTCCATATTATACTCTTTACACCCTCATATTATTATTTCACAATCATACCCCACCTAGATCAACTAGGTTCTTAATATATACATGATATTACATTGATTACATTACAAGTCAGCCAATGCAATAGGAATATTACAATTTACAAGTCAGCCTGAGATCACACATCATGAAACATGTAGAGGACAAGCCTAGACATGAACTAAACGCTACTCCAGGAGAAGAAACTCGCCTTGCACCCAACACATGCTTAACCCAATCCTAAACATTCTTCACAACATCATCCTTCAAAGAATAACATCCACACGTCATGCTCATTTGAAATAGGTCATCCTTAAGTAAGAACACATGAAGCTTGTAGCACATTGGTCATTTCAACTTGGCGGTATACATAGAAGATTAAACATTGCTTGTGGCACACGAAATCACTAGATACTTTGCATAAGTATGCATTGAACCTCCCTAAACATGTTCACAAAACTGCATTGACAAATCTTCACATCCAAAGGAATGTGGAGCATTCCAACAAGTCTTCATCACCATTTTACTCTGCCAAAGCATAGTCTAGAACTCTGTCACTCATAAATTTTATTGCTAAAGATATATAGACTTGATCTATTAGATATAACACCTTCACAACATACTTAACTTAGATTCTAAACCACATGATGATATCTTCAAACACAGAGGAATCCAGAGCATTTTCCCAAGCAATCTCTCTGGTAGCTTCCTGCAATAGAAATCTTCATCAACTTTTAGAGACCAGAGCCTTCTTGTGATAGCTCATGCATCCTTAGAAGTGCTTCTAATTCCCATCTTAACATATCTTCTTGATGCTTCTAATTCCCATATGAATGTGTCATCTTGATACTACTAATTCCTATCTTAATATATCTTCTTGATGCTTCTAATTCCCATCTTAATGTGTCATCTTGATACTTCTAATTCCCATCTTAATATAACATCATAATCAATTCTACATTGACCAAGGCATGACATCCAACCAAGAACTTCAGCAACCACATCATATTTAACATCAACAACATATCCAACAGTCCAAACTGAGCGTTAACAAGAGTGTTACAACCACATCAATGACAACCTAGAAACAGAGTGTTGACATCAATGACAACCACGTCACAACCTTAGATAACATATGTGCAACAAAGGGGTGGCCAATGGTAAGGAAGAGGGGAAGGAGGGAAAGAATAGGCATGATGAGGGTGGGTATGGAGGGAGTTCAACAAAGGTTGCCAAGCTAGGTTTAAATGCCAACCTTCATCGTGATTAAGATTGGTGGGATGATTTCTAATGAAGATAGCTTCAAGGAGTTTTCTCCTGAAAAAATTATCTTCTTTCATGAGAACTTGGGTGTCCTCAAGGAAAATATGATGTTTGGTTTGGTGGGAATGCTTCACGAGGGCCGATGTTATTAATCGATTATGCCTAATGTCAACACTATGTTCCTTGATCTTCATGTTGATGGAACACCCAATTTCACCAATGTATAGGGTCCCACAAGAGCAAACAATTTTATAGACCCTTGAGTTAAACATATTGTGTCTAGGATCCTTGGTTGAAGGGATAAGATTCCTAACAATGGAGAAGGGTTTAAAGGTGCACATGAGGCCTTTCTTACATAAAACTTTTGAGATCTTATTAGAGATGCCTTCTATGTAGGGGAGAGTGGTAACAAAGAAAGAGTTGGAGACATCAGACTTAGGCATAGAGTTGATACGATTTTTGGCTAAGATAAAATCTCTAGAGATGGATTTATTGTTGAACCCATTAAGTTTAAAAACTTGTGAAAGGTGAGAGAAAGGTGAGAAATCTCTTGGTAAATTTACTCCTTATCATAGATATGGTAAGATCGAGTGGATAGTGTCTTTAGGACACTAGCTTTTTGGCTAGGATGGTGATGAGAGGAAGCATAGAGGTAAAGATCAATGTGGGTGGATTTCCTATAGACTTGGCGACCCAAAGAACTGCCCTTTTTCCTAATGATAAGGACATCTAGGAAAGGAAGTTGGTTATTGGCCTCAAGATCTTTGATGAATTGAATGCATTCAACCAAATTGTTTAGATGGGAGTGGAATAGTTCTAATTGTTCAAGGCCATGTGGCCAACATATATAGCTAGCAGTTGTTTGACAATGATAGTCAAACATATGAGTTCCTAATTAATATGGGAGAGTTTGAAGAATAATATATTGATTGGTAGCCCAAGGTGGAGATGGTAGTAGGAAAAGAGTGCATGTATGGTAATGAGATCATCTAGCAAAAAACAAACATAATTCCTTGAGGATTGGTAGCTTTTGAAAGAGTATTTGATGGTGCTGATAGATTTAAAGCTAAATACTAGCTAGTAAATGAAAAGGATGTGGAATCAACACCAAGGCATGTATATGTTGGAAATAAGTTAAACCCTACAATTAGGAAAATGTTGATTGATTTACTAAGAAAGTTCAAAAGGTATTTTCTTGGTCTTATTATGATCTCAAGGCTTATAGGGAATATTTATTTTAGAATGAGATTTATTTAAAGCTAGATTCCAAGCCCTTTAGGCAAAACTAGAAACCAGTTTTCCCCTATGATGTAATAGGAACTGGTGAAGCTCAAAGATGGGGGAAATATCAAGCCTATTAGACACTCAACCTAGGTGTCAAACCTAGTTCTTGTGAGAAAGAAGAATGGTGGTATAAGGTTGTGTGTTGATTTCAAGAACTTGAACATCACATCCCTCAAAGATAATTACCCCTTGCCAAATATGGAGGATATATTGTAGAAGGTGATTGGTTGCAAGATGTTATCTATGATGGATGGCTTCTCAAGCTATAACCAGGTTAAAGTCAAAGAATCTAAGTAGTATAAAATTTATTTTACCACTCCATGGGGTACTTATGTTTATGTTTGAATGTCATTTCAATTAACAAATGTTGAAGCTACTTTCTAGAGAGATGTGGATGTTGCATTTTCCAGTCTCATTGATGGAATCCTAGCTAGATACTAGGATGACTTGACAACATTCTCCAAGTTAGCTTCTCAACATTGTGAACATCTTGAGAAAATATTCCAATGTTTCCTAGAATATGGGATTTCTTTGAATCCCAAGAAGTACATCTTTGGTGTAGAGGAAGGGAAGCTAGTGGGGTACATTATATCAAAGGATCGCATTATGATTAACCCAGAGAGAGTATAAGCCATTGATAAGATTCCAATACCTAAAATAATGAAAGGAATCTAGTCATTCTTTAGACAAATCAACTTTTTCAGGAGGTTCATTCCCAACTTCATTGAAAAGAACAAAGAAATTTATAAGATGACAAATAAAGGGAAAACCATAGATTGGAAAGGGGAATAAACTGAGTTATTCAAAGGAATCAAGGAAGATATCAAATAGACTCTTGTACTGACCAGTCCAATTTCTTTAGGCCTTTCTAGTTATTTTCATTTTCTTCATTTCACACTATTACTACAGTGTTGTTAGAAAAATGATGAGGTTTTTGAGAAGTCCATTTCATTGTTCAATAAATCTTTGCAAAATATGATACGATGGAGAAACAAGCATATTCTTTAGTAAAAGCAATGAAAATTTTTCGGCCATATCTAGTTGGAGAAAAGATCATTACATATGTACCTCATCTTGTTGTAAAAGACATTTTTACTCAACAAGAGGTAATAGGTAGAAGATGTAGATTAATAAACAAGATTCAAGAATTTGATAGGGACATTCTAATTACTAAATTTGTCAGATTCCAAGGACTAGCCAAGATCATGGCTAAATCAAATATGGAAGAAGTTGATGTGAACATGGTTAGATAGTAGTGCAAAATCAGTGGCTTCAAATGGTATGGAGATATAATTCATTATCTAATGAACCTAAATTGTCCTCTAGGGATAGATAAAAACTAGGAAAGGATAATAAAATTGAAAGCTCAAATGTATGTCCTCACTGACAACAATCTCATGTGGAAACACGTTGAAGGACTACTACTAAGATTTCTATTAGAAGAACAAGATATGTAAGAGTGGCAACATAATTTCATCAAGGAGACAGTGGTGGACATTTCAAAGCTACTACTATAGCACACAAAATCTTAAGAGCTAGGTATTTGTGGCTAATAGTATTTGTTGATGTGACAAAAGAAATGAGAAGATGTGATTCATGACAGAGATTCTCAGGAAAGATGGAACATGCAGGAGCTCTACCATTAAAAATACTTCAGCCAGAGGCCCCTTTCTAGTAGTGGGGCATTGATTTCATTGGTGAGATAATAGAGAAGTCTATCAATGGTTTCAAATGGATCCTAGTGGGTAAAGGCTATACCAACAAGGAATGCCACTTCTAAAGTGGTTTTCAATTTCATTATGGATCATATCATTACAAGGTTTAGTGTGCCTCATAGAATCATAATAGACAAGCTATATATTTCAAAGCTAGTGAATTTTTGGACCTAAGCAGTAAACATGACATAACATTGACACATTCCTTACCCTATCATCCCAAAGCTACTGGGAAAGAAAAATCCATCAACTTGAATTTAATGAGGATCATTAAGAGGATTTTGGGAGCTAATAAGAAGAGGTGGGATGATAAATCAAGTTGGCTTTGTGGCCTGATAGGCTCACTCAAAAAATTTCTACTGGTAAATATCCATATGAACTAGTGTATGGGCTTGATGCAATGTTTCTTATTAATCTCAAGTTGCTAGTGTATCAATTCTTATGATAGATTGGAGATGAGGATGTGAATTCCCTAACTATTAGGTTTAATTAGTTGGCTAAACTAGATTAGAAAAGGAAAGATACTTAGGCAAGGAACAACTAGATGTAGAATCAAGTAAAGGATTTATTTGATAAGAGAGTCACACCTCAAAAGTTTGAATTGGGTGACTTGGTTTTACTATAGAATGCATGGGAAGAAGACAAAGGGAAACATGGAAATTTTGATGCCCTTTGGATTGGCCATATGTGATTGGAAATCCTTGAATGAAATGCTCTATGTGAAGAACATGGATGAACACATCTTGGAGTTTCTTGTGCATGGGCAACATTTGAAGAATTACTTCTCCTAAGACAATGCAGACATTTCCTTGTATCGTAGTCTTGACTTATATGTTTTCTACGTGTGCAATCTTGATTGTTCTTATAACACTAAGGGTGGAGTATTTTTTAGGATTCTGGTTCTTGTGTTGCTACTATTTTTCTTTTATTTTGGCCTTCTCTCCCAAGGTTTTTCTATATTCCTACTATATCCCACTAGAACATACATCCCCAAACTAGAGCCACTATTGGAGCCTCTCATTGCCTCAAGTTTTTCATGTAGTATTTTCCTCTTTGGTGGTTGGAGTTTAGGGTTTAGGTTTGTGTTTGGTTATTATGGTTGTGAAATAATGGTGATATTCCTTATCTTTGTTCTTCTCCTAGTTTTCTTTCCCCATGTTGACTAGTTATCCCAATCACCTAAATTAAGTTTACCTATTGATCCCCTCTAGTTTCATTAAAATAACCGACCCTTTACATATATTACCACCTGTAGTTTATCCTACACATTCAAATGTATTAAGCCCCAATCACTTGGTGTCTAAGTGTTATCATATGTTTAAGGCTTTGATACATGGCCTAGGCTTATTACATCACATACATCCTTTGCATCATCATTTTTATGATGGGCCCTAAGTCCAAGATTGCACACTATGATATTATGCCACATGTCTTGTAGTCTCACAACTTCCCCATCAAGTTGTCACTACCCCATCCAATCTGGCATGATGTTATTAGTCTATTGTTACCAACTTGCTTCTTGTGTCAATTGTCATGTAAGAATTATTAATTATTTGGGGATGACATCATCAAATAATATAGGTGGTGTTGGAAAGATGGTTTTTGTTGCACCAGAAGATCAACCTATTAATACTTGATACAACCGTCAGAGTTAATGAATCCACAGGAGGTGGTTAATCATTGTCATGAACCCAAGTACTGCGCTGCACAACACAAGGAGACCAAGGGTGCACACCTTGCAACAATCCCCTAGCGCAAGCAAGGGGTTCAAACCTGTGACCCAAGCTTTGATACCAATTGTTGCAAAGATGGTTGTTGTTGTACCAAAAGATCAACTTGTTAATGCCTGATACAATTGCCAAAGTTAATGAATGTACGGGAGGCAGTTAAGCCTTATCATGAACCCAAGCACTGCACAACACATCACAAGGAGACCAAGGGTGCACACCTTGCAATAGTTGGCATAATTATATTGCATCATACACATCCTTTGTATCATAATTTCCATAGTGTGCCCCAGTTCTAGAATTACACGTTGCAATATTGTACCAAGTGTCCAATAGTCTAACAATCTTTGTCAAGTTGTCCATACTCCACACATGTTATCATGATGCTTTTGGTATGTCATGTCAATCATTCTACAATTATTTATAGGTACTTCTAGGTATGACACCATAAAATACTGGTGGAAAAATCTAATTGCATCACAAAGGCTATGCATATTGAAATTTTAGTGTTAGGTTTACTCCCATCTCTGTGTGATGAGATGAATCATAGATCTTCGGTTGCTTAGATCTAATGGTGATAATCTTTTCAAGTGTTGAAATTGGCTACGTGTTGAGATATCTTCCAAGGTGAAGCTAAGTCATTGCACCAACTATAATCCAAAGTGTATACAAGCTCGCATTTCATTGGCCCATGTTAGGTAAAAGATTTATTGTGTCAAATTCAAATGGGTAGCATGGTCAACAAAGCACATGTTGAGGTTTCATTATATCACAAGCACTCTTCACATCACAAATGTTCTTCACATCATGATTCTAAAGGTAATGCAAGTTGTAAGAGTACGATGTGTAATAGACTATTGATCTTTGCTTTTGGAAAATTAATGGCCAAGTTTTAAAGGGAATTTTAAGGCTTTAACATCTTCCTAGAATGCCATGATTTTAGATAAATATTTCATAGGGAAGATGCCATGAGTTTAGATGCAGATGTCATAGAATCACACCTTGTTTGCATGCAACACTTCAACATGGAGTAGTAGGTCGAATTTATACCAAGAACCAAAAGGGCAAGGAAACTCAAGTGTTGCAAAGGAATATTTTTTCCCTAGTAAATCATTTTCACCTCAGGGGTAAATGTACACATAAATGCTCCCAAAATATGGAAAATGAGCTTTAGAGGGAAAGATTAAAGATCCTATGGCATATTCCTTTATGCTCGTGTGTAGTTGTAGATCAAGGGTTTTATCTTGCACCATGTGTCACTCTCGAGTCCAATCTAAGTCTCTCTATTTTTCTTTAAATTTAAACTTTTTGGCATTGTAAAAGTTATTTTGAGAATCCTAAGTAGTGTATTAGGTTTCTATTAGAATCTCCAAGCCAATCCTAGGTTTGCACATGTGATTAATTTTGGGATTTGTAGTGCAAAGGTCCATGTAATACTCTAAGGAATAAAATAGGGTTTGGTTTTCAGTAAAAATTTCTACAATTTGCATTGTAATGTCTACTTGGTAAATCAATATCTAAGACATATTCTTGTTTCTTCTTTGCAATCTATCTCCAATGCCTTTTGTATGCTTCAGGGAACCTAGCAAATTTCTAGGTGCACATTTTATACACTTTTATAAGAGATTAGTTAGTTTGTCATTCATAGAATGTAGTGAATTTTTTTATTATAAGTTGTTTATGATAGGAAATATTTCTAAACTGGTATGTGGGATTTACAAATCGAGAGAGGATAACTAAGAATGGTTGTATCATCAAGACCTAGAAGGCATTTGAGGGTCTAAAGCTTCTGCATGGTAGAATCCATGTTAATTAGGCTCATCCAAATTCAAGTTGCATTATGATTGTAGTCATTTATTCTGGGTTGACTCTATTTCTACAAGATTAGACATTGGTCTCTATTAATTACATTTGATCTAGCGCCTCAAAATTACAAATGGTAAAGATCTATAGAAGGTATAAGTTATTTGAGGTCTATTTATCTCCATGGAGCTGAAAGATGTAAAGGATATGCTTAAATTCTTGCAAATTCATCATCCCTTTTCCTAATTAGAATGAAGATAAGTTGTTTAATAAGTTATTTGTTCACAATTCTTGTCAAGGTATAAAGGATCATGCTTGCACATGCTGAACATTAAATCCTTTGCTTATACATCTGTGAATGTGTCAAATATCTACATATTTAGGGCCTATAGCTACAAATTGATATGAAACTAGCACCATATGAGTTATTAATAGTTAAATTAGGCTTGTGTATTGTGCCAATTGAACCTAGTTTTATCTTTGTAGTAGTGCTTGTCAATGACCTTTATTATTTTGAAGACCCTTATAAGTGTAACCCTCCTAAGTATTGTAGAGCTCAAAGTGTAGAAGATAGGGTCCATTCTTGTCAGTTGGCTCTTTCTTGTCCTCAGTTTAGTCATAGGGTTGTAATTTCACCTAGATCAACTTGATTCCTGGGTCTAAGTGTTGTGTCATCTCTTAGAGCTGAGGGTAGCAAGAAAAAACCCCAACATAAGCAAAGGATAGTTGCAAGGGCAATAGACTGGTGGCGAAGTAATTTAATAGTTTCTTGGGTGGTAGAGTACAAGAATTTAAGCACTATAAATAGTGGCAAAGAGTTGGTGGTAGCCTTTATTTAAGGTTGTGTGTGGCTTGTGTGGGTTACTCAGCCCTTATATAAGACATGATTCTCTACAAAAGGGGTTGTGCTTATATATATTGAAAATTTTTAATCTGTAACTTTATAGATTATGCAAGGAGGGTCATATGGCCTCCCAAGCAATTAGTTTTTCCTCAAATACTCTTGAGCCTGAAGCTAGGAAAACTTTATATCAAAATAGATGTTTTGGGGCCTTCTAGATACAATGGAAAGGTCCATTTGGCCTCAAAATATCTCGAATAAAAATTCCTTCACCTGTGGCCATGTTTAAACTCTAATTTAAAAACTAGCTTCCTAGAATCTAGTTTGACTAAAATAAAATCCAAGATTGAATTTCTTGAGCCTCTTGGATGTAATGGGATACTCAAAAGTACTATCTAAACTATCAAAAATTTGCACACACCCAAATCACAAAAACCAAGTATGAGACCCCAAAGTTAAATATTCTCTCATCAGACTATTTTGATTCTCTAGATCATCTAAAGATGTAAGATACGAGCATACTAGGTTTTAAGGAAACACATATGTAAAGTGATTAGTCCCCCTAGAATCTCTCAAAAATTGAAACTAAAAATATCTATCCTTTCACCATGACTCTGATACCATGTTAGAATCTACAAAACAAAGATTAATCCAAAGCTGAGTGAAAGGAGAAGATACTATAAAATTGTTAATGTAGATGATCTCAAAACCAAAATAGCATAACATAATTAGCTTCTAATAGCACAAGATACATGCAAATAATCAAGAGACATAAATATGCAATAAGAAAAGTAGCATAAGGAAAGCTCACAATACATGAATCAATCTCCACCAAATGCAAGGTAGGTAAGTGAATATAAATAAACTATGTGAGAGGGAGGAGGTGGAAAATACAACCAATAGAAAGTGTACACCTAAAATTAAATATAGTAAGTGTAACTCCTTATAGAAGTGGAGGACACCTCACCTCTCATGACTCACTAAGACAACCTAAGTAAGCTTAATAAAGAGTAGGAAAAATAAATATCACTTAAATAGATGAAAATATAAACCTTCACTAATACCAAGAACAAAGTTGTTTCCTTATTTTTTTGAATTCTTTACATTCATAGAAATTAAAGATTTTGATTGAACAAACTCATGAAATTCTTGAGATCCTCATTCATAAATGATTTTTAAAATTTTTTAGTGAATAAACTCCAATATGGTGGATTATATTAAACTTACCTTTGATTTGGAGCTCTCCTTCCTCCATCACTTCTTTCGACCCTCTAGGATTCTCTAATTCCTCAGATTAAATAAAACTTCTAATTGAGAACCTAAGACTATTCCTTCCTTTTAAGCTACTTGAGATTGATTGGAAAAAGTTGCTTCATTGCTTTGATCACCTTGGAGTGTCTTCTCCTAATTTTCCTTGTTCTTGGTGCCTCATTTATTTGCTCACTATTTCCTACCAATATGATGATTTTACAAGGTTGAAAGGAAGCCCATTGGTGTAAATACAATGTGTAATGTGCTCATTGACATTGTCTTTCACTTCATTATGAAATGCCCTTTCACATGGGTCCAAATCCTTGGTTCTTTTGTAGGAAAGAGGGGCTATTGTCTTCTTCTAGAGATGGTGTCACATAAGATTTGAGTCATGACAACTACTAGAGTACTCGACAATGGCCCTATAGGTGACCTACAAGATCCTTTCTTGGCCAAAAGATGAGACTTTAAGACCTACAAGATCCTTTCTGGGCCAAATGATGAGATTTCTCGGTCACATTGTCTACTTCCTCTTGCTCTCTGATATAAGCAAGAATTTGTCTCTCTGGGAACCCATTCTTTCTCAACCCACTACAAGCTCTAATTATATGGCCAAATATCACACACAAGTGGGCTCACACAAGTGGACTCTCACTTGACTATAGGAGATCCCATAATTGTTTTGACACTCATAAGAATACTTTTATGGAATGGAGCTTTTTGGTTTTTCCCTCAATCAACTTGCACAAAAGTCAACATTGGAATATACTTCTTTTGTAGGGAACTTTTAGTGAAAGGTAGTCAACTATCATTGAATCATCTATATGTAAGCTTTAAAATGTTCAAGAAGAATTAGCAAAATGAGCTATGCTGATGCAGAAAGAAAATCTTTCCTCTGCTATAGTAGCACTCACAAACTCAAACACAACAACTCAACTCACAATTCACACAAGTTGTTCACCTGATTAAACTTAGACCCAATTACACATTGCAACACAAATATAATGAAAGATTCTTATTGATGTTCATATTCAAAATCCTATACAAAATCTACCATGCAATTCCAATGATTTCTTTTTCTGGTAGTGACTCAATCTCTATTCACTATATTTCATTCTCCTTGGGTAGCGATGACCCTTCTTAGCTCACTCTCTCTTTTTATAGATATTCTCAAAGTCTTTTCATGGTTTTCCATCCAGAAAGACGAAGGGATGCAAATAAAATAAAATTCAAAATTGTTAAAAGACTTCTTATCTTCTCTCTAGGCCCGCGACCCTCTGTCAAGTAGTTCGAACCATAGGGAAAAGAAAAACTTAATGAACATTCAGTTACAAATATGAAAACTTTGGCTAGATCAGATTGCCCAGATTGCGGATCCAAACTGCTGACCAACTTCTGCTCTCCAAAGGCAGCAATAGAAGAGTCTTCTCAAGTAGAATTCAATATATTTGCAATAGACTCGGCACAGAGAGGAGATTCTCTTGTATGTTTTTCTGATACAGAGCATTTGAGTTCTATGTTTGACGCATGATTGTGTATTCTCCCAAGATGCTCCTATTGGAACCTTCAAATTTTGGCAAAATTTGAAGGTCCTATGATGAAAAAATTAAATTCAGCACTCAGAAATGTACCTGAAAAATCTGCCCGAGTGACCTACTTTGGAGGGTCATAATTCGAAACCTGTTCACTTCTATGTCAAACCACTTGATAGGTATATTTATATATCATATGTAAGTGTGTATGTTTGATTTTAGTCTCCCATGATCAGATTTGACAGGGTTTTGAAGCATCAAGTTTGAGGGTTCTGGGAAAGTTTGTTGTCTGCACATTATGAAATCTGCCAGGGACGTCAAATTTAGAAGTCAATATCTATGAGATGTATGGTTTTTATGACAAACCAATTGGTGTTCCAGATTTTTCCCATGTTAATGTACTTTCATGCCAAGTTTTAAAACCCCAACATCTCATTTGCTATTTTTTCAAAATCAAAAGCAAATGGAATTTTCACTATTTTGACTGCATTTCCAGAAAAGTTTCAGGGAGGTCAACTTTGACCTTTAATATATTATGAAGGAGATGGATTGGTGAAAGACCCTTTTGAACGCATGCTTATTTGACCTAAATGAACTAATTCCCCAAGTGGTTGCCCCCCAGGAAGAGATTTGATATTTTTTCAAAATGGCAAGTTGGTGAGTTTCAGATGATTTTTAACAAGTATAGTTGCAGAAAAGGCTGAGTGAGCTACTTTGGTGTTGAATATTTTGCACATTAGGATGGCTCTTTTCAAACTATTTGTTGTAATGAATTTTTGGATCAAATGTCTACATGCCTATGCATTTTCACAGCTTCAGGAGATGGTTTGACTAGTTTTCCAAGATGATTCTGGAAGCTACTTGGCTTATTTTGATCATAGTGCAAAATGCCAGAAAATGGATTCTGATGATTACCCATTGCAATTTTTCACCTCAAAAGCATATTGAAGTAGTCTCAGGTCAATTCATGACAAAAACGTGATTCAAAATGATTTTTTTTTAGTTCGGCCCACAATGGGACGTGACATGTGTCACACAAGTGTTGTTGATGGAGCTTGAAACATAGTCCAAAAAAATTTTCATGACATTCCATGGGTTTGGCTCTTGTTTGGAACTCTTCATTCATGGAGAAAACAAATAATTTTCATGTGATATGGTTGGTGGACAGAAGAAAATTGTGATAGACACAGATATAATGATAAATATTGTCCTCTGTCATATTGAGGGTGGTCTGATATTCAAATAAGTGATTGGGATCCACACTTGTATCTTATGCCTAGTGGGAAAAAGATGAAGTGAGGTCAACATTTCTACTAGGAAATTTGCCATAGTGGCTACTGCCTTCCATGCCTTGAAAATGTTTTTGTTGATCTCTCCTATGCATAATGCCTTGGCAATAAGGAGATGATTGCCATTGCCATGATGAACATTATAGGTCCATGTACCTCTTGCTACATCACAACGGGTGTCTTCTCAAGGTCAGTTGTGAACTCCAATACTAATTGCAAGATAGTAGTATCAAACATTGTCATGGCCATTGCAGTGATGTTAACTCTCCTATTCTTGACTCCACTCTTCCACTACACTCCCCTTGTAGTCCTATCCTCTATTATAATTTCAACCATGCTTGGGTTAATTGATATCACAGGAGCTTATCATCTTTGGCAGGTGGACAAGATTGATTTCTTAGTCTGCATGGGAGCGTATGTTGGAGTGGTATTTGGAAGTATTGAAATTGGTATTATCATAGTGGTGGCCATTTCTATATTGGGATTGGTACTACACGTTTCAAGGCCTCATACTATAGCTCTTGGAAATATCCCAAACACCACAATATATAGAACTACTGAGTAGTACACAGATGCCACAAGAGTTCCAAGAATTATCATTCTAGGCATTGATTCTCTAATATATTTTTCCAATTCAAACTACTTAAGAGAAAGGCTACTGAGATGGATAGCGGACAAATAAAATCGAGAGGACAAAAAGACTTACTTGACATCAAAGAGATATCACTATATCGGGAAGACTAGTTGATAGGTCTCTTTGACAGATCGAAATATGCTAGTATGCAATACATTTTTAACATCATTAAAGGGACCTTTTAATATCGAGTTAACTAATTCTCAAGTCCCTTCAATATAATGAAAGACAGGAAGAAGCATGCATGATGGGACTAAGGAATGTTTTCAGAGAGATAAATTTCAGTTGGAATAAATAATGAGTTCCTACAAAATACTAATGGAAACATAAAATATGGAATAGAAAATGAAGTTGTAAAATATTTTTACCGAAATGTGAAATATTTTTCACCAAGCGAGTTATAGAGTGGATGATTATTTTACCCCGAGGATATTTTTATTCTAAAGTGCATACAATTAAGGGTGAAAAATTTCCAACAAGGAGTAAATGTGAGCGTGAAGATTGCCAGCAAAAGGAGAAATAATAATGATTAACGTGAATTTCTGACTGGTATGCAAAGGAAGATTATAATAATTTTTTTGTTTGCAGAAGATAATTAAAGTAATACAAGTTTGCATAGACAGACGTGTGAAGGGTCATAATCCTTGGAATTACAAGGTATATATATATATATATATATATATATATATATATATATATATATGAAAGACAAAATTAAGAGATAATCAACAGGATCATCATCAATAGGAGGAATCAATAGGATTAGATAGTAGATAGAATATACCAAAAAATGAAGACTTATGATGCATATTATAAAATCTTTTGAAGCAATTTAATGGAGAAGAATATTATAATCTGGTGGCCAACATTTTGGTGTTCAATTATTTGTTGATATTGATTCATATAAGTTATCTTGCTATCTCCAGAGTGGTCTTTTCTTATTATTCAAATTGAGTGTATCAAGCATATATTTAATTTGTAAGACACATTTGCTGCCTTTGTGTGATTCATGTTGATTGGTTTTTGCAAGAAAGAATTAAAATCCTTTTAAGAGATTTCTTTTAATTGGGTTATGCCTAGAATTAAAATCCTTTTAAATAAATCATCTTAACTAGTTTCCTTCAAGCAAGAATTAAAATCCTTTCAAATAGTCATAGTAACTTGGGGAGATATCATTGGGATTTGTAAGAAGAGTTTGATAACTAACAACCTTGCATGTTTATACAAAGTATAAACATTTGAAAAGTGCCAAATAATTCAAGTTAAGCCAAGGGGGAGGACACATTTATCATACACATCTTGACTCTATTGCCCAAAGTAGATAGAAAGTACTGGTCATATTCAATATAAAATAATACTTCATAAAACTTTATTCACACATTCAAATTTCAAACATTAGGAGTAGGATTAGCTATTAGTCTTATATCTATTTCACACTCACATGCCATTAAGAAATATATTGCTATAGTCAAAGTACACATAACCCTTAAATTTGCTTCATTATCAAGGTGCACCCGCCTAGGTCTAGTAGATCTTGAAGCGTAGGGAATTCTAAACCACATTGGTTAACTCCGTATCGTTGGCCAAAACATTGTCAAACTTGACTATAGAACTTGGGATACTCTTAGGGTTTACAATCTGCTTTTTTGGGAACCAATAGCTCCTGCATCATATGCCAGGCTGAGTCAACTTAGGAGTCTAGATTTTCATCTTTCTCAAATTTTCAGCTGTAGAAGACATCGATATTGACAGGTTTAAAGATAGAGAAAATGCATTGGAAGGGACTAGCAGAGCTATTGACCAAACCTCTATTTCATCTCAGGATGAAGAATTGAATGGCATTTATTAAAATTCTTGTATCCGTAATTCATTTGTCAATGAAAAGAAAAAGAAAATCTAGGGCACAAAAAAATCGATGACAAGGTTGTTCAATAGTTACTAGATGAGAAACATTCAATAGAATTCTTTTGAGTCAAAAGAGTAGCCATACTCAAAAAGTTTGTATTGTAATAGCTTAAACATCCATGGCTTCACTCCTGAATTTCAAACTATAACAACATAGAAACTTCATAATACAGGAGATGATATTGTTTCTCAAAATATGATCCCTAGAAACTATACTACTTAGATCATGAAAATGTAGGAAGTTTCAATTGTATATCTTTCTTCTCAACAAAGAGGATGAAACTAGTGGGATAAGAATAAGATATAAATACCAAAATCATTAGGATCTGTCAGTCACATTTTAGGTAAAGAAGAGCACAAAAACAATCCATCCCTGGCGGCAAATATAAAATTTTGACTGTCATGATCTAGTTTCTACTATCAGATCAGCTAGCTACAAATAATATATTTGGTTCCCTAAAGCTAGACATGCAAATACTGAACTTTACCCCCAACATAGTACATTTCTCATTAGAAGTCATTTTAGTTTTGCAGACTTGTGTTTACAAAGTCAGCATAGAGTAAGGTATTGTTCATAGAAGAAATCTTGAAAGAAAAGTTCACTAGACAGTTGACAGTTCTGGACTGCCACAAATCATATTTTAGCTTTGATATAGTTTCTGGGTTGATTATGAGAGCACCCTATAGATGCCTCATTTTGACATATCATAAGAATGACCTGAATGTTACAGAAACCCTTACAACTATCTTTATAAGTTAAAATTTTTTATGCTAACCCTAAAATATTTCATACTATTCATATAGTTACAAAAATGTTTAAAATTGTTGATAATTTTTTAAGTATAATTCTGAAATTTCTTACTATTGTAATCCTGTTCACGAAAAGTAATCTTCAATAATAGGAAGGAACTATCCAATTATTCTTCAATCCAAACAATCATATATGTTTGGAGTTTGTGAATCTAGAAAATAATATAACTAACATTATCAGAGTAACTTTCCCACCTTGCACAAAAGTATGGATTTATACACAAGTAACACTGAAATGAATGCATAAATATCAATTTCTAGGGCTGGGAAAATATATATCCCAAGGCACAAGAACTATGCTCGCCTATAAATAATAAAAGAATAGTCATTTACAAAGTTGAATAATTTTTTCATTTGACCAACCTCAACCAGCCAGTCAAGTATCAGCACAGTTGCATCACTCGGAGCACAACCTTCTTTCTTCATCCGATCCATCAATAAAAAGGTTTTTTCAAGGTTGTGTCTTTGACGGAAGGTGCAAAATAATATATTATATGTGAAAACATTTGGAACCAAACCCTTTGCTCTCATCTCATTTAGCATTGAGAGAGCCCTATCAAGTTTGTTTTCCTTGCAAAAGAAGTCGATCAATATATTATAGGTTACAATAGTTGGAGTAATGCCAACTACTTTCATGTTTACAAAATACTTTAAAGCCTTATCTATTTCACCAATTTTGTAATTGGCATCGATTAGACAACTATAAGTGACTACATTAGGAGTCAAGCTTTCATCTAACATCTTATTCATTAGTGAATGTGCTCTAGAAAGATCTCCTACCTTGCACAGACCATTGATGACTATGGTGTATGTCACTTCATCAAGTTTCAAATCGCTTGTTGCCATTTCCTCTAACATCTTGTCTGCCATTTTCATGTCTTTTGTTCTACAAAATGCACATATCAGAGTACTAAATGTAATTACATTGGGAAGACATCCCCTGTTTTCCATCTCAGAAAGAAGTGTGAGTGCTTCATTTTCCCTGTTACTCTGACGTAATCCAACAATCAGAGAGGTATAAGTAACAACATCTGGGGAGCAACCTTTTCTTCGCATATCTTTAAACAACTTTTCAGCCTTTTCCACATCATGTGATTCACATAAATTGCATATCAAAATTGTATAAGTATTGACATCTAGCTGCAAACCATTTCTGGACATGTCATGAAAACAATCCCAAGCCTTGTCCATCCTACCATCCTTGCACAGTCCATCAATAACTGCACTAAATGTCACTTCATTGGGAAAAGAACCAAACTTCATCATTTTTACAAATAGATTGTAGCCTTCATCTATTCTTCTAGCCTTGCGAAAGCCATCTATCATGCTAGTATAAGTGTGGTTGTCAGGAAAATAGCCATCTTGTATCATTTTAGCTACTAATGCTAGAGGTTCAGTTAATCTTTCTACTTTGCAGAGACCATCAATTAGGGTACTATATGTAACAATATCTAGAGAGCAAAAACCATGTCTCATTCTCGTTGTTAACCTAAGAGCTCCATCTTCCCTACTATTGACCTATTTTTCCCCTTTGGCCAATAGTCCAACCCCTTAAAACCCTAGGGCTTTACGGTCAAAATCTTCCCCTTGTTATAATTTGTCGTTGATTGCCTATCCTCAGTGCCCAATCACTTAAGTTACAACCTTAAAGCCTTTTAAGTCATCAAGTCACTGGCCCCATCTATCAAAGTCACCAGTTTCAAACCCTTTGTTTTCCTTGTTGTTGGGGGATCTTTGAGTTTTAGAACCTAAGTCAGTGGGTTTGAAAGTTTGCAAACCGCCTGACTTCCCAACTAGCCCCTTTCAATGCCTTCACCTTTGTTTTAAAGGAAGCCTTTGTTATCGCGAGGTCGAGAGTTTCCCAAACTTTTGAACTCTTGACTTATGGTTCGAGAGTTCCACAAAGCCCCGACTTGCTGACTACACATGCTCACTACTCCCCTAGGCCTACGGTGCCACATGGTAATATCCCGCTAGCCCGCTACCCATCTATGATGACGTCACATACCTTTTGCGGGGCTGAAAAATGCAGACAGCTGTAAAGTAAGTGCAGTGGGGTCCCATGTAAATCAATGGTAGACTGGTGTTGCAGATGAATCTTGCTAATGTTGTAAACCTAGTGTGCGGCTGCGATATTAAGACGTGTGGTGACTTTCCAGGTCGCGAAGGCAAAAGGAAGTGAAGTCTCTCAACAGGCTCCAGAATGCTACCATATGTGGATGTGTGGTGGCTTTCCAGGTCTCCAAGGCAAAAGGAAGTGAAGTCTCTCAACGGGCTCTGGAATGCTACCATATGTGGACGCCTGGCGGCTTTCTAGATCTCCAAGGCAAAAGGAAGCGAAGTCTCTCAACGGGCTCTAGAATGCTACCATATGTAGATGCGCGGCAGCTTTCTGGGTCACAAAGGCAAAAGTAAGCTGACACTCTAAAGGATGTGGCCCCTAAACCTCTCTAATGATGTCACGTGGCAGTATGTCGCAAGCCCATGACCTGCCTACGTTGATGTCATTTCCCCTCCGTGGGGCTACAAAATGAAGACAGGTCTAAAGTGCATCGGGGACCCATGGCCATATGATCAATGAATCTATCAAACGATGGAGATTATGCCAGGTGTCAAAGAATGAAAGAGAGAAGAAGGCCACAATATTTGAAGATCTAATAGTGGCACGGTAGCATAGAGGAATCTTGTCTGCATGGAGGATTCACTACGTGACTGCGATATGGCACCACATGGACACGGGGGTATGGGATAAAGGAAATTTAAAAGGTAATGTTTAGTAATGGAATGCATAATGGTCGTCGATCTCTAAAAGGGAAATCCATCTACGGTTAGAATTTAATGGAAACCTTAGGCATCCCGAAGGCAGGAAATTTGTAGACTCAGTCATCAGGGAAATTCAGAGGCCAATTATTCAAAGGTGAAATATATAGAAATTCAAGAGGGTCTAGACTTAAAGTGTTGTAAAAGCTTTGCTCGGGGGTTTTGTCCATCTGTCATCAGTAGGATGCGGTCTTCTCAACTACCCCTTAATAGATATTCACTACATTGATTGTTGCAAATCAATGAATCAACTACTCACATTAAAGAAGGGGAAATATCTTCCAACCACCTATGGATTCAGATATTTTTCTGCAATAAATTCTTGTAGGCTAACATTCCTTTTAGTGGAGATATTTTCTGATAGAGCCCATGGGGCAATTTATTGTAATCTAATTAGTTCATTTGGAATCAGATGCTATATATGCATGAATGTAAGATGTAAAAAAGGTTGGAAAATAGTCAGTCTTATGCTTCTGTATTCCAAACAAAACTTTCCTCTGATGTAACTATTTCTCTTGATCAATACATATGGTGTTTTACTTCTTCATGCTTTTAACTCTATGTAGTTTTAGAATTGGTCATTGTTTGTGAACGTTTAATTCTTGGCAATCCATTCTTTACCTCTATTAAAATCTTCATGATCTATGTAAGTTTATCAGTTGTATTTCTTCATTTGTGCATCTTAGCTTTATGAATGTTCTCATATTCAAACTTGGTGTATCACCACCCTTTGAGTTTTACTCCATCTTCCTCTTTTCCTATTAGGTGGATAGATTAGGTTTAGTCTTAGGTTGGTTGAATCCCTCATTTAGCAAAGGAACCATCCTCTCTGTGGAGATTCAACCTCCCTGTAGGGTCCCATACTTGGAGGTCGTCTCAATGTTTCACTAGATTGTTGGAGCCCTAAAATCCTTCAACACTGGGTGCAAATCTATGTGACAACATGTACCCACCTTGCAGAGGCCATTTATTAGGGTACTGTATGTAACAATATTTGGAGAAAGGTCATCTTGTATCATTTCAGCTACTAAAACAAAGAGCTTCATTTATATTACCAATCTTGCAAGTTCCATCTATCAGAGTGGTATATGTAACAATATTAATAAAACAATGAGCATGCCTCATTCTATGCAAGAGCACACGTGCTTTCTCAATTTGATCCTTTTTACACAAAGCCTTTATGAGGGTAGTATAAGTGATAACATCTGGATGTTTTTCCATCTCTTTCATTTCAGCAAGGGAATTGATACTATAGAAATCACCGTCACTCTCAAGACCACCTAAAAGCACAGTCAAGGATACAACATCAAGAGGAAGGCGTTAAGTTATCTTTGAATGTAAAATCTCGCAAGGCTTGTTTGTGTTTTTAGATTTATAGAGGGTATTAATGGATTTATTAAAGTGAACAACATTACTTTTGTGGGTGATGCAGTGAGATGAGGTACTGTATTATTTTGAAGAATGAGTAAAAGTTACATGTTTAAACAGGGGGCGTATCCATTTCAAGTTGCACACCATTGATGTTGTAAGTAGAGCACAGTAAAACCCTAAAATATCTTCTCCTCTTAACCTTCTCTTGTCAACAAAGAAAATAAAAGCAAATATAATTCCTGAATGACTGTGTGTACTTGATAAAACAACTGAGGTAAATTACCTAAAGTGCTGGTCAATTTTGAGAGCTTGTTTGTGTCAATAACTTTTAACATTACTTTGTGAATCATCTAATTAAGAATTTGACAAAGATTTTAGATTGAAGTTGTCCATATGTGTGGGAAACATTATGAGCATTGTTAGGATTATGAAGGGAAATAACTAACTTTCACAAATACTTAAATGCAAATAACAATTGATGAATTGTGAGTTGAGACACTTAAGTGAGAATAACTCAGAATATTTTTTCATATAGAGATGGATTAGGATTAGTTTTAGGTACAGTTTGGTGGCATTAGTTGGTAAATTGTCACTCTATGACCTAAAAATGAAGTCATGATATTAGATTTAGTTTTGTAATGATCTAATAGAAATGGAATAGAATTATATTTTAAGTTAGGGTGAAATCATACCACAAAATTGACCTAGTTTAATTTTGTGGTGTGAAATATAAATTTGTCTACAAAACCAACCTATGTTGCATGACATCGATCTAGCAAGTCTTGCAATCTAATATTGATTCACCTTACCTTTAGGTATCTAGAATTACAATAAGGACTTGGTAGTGTTTACAAACACCTTTGAGGAGTTATGTAAGCAAGGGTCATGCTCTCCTCAGTTAAGCCCCTTGGTTCATTATTTCAACAACTTGTGAACAAAGATCAAAGATAACAAGCATTTATTCAATCAAGCCATTTATCTCTATGCATGTACGTTTTGATGTAATGTTAATGCTCTTGTGATAATGTAAAAATGTGCTTCAACCTCTTGAATCTAGGTTCCAAATGTGTAAAGATAAATTAGGGTTTGTCCTTTTATATAACACCCTAGAATGTACAATTTAAAATATTTCACACTCAAGTTAAAGGGCAATGTTCAACTAGTAGAAATAGGGATGAATGGGCCCAATTATAAAATTTTGAATTTTGAATTTTAAAAGTGAAAGGATCAATTTTACATCAAGATTTCAATCCAACGTGGGGAACAAGAAATGTGGAGATTCTTGGGATGTAAGAAGTTAATATCAGTCAAGGCTCATGCAATTTACAATTTTTTACACAAAATAAGTCACGTGTACATTAGTCATTGCATAGAGGCTAACTTGGTCAAAATGAATTCAAAACAAAGGGGAAAAGTTCAAGGTATACAATTTTAATCATTACATTTTGCCCCACTTTTACTTATATGTGAACTACTATGAACATTCTTGTTAAAGTAAACAAGTAGCCAACATTATAGTAAATTATTTCAAACTCATAAAAGGATATAGATAAAGATATATCTCTTCGATACATTCTCCTTGCAATGAGCACTCCATCTTTAAACATGCAAAAGGAAAAAGGATCAAATGAGTAGCATCTCTCAAAAACATTAAATATAGGCACTAATATATATGCTTAACAATATCAACAATGTCAAAGTAAATGAAAAGAGTGGCATGAAGCCATCAACATGTAAAATGATGTTGATCATTGTAATAATCAGAGAGGGTGTAAGATCCCTCAATAGATCATTGTAACCATGCTCCCAATATCAAAAGATAGTGTAGGGCATTTGTCATGGCACTATAACCACAAACATGAATGAAACAATAGTGATATAATAGACCCTCTCTAATTGGTTGCATATGAAGGAGACAAAGAATTGGAGGGGAGGAGGAAAGTAAATATATTATTATGAAAATCACAAGAATCATGAATAAGTGTCTAAATAGAATTGTGTGACAAACATGTAGTAAACTAATGAGAGATGGGCATGAAAGCACATGCATTGGAAAGCAAGATTGAAAGGAAAGTATGATAATTTATTCACTAATACAATGAGTAGAACAATGCAGATAAACCATAACTAAACAAATCAACAAATAAATAACACAAGATATACCCTAGGCAAACCCTTGCAAGAAAATAACCAACTTCCAAAGCACACATACCTAATGTATTATTCAACAAGTGTTAGAATACAATATCAAAGCCTAACTGCTCCATAGGAGATCAACACTCTACACTTAGAGGAAATCTAGTACAACATAACAATGCTAAAAAATTGAATACTAAACCTCCATCCCAAGGCCTCAATATATAAACTAAGGAGGTCCAAAAAACCATGTGTTTTACCAAAACCATGTGTTTTACCAAAACCATGAGCCCAAAATGGGTGGAAAAATCAAGATCAAAATTTCAACACCCCTCATTTATGTGAAGCCCCCAAGAATAGAATGTAACTCCTCTTACATATCTTACAATTTCATATGTGCTCTTACACATCTTACATGGAATAGATTCTCTTGCACACAACTATTATTAGCTTATCAAAATATGCTCTTACAAGTTCAATATGTAACTCCCTCTTACATGCTCTTACATATACATTATCTTATGCATCTTGCAATGTCATAGATTGTCTTACACATCTAACATGACATAGATGATCTTACACGTCATAATATAATTGACAAGTTGTAGAGAGTGCCACTATGGAATATCAAGATTTCATCCAAGTGGGACACCCTTTTCCAAACATGTGGGCACATTATTTATAATATTATAAATATTGAATAATTCTAACTAGACCTAGAACTTGCAAGGTGTACAACAACACCTAGTCCCCTAATCCTAACATTCTCTCACTTGTTGTATACATTGCAATAGGAAAAGGGGAATCAACAAAAGTAAACTAACCACTATGGGTTGTGATACCCATAGCCATGATACACCATCTTAACTTCTCTATGCTCACATGATTCATCAAAATAGTAGTAACATCCACCAAGGTGTCTACCATCTCAACCATAACCCTCTCATTCTTCATCATGTCATGGGAAAAGTGATACCATGCTTCATCCACTTATGAAATATAAGATTCCTATCCAAGTTGATGGAACCCTAACTAACATATAGAATCACCATTTTATCCTACTTCAACCCTTTTCTAAATAAAATTGTTGAATCCAACTACCTCAATACATGCATGAGTAGCTATCATGTACTCTACCTCTGTAGTTGAAAAAGAAACCATAGCTTATCATTTTCTTATCCAACTAATCACACCACTAAATAGAGTAAACCCATACCCACTAGTAGATCTCTTTCTATTCACATCTCCTATCTGATAAGAATATTTGAATCCTTGTATATCCACTATCCTACACAAATTCTATCCTCCCTTGTAGAAAATACATGTCTCTAAGATACTCGAAGACTCTCTTCACTATAGTCCAATAATCCTTGTCTAAAATGTACATATACCAACTTAGAACTCCCACTATTTAGGTAATGTTTGTTCTAGTTTAAACCATAGTATACATAGGGTCACTAATTACACTTTCTTAGGGGATGTGGATCATGTCCTTTACCTCATTAGATGTTGAAGAATACTCACTAATCTACAATCCTACAAACTGTACCACTACAAAATATACTTCCCCTAACTGATCTAGAGTTTTTTGTTCACTCTATAACTCCTAATCTCTATTCCTAAGATAAAATTAGCATCCACAAGTTCTTACATTAGATAGAAAGATAAGATTAAAAATCCCCAAATCATATCCTTACTATTACTAAAAAATAATGAAGTGAAATAATAGTAAATGACCACCAACATGTGATTTGACTAAGGTCTAACAAAAAACCCAACTTCAATAAAGTATAAATCAAACTTTATACCAAGACAAATTTCAAACCATAGAGTGATCATACAAACAATGTTGTTATCACAATGCCACAAAGCACTCTAGCTACGAAACATAGATCTCCTCTAAATATCAATACAAAAATTTGTCTCAAGATCTGATCATTCCATTGTTAGGAAAGGTTTGTTGTACACCTTACATAATGTTTATAATGTGAAATGTAATATTTAATTATGGTGCATCTAGGAAATCTTTTCTCTTGTTGCAAATTAGCATGTATCCACTAACAATGCCCTATACTTTAAACTCATCTTTAGAACTAACTTTTCCATAGTTCAGGACCAATCTACACTAGCAAATAAAGTAAAACAAGAATGCATATGAAAAACATGTGGGATATATCTATCAAGTTTCATTCTCTACCTTATATGTTGGGAAAAAGGTTTGTTGTACACCTTACGTAATGTTTATAATGTGAAATGTAATATTTAATTATGGTGCATCTAGGAAATCTAGGGATGCACATGTCACATGGGTTAGACATTCTTGGGGCCACTTGCAAGTTGTTTGTAACATATGGATAAATATTTAATTGGGTTTCATATTGAAAAAATATTTAATATTAGAAAAACTTACTAGCAAAATGGAAAACTTAGTACCAAAAAGGTGGTTTTGGAGGACATGGTTTTGTAAGCTCATTGTTTAGAGGCACATAATTATGTAATACCACTTGGTGGTTTTGTGCAAGTTTGTTTTCATAATAGAAATAATATGAGTAGTTGTTGAGTTTGGCTTGCATAACCTTTGGTTTGTTGGCTAAGGATGGATTGAGCTCTCATGTAGAGTGTATTTGTGGGAGCATGGATTGGGATGTGTGGCTTCATGGTTCTCATTCACTTTTTACATGGAGTGAAACTAGGGTTCTTAATTATTTATAAGTATTCGTGGAGGCTTTGTAAGTGTATTGCAATGTTTTCATTTCCAAATAATACATTGAGGGTGAGTGCTTTTGGAGAATAGGTTATTCCCTCATGAGGGTTTTCCTAGGGTACATCTACTGTTATCTTGATGGTATGTTTGTCTATTCTTTTGCATGGTGAATTTTGAATACTTGTTTGCATATTATTCTCTCTTGGGTTTATGTGGAAATGGTTATTATTGCTGAAAATTTACTTCACAAACATAGTAGCAATCAATCAAAAAATTGAAAGATGTAAGGTTTGCAACAAGAGAAAAGATCTCATAAGCATGCATTCCCCATCTAATGAATTATCTCTTATCTACTAACAATGCCATATACTTCTCAAACCCATCCTTAGAACTAACTTGTCTCTAGTTCAACACCCATATACACTAGAAGATAAAGTTTAAAACAAGAATGCATATGAAAAATATGTAGGCTATACCTATCAAGTTTTGAACATTCTCTACCAAGAGGACCACCTTAAGGGTGAGGGATGAGATTGTTCATCTTCCTCTAAGTCAATCTAACTCACTCTCTAAACAATATCCTCATTAGGTCCATGTTGAACTCACATTCAAACCCAAGTATAGTCTCCTTGATCTTTCTACTAAAAATTCTTTAGTGACTCAACCCATCCAACACTCTATCTCTAACAACTATGAGATCTCCAACCTCACCCTCAGCTATCTATAAATAATGGGTACATAGTTAATCATCTCATGCCAATCAAAATCTTCACTCTCAAGAGTTTCCTATGGTATCATGGTCACCATCTTCAACCTAGAAGATAATATTTCACAACCAACTATATTCCTACCCAAAACTTTCATTGAAGATCATGTGTAATCTAGTATATGCATACTTGAAAATCTCATGTTGTAGTTGATCAATACCATTAAAAGTGTCTAGAACCTCTTCTATATTCGTATGAGTTCTTCAAAAGACCTTCTCAATAGTCCATCTTGACACCACTCAACTACCTAGCATGTCAATGCTCAATGATGGTCATAAGACAACAAACTAAAATCTGTGACACATTCTCAATACTATGTGGATCTACTCTTAAGCTCTTCATGCAACATGTAGGTACAAAAGTGTGGCACCTATAACCTCATGTTACACACATGCAACCTACAACAAGGGTGACAAAATCATGGTGATGGTTTAGAAAACTAAATCCAAAGTAAATCGTAAAATAGAACATAGATTTTTTTAAAAATGTCCAACTTGGATCCACCAAAGAACATAGACCTAAAAACATGTAGATTCAACCCTCTACTAGAAATAATGAGTAATCAATAGAATTGAGAAATTATGAAGATCCTTCTCATGACACAAACATCATATCTAATAAATCCTTAGATACTAAAGTACAATGATTTGCAACATGGAACAACCACATGTTAGGAATTAGAGACTAATGAACAAGCCTCCATCCATGCTCAAAAGCATGCATGCAAATTTGAAATTGTATCTCATTCATACAACCCTCAAGAATTAAAATTTGAAAACAATCTTCCAAAAATATAAAAAGAACCATATATTTTAAATAGAAAACTTGCAAAATAGACGCCCATTTAAAAGGAACTCATTGTATGTAGCAATAAGCTACACATAACCACTATGTGAATTTGAATCCATCAAAACACATCTAAAACACTCACAAGTAACCACCAAATTTACAATCCAAATGATGAACCATCACAAATTTGTAACATACATATTCTAACCACCATGAATCCCTAACATGCAAGTACATGCATTGAATGCATCAATCCATGTAAATCTAAACCATCACGAATCTATATCATGTAAACACATGCACCCAAAATGCTAAAGAGCTAAGCAAGTAAACATATAGAGCTTTCTCATTCAACTAGGGGCTAAAGCTAAGCACCCAACATAAGCAATTCAAATAGTCACTAATAGAGTTGGTGCTTTCCATTGTGACTATGGAGCTAAAAAATTAGCACCTAACACAAGCATTTTACAACTATATAAAACCACATTATGAAAACTCGACATAGACTCCATGTGACTAAGGACATATTCTATATTGCTAAATAGAGGTTCCACATCACCATATGACCAACTCCAACATTTTCCATCTTGAGATTCCATAGCTCAACATTGGTTCCATTGGACCTCTCCACCTACATTCTATAAGTGCTTGCCATCTATGATTCCTAAAAATATTATCTTTGTGTAAGGCTCCCCTTAATCAATTATTAGCAACAACTACGTTACCCCCCATGAATACATCAAGATGGACAAAATCTTACACCAAATGAAAGGAAAGTATGATTTAATTTCCTATCTAATCCAATCAGGAGAATAATGCAAATAAAATATATAGATCAAAATAAATCAGCAGAGAAATAACACAATATATACCTTGAGAAAACCCTTGTAGGGAAATCCTAGCCTCCAAACTGTACACACCCAATGTATTACTTAAGAATAAGTGTTACAATACAATATTAGAGCCTTAATGTTCTATAGGAGATCAAGACTCTATGCCAAGAGGAAATTTGATAAAATAACCATGCTCAAAAAATGAATACCAAACCTCCATCCCAAGCCCTCAATATAGTATAAGGAGGCTTAGAAAACTATTTGTGGTTTACAAAAATCATGGGCCAAAACCATGAGCTCAAAATGGGTACCCAAATCAAGGTCAAAATCCAATGCCCCTACATATGTGAAGCCCTCAATAATAAAATTCAACTCCTTATGCTCCTTACATTTTCACAGATTCTCTTACACATCTCAAATGACATAGATGCTATTACACATTATTATTATTATCCAGTTAAAATATGTGCTTACAAGTCCACTTTGTAAATCCCTCTCATATGATCTTACACATCATAGATTCTCCTATGCATCTTACAAATTCATAGATGATCTTACATCTATTTTACATGACATAGATGGTCTTACACATGTCATAACACAATTGACAAGTGATAGAGAGTGTCACTATGGAATCTCAACTTTCCATCCAAGTGGGATGCCCTTTTCCATGTGGGCACATTATTTACAATATAACAAATATTAAATAATTTTGACTAGACCTAGGACTTGTAAGGTGTATAAAAACACCTAGTACACCAATCCTAACAAGGATTCCCCCAATGTTTCCCCCAAATAATGACCATAAGCAAGTAATAAAAACTAGATAAGAACCATGTAAGCATAAATCGATGTTATATGTCATTGTGAGATCCATTGATAATTAATGTGTAGTCATAGGATATAACCATGAGAATCTAACATAATCATAAGATATAAACATGGTTAGCATCATAAGAGAAAAATAGTGTCTACATGATAGGAATGTTTAATCATCATACGAGAAAGCATAAACATATAATTATGTAAGAATAAGCTTGAACATAAGACATAAGCATGATAACCATAAGTGATCATGGAAACTTGCATAGACATGAATATGAGTGTATATAAGGTAAGTATTGTATTATTGAAAAAGATGACCTAATCATTTATGTACTAACTAGATCAATCTTCCTAATCAAACATTGGAACACAAGTTAAGAATGACTCTATGCTTGGTTGTTGTCCCTAAAGAAGAGTCAAGCTATGTTGGTGGGGACTATGTTCCTTTTTTGCATTACAAATATTGATTCAATAATGGCAATATCTAGGTTAACAAGTGATCAAATGGACTAAATCAACAACATACAAGTGTTACAAAATAGATGTATAGAAGAAGACAAAGGGAAACATGGAAATTTTGATGCCCTTTGGACTAGCCCATATGTGATTGAAACTCCTTGCATGAAACACTCTATTTGAAGAACATGGATGAACACATTGGAGTTGCTTGTGCATGGGAAATATTTGAAGAATTACTTCTAAAACAATGTAGACATTTCCTTGT
Source organism: Cunninghamia lanceolata (assembly GCA_027924645.1). Taxonomy (NCBI): domain Eukaryota; kingdom Viridiplantae; phylum Streptophyta; class Pinopsida; order Cupressales; family Cupressaceae; genus Cunninghamia; species Cunninghamia lanceolata. Next base: position 6,974,978 of record BSBN01000303.1, on the reverse strand, counting down.
ATTGTAGTCTTGACTTATATGTTTTATGCATGTACAGCCTTGATTGTTGTTGTAACACTAAGGGTGGAGTGTTTTTTAGGGTTTTGGTTCTTATGTTGCTACTATTTTTCTTTTATTTTGGTCTTCTCTCCCAAAGTTTTTCTATATTCTTGCTATATCCCACTGGAACATACATCCCCAAACTAGAGACACTATTGGAGCCTCTCATTGCCTCAGGTATTTGTAAAGACTCTCAAACCATCACAAAGTAAATAAATACTTAAATAGTTCATTTAAATTACAACATCACAAGTAACGAAAGTAAAAATGAGGTAATTAATCTCCTTAATTATAACTTCACAAGTAAAAGATAAATCTCATAAATATGAAATAATAAAAGTCATTAAATCTTACAAAATTTCATGCTCAATCCAAGTGAAAGGACTATAAAATAATATACAAAGTCCATTGGCATTCATGCCATATTACATCCAATTACAAGTTACAATAATCATGTACAACAAGTATAAATAAATCAATACACTCTCTAGTCGCCACAAACCAAATGGTTCTCTTGTGAGCCGAGAGATGGGAACATGGCTCAGGCACTTTTCCACCCAACCATGAAGCAATTACACTTCCCCAAATCCCTTCATGACATGAAGGAAACCCAACCCTACACAAAATGTCTAGCTACCTAGAACAACTGGTAGGTGGGAACACCCGATGCAACCTGATGTCTAATGTGCAATTCTAATAATGAAATGCAGATTGTCTCACAACAAGATGTGGCAGAGATATATATCAATAAGTTTGCTAGACAAAATATTCATCTTTTTCAATGACAACTCGTTCAGATCTAAACCTTTAAACATAGTAACCAAGCAATTTCTAAAAAGGGGAATAGACATCTCTAATAATCCACATTCGACATCCTAGCCCAAAAGTAACCCAATAACATTCCTAGATAAAATCTACTTTCTTTCCCCAAGAAACAAGTAAATCAATAATAAAAAGAAACAATCAAAGTTCTTCTATAGTCCATTTCTAATTCCCTTTCCCAAAACATCATTCATGAAAACATACTTTCAAGCAATAATTCATCATTTGATCATACAATTACATCTATAAGGCTATTGAATCGGTTTTATTTCCTCATTCTTACTTCATTCAATTTTCACAATAGATTAACTTTTCTAAATCATTCCCATCCAATATGCCAATTCTCTTCAAGAAGTTTTAGTAAGACAATGATATTTACATCTTAGAATTTACTTCATCATAATAACATATAAGGAAAAGATAATTTAATTTTATAATCTATTCATTCCAATATTTGTAAAGTAATAGGTTTTCTAAATGATTTATCAATCTTACTATCACAGCTTTGACAGGAAGCTGATGAAACTCAAAAATAGGTTTACTATCGCATTGACGATGGGAACTATGTAAAGTCAAAAACAAGAAATAGTCTTACTGTCACAACTGCGACAAGAGCTGTAACAGATTTAAAAATAAAATAATAGAATTCAAAATAGATTTACTATCACTTAAAAAATAGTAATTAAAATGGATCTTTGAACAACAATAGAGAAAAATGACTGCTACAAGAATCTGACACTATCATTTAAGTTTTAAGAGTAGTTTTTCACATCGTTTGATCAATGAGTAGAGGTCAACTTCTAGCATAAAGACTAATTTCTAATAACAAACAAGAAAATAACAGTTATAAGATTTTATGTCTGCCAGAGAGTAATTTATCAACTACCAGGAATTCAGTTAACTATGGTTTCAACGAATATATCAAGATCAAGAAAAGAAGGTGTTTCACCTAGTATAATACCAGGAATACAAAGAAAGCAAGGGATAAGAACAACAGGTCGATCCAATATCAATGCTACAATTAAAGAAAGACTGGTGGCAAGAATGAAATAGAGGTAGGTCGTTCAGATTTAAAAGAACTAAAATGCTTGCAAACAGTAGGTCAAAGCTAGGTAAATAGAGGAATAAACAACAAACGCAAGGCAAAACACAAGCTTGGGTCTACTACTCAGTGGCTAGAGAATAGGTAGGTTGATGCAAGAAAGAGGGACTCGATCCCACAAATCACAAGCGAGAAAAAAATAATAGTTTCACAAGCTGATTTAATCTATGTTTTAACAGTTTTAAACCACCATATTCATCACAAGGAAAAACTAGGAAAAATACTCAGATTCGCTTGCCAAAGGGGAATTAAATCCTTGCTGCTGTCACTAGTTAAGCTTTTCTCCTATCATTGCCAAAATAGAATCCGTGTCCTTCCTTCTACTGTTGCTAAAAACATGGTTTTTTTCCTCTCTGCTAGCATTTTTCTTTTATTAAAAATTCTGCTCTTATTTTTGGCGTTCTTAAATTTAGGTTTTTGTCTTTGATTTATAACTGAATTTTTTGAGTTTGCATGCATTTGTATTTAGAAAAGCTCTCCAATTTTAATTAGAATAAAATAACTTATTAGCTTTCTATTGCATGCATGACAGCAACTTGTTTTTAATTCTCTTTATTTTAAATTCTAAATATAATAGTATTATTAATATAATTTATTTATTTTTGAAATAACATAATCACTTAAATCAAAATAAGAAGCATTTAAAATAATAAAATTATATATATATATATATATTATAATTGTTAAAAATCTAATTTAGATATTGTCTTCCAAACATCAATATTTAGGAAACATTTATTTATTTATTATTGAATAAAATAAAATACATCCAATAAAATACACCATTTAAAATATAAATAAAAAAGACATTAATATTCATGACTAAATCAAGAATTCGAAGGGAACTTACTGTAGTAATTAAAACACAATATTTTCTAAGTATCTAACCATCAATCACAATTATTATCCATACAATAATGCATAATAAGCCATTCAAAATGCAATATGAGACTATGTGAGTGTGTGAGTGCATCAGGGTTAACCATCCAAAATAGTTCTTGCCAAGTGGCTAGATCACCTCTACCTCAACCATGTTCTTGTCTTCGACAAGTACCTGCATTCATTCACACTCAACTCAATGTCAATAGGTTAGTGCCTCAAAACATAGCCAAAACAAAACATTATAATCACATCGATAATATTTAATATTTAAATCAACTTTCCAATTTACGTAAATATAACTTCATGATAATTACCTTCACACATGTAGAATTTACTCCAATTAAAATAATCATAGTAAATACTCACTAATCTAGAATAATTATATGTTGATCATAAAGAATACTGAGAGAGAGGGGGGGTGAATCAGTATTCTATATAACTTCTCTTTCACACATTTATTAACCTATTTACCACATTTAATAACTTGAAAGCAAAACAAACATAAGAACATCAACCATAAAGATATAACACATAGACACTAGGTTTTATACATGGAAAACCCAAAAAGGGAAAAACCACGGTGAGTGTTAGCTCACAATATATTATGATAAAAATACCGAATTAAATGAAGGCTCACTACCTTAGGGCTCACTGCCCAAGGACTCACTGTCCAAAGAAGTGCTCACTGAAAGGAAGCTAGGTGCGCGGAAATGCTTCCTACACTAATCTATTAAAGAGAGGGCTATGCAAATTCAAATTTATCCTAACTATTATAGCAATGTTAAACCATTAACATGAGATATTGCAGCAAAACACAAGAACTAGAATGTAGACATAAGAAGAGAGACAGAGATTTACGGTGGGAAAAACCCTTATCAGGTGAAAAACCCCACACTCAGAAACCTACACAATGTATTAACAAATCTGAAAGAATGTTTACAATACACTTACAATGCAAGCTTCAATGGTCTTTGACACTCATGTCTGGAGTCAATCTAGTAGCATAACAGTACCTGTAAACCTGTGATACAAACTCTATCTCCAAGCACCTGTTTAAATAGAACATACAAGGCAATTTTGGACCTTTCTTGGAATGGGCATCCAATATGGCATCTTGGACCAAAACCCACGCCTAGGGACACTTGGTCAACATTGTAGAATGTTGACACTTGTCCACAACTCCCATCCCAAAGAGGTCGCTGTTGTGCCTTGCACACACGCCCCATTTTGACAAATGGAGACCCCCTCTTTTGCTTTGGCTTGGAGTCTAGACCTCTCTTGCTTATGATGATGAGAAGGTGAATTTGTGCTTAGAATGCATGACTTGTTACAGATTTGGATATTTCACATGTGTGGAGTCAGTTGATGTTTTTCATGATTGATTTGGAAGTGTCTTGAGTGGTCTTGTGCTTAAAAAATAGCCATTTGTTGCCTTCTGCATTGGGATTAGGTGTTATTGTACTTTGCTCTAAAAACCTATGTCACGGGATGTTGACCTTGAAAGTGCTTCTGCAGGATGTTTCATGTTGAAATTCATAGTTTCTAGATCTTATAGTTGCAAAATCATGTCAAATTCCATTAAATTTCACCAAGGGGTCCATAAGCTTTCACCCTGATACATGTTCCTGAAGCCCTAATTTGGCTAAGTCTGAAATCCTAAAAATCCTGAAAAATGGCTAAGTCTGAAATCTGGTAGAACCTCAAAATTCTAGAATCTGCATATGAAATCCTATGGATCTGGAACCTATCTCAAACATCCTGAAAGTATATTTAAAAATATTTAAAGTATAAGAAATTCCATATCTAAACTTATACTTAAATATATTTTTAAATATACTTTCACCCTAACCAATTCAAAATCTGGTGCTAAAAACACCTCCTACTGCAAAAAGCGCTAAAACAGCCTCCAATCGACCTTTGCGCTAAATTTGCCTCCGACCGACCTCCCTCCAAGCCACCGCTAAGTCAGTCGGACCAAAAATCCGCGCTAAGGTCGGACAACCCCAAAATCCGCGCTAAGGTCAGACAACCCCAAAATCCGCGCTAAGGTCGGATGGACCAAAAATCCGCACTAAGGTCGGACGGACCAAAAATCCGCGCTAAGGTCGGACAACCCCAAAATCTGCGCTAAGGTCGGACAACCCCAAAATCCGTGCTAAGGTCGGACGGACCCAAAATCCGCGCTAAGGTCAGACAACCCCAAAATCCGCGCTAAGGTTGGACGGACCCAAAATCCGCGCTAAGGTCGGACAACCCCAAAAATCCCGCTTTTTACAGAAAATGCTAGAAAAACATGAAATTAAAGTCTGCAAATGGATCCTAATGACTGCAAAAACTTTCTAGATCAATATATTGGCCAAATGGGTACTCAAAAATGATGAAAAATGCAGAAAATCATGCACAAATCACTAGATTTAAGAGGTTGTTTACAAGAAGGTGACATTGACAATGAGTTGTTTTTGACTGATTCGTGACTGCAAATGGACATGTTTTGATCCAAATTGATGGAAAATGACTTATTTATGATGAAATTGATGCTTGGTCATGTTTGTTGTAGGTCTAAGAGCACAAAGGAGCCAACTAGAGCCGTCTTGGAAGGATGTACACACAGATATGCAGTACTGATCCAGAGATGCAGAATCGACATTCTATCAACCAAATTGCTACTACACATGCAAAAGGAAGTCAGTATAATGTCCAAGATGATAAAGATGAGTCTCAGGAGCTAAAAGACATAGAAGATCATGCCAAATCACTGTTGTTCCTGCAGATCCAGTCCAATGTCCTAGTGATCCAGTCCGAGGGTCATAACTCCTAGCTATTTTATCAGAATTTAAACTTCTTGGACTCGTTGGAAAGATAAACCGGTTGTCTAGTTTGAGTTGCCCGTCTACTTAGTCTTAATGCCAGGCTACCGATAGGTTTCGAGCTCCCATTCCGCTCTGAAGGCCTCCGAAAATGCAATTTACTACGATGTAGAAAATACCAAAAATTATATTTTTGATATTTTCCCCAAAATGCCACTCAAATAACCTTGGATCGGATCACCAAGACATGCATACAACTGTCCCAGTAGGCCAGTCATCAAGAATCAGTCTAGAAAGCATCCAATTGGATATATCTTCACTAATAAAGTGCTGAATACTCCTTTTTGATCCAGTCAGCACTTGGAATCCCGTGGATCCACATCAGCTCAAGTTTTCAAGTGTCATGTGACTCTATTTTGGCTTTATTAGGCCTTGAAAATTGACTTTTCATCATGTATAACCAAATGGGTATCTATTTTGTCCAGATTCAATGTATTTGCAACCTATATTTTGTCTTTTTTCCTACAAGACAAAAGTAAATCTGAAAATGTAACAAACTAATGTATCTTATTAAATGCCATGTAATCTAGACCGTCGGTGTTGAGTTAATCTCCACCGTCCATTTGAAGAACTAGGGTATGCTGCTTTCTATATAAAGGGCTGCCATTTCCACTTTTTGTAAGAGAGATTTTGATGCCAAATTGTTGACTCTGTGCCATTTGAATTAAATACAAAGCAAGTTTCTGTAGTATTTCTGAGAATTTGCATCTTGTTTCGATTCATTGTGGTCTTCATGGTTTGCTTCTTGCTCTCCCATAGTTAGATTAGCTGTGCTTTTATGATGTTAATGGTTTATTGCAGTATTTGATGAATGTTCCAAGTCCATACTTTTAGTTATTTGCTGATGGTAAATAACTATGTAAAGTTAGCCTGGGCTTATTATTTGTGCTAAAGTTCAACTTCATTTTATGAGTTAAGTTGCGCCATTCATTGGGTATTTAACGACTGAATGTGGTCTGAAAATCTTTCGACTTCCATTGAAGATAGCACCGTTTTCTGTAGCACTGTAACACCCATTTCAGTTTGGTAACTCAGAGAACTGGTTTGAAGTCTGGAATATTTGTCTACTAAGGATAACCCTTGCACTGTGAATGTCACTTAGGATCCCTTCTAACCCTAAATCTTTTGCATTTTCTTTAAACCCAATGTTTAGTTGTTAGAATAGAAATTTCAGCAGCACCTTGTTTCGGTCTATCAGCTAAAAATCATAATAGGGTTTATGTGTATTCGTTGTCTCAACCTCGAAGATTTGCAGACTGCATGTAAGACCCCTTGTAGGTACAGCTAGAACATAACCATTGAGAAATTCCAAGAAAGCTAAGACCTAGCTGTATTATCCTTGGAGTAGTCTTGCCTAGGGTGAGATACTTTTCAAGAGAGGTGTGAAACCAGCAATCACACCTATGTTGTTGCGTGCTAAAAACACCATCAACAGAACTGGCGCTAGAAGGAGGGCGGAGAAAGATTTTTATGCAGGCTTTCATCTTTTTTGGTTCATCGCACATGCTGAAATGAAACGAATGTATAGAAAATTTTGATCCAATGGGTACACATCAGGGTTTCAGTCATGAAATCCCTTCATTCTTCAGAGGACCATCTCAGATGTCATATCATGAAGAAAACTTCCAAGTAGATATCCCACTTTTCAAAGAAGTGTTAGATAGGCAGATCAGAGTGAAGTATCCCCCACTAACACTGCTCGATTTTAGTTCATCTCAGATTTGGACTGTACATCCTGGAGAACTACATGACAAAATTGACTGTTTGACTTTTCTCCAAAGATTGGATCTACATTTAAAGGGATTACTTCCTATTTTTGAAGTTTATAAATCTGAAGCAGGATATGGATATGACAAACATATAGAGAGCAAGACCATGCAAGGAGCTGCAAATCTTCCATCCATAAATGATCGCGGTCAACAAGGCAATCTGCACATTGGAGAAATTGAAGTCCCTCAAGTTGTTCATCAAAATACATGTCGAGATGATGAGAGCAGGCAATGCATGTGGTCTGCAGGTCACCCAACTAATGAAGATGAGGTCCCTGCCTGGATAAAGCTTGGTTTTCAACCATTGGATCCAGATTATTCAGTCACAGAATATGCTATCCCAGCATGGCAAAAATCTAATTTTCAGTCACAAGGCAGTGAACAGAGCAATGCACAAGATCAGATTTATGCTGCAAAGAATGTGGACAAGATAGATGATAAATCAGACTTGATGAACAGTCATGTTGAAGATGCAGATCAGCAATCAAATATTTCACAGACATCAAATCCTAAGACTGAATTTGCTGCTACAGGGGTACAAAATAGCAGTCCCTTGCAGGTGGATGATAATTCTGAGTTGGAACAACAGTTAGATCAGATCAAATACATGCAAGAACAAGAAGCAATTAGCCCTCCAAATGAAGAACAGTCATGGGCAGCAATGCAGAAAATTGTTTCAATTGACACGCTTGAGCCACAATCTGATTGTTGGATGAAAAATGATCAAACTACTGAGTATATCAGCACAGTGAACTACAAAGATCAGTCATATCAGATCACTGTGGTTACTCCCACAGAGTTTTCAGCTGAGTCAAATGAAGAAGAAGAATATGATGCATCACTTCAAGGCAGCACTAACATCATAAATCCAACTATGCAAGAAGAAAGAGACCTTGTTGTTACTGCAGACAGTGAATTGCCAACCCTGTGCCTACCCTTAATTCAAACACGAAGATTGCTGATTGGTGCAGAGGAAGTTTTATCAAAGCATGTGACTGATTTTGATGAAGTAGATTCAACTATAACACATGTTCCCCATGTTGCTCCTGTTTACACATGCAATGAAGAAGATCTCCACATGGTTGATGCTAATCCCATGATAAGAAATGAAAGTATAAGTCTGCAATCTGAGAATGAAAATCAAACAGTCACACAAAGTGATGGTTTGGAATCTTTTTCATGTCAGTCACTTGATCACATCATTGAGTTGATATCAACAATGAGCAAGGATATGCTGCTACATGGGAACTCACTGCACATGACAGATTTTGCTTTAGCCACTTCATGCAGAGTTCATCCAGATGATCCACATTCTGAAGACGGTTGCTCAGATTTTCTGTTTGCTTGGGAGGTTGCTGCAGCATTCAGTGCTCTAGAGGTATTTAATGAACAGGATATGGCCAACCACAAGCTGAAAACCCCTGAAGATGATAAGGTATTCGGTGCAATGCAACAAGGAGATGAACTTACAACTCTAACCGACAGTACTATAAATCAGGTTGTATCTTCCCTTTCTCTGCTCAGTTCTAATTATCAATTCGATTATGGTGATTTAGGTAAGACAACTTGCATTTGGATTGATCATGGCCCTAATGAATTGCCCCAATTGCTGATTTTATGTGACTGGCACCTTGAAGATGAGCCTAGCTTGCCCATACCCTACTATTCAGAGTACAAAGATGAATTTGCCAAGCTTAGGACACTGAGCCGCACCTTGTTACTCCTGCATGTCCTAAGAAATCAATCACGAGGGAGTGTTAATACCTGCTATCCAAGATCTTTACACCTAGTCTTACTTGTTTCTAGTTAGGTTTTAGTTAGATTCTTGTTGTTTAGTTTAGTTTCTGCTTTTGCTTTTCCTTGGTTGTAGGTAGTAGTTGTTAGTTATTGCTTTCTGCATGTTTTGCTTGGGTTAGAGTAGTTTGCTTTGCTTTTCACTCCTGTGCTTGCTTTGCTTGGGTTCTCCATTTATCGAATGTGGTGGCAATTGTGCAGACCTGCAGATGCTTCCTTATTGGGCAAATAGTCTGCAGTCTTTCTTTGAGAAGCCAAAGTTCCACTTAGGCCTTGCTGTGGGTTCTGCTGTTATACCAGGAAATATGATGTTTGTTCATTGGAAACGAGTCGTTAGTTGGTGCACCTGAAGTATTTTCTAACCATATATCTCTCACACTTAAAATGCCCCTGAAGTAGCTAAGTAAGTCCAGGTGATCTTGTGTAAGCGAAAAGTTTGGGTCCCAAATTTTACCACCAACACTAATTCTGCAGATCTAGATGAGAGTGGCCGGTGGTACTAAGTACTGCTAGCCTACTGGGTAAAAATAAAAGGTGTTTTTCAACACCAGACCCACTACAAAGTATTAACATAAAGATTATCATTTAAATACTTTCACATGAAGACTGTTATCTAAAGATTATTAGCATCTGAAATCATCAAAGGCATTATCAAGAAAGAATATCATTGCCGAAGAATTGTTACTGGAAGGATCATCATTCACCTCTATCAAGGCTCATCACGTCTCAACATCAGAGGCATTCTCTTGGAGGTAAAATAATCCCAACTTCATAGCTTAGCACGAAGGATCTTTGATGAACTTAGTTGCCAAGGGATGGGAATGAATGCAATTGCACACACTCAGGTTTTCAGGATATGGATGGTTGCACTGGTTAGTGGTCTTTGATTCTTTGATAGGGTATCATGCTTTCTCGTTTAATGTGTGGGAAACACAGAGATTCTGGGTTCGAACTAACGTTTATCTTAGAAATGCTCTGGAGCATTTCCCAGTAGAGTCGCCATTTGTTGTGCCTTGCACACACGCCCCATTTTGACAAATGGAGACCCCCTCTTTTGCTTTGGCTTGGAGTCTAGACCTCTCTTGCTTATGATGATGAGAAGGTGAATTTGTGCTTAGAATGCATGACTTGTTACAGATTTGGGTATTTCACATGTGTGGAGTCAGTTGATGTTTTTCATGATTGATTTGGAAGTGTCTTGAGTGGTCTTGTGCTTAAAAAATAGCCATTTGTTGCCTTCTGCATTGGGATTAGGTGTTATTGTACTTTGCTCTAAAAACCTATGTCACGGGATGTTGACCTTGAAAGTGCTTCTGCAGGATGTTTCATGTTGAAATTCATAGTTTCCAGATCTTATAGTTGCAAAATCATGTCAAATTCCATTAGATTTCACCAAGGGGTCCATAAGCTTTCACCCTGATATATGTTCCTGAAGCCCTGATTTGGCTAAGTCTGAAATCCTGAAAATCCTGAAAAATGGCTAAGTCTGAAATCTGGTAGAACCTCAAAATTCTAGAATCTGCATATGAAATCCTATGGATCTGGAACCTATCTCAAACATCCTGAAAGTATATTTAAAAATATTTAAAGTATAAGAAATTCCATATCTAAACTTATACTTAAATATATTTTTAAATATACTTTCACCCTAACCAATTCAAAATCTGGTGCTAAAAACACCTCCTACTGCAAAAAGTGCTAAAACAGCCTCCAACCGACCTTTGCACTAAATTTGCCTCCGACCGACCTCCCTCCAAGCCACCGCTAAGTCAGTCGGACCAAAAATCTGCGCTAAGGTCGGATAACCCCAAAATCCGCGCTAAGGTCGGACAACCCCAAAATCCACGCTAAGGTCGGACGGACCAAAAATCCGCGCTAAGGTCGGACAACCCCAAAATCCGCGCTAAGGTCGGACAACCCCAAAATCCGCGCTAAGGTCGGACGGACCCAAAATCCGCGCTAAGGTCGGACAACCCCAAAATCCGCGCTAAGGTCGGACGGACCCAAAATCCGCGCTAAGGTCGGACAACCCCAAAAATCCCGCTTTTTACAGAAAATGCTAGAAAAACATGAAATTAAAGTCTGCAAATGGATCCTAATGACTGCAAAAACTTTCTAGATCAATATATTGGCCAAATGGGTACTCAAAAATGATGAAAAATGCAGAAAATCATGCACAAATCACTAGATTTAAGAGGTTGTTTACAAGAAGGTGACATTGACAATGAGTTGTTTTTGACTGATTCGTGACTGCAAATGGACATGTTTTGATCCAAATTGATGGAAAATGACTTATTTATGATGAAATTGATGCTTGGTCATGTTTGTTGTAGGTCTAAGAGCACAAAGGAGCCAACTAGAGCCGTCTTGGAAGGATGTACACACAGATATACAGTACTGATCCAGAGATGCATAATCGACATTCTATCAACCAAATTGCTACTACACATGCAAAAAGAAGTTAGTATAATGTCCAAGATGATAAAGATGAGTCTCAGGAGCTAAAAGACATAGAAGATCATGCCAAATCACTGTTGTTCCTGCAGATCCAGTCCAATGTCCTAGTGATCCAGTCCGAGGGTCATAACTCCTAGCTATTTTATCAGAATTTAAACTTCTTGGACTCGTTGGAAAGATAAACCGGTTGTCTAGTTTGAGTTGCCCGGCTACTTAGGCTTAATGCCAGGCTGCCGATAGGTTTCGAGCTCCCATTCCGCTCTGAAGGCCTCCGAAAATGTAATTTACTACGATGTAGAAAATACCAAAAATTATATTTTTGATATTTTCCCCAAAATGCCACTCAAATAACCTTGGATCGGATCACCAAGACATGCATACAGCTGTCCCAGTAGGCCAGTCATCAAGAATCAGTCTAGAAAGCATCCAATTGGATATATCTTCACTAATAAAGTGCCGAATACTCCTTTTTGATCCAGTCAGCACTTGGAATCCCGTGGATCCACATCAGCTCAAGCTTTCAAGTGTCATATGACTCTATTTTGGCTTTATTAGGCCTTGAAAATTAACTTTTCATCATGTATAACCAAATGGGTATCTATTTTGTCCAGATTCAATGTATTTGCAACCTATATTTTGTCTTTTTCCTACAAGACAAAAGCAAATCCAAAAATGTAACAAACTGATGTATCTTATTAAATGCCATGTAATCTGGACCGTCGGTGTTGAGTTAATCTCCACCGTCCATTTGAAGAACTAGGGTATGCTGCTTTCTATATAAAGGGCTGCCATTTCCACTTTTTGTAAGAGAGATTTTGATGCCAAATTGTTGACTCTGTGCCATTTGAATTAAATACAAAGCAAGTTTCTGTAGTATTTCTGTAGTATTTTATGAGTTAAGTTGCGCCATTCATTGGGTATTTAACGACTGAATGTGGTCTGAAAATCTTTCGACTTCCATTGAAAATAGCACCGTTTTCTGTAGCACTGTAACACCCATTTCAGTTTGGTAACTCAGAGAACTGATTTGAAGTCTGGAATATTTGTCTACTAAGGATAACCCTTGCATTGTGAATGTCACTTAGGATCCCTTCTAACCCTAAATCTTTTGCATTTTCTTTAAACCCAATGTTTAGTTGTTAGAATAGAAATTTCAGCAGCACCTTGTTTCGGTCTATCAGCTGAAAATCATAATAGGGTTTATGTGTATTCGTTGTCTCAACCTCAAAGATTTGCAGACTGCATGTAAGACCCCTTGTAGGTACAGCTAGAACATAACCATTGAGAAATTCCAAGCAAGCTAAGACCTAGCTGTATTATCCTTGGAGTAGTCTTGCCTAGGGTGAAATACTTTTCAAGAGAGGTGTGAAACCAGCAATCACACCTATGTTGTTGCGTGCTAAAAACACCATCAACAGTCTCGTATTTCCAAAATGGGCTATGACAGATGCTCTTACAACACTTATGACCGTCATAGAATTTGTCATAGCGGTTACAACTTACAGTTGTAAGAGAATCTGTCATACACATGCTATAAATAGCATATTCTCTTACAACACATCATATTCCACCTTGGGGCACCCAAATATGCCTCATTCAAAGATGCTTCATGACACATGTCATTACCTGTCTTACAACCTTCTATTCTCGACTCTTACATGTCATAGATTTGTCATAGGAATCTGCCATAACTGTTTCAGTCAAACATTCCTTACACAACATAGAAGATGCCGACACATGGTAGAATATTCCTACCAATAAGTGGGATGCCTATCTCCTCATGTGAGGATGAAATAACAAGTTGTCATAATCCATGTAGGATTGACACATCACCGTGCCACATCCCACAATATGACAAAGTGGAATTTTCAATTATTTACAACATAGGCAATTAAATAATAAATACAAACATTACAAATGCAGAGAATTACCAAGGTTGAGACAACTTAATTCCCAACATTCTCCCACTTGTTGAACACCTTGTAAGAGCCAATAGAAAAACAGGATTTAACCGCTATAGGCCAAGAGGCCCATAGACTCCGAACACCATCTGAACTTCTCTGTGCCCACTGGTTTCATCAACGCATCTGCAACATTCTTCAAAGTATCTACCTTCCCCAAATTTACCTTTCCATCCTCAACCATGTCCCTCACGAAGTGAAACTGAATATCAATGTGCTTGGTTCTAGCATGGAAAGTTGGATTCTTTGCAAGTCAAATTGCACTCTGACTGTCGCAACTGATCGTGATCTAACTTGCATCAACACCAATATTGGAACACAATCTCTTAAGCCAAATGGATTCCTTACAAGCATGAGTTTCTACCATATACTCAGCTTTTGTCATGGACAAAGCAACAATAGGTTGTCGCTTACTCATCCAACTAATAGCACCACCAAACAGTGTAAAAACATAAGCACTAGTGGATCTCCTGCTATCAATGTCACTTGCCCAATCTGAATCCACAAATCCATGAATATCAACAGAATGCGGAGGTCCTGAAACATTACCATGATAGCAAATGGAATACTTGGAAGTACCCCTCAGATATCTGAACACTCACTTAACTGCATCCCAATGAACCCGTCCAAGATTAGCCATAAATCGACTAAGGACTCCCACTGCTTGGGCAATGTCTGGTCTTGTGCAGACCATAGCATACATCAAACTACCAACAACACTAGCATAAGGTACTCTGCTCATGTCCTCCACCCGACTAGGAGATTTTGGACAATCCTCAATAGACAACTTTGTCCCCAAAGAAACGGGAACACACAATGGTCTACAATCTCCCATGCTGAATTTGTCCAACACGGTCTTAACATACTTACTCTAACTTAACCAAAGTTTTCTGTTGGTTCTGTCTCTTCTGATTTCCATTCCTAGAATGTACCTGGCTGCCCCTAAATCTTTCATTTCAAACTGAGCTGACAACTAAGATTTAAAATTAGAAATCATATTTTTACCCTTCCCAATGAGCAACATATCATCAACATACAATGCAACAATGAGAATATGATCACCATCAAACTTATAATAAACACAGTGATCTGATTTTGATCTCACAAATCCAATTGACAACACAAAGGCATCAAACTTCAAGTACCATCTCCTAGGGGATTGCTTCAAACCATACAAAGACTTCTTAAGTTTGCAAACCAAATTTTTCAGACTTAGGGCACATAACTGAGAGGTGGGGTGAATCAGTTGTTCAAAACTTTCTCCAATTAAACATTTAAGTCTTATTAGTGATTAGTTGTATATTAATCATAAACCATAATGCATTCAAATCAAGAGTAGAAACATATCAACACATAAGACACCAAGATTTTGACGTGGAAAACCCGGTTAAGGGAAAAACCATGGGGTGATTAACCCAAGATTGTATTCTCTGTTAGAAGAATAGAAAGAACAAAATGACACATGCCAATTAGGGCTCATTGCCCGAGCACACTGCTCACAAGAGGCTCACTGCCTACAAGGGACACATTGTCTACAAAGAAATAAATATCACATACATGAACTGGAGAATAGCATCTTCACCATGCTTGAATCAGTTCCATTTAAGCCCAATCCTTCTGCTCTGCCTTTTGCTCTCCTCCTCGCTACCACACTCTCATCACTACAAGGACAACTTCAAACTAACTTTGTAATCCCTTATCTATACAAGGCATCGACTTAGGAATGATCATCTAAGTCGGCAAACATTCATAAGATTATCTGCCAGATGCATAACTCATCCGGTCGGCCTATCTCAAGAAGAACACCATCATCCAGAAGTTACTCTTCAATTGTGAGCTCCAACTTCAATGCAGACCACCAACATGAACTAGACATGATCCAAAGACCTCCACAAGCTTGCTTGAATCACCAAGAACATCCACACTTCTTCTTCTTACTGAAATCCTTCTCTCCTTCATCCGGAACCTCAACAACACAGTCTATCATTACTATCACAAAATAATAGATGCTTGTGGACCTTCAAACCATGAACAAATAGAGTTGATACACCACAAAGACTTCCTCATCACTCCCTTAAATTCACAGAATAGGAAACTTTATTTCCAGATCTCACCGGACCTTTCTTGTTACACTCTGTCACCTCTGAACACCTACCGGAACTAGTTTTACTTGAGTGGCCACAACTTCTTCATATCTTCATGCGGACCTCTGAAATCTCTACTGAATCTCCTACATACACATATCTTCAAACCCTTTAATCTGCATCCTCTGATCATCATCCTATCTTGGACTTTTGCCTTACAGTCATCAGTATTCTTCACTATTCCTGATTGAGACTAATTTTCTCAATATCCCCAGCTCACGGCTCATCCAAACCTTATCATTAATGCAATAGGAGTATGTTGACATCAATGAAAATACCAGTTAAGTCCATACTTGCAACAAAATTTTCTTTACCTTTTACCATGTAATGCTCTGGCTGTGACATGTAGATTTCCTCTTCCAAGTCACCGTGAAGGAAAGCTGTCTTCACATCCATCTGTTCTACCTCCAAGTCATAAGCTACTGCGAGAGACAACATGAATCGAATGGATGTTATCTTTTCAACGGGAGAGAAGATCTCACCATAATCTATACCCTCCACTTGTGAATACCCCTTTGCAACCAATCTGGCCTTATACTTCTCAATACTGCCATCTACACCAAGCTTCTTCTTGAACACCCATTTGCATCTAACAGGTTTCCATCCAAGAGGCAAAGGCACCAAGTCCCAAATTTGATTCTTTTCCAAAGAAGCCATTTCTTCCTCCATGGCCTCCTTCCAAGAACCTGCATCCTTCATATCCAAAGCCTCTGATACAGTTCTAGGTTCATCACTATTAGTGAGTAAAGCATAAGCACAACTAGAATCAATCAATGTAAAACCAAACCTTTCAGGTTGCTTCCTTATCTGTGTAGACCTCCTCAAGAGCTGAGGTTGAGGTTCATCTTCTTCTTTTGAGATTTCAAAGCTTCTAGAGCTCTCCTCATCATCAGGTCCAACATTGTCTTTCTGTTTAGTCTTCTCAAGGGTGAGAGGAAACTGAACAACATCCTCTTTGTTTTCTTTTTCTTTTGGCTACAAAATAGTGGAAGAAGGTGTAAGCTCTCTGAAGATGACACTTCTGCTATACAACACTTTTTCAGCCATGGGGTCCCAAAGCTTGTATCCTTTCACACCAACACCATAGCCGATGAAGATACACTTAATAGCTTTATTCTCCAACTTTGATCGCTTCTCCCTAGGCACATGTGCATATGCCTCACAACCAAAAACATGAAGATGCCTTACTGAAGGCTTTCTACCAGACCACACCTCCATGGGTGTCTTTCCAACAAGAGTTGATGTAGGAGATCTGTTTACCAAATAGCAAGCAGTGGCAACAGCTTCAGCCCAAAACTTTTGTTCTAGACCAACTCCACTATGCATACTCCTAGCCTTCTCCATCAGTATCCTGTTCATCCTCTCTGCAACTCCATTTTGCTGCGGTGTGTATGGAGTTGTCTTATGTCTTTCAATCCCAAGTTCCTTGCAATACTTATCAAATTCTGTAGAACAGAACTCACCACCGTTGTTAGTTCTCAAACATTTAATCTTTTTACTAGTCTAATTTTTAGCAAAGGCTTTAAACTCTTTAAACTTGCTATAGACTTCAGATTTGCTTCTATGAAAATAAATCCATGTCCATCTACTATAATCATCTATAAAAGATACAAAGTATACAGATTTTGATAATGAAGGAACTTTAACAGGACCAAACACATCAGAATGAATGAGGTCCAACACACCAAAAGACTTATGAGAACTCGAGTAAAACTGAACACGGTTTTGTTTTCCATAAATGCAATGTTCGCAAAAGTCAAACTCAAGATTAAAATCATCTAACCCCTCAACAAGGTGCTTATTTTTCAGGGTACGCAGACCCTTCTCACCAATGTGGTCAAATCTCTTATGCCATAACATTGTCTTTTCTGTAGGAATTTTAACTTCCAATGAACGATTACAACCATCAAGATTAGAAACAACAGATTTCTTCACTACTCGTTCAGATGGTGGGGATGAAGTGACTGCTGCCCTCTTTCTTGAGTCAGAAGAACTATTGCATTGTGCAATGCATGCTTCCAGCTGAAACAGAGTACCTCTCCGAGTACCCTTAGCAAGCACCATAGATCCTCTAGTCATCTTGCATCCTTCTTTCGAAAAGACAACCGGCACACCTGCATCATTCAAACTACTTACAGAAAGTAGTTTCCGTGCTAAGCTTGGGATGTACATAACCCCAGAGATCCCCTTCACTTGACCATCAGGGAATTGGATAGAGACTCTTCCATGACCAACGATCTTCAGATGAGAGTCATCACCTAGATACACCTTTCCACCATCGAACTCCTCATACTTAGTGAACCAGTCTCGATGCGAGGTCATGTGGAATGATGCACCAAAGTTGATTAGCCACACATCATCAGATGCATGGGTTGCCAGGGCTGCAATGAAGGCATCACCATCATCTTGTGATTTGTCAGAATTTGAATAAGGAGCTTTCTTCTTTTTCTTCTTCTCCTCTTTGCATTCCTTTCGGAAATGCCCAGTCTTTCCACAGTTCCAACAAAGAGCCTTGGACTTTCTAGGAGATTTGGATCTCCCATAGGATTTGGATCTACCCTTCTTAGCTTTCTTGTCCTTCTTCTTCCCTTTCTCCTTGGGTCTTCCATGAACTACAAGGGCTTCTTTGGCTACCTCAGAAGACTTTCTCCGCATCTCTTTAGATAAAAGCAAAGAAATCACCTCTTCCATTTTGAATGTGGATGTGGTGCTTCCGATTGCCATGACAAGATGATCCCATGAGTCCGGCAGAGAACAAAGTAGGGTCATACACCGATCCTCCTCCTCCATCTTTACACCAATAGATGTCAATTGTGCAACCAGCATGTTAAAGGCATTGATATGCTCAGCCACGGATCCTCCATCCTCCATTCGAAGAGAATACAACTTCTTTCTTAGGAAAAGTTTATTGACAAGGGATTTGGCTTGATACACATCCCCCAACTTCTTCCAAAGGAGTTTTTTAGTAGGCTCCTCATGGACATTTAACAACACAGAATCAGAAAGACTAAGTCTTATGAGACCCTTAGCCTTCCGATCCTTGAGATCCCACTCATCTTGAGTGATTGTAGCTAGTTTAGTTTTGTTCACACTTTCCCAAAGGTCTCAGTCAACTAACATGTCTTCCATCTTGAGCTTCCACAGCTCGAAATTACTGCCATTGAACTTCTCCACTTCAAACCTTCCTGATGTGGTTACCATCTCCTTGCTACAATAAGATACAAAATGCTCTGCACAGACTCCCACTCAACCTAAGATTAGCTCAAAAAACCCCTACCGAACAACTAGGACCAAAGGTGATCAAGCTCTGATACCAACTGAAAGGAAGCTAGGTGTGCAGAAACGCTTCCTACACTAATCTATTGAGGAGAGGGCTATGCAAATTCAAATTTATCCTAACTATTACAGGAATGTTAAACCATTAACATGAGATATTGCAGCAAAAAAACAAGAACCAGAATGTAGACATAAGACGAGAGACAGAGATTTATAGTGGGGAAAACCCTTATCGGGTGAAAAACCCCACACTTAGAAACCTGCACAATGTATTAACAAATCTGAAAGAATGTTTACAATACACTTGCAATGCAAGCTTCAATGGTCTTCGACACTCATGTCTGGAGTCAATCCGGTAGCATAACAGTATCTTTAAACCTGTGATACAAACTCCATCTCCAAGCACCTGTTTAAATAGAACATACAAGGCAATTTTGGACCTTTCTTGGAATGGGCGTCCAATATGGCATCTTGGACCAAAACCCACACCTAGGGACACTTGGTCAGCATTGTAGAATGTGTCTGACACTTGTCCACATCTCCCATCCCAAAGAGGTCGCCTATTTCCAAAATGGGCTATGACAGATGCTCTTACGACACTTATGACTATCATAGAATTTGTCATAGCAGTTACAACTTACAGCTGTAAGAGAATCTATCATACACATGCTATAAATAGCATATTCTCTTACAACACATCATATTCCACCTTGGGGTGCCCAAATATGCCTCATTCAAAGACGCTTCATGACACATGTCATTACCTGTCTTACAACCTTCTATTCTTGACTCTTACATGTCATAGATTCATCATAGGAATCCATCATAACCGTTTCGGTCAAACATTCCTTACACAACAGAGGATGCCGACACATGGCAGAATATTCCTACCACTAAGTGGGATGCCTATCTCCTCATGTGAGGACAAAATAACAAGTTGTCATAATCCATGTAGGATTGACACATCACCGTGCCACATCCCACAATATGACAAAGTGGAATTTCCAATTATTTACAACATACACAATTAAATAATAAATACAAACATTACAAATGTAGAGAATTACCAAGGTTGAGACACCTTAAGTCCCAACACTCACTGCCAAGAAAATAAAAGAGAATATAGAAGAAGGATTGGCTCACTACTAAGAGATGACTGGTGCAAATGCATCTACAGAATGTTGAAGTGCAGTTCCATTAATAGCTTAGTATACAGACTCAAATGTCTTCATAATGTCTACTCTACTTTTTCTGCTCCACTTCACATATACTCTGTTCTTCTGCTCTTACTATCCTTTTCTGGTCACAAAACTTCCTTAGATTGCACAAACATTGAATTTGCACTTTGTTCGCACACATCCATACCTCCAAAGCTGAAATCTATCGAGTATATATATCTGCACCAAGAATTTTCTCAATCTAGGTTGGCATGCAAAAGATAAAGCTTGTATATTCAAGTTATACCTTGTCAGCTTGTTATTTTTCCCAAAAAACAATGTAGATCCAAGCAAGACTCTTTATATGAGTCTAGAAATATTGTTTTACCACTTAGGTTGATGATTCCAATCTTATACCTTCACCACATATCGATTTACCCTCTGTGTCGGCCTTACTATTAAGAACATACTTAGTTGCTTTATCTGTCGGCCCATAACTTCAAATGCAATCATTATGAAACTCTAAAATCCTTGTTAATGATTCATTATTGATCCCTTCTCATACCTTTAGAACCACATAACATAATATTCAACTATAGATAAATGTGGATCTCAGAACTGTTGTTCTATCTCAGAGAAATACTGTCAAACTGAAAACTGATAAAGAACACCTTGTAAAATATGATCAACATAACTTCAGAAACTATAACTCTAGATTTAGGCAGTCATCATAGGTATCTTTGTTGCCTTAGAATCGCAAGACAAATTATGCAACGATAGAGGAATGTGGACCAAGTTACTCAAGAACTCTGCACTATTTCTGACTTAACTTTGTTCATCCGGACTTAGACATTTCACCATATGACTTCGGGAGGAAATCAAGACTTGAACACTGAATCATGACTTCACTAGATAGATAAGACTAACATACCAGAACCACATGACAAGATCTTCAATTGCAGAGGAGTAACAATTGAATTACTGTCACTATCTTAATGTGCTATCAATACTTAGTCAATTTGGCTAAGTTAATCTTTCTAAACCAAAATACTGTACACACCTTTGTCTCAAGAGTTGTCTCCAAACATGTTAGGTTGTTTCCGTCAATGACAACATCATATCAGCAATGTTTGTTGACTATCTTGCCAACAATCTCCCCCTTTGGCATTGATGACAACACTTAGTGAAAAATGTTTGTCTACTCCCCCTTACTATATACACTATGTTTTTCTTCTTCCCTTGATTTGTTTAGCCATTTTTCACTGGATTTTCTTCTCCCCCTTTGACATCAATGGAAAAGGTGTATGTACAAGTAGGAAAATTGTGTCAAAACTGCAAAAGTATCATACTCTGCTACATATGTACAGGTACAATCTTTAGCTTGATTAGTTAGTTGTAGGAGGTAGAATATCATTATAAATTGTCTTTATCAGAGCTAACTCTCCATTCCATCTATTCTTTGCACTTTCCAAATTTTGAATGTGACCATTTATCAAAAAGACTATTTTTTCTACCTTCTGCACATTTGAGGGTGTATCAATTATTGCTTTTGCCTTCAAAGCTTCTTCTACAAGATTAGTGAATCTATTTTAGGACTTATCAGCCCTCTTAACTAGCACAACTTGTTTTTAACTTCTTCCCTCTTTTTCATCAGATTGCTTAAGTCATTGTGGATGTTAACAACTTGTATCTCTTTACTATTTATTGATTCAACTACCGGATCATATGACTTAGAGATATTTAACAATTAGAGTTCCAAGATTTTTTTTTCTAACTCCTTAGTAACATCCAGCCATGATAAGCAAAATTTGTATATATCATGTGATTCCTTAATAGCCTTTTCTATACCTTTGATTCTATTGTCTAGTAGAATTTTATCATGATCCACCATGGTCTTCAATTTAGCTAACCTTTTCTCATTATATTCTTTTCTAACCTTTATTTCTATAGACTTTTCAAATGAATCAAAATGAGAACTTACAGATTTGATTAGGCCTTTGAGCTGATCCGTTGGTAGCAGTGATGTGTCTTTTTGGTATGAAGGCATCAACTTTTCCAGGATGCCAGATGCTTCACCAATGAGTTCACTGTCTTGCATGTGTGACTTTAGCATCTCTTCCTGTGCCTTTGCTTGAACAATTAACACTAGTTTTAATTTTTGTACAAGAGACATTGAGGCCAAATTGATTGGTCCTTGTAGGAGCTCAGACTCATCCAAATCTTGTTGTCTCTCCAAAAGTTCCCTAACAGAATCACCTGGGGCAGCAGTAGTGTCTCTTATCATTTATTTAGACACTTCTTGATTTTGTTCAAGAGGTTATAGGTCCATATTCTCTTGATGATTAATATTTTATTCCAATGCAGGGCTTTTCTCAGCTTAATCAAGTTCTTGATCATTAGTTTGTCAATCTGGAGGAGGACTTATTTTAGTTTGGTCCTTTTCAGTAGTGTCTAGGTCACTAGTAGCAGGGGATTGATCTTCTTTCTCCTTTATCTCTTCATCATTTTTGTTTGGCCCTTGGTTCATGCTAACATCCGGAATAGATGTGTGATCTCCAACATTTGTTTCTTCATTATCATATATGGTTTGGAGATGAAATTCCTTCAACACTCTCAGGGTGATTTCCTCAGTTTCTTTGACTACCTTCTCAATGTCATATGCCATTAGAGTGTTCATCCTTTTCTTTGTTCTAAATTCTTTATGAAGCACTTTGGAGATTTTTATCTTTTCTTTTGGGGTGATTTTAGGACATATCTTTATTATGTATGCTCTCTAAGCTCAATGTCCTTGGCCATAGTAGCTTCTTTTATTGTAGACATTATACTTCCCAAACTAATTAGAAGATCAGAAATTATCTCAATAAGAGCTTTGTTGTATATGTCCAGGTATTTGACAACAACAGTCTCAATGATACTTTTGTCTGCATCATCATAGTCATCATACAGTTGGGCAATATGTTTTAGATTGCCATCAACTATAATGGCCTTCAATACATCCTATAGGGTAATTATAGCATGTACTTTTATAGGATCTTCTTTCTTTTCCTGCTTTCTTCCTTTCCCCTTATTGGAGGACTTGCCTTGACCAGTACCGGAGGCTTCTGCTGATTTAACCTTCATCTTTTTAATCTCTTTATCAGATTTTGTTTCCTCCTCATCCACTCCTATACTTCATGCATTATTTTTTCTTTTATCTTCATTCTTTTGTGACTTGTTGTAGGGGCTTCCACACTTGCAAAAGGTGTGGGACTAGAGGATTCAGGTGTAGTACCGGATACATTTTGTGAGGTAGAGGCTCTTGTTCTCTTCTTGGTAATTGTAGGCTCTTTTGGAGCCTCCATAGGTTCATCTTTATTTTCTTTGGCTGTCCTTTCTGCTTCTACCCTTTCCCTTGTTTCTCTAATTTAGTCTTTGATAAAACCTTTTTTCAGACCATACTCTTTTGCTATCTTCTTGGCCTTCTTTGATATTTCTAGCATTCTTTGCTCAACAAAGACTTTTGTTGACAACTCCTCATAGGTTCCAAATCTTTCTTCTTTGGGGTCCCTAGGTTTACTTAACATGTTTTGGGCATAGTTATCTAGTATTTTTCCATCTACTTCATACCCCATTGGCATAATCCAAATTGTCCTAGGCTCAATAGCCTCCATCATACATTGATCTTTTGTGACAATGAAGCATATGTCATTTTTGTTTGAAATCGCTTGGAATTCACCTTATGTTTCTCTTAGACACTTGATAGCTTGAATATAAAGTGAATTATATGTCAAATGAACTCCTTTTAAACCCTTGTTATGAAAACCTAAGTCATCATAAATGCTTGTTCACAAAAAGCTGTCAAAGTCTTTTCTGTAGAATACAGTCGATTAGGATTGCTCTATAATGCTCTGCACTTGAACCTTTTCTACTAGAATTTCTTTCAAAAGATCTTTCATATAAATCTTTTCATCATATCTTCCTATTGGATCCCAGCACTGACTATCTGGCTAGGGGATTTGGATTTTCAATACAGCTCCCCCTGAGCTAGAGCTCCCAATTTACTTACCAGAGGAAGTATCTGCACTAGAGGCTGGTGCTGATCCATCCCTAACCTCATTAACATCCTTCTTAATATAGACCTTGCTCATTTCCTTCTTGATTTCCACTGGATCAATCTTGTTCTTACCTTTAACTTCTCTCTGCTATGTTTTCCTCTCCTCTATGGGATAGTCTCTTTTCTTACTTCTATAGAATCTTGTGATATGTCCAAACTTATTGCAATTGTAGCATACCACATTCCTCTATCCCTGATTCCTTCTATTGATTGGATTCATTCTTGATTTACATTGGTGATCCATATGCCCAAATCTATTGCATGTAAAGCACTTTCCATTGAAAGATTGAGTATTCCTTGCATTGTTAAAACCATTCCTTACCATACTTCTGCATTCATTTGATCTATGACCAATTTTCTTGCAATTGAAACATTGACTAGAGAATGTTGGAACATTTTGATTCATTCTACTCCTACATTGAGTTGCCTTATGACCAAACTTATTGCAATTATTACAATAGCCATTGAAAGATGGGTACCTTTGAGCATTTGGCTACCTGACCGAAGCTCTTCTAGGTCTTCTTCTGTGATTTCAGAACTAGTTACCTTTATTTTTCCTCATCTCAATGTTTTCCTGACCTGATTTAGAACTTTCTCCTTTTTCAAATCCCAAGCCTTGCTTGTCATTTGAACTCTTCCGACTTTCAATCAACTCCTCAAGCTTTGCAGAGATTATTTTGAATTTTTCTTTATAGCTATTATCTGCTTCTAGATCATATTTCAGAAGCAAAACATCTTTAGCCAATTTTTAACATTCCTCATACTTATCCTTTACAACTTGATTTAGATGCTTTTCAATCTCCTCTTTCTCTTCAATTTCCAATGTTAAATTTTTTAGGGTTTCATTTTCTTCATTCAAATTTTCACTTAGCTCCTTGCTCTTTTCTTTGAACTTCTTGACTTGCTCCCTTAGCTTCAGAAAGCATTCATCAACTTCTTGAACATTCACCTTCAGATCCTTGACTTCTGCTTTAGACTTTTCAAGATCTTCAGGAGTAGCTTCCAATTCATTATTGCTCTCATATGTGCAGTTTCTGATTTTGATACTATTTGGATGAATAGCTTTCAAAGAGTTAGGAATCCTTCTAGATGCCATGAGTTCACTTCCCAAGATCTTCCTTAAGTTGTTAAACTTTCTCCAAGGAACCTTGCTCTGATACCAATTATTGATCATAAAGAATACTAAGAGGGGGGGTGAATCAGTATTCTATATAACTTCTCTTTGACACATTTATTAATCCATTTACCACATTTAATAACTTGCAAGCAAAACAAACATAAGAACAACAACCATAAAGACATAACACATAGACACTAAGATTTTTACGTGGAAAACCCCAAAAGGGAAAAACCATGGTGAGTGTTAGCTCAAAATATATTATGATAACAATACTAAATTACATGAAGGCTCACTACCTTAGGGATCACTGCCCAGGGACTCATTGTCCACAGAAGTCCTCACTGCAATAGACTCACTACCAAGAAAATAAAAGAGAAGATAGAAGAAGGATTGGCTCATTGCCAAGAGGTGACTACTGCAAATGTATCTACAGAATGCTAAAGTGCAATTCCATTAATAGCTCATCATATAGACTCAAATGTCTTCATAATGTCTACCTTACTTTTTTTTATTTACTTCACATATACTCTGCTCTTTCACCCTTACTATCCTTTTTTGGTCACAAAACTTCCTTAGATCGCACACACATTGAATTCACACTTTGTTCACACACATCCATACCTCCAAAGACAAAACCTATTGAGTATATATATCCTCATTGAAAGGAAGCTAGGTGTGCAGAAATCACTTCCTACACTAATCTAAAGAGGAGAGATGAGTGCAAATTCCTTTTAACCTTTACAATTACAGTGTTATTAACATAACACTGGAGGTATTGCACCAATACACAACACAAGAATGTAAGATAGAAGAGAGAGACAAGATATAACATGGGGAAAACCCTTATGGGTGAAAAACCCCACACTCCAAAACCTGCATAATGTATTATCTAAACAACAATGTTTACAATACACTTGCAATGTAAGTCTTCACAAGAGTCTGCGACACTTATATCTGGAGATAAACTGGCAGCATAACAATACTTGTCAATCACATAATACATCTCCTCTCAAAGCACCTTCTTAAATAGAAGTTTAGAAGGCAAAAATGAACTTTTCTTTGAGATGGGCGTCTAGCTTGGCCTCATGGTCCAAAACCCATGCCTAGGGACACTTGTCCAACACTGTAGCATGGTCATGACACTTGTCACATCAGCCCATCCCAATATGGTCACCTATTCCCAAGTTGGGCAATGACAGATGCTCTTATGCATCTTACGACTGTCATAAAATCTATCATAACTGACAGCTCTTACCGTTGTAAGAGAATCTATCATACATTGACTAAAAATAGCATATTCTCTTACAACACATCATCACCCACCTTGGGGCACCCAAAGATGCCTTCTTCCAAGATGCCTTGTGACACATGTCTTCACCTGTCATAGAACATTCCATTTACAACTCTTACGTGTCATAGATTTTGTCATAGGAATTTGTCATAACTGTTTCAATCAAGATTCACTTACACACTAGTCAAAGTACTGACACATGGAAAAATACCTCTACCACTAAGTGGGATGCCTATCTCCTCATGTGAAGACAAAATTACATGTCATCACCTTCCACATAGGATGACACGTCACCATGCCAACTCCCACAAGATGACAAAACAAGACTTGTATCCAAAATACATTAATAGGAAATAAGTAAATAAATACAATTAATTAATACAAGGAATTACCAAGGTTGAGACACCTTAATTCCCAACATTCTCCCACTTGTTGAACACCTTGTAAGAGCCAATGGAAATGACAGGATTTAACTGCTATAGGTCGAGAGGACCATAGACTCTGAACACTATCTAAACTTGTCTGTGACCACTGGTTTCATCAATGCATCTGCAACATTCTTTAAAGTGTCAAACTTCTCCAAATTCACCTTCCCATCCTCTACCATGTCTCACATGAAATGAAACTATACATCACTATGTTTTGTTCTGGCATGGAAAGTTAGATTCTTGGCTAGGCAAATCGCACTCTGACTGTCACAACAAATCGTAATATGTCCTGCTTCAACACATATATCTGAACACAATCTCTTAAGACAAATGGCTTCCTTGCAAGCATGAGTTTCTTCCATATACTTAGCTTCTATCATGGAGAAAGTAACCATAGGTTGCTGCTTACTCATCCAAATAATTACACCACCGAACATAGTAAACACGTAAACACTGGTGGATCTCCTGCTATCAATGTCACCCACCCAATCAGAATCCAAGAATCAACGAATACAAACTGAATGCAGAGGTCCTGTAGGATTACCATGATATCATATGGAATACCTAGAAGTACCCCTCAAATATTTGAACACTCTCTTTACTGCATCCCAATGTACCCATCCAAGATTAGTCATAAATCGACTAAGGACTCCCACTTCTTGGGCAATGTGTGGTCTTGTGCAAACCATAGCATACATCAAACTGCCAACAAAACTAGCATAAGGTCCTCTACTCATATCCTCCAACTCACTAGGAGATTTTGGACAATGATTAATGTTATCACCCAGATTTGCACCCTTGCTGAGTTGTAAAACTTGGCAATCTGGAGAAACATGGGAATGATCTCAAAGTGTGGGATCTTACAAACTGAGATTAGACCTTTGGAGAAGGCCAGCTTCCTTAACTGGTTATCACCTAAATCTACTGGATTTGGAGAGGAAAAGGGAGGAGGAATACTTTTAAAAAATGAAAGATAAAATAGGAAAACTTGAAAGTAAGGGTGATTCACCAAGTTGAATAAAAGAACCCTCACAGAACTGAGAAGATGTACAACACAACTAGATACAACAAGTAGATATACATAGATTCAGATGATTCTAGCAGAGGTGAGAAACAAAATGGTTGAGAGGAACAATAACGTTCATAGACAATCATATGCAAATTCACACTAAACTAAAAATTAGTAAAAGAGGTAGAATAACTTGCATATATTCAATAAGGCATAGTTACAGTAGAGGAATGCTCTATTTGGAATCAGAAGCATAGAATACTAAAAAATTCCAACCTTTTTTACATTTCAACTTTTTGCATATATAGCATTTCTCATTGGCTTAAGTCAGTTACAATGAATTCTAGAAACTGTTGTCGCATAACCCCATCAAAAAATATCATCGCCAGAAGGGACATCCACCTGCAAGAATTCATGGCATAAAAATATCTTGAATAGGGGCAGATGGAAGATATTTTGAATCTTCAATGTGAGCTGCTAAATCATCGACCTGCACCCATAAATGCAACAAATATATACATCTGTATATGTAAAAATGGTCGCTAAAATGTCCAGTCGATTGAGCCTACAGACTTGCATCAAATTTTGAAAGTGAAAATATCCTCCTCAAAGCTCGCCAGATGAAAGAGGAGGCAAAAACAAGCATATTTTCCATTTGAAGAATGTTGAAATTTGCCAGAATGAGGGAGATATGGGCGGTCAAAGTTACGGTCAACTGCATCTTGCATATGTATATCGCTTTGCATATGCAATTGTATATACAATTGTACCTACACTTTTAGATTCACTTTATGCATTCATGCAATCTCCTTCCTTTCACCTTTTGCATATTTAATTCACCTCGCATGTCTTTGAATCTCCCATTGCATATGCTCTTCCATGTGTTAACATCTGATTTGCCACTGCGTTGAAATAGAGACCCATCACTGAACATTTGCATGCTTTATCGGCTATCAGAAAGACCTTAAATTGGGCTGCCGATGCACTAAGTCTTGCCAAAATCCTTTGTATGTGACCTTTTGTATATCTGATTGTATATGAGATACAATCGCATATACATACAATGTGGAACTCAAAGGATTATCAACCAGATAGAAACTTTTAGAATAGATCCGACCTTGTATCTTCTCTTTTTTGTATATTGGCATATACATGCACTTCTACATACAACTGCGGACCCCAACGCTGAGTTTGCCAAATTTAATTTCTCAATCGGGTCCACCTTGTATATCCCTGTTGTATCTAACCTTTGTATATTCGCATATACAATGTGAATATACAAACAAAAAATGCATACAAACCTGTACATACAAACATGCATCTAAACTTGTATCTGCCCTTTGTATGTGACCTTGCATTTGTGCCTTGTATATTGCCTACATACAATGCGAACATACATACAAAAGATTCATACAATTAGTTGTGCCTTTATCAATCAAAATGCATATTCTTTCGGGTTAGGGATTGTATCTCAGAAATGTATATGCCATTGTATATGCGATTGTATGTGCAAAGATACAATCGCATATACATACATTTGGTGGACCCCAACCTTTGTATCTCTTTTATTTGTTGCTTTGTACATGCGATTGTATATGAAATACAATCACCTGATATACATTCACCTTTGTATCCCGCCCTTTGCATATTGACTTTGCATGTTCCCTTTGTATCATTGCCTTGTAAATCCCCTTTGCATCTTCCCTTTGTATGTGCGATTGTATATGTGTACATACAATGTGAACATATATACAAACAAACATACAATTGTATATGCATATAAAAGGACTAAGTATAAAACTAAGAATTATCTGCGATGGAAAGCACTTGAAGACAAAAGATTTCTAGATTTTTCTGGGCTTTCTACAAAGATTCTCCAGGCGAGATTTTGGGATTTTTGGCAAGGCAGAGCATGGGTAATTGAAAGATTTAAGCTTTGTAGGGTCATTTTCTAAAGGATATTCAAGGAATTGACAAGGTGAACTATTCAACTCTGGACAGAGGAAAATAGGTCAACATTTTGGTGACCTCTAAGGGATGTTTGCCTACTAAACAATCAGACTAGTGTCCTTAAGCATCCATTGGGCATAGAGTCACACAGAGACTCAAAAATACCTTTGACAATCAATCTTGACCTCATTAACTCAGCATATCAGAAATGAAGAATGCTTGGAAGACCAAAACCTAAACAAAATGTTGAAAGTAACTCCTCTAACTGTGCTAGACAACACTTAGGGAAAACAAAAGGGATCTAAACTATTGTGCAACAACACTTATTGAAAGTAAGAAACCTAATCTATTGTTTTAGAAGGCAAGTCATACCTCAAAAACACCTCTTCAGGTGTATCCCATTGATTGGGATAGGCAAATTTTCTCCATCCATGTTTGATAACTGAAATGTATTATGCTCCTTGCATTCAGTAATGATAAACGGGCCACCCCACATGCTATCAAACTTGGAGTGTTTCCCTGGCCTGCTTTTGAACTCATCCCATTTGAATACCATATCACCCTCCCTAAAAATTCTGGGAGTGGCTTTCTTATCAAAAACTCTTTTTGTTTGAAGCTAATGACACTCCATAGCTTTCATAGCTTTATCTTTGATTTCTTCAAGCTCCATAAGTTGAGCATATCTGACAGCCATGGGATCTTCTTCTTGAAACATCTCCAGTTGATTCATGATATCAAGTGCTTGCAGCTCTAAAGACAGGCAATCCTGACTCTTTTCCATTAATGGGGAGTTTCCAATAGTTATTCTATCTACCCATAAAGCAGATTTCAAATTGGTGTGCCAAGTCCTCTAGTTGTCCTCCATTGATCTTTTGATAATCCTTATGAGATTCTTATTTGTGGATTCAGCCAAACCATTACCCTATGGGTAATAATTTGATGAAGCGTTCAAATAGATTCCATTCTTCACAGCCTAGTCAGTTACCCTCAATCCAGCAAAGGCTAAAGCATTGTCTAAGACAGTTGACTCGGGTACTTCAAATCTGGATACCAAATCATAATAAAAGTTCAAAACAACATTCTCATTGGCTTCCTTCAAAGCCAGTGCTTCAGTCCACCTTGTGAAATAGTCTATTGCTGTAAGTATCCACCTGTGTCCTGCACTTGACGGTAGGTTAATGGGGCCTATAAAATCAATGCCCCATCTCATGAAGGGCTACTCTACTTGAATCAGCTGCAGAGGCAAAGCTGGCAGCCTTTCTTTGCTTACAAAAATGGCACATTTTACACACTTTCTAGCCCATGCATGGGCATCCTTGAATAAGTTGGGCCAGTAATATCAAGCTCTCATTATTTTCCAAGTAGTAGTCCTTGGGGAAAAATGACCCCCTGCTCCATTATGAAACTCATGGAGCATCTTGTCAGTTTGATCATTATCAATGCATCTTAAAAACACACCATTAAAATCTTTTCTATAAAGGATATCATTTATTAAAACATATGGAATAGACTGCAGTCTAAAATATCTTCTCTTGGTTCTACCTAAACCTGCTAGACATTCACCAGTTTGCAAATAATGAGTCATGTCATTAACCTAACCTATTCCAACTGCTATTGTATCATCCTGATGTTCATCTTCATTGGTCAGAAGCACCTCTTCTTCCTTCCCTGTTCCATTTTTAGACCCAGTAGCAAGCTGTTCACTCAGTCCTCTACCTCTAACAAGCTTGGTTGTCTTGATATCTACGTCATATTTCATAACTTTGGTAATCCAACTAGCCTTTTTCTCATTAACATCCTTACCTAACAAAAACTCTTTCACACGATGGTGAGCAACCATCAAATGTACCTTATTGTTAGAAATAATATGCCTAAACTTCTTGAGACTCTTTACCACTGCAAGGACATGTTTCTCAATGAAAATATACCTCTGTTCATACTCCTCCAGTCCTTAACTAAAGAAAGCAATTGGCTGCTCAAAGCCATCACTTTGCTGCTGTACCAAAATTGCAGAAATTGTATCTAAATTGCCATAAGCATACAAAATAAAATCTTTTGAGAAATCGGGATTCACCAGAGTTGGTGCAACTGATAACACTTCTTTTATGGACTCGAAGCTAAGTTTGCCCTCTTTTGTCCAACTGAAAACTGCATTTTTCTTTAACGTAGAGGTCAATGGCTTCAATAAATTTGCAATGTCAGGTATAAATCTATGCAAAAAATTAATTCTACCAATAAAATGTTGTAGTCCTTTCTTGTGACTGGGTAAAGGTAGCTCCAAAATAGCTCTTACCCTTTATGTATCAATGGTAACTCCCTCTTTTGACACAATGTGTCCTAAAAGCTTGCCTTCATGCACAACAAAAATGCATTTCTTGGGATTGAGAGATATCCCAAACTCTTTACATCTCTCAAATACTTGTTTCAGATGGGTTAAATGTTCATATGCATCCTTAGAGAAAATTGTGATGTCATCAAGGTACACAAGTACCAATTTATAAAGCAAACCTTTAAAAGCCATATCCATAGCTCTCTAAAAAGTAGAGCCAGCATTTGACAGACCAAAAGGCATCCTTTTGTAGGCCATGGTACCCCATTTGGTGGTAAAAGTGGTTTTAAACTGATCTTCCTCCTTGACTAACACTTGATTATAACCGGAATATCCATCAAGTAAGGAGAATCTTTCTGAACCAGCCACTACTTACAGAATTTGCTCCATTGAGGGCAACGGGTAGTGGTCTTTCAGGGAGGCTCTATTAAGTTCTCTAAAATCAACACACAACCTAATCTTTCCATTCTTCTTCCTCACAGGAACAAGATTCAAGACCCAAGAAGTATGCTTGATCAGAAAAATGATGTTTCCCTCGATCAGCTTGGTTAATTCCTTAATCATCAGAGGCTCAAGTTTTGGATTTAAAGGTCTCTGTTTTTGCCTCACAAGTTTTGCACTTGGCTCTAACTCTATAGTATGTTGGGCAAAATGAGGGTCAAACCCTTTTAGGTCTGAGTAATCCCAAGCAAACACAGCCTCAAATTCTTGACAAAGAGCAATAAAATTTTTTCTATCCTTAGGTGAACAGATTTTACCAATTTTGAGAAGCTTACCTTTAAAAATTTCCAGCTCCTCATAATGTTCCTCTTTGACCTGCATACTAGTTTTGCTCTTTCTCAGTTGATCATTGGTACCAAAAATGGATTCTAAGGTTACTAATCCTCTGGGCAGCTTATTAGTCCTTAACTGAACAACTTGATCATTACCATATTGTTGTTCGAGCTTGTTTTGATTCAGCACAGAGAACTCATCCTCTTCTAATAGGAAACGTACAACCTGCTCATCACTCTCAAAAACCTGCCAATGAATGTTATTGTCAAGGATAGAGGGCCTATCAACTATTTTCACACGAGGCTGTACCTTTTCTCTTTGAATATCACTGGGGATATCAAACTGAGCCCCAATCGCAGCTAACCTATCTGCATGATAGTTCTGATTTCTTGGAATAGAGGTTAGATTGAAAGCATCAAACTCCTTAATCATATCCCATACCCTATGTTTATAGCATTTCAAAGCATTATTATTTGTAACATGCAGTCCTCTCACCTGATTTACAATGAATTTGTTGTCCCCATACACCTACAAACAACCAATTTTCCTCTTCCTTGCCCACTGCAGACCTTGAATCAACCCTTCATACTTAGCAATGTTATTTGTACATGAAAAAGCAAAACATATAGAAGAATAATATTTGTCACCTTGTGGAGACACAAGCATTGCACCACCACCAGATCCATTCCTATTCCTAGAGCTGTTAAAGTACATTTTCCAAACCTCATTTTGCTGTTCTATCTGATTCTCTGCATTCTTTACAAGGTTTGGAATTATTGTTTTAGGTTCGTGCAGCATGTAAACCCCCATACCAGTTTCTTGAATGAGTCCCTCAAGATCATCAACAATATTTTCTAAGGCCCACTCCTTTAACAACACTTCTGGTATAATTTCAGCTTGTAGCTCTTAAGTATCAACAAGCTCAGGATCATCAGATATAATGCAATTTGTGTTAACAACAATTGGGACATAAGGCTCTATGTGATATTTGGCAAGCAATTCAGATTTTAGGGTCACTTTTGTACCATATCAGGTCCTAAAAAGTGTGTGAGACTAGTCCGAGGATAAATATCCCCTATCTTGGCTGTGAACTCTCTTGACAAACACATGACAAAATAAAGAGGTAGATCTATGAAGAACACCTCCTGGGAAATAGAAACATTTGGGCAGGTGTGCAAAGTGAGACCTTGATCTTTTATCACACCTACAGTGTTAACAACTGTACCATCTAGCTGGAATACACCCTTCGTAAGGGGCTAGTATTTCAATCCTAATTGGTCTACAATCTGTTTTGGCATTACAGAACTACTTGCACCACTATCCACCATGCAATTATGTACTAACTTGTCTCCTATTATTAATGACACATAAAATGGAAGTGGTTTAGCACTCTTGTTTGGTTGTTTGATGTTGTCCTGGGATGAATTGGTAAGGACAGCCCTAGTTGGGTCAATAGTTGCATCATTTGATGCTTTTAAATTAGACAAGGCAGATTGTAACATGTCCTTTTGACCTGGGATGGCTAAGGAATCCCACATAGATATTGTCACATTCATTTTCTTCATATTTTCAATGATATTGAAAGGTGAAGTAACATTTACCTTTTGATGTGACCTTGTAGCAACAATATCAGCCTATAAATGAGGCTATTCCCTGGTAGTTGCTTGGGTATTTCTTTGCAAAATATGGGGAATCTAGGATGTAGAAGGATCAGCAGGTCCTTTTCCTTTGTTTGTTCCTTGATCTATCTCATAACCCCTCTTTTTATCTCTCGTATTTGCTGCAACTAAAGTATTATCTCTGTTTACACCACAGAACTCATCTTCCTGCTAGTTTAGGAAGGTAGTATCATTCTGAGGCTGTTCTTTCTGATTTTTAGTACCATCATTAGGTTTGTTTGGTTGTGAAACTGCAACATTTTGCACCATTAGAGCCTAATTTATCAATCCATTTGAACAGGTTGCCTGACTGTGTGGCTGATTACATGGAAGACACCATTCATATTTAGCTGCAAGGTTGTTCTGAATAGGGACAAGGTCGC
This sequence comes from Cunninghamia lanceolata, assembly GCA_027924645.1. NCBI lineage: Eukaryota > Viridiplantae > Streptophyta > Pinopsida > Cupressales > Cupressaceae > Cunninghamia > Cunninghamia lanceolata. Next base: position 6,939,673 of record BSBN01000303.1, on the reverse strand, counting down.
TAACTGCATTAATGGGTGTAGGATTGTAAGGCTGGAAAGGCCTCTGGTTCACATTCTACCTAGCACCCTGGTAATTTCTTTGATAAGGTGGCCTATTAGCTTGGTATGACTGGTTTTGCCCCTGATAAGGCTGATTTTGCCCTTGACTATGTGGCTGATAAGGCTGTTTGTTCTGGGATTGCTATTTTTTTATATTCACCAGCTCATTCCCAAAAGTTTGCAGGATGTTCTCTATTTTCTGTTGTCCATTTGTAATCTCTCTTAACTCTTGTAATGAGATAGACACAACAGTCTCAGGATTTGCAATACCTGGCAATGTTGCTGTAGCAGGTAAAGGGGCAAAATATGGGATCGGCAAAGGCATTGAAGCTTGAATCTTAGGAAAAATGAGCATTGGTGGTCTAGGTGCTATTTTCCCAGCTTGAATTAGGTTGTTCTCTGCTTTAATAGCTATTTCATATGCATCAGGTAAATTTGTACCTCCCATTGATTGTATCATTACTGAAATGTCACTATTAAGAGTTTTAAAAAAATATAGAAATGCATATTCTGATGAAGGCCTTACCGTGGCAGGAATTATGTTCCATGTCTTATGAAACTGGAAATTGAAATCCATCATTTGCTTCTGGGTAGCTCTCTTTATTGTAGTCAGTTGTTCAACCAATGATAAGTTATCAGACTTATCTTGAAATTGTTTGTTCAACTTATCACCTAGATCATCCCAAGTTGCAATGGTTTGCACTGGTAAACTTCTAAACCATTGTAATGCCTTTCCTTTAAACGAGGCAGCCAGCAGCCTGATGGCCACATTTTCTTGAGTTACATGATGGACACCACATAGAGAAGCTACATCTCTGATGTGCTCGATTGGGGTAGTTTGATCCTCCCCAGTGAAATAGGCCAAGCTCTTCAAAGCTACCATGGGTATATTGTCATGCACTATCAAATTCAATGGGCTGCCCCCATCAAAAGCCACAAATAGCTGATTCCTTGCCATCTAAACAGCTGGAGGTAGGTTTGCTTGAAACAGTACAGGAACTACAAGTACTACTAGCTTGAAACTTGGTGGGGTTGATTGTATTCTTTTGGAAACTGGCATCGTTACCACAACTCTACTCTGTCTTCTAAGTAGAGATAGCTACAAATAATCAAAAGAATTTGAACTCTGAGTTTGAATTTTTCTCATAAAATGTAACAACACTGATCTACTTGTCCTTTCTTAGTATGAGTCACCAGATATGCATAAAATGACCTCTTTAAAGTCTGATAATGCTAGTAGCATATCAAAACAAGCAGTATGATTGTAGGGTCCCACCTGGCATGCCAAAAACTGTTATCACCTAGATTTGCACCCTTGCTGAGTTGTAAAACTTGGCAATCTAGAGAAACATGGGAATGATCTTGAAGTGTGGGACCTTACGAATTGAGATCAGACCTCCGGAGAAGGCCAGCTTCCTTAACTAGTTATCACCTAAAATCTACTGGATTTGGAGAGGAAAAGGGAGGAGGAATGCTTTTAAAAAATGAAAGATAAAACAGGAAAACTTGAAAGTAAGGGTGATTCACCAAGTTGAATAAAAGAACCCTCACAGAACTGAGAAGATGCACAACACAACTAGATACAGCAAGTAGATATACACAGATTCAGATGATTCTAGCAGAGGTGAGAAACAAAATGGTTGAGAGCAACAATAACATTCACAGACAATCATATGCAGATTCACACTAAACTAAAAATCAGTAAAAGAGGTAGAATAACTTGCATATATTCAATAAGAAGGCATAGTTACAGTAGAGGAATGCTTTGTTTGGAATCAAAAACATAGAATACTAAAAAATTCCAACCTTTTTTACATCTCAACTTTTTGCATATATAGCATTTCTCATTGGCTTAAGTCAGTTACAATGAATTCTAGAAACTGTTGTTGCATAGGCCCGTCAGAAAATATCATCCCTAGAAGGGACGTCCACCTGCAAGAATTCATGGCATAAAAATATCTGGAATAGGGGCAGATGGAAGATATTTTGAATCTTTAATGTGAGCTGCTGAATCATCGACCTGCACCCATAAATGCAACAAATATCTGCATCTATATATGCAAAAATGGTCACTAAAACATCCAGTCGACCGAGCCTGCAGACTTGCATCAAGTTTTGAAAGTGAAAATATCCTCCTCAAAGCCCGCCAGATGAAAGAGGAGGCAAAAACAAACATATTTTCTTTTTGAAGCATGTTGAAATTCACCAGGATGAGGGAGATATGGGCGGTCAAAGTTATGGTCAACTGCATCTTGCATATGTATATCGCTTTGCATATGCAATTATATATACAATTGCACCTGCACTTTTAGATTCACTTAATGCATTCATGCAATCTCCTTCCTTTCACCTTTTGCATATTCAATTCGCTTTGCATGTCTTTGAATCTCCCTTTGCATATGCTCTGCCACATGTCAACATCTGATTTGCTGCTGCGCTGAAATAGAGACCCATCGCTAAACATTTGCATGCTTTATCAGTTGTTGGAAAGACCTTAAACTGGGTTGCTGATGCACTAAGTCTTGCCAAAATCCTTTGTATGTGACCTTTTGTATATCTAATTGTATATGAGATACAATTGCATATACATACAATGTGGAACTCAAAGGATTATCAACCAGAAAGAAACTTTTAGAACAAATCCGGCCTTGTATCTTCTCTTTTTTGTATATAGTCATATACATGCACTTCTACATACAACTGCAGACCCCAACGCTAAGTTTGCCAAATTTAATTTCTCAGTCGGGTCTACCTTGTATAGCCCTATTGTATCTAACCTTTGTATATTGCATATACAATGTAAATATACAAACAAAAACTGCATACAAACCTGTACATGCAAACATGCATCTGAACTTGTATCTGGCCTTTGTATGTGACCTTGCATTTGCGCCTTGTATATTGCCTACAAACAATGCGAACATACATACAAAAGATGCATACAATCACTTGTGCCTTTATCAACCAAAATGCATATTCTTTTGGGTTCGGGATTGTATCTCAAAAATGTATATGCCATTGTATGTGCAAAGATACAATCGCATATACATACATTTGGTAGACCCCAACCTTTGTATCTCTTTTATTTGCTACTTTGTACATTCGATTGTATATGAAATACAATCGCCCGATATACATTCACCTTTGTATCCTGTCCTTTGCATATTGACTTTGCATGTTCCCTTTGTATCATTGCCTTGTATATCCCCTTTGCATATTCCCTTTGTATGTGCAATTGTATATGTGAACATATATACAAACATACAATTGTATATGCATATGAAAGGACTAAGTATAAAATTGAGAATTATCTGTGATGGAAAGCACTTGAAGACAAAAGATTTCTGGGTTTTTTTGGGTTTTCTACAAAGATTCGCCAAGCAAGATTTTGAGATTTTTGGCAAGGTAGAGCATGGGTAATTGAAACATTTAAGCTTTGTAGGGTCATTTTCTAAAGGATATTCAAGGAATTGACAAGGTGAACTATTCAACTCTGGACAAAGGAATATAGGTCAACAATTAACAGACAACTTTATCCCCAATGAAATAGGAACACACAATGATCTACAATCTGTCATGCTGAACCTATCCAGCACGGTCTTCACATACTTACTCTGGCTTAACCAAAGTTTTCTGTTAGCTCTATCTCTTTTGATTTCCATTCCCAGAATGTACCTGGCTGCTCCTAGATTTTTCATCTCAAAATGTGCTGACAACTGAGACTTCAAATCAGAAATCATATTCTTACCATTCCTAATTAACAACATATCATTAACATACACTGCAATAATGAGAATGCGATCATTGTCAAATTTGTAATACACACAATGATCTAATTTTGATCTCAAAAATCCAATCGACAACACAAATGCATCAAACTTCTAGTACCACATCCTAGGAGACTTCTTCAAACCATACAAAGACTTTTTCAACTTGCAAACCAAATTTTCTTTACCTTTCTCTATGTAATGCTCTGGCTGTGACATGTAAATCTCTTCCTCCAAATAACCATGAAGGTATGTTGTCTTCACATCCATCTACTCCAACTCTAAGTCATAAGCTACTACAAGAGATAACAAAAACCAAATAGATGTTAGCTTTGCAACGGGAGAGAAAATTTCACCATAATCAATTCCCTCCACTTGTGAGTACCCCTTCGCAACCAGTCTGGCCTTATACTTTTCAACATTGCCATCTGCACTAAATTTCTTCTTGAACACCCATTTGCATCCAATAGGTTTCCGTCCTTTAGGAAAATGCACCAAGTCCCATGTTTTATTCTTCTCCAAAGAAGCCATCTCATCTTCCATGGCCTCCTTCTAGGAACCTGCATCTTTCATGCCCATAGCCTCTGTCACAGTTCTAGGCTCATCAGTGTTAGTAAGCAAGGCAAAAGCACAACTAGAATAAAGCAATGAATAACCAAACCTATGAGGTTGCTTCCTTGTTCATGTAGACCTCCTCAATGGCTAAGGTTGAGGTTCTGCTTCTTCTTCTGAACTTTCAGAGCTGCTAGAGCTCTCCTCATCATCAGGTCTCACAGGGTCTATCAGTTCAGTCTTCTCAAGGGTAGAAGGAAATTGAACCACATCATCTTTGCAGACATGATATTTCCACAGTCCATGAAGATGAGTTATTGTGCTTCTGGATAAAATTGTGTTACCTTTTTTGAGTAAAAAAGAGCAACATAGTTTTATCCAAAAGCACAATAACTCACATCATCTTTCTTTTTTGTTTCTTCTAGTTGTAGAATAATGGGAGAAGGTGTTAGCTCTTTGAAAATAACACTTCTGCTATACAACACTTTTTCAACCATAGGATCCCAAAGCTTGTATCCTTTCACACCGACACCATAGCCAATGAAAATACACTTAACAACCTTGTTCTCCAATTTAGACCATTTCTCTCTAGGCACATGTGCATATGCCTCACAAGAAAAAACATAAAGATGTCTAACTGGAGGCTTCTTACCAGACCACACCTCCATAGGTGTCTTACCAACGAGAGATGATGTAGGAGACATGTTTACTAGGTAGCAAGTAGTGGCTACAGCTTCAGCCCAAAACTTTTGTTCGAGGCTTGCTCCACTAAGCATACTCCTAGCCTTCTCCATCAGTGTCATGTTCATCCTCTCTACAACTCCATTTTGCTTTGGGGTGTATGGAGTAGTCTTATGGTCTCAACCCCTTGCTCTTTACAGAACTTATTGAACTCTGCCAAACAAAACTCACCACCGTTGTCAGTTCTCAAACACTTAATCTTTTTACTAGTCTGATTCTCAACAAAAGCTTTAAACTCTTTGAACCGACTAAAGACTTCAGACTTTCTTCTGAGAAAATAAATCCATGTCCTTCTACTATAATCATCTATGAAAGATACAAAATATATAGATTTGAAAATTGAAGGAACACTAACAGGACCAAACACATCAAAATGAATAAGGTCCAACACACCAGAAGACTTGTGAGAACTAGAGTAAAACTAAACATGGTTTTGCTTCCCATACATACAATGTTCACAAAAGTCAAACTCGAGATTACAATCATTTAACCCCTCAATGAGGTTTTTATTTTTCAGGGTTCTAAGACCCTTCTCACCAATGTGGCCAAATCTCTTATGTCATAACATTATCTTTTCAGTAGGAAGCTTAACTTCCAAAGCATGAGCACCCTTGGGTACCCAAAATGCACTACCATCAGAATTTGTTGCAATAGATTTCTTCACTGCTGGTTATGATGGTGGGTATGAAGTGACTGCAACTCTTTTCTTTGAGTCAGAAGAACTATTGCACTGTGAAGTACATGCCTCTTGCTAAAATAGAGTACCTCTCTAAGTACCCTTCGCAAGCACCATAGATCCTCTAGTCATCTTGCATCCATCCTTCGAAAAGGCAACCTGCACATTTGCATCATTCAACTTATAGAAAGCAAGTTCCATGCCATGCCTAGGATGTGCATGACCCCAGTGATCCCCTTCACTCATCCATCAGGGAATCAGATTGAGACTCTTCCATGACCAACAATCTTTAGTTGAGAATCATCACCTAGGTACACTCTTCCACCATCAAACTCTTCATACTTCGTGAACTAGCTTCGATGTGAGGTCATGTGGAATGATGCACCAGAATCAATCAACCACACATAATTAGATGCATGGGTGGCTAGGGCTACAATGAAGGCATCACCATCATCTTGTGACTTGTCAAAATCTAAATTTGGGACATTCTTCTTCTTCTTCTTCTTCTTTTCCTCTTTGCATTCCTTTCAGAAATGCCCAATTTTTCCACAGTTCCAACAGAGAGCCTTGGACTTTCGAAGAGATTTAGATCTCCCATGGGATTTGGATCTACCCTTCTCAACTTTCTTGTCCTTCTTTTTCCATTTCTCCTTGGGTCTTCCACGAACCACAAGAGCCTCTTTGGCTGCTTCAGAAGACATTCTCTGCATCTTTTCAGATAATAGTGAAGATACCACTTCATCCATTTTGAAAGTGGATGTGGTGCTCCCAATAGCCATAACAAGATGATCCCACGAGTCTGGCAAAGAACAAAGCAAGGTCATACAGTGATCCTCCTCCTCCATCTTCACACCAACATAAGTTAACTGTGCAACTAACATGTTGAAAGCATTTAGGTGATCTGAAATAGATCCTCCATCCTCCATCCTTAGAGAATATAGCTTCTTTCTTAGAAAAATCTTGTTCACCATGGATTTGGCCTGATAAACATCTCCCAGCTTCTTCCAAAGATGTTTTGTGGTCTTCTCCTCATGGACATTTAATAGGACAAAGTCAGTTAAACTGAGTCTTATAAGACCCTTAGCCTTCTGATCTTTGAGATCCCAATCAACTTGTGCCAATGCAGTTGGTTTTACACTGGAAACAGTTTCCCATAGGTCTCGATCAACAAGCATGTCTTCCATCTTAAGTTTCCATAACTCAAAATTTGTGCCATTGAACTTCTCCACCTCTAATCTTCTAGATGTGTCTTCCATCTCCTTCCTACAACACAATTATAGAATACTCTGCACAGACTCCCACTCAACCTAAGATTAGCTCAAAAAAAACCTACCTAGTAGCTAGAACCAAAACTAGCTAGGCTCTAATACAAACTGAAAGGAAGCTAGGTGTGCAAAAATCACTTCCTACACTAATCTAAAGAGGAGAGATGAGTGCAAATTCTTTTTAACCTTTACAATTATAGTGTTATTAACATAACAATGGAGGTATTGCAACAATGCACAACACAAGAATGTAGGACAGAAGAGAGAGAGAGACAAGATATAACATGGGGAAAACTCTTACAAGTGAAAAACCACACACTTCAAAACTTGCACAATGTATTATCTAAACGACAATGTTTACAACACAATTGCAATGCAAGTCTTTACATGATTCTTCAACACTCATTTCTGGAGACAAATCAGTAGCATAATAGTACCTGTCAATCACATAATACACCTCCTCTCAAAGCACCTACTTAAATAAAAGTTTACAAGGAAAAAATGAAATTTTCTTTGAGATGGGAGTCCAACTTGGCCTCATGACCCAAAACCCATGCCTAGGAACACTTGTCCAACACTATAGCATGGTCATGACACTTGTCACATCACCCCATCCCAATATGGTTGCCTATTCCCAAGATGGGCAATGACAAATGCTCTTACACATCTTACGACTATCATAGAATCTGTCATAACTGACAACTCTTACAATTGTAAGAGAATTTGTCATACTGTGACTAACAATAGCATATTCTCTTACAACACATCATCACCCTCCTTAGGGTGCCCAAAGATACCTTCTTCCAAGATGCCTTGTGACACATGTCTTCACCTGTCATAGAACATTCCATTTACAACTCTTACACGTCATAGATTCTGTCATAGGAATCTGTCATAACTATTTTGGTCAAGATTCACTTACACACTAGTCAAAGTGTTGACACATGGTAAAAATCCTCTACCACTAAGTGGGACGTCTATCTCCTCATTGGAGGACAAAATTACATGTGGTCACCTTCCACGTAGGATGACACATCACCGTGCCAACTCCCACAAGATGATGAAACATGACTTGCATCCAAAATACATTAATAGGAAATAAATAAATAAATACAATTAATTAATACAAGGAATTACCAAGGTTGAGACACCTTAATTCCCAAATGCATCAAGAATTTTCTTAGTCTAGGTCAGCGTGCAAAAGATAAAGCTTGTATATTAAAGTTATACCTTGTCGGCCTGTTATTATGCCCAAACAACAATGCAAATCCAAGAAAGACTCTTAATATGAGTCTAGAACTATTGTTTTACCACTTAGGTTGATGATTCCAATCTTATACCTTCACTGCATATCGATTTACCTTCTGTATTGGCCTTAATCTAAAGAACATATTTAGTTATTTTATCTATCGGCCCATAGCTTCAAATACGATCATTATGAAACTCTAAAATCTTTGTTAATGATTCATTACTGAGCCCTTATCATACCTTTAGAACCACAAAATATAATATTCAGCTACAGATAAATGCGGATCTCAGAACTGTTGTTCTATCTTGGAGAAATACTATCAAACTGAAAGTCGATAAAGAACACCTTGTAAAATATGATCAACATAACTTCAGAAACTATAACTCTAGATTTAGGTAGTCATCATAGGTATCTTTGTTACCTTAGAATCGCAAGACAAATTATGCAATAGCAGAGGAATGTGGACCAAGTTACTCAAGAACTCTGCACTATTTCTGACTTAACTTTGTTCATTCGGACTTAGACATTTCACCATATGACTTCTGGAGGAAATCAAGACTTGAACACTGAATCATGACTTCACCAGATAGCTGAGAGTAACATAACAGAACCAAATGACAAGATCTTCAATTACAAAGTACTAACTGAATTACTGTCACTGTCTCAATGTGTTGTCAATACTTAGTCAATTTGGCTAAGTTAATCTTTCCAGACCAAAATACTGTACACACCTTTGTCTCAGGAGTTGTCTCCAAACATGTCAAGTTGTTGCCATCAATGACAACATCATATCAGTAGTGTCTCTTGACTATGTTGCCAACATTATATAGTCCATAAAAATGAGATGTGATAGTATTTCATGTAGTATTTTCCTCTTTGGTGGTTGGAGTTTAGGGTTTAGGTTTATGTTTTCTCATTAGGGTTGTGAAATAATGGTGATATCCCTTATGTTGCTTCTTCTCCTAGTTTTCTTTCCCTATATTGACTAGTTAACCGAGTCACCTCACTTAAGTTTACCTATTGATCCCCTCTAGTTTTATTAAAATAAACGACCCCTTTGCATATATTACAACTTGTAGTCTATCCTACATGTTCAAATTATTAAGCCCCAGTCACTTGGTGTCTAAGTGCTATCATGTGTTCAAGGATTTGATACATAGCCCATGCTTATTACATTGCATACATCCTTTGCATCATCATTTTTGTGATGGGCCCCAAGTCCAAGATTGCACACTATGATATTATGCCACATGTCTTGTAGTCTCACAACCTCCCCATCAAGTTGTCACTACCCCATCCAAGTTGGCATGATGTTATTAGTCTAGTGTTACCAACTTGCTTGTTGTGTCAATTGTCATGTAAGAACCATTATGGCATCATCAAATAATATAGGTGGCATAATTTTATTGCATTATACACATCCTTTGCATCATAATTTCCATAGTAGGCACCAATTCTAGGATTACACGTTGCAACATTATACCAAGTGTCTAATAGTCTAACAATTTTTTGTCAAGTTGTCCATACCCCACACATGTTATCATGATGCTTTTGGTCTGTCATGTCAATCATCCTACAAGAATTTATAGGTGCCTGGGTATGACATCATAAAATATTGGTGGCAAAATCTCATTGTATCACATAGGCCATGTGTATCACAATTTTAGTGGTAGGTCCACTCCCATCTTTGTGTGATGTGATGAACTATAGATCTTGAGTTGCTCAGATCCAATGTTGATAATGTTTTCAAGTGTTGAAAGTAGCTAGGTGTCAAGATATATTCCAAGGTGAAGCTAAGTCATTACACCAACTATACTCCAAAGTGTATACAGGCTCACATTTCATTGGCCCATCTTAGGTAAAATATTTCTTGTGTCAAATACAAATTGACAACATGGTCAATAAAGCACATGGTGAGGTTTCAATATATCACAAGCACTCTTCACATCACAAATGTTCTTCACATCATGATTCTAAAGGTAATGCATCTAATAAGAGTGTGACATGTAATAGACTATTGATCTTTGCTTTGGGAAAATCAATGGTCAAGTTTTAAAGGGAATTTCAAGGCTTTAACATCTTCCTAGAATGCCATGATTTTAGATGAAGATTTCATAGGGAAGATGCCATGATTTTAGATGTAGATTTCATAGAATCACACTGTGTTTGCATGCAACACTTCAACATGGAGTAGCAGGTTGAATTTATACCAACAACCAAAAGGGAAAGGAAACTCACGTGTTGCAAAGGAATAATTCTTCCCTAGTAAATCATTTTCACCTTAGGGGTAAATGTACACATAAATTCTCCCAAAAATATGCAAAATGAGCTTTAGAGGAAGAGATGAAAGATCCTACATGGCATATTCCTTTATGCTCATGTGCAGTTGTAGATCAAGGGTTTTATCTCACACCATGTGTCACTCTCGAATCCAATCTAAGTCTCTCTCTTTCTCTTTAAATTTAAGCTTTTGGGCATTGTAAAACTTAGTCTGATAATTCTAAGTAGTGTATTAGGTTGCTACTAGAATCTCCAATCCAATCCTAAGTTTGTATGTGATTAATTTTGGGATTTGTAGTGCAGAGGTCCATGTAATACTCTAAGGAATAAAATAGGGTTTGGTTTTTCGTATAAATTTCTACAATTTGCATTGTAATGTCTACTTGGTAAATCAATAAAAGACATATTATTGTTTCTTCTTTGCAATCTATCTCCAATGCCTTTTGTATGTTTCATGGAACCTAGCAAGTTTCTAGGTGCACATTTTCTACACTTGTATAAGAGATTAGTTAGTTTGTCATTCATAGAATGTACAGTGAAATTTTTTATTATGTTTTTTATGATAGGGAAATCTTTCTAAACTAGTATATGGGGTTTACAAATTGAGAGAGGATAACTAAGAATGGTTGTATCATCAAGACCTAGAAGGCATTTGAGGGTCTAAATCTTCTGTACAATAGAATCCATTCTAATTAGGCTCATCCAAATTCATGTTACATTATGATTGTAGTCATTTATTTTGGGTTGAATCTATCTCTAAAAGATTAGGCATTGGTCTCTAATAATTACATTTGATGCATCACCTCAAACTTATAAATGGTAAACATTTATAGAAGGTATAAGTTATTTGAGGTCTATTTATCTCCATGGAGCCGAAAGATGTAAAGGATAGGCTTAAATTCTTGCAAATTCATCATCCCTTGGCCTAATTAGAATGGAGATAAGTTTTTTTATAATTTATTTGTTCACAATTCTTGTCAAGGTATAAAGGATCATGCCTGCACATGTTGAACATTAAATTCTTTTCTTATACATCTGTGACTATGTCAAATATCTACATATTTAGGGTCTATAGCTACAAATTTATATGAAACCAACACAATATGAGTTAGTGATAGTAAATTGGGCTTGTGCATTGTGCCAATCAAACCCAGTTTTACCTTTGTAGTAGTGCTTGTCAATGACCTTTATTATTTTGAAGACCCTTATTTAAGGGTAACCCTCCTGAGTATTGTAGAGCTCAAAGTGTAGAAGATAGGGTCCAATCTTGTCAGTTGGATCTTTCTTGTCCTTAGTTCAGTCATAGGGTTGTAATTTCACCTAGATCAACTTGTTTCTTGGGTCTAAGTGTTGTGGCATCTCTTAGAGTTGAGGGTAGCAAGAAAAAATCCCAACATGAGAAAAGGATAGTTGCAGGGGCAATAGACTGGTGGCGAAGTAATTTAATAGTTGCTTTGGTGGTAGATTAAAAGAATTTGAGCACTATAAATAGTGGTAATGAATTGGTGGTAGCCTTTATTTAAGGTTGTGTGTGGCTTGTGTGAGTTGCTCAACCCTTATATAAGACACGATTCTCTACAAAAGGGGTTGTGCTTATATATATTGAAATTTTTAATCTAAAACTTTATATAATATGCAAGGAGGGTTCTATGGCCTCCCAAGCAATTAGTTTTTCCTCAAACACTCTTGAGCCTGAAACTAGAAAAATGTTATATCAAAATAGGTGTTTTGGGGCCTTCTAGATGTAATGGAAAGGTCCATTTGGCCTCAAAATGTCTCGAATAAAAATTCCTTCACCTATGGCCATGTTTAAACTCTAATTTTGAAAAACTAGCTTCCCAGAGTCTAGTTTGACTAAAATAAAACCAAGCTTGAATTTTGTGAGCCTATTGGATGTAATGGGATAGCCAAAAGTACTATCTAAATTGTCAAAAAATTGCACACACCCAAATCAAAAAAACAAAGTATGAGACCCCAAAGTTAAATATTCTCTCATCAAACTATTTTGATTCTCTAGATCATCTAAAGATGTAAGATAAGAGCATACTAGGTTTTAAGGAAACACATATGTAAAGTGATTAGTCCCCCTAATATCTCTTAAAAATGGAAACTAAAAAGATCTATGCTTTCACCATGACTCTGATACCACGTTAGAATTTGCAAAACAAAGATTAACCCAAAACTGAGTGAAAGGAGAAGATACTATAAAATTGTTAATGTAGATGATCTCAAAACCAAAATAGAATAATATAATTAGTTTCTAATAACACAAGATACATGCAAATGCTCAAGAGACATAAATATGCAATAAGAAAAATAGCATAAGAAAATCTCCCAATACATGAATCAATCTCCACCAAATGCAAGCTAGGTGAGTGAGTATAAATAAGCTATGTGAGAGGGAGGAGGTGGCAAATACAACCAATAGGAAGTATACACCTAAAATGTTTAAATATAGTAAGTGTAACTCCTTATAGAAGTGGAGGACACCTCACCTCTCATGACTCACTAATACAACCTAAGCAAGCTTAATAAAGTGTAGGAAAAAGAAATATCACTTAATATAGATGAAAATATAAACCTTCACTAATACCAAGAATAAAGTTGTTTCCTAATTTTTTTGAATGCTTTACATTCATAGCAATTAATGATTTTGACAATTAATGATTTTGATTGAACAAACTCATCAAATTCTTGAGATCCTCATTCTTACATGATTTTAAAAAAAAATTAGTGAATAAACTCTAATATGGTTGATTATATTGTAGGTTCAAAAATTAGTAAGGAAACTAGACTTATAATGGAGACAGATGAAGTCTTGTAGAAAGAAAACCTTTGTTAGAAAATTACTATTAAAAGGTATTGTTGATAGAGACATCCACCAATATATATTATTGTAACATATATCAACATTTAAAATGTATACATAGACTTTCAAACCTTGAGCTACTTATATTTTATATCTTCTATTTGTTACGAGGTTTTTATAAACTTGATTCTAAGTGTACAAATGAATGTTGCCAATGCCACATCACTTTATATACCTTATAAGAGTTGTTTAAACTAATTAGTTAAATCCCACACACATGGGCTCAAATTTTAAATACTTGATAAAAACTTTAAGTTTTTATAGGTAGATTTGAAAAAACATTTCATTGGTTCATAGGTTGGCACATGCAAATTTCATGATTTTATAAAATCTATTTTAAGAAATGATAAGTATTAATTTTATTTTATTTTGGACATATTATTGTGAAATTATAGTGCGGGATTTCATGTATAATAAGACTACTATAGATATCTTAAATACATCTATCTAAATAAAAATGCCAAGAGATATCAATCTTGAGTTATTATTATTTTTTGGAAAAAAAGAAAAATTATATTAAAAAAAATTGCGTATTACAATTTAGAGATTTCAAAATAGCTAGAGCCATAAGTAAAGAAAAGAGACAAAAGAACTAGGTAGGATTGTAACAAAAACATCCCCAATAATTTCTCAAAGAATCTATCAGACAACTAAGAAGTTAGAAAAATGAGACCTTTTAAAGAGTAAAGTTGGAGCCAATAGGAATCCAAGCAAACTAGAGAAACCATTGAGTCTAGAAGAAAGTTTTTGAAAAGAAGACCCTAGAAGAGAAATAATTATCATACTTAAATTTCCACCAAGGTGAGTGGAGATCACTTGGATTAATCGTTCTGAATACAATGGAGAATTTGAGAGGCCTTACTGGGAGGTAGAGATGCCTACTCAAAAACATTCCAATTTTGATTCTCTTCAATAGCCCACTTGGCAAGATAGTTAGCAATTTAATTCCATTCTTTAGAGATATAAACAAAGGATATATCTTCAAACTAAGGAGTTAGATAGAATCTACTCAACTAAAGTAGCAATCCTCCAGGAGGACTCCTAAGTTCTTTCTTTGTTCAAAAGAGAAACCATGATTAAGGAATTAGATTCACAAATAACTTTATTCTAGTCTATCTCACAATATTTTTCAAGAGCTAGAAGAAAAGCATAGCCTTCCATCTAGTTATTTGTATTCATCCCTATAGAAACAAAGAAGAGATGTAAAGATCCATCTCCAATACGATCAATCCTACCAATCATAATAGCACTTGGATTACCATGTGAAAAGCCATCAATATTTATTTTGAAAATTTCCTAATAGAGGAGGTGACCATTTACTAATTATATTCACTTGGCTAGGAACCTAAGAGGGTGGATGAGAGAACCAAGAGGGAACACTCATAGAGATAATTTCTAAGCATGTCAAGGTTTACAAATTTGAGGGAGACAAGACTTTATCCAAAGGACACTTAGACAAAATGGTCTCTTTGACAACATCAAAAGCCTTCTTCCAAACTTGAGAAATTAATATTTAGTGACCTTGGAAATTTTGACAATTCCTTTCCAACCATACTTTCCAAAAGATGAAGGTAGGACCAAGCTCCCAAGCAACACTTAGAAAACTAGCTACAGAAGGTGGTTGACTTAGGATTGCCAAATTTCTAGAAAAGAGGTGGCATGAATGGAAGGATGGTCCTAGAGTTGCCACCATTGTCCCCACATGCCAATAGAAAAATTACAAAGGACGAAAAGGTGAGTAGAATATTCCTCCTCAAAACCACAGAACAAATTTTGAGGGCCATTGAAATCCTCTCTTTTAAATATTGTCTCAGGTTTAAGACATTTGTTTTGACTAAGCAACCAAATAAGAAGTTACATTTAGGCTAGCTAAGCTTGTTCCAAAATATATTTCACCAAGGGAACTCTATGTTCTTCCCATCACACCTAATAATGTACTTACCAAGGTTTACAGAATAAGTCCCTTTGAAATTAAGGCCCCATGCAAGATCATCATCATCCTCTAGAAAGAAGCATAGCCAATCATCAAGAATAGAAGACAAGAATCATCAAGAATAGAAGACAAGATGGCTCTATCTTTAGAAGATCCCTCTATAGGCCATAAGTTATAATACTTCCAAATATAGGTAATGGAATTTCCCAACACTTGGGATTTCTTGATGTCAGCAACCGTGGTCCATCCCACAACAATAAAAGATTGACTTATTGGATAGAAAGAAGGATAAGAGGAGATTATTGGAGGGTGAAGGTCCCAAGTATCATTCTAGAAAAGAGCTTGTCTCCCACATTTAATTTCCAAAATAGTCCCTCCTTGATAAGTTAAGCCCTAGACTTAATTGTACTCCATATCATCGATCCTTTCCATTTAGAATTACTTTGGGGATCTTAGAAGCATCAATCCCACCTAAGTATTTGAAGTTAAGAATTCTAGCCTACAACTATTCTAGAAATTTACATGACTGCCAGTATATCTTAGCAACCAAGGCTTGAATATTAAGAGCAGCACACCAAAGGCCCAAGCCACCATTTATTTAGGGTCTACACACTTGATCCAAATTGATGAGGCTCCATTTATGAGAATCCAAGGTTCCTTCCCATAAGAAATTCTTGGATAGAGAATTGAAGCATCTAATATGCTCTTAAGAGTAGATAAGACTAAGAATCTATAGATGGGAAAAGCTTGCAAAATAGATTTTAACAAAGTCAAGTGGTCTACAAAAGACAACCAATAGAATTTCCAATGACCTATCAACATGGCCTCACCCCCTCTCTTTTTTTAAAATTGCCCTTATATTCCCACCCACTCTTCCCTTTAGAATTGCCTGAGGCTATGAGCAGCTCCAAATGCATGTGAGTAATCTGATTATTCCAATTAAAATCAATTAAAGGTAGGGGAACTGAGGCTATGAGTAGCTCTAAATGCACCTGAGTAATTTGAATATTCCAATTAAAATCAATTGAACTTGGCAAAAGTTTCAGGGTGCAAAATCGGTGGAATTACGAATTTGGGAAAATTTTTGCATGATTGCCCAAAACTAGGTAGGCCCCCCCTCAAAATGGGGTCCTAAAATAGGGGATATTTTGGCAATTGGGAGTTTTTCATGGATTATGGGCAAAAACCTCTGAATTTTGGCAAAAAAAGAGGGCCCAAATATGAAGGGGATATTAAGGGGAGATGATGTCCCAAAACTCTGCCGCTCTTATGCAAAACTCTGAGGGCCCCCCACCCTGATTTGGGCCCCCCAATTAGGGGGCATCTCTTAAGGGGGCAAAGTGTAGGAGGTGTATGCCATATATACATTTTGTTAGTGTGGTTTGTAATTTGGGGAGTGTCTCCCCCACCTTGACCCTTCATTTGATGGATGTCTCCCCAGGAGGGTAGGTGGGGTGTCATTAACCAGGTGGCATCCCCCACCAAGATATTTTCTCTTAGCCAGTCCCTCCTCTTATTCTTCAATAGCAGATAACAATGGATAAATGATTGGAAACAGTGGATAAACAATGGATAATAGCAGATAAATTATTCTTCTTCTAGATGGAAAATGGGAGTGGGCCAGATTGGCAATATCAGTAAGGGGTAGGTAGTATATGACCTATCAAGGAATAAAATTGGATGGATAGTGAGAAAGTTTTGGGGGTATTTTCAAGGGGAATTCCAAAAGGTGGATTCTACCTTAGAAAGGTGGATTTCTCAAATGTGCACTTCAGTGGAAAGGTGGATTACTGAAAAAATTTAGAAAGGCAAATTGCTGAAAAAATTTGGAAAGGTGGATTGCTGAAAATATTTAGAAAGGGGGATTGTTGAAATGTGCACTTTTTTTTTCAGAAACCCAAAGATAGTATCTTGATGACCCCCCTTCAGGGCCTTCAAGTGTCAATCTCAGGCCATCCTTGAGTGGGAGGAAACACAATGGTGTAGATACTTATTTGGACTATTGAGGACACAAGCCCCCTAGTATACTCTCCTCAATAGGGACCCCACCCCCCATCCATTCTTTATTGTTGGTCGCACCCATACCTTCTATAGAGGGAGGGTTGGACATCCCCCACCTCACCTAGATTTATTTTATCTAGTCCCTCTTCTTATTGGGGGGAGACCCCCCAAACCCACCCCTTGGGGGGAGACCACCCAAACTCCCCCCCTCCCTAGATGGGTGGGGAGGCTCCGAATATCCTTTGGGGTAAAATGCTCCAAATCCCCCATGCATAGGCCACCCCCCACCTGTCATTTATTACCTCGGCCTATTTAATATCTCCCTTCAAGTCTGACCTTTCGGTCGATATTGGGCCGAGGGTATGGAGAAAGACCTCATCCTATTCAATACCCCTAGTGGGGTATTGGGCCTCGGGTGGAGGGGGATAAAGGTGCTATTGAGAATTAGTATCCAGGGAAAGAGGTAGGGGCTATTACGTGTAGATCAGCGGGTGGCCTCCTTTACAGGAGAATGGGTTTGAGTCCCATTGGATCAATAGGCATGAGGCAAATGTGACTCCAAAGTGGAAATGCCCACCAGATAGTTTCATGTAGAGGATCCTACTGGGCTATCGTTTGTCGGTAGGGAGTGTGACAGTGTACGGGGATTGGTTAAAGGGGGTAGTTAAGAATCGACATCTATAGTGCTAAAAAAGGAAGTTGAGTGTTGAGGGCATATAGCCTCTGGGCCCTCGACAACCAATCTTAAAGTGCACTAAAAGGCAATTCTCGGCCCCCCTTTCCCACCAGTACTTGAATACCTGCTCCTAAAGCAGAGCGTGGGGCCCCATAAAGAGGGAATCATTGGAGTGTTGTAATACCTAACCATATAGAGTGGGGATTCATCCCCACATCTAATTGGGTATTAGCACTATCTGCCTGCCAATGTATCATTGCATTTGGCATGAGCTCGAAGAGCTCTCTACCCTAGAAGTCTAGTAAGCTAGAGTCCACTCCACTTACAGCTTGAACGAGATCCCTATAGTTAGATGGTGAACTAGCTCAAGCTACTTGAGTCCCAACTCTCTTTATTCTCTAGTCACTCACTCAAGTCATTACTCCTCAAATCGAACAACTGGAATCTTGAGGCAATCAATTGAGCAATTATCTTGAACGGGACATTCACTTGAGCAACTACTCAATCAATGGAGTAATAGATTGACTTGAGCAACTGGTGACTCAATCCACTGAACTAGAAGAATGAGAGGTAGTACCATCTCCACCTCCCCACCCACTAAAAGAGGGCACTCCCAGATCACTAAACTTCTAGAGGTGGATCCCAGATCACCGAACTCCTGTCATTAGCCCTGTCATCAGCAAATTAGGACACTCATATCCCATGGGAACTTGATCAGGAAACTCAGATCCCAGATCTAGGAACTCCTTTAATTGGCCAACTCCATTTGGTCCTCTCCCTCCCTTTAATTGGATGGATGGATGGAGAACACTTTGAATTAGAATGGGGAGATAGAGATAGTACTAGAATGGAAACACTAGATTTCTAGTTTTGAGATCGTTGCATCCCTGACGTGTCATGCCACAAATCAGTTGAATAGGGTGGTTGTCCTCCCTCCTCTACGAACTGGGCATTCACCTCTATTCAAAACATTGGCCTATCCATTTATCTATCTAGATAAAGGGTCCCCTCATGTGTGAAGGGGTACTTTGTTCCTTCCTACCTATCAAACCAAGAGTCCGCCCCATGACCGGCATAGTAGGAACATTACGAGTGGTTAGGGGTTCCTTTCCCCCAGGTCAAGTTTGGTTACGACCCCAACCCAAGGGGACTATACCTGAGGAACTCACCTAGTCTCTTGGCCAATTCTACAGCTGAACGTTTCCCCAACAAGACCTAATTATGGGAGGGATAATTAAGTGCCCTCGGCAGGTATATGGAAGGCGTCAAAAGGTCACCTTCAAACTGCGTTCCATTGCGCAATGACTCCCCATGGCTTTCCAACCATGGATAGCACTTCTGCAAGCAAAATGATCTACAGGTTTTAAAACATCATTTACTAAAAGGCTGCGGCATATCAGTGTACTACTTGGAAGTGTGACTCTAGATTACGTGAACTACAAAGCATTGAAACGTGCTTTTTAGGTTGTGGGTTGCCCATCCATCGTGTAGGTTCCTCATTGTTATGGGGGGTCCTTCTTCCTTCTATGTGCCTCCCTTTTTTCATGTTGTCATTAGTCGAACAAACCCCACCGCAATTATGTGGATCGGTGGGTTAAGTTCTTTCTCGATTGATCTCACTATCCTTCTGAGATTGATGAGATAAGGTCTACCCGACAGAGATCATGATCTATATGTAACATGCCTCCACCCCCTCTTTTTTTTGGAATTGCCCTTCTATTCCTATCCACTCTTCCCTTTGGAATTGCCCTTCTATTCCCACCCACTCTTCCCTTTGGAATTGCTTGAGGCTATGAGCAGCTCCAAATGCACATGAGTAATCTGATTATTCTAATTAAAATCAATTGAAGGTAGGGGAATTGAGGCTATGATCAGCTCCAAATGCACTCGAGTAATCTAACTATTTCAATTAAAATCAATTGAACTTGCCAAAAGTTTTGGGGTGCAAAATCGGTGGAATTGTGAATTTGGGAAAATTTCTGCATGATTGCCCAAAACTAAGTAGGCCCCCCCCTCAAAATAGGGGGTATTTTGGCAATTGGGAGTTTTTCATGGATTATGAGCAAAAACCTCTGAATTTTGGCAAAAAAAAGAGGGTACAAATATGAAGGGGATATTAAGGGGAGATGATGTCCCAAAACTCTGCCGCTCTTATGCAAAACTCTGAGGCCCCCCCACCTTGATTTGGGCCCCCCAATTAGGGGGCATCTATTAAGGGGGCAAAGCATAAGAGGCATATGTCGTATATATATATTTTTAGTGTATTATGTAATTCGGGGAGTGTCTCCCCCCACCCTCAAGACATTAATCTTGTCCCCCACCCTGACCCTCTTTTTGATGGATGTCTCCCCAGGAGGGTAGGTGGGGTGTCATTAACCGGGTGGGCATCCCCCACCAAGATATTTTCTATTAGTCGGTCCCTCCTCTTATTCTTCAATAGTGGATAACAATGGATAAATGATTGGAAACAACAAATAAACAACGGATAACAATGGATAAATTATTCTTCTTCTAGATGGAAAATGGGAGTGGGCCAAATTGGCAATATTAGTAAGGGGTAGGTAGTATATGACCTATTAGGGAATAAAATGGGATGGATAGTGAGAAAGTTTTAGGGGTATTTTTGGGGGGAATTCCAAAAAGGTGGATTCTACCTCAGAAATGTGGATTGCTCAAATGTGCACTTCAACGGAAAGGTGGATTACTAAAATGTGCACTTCAGTGGAAAGGTGGATTGCTGAAAAAATTTGTAAAGGTGGATTGCTGAAAAAATTTGGAAAGGTGGATTGCTGAAAAAATTCGGAAAGGGGGATTACTGAAATGTGCACTTTTTTTTCACAAACCTAAAGACAATATCTTGAGGACTCCTCTTTGGGGCCTTCAAGTGTCAATCTCGGGCCATCCTTGAGCAAGGAGAAAGACAATGGTGTAGATACTTATTTGGATTATTGAGGACACAAGCCCTTAGTATACTCTCCTCAATAGAGACCCCACCCCCCCATCCATTCTTTATTGATGGCCCCACCCCTACCTTCTATAGAGGGAGGGTTGGACATCCCCCACCCCACTTAGATTTATTTTAGCTGGTCCCTCCTCTTATTGGGGGGAGACCCCCCAACCCCCCCCTCGATGGGTGGGGAGGCTCGAAACAACCTTTGGGGGGAAACTCCCCAAACCTCCCATGCATAGGCCACCCCCACCTATCATTTATTACCTCAGCCTCTTCAATATCACCCTTCGAGTCAGACCCTTTGGTCAATATTGGGCCGAGGGTATGGAGAAAGAGCTCGGCCTATTGTCATGTCTTAGACTTTGATGCTCTCTGTGGAACTGATATATGGATAATTGTGTGTGGTTGAATAAATATTATGTTATTTTGAAAAATGAAATAAGTAAATGAGTAATTTATTATGGAAAAGATGAAATGAAAAGAATATTATTTTATTCATGTTATTTTGGAATGATAAATAATGGTGCTTCGGCTATTTGGACACTAACCTATTAATGGAAAATTTGAGTTTTCATGAGTTGCAAGTTGTTGAAGACAAGGGTGTGGTTAAGGTAGAGGAGGTTAGCAGCCTGGTAGGGTTAGGATGGAGTGGTCTCTCACACACACAAAACTTAGAATCATATAGATGCATTAGAATTGCATTATATTACTTCTTATTTTATAGTTGGTTATTTAAGTAATTGGTGAATAAAATTAAATGCTCACAGAAAAATAGAATAAATAGTTTTAAATTATTTCTTGATTTTATTTAAAGAATGAAATTATTATTATTAATTGTTTTATAGATTATTGTGATGTAAGCTAATATTAGTTTGATAAAAGAAAGCATGATTTAGAAAACAATAGAAAAATAGAAAAAATAGAAAAATAAGACTTAAATTTAGAAAATAAAACACAAAAACAAAGCAAAATAAAAATAGAAAAAGAAAGAAGAAAAGAGGAAGAAAACATTGAAAAGAGAATGAACTCTCATTCTCTCAACAACATTCATTCACAACTTCAAAATCTAAAAAATAAAACAGAGACATAAGAATTTTGGGTTTGGCAAAGCGGAAAGAAGAAGATTTCAGATTGAGTAAGGGAGCATTCGAAGAACAAAAAGAAGAGAGGAGAACAATGCAAGATTTAAACTATAGGAAAGTGTTACACAAGTTTTTAGACAAATCCATATTTTCCTATTCTCAAATTGTGTGATTAAATGCTTGTTTGGGCAACTTCTTTTTATCTGTGGAATGATATGATCATTGTTAATATTAATTTATTATTATTGCTATTATTCATTGTATTCTGTGAATATAGCTATGCCATAAGTATCTTATACGTTATATTGTAAAAATTGGCTGAGTTAATTTTATATTAAATATTGTTAAGACTGTATATATATTATCTTCTGCTGATATATAATAAAATCCTAGAAGATTATAATGATTCCGCCTTTATTTATATTTATGAAAATTTTATAAAAAAATATTGAATCGATGCTATGGCCGTGGTATCGCTGCATAGAGGAGCCGTGGGAAGGACGCCGACCACCCCACAAGCGTAAAGGCCTATGGGGAAGGCCATCGCCATCCCCACATCAGCGTATATATGATTCTTTTTAACATTCTTTAAACTCTAAACTATATTCTATGTACTGTGAATTTTCTGCTATCTCTTATTTCATTTAAAATTGTTTACTGTATGTCTTTCTACAGTATGTGATAATTACGGTGAATTTTGTTTATGTTTGCCAATATGTGTGTGTGTGTGTGTTAGTGTGTGTGTGTGTTAGTGTGTGTGTGGTTGTATATATATAACGGTGTATATTGTTTGACAGTGGGTATAAATGACTTTCTGGTTAATGTTTTGTTTTTAGATATATTCATTGTATGGAACAATTATTTAATTACTGTTTGTAAAATGATTTCTTTGTTTAATGTAATGTATTTATATTTATATATATGTGTATATATACATATATAATAAATATACCAATTTTATTCTTCCATGGAAGTTGTTTTATATATATATATATATAAGTGCTCATATTGACATATAAATAATTTTTAGTTAAAACGAGACAAATTGGAAATATTTATATAAATCTCTTATTAAGAATTTTGTATGAAAATGGAAACATCTTCTGTAAATTACTCCAAACCATAGAGATGAAATATAACCACGAGAGACAATTTATAAATTTATACAGTTAGATTATATCACAAAACTTGTAAATAACTTCCTTTTGTTAGCACACTAAATGTCACTGGAAGTGAAATGATTAGTCCAAAACATGTAAACTAGAAAAATGATGTAGTTTGAATAAATCCTAAGATTTTCTAGAAGGAACAATGTTTGGCAAACATTTTAAATCAGAAACAATTTTAAACCTTGAACTATGTGAAATGGCACTTGTTATTTATTTCTGTGTAATTTTTACTTCTAGGATAGGATGCCAAATGTGGGCTCCCAGAGATGGTAATTTTACTTTTTCTAAAATTACCACCTTTTGTTATTGCTTGGCCAAGATATTGTACCATTGAAATAGATGGATTAGAAAAAAAGCCTAGATTTATGTTATATATGTCTCTACCATATCTTGCATGCAAGAGCTATGTCATTCTAGTTTAGGAATACATATAGGCATCAGGCATGCATCAAGAGATTCCCTCCTGCCTTTACCACTCTAGGTTGCTAGGCTCCTCGTGCAAGGTCGGTGCTTTCTTCGAGTTAGGAAGAAACTCGTGGTTGGGTGGAAAAAGTATATTAACCACACTCTTGGCCTCAGCTTGTGGAAGATCAGTGGGGTCATGGTGGTCAAGATCAAAGATTCTTATACTATATGATTCATTATGGATATTTATTTCATTGTATTACTCTTGTATGGCTTGCATAGCCAATTTTTAAAATGTAATATTACTTTCATTGATGTATTGATGCAATATCATTACTTGTAAAATTGAAATAGATGTATTATAACACCCTGATTGGTGTATGTAATTGGTAATGTAACACTTTCTAATGTATGGAATTTGTACTTCATTATTGGAAACTTGTTATTTGTGCAATTATGAATATTATAATAAATAAAATGTTTCACTTTCCATATTTGGATTAAGCATTGCTTTTTGGAATACTATTTTTAGTATGTGAGATTTCCACACTTTACATTTGGTATCAGAGAGTCTAGGTTCAACTCTAGGACCTACACCTAATTATGCTATAATGCAATATGTACAAAGTAATCCAGATGGATACTAGATTCACTTATCAACGTGGAGGAGGATCCCATGGTGATCTAAATGAAAGATTGGATTAGATCCTAGCCATGTTGAATTGACAAGAGACCAAGATGGCTAATCTAGAACAAGAAATTCAAATAGGTCAACCAGGGCTGAACTTAGGTGGAAATGGGGGCAATAGAAATGAAACAAATAAAGAAAACCCTGAGACCAAGAGAGACCCTAGTAAGCAAGATAAAGTGGCTGAGGAGTTGGGTAAGGACCTCAAAAAGGTCACCCCACCAAAATTTGTTGGAAAAACAATTGGGGACAGGACAAAAGCCTAGATAATTGAGATGGAAAAGTATTTTGCCTTGTAGAATTTGTCTAATGAGACTAAGGCTATATGGGGATTGTATCAACTCACTGGTGAGGCTACCACTTGGTGGAATAATGAAAAGGTTGACAAGTACATGTTGCCTAGTGAGGTAACTTGGGAGCAATTTCTACAGTTGTTTAGAAAAAGGTGGCTACCGTAGCTATATTTCGACAAGAAGCTGACCAAATTCTAGAATCTCACCCAAGGGGAATGACAGTAACTCAATATTGGGAGAAATTTTCCCACTTGCTCAAATACGTGCCTCAGTATCAACTTGATGAGAGGTTTCAGATTTGCAAATTTATCATGGGGCTAAGGCCTAAAATTGGAGCTGATGTAGACATTCATAACCCTTCCACCATGGATGAGGTTTTTGAAAAAGAAATCAACCAGGAATAGAAGTTACAATAGATTGCAAACTACAGAAGGAGCAAAGATGCCAAGTATGGTAATAAGAAATCTCAAGGAAACAACCAGAGTAATTAGAATCAAAACAATCAGGGTAATAACAATAATCGGCAGATCATAAATCTCAAGAAGGGAAATAATTCTCAAGACCTCAATGAAGGAAATTAGAACAATAACAAGAGGGCCAATTATAACAATAATAACAACAATAATAGGATAGATGCTTCATATAGATCTAGAGCACCCCGCGGTGGTTGTTACACATGTGGTAGTGAGCATTATGCCAGCGTGTGTCCTCAGAGGGGGATTAATCAGAAAAATAGAAACCAACATCACATCCATGCGGTGGTAGACAATCACCAGACTGATTTCTAGGCTATGCCAATCTAGTGTTTGGTTAAGCTTTTTAGATGCCCTATTTCAATTTTAATTGATACTGGAGCCACTGAGTGTTTTATAGATCCAAATGTTATTTCAAAGTTGTTAGTTAAACCAGGATATATGGCTAACTCATGGAAGGTCCAATATGGAAATCAGGTAGAGAAAATGGTAGAGCATTGTCTTACCTGCAGTGAACTTGAACTTCCTAGTTTTGAGACACAAGTCAACTTGTATGTGGCACCCCTGGGGTCATATGACATAATTTTGGGGAAAAATTAGCTTACTAAGCATAAGTCCATTATAGATTGTGAAGAGAAAATAGTGAAATGCTTAGATGATCAGGGTAACCATGTTGTGATTCATGGTTTTAAAAGACCCTTAGAACTCAGACAGATCTCTGCCATGTAGCTAAAAAAGGCTAATAGGAAAGGGTGCACTATTTATGTAGTAAAGGTCAAGGACCTTGATAAGTCAGAGTCATCAGCTAATGACCATCCCATTCTAAAGGAATTTCAAGATGTATTTCCTGATGAATTGATTGAGTTACCACCTAAACAGGAATTTGATTTCTCAAGTGATTTATTACCATGAATTGAACCTCAGTCAAAGGCATCGTACAGGATGAACACCACTGAATTATATGAGCTAAAGGTGCAGTTGCAAGAGTTTCTTAACTAGGGATTTATAAGGCCAAGTGTGTCTCCATGGAGAGCACCTGTCATTTTTGTGAAGAAGAAAGATGGTACCTTGAGGTTGTGTATTGATTATAGAATGCTAAACAAGGCAACCATCAAAAAATATCCACTCCCTAGAATAGATGAATTGTTTGACCAGATGAAAGGACCTAAGGTATTCTCGAAGATCGATCTGAGATCGGGATACAACCAGCTAATGATAAAAGATGAAGATATTTCCAACACTGCATTTAGGACTTGATACAGACACTATGAGCTTACAATGTTATCGTTTGGGCTAACCAAAGCCCTGACTGCTTTTATGAATTTGATGAATAACATCTTTCGAGACTACCTGGATGACTTTGTATTAGTTTTTTTGGATGATATCTTGATATACTCCAAATTAGAAGAAGAACATGACAAACTCCTGATAATAGTGTCGCAGTGTTTGAGGGATCATAAGCTTTATGGAAAGATGTCAAAATGTACTTTTTATCGGACTAAGGTGCACTATTTGGGCCATGGTATTTCAATTGAGGGGATAGTAGTGGACCGAGATAACATCAAGGCAATCATTGAGTGGCCAGCGCCACGGAATGTATTAGAAGTCTAGAGCTTTATGGGGCTTACCGGCTATTATAGAAAATTTGTCAAGGGGTTCTCAACAATTGCAATACCCATCACTACACTCCCAAGAAAGGGAAAGAAATTTGAATGGAGTGATAAGTGTGAGCAGACATTTCAACTTTTAAAAGAGAAACTCACTTTTGTACCCATCCTGATTGTGTTGGATCCAAATGGGCACTTTACAATGATAATAGATGCTTCAGGGGAAGATGTAGGAGTAGTTCTTATGTAGAATGAATAGGTGGTAGCATACAAATCTAGGAAATTGAAGTAGCATGAAATGAACTATGCACCACATGATTTGGAGTTGGCTTCCATAGTGCATGCCCTTCAAATGTGGAGGCACTATCTTTTGGGGAAGCCATTCAAGTTGAAAACAGATCATTTGGGACTACATTACATATTCACTTAGCCCAACCTAAATGCTCAACATAGATGATGGTTAGAGTTTTTGAGCGAGTATGATTTTGGCATTGAGTATATAAAAGGAAAAGAAAATAGGGTTGTAGATGTCCTAAGCAGGAGGAGACATCTTGCAGCCATGGTCAATGTGAAATCAAATTTTAGACAGTAGGTGATTCAAGCCTTGCCGGGAGATGAGCATTATGATAAGGTGAAACAAGCCCTAGAGCAAGATTCTTCGGATCATAGATATGATGGATACATGTTTGAGTTTGATGGACTCTTAAGATATCAGGGATGGATGTATGTTCCTAACTCAACAAAGTTGAGAGAACTAGTGCTAGAAAAATTTCATAATGCACCTTATTCAGGACACCTCAGTGTAACAAAAATGATAGAGGGACTCAAACCATTGTAATTATGGCCAGCACTTAGGAGGGATGTTACTTCTTTTGTAGCTTGATGTAGAGAATGCCAATGAGTTAAGGCTGAGCATGTGCATCCAACGGGACTTTTATACCCACATAGGGTGTCGGAATATAAATGGTAGGTAATCACTATGAATTTCATTCAGGGGTTGCCTATGACCAAGACCAGACATGATGTCATCTTGGTTGTTGTTGATAAATTGACGAAAGTAGCTCACTTCATTCCTGGGAATCTTAAGAATGGATCATTAGTTTTAGAAAAAAAGTTTGTGCAAGAGATTTTTTGATTGCACAGAGTGCCTGAAACGATCATCTCTAATCATGACACTCAAATGACTTCTAGATTTTGGACTACATTGTATGCTTCTTTGGGGACCAAACTGAACTTTAGTGCAACTTATCATCCTCAGACCAATGGTCAGATAGAGAGGGTGAATTAGGTAATGGAGGATCTCCTTAGAATGCACTGCATGGATTAGAAACATAAGTGGGAGGAGAACCTACCCTTAGTGGAATTTTCTTACAATAACTCATATCACGCCTCTCTACTAATGGCACCTTTCAAGGCTTTGTATGGCCACAAATGTCATACACCTATCAGTTGGGATAAGGTGGAAGATAGGATTGTCATTGGGCCAGAGATGTTGAGAGAGATGGAGGATCAGATGAAGCTAATTAAGGAAAAGTTGAAACAGGCTTCAGATCGCTAGAAGAGCCTTGCAGATAGGAAAAGAACCTTTAGACAGTTTTCAGTGGGTGATAAGGTCTTCTTGAGGGTTCAACCACAGAAGAGTTCAATCTCATTTGGCAAGGGTTCTAAGCTTTCCCCTAGATATGTTGGGCCTTTTGATGTCTTGGAAGTTATCAACTCGGTTGCATATAGGCTTGCTCTACCACCGGCTCTATCCTGAATACATAATGTCTTCCATGTTTTTGTGCTTAAGTCATACCATTCAGTTGCTTCTCATATTCTTGACTAGCATGTATTGCAGGTTTAGGATCCAGGGGTGGTGCTAGTGGAGCCCACCAAGATTTTAGAGAGGCACAACGTTAAGTTGTGGAACCACAATGTTGTGCAGTATAAGGTCCAGTGGGACCAATATTCGTTGGATAGCCCCACCTAGGAGAATGCAGAGGATATTGATAGATCATTCCTGCATCTTAGATTTTAGCATACTTTTATTTTTGCATATGATGAACTTTAATTATATTATTGATACTGGATGTATAAGACTTTATGTAGAAGTTTTGTAATAAGACATTGAGACGATGTCTCTTCCAAGTGGGGAAGGATGTCACGTCTCAAACTTTTATGCTCTCTATGGAACTAATTTATGGATAATTGTGTGTGGTTGAATAAATATTATGTTATTTTGAAAGATGAAATAAGTAAATGAGTAATTTATTATAGAAGAGATGAAATGAAAAGAATATTATTTTATTCATGTTATTTTGGAATGATAAATTATGGTGCTTCGGCTATGCTTCAACTATTTGGACACTAATCTATTAATGGGAAATCTAAGTTTTCATGAGTTGCAGGTTGTCGAAGACAAGGGCGTGGTTAAGGTAGAGGAGGTTAGCAGCCTGACAGGGTTAGGATGGAGTGGTCTCTCACACACAAAACACTTAGAATCATATAGATGCATTAGGATTGCATTATATTACTTCTTATTTTATAGTTGGTTATTTAATTAATTGGTGGATAAAATTAAATGCTCATAGAAAAATAGAATAAATAGTTTTAAATTATTTCTTGATTTTATTTGAAGAATGAAATTATTATTATTAATTGTTTTAAAGATAACTGTGATGCAAGCTAATAAATCATGTTTATTATTTAATACTAGTTTTTGATAAAAGAAAGCATGATTTAGAAAACAAAACAATGTGAAAGAAAACAATAGAAAAATAGAAAAAACAGAAGGAAAAAAAAGACTTAAATTTAGAAAATAAAACACAAAAACAAAGCAAAATAAAAATAGAAAAAGAAAGAAGAAAAGAGGAAGAAAACAATAAAAAGACAATTAACTCTCATTCTCTCAACAACATTCATTCACAACTTCAAAATCTGAAAAATAAAATAGAGACATAAGAATTTGGGGTTTGGCAAAGTGGAAAGAAGAAGATTTCAAATTGAGCAAGGGAGCATTTAAAGAACAAAAAGAAGAGAGGAGAACAGTGCAAGATTTAAACTACAGGAAAGCGTTACACAGGTTTTAGACAAATCCATATTGTCCTATTCTCAAATTGTGTGATTAAATGCTTGTTTGGGCAACTTCTTTCTATCTGTGGAATGATATGATCATGGTTAATATTAATTTGTAATTATTGTTGTTATTCACAATACTCTGTGAATATATATATATATATATATATATATATATATATATATATATCTGTGTGTGTATGTATGTATGTATATACATACATACATATATATATGTATATATGTATATGTATATACATACATACATACATACATATATATATACATATATACATACATACATACATACATCATATATATATATATATATACACACACACACACACATATATATATTGCTGATAGGATTCTATATAAATATATCTTATTGTATGATTACGAATTGCATATATAATATAGCTATGCCATAAGTATCTTATATGTTATATTGTAAAAACTGGCCGAGTTAATTTTATATTAAATATTGTTAAGACTGTATATATATTATCTTTTGCCGATATATAATAAAATCCCAGCATATTATAATGATTCGGCCTTTGTTAAAACTAATGAAAATTTTATAAAAAATATTGAATCAGCTCTATGGTCATGGTATCGCTCCATAGAGGAGCCGTGGGGAGGACGCCGACCCTCTCCACAGGTGTAAAGCCCTGTGGGGAAGGCTGTCGCCATCCCACAATGGCGTATATATGATTCTTTTTAACATTCTTTAAACTCTAAATTATATTCTATGTACTTGTGAATTCACTGCTATCTCTTATTTGATTTAAAACTATTTATTGTATGTCTTTCTATTGTCTGTGATAATTACGGTGAATTTCATTTATGCCTGCTAATATATATATATATATATATATATATATATATATATATATATATATATATATATATATATATATAATGGTGTATATTGTTTGATAGTGGGTATAAATTATTTTCTGGTTAATGTTTTGTATTTAGATATATTCTCTATATAGAATAGTTATTTAATTATTGTTTGTAAAATAATTTCTCTATTTAATGTAATGTATTCATATTTATGGGTAAGTGCATAAAGATGGGGGACCAAAAGGGTGTCTTAAGATGCCACTTTTTTTCTGAAATCAAGAAACATTGATGTTGGATGAGAAAATTGAAGATAGCTACACTCAAAATTTGAAGATGGAACAAAAATAAGAGTCGTACTGCTCTAAATCTAGTTTCTAAACTACTAATTTTTTTCCAAAAATGGTTGAGATTAAGGGGTTCAAAAAGGGGGAGCACACAAATTGGTCTTGTTTTTCTCAAAATAACATAACATAGCGTCTGGTGTGCTCCCCCTAAAATGTTAACTTTTTTTTAGTATTTCAAAAATTGCTTCAGTGAGAAATTAGCTAACGCCATGTAGTTTATCCCTAATTTTTCTGATAATTTTTTCATGAATAATTGATTTTTTAGTAATTTTCAAAGTGGACACATCCTGAAAAATAGAAAATTGAGCGTGCTCCCCTATAAATTTTTTGAAAACTAATTGAAAATCAATTTTTTTTTAATACGTGTAGAATGGATCCTACTTTCTAAAAATGTAACTTATTTCAAATTTTGATGAACGGTTAAAAAAGGGTCAAATATACTACACAATGGTTTTTGACAAAAAGTAGATACACTAACAAAATAAATTAAAGATGAAACCCTTAACGTACTCAAAATGTGAAAAAAAATATATGGTTAGATAGAAAACAGAGAGATCAAGATTATGGTGGTATTTGTTTTGAGTTTTCATTGAAATAAGTGCAAACCTGATGGGGAGCACACTCTAGATTATGTGGTTTTTGCTACAATATGGAAAAACATGTCTTTGGACATCCTAAACACATTCCAAGACTTTGGGTTGGAAGCCCAAGACAAATCCAAGCCTTACGCTTGGAAATAACCAAGGCAATGCATAACGCTAGTGTGTTATAACACACTTGCGTTATGGTGAACTTAAACAACACACACTCTCTCTCTCTAAGAGGCAGAGAGAGATAGGGAGATAGGGAGATAGGGAGAAAGTGATAATTAGGGAGAGAGATAGATAGAAAGAGAGTCATAGTTTTCTTTTTTCTATTTCCTTCATCGATAAGGGAGAGGGAGAGATAGGAAAATAGAGGAATGATAGGGGAAAATGAGGTAAGAGATATAGAGAAAGCGAGAGATAGATAGGTAGAGAGAGAGGAGACATATAGGGAGAGGTAGAAGAGAAAGAGGGGAGAGATAGGGTGATAGAGAGTGAGTGAGATGTCCAGAGAGATAGGGAAATAAGGGAGATAGAGGTTTGGGGTTGCTCAGGTTTAGGGTTTAGGGGTTGGTGGATATGATTTAGGGGCTTATTAAGGGTTTAGAGGTTTAGAGAGAGAGAGAGACTACTTTTGACATGCAACCCTAAACTCTTAACCCAATCAACCCTAAACCCCTAAACCCTAAATAATACCCCTAAACCCTAAACCTGAGAAACCCTAAGCCTCTAAACCCTAAATAATTCCCCTAAACCCTAAACCCAAGAAACCCTAAATCTCTATCTCTCTATCTTTATCATCCCTCTACCTCTCAATCTCTCTCCCTAAACTTGAGCAAGCCTAAACAATGCCCCAAAACCCTAAACACCTCTCTCTCTCTAATTAGAGAGTGAGGGACATGTCCAGAGACATAGGGAGAGAGACTGAGAGGTAGAGGATGATAGAGATAGGGGGATAGGGGAGAGATAAGGAGATAGAGGTTTAGGGTTTCTTGGGTTTTGGGTTTAGGTGTTTGGGGTTTGGTGTTTGGGGGTTTACGGTTGCTCAAGTTTATGGCTTAGTGTTTAGAGCTTAGGGGCATTATTTAGGTGCTAAGGTTTGGAGGTTTAGGGTTTAGGGAGAGAGAACCAATAGGGGGATATATAGGACACCGAGGGGAGAGATAGGGAGATAAAGGTTTAGGTTGCCTAGGTTTAGGGGTTGAGAGAGAGGTTTAGGGTTTCTTAGGTTTAGGGTTTAGGGGCATTATTGAGATATTAAGAGGTAGAGGGATGATAAAGATAGAGAGATAGATATTTAGGGTTTATTGGGTTTAGGGTTTAGGGGTTAGGGTTTAGGGGAATTATTTAGGGTTTAGAGGCTTAGAGTTGCTTGGGTTTAGGGTTTAGGGGCATTATTTAGGATTTAGGGGTTTAGGGTTGCATGTCAAAAGTAGTCTCTTTCTCTCTCTCTCTCTAAAGCCCTAAACCCTAAATAATGCCCCTAAATCATAACCCCTAAACCCGAGCAACCCCAAACCTCTATCTCCATATCTCTCCCTTATCTCCCTATCTCTCAGGACATCTCACTCACTCTCTATTACCCTATCTCTTCCCTCTTTCTCCTCTATCTCTCCCTATTTGTCTCCTCTCTCTTTCTACCTATCTATCTCTTGCTATCTCCATATCTCTTACCTCCTTCTCCCCTATCATTCGTCTATTTCCCTATCTCTCCCTCTCCCTTATCAATGAAGGAAAGGGAAAAAAGAAAACTCTCTCTCTCTCTCTCTCTCTCTCTCTCACCTATCTATCTCTTAGTTTTCTTTTTCCTTTCTAATTTCCCTTTAGATCCCACCAATTTCCCCTATTTTACTATTTCCCACCTCTCCTCTCATTATTCTTCCCATCTAATCAACTTTCATTTTATCTTGTTTCCATTTCATCATCCCAATTTATATCCTCATCCCTCTTTGCATGTCCTAGTTTTCTTGTTTCCATTTTATTTATCGATAAGGGAGAGGGAGAGGGAGGAACAGGGAGAGAGGGGGAGATGGAGGGAAGAGATAGGGGATATAGGGAGAGAGAGTCCTAGTTTTCTTATTTACATTTCCTTCACCGATAAGGGAGAGGGAGAGAGAGAGAGAGAGAGAGAGAGAGAGAGAGAGAGAGAGAGAGAGAGAGAGAGAGAGAGAGAGAGAGAGAGAGAGAGAGAGAGAGAGAGAGAGAGAGAGAGAGAGAGAGAGAGAGAGAGAGGGAGAGATAGGGAGATAGAGGTTAGTGTTCCTCAGGTTTAGGCTTTAGGGGTTAGGGGTTAGTGTTTAGGGCCATTATTTAGGGTTTAGCAGAGAGAGAGAGAGAGAGATGATAGAGATAGGGAGATAAGGGAGAGATAGGGAGATAGAGGTTTAGTGTTCCTCAGGTTTAGGCTTTAGGGGTTAGGGGTTAGTGTTTAGGGCCATTATTTAGGGTTTAGGAGAGAGAGAGAGAGAGAGAGAGAGAGAGAGAGAGAGAGAGAGAGAGAGAGAGAGAGAGAGAGAGAGAGAGAGCTTTTAACATGAAACCCTAAACCTCTAAACCCTAACCCCTAACCCCTAAACCATAAACCCAAGAAACCCTAAACCTCTATCTCTCTATCTCTATCATTCCTCTAACTCTCAATCTCTCTTCCTATGTCTTTCTCCATGTCCCTCACTCTCTATCTCCCTATCTCTCCCCTTCATCTCATTTATATCTCTCAATCGGTCCTCTCTCTCTCCAAACCCTAAACCCTATACCTCTAAACCTTAACTCATAAAACCATAAACCCTAGACCCTAAATAATGCCCATAAACTTTAACTTGTAACCACTAAACCCTAAACTCAAGCAACCCTAAACCTCTAAACCATAAACCCTAAACCCAAGCAACCCTAAACCTCCATCTCCCTATCTCTCCCCTATCTCCCTATCTCTATCATCCCTCTACCTCTAAATCTGCCTCTCTATGTCTCTGGCCATGTGCCTCACTCTTTATCTCCCTATCTCTCCCTTCAGCCTCCTCTATATCTTTGTATCAATCCTCTCTCTCTAAACCCTAAAACCTTAACCTTAACCCCTAAACCCTAACCCCTAACCCCTAAACCCTAAACCTAAGCAACCCTAGGAGACAGAGAGAGAGAGGAGATGAGGTAAAGAGGGGAGGGAGAGAGATAAAGATAGAGAGATTGTTTTTGACATGTAACCCTAAACCCCAAATAATTGGACCCTAAACCCCAACCCCTAACCCATAAACCCTAAACCCTAAACTTGAGCAACCCTAAACTCATAAACCATAAATAATTCCATTAAACCCTAAAACTCTCTCTCTCTACCCCTAAACCCCTAAACCCTAAATAATGCCTCTAAACCCTAACCCCTAAACCCTAAAACTCTATCTCCCTATCTCTCCATAATCTCCCTATCTCTATCATCCCTCTACCTCTCAATCTCTCTCCCTATGTCTCTAGCCATGTCCCTCACTCTCTATCTCTATATCTCTCCCCTTGGTCTCCTCTATATCTCACTATCGATCCTCTCTCTCTATCCCCTAAACCCAAAACCTCTAAACCTTAACACCTAACCTCTAAACCATAAACCCTAACCCCTAACCCTAAACTCTAAACCCCTAAACCCCTAAACCCTAAACCCAAGAAACCCTAAACCTCTATCTCCATATATCTCCCCTATCTTCCTATCTCCATCATCCCTCTACTTCTCAATCTCTCTCCCTATGTCTTTGGACATGTCCCTCACTCTCAATCTCCTTATCTCTCCCCTCTCTCTTCTATGTCTCCCAATCTCTATTGGTCCCCTCTCTCTATCTCTTTCTAAACCCTAAACCCTAAACATGAGAAACCCTAACCACTAAACACTAAACCCTAAACCTAAGCAACCCTAAACCCTAAATTTGAACAACCTTAAACTCATAAACCCTAAATAATGCCCCTAAACCCTGACCCCTAACCCCTAAACTCTCTCTCTCTCTCTCTCTCTGTAGCAATTTTATATATATACCAATTTTATTCTTCCATGGAAGCTATGTTATATATATATTGATTGGGAGTACCCAGGTTTTTAGCCTGGTTTGGGCCCAGAGAGACCCTTACGGGGGATCTCTTCCCATCGACTTTATTGCCTGAGACCACAACTGGGGTTCTCCATCCCCAATGGGCATTAGCGCCCTTAAGTTCAAATCTGCGAGCTTGTTGGCCCAGTGAAGGCCCATAGCTTGTGAGCACGCCCGCCCAACGGAGGACTTGAGGAGGATCCTACGAGCATGATAGCCTAGCGAAGGCACAAGGCCTGCGAGCTAATTGGCCCAACGGGGATTTTAACCCAGGTGGTGATCACCGCAACAAAGTGAACTCACCACCATGTTGTTCCCTGAAGGGCATATATATAATTTTTAGTTAAAATGAGACAAATTGGAAATATTTATATAAATCTCTTATTAAGAATTTTGTATGAAAATAGAAACATCTTCTATAAATTACTCCAAACCATAGAGATGAAATATATCCATGAGAGAAAATTTATAAATTTATACAGTTAGATTATATCACAAAACTTGTAAATAACTTCCTTTTGTTAGCACACTGAATGTCACTGGAAGTGTAATGATTAGTCCAAAACATGTAAACTAGAAAAATGATGTAGTTTGAATAAATCCTAGGATTTTCTAGAAGGAACAATGTTTGGCAAACATTTTAAATTGGAAACAATTTTAAACCTTGAACTATGTGAAATCGCACTTTTTATTTATTTCTGTGTAATTTTTACTTTTGGGATAGGATGTTGAATGTGGGCCCCTAGAGATAGTAATTTTACTTTTTCTAAAATTAACACCTTTTGTTATTACTTGGCCAACCTACTATACCATTTAAATAGATGGATTAGATAAAAGCCTAGATTTATGTTATATATGTCTCTGCCACATCCTACATGCAAGAGTTATGTCATTCTAGTTTAGGAATGCATATAGGCATTAGGCACACATCGAGAGATTCCCTTCTGCCTTTACTATTCTAGGTTACTAGGCTCCTCGTGCAGGGTCAGTGCTTCTTCGAGTTAGGAAGAAACCCTGGGAAGTCTAGTACTTCATCGTTGGGTGGAAAAAGCACCTTAACCACACTCTTGGCCTCGTCTTGTGGAAGATCAGTGGGGTTATGGTGGTCGAGATCAGAGATTCTTATTCTATATGATTCATTGTGGATATTTATTTCATTGTATTACTCTTGTATGGCTTGTATAGCCAATTTGTAAAATGTAATATTACTTTCATTGATGTATTGATGCAATATCATTGTAACATTGAAACAGATGTATTGTAACACCCTAATTGGTGTATGTAATTGGTAATGTAACACTTTCTAGTGTATGGAATTTGTACTTCATTATTGGTAACTTGTTATTTGTGCAATTATGAATATTATAATAACTAAAATGTTTCACTTTCCATATTTGGATTAAGCATTGCTTTTTGGAATATTATTTTTAGTATGTGAGATTTCCGCACTTTACACCTATTCAATACCCCTAGTGGGGTATTGGGCCTCAAGTGGAGGGGGATAAAGGTGCTATTGAGAATTAGTATCCAAGGAAAGAGGTAGGGGCTATTATGTGTAGATCAACGGGCAGCCTCCTTTACAGGAGAATGGGTTCAAGTCCCATTGGATCAATAGGCATGAGGTGAATGCAAATCTAGAGTGGAAATGCCCATCAGATAGTTTCATGCCGAGGATCCTACTGGGCTATCATTTGTCAGTAGGGGGTGTGACGATGTATGAGGATTGGGGAAAGGGAGTAGTCAAGAATCGACATCTATAACACTAAAAGAGGAAGTTGAATCTTGAGGGAATATAGCCTCTAGGCTCTCAACAACCAATCTTAAAGTGCACTAAAAGGTGATTCTCGACCCCCCTTTCCCCCTATACTTGAATACCTACTCCTAAAGCGGAGTGTGGGGCCCCATAAAGAGGGAATCACTAGAGTGTTGTAATACCTAACCATCTAGAGTAGGGATTCATCCCTGCATCTGATTGGGTATGAGAACTATCTGCCTTGTCAATGTATCATTGCATTCAGCATGAGCTCAAAGAGCTCTCTACCCTAGAAGTTTAGTAAGCTAGAGTCCACTCCACCTACAGCTCAAATGAGCTCCCTATAGTTAGATGGTGAACTAGCTTAAGCTACTCGAGTCCCAACTCTCTCTATTCTCTAGTCACTCACTCGATTCATTACTCCTTGAATCAAACAACTGGAATCCTAGGGTAGTCACTTGAGCAATTAGCTTGAACGAGACAGTCACTCAAGCAACTACTCAATTGATGGAGGAGTAGACTGACTTGAGAAACTGGTGACTCGATCCACAGAACCAGAAGAATGAGAGAAAGTACTATCTCCACCTCCCCACCCACTAAAAGAGGGCATTCTGAGTTCACTGAACTCTTGGAGATGGATCCTAGATCATAGAACTTCTGTCGTCAGCCCTTTCATCAGCAGATTAGGAAACTTGGATCCCACGAGAACTTGATCAGGAAACTTGGATCCTAGACCTGGGAACTCCTTTAATTGGCCAAATCCATTTGGTCCTCTCCCTCCCTTTAATTGGATGGATTGAGAGCACTCAGAATTGGAATTGGGGAGATAGAGATAGTATTAGAAAGGAAACACTAGATTTCTAGTTTTGAGATCATTGCATCCCCGATGTATCACGCCACAAATCAACTGAACAGGGTGGTTATCTTCCATTCTTTAAGAATGGGGCATTCACCTCTATTCAAAACATTGGCCTATCCTTTTCTCTATCTAGATAAATGGTCCCCTCATGTGTGTAGGGGTACTTTGTTCCTTCCTACCTACTAGACTAGGGGTCCACCCCATGACCAGTGTAGTAGGAATGTTAAGAGTGGTTAGGGGTTCCTTTCCCCTAGGTCAAGTTTGGTTATGACCCCAACCTAGGGGGACTATACCCGAGGAACTTGTTGCAAGTATGAGGTTAACCAGTTTTGTCATTGATGTCAACATACTCATATTGCATTGGTAAGAAGGATTGGATGAGCTGTGTGCTGAGGATATTGAGAAAATTAGTCTCAATCAGGAACAGTGAAGAACAGTGATGAGAAGAAGGCAAATGTACTCAATAGGTTTAGGATTAGAGGATGTAGATTAAAGGGTTTGTAGATATGAGTCTTGAGATGATCCAGTTAAGATTTCAGAGGTCCGCATGAAGATATGAAAAAGTTGTGATCGGTCAAGTAGAACCGGTTCTGAGAGATGCTCTAGAGTGACAGAGTGTTACAAAAGGTTTGGTGAGATCCAGAGGTACATTATCAGACTTTGTGGATTAGAAGGAGTGTTTGGGATGTCCTTGTGATGTGTCATATCAGTTTGTACATAGTTTGGAGGTCTGGAAGAATCTATTTCAGTTTGACAGTCACGATAGATTATGTTCTTGAATTTCCAGATGAAGAGGAGAAGAGATTCCAGTGAGTAGAGGAAGTGCGAATGTACCTAGTCATTTAGGAAAGCTTGTGAAGGTTCTTAGATCATGTTGAGGTTGTGTTGTCGGTCTACATCAGTGTTAGAGCCTAGAATTGAAGATATTCTTTCGGATGAAGATATTCTTGTTCAGACTGGCTGACTAGATGAGTTATTCATCTTGCGAATGTTCTTGTGGATGATTGCCGACTTGCGAATGTTCTTGTGGATGATTGCTGACTTAGATGATTATTCCTAAGTCAATGCCTTGTATAAATAAAGGTTTGTGAGTTCATTTCAAAGTGTGTGTGGAGCGAATGAGTGTGGCATAGTGAAAGAGCGAAGGGCAGAGCAGAAGTATCTCGAGCTTAAATGGAACTGATCCGAACATGGTAAAGATGTCAATCTCCAGTTCAAGTTTTTGATTCTTATCACTTTGTAGACAGTGTGTCTCTTGTAGGTAGTGTGCCTCTTTGTGAGCAGTGTGCTCGGGCAGTGAGCCCTAATTGGCATGTGCCATTCATTTCTCTTATTCTTCTAACAGAGAATAATCCTTGGGTTAATCACCCCATGGTTTTTCCCTTAACCAAGTTTTCCATGTCAAAATCTTGGTGTCCAATGTGTTGATGTTTATCTGCTCCTGTGTTTATTCATTATGCTTTCATGAATGATTAATTGATATGCTATTAACTAACAAAGAAGAATCAAGTGTTTGAAGTAGAAGCAAGTTTTTGTACAATTGATTCACCCCCCCTCTCAGTTATGTGCCCTAGATCTAACAATTGGTATCAGAGCCGAGTTCCTCTAAAAGGAGCTTAACTGCTTGAGGAGATCCAGGATGTCATCATACAAGAAGGACAGTCCAAAATTTGATGGAACCAACTTCACTCTTTGGAAAGGCTGCATGAAATGTCACTTGGAGTGTATGGGAAATGCATACTTGTCCATGGTTGAAAAAGAATACAAACCTCCACAGGGTGGTTCGACAACTCTAAATGAAATTACAGATGCTGAAAACAATCTGTGGACTAAAGAGGCTCTCCTAAGTGCATTGACTAACTCAGAACTCTCAAATGTTATTGATCTACCCACTGCCTATGAGATCTGGGTTAAACTGGAACTTCTGCATGAAGGAGATGAGTTTGTTAAGAGTGCAAGGTTGCAAAGTCTCAAAGGAAAATTTGAAAGATTGAAGATGAGAGATAATGAAAATATCACTACTTTTATGCCAAGAGTAAATGAGCTAGTGTGTGGAATCAGGAATGCTGGTGGAGTTCTGGATGAAAATGAGATTGTTTGCAAAATTCTCAGATCCCTTCCTGCTGCCTACAAGATCAAGGTTTCTACCATTGATGAATTTAGAGCCCATACAACTATCACAAGAGAGCAATTGGCTAGCAAACTGGCTACATTTGAAATGACCAAGTTTGGAGATGATCCCCCCAAGATTGAATCTGCATTCAAAGCCATTGCCTATGTGAAAGGCAAATAAAGATTTGATCCAGGAGAAAACTCTTCAAGGAAGCTTTCATGGTATGATCAAGCAAGGAAAGACATGGAAGAGGAAGAAGCAAAAACAACTCATCTTGAAGCCCTCATTGCAAAGAGACTGCTAAGAGGATCTGATAAGTATGAAGGAAAGCTACCTTTTAAGTGCTTCAACTACAATAAGATTGGTCATTTTGCTTCAAGATGTCTGGAAAGATCTGCAAGGTCAAACTCTAACAGACAAAGGTTCCAAAAGAACTGTTATTATGTTCATGAAGAAGCTGATAATGAAGGAGTAACAGATGATGAATCAGAGATAGGTGACAAATTTGGAAATGAATGGGTGTTTATTGCCATCAAGGAAGAAGAACCAATACCCTCTAAATCTGTCAATCATAAGGTTGTAGAAAGAGCTTTGGCTGCCCAAGTTGAAGAAAAGGATGATTGGGTTATTAACAGTGGATGCTCTCACCACATGATAGGTGACAAGAACAAGTTCTTAGATTTGGAAAGGTATGAAGGAGGAATGGTAAAGTTTGGTGACAATTCTGTAGGTAGAATCAGAGGTAGGGGAACTATTTCTTTTGATGGAAAGAGCAAAACTGGTAATGCACTGTATGTTGAAGGATTGAAGCACAATCTTCTCAGTGTTGGATAGTTAGTAGACAAAGGTTATGATCTCCGGTTCAAAAATGGAAGATGCAGGATCTTTGAAAGCTCCGAAACTAAGATTGCATCCGGTACTCAAACAAAAGGTAATATCTTCCATCTGGTTGGTTCTAATAAAAGTTGTTTGTTTGTTCAAGTGGATCAGAGTTGGTTATGGCATAGAAGGATGTGTCATGTAAATTTTGATAACATCATCAAAATAAGCAATACTCAGGCGGTAAGAGATCTTCCAAAGTTGGTGAAATCTACAAATAGTTTGTGCAAAGAATGTCAGCTAGGTAAACAGAGCAGAATCTCTTTCAAAAGCAAGGATCAGTCCTCTACTGCATTATTGGAATTAGTTCATACTGATCTATGTGGTCCAACAAGAATAAAAAGTATGCAAGGTGATAGATATTTCATGTTGTTGATTGATGACCATTCCCGGATGATGTGGGTTACCTTTCTAAAAGAGAAATTAGAAGCCTTTGAGAAGTTCAAAATCTTCAAAGCTATGGTAGAGAATCAAACCGGATTGAAACTGAAGTGTCTAAGGTCTGATAGAGGTGGTGAATTCACATCCGGTGAATTCATAGACTTCTGTGAGAAGCATGGTATAAAGAGACAGTTGTCTGCTCCTAGGACTCCACAACAGAATGGAGTAGTTGAGAGAAAGAACTGGACCATCCAAGAAGCATCCAGGACAATGATGATGGAAGCAAATGTTCCTCAGATGTTTTGGAGAGAAGCTGTCAACACTGCAGTCTACACTCTCAACCGAGTTCAAATCAGAAGCAATACCGGTAAGACTCCTTATGAACTTTAGTTTGGTATAACTCCTACTGTGAGATATTTTAGAGTATTTGGTAGCAAGTGTTACATCAAAAAAGATGAAGATCTAGGAAAGTTTGATGCTAGAAGTGATGAAGGAATTTTCTTGGGTTACTCCACTCAAAGCAAAGCATACCGGTGTTACAATAAGAGACTAAAAAGATGATAGAAAGTACAAATGTGGAGGTTGATGAAGGAATTGAGAAGCCCTCAAGGTTTTATGAATATGATGAAGATGATTAGGATGGTGTTCTAGTTCAAGGAACTCAATCCCTTCCTGAAAGTCAGATTCAAACTGATCTGGTAAATTAGGAAGAAGAGGTTTGTCTAAATGAACCTGATCAAGAAACAGCAGTGCAAGAGACTCCCAAAGTTCCAAGGTATGTAACTCTAAATCACTCTGAAGATCAGATCATAGGTGACAAAAGCAAAGGGGTACAAACAAGGAGGAAAATTGCTCAAAATTCAAATGAATACTGTCTGATTTCAAAGATTGAATCTAAGACAATAAATGAAGCTTGCAATGATGAAAACTGGACCAAAGCAATGGAGGAAGAGTTGATGCAAATTGAGAAAAATCACATTTGGGATCTTGTTCCCAGACCTAGAAACAAGAATGTGATTTGAACCAAATGGGTCTTCCGGAACAAACTAAATGAGGTTGGTGAAGTAATCAGAAACAAAGCCAGATTGGTCTGCAAAGGCTACTCTCAAATAGAAGGAATTGATTTTGAAGAAACCTTTGCTCCGATAGCAAGAATTGAAATAGTCGGATTATTTCTTGCATATGCTGCCTTTAAAGACTTCAAGGTATATCAGATGGATGTCAAGTTTGCCTTCCTAAATGATGATTTGGAAGAAGAAGTATACATTGAACAACAGGATGGATTTCAATTGACTGATCATGATGATATGGTCTACAAGTTGAAGAAAGCACTATATGGATTGAAGCAAGCCCCAAGAGCATGGTATGAAAGGTTGGATAAGCATCTTGTGAAGATTGGTTTCAACAAAGGTACTGCTAATAGTAATCTATATTTCCAAATAGATAATGAAAACATCTTGATTGTTGAAGTATTTGTTGATGATATCATTTTTGGAGGAAGAGATAGTTTGTGTAAAACCTTTGCAAATCAAATGAAAAGTGAGTTTGAAATGTCAATGCTTGGTGAAATGAATTTCTTCTTGGGTCTGCAAATTACTCAGACAAAGAAAGGTATCTTTATCTCTCAGACTAAATATGTGAAAGAATTGTTGAGGAAATTTGGAATGGAAGATTCAAAGCCAATGAACACTCCTATGGCAACCGGATGTAAGTTGAGCAAAGATGATGACTCTCCTAAGACAGATCAGACCAAGTATAGATCAATGATTGGAGGATTATTGTATCTCACTCAGACTAGACCAGATATAATGCAGGCTATTGGTCTTGTGGCAAGATTTTAGGCTGGCCCTAGAGAATCTCATGTTATGGCAATCAAGAGGATTTTTAGATATCTAAAGGGGATAGTTGAGTATGGCCTATGGTATCCTAGAAATCAAGATTTCTCTCTTTATGCATATACAGATGCAAATTGGATAGGAGATGTGGATGACCGGAAGAACACCAGTGGTGGAGCATTCTTCTTGGGAAAGAGATTGGTTTCTTGGCTAAGCAAGAAACAAGAGGCAATATCTCTGTCTACAACTGAAGCAGAATATATTGTAGTAGCAGGCAGTTGCACTCAAATCTTATGGATGAAGCAAATGTTAAGAGACATAAAAGTAGAATACGAGGAGCCTATCACAAT
This sequence comes from Cunninghamia lanceolata, assembly GCA_027924645.1. Taxonomy (NCBI): domain Eukaryota; kingdom Viridiplantae; phylum Streptophyta; class Pinopsida; order Cupressales; family Cupressaceae; genus Cunninghamia; species Cunninghamia lanceolata. Next base: position 6,895,893 of record BSBN01000303.1, on the reverse strand, counting down.
TTTTTGTGATAATTCAAGTGCAATAAATATTTCCAAGAATCCGGTATTGCATTCTAAGACCAAGCATATATCTATCAAATTTCACTTTTTGAGAGAACAAGTGAACAAGGGTGAAGTTAGATTGGAGTATGTGCCCTCCAAGGATCAGCTTGCAGATATTTTTACTAAACCTCTTCCCAAAGACTCTTTTGAGTATCTCAGGGAGAAGTTAGGGGTCATGGCCCCTCTGGTGATGAACTAGGATGCACTGATGTGCATCAGTCTGGTGGATATCACAGTCATATCTTGTGATCCGGATTGATGATGGGGAGCTGCTACTAAAGGGGAGCAGCTGGTATGATTCTGATGTGTTACAAGTACAAGTATGAGCCCTTTTCTATTGATGTCAAAGGGGGAGAGAAGATATGTGAAAAACAAGTGGTTGATGATCAAAGGGGGAGCAGTAAAGGAAGAGAAGACATGTGAAGAGTTGTTGCTGATAGGGGGAGCTGTGACAGAAAAGAGAAGTTCTTGTCTTGATAGTTTTTCACATCATATGTTGCCATCAATGACAAAGGGGGAGATTGTTGCAAGTATGAGGTTAACCAGTGTTGTCATTGATGTCAACATACTCATATTGCATTGGTAAGAAGGATTGGATGAGTTGTGTGCTGAGGATATTGAGAAAATTAGTCTCAATTAGGAACAGTGAAGAATAGTGATGAGAAGAAGGCAAATGTACTCAATAGGTTGGGGATTAGAGGATGCGGATTAAAGGGTTTGTAGATATGAGTCTTGAGATGATCCAGTTAAGATTTCAGAGGTCCGCATGAAGATATAAAAAAGTTGTGATCGGTCAAGTAGAACCGGTTCCCAGAGATGCTCCGAAGTGACAGATTGTTACAAAAGGTCCAGTGAGATCTGGAGGTGCATTATCAGACTCTGCATATTGGAAGGAGTGTTTGGGATGTCCTTGTGATGTATCATCTCAATTTGTACATAGTTTGGAGGTCTGGAAGAATCTATTTCAGTTTGACAGTCGTGACAGACTATGTTCTTGAAGTTCTGGATGAAGAGGAGAAGAGATTCCAGTGAGTAGAGGAAGTGCAGATGTACCTGGTCATTCAGGAAAGCTTGTGAAGGTTCTTAGATCATGTTGAGGTTGTGTTGTCTGTCTGCATTAGTGTTAGAGCCCAGAATTGAAGATATTCTTCCAGATGAAGATATTCTTGTTCAGACTGGCCGACCAGATGAGTTATTCATCTTGAGAATGTTCTTGTGGATGATTGCCAACTTAGATGATTATTCCTAAGTTGATGCCTTGTATAAATAAAGGTTTGTGAGTTCATTTCAAAGTGTGTGTGGAGTGGATGAGTGTGGCATAGTGAAAGAGTGAAGGGCAGAGCAGAAGTATCTCGGGCTTAAATGGAACTGATCTGGACATGGTAAAGATGTCAATCTCCAGTTCAAGTTTGTGATTCTTATCACTTTGTAGACAGTGTGTCTCTTGTAGGCAGTGTGCCTCTTTGTGAGCAGTGTGCTTGGGCAGTGAGCCTTAATTGGCATGTGTCATTCATTTCTCTTATTCTTCTAACAGAGAATAATCCTTGGGTTAATCACCTCGTGGTTTTTTCCTTAACTGGGTTTTCCACGTCAAAATCTTGGTGTCCAATGTGTTGATGTTTATCTGCTCCTGTGTTTATGCATTATGCTTTCATGAATGATTAATTGATATGCTATTAACTAACAAAGAAGAATCAAGTGTTTGAAGTAGAAGCAAGTTTTTGTACAACTGATTCAACCCCCCTCTTAGTTGTGTGCCCTAGATCTAACAGAACTCACCTAGTCTCTTGGCCAATGCTACAGCTAAACCTTTCCCCCACAAGCCCTAATTGTGGGAGGGATCATTAAGTTCCCTTGGTAGGTATCTGTAAGGTGTTGGAAGGTGACCTTCGAACCACGTTCCATTGCACAATGACTCCCCATTTTCAAGCTGGTACTATCAATAATCTTTCTCCACTATTCCTTTTTCCAAGTGGTACTAGAAAGAGGAATGCAAAGATAATAAAAAGGAAGCTACCCTATGCTAAAATGAAGAATCTAAGCTATTCTTTACTAGATAATGTGAGGCATATTAAAGAGGAAATTGTTGGTCTATGATCCAGAAATATGAAATAACAAATGGAAATCAATCATAATGAAATCTCCTATTTCAAATCTACATCACCTCAAAATGAGAAAAGGACTATCAAAATCAAAGGAAAATAATGAAACAATGTTACCACAATAGCCTTTTATGCACCATAACGAATGGTGGATGTGCTTCAATGATGCTTGATAATGATATTTAATGTATAAATGTTGATTGCTCACACTAGAAGCATAACAATAATTAAAGCTCATGTGATAGCCAAGTGTTCTAGGTAGATCATGGTAGGTGCTCTCTAGGAGAAAATGACTTGATTGATAGTGATATTTATATGATCTTGGATGTGGGAAGGATATGACCTATTTGGATGAGGTTGGCTAAGACTCATACATAAAAGTATATTAAAGGATTAGGATATGTGAATTATAATTAATTAAATAAAAATATTATTTAATTAATTATAGGACAAAGTGGGAGAAATAAATTAATTAAATAAATAAAATTTATTTAATTAATGTGGCTAAAGGATGGACTAAATTAATTAATAAATATAATAGATTTAATTAATTTAGGAAATGGACTAAGATTAATTAAATAAATAAAGATAATTTATTTTATTAATTGGATAATGAAAGGGGCCTATAATGAAAGTGTCACAAGATGTCGCAAGATGGTGTCTAGGTGATGTTGTAAGGACAAGGTTAAATTTAGGTGTCTACAATTGGACTTTTCCTTATTAATCTATTGGCTTGAGGAAACCAAGTAGATGTCTATGGATTTCCTAAAATTAATTTCTTCCTAAATCTTAGAAATCCTCATCAAAGCCATGTCATCCATGAATTGAATGTAAAAGAGTATGTACCCTAAGCAATAGACCAACCATGAATTTAGCCTAGAGATTTCTAATTTTGTAAAACTCTTCCCAAGCCTTCATCCAATAGGATGAAGAAGGAGAGATGAGATCATGTTGATGAAACCCCTTGGAGGCTGAGAAGAGAGAAGAAGGAATACCATTAATTAGGATTTTGAAGGAGGGAAAACCCACACAACTCATCACCCATTCAATCAATTTTAGATAAAAACCAAAGGCCATAGGAATTTGATTAAGAAAAGACCATATAACCCTATCCTAAGCCTTAGACATATCTAACTTAATAAACATAGCCTTCTCCATAAAGCATGACATAGAACAGATAGTCTTAGTGGTTATAACAATAACATCAAGGATTTGACACCCTTGTACAAACCTACCCTAGTCAAAAGAGATGATAAAAATCAAGACCCTCTTTATGCATTCAAAAATAAGTTTAGCAATGATCTTAGAGAGGACTAGGGTATTCTTGTCCCTTCATGTAATCAATTATTCTATTTCCAAAAGATCTCCTTCCTTATGAGTCATTCATTTGATTCTTTAGATAAGAAGGATTCCCTAAGAAGACAAGCCCTAGTCATACCTTTCTACTTAATTTGAATAGTGGTGTTGTCTAGCTCTTCTTGCACCTATTTATTTTTTCTAGAAATGTTACAAAAATGTGATTTATTCCATTGCTTAAGCTTGAACTTCATAAATTAAAGTCATTTAAAGAAGGAAAACATAGTCATACCATAATCAAGTTTCCCTTCTCACTACCAAGCACCTATACATTCATAAATTGTTTGATCCCTAAGCCACATTAACTAAAATTTGAAAGGTGGCTTTTTCACATGATACAAGAGAGAGGAAGAAAAATTAATAGACCAATGGTCCAATCCCTTCCAATGAAGAATGTATGAAGAAGAAACCAAAGAATTACTGAACCAACATTCTAAAACCAAGAATAGGTCAAGACACTCTTCAATAGACTCTAACCCAAATCTTCTATTATTACAGGTAAAGAGACTAGATCTAGGATTAACATCCACAAGATTGAGGAAAGACAAATTCCCCCACAACATAGAGGAAGAAGGATCTAACTAATTAGAGCTTCCTAAATTTTCATCTAGGCTAAGAATGTCATTAAAGTTATCATCCATAATCTAAGGAAAAGAAGGGAATAAAGAGTGAACAAATCTAATATGTGATCAAAGAAGATCCTTACCTTGAAAATCAATAGGCATATAGACATTGGTTAGAAGAATGGCTCACCCAAATTCAAAATAGGAACCAAGCATAGAGATATAATGTCTATTAGCTAACCACATGAAAGGAGAAAGTTGTCTCAAATCCCATAAGTACACTAGAGCACCAAAAAACTGTAGGCATTGATGCATTAAGAGTAGTAAATTTTTTAGATGCTAGAAGATATGGAGGTTATATACTCTATAGAGAGCTTAGTTTCTTGAATACAAATTATGTTAGGATTATACTCACGTATTAAGTCTTGGACATCTTTTTGATGAGGGGAGATAACCAAATCCCTAGTATTCCATGAAATAACAATTATTTATGGGGGCTAGAGAAGTGAGAATTAAGTGTACAAATGACACCATATTGCACTAAAGATTCCCTAATCATCTTCACCTTTTAGTGACCTTTCTTTCTCCTAGCCTTAGAAATTTTATCCAAGGAACTCTTTTTAATATTCTTTTGTTGGAGGCCTAAAGGAAGAGGATTTTTATTCTTACAATCCTCTAATGAGCCATAAGCCAAAGACCCCTAATGTAAGAAAACACCAAAAGAGCCCTCCAGAAGAAAATAGGTGGCTACAAGAAATTCAATAGTCATGTTGGTGTCCATCTTCTCAGCTTCATGGTGTAAGGCACATTCCTTTGGATAATAAGGAGAAGGGAGGATTTTATTTAGAGCCCCTTAAAAATAGAACTATCATGAATATCTACCAAGTGGGAGGGATCACTAGTATCAGCTAGATCCACTCCAGGGGCCTCTAGAGGTTGCTTAGACATGGATGGCTTTGGTTCCTCAAAGATTTATAAGACCTTAAACCTATTATTAGATTTTCCTCTTGTAGCATTCCCTCTTAGATGATTCTAAAACCTTCCCTAGTTTTGAGTCTTCACAGGAGTAAAATCCTTTGAATCCAATCCCTCTACATGAGATAGGGCTTTGCCTTTTGCTAGATTCTTTGACATAGATTTTTCAAGAGGCTAGTAAATGGGGACTAAATCTCTTTGGGGGTGATTTATTCACAAATGATCATAAGAATGACAAAAATAACATTGAAAAGGAAGCGATTTGTAGTTACCCAACCCGATTTCAAGAGAATTTGGGAGAGGTTTGTTAAGATCAATTTCAACATGAATATGAGCATAAGTAGTTACCTTCCTTTCCAGCATAAGATGTGATGAACCCACAAACCTCTCGAGCACTTCAACAATTGATTAAAGAATATATGATATCAAAAAATCCATTAGAAGTCAAAAGAGGCAAATCCAAACTAGATATTGTGAGGGGAGATCTTCCACCTAGTCAAACCCTACATGCTAGGGTTTACTGAATAAGCCCACTTGGTTGTATAAGTATGGACCTCCTTCAAATGCTATATTATAGTTAGTCATCCTATAAAACATCATAAAAAAAATTATAGTGAGAATAACCTCCATATCTCCTTTGGGTTGTGATGCAAGGGCATCAGTCACATTCCTTTAATTTATTGTTTTTCCTTGTTTACATTTGAGTTGTATCCGATTTTGGTTTGGATGGTGGTTATTGGGCAGTTGGAAGTTCCTACTACCACAGACATGTTTGTTGGAAGGCAATCGACGGTTTTGGAGAAAGGAAAAAGACAACCGAAAGAAGATGGGATGTAGGGAGAAGAGAAGAGGGGGGCAGTTATCAATAGGTGAAGAGCCCAAGAACTGATGTGGAAGAGAATGGGTGATGGAGGAGTAGAGATGGCCGAATGAGAAAGGTTAATCAGAAAGGATGAGGGGAAAAAGGGAAGAGAGAAGCCTAATAAAGAAGTGAGGCCAATCAAAGAGGAAGGAGGCCGAGTAGTTGAAGGCCAATTGGTAAATAACAAAGGATCGACGGACTCGAAGAAGAGAGGTGGTTCAAGAGGTGAGGTGTTCGGTCTTTGGAGTAGCTGGTAGATTGGGAATGTGAAGAGAGAAGATGCGGTTGAGTTAGATGGTTGAGAAGAATCGACTGAATAGGTTAAAGGCCTACATTGGAAAGAATAAATGTTTAATCATGTGATTGTAATTGTCATTGCATGTGGCAATAATAAAGTAATGATTCAGATCATTATCTGATTCAATTGTTTGTTTTAGAATTGATAATAGACTGATCTTTGTATTGCTCTATTAAGTATGATGTATCTCTAAAAGTTCCTGTTGCCTAAAATGTTCTGTTATAAAAATGTTGATTTTGTTGTTCTGGTTCTTGTCGCTTTTAAGATAGGAAATCTGTATAGGTTTAAATGGTCTATCCAAGGTGTGTTAAGATATTAGAGCCTGTGTTTGTGGGGGAGTGAGTTATCATTTTTTGTATCAGAGCATATGTGTCTGAGATCGTGCCATCATTTTGGTATCAAAGCCTAAAAGGTCTGGGAAGAGGAAGTTGAGAATCCCAAAGGTTTGGGTAAAGAAGTTATTTATGTTCATAAATTATTGGAAAGATATGTGGGTTGTAGATTGACGGGTTAACAAGAAAGAACCTAGGTACCAAAAGACTAGGTAAGAGGAAAGAATAGAAGCCCTAGGTGATGTATCAAGAAGACAATAAAATAAGAGGATGTAATAGGTATGTGAAAAAGACAAAAAAATGCAGTATGATGCCAAGAAAAAATCCTCAAGAAGAAAGGCAATATGAAAACGAATATGAAGAAACAAGATGTAGAGTTTGATAGAGAAATGACAGAGTTGAGAAGATATTTGGAGAGATGTAAGGGTAAAAGCAAGAAGTTGGGTCCACATATAGGGGAAGTGTCGTGCAAAAAAAAAATCCAACAAGAATGGGTACCCGTTTTAAAGAAAACAGGTACCCATTTAGGAATGGGCACCTGAGCCTAGAACGGGTACCCGTTTTATTTTTTACTATTTTTAGAAACGGGTACCCATTTTGTTTTTTATTATTTTTTAGAACGGGTACCTATTTTAAAACAGGTACCCATTTCTAAAATTTTAAATTTTACACCCACACTTTTGGTTTCATTTTAGGCTTGGGAAAGGCATGGGTAGCCGACCTTGAGCCTTGGACCTGCAAGTATTTCTCTAAATACAGAACCAGACAAAAGACTGACTTCACCTATATGGCTGATGACATTTTTTTCTGAATTTTTTTACGAAATTAAAACCCATTACAGATCATAGTGTCTAGTTTTCAAATATATAATTTTTTTTTATTGGACTTGTTTTTCTATTTATTATTTAATTTATGAGGAAACTGGTCCAAAAACTTGAAATGACAGGTGTTTGTATTTTTTTAATAACTTTTAATTTTTTAATTTTTTTTTAAAAAAATTATGTCATCAATCTACACATCATTCTTTACACAATGAAAAAAAAAAATTAATTTTATGATTTTTGTTGCTCAAATTATGTTGGCCATACACGAGGGGTTTTCAAAAGTAGCAATTAGGCCTAATAAAAAATTAATAAAAAAAATTATTTGGAAAAAAATTATAAAAAAATATCCTCATCAAACTTCACTGTACTACACATCTTTTCCCAAAAGTATTTTGAAAAATAATTTTATTTAGGTCAAATTATGTTGGCCATACATGTGCATGGTATGGTTAAGAAAAAGTGACTTTTAAATAGTGGTTTTTAGAAATGCCTATTGAAAATCAATTTGTATCATCTGGGTAATGAAAAAAACTACATATTTAGAAACTAGACTCCGAGTACTACATTTTATATTTAGTGACTTTTTTAAAGATTCCATCTCTAAGTGCTTCAAATTTTAAGGTCAAATGTGACAAATTCTAAAAATCAGGGAAAACACTTCCACTTTTTGGCCAAAAAGTGGACCCAACTTCTTGCACTGACCCATAAGTTATTAGTGAAGTAGTGGCTTGAGGAAAGAAGCCAAGAATATGTTTGGTGTTGGCCCATGAAAAAGAAGGTGAAGTGGCCTAGAAAGTTGATTGTGGAGAAAAAAGAAGGCAAAAGATGGCTTCCTTGAGAAGACAAGATAAGAGTATGAGAGAAAACCGTAGAGGTTTGGACAACAAAGAGTTGCCAAGTGAGCAGCGTGCACCGGAAGAGGTGAAGGAAGTTCTCATTATGGAGAACATGAGAGAAGATAAGAAAGAATGGAGAGAGGAAGAAGTGCATGAAACAACACTTGAGGAAGAAAGTAAAGAAGAGAGGAAAGTTGCCATGAAGGAGGCACTCATGGAGACATTGTGGTCTCTTGTTTTATTAACTAATGTTGTATGTGAGCATGTGTATGCAGTATGGTAAACCTTGTGGAGAAGGACAAGAACAAGGCCTTGAGTTGAAAAGAGAAGGGGTAAGAAGAGCACTTATGGACAATGATGAAGAAGGAAAAGAGGGGAGGCAAGTTGCAATGGTATATCAAGAAGATGTAAAGCAACAGTTTGTAGTAGAGGTACATTGCAAAAGACCTAAGAATGAATAAAAGGTTGATGCTAAAGATTTCTTGTATGATAATGAAGGTGAGGAAGAAACCCTAGGGTTTCATGATACCTTGAAAGACAAAGAAGCCAATGGTGGAAGCAAATCAGGACAATAGGTAAAAGGAAGTCACAATGTTGATTTTTGTTATGTAAGAGGAAATAAAAATGTTGGTTTTGAGCATATAAGTAGAAATAAGAATGTGGATAAGAAAGATAATAAGGAGAGAAGGAAATTGGTAAATCATGGGTATATAATTCCAAGTTGGCTTAAGAAACCAATTGTTGAGAGGCAACATACAAAGTGTATACAAGAAGATGGTTATAATAGGATTTGTAATAGCAAATCAATGCCCAACATGAAAGGCATGACCGAATTCAAAAGGAGACAAGAAGATAGGGAAAGTTGGCGAGAAAAGAAGCATAAAGGCAATGATCAAAGGCAAAACTCAGTCCAATAATTAGGAAGGACAAGTGCATCAATAAAAAGGCATCAGCCAAAAACTCGAAAAACTAAAATATGGAAGGTTAAGTCTAGGACTGCAATAGAAGATGGAAAGGAAAATGATGGTCAAGAGCATGTAGGAGAATTGGAAAAGAAGGAAAGGGATGATGTAAATGAATATGAAGAAACAAAAGTTTTGACTGATGAAATACCAAAGAAGAAGAAGATGGAGATAATTATAACAGCAGGTTGGCAAAAGCTTGAGGAAAACACGTGCAGGGTGAAAGGTAAACAAATTGAATTAGATGATTTTAATAATGATGCTTATGAATCCTTATATGATTTTGTTGAAGAAAAAAGTTTGAATGAAGAAGATGATAAGGATGTGGAACCCAATAGTGACTATATGATGTGTGTGAATATGAGATGGAGTTTTGGAGGCTTGTAGATGGGAAAAGCATGAGGAGTAGATACAAGAAGAAAAAGGAAAATAAACAAAAGGGTATGTGCAAGATCATGATGGGCCAAACTATACCTCTAAGTGGCAACGAAAATACAAAAAATCAAACTTAATCAAGTTCATGTGAAAATTTGAATGGATTATCTACACAATTTGAAAAAGATGTAAGAATGAAATTTGTAGAGAATTGAATCTAGTTTATGGGCTACTATTTAAAAAAGAAAAAACTAAATTTACTTAGTAAAAAATGAATATTTCAATGAATAGCTATTAATTTTTTTAGAAAAAAAAAGTGGGTGTCATTGTAGCCAACTAGCTATGAGCAAAGGAAAATATTCAAAATAAGTAGAGGACTCATGCCCGGATGTGACACATATTTTCTTGAAATTTTTTTCTAATAAAATAATTAGTTATGATTTTTTTACTGACTTTTTTTTAAAACTAAAAAGTAAATTTCCAGCCAACCTAACTCAATAAAAAAAATTAGAATTCATTTTTTTTAACCTAGAGCCAGAAAAGTATAGAGTGTGCCACAACTTTCAGATCTCAAAAAGGTGAAACGGTTTGAAAGTTATGTATGTTTTTCAATTAGTGTGTCCATAAGGATTTCAAACACACACTATATAGAAAATTATTAATAATTATTTAATAAAATGATAACCAAACAAATCTTATATTTTTAGAAAGTTGACAATTTCTTCTATAAACCCTTTTTGTTTTATCAATTTTGCATAAAAAAGTCATCAGCACGAAGGGTGAAGTTCAAAGAAGAGAGTGAAACTTGTAAAAATGTTAGAATTGAGGGAAAGTCAACTATGATAGTCCCAAGCCTACATAAAAGGAAAAACCAAAGAAAAACAGATATCCATTATTAACAGATATCCATTTTGCTTCGGTAAAATATCCTTTTCCCTTTTTTTGTGTTTTGCAAAACGGATATTTGTTTTAGGTTGCCCAAAATGGTTATCCATTTTGCTTTACCCAATTATTTTCATTTTTTTTTAGTTTGTTGTCTTAGATTAAGTTATAGTTCATTATTGTTCTTTAAGTTAAGATTCTAAATAATTGTATTCTTTCATACTAAATGTTGGGACTAAGGAACTATGTTGCAATTGGCAACAATACTATGATAGAGGAATAACTTAAATAATATGGTCAAAGACAATGATACAAATGTATTATCTATCTAGTAACATTTAAGAAAACTCATGATAGTATATAAAACCAAAAGAAACAATATGGGACACTAGATTTTTTCGTTAGAAACCCTTAGTGAGAAAACCTAGTAGTAAACGATAGTTAGCATTATATTATTTAGAATCCATTGATTTAATAGAAGAATTCTTTTGATAGAGTTGATATCTACATGCTTATGTTGAGAAACAGTGTCTCAAATTTACTGGCATGTAAGGCTTTAGGTTACGGTGTATCGGGCTGACAGAGGAATTTTGTAGGGACCTTCTACATAGTCTCCTCGATGGACCATTAACCCTTCCTGTTGTGAAGTCTGTCGGCGAGACTTGGTAATATCGGTGAGAGCCTCCAAGGAGTCTCTTTGACAAGCTGATATGAGTTATTGCTATGACAGTAGCAGTTCGGAGAGATCCCTTTAGTCATCTCTTCGATAAGCTGATACACTGTGGATTGTTAACTATATCAGCAAGACTCGACATTTCGGCAGGACCTCAAAATGGGTCTCTCTGATGCTTACGAAGGTAGTGGAACCACATCAAGGTGTGAACCTTTTTTGAAGTGAGTCGGTATTTCGGTGAGACTCTGTTTAGGGTCTCCCTGACATTCTGATATGTTGACTCACGGTACCTTGATGGGACCTGCCAGGTACTTAACTGTGAAAGTGATTGGTTGATGCCGATTAAAGGATGGGTAACACAACAACATCGAAGTACATGTGGAATGCCACCTGGTAGTTGATAATGATATCGGTGTGACATCATAACTTCAGTGGGACTCTTTGAGCCATCTCTTCGATAGTTTAACGAAATGTTAGACGAAGCTTGACGGTTACAATCTGTTTTGACAGGTGTTGTCAGTTTGATTGTAAAGAGGCTATTTTTCTATAGGAATGGGACGGTTGGTTTTCCTCTATGGCATAGAATATAGAATGAAGAGTGACCTATATGGTAACTGAATGGTTCATCTAACTGTAAGAAGTTGTAATGACTGCTGAAGAATGTATGATTTAAGAATTATTGGAACATTCTGATTAGAAAAAAAGTGAGAAGAAAATAAAATAAAATAGGAGTTATGCTGCTGGATTCTCTCTAGAATGGAACAAGATGTAAATCTCTTGAAAAGGCTTAGATCCTGAATTGTATTTGTAACTGTATTCTATTGTTGAATAATACAATGGTGATCTGGGCTTTTGGAATGTGGGGTTTTTTACCTGAAAGGGTTTTCCCCATGTAAATCTACACATGTTTATGTTTTCTGTTCCATCTTTCATGCTTAATGGTTATGTGAGATTGAATCTATTTAATGGTGTTGTTTGGAACTGGTTTAACTTGCATTAACTTTTCTCTAAGGTTCAATGTGGGAAATGAACTATGTCTGATTCCGCTTTGTGGCATAGTAGCATGTGTCTTTGAGGCGATCTAAGAAAATAAAAGCTATCAAAGGGACTACTGATCTTGGATGTTTCTTTCTGAGATGACCGAAATTTCCCAACGAGTGGTATCAGAGCCTTCTACTAGGATTTGATTGTTCCTGGTGTCACTAGTTCTAGGTATTCCTTCTATGAAGATTTCTTAACCTGGCAAGCTTGAGGAAATAAGAAGGAATCGATTGATGATTGATCCTTGTTTGAGTGAAGTCTTGCAATTGGTCTTGTTTTCATGTTGTAGCAAGCACTTGAAGGATGGTGAAGATGGAGAAACTAGAGTTGGTCATATTGAAATGATGTGGTCTGAGGCTCCTAGTTGACAGCAGAATAATCTTGATGCATGGGGTTGGATTTTTTTCTGTGGTTGAGTTGCAGCAAAGTTTTCAATTGGGTGTTTGTGTGAGAGGTTCCCTGGTGATATGGAGAAGCTTGTGTTGTTGTTTAGCCATGGAGTAATGTGCTTATGCTAGGCATTTACTCTTAGTATTGAAAGGCATTATTCTGTGCTCGATTGCATGTAGGCTATGGAGTTGATCATTGAATGGTCTTAAAGCTTCTGTAATAGCCTGTCTCCCTCAGATTCATGTGCATGTTGGTGGTTGTGAAGTTGGCCTACAATTCCTATACTGCCAATTCCTTTTTAAGGATGTATTGTACTTGCATGTCTCAGATTCATGTTCCTTGGATTTGAGGGGTTTTGTAGTTTTTCCTAAAATCTATGGTTATTCTCATTCATGATTAATCCATTTTTTAGTTTAATCGTAATGGTGTTTCTTGATTCATATTCTTGGTCTTCCAGATGTAAAGTGAATATGGGTGTGCATGGGTGTTTTTCAAACACTGTGGTTTTGTAGGTTTTACATGGTGAAGAGAAAAACTTGTGGTTTTGTGAAGATGTAGTTAAGCTATTTCTAGACCCTAGCTTTTGGGGTGTTGCTAGATGATATAGTTGCAGTTTTGCATGCATGCTCCATGCATGGTGTGAGGAGGTGAAATGCTTTCTCTGCATGGGAGTGCTAGTATGTGATATGTCACTCAGCATTTCTGTGGTAATGCTTCTGGTTTTCTAGACTATGGTGCTCAAGTTGTGGACATGTTTGGCAAATTAGATTTGTATGTAATCTGGTGTTTGAGTCATGTAGCCTACATAGTTTTTTCTCCTTGAGATCTTAATTTTGTAGTTTCTAGTACAATAGTGGGTTTGCATGTTTCAGTATATTGGATCTATGAGTTATATAGTTTTTTAGGTGTGTACAACCTATTGATTGCAGTGGGATAACTTGGAAGTGGACTGTCTGTATCCACAAGATTGATTTTACGATTATGCAGACTTGTTAGCTGGCCTTGTATGTGGTCACGTGTGCATTGGTGTGACTACTTCAGAGTGAGAGGATGGATGTTGTAGAGTACTTGAATAGTCGGTTAAGGGGACTTGTAGCATGTGTATCACGATGTCATGAATAGCTTTGATACACAGTTATTGTGTAATCTTTTGACAGTGATGGTGTATTTCCTTGGTTTGGAGATCTTGGTGCCACTTGGTTTTATTGTTACATGGACATGTAAATGTGTGGACTTGGAGGATTTTTAGTTTAGGAAATGTTTGGTCATGATGCTTGGAAGAGTTCGATTGCCACGATTTAGTGGGAACTTTAGCATTGACTATGTGTTCATCACTTAGTGGCGAATGATCTTCCTTAGTGTTGCAGATGTTACTAGGAGGGACTCTTAGATCCTGTTGCTACAGGAGGGTTCTTTCACATTTGCAGGGGAACTATTTGAGGATATATAACATCTTGGAGCCATGGAGGACTCATGGAGTCTTTGGTTGAGGTGTTGACGATGCTTGACAGGTGATGTTGGTTTAGACTATGTTTCTATTATGTCATGATATACTCTTGTTTATGCATTAGAGTTTTGGCATGATACATGACAAGGTGTCGTTGTACCTCATCATTTAATCTATTTTCAGATGTTAATAATCCAGGGGTTGTGTCCTCGGCTGTCTGCAACTAGGGATTCTACAGTTACCAATTTTCCTATCTAATCTTAACAGCTTCTACTAATTTGAAAAGATTAATCTGTCTACTTACTAAATGAATTTAAGGAATGCTGAAAATAGAATTAAATAGGAAGTTACTTAAAGCAATTAAAAAAATAGTAACATGCATCTATCTATCAAAATCAGTAAATACTTTTCATAGCAAAATCTGAAGTAATAAAACAGTGGTACTAGCCTTCTGCCTTGGTGGTGATAGTGGGCCCTTGCTCCACACCCTTGGGGTTGAAGGCTACAGTAGGAGATCAACACAAAGAAGAAGATCACAACTAAATCCAGTCCAATTCCATTCACTTTGTATTCATGAAAAATATTGATATCATAGAACTGAGATTACCGAGAATTAGAATAATTCAATCATTGTATATTTCTTCTGTTGTTTCTATCAGTATATATGAAAATGAGTGATGACATATCACTTATCTTATCTACCAGTTCTTCTATGAGATGGCATCCATCTCTTTATTACACTAGCTTTCTAACTATGGAAAATAATCATGCAATAAAAGTAGACTGAGTGGAATAGAAGTCCACTCAGAATTCTAAGTTTGAGTCTTAATACATTTGGGCAGTGAGGCCCTAAAAATATGGGTATTGAATTAGTTCTATCCATAACTCATGCAAAAACTTTATAAAGATAAAAACTCCAGCAGTTTAACTAAAGATGATCCTTCACCACTCAGGTGATGATTTGAGTGAAATGAGGGGCATTATGATCACTGCTTGGAGTACCTGATTGGTAGCTTATGCTAGAAATATGCCCTACTCTCAAGAGGCGCCGAAGATATCTGTCCCTGTCTGCAGCTCTAGAGATATGTCTGTAGCTCTAGAGATGTTTGTAGCTTTCTTTGTTCAGCTCCGGAGATGCTCCAGACTCCTGTCCAACTCCGGAGAGGCTTTCCTCATTACTTAAAAACTTCTGGTGTCATGGTACTCTAGTATTGTCTCCAGAGATCATTGAAGACTATCTCTGGAGATGCACAAAATTGCTATTCTTGGCATCTACACCTATTGATTCAAAAAGAGAGAAGTTTCTGTATTTTTCCATCAATTCCATGCACATTAGTCTCTCAATCAGAAATTATGATCTTAAGTAATTTATCTCAATCAATCATTAACTAGAACAATCTTGCTAGCTTATTTGGGTGTAGACATTAAGAAAGATGGGATCAGGAAGGAGAAAAAGAGAGGTAAAAAGATGTATTTCATGGGTGCAACTTGGCACTCATCATCCCCCCATACCTAAGGTTTGGCAAGTCCTCCTGCTTCTCACAATTTAGATTTATTCTAGTGAAGTAGGTTGTCAGTCAAGCTATAATCATGTGCATAGGTGGTCCAAGTTGTGTAGTTGGTATTACCATTGCCTCTGTATTGATCAACCTAATTCAACCAATCCTGCAATTTCTCATCTTCCATCTGTTCAGCCCAGACAAGGAGTGGTTCAATTATTAGAGGGGGCCTGAACCGTCCACCTATCCATTCCTACTTATACTTATCCATCATTTTGGATATTAACTTTGTTTTTCTCATAAATAATCTTAAGTTTGCAGGGGTGACCACCTCTCTCATTTTTTGCTCCGAGGTCAAAACATTCCATCTTTTCTTTGCTATGGTAAGCACTGTATTTGCTGAACTGATCGTGAAAAGACCAAATTTGATGGAGCACTCTTGCAAAAATTTTAGGTATAATGGAAAAATTTTGTTCTTACTCTTAGGGTGATAGATATAGGACCTGAATTGGGTCCTAAAAGCATTGGGATTGGGACATTCCTTCCTGATGAAGAGTTCTGTTTCTGTATCTTTCTTGAGATGATCTTCCATTCGTTCATTCCAGATTTGATGATTCCTCATTAGGGACATAAATGCTTTAAGCTAGCATTCTCCCACAAAATGATTAAGAATGAAGGTTATATCATTAACAAAGAAACCATGTAGGTATAATTCACAGAGGAAATTCTTTTCCTCATCATTACTCTTTGTATATGCTATCATGAATCCTTCTACTGTCTCTGTATCCTCAACCAAGTCAGATAGGATTAAAGAGAATTTCCTCTATAGGACTCTTTCTTGTAAGAACATAGAATAGGTGGCACTTGGAGGCCTACATGATAGAATTTCTGAAGAAAGGGAGGCCATTTAAATAATTTTTCCTTCTAGAGTTTCTATTCTTTTTGTTTTGGCAGTGACTGCCTTTCGTAACTGCAGCATAGGCTTGGAAGCCTCATATTCTCTGCATTTCCTCTCCTAATGGAACAGAGCCTTAGGAATGTCAATGGGGATTGGACCCACATATGCATATGTTTGTATTTCCTATTCATTGGTTGCCCTTGGACAAGACAACTCTTGAATATATTCCTCCTGGTCATCTAGTTTGTTGTTGCCCCAAGTTAACTATCTATCCTGGCTATGTATTTTCTCAATCAATGTTGCCATTATTGTGAGGCTATTGTCTCTAGCCATGGTGAGCTTAGAAACACTCTGTGCTGTTTCTTTCTCTTTTTCTTCCAACAGTTTGACTGCCTCAATTTTCTGGCCTCCAACTCTACTTCTTTCTCAATTTTCTGGGCCTCTAATTCTATTTCTTTCTCAATTTTTTGGGCCTCTAATTTTGCTTCTTTCTCCTGGATGATTTTGTTTCTACTTTGGAGTTCTATTTGTAGATTTTCAATGACTTGTTTTTGCTCCATTTCTATCTCTATTATGATCTTCTTGAGGTTAGTAATAATCAGATTCTTCCCCCAGAGTAGTCTCTTTAGGTTTTCAATTTCTTCCATCATTTGTTGTTCTTTTGAATTTTCAATATCCTCTTGATCAGAGGGATGAGAGAAGGTTTCTGCTTCTACTTCTACTTCTACTTCTATTGTCATTTGCTGATCATCAGGGTTTTCCATGGCCATCTACCCTGCACTATCAATTGTACCCATTTGCCCTATTTCATCTTTTTCTACATACTGCCTATCCTGAGGGTCCTCTTGGGGTTCCTCTGCTTCTGTTGGCACTGATGAAGGCCCAACCTTATCCTCATATGTTCTAAAACCCAGGAGTACCTCAGTTAGGAGAGCAATATCTTTCTCAGCCTGTGAGAGTTGTCTTTTCCTTTTGCTTCTCCGTAGCAGAGGTGGGGCAGGTGCCTCCGGAGTAGGTCCCTCATCCTCAGAGTCTGAGGAAATAGTAAGAGTTTGTATGTGTTCTATCTTTGGAGCACATGATGGTTCTAAAATTGGACTTGACTCCAGATGAATAGATGGTGCTGGGGAAACTTCTCTTTGTTTTCTCTTCCTAACTAGAGGGATCTCATCTGAATCATGAGATGGTTCATCAACCCAGAATCTCTCTCCTCTTTGTCCTGACCTCTCCTTTGTTAATTCTTTAGGGAAAGATTCCTCAATTAGAGTCATCTTTCTCCTAACTAATTGAGTCATATATAGGGTTTGTTTAGAAGCAGACTCTGCAATTTCTTTGCCTTTCTTCTTTTTATCAGGAACAGGGGCTATAGATGAAGTTGCCTCCTATGAGGACTTCTTTCCCCCTTTAACAACTATGGAGGAGGCTGAAGGCTCAATTTCTTCTTCTTGGTGAGTAGGGGAACCCTCACCTCCTGGTTGTGACATCTCTAGTCCTCTGTCCTGGGAATTCTGTTCAAGAAAGTTTTGTCATAATTCCTCCCCATTGGCCTGAGATAGGAAGTGGTGTTTGACTACTAGAAAAATGAGACCATGATGTTTCATGGGACCCTTATTTTGCTGATATTTTTCTGCAGTTGCTCTGATGGCAGAATATAGGAAATTGGCGATGTTTATGTTAGACTCAGGGTGTTTATTCCCATGCCTTAGAAAAATCAACATTTTCATTATTGGCCCTAAAACTAGAGAGAATTGACCATCACAAGTAAAATATTTCATCAACCAGGTGGCAACAGATTGCCAAGGGTTTGGGAGTGTGGATCTAAGAATTCCTTTTACTTCATTTTTTTTAATACAGTTGTATGGAAGGTTCACCTCGAACAGAGAAATTCTTAATTAAATCAGTGTATAAGGTTTTCAAGTGATAAAACCTCTCACCTTATTCAAGCAGTCCAGAAATGTGACTGATAGTGGCTGAGGAGAAATTGATTTAGACTCCTCTGACAGCTGTCTGATTGTCCCTTGAATTTCTGAGGAATTCATCCATGACATCTTCCTAAAACCCTTCAAATTTTTCTAGGAAGTCCAGCCATCCTACATCTCTTAGAATGTTTGCTGCAGCTTCATCCTGTAGAAGACCCGTAACACTTTCTGACTTAGACTTCTTCTTTACCCCCATTGCTAAATTGGTTCCACCTTCTGTGCTTAATTCCTCACTCTCCTCAATTTGCAGTTTATCCTTTCCTCTTAACTCTGTAGGCTCCGGAGGACTGTTTAATTTGTTCTGTTCTTCAGGGTACTTTAGAGGTTCGAATGAGGATTGTTATGTTTCTCAGCTTAGGCTTATGGAAGATTTACAGATTAGTTAGAGTACCTAGGTAGTCATAAATGTGACAAAATGACAGGACACTCCAGAGGCAAGGTGACAGTATAGCATAGATGGTGGCATGTATGAATTTAGGAAATAAAATGATGGTAGGAGGACGTGTCATAGTGGCAGCACCCAAAAATAGAAAGACAAGACAGTTGTTATTAATGCTTAATTAAAGATAGAATTACCTGGATCATTTTTAATGATGAGGAGTGATGTACACGATAGAGATGCTACATCATTTTATGAGATTGCACACATCGCGACACATGAGTAGCTTTTGGTGGCTTGAGATGATGCCCACTACTCCATTAGTACATAACCTGCAATCATTGCGCTAAGTGGTTCGAGAATCCACGTTCCTTGGGTGACGTCAGTGTTGTCTTTGTGAATACCTCTGCAAATGATATGAATGCTAATTTAATTTATTCTTGTGATAAAGTAGAGGATGAGTCATGATGACCTCATCATGTGATGTGTCCACTTTATTGCCTGGAGAGGTGGGCTCGCTCCCCTATTATTGAAATTGACTCCTTTATTGACAGAGCGCTGGAGGTGCTCCTAGTTTGGGAAGCGTCGGAGGTGCTCCTAGTTTGGGAGCACCAGAGGTGCATTTGACTAACTCTCGGCACCTAATCACCTCCGTAGCTCGATTGTTTTCAACTGTCCTAAAGAAGGGAACCATCATTTGCTAGTTTTCAACTCCCTTGGTTGAGAAAGACAACCATTTACTGGTTTTCCATCTTTCTCTATTTTTTTTTAAAGAAAGCTGCCATTTGCTAGTTTTCAACTTTTTTTTCTTTTCTTTTGTTTTAAGAAGGCTGCCTTTTACTGGTTTTCAGTCTTCCTTATTTTTTTTTCATTTTTTTTTCAATCCAACACTGTGACAGAGAAGGTATCCCCTATATCAAAACACAAATCATTAAGAAACTCTTCTTTAGTGGATGGTCTTTTATAGAGTCTGATTCGGTGACCATTTACTAGGAATGTGTTTGTGCTTCCATCAATCAGTTCCAATAATACTGTTCCATTTTCAAAAACTTCCTTTATTTGATAAGGACCCATCTAATGAGTTTGTAATTTCCCTTTGAACTCCTTGAATTTAGAATCATAAAGAAGAACCCAATCACCTTGTTGAAATGTCCTCCTTCTGATGTGTTGGTCATGTCATTGCTTCCTTTGATACTGAACTAGTTTTGTTTGATGAATGGCCTTTATCTGAATTTCATCCAACTCATTAAGCTGAAGGATTCTATTCTGTTGAGTTATAGATAATGGTAGACCAATATCCAATACAGTTTTAAGTTTCTGGAGTTCAAATTCTATAGTTAAAATAGGCTTTTTCCCATAAACTAATTCATATGGTGAGAACTTTGTTGTGGACTTCCAAGTGGTATTGTAAGCCCAAACTACTTTAGGTAATCTGCTAGCCCAATCTTTTATGTTCATTGCTACTGTCCTTGTTAGAATATTTTCAAGTTCCCTATTAGTTACTTCTACCTGCCCATTTGCTTGAGGATGGTAAGGTGAAGATTTTCTATGTTTGACTTGATATAAATCTATGAATGCTTTGATTACCTATGAAGTAAGCTGAGGTCCTCTATCTAAAACTATTGATCTTGGGGCTCCAAACCTTAAGAAAGTCTTATTATAAAGGAAATCAGCAACTTTTTCTTCCCTTGCAAATTGTAATGCTTGAACCTCAACCCACTTAGTAACATAGTATGTGCATACTAGAATGTACTCCTTGCCTGATGATGGTGGGGAAATTGGTCCCACAAAGTCTAATCCCCATTGCTCAAATGGTTCCATCATGACTTGAGGATGCAGTAGCATCTCCTAGGTAAAGGTTGGATGTCCCATCCTTTGGCACTAGTCACAGTGCTGCACATACTTCTTTGTATCTTTATGAAGAGAGGGCGAGTAGTAACCAACTCAAAGAATCTTGTGGACTGTCTGGTGGAAGGAGTAATGGCCACTAGATGGTTCATCATGACATGCCCTCAACACATCAAAAATCTCATCAACTTTTAAACACCTACGTAGAATGAAATGAGGACCACATTTAAATAGTAAACCATTCAACCATTTGTAAGATAAACTTTCTTTAACCAAATATTTTTTTTGATTTGAGGTAAAATGGGATGGATACAAGCCTGTAGCTAAAAGATTAGCCATGTCAGCAAACCAACGTGTAGTAGAGGAGATAGCAAAAAGATGTTCATCTGGGAATTTGTCCTCCACTGGTTGATCTTCTCCTCTTGTATCCAATCTTGACAAAAAATCAATGACCAAATTAAACTTTCCCAGATTATCAACTATGGTAATATCAAATTCTTGCAACAGCAATAACCACCTGATGATCCTTGCACCCACTATTGGTTTATTCATTAGGTACTTGATGGCTGCATGATCAGTGTGTACAAATATTTTATATCCAGTGATATAATGCCTGAATTTATTTATAGCATAGATGACTGCCAAGAATTCTTTTTCAGTTGTGGTGTAATTTCTTTCTGCAGAGGTAAGGTTTTTGCTGATGTAATAAATGGCATGCATACTTTCTCCTTCCTCCTTTTGTCCTAAAACTGCCCCAATGGATTCATTTGAAGCATCAGTTTGTATGTGAAATGGTAAAGTCTAATTAGGTCATCTTAAAATTGGTGTGACAGTAAGCTTCTCTTTCAAGGTTTCAAATGTTGATTGACATTCTTCTGTCCATAGAAATTATGTGTCTTTGTTAAGCAGGGTAAACAGGGGGCAGCTATTCTGCTAAAATTTTCTATGAATCTCCTATAGTAGCCTGCATGATCCAGAAAAATTCTAACATCTGTTTGATTTTTGGGTGAAGGCAACTGTGTGATCACTTCTATCTTGTTTTGATCCACTTTGATCCCCTTTGCTGAAATGTGGTGTCCTAAAACAATTCTTTCCTCCACCATCATAAAGCACTTTTCATGGCTAAGGGATAATTAATTTTTCTCATAGTATTTCAGTACTTTCTCAAGGTTTGTGAGAGCTTCTTCAAAATTATCCCCATACACAGTAAATTCATCCATATAGACCTCCATGCATTCATTAGCTAGTTCAGCAAAAATAGCTAAAACAAGTCTCTGAAATGTAGCTGGGGCATTGCATAGTCCAAAGGGAAGAACTTTGTAAGAAAAAATTCCCCAAGAGCATGTGAAGGTGGTTTTGTCCTGGTCTTCAGGTGCTACTTGAATTTGATTATACCCACTGAATCCATCTAGAAAAGAGAAATACTTTCTCCTAGCAAGGTTGTCCAGTACTTGGTCAATGAATGGTAAGGGAAAGTAGTCCTTTTTTGTGGCCTTATTGAGTTCTCTATAATCAATACACACCCTCCATTTCCAATTATTTTTAGGCACAATGACAAGGAGTGAGACCCATTGACTGTCTGAGATTGGATATATAAACCCTGCTTGAAGTAATTTTTCTATTTTAGTTTTGACAATGTCTTTTAAAGCAGGATTCAATCTTCTCTGGGGCTGTCTGACAGGTTTAATATCCTCAGTGTATATATGATGGGTACAGATCTCAGGAGGTATGCCTTTCATATCTTGGTATTCCCAAGCAAAATTTGTTGAATGGGAAATCAGAAGTTGGATGAGTTTTTCTTCCTGATTTGTTGTTAACTGAGTATTGATATTAAGTGTTTTCCTTGGTAAAATCATGATCTATTTTGTGATTTGATCCATAGATGCAGTTAAGCTGCACATTGGAGTCATGGTATTGAGAGGACAAGAATGTGGAAGCAACATGTGGAAAGTGGCTAAGTCTCTGTAAAAGGTTTCCCCACAAGGAATGATGTTGGCGAGGGTACAATGAGAAGTAAGAAGTTATCTCCTAGAATCTTGGGCGAGTTCCATCACATCCTTATTGATTAGGATGTGAGTAATGTCTTCTGTTGTATCATAGTATATTTCTTCTTCTAACTCTCCCAGATGTTCCTTGATGGTTACCATAGCTACTGAGGCACTGTTGTCATTGTTCTCTGGTTCATCCACCCATACTCTTCCTGTATAATGTATTGATGGTTTAGCTGAAGGATACAAAGATATTTTCTTCAAATCTATCCCATTAGAAATGACCATATCCCCAGTTAGACAATCAATAGATGATGCTGTTGTAGCTAGCCATGGTCTTCCTAAAATCATTGGATAAGCATTTCTCTGGTTTATAGGTTCTAATATCAGGAAGTCCACTAGAAATTCCCATGAATCTATCACAACTAGCACATCAGTGATTACTCCTTTTGGAATAGCTACTGACTGGTCAGTAAGTTGAAGAATTGAAGTTGTGGATTGGATACCTAATAGAGCTAATTTGTCCATTGTGTGAACTGTCATCACATTAATTGCTGCGCCCAAATCAACTAGAACATTTGAAATTTCTACCCCTGAGATAAAAATAGTTATGACAGGATTTCTAGGGTCTCCATATTTTGGGAGGAGAATTTCTCCCATCAATAGATCTACTACTTTTCCTTCCACCTATATTGTGGGGGGAAAGTTTTTCTTCCTGCCCTGCATTTTGATACAATACTGTTTAATGAACTGATTTAGTTCCGGTACATCTCCGATTGCTTGGAGAAGAGGAATTTTGATGTTTAGTTGCTTGATTTCTTGTAAAAGTTCTGATTCCAAGTTGGTTTGGACTTGTTTTTGTAAGATCTTTTTCTGGGGAACATACTGTTTAAGCCGTTCTGGGTATGGTGCTAGTTTTTCCATCTCCAGAGCATCTCTGGAGCTCTTGTCAGAATTGTGTTTAGGAATGTTCTCCGGAGTCGGTCTTTTAGGAGCAACTTTGGAGTTGTCCAAGGATGATTCTTCTAGCACTTTTTCGTTAGTAATCTCCTCCAGGGGTTGAGTGGATGAATTTTCAGGTTCCTCATCATTGGTTACTTCAACTATAGTTGGAGGAGATGGTCTTAGGAATGCTTTCCCAGAATGCTGCTGGAGATTATTTGAATATATAGCATTAATTCTAGCTAGATTTTCTTGCTCTGTCATGTAAACAACTGCTCCCTGTTTATTCCATGGGTTTGGTATATGCTGAGCTGGTAAAGGTGGTTTGCTAATTGGTTCATTTTGTGCTTGGCCTTGTGTGTTAGAAGGTCCAGTTGGTAAAGCTTGTTGTTGAGGTTGGAAATGTCTAGGTTGTCCCTAGTATTGTTGATTATATCCCTGTTGAGAACCCCATTGAGGTTGCATGTTTTGTGATCCAAACTATGGTGGCCACTGTTGATTTCCCCAAGGCTGATTTTGTCAATTTTAGTTTTGCCAATTTTAGTTTTGCCAATGTTGACTTGGCCAATCCTGTTGTCCCCAAGGAGTATTATTTTGAGGCCCATGCCAAGTTGGATTCCACTAATTATTTCCCCAATTAGAAGGAACCTTGTAAGAAGGTTGGTTTGGATACTGATTATAAGGGAAATTCCTAGCTTGTTTTTATCCTACATAGTTCAATTCTTCTTCCATTACAAAATTCTTCTTACTCAATCTTTTCAAGGCTGGAAGTTGACTACATTGACTGGTAGGATGTTCCCTATCACAGATCTGACAAATCTTTGATTTGTCCAAAGGGGATTCTCTCAACAGATGCTTGTTTCTACACCTAGGACAATAGATGGAGAGTGGTTCAGTTGTTCTATTTTGATCAGTTGTTCTAGTTTTTTCTTGAATCCCATCCAATGTGGTATTTAAATGGACCAAAATCTCTATTTTTAGATTTGCAATCTCTTCCATTAACTATCCTATTTCATTCTTCCCTTTAAACGTTTTGGATGACCTCACTCCATTTTGGGTTCTAGAATAGTTCCTGCAAAGTTCTTCTATAGCAGGTATATCCATTTTGTTGATATTTCCTTTTCCCATTAGATCCAGTGCCTGTTTTGATTCTTTATCCAATCCTTTTACAAACAGGGTTCTGGCCAAGGAGTGATCTACTGGGTTATCATACCTTCTCAAGGAAAAATTAAACCTATCCACATAGTCCTCTAAGCTCTCTTCCTCCCCCTACCTAATTTAAAACAATTCTTTATTTTTATTACTAGATCTATAGTAATCTTGGTATTTTTCCAAAAACTCTATTTCCATCTGATCCCAAGAATGGATAGAATTCTGGGGTAAACCCATAAACCATCTCATCATAGAATCTTTCAGAGTTGAAGGGAATAGTTTGAGTTTCTGTTTATCTGATCCATAATCATAAGTTTGGTAGACTACTTTGAATTCAAACAAAAACTAATCTGGATCCTCAGAAGAAAGTCCTCTAAAATTTGGTAGGTGTGCTGGTGAGATATTCTTCATAGGAGCATTGTCTCAGGTAGCCAAAACAATAGGATATGCGAAGGTTCTTGGAGCCTAATTTTCCTCTTCTTCATGATTATCATTGTCCATGTTTAGTACTGGTTCTTCTCCCTAAGGTTCTAGGAAATTAGGTTCTATCAAAGGATCTACCTGAAACTTTTGTTGTAATTCCTGGATATAATTGGCAAGTGGAAGATTTGGAGGATCTAAGGGATTATTGTTTTGAGGTGCAGTTTCCAGAGTAGGTTCTAAGTTTCTCTCCTCAACAAGATCTTGTGCCACCCCACTGCTTTCCCCTATGGCTTGTTGTTGGGGTGTCTGCTTTATATATCTTCCTTTCGAATCTCTAGCTCTAACCATATAGATCTATCTTAAAAACTACTTTAGCTAAGTTTCCCTAATTAACACAATACATCCCCAGCAACAGTGCCAAAAATGACAAGGTGTCATTGTACCTCATCATTTAATCTATTTTCAGATGTCAATAATCCAGGGGCTGTGTCCTCAGCTGTCTACAACTAGGGATTCTACAGTTACCAGTTTTCCTAGCTAATCTTAACAGCTTCTACTAATTTGAAAAGATTAATCTGTCTACTTATTAAACGAATTTATGGAATGCTGAAAATAGAATTAAACAAGAAGTTACTTAAATCAATTAACAAAATAGTAACATGCATCTATCCATCAAAATCAGTAAATACTTTTCACAGCAAAATCTGAAGTAATAAAACAATGGTACTAGCCTTCCGCCTTGGTGGTGAGAGTGGGCCCTTGCTCCACACCCTTGGGGCTGAAGGCTATAGTAGAAGATCAACACGAAAGAAGATCACAACTAAATCCAGTCCAATTCCATTCACTTTGCATTCATGAAAATATTGATATCACAAAACTGAGATTATCGAGAATCAGAATAATTTAATCATTGTATATTTCTTCTGTTGTTTCTATCAGTATATATGAAAATGAGTGATGACATATCACTTATCTTATCGACCAATTCTTCTATGAGATGACATCCATCTCTTTATTACACTAGCTGTCTAACTATGGAAAATAATCATGCAATAAAAGTAGACTGAGTGGAACAAAAGTCCACTCAGAATTCTAAGTTTGAGTCTTAATACATTTGGGTAGCGAGGCCCTAAAAATATGGGTATTGAATCAGTTCTATCCGTAACTCATGCAAAAATTTTATAGAGATAAAAACTCCAGTAGTTTAACTAAAGATGATCCTTCACCACTCAGGTGATGATTTGAGTGAAATGAGGGGCATTATGATCACTGCTGAGAGTGCCTGATTGACAGCTTATGCTGGAAATATGCCCTACTCTCAGGAGGCACCAGAGATATCTGTCCCTATCTGCAGCTCCAGAGATATGTCTGTAGCCTCTGGAGATGTCTGTAGCTTTCTTTGTTTAGCTCTAGAGATGTTCCAGACTCCTATCCAGCTCCGGAGAGGCTTTCCTCATTACTTCAAAACTTCTGGTGTCATGGTACTCTGGTATTGTCTCCAGAGATCATTGAAGACTATCTCTAGAGATGCACAAAATTGTTGTTCCTGGCATCTACACCTGTTGATTCAAAAAGAGAGAAGTTTCTACATTTTTCCATCAATTCCATGCACATTAGTCTCTCAATCAGAAATTATGATCTTAAGTAATTTATCTCAATTAATCATTGACTAGAAGGATCTTGCTAGCTTATTTGGGTGCAGACATTAAGAAAGATGGGATCAGGAAGGAGAAAAAGAGAGTTAAAAAGATGTATTTCATGGGTGCAACTTGGCACTCATCAATACACTGCTCTTGAAATCATGTTATGTTCACTTGGAGCATGGAATCTCCTGAGGGGGATGATAAGATCATGATGTCATGTCAAGTTCCTGATTTAGAGGATTGGAGCTTTGACAGTGGTCTAGTGATTCTCTATGTTTGGGTGCATTGATCATATGTTTGAAAACTTCATGCTGGTGCAGTGATGCATTTGGAGTTTAGCATGAAATAATTATTTGCAAGTGGTCATGGATACATGGAGAATAAGGTGAGGTTGTATTTCTCTTAAGATAAGAGAAGTGTTGTTGAGGTGGTTACTCTTGATGAGATTTCAGTAGAAAGTTCGAGGAACCTACACCTTGATTGGACATGAGTTCGACAAAGACCTATGAGGAGATTGCTCTTGGAGGAGTCATGATGGTTTGCATATCTTGGAGGAGCATTCTTATCCCCACTCATGGTCTACTCAGCAATTTATAACTTGAGAAGTATTTCCCATTGTTTCTCTCAGGTATTTTATGCTTTCTTTCATATACATAGATCTTGAACTGCTGATAGATGGTTCTGGAGGATTCATTGTGAGAGATGGATAGCATGATTATCTCCTTGGGATTGCATGTTCATTTATGATAAGAATTGTTAGGAGGTGGTTTTATGGGCTAATTTCCTAAAATGGGAAATGAATTAGTTTGATCTTCTTTGGTTTGAGAGGCTTATGTCCATGTTGCCTACATGATATATATGTTGAATTTGATCTCTTTAGATTGAATGATTTTGGGTGTTGTTATGCTATTCTCTTTGGGGTTTTATGGAGGTGATCATACTTGACACAGTTGGCACTTAGAGGTGTATGTAGAAGGATTTTCTATAGGTATATGATGTGCAGTGTTTATGTCTATGGTCTTGGTTGTCTTCCTGGATGGTTTGTTTCACATTACATTAGTTTGAGGTTTGACTAGAGCTGTAGTGATCACTAGCCTATGGTCATGTGTTTTCACTTATGTTCTTGGGTAATGACATGGAGGTTATTTTATCTCTTTCCTTTGTAGGGTGTGGAGAACTTGGGAGAGTTCTGGACTGGTGGTGAGAAGTTGTTCTTGTAGTTTATTTGATTACAGATGTTGCATATCATTGTGGATGATTCCTTGATACTACATGATGTTGTTACTTACACCTTCTATGTTATGCTATCGGTAGACTTGTTATGCCTTGTTATTTTTTAGATTTACACTACCCATGTAGTGGGAGTTCTTGGATGTGTTTGGCCTTCTTCAATTGGTTGACACATGGAGCTTGTATTTATAGTTGATGGGTGTATATGTTGGTGGCATGAGTTTGATGATGTGAATACCTTAGAGGTATAAGTGATTGGATGGATTAGCACTTGCTGTGTGTGCTACTTTGAGTCACGTGTTTTTTTGTTCAGTTGGATGGAAGTAGTTAGTTTTCTGATTGTTGTTCTAGATGATGTTCTATCTTGTTTCTAGAGGTTGACTTTACAGTTGTGTTTAGGTTGAAGCTTTGAAGTTGATGTTGTTGATGCTTCTGTATAGCTTGTGAGCATAGTGGAGTGGTGGCATTATTTTGTAGTCTTTGATATTAGTTGGATATTGCTGCAGGTCTCTTGGCTGATACAGTGACTCTAAGCATTGAATGGAACCCAGTAAATCCTTTGTCAAGTGGGAGAATGTTGAGAAATAGTGTCTCAAAATTTACTTGCATGTAAGGCTTTAGGTTACAGTGTATCAAGCTGACAGAGGAATTTTGTAGGGACCTTCTACATAGTCTCCTCGATGGACCATTAACCCTTCCTACTATGAAGTCTGTCAGTGAGACTTGGAAATATTGGTGAGAGCCTCCAAGGAGTCTCTTCAACAAGCCGATATGAGTTATTGCTGTGACAGTAGCAACTTGGAGAGATCCCTTTAGTTGTCTCTTCAATAAGCCGATACACTGTGGATTGTTAACTATATTGGCGAGACTTGGCATTTCAATAGGACCCTAAAATGGGTCTCTCCAATACTCTAATGCTTATGAAGGAAGTAGAACAACATCAAGGTGTGAACCTTTTTCAAAGTGAGTCAGTATTTTGGTGAGACTCCATTTAGGGTCTCCCTAACATTCTGATATGTTGACTCACTGTGCCTTGATGGGACCCGATAGGTACTTAACTGTGAAAGCGATTGGTTGATGCCAACTAAAGGATGGGTGACTCAGTGACATCAAAGTATATGTGGAATGCCACCTAGTAGTTGATAACGATATTGGTGTGGCAACATAACTTTAGTGGGACTCTTGTAGCCATCTCTTCGATAGTCTGATGAAATGTTAGGCGAAGCTTGATGGTTACACCTTGGTTTGACAGTTTGACAGGTGTTGTCAGTTCGACTGTAAGGAGGATGTTTTACTACAAGAATGGGATGATTGGTTTTCCTTTGTGGCATGGAATGTAGAATGAAGAGTGACCTGTATGGTAACCAGATGGTTCATCTAGCTGTAAGAAGTTGTAACGATTGCTGAAGAATGTATGATTTAAGAATCATTGGAACATTTTGATTAGAAAAAAAGTGAGAAGAAAAAAATAGATCAGGGGTTATGCTGTCAGTTTCTCTCTAGAATGGAACAAGATGTAAATATCCTAAAAAGGCTTAGAGCCTAAATTGTATTTGTAACTGTTCTGTTGTTGAATAATATAATGGCAATCTCAGCTTTTTGAGTGTGAGTTTTTTTACCTGAAAGGGTTTTCCCCACGTAAATCTACGCGTGTTCATGTTTTATGTTCCATCTTTCATGTTTAATGGTTATGTGTGATTGAATCAATTTAATGGTGTTGTTTGGAACTGGTTTAACTTGCATTAACTTTTCTCTAAGATTTAATGTGGGAATTGAACTATGTTTGATTCTGCTTTGTGGTATAGTAGCATGTGTCCTTTGAGGTGATCTAAGAAAATGAAAGCTACCAAAGGCACTACTGATCTTGGATGTTCCTTTTTGAGATGACCAAAATTTCCCAACAGCTTATAGCATACTTTTATTCAATGTTTCTCACATCCAACACCTAACTAATCACAATCCAACCATTCTCCATTCATATGAGTAGATAGGTATATGCATCATCACGGAATACCAAGAGTCACAAAGCTATATGTTGACTATATCATAAAATCAATATATCACATATATCACCAAACATGACGCCTCCATGTGGATAATCATTATAGATGACTATATGTTGTTACACAAATTAAATATCAATAGTTTATTACTAACTATAGTCAATGTATTCATGTCTTCTTGTATAACCACCACTACCAACCATAAGCTTGTGGTAGCACATACAACCATCTAACCAATTCTTTCAACTTGTAGTATTGTAGAACATTCTCTTAACATAACCAAGCATCTAGATTGTTCAACATGAACTTCAACTCTGCTACATGTGCACTTGCATTATTATTTATGCTTCTAGTAGCACAATTAAATATTTAGTTGTGAGTACTTCTTCAAATGACTCATTGTTAAATTTCCATAGCATCACCACATGTAGACATATCTCCATGCTATATCACAACATCTAAAACTCACCACATCCTACCACATTACATTTTATCATTGTTCAATAGTTTCCATATAAACTCAAGAACTCTCCATCTCACCTCTCTCTATCTCTGACCTATCTACCTCCTAGTTAAATCCTTTTTCCTAGCTTTTCTAGTTTTCCTTTTCCTTTCCAATTTCCCTTTAGATCCCACCAATTTTTCCCTATTTTACTACTTTACACCTCTCCTCTCATCATTCTCCCCATCTAATGAACTTTAGTTTTATCTTCTTTCCATTTCATCCCTCCCAATTTATATCCTCATCCCTCTTTGCATGTCCTAGTTTTCTTGTTTCCATTTGCTTTGTCGATAATGAGATAGATAGGGATGAAGAGGAAGAGAGGGTGGATATGGAGGGGGGATAGAGGGGAGAGATAGAGTGATAGGGGAGAGAGAGAGTTTCTTGGAGTTAGGGGTCAAGGTTTAGGGGCATTATTTAGGGTTTATGAGTTTAGCATTACTCAAGTTTAGGGTTTAGGGGTTAGGGTTTAGGGGTTTAGGGTTGCTCAGGTTTAGGGTTTAGGGTTTAAAGAAAGATAGAGAGAGGGGACTGATATAGATTGGGAGAGATAAAGGAGATAGAGGGGAAAGATAGGGAGATAGAGAGTGAGAGACATGTCCAGAGACAGAGAGAGATTGAGAGGTACAGGGATGATAGAGATAGGGAGATATGGAGAGATAGGGAGATAGAGGTTTAGAGTTGCTTGGGTTTAGGGGCATTATTTAGGGTTTAGGGTTTAGGTTTTGGGATTAGGAGTTAAGGTTTAAAGGTTTAGTATTTAGGGTTTATAGAGAGATAGAGGACCAATAGGGAAATATAGAGGAGACCGAGGGGAGAGATAGGGAGATAGAGAGTGAGGGGCATGGCCAGAAACATAGGGAGAGAGATTGATAGATAGAGGAATGATAGAGATAGGGAGATAGAGGTATAGGGTTGCTTGGGTTTAGTGTTCAGGGTTTAGGGATTTGGGGTTTAGGATTTAGGGGTTTAGAGTTTCTCAAGTTTAGGGTTTAGGGCTTAGGGCTTAGGACTTAGGGGCATTATTTAGGGTTTAGGGTTTAGGGTTTAGGGGTTAGGGTTTAGGGGCATTATTCAGGGTTTATGGTTGTATGTCAAAAGAAGTCTCTCTCTCTAAATCCCTCAAAAGAAGTCTCTCTAAATCCCTCAACCCTAAATAATGCCCCTAATCCCTAACCCCTTATCCTGTAACCCCCAAACCCTAAACTTGAGAAACCCTAAACCTCTATCTCCCTATCTCTCCCTTATCTCCCTCTCTCTCTATCATCCCTCTACCTCTCAATCTCTCTCCCTATCTCTCTAGACATCTCACTCACTCTCTATCTCCCTATCTCTCCCTATGTCTCTTCTATCTCACCCAATCTATCTCCTCTCTCTCTACCTATCTATCTCCCCCTATCTCTTGCTTCTCTCTCCCCTATAATTCCACTATCTCCCTATCTCTCTGGACATCTCACTCACTCTCTATCTCCCTATCTCTCCCCTCCATCTCCTCTATCTCTCCCTATCTATCTCCTCTCTATCTCTCTCTACCTAGATCTCTCTCTCTCTCTCTCTCTCTCTCTCTCTCTCTCTCTCTCTCTCTCTCTCTCTCTCTCTCTCTCTCTCTCTCTCTCTCTCTCTCTCTCTCTCTCTCTCTCTCTCTCTCTCTCTCTCTCTCTCTCTCTCTCTCTCTCTCTCTCTCTCTCTCTCTCTCTCTCTCTCTCTCTCTCTCTCTCTCTCTCTCTCTCTCTCTCTCTCTCTCTCTCTCTCTCTCTCTCTCTCTCTCTCTCTCTCTCTCTCCATTTCCATGCACAATCACCTCCAAACTTTATAAATAGATATAGAGCATAATTCTAAGCATCTTTCATAAAGACCACTTCTCTACATAGGTGCAACTAATACCACTTTTTCATTGTTTTCCACATTTAATACTATTCTTTTCCATTTTCCAAGTTCTACATGTGTCCAAGTTGTATTGTTTGTCAAGTTTTTAGTCTAATTGTTAGTCCTAGCTCTCATGGTTATTAAAATGTTAGTATAGTTAGATTTATCCTTAGGTAACATTAATTTACACATTGTTGCACAAACAATCACACTCAAAAATAACCTTACCTAACTAAGGTAAACCTTTAAGGTTCTTTCATTTGGCGAGCCTAATAGATCCAACTAGTTCAATCTTCTTAAAGTCCATACTTAACCTTCCAAGAGAGTTCATGCCATGTTAACTTTGCATTATGTCCCCACTTTCCTCCTACTAGTTGTAGTACTCTTTTTTCTAATCCTATCCCTATATCATACTATTGTTGTTGACTTTTCTTTCCATCTCCATAATCATAGTCCTAGTTATCCTATTTTGAGCCTACCATTTATCCTTAGCTATGTCTTGTACTTTTTTTATTCATGTCAATTTTAATGACCTCCAAATTTTCCATAAATTCTTCTCCACCAAACCCTAGACCCTCACCCAGATCCTTACTTTCCTAAGAAAATCCCTTCCCCAAACATGATTTGATCATGTGGCTCCTTCCATCACTAGACAGGTGCCCCTACTTTTCATTATTCATCCAATACAATCCCAATGTCATAGATCACACTCCCACACCTACATTCTGTTACCCCTTCTTTTTATTTCTAGGTCTCATTCGTCTCTATTGTTCATTCTCGTGATACTCTAGGTTTCTAAGTCCCAAGTGTTATGAATTTCCACCGTTGTGCCTTAGAAAAATCTTTGAAGTCGTGGATACTACAAGTTTCTTAACCTAGTCACTATTCCCCTAAATTTTCTAACCATATCGCTAGGTTCTGGAGTTTTGAAACCCCGCGATCTCACGACTTCATGTTATTTGTGTTATGTTTTGTAGCTCGCTTCGTTTCCTCTTCTTATCACTGTGTCGCAGGTTTTCCAATCTTTATAACCCGCGACATAAGGTTTTGAAGTTCTCATTTCTCATGATTCAGTGACAGTTAAGTGATGGACTGGAAACCAAGGCAATTAATGATCATTTCAAGTGTTGTACACCGCCGATCCTTTAGCAAATTTTTAGAAAATGAGCAAATCTTTGGGTTAATTTCTCAAGACATGGAAATGGTACCACATTGGCCTAACATTTAAAAGCATGACAGGGGCACTATAACTGCACATCATTGCACTCTTTGTGGCAAAATTGTCTAAGTGTTCTACTTGCTTTCCTTCTTTGCTGAATTGTTATTTCTACAACACTCTGTCATCGTCCCTAGTACTTGGTCATTGTAATGAAATTCAAATTTTAGGGTGTCTCCTCCCACTTTGGAATTGAGAGTAATTGGTCTAAAGTGAAAGACACTGAACTTGGACACATAGACTTGGCAGAATTCTGGTCTCGTCTGCAACGGGAAGACAGGTCATCATTTGCAGAGAAAATTCTATAGAGCAGTTTGGTTCATGCAGCAGGTTTCCCTATTTCAGTGTGTTGTGAAGAATTAATTGTTGCATGTGTGGATAGATACGACCCTGAGACTTTGGAGATCAAGACTAAGGAAGGGGTGGTGGTCTCAAGGATTGATTCTGAGTCTATCTCTCATGCATTAAAAATTCCAAGGCAAGAGAAATACAAAGATATGTCTGTAGCCCTGGGTGTAGAACTCTTCGAATGAAGACTGGTGTAGAAATTCTATTGCATGCAACTGGCTAAAATTGGAGAAAAGAGGCAAGTCTCAGCTACCCCCTACACTTAAAAGAGCACATTTTAAGGACAAAATTTTAGATATTGTCACTCTGTTACACCAGGTGGTGGGTAGTGAAGATGCTAGCTCTTTTGAATTCTAGATGTGTTGCTTTATATTACTGATATGTAGTGAGAATCAATTTATTAATTGGGCTGAAATAATAAGCTATCACTTGAATGAGCAATTGTTGAAGTTTCAAGAGACCTCTGCATTTCACATGTGCTCCTATTTGGTGTATGTTCTAGCCAGTCGAGAGGTTGTCTGGGCTAGGTTGATGTCTCGTGGATCTTTAACCCTAGATACACCTGTGTATGTTTATTTTCCTCACTTTACAAAAGATATTGGGATGAAAGATTTTCATCAGTTTAATGATGCCTTTTTAATGTTTTTGGTGAGGAAGTTGAACTGTAATTCTGAAATGAGGATTTCTCCTGATGCTACATCTCTGGTTATGCAATTTGGGAGTTTTTATATTCAATTTGATAGGTTTACTTATCTGAGACTGGGGGGTTATGAGTCAGCCCCAACCAAGTTGCCTCGGTACCCTAATGACTATATTGTCTTTTTGGAAGTTTGTAGACAAATGTATGCTGTAAATGTCAAATACCAAAATATGAGAAAGAAGGGCTACACATTTCCATTGTCTTTATTAGTTTATTCTTGTAAAAATAAAGATGCCGCTAAAGGAGCCGAACACGCATTGGGAGAATTTAATCTTCACTCTTTATCTTTGAGGCGACACTTTGATAGCAAGAACTACATAAATCAAAACTTCTATGACTCTAACTCTTATGAACATCGTTCGAGCCTTGAAAGACATCTGGGAGGATTGTGTGGATGACCGTGAAGTTCTGAGAAGAAGCTACATGAGACTTACTATGAGTCAAATTCGGGATTTTGGTTTACCCATTCATATTCCAGAAAAAGCTGAGGAGGACTCTGAAGTAATTGATGTGGAATACCAAAATCTGCTGTCAAAACCCCTTCCCCGTATAAATTCATCTAAGAAGGAGGTTGTGGATATAAATGTTCATTCTACACCAATGATTAATAAGACTGAAGATTGGCTGGTTGGTAAGTGACGTGGACATGCAAGTTCACCTCATGAATCAGGTAGTTCAAGGGCTACTAGACAGAAAACGGTGTAGAATTTAGACGTGCAGAGTTCCTCATGGCCACATGACATGTCACAATCTATTTCTAATTCACATTTAGGAGGTGATGATGAAAGGCCCAATGATTCCCTCAAATTGAAATTAATGTGTGAATCAGATAGTCCTCTTGTGAGAAAAAGAAATGTTCAGGCAGTGGCAATCAACCCCGAACCCATTTTTTATTTAATTGTTAATGATAGCCCTTTTCTGACTTTTCTTAATGTATCCTCTTCTCCTGATAATGAAGAAATTCCTGTTGCTTCCCCATTGGAAGATATAAATAAATATGTGCCTGACAATATAAATACTACTGTGGTAACTCCCTCTTCTAGCTGGCTGAAAAAGGTGGTAGAGAGAAAGAGGAAAAATGTTCCCACTGTGGCCAAGGAAATTGATATTGTTGCTATGCTTTTGCAAGGGACTTCAAAGCCTAAGAAGGCTAGGAGAATGTCTAGGATGATAAATGATACTACTTCTGGCCACCAGGTATTGGAAATTGCTGGTCCCATAAAAGATTTGGATGAAAATGATATAACTGAGGCATAATATAAAATAAGTCATATTGACTTGGGCCCTTCCACTCTTGAGGGGGAGTCATATCATGCAAATTATTCTGTCAATGTTTTGATTAAAAGGGCCAAGGAGGAAAGGAAAGAAAATATAAAACTCCAATCTCAAATATTGTCTTTGAGCCAAATTCATCCAGTCAATAGTGACACCTCCACAAGAAGCTCCTAACTCAGAAGTAATTGGGATCGATGCAAATAATGTTAAGCAGATAAAAAAGAGTCAGAATTTTTCCAGGGATATCAATGAGTGGGTTGTAAAATTATCTTGTGATATTCTATTTTTCTTGACTAAGATGATATAAAGCTATTCTCTTATACATAATAAAAGAAAAGAATTGATCAATGAGATTCAACAAGTAAGAAAGGAACAAGGAAGTATTTATGTGCTTTCAAGGGAGGTTACTGAGTTAGCAACCTTAGATTCCATAACACTCACGAAGGAAAATTTGGCTAGCAACCCCTGTGAAATTGATTTGTCCTGGGTTGACTCATTAGACTAGAAGCTCAATATGAATGACAATCTTATTGATTAGATCAACAAGGCTATGCAAGAATACCTAGATCTAATGATTGGTATTCAAAGAGATTGCAATGGAATTGAAATAAATATTTTGGATGACTTCAAAGAAAACCTAC
Source organism: Cunninghamia lanceolata (assembly GCA_027924645.1). NCBI lineage: Eukaryota > Viridiplantae > Streptophyta > Pinopsida > Cupressales > Cupressaceae > Cunninghamia > Cunninghamia lanceolata. The sequence continues at coordinate 6,859,401 of BSBN01000303.1, read as the reverse complement.
GTGATCCCAAGGATATCAACAAAGAAGTTAAAGACATGCTTTGTAGTGAGCTTGCTAATCCTGAGACTCTTTCTGGTGAATCGTTGAGCAAATTAGGCTATAAGAAAGTCTATCTTAATGGTTACAGAAACAGGGATGAGATGATCCAGAAGACCATGGTAGGAGTAGCTAGGAACTTGGCCAAATTTAGAACTAGATTGCAGAACACTATTGTTCTAGGGAGTACAAGCTGAGGTTGAAGGTGCGAGAGAAGATGGCGGAAGATCAAGTGCTGGAGAGTGTTGAAGATCCTAAAAAAGATGGAGGGGTGGCAAATAAAGTTTATTTCTTTTATTATTTTCAGTTATTGTTGGGAATTAAGGTGTCTCAACCTTTGTAATTTCTTACATTATTAATGTTTGTATTTATTATTTAATTGCCTATGTTGTAAATATTTGTAAATTCCATATTGTCATATTGTGGGATGTGGCACGGTGATGTGTCAATCCTACATGGAATATGACAACTTGTAATTTTGTCCTCACATGAGGAGATAGGAATCCCACTTTGTGGGAGGAGAATTTTGCCATGTGTTGGCATCTTTCATGTTGTGTAAGGGAATGTTTGACCAAAACGGTTATGACGGATTCCTATGATGGATTTATGACATGTAAGAGTCAGAAATAGAAGCATGTAAGATAGGTGAAGACATGTGTCATGAAGCATATTTGAATAAGGCATATTTGGGTGCCCCAAGGTGGACTATGACATGTTGTAAGAGAATATGCTATTTATAGCCTGTGTATGACAAACTCTCTTACAACTATTAATTGTAACTGCTATGACAAATTCTATGACGGTCGTAAGTGTCATAAGAGCATCTGTCATAGCCCATTTTGCAAATAGGCAACCTCTTTAGGATGGGGCCTATGGAAAAGTGTCAAGCACATTCTACAATGTTGACCAAGTGTCCTTAGGCATGGGTTTTGGGCCATGAGGCCAAGTTGGATGCCCATCCCAAGATAGGTCCAATATTGCCTTGTATATTCTATATAAATAGGTGCTTGGAGACGGAGTTGCAACATAGGTTTATAGGTACTGTTATGCTACCGGATTGACTCCAGATATGAGTGTCAAAGACCATTGAAGCTTGCATTGTAATTGTATTGTAAACAACTTTCAGATTTGTTAATACATTGTGTAGGTTTCTGAGTGTGGGGTTTTTCACCCGATATGGGTTTTTCCCCACCGTAAATCTTTGTCTCTCTTCTTCTTTCTTCTTTCTGGTTCATGTGTATTACTACAATATCTCATTTACATGTTCTATGTTGCTATAGTTGTAAGGAATAATTTGAATTTGCATAGCCCTCTCCTCATTAGATTAGTATAGGAAGCATTTTCCACACACCTAGCTTCCTTTTAGTTTGTATCAGAGCTTGGCTAGTTTTGGTCTTAGCTGTTGGGTAGGGGTTTTTTGAGCTGATCTTAAGTTGAGTGGGAGTTTGTGTAGAGTATTTTGATTTCTATTACAGCAAGGAGATGGCAAGCACATTCAGAAGAATGGAAGTGGAGAAATTCAATGGCACTAATTTTGAGCTGTGGAAGCTCAAGATGGAAGACATGCTTGTTAACGGAGAGCTTTGGGAAACTGTTACCAAATCTAAACCAGCTACAATGCAACAAGCTGATTGGGATCTCAAGGATCAGAAGGCTAAGGGTCTCATAAGACTTAGTCTTGTTGATTCTGTGTTGTTCAATGTCCATGAGGAGAAGACTGCAACCTTGCTTTAGAAGAAGTTGGGAGATGTGTATCAAGCCAAATCCCTAGTTAATAAACTTTTTCTGAGAAAGAAGCTATATTCTCTTTGAATGGAGCATGGAGGATCCATTGCCGAACATATGAATTCTTTTAGCATGCTAGTTGTAAAGTTGACATCTATTGGTGTAAAGATGGAGGAAGAGGATCGGTGTATGACCTTGCTTTGTTCTTTGACGAAATCGTGGGATCACCTTGTCATGGCTATTGGAAGCACCACATCCACATTCAAGATGGAAGATGTGGTATCTGTATTGTTATCTAAAGAGATGCGAAGAAAGTCTTCTAAGGCAGCCAAAGAGGCTCTTGCGGTTCATGGAAGACCCAAAGAGAAAAGGGAAGAAGAAGGACAAGAAAGCTAAGAAGGGTAGATCCAGATCTCCTAGAAAGTCCAAGGCTATCTGTTGGAACTATGGTAAATCTGGGCATTTCCAAAAGGAATGCAAAGAGGAGAAGAAAAAGAAGAAGAAAGCTCTTGATTCAGATTTTGACAAATCACAAGATGATGGTGATACTTTCATCATAGCCCTGGCAACCCATGCATCTAATGATGTGTGGCTGATTGACTCTGGTGCATCATTCCACATGACCTTGCATCGAGACTAGTTCACTAAGTATGAGGAGTTTAATGGTGGAAAGGTGTACTTGGGTGACGACTCTCATCTGAAGATTGTTGGTCATGGAAGAGTCTCAATCTGATTCCCTGATGGTTAAGTGAAGGGGATCTTTGGGGTTATGCATATCCCAGGCTTAGCATGGAACCTACTTTCTGTAAGTAGTTTGAATGATGCAGGTGTGCAGGTTGTCTTTTTGAAAGAAGGATGCAAGATGACTAGAGGAGCTATGGTGCTTGCTAAGAGTACTAGGAGAGATACTCTATTTCAGTTGGAGGCATGCATTTCACAATGCAATAGTTCTTTTGATTCAAAGAAGAGGGCAGTAGTCACTTCATCCCCACCATTTGAACGAGCAGTTAAGAGATCTATTTTTTCTAGTTCTGTTGTTTGTAATCATGCTTGGAAGTTAAACTTCCTGCTAAAAAGACAATGTTATGGCATAAGAGATTTTGCCACATTGGTGAGAAGGGTCTACGTACCCTGAGAAATAAAAACCTTGTTGAGGGGTTAGATGATTGTAATCTTGAGTTTGACTTTTGTGAACATTGCATTTATGGAAAGCAAAACTGTGTTTAGTTTTATTCGAGTTCTCACAAGTTTTCTGGTGTGTTGGACCTTGTTCATTCTTATGTATTTGGTCTTGTTAATGTTCCTTCATTATCAAAATATGTATATTTTGTATCTTTCATAGATGACTATAGTAGAAGGGCATGGATTTATTTTCTCAGAAGCAAATATGAAGTCTATAGTAAGTTTAAGGAGTTTAAGGCCTTTCCTGAAAATTAGACTTGTAAAAAGATTAAGTGTTTGAGAACTGACAATGATGGTGAGTTGTGTTCTACAGAATTTGATAAATATTGCAAGGAACTTGGGATTGAAAGACATAAGAGAACTCCATACACCCTGCAACAAAATGAAGTTGTAGAAAGGATGAATAGGACACTGATGGAGAAGGCTAGGAGTATGCTTAGTGGAGTTGGCCTAGAACAAAAGTTTTGGGCTGAAGTTGCTGCCACTGCTTGCTATCTTGTTAATAGATCTCCTACATCAGCTCTTGTTGGAAAGACACCCATGGAGGTGTGGTTTAGTAGAAATCCTTCAATAAGGCATCTTCATGTTTTTGGTTGTGAGGCATATGCACATGTGCTTAGGGAGAAGCGGTCAAAACTGGAGAACAAGGCTATTAAGTGTATCTTCATTGGCTATGGTGTCGGTGTGAAAGGATACAAGCTTTGGGACCCTGTGGCTAAAAAAAGTGTTATATATCATAAGTGTCATCTTCAGAGAGCTTACACCTTCTTCCACTATTTTATAGCCAGAAGAAAAAGAAAAGAAAGAGGATGTTGTTCAGTTTCCTGCTACCCCTGAGAAGACTAAACAGAAAGATAATGTTGGACCTGATGATGAGGAGAGCTCTAGCAGCTCTGAAAGCTCAAATGAAGAAGCTAAACCTCAACCTCAGCTTTTGAGGAGGTCTACACAGATAAGAAAGCAACCTGAAAGGTTTGGTTTTACATTGCTTGATTCTAGTTGTGCTTTTGCTTTGCTTACTAACAGTGATGAACCTAGAACTGTATCAGAGGCTATGAACATGAAAGATGTAGGTTCCTGGAAGGAGGCCATGGAGGATGAAATGGCTTCTTTGGAAAAGAATCAAACTTGGGACTTGGTGCCTTTGCCTCCTGGACGGAAACCTGTTGGATGCAAATGGGTGTTCAAGAAGAAATTTGGTGCAGATGGCAGTCTTGAGAAGTATAAGGCTAGATTGGTTGTAAAGGGGTATTCACAAGTGGAGGGTATAGATTATGGTGAGATCTTCTCTCCCATTGCAAAGTTGACATCCATTTGATTCCTGTTGTCTCTTGTAGCATCTTATGACTTAGAGGTAGAATAGATGGATGTGAAGACAACTTTCCTTCATGGTGATTGGGAGGAAGAATCTACATGTCACAGCTAGACCATTACATGGTGAAAGGTAAAGAAAATTTGGTTTGCAAACTTAAGAAGTCTTTGTATGGTTTGAAGCAATCCCCTAGGAGATGGTACTTGAAGTTTGATGCCTTTGTGTTGTCAATTGGATTTGTGAGATCGAAATCATATCACTGTGTGTATTATAAGTTTGATGGTGATCGTATTCTCATTATTGCACTGTATGTTGATGACATGTTGCTCATTGGGAAGGGTAAGAACATGATTTCTAATTTTAAATCTTAGTTGTCATTATAGTTTGAAATGAAAGATTTAGGGGCAGCCAGGTACATTCTAGGAATGGAAATTAGAAGAGACAGAACCAACATAAAACTTTGGTTAAGCTAGACTAAGTATGTGAAGACCGTGTTGGACAAGTTTAGCATGGCAGATTATAGACCATTGTGTGTTCCCATTTCTTTCGGGACAAAGTTGTTTGTTGAGGATTGTCCAAAATCTCCTAGTGAGGTGGAGGACATGAGCAGAGTGCCTTATGCTAGTGTTGTTGGTAGTTTGATGTATGCTATGGTCTACACAAGACCATACATTGCCCAAGCAGTGGGAGTCCCTAGTCGATTTATGGCTAATCCTGGATGGGTTCATTGGGATGCAGTTAAGCGAGTGTTCAGATATTTGAGGGGTACTTCCAAGTATTCCATATGCTATCATGGTAATGTTACAAGACCTCTACATTCTATTGATATTCATGGATTTGTGGATTTAGATTGGGCAGGTGACATTGACAATAGGACATCCACCAGTGCTTATGTGTTTACACTGTTTGGTGGTGCTATTAGTTGGATAAGTAAGCAACAACCTGTTGTTGCTTTGTCCATGACAGAAGCTGAGTATATGGCAGCAACTCATGCTTGTAAGGAAGTCATTTGGCTTAAGAGATTGTGTTTAGATATTGGTGTTGATGCAGGTCAGATCACGATTAGTTGTGACAGTCAGAGTGTAATTTGCCTTGCAAAAAATCTAACTTTCCATGTAGAACAAAGCACATTGATGTTTAGTTTCACTTCATGCGAGACATGGTTGAGGATGGAAAGGTAAATTTGGAGAAGGTAGATACTTTGAAGAATGTTACAGATGCATTGATGAAGCCAGTGGGCACAGAAAAATTCAGATGGTGTTCGGAGTCTATGGGCCTCCCAGCTTATAGCAGTTAATTCTTGTTTTTCTATTGGCTCTTACAAGGTGTTCGACAAGTGGGAGAATGTTGGGAATTAAGGAGTCTCAACCTTGGTAATTCCTTAAATTATTAATGTTTGTATTTATTATTTAATTGCCTATGTTGTAAATATTTGTAAATTCCATATTGTCATATTGTGGGATGTGGCACGGTGATGTGTCAATCCTACATGGAATATGACAACTTGTAATTTTGTCCTCACATGAGGAGATAGGAATCCCACTTTGTGGTAGGAGAATTTTGCCATGTGTTGGCATCTTTCATGTTGTGTAAGGGAATGTTTGACCAAAACGGTTATGACGGATTCCTATGATGGATTTATGACATGTAAGAGTCAGAAATAGAAGCATGTAAGATAGGTGAAGACATGTGTCATGAAGCATATTTGAATAAGGCATATTTGGGTGCCCCAAGGTGGACTATGACATGTTGTAAGAGAATATGCTATTTATAGCCTGTGTATGACAAACTCTCTTACAGTTGTAAGTTGTAACCACTATGACAGATTCTATGACGGTCGTAAGTGTCGTAAGAGCATCTGTCATAGCCCATTTTGGAAATAGGCGACCTCTTTGGGATGGGACCTGTGGACAAGTGTCAGTACATTCTACAATGTTGACCAAGTGTCCTTAGGTGTGGGTTTTGGGCCATGAGGCCAAGTTGGATGCCCATCCCAAGATAGGTCCAATATTGCCTTGTATATTCTATATAAACAAGTGCTTGGAGAGGGAGTTGCAACATAGGTTTACAGGTACTCTTATGCTGCCGGATTGACTCCAGATACCAATGTCCAATACCATTGAAACTTGCATTGCAAGTGTATTGTAAACAACTTTTAGATTTGTTAATACATTGTGCAGGTTTCTGAGTGTGGGGTTTTTCACCCGATAAGGGTTTTCCCCACCGTAAATCTTTGTCTCTCTTCTTCTATCTTCTTTCTAGTTCATGTGTATTGCTGCAATATCTCATTTACATGTTCTATGTTGCTATAGTTGTAAAGAATAATTTGAATTTGCATAGCCCTCTCCTCATTAGATTAGTGTAGGAAGTGTTTTCTGCACACCTAGCTTCCTTTCAGTTATCTGGCTCAAAACTTTTAAAAACTTTATTTAAAAAAAAAAACTGTTGTCCTCAAGAAACCGTTCCTCTTTCAAAAATAGTTATTATTTTATGCTTATAAATATGTACATGGGGAACAATGGAAGGATCTTTCTGGTTGGGTAAACTTTGTTTTTCTCAATTTAGTTAGATATCTCGTATGTTTTGTTTGATTTCAATCTACTTCAATATATAGGAAAGATACACTATTGGAATGGTTCAGGCTTATATGATCTTTATATTATAATGCTTGGGCTATCATTCTACTTATGTTGAATGTCATATTTGTGGTTATCTTTCTTTATGTTAGAGAATTCAGTTGGTGATTTCATTGATGTGGATATTTGTCTTTGAATGGATATGTTATGGTGATTATGATTCAAAATCTACTCATTTCAATTATTATTATTTGAAGTCTTTGAGATTCTATGAGAATTAGTTCATTTATTTGTATGAAAATCTCCTTTCAAAGATTTATGGTTAAAAGCACCTCCTTTCTTTGCTTTCTGGTTAAAAGCATCTCCTTTCTTTGCTTTCTGGTTAAAACCATCATAGATTTTTTATTCGTTGAACATCAATCGAAGGTAGCTGCCACCTTGTAAAATAAGTAGAGAGTTAGTTATAAAATATTATTATTACTGGCTCAACTGTGGTTACATTTGTCATTTGTTTGGGCAAAAGAATATAGAGTTAAAATGGCAAATCTGTAAACCAACAGATTTTTGGTGACTCTACTAGGGACTTATAATTGTTAAGTATGTATTGTGAATTGCTCTAATGGTTCTTCAAAGACATAACGCTCCTATTCTTTAACTCAATGTCGATTGGCTTATAGGTGATCAGGAAGATATCATTATTGGATTAAGGTTGCTTGCCTAGCAACACAAAAGGACTAACTTACAGTACCATCAAGTTAACGAAGTGTTAGAAGAAGAAGAAGAAATTGGCAAAATTGTGAGAGAGAATGCCAGGCATTTTGAAAACACTCAAGAAGTTATTATTATTGAGGTTGTTGTACCTGTGCCATGAAGAGAAAGAGTGTTTCCTATCCTAGCACTTCCTAATGATAGGCGCATAAACTAGGGGGTTAATAAGAGGAACGAGTTAAACAATCAAAAAAATCTTCCAGGAGCTAATTAGTAAGTGAAGTTGGCGACTCTATTTTTATTAAGTTTTATTGTCTAAATCTGGCTTCTAAAAGATATACTAGGGGAGATAGAAAGAAGGGGATCTGCGACGAAGATTTTGCATTTTTAGAGTCCATCAACTTTTCTTCCTTCCCACCTAATCGAAAGGTTAGGTCTTCTAGTAGACCCTTGTCCCCTCCACCTAGTCAAAACCCTCCAAGTACTTCATCCACATCTTGTTAAGCTCTCCTTTTACACAGAGTTATCCTCCCTTTGCAAGTAAATTTCCTCGTACAAAATCTGCTTATCATGGCCCCTCCTCCACCTATTCCATGGGGAGCCACCATAGGTCCACTCAATCTTGGAGCCCAATTACATGGTTTACCTAAGGGGTTAGGGAAAATTATACTAAAATTTAGAGGAGATGGGAAAGTCACCCTAGAAGAACATATGCAAGCCTTTTTTGCTGCCTCTTCTATCCTTGCTGTACAACATGAAGATGTAGCCGTGAGACTTTTTGTAGAATCCCTGACTGATGTTGTTGTTGATTGGTTTTATCATCTTCCTAATGGCTCTATTAATGGTTGGGATACGTTAAAAACAAAGTTTGAAAGTAGATTCAAATCTGCCGAGAATGAACAAACTCTGGTTACGCAGTTAGCCACAATGAAAAAAGAGATACAGGAGCCAATGAGGGAATTCGTTGCCAGATTTATCAAGCTATGCAATAGAATTCCTGAGAACATGAGGCCTGGGGATGATCTATTAAAATGTTTATTTATTAATACCCTTCCACCAAATGTTAGTTTTACTATCAAAAGAGAAGGGACGGCTGATGTAAATGTAGCCCAAGAGAGGGCCATATCCATAGAAGATGATTTGATCATAGCAGGGAAATGGAAAAAGGAGTTACAAACTGGTACACCTTCTGGTGCAAATTCTACCGACCCAGTTATACAAAGGTTGGCCAATGATATAATCACCATATAGAGGCAAATGCCAAAGGGACAGTTTCATCCACCTTACCAAGATATACCAAGGAAGAATTATGGCAATCAAGGTGGTCATAACAAAACTTTGCCTTTAATTAGACCCACACAGAGGCTAGCTATTGAGAACACTCCATCTACTAGTAAAAGTAACATGATGTGCAATTTTCATTTGACTATAGATCATGATGGGTCCACTTCCTCAGAGATGGTTCGATGCATGCAAATGCTTTCTACCAATGAACAAGTTGAAGTGCCATATATGGAAGAACCTGGTCCATCTTATGATGCAAGTGTTAATTTCTTTGAGTATGAATTAGATGCTGAAGCAAGAGAATATGTTTATGCAGAGATTGATCCTAACTGTGTAGTATTCACTAGAGGACAACAGGCCTAGAAAGGAGCAGACTCTAAAGGACAAATGAGTGGTTCATCTTTCACTCCAAAGTACCTTCTATCTAGGCAATCTACTTCCAGTTCTAAGAAACCTGACAACACTACTTCCAAGAACATGTCTACAAAGGTACCATCCGTTTCTTCCCCTGATACTATTGTTACTAGTTCATTTGATATAATTGAGTCATGTAAGAATACCAAAATTTAGATCTCCCAAGCTGAGTATCTTAGGCTCAACCCATTCGAGCTAGACCAACTAGTGAAGTATATCAGAGAGGAACCCTCCCCATCTCAAAGTAATGCTCAAGTGTCTAATGAGGTCAAGACACCTATTGATGAACAAGTTTCCCATAATCTATATGAAAAAGAATTAGGACAACAAGATCCTTTCTCTAAGCCAGAGTCATTTTATGTGTCTCTTTATGTAGTTGGTTTTAGATCGAGTAATTGTGTCATTGACTCTGGTGCTTCCGATAATGTAATGCCTAATCAAGTGGCTAGAGCTTTAGGGTTGTCTTATACTCCTTCCCATGGTAAATGTTTTTCAATGGATGGCTCACAAGTTCCAATTCTGGGACAAATAAAATATGCACAAGTTGCTTTAGCTGCTTTCCCTGAAAAAAGATTAAAGTTAACTATCCTCGTTATTGATATTCCTGCCAATTATGGCATGCTTCTGAGTAGGAGTTTTTGCAGAGACTTGGGAGGGGAGATACAAATGGATTGGTCTCATGTTTTAGTACCACTAGAGGGAAAGAAAGTATGTCTTAATCTAGAGTCTAAGGCCAAGTTCACAGTATTAAAGTCTGGAGATCCTAGGGCAGATATCCTATTTGTTGAGACTGGACCAGGCACTTATATGTGTACTTCCACAAAAGAAGAATGTTCAAGCCTTATTAGCCCCGATTTACAGAACAAGTTAAGGACACTAGAATTTGATGGAAGTTGTTCCCATGCTGGCTCTGGAGTAGGAGTTGTTCTAATCTCTCCAGACGGTTATATTTTTCCCTTTGCTTACAAACTAGAATTTGAGAACACCAACAATACTGCCAAATACGAGGCTCTTCTACTTGGCTTAGCCTTAGCTAAGGAAAGGGGCATAAAACAATTAAGAGCCAGAGGGGATGTAGAGTTGATAGTTATGTAGGTCAGGAAATAATACTCTGTAAAGAATGGTAGACTGAGACATTACAAAAATAGAGTTTGGGATTGTGTTGAAGATTTTGATGCTTTTTCTATTGAAGCAATGCCTAGGGACCTTAACACAAGAGCTAATTCATTGGTTGTTTCTGCATCCTTATTATTGCCTCATCCTAATTTTAAGGATAAACCTTATAGGATTGAATTAATATATCACCCTAGTGTCCCGAATAATGTAAACCATTGGCAAGTGTTCGATAGCGACAGGCAAATTATTTCATTTCTTGAGAAGGATGAATCTTTTGCTAACATTTTCTTTGAAGGAAGTGATAATGTGACAAATGATGTTATGGATGGATACATTAATGCACATGGGGAAGAGAAGACTAAAATGATTCAATTGAAAGGAAACAAAATACCTATGGGTTTGGTTTCTCTAGAAGATTTGTTCAATAGACATGATCAGTACTTGAAACAAAAGAATAAGGTTGATATTGAATCGTCTATTGATTATGACCATGTCAATATTGGCACAAATGAAGATCCTAAAGTAGTGTGCATAGGGAAATGCTGCTCTTCCCAAGGAAAAGAAAGATTGATTTCTTTGTTGATAAAATACAAAGATGTTTTTGCATGGTGTTATGTTGACTTGAAGAAGTTCAGGGATGGAGAATTACAACATAGGATACCTTTGAAACCTAGCACTGCACCTTACAAGAAAAAACAATGAACTTATAACCCAAGAGTGGCAGAGGCCATCTTCAATGAGATAGACAAGATGTTGAAAGATAAGATTATCTATCTAATCCATCATTCTACATGGGTAGCGAACATATTTCCTGTCAGGAAGAAAAATGGAGAGATAAGGATTTGTGTTGACTTTAGGAACCTAAACCAAGCTTCATTAAAGGACAATTATCTGCTACCTATTATGGATCACATTCTGCAGACCGTTGCAGGTTCTGAAATGATGTCAATGTTAGATGGTTTCTCTGGTTATAGTCAAATTGAAGTAGCTCCAGAAGATCAACGTAAAATGGCATTCACCATCCCCATTGGTGTGTTTTCTTACAATAGAATACCATTTGGTCTCATCAATGCAGGTGCTACTTTTTAGCGGGCTATGAATCTCTCATTTGGGGATTTAAAAAATAAAATCATTGTGGTCTATCTAGATGACTTGACAATTTTCTCGAGGAAAAGAGAACATCATATACATGATTTGGAAGTTATATTACAGTGTTGTAGAGAACAAGGGATCTCATTAAACCCCAAGAAATCTATTTTTGCCGTTACAGAAGGTAAGATTTTGGGACACATTGTCTCAAAAGATGGAGTTAAGGTTGATCCCAAAAGGGTGAAAGCAATCATGCAATTCGGGTTGCCCGCGAATAAGGATATCACCAGATCTTTCTTTGGCCAGGTGAACTTCCTAAGGAGATTTGTACCTAAGTTCACTGAGTTGACAAGGCCCATAGCCGAGATGATGAAGAACCACCCAGCTTTCAAGTGGAGCAGCGAAAGAAAGAAGGAATTTGAAGATATAAATTTTGCCATAGCAAATTTACCTACACCAGTATGTCCTGATTTCAATAAAGACTTCATTGTATACTGCTATGCATTAGAACACACTTTATCAACCATTTTAATGCAGAAAAATGAGCAAGGCATTGAAGCCCTTGTTTCATTTATGAGTACGCCTCTCAAAATCTATGAGCTTAAGTACACACCACTTGAAAAACATGCTTATGTTGTTAGAGCTTTGAAAAGTTTTAGGTTCTATATTCTGCATTCACATACCATAGTTTTTGTTCCTGAAACTACTGTTAAAAGTATCCTTACACAACAAGAAATTGGATGTAACAAATGGGGGACTTGGATAGAAAAGGTTTAGGAATATGATGTAGACATCAGACCTACTAATCTAATAAGGGGTAAGGGTCTATGTAAACTGAGTGCAGAAAATAAAATCATCAATGAAGAGTAATTACCTCTGGTTCTTTTTACTAGTACAATTGATGAGTGGTTTTCAGATGTCTCATACTTTTTGACTTATGGTGATTGGACTGTGCACTTATCATCCAAAGAAAAAAGGAACCTAAACTGAAGTCCAATAAGTATGTTCTTTGGGAAGGAAATTTATATAAGAAAGGGGTAGATGGGACATTTCTTAGGTGTGTTGACAAGGAACAACAAAGGAGACTCCTGAAAGCCTTCCATGATGAAGCTTGTGGTGGACATTTTTCTGCCTTTGTGATAGCTTTTAAGATTCTAAGATAGTGTTTTTATTGGCCAGGTATGTTTAGGGATGCTCAGAAATGGCTATCTAAATGTGAAAAGTGTTCAAAGTTCACTGGTCGTCCTCATCTAGCAGTACTACCTTTGAAACCTATGGTGATTGATAAGCTGTTCCAATAATGGGGCCTAGATTTTATTGGTCCTATCAATCCTAACTCAAGTGTCAAACACACACACATCCTTACTGCCATAGATTATTTTACCAAATGGGTAGAAGCCATCCCAGTGAGACAAACTACATCAGAAGTGGTGTGCAATTTCTTGAAAGAGAATATTATAGTAAGATTCAGTATCCCAAAAAAGATAATCATAGACAATGCTAGCTCTTTTTCATCTTCTGAGATTACTCTTTTCTATTATGAACATGGTATCAGTTTGGGACATTCATCTAAATATTATCCTCAGGGAAATGGGAAAGCCAAGTCTAGCAATAAAAAAATAATCTCTATCATCAAGAAACTGGTAGATGAAGGGAAAAGAGGATGGCATAAAAAGCTATATGATGCTCTTTGGGCAGACAAGATCACATATAAAAGAGATATAGGCATGTCTCCTTTCCATCTTGTTTATGGCATTGATAGTACTATTCCTATTTCCTTGGAGCTTTCAGCATTATATTTACAAAAGGCCATAGAAAATGAGGAATTTTAATCTGCACTAGAGAAGAGAATCATGTATCTGAATAAGTTGGAAGAAGAAAGAGGAATGGTTGTGGACAGAATTACCAAACACCAACAGATGGTCAAGAAAATCTTTGATAAAAGAGCCAAACAAAGAAAATTTGTGGTTGGAAATTTTGTGCTTCTCTGGGATAGAAGGAAAGAACAAAAGGGTGCACATAAAAAGTTTGATTCATTATGGAAAGGTCCCTTTCTGATCAGGTAGGTTGTTGGTGATAATTCTTTCCTATTGAAATATCCAGATGGTACTCCTTAGCCCCTTGCCTATAATGGGCAAGATTTGAAATTGTTTAACTAGTAGCAGTCTTGAGCCTTCGTCTTGTACCATAGTTTCTTTCTGTTTTCATTATTTTTGTTACTTTTCCCTCTATCACCCAATGAATAAGGCTTTGTGCCATGTTGTTCTAGATTCTCTATGTCCCGTTGGTCCTTGTCCCCACTCAGAGCCAGTTACCCCTTCTTTTTATTTCTAGGTCTCATTCATCTCTATTATTCATTCGCGTGGTACTCTAGGTTTTTAAGTCCCAAGTGTTATGAATTTCCACCGTTGTGCCTTCGAAAAATCTTTAAAGTCATGGATACTACAAGTTTCTTAACCTAGTCTCTATTCCCCTAAATTTTCTAACCATATCGCTAGGTTTTGGAGTTTCAAAACCCCATGATCCCGTGACTTCGCGTTCTTTGTGTTATGTTTTGTAGCCTGCTTGGTTCCCTCTTGTTAATGATGTGTTGCAGGTTTTCCAAACTTTATAACCTGTGACTTAAGGTTTTGAAGTTCTCATTTCTTGCGATTCAGTGACGATTAAGTGATGGACCAGAAACCAAGGCAATTAATGATCATTTAAAGCGTTGTACGCCACTGGTGTGAGATGTCCTTTAGCATTTTTTTGGAAAATGAGCAGATCTTTGGGTTAATTTCTCAAGGCACAAAAATGGTACCACGTTAGCCTATCATTTAAAAGCACAACAGGGGCACTATAACTGCACATCATTTCACTCTTTGTGGAAAAATTGTCTAAGTGTTCTACTTGCTTTCCTTCTTTGCCAAATTATTATTTCTACAACACTCTGTCATTGTCCCTGGTACTTGGTCGTTGTAATGAAATTCAAATTTCAAGGTGTCTCCTCCCATTCTAGAATTGAGAGTAATTGGTCTAAAGTGAAAGACACTACACTTGGACACATAGACTTGGTAGAATTCTGGTCTTCTCTGCAGTAGGAAGATGAGTCATCATTTGCAGAGAAAATTCTACAAAGCGGTTTGGCTCATGTAGTAGGTTTCCCTGTTTCAGTGTGTTGTGAAGATTTAATTGTTGCATGCATGGAGAGATATGACACTGAGACTTTGGAGATCAAGACTAAGGAAGGAGTGGTGGTCGTGAGGATTAATTCTGAGTCTATCTCTCGTGCATTGAAAATTCCAAGGCAAGAGAAATACGAAGATATGTCTGTAGCCCTGGGTGTAGAATTCTTCCAGGAGAATGAAGACTAGTTTAGAAATCCTATTGCACGCAACTAGATAAAATCAAAGAAAAGAGGTAAGTCTTAGCTACCCCCTACACTTAAAAGAGCACATTTTAAGGATGAAATTTTAGATATTATCACTCTATTACACAAGGTGGTGGGTAGTGAAGATGCTAGCTCTTTTGAATTCTGGATGTGTCACTTTATATTATTGATATGTAGTGAGATTCAATTTATTGATTGGGCTGAAATAATAAGCTATCACTTGAATGAGCAATTGTTGAAGTTTCAAGAGACCTCTGCATTTCACATGTGCTCCTATTTGGTGTATGTTCTAGCCAGTCGAGAGGTTGTCTAGGTTGGGTTGAGGCCTCATGGATCTTTAACCCCAGATACACCTGTGTATGCTTATTTTCCTTAGTTTACAAAAGATGTTGGGATGAAAAATTTTTGTCAGGTTAATGATGCCTTTTTAATGTTTTTGGTGATAAAGTTAAACTATAATTCTAAAATGAGGATTTCTCCTAAGGCTACATCTCTAGTTATGCAATTTGGGAGTTTTTATATTTAAATTGATAGGTTTACCTACCTAAGATCGGGGGGTTATGAGTCAATCCCAACCAAGTTGCCTTAGTACCCTAATGACTATATTGTCTTTTTGGAAGTTTGTAGATAAATGACTGCCATAAATGTCAAATACCAGAGTATGAGAAAGAAGGGCTACACATTTCCATTATCTTTATTTGTTTATTCTTGTAAAAATAAAGATGCCGCTAAAGGAGCCGAGCACGCATTGATAGAATTAAATCTTCACTCTTTATCTTTGAGGCAACACTTTGACAACAAGAACTATGTAAAGTGGAACTTCTATGTCTCTAGCTCTTATGAGCATCATTTGAGCCTAGAAGACTTCTGGGAAGATTGTGTGGATGACCGTGAAGTTCTGAGAAGAAGCTACATGAGACTTACCATAAGTCAAATCTAGGATTTTGGTTTACCCATTCATAATCCAAAAAAAGCTGAGGAGGACTCTAAAGTAATTGATGTGGAATACCAAAATCTACTGTTAAAACCCCTTCCTTGTATAAACTAGTCTGAGAAGGAGGTTATGGATATAAATGTTCATTCTACACCAGTGATTAAGAGGACTGAAGATTGGCTAGTTGGTAAGTGGCGTGGACATGCAGGTTCACCTCATGAATCAGGTAGTTCAAGGGCTACTAGACAAACAACGGTACAAAATTCAGCTATACAGAGTTCCTCACAACCACATGACATGTGACAATCTGTTTCTAATTCACAGTTAGGAGGTGATGATGAAAAGCCCAATGATGCCCTTAAATATAAATCAATGTGTGAATCAGATAGTCCTCTTGTGAGAAAAAGAAATGTTCAGGCAGTGACAATGAACCCCGACCCCATTTTTGATTCAAATGTTAATGATAGCCCTTTTCCCACTTTTCTTGATGTATCCTCTTCTCCTGATAATGAAGAAATTCTTGTTCCTTCCCCATTGGAAGATATAAATAAATCTATGTCTGATAATATAAATACTACTATGGTAACTTCCTCTCCTAGCTGGTTGGAAAAGGTGGTAGAGGGAAAGAGGAAAAATGTTCCCACCGCGGCCAAAGAAATTGATATTGTTTCTATGCTTCTGCAAGGGACTTCAAAGCCTAAGAAGGCTAGGAGAATGTCCAGGATGATAAATGATGCTACTTATGGCCACCAGGTATTGGAAATTGCTGATCCCATTAAATATTTGGATGAAAATTATATAACTAAGGCAGATTATAAAATAAGTCATATTGACTTGGGCCCTTCCACTATTGAGGGGGATTCATATCATGCAAATTATTCTGTTAATGTTTTGATTAAAAGGGCCAAGGGAGAAAGGAAAGAAAATATAAAACTCCAATCTCAAATCTTGTCTTTGAGCCAATTCATCTAGTCAATAGTGACACCTTCTCCTCAAGAAGCTCCTAACTCAGACGTCATTGGAATCGATGCAAATACTGTTAAGCAGATAAAAAAGAGTTAGAATTTTGCTAGGGCTATTAATGAGTGGGTTGAAAAATTATCTTGTGATATTCTATTTTTCTTGACTAAGATGATACAAAGCTATTCTCTTATACACAATAAAAGAAAAGAATTGATCAATGAGATTCAACAAGTAAGAAAGGAACAAGGAAGAACTTATGTGCTTTCAAGGGAGGTTGCTGAGTTAGTAGCCTTAGATTCCATAACACTTGCGAAGGAAAATTTGGCTAGAGACCCCCGTGAAATTGATTTGTCCTAGGTTGACTTATTGGACTAGAAGCTCAATATGTATGACAATCTTATTGATCAGATCAACAAGGCTATGCAAGAATACCTGGATCTAATGATTGGTATTCAAAGAGATTGTAATGGACTTGAAATAAATATTTTGGATGACTTCGGAGAAAACCTACGTGATCCCAATGATATCAACAAAGAAGTCAAAGACATGCTTTGTAGTGAGCTTGCTGATCCTGAGATTATTTATGGTGAATCGCTGAGAAAATTGGACTATAAGCAAGTCTATCTTAATGGTTACAAAAATAAGGATGAGATGATCCAGGAGACTGTGGCAGGAGTAGCTAAGAGCTTGGCCAAATTCAGAATGAGATTGTAGAACACTACTGTTCTAGGGAGCAAAAGTATTACTACTATCATCATGAAGTATCGGGAGTACAAGCTAAGGTTGAAGGTGCAAGAGAAGACGGTAGAAGATCGAGCGGTGGAGAGTGTTGAAGATCCTAAAGAAGATGAAGGGGTGGTGAATTAAGTTTATTTCTTTTATGCTTTTTAGTTATCTGGCTCAAAACTTTTAAAGACTTTATTTTTAAAAAAAGAAATGGTTGTCCTCAAGAAATCGTTCCTCTTCAAAAATAGTTATTATTTTATGCTTATAAATATGTACATGGGGAACAACAGAAGGATCTTTCTGGTTGGGTAAACTTTGTTTTTCTCAATTTAGTTAGATATCTCGTATGTTTTGTTTGATTTCAATCTACTTCAATATATAGAAAAGATACACAGTTGGAATGGTTCAGGCTTATATGATCTTTGTATTATAATGCTTGGGCTATTATTCTACTTATGTTGAATGTCATATTTGTGGTTATGTTTCTTTATGTTAGAAAATTCAGTTGGTGATTTCATTGCTATGGATATCTATCTTTGAATGGATATGTTATGGTGATTTTGATTCAAAATCTACTCATTTCAATTATTATTATTCGAAGTCTTTGAGCTTCTATGAGAATTAGTTCATTTATTTGAATGAAAATCTCCTTTCAAATCTTTCTGGTTAAAAGCATCTCCTTTCTTTTCTTTCTGTTTAAAAGCATCATAGATTTTTGATTCGTTGAACATCAATTGAAGGTAGCTACCACCTTGTAAAATAAGCAGAGAGTTAGTTATCAAATATTATTATTACTGGCTCAACTGTGGTTACATTTATCATTTGTTTGGGTGAAAGAATATAGAGTTAAAATGGCAAATTTGTAAACCAACACATTCATAGACTCCATTCCCCCCATCAACACCATCATTGATAATCATTTTAGGGAGTCTCCCTCAAAAAATCATTAAACCATGGATTATCCCATATCCCCATCTTACACTTTCCTCACCTTTGAACCCTTAGAAGATGACATTTAGCTATCTGCACCATTACCAATCGTACTTTCTAGCAATCCCACATTAGACACCTTACCCATCACTTCACCTAGGTCATCACCAATTAAATCACCTCATTACTCCATTCAACCATACCCATACCACCCCTTTCTCACTCCACAACCTGTATTAATGCATGATTCACCCCATGACATGCTACAGTTACCACAATGCCAATTCACTCTACCATCATTCTTCATATTATCTTATGAATCACCATCCTTTCTTCCCATTCCTTGAGACATCATACCATGACACACATCCCTGTTGTTAAATGGAGCCTAATCAGACTCAGAGGTTAAATTTCCCCACTTTTGTCAGCGTGGTTTCCCCCCAAAGTATTTTATGGGGGAGTGGAGGGGGACAGAGCTCCTCCTGCGGGGCCCAGGGGGCTTATCCCCTCGGTGGGGGCTTGGGGGAAGAGCCCATGGTAGGGGGCAACACCCCCAGTGGGGGTTGCTGGGGGCAGCGCCCCTGGCTAGGGGCTCGAGGCCAGCGTCCCCGAAGAAAAAATTGTCTATTATTTTATAAAGGCATCAAAAGTTATTTTTCTATTGGCCACCATAAAAAAACCCTATTTTTGTAGCTGACATAAGTCTTCATAAAAAAGGCTAAGGGTTAGGATTTCCATTGGTATTGTATCTGTAGTACATTGCAACATATTTGGGTTGCATGAGATTGTTGGTTGTAATTGGTTCTATTTGTAGGATAATAATATTGGACTCTCTGTTGGTGGATGTAGCCCAAGTTTGGGTGAACCATGTTAAAATTGTCTCTCGCTGTTTTATTTCTATGTATTTTGCATTTCTCTGTTTAATCTTTATCTGCATTTAATTGATATCTTCTGCATGCTATTCCTAACAATCCCTTCCTCCATTACATCCTCCCAACCCTTTCCCAACATTGATAGCCCACTACCCATGCCACCTCCTTTTCATAACACATTTGACTATAAGATTGCCACAACAATCATCACTCATCCCGACACCATCTCTCCACCATGTGGCATTTATCTAACACATATTCCCAATTATAATTATACTACACAAAACTCAAGGTATTGTAAGTGCAATTAGAAGACCTTAACCCTCATCCTCCTCCTTACTCATCAATAGGATGGACTAAATCACCACTATCATTTGACATCATCTTACAACCATCTCCTCCTAAAATGGTCTTGCTTAAATTTGATAATATAATGTCCAAGGCAATCTCATTGTACATATGAGACACTTCTTTGTCCAAGCCACAATTGCCACCATTGATGATTATGTCCTTGCTAAGAATTTTCCCTCCACATTGATATAATATGCCCTTGTATGGTTTGACACATTACGACTTGGTTCTATGAATTCAATTTAGATCTCATGCATAGCTTTACCAACCACTACCAATTCAACATCAAGCCTAAGATTTTCTTAGTGCATCTCACATGTTGTAAACAAGACTCACTAGGGATTACTAGAGAGAGAGAGAGGGAGAGAGCGAGAGAGAGGTTCAAATTTTAAAGAGATGCAACTTTGTCGATTGGTTGAAAAGATGTTAACCATGTAACAATAGAAATTTGCAAGTTGAATTGTAAGTTCTATAAGTTCTAAGCATAAACCAATGAAAAGAACAATAAAAAATACCATTTGTATAGTTCCAAACATGGATATCTATTTTTGGAAAATGGATATCCATTTCTGGAAAATGGATATCAAGTTTTGGAATGGATATTCATTTTAGGACCCAAAAAATGGATATCTATTTTGGTTTAGTATCCAAACCAAAATGGATATTCTTAACATGCCTATGAAAGTCAAAGTTGACCAATTTATGAATTTGGCTAAGTAAAGACTCAATTTTTTTTTCTATTGCCATTGTTTGGCCCGCGATGATCTTGCACATACTCAAAAGTAGATTAGAAAACTTAGCATGTACAGATATGAGCCTGGATTGTATCCAAAGAAGGAGTTGGCAAATAGAAAGCAAGAGTGGGTAGCAAGAGCATGGCATGATGAAGGCCTGAAAGGAGATGAGGTCAAAGAAGGTGCATCAGACAATGGAGAAACATATGTTGGAGAAACAATGGCTGAAAAAGATGAAGGCAAAGAGGTACCTAATGAAGAAGTTGAAGAGATGAAATATGAAGGAAGTGCAGCTAGTAATGACAGTAAGAAAGATTTCTGGGATCAATTTTTAGCAATAGAAAAAGAATGGACAGAGAATCTTGTTGATGGAAATATGAAGATAAATGGGACAGCGAAGGATATAGGAAGGAAGATTATTCATGAAGATGTACAAAAAATTGGGATAGTGAAAGACGATGAAATAAAGTTTGCAGTTGATGATAAAGAATTTATTGCAGAGATGCAGAAAAAGGTAAATTTACTGGTCTTACAAGACATTGATTCATTAGCATTGGATAAGTTGCATGATGGGAAGTCTAAAAAGAAACATAATGTCGTATATACAGATTTTAATAAGGATAAAGTGAGTTGTAATGTGTATGGTGAAGTCCAAGTTGAATTATTGTTGGAGGATGATTTTGTTAAAGTGGTCAGACAAGTGGATCAGATGAATGAGTTGGAAGACATGGAATGTGTTAATTTTCTAAAAGTTATTTGTACTAACATATGTGAGGATGAATGGGTGAGAAGACTTTGGAGGAGGATGGTATACAATGGAAATAAATTGATAAGATTAGAACAAAGCAGTGAAAAACAATGTTGGAAAAGCATGATGATGGTTCCAAAATGATTGTGGAAGAAGAGCAAGAAAAGAACAGTGGCAGATAAGTTTGATTAATAGCCTCATGTGCAAGAACACATGTTTTCTTTTGTCTCATGGGGAGTCTGATGCATGGGCATCGGTTGCATTCCTTTAATTTATGTGTGATGATTTATGGTTTTGGAGAAAGGAAAAAGATAGTTGAAAGAAGATGGGATGCATGGAGAAGATAAGAGGGGGTGGTTATCAATAGGTGAAGAGCCCAAGAACTGATGTGGAAGAGAATGGGTGATGGAGGAGTATAGATGGCCAAATGAGAAAGGCTGATCAGAAAGGATGAGGGGAAGAAGGGTAGAGAGAAGCCTAATAAAGAAGTGAGAACAATAGAAGAGGAAGGAGGCCAAGCAGTTGAAGGCCAATTGGTAAATAGTGAAGGATCAACAGACTTGAAGAAGAGAGGTGGTTCAAGAGGTGAGGCATTTGGTCTTTAGAGTAGCTGGTAGATTGGGAACATGAAGAGAGAAGATGTGGTTGAGTTGGATGGTTGAGAAGAATCAGCTGAATAGGTTAAAGGCCTACATTGGAAAGAATAAATATTTAATCATGTGATTGTAATCGTCATTGCGTGTGGCAGTAATAAAGTAATCATTCAGATCACTGTCTGATTCAATTGTTTGTTTCAGAATTGATAATAGACTTATCTTTGTATTTCTTTGTTAATTATGTTGTATCTCTAAAAGTTCATATCACCTAAAATGTTTTGTTATAGAAATGTTGATTTTGTTGTTCTGGTTCTTGTCGCTTTTAGGACAGGAAATTTGTAGAGGTTTAAATGGTCTGTCTAAGGTGTGTTAAGATATCAGAGCTTATGTTTGTGGGGGGAGTGAGTTATCATTTTTTGTATCAGAGCATATGTGTTTGAGATTGTGCCATCAGGTTGCCAAGTACAATAGGCTCAATTCTCTAGGAAGGGCAGTATAACCTTGATACCAATAAATTTGTAGATCAGGGTATGCTTAGACAAATACAACACATCATCAACAACTAGGTCTATATTGATGACTAAAATGGGTTGACCCTTACTTTTTTATAGGAAACCATTAGATTAGGGTCAATTTTTAGTCCTTTGATCAACTTTGGTGTCATGTGTAGCCTGCATTAGGAAATTGATCATATTTTTATGACCAGAAGTTGTGGGCTCATTAGCCTAAACATCATCTTTGAAAGAAAAAGGAAGGGGACTCTTGGGGCCCCTCTAGACATAGCCATAGGTGTCAAAGTAGGAAAAAGATATATCCCAACACATCCAAAATTTGGCCATAAGAAGCCAACCATGAAGCTCAAAAATCCACGATCACATGTATAAAAGAAAAATGGAAAAGCCTTAGAGCAAGCCTAAAAGACTCCACAAGCCAAGAGGGGAAAGGCTATCCCAAGAAAAGCCACACAATGTAACTACTGCAAAGGTCGTCCATGTTGTAGTAGGCTCCCACACACAATAGAAATTCAAAACCCTTGCATTTATTTCACTCATGTGGGTAAGAGCTTAACATTTCAATCTTGAGTTATTATATTTATGTAAGAGTTATTTTATTTTATTTTAGAACTATTTAAGAATTATTTTATTTTATGTTTTTTTGGAAAGTATACTTGTAACTTAAATTAATTTGCAACACATTAGGCATGGTATGGAATGTGTTTGAAGCTTGATCCCTCAACATTATAAAAATTTTATCAAGTAAAATTTGTCCATATTTTATTTTATTTTTCTAAATTTATATTAATTAGTTGTTGCTATGAATTCATTAACTCTTGCCAAAATCTTAAAGAAATTAAAAACTTAAGCTGGATTAGTATTTTATTTATATTGAGACCTTATTCTTGTATTTTTTGTTTCCATTAACTTTAGTGTAAAATACTAAAGTCAATATTAATGTTTTATTTATTATGAGACTTTTTTGAGATGTTTTGCAAGTTCAACTTTGGTGTAAATTTTGAAACATATTCAAATATTTGAGAATCTATTTAATTGAGTGTAAAAAATAAATATATTAGAAGGTTTTAAATATATTTAATGTCTTAATAATGCCTTATTAAAACATTATTCAAATTGGTTTACTTTCAATTAATGTTTTAAAGGTTTTATGAACCAAATATTATTAGTGTTTATTTTTTCTCCCCAATTAGTATGTAAAATTAAGATTAAATTGATTGCTTCACTAGTTAAAATTTGCTAGTCTTCTAACTAATGACTATCAACTATATTTATAGTTATGCTAAAAGGCATAATCTATAGTGACAACATGGAGAAGCATCTAATGTGAAAGAATAGTTGAAATATAAACTATTTAGAACTAATATTTTATATTTTAAATATAAAAACCCTTATCTAAAGTAAATAAAATAGTTCTTTAGTAAAATAAAGTAACTCTTAAGTGAATTAAAAATAATTATGTCTTTTTATCTTCAATGCATCTATCTAAAAGATGCCATATAATCTCAAGGTGTTTATCCATCCTAATTAATAAATTTAATATATGTGCCTTGAGAAATAGATATTTCTAGTGTCTTTGTATATAAGATATCTATTGTATTAAAATGGGAGGGACTACTCTATACTATATTGTTCTGGTAGTTAAAAACTTATTATTTGAGAAAGTTGAATGTATATGTATTTTTTATTGTTATTTTTTTCTTGAAGTTTTAATTGTTTGTTATTTTTCTATTATTTATTAATTTCAATTTTAAAATTTTATAAGATTAAAGTATCTATTGCAAAGATGTATTTATACTTAAAAGATTATGTTTATAAATGTGGAAAGGTTGATATAAATGCATACTTCAATTTTTCAATTTTTTTTAGTAAGAAGTTTCAAAAAATTTTATATATTTAAAAATTGAAATTTATCTTAAAAAAATTAATATAAAAATAAAGATTATGTTAAGTTCTAGTATTACATTTATCCTTCTAACACCTTTTTTTTTTACCACTCTTCATCTACATTATATCCATTTTTTCTATAATAATACTTATAAAATATTTTCAATGATATAAAATTACATTTTTTACAAAAATTTATATTATTTGAAATTTTGAAGCCAAAAAAATTATCCTAAAAAGATATGAGGTTATACCGGGCTATGTGCCACAACTAGTCATATCTATAGTGGCTAAGAAGAAAATAAACCAAAGTTTTGATTGTTACTATCTTGAATTCAATTACTTATTTGGAAGAGTTCTTAGGCGGTAGCCTAATTAGTGGATTCCATCAATATATGAGAAAATCCATTCATATAGAAAATTACTAATATTGAAACTGCTCCAATTTCAAAAGGTATTGGATCTTTATATTCAATTCTTGTGTCATCACAAACATTGTAAGCGTGAAGAAATTCCTATATAAGGAAAACTTTTATAATATTACATAAAGAGGGAAAATACTGTGCTTTGACACTCTTTTGGAAGGGGGCCATTACAATTATAAGAGATGACTCAAACCACACATTTATGTGTTGAAAAGGTGAAAGTCAATGATATTGCATTATATATTTGTGTTTTAAAAAGGTGAATGTATGTATGTATATATATGTATGTACATACATATGCCAATCAACCATCTAATAACACCTTTACATATTGTTACTAATACATTTATCTAAAATAAATTGTAAATATTTATCTTTATTCTTCTTTTTTATTGTAAAAAATAGATCAACCTAATTAATGAATTTGCATAAAGAAAAATAAACTTTTAATTTATAATTTTGATGTGTAAAACTAGGTTAAAAGTTGACCCTTTTATCTATTACTTCATATAATATCTTCATGAATTGACACACCTTGTAATGTTTTGATGTTTAGTGAGCAAATAAGATTTTTATAATACATATACACTTGCCTACATTGTGTCTCAAAGCTTTGTACTCGGAGTTAAAATGCTTATCTAATTTTAATATGGTGTCAGAGATAAGGTTTGCATCCCTTCTGGCCTCTCCCACTCATCTATTCTTTTGTTTCACTATGCCACCCTTTGAATATGCATGAGCTATTACACCTCCTCTGCTGCATGTTTAAGATTCTTTTAGCCTAATTACATGTTTGTTTTGATTCCATATGTGACTGAATAGATCACAATTACAGTAGACCTAACTTTTGTTGGCAAGAGACACTGCTAGGCATGTCAGGTGTTGTCATTGATGGCAACTAAATCTATCTTACACATCTGCATTATATCATTTGATCATACCAGAAGTCAGATTGCAGATTTGTCTAAGTTCGGATAGACATGAACATAACATATGACAGGGTTTGGTATTTTGGTCCACATTTCTCCACAGGTAATCATATTGTGTTGTAGATCTGAGGGAATGTTAAGGGATGTCAGGACTACCTAAATCCAAATTTTTAGCCTCCGGTGATGAAGGGATTGAAAGTTACAAGCATCTGAGTATCGGGTTTTAGTTAGACAGTTCAGTCCAGTGAAGAACAGGCCGACTTGGTGTTTGATCCTTGTGCGGATTAAGAGAAGTGGTTGGTTGAGTAATATATGAGATCCAGTGGTATTGACCAACATGAGTGGTGACTTGAATACATAGGTTTTGGTTCGCATTGATGTTTGTGCATGGATTTAGCTGACATAACAGTGATCTTGAAAAGTTTCTAAGTTTTTCTTGAGGCCAACTGCAGTTGATGAAATTTCATGTTGCATATATATGATCGATGGGTTCAAGCATTTTGATGGAGGAAGTGTGAATATGAAGTGATAGGTGTGAAGTGTGGCGGTATCAAGTGTGAAGCAAGAGATCTAAGCTCCAGATCATGGTGGATCAGTGAAGCAGGGCAGTGAAAGATGAAGTGTGTGAAGTCAGTATATTAAGCCTAACCGGAACTATAATCTTACATTGTTAGATGCTATTCTTTAGTTCAAATATTTCAGTAAACTCTTTGTAATTGATCTTGTAGGTAGTGAGCCTCCTTTGAACAATGAGCTCTGGGCAGTGTGTCCGAAGGCATGTGCCTTCCCATTTGTAATACTTTTAATAGAGTATAAAATCTTGTGGGTTAACCCCCACTATGATTTTTCCCTTGACCAAGTTTCCACATAAAAATCTTGGTGTTCATGTGTGATGATCTTGTTGTTGTTGTTCTTAAGTTCATGCTTCTTTCTTTTGAATGTATGTGGTAAATTAATAAATGAACATAATAATAAGTTTTGCAGAACACTAATTCACCCCCCCTCTCAGTGTTCCTTAATTTCAACAATTGGTATCAGAGCAAGGTTCCTTGGAAGAAGTTTAATAGCTTGAGGAAGATCTGGGAAGGTGTTTCAATGGGTTCATTTAGGTATTCTAGTGGCATCAATGAACAACTTCAAGTTTCTTTAGAAGATCTTGATCAGTCCAGAGTAGAAGTCAAAGAACTACAAGATAACCTTAAAGATACTGAGGATTTCATTGAGACTTTAAAAAGGCAACTGAGCAAATCTATGGAAAAGAGGAAGGAGCTACTTCAACAATTAGCAAATCAGCAGGAAGACAATGGCATGGATGGGGCTCTGAAGGAGAAGACAAAGGAATGTGAGAAGATGGCAAAATAAGTTGTTGTCCTAAAACATGAGATAGAATCTGAAGTGATGAGGTTAACCAAGGAAATCAAGGAAAGGAAGAAGACTAAAGAAAACTTGAATCAATCTCTGAAAGAAAGAATAGAAGAGTGTTGCAGATTAGATAGAATAATTGGCCATCTAGAGTCTGATCTACAAGAATCTAGGTATAATGAGGAATAACTTGAAAGGTAAATTATCATTCTCAAACATGACCTAGAAGCTACAAATGAATACAAAGAAAAGTTCAAGATAAGCTCAGCTAAACTTGAGGTGTTGCTTGATAGTCAGAAGAAGGCAAATGATAAGCATGGTCTAGGATATGAGAAAGGTGAAATCTCTAGATCTAGTCAAGGAAATCCTAGATCAAGGAATCAGAGAAACAAACTTAGAAGACCTCCGGTCAAATAACCTAATGTTCAAAGGTATCCATCCTTCAATGGAAATTATTTCAATTGCAATAAATTTGGTCATAGAGCTACTCAGTGTAGAAGTAGAGTGAATCAAAGTGGTCCATCCTTCTCTGGTCAATGCTTCAATTGTAAAAGGTATGGTCATAGATCCAATGAATGCAGAAGTATGATGATGAATAATTTTAACAACAGAGGAAATGTCAATTCTTTCAATGGAAAATGTTTTGCATGCAATAGATTTGGATGCATGGCTAATCAGTACAGATCAAGAGGAAATCAAGTAAATGAGCCAAGAAATATTGTGTGCTTTAATTGTAATAGATCTGGTCATATTGCAAGATTCTGCAGAAGCAGGAATGATGATAGAAAAGGTCCAGTAAACAGAAACTAAAATGTATAGAGACAAGATAAAGGCAAGGGCAAAGTAGATGTGAATGAGATCTAGAATGAAATGAACAAAACTTGGTGAAGAAAGGTGCAATGAATGATGGTGATGGGTCCGTATCGGAATCCGGTGTTGATAATTCCTCCAGGAATTGAAATAGGAGCTCTAGCTTAGGGGGAACTGCATTAAAAATCTAATTCCCCTACCAGTAAGTGGGTGCTTGAATTTGGCACAATGAATGAAGATAAAGAAGCCTATTGCAGATCTGTTGAAGCAAATTTCAGAAGAAAAGAAGCTAATGCGATTGATTATGGAGAAATTGAAGATAGACTGTATCCAGAAATAGTGTAACTGGATGAATTAGGGCATAGCATTTATTACAATGGTGAATTAGGTTTTGCGGAGCATAAAAGGTCATTCATTCAAAATTTTAATCACTTTGCTTTTGAAGAGAACAAGGAGAAGAGCGCCTGAGCTGAGATCTCAAATATTTGGAGTGCGAAAAGTGAATTCAATAGCTAACCCTAATCCTGTGGAGAAAAAAGCATTTTCTGCAAAGCTTTGAACTTGTGATCTTTTTGATATGGCTACTCCATTGGTTGTTGACATCACCGAAAGGCCCTGACCTAAATTCAAAAAGCATCCACACAAATCTATAGAGGTCAATTCATTAGGTGCCCTTTCTGGTGTTCCACATGGTGTGTTGCACATAGAAGATATTAGGGCTTACATTTGTGTTAGCATAGATGAGTTTGGTGATTTAAAGTTACTGGATTTGTTTAAGAATCACCTGAGGGATGAGATTCATGATCTTAAACCTAAGTATAAGGCACTGCAAGACAAACATTTCATTCAGGTTATAGGGTTCTGGTGCAGGAGCACCTAACACAAGGTGGCCTCCATGAGGCATTTAAATTCATGTTTGTTTAGAAAATTAGGTTTTGTGTTGTAATAAGGTCTATTCGACCAATACATGTCATTTCTATTTGTATCTAGACCTAGAACAAACTTTGTAAATCCCAAGTACTTAGTTTGCATTTTTCAAATTGTTAGTGGTTATACGGTTGGTCTCCCAGCCACTTGGAATCAGTCTCCCAACTGCTTGGAATGGGTTGGTGTTCCTCTGGTGAGTTTATAAAACTAGGGAAATGAGAAAAATAAAAGATAATGGTAACCAGATCGAAGCAAGAAGGAGATTGTATGTAATTGTGCATTGTGTTAAGGAGAAATCAAACTATTCTATGTCATTAATTTGTTTTCCATTCTCTGTAATTACAAATTGCATAGCTGTAGATTCCTTTTCCTTTCTGTACTTCTATTGTTGCAAAATGTCGATAAGAAGCATTCCACTGATAAGATTTCTGTTGAAATCAGTGGAATGGCTTCATTGTACAGATATCTATTTTTGTTTCCTATTTTGTTTTCCTATTCGGCATCACAGAGGACCAAATTGGAGTGTGCACAGTAGATCACCTAGCATCTCCATGTGCTAGGGTTTGATTGGAGGAGTTGGAGCTGTTATCGGTGAGATAGAGGCCATCGGAAAAGCATTCCTCGCTCAGAGTGATGAGGATAGTCTGGCTGAAGAGAGGTTCAAGGCATTGAATGGAAGTCATAGCCTGAGATGCATATCAGAGTGACAAAGTACATAGGGTAGATAACAAGACGTTGAGCCGATAGTGGTGATCTGGCCGATCAAGTTATATCAGGGTGACAAGGGGTGAGTGATACTGATAGAAAAATCCATTGGTGTATCAGCCTAGTGAAAATAGAGTTTGCCGATAGGGTGAGTCATACCGATGACGGGTTGCATCGGTGTATCAGCAGACCTTGGTCAAAGTTCACCAATGGGGAGTAGTCACATCGAAGACACTAGCATCGGTGTATCGGCGAAGCAAGACTCATCGTGGCCAATAACAATAGTCCCGCCAATGAACAAAAGTCAAAGTTAATGCTAGAGGATCAGTGCATCGGCCAAACGGATATTCAAGTCTCATTGAAGGTGAAGACATCAATGTGTCTGTGAAACCGACCTCAACATGGCCGATAAGAATAGTGTTGCCGATAGATGATAAACGTAGGTCACACATCGAGGAGAGTTAAGAGATCAAAGTGATAAGGTCGAAGGCGACTGATGGTATTTTTCTCACCAATGGTCAGAGTTGTTGGACCTCACGTCGGCATGACTATAACGGTCGGTGTGACAGGTTACAAGGTGGCCGACGGTGAAAGTCTTACCGACTGAGACTCCCCATCATATTGGTATTAGAGCCAGTGAAAGCTCTAGGCGGAGGTGTTGTGTATTTGATTTCTGTTACTGAGAAGGCAGATGAAGATTTGCTCGTGCCACCTAGTTGCGAGAAGGAATAGGACTCCTGTAGTGTGTGGGTAGACGATGATGAGGACTGTCAAGACCATTCACCAATAGAGGTTTGGCTAGAAGAGGGTGCAGAGTGAGGCCACTGTGAGAGAGAATGGTAGTGCATCTCCAAGATATGCTGTTGGATGAGAGGAATGGGTCTGTAGCAACGTGTAGGATGGACATCTGATTAAGCATTATGTTGTAGTCAAATTGAGGATTTGAAGGAGTGTTGGCATTTGGGTGTTGTCTGTGAATGTTTATGTCAGACAAAGAGAGCGAAGAAGAGGCTAGCAATATGCCTCCCAAGGGGATGACCACCAAAGTGGTCAAGAAATTTAAAGAGATGGAAGAGATGGGTATGTGCAGGATCATCGCGGGCCAAACAGTGGCAATAGGAAAACAATCACGTTTTTACTTAGCCAAATTCGCGACTTGGCAAAGTTTGACTTTGAAATGGATATCTATTTTGGTTTGGATACCAAACCAAAACGGATATCTGTTTTTGAAAAAAATTTGGGAAAAAGGCTTTTTACTAGTAGCAAGCAAGAGAAGAGAGAAAAATGGATATCTGTTTTTGAAAAAAATTTGGGAAAAAGGCTTTTTACTGGTAGCAAGCAAGAGAAGAGAGAACATGAATGATAGTATGCAGACTTAAGACCACTTAAAAGGAGTGAGAGAGATGTGAGGCGGAAACCACGATCAATTAAGGGAGAAGGATAGCTGCCTATCAAACCTAGTGAAGTGAGGGACAAAGAGGAGTGGGGGACATCTAGGCACACTAAGACAAAACAAACAAACAAAGACTAACTAGGATGAGAGGAAGACCCAAGTAAAGAAAATTAAAAAAGCAAACAAAGGAGCAAGGCCACAAATTAGAAGGGAGCAAAAAGAGGAATAACTGTAATACAATCAACCATAAAGAACAAACCGAGGATGAAAGAGATAAGATAATTAAATAATTAAATAAATAATAAAAAAGGGGGGGACAACCAAAGAGGTTAAAATGTGAGGGATAGATTGGGAAAAGCTACATATAAAGAACAAGAGAGGGCTCCAAGTTAAAAGAGAGAGAGGGGTGAACTACGAAGGCAAAGGAGGGGGGGCTAACAAAAAAGAAAGGTAAGCCAATAACTATCCAAAGGAGGAAAGAAACTAACTAGGAGAAAGCATAAGAGAGAAGAGTAAATCATAAAAGGGAAGACAAGCTACAACGACCAAATAATATATATAAATATATATTCATAACAAACTCCAAGCCACAAACGGAGCACCAGGGGGCAACAAGAAACGAAGGATATGGTTAAAAACCTAGAAATTAAAGAGGAGGGAGAAGGGGGCAATGAGATCCAGAGGTTGGAGATGGGAAGTTAAGCTAGGGGACAAGAGTATGAGAAATAAAAAGGTTAGAACGGGCCAAGGAGGGTAAAGAGGAGGGAGGACAAGGAGCAAAGGGAAAGGGGGGAGAGGAGCCTAGGGGGGAGAGGAAAAGGGGATAAGATGAGGGCAAAAGAGGAGGGGTAAAGACTCAATCCCACAAAAGGGGACAAGGAGGGGACAGAGGGGGGGCGGGGGCAAGAACCGGTAAAGAGGGGAAAAAAGGACAAAGATAGGAGAAGGGAGAGGGGAGCTAACAAGATCGGGTCAAGAAAGAGAGGGGAGGGGTAAGAGGGGAGGATGGGGAAGAGAAATCGACTAAGAGTGAAGGAAATCATGATGGGGTAAGAGGGGAGGCTTTTTACTCTTTTTGAAAATACACCTCTTAAATCTTGGATCTCCCATCAATATATGAACCTCCTTAAAGACCGTTTCTAGTGAAAGAGGAGGGCAAATTAACATTGGTAGCTTCTTTACACATTGATCCATAAGGATTTGTTAAACACTAAGAATCATCACTAATGAATTACTCAAATAATCAATAATAAAATATTCAATTTTGTTCATCAGGTGAAATAATCACTTTTCTAGACTATGTTCCAATATTTCGGGGATAGGAATGGTGGGGCAGCAGGGGTTATGTTTTGGGGCGTTTTTGATTTCATGCCCTAAATTGCTTTACGCAATCCTTCATATGATTTGATTCATGATACATGGTTTGAGAAGGATACACATGATATACCCTTACCCTCTAGTGATAAAATTATGAATGATACTTTATGTGGTGAAGCTACACCTTTGTTAATCCTTCATGACATTGTTATTCCTTGTGATGATGATGTCCTTCATGTGATATGTTAGGACATAATGCAAAGTTAACATGGCATAAACTCTCTTGGAAGGGTAAGCATGGACTATAAGAACATTGAACTAGTTGGATCTGTTAAGCTCGCCATTTATGAAAGAACCTTTTAAAAGGTTAACCGTAATTAGGTAAGGTTATGTTTCAGTGTGGTTGTTTGTGCAACAATGTGTAAATTAATATTACTGAAGGATAAATCTAACTATAATATACTAACATTTTAATAACCATGAGAGCTGGGACTAACAATTAGACTAAAACTTGACAAACAATACAACTTGGACACATGTAGGACTTGGAAAATGGAAAAGAACATAATTAAATGTTGAAAACAATGAAAAAGTGGTATTAGTCAAGCACCTATATAGAGAAGTGGTTTAGAGGTTGGTTAGGGGAATTATTTAGGGTTTAGAGGTTTAGGGTTGCTTGGGTTTAGGGGTTTAGGGTTTATAGTTTAAAGAGAGATAGAGAGAGGGGACTGATAGAGTTTGGGAGAGATAGAGGAGACAAAGGGGAGAGATAGGAGATAGAGAGTGAGAGACATGTCCAAAGACATAGAGAGAGAGATTGAGAGGTAGAGGGATGATAGAGATAGGGAGATAGAGGTTTAGGGTTGCTTGGGTTTAGGGGCATTATTTAGGGTTTAGGGTTTATGGTTTTGGGGTTAGGGGTTAAGGTTTAGAGGTTTAGGGTTTAGGGTTTAGAGAGAGATAAAGGACCAATAGGGAGATATAGAGGAGTTTGAGGGGAGAGATAGGGATATAAAGAGTGAGGGACATGGTAAGAGACATAGGGAGAGAGATTGAGAGGTAGAGGGACAAAGGTGATAGGGAGATAGGGGAGAGATAGGGAGGTAGTGGTTTATGGTTACTTGGGTTTAGGGTTTAGGGGTTTGGGGTTTAGGGTTTCTCAGGTTTAGGGGTTAGGGGTTAGGGTTTAGGGGCATTATAATTTAGGGTTTAGGATTTATTGTTTAGGGGTTAGGGGTTAGGTTTAGAGGTTTAGGGTTTTGGATTTAGGGTTTATAGAGAGAGAGGAATGATAGGGAGATATAGAGGAGTCTGAGGGGAGGGATAGGGAGATAGAGAGTGAGGGACATGGCTAGAGACATAGGGAGAGAGATTAAGAGGTAGAGGGACACAAGTGGTAGGGAGATAGGGGAGAGATAGGGAGATAGTGGTTTATGGTTACTTGGGTTTAGGGTTTAGGGGTTTGGGGTTTAGGGTTTCTTAGGTTTAGGGGTTAGGGGTTAGGGTTTAGGGGCATTATAATTTAGGGTTTAGGATTTATTGTTTAGGGGTTAGGGGTTAGGTTTAGAGGTTTAGGGTTTTGGATTTAGGGTTTATAGAGAGAGAGGAATGATAGGGATATATAGAGGAGTCTGAGGGGAGGGATAGGGAGATAGAGAGTGAGGGACATGGCTAGAGACATAGGGAGAGAGATTGAGAGGTAGAGGGACACAGGTGGTAGGGAGATAGGGGAGAGATAGGGAGATAGTGGTTTAGGGTTACTTGGGTTTAGGGTTTAGGGGTTTAGGGTTTAAGGTTTAGGGGTTTAGGGTTTCTCAGGTCTAGGGGTCAGGGGTTAGGGTTTAGGGGCATTATTTAGGGTTTAGGATTTGGATTTAGGGTTTATAGAGAGAGGAATTATAGGGAGATAGAGAGAGGAGATGGAGGAGAGAGATAAGGAGATAGAGAGTGAGGCACATGGCCAGGGACATAGGGAGAGAGATCAAGAGAGGTAGAGGGATGGTAGAGATAGGAAGATAGGGGAGAGATAGGGAGATATAGGTTTAGAGTTGATTGGATTTAGGGTGTACCTGGGTTTAGGGTTTCTCAGTTTTGGAGATAGCTAGATAGAAAGAGAGAGGAGACAGATAGGGAGAGATAGAGGTGACAAAGGGGAGAGATAGGGAGATAGAGAGTGAGTGATATGTCTAGAGAAATAAGGAGAAGGATTGAGAGGTAGAAGGATGATAGAGATAGGGAGATAAGGGAGAGATAGGAGATAGAGTTTAGGGTTGCTCACGTTTAGGGTTTAGGGGTTAAGGTTTAGAGGTTTAGGGTTTAGTGTTTAGAGAGAGAGGACCAATAGGGAGATATAGAGTGAGGGACATGGCTAAAGCATAAGGAGAGAGATTGAGAGGTAGAGGAATGATAGTGATGGGGAGATAGTGAGATAGGGAGATAGAGCTCGATAGAGGTTTAGGGTTTCTTGGGTTTAGTGTTTAGGATTTAGGGGTTTATGGTTTCTCAAGTTTAGGGTTTAGGGGTTAGGAAATAGGGGTTAGGGGTTAGGTTTAATCATGCATCCCAGTCATTCCCCTATCATTCCTATATATCCTATCTCTCCCCTCTATCTTTCCCTCTCCCTTATCGACGAAGCAAATGGAAACAAGAAAACTAGGACTCCCTTTGTCAGGTTTAGGGTTTAGGGCTTAGGGAAATTATTTAGGGTTTATGGTTTAGGGGTTAGGGTTTAGTATTTGGAAGAATTATTTAGGGTTACTTGGGTTTAGGGTTTAGGGGCATTATTTAGGGTTTACGGTTGCATGTCAAAAGTAGTCTCTCTCTCTCTCTAAATCTGTAAACCCTAAATAATGGCCCTAATCCCTAACCCCTAACCTGCATCTACCTCTCTCCTGTATCTACCTCTCTCCTGTATCTATTCAAAAGTGCCTTTAAAATACTATGAGATACCTTAGTATAAGTAAATCATATAAAAATCAAATATATATATCATCATAATCCTATATAAATTTTGATAGTATTTTATAGCTAAAATGCCTAAATATCATCATAATCCTTTATAAATTTGCTTGTATTTTATAGATAAAATGCCTAAATATCATCATAATCCTTTATAAATTTGCTTGTATTTTATAGCTAAAATGCTTAAATATCATCATAATCCTTTATAAATTTGCTTGTATTTTATAGCTAAAATGCCTAAATACTTAAAATGCTAAAAATGCTACAATAATAAAATAAAAAACAATGAATACAATAGGGAAAAAGAAAACGGATATCCGTTTTGGAGAGCATAAAAAGCAAATTGGAGAGCATAAAAAGCAAAAAAAGACTATGTTTTTGCAAACCTACGGCTTGCAAAAATGCAGTCTCATCTTCAAAAAATGGATATCAGAGCAAAGGAATGGATATCCGATCCAAAGAGGTAAGATTTCATGCAATTTTTTTGTTTGTTTTGTATTTTCAAGCAATTTTTTTGGTTTTTATGCTAAGTGGGTATGTTTTATAATTTAATTAGGTAAAATGGATGCACAAAATGAAAACCCTCTCCCTCCACCACCAAACCCTCCCCCTCCAACAATAGAAGAGAATATTCAAAGAAATATTGATCATATAAGCAGGATCATAGAAATGTATCACTGCCACCCTCGATTGTCTATAATGACATCAAATTTAGAGGGAATCATTAATCATATTCAAACCTTGTCAACCCAACACGAATCATTTTGGCAATGGCGAGAAGCCAAGAAGGCCGAATATGCTAACGGTTTGTCATATGAGGAAGTCAAAGATTTAGAGATTACAAAAACTATGTTAGCCCAACACTTTGTCAATCCTAAAACTGGATTGCATGTTGATGTCCGTAAGCCCAAATTTTCAATCAAATGGTGTATTCATGATGGCATTAGTCAAAACTTTTGGGATTGTTGGTGGATGGTTTTTGATAAACCACCCAACAACAATTTAGATGTGCCTTTGTATTTCCTCCGTAAACTCTATGCAGAGTTCGTCATGGGTCAACATGTTAATTATTTTGATTTTAGAGAGTTTCAAGGAGTGGGCAGAGGAATGCCTCAAGATAGACCTAGGGCAATTAGACAAGTACAAGGTCCCTATATTCCCCCTCCTGCTAACCCTTCTCCACCCCCAATGCAGCACATGATGAAGGTGATGATATTGGATCACCTGGTACTACTAGACCATCGTCGTCCAGACATGTATGTGTGCCCCATCATTGCATTTCTTGCAATCATTTATGCTTGGGTCCTATTATGGAGAGTAGTGAGCCACTGTTGAAGACATCAGAGTATGATCTCCATTCACGAGATGAGGCAATGGGGTCCAAAACTCAAGCTGAGGGGTCAGGGACAAGAGTAGAAGCTACCAGATCAATAAACATTAGAGAAGGAGAAATGCATGAGCAATCTTTTATGCAGGTAAAATTTAAAGTTAAATTTTATGGTCTATTCCATTTGAATATATAAACAACTTTATTAGTACTAATGTATCTAAGTGGGATAACAGTTGATAATAGAGGGGGAGTTGACAGAAGTTCATCATGGAACTTTGTCTGCCATCCAATTTGGCTTGGACTTGCCATTATAATTTGTTGTACACATCAACTTTTTTTATATACATTAATTATCTTTGTGAGTAATTATATATTAATTTATATCTTGATGTTAATTTTATTTTATAGTCAATCGAAGATGTGAATGATGTGGCATCTTTGCCAATAGTCTTTTCTTGAACTCCTGATCGACCCAAGGGACTATCATTTGCAGAATGGCTTTCTCAACGCCAACAAAGGGTGGAGGTAATTTGATTGAATTGTACTTTAATTGATAATTTAGAAAACTTAAATATTTGATTATAGTCATTTAGAGTTTTACATTCTTGTCCTTCTTAATTGATGCAGGAGGCCTCGATGGTGGTATGTGCTTGTTTTCTAGTAGATAAGTTTTTGTGTAGTGCATTTCCTATTTTAAATGTATGCATTTCCTATTTTGTTTAATAATTATATATTAATTTATTTCAATGTTACTTTGCTTTTATGTAGTCTGTTGAGAATGTGAGTGATGTGCCACCTTTGCCATCATGCTTCACTAGGACACCTGATCACCTTAAGAGAAAATCATTTGCAGAACGATTGTCTGAACAACAACATAGAGTTGAGGTAATTGAATTGAATTTTTCTAAATAATTGATAGTTTATCTAGCGGTCTTATAGTTGATTGTAGTGATTTAGATGTATGTTAATAAATGAAAGTTCTTAATTGTAGTAGATAAGAATCTATTTACTAACTTTAACTTATTTTTATTTACCATTGAAGAGATTAATCAAATTTGTGTTTTGACTTGTTAATGTAGGAAACTTCACCTCCATCAATTACTAGACATTTTGGTACAAAGAGGACACTTTTTCAGGATCCATCATAGATTGAGGGTCAAGTGGACTTGTAGTATTTGATGTAGCTATTTGGCATGTAGATTGTATATAGATTTTGAGACATGGCATATGCCACATTTTGTAAAAAATATTTTGAGTTGGCATATTTGCCAAATTTTTGTATATGTCTACCATTATGGACTAGATTTTAATGTATATACACCTTGATATACAATATAATTTAAATTCCTTATGTGCAAGTCATGATACTTCCCATGATGCCATACATTATGATGATAGTTCTTTAGTCCATTGATTATATGTTTAGCATTGAGAATGGTTTTAGATCAAGAGAATGGTTTTAGATCAATAGAATCAATATGAAAAAATTCCTTATATATGCCCTAATCAAATAAGGTCATGATAAACCATTTCATCATGTATTTAGTCTTCACCTTGTCAAATTTTGTAAATATGTCCAAGTTGTCATATGAAAAATGTAAAAAAAACTGCAAAAGTATGGAAGATGAATAGTCAAGTACTCAAGAGTCAGTTGGAGACTATTGGTTTCCCTCAAATCATGTATAAATATGCATAAACCTTCGTGGAAAAGGCATTGGAGATGTATTGAAAACATTTTGAAGATGAATTGAAGACATGTTTGAATGAAATTAATGTCAAGAAACTCTATGTCAAGGACACTGGGGGCACATTATAAACATAAAAAACTTACATCTTGGGGGGAGGTGCCAATAAGGCCAATAAGGATACTATTTCAGTTGGGTGTGTGTGTGTGTGCAAATCCCATTTATGGCCGAGAAGCTCTCTATTTACTATTATTCAACTCTCGTTGATAGGAGGTTGGCTCTACAACTATTGCAATTTGTGTATGAAACCTAGATGCCTACGAGATCATATATTTATGTATGTATATATGTATGTATGTAAATCCTACAAGACAGTTATTCATGAAATTACTATGCAAAGAGGGTTTATAAGTTGCATTAGGGTTTATGACTATCCTAAAACAACATCGTGTATATGCTCATAAAAGCCATCAAACTTTGAGAATAAACTCGTCATTAGATAAGGAGTGGAAGGCTAAAGTCACATTCCCAAAAACCTCTTAAAATCACGTCTCCTCTTATGAAAATTAGGGTCTTTGCCGATACATTGTTCCGTAAGAGCAAAGTCACTTAAGATCCTAAGAGCAAAAACCTTGCCATGTGCCATATTTTTTGTTCTACTCATCGTGGGGTCGAACGGACTGCGCCAACGCGTCGGGGTGGATGGGTAAATGCTAGGGGAGGTCTCATTTTGTGCACCAAGCATCCCAATCATTCCGGGCAAGAGGCTACCGACAAAGTCCCTTAAGATCCCTGAGACCAAAAAATTGCCAAACTTTGACCGGCAGTTCTTAGAATTTGTGACAGTTGGGAATGCTCTGTTTGGACCTACAGATGCACGTGACATCCTTCCACAATAACCTCTCTCATTTTTGGTCAACTCCATTCTGTTTGACCGTGCCGAAATCAAACGCATTGTTGCAAAATGCTTCAATTTGATGTAGTGGAAAGGTGCTAGGTGCGACATTTTTCATTCCATAGCTCATGCGGTCAAATGAACTACGCCAATGCATTGGGGTGGGCGGGTAAATGCTAGTGAAGGTCTCGTTTTGTGCGCCAAGCATCCCAGTCATTCCGGGCAAGAGGCTACCAGCAAAGTCCCTTAAGATCCCTAAGACCAAAAAACTGCCAAACTTTGACGGGACAGTTCTCAGAATTCGTGACAATTGGGAATGTTCTGTTTGGACCTATAGGTGCACGTGGCATCCTTCCACAATAACCTCTCTCATTTTTGGTCAACTCCATTCCGTTTGACCGTGCCGAAATCAAACGCATTGTTGCAAAATGCTTCAATTTGATGCAGTGGAAAGGTGCTAGGTGCGACATTTTTCATTCCATAGCTCGTGGGGTCGAATGGACTGCGTCAACGCGTCAGGGTGGGTGGGTAAATTCTAAGGGAGGTCTCGTTTTGTGCACCAAGCATCCTAGTCATTCCAGGCAAGAGGCTACTGGCAAAGTCCCTTAAGATCCCTGAGACCAAAAAATTGCCAAACTTTGACCGGTCAGTTCTCAGAATTCGTGATAGTTGGGAATGCTCTGTTTAGACCTACAGGTGCACATGACATCCTTCCACAATAACCTCTCTCATTTTTGGTCAACTCCATTCCATTTGACCGTGCCGAAATCAAACGCATTGTTGCAAAATGCTTCAATTTGATGCAGTGGAAAGGTGCTAGGTGCGACATTTTACATTCCATATCTCGTGGAGTCGAACGAACTACGCCAACATGTCGGGGTGGGTGGGTAAATGCTAGGGGAGGTCTCATTTTGTGCGCCAAGCGTCCCAGTCATTCTGAGCAAGAGGCTACCGGCAAAGTCCCTTAAGATCCCTGAGACCAAAAAATTGCCAAACTTTGACGAGGTAGTTCTTAGAATTTGTGACAGTTGGGAATGCTCTATTTGGACCTACAGGTGCATGTGACATCCTTCCACAATAACCTCTCTCATTTTTGGCCAACTCCATTCCGTTTGACCGTGCCGAAATCAAACACATTGTTGCAAAATGCTTCAATTCGATGCAGTGGAAAGGTGCTAGGTGCGACATTTTACATTCCATAGCTCGTGGAGTCGAACGGACTGTGCCAACACGTCAGGGTGGGCGGGTAAATGCTAGTGGAGGTCTCGTTTTGTGCGCCAAGCGTCCCAGTCATTTTGGGCAAGAGGCTACTGGCAAAGTCCCTTAAGATCCCTGAGACCAAAAAACTACCAAACTTTGACGGGGCAGTTCTTAAAATTCGTGATAGTTGGGAATGCTTTGTTTGGACCTACAGGTGCACGTGACATCCTTCCACAATAACCTCTCTCATTTTTGGTCAACTCCATTCCTTTTGACTATGCCGAAATCAAATGCATTGTTGCAAAATGCTTCAATTTGATGCAGTGGAAAGGTGCTAGGTGCGACATTTTTCATTCCATAGCTCGTGGAGTCGAACGGACTGCGCCAATGTGTCAGGGTGGAACGGACTGTGCCAACATGTCAGGGTGGGTAGGTAAATGCTAATGGAGGTCTCGTTTTGTGCGCCAAGCGTCCCAGTCATTCCGGGCAAGAGGCTACTGGCAAAGTCCCTTAAGATCCCTGAGACCAAAAAACTGCCAAACTTTGACGGGGCAGTTCTCAGAATTCGTGACAGTTGGGAATGCTCTATTTGGACCTACAAGTGCACGTGACATCCTTCCATAATAACCTCTCTCATTTTTGGTCAACTCCATTATGTTTGACCGTGCCGAAATCAAACACATTGTTGCAAAATTCTTCAATTTGATGCAGTGGAAAGGTGCTAGGTGCGACATTTTTCATTCCATAGCTCGTGGAGTCGAACGGACTATGCCAACGTGTCAGGGTGGGTGGGTAAATGCTAGTGGAGGTCTCGTTTTGTGTGCCAAGCGTCCCAGTCATTCCGGGCAAGAGGCTACTGGCAAAGTCCCTTAAGATCCCTGAGACCAAAAAACTACCAAACTTTGACGGGGCAGTTCTCAGAATTCATGATAGTTGGGAATGTTCTGTTTGGACCTACAAGTGCACGTGGTATCCTTCCACAATAACCTCTCTCATTTTTGGTCAACTCCATTCCATTTGACCGTGCCGAAATCAAACGCATTGTTGCAAAATGCTTCAATTTGATGCAGTGGAAAGGTGCTAGGTGTGACATTTTTCATTCCATAGCTCGTGGGGTTGAATGGACTATGCCAACGCATCGAGGTGGGTAGGTAAATGCTAGTGGAGGTCTCATTTCCTGCGCCAAGCGTCCCAGTCATTCTGAGCTGTAAGCTACTGACAAAGTCAAAAGTTGCTAGGATTGAAATTTTGCATTCCACAGGTCCTGGGGCCGAACGGTTTGCTCCAACACGTCAGAGTGGGCGAGTAAATGCTAGGGGAGGTCTTTTTTTGTGTGCAAAGCATCCCAGTCCTTTCGAGCTGTAAGCTACCGGCAAAGTCATTAGTTGCTAGGATTGAAATTTTGCATTCCACAGGTCCTGGGGCCGAACGGTTTGCGCCAACACGTCGGGGTGGGTGAGTAAATGCTAGGGGAGGTCTCGTTTTGTGTGTGAAGCATCCTAGTCCTTCCGAGCAAACCGTTCAGCCCCACCTAGCATTTACTCACCTATAGGTCCAAACAGAGCATTCCCAACTATCATGAATTCTGAGAACTGTCCCGTCAAAGTTTGGCAATTTTTTGGTCTCAGGGATCTTAAGGGACTTTGCCGATAGCCTCTTGCTTGGAATGACTGGGATGCTTGACGCACAAAACGAGACCTCCACTAGCATTTACCCACCCACCCCAACGCGTTGGCGTAGTCCGTTCGACTCCACGAGCTATGGAATGAAAAATGTTGCACCTAGCACCTTTCCACTGCATCAAATTGAAGCATTTTGCAACAATGCGTTTGATTTCGGCACGGTCAAACAGAATGGAGTTGACCAAAAATGAGAGAGGTTATTGTGGAAGGATGTCACATGCACCTGTAGGTCCAAACAGAGCATTCCCAACTATCACAAATTCCAAGAACTGGCCTGTCAAAGTTTGGCAATTTTTTGGTCTCATGGATCTTAAGGGACTTTGTCGGTAGCCTCTTGCCTGGAATGACTGGGATGCTTGGTGCACAAAACGAGACCTCCCCTAGTATTTACCCATCCACCCCGACGCGTTGGCGTAGTCCGTTTGACTCCACGAGCTATGGAATGTAAAATGTTGCACCTAGCACCTTTCCACTACATCAAATTAAAGCATTTTGCAACAATGCATTTGATTCCGGCATGGTCAAACGGAATGGAGTTGACCAAAAATGAGAGGGGTTATTGTGGAAGGATGCCACATGCACCTATAGCATTCCCAACTGTCACGAATTCTGAGAACTGCCCAGTCAAAGTTTGGCAATTTTTTGGTCTTAGGGATCTTAAGGGACTTTACCGGTAGCCTCTTGCCCAGAATGACTGGGATGCTTGGTGCACAAAATGAGATGTCCACTAGCATTTACCCACCCACCCCGATGTGTTGGCGCAGTCCGTTTGACCCCACGATGAGTAGAATAAAAAATATTGTTCCAGTTGACACATTCTCAATCATTAACATGGATGATATCTCAGTACCATTCCTTTAGGCACAATATGAGCTTCCAATGGAAGGCACAATTGTGAGGTTAGAGATGATGAAAAGTGTGCCTCATTCATAGTCATGTTTTAGAAGCACTTTTGGTGTTCTAGAAGCAAAACTAGCACCTCAAATAGTAAGGCACTCATTCTAGGTTGTTTATTCAATAATTGGCACTAGTCACATATGGTGTAGAGAGGTAGATGTGTGCCCAAGTCATCATTTGATGCCTTCAATAACTATAAACTCCTTTGATGATGCATTTTATCCTTCCA
Organism: Cunninghamia lanceolata; assembly: GCA_027924645.1. Taxonomy (NCBI): domain Eukaryota; kingdom Viridiplantae; phylum Streptophyta; class Pinopsida; order Cupressales; family Cupressaceae; genus Cunninghamia; species Cunninghamia lanceolata. The sequence goes on along the minus strand of BSBN01000303.1, from coordinate 6,816,589 downwards.
ATTCACTATCTAGCCTTAGGCGCACATTTTAGGTTGATCAATTATAATCTAGTGCCCTAAGTACCAAGGCGCACTTTTAGGTTAGTTTGATAAAGGATTAGCACCTTCATTTCTAGGCAAAAGTTTGGAGTTGAAATACATCAAAATAACAAGTTTCTTCATCACTTCAAACATATTTAACACTTTGAAGATCTCCAATGCATGATTGAATATCAAGAAACCAATGTATCATTTCATGAAGGTCTTAAGTGTTGTAAATATGCATCTTCTTATTTAATCATGTGTTGTAAATGAAGGAATGCAATGATTACAATATGTGTACAAAACAGAATTTTTGATAAGGATTGAAAGGAAATGTTAAGAAAATGCAATTGGCAGGTGTAAATCCAAAGTGTGGAAGCATAGACAAGGCATGTGAACAGTTTGGCATGACACCTCAAAGAGATGCTATCTCATGGAATGCAATGATTGCAAGATATAAACAAAATGAATTTTTTGAAAAGGCTTTAGAAACTTTGAAGCAAATACAATTGGAATGTTTAAAACCAAATTCCATAACCTATTCAAGCATTCTCCCTACTTGTGCCAAATTAGGATCTTAATGTCATGAAAATAATATATAGTGTATATATCAAGCCATATAGGCATGTACAAATAAAACCATATGGGTATATACAATGATATACATCGATAACATACAAAAGTATGCTTACAAAGCCAAATACACATATGTAACAAAATGTCCCAAAATCAAATCTCCTATGGATTGCTATCAAATAATATATGGCTCTTGCTAGGCCATGAAGATGGTGAACCAGTCAATGACTCATCTTCTATCGCTCATCGACTAGACCTCCTCAATAGAGATTTTTGAATTTCCACCTATTAATACAATCAAACAACGTGCACATTAATATAGAATTTAACATTCAAAATATATAACATGACATAAGTAATCAATCACTTACCACCAATTGGTGATCCCTTTTGATCATTTGTTGTCTCTCTTCTTCTATAGAGCTGGATGGGTAGGGGAGGTGAGGTCCTGTGAGAAGCATGAACAAGCAGATTTAAAAGTAAACATGAACATCATAAATATGTACATTAAATGCTGCACTTATTATAGGATTGTTCTAGTACTATTTTAGGACTGTTGTAGTTAAAACTATCCTAGTAGACATGTATAGGACTGTTATAGGACTGTCATCTCATGGAATACAATGATGGGAAGATTACTATCAAGATTAGTATGAAGATTAATTATGACTGTTATAGGACTTTTATAAGAATACAAAGTAAGGAAGCATAGGCAAGGCACATGAACTATTTGGTGGAATACCTCAAAGAAATGAGAATTTTGTCAAATGTTGTAGTTGCAATTGCCATGTGACACATGTCTGTAATATGTGAAAGCATAGACAAGGCACATGAACTATTTGGCAAAAGACATCAAATACATGTCATCTCATGGAATGCCTTATGTAGAAAAAGGTACAAATGTGCAATATTAAGAAATACAAATGAGAACTAAAAATCATACCTCGAGTATAGTCAAAATAACCTACGATGCCATACAAAATAATCTACGATGCCATGCAAAATAACTTTATTTGCAGTCTTGTATAGTCAAAAGCATGCATTATAGTTAAAGTAACAAGATTTTTAATAAAACAATTCTAAAAATAGAAAAAATAAGAACACCTTAAGATAAAAAATGTCATACCTATCCATCTGGAAGTTTAAATGCTAGTCAAGCGTACCGGAGGGGTCATCTCTTACCTTCAAAGTATCCAATATTGCTTCATGATCAGCATTACTAATTGTCCATAGTTCTTTTGATTTTGGTTTTCCATGATGCTTTAGTAACTTGACATTTGTTGCTACAACTAGGTGAGAATACATCAATATGGTTTTGTGCTTCTCAAAGTCTTCAAAGGCCAGGATGCCATTCTTTTTAACCATATATGTTCGTAACCAAGTCCCAGCAATAAAAAATGATCCTGTAGGATATGTGAACCCATCATCATCTGTCATAGGTTGTGTTAGCTTTTGTTTTCCCTGTACACATCGTGCCAACCAATAGTCTGACCTCTCTTCATTTCCATGCGGTGCAACAACTGCATAAACATGACCTGGCTGTACAAGGTCTGAAAGATGTTCATAGTCAAATGAGCTCTCCATGTCATTGATGGAAGATGATTGACCTTCATATAAAGGGATTAAATATTGTGGAATCCATGCATCTACCCACTCACTTGACTCACAATTGTTCCAATCACATTTAATACAACTCTGACAAAAACAAGCTAATTCTCGTGTCCAAATAGTCCATGTACTTGCATTTGAGCTTTGAAATGAATGCATCTTTGATGATTCACTGATTCTCTGACATTCCAATTTCTCTATCACTATCCCATCATCAACCAACCAAAAGAACCTACGCACTTCAGAATCAAGAGCCACTCCTCGTGACAATGCATAGTTACGCCACTTAACAATGGAATCTGCATCACTGAATGTAGCACCACCTCTAATCTTTAGTTCTTTAAAAAGAGCTCTCTTCACACATGCACCTACTCCATCATGTTCACCTTTTCCGTGCCTGGCTTCAAAAAAATTCCAAATATGAGGTATACCCTTCTCTACATGCATTTTGCTCAACTAATAGAAATTACGAGCATTCTTGAATTGACCAGTGCAATTATCTGACCAAATGAGATGTTGATCTATTCTAATATCTTTTTCTTGCAAGAACCCATAAAATTGTAGAAAATAATATTGCACAAACTCTGCTGAATGAGATCGATCATCACTCATGTAAAAATGGTATTCTCTGACAATCTTCCTATTCTCTTCTGTACTCTCAGGGGCATGTCTGTATGTGATGTGAACAAAAATAGTAATCTGAATAGAATTGTAGTACTGGGATTGAACTTCATTTTGGGGTTGCAATGTATAGTTTTCTGCAAAATCAACTACAAAGACAATAGTTCCAATCGGGAAAGAGTCTTTACACATCCTGAACTGTTGATCTAACCATCGAGACCTGTGGCTATGTCTGACATACTTGTAGAAAAGATTTTTCTTAAAATCATCAATAAAATCAGCAATACTCACCTCTCTTACAATCAACTCACATCTAGAACCTTCACCTCCACTTTTCAAATTGTATTTCACTGTCTCATATCTCTTTTTCTCAACCATTCTCTTTCCAAAATCATGCTCGTTGCCCTCATGAAAACATGATACAAACTTTGATAACCCACGACATAGTAAACACTTTTCATTTAAACAATCATTCTTGTAGAACATGCAACCATCATCTCTAATACATAGAAATACATCCAATAAGTCCCTAGATGACTTTGGTAGTTGAATTGCACCACACTCCTGTAACATTTCGTTAATGTGCAAAGTAGAACGAATATTGCATAATAATTCATGGTACATAGAAAATTCTACATGGTATTTGCAACATGTATTACGAACTTTAAGAGGAACACAATAAAATGGTTTAAGAGATTCAAATGCTTTTTGTGAGATTGTCAGACCTGGGTGAGTTTCACAATATTGTTTGTACAATGTTGTTTGGCTACATTCCAAGTAATGTTTAGGATGTGGTCTGCGATCTTTATCAACAATTATTAACTTTACAACATCTTTTGCATTCGGTGATACCCTAGAGTTAGTGTGCCAAAATCGTTCAATTTCTTCCTTTGTGCTATCAATTAGCTTCTTGTCAACTCGTGGAAGCCTACCAATGAAAGCCCAAGTATCATTGGCAACAAGACTATCTAGCCTTGATCTTAATGCTAGTGCTTTTGACAATGTTTTACGATTCAATCTTAAGTCAACACAAGTTTGCCTCATTAATCGAGCATTTCTTAATTGTTTGCTTACTATTGAGGTTGTTATTACTCTACAGGCAGCTCTTTTATCTTTCTCCTTGCTAGTCTTTCCAATAGAATTGAGTGCATTGAAAAGGCTTCTTACAATAATTTTATTCCGATCAGACACTTTGTTTAACTGAATCTTTAGTTTCTTTAGTAAAGGTCTCATTTTGTACATCTTTAATAATTGCACAAAAAGTTGGCATTGCTCGGTTAATGTTTTCTTCTCAAAGTATTCATTGAAGAGTTTTGTAGCCCACAACCGAACCGTTCGTGATGACCTCTTGCCTTCAAGTTTTTCCATTATGTTCTCATCAATTTCAAGTAACCATTTTGGGGTTTTTGGGTGTTTTCCAATTTCATCACGGTTATTCTCTTCTTGACAAATGTCCTCTCTTCTTATGAAATTTGGAGATACATTGATTGTTCTTGTTTCATCCATGTTATCAACCTCATCAATTTTATCAACAAATGGATTATGGAGTGCAATTTCAACATCATGATGTTCATATCCACTTTCTTCAAGTGCACATCTTCGTTTTTCTTCTACTTCTTTGTCCATGGTATTGCTATTATGAATAGGTGTTTCATAACATTTTTCAATATTTTCATTGGCAATATCATGGTGAATTTCATTCTTATCTAACATTTCATTATAATCAAAATTAACATCTTCAATTTGCATGTCATTAGATGGTAAAGAAGAAGATTCACCTTGATGAGCATCTGCCAAACCCACCCTTCAAATCCTCTTCCTTTCCCTATCTTTTTTCCTAATTGCTTCAATTTCCTCCAATGTAACTTTCCTCCTCCTTTTTGCTTTACGACGACTGTTGCTCCCCATTAGGGGAACAAAAATATCACCCTTATGATTGTAACAAGAAAATTGTGTCTCCAAAAGTGCATAAAAATATTCCTTTCACTATCATAGCCAGAAATCATGAGTATTTCGACAGCAGAGGGTCTCTGGTTGCGGAAGTCGGGCCCAACAATATTCCTTTTGTCTTTTTTCTGCTTTTACAAAACAGATATCCGTTTTGAAAATGGATATCCATTTTGGAAAACCCCAATTCTTTGCAATGGACACTTGCAACGTCCATATGGCTACTACAAAACAGATATCCATTTTATTATGTACATTTGGATTCTAGACTAGGGATTCATTGTATTATTCAATAAACTTGTGAATTACCAACTAATTTCAATGTTTACACACTAATCCACCTAGGTATCAACTTAATAAAGCTCTGGATATAAGCCATTATTTGATTTTAGGCTATCATCAAATGAGGAGCTTCTAAAGGCAAAAATGTTGTCCCAAAAGAAGGCTCAATGTTATTCGTAAAGACATTAGATTGTTAAAATACAAATTCAAGGTTAGATATTCCTTGGGCTATTTTAGTATAGAGAAGCAAAATTGCAATATATGACTATCCTAGGAATTAGAATGGTTGATCATAGGATATTCATGGTATTTTGATATTAATGGATGGATTGATGGATGTTTAAGGAGTTTAAGTTTAAATGTAATGTATGAGAATTCGTATTTATGAAGGATCTAATATGTCTTATGTCTTATTTGCAAGCCATTCAAGAAAGAAATGAAAAGATACCAAGGACTATCATAACACCTATTATAATTAGGTGCATCAAAGGATTGTCATCTAGGACCTTACCAATATGGGAAGTTATCAAAACCATGTCATGTTTAAAATTAAAGGCTTTATCACCTCTTTGTCCCTATAGGCCTATTAGAACAATAGGTCACATTTTATTCATATACTAGGGTTGAGAATAAACACTAAGCATTTGTAGTTATGGCAAGTGTAAATGGAAATAGATCACAACTTTAGACAATCTATCCTCTCCTAGATTGCACTGACTGAGTGGAAATTAAAACTTCCCTATTAATGTCCTTTATATACTGAAGGTATGGGTGAGAAAGGTAAACTTTGTATGTTGTAGACAAGTGATGCAGAGCAACACAGCAAAAGCTTACAAACAGGGTGTAAAATACCCATTAACCCACCAATTGCTCAAATAGCTTTTAAAATATCCTTCCCAAGGTCCAAACGAGACCGAAATACACTCTTTCTTTACTATCGGCAAGACATTTCTAATGTCTCATCGAACTATGCTTCACATGTTCTTCCTTTCTCTATTGTCAGCCAGACTTATCATTATCGGTAACCTTCAAATTTGTTAGCCCGATGTGGGACCTCTCACCGATGTGTAGAATCCATCGCTCAGGCTTATGCTGTCGGTGTGACTCCTCCATTGTTCTCCGATATGTATAAGAGGACGGATCAAAGTAATTAGCATGCTCCCTTCAAAGTAAAGACATGAGAATAGAGCACTTGTGAGATGGTTATTGTAAAGGGACAAATCAAGTAGAGACATGCAGTTTCCTAGAGAATTTGGAACGCTTCCGCTCAGGTGATTGTAGGACAAACATAGATGTTCTAACTTCCCCAGACCACCAAATTCTGCAAGTATGCTCCCCTTCAAGTTGTTGTGTGAAATTCTTTTCCAGTGAAGTTGTGAGTAATTGGCAAGAGATTTGGGAATAGAACTCTCTAGTCCATTTCTTCTTAAGTCAAGTATCTTCAACGCTTTCAACTGGTCAAACCAAGGTGGAATCCTTCCCTTGAAAGAACTAAAAGAGAGATTTAAAGTGCATAACAAGGAGAGACCTCCTTCAGATGGAAAAAGGGTACCTTTTAATTCCAATTGAGGGAGAATTATGACCACCACTCTATTGGTATGTTTCTTGTACCAAACACTGGTCCAGAAGCACACATTTTCTGAATTGGTAGAAGTCTAGTTGGAGAAATGTGGTCTCCTCGACTACTATTATTGTAGGATATGCATAAACGGGTTTGTTGAAAAGGATTTAGAAAATTTCAAGCAAATGCAATTGGCAAGTGTAAAGCTAGATTCTGCAACCTTTGTCAGCATCCTCTCTACCTCTACCAAAATGGGAGCTTTGGAATAGGGTATGGACATTCATCAAAGCATAATGGAAGTGGGATTTTTGTAGATATTCTAGTTGGAAATGCTCTGGTAGACATGTACAAAAAGTGTGGAAGCATAGACAAGACACATGAACTATTTGAAAAAATGCCTCAAAGAAATGTGGTCTCATGGAATAAGATGATTGCAGGATATATACACACTTACTCTGATGTGAGATTCACCACCCTTGTCTATCGGTAAGACCACTACCCTCGGTGAGACTTTTTACTTGCATTCTGACGTTATAACTCTCCCCGATGTGTTTACCGTCCATTAGTCATCGGTAAGACTTCTACATCGGTCAGACATTCTCTTCGATTTCTGATATCGTATCTCACACCGAAACAATAAACACCGAACTACATCATCGGCCAGACCGTCTCTATCGGTGACACTTTTCTTCTCGCCTCCAAGAGTCCATCTCTTTCTGATGTTCCTTCTGTTAGTGTGACTCCCTCTCATCGGTGTAGTTCTCAACCGTTCTTCCGATGTGCCGATAAATAACCCATCAGTGACACTTAATGATTATCACCCTAATATGACTTGATCAGTGAGATCAATGTTGTCGGCTCAATGGAACTTTGTCTCTCCAATAACTATTGTCATTCAGATGTCTTCGATTTAGCCTATACATAACATGACTTGTTATAACTGATCGACTAACGTATCTTTTCCCAATTTTCCCGATATGGCCGGTCAACCTTTGTATCCTTTGACATGTACATTCACCATTTACAACTATGATAAACGATAGTAGGATATACATGAAATGTCCACGCATACATAAACGATATACCCATGGATTGTATCTTCGGTGAAACAATACCAATGGTACAAAATATGTTGCTTCTCTTCATCCAAAACCAATGGTACAAAAATTTTCATAGATCAACGAAATAGATATCTGTTTTCAGAATGGATATCTGTTTTCAAAATGGATATCCGTTTTCAGAACGGATATCCATTTTGAGTTGCTTTTATCGAAGCAAAACTGATATCCGTCTTGCTTTGGTACAAAGCAAGACGGATATCCGTTTTGATTGTTGACTTTTTATGGATTGTAACATGTTTTAATGTTTCAGTCTCTTCTTCGAACTTCACCCTTCGTGCTGACGACTTTTTTTATGCAAAATTGATAAAACAAAAAGGGTTTATAGAAAAAATTGTTAGCTTTCTAAAAATATAAGATTTATTTGGTTATCATTTTATTGAATAATTATTAATAATTTTCAATATACTGTGTCTTTGAAATCCTGATGGACACACTGATTGAAAAACATCCATAACTTTCAAACCATTTCACCTTTTTGAGATCCGAAACCTGCGTCACACTCTATGCTTTTCTGGCTATAGGTTTTAAAAAAAAATTTGAATTTTGATTTTTTTTTATCGAGTTAGGTTGGCTGGAAAATTACTTTTTATTTTTTTTAAAAAGTCACAATAAAAAAATCATAACTAATTATTTTATTAGAAAAAAATTTCAAATAAATATGCATCACATCCGGACATGAGTCCTCTACTTATTTTGAAAGTTTCAAAAAAATATATATATTTTTACTCATAGTTAGGTTGGCTGGACAAACACCCACTTTTTATTTTTTTCTGAAAAATTTAATAGTTGTTCATTGAAATATTCAATTTTCACTAAGTAAATTTAGTTTTAAAAAAAAAAAATTAGTAGCCTATAAACTAGATTCAATTCTCTACAAATTTCATTCTTACATCTTTTTCAAATTGTATAGATAATCCATTCAAAATTTCACATGAACTTGATAAAGTCTGATTTTTTGTATTTTCATTGCCACTTAGAGGTATAGTTTGGCCCTCATGATCCTGCACATACCCAGATGATAAAAAATGGAGTCAGGGAAGCACTCCAAGTAGAATTGAAGGCAATGAAGATAGGAAAAAGGATAGAGGAAGGTTCAGATGAAGAAGAAGAGAAAGAGGAAGCAGAAGAGGAATAAGAAGAGGCAAAGATACCGGTTGAACAAAAGCAATTCCTGGAAGCCATCAAGGCAATTGGAAAGGACTCTTCAGAGGCTCGGATAGATGTCCCCATGTTTAGTGGGAAGATGAATGCTGAGGAAGTCATGGAGTGGATTGAGGGTCTAAACAACTACTTCGAATACAAGGAAGTTCTTGAAAGTAAGAGGGTTAAGTTTGCAAAAACTAAACTCAAAGGTGCTGCCCTTACATGGTGGAATTACACCCAAGGAGAGAGGGTAAAGAATGGGAAAAGTATGGTCTCTTCGTGGAGCAGAATGATGGAGAAGATCAAGTCCCAGTTCCTTCCATTAGACTACGAGGTGCAGATTTACAGGAAAATGCAAAACCTTAAACAAAAAGATATGGATGTGGCTACTTACACCGAGGAGTTTCACAAATACACTCTTCGTTGTGGGTACATGGAGGATGAAAAAGCCAAGGTAGCAAGGTATCTAAATGGTCTGAGGATCAATATTCAAGATGAGATAAGTTTGTTTACCCTTGAAACCGTGGAAAAATGCTTTCAAATAGCATTAAGAGCTGAAGAGGAAAGGTGAGAAGCAAAGTAAAGGAAGAGGTGACAGAAATTTTAGAGGTGGTTTTGGAGGAAGAAGTCCTAACCAGAGGCCTAGTGGTGAGTCTAGCCAAGAAGAGCAAGCTGGAGACTCAAGTAGCAGAGGAGGCTACCGAGGAAGAAGGCCAAATGAAAGAAGTGGGACAAATGGATCAGGTAGAGAATCCAAGTTCTCCAATATGAGATGTTATAACTGTAATCAGATAGGACACCTGACCTATAAGTGTCCAGAGAAGGCCTCAACTTCTCATGGTAATGAGAGAAGAACCACATTGAGTCAAGAGGATGCAGGAAGTGTGACATCTCCTGAAGTGAATTTGACATCAGAAGTGGGAGAAAATCTGATGATCAAGAGGACACTACTCAAAGAACCAGTGCAGACTGAACCATCCCAAAGGAGAGCACTTTTCAGGATCAATTGTAAAAGCAAAGGTAAAATATGCAAGGTAGTCATAGATTCTATTTCAACAGATAATATGGTGTCTAGGGACATCGTGGATAAATTGAACATAGAAAGGATTCCTCATCAATCTCCTTATAGAGCATCTTGGGTAAGTGATCATCAATCACTTTTGGTAGATGAACAAGCATATGTTGATTTTCAGATTGGAGAATATAAGGAGAGAATCTTATGTGATATTTTGCCCATGGAGTGTTGTCACCTACTTTTAGGTAGGCCATGGCAATTTGATAGGCAAGCATTATATGGTGGATATGCTAACACATACACCATCAAGAAGGATGGAAAGACTTTTGTGATGACACCATTGCAAGAGGATACTGAAGCAAAGAAGGTAGCCAAGATTATTTTGGTGGGTAAGAAAGAGTTTGTGAAGATCAATGAAGAAGAGACAAGGATAGTTGAGGATGTCTCAAGGAGTGGGGTTACCACAGGTACAAGTTTGAAGGTGATTTTAGTTTTGAATGATGGAGATCAGATGGTAACGTCTGAGATTGATCAGTAGAAGGTCAAAGAGTAGGTCTGCAAGCAGCCACAAGTTGATTGGAAAGAAAGAGATGCTATCATAGTAGGGACCATTGTTTGTCCTCTAGAGCCAACAAGAGTTGATGGACAATCATATTCTACCATAGCAGCAATACAAGAAGCATCAAACAAGATTTTGACTATAGGTGTTCAGGAAGTTATGACAGTAAGCAATTATGGCATGAAACATCCAAGTTTGATTGCAAGCACTCACTCATGGCAAGGTGTGAGTAAAGCCTACAATGCTAGGCATGCGTTTTTGATTCCATGGAAGCAAGGTGCAGTCCAGAGATCGTGGGGAAGGTATGAGGTAGCAGAGGATAATGGTGGTGCAAGACACAAACTCAACTCATGGGACATGAGTTCTTTTCTAGGTGGGGTGTATGGTGCAAGAGCACCTAACACAAGGTGGCCTCCATGAGGCATTTAAATTCATGTTTGTTTAGAAAATCAGGTTTTGTGTTGTAATAAGGTCTATTTGACCAATGCATGTCATTTCTATTTGTATCTAGACCTAGAAAAGACTTTGTAAGTCCCAAGTACTTAGTTTGCATTTGTCAAATTGTTAGTGGTTAGACAGTTGGTCTCCCAACTGCTTGGAATTAGTTAGTTTTCTCCCAGCCACTTGGAATCAGTCTCCTAGCCACTTGGAATGGGTTGGTGTTCCTCTGGCTAGTTTATAAAACCAGGGAAATGAGTAAAATAAAAGATAATGGTAACCAGATCAAAGCAAGAAGGAGATTGTATGTAATTGTGCATTGTGTTAAGGAGAAATCGAACTATTCTATGTTGTCAATTTGTTTTCCATTCTCTGTAATTACAAATTGCATAGCTGTAGATTCCTTTTCCTTTATGTACTTTTGTTGTTGTAAAATGTCGATATGAAGCATTCCACTGATAAGATTTCTGTCAAAATCAGTGGAATGGCTTCGTTGTATAGATATCTTTTTTTTTCCTATTTTGTTTTCCTGTTCAATGGCACAGAGGACCAAATTAGAGTGTACACAGTAGATTGCCTAGCATCTCCATGTGCTAGGGTTTGATTGGAGGAGTTGGAGCTGTTATCGGTGAGATAGAGGCCATCGAAAAAGCATTCCTCGCTCAAAGCGATGAGGATAGTTTGGTAGAAGAGAGGTTCAAGGCATTGAACAAAAGTCACAGCCTGAGATACATATCAGAGTGACAAAGTACATCAGGTAGATAACGAGATGTTGAGCTGACAGTGGTGATCTAGCCGATCAAGTTATATCGGGGTGACAAGGGGTGAGTGACACCGATGGAAAAATCTATTGGTGTATTGGCCTAGCGAAAATGGAGTTCACTGATAGGGTGAGTCATACCGATGATGGGTTGCATCAGCGTATTGGCGGACCTTGGTCAGAGTTCACCGACGGGGAGTAGTCACACTGAAGACACTAGCATCAGTGTATCAGCGAAGCAAGACTCATCGTGGTTGATAACAATAGTCCCGCCGATGAGCAAAAGTCAAAGTTGACGCTAGAGGATCAGTGCATCAATCGGACGGATATTCAAGTCTCACTAAAGATGAAGACATCGGCGTGTCAGTGAAACCCACTCAACATGGCTGATAAGAATAGTCTTGCCGATAGGTAAGAAATGTAGGTCACACATCGAGGAGAGCTAAGAGATCAAAGTGATAAGGTCGAAGGCGACCGATGGTATTGTTCTCACTGATGGTCAAAGTTGTTGGACCTCATGTCGGCATGACTATAACGGTCGGTGTGACAAGTTGCAAGGTGGCTGATGGTGAAAGTCTTACCAACTGAGGCTCCCCATCAGGTTCCCGTCCTTCGATGAGGACAAGTGGGTCCAGTATGTACTGAGTCAGATGCATGATGAATTTATGCGGTTGATGAAACCCTTTAAGATAACTAAGGATGCCATCAAGGCCGTAACAGGATTGAACTCATCTGGTGGACTGCTGATGTTAAAATTAGTGAAGAATCAGATTGTAAATGAAGCTACCAGATCACAATTTGATAAAAGGGAAATGACAATAAATGATATAACTGATCCAGATGTCAAATTTGCATCTATGGTGATTGGGTATAAGATATATCACTCCAACAGGGAAAACTCAGTGTTTGGTACAACCATTTATGCTGCTTATTAGATGTTAAAAGAAAATGTTGACTATGACTTGTGTGAGCTGCTACAAAACCAGCTAATGGAGAATCTAAACAAGATTAAGAAGGATAAGAAGAATACATTCAAGTATGGTACGTTGGTCCTATGCTTGTTCTTTTATTTCATGAATGAGTTGCCTGGGATGAAAAGCCTGTGTTGGACTAGTGACAAACCTGTTGCCTTACAAATAAGAGAGCACTTGCACAATATTGGTGACTCCAATGCCCAAAGGACTGCTCTTTGGGGATATTTCAAGAATTTCCAGAATGTGATGCAATCAAGGGAAAGAATCCCCAAGTCTGTGGTGGAAAAGCACAAGGATACAATTTGCTTCATGGTGGAAATAGATCAATGCTTGATGGAAGCAGTTGAACCAAGGACTGTATGGATCATGCCCATTGGGTATGAAGTTGATGAACAAATACTAGAAATGTATGCTCAACACCTTCTGAGCAAACCAAAAGATACCTCAATTGAGAGATTCGGTACATATGATGAGCTTAATTTGAAATTGCATGTTGAGCTCCAGAGACCTAAAACTAAGAGAAAGGTCCAAAGGCAAGCTGAAATGTATGCAGAAAGTATTGTAATAACCAAAGAAATTGTGAGATAAAACAGGGAAAGGATAGAGAAAGCTGAGAAGGAGAAGTATGACAAGGAATAGGGAAGTGTTCTGGTAGAATCCCTTTCTAAATCAAGGACTACTAGGAGTTCTGGTACAACCTCCAGTGCATCACCTTCTACTATTGCAGAGAAATTCAAAGAAAAACCTACCGGTAAGAAAGGAAAAAGAATAAAAGTAATGGGCAAAAGGTCATATGTTAGTGTGGAGAAAGATGATGAAGAAGAGATTGATTCAGATGATGAGGTTAAAGAGTTGAAGGCCTCAGGCACTAAGGCTGCTAATGTGTCTAAGGAGAAGCCCTTCAGAAGCATAAAGTCAAGGAAAGCAGAAGCATCAAGGGTTGCTAAAGACAAGCCCTCCGGAAGTATAAAGGTGAGCAAAAGACAAAAGACTGAGACTCATGTTGAAAAATCCATCTTGTCAGTTGAAGATATTGTAAATGTAGTAACTGTTCATGGGAATTTGAAGCCCATAATAGAATATTATGACAACTTTGATAATGTCAACAAGAAAATTTTGGAGGATGCTACTGTTAAGTACTTGAATACATTCAACAGAGCACTTGTGGAAATTTTGTCAGAAATCCCTAAGGGTCTAAGTGACATTTTGGAGATGAGAAAAGAAGCTACTAAAGCAAAGGATTTGGAGCTGAGAGAACATGTGTTGTCCAGTCTGTGTCCAGTAATCTCTAGGAAGGAAGCAAATAAAATTTTCAAAGAAGTTAAAGATGAATTTAGAAGCAAAATTAGGATGAATACACTAATGATTGGAGACATTGATGAAGTGGTCAAAGAAACAGAACAAATTCTAAAGAAAGCCCTAGACAAGAATAATTTTTATGTGGTCACTGAAGAACCTGTTGATGTTGATGATACATCCATTCTGAATATTGAAGAGTTGAAGAAAATTGAGCAATACGCTGAGGCAAATGATTTCTCTGTTCCGAAAGAGGAAATATTGAATAAAGGAGATGAAGAGATGATGAAGGAAGATAATGTTGATTGTGCAGAGGATACTCAAATTCCTCCAGACCAATCTGATAAAGAAAATATAGAGATGAATATGGAAACAAATGCTCCTACTGAAGGTGATTCTGAGAAGAATAAAGAGTAGAAAGCAAAAGAAGTTAAGGACAATGAAGATCAAGAAAAATAAAACATTGTGGCAAGGATGTGTGAACTCTGGGGACTGATTTTCCCTAAGTTAGAAGCAATGTTCAATGCATTGACAAAAACTCAAGCTGTTGCTTTGGCAAGTGATCCCACTAGTCTACAGAAAGCAGAGTCACATGTATTTTTATTCAGTGGTCATATTTTAGTTTTGGATAGCATGAAGAAAAGATGGGACAGTGAATTGGCACTACTGAAAACCATTTTTGGTGATGTGTTTAAGTTTATGTAGACAAGACATAAGGATTGCTTGTATATATGCACCCATGTACATAGAATTTTTGCATGAATTTTGGTATGCGGTTCTCAGCCTTTGCCATTGATGTCAAAGGGGGAGTGGAAAGTAGTGAAAAATGAGGAATTCATCTAAGGGGGAGCATTGGAAATCACAAGTGTACATAATAAGAGGGAGTTATTCTAACACTTAGTCATTTTTTCACTAAGTGTTGCCATCAATGCCAAAGGGGGAGATTGTTGGCAAGAGACACTACTAGGCATGTCAGGTGTTGTCATTGATGGCAACTAAATCTATCTTACACATCTGCATTGTATCATTTGATCATACCAGAAGTCAAATTGTAGATAATTTGTCTAAGTCTGGATAAACAGGAACAAAGCATATGACAGGGTTCAACATTTTAGTCTGTATTGCTCCACAGGTAATCATATTGTGCTGCAGATCTAAGGGAATGTTAAGGGATGTTAGGACTACCTAAATCCAAAGTTTTAGCCTTCGATGATAAAGGGATTGAAAGTTACAAGCATCTGAGTATCGGGTTTTGGTTAGACAGTTCAGTCCGATGAAGAATAGGCTGACTTGGTGTTTGATCCTTGTACGGATTAAGAGAAGTGATTGGTTGAGTAATATATGAGATCTAGTGGTATTGGCTGACATCAGTGGTGACTTGAATACATAGGTTTTGGTTCGCATTGATGTTTGTGCATTGATTCAGCTGACAGAATAGTGATCTTGAAAAGTTTCTAAGTTTTTCTTGAGGCCGACTGCAGTTGATGAAATTTCATGTTGCATATATATATGATCGATGGGTTTGAGCATTTTGATGAAGTGTGAATATGAAGTGATAGGTGCGAAGTGTGGCAGTATCAAGTGCGAAGCAAGAGATCTAAGCTCCAGATCATGGTGGATCAGTGAAGCAGGGCAGTGAAAGATGAAGTGTGTGAAGTCAGTATATTAAGCCTAACCGAAACTATAATCTTGCATTGGTAGATGCTATTCTTCAGTTCAAATATTTCAGTAAACTCTCTATAATTGATCTTGTAGGCAGTGAGCCTCCTTTGAGCAGTGAGCTCACTGCCCAAAGGCATGTGCCTTCCCATTTGTAATACTTTTAATAGAGTATAAAATCTTGTGGGTTAACCCCCACCATGGTTTTTCCCTTAACCGGGTTTCCATGTAAAGTAATGATCTTGTTGTTGTTGTTCTTAAGTTCATGCTTCTTTCTTCACTGATTCACCCCCCCTCTCAGTGTTCCTTAATTTCAACAACTTTTAGGTGTAGGCTCCTATCTTCACACTCTAGCTCTACGATTGCTATGGTACTTACAATTCTAGTTGATTTAGGACCATACAATCTTGTTGAGAACATCTTCTCTTGAAGACCTTAATACCATGCCATCTTAACTTTTGGTTTTACATTCCATTATGGTTAAAGAAATGTGAGATGTCACTTTTGTGTCATCCTCATCACAATATATTGCAATGAATCATCACAATATAATGCAATGAAGACTCAAGGACACTCAGAAGTGTAATAACATTGGGACATATAGTTATGGACATTAAATTGAAATGGGTCAATTACTAAGCGTTAGATTAAAAAATGACTTGAATATCCTCTAGGAAAATTAATTAAAATCTCAAAATGTGAGAAAGCATTGTTTCCAATCAACTTTCACTTGGCTTATGAGCTATAGTATCAAGTGGATGGAATTACTTCTACAAATAGTGCTAGAAGAAACTATTTTAGCTAGCTTATTGAAGTTGAATCCATAATAAAAAATTTAAGTCAATTGAAGTCATTCTCTTGAAAGCATTTGTAGTTACCATGTGTTTCCAACTTTCCCCAATATTAGCTTTTTAAAAATCAAGGCCCAAACAATGTTGCACACTAAAAACCATATTTCAAGTTAAGCTCGAAAGCTATATTGGGGCATGGAAACAAAATGGCATTTCCAAACTCCCATCTTTAATGAAATGGTTAATTTCTCTTTGTGATCCCTTTTATAGGTGAAACAAGACCTCAAAAGGAGTGTTCAAAATAGGATTCTATTGTGCCTTTTACTTTACATGTCTTTCAACTAAATGTCAATTTCTATTATCAGTGTAGCCATTTAGGGTTGTATTAATATTTTTGGGTGTCTCTTTTAGTTGCAAATCCTAAAAACTATATTTATTCTAGCAATCTAAAAAATATTATTTATATGCATTTTGTTGTCATGATGCTTCTCATACTTACCAAGCTCATAGGAGGGCTTAGAACCAATGTCACTCTTCTAAGAAAACAACATATTGACCATTTTTCCCAAAATAAGACATCATCAATCCTACTTTCACTATAAAAGTGTACCTACAACATGTACTTAAATTCTATTTAACATTCTTGATATTTCATTATAGAATGTAATGATAACACTACAAGATAGTACAACATAGTTTTAACTACTTATTAAAAACCTGAAAAAAGATAAATACCTTCTCTTGAATTGAAATTAAAATCTTAACTAAATCAATGATCATTAGTGTTATCAAGAAACCATCTCATAACAAAGGTACATCATCTAGGAAAGATCTAAATTGAGTTGGAGTTACTGCCATAATATTATTAAAAAAGAAAAGATGTTTTATACCATGTTGTACTTTTACAAAATAGACCCCTTTTCCAAATGATAATCATGAATTTTGAATATATAAAACTTGTAAAAGAAACTTGTAAGAGAAGTTTTCTTAATAAAAAATTTAGTTGCAAACACCAGGCCTGATTTTGCCAAGTTTACCATATACAAATTATAATAATGCAATAACTGAAAATTTGGGTTACTAATCAGTACTAACAACTCAATGTCAAATAAAACCCCAACTCCATGTTAATATTATGGGTGGCGCACCACCTTTTTCTTTCAAAAAAATAAAATAAAATAAAACCCCACCTTAAATAGCTGAGTTGAATGAGTTAACACTTAGCACAAACTGCCCATACTGTTTTACACTTGACATGAATATCATTGAACATATCTGTTGCACAACATAAAAAATTCTATCATGCCAATATCAAGGCCCAAGAATTCATTCAGAAAAAAATGACTTGTGCTCGTAACTGAAATGTTATTTCCACTCTTTTGATTCAGATAATTTTGTCTTAAGAAAAAAAGGTACATCAATTAAATGAGCTTGTCAAGATCTTGCAACAACTAGCAAATTGCATAGCAGTCAATACTCAGGAACGGAAATGAAAGTATTGTTGGCTTGGATGGGAGGCACTACCTAAGGAAGCAAGATATCCCAAAAGACTGAATAGTGGTTCCATACTGGCTATTTCTTCCAGAATTTGTCTGCTATATGTATAATTTCTTGGTTCGGTGTTTTGATAATTATATACTTGTTGATACTTCAGCAAATGAGTTTTAGAGATGATGCAGATCACCAATGAATTATGCATTAATTAAGAGGTTTTTTTGTTTTATTAAATTATGCATTCATTGGGTCATTCAAAATTTTATAATTTCTTATGAAGGGCATGATTTACCTTCAATGTTGTGGTATATTCTCATTCTAACGAAATCGTTCCTTAACATCTGTAGAAAAGGTGTACACTGTAACTACAATATGTAATCTTTTAATGTTTGTTATGACACAAATGGATTTGTAAAGGGTAAGCTACACTGGGCAAAGGTGTGGATGCTCTATGACCTGATGTGGAAGTGACAGAAGAAAAAAATGTAACTTCAGAAGCATATATTTTATGTGGCTGGTGAATGGCAATGTTGAACTCTCCAATATCTAAAGAAGTTCTTAATAGAAAATTAGTTACAAACACCAGGCCTGATTTTGCCAAGTTTGCTATACACAAATTATAATAATTCAATAACTGAAAATTTGGGTTACCAATCAGTACTAACAACTAGTGTCAAATAAAACCCAACCCTAAATGGCTGAGTTGAATGAGTTAACACTTGCACAAACTGTCCAGAATGTTTTACACTAAAATTAACATCATTGAACATATCTGTAAGGGGTTAACTTTCCATGAGATGATGAGCTGGCTGTTCAAGGGTTTGGACCCTTTCAAAAACCCATGGGTTCAGAGATCCCATTACCTTAATCAAAACATAAAAGATGAGCTCATTACACAGGAACTGAGAACTTTTTATTGTTAAAAATTTTAAAGCTCTACAAACACATGCAGACAAGAAGTTGTCTGTTGTCTGCAGTGGCGGCTACAGCAAACCTTATTTCCTGCAGGTTTCTAAAGCCAGCCAAAATGGGAACAAATTCTACAGATCGAGACTTTACACATGATTTTCAGATTGGAAACAGATTTTGCTAGATCACTAGTAAGAGGAGAAAATAGCAACTTTAAATATATCCGAGGATCAAAATTGATTGCAAATGAAGGGTAGCTTTCCAACAACGCTCCTCCACAAAAATTTGCAGTCATTCCATCACTGTCATGAAGAGAATAATATGGCGTTAGCTTGTCAAAAAGAGAAAATGGTATCCTTCACAGTTCGATTTGCTATCAGAACTTTCCATCGCCTTCAGCCCCTTGGTTTCTGCAGTATAACACAAACAATGCAATCACTTAAGTAGATTTGTAATGTAGAGATGATGGATTCAATCAAAGCAAAGTCTTGCGAGAAAAACGCAAGCCACAAAACCTAGGGCAAGCTAAATTTATGGAGAAAAAAGCAAGCCACAAAACCTAGGGCAAGCTAAATTTATGGAGAAAAAAGCAAGCCACCAAACCTAGGGCAAGCTAAATTTATGGAAAAACATATATATCTAAATAAAGAGAACATCCAGTAATCTGTGTTTTTTCTTTTGGAATGAGTGAACTTCAAAGTAAATTTCCCATCTAAAGAATCTAATAATAACATGTAAAATAAGCACACTTAATTCTGTACCTAAGTACTTTCACTGAATCAAGATTACAAAGAAAAGAAACTACCTTTTAAGCCAACAGCATAGCCAAATACTGAGAAACCCTGCAACTCCAGCAACTATTGATTTCTTCACAAAGATCTGCAAATTCCATATCAAATAAAGAGCTCAGAAAGCTGAAATTCCTAAATATTATCAACTCAAGTTTTTTTTCAACATATCAACAGAAATGAACACATCAAAAAAACACAATCCCATGCGATGAAACAATAAAACGACCTTCATAAAAAAGCAAAAAAAAAAAGACAAAGCTGCCTTACCTTATCTAATGGAAACTTGAACAGATTAAGTATGACAGATAAGTTGAAGGCTATGACAAAATTTCTTTTCCTTCCATCCAAATCAGGAATATAAGCAACGAACTCCCGTTCACTGCGAGGAACAAATTGAGTAACAGAAATTTTGTTTTCACTTATTATAGTGCCATGAAAGACTCGTATGGCCATCTGGGCATCTTTTGCAGACACAAATCTAACATAACCATAGCCTTTGGAAATGCCATTTTCCAAGGTAGCTACTCTGGCTGATATCAATGCTCCACAGGAGGAGAACATCCTGTGAAGTTGTTCACTGGTGACTGATGGCTCCAAATGGTTTATGAACAAGTTTCCCTCCATTGCATTGATCTTGGATCCTTTGGGCTGCAGGGCCACTCGAAGAGGTTGGCCTTTCATAGTACAACCGTCCAGTACTTGTAAAGCCAATGCAGCATGGGAGGCTTTTACATAGTTCACATATGCATAGCCCAGAGATTGTTTGGAGATTTTGTCACAGATCACATGACAGGAAGCTATAGGACCATATAACTGGAATCTTTTTAAGAGTTCCTCCTCTGTTACATTCCTCTCTAAATTTCCTACTATTAAAGAGGTTGCGTTTGGATCCACTGCTGCAAGTCTTCCCTGCTCAGCTACTTCCATGGCTAGATGCTTGGCAATTAATACAACGAATTAGGAAATCATGCAAACACTATCCCACCAACTATCTAACAAATATATATATTTTTGTAAGATACTATATGGAGATCTTCCTTATTAGGAAGTAAGATCAGGTGGTAAGATCATGTATTGTTTTTACTAAAATAAAGAGGCCAAATCACTTAGAGCATAGTATTATCTTTGGCAACCTCTAGATATGAGTGCTTTTCTCTTGTGAGATGCAACATTTCAAAACAAAATAAATCTAGAATGTTCTTTTAAAGCCTTAAAATTAGATTCTACTGATGGCTTTTTTAAATGACCCAAGTAACTTCACATGACAAGACAGAAAGCAGCACTTAGGAAAAAAATATGACCCAAGTAACTTCACAGGCCATGGCAGAAAGCAGTATTTATGGAAAAAATATGAGATAGGAAATGGAATGGAAATGGATCCTTGACCTAATTTTGGAACTACAGGTGGCTTATAAAATATGAGATTACCTCATACTCCGAGTATGCAAGAGGCACCTAACACTACCTCATACATACATAGGTACAATGTTATAAATGTTGTTGTCGTTAATATATATAATTTCAAATAACATATATCTTAAATATATTTATTTAATAAATGTTGATAGATATTCAATATTGAGGTATTTGTATTAATTTGGAAATGTTAGGAAATATCAATATTAGGATATCGAGACACTCGTATTAATTTTGAGACACTAAAAGATATCATTATAAAGATTTGTATACATGACAACCATACTATTAGAGTAGAATTTTAATTATTGTAGTAAATGTTTATAATAAATGTCAGTCCATAAAATTAATAGAGAAGTGCTTTTGTATTTCTTTGTTTCAAATAAAGTAATTGGAATTGTGGATAAATTAGTATAGATATCTTAAATATATCTATCTTAAAAACACCAAGAGAGCTATCAGTTTGGATATGCCCATCTAACTTATGTCATAAATTTAATATAGGCACCTCAAGACTATATGGTTTAGTGTCTTGAGATATCTATATTGATTTTGGATGTCAAGAGATATCAATATTGAGGTTATCGAGGCATTTATATTAATTTTGAGACACGGAGAGATATCATTATGGAGAACTTATCTCATTAATTTAATATAGGCACCTCAAGACTACATTTCTTGGTGTTTAGAGATATCTATATTGATTTTGGATGTCAAGAGATATCAATATTGAGGTTATCGAGGCATTTATATTAATTTTGAGACACATAGAGATATCATTATGGAGAACTTATCTCATAAATTTAATATAGGCACCTCAAGACTATATCTCTTGGCAGCTCCAGATATCTATATTAATTTTGAGGCACAAAGAGATATCACTATGGAGAACTTATGTCATAAATTTAATATAGGCACCTCAAGACTATATTTCTTGGTGTCTAGCTGATATCTATATTGATTTTGGATGCCAAGAGATATCAATATCATGGAGGCATTTATATTAATTTTGAGACACGAGAGATATCATTATGGAGAACTTATGTCATAAATTTATTATAGGCACCTCAAAACTATATCTCTTGGCATCCCTAGATATCTACATTTATTTTGGACACCAAGATATATCAATATTGAGGATATCCAGGCACTTATATTAACTTTGAGAGACTGAGAGATATTATTATGGAGAGCGTGATATTAATTTCTCTTAAATAATTGGAAAAGTTATGTACTTAAGATATGGAGTAAATAATTTATTAAAATTGTAGTTAGTTTGAAGATGGCCATCTAACTTATGTCATCAATTTAATGGCTTATAAAATATGAGACTACCTCATATTCTGAGTATGTAGGAGGCACCTAACACTACCTCATACATACATAGGTATAATGTTATAAATGTTGTTGTCGTTAATATATATAATTTCAAATAACAGATATCTTAAATATATTTATTTAATAAATGTTGATAGATTTTCAATATTGAGGTATTTGTATTAATTTGGAAATGTTAGGAAATATCAATATTAGGATATCGAGACACGTATTAATTTTGAGACACTAAAAGATATCATTATAAAGATTTGTATACATGACAACCATACTATTAGAGTAGAATTTTAATTATTGTAGTTAATGTTTATAATAAATGTCAGTCCATAAAATTAATAGAGAAGTGCTTCTATATTTCTTTGTTTCAAATAAAGTAATTGGAATCGTGGATAAATTAGTATCGATATCTTAAATATATCTATCTTAAAAACACCAAGAGAGCTATTAGTTTGGAGATGCCCATCTAACTTATGTCATAAATTTAATATAGGCACCTCAAGACTATATGGTTTGGTATCTCGAGATATCTATATTGATTTTGAATGTCAAGAGATATCAATATTGAGGTTATCGAGGCATTTATATTAATTTTGAGACACGAAGAGATATCATTATGGAGAACTTATCTCATAAATTTAATATAGGCACCTCAAGACTACATTTCTTGGTGTCTTGAGATATCTCTATTGATTTTGGATGTCAAGAGATATCAATATTGAGATTATCGAGGCATTTATATTAATTTTGAGACACAAAGAGATATCATTATGGAGAACTTATCTCATAAATTTAATATAGGCACCTCAAGACTATATTTCTTGGCAGCTCCAGATATCTATATTGATTTTGGATGCCAAGAGATACCTATATTGAGGATATCTAGGCACTTATATTATTTTTGAGGCACAAAGAGATATCACTATGGAGAACTTATGTCATAAATTTAATATAGGCACCTCAAGACTATATTTCTTGGTGTCTAGCTGATATCTATATTGATTTTGGATGCCAAGAGATATCAATATCATGGAGACATTTATATTACTTTTGAGACACGAGAGATATCATTATGGAGAACTTATGTTATAAATTTATTATAGGCACCTCAAAACTGTATCTCTTGGCATCACTAGATATCTACATTGATTTTGGATGCCAAGAGATATCAATATTGAGGATATCCAGGAACTTATATTAACTTTGAGACACTGAGAGATATCATTATGGAGAGCTGATATTAATTTCTCTTAAATAATTGGAAAAGTTATGAACTTAAGATATGGAGTAAATAATTTATTAAAATTGTAGTTAGTTTGAAGATGTCGACTTAACTTATGTCATCAATTTAATATAGGCACCTCAAGATTGATATCTCTTGGTCTTTTTTAGATAGATGTATTTAAGATTTCTATATTAGTATATATAATTTCAAATAGCATAGATATCTTAAATATATCTATTTAATAAATGTCTAGTAAATATCCAAAGATATAAATATTGAGAATCTAGATAGCTGCATTGACTTTGAGATGTCAAGAGATATTAATATTGAGGATATCAAGACACTTATATTGATTTTGAGACACTGAGAGATATCATTATGGAAACATTGATATTAACTTTACTACATGAATTAAATAAACTATTATAATTATTGTAATTAGATAGATTAGATATGTTATTAGGTTGAGAGGCGCAAGAGGTGGAGTGTAATGGCATTTGTGTGTTAACAAAAAATATTAAAGAGACACATATAAAAATAATTACATCCCATTAAGGGGATGATTATGTACATAAAAATAAAATAATGTGTATAAATATAAGTAGTACTCAAACACAAATTTGAGAAAAATCAAATCAAATAAGAAAAATTAATATTTAGTTTAATGACCTTTGTTTTAGATTTTTACTATGGGAATTAATTCCTATTAAAAAATTATAATTAAGTTTTTTTTTCATTAAAAACTAATTGTTAGAGCTAAAATTGTGGCTACATCTCAGAGAGAAAAATAAGAAAATTAAGGCAGGGTAAATTATTTATCAAGGTAAATTACTTTATTTTAGTTTAATAAGGGCTACGGTTATAGTTGTTCAATGTTTAAAAGCCACAAAGAAAATTAATATTTAGTTTAATGACTAGAATTTTACTATCAGAATTAATTCTATTAAAAAAAAATAATTAAGTTTTATTTGGATTAAATTATTGAAAAAAATTCCTAAATTACTTATCAAGGTAAATTACTTTATTCTTTTTATTTATTTTGCCAATAATGGCATGGTTCGGTGGTTAAGTCACTTGGTTGTAGTGGTGGCCACCAAAGTTCAAACCCCCGCTATGGTGTAATTATTGCAATTATAGATTAATATATATTCTAATTAACATACATGACTTTGTATACATGATAGCTATATTCTGAAAATAAAATCTTAGAGAATGATTGTGTAAAGGTTATGAGAATTCATTATTATTATATTTAATATTTAAAACTAGTATAGATATCTTAAAATACATCTATCTAAAAAATTCTTAGAGATATTTTATTTTCTCCAAAAGTTTTATTATTTTATTTTATTTGAGAATTATTTTATTCACATGGGCATATAAATTTTTACTTTTATTTAAGAATTGTTTTATTTTATTATATTTTACTTTATTTTTATTTGAAGAGTTATTTTACTTTTACTTTTAATTTCCTTTTGAAAAAGCCACCATTCATTATTTTGTAATTCTTTTGGTTTTGTTTTTACTTTCAAAAGTGTAGTAAATATTATATATTTGTGTTACTTTTTATGTTTATTATCAAATATTAATTATTTGACATGTAAATAGTTGTAATATAAATATAATAATTAATTATGGGCATTCTACAATCACATCCGGGTGGAGATGAGAGCACTCATTTTTTCTCTTAAATATATAGCCAAAAAAAATAAAAATAAAAACCAAAAAATAAAAAATAAAAACCATAAAAAAAATTTTGAAATAGAGAAAATCACAAAAACTATGGAACCGAAAAAGAAATTGGACAAAATAAAAAATAAAAACAAAAAAATTAAAGGAAAAAAATTAAAAAAATCACAAAATCCATGAAAAATGAAAAGCATCACAAAACCTTGAAAAGATATCTCTCCGCATATTGTAGATATATTTTTTTAAATATAAATATACTAGTTATATAGAATTATATTATATATTTTTTATATTAATTTATAATTTTAAAAATAATAGCATGTATACCTTAAATACATCTATCTAAAAGACAATCATAAATATCAATGTTGACGTGCCTTTATTAAATTTGTTACATAAAAAGATAATGCTTGGAGACAATTTCTCTCAATGTTTTTTAAATAAATCTATTTAAGATATCTATGTTAGTCTAAAATATAGGTATTATCATCTATTACTTCATATGAATTAATCTAAATTGAAATTTGTATAATTGTATACATTCTTTTAATTAACTTACATTAATTAATTAACTTCATATTAATTATTCTTTTAATTAACTTCATATTACTTCAAAAAGCAACAATGTGGATGTAGCGGCGGACGTCGAGTGGGAAAGGGTTTTCAAGCTGCACTGGTAGGTTGGCTCTATTTGTAGGGGAGACTGAAGATGGAGGAAATGAGGATGACCCAGATGAAGAGGACGAGGAGATCTAGGATGAATGGGTGGATTATGATTCTGAGGAGGTTGAAAGACTCTTGGACATTTGGTTGTAGGTGTAACGTTCCATTGCGTAGAAGCCTACCACGACTGTTGGTTTAGGGATGGACCATCTGGGGCTCATGAGGGGTTTCCTGCTCCCTTCTTCGGGGCTGGTGGCTTCTCCTCTGGTCACTGCCTCCTCCAAGATAGTGAGGTCTATGTTGGATGCCCCTAAGGAAGATGTGCTACGTGGACGGTTGCAAGGCTTGGTTCCTTGTTTAGGTTCTGACCTGGTTGAAGGAGTTGTAGGCACTGTAGCTATAGCTGAATCTATGGATTCTACTTTGGAGAAGGGATTCATTTTCCTTAAGAAGTTTGGCCCATCGATTAGGGCTTTCCCTGATGGGCTTTGTACTGAGGCTTCGTCGGAGGACACCCCTATGGAAACTGTTTCTCAAGACTTGCTTGGTGAAGTGGCTGCTCCTGGCCAAATTTTGATGGATGGAAAGAATCGACATATCGTCATTCTAGATTCTCTCACTGAGAAGTCTATTAGGTGGCTTAATAATTCACTTGTTGGGAGGTTTTGTGGAAATCATCCCAACATTGATGTTGTTAGAAACTAGATACTTTGAAATTTGAAGTTGAGGGGGCAGGTTGATGTGGTTGCACTGCCAAACTACTTCTTCTTGTTCTCTTTTTTGAACTTAGAAGATTGCTCACGATCCTTGCTAGCCCTTGGTTTCTTGGGCAAAATGGGCTATGCCTTCAAATTTGGTCACCGAGCTTCACTCCTTCAAAACCCTACAGGAATAAGGTTCTTGTCTAGGTTAGGTTGCCAGGACTTCTATTGGAATACTGGGATGAGGAGATATTTATGTCTATTGCTAAGACATTTGGACAGTTTGCTGGGGCATATACGGTCACAAAATTCAAAAGACGGTTGTTGTTTGCTAGATTTTGTGTGTTTGTGGAGGTCGATAGGTTGCTGCCTTCTAGGATTACCCTATTATCCAAATTGGAAATTGGGAAGAACAGATTGAGTTTGAGCATTCTCGTGTTGTTTGCCATTGTTGTCACAAAGCCGGTCACTCTGATGTTGTCTGTTCTAGCAGCAAGTGGTACTGTTCTGTTAGAAAAGAGTGCATGTCCTCTATTGTGGAAGTGCCTACGGAGGGTAATAGGGAGACTAAGATGAGGATTCCTTTGTCAAAGGTGCTTGTTAAAGGGATTGGTGACTGTAGAGATGTGATGGGGACCCCTTTAACTGAGGTGCATGGTGCTACTGGGACTTCGGGTGGGCTCGTGGGTGTTCCCGATACTTCCAAAAAGATGAGATCTGAGCCAAAGAGTTCCATCAAGTTGTGCGAAGGTTCCCAAAGTTCCTTGGAGCAGTTCGGTTTCAAACCACCTTGATTTTCGGTTGGATGCTTGTTGGGGTTTGTTGACCCCTCATTTGTTTTTTCTTGTGGTGTTGTTGGTTTGGTGTTGTCTGTTTGGTGGTTGTCCTATGTAGTTTTGCTAGGCTTTTTGTTGTGCTATCTCTAGCTTGTTTTGGCCTCATATTGCCATGGGGGCTACTTTGTATAGGGTTCTGGACCATTTTTTCTAGTTGAACTAATAAAAAACTTACATTGATATAAGAAAAATAGGTATTATTTACAAATACTATGTGAATATTATTTTTTAATATTTATATAAACTACTGAATAGATGCATAAAGACATAGGTAAGTAGATAGATAAGAAAAGACATAGACACTATTTATTTTAACATTTATTCAACAATTATTTTATTTTAGACATTATTTACTTCATTTTTAATTGAAGAACTCTATCTTATTTTTAATAGTTTAAAAAAATGAAAAATAAATTATTTATTTTATAAAATAGATAAATGAAAAATAATTTAAACATGGTAATTTTAATATATTTTGTTTCATTTACTAAATATTTTTACTATTACTTTTTATTTTCATTACTTAATAAGGCATCATTAATATTAAATTTATTATTAATTAGTAATTTAAAACATGTAAATGTTTGTTTAAGGGGCTTCGTTAACAAATTCGTGCCTTTCCAATCTATGCCTTGCTCCACTTTAGTTATGACTCTTGCCATAATAAAAAATAATTTTGTTAAAATAAAATTAGTAGAACAAGGATAAATATATATGAAATATATAAGTGTGAGAGAAAATAAACCACTTACATAAATATCTAGGCTAAATAAATAATACAATCAATTATACATACAATTAACCTAGATAAATGAGTTTGGACAATAAATATTGAATTAAATATTTTAGATATAGAAATTAAAAGAATTTAAATGTTATACTTAGCTAGATTTTGGAGTGAAAAAATGATGCAAAAGGTGCCAAGAATCTCAAATTATTGTCTTAGGCATTTCACTCTAGTTTAGATTTGTGCTTTTAAAATTGATCTTTGAGAGTGTAAAATGATATAGCATGCAAACCCAAACCTATACCCCTGGAAATGAACCAACAAAAAATAACAAATTGACCATTGAAATTCACTCATATTGATCTTCTATATCTAAATTTTGGTAAGGACTAGTAGTGTTTACAAACACCATTGAAGAATCTATTAAATCATGAGGGTCATGTTGTGAGGCCCATCTTTTTCAGTTACTCTAGTTATTTCATTTCAGACTATGTGGCTATATTGTTTTGATTATATGCTTTATGTGTGTGCATTTTATGCTACTATGCTATGGACATTATGTTATAGTTGAACTCTATATACATTATATTTCAGACTTTATATTTGAACTCATGATTGGATGCTTAATGGGTTTTTATTTATGTGTTAAAAGAATTTAGTAGATGAGCTAGATGTATGAAATTATGGTCATTTAATTATAGTAGTTGAGTATGCAATCATGAATGGGTTAGAATATCTAAGCTATTTTCATTTATGTATTTATTATGTTGTTTTAGCTATATATTTCATGATATAGTGATATTCTGATGCAAGGCAAAAGGCAGACAACAAAAAAAATAACACTCAACAACTGGAATTCAATTGAAATTTATTTTAGAGTGTTTTTACACATCAAAAATGTATCTAACCGTAATACAAGAATATCTATTTTAGCTATCAATGGCTTTATTCATTTCTTCACTATGATCGAACTGTCTCTGTATCCAGCCAAAACCCCAATATTTGGTTCATTCCCCCTTTCTCTCCCTATTCCCTCTATTTCCTCTACCCTCCTCCACTCGTTAACTATCAAAGTGTTGATCTTTTAAAAGACAAGATGACAGTTCAATTGTCATCTCTGACGTGGAAGTCCAAAAGGCCCGCAGAACTGCACATTCTTCAAAACTTTGAAACATAGGATAGGACAGATCTTCTTGATCATAACCTCTCATCACCATTATTTTGTCTCACCACAGCGGCATATCGAGGAGACCATTATTAAGGTCCTAACAATATTTACAACTCCCAGCGACAAAGTGACCTAACCTTCCGCCATCGTAGCATCGAGGAGACTTTAAAGAGACTCCTACCGAAATGTGTTGTCACTTCGACAAAGCCATCGGAGTATCGAGGAGATGTTTAGATGTCTCTATCTGACAATGTAATGTCACACCAACGATCGGTTACTGCAAATGCAAACGCATCAGGATGTCGAAGAGACTAACCAATCAATCCCGCTGATATGAGACTATTAAACCTACATTAGGTGTCAAGAAGACACTAGCCAAAGTCCCAACGACATGACCATCTCCTGCCAATAGAACACATAACACCAAACTTCAAGAAGAGCAATTAGACCATCAAGGGGATTAGAAACTCGGTCCCAATGAAATCAAACTGTCATAGTGATGGAGTTATATTTTTTCATTGAATGTCTTTGCCATGTCTACTGTTAAGAGAAGTCGATGAAAACTGAAACCAAACTAAAATGAAAATGAAATGTTTTGGGTGATGTAGGATTGCATGTTCACCTGAGATGCTCCTGCATCAAACACCTTGGGTAAATAAATGTTTCTGAGGTGAAGAACTCAGGAATATTGAGATGTGCATGAGACTATAATCCCATGCTTATTTTTTATCCAAATCTGCTCCTTCTCCATGGGAGCTTTCTTTCTACCATCCTTCCATCCTTCACCATTCTTCATACTCAAGTAGTTAGCCCCATCTGTGCTGAGTTGAATTTTTGAATTACTTCTTGCTATTGGTTCACCTTGTTGTCCTCTAAATACCTTTAGAATGATATTTTGTTCCTCATTATAGTACTGCTGTAAGAACTTGAGGTCCAATCAGTTGTTCTCTTTGGAAACCTGCCCTTTGAATGTCTTCATATCTTGGTGTCCATCCTCTTCCTCTTTCTCTATTTCTATTCACTGCTTCTTAACACTACATCAAATAATGGAGTTGGATCCTTTGAGTTGCCTTGCCTTCTCCCTGAGAGGGTTCATTACATACTTCTGACCATCTTTCTAGATGGTGTATACATTCTTTTTCCCATTATAAATGGCCTCCCTGTCAAATTGCCATGGTCTACCGAACAACATATGACAAGCACTCATAAGCATTACATCACACAACACTTCATCTTTATAAGAACCAATCTGAAAAGTAACCAAACACTGCTTACTCACAGTCATCTCATGCCCTTCTTGTAACCATGAAACCTTGTACGGATTAGGGTGTTTACACCTTTTCAAACCTAGCTTGTTTACCATTTCCTCAGAAACTAGGTTATCCATACTACCACTATCCACTATAACTTTACAACACTTACCTCCAGATTTGTATACAGTTCGAAAGAGATTGCTTCATTGAGATGGCTCTTCCTCTGCCACCTACGGGTTCACCAACACTCTCCTCATCATGAGAGATTCACCATCCTCAGGATCTTCACCTTTCGTAGATGCAATACTCTCTGCATCCTCCCATGCCAAATGGTTTCTTATTGTGCTCCCCTTGTTACCTTCTTGTATTTGAGGACATTCGTAAGCATGATGTCCAGCTTCTCCACACTGATAACATTTGTCCATAAAACCTCAGCTGCTGCTACCATGCCTCCTTACTAGTATATATTTTGCCTTCATATTGTAGCCCATTTCCTAGCTTGATCTGGGCTTTGATTCTTCTTCAATTTGGTTTCCTTTGTTACTACTTGCTTGCTCTTTCTCATCTACAAATTTTTTGACTTTTAGAATTTCTTATTTGCTTTCTCATTACCTTCTCTTCTGCCTTCAACGCATATTGGTAAGCTACTTCCACTGAAGTCAACTCTACCATGCTCATCTAATCCTGAATGTTATACTGTAAGCCATTAACATACCTGGCTACCTTCTCCTTGTCAACCTCATGTCTCCCTGACCAAATGGCTAACTTGTAAAACTCTTCCGTGTAATCTTTTACACGCATATCTTTCTGTTTCAAGTTCTACAACTATTTGTATAATTCCATTTCATAATTGCCAGGAATGAATTTGTGTTTCAATTTTGTCACCATTTGATTCCACCTTGTTTTCCTAGAATCTCCATCAGCAACTCGCTTTCTTTGCAATCCTTTCCATCATTACGTAGCATGTTCCTTCAATTTTGTTTGAGCTATCTTAACCCTCTGAGGGTCTTTAATGTCTTCTAATTCAAAATATTCTTCCAGTTCACCTATCCAGTCAATTAACTCTTCTGGATTCAATGTTCCAGAAAAAGTAGGCACATCCACCTTGTTACTTTTCATGATTTTCGTAAGAGCTTTCAAAAATCTATCTTCTTTAGCTTCCTCAAGTTGTCCTTCTTCTCTACCCTATTCTTGTTCTTCCTCTTCACTCTCTTCTCCACTTGTGAAGTCTCTGGCATCTCCAGTAACCCTTCTCACCTCATTTCTGATATCTTCCATTATCATGTCTCAAAACTATTCCAACACTGCCTCTATTCTGGGTCTCCCTCTTCGTGGCAACATCTCTATCAATCAACGGCTTTGGCTCTTAATTGTTTGGGACTCCAAACACACCCATGACAATCCTCTTGAGCACTCCTCGATCGGTACTCACTCCCATAGATCCTGGTGGATACTCTCCACACTCAAGAACACCTACTCTGATACCAATTGACGCAGGGCAAAAGGCAGGCAACAAAAAAACAACACTCAACAACTGGAATTCAATTGAAATTTATTTATTTAGAGTGTTTTTACACATAAAAAATGTATCTAACTGTAATACAAGAATATTTATTTTAGCTATCAATGGCTTTATTCATTTCTTCACTATGATCGAATTGTCTCTGTATCTGGCCAAAACCCTAGTATCTAGTTCGTTCCCCCTTTCTCTCCCTATTCCCTCTATTTCTTCTACCCTCCTCCACCTATTAACTATCAAAGTGTTGATCTTTTAAAAGACAAGATGACAGTTCAACCATTGTCTCTGACATGGAAGTCCATAAGGCCCACAGAACTGCACATTCTTTGAAACTTTGAAACATAGGATAGGACAAATCTTCTTGATCGTAACCACCCATCACCATTATTTTGTCTCACCTCAGCGGCATAATGAGGAGACCATTATTAAGGTTGCGACAATATTTACATCTCCCACCAACGAAGTGACCCAACCTTCCGCCATCATAGCATCAAGGAGACTTCAAAGAGACTCCTATCGAAATGTGTTGTCACTTTGATAGAGCCACCGAAGTATCGAGGAGACGTTCAAATGTCTCTCTCTAAAAATGTAACATCACACTGATGATTGTTACTGCAAATGCAAATGCATCAGGATGTCAAAGAGACTAACCAATCAGTCCCATTGATATGAGACTGTCAACCCTACATCGGGTGTCAAGGAGACACCAGCCAAAGTCCCAACAACATAACCATCTCTTGCCGATAGAACACATAATGCCAAACTTCAAGAAGAGCAATTAAACCATCGAGGGGATTAGAAACTGGGTCCCAATGAAATCAAATTGTCATAGTGATGGAGTTATATTTTATCATTGAATGTCTTTTCCATGTCTACTATTAAGAGAAGTTGACAAAAACTGAAACCAAACCAAAATGAAAATGAAATGTTTTTGGGTGATGCAAGATTGCCCATTCAGCCGAGATGCTTCTGCATCATATTCAGAAATGAAGTGTGTAGATGGTTGGCCAAGATCAATAAGTTTCAAATACTTTCAAGAACCAATCATGTGATACCCTGTTAGCCTAATCTAACCTGTGGAAGGGGTGAAGACTAAATTTTTGTGTGAAATAATTAATTAATTGGTTTGGTCTTTAGTTAGTTTTATTTTATATTTTATTTAAATTTAAATTGTTATTTGTACAAGTTTAATTTCATTTTAATTAATTTATTGTTTTATTATTTTGGATGAGGATAAGGGATGTGTGTTAATTATTATTTTTTTAAAGATTTGTGAGGAAAAAAAAGAGGGAAGTTCCTGTCTTTTTGGTTTTTTTTAGTTTTTTGGTTATTTATGGGAGAAAGTGGGCTTTTGGGAATACTTTTTATTTTTGCATGGTTTTTGATAATAATGGTGGGTGAGAAGTGTGTGGAAAAGAAAAAGAAGAGTTGTGAAAAGAATTGAAGGAAGGTTTGCTTGAAAATTCGAGGAAGGGATTTTTGTTGTGGATTTCAGTTCAAGGATTTTTACATTCTAGGTTTTGGGGTCTCCCTAACTTGGGGAGCTGAGGTAGGACTTGAATCCTTTTTTTAAAAAATTTGTATAGTGTATGAATGTTGTGGTTATGTAGATTTTTGTTGTATGGTAAATTTGTGTTTTCTGGTTTTGTTGTGGAAATTAGGTTGTGTAGGGAGTGGCCCTCTCCTAAAGGGTGAGAGCCTCCCAAGTGTTGGGGTAGAGAGAGACATGGAGC
Source organism: Cunninghamia lanceolata (assembly GCA_027924645.1). Classification (NCBI taxonomy): domain Eukaryota; kingdom Viridiplantae; phylum Streptophyta; class Pinopsida; order Cupressales; family Cupressaceae; genus Cunninghamia; species Cunninghamia lanceolata. Next base: position 6,782,761 of record BSBN01000303.1, on the reverse strand, counting down.
CTCTCTTGGGAAAAAATGGTTACAAAATGTGATAAAATGATGGATTGGGTAGTTTGTGTTGTTGTTATTATATGGAGATGTTATGGTATTGGGAGGTATAAGTGATTTGTGTGAATGGAGGTTGTGATTTCTATGATAATGATTTTTTATGGAGGATTTTATTTTATTCCCCAAGAGGGAGGATTATCCCCTCTCCCCCCCTTTGTGGGATCTAATTCGGATTCCAAGTTTTGTGAGTTAGCCATTTGGGGTTAGATTGTATGTGTAAATAAATTATTTGTTTTTGTATTCTATGTGTTTGCATGTATGTTTTCTGGTTCTTGGAAGTCTCCTTCTCGGGGGTGGGTTTGTATGATAGACCCTACGGTAGGGTGGAGAGAAGGTCTTGGCCATTCATTTTTGGTAGATGTATTGCAGGAAAGAAACTTGAAGTCTACTGAAGACTTGGAAGATCAAGAGATTTTATTACGAATATTTCCATGTAAAGAGCTATTATGCTTTCTTCTTGCTTTGGGTAATTATGATGGATATAATGTGGATTTGGGATTGTTGGCAAGTTACCATTTCATTTATCTTAATGTGATTCTTCTTATCAAATGGAGGTTGTCTAACAACAATTGTATTTGCATTCTTTATTATGAATCTAGAAATAAACATATTGTTTTAATAAATCTGTATGTGTAAATTGATTTCTGGTTTTTACATAATTAATGAAGTAGTTTAGATATATATAGTTACTCTTGCATGTTTACTGTTATGAATATCTTCCCATTGTTAAAAAACTGAGTATTCTTGTATATATATATATATATATAGATATATATGTATATATGTATGTACATATATGTATATATGTACATATATGTATATATGTATGTACATATATGTATATATGTACATATATGTATATATGTATATTTATGTACATATGTATAGATATATACATATATGTATATATATATACATATATGTATATATATACATACATACATATATACATATATGTATATATATACATACATACATATATACATATATATACATATTTATATATATATGTATATACACACACACACATATATATATACACATATATATATGTATATATACACACACACATATATATATATACATATACATATACATATACATATACATATACATATATATCTATATGTATATATATGTATATATATATACATATATTCTATAGATGTCATGGATCGTTGCTGTGCAGACAAAGAAGGAAGTAGTAATAGACTGTGTATCATAAAAGAATAATAGTAAATAATATACGAACAAAATTTATGATGGAAGTGTGAATATAAATTATTGTTTCAAGCCTTGGGAAAGGCCGTGGGAAGTCCCATGGCCTACCATAGGACATGGCCTGTGGGAGCCATGGGGACAGCCCACAGCACTCCCCAAGGGAGACTGTTGGCCTCATAGGCCATGAAGCCTCCCTTGAGGGGTTGCTGCCCTCTCAGCATACCTAATGCAGGAGCATCCTTGGTTCAAGAGCAATCTTGCATCAATCAAAAATATTTGCATTTCAGTTTGTTGGCATTTCAGTTCTTTCATTTTCCAATTCAGTTCAAGCAGTTCAGTCATTAGCAATTTTTAGTTTGTGGTCTAGTTTTGGCATTTCACATCTTGCAGATTTGGACTTAGCATCTACATTCATTCATATACATCATATCAAGAATTCAGAGCATTTGGATCAGTTACTGGAAAGATATCGCTATCAGAAGATCATCTATTTTTCTCAGAACAAAACATTCTAACAGTTCCTGATAATTAGCTAAAGGAGAAGGCTTGTGGATCATTCCTTGACTTGCGGATCTCAATGACACATCATTCAATGTCCTTTGGTTCATGGCCAACCTTCCCCAAGGGTCTGCGCGTGGTTTCATTCATCTAAGGAAGTGTTCTATGCATTTAGGTTTGACCTATCTATGAACACATTACAACTCTTCATTGGAGTTTGTGACCTTCCTTGGCCAATGCGGAGGAATCTATTGGTCTGAAAATGATATATAAAGATGTAATAGATCCTTAGGAGAGTATTGATCAAGTTCTCATGATTTAGATGATAGATATTTGGCTCCTTTTGCAAGAGGACTTCAAAGCCTTATCTTGTGCATGTATGTAATCATGCCTATGAGCCCTAATCGTAAGCCTGCATGTTGCCGGCCAGATTGTATTTGAATTCTTTGATATATTGAATGACTAAATCTACATTTGTTCCATTTCTTTGAGTTATTTCCATTGTGTTTACCCTTGTTGCATGGTCCAGACAGTTCATTCTATGAACCCTCCTACCGTGACTACACCAAGTGGTATCAAAGCGAAAGTTTGATTCTTTGGAGTGAATTGGCAAAGGGAATTCTGTAAGATCTTGTTGTAAGTAGATTGTCGATCTGAAGCAGGTTACTTGTGTGCAACTAATTACCGATTGAGAGGCAGTTGTTGCTTGTAGCCCGATCATCGAATTTGATGCAGTTTGCACTTGATCCTAGGAAGATGTTGCCGTGAAGAGTTCCTCCTGTTGGTACAATGGATAATAGAATGGATGAGATGATGGAATTGATGAGAAGATTATGAATTCATTTGGATGTTGTTGAGGAAGATAGGTGAAGAGGATTGATACTTAGACCTAATGTTGAAAGTGATGATGAGTAAGAATTTCAATCTGTTGAACAAACTAGTGAAACCCTAGAAGGTAATGAAGAAGAAGAATCAGATTAGATAAAGATGTTGTGAGCTATTTCAAAGATTGGAAAAAGACCTAGAGTTGATGTACCAAACTACATTGGTAATTTGAATCCTGAAGAATTGATTGACTGGATAAATGACATGGAAGAATACTTTGAATATGAAAAAATTGAAGATCTGGAGAAGGTGAAATTTGCAAAGACAAAGTTGAAAGGACATGCTGCTATATGGTGGAAAGAAGTTCAGTTAGAAAGAAATAGAAGAGGAAAAGAAAAGATCACAAAGTGGGACCGGATGGTGACAAAGTTAAAGAATCAGTTCATACCTACTGACTATGAGTTTGAATTGTTGAAAAGATTGCAAAACCTGAGACAAAAGGAGAAATCTGTGAAGGAGTACACTAAAGAATTTCATAAGATGATCATAAGGATATAGTAAAGAAAGCAAGGAGAAAGTGGCAAGATACATCAATGGACTGAGATTGAACATTCAAGAAGAACTAAGCTTGGTAAGGATGACATCTTTGGAAGAAGCATATCAATTTGCCCTAAAAGTTGAAGAGAAGATGAATAAGAAGCATGATCAAAGACAGAGAGGCAGAGGAGGTAAATTTCAAAGAGGTAGAGCATTTTCTAGATATGATAGATCATTTGTGGAGTAGAACAAGTTTGATAGCCCATCTAAGAAGGATGACAGAGATAACAATGCTTACCGGAGAGATGACAAAATTTTTTACTGGAGAGGAAACCCTAGTACATACTAAAATGAAGGATACATAAGAGTAGGAAGAGGATTTGATAAGAGGACATTTAGAGGTACTTGTTTCAAGTGTGGAGGTGAAGGACATAGAGTATTTGAATGTAATAGTACAAGCAAGAAGACATATAATAGTGGGAGAGTAGCCTATGTTGAAGAAGAACCTGTTGAATCACCCAATTCTGTTAGTAAACCTAAGAAAGGAGAATCATTGGTGATGAGGAGAGCACTATTTCAAATAGAGGAAAATGAGGAACCATCATAGAGGAAAAGTCTGTTCAGAACTAGATGCAAATCCGGAGGTAAGTGTTGTAAAGTTGTAATTGATAGTGGTAGTTCAGATAACTTAGTTTCAGAGGAGATGGTGACTAAGCTAAAATTGGAAAGATTGAAACACCCTAAGCCCTATCAGATAGCATGGATTTAGGATGATCATAAGGTACTGGTGAGTGAACAATATTTGGTAAAATTTCATATTGGATCTTATCATGATGAAGTCTTGTGTGATATTATGCCTATGGATGTTTGTCATATCTTGTTGGGTAGACCTTGGCAATATGATAGAAAAGCTATACATGATGGGAGAAAGAACACATACTATAACAGCAAATGGGAAAAGAATTACTTTGATTCCTTTGGAAGATGATCCTAAAGATGTGGTATGTGGGAATGCTAGAATCTGTTTGGTAGATGGAAGGAAATTTTTGGATGGTTTGAAATAGGAAAGTATGTGTTATGCCTTGATTCCTAGGAATCCTGAAATATTGAAGAAAGAAACTGAATCGGAGGAGATAAAAGAGTTGCTGACAGAGTATGAAGACATCATATCAGATAATGTACTTGAAGGATTACCACCTATAAGGAGTATTAGTCATCACATGGATCTTATACCGGGAGCGAGTTTGCCTAACAAAGTAGCACACCGGATGACACTGATAGAGAATGAAGAATTGAATAGAAAGATACAAGAGTTGTTGAGGAAAGGTTTGATCAGAGAAAGTTTGAGTCCTTGTGCAATACCTACAGTTCTTGCACCAAAGAAGGATGGAGAATGGAGAATGTGTATTGATTCTAGAGCAATAAACAAGATCACAGTTAAGTATAGGTTTCCTTTACCTAGGATGGATGATATCATGGATTGTTTGAGTGGAGCAAGATATTTCACAAAGATAGACTTGAAAACTCGATACCATCAGATCAGAATCAGAGAAGGTGATGAATGGAAGACTACTTTTAAGACAAATGAAGGATTGTATGATTGGTTAGTGATGCCTTTTGGATTGACAAATGTACCGAGTACTTTCATGAGAATGATGAATGAAGTTCTAAAGAAATCCTTGGGTAAGTTTGTAATTGTATACTTGGATGATATTCTAATTTTTAGTAAGACAAAGGAAGAACATTTGTGGCATATTAGACAAGTTTTGCAGAGGTTGAGAGAAGAGAAATTGCTGATAAACATCAAGAAGTGTAGTTTCATGAAGGAAGAGTTGGTATATTTGGGATTTGTGATTTCTACAGAAGGATTGTAGATGGAACCTGAGAAAGTGAGACCAATTATTGAATGGCCTACACTAGAGAGCATCGGATAAGTTAGATCATTTCATGGATTGGCTAGTTTCTACCGGAAGTTCATCAGAAATTTTAGTTCAATTTGTAACCCTATGACAGAGACAATGAGAGGTGACAGAAAAGATTTCAAGTGGACATCAGGAGTAGATAAAAGTTTTGAGTTGTTGAAATAGAAAGTGACAGAGCAACCTGTTTTGGCATTACCAAATTTTAATAAGGTATTTCAAGTTGATTGTGATGCAAGTGGAAATGCAATTGGAGCAGTGTTAAGTCAAGAAGGTAGACTTGTAGCTTACTTCAGTGAGAATTTAAATGATACAAGGAGAAGATATTTAGTTTATGATCAAGAGTTCTATGCCATAATTCAAGCCTTGAAGAAGTGGAGACATTATTTGTTGCCTAAGGAATTTGTGTTGTATACAGATCATCAAGCTTTGCAGTATTTGAATAGTCAAGGTAAGTTGAATCAGAGACATATAAGATGGGTAGAGTTCATGAAGAGTTATACTTTTGTGTTGAAGCATAGGAGTGGTAAATCAAACAAAGTTGTTGATGGCTTGAGTAGAAGAAGAAACTTGTTGATAGAGATGAGAGTTGAAGTGTTGGGTTTTGATGAATTGAAGAACATGTATGAGGGAGACACTGATTTTGCAGAACCTTGGAGAGCATGCAAGGAACCTATTGTGACAGATAGAAGTAAGTGGTTAGACTATTTCATTCAAGAAGATATGTTGTTCAAAGGAAGTTAGTTATGCATACCTAGAAGTTCAATGAGAGATAATTTGATCAAGGAGAAGCATAGTGGTGGATTGGCAGGACATTTTGGCATTGATAAGATAGTGGCTTTGGTGAATGAAAATTACTTTTGGCCTCAAATTCATAAGGATGTTCAGAGATTTGTGCAGAGTTGTAGAGTTTGTCAAGTTACAAAAGGGAGTAGTTAGAACATTGGATTGTATAAACCTTTGACCGTACCGAAGAGACCTTGGGAAGACATAAGCATGGATTTTGTAATGGGATTGCCTAAGACACAGAGAGGACATGATTCAATATTTGTAGTGGTTAACAGATTTTCAAAGATGGCTCATTTCATACCTTGTAAGAAGACAAATGATGCAGTGCATGTAGCTAACCTATTTTTCAAAGAGATTGTGAGATTGTATGGATTACCTAAGAGTATAATTTCACATAGGGACACAAAATTTATTGGTTACTTTTAGAAGACAGGTTAGAAGAAGATGAAGAAAGATTTGAAGTTCAGTTCAAGTTTTCATCCACAGATAGATGGACAAATAGAGGTAGTGAATAGGAGTATGAGAAATTTGTTGAGATGTTTGGTTGGAGACAAAGTCAGAAGTTGGGATTTGATTCTTTCACAAGCAAAGTTTGCATACAACAATTCAGTAAATAGGAGTACCAGAAGAACACCTTTTGAGATTGTGACTGGAGTGAATCCTAGAGGAGTTGCAAAGTTGAGAGATATCAGTGTAAAGGAAAAGAGAAATGCAGAAGCAGAAGAATTTGTAGACCATATGAAGACAGTGCATAATCAGGTGAAGAAGCATTTGGAGGATATGAATAGTAAGTATAAGGAACACGCTAATGAGGAGAGAAGACATAAGGATTTTGAAGTTGGAGAGGAAGTAATGGTGTACTTGAGAAAAGAAACATTTCCAGTTGGGACATATAACAAGTTGAAGATGAAGAAGTTTGGACCTTGTAAGATACTTAGAAAAATTGATTCAGGAAATGCATATGAAGTAGAGTTACCGGAGACATTGAGTATATCACCGATTTTCAATATTGCAGATCTATAAAAATATCATGAAGCAGAGTTCAGTGACAACATGGAAGAAGACTTGAAGAAGCAGTTACCACAACAAGCACCGGAGCAGATAGAAGACATCTTGGATAGTAGAGTTGGATGCAACACTAGAGGAAGATAATACAAAGAATATCTTGTGAAGTGGAAAGGCAGACTAGAAGAAGATTCATCATGGATTTATCAGGCTGAGGTGGACCATCTTGGTTCTCCCCTAGCCCCAGAAAAGTGAGGGACTCACTTTTTCAATAACCCTAGATGTCTGATGCAGGAGCATCCCTGGTTCAAGAGCAATCTTGCATCAACCAAAAACATTTGCATTTTAATTTGTTGGCATTTCAGTTCTTTCATTTTCCAGTTCAGTTTAGGTAGTTCAGTCAGTAGCAATTTTCAACTTGTGGTTTGGCTTTGGCATTTCACATCTTGCAGATCTCGACTTAGCATCTACATTCATTCATCTACATCATATCAAGAATTCAGAGCATTTGGATTAGTTACTAGAAAGATATCACTATCAGAAGATCATCTATTTTTCTCAGAACATAGCATTCTAGCAGTTCCTGATAATCAGCTGAAGGAGAAGGCTTGAGGATCATTACTTGACTTGTGGATCTCAATGAAACATCATTCAATGTCCTTTGGTTCATGGCTAACCTTCCCCAAGGGTCCGCATGTGGTTTCATTCATTTGAGGAAGTGTTCTATGCATTTAGGTTTGACCTATCTGTGAACACATTACAAGTCTTCATTGGCGTTTGTGACCTTCCTTAGCCGATGTAGAGGAATCTATTGGTCCATAAATGATATATAAAGATGTAGTAGATCCTTAGGAGAGTAGTGATCAAGTTCTCATGATTTAGATGATAGATAGTTGGCTCCTTTCACAAGAAGACTTCAAAGCCTTATCTTGCACATGTATGTAATCAGTCCTGTGAGCCCTAATTGTAAGCCCGCATGTTGCCAGCCAGATTGTCTTTGAATTCTTTGATATATTGAATGACTGAATCTACATTTGTTCTATTTCTTTGAGTTGTTTCCATTGTGTTTACTCTTGTTGCACGGTCTAGACAGTTCATTCTGTGAACCCTCCTACTGTGACTGCACCAATACCTTCATGTTACATTTTTTTAAAAATGCATTCAAAACAATTAAAATCCTTTAAACCTTTCACTAATATTTGTTGCCAATTCTACGTTGTCTCTATCACTGTTTGGTATTGGTATCTATATTTAAAATAGCATATGTGTGTGTGTATAATTCTGTAACCTATGATTTAGATTGGCCTACTGATCTTCTCTGAATTCATTCCCTACACACACAGTAAACTGTAAACATAAGAATAAGTTATGTTTTATGTAATGAATAATGGCGTTATATAGATGGGATTTTAAAATAAAATTAGTTTCTTTTATTTAAAAGAAAAAGAATTAGTTTTGTGTATTTTAGGAAGAGAAGAATTTATTTTTATTAAAAGGCAGTATAGTTGCATAAAAAAATATAAAAATCTGGATGTTAAATAGAAAAAGAATTTGTTAATTTTGTTTATATGGGAAAAAGCTTTACTTTATTAGTTAATGGATTACTTTAAAGGAAATATTTGTATTGGATATCTAATTGTTTTATTTGTAAATAGTAATTAAATAGATATAAATCATTTTATTTTAGAATTGGGAATTAATGAAAAGATTTAGTTGATTTTATCATTAAAAGAATTTAGTTTTTAAATAAAAATGTTTAACTGATTTGTTATTAGAAGTATATAATTTTATAATAAAGACTTGCTTTATCCAACTTTCAAATAGAGATTAATTATCAAGTATAAATTAAATATGTTTTTATTAAATTAAATGTAGGAATTTAATGATACAATGAAATTATTATTACTTTTGTTAATATTATCTTATAATCTTTTATTTAAGAAAACAATTAATTATGGATACTTTAATTAATAATTGTGATGATGTTGTGGGTAGCAGGGTGGGTGCCACCCCACAAAACTGAGGTGGCCGTCTTGGCTGCAGGAGAAGGAGATGAGTTGGAGGCTGTCAACAGCTGCAGGTAGCTTTGAGAAACCATAGAAGGCAATCATTTTAATTATAAGTTTGCACATTCAGGGCAGCAGGGGGCAGCAGGGTACGCAAGCTCTGATGCTTGAAGGGATAACATTTAATCATTTTCTTGAATGCCGATGGCCAGTCGATCTCCTCAAGATAGAGCGTAGCTATGGGCATGAGCTAGCAAAGGATTATCTCCCCATTTGCATGTTCTTCAACATCATTGTTTTATTTGTAAATAGTAATTAAATAGATATAAATCATTTTATTTTAGAATTGGGAATTAATGAAAAGATTTAGTTGATTTTATCATTAAAAGCATTTAGTTTTTAAATAAAAATGTTTAACTGATTTGTTATTAGAAGTATATAATTTTATAATAAAGACTTGCTTTATCCAACTTTCAGATAGAGATTAATTATCAAGTATAAATTAAATATGTTTTTATTAAGTTAAATGTAGGAATTTAATGATACAATGAAATTATTATTACTTTTGTTAATATTATCTTATAATCTTTTATTTAAGAAAATAATTAATTATGGATACTTTAATTAATAATTGTGATGATGTTGTGGGTAGCAGGGTGGGTGCCACCCCACAAAACTGAGGTGGTCGTCTCGGCTGTAGGAGAAGGAGATGAGTTGGAGGCTGTCAACAGCCATAGGTAGCTTTGAGAAACCATAGAAGGCAATCATTTTAATTATAAGTTTGCACATTTAGGGCAGCGGGGGGCAGCAGGGTACGCAAGCTCTCATGCTTGAAGGGATAACATTTAATCATTTTCTTGAATGCCGATGGCCAGCCGATCTCCTCAGGATAGAGAGTAGCTATGTGCATGAGCTAGCAAATGATTATCTCCCCATTTGCATGTTCTTCAACATCATTTTTCAGCAGTTTCCTTCCTTTAATTTGCAAAGTTCTAAGTTTTTTGTTGCAGTTTGGTTTATGGAAAATGACCCCCTGCCAATTATCATTTTCCATCTCTCGGCCGAGCATCTGAGGTGCGGAGGAATGGAGTCACCAATCTGCCTAACCAGTAGGATTAGGTAGATGGCATTTAAAGGCAATGTGACTGAGCAAAAGCTATGGAGGGTGCTTTGCCAGAACGATGCTTTCACCGTTGGTGCAGTAAAAATCATTCTTGGTAAAGCTTTTCTGAACGATGAAGAAAGATATCGGGTGGACACTGATCTTTCCTCATGAGTGGTGGCGTCTCTGTTAGACATGTTGACAACAAAGGAGGAAGTTCAAGTGATGGTGAAGTGTCTGTTTAAGCAGAATCTGCTGGAGGGGCTTGATGAAGTGTTGGAGGCAGCAGAGAGAGTAGTAGGGCTTCCTAGGCCGAATGATTTGGCCAAGGTTAACTAGCCAAGTGAAGTAATCAAATACTTCCCTTTTATTCTAGATATTAGAGGAGAAGAATTATCTAATCATAGGGTTAGGGCTCACAGAGGCTAAGATTTTCTAAAGAAACTATTGAGTCTAACTCTGGTCAAAGGCTTTGAGTGGGTTGGTGAATTCAGGGACTATCTCTTCACCAAAGGGGAGATTTGATGGCTCGGATCTTGGTCTATTTGTGCTGCTGGTGTTTGTAAGTCTGGGGTTTTATGTTATCTAATATAGTCTGTTTGTGGTTTGTTAGTATGGGTTAATATGTATACAGTCTTCTATGCTTAATGTAAAGACTAGTAGCTCAGTTCCATGGTGGACATTTTGGGGGCATTTTGATAATTGATGTAAGGGTGGTAGCCAGGGTTAACAGTCTCTGCTCATGGAGTTCATACTTCATACTTTGTTCAGTTGTTTTGATTATATAATATAAATCTAATCTTACCAATCAAAAAAAAAAATTGTGATGATGTTATTGTCAATTGAATTGGTTGATTTAAATCAAGTAACTCTATAGACTAAATTGTAGGACAAATTCATTTCACCTTAAATGACTTGATTATTTATTTTTTATCATTAGGGTATTTACAAGAGAAAGAAACAACTCAACAAACCTGATAGTGATTGTGACACATAAGTGGTTGATAGGTAAAATTGTAAATTAATTTCAAGTTTAGTTCAAATTATTTAGAAAATTTATATATTTCCCCCTATTCGTGCTCACGTGTATGGTTAACCTACAGGTGGGTATGACACATGTTCTCCTTAGTTAGATTCACTAGTTGGATTGATTCAATGACTTTGGAAAAGGATTAAGGACAACAAGAAAGTATGCAATGGGCCTAGGATGATTTATGTTTGTGTAATGCTCTTATAATGTTATTATGATGCTGGTGCAGTCACTGTAGGAGGGTTCACATAATGAACTATCTAGGCCGTATAGCTAGAGTAAACACAATGGAAACAACTCAAAGATACAAATCAAATGTAGATTCAATCATTCAGTATAACATCAAATTCAAATACAAACTGGTTGGCAACATGCAGGCTTACAATTAGGGCTCACAAGCCTGATTACTAAATATCAGAATATACACAAGATATAGCTTTGAAGCTCCTTCATGCAAACTAAACTATCAATCTTCTAAATTATGTTAACTACTTTCCTAAGGATCTATAACATCAATACGTATCATCTTCAAAACCATAGATTCCTCTGTGTCATCCAAGAAGGTTACAATCTCCAAGAGGGAGGTGTAACGTGTGTACACAGATAGGTCAGACCTAATCATGAAGAACTCCTCCACAAATGAATGGGATGAAGTGCGGATCTCAGGGAAGGTTACTGTTGATAACTGAGAGGGGGGGGTGAATCAGTTATCCTAATTATTTCCCTTATTAAACTTTCTTTTTAATTGATGCAGCATAGAATCAAACACAAAAACATTAATCATGAAATAAGAAACACATGACACAATATTTTTGACGTGGAAACCCTGTTAAGGGAGAAAACCACGGGGTGATTAACCCAAAATTATTCTCTGTTAGAAGAATAGGAAATTACAAAATGGCACTTGCCAATTAGGGCTCACTGCCTGAGCACACTGCTCACAAGAGGCCCACTGCCTACAAGAAGACACACTGTCTACAAAGTGATAAGAATCACAGTCTTGAACTGATTGGAAGCATCTGCATATGCTGGAGTTCAGTTCCGGTTAGGCTCAGTACACTGATCTGCTGCACTTCATCTTTCCTCTGTTTTTTATTCTGCTATCTTTTACATACCGGATCCTTTTGCTACCTCTGCTCTGTTCTAGACTTCTTCGCATATATCTTCACACCATCACCCCCTTCACAACTAAATCCATCCTCTATATATATCCGCACAAGTAATTTCATCACCTTTCTAGTCGGCATCCGGAACAGTCTAGTTTCTTACAAACTCTTGTTCTGTCGGCTGAATCCTTCCTCACCAAGCAATGCGGATCAAGCATATACTTGTAGATATCATTAATCATGTCGGCCAAACATGATTCATGCCTTCACAACCTCTATCATCAACAGTAACACATCCGGAAAGTAGTCTGATACTCTGTCAGTCAGTTCTTCCTCTGTTTTCACTATTTCTCAAGAATCCGGTACTCAACTGTTCATATCTTTTTCCTTGTCCATCACCGGAGGCTAAATCCTTGGAATATACCACTCAAGGTAGTCCTCTTGACTTCCCCAAATCCGCACTGCACCAAGACACTTCCTCTGAGAGATCCGGACCAATCTGTCGGACCTTGCCACATGCTCTGTTCTTGTTCACCGGACCACAACATTCTTTATTCTGACTTCCGGTAGAGACACATCATGACTTGCGGATATGTGGGATGACCTTTGTTGCCATCAATGACAACAACCATGAATCCATATAGTGTCTCTTGCCAACAATCTCCCCCTTTGGCATTGATGGCAACACTTAGTGAAAAATGACTAAGTGTTTTCACTATGCTCCCCCTTTGCTGATGCTCTGTCTTTATATACAATTTCCGGAACTCCCCCTTAGTTGGATTCCTCATTTTTCACTGCTCCTCACTCCCCCTTTGACATCAATGGCAAAGGGTGGGGTCCGCACACCAAAATTTTCAAAAATTTTCTATACATAGCCGCATATTTACATACTCACATATACTGAAGAATGTCTGCAAAGGATGTCTGCAATTGAATCATTTCTGTAGCCCAACTTTGCTTCATTCTGTCCAAAATTGAAATGTGACCACTCAACAAAAATGCAAAAGCTTCTGCCCGCTTGAGATCTGTCGGATCTTTTGTTTGGGCGGTGGTCTGAGCATCACTGATGGCCTCATGCATAGTTTCCAACTTAGGGATTATAATCCTTCTAAGTTCTCCCATCCGGTTAGTGATGTTCTTCCTTTCCTTCTCAAAATTCTTTATTTCATTCAAGACTGCAATAGTCTGACATTCTTGATTTATTATGGAGGAAGAGAGAGGATCAAAACTTTGAGATAAGCTTTGTAGCTTGTCCTGTTCCTCTTTTATTTTCTTATCAATTGCTGCTGTTGCCTTTGGCCAGGATATGCAAAATTTGTAGATGTCACCGCCATCCTTAAGAGCATTCTCTAAGCTCTTTATTCCAATGCTTACAATCTTCCTATCTTTAGAGATTAATTCTAATATTTCTGAAAATCTCTTATCCAAAAATTCCTTCCGGACCTTTTCTTCAGCTGATTTTTCTAGAGAATCAAAATGTGTATCAACACTGCTGACTAAGGTTTTTAGATTACCGGAAGTGGAGGCTGTCGGATCTATTTGGATTGATGGCATAATCTTTACAAGTACTCCGGAAGCAGCCTCTATCAACTCACAGTCTTCCATATGAGACTTCAGGAGCTTTTCATTTGCCTTGGCATTTGCAAATGAAGCTATCTTCATTGTTTGTACCGGAGAGAGAGAGTCAATGTCGAATGGGCCTTTTAGAAGCTCCGGTTCATCAATCTCTAAAGTTTCTTTGCTCAAAAATTGTTGAACAGTTTGTGCAGTGTCTCTTGCCGGAGACAGATGTTTCTTTTCTTCTGCAGTCTTGGAACTGTCAACCTCTTTGTCTTTCACCACTGCTTCCTTCTCCTTTAATTGCTCTTCTTCTTTGGATCCGGAGACTGTAGGGGAAACCGGAGGAGAGATGCTTGTTTGTTCAGGGTCCACTTCTTCCGGAACAGATGATTCCAAACCCGCAGCTGTTTCTGCACCTAAGTCCTCTACAACAGGAAGATTGAACCTTTTGAAGGCCTTCCGAAGGATCTCTTCTGTCTCTTGGGCCACTCGGTCAGTCTCACCAAGCATGAGTTGATTCATCCTGGCTTTACTTCTGAACTCATCTTTGCAGTCCTTGAAGATAATGTTCATTGTCTTGGGATCGATTTGAGGATATAGCTGAATAGCTATCTGCTCCCGGATCTCAAGATCTTTAGCATGAGCATTATTCTTTCTTACTTCCAATTCCTTTTCTAGGCTTTTAGGAATAAGAGATATGATCTCAATGAAAGCCTTATTATATATGTTAAGATATTTGACTGTGGCTTCCTGCAGAGTCTTTTGGTCAGCCTCACTGAAGTCATCATAAGATTCAGTCATTGGTTGAAGGTTTCCATCCACCGTGACCGACTTGATTATGCTCTCTAGAGACAGAGTGGACTTTTCAACAGATACCTCTGCCATTTCATCCTTGTCTTGGCCTGTGGAGGGCTTACCGGATCCTTTCTTTTTCTATTTCTTTATTTCTTTTACTCCCTCATCTGACTCTGTTTCCTCTTCATCCTTTTGGCTTCCATAAGCCCTTGTGGCTTTTGTCTTGGATCTCTTACCGGATGCCTGGACTTCCGGTTTTGAACTTTTGGTTGTGGGAGGTGCAGATCTCTTTGATGATCTGGTCCGAGTGGGAGCTTCAACCGGAGCACTTTCTTTACTTTTCTCTTCTTCCTCAGCCTTCCTCCTCTTTTCCCGGCTGGCATCAAGTGCCTCTTTTGAGATGCCTAGGCCTTGAGCAATGTGCTCTACTTCTTTTCTCACCTTTCTTTTAATCTCAGGTTCCCTGAGTTCTACATGTATTTTTACACTCAGCTCCTCAAAGGTTCCAAACCTTTCTGCCTTAGGATCTTTGGGCTGACTTAGCATGTGTTGAACATGCAGCTCCACTATCTGTTCATCCACTTCATACCCCATGGGCATGATCCAGACAGTCCTTGGCTCCACTGCCTCCATTAGGCATTGATCAGTGTCAACCATGAAGCACACTGAGTCTTTGTATTTTTCAACAAGAGACTGGGGAATTCTCTCTCTTGCTTGCATCATGCTCTGAAAGTTTTTGAAGTATCCCCATAGAGCTGAATTTCTCGCTTTTGCATCCCCAAGTCCATGCAAATAGTCTCTTATCTGGACTGCAACAGGTTTGTCATTCTGCCATACCCATCCACTTGATCCGGGTAGCTCATTCACGAAGTAGAAGAATAGACATACAATAAGAGTACCATACTTAAAGGAATTCTTCTTATCCTTCTTAATTTTCTGTATATTTTCCATTAATTGGCTTAGCAGTAGTTCGCAGAGATCATATTCTGCATTCTTTCTTAGCATTTCATAGGTAGTGTATACTGCAGTTCCAGATACAGAATTCTCCCTGCTGGAGTGATAGATCTTGTATCCTATTATCATGGATGCATATTTGATATCCGGATCCGAAATATCTTCAATGGTCATTGCCCTCTTATCAAATTTTGATCCGGTGGCCTCAGTTACAATGTTGTTCTTGACAGATTTGAGGATAGGTATCCCTCCAGAAGAGTATAGACCAGTTACTGCTCTAATTGCCTCTTTTGTGATTTTGTAGGGTCTATCCAGCCATAGAAAGTTGTCATGCATCCTGCTCAGTACATACCGGACCCATTCATCTTCTTCAAAGCAGGGGAAATGAATAAATTGCTCAAACTGTTTCTTCTGGATATCCTTATACTCTGGTTTAAGCTCAAAAGCATTGTCTATCAGTTGCTTGTGATAGAGGTCTCTTAATTTGAATTCCCCAAATTCCTCAATGCTTGCATGTATGTAAACCCTAATGTCTTCAGTATGTAAAACTCCGTGAGGAACACTAGAGAAGGCTCCTAGTGGATCTACCTCCAATGATTTGTAGGGATGTTTCTTGAATGAGGGGTGAGGTCTATCAGAGATCTTAACTATGTTTGGAGTAGCCATTCTTCAAAGATTTGCAGTGAGGTAATGAAAAACGGAGAATACCTTATGCGCCTTCGACTTGCACAGAGTGATTGGATTGATTTCTTTATGTAATGACTTCGGCAGGAGATCCTTGGTGTGCTTGATGAATCTTGTTGCAGAGCTCCACTATTCGCTTCTTCTTGAGTGCAAAATGAGCAAATGACTTTTGAGAAATCCCTTATATTGCTCCGCGAACCCTAATATCTGTCTGCAATAAATGCTTCACCTACATTATTCCGGTTTGCCTTGTCTGGATAGCTTGGAGTATCCCGGATTAGTCCTAATCTGTGAATATCATCCGGATCTTTCAATCATGAATAAATAGAGGTAACATATTATAAGAACATCCCAAACATTCTGTCCAATCCACAGAACAAGATAGTGCACTTCCGGATCTCTCCGGACCCTTTTGTAATCCTTTGTCATACCGGAGCATCTCCCTGAACAGGTCTTATTTGATCGATCACAGCTTCTCCATAACTCCATGCGGACCTCTGAAAACTTGACTGAAGCATCTCAAGACTCATATTTGCAAACCCTTTAATCCGCATCTTGTGCCACATTCGGCACCACTTGTTTGGCTGGGGGAACAGGATTTTCTTTGAGTCTCCCCCTGAGCCTGAGCTCACTTTTTAATTTCTGGAAGAAATATCAGCACCAGAGTCTGGTGCAGATCCAACCTCTATATTCTCTGAACTTTTCTTCACCCAAATCTTGCTCATCTGATTCCTAACTTCATCCGCATTCATCTTTTGTTTACCCTTGTCTTGATTCTGATTATACACCGGACCTCTTTTGTCCTGATACTTGTTTCTGCAGACTTTAGCATCATGACCGGACCTATTGCAGATTTGGCAAATAACATTTCTTTGCATATTTGACTGATATCCTCTTGATCTGCATTGATTAGCCATATGACCTACTCTATTGCATGTGAAGCATCTACCTTTGAATGATTTGTTTACTTGCATAATTCTGCATTCATGGGATTTGTGTCCATACCTTTTGCAGTTGAAGCACTGTCCGGAGAAGGATGAATTAATCTGATTCATTCTCATTCTGCACTGATTAGCTTTGTGACCAAAGTGGTTGCAGCTGTGGCAGTATCCATTGAAGGATGGATATCTTTGAGCATTTGGCTGTCTTACCGGAGGTCTTCTAGGCCTGCTCCTTGGATTTTCTGATCCAAGATTCTTCTGACCGGATCCGGAGCTTTCTCCTTTCTCATATCCCAAACCATACTTGTCATCTGTCCTCTTTTGACTTCCAAGAAGAACTTCAAGTTGAGCAGAACTTATCTTGAATTTCTCTTTATATTCATTTGCTGTTTGAAGGTCTCTTTTGAGAGAGGCAATTTGATCCTCAAGTTTTTCTTCATTATCTTTGGCATCTTCAAGATCAGATTCAAGATGTCTGATAATCCTGTCCATCTGGTGGCATTCTTCTGATTTTTCTTTAAGAGATTGTCTTAGATTGTCTTCAGCCTTTCTTTTTTCTTCAATCTCTTGAGTAAACTTTATAGTTCCTGATTCCATTTCATGTCTTAACATAATGACTTCTTTTGATAACTTTTCACATAACTTGGTTTGCTCAGTCAATTCTTCATTTGTATTGCTTTCTTCACTTTGTCTTGCCAACTGTTGGAGCAGCTCCTTTCTCTTTTTCATAGAGAGACTTAATTTGTCTTTTAATTCTCTCATGAATTCATCAGCCTGTTTGAGTCTTTCCTTTAATTCACTGACTTCAGAATTTGACTGTTCAAGATCCTCAAGAGCAGTCTTGAGTTGCTCCCTTAAACCATATGCATCCATTTGAAATCCTAGATCTTCCTCAAGCTGTTAGGCTCTATTTGGAGGAACTTAGCTCTGATACCAATTGTTGATAACTGAGAGGGGGGGTGAATCAATTATCCTAATTATTTCCCTTATTGAACTTTCTTTTTAATTGATGCAGCATAGAATCAAACACAAAAACATTAATCATGAAATAAGAAACACATGACACAGTATTTTTGACGTGGAAACCCTGTTAAGGGAGAAAACCACGGGGTGATTAACCCAAAATTATTCTCTGTTAGAAGAATAGGAAATTACAAAATGGCACTTGCCAATTAGGGCTCACTGCCCGAGCACACTGCTCACAAGAGGCCCACTACCTACAAGAAGACACACTGTCTACAAAGTGATAAGAATCACAGTCTTGAACTGATTGGAAGCATCTGCATATGCTGGAGTTCAGTTCCGGTTAGGCTCAGTACACTGATCTGCTGCACTTCATCTTTCCTCTGTTTTTTATTCTGCTATCTTTTACATACCGGATCCTTTTGCTACCTCTGCTCTGTTCTGGACTTCTTCACATATATCTTCACACCATCACCCCCTTCACAACTAAATCCATCCTCTATATATATCCGCACAAGTAATTTCATCACCTTTCTAGTCGGCATCCGGAACAGTCTAGTTTCTTACAAACTCTTGTTCTGTCGGCTGAATCCTTCCTCACCAAGCAATGCGGATCAAGCATATACTTGTAGATATCATTAATCATGTCGGCCAAACATGATTCATGCCTTCACAACCTCTATCATCAACAGTAACACATCCGGAAAGTAGTCTGATACTCTGTCAGTCAGTTCTTCCTCTGTTTTCACTGTTTCTTAGGAATCCGGTACTCAACTGTTCATATCTTTTTCCTTGTCCATCACCGGAGGCTAAATCCTTGGAATATACCACTCAAGGTAGTCCTCTTGACTTCCCCAAATCTGCACTGCACCAAGACACTTCCTCTAAGAGATCCGGACCAATCTGTTGGACCTTGCCACATGCTCTGTTCTTGTTCACCGGACCACAACATTCTTTATTCTGACTTCCGGTAGAGACACATCATGACTTGCGGATATGTGGGATGACCTTTGTTGCCATCAATGACAACAACCATGAATCCATATAGTGTCTCTTGCCAACAGTTACTCACAAACCACTGAACACTGAATGATGTGTCATTAGGCTCTGCAAGTCAAGAAATACTCTGCAAGTCTTCTCCTTCAGCTGATTGTTCTAGACTATCAAGATGCTCTGTTCTAAGAAAACAGTCGATCTTCTAATAGTGATATCTTACCGGTACCTAATCCAAATGATATGAGATTTGGATATGATGTACATGAATGAATCTAGATGCTAAGTTCAGCTTTGCAAGATTTGAAATGCAACTATGGTAGAATGTGGACCAAAATATAGAAACTGCTACTAACTAAACTACCTAAACTGAACTGGAAAAGAAACAAATTGAAATGCAACAAACTAAAATGCAAATGTTTTTGGTTGATGCAAGATTGCTCTTGAACCAGGGATGCTCTTACATCAGACATCCAGAGTTATTGAAAAAGGGAGTCCCTCACTTTGTTGGGGCTAGAGGAAAACCAAGACGGTCTACCTCAGCTTGAGAAATCCAAGATGAATCTTCTTCCGATCTGCCTTTCCACTTCACAAGGTATTCTTTGTACTATCTTCCTTTGGTCATGTGTCCATCTCTGCTATCCAAAATGTCTTTAATCTATTTAGGTTTTTGTTGTGGTAACTGCGTCTTCAAGTCTTCTTCAATGTTGTCACTGAATTCTACTTCATGATACTGATGTAAGTCTATAATGTTGAAAATAGGTGATATGCCCAATGTCTCTGGTAACTGCACTTCATATGCATTTCCTAAATCAAACTTTCTGAGTATCCTACAAGGTCTAAACTTCTTCATCTTTAACTTGTTATTTGTCCCAACTGGAAATCTTTCTTTTCTCAAGTATACCATCATCTATCAATTGAGAGGAACTAATGATTATTGTTTATTGCTCAAGCAGATGAAAGTTGGTTGTGGCATAGAAGAATGTGTCATATAAAATTTGATGGTCTAGTAAAGATTAGTTCAAGTCAGGTTGTGAGAGATTTACCAAAACTTATGAAACCCTCCAACTCAATTTGTGAGGAATGTTAGTTGGGAAAGCAAACAAGGACAAGTTTCAAGAGCAAAGAATAATTTTCTATCAGTTTGTTGGATCTAGTGCATACAGATCTCTGTGGTCCTACAAGGGTGAGAAGTCTACAAGGTGACAGGTACTTCATGTTGCTTATTGATGATTATTCTAGAATGACTTGGGTTACTTTTCTAAGAGATAAATCAGAAGCCCTAGAGAATTTCAAATCTTTCAAGGCAATGGTTGAGAATGAAATAGATTTGAAGATCAAATGCTTGAGGTCTTATAAAGGAGGTGAGTTCACATCAAATGAATTCAACATTTTCTGTGAAGAGCATGGGATAAAGAGACAACTGTCTACACCTAAGACTCCTCAATAGAATGGAGTTGTGGAAAGGAAGAACACGACAATTCAGGAGGCTGCTAGGACAATGATGAAGGAAGAAGGTTTATCGGAAGTCTTTTGGAAAGAATCTATTCACACTATTTTCTACATTCAAAATAGAGTTCAGTGAAAGGTAATG
Organism: Cunninghamia lanceolata; assembly: GCA_027924645.1. Lineage (NCBI taxonomy): Eukaryota > Viridiplantae > Streptophyta > Pinopsida > Cupressales > Cupressaceae > Cunninghamia > Cunninghamia lanceolata. The sequence continues at coordinate 6,762,191 of BSBN01000303.1, read as the reverse complement.
GTACTAAAACTCCCTATGAATTGTGGTATGGAAGAATTCCCACAATAAAATATTTTAAAGTCTTTGGAAGCAAATGTTATATCAGGAGAGATGAAGATCTAGGAAAGTTTGATGCAAGGTGTGATAAAGGAATCTTTCTTGGATACTCTACCAAGAGTAAGGCCTACCGGTGCTACAAAAAAAGGCTCAAAAAGATTGTTGAGAGTGCAAATGTGAAGGTAGATGAAGGCAAGGAAAGAATATCATAAATAAGTTGTTATGAACTAGATGAACCTGTGACTATAGTAAATGAAGAGAAAGATAAGCAAGAAGATAGTCAGGATGAAGAAGAGGATCTGAAAAGTGTTGTCAAGACTCCTAGGTATGTAAGGATCAATCACTCTAAAGATCAAATTATAGGTGACAAGAACAAAGGTGTGCTAACAAGAAGGAGAGCTACTGAAGAACAAGTCAATTACTGTTTGCTTTCAAAGATTGAACCAAAAACTGTGAATGAAGCATGCAATGATGAAAATTGGGTAAAGGCAATGGAGGAAGAACTATTGCAGATAGAGAAGAATGAAACTTGGGAATTAGTTCCTAGACCTACTGACAAAAAAGTTATTGGAACTAAATGGGTCTTTAGGAACAAGCTGAATGAAAATGGAGAAGTTGTAAGGAATAAAACAAGACTTGTATGCAAAGGATATTCTCAAATTGAAGGGATGGATTTTGAAGAAACCTTTGCCCCAATAGCTCAGATTGAAGCAATCAGAATGTTTCTAGCATTTGCATCTCACAAAGATTTTAAGGTATATTAGATGGATGTGAAATCTGCCTTCCTGAATGGTGAATTAGAAGAGGAAGTATACATTGAGAAACCAGAGGGATTCCAATTGTCAAATCAAGGTGATATGGTATGCAAGTTGAAGAAAGCATTATATGGACTCAAACAAGCTCTTAGACCCTGGTATGCAAGGTTAGACAGGTATTTATTGCAATTGGGATTTAGTAAAGGTACTGCAGATAGCAATTTGTACTTCAAAATCAATGATAATCAGATCTTGATTGTTGAAGTCTTTTTTGATGACATTATCTTTGGAGGAAATGAAGGTATGTGCATAAATTTTGCTAGTGAGATGAAAAGTGAATTTGAAATGTCCATGTTTGGTGAAATAAATTTCTTTTTGGGTCTGCAAATTAATCAATCAGATAAAGGAATATTCATATCGCGGTCTAAGTATGTGAAAGAGTTGTTGAAGAAGTTTGGGATGGAAGACCCTAAACCAGTATGTACTTCCGTGGTGACTGGTTGCAAGTTGAGCAAAACTAATGAATCACCTAAGGTTGATAAATAAAATACAGATCCGTGATTGGAGGATTGCTTTATCTAACTCAAACCAGACTTGATATTATGCATGCAGTTTGTCTTGTTGCAAGGTTTCAAGCTGATCCAAGAGAATCACATGTGATGGCAGTTAAGAGAATCCTGAGGTATTTGAAAGGTACTTTGGATTATGGCTTATGGTATCCAAAGGATAATGATTTCACTCTCAGTGCTTACGCAGATGTAGATTGGGATGAAGATGTTGATGATAGAAAAAGTACAAGTTGAGGTGCCTTCTTCTTGGGTAATAGATTGGTCTCATGGCTGACCAAGAAATAAGATTTAATATATTTGTCAACTGTAGAAGGAGAGTATATAGCAGCAGCATGTTGTTGCACTCAAGTATTATGGATGAATCATACTCTGAAGGATATAAGAGTTGTGTATGAAGATCTAATTACAATCTTTTGTGATAATAAAAGTGCCATAAACATTTCAAAGAATCCAGTGATGCACTCAAGAACAAAGCACATATCAATAAGGTATCACTTTTTGAGAGAGAAGGTGACGGAGAGTGAAGTAAAATTGGAATATGTGTCCACAAGGGATCAGATTGCAAACATTTTCACTAAGCCTCTGCCTAAAGATACCTTTGAGTATCTAAGAGAAAAGATAGGGGTCATTACCCCTCCTATCCTGAACTAAGATGCGTAGGTATGCATCAATGCAGTGGAGCTCAAAGTGTCATTCCTTGATCTGGATTGATGTTCTGAAGGCTACCTCTCAGGGGGAGTAGCTAAATGTTTTTGGTAAAGTAAATTGATTAGAACAGCAGCATGCAAGTATGTGCCCTTTTCCATTGATGTCAAAGGGGGAGAGAAATCATGTGAAAAACTTAGGGGGAGAAAGAATGCAGATGTGTAAAGAGAAAGGGCGAGAATTTTGTCTTGGCGGTCTTTTCTGTTTTTCACATCATATGTTTCCATCAATGACAAAGGGGGAGATTGTTGCAAGTATGTGCCTAATCAGTGTTGTCATTGATGTCAACATATATGTGTTGTCATTGGTGTCAATTGTGCTCTTACTTTGTTGAGGATATTGAGAAAATTAGCCCCTTCGGTGATAGCAATGTGTTGCAGTAGAAATAGTGCATTACATGTAGAAGAACAGACCAGAAGAATGCTTCGCATTTCCTGTAGAATAAATATCTTTACCTATGGATTGGAAGTTACTTAGAAGCCTATTTGAAGATGTTATATTCTGAATTTGAGCCTCTGATATGAAGAATTGAGTGAGTTATGTTCACCAAAGTAAAAACAACTTTTTCTATATGTTTGGTGGTGACAGGAAGAAAGTGTTTTGCTCCGCATTCCTCCGCATTGAAGTATTTTGGTCTACAATTTTGGAAGTAAGTCTGTGATGATGATAAATGCGTTCAAGTGTAATGGTTCATGATTTGGTGGTCTGCAAGCTATCTTTTACTTATGACAATGGTTGACAGTGTTGTTCTTGTGCTCTGTTTTGAAGAATCTTATTGATAGAGTGGTTAGAGATCATGCAGTTGTTCTTGGTGATTACATTGTGCTTGTGGATGTCTCTTGATCATGTTCCTACATTCGGATTGGTCTGCGAGGTGTAATTCAGATCGTGCATGAAGCATGTTCTAAAGAATACTTGTGTTAACATTAGTCTTGGCCGAATTGGTTAAATTCATCATCTACAGAGATGTATCGAAGATTGTGATAGCATGTTGTAGTGTGGAAGATTGTGTTTGAGTCCCAACTAAGGTGTGGCATGATCCACATACATTCTTGCATCTTTTCCTTAGCTAAATTTATATTAGGTCTAGACCTATTTTATGTATGTTTTTAATGCTGACATTGGAGATTGTTCCAACGATTGATGATTCTAATGCCGACCTTGATGATCATTCCAAGGTTGATCTAGTGTATAAATACTTGTAATTGAGTCATGAAAATGTATCCAAGTACAAAGATGCAAAGATAAAGTGAAGTAAGGTAGTAGAGCATAGTAGAGGTGTTTTGTGCTTCAATGGAACTGAACCTTGGCATGGAGTAGATGTTATTATCTCAGTTCAACCTTTTAGCAGCGAGCCTCCTTTTGGCAGTGAGCCTTCTTTTGGCAGTGAGCCCTATAGGCAGTGATCCTCTATTTTTTGGTATTGATATAACTTATATATTTCTGTGGGCTAACACCCACCGTGGTTTTTCCCTTTTAGGGTTTTCCACGTAAAAATCTGGTGTCTCCTGTGTTGTTTATGCTTTTGTGTTGAGCTTCTCATTTGATGCTTTCATGGTTATATCTGAATTTAAGTAATTGATAAGTTGATGGTCATATTTGGTTAAAAGTTTTAGGATAACTGATTAACCCCCCTTCTCAGTTGTCAGGTGCAGTTCAACAATTGGTATCAGAGTAGCAATGTGCAAGTATGTGCACTTTGCCATTGATGTCAAAGGGGGAGAGAAATCTTGTTTTCTTACAAATTCTAACTTCATCTCCAACTTCAAATTCTTTGTGTCTTCTCTTCTCATCTACCTTCTCCTTGTACTTACTATTCATATCCTCCAAATGCTTCTTAACCTAATTATGTACTGTCTCCATATGACTTGCAAATTCTTCTGCTTCTGCACTTCTCTTATCTTTCATACTAATGTCTCTCAACTCTATTACTCCTCTAGGGTTTACTCTGGTAACAATCTCAAAAGGTGTTCTTCTGGTACTCCTATTCACTAAATTATTGTATGCAAACTCTACTTGTGAAAGAATCAAATCCCAACTTCCCGCTTTCTCTCCAACTAAATATCTCAACAAGTTTCCCAAATTTCTATTCACTACCTTTGTCTGTCCATCAGTCTGTGGATGAAATGCTGAATGGAACTTCAAATTCATCTTCATCTTCTTCCAAAGTGTCTTCCAAAAATATCCAAGAAATCTTCTATATCTATCTGAAATTATACTCTTAGGTAAACCATGCAATCTCACAATCTCCTTGAAAAATAGGTCAGCTATATGCACTGCATTAGTTGCCTTCTTACAAGGTATGAAATGTACCATCTTTGAAAATCTATCCACCACTATAAATATAGAATCATGTCCTATCTATGTCTTAGGTAATCCCATTACAAAATCCATACTTATGTCTTCCCAAGGTCTCTCTAATACTGCCAAAGGTTTATACAATCCAATATTCTAACTACTTCCTTTTGCAACTTGACAAATTCTACAACTCTGCACAAATTTCCTAACATCCTTATGTATCTAAGGCCAAAAGTAATTTTCACTTACCAAAGCTACCTTTTTATCAATGCCAAAATGTCTTGCGAGGCCACTACTATGTTTCTCCTTAATCAAATTGTCTATCATTGAACTTCTAGGTATGCATAATAGATTTCCTCTAAACACCATATCTTCTTGAATGAAATAGTCCATCCACTTACTCCTATCTATCACAACAGGTTCCTTACATGCTTTCCAAGTTTTTTAAAATAATCTTCTTCTTCATATATGTTCTTCAACTCATCAAATCCTATCATTTCAATTCTCATCTTTGTCAACAAGTTCCTTCTCCTACTCAATGCATCTACAACTTTGTTTGATTTTCCACTCCTATGCTTCAACACAAAAGTATAACTCTGTATGAACTCTACCCACCTCATATGTCTCTGATTTAACTTTCCTTGACTATTCAAATATTGCAAAGCTTGATGATCTAAATACAACACAAACTCCTTAGGCAACAAGTAATGTCTCTGCTTCTTCAAGGCTTGAAGTATGGCATAGAACTCTTGATCATAAACTGAATATCTTCTCCTTGCATCATTTAACTTCTCAATGAAATATGCTATAGGTCTACCATCTTGACTTAAAATTACTCCACTTGCATCACAATCCACTTGAAATACCTTATTGAAATTCGGTAATGCTAAAATAGGTTGCTCTGTCACTTTCTACTTCAACAATTCAAAACTCTTGTCTGCTCCTGATGTCCACTTGAAATCTTTTATGTCACCTCTCATTGTCTCTGTCATAGGGTTACAAACTGAACTAAATTTTTTGATGAACTTCTGGTAGGAACTAGCCAATCCATGAAATGATCTGACTTATCGAATGCTCTCTGGTGTAGGCCACTCAACAATTGCTCTTACTTTCTAAGGGTCCATCTTCAATCCTTTCGCAAAAATCACAAATCCTAAGTATACTAATTCTTCCTTCATGAAACTACATTTCTTGATGTTTATCAGTGATTTCTCTTCCCTCAGTCTTACAATACTTGTCTAATATGCCACAAATGTTCTTCCTTTGTCTTACTAAAAATTAGAATATCATCCAAATATACAATAACAAACTTACCCAAGAATTTCTTCAAAACTTCATTCATCAATCTCATGAAAGTACTCGGTGCATTTGTCAATCCAAAAGGCATCACTAACCACTCATACAATCCTTCATTTGTCTTTAAAGAAGTCTTCCATTCATCTCCTTCTCCGATCCTAATCTGATGGTATCCACTCTTCAAGTCTATCTTTGTGAAATATTTTTCTCCACTCAAACAATCCATGATATCATCCATCCTAGGTAAAGGAAATCTATACTTAACTATGATCTTGTTGATTGCTCTAGAGTCTATACACATTCTCCATTCTCCATTTTCTTAGGTGCTAACACTGTAGGTACTACACAAGGACTCAAACTTTCTCTGATCAAACCTTTCCTCAACAACTCTTGTATATGTGTATTCAATTCTTCATTCTCTACTGGTGTCATTCTGTGTGCTGCTTTGTTAGGTAAACTAGCTCCTGGTATAAGATCCATGTGATGACTGATACTCTGGATTGGTGGCAATTCTTTAGGTACATTATCTAATATGATGTTTTCATACTCTGTCAGCAACTCAGTTATATCCTCCGGTTGTGATTCAATCTCCTTCAATGTTTTAGTTTTCTTAGGAATCAAAGCATAACACATATTCTCATGTCTCAAACCATCTAGAAATGTTTTTTCCATCTACCAAACAGATTCAGGCATTCCCACATACTTCACTCTTAGGATCATCTTCCAAAGGAATCAAATTAATTCTTTTTCTATTTAATGTTATAGTGTATGTATTCTTTCTCCCATCATGTATAGTTTTTCTATCATACTGCCAAGGTCTATCCAACAAATATGGCATACATCAATAGGCATAATATCACATAAGACTTCATCATGTTAAGATACAATATGAAATTTCACCAAACATTGTTCACTCACCAGTACCTTATGATCATCCTGAATCCATGCTATCTGATAGGGCTTAGGGTGTTTTAATCTTTCCAATTTTAGCTTAGTTACCATCTCTTCTAAAACTAGATTATCAGAACTACCACTATCAATTACAACTTTACAACATTTACCTCCTAATTTGTATATGATTCTGAACAAACTTTTCCTCTGCGGTGGTTCTTCATTTGTCTCTTCTTGAAATAGTGCTCTCGTCATCACAAGTGATTCCCCTTTCTCATAATTACCAATAGAACTAGGTGATCCAACATGTTCTTCTTCCACATAGGTTGTTCTTCCACTGTTCTCTGTTCTCTTGCTTGTACTTCCCTGATTGCATTCAAATGCTCTATGTCCTTCACCTCCACACTTGAAATAGGTTCCTTTGAATGTTCTCCTATCAGGTCCTCTTCCTTCTCTTCTGTATCCTTCATTCTAGTACAGACTAGGATTTCCTCTATGGTAGAAATTTCTATCATCTCTTTGGTTGCATTATTATCTCTTTCTTCTTTCTTGAATGTGTTCTCTTGTCTGGTCTACTCCGCATATGATCTTTCTCATCCAAAAAATGTTCTACCTCTCTGGAATTTACCTCCTCTACCTCTTTGTCTCTGATCATGCCTCTTATTCAACTTCTCTTCAACTTTCAGAGAAAATTGATATGCTTCTTCCAATGTTGCCATCCTTACCAAACTCAGTTCTTCTTGAATGTTCAATCTCAGTCCATTGATGTATCTAGCCACTTTCTCCTTTCTTGCTTCACTATGTCATATCCTTATGATCATCTTGTGAAATTCTTCAGTATACTCCTTCACAAATTTCTCCTTTTGTCTCAGGTTTTGCAATCTCTTCAACAGTTCCAACTCATAGTCAGTAGGTATAAACTGATTCTTCAATTTTGTCACCATCCTATCCCATTTTGTAATCTTTTATTTTCCTCTTCTATTTCTATCCAACTGTATTTCTTTCCACCAAATAGAAGCATGTCCTTTCAACTTGGTCTTTGCAAATTTCACCTTCTCCAGATCTTCAAATTCTTCATATTTAAAGTATTCTTCCATGTCATTTATCCAGTCAATCAACTTTTTAGGGTTCAAATTGCTAGTGTAATTTGGTACATCAACTCTAGGTCTCTTTCTAATATTTGAAATAGATTACAACATCTTGACTTTATCTAATTCTTCTTCTTCGTCACATCCTAGGGTTTCTTCAGTTTGATTTATAGATTGAAATTCTTCCTCATCACTCTCAATATCAATTCTAGGGCTTAATCCTTTTCTTCTATCTTCTTCAACAACATCCATTCTAATTTGCATTATTTTCATCATTTCCATCATCTCATCCATTCTTCCAGCCATTGTTTCAACAGTAGGGATTCTCCTCGATGACATCTTCCTAGGATCAAGTGCAAGCTACCTCAATTCGGTAATCAGGCTACAAGGTGAGAACTACCTCAAAATCAACGATTGGTTGCGACACAAGTAACCTACCTCAGATTCAACAATCTATCCACAACAAGATCTTACAAAATTCCTTCACCAACTTTGCTCAATTCGCTCCCAAAGATTTGAACCTGGCTCTGATACCACTTGGTGTAGTCACGGTAGGAGGGTTCACAGAATGAACTATCCAGGCTATGAAACTAGAGTAAACACAATGGAAACAACTCAAAGATACAAAGAAAATGTAGGTTTAGTCATCTAGTATATCATCAAATTCAAATACAAACTGGCCGGCAACATGCAGGCTTACAATTAGGGCTCACAGGTTTGATTACTGAATATCAGAATATACACAAGATATAGCTTTGAAGCTCCTTCATGCAAACTAAATTGTCGATCTTCTAAATTATGCTAACTACTTTCCTAAGGATCTATTACATCAATATATATCATCTCCAGAACCATAGATTCCTTCGTTTCAGCCAAGAAGGTTACAAACTCCAAGAGGGAGGTGTAACGTGTGTACATGGATAGGTCAGACCTAATCATGAAGAACTCCTCCACAAATGAATGGGATGAAGTGTGGATCTCAGGGAAGGTTAACCATGAACCACTGAACATTGAATGATGTGTCATTAGGCTTCACAAGTCAAGAAATGCTCCGCAAGTCTTCTCCTTCAGCTGATTGTTCTATACTGTCAAGATGCTCTATTTTGAGAAAATAGTCAATCTTCTGATAGCAATATCTTATCGGTACCTGATCCAAATGATCTAAGATTTGGATATGATGTACATGAATGAATCTAGATGCTAAGTCTAGCTTTGTAAGATCTGAAATGCAACTGTGGTAGAATGTGGACCAAAATATAGAAACTTCTACTAACCGAACTGCCTGAACTGAACTAGAAAAGAAACAAACTGAAATGCAAATATTTTTGGTTAATGCAAGATTTCTCTTGAACCAGGGATGGTCCTGCATCAGATGCTCTCATAAATGCTCTATGATAAAAGTTATCCTCAATGATTCTTAGGTTTTCCTAAATGATTTCAACATTCTTAGATGATTTCAAAAGGAATGAATGAATTTATTTAAATATAACAATATATCACACAAATCAACACAAATAAATAATGGGTCAACTCATGATGGGAAGTAGGAGTAAGTTTGCAAGATATATTTTAAATTTAAAGTTTAGAAGCTTGAGGTTTAGATTCATGATTATAGAAATTACTTGGATCACATTTACACTTTGATGCAATACTAGTAATAGGTCTAATGAACAACCAATTAATAGATGTGGAGAGTACACAATGAAAGAAAACTCAAGATGTTATCAAAGAATTAATCTTGTAATGATTGAGAAAATATATCATTACAAAATTACCTACCCACTCTTGGGGAGATTACAAAAACAAAATATACTAAGACTCTCTACACTAATAAATCAACCCTTAGGATGACTTTTAACTTCAACCCAATGTTCCTCTAATAGCAATCCCAAAATAACCAATGTGTGTATGAACTGTATGATCTCTACATGAACTACTAGTGCCAAACCCTAGTACTAATCTCATGTTATTTTTCAATGCTAACCATTTCTTCCCTAATCTAGGATGCATATATAGAATCTAGAAAATGCCAACTCATTACCTAGTATGCTTTCCTAGGAAAAAAAACTTGTTATCATGCCCAAGGAAATTCATCTTCCTATGCAACCATTCCAATTTCCAATGCATTGTTTGTTTAACCAACTATCAGTTGTTGGTACCATGATATGATTTCTTGGTTGGTGACTTACTAGATTTTCAACATGACATTAGATATGCACATGTACATTTTATGCATAGAACCAAACTATATGTGTGAGCTCAAGATAAAATTATGTCTCCTTAAGACTATATGCACTAACAATAAACCATATGCATGCATTGATGAAATTGTGTACAATATTTAAAGTCAATGCATGGAATATGCAAACTTGTGTGTGGACAAAAATATCCTCAAAATCTATTGTAAACTAACAATCCATATGGAAAAATAAAACATGTGCACATAACCAAACTTCTCATGTGCCAAACATATTTTTGGGTGATGCAAGATTGCATGACCCTTGAACCCTAAGATGATCTTGCATCAAACACCCTATGTAATAGGAATTTGACTTGCATGTTTAATTTTAAGACTATAAAAGACTAGATATGCTTCCCAAGATGACTTTCTTAAGCTTCAAAAATTCATGAGTGTTGTTTCATTAGGTATTCTTTTCAATGCACATGTTCAAAATGTGTGATTTTATCCCATTGCTATTTTGGAACGTGCACTTTCTAATCCACCTCTTCCTACTCTTATGTGTTATCTTTAGTATTGTGTGCATGATATGAATATATATTAGAGACATTGAATACCAATGAGATATATATTCCTTTTGGAAACTCATATTCATATTCATTCTTCAAAAATTTATGTAAAATCTTGCAAAAATATTTTTCTTGGGTTTAAACTTGTTATATGTTCCATACAAGAACCTTTCCTTTCTTAGATGCACCATGAGTAACTTCCCCTCAAAGTAATTATTCTCTCTTTGATGTTCATATGCATGCATTTTATATTTTGATTTTCTCTCCTCCAATTGCTTCTTGACTTATGAATGAACTTCCTTCATGTGTTGCTCAAAGAATTTAGCTTCTACACTAATTTTCTTATATCTTTGATCTTCAACAAGTGTGTGACACCCTTATAAGATGCTCCATACACCACTTAGAATAGTGTCTTCCTAGTAGACTTGTTTAATGAGTTGTATGCAAATTTTTCATGCACTAACATAGAGTCCCATTGTGCAGGCTTCTCTTCCATTGAACATCCTAGAAGATTTCCTAGACTCCTACTGATGTAGGAGCATCTGGGTCCATGACTAATTCCGCATCAACCAAAAACATTTTCAATTTTTTTTTCTAGTTTTGTTCAGTTTTTCTTGTCTTAGTTGGTTTTCTTTAGGAGAAAATTTAGATTGAAAAATAGTTAAATGAAAGACATCATCTTGAAGAGGAGCTTAAAGGGTATCTACAATTTCAATTTGATGCAATTTAAAGGAATTTTGGTGAAGTTAGAGCATTTTGAAAAAACCTCAAGTTCTCAAACCTTTCACTTCACTGAAACACATAAGTTCCTCTCTATTTTTAGGCATTATACAGGTTCACAAACTCTTTAGTTCACCAAAAGGCTGAATTGTTTTACACTTTCAGTACCAACTTAAGTTTGCAAACTCTTTAGTTCACCAAAGACTGGTTTCATGGGAAGAGTTGTTGCTGAAAGACTTGTTCCTTTTCATTTCAACGAACTCTCAAGTTTGTGAACTTCTCCTTCCGCTAAAATCCAAGTTTCAAAGTTCACATTTGTGCCAAATCGTCAAAGAATCTAAAGGCTCAAACATTCACTCAAGTGCCAAAAAGGATTATAAAGATAGGTTCCAAAGTTTGATGGTTCTTCCATTCACCCAATTGCCAAAGCTTTTCCCTTTCAATAAAAGTTTCAATTCGTGAACTTCCCTTCCTACCAAAAGAGCTCATCAAATATTTTTCGGTAATTTTTGAAGTTTTCAAAATTCATATGGTGTCAAAGCAAACTGTTTCAGTGAAATTTTAATTTTTTGAACCAAGTGTTCCACCATAACGAGTTTGTAAGTTCTAAAAACTACTGAAAGGCCAAAAGACAAAGTTCTTTGGTTCATGAGAGGATAAAATCATGATGGAGAAGTTTGAATTATCAAACAAATTGAAGCATGACATTGTGATAATGACAATGGTTGGATTTTTAGTTTCTATAACCATCAACAGTTCAACTTCCCTGCATTCAAAGTATAAAGAAAAAATTGTATTTTGTGGTGGAGGTTCACTACTAGCCAAGGAGGGGATCTTGGTAGTTTTTGAGGAAGAATAGAGGTATATGACTACCAGAGGAGATGGTAGAAATTAGGAAAAGAATGTGAGGATGAAGACTGTCAGAGAAGTGGTAGGGATTAGAGAAAAGAGCACCTGTGGAAGGGTGATGCATAGCCAAGGAGGAGAAGATGAAATGTAGGATGCAGAAGGAATGAATGACAGAGAATATACTAATTTTACTCTTGATATTGTCGTAATGACTGTAAGTTTGAAAAGTGAATAAAATTCAAATTGTTGTTCTTTTTTATGAATTTGTGCTTCTATTATGTTGTGTTGGCTATGTAACTGGGCAGTTTGATATGACCCCCTAGTCATGACTATGTCAAGTGGTATCAGAGCAATGAGTTTGTTGGGAGATGTGTTGAGAGAGTATGTTGTATTTTGAAAAGGCTCATTGAAGAAAGAGGAAGAAGTTGTAGGAAGAATAGTGAAGTAGGAAAAGGAAAAGCTCACTAGAAAATATTAGGAATGAGTTTGTATGAATTGTTTGTCGGACGAAAGATGAAGTTGAAACAAAGTTGAAGAGATTGTTAGAAAAGATGTTACAACCTTGGAAATTGGAAGGTGTCTCAAAAAACCCTAAGAGATTTGTTGCAGAAGGGGAAGTTGTATGACTGCAGAGAGTTTGATGCTCTAGATAATTTGTTACAAGTATGAGAAGGAGCCTGTAACTACAGAGAGTAGAGAAGGAGGTATGAGAAGACAGAAAAGGTATGTTCATGTTTTCAAATATTTTTGATTGAATGTGTGGAATATTTGTTTCCAGTAGAGCCCTATAACTATAGAGGGTTAGTACCCTAGAGATTGGAGATTTTCACAAGTGGAATCTTGTGACTGTAAGGGGATGTGTGAGTCTCTGGATGATTTGCAAAAGATTGCAGAAGTGAAGGAAGATGTCTTTGAAAAGGAGGATGAGAAAGGTCATGAATATCGATAAGGATTTTATTTATGGAACAGTGAGAAGAAAGATTTACAAAAAATATTTATGTAGAGTTGAAGAGAGTCCAAGATAGATTGATTGCATTAGAAATGGAGAAAAGAAAAGGAAATTTTGTAGATGAAAGAAGATATGAGGAAGAATGTCATGAAATTTAAATGGAAGAAAAGGATAAAGATGTTGAATGGCATGAAGGAAAGATAGATTATTATCTTGAAGAAGGAGAAGATTTGTGACGTAGAAAGAAACATTCAAAATACACAAACTCAAACACATAGGCAATGCTCTACCTTGGTTCAACACTCAAACAAGGTTAAAATTACAACTTAATATTTACCTTCATTGATTCAGGTCAAAACAAAATACTTTTGTTACAAATCTTATAGCTTGGCTTTTCAAATGGCCTCTTTCAATTCATACCTATCTTAATGTACTTCAATTCCCCAACTAAATTTTCACTCACACTTCTTTATGCTCCTCCTCTACAAGTCTCTTCTAGAAGTGACCCTCAATGGTCTTCTTCTAAATTAATTTCTAGCAGCATATCTTTTCACCTCTTGAATTCTCTATTTTTCATCACATAGAGGTCAATTTTATGCATCCCTCTCAGCAACATTTCATTTCTCTTTTTCCTTTCATTGTAGCTTTTGGCATGGGGTTTCTCCTTTTTTTCTACACCCCTCTCTCTCTTCCCTTTGAAAGCAAATTATATTTCATTCCAATGACTTCTTGTATCCATGGACAGTGAACTTTTTTCACAACTTCAAATTCCTCTCTTGTTCTTCACGGATTAATCCCCTTTTCTATTGTGTTATGTTCTTCATATGATTCGTACCTCATAAGGAAATGAAGAGACTCCTAGAGTAAGTGAAAACAACTCTAGGAAAGAATACAAATGTGAGATTTATTAATCTCTTTATTCGCTGCCACTAAAACCATGTTCAAATGCTTCAAAGGTCTTTGATAGAGCAAATAAAATCAAACAAATGAAACTGTGTCATGCAATTCGCCCCCATCGTGGTGTTTTATAATTCAAGTTACATACATATATTCATAGACTCAATATAATAGCTAACCTCCACATCAAATGAAAACATATCACAAACACTTTTCCTTTCATGATTTTTTTCAAACATTTAACATTAATGAGAAACGACATCCCATATACATCTTATATCTAATAAGTATGTATACCAAGGTGAGCTCTCCATATGGCTACATATTTTTTGAATATAAGTAATGAGTAATATCTCATCAGCATCTTGTCAAACTACTAACAACATCATGTTTCTATTGCCTCCAAGATTACCGCAACAAACTCTATGAAATGAGTGCTCAAGCTGGAATCTGACTTTCACTATAACTCTATACCATGGACTTGGAATCTCATGAAAAATTGTAGAGACATGTATTTCAACATTCCTAAGACCTTCCCCAAGCCATTCTATCTCAAACATCATGAAAATTGAAATTTTAATATTTCGCCAAACTGCCAACACCAATTGCAAAATGATTATATCTCCAAAACCAAGAAGAATTTGATCATGAAATATTTGGCATCAATTTTGAAATGGAGTCAACAACTTGCTCATAAGTGGATTTGTCATCAAACCTTTCCAATCCACCTAAATAATTATTTTCATGAAGGCAACCTATTATGTGCTAAAACTAACAACTGACAAAAACTCAATTTGATCAAATCTGATTATTCCACCTGCACTCCAAGGATGAGAGATGCCAATACAAACCCAAGTAAACCAAAATTGAAAGAAACAACTAAAAATCTTTTTGGGTGATGTCAATTGCATGTATGCCTGGGTGCTCCTGCATCAATTTGGTTGAAGGTGATGAGATAAAAGAGTCAAGTGAAAAGAGAATCCTCTTGGAAGAGGATAGAGAAAGGAAGAATGAAGAATAAAATGAGGAGGGTGCAGCAGCAATTGAGTGTCCTTTAGAGGACATACAGGAGTTGAGAAATGTGGTGCAAAAAAAAATGAAGAAACTTGTTATACAAGATGAAGAGAACGAGAGGGTAGTGAAAGGAAGCTAGGTGTGTAGAAAACACTTCCTACACTAATCTAATGAGGAGAGGGCTATGCAAATTCAACTTTATCCTAACTATTACAGCAATGTTAAACCATTAACATGAGATATTGTAGCAAAACACAAGAACCAGAAAGTAGATAGAAGAAGAGAGACAAAGATTTACGGTGGGGAAAACCCTTATCAGGTGAAAAACCCCACAGTTAGAAACCTACACAATATATTAACAAATCTGAAAGAATGTTTACAATACACTTGTAATGCAAGCTTCAATGGTCTTCGACACTCGTGTCTAGAGTCAATCCGGCAGCATAATAGTACTTGTAAACCTTGATACAAACTCCATCTCCAAGCACCTGTATATAAAGGAAATACAAGGCAATATTGGACCTATCTTGGAATGGGCGTCCAATATGGCATCTTGGACCAAAACCCACACCTAGGTACACTTGGTCAACGTTGTAGAATGTGTCTGACACTTGTCCTTAGCTCCCATCCCAAAGAGGTTGCCTATTTCCAAAATGGGCTATGACAGATGATCTTACGATACTTATGACCATCATAGAATCTGTCATAGCGGTTACAACTTACAGCTGTAAGAGAATCTGTCATACACATGCTATAAATAGCATATTCTCTTACAACACATCATATTCCACCTTGGGGTGCCCAAATATGCCTCATTCAAAGATGCTACATGACACATGTCATTACCTATCTTACAACCTTCTATTCTTGACTCTTACATGTCATAGATTTGTCATAGGAATTCGTCATAACTGTTTCAGTCAAACATTCCTTACACAACATAGAAGATGCTGACACATGGCAGAATATTCCTACCACTAAGTGGGACACCTATCTCCTCATGTGAGGACAAAATAACAAGTTTTCATAATCCATGTAGGATTGACACATCACCGTGCCACATCCCACAATATGACAAAGTGGAATTTCTAATTATTTACAACAGGTAATTAAATAATAAATACGACATTACAAATGCAGAGAATTACCAAGGTTGAGACACCTTAATTCCCAACAGGTAGAAGGTGACATTGAAGGAAGAGAGAAAGAAATCATCATGCCAGAGGATATTGGGGTGAGTGCAAGATCATCGTGGGCCAACCAATGGCAATAGGAGAAAAAAAGTGTTTTACTCAGCCAAAATCATGAAATGGATGTTTGACTTTTTTGAAGGGTCGAACATAATATCCGTTTTGGTTTGGAATACCAAACCAAAATGACTATCCATTTGGAATGGATATTTATTTTGCAAAACATATAAATAAAAAAGGGTTCTACTTTTTGTAAACATGTGGCTTACAAAACGCAGAGAAGAAGGAAACAAATATCAGACTGGGAGAAGATGAATATCCAATTTGGAGGAGACAAATTTGAAGAGGTAAGGGTTTAATTTTTCCCTTTTCTAAGTTTTTTCTAAATCAAATGAAAATGTTTTGTTTTAAATCCTAAATTTGTATGTTTTAGATTTTAAATAGGTAACATGGATCAAGAACATCAAAACCCAAACCCTCCAACAATCCAAGAGCAAATTGAAATAAATATTAATGATATAAGTAAGATTATAGAAATTTATCACCACCACCCTCAATTTTCTTCAATGATATCGATCTTAGAGGGAATTATTACTCATGTTCAAAACCTCTCAAGCCAACATGACCCATTTAAGCAATGGTGAGAAGCTAAGAAGGTAGAATATTCTAATGGTTTATCATATGATGAAGGCAAAGATTTAGACATTACCAAAACCATGTTAGCCCAACATTTTGTCAACCCTAAGATTGGATTGCATGTTGATGTCCTTAAGAATAAGTTTTCAATCAAATGGTGTACACATCAGGGTATTACTCAAAAATTTTGGGATCGGTGGTGGATGGTTTTCGATAAACCACCCAACAATAATTTTGATGTACCTTTATATTTCCTCCATAAACTACATGCAGAGTTTGTAATGGGTCACCATGTGAACTATTTTGATTTTAGAGAGTTCCAGGGAGTAGGTAAAGGAATTACTCAAGATATACCTAGGGAAATGAGACAAGTGCAAGGTCCTTTTATTCCCCCTCTTTCTATCCCTTCTCCACCTCCAATTTAAAACCCAAACATTGTTGTAAATGCAACACAATAGAGCCTCATTGCGATACACTCTCTGACTAAGCACTTGATTACACAAACCTCTCAACTAGCACAATCACATGATATTGGTGGTAACAGTGGATCACCTAAGATTATTGGACCCTCCTTATCCACACATGTTTGTGTGCCTCATCATTACATTATGTGCAATCAGTTATGCTTAGGTCCTCTCGAGGGAGAGTAGTGAGTGACCCCTTAACACTTCAGAGTACGATGTCCCTCATATATCACCTTCACAAGCTGAGACAATGAGGTCTAGAACTCAAGTCAAGGCATCAAGGACTAGAGCACAAGTAAAGGCATCAAGGGGTAGAGAAGGAGATGAGCAAGGCCAATCTTTCTTTGAGTTAAAATTTAAAGTTAGATTTTATGGTGTATTCCATTTGAATTTAATATAAACAAATATTAGTACTAATGTATCTAAGGGGGATGACAGTTGATGAAAGAGGAGTTGATAAAAGTTCATTGTGGAACTCTTTATGCCATCCAATTTGGCCTAGACTTGCTAAAATATATTTTTCTACACATCTAAATTTTTTTATTGTATACATTTCATTTTTTGTGAGAAATTATATATTAATTTATATCTTGATGTTACTTTACTTTTACAATCTATGCAAAATGTGAATGATGTGGCACCTTTGCCAATATACTTTAGTCAAACTCCTAATCAACCCAAGGGACCATCATTCACTAAAAGACTCTCAAAACAAAAACAAAGGGAGGAGGTAATTCAATTGAATTGTACTTTAATTAATAATTTAGAAAACTTAGATATCTGATTATAGTCATTTAGATCTATTAATTTAAAATTTATTATGATTATATGTATACATAGAGTCTTACATTCTTGTCATTTTTCATACAGGAAATGTTAGTTGGTTCATCCATGATGAGTCCTTCTCAATCAATGCAGGAGGCCTCATTGGTGGTATGTGTTTGTTTTCTAGTAGATAGTTTTTTGTTTAGTGTAGTCTAGATTGTTTATTTAGACATCTAACCTTTTTAATGTATCCATTTCCTTTTTGTTATTAATCATATATTAATTTATTTCAGTGTTATTTTATTGTTACAGTCTATTCTGAAAGTGAGTGATGTGGCACCATTGCCGTCATGCTTCAATATGAAACCTGGTCATCTTAAAAGACCATCATTTGTAGAACGATTCTCAAAATGACAAGAAAGAGTTAAGGTAATTGAGTTGATTTTTTCTAAATAATTGATAGTTTAGAGACCTTATAGTTGATTGTAGTGATTTAGATGTATGTTAATTTGAAAGTTCTAAATTGTAGTAGATAAGTTTTTGTTTACTAGTCTAACTTATTTGTATTTACTATTGAACTAATTAATCAAATTTGTGGTTTGACTTGTTAATGCAGTCAACTTTGCATCCATCAACTACTAGACATCATGGCAAGAAGAGGACACTTTTTGAGGATCCATCACAGGTTGAGGATTTGCTAGAGACATAGGTTCAACTGGACCTTTAGTATTTGATGTATCTATTTAGCATGTAGATTGTATATAAATTTTGAGATGGTATATGCCACATTTTGTAAAAGTGTTTTGAGGTTGTATATTTGCCAATTTTTTGTATATGTCTACCATTATGGACTAGATTTTAATATATATACACCTTGATATACAATATAATTTAAATTTCTTATCATGTACGTGTATTCCTACTTTGAAACTTAAAAGTTGAATGTATAATCACTTTACAATGGTTGAGTTATGATCAATAACATGTTATAGATTGATTTCTTGTTATATATGATTATTTTTCTTGGTAGAAAGATGATATGTAGTTTCTTACCTCAATACATAACTTGATCTTAATTGCCACGTGATGGTAGTTTTAGTTAGATATAGGATTTTCTTAGAATGACATGCGACCTTTTTTCCTTCAAATGATAATGCATTGTCCAAACACCATTAAGAAGACCTTGTTGTTTTCATACTAATGACTATCTTATTACTAGCATAAAACCAAAGATTTGTACTTAAGTATATATTACATGAGTTACTATATATTTCTATATAAATACCCTAATTAGTAAGAATTAATAAAAAAAGAAGCATAATTGCAATCAAATGAAATCTATATTTAACATTTCATTTTAATTTATGCTAAATTAGTACATACTTCTTCAAAATTTATTTATGCTAAATTATTACATGGATGCCTAGTGTTAGTTAACATATTGTTATACCTTCCTCAATGGGACCTTCCTTGTTGGGACCTTCCTATTCTCACCAATTATTTGTGGATGACACTATCATTATGGGTGAGGCCTCTGTCAGGGAAGCTCACAAGGTGAGGAGTATTCTGCAAAATTATGAAGAGGCATCAGGTCAGAAGATCAACCTTCCTAAAAGTTTGATTTTCTTTTTCAATACCTCAGAGCCCAAGCAACTAAAGATAGCTCGTATCTTGCAGTGTAAAGTTGAGTCCTTACCCTCCATCTATCTTGGGCTACCTTTGTATGAAAAAAGGATTCCTAATTCCTTCTAGCTTGGTTTGGTTGACAAATTTCAGTCCAAACTTACTAGATGGAAGGGAGCAATCCTTAGTCAGGCGGGAAAGATCCAATTGATTAAAGCTTCCCTTCAAAACCTACCTATTTATTCCATGTCCCTATTCAAAGTTCCAGCCAAAGTCAAAGACAGAATCAAACAAATCCAAAAAAGTATTCCTCTAGTTGGGAACTGAGGAAAAGAAGAGAATCACGCTGGTTGCCTGGGATTCGGTATGCAAGCCTAAAAAATTTGGGGGTTTCGGTCTAAGAAAGCTAAAAGACTTCAACTTTACGCTCCTGGCGCCTGATGAATGAGAAGAAAGAATGGATGGAAATTGTGAAGAATAAATATTTGAGAGGTTTCAATAACTTCAAGGAAGCGTTGGATTGTCCTAATCTGTCACAGGGTTTTGAAATATGGAAAAACATTTCACAGGCTATAGAAATTATTAAGAAAGGATCTAGATGGAAGATTGGGGATGGTTGCAAGGTGGACTTTTGGAAGGATCTATGGTTTGGAAACTCCCCTCTAAGTCAGTAGGAATGGATGATTCCTTTTGAAGAAGTTTGCACTTTCATCTATGGTCCAAAGGTTAGGGATTACATTATTGAAGGCAAATGGAAGAACTTCCTGACTATTGATAGGTACATGGAGGAGTTCCAAACCAGGTTAAATCTGTTCCATATCCTTCTTGGTCAGAAAGAGGACCAACTCATTTAATAGGCTACCTCTTCTGGGTAGTACTCAGTTGCTTCAGCTTTCAAAGGGCTTATTCCTAAGGTGGATGACCATCCCTTTTGGGCAAGATTGTGGGATGACAAAATTATTCCTAAAGTTAATATCTTCTTTTGGTTGCTAGCTCAAGATAGGGTGCTTACATTAGATAACCTGTGTAAAATGGGATTCTCACTGGTTAATAGATGTTCTTTATGCCTTAAGAACTCAGAAGACTCCTTTCATTTGCTCCTTTCTTTCCCTTTCTCTATGGAACCTCAGCTGGACCTTCCCTAATTCTTCCAATGACTTGGTCTCTCAATGGACTTGCCCTATTTCTAATTCATCCCTTAGATTTCTTTGGTCCCTGACTATCCCTCACATTGCTTGGAGCCTCTGGAAGGAGACGAATAATAGAGTTTTTAGGGATAGTAGCCTGGCTCCAGAAAACTTGTCTTTCAAGGTAGTCAGGAGTATCAAGGAGAATTTTAAAGTCAAGATTGAAGAACAACTAGCTCATGGAAAAAGGATAGAGGTGTCTTAGGTGGAGATTGATATCTCTAAGAATTGGAACATCACCAAAGACATTTCTATACCTTTTAAAAGAATGAAACATCTTAGAGTGGAAGTGGTTTGGAAATTACCTCCGAAAGGGTGGATCAAAAGTAACTTTGATGGGGCAACAAAAGGGAACCCTAGAGCTGCAGACAGTGAGGGAGTGATGAGACATGATCTTGGTAGGTTCCTAGTAGCAGTGGAACTCCCTCTGGGTTCCCAGACAAACCACTTTGCTAAAGTTGTGGCTGCCTATCACACTATAGCTCTAGCTCAAGCTAAGTGATATAGAAAAGTTTGGGTGGAGGGGGACTCTAATAACATTATAAACTGCCTCAAGAACACCATAAAACCTAGTTGGTCTATAGCAACCCTAATTGAAGATGTGATCATGATATTGGGAACCTTTGAAGCTTCCTACATATCACACATATATCGAGAAGGAAACAAGGTAGCAGATATTTTTGCCAACCTTGGGGTTAATAGCCAATCAAAGTGTATATGGGATGAAATAGAAAAAATCCTGAGCAAGGCTAAGGAGCTCATTATTAATGATGGTAAGAATGGTATGAAGCTCCAAAAAGGTCTATTCACATAGATTATGGGTAGGAATAATGGCAAGATTATCCAGCATAAGCTTCATTTCATTCTCATCTTCGTTCTACTCTATACAGATTATGAAATTTACAGGGATTTGAGTTTCAATATGGGTGGTGAAAGGAACAGAGTTGAACTGTCATCTTTGAGGGGACTCGTCAAAAACAAAAGGTCTGGAATATCTTGGAGGATGGGGGTTTACTCCCTATATGGAGAAATTACATGGAGATGACCCCAATGTTACTGCTTTGTTTGTGAAAGGTTACAGGAATAAGAAGGTCTCTGCGTATGGGTGGGAGTTAGCCATCACGAAGGACCTTATAGCCTCGGTCTCTGGGCTTTCTACTAGAGGGAAGAAGTTCTTCCGTGAGTGGAAATATAGCGATGAAGCCCTAAACAATTTCTTTAAAGGAAATGAAAGGGATAAGCTAGTTAAGATGCAGTTGAGAGGGTATAACCGCCTCTCTATCAAACCCATATGGGCTGAGGTGGCTGAAGTGATTATGAGGTATATAATTCTAAACGGGAGGTACATTACTATTTACAGCTACCATTTCAATCTGCTTAACCACTTCCACCATGGTATGTTTGTTTCTATACCCTTTTACTTGCTTTCCTCTCTAGAGTATGGCATTAAAGAAAACATCAAAAACCCTAAGCTGCCTATCTTGCATGAAAGTCTCATTCTACTGATCATGGAACATATGAAAATTAACACTCCTAAAAAAGGGCCTAAGGAAAAACATAGTGGGAAAAAGAAGGGGTGTGTGGTGTCTAGTGAGGAGGAATCCCATATGGATGATGAAGAGTGGAGAATGGAAGAAGATGAGGAGGAAACTGAAGTAGAGTCTACAAAGAAGAGGAGAAGAACTCAAAAGAGGGAAGTAAATATTTCCTGGTTTGATGGGTCCAACATTGGAGATGACTCTGATACCTCTATCAAGGAGGTTACAGGCAAGCTCGGGCTATGCCTGTGAGAAGGAAAATTCCCACTCCTGCGAAGAAGGGTAAGAAAGTTATAGAGAAAGAAAGTGATGAAGAGTGGGTTGCTCTTGGCATTGTTAACATCACCCAGAAGTAGGGGACCAACCTAAAACAAGAGAAACATGATAAGTTGACAGAGAAGGGAGTAGAAAGTAGGTTGGAAACTAGGGTAAAACTATGCAAATCCCTGACCCTAGAGTTGGCCTAAGATTTCCTGAGATTCATGACCCTTTGAGAAACCTTCATGAGGAATTTGATGACATGTTGGCCCAGGCCAAAAATAGAGACCAAGTTGAGGAAATGTTTGAACTGGTAAAGAATGTTGTTAATTGATAGCATAAGATGACCAAATGGTTTTTCCTCGAGATCAATAGAATCAATATAAAGTTACAACCAATGCAGGAAAGCTTGGGGAGAGGAAACAACACTACAGCTGAACAGTATACTTTGATTTTCAAAAATTGGGAAGCAATTCTGAAAATGGAGGAGATTGATCATGAACTGGGCAGGATGAGGGAAGAGTTTAATACTAGAATTCAGTATATGGAGGAGAAACTCATGGAGGTGAATAACAATTTAGAGAAGATAATGCACATCAGTAAACTTACTATACAAAACAATCTCAATGGGATGAAGATGTTGACCGATAAGTTGAAAGAACTGAAGAAAGAGCAATTAAAGATTTCAGAGCAGAGGATATCATGAATGTTGAAGACTTGGGAATATAGGAGAAAGATGAGGGCACTAAAGGTACTAGAAACTAGGTGGCTACGGAGGACTCAGGTGGACCCTCTACCCGCACAAGGGGGAGTAAGAAGAAATAGTTCAAAGCTGAAAAGAATGAACTGATTGACTTTGCCAAGATGCATGAGACTTTTTATGAATAGGAAATAGAGGCAGTAGAGACCCTGAAGAAAATTAATTAGTTTAGTTTGGTCTTTTCTCTTTTTTGCTATGTTTTCTATGCTTATGTTGTTCTGGTAGCTTTTAGTTGGCTGACGGTTGGCTTACTGTTTATGCTTGCATCCTTTTGTTAAGGGTTTCAGGGTCCCCTTCAAAACCTATTTGACCATATTAATCAAAAACATATTTTTTGTACTGGACTCTTTTTGTATACATCTCATAATAATCATGATATTGAAACTATTAGATTTGATATAGAAACTACTAGATTTGATATGATAATCATTGATTACTTCTCATCTTACATGTTAAACATGCAAGATACATGTTAAAAATGACAAAACTTATGATGTTTTTCATTAAATCAAAGATAGTTATTTTTTATTAATGAGCAAAGAATGTTTGTGTGTTTACCCATTTTGTTATCTAGTTTATGCAAAGAAATGTCATCCACAACCCAAATTCAACATTTGTTGCATTTGGAAATGTAAATAGGTGTACATCTTAAATGGAAGTATGTTTCAATATCTTATACTCCATGTTTCAATATCATATCTTCATTTCACAGTTTGTAGGTCTAGAATACCCTCATTTCACCTTCTATATGGGTTATGAAAATGTGGTGGAGAACGAAGATAGAGAGACATAGGGAGAGAGACATGTTTGGCATGATTCGCATATCCTTATTTCACCCTCTATATGGTCTCCATGCTTTGCATATCCTCATTTCATAGGTCCACATGTTTGACATGATTCACTTAGCCTCATTTCACCTTCTATATGTATAATGTATCCTCATTTCACCTTCTATATGTATAATGAATCCTCATTTCACCTTCTACATGTATAACGTATC
The DNA here is from genome assembly GCA_027924645.1 of Cunninghamia lanceolata. NCBI lineage: Eukaryota > Viridiplantae > Streptophyta > Pinopsida > Cupressales > Cupressaceae > Cunninghamia > Cunninghamia lanceolata. Next base: position 6,737,955 of record BSBN01000303.1, on the reverse strand, counting down.
CTCATTTCACCTTCTATATGTTTGACATTATTTTCTTATCCTCATTTCACCTTCTATATGTTTAACATGATTTTCCTATCATCATTTCATCATCTATAGGTCTAGTATACCCTCATTTCACCTTCTATATGGGTTATGGAAAGATCAAAATGAGGTAGAGAAGAAGAGAGAGAGAGAGAGAGAGAGAGAGATAGGGAGAGAGACACATTTGGCATGATTCACATATCCTTATTTCACCTTCTATATGGTCTACATACTTTGCATATCCTCATTTTCCTCGTATCTACATGTTTGACATGATTTACTTATCCTTATTTCACCTTCTTTATGTATAACATATCCTCATTTCACCTTCTATATGAATAACATATCCTCATTTCACCTTCTATATGTTTGACATCATTTTCTTATCTTCATCTCACCTTAGATATATGTTTGACATTGTATGTTTAGTTAGGGAGAGACTGAGACATCTAGATGATATGTTTGACATTATATTGTCATTTCCCCTTCTATGTTTGACATTATTTTCTTACCCTCCACCTTCTATATGTTTAACATGATTTTCCTATCATCATTTCATTGTCTCTAGGTCTAGTATACCCTCATTTAACCTTCTATATGGGTTATGGAAATAGCAAAATGAGGTAGAGAGGAAGAGAGAGAGACAGAGGGAGAGAGACACATTTTCCAATAGTGTATGGTCCATGTTGGATAACCTACAGTGCCACATGGCCACAAATTTTGAATTGGGAATGAGTTGTGCCCTTCGTGTGTTCCAATGTTTGCAGAGGTGTGGAATTTTTCTCTTGCTGATGAGGAAGATGACTACATGGTAGGTTTAGCTGAAAGCATGGCTTATGCCATTCTAGATGATGATGATGATGAAAATTGTGAATGAAATGTAGGTTTCGACAGTTGTGTTGAGAACAAAGTGTTTGCTCAACAAGTTTCTTTTAAGGTATGGGTTTAAAGTTTTTGTGTGTTGTTTAAGAAATTTTGGGAGTAACCCATGTTGTTTATTTATGTGTTTTTGTGTTGTTATGGTTTTGCCTTTCCTGTACATACCCTTTGTTTAACATGATTTTCCTATCACCATTTCATAATGTTGATATTGAATTTTTCTATCATCTATAGGTCTAGTATACCCTCATTTCACCTTCTACATCGGTTATGGAAAGAACAAAATGAGGTAGAGAGGAAGAGAGAGACATAGGGAGAGACATACATTGGCATGATTCACATTTGGACCTAACTAACAATGCCAAGAGGTTAGGTTGGGTGAGTTAGTTAGGTATAGGTTAGGCCCTATTTCATTAACTAGGTGTCCCAATCAAGTCAGGCTACATTGTATCGGTAAAGTCTCTTAAGAGACCTAAGACCAAAAAACTACCAAACTTTGATGGACTAGTTCTCAGAATTCATGGCACCTAGGAGTGATTTGTTTGGACCTACAACTAGATGTCAGGTCCCTCCACAATAACCTCTCTCAGTTTTGACCAACTCAACATCATTTGACTAGGCCAACAACAGATACATTCTTACAAAATGCCTCAATAACATATAGTTTAAAGGTGCCAAGATCCATTTTTTGTATTCTTCACCCTATGGGACCTAACCTAACAGTGTTGACAGGTCATAGTGAGTTAGTTTATGCTAGTAGAGGCCATGTTTCATTCGTTAGGTGTCCCAATCGAATCGGGCTACAATGTACTGACAAAGTCTCTTAAGAGACCTAAGAGTAAGAAATTGCCAAGCTTTGACGAAGTAGTTCTCAAACTTTGTAGAAACTATGAATGATCTATTTAGACCTATAGCTGGATATCAAGTCCCTCCACAGTAAGCTCTCTTGGTTTTGACCAACTTGACATCATTTGACCATGCCAACAGTAGATGCATTCTTGCAAAACGCCTCAGTGGCATTTAGTGTAAAGGTGCCAAGAGCCATATTTTATGTTCTTCACCTTGTGGGACCTAACTAATAGCGTTGACATGTTAGGGTGGGTTTGTTTATGCTAGTGGAGGCCTTTTTTTGTTCCCCAGGTGTCCCAATCGAATCAGGCTACACTGTACTGGCAAAGTCTCTTAAGAGACCTAAGAGCAAAAAATTGCCAAAATTTGACAGAGTAGTTCTCAGACTTCGTGGCACTTACAAATGATTTATTTGGACCTATAGCTAGATATCAAGTCCCTCCACAGTAATATCTTTCAATTTTGACCAACTCAACATCATTTGGCCATGCCAACGGTAGATGCATTCTTGCAAAATGCCTTGGTGGCATTTAGTGTAAAGGTGCCAAGAACCATATTTTGCATTCTTCACAATGTGGGACTGAACTAATAGCATCAATAGGTCAGGGTGGGTTGGTTTATGCTAGTGGAGGCCTTGTTTCATTCTCCAAGTGTCCCAATCAAATCGGGCTGGATTGTACTGACAAAGTTTCTTAAGAGACCTAAGAGCAAAAAATTACCAAACTTTGACAGAGTAGTTCTCAAACTTTGTCACACCTACAAATGATCCATTTGGACCTACAACTAGATGTCAAGTCCCTCCATAGTAACCTCTCTTAGTTTTGACCAACTCAACATCATTTGACCGTGCCAATGTCGCATTAATTCTTGCAAAATACCTCAATGACATTTAGTGTAAAGGTGCCAAGAGCCATATTTTGCATTCTTCACCTGGTGAGACCTAACTAATAGTGCCAATAGGTCAGGGTGGGTTGGCTTATGCTAGTGGAGGCCTTGTTTCATTCCCCGAGTGTCCCAATCAAATCAAGATACACTATATTAACAAATTCTCTTAAGAGACCTAAGAGAAAAAATTATCAAACTTTGACAAAGGAGTTCTCAGACTTCATGGCACCTATGAATGATCCATTTGGACCTACAACTATATGTCAAGTCCCTCCATCCTACAACTATATGTCAGGTCCCTCCATAGTAACCTCTCTCATTTTTCACCAACTCAACATCGTTTTACTGTGCCAATGGTAGATGCATTCTTGCAAAATACCTCAGTGGCATTTAGTGTAAAGGTGCCAAGATCCATATTTTGTGTTCTTCACCCCATGGGACCTAACTGATAGCATTGAAAGGTTAGGGTGGGTTGGTTTATACTAGTGGAGGTCTTGTTTTGTTCCCCAAGTGTCCCAATTGAATTGGCTACACTGTACTGGCAAAGTCTCTTAAGAGACCTAAAGCAAACAATTGCCAAACTTTGACGGTGTAGCTCTCAGACTTCGTAGCACCTACTAATGATTTGTTTGGACCTACACCTAGATGTTAGGTCCCTCCACAATAACCTCTCTCAATTTTGACCAACTCAACATTGTTTGACTGTGTTAATGGTAGATGCATTCTTGCAAAATACCTCAATGGCATTTAGTGTAAAGATGCCAAGAGCCATATTTTGTGTTCTTCACCCTATGGGACCTAATTGACATCACTGATAGGTCAGGGTGGGTTGGTTTATGCTAGTGGAGGCCCTATTTTGTTTGCTAGGTGTCCCAATCGAATCGGGATATGCTATACCAGCAAAGTCTCTTAAGAGACATAAGAGCAAAAAATTCCAAACTTTGATGATGTAGTTCTCAGACTGTGGCACTTAGAGGTTATCTATTTAGACCTACAACTAGATTTTAGGTCTCTCCATAGTAACCTCTCTTGGTTTTGACCAACTCAACATCGTTTGATTGTGCCAACAATGGATGCATTCTTGCAAAATGCCTTAGTGGCATTTAGTGTAAAGGTGCCAAGAGCCATATTTTGCATTCTTCACCTTGTGGGACCCAATTGATAGCACCATGTTATAGTGGGTTGGTGTATGATATAGGAGACACCTAGGAATGTCTCGTTTGTGCATACAGTTGGATGTTTGATGTTTGGTTTACTCATAACACAACAATGGTGTAGGTAGAATACAATAGCTCTAACCACTCGGCTCAATCCCTTGAATACGATAGCTCTAACCACTCATCTCAATCCCTTGAATACAATAGCACTATTCTCCAAAACACCTACATTTATATATTAAACTTTGCTAAGCAAAATAAATTTTAACCTACATTTAAACCAACAATGATGGATGTATTACCACTGTAACCTCATCATACTCAGAACACAACAATGGTGTGGTAGGAATCTATAAAAATTTTCCCTAAATCCTTAATTCTGTCTTGTTTTCTTGTAAAAATATGGAAATCCTTTGCTAGGGTTTTAGTTTCAAAATATTAAAAATTTTCCTATCATAGGGTCTAAAACCCTAAACCCTAAAGTTTCTTGTAGAAGTGTCAAATTGGCCTTATGTTTTAATTTTAAGTTAATCGCTTGTGGCTAGTATGAGGTCTGTTAAGTGGCAAATCAATGTATTAGGCATCATTCTTTATCGGCCCCATTCCCTTTTACAACTGCTTATAGGTCGTGCTTTAAATTTTATCCATGTGTCTCGATTAAAGTCGAGCCCCTTAATAAAATTCATGGCCCCCTTTTCCCTAGTAGATGAATGTTGTTTTTAAAGAATGCATGAGGCTGAGTCCCATTTTTTATTTTCTTAATGAATGGATGATGGGTGGTTTGTTCTGACTATATTCTGCTATTTCGCAGAGATTAAAATATTAAAGATAAAGACAACTACAGAATAGCAGAAAGATAACATGTGGCGGGCTCTTTTGTCAGGCCTCACAAAAGAATAAAAGGGTGGGTCCCCAAAGGAAATATGGCTAGTTCTTGTGCTTTTTGCCATTCTGTTGATCCTCAATGATGGGCCCATGTGGTGCTTGCGGAATTGCGGGAGAGTGCTGCATGTTTTCCTTCTTGAGGGGTGGAAAATGTATGTCTGCTCCCATATTTCATCACAGGTTTTATATGGTATTCATGATATTTTCAAAGGGTCTGCTCCATGCCACATGGCACAATCTAGATGGTTTCCACCATTCTACTGATCTGCATCTCTAGCCAAATATTACCACTACAGAAGCATGGAAAACTGCCATGTAAGCATTGTTTGAATTTTCTTCTCAGCAATATTGCTCGACAAGCAGTTCGGGTGGCATATTCTCATTCGATCATGCTCTTTTTACATGAATGATGGGGTTTCTCTTCTCATTGACTGTATATGCACCATTGATTCAAATCATCTGTCATAAAAATCAACGACCCACTTTCAAATCAGAGAGATGAGGTGGTAACGCGTGACAAATGATGCACCAATGCTGGAATGGCTTTTCTAAGTGTGTTTTGAGTTTTATTGCTGTCACTATACTGGGGATAAGCATGCTTGAGGATTGACAGGAGGTCGAACTGACTCTTGGGGATTTGTGCTCAAGATTGAAGGGATTTTTCTCTTGCTTTGTGATGAGTTTTTGACAGGATGAATTGCTTAAAATGAAATTAAGTACTAAAACCAAGAAAACTAATTTGGCATCCTCATTGCAGGAATTGAAATTTGCAATTATTTCAAGTTATGTGACATCAATGTGATGACAAAATGCTGTCAATTTTTCCTTTCCTGGCAGAATTGGTGAATCATCAAAATATTTCCATTTATAACCAATATGTCATGGAAGTGACTAAAATTAATTGATAAAGGAAGTACCAGAGTGTGGGAATTTCTTGAAATTCACTATAAATAACTACCTCTCTTGATTACTTTGTGTATCACTTATTCTGTGCAGACATTATGGATCTTCACCTTTTTAGTATGCTATATTTGCCACCCTGTTTTATAGGATTTTCTTCTATGTTCTCATGGTTAATGATATGTTCCTACAAAGTTAAGGAGTTAGAGATGTTCTTTTATAGAATGGGGGGAAGTGGAAAGATTTAGGAAGTGTAGTGGCAGGCATCTAAAACCTATAAACCCTTATTTTCTCCTTGTTTTCATCCATATGAGGGCTTTGAATCCCAGTCTCAAAACTCCATTAACACCCTATTAATGTGAATTTCCAGATTAGGATCTTAGGTAGAGGGGCATCATTTTTCCCTCTTCCCCTCCCTTAGAATCGTGGTTCCTAATAGAGCAATGACTATAGTTGTGGGAGTGTTGCCCACTTAGATAAAACAAATGGGAGATAAGGAGGAAATTTGACTGCTACTGCTACCTTCCTAGCTACAATTTTGGCATAGCCAGATTCAACTATATGCAGTTTCCTCTGGTTTCTATGTGGTTGAGGTGGTTAGAAACCTCTACTCATAGGTTGAGGGATCACATCCATGTGCCTAGAATATGGAATAGTGAAGGGGACTCTAGTTTTCAAAGGTTCCTTATGTATTTGTTCCTTGCAAGTTTTCTCACTTCTGTGTGTGTGGTTGGAGAGGCAGAGCAGAGGATGCTTGTATTGGGAACAAGTATCTAGAAATCAAAGGTGGTAGAAGAAAAAGAGCATCTAGTAAAGATGCTAACCGTCAACATCATGGCCTACCTCCATGACAAGGGTGAAGAAGAATACACGACAAAATTAGTTGTTCCTGTCTATTGAAGAAAATGAGTTGCTATAAAAGGCATGTCTGTTTGATTAAAGGAAGATATATTTCTTTCCCACTATTGTAACAGATTATCAAATGAAACATGACATTTATCGTAATGACCTGAGGTTTGTTTTCTCCCTTATTCTATAAAAGAGATTTTAGGGCCTGTTACAAAGGGTTGGTTCTAGTACATACTTTCTAGAGATAGTCTAAAGTATGGGGATCAAACAAAGATCTTGGAGAATTTTCGTATCACGGTACATATAATTGTAGACTAGGTTTTCCTATTTTAAGTGTTATTTGAGAATAGACTTTCATATACTTGTAGCTATTTGTATGATAGTACCAATTCATAAGTTTGAATATATTGTCAAAGTTTAAACTATATTGTCTCCTAAAGTTGTGTTCTTTATTACATTTATGAATACAAATTGATTAAAGATCAGTTTTGTTCATCTTCATGGTCTTTCATGTGTAAGAATATCCTTCTTAATAGCTTTTACTCAAAGAGTAAATTTAATGCTTTAAAGGTGATATTGAATGTAGTGAATGTATGTAGGGATTCTTAAGTATAATTAGTTTTGAACTATTCAAGGTGTAATGGTGTAATGCATTATTGCAGTCTTTACATGAATTGGAAATATACTGTTATACTTAGTTTCATTTAAATTTGTTTTGACTCTATAACCCATGATTTAGGCACCAATCTCTTAAAACTATTGTCTTAATACATCTCCTTGATCATTCATATCAAAAATCAAAGAATAGTTTCATTTATGTATTAAGTTTGTAATGTTTTTCCAATGTTCTCATGAAAGAGAGTTGTGTTAAAATCCTAAGAATCTAGCCCATTTGCTTCAGCATATCTCTTTGGCATGTTTTAGAGAGAGCATATATGTTTAAGGAAATAGTATTTTGAAGGAAATAGCAAAAGATCTAAAGTAAAATACTATTAGGATCACCCTCCTAGGTTTTGCAGAGCTTGAAGTGCAGAGGAAAAGGATTAAAACTACTTTTCCTATTTGTTGGCCAATCTCTCAAGGCAAATCCATTATTAGAATTGGCTATTCCATAGATTACTTTTTGAGATCAGGTTGGGAATTTAAAACAACCAACAGGTTGGCGACTCTATTAGGGACTTTGTTTATAAAGTTTTAAAATCAGTTCAATAGTTTGTCATGGGTGTTTAGAGTTTGCACATGTGCAAGTGCAATATCATTCCCTTTAGAGAGTGGCGACTCTAATATTCTCCTTACTGGTTGATCAAAGGGAAAAACCAATTGTGTGTGAGAGGAATTTTGTGTTGCTCTACTATTGGAGAAAACCCAGAATGAAAGTAAGCTTCGAAGAGCTTTATGTTGTTTGAAATTCAGCCCTCTGTGAAAATAGATGGTGACTTTGTGAAGAAAGAACCTGATAAAAGTGTGAATAATATTTCAAACACTCATAAGTTTCTAGTTAGAGAGAAATTTTGCAGTAGTTGTAACAAACTTCCAGGTATTTTACATGTCATGTTTCTATGAAGGATAACTTTTTAAAGGTTGTTTATGAGAAACCTTGAGAAAAATATGGTTCCTTATTAAGTGAGGATTAAACACTAAAAGAAAGGAAGAAAAGGGTGGTGATGAGTTTGCATACTTATATTTTTACTAGATTGCAGTGTGTGTTTTTGAAAGAGAAGTATGCATATGAAGAAACTCATTTAAGATCTTAAGCAAGCTAAGATAGGAATATGCATTGTAAAGATTTAAGATCATGTTATAAAGTTGAATTTGTCATAAATAACTACAAAGTTATTATGAGAATTCCCGTAAAGGCATTAGAAAGTGTGTTATCACTTATGCATCATTGCATGAATCCAAATGTAATAATGTATAATGTGCAGTCACATTTATGTTATCAAAGAGGCTTTGTCATGGAAAGATATAGAGCCTTTAATTTCAGTAATATATATGGTTTTCCAAATCATATACCCCATTAAATTTGAGATCAAATACCAAAGTTCAAAAGTGACAAATCTAAATCAGCTAGTAGCCATTTGCAAGATTTTTGTGCCTTAATGGGAGACTATGAGTTAGATTTTGAAGATGTGGTCATGAAATTGTTTGTTCAGTCCCTAAAAGAAGATGCTAGAGATGGGTTTACAGATCTTCCTACCCATTGCATTTATTCATGGCAAGATCTCAAAACAACTTTTATGGAACATTTTGGTGAAAGGGTTGATGTTGGCCTATTGATTAGTAGGCTTATTCATATTGAAAAGGATGAGGATGAATTGGTTCCAACTTTCAATCTAAGATTTGCAAGGGTGGTAAGGGATATCCCAAAAAATAGTAGACCAAATGATGCTATGTGTCTAGTTGTATATTTAAGTGCATTTAATGAAGAAATCAGTTATCTTTTGAGAGATAGGAATCCCACCATTGTCAGGCAAGCATATTTTGTGGCTATTGATATTGAAAATAATTTAAAGCATATGAGAGTAAAAGAATATGGATCTGTAACTATGAATTTTACTTCCCTTGATAATAGATATGAATCAAGTGACACTACTATTTGCTAGGTTTTCAAAAGACTGGATTCTTCAATAGGGGTTTCAGTTGATCATTTGAGAAACAATAATCTAATTGCCACATATGAACCCGAGGATAAAATTTAGCATTTGAGTGATGATGTTATGGATGTTGCTTGCAGTATTTTGAATATTGAATGTGATGAGAATGAGGGCTTATATAAATTTCCCTCCTATCATCATCTTCCTAATCAAGAAGTGGGGAGGTGTCCTAATTCTTAGTCTAATAAGATAACCAAAGAAATAGATAGTGTTCAAAATTGTGGAGATTGTATGATGATGTTTGATGAAGAGATAGGTCATGTCCCTACAATGAATAGATCTATTTGTTTTGTCAGTCACATAAGTGATAGCAATTTTCACTCTAATGGTTAGGACTACTCCTTTGAAGAAAAGATGGAGTCTCCTGTGGGTTTGAATAATTGTGAGGGATCAAACCTAATTATAGACAAGCAGATTTCATATCCTGATGAGTTAGTTGAACATGAACATGAGTGTGAATTAGAATCATCAGCTACCGGAGATATAGATAGTGACAGTCATTCATCTATGTATTCTTCTCAACACTATGATGATTTTGAGTTCATTGAGAATATAGGTTTTCAAGATCATGAGGAAGAAGTATTTGGAGAAAAAATGAACATAAGGCATAATCCACTTTATGATGAACCTTTGGGTCACCCATAGGTAAGAAATAGTGATCTTTATTGGTGCAGAGATAATCCAATCTTTGTAGAGAGCCCTAAGAATACAAGATCTGAAGAGTCTGAAGAAGATGTTCTAGAGTCTAACAAATACAGAAATACTGATAAAATTGCTCAAATAAGTGGTTCCAGTTTGAATAGGGACCTTGTTATATCTAAGGAGGAGTTTCCATTATCAGGCACTAGAGCATATGATGGAATCAATGATTTATCAAGACTAGATAAACAAAAGTTAGTGTCACTTAAACCTAAGGTGATGCCTATGGGTAAGTAGTTTTTGTATGAAAGGCAAAACTCAAGTGATCCCTTAATTGATATAGTTCAAATTTTTACCATTGATCAGTGTGATTAATCAGACACAAGGCTAGAATATGACCCCAAGCCAATAAAATAGCACATTGGGGAAGTTCAAGAAGACATTGCTTATGAATGTTTTAATTTTGATTTAAGTGAAGCAGGTGAAGATGTTGATGCCAATACAAATCATTTAGTGGATTATGAGTGCTTCCACTTCCCAATAATGCCTGATAGGCTTAATGGTGACCAGGAAAATAATTATTCAACTTATTATAGTTGGCTTGATATGATGGATCCATATATAACTTTAAGAATTTGTGAAGAAATTTTCCAATCAGTGTTTGGTTGTCAAACCCAGAGAGGCACAAGACAAATTGGAAACAATGGGTCCAAAATATTTGTGGATATTCATGCTAGTAACTAGAGAAATGATGGTGCTACTTCCAAATTTGGCCTAATACAAACATTGGAAAATAAAATCTTTGATAGAGGTAGGTCTCACTTTCCCTTTTGAGGTGGCTTCGGGCCATCATGTTGTTAAGGTTTGTGTTTGGTTGTGTTCTGTGGTCTGCTTCTCTGGAGATCTTCTGTGTTCTCACTTTATTCTAATAGAACAAACATCCCTAACTAGAGCCACTAGTGGGACTCTATAAAAATTTTCCCTAAACCCTTAATTCTACCCCATTTTCTTGCAAAAATCTAGAAATTCTTTGCTAGGGTTTTAGTTTCAAAATATTGAACATTTTCCTATCCTAGGTTCTAAAACCCTAAACCCGAAAGTTTCTTGTACAAGTTTAAAATTGGCCTTATGTTTTAATTTTAAGTTGATCGCTTTTGGCCAGTATGAGGTCTGTTAAGTGGCAAATCAATGTATTAGACATTGTTCATTACTAGCCCCATTCCTTTTCACCACCACTTATAGGCCATGCTTTAAATTTTATCCATGTGTCTAGGTTAAAGTTGAGCCCCTTAATAAAATTCATGGCCCCCTTTTCCCTAGTAGATGAATGTAGTTTTTAAAGAATGCATGAGGTCAGGTCCCATTTGTTATTTTCTCAATGAATGGATGATGGGTGGTTTGTTCTGACTAGATTCCACTATTCTATGGAGATTAAAATATTAAAGATAAAGACAATTGTGGAATAGTGGAAAGATAACACGTGGTGGGCTCTTTTGTCAAGCCTCATGAAAGAATAAAGGGTTGGGTCCCCAATGGACATGTGGCCGGTTCTTGTGCTTTCCTCCATTCCACTAATCCTCATTGGTGGGCTTGTGGGGCGCTTGTAGAATTATGGGAGAGTGCCACGTGCTTTCCTTCTTGAGGGGTGGAAAGTGTATGTCTGTTCCCATATTATGTGGCAGGTTTTATATGGTATGTAGGATATTTTCAAAGGGTCCACTATGTGCCATGCAGCACAATCTAGATGGTTTCCACCATTCCGCAAATCTACATCTCCAGCCAAATCTTACCACTGCAGAAGTGTGAAAAACCACCACGTAAGCATTGTTTGACTTTTCTTCTCAGTGGTATGGCTCGAGTGGCGGTTTGGGTGGCATATTCTCATTGGATTGTGCTCTTTTTACATGAATGACGGGGTTTCTCTTCTCATTGACTATAAATGCACCGTCGATTCAGATCATCTATCATAAAAATCAATGGCCCACTTTCAAATTAGAGAGATGAGGTGGTAATATGTGACAAATCATGCACCAATGTTGGAATGGCTTTTCTAAGCATGTGCTGATTTTTATCACGGCCACTGTACTGGAGATAAGCATGCTTCAGGATTGACAAGAGGTGGAATCGACTCTTGGGGACTTGTGCTCAGGCTTGAAGGGATTTGTTTCTTGCTTTGTGACAAGTTTTTGATAGGGTGAATTGCTTAAAATGGAATTAAATACTGAAACCAAGAAAACTAATTTGCTGACCTCATTGTATGAATTGAAATTTGTAGTTATTTCAAGTTATATGACATTAATGTGATGGCGAAATGTTGTCTATTTTTCCTTTCCTAGAAAAATTAGTGAATCATCAAAAGATTTCCATTTATAACTAATATGTCATGGAAGTGACTAAAATTAATTGATCAGGGAAGTACCAGATTGTGGGAATTTCTGCAAATTCACTATAAATAGCTACCTTTGTTGATTACTTTGTGTATCACTTATTCTGTGCAGACATTATGGATCTTCACTTTTTTAGTATGCTATATTTGCCACCCTATTCTATAGGATTTTCTTTTCTATTCTCATGGTTAATGATATGTTCCTACAAAATTAAGGAGTTAGAGATGTTCTTTTATAGAATGGGGGGAAGTGGAAAGAGTTAGGAAGTGTAGTGGTAGGCATCTACCTCTTGTAAACCCTTATTTTCTCCTTGTTTTCATCTAGATGAGGGCTTTGAATCCTAGTCTCCAGACTCCATTGACACCCTATGAATGTGAGTTTCTAGATTAGGATCTCAGGCAGAGGGGCATCATTTTTCCCTCTTCCCCTCCCTTAGAGTTGTGGTTCCTAATAGAGCAACAACTCTAGTTGTGGGAGTGTTGCCCACCTGGATGAAACAAATGGGAGATAAGGAGGGAAATTTAACTGATGTTGTTGCCTTCATAGCCAGAATTTTGGTACATCCAGATTCAACTATATGTGGTTTCCTCTGGTTTCTATGTGGTTGAGGTGGTTGGAAACCTCTACTCATAGGTTGAGGGATCACATCCCTGTGCCTGGAACATGATATAATGAAGGGGACTCTAGTTTTCAGAGGTTTCTTATGTATTTATTCCTTGTAGGTTTTCTCACTTCTGTGTGTGTGGTTAGAGAGGCAGAGTAGAGGATGCTTGTATTGGGAACAATTATCTGGAAATCAAAGGTGGGAGAAGAAAAAGAGCATCTAGCAAAGATGCTAACCATCAACATCATGGCCTACCTCCATGACAAGGGTGAAGAAGCATACATGACAAAATTAATTGTTCCTGTCTGTTGAAGAAAACAAGTTGTTACAAAAGGCATGCCTATTTGATTAAAGGAAGATATATTTATTTCCCACTATTGTAACAGATTGTCAAATGAAAACATGGCATCTATCATAACGGCTCGAGGCTTGTTTCCTCCCTTAGTCTATAAAAGGGATTTCAGGGCCTATTACAAAGGGTTGGTTCTAGTACATACTTTCTAGACATAGTCTGAAGTATGGGGATCAAACAAATATCTTGGAGAATTTTTGTATCATAGTACATATAATTGTAGACTTAGGTTTTCCTATTTTAAAACTTGTTATTTGAGAATATACTTTCATATACTTGCAGCTATTTGTATGACAGTGCCAGTTCATAAGTTTGAATATATTGTCAAAGTTCAAACTATATTGTCTCCTATAGTTGTGTTCTTTATTACATTTATGAATACAAATTGATTAAAGATTAGTTTTGTTCATCTTCATGGTCTTTCATGTGTAAGAATATCCTTCTTAATAGCTTTTACTCAAAGAGTAAATTTAATTCTTTAAAGGTGATATTGAATGTAGTGAATGTATGTAGGGATTCTTAAGTAGAATTAGTTTTGAACTATTCAAGGTGTAATGGTGTAATGAATTATTGTAGTATTTACATGAATTGGGAATATATTGTTATACTTGGTTTCATTTATATTTGTTTTAACTCTGTAACCCATGATTTACGTGTCGATCTCTTTGAACTATTGTCTTGATACATCTTCTTGATCATTCAAATCAAAAATCAAAGAACAGTTTCATTTATGTATTAAGTTTGTAATATTTTTCCAATGTTCTCCTACAAGAGAGTTGTGTTAAAAGCCTAAGAATCTAGCCCATTTGCTTCAGCATATCATTAATTCTTTTGGCATGTTTTAGAGAGAGCATATATGTTTAAGGAAATAGTATTTTGAAGGAAATAGCAAAAGATCTAAAGTAAAATACTATTAGGATCACCCTCCCATTAGACTTAGGGCACACAACTGAGGGGGGGGGGAGTGAATCAGTTGTATGAAACTTTCTCAATTTAAACACTTGAATCTTCTTTAGTGATTAGCAGAATATTAATCATGAACCATAATGCATTCAAATCAAAAGTAGAAACATATCAACACATAAGACACCAAGATTTTGACGTGGAAAACCTGGTTAAGGGAAAAACCATGGGGTGATTAACCCAAGAATGTATTCTCTGTTAGAAGAATAGAAAGAACAAATGGTACATGCCAATTAGGGCTCACTGCCTACAAGAGACACACTGTCTACAAAGAAATAAGTATCACATTTATGAACTGGAAAATAGCATCTTCACCATGCTTGAATCAGTTCCATTTAAGCCCGATACTTCTGCTCTGCCTTTCGCACTTCTCCTCGCTACCACACACTCATCACAACCAAACACCACACAAAATGACTTCACAATCCCTTATTTATACAAGGCATCAACTTAGGAACAATCATCTAAGTTGGCAAACACTTACAAGAACATCCGCAAGAAGTGTAATACATCTGGTCGGCCAGTCTCAAGAAGAACACCAATATCTAATGGTAATTCTTCAAAAGCAAACTCTAACTTCAATGTGGACCACCAACATGAACTGGACATGATCCAATGATCATCATAACCTTCCCTGAATCACCAAGAACATCTGCACTTCATCATCCCACTGGAATTCTTCTCTCCTTCATCCAGAGCTTCAAGAACACAGTCTGTCATCACTGTCACAAATGAATAGGCCCTTCCAGACCTTCAAACCATGAACCAGTCTAGTTGATACTTCACAAGGACGTCCTCAACACTCCCTCAAATCTGCAGAATGGGATAATGAAATTCTGGATCTCACCGGACCTATCTGTGACACTCTGTCACCTCTGAACACCTGCCAGAACCGGTTCTACTTGAGTGACCATAACTTCTTCAGATCTTCATACGAACCTCTAAAAACTTGACTGGAGCATCTCAAGACTTATATCTACAAACCCTTTAAACCGCATCCTCTAATCCTCAACCTATTGAGGACTTTTACCTTCTTGTCATCATTGTTCTTCACTATTCCTGATTGAGACTAATTTTCTCAATATCCTCAGCACACAGCTCATCTAATCCTTCTCATTAATGCAACATGAGTGTGTTGACATCAATGACAACATTGGTTAGGCCCATACTTGCAACAACCTCCCCCTTTGTCATTGATGGCAACATATGATGTGAAAAAAAAACCATCAAGACAAGAACTTCTCCTTGCTGTCGCAACTCCCCCTAACAGCAACAATTGTTCACATGTCTTCTCTTCCTTTATTGCTCCCCCTTTGATCAGAAACCACTTTTTTTTCACATGTCTTCTCTCCCCCTTTGACATCAATGGCAAAGGGCTCATACTTGCAACTGGGTAAGTGCAAGAAGATGGGGGGCCAAAAAGGGGTCTTAAGTGGCCACTTTTTTTCTGAAATCAGGAAATACTGGCCTTGGATGAGAAATTGAGCATAGTTACACTCAAAATTTAGAGATGCAACCAAAACAATGTTCGTAGTGCTCCGAGTCTACTTTCTAAACTACTATTTTGTTTTGAAAATGGCATAGATTAAGGGGTTCAAAAGAGGGAGCCACAGAAATTGGTGTTGTTTCTGTCAAAAAAACATAACATAGCATGTTTTGTGGCTCCCTCAAAAGGTCAACTTTTTTTTGGTATTTTTAAAATCGCTTCAGTGAGAAATTAGCTAATAGCATGTAGTTTATGCCCGATTTTTCTGATAATTTTTTGATGAATATTTGATTTTTTACTAATTTTTAAAGTGGACACATCCTAAAAAATAGAATTTTGGCCGTGCTACCCCTATAAATTTTGAAAACTAATTGAAAATCATTTTTTTATTTTTTTAATATTTGTAGAATGGAGTCTAGTTTCTAAATATGTAATTTTTTTGAAATTTGAATGAATAGTTATTTTACAATGAAAAAAAGACCAAACAGTGGTTTTTGCATAAAAACGGACACACAAACAAAAGAAATTAAAGATGAAAGGCTTAACATTGTTAAAATGTGAAAAAAATCACATCGTCAAATAGCTAAGAGAAAGCCTAACATTACCCATGTGTTCGATTTGTTCAACCTTGAAACACGTGCAAATCTGAGGGTTAGCACGAACGAAATTATGTGAAATTTTGAAGAATACAGAAAAACACGTCTGTGACTGTTCATAAGGCACTCCAAGCCTTTGGGTTGGAAATCCAAAGCAAATCCCAAGCCCAAGGCTTGGGATTCCCAAAGCAAGAAATAACGCGAGCGCGTTATAACGCGCTCGCGTTATAACGCGCTCGCGTTATAACGCGCTCGCGTTATTTATTGCCTTACATTTTCCCGCAAGCCTGTCTTTTCCCATGTTTGACATAACGCGAGCGCGTTATAACGCGCTCGCGTTATGTCCCACTCAAATTTTTTTACATTCAAGGCTATTCATCATGAGGGTTAAGGCATAAAGGATAGAGTTGAAAGGTTTACGGATAAGGGATTAGCGTTTAAGGTATAGTATCAAGCCCGTTGAGCGTCTAGGAATAGGGATAGCGTTTAAGGTTTAGGGATGAGGGATGACAGATTACGGTTGAGGGTCGAGGGATCAAAGTTAAGGGTTGAGGGATTAGGGTTTGACATTAAGGGTTGAGGGTTGAGGTTCAAGGGTCAAGGGTTTAGGGTCGAGGGATTAGGGTTAAAGTAGAGTGTGGAGGGTGTAAGGATTAGGGATAGGGTTGGAGGGTTTAGGGATAAGGGATTAGGGTTTAAGGTATAGTATCAAGTCTGTTGAGAGTTTAGGAATAGGGATAGCATTTAGGGATTAGGGATGAGGGATTATAGTTGAGGGATGATGGATTAGGGTTGAGGGTTGAGGGATTAGGGTTTAGGGATAAGGTTTAGGGTTGAGGGTTTAGGATTAGGGTTTAGGGTTGACGGATTAGCATTTAATGTCGAGGTTAGGGTTAGAGTGTTGAGGGTAGAGGGATTAGGGATAGGGTTTAGGGTTTAAGGTTTAAGGATTGAGGGTTGAGGATTTAGGGATGAGGGTTTAAGGCTTAAGATATAGTGTCAAGTGTTGAGGGTGTAGGGATAGGGTTTAAGTTTTAAGGGTTAAGGGTTGAGGGATATGGATTAGGGTTTAAGGTATAGTGTTGAGGGTCGAGGGATTAGAGTTAAGGGTTGAGGGATTAGGGTTTGACGTTGAGGGTTGAGGGTTGAGGTTCGAGGGTCAAGGGTTTAGGGATAGGGTTGAGGGTCGAGGAATTAGGGTTAAAGTAGAGTGTGGATGGTATAAGGATTAGGGATAGGGTTGGAGGGTTTAGGGATAAGGGATTAGGGTTTAAGGTATATTATCGATTCTGTTGAGGGTGTAGGAATAGGGATAGCATTTAGGGTTTAGGGATGAAGGATTAGAGTTGGGGGATGACAGATTAGGGTTGAGGGTTGAGGGATTAGGGTTTAGGGATAAGGTTTAGGGTTGAGGGATGAGGGATTAGGGTTTAAGGTATAGTGTTGAGGGTTTAGGGATAGGGTTTAGGGTTGAGGGATTAGGATTTGACGTTGAGGGTTGAGGGTTGAGGTTCGAGGGTCAAGGGTTTAGGGATAGGGTTGAGGGTCGAGGAATTAGGGTTAAAGTAGAGTGTGGAGGGATGACGGATGATAGATTAGGGTTGAGGATTGAGGGATTAGGGTTTGATGTTGAGGGTTGAGGGTTTAGGGTTAGGGTTGAGAGATGAGGGATCAGAGTTAAGGGTTGAGGGATTAGGGTTTGACGTCGAGGGCTGAGGTTTGAGGGTCAAGGGTTTAGGGATAGGGTTGAGGTTGAAGGGATTAGGGTTTAGGGACAAGGTTTAGGGTTAGGGTTGAGGGATTAGGGTTTAAGGTATAGTGTTGAGGGTTTAGGGATAGGGTTTAGGGTTGAGGGATTAGAGTGAAGGGTTGAGGGATTAGAATTTGGCGTTGAGGGTTTAGGGTTTAGGATCAGGGTTGAAGGTCGAGGGATTAGAGTTAAGGGTTGAGGGATTAGGGTTTGATGTTGAGGGTTGAGGGTTGAGGTTCGAGGGTCAAGGGTTTAGGGATAGGGTTGAGGGTCGAGGAATTAGGGTTAAAGTAGAGTGTGGAGGGATGACGGATGATAGATTAGGGTTGAGGGTTGAGGGATTAGGGTTTGATGTTGAGGGTTGAGGGTTTAGGGTTAGGGTTGAGAGATGAGGGATCAGAGTTAAGGGTTGAGGGATTAGGGTTTGACGTCGAGGGCTGAGGTTCGAGGGTCAAGGGTTTAGGGATAGGGTTGAGGTTGAACGGATTAGGGTTTAGGGACAAGGTTTAGGGTTAGGGTTGAGGGATTAGGGTTTAAGGTATAGTGTTGAGGGTTTAGGGATAGGGTTTAGGGTTGAGGGATTAGAGTGAAGGGTTGAGGGATTAGAATTTGGCGTTGAGGGTTTAGGGTTTAGGATCAGGGTTAAAGGTCGAGGGATTAGAGTTAAGGGTTGAGGGATTAGGGTTTGATGTTGAGGGTTGAGGGCTGAGGTTCGAGGGTCAAGGGTTTAGGGATAGGGTTGAGGGTCGAGGAATTAGGGTTAAAGTAGAGTGTGGAGGGATGACGGATGATAGATTAGGGTTGAGGGTTGAGGGATTAGGGTTTGATGTTGAGGGTTGAGGGTTTAGGGTTAGGGTTGAGAGATGAGGGATCAGAGTTAAGGGTTGAGGGATTAGGGTTTGACGTCGAGGGCTGAGGTTCGAGGGTCAAGGGTTTAGGGATAGGGTTGAGGTTGAAGGGATTAGGGTTTAGGGACAAGGTTTAGGGTTAGGGTTGAGGGATTAGGGTTTAAGGTATAGTGTTGAGGGTTTAGGGATAGGGTTTAGGGTTGAGGGATTAGAGTGAAGGGTTGAGGGATTAGAATTTGGCATTGAGGGTTTAGGGTTTAGGATCAGGGTTGAAGGTCGAGGGATTAGAGTTAAGGGTTGAGGGATTAGGGTTTGATGTTGAGGGTTGAGGGTTGAGGTTCGAGGGTCAAGGGTTTAGGGATAGGGTTGAGGGTCGAGGAATTAGGGTTAAAGTAGAGTGTGGAGGGATGACGGATGATAGATTAGGGTTGAGGGTTGAGGGATTAGGGTTTGATGTTGAGGGTTGAGGGTTTAGGGTTAGGGTTGAGAGATGAGGGATCAGAGTTAAGGGTTGAGGGATTAGGGTTTGACGTCGAGGGCTGAGGTTCGAGGGTCAAGGGTTTAGGGATAGGGTTGAGGTTGAAGGGATTAGGGTTTAGGGACAAGGTTTAGGGTTAGGGTTGAGGGATTAGGGTTTAAGGTATAGTGTTGAGGGTTTAGGGATAGGGTTTAGGGTTGAGGGATTAGAGTGAAGGGTTGAGGGATTAGAATTTGGCGTTGAGGGTTTAGGGTTTAGGATCAGGGTTGAAGGTCGAGGGATTAGAGTTAAGGGTTGAGGGATTAGGGTTTGATGTTGAGGGTTGAGGGTTGAGGTTCGAGGGTCAAGGGTTTAGGGATAGGGTTGAGGGTTGAGGAATTAGGGTTAAAGTAGAGTGTGGAGGGATGACGGATGATAGATTAGGGTTGAGGGTTGAGGGATTAGGGTTTGATGTTGAGGGTTGAGGGTTTAGGGTTAGGGTTGAGAGATGAGGGATCAGAGTTAAGGGTTGAGGGATTAGGGTTTGACGTCGAGGGCTGAGGTTCGAGGGTCAAGGGTTTAGGGATAGGGTTGAGGTTGAAGGGATTAGGGTTTAGGGACAAGGTTTAGGGTTAGGGTTGAGGGATTAGGGTTTAAGGTATAGTGTTGAGGGTTTAGGGATAGGGTTTAGGGTTGAGGGATTAGAGTGAAGGGTTGAGGGATTAGAATTTGGCGTTGAGGGTTTAGGGTTTAGGATCAGGGTTGAAGGTCGAGGGATTAGAGTTAAGGGTTGAGGGATTAGGGTTTGATGTTGAGGGTTGAGGGTTGAGGTTCGAGGGTCAAGGGTTTAGGGATAGGGTTGAGGGTCGAGGAATTAGGGTTAAAGTAGAGTGTGGAGGGATGACGGATGATAGATTAGGGTTGAGGGTTGATGGATTAGGGTTTGATGTTGAGGGTTGAGGGTTTAGGGTTAGGGTTGAGAGATGAGGGATCAGAGTTAAGGGTTGAGGGATTAGGGTTTGACGTCGAGGGCTGAGGTTCGAGGGTCAAGGGTTTAGGGATAGGGTTGAGGTTGAAGGGATTAGGGTTTAGGGACAAGGTTTAGGGTTAGGGTTGAGGGATTAGGGTTTAAGGTATAGTGTTGAGGGTTTAGGGATAGGGTTTAGGGTTGAGGGATTAGAGTGAAGGGTTGAGGGATTAGAATTTGGCGTTGAGGGTTTAGGGTTTAGGATCAGGGTTGAAGGTCGAGGGATTAGAGTTAAGGGTTGAGGGATTAGGGTTTGATGTTGAGGGTTGAGGGTTGAGGTTCGAGGGTCAAGGGTTTAGGGATAGGGTTGAGGGTCGAGGAATTAGGGTTAAAGTAGAGTGTGGAGGGATGACGGATGATAGATTAGGGTTGAGGGTTGAGGGATTAGGGTTTGATGTTGAGGGTTGAGGGTTTAGGGTTAGGGTTGAGAGATGAGGGATCAGAGTTAAGGGTTGAGGGATTAGGGTTTGACGTCGAGGGCTGAGGTTCGAGGGTCAAGGGTTTAGGGATAGGGTTGAGGTTGAAGGGATTAGGGTTTAGGGACAAGGTTTAGGGTTAGGGTTGAGGGATTAGGGTTTAAGGTATAGTGTTGAGGGTTTAGGGATAGGGTTTAGGGTTGAGGGATTAGAGTGAAGGGTTGAGGGATTAGAATTTGGCGTTGAGGGTTTAGGGTTTAGGATCAGGGTTGAAGGTCGAGGGATTAGAGTTAAGGGTTGAGGGATTAGGGTTTGATGTTGAGGGTTGAGGGTTGAGGTTCGAGGGTCAAGGGTTTAGGGATAGGGTTGAGGGTCGAGGAATTAGGGTTAAAGTAGAGTGTGGAGGGATGACGGATGATAGATTAGGGTTGAGGGTTGAGGGATTAGGGTTTGATGTTGAGGGTTGAGGGTTTAGGGTTAGGGTTGAGAGATGAGGGATCAGAGTTAAGGGTTGAGGGATTAGGGTTTGACGTCGAGGGCTGAGGTTCGAGGGTCAAGGGTTTAGGGATAGGGTTGAGGTTGAAGGGATTAGGGTTTAGGGACAAGGTTTAGGGTTAGGGTTGAGGGATTAGGGTTTAAGGTATAGTGTTGAGGGTTTAGGGATAGGGTTTAGGGTTGAGGGATTAGAGTGAAGGGTTGAGGGATTAGAATTTGGCGTTGAGGGTTTAGGGTTTAGGATCAGGGTTGAAGGTCGAGGGATTAGAGTTAAGGGTTGAGGGATTAGGGTTTGATGTTGAGGGTTGAGGGTTGAGGTTCGAGGGTCAAGGGTTTAGGGATAGGGTTGAGGGTCGAGGAATTAGGGTTAAAGTAGAGTGTGGAGGGATGACGGATGATAGATTAGGGTTGAGGGTTGAGGGATTAGGGTTTGATGTTGAGGGTTGAGGGTTTAGGGTTAGGGTTGAGAGATGAGGGATCAGAGTTAAGGGTTGAGGGATTAGGGTTTGACGTCGAGGGCTGAGGTTCGAGGGTCAAGGGTTTAGGGATAGGGTTGAGGTTGAAGGGATTAGGGTTTAGGGACAAGGTTTAGGGTTAGGGTTGAGGGATTAGGGTTTAAGGTATAGTGTTGAGGGTTTAGGGATAGGGTTTAGGGTTGAGGGATTAGAGTGAAGGGTTGAGGGATTAGAATTTGGCGTTGAGGGTTTAGGGTTTAGGATCAGGGTTGAAGGTCGAGGGATTAGAGTTAAGGGTTGAGGGATTAGGGTTTGATGTTGAGGGTTAAGGTTCGAGGGTTTGATGTTGAGGGTTGAGGGTTGAGGTACATTTCGGTGTGACATTTAAATTGTCTTGCCGATATACACTGTAAAGGTTATTTTGTGGACTTTCAAGGATTTTTTCACCTGTGTTAATGTTCAACTTGTTTCGCTCTGCATCAAGGGATTAGGGTTTGACGTTGAGGGCTGAGGTTTGAGGGTCAAGGGTTTAGGGATAGGGTTGAGGTTGAAGGGATTAGGGTTTAGGGACAAGGTTGAGGTTGAGGGATTAGGATTTGACATTGAGGGTTGAGGGTCAAGGGATCAGAGTTGAGGGTTTAGGGTTAAGAGATCTATAGCAGGACAAAACGCGAGCGCGTTATAGCGCGAGCGCGTTATAACGCGAGCGCGTTATAGCGCGAGCGCGTTATAACGCGAGCGCGTTATAACGCGCTCGCGTTTTGTAATTCTACTAAAACGGTAAAAAAGTGGTTACCCCCGTGATCCAGGCCCACATGCTCTGTTTTCTTACTGATTCTGCGCGTGCTCCGACAAAAAAGAAGTGCTTTCATGCTATTGGGAAGTTCACATGCACATTTGACACATTGTACCACCTTTGCATGATCTTTCCACCACCTTTTCTGCTTTGCCAACTTGAGAAGGAGGAAATAACATAGTTTTCAAACCAAATTTGATATATATCTATACAAGTTTCAATTTTTGTAGTATTGCAATGTTAATTTTGATTCAATTTTAAGAATTTAACATTGAAAAGGAAGCAAGTGGTGAAAAACTCAAATTGTTGAGGAGTTTGATGCAAGAAGATAAAAACACTACATAATTGGGTACTCTCTCCATTCAAATCTTTATTTTTTAGGTATGTCAAGTCTTTACATGCATGTTCTTTACATTTTCCTTATTTCAGATTGAATTACTTTATCATGCATTATCATACATGTTTAAAATAGACACATTTCCAATCAAGAAAGCAACCTACAATCTCACATGATGCCATGTATATTTTCTACACTTGGGCTCTTTAATAATTATGTGTAATAAACAAACCTTAGTTCATACCATGATGTCAAACTATACAAGAATAAATCCTTACAACATAAAAAAAATACAATCCCACTATTATCATGTATTCATTTCTTAGGAACTAATATTGGTCTCTTTATCATGCTACAGACAAATTCTCCGTCATGCCGAGGAAACGATCAAGAATTAAACCAACACAGGAAGAGATAGAAGCTAAGAATGCAAAGAAAGCAATGGCTATGAGGGAACTTCGTGAGAAGAGGAAATTGGACACGATAAATGAAGACATACCAATTGAAGAGGAACCACAACCATCACAAAGAGATATGGTATTGGCGGCACAAAGAGAACGAATGCAAAAACTTCATGGTACGAGAGATTTAAATACCATAGTTGGAGACACATCCTTTATCGCAAGACAACATGTAGGGACACCATCTACCACATCTCAAGTTGAGAGTACATCATCACTCACATGTGATGAAGGAGGTACGCCATCGTTCCCACCTCAACCTCAAGGTATGTCATCTATTCCATCTTCGATCGAAGGTATGCCATCTAACCCATCTCATTTAAATATTGATGAAATTCCTAATGTTGAGATGAATTTACCTAACTTGACACCACCTAGAATTTTGCATAGAAAGCCAAAGTATTTGATTGATATTGATGAGAATATTTTGCAGCCAATGGAAGGTAAGATTCCAAAACGCACTTGTAGAAGATATGCTAATAAGATTTGGAGATTGTTCTTTGAAAAGTTAAATGAGACTGCAAGATGTCAACTATTCGTTGAAATGATGCGAAGTATAAAGTATAGGTCTATCATGAAGATTCTTGGGTTGAGAACATCAGAGGCTTCAAGTGAAAAATCTATTGTCAAGAATCTAATGAGTGCGTATGAGAGTGTGGGTAACACCTCACGCACAAAAGATAGTAATGCAACACGGCGTGTGATTACATCGACTATAGTAAGTAGTCAAACGAGGAAAGCTCGTCTTATTAGAAAGACAAGTCAAAAATTGAGAATTAATAGGAAAACTTTATCAAGAGCCGTTGGAAGACGCCAAAGAATTGAGGACACTAATGCCAATGAATTATGGGCGTTCTCGGGGAGACTACCACGAAAAGATAAACCAATTGTTGAAGCATTGAGGTCACTAATTGAAGACTTTTGGAAGAATTACACAAGGGTATCTCCGAATCAAAGGGATGTGGTAAGAAGGAGAATTGGTAGTCAGAACCGCGAGCCACATCCAAAGCATTTTTTGGATGAGACTCAAACACAGTTTTATGGTAAATTTCTAGAGAAGTATCCTCAAATTAAAATTTGTCAAAGATATTTTGAAATGCTAAAACCTTTCTATGTTAAGATAAATCACACACGCACTACTTGTTGTTGTAGATTACATATTGAATTTTCTAACCATTTTGATGCTTATAGGTCTATATGTTTAGATATGCATACTAACAATGATTTGCAGGGTTGTGCCATATGTGCCCCACCAACATCTTCAAGAGATTTCATATCAAGAATTTTATGTGAAAGAGAGGAAGGTCAAATATTCTACAAGAAATTATGCTTGGATGGCACATGTCATCGTTGCGGTGGCTTGCAACATTTGCCAATATGTGAACATATGGAAATAACACATGCGGTTGGAAATGAACTAGTAGAATTTGGCAAGTATAAAACAGTGGCATACAATACAAAAGATGGTAAAGAAGCAAAGAGGTGTGAATTAGTTATTGAAAAGATTCCAGTGTATCAGTTTATGCCTATATTTCGTGACAGCATAGTGTATGAGTATGCAAGACATGCCCATAGAGCTCGATGGTTGGACTTGCAATTCAAGTTATGCAAGGACACATTTCCAGTTGGTAGCATTGTTTCAGTCGTCGACTTTGCAGAGAACTACAGTCTACAGCCACAGCGTGAGGTGCAATCACAATATTACAACTCCACACAGGTTTCTATATTTGTGCACATCGCATTCATTCATGCGAATGATAGTACAGAGGATGACAGAAAGATCATAAGGGAGTATCATTTCTATATTAGTGATGATCGCACGCATTCTACGGAGTTCGTGCAAGGTTGCTTTCAGGTGTTCTATAATGATTTGGCTAGAAGGGGCATATCGTTCAGTCAGCATATCATATGGTCGGATAATTGTACATCACAATTCAAGAACTCGCGGAATTTCTATTGGCTGAGTAGGAGGCATAATTTTACAGGTATTCAACATATGTGGAACTTTTGTGAGGCCGGGTATGGAAAGGGGGAGCATGATGGTGCAGGAGCATGTATCAAAAGAGCCATAGCACGAGAAGAGTTAAAGTATAAAGACAATGCAAAGTTGACAGATGCAAAATCGATTGTCGAGTGGTGTAATGCTTCCATGGGTCCAGGTAATGAAGGTAAGTCTTTAGTTCGTAGATTTTTTTGGTTGATAGATGATACTAACATTGCACCATATGAGGATTGTTGTACACTGACAGGATCAAATGAGATGCACTCTTTCAGAAGTTCAATTGCAGGTTCATGGAGTATCCATACACGAAAGATGTCATGCTTTTGTTCTTCCTGTACAATTCAAGTCTGGGATGAGTGCGAGTCAAAGGAGTGGGTTGACAAATGGCAGTTAAGTTATCTTAGCCCACTTGACACGTATCAACCCCCGACGGCACTGGAACTAACACAGATGGAATCGTCAGTTGACTTTGACCACATATCAGATTTAGTTCAACCAGGTAATATAGGGCACATATATGCATCTAATTTCATCTAGTTCAACCAGGTAATGTCATCTTACTTTGTAGTGTTTTTGTAATGTTGACTAATTTCATCTAATTTGCTACACATATCAATGTAGGACACGTATATGCAGTTATTGCAGATGAAGATAATGAAGAGGGAACAGATTATTACTTATGCCATTGTGTTGAAGCCAAAAAGAAATTGGAGGCCCCTGTTACAGATGGAGAAAACATCGAATACCCTACAGGATCAGTGGTTATTACTAGAACATGGCTTAGAAGGTACCCACATAAGAGTGTTAATATTTGGCTATTTCAGGACTTTGACATGCATCGAAAGATTCTTCATTACTCGAACCTTGTCGTGGCATCCAATGTTCATTTGATAAAGTATCGGGGTAGACCTTTGAATAAAATATTGTGGAAGGTGCGTGAGTCTTACCATGAAGCAATACTTGACACAATAAAGAGTAGAGCAGATCCAGATGGTTCATTGGATTAATTTGTAAGTATTCACATTGATTTTGTAAAGTTATGTTACATTGAGTTGTAAGTATGCACATTAATTTGTAAGGTTTGTCTTTTTTTATTTCCTCCTGCATTTTTACACATATGTACACATTTTTCCATCATCATGTTATGCATTTTTGGTGTCCTGCTCCTGATGCGACCAAACTCATAACTCACCCTACTAGACACCATTTGATGATCTCTCCAACACTTTGGATCCAGGGCGCCCAATCATGATGATGACCTATATACCATTCTCCCAAGGCGCTCATAATGAATGAATGATAAGGAGCGCCTTGACCTCTATAATCAAGGTGATTTTAAGTCACTTTGAGTCATTTGGGGTCAGTTTGAGTCTTTGAGTCATGTTGCAAAAAAGTGTCAATGTTGTCAAGTTGCACAAAGCAACCTTTGCATTTTTGGTGTCTTGCTCGTGATGTGACCAAACTGACTGTTCCAACGCATTCAGATGGGTACATTTACGCTAGGCATGGTCCTATTTTTCACCCAAACATGTCGAAACAGTCTGAGCTACATTGTACCAACGATATCCCTGAAGAGTCCAAAGTGCAAAAAGGCAGCAATCTTTGACGAGATGTTACTCAAAAATTGTGTCACTTAGAAACATTTCGTCTGAGGCAACAGGATCACGTAGAGTGCCTCTACAATAACCTCTCTCGGTTTTTTATAGCTCTGAGGCATTTGCCCGTGGTGAAAGGTTTTCTGTTGCCCCAAAAATCGTCAGAAGGAGGCAGTGTAAAGTTGCAAAGGGGTGTAACTTTCGTCCTGCTCCTGATGCGACCAAACTGACTGTTCCAACGCGTCCGAATGGGTACATTTATGCTAGGCATGGTCCTATTTCTCACCCAAACATGTCGAAACAGTCGGAGCTACATTGTACCGACGATATCCCTGAAGAGTCCAAAGTGCAAAAAGGCAGCAATCTTTGACGAGATGTTACTCAAAAACTGTGTCACTTAGAAACATTCTGTCTGAGGTAACGGGATCACGTAGAGTGCCTCTACAATAACCTCTCTCGGTTTTTTATAGCTCTTAGGCATTTGCCCGTGGTGAAAGGTTTTATGTTGCCCCAAAAATCGTCAGAAGGAGGCAGTGTAAAGTTGCAAAGGGGTGTAACTTTCGTCCTGCTCCTGATGCGACCAAAATGACTGTTCCAACGCGTCCGAATGGGTACATTTATGCTAGGCATGGTCCTATTTCTCACCCAAACATGTCGAAACAGTCGGAGCTACATTGTACCGACGATATCCCTGAAGAGTCCAAAGTGCAAAAAGGCAGCAATCTTTGATGAGATGTTACTCAAAAACCATGTCACTTAGAAACATTCCGTCTGAGGCAACGGGATCACGTAGAGTGCCTCTACAATAACCCCTCTCAGTTTTTTATAGCTCTTAGGCATTTGCCCGTGGTGAAAGGTTTTCTGTTGCCCCAAAAATCGTCAGAAGGAGGCAGTGTAAAGTTGCAAAGGGGTGTAACTTTCGTCCTGCTCCTGATGCGACCAAACTGACTGTTCCAACGCGTCTGAATGGGTACATTTATGCTAGGCATGGTCCTATTTCTCACCCAGACATGTCGAAACAGTCGGAGCTACATTGTACCGACGATATCCCTGAAGAGTCCAAAGTGCAAAAAGGCAGCAATCTTTGACGAGATGTTACTCGAAAATCGTGTCACTTAGAAACATTCCGTCTAAGGCAACGGGATCACGTAGAGTGCCTCTACAATAACCTCTCTCGGTTTTTTATAGCTCTGAGGCATTTGCCCGTGGTGAAAGGTTTTCTGTTGCCCCAAAAATCGTCAGAAGGAGGCAGTGTAAAGTTGCAAAGGGGTGTAACTTTCGTCCTGCTCCTGATGCGACCAAACTGACTGTTCCAACACATTCAGATGGGTACATTTACGCTAGGCATGGTCCTATTTTTCACCCAAACATGTCGAAACAGTCTGAGCTACATTGTACCAACGATATCCCTGAAGAGTCCAAAGTGCAAAAAGGCAGCAATCTTTCACGAGATGTTACTCGAAAATCATGTCACTTAGAAACATTCCGTCTGAGGCAACGGGATCACGTAGAGTGCCTCTACAATAACCTCTCTCGGTTTTTTATAGCTCTGAGGCATTTGCCCGTGGTGAAAGGTTTTCTGTTGCCCCAAAAATCGTCAGAAGGAGGCAGTGTAAAGTTGCAAAGGGGTGTAACTTTCGTCCTGCTCCTGATGCGACCAAACTGACTGTTCCAACGCGTCTGAATGGGCACATTTATGCTAGGCATGGTCCTATTTCTCACCCAGACATGTCGAAACAGTCGGAGCTACATTGTACCGACGATATCCCTGAAGAGTCCAAAGTGCAAAAAGGCAGCAATCTTTGACGAGATGTTACTCAAAAACCGTGTCACTTAGAAACATTCCGTCTGAGGCAACGGGATCACGTAGAGTGCCTCTACAATAACCTCTCTCGGTTTTTTATAGCTCTTAGGCATTTGCCCGTGGTGAAAGGTTTTCTGTTGCCCTAAAAATCGTCAGAAGGAGGCAGTGTAAAGTTGCAAAGGGGTGTAACTTTCGTCCTGCTCCTGATGCGACCAAACTAACTGTTCCAACGCATCCGAATGGGTATATTTATGCTAGGCATGGTCCTATTTCTCACCCAGACATGTCGAAACAGTCGGAGCTACATTGTACCGACGATATCCCTGAAGAGTCCAAAGTGCAAAAAGGCAGCAATCTTTGACGAGATGTTACTCAAAAATCGTGTCACTTAGAAACATTCCGTCTGAGGCAACGGGATCACGTAGAGTGCCTCTACAATAACCTCTCTCAGTTTTTTATAGCTCTGAGGCATTTTCCCGTGGTGAAAGGTTTTCTGTTGCCCCAAAAATCGTCAGAAGGAGGCAGTGTAAAGTTGCAAAGGGGTGTAACTTTCGTCCTGCTCCTGATGCGACCAAACTGACTGTTCCAACGCGTCCGAATGGGTACATTTATGCTAGGCATGGTCCTATTTCTCACCCAAACATGTCGAAACAGTCGGAGCTACATTGTACCGACGATATCCATGAAGAGTCCAAAGTGCAAAAAGGCAGCAATCTTTGACGAGATGTTACTCAAAAATCGTGTCACTTAGAAACATTCCGTCTGAGGCAACGGGATCACGTAGAGTGCCTCTACAATAACCTCTCTCACTTTTTTATAGCTCTGAGGCATTTGCCCGTGGTGAAAGGTTTTCTGTTGCCCCAAAAATCGTCAGAAGGAGGCAGTGTAAAGTTGCAAAGGGGTGTAACTTTCGTCCTGCTCCTGATGCGACCAAACTGACTATTTCAACGCGTCCAAATGGGTACATTTATGCTAGGCATGGTCCTATTTCTCACCCAAACATGTCGAAACAGTCAGAGCTACATTGTACCGACGATATCCCTGAAGAGTCCAAAGTGCAAAAAGGCAGCAATCTTTGACGAGATGTTACTCAAAAATCGTGTCACTTAGAAACATTCCGTCTAAGGCAACGGGATCACGTAGAGTGCCTCTACAATAACCTCTCTCGGTTTTTTATAGCTCTGAGGCATTTGCCCGTGGTGAAAGGTTTTCTGCTGCCCCAAAAATCGTTAGAAGGAGGCAGTGTAAAGTTGCAAAGGGGTGTAACTTTCGTCCTGCTCCTGATGCGACCAAACTGACTGTTCCAACGCATCCGAATGGGTACATTTATGCTAGGCATGGTCCTATTTCTCACCCAAACATGTCGAAACAGTCGGAGCTACATTGTACCGACGATATCCATGAAGAGTCCAAAGTGCAAAAAGGCAGCAATCTTTGACGAGATGTTACTCAAAAATCATGTCACTTAGAAACATTCCGTCTGAGGCAACGGGATCACGTAGAGTGCCTCTACAATAACCTCTCTCGGTTTTTTATAGCTCTGAGGCATTTGCCCGTGGTGAAAGGTTTTCTGTTGCCCCAAAAATCGTCAGAAGGAGGCAGTGTAAAGTTGCAAAGGGGTGTAACTTTCGTCCTGCTCCTGATGTGACCAAACTGACTGTTCCAACGCGTCCAAATGGGTACATTTATGCTAGGCATGGTCCTATTTCTCACCCAAACATGTCGAAACAGTCGGAGCTACATTGTACCGACGATATCCCTGAAGAGTCCAAAGTGCAAAAAGGCAGCAATCTTTGACGAGATGTTACTCGAAAACCATGTCACTTAGAAACATTCCGTCTGAGGCAACGGGATCATGTAGAGTGCCTCTACAATAACCTCTCTCGGTTTTTTATAGCTCTGAGGTATTTGCCCGTGGTGAAAGGTTTTCTGCTGCCCCAAAAATCGTCAGAAGGAGGCAGTGTATTAAGTCAGGATGAAAGCCTATTCACTCTAGGCGCCTGTTTTTGACCAAATCACACATGCGCCTTGAACAACTCTGTCTTCAAGGCACTTTTCTCTAATCTCTGTAACTATCCAAATCCACTAAGGCGCAAATTTTACCTCTTGGGCTCAAGATATAGGTTCTTCATCCAAGGCGCCAGAATGGTCCAAAGGCGCATTTCACCTCTAACCTCACCTCTGACCTTACTTGGAGGCGCTAAACCTCATCTCATTGCTCTCCTCCATTACAAGCGCTCACTTACCTCAATCTTGGGCGCATACCAACATCCCAACATCCAAATCACCTAGGCACTCAAAACCTTCAAGACTCAAGGTGCATTTTATGATCAAACAAGGTATCTCCTGAACAAGGCGCTCATAGTCTCATCAGGGCGTTAATCATCATCATAAGCACTCATATTGTTCTAGGCGCACAGTTATCTCTGGAATGCTCAAGGCGCACATACCCTTCTCTAGGCTAGTTTACACTTATTCAAGGCGCTCATTCCAAACTTACATGAACTACTCATTACAAGACGCACAAACTAGATGATCCTAGGGCATAAGGGCGCTCATAGGAGTTGTTATGTGTCATTTTGGCCAAGGTTTTCTGGAGCAGTGAAGACATTAGGAAGGGGATGATCGTTTGGATAGTTTTGAATGCTTTATTTCTCCTTGTTTAAACTAGGCGCTCACTGAGGATTGGAGTAGCCTTTGCACCCTCACATCACGTTAATCGGCGTTTCAGAGGCAATCATAGTATAGGAAGATTTGCGCCTTGAAGAAGAGAGTTATCTGGTGAGTGCTTAGGAGTTCTGGTGCCTAGGGGAAAGATCTAGGTAGAGCGCCTTCAGACTTTGACAGTGAAGTGCCTTAAGGAGTTGGATGATGTTTTTGCCTAGAGTGGAGATGATGTTTTTAGCGCCTTAAGGATGATGATGGAGCGCTTTGGAGTCAGGTTAGTCTGGAGCACCTTAAGAAGGTAAAGCACTTCAAATGTAAACACAAGTGTTTTGAGCGCCCTAATGAGAAGTTGTCTTGGCACCATAAGTTGTTCAAACGAAGATATGCGCCTTGGATAGTTGCAAAGACCTAATTTAGCACCCAAGGTTGGAAGACTCTTTGTGAGCGCCCAGTGTTTGAAAGCTCTTTGTGTTTGGTGCATTAAAATGAATTTGGCACCTAAATAGTATTGAAACACTCAACTGAGTGCCTAAAGCCCATGAGAGAAGTGATATGCGCCTTGATAGGAATATCATGGAAGATGAGTTTACTGAATGGCGCCTTGAATGACTTGGTTGATTAAGTGTTTTAGCACCTAGATATGGGATGAATCATTGAGCGCCTTTGGTTGAGATGATGTCAGCACCTTTGAGATTATAACACCTTGGAGTCAAGTTCGAAGGAGCACCTTGAGAAGGTAAAACACTTCAAATGTTTTCAAGGAATTGGAGAAGTCACTTAGTGCCTAGAAGGAATTCCAGAGCAAGAGGGTTGGAGCGCCTTGAGCTTCAAGTCAGATATGCGCCTAGACCTCTACCCTTTAGCAAGTTGAAGCCCTCTGAGCCTTGACAACGTGAGAATGCCTTATAGTGAATATGCGCCTTGGGCAAGGTTGAATACAAAGTTGAGGAGTATATCATAATGAGTAAGTGCACTGTAGGGTTAGATGATAAAGACTAGTGCCTTGAGTGTCTTGGTCAAAATTTTGACGTGAGAAGTCTTGCAAGATCAAACCCTGGAGTGCGCCTTAGAGAGAACCTATTGATCCTTTGCTTTGACAAGATTTGGGCGCCAGAATGATCCTTAATAAATGGAATGTATCTACACCAATTTTGCACCTTTAGGGAAGTGATGGTGGCCAGAATGATCCTTAATCTCATGTTTGTGCGCCTAGGTCTAGAAGCAAGATTTGAGCGCCTTAGGATAGGGTTTTTTGCACCTTGTCTTGGAGAGTGAATTTGCGCCTTGGATGATGTTGAAGCGCCTTGGGATGAAATGCGCCCAAACTTATAGAGGGCCTTCAGTGAGGGAGTTGAAGAGAGTGCTTAGAGGAAGGATAGCCTTAAGATCAAACTAAGTACTTAGAAACCTAAGATTAGCGCCTTATTTGAAGTTATACACCTATTCTGGCGCCAGAGAGTGAGTTTGAGTGTGAAGAAGTGAATGTCTGCGCCTTGAAGGGGATACAAAGGGAAGATGATGCACCTTGATGGGTTGATGATGGAAATTTGCGTTTTGGAGCTAAATGTGCGCCTTGAAGGAGATAGTGCATAGAGGTACAATGAATCTTCCGGAGAACATGGATAGACAACTAAGTCTCCAACTTGAGTCTTCTAAGTGAATTGGATAATGAAGAGAGTCTAGTCATTTTGGGCGCTAGTATCAGGATGAATCATCCAAAATGGGTGCCTAGAACTAGAAGGCGCCAATGCATGAGTTCAAGGATCCTCCATTGGAGCGCCTAGCCCAGATGGCTATAGATTGAAAGTTTTAAAGCTAAGTGATGTCTCTTACGTGAATTCCTAGCCCAGGTGCATGTGTTGGGAAAAACTCTTTGGCTCTGGCGCCTAGAATTGGGAGCTTTGTAAGATGCACCAATTGATGAAACATTTCCATTTTGCGCCTAGAATAGAACTCTCTCACATAGTTGAAATTGACTTGATAGAAGGAGATAAGTCTTAAGGACTAGTTTGGCGCCTCACTTGCCTATCTCACCTTTGAAATGTGCTTTGGTTGATGATCATCATTGATGGAACCTAGTGAAATGTAAAGCTATTTGCATCTCCAGAGGATCAAAATTGGATTAGGAGATCATCCTTGCAGTTGAGATTGACAGAGAAGTGTTAAAGGAATCACTTCAAATGGACGCCTAAGCTAGTTGAGGCGCATATCAATTCCACTGTAACTCCAAACTGACGCTTAGGATCCAGTCATCTCCTAAGGCGCAGTTCCATTCACCCATGACCTCGCTTGGCGTCTAAAACTTGGAAACTCCTTTGGAAAGCTCCTGTTGCGCCTAGAAGATGAGTTTGGGATATCAACTTGCAAAAGGCTTAGAAACTCTTCAAAGATGTTAGGCACAATCCCATGGCACTGGAGCTCAGTTTTGGCGCCTTCAAGGAATAGCACATGAAGGAACTTGGGAGGTCAGGTGCTTGTAAAAGGGAACACCTTGGAACATCTTCCAGGGGTTGAAGTAGTAAGAAAACATCAAGTGAGTCTAGGCGCACTCCCTTGTGTGAACAGTTTAGCTCTGGCGCCTAGCCACAGAGTGAGCCAGAAGAAGTAGTTTGGACATTAGAAGATAGGCGCTCATTCTACAATGAAGCATTCCACCTTCCTAATCAACAAAGACTTGCAAGAATTGACAAAGGAAGCTAAGGCGCACCTTCTACTTGTTTCCACCTCCAGAATGCACCTAACCTTGAAAGGGGGTTCAAAGATGTTTGTTAGACCTTTTCACTCAAGGCACTCACCTTAGGCGCACTTTCTAAGTCCTTGTCACCTCAAGGAAACACCTAGTTTGGAAGGCGCTTGCCCTGTTCTCCACTCCTTTCAATTGGCGCCTAGAACACAGAATGCATGAAAGGAGCGCCTAGACTCCAGAGGGCTGATTTGGGCGCCTAGCATTTAAAACACTTTCATAATGATGATGTTTTGGCGCCTACTCTTGGAAACAATCCAGAGCATCCATAAACTCTAATTGGCACCTAATGTTGACAAGGCGCAACTTCAGGAGGAGGTCACCTCAACTTGGCGCCCAAGTCAGAAAAACCTGTAAATCCTTCAAATATGCGCCTACCTTGTGAGGTGATGAGTTGAACATTCCAAATCTTCAAATGTTGCTCAAATAAGGAAGACATTGTAACATCAAGGCTTCAAGGCCTATCCTTGTATTTCCATTGAATGAGTTGTACTTCATGCTATTGAAAGCATTTTCCATGTAATAAGACATTGCAAGTTGATTGAATCAAGTAACAAGACAAGTACCCAACTCTAATGTTGTTTCATTCAAATAGTTATCTTGATGTATATCTTTATGTTATTGAAGTAGTTGATGAATTGTTAGCAAGTAAAAGTGTTTAAGTAAGGAAAATTTTTCGTAGAACTAGTTGGGTATCTTACACTTACACCATGCCTATCCATCAAACATCACAATGCAATCAAAATCCTAACAACATGCCCATGATCCAAGATCAAGTGTAATCATGCAAAGATATTATCAATCACAAGCCTATTAAGAATGAACTAGAGTCTTCTAGTACCATACTTTTCCATCAAACACCATCATGTAATCCATGGCCTATCAAGCCTATCAAAGAAAATGCAAACATCCTATGTAATACAATCAGACTTTAAATATTTGAAGTAGCCATCTACAAATATCCATTCAAAAGTGGATTTATAATGCAAGTATGGACGCCATCAATAAAAAAGATT
Source organism: Cunninghamia lanceolata (assembly GCA_027924645.1). Taxonomy (NCBI): domain Eukaryota; kingdom Viridiplantae; phylum Streptophyta; class Pinopsida; order Cupressales; family Cupressaceae; genus Cunninghamia; species Cunninghamia lanceolata. The sequence continues at coordinate 6,702,977 of BSBN01000303.1, read as the reverse complement.
TGTATTAACCAAATATCCATATACGCATACATCAATATCTGTCGATATAAGTATAACATATATACAAAATAGCCATATAGGCTTACAAGAATGCCATATAGGCATACAATGTCAACTATGTACAATACAAAATATATGTCCACAAATGCCATATAGGCATACAACAGAGGAACACAATAAAAAGTCATTCCCCTCTAGCTGGTGAAGAGAATAAATCACGAGCAGCCTTTGATCTTCTAGGGGATGGAGACATGCATGTGGGTGGTCTACTACGAACCCGAGGGCTACTTCTCCTATTTAGTTCTTCCTGCACCTTTACTTGTTACAAAAAAAAGTATAGATATTAATATATAGAAATTACATGTTATAAAAAAATGAAACATTTAACAAAATAATCACTTACCGCTAACATATAATCTGTCTGCTCGCTTGCCTCAGTAGCAGGAAAAGGCCCTGGTGATGTCATGTCCTATAGAAACCATCCAGATAGAAATTAAACTTCAAATCAATAATCTTTTGATTTTTCAAAAATAGACAACTATAACAATGAATGTAAATTGAAATTTACTAATCTGCCTCATACCCCTGTCAATGCCATAGAGCTATGAATCGCAGAGGCCACACCCTGCTCCATTGCCCTATGAACATGGGGAGGTGTATCCGCAGCCTGCATCATCTGGAAATAAAACAACATTATTCAATTACGAAAACTATAATAGTGATGCAAATCATGGCTCCTAACATACACACACACTCATCTAAACATGGAAGTACACACAATAAAACACACAAATCACATACAAAAATTTAGTAAGTACAATTCATTCATTAAACTATTTATTTTATTACCTCCGTAAAGCTTTGAAGTCCACCACCGCTGGCAGGTGTTGCCATGAAATCTACAGTGTTAACCTATTCAACATCCAAAATCAGAAATTAGAATACCATTCATATAACGATGCTATTCACATGTAATATTTATAATTGTTTACTAGTTACATACCTCGATAGTAGATGATCTAGTGAAAAATGTAGGTGGAGAACCACTGAAAACTGCATCGACGCTATGACCCTGAAATTTCATTAAAATCATCAATTTAAATTAGTTAATCTTGTATTTCAAAAATAAAATTTAATAAATTAAATTCAATAAACTTGCTAATATTTACCTGAGTATCAAGGCCGAAAGTCTCACTCAGGAGGGTATCTGTCATCGCCATCTGCTCAGCTGCAGATGTAGCCTGTGCACCTGCGTCTTGACTATCCATGGGGTCATAACCACAGGCTGACCCGCAAGCCTGGCAAGTATGCGGTGGGACCCTACTCCTCGCACTATCTCCCAACCCACTCTGTGTTGCAGGATCGGCATGCTCTATGATGCTCTGGGTCAAGGCACTAATCGACCTCAGTGTATCGACCTCAACACTCTCCTTCACAATGGAAGGAATAGAAACATGCTCGTGGGCTGGTCTGCTGATTACTCGTCTCACTACCCGCTGTGGGTCAAGACGTGCCCCTAGTCTATCCTGTGCTGAGCCCCCACCTCTACCCTGGAAGTCCCGCATATCAAAATAGTTTGGCACTTTATTGAGGACAAACTCGGAGTAGAGTTTCCTCAAAAAGTATTGCGGGACCTCATTGTTATTGCATGGAGGATGGTCAAAAACCATCCACCACCTCTGCCCGAAATTGTCCCTTATCGCTTGGTTGTTGCACCAATGGATAGGGAACCTCTTGCATGTAATGGGTGGAGGTTGATTTGTTTGTGGGTTTGTGAAAATTGAACACAAGTCTACTTTTGTAATTTGTAATTTTTTGACATCTTGGTATGACAATTTATCTGCATAGTAATCTCTAAACTCTCTCTTTTTATCGGTCCAACTAGTTATTTGCTTGCTAATTGAATTTACATTTGATAACATAGACTCAAGAGATTCGGCAAGCGTGGACCTATGCAAGGTTGAAGTGGAAGGATCTTTCAACCTTGCAATTATATCTTCAATTTGTTTTTTGTTGTTTTCAATTTCCCCCATTATATTATCTTGTGTTCTAGGGGCATGTCGAGGAATGAATGGAGGAGGTTGTTGTTCTGCAGGTATTTCTTCCTCAAGATTTTGTGGATTTTGAGGAGGAGGAGGAGGTGCATTAACATTTCCTACAATTAATAAAATATGCATCAAAAATCAACACAAAACCTACCTATTTAGGAAGAAATTCAAACAAAAAAACAAAGATAACTCACCCCTTTGGCGTGCTCGACGTCGCGGCGGCATTTCAGCGATGAATCGACAAATCTTTTGTGTTGAACGGTGTTTTGTAGAACGCGAGCCGTTTTTGAAGGGTTTTAAGCCGCGGGCGGAGGAAAAACTCACAATGAAATAAAATAAAATAAAATGACAGCGTTTTTTTTATATATATAAAGCACTTTATAACGCGCTCGTGTTATAACGCGCTCGCGTTATAACGCGCTCGCGTTATGGCTCGGCAATGACGAGCCTTAGGCTTGTCATTGCCAAGCCATAACGCGAGCGCATTATAACGCGCTCGCGTTATGCCTAAATTTTTTTTCAAAATTTTTTGGCCACTTTTTGGCCCCCCATCTTTTTGCACTTACCCAACTCCATTACTTCATAACATACCAGCTGCTCCTCCTGAGTAGCAGCTCCCTATCATCAATCCAAATCACAAGATATGATTGTGATATCCACTGGATTGATGCACATCAGTGCATCCTAGTTCATCATTGGAGGGGCAATAACCCCTAACTTCTCCCTAAGATACTCAAAAGAGTCCTTGGGAAGAGGTTTAATAAAGATATTTGCAATTTGATCCTTGGAGGGCACATACTCCAATCTGACTTCATCCTTGTTCACTTGTTCTCTCAGAAAGTGAAACTTGATAGATATATGCTTAGTCTTAGAATGCAACACTAGATTCTTAGAAATATTTATTGCACTTGAATTATCACAGAAAATTGTGATGGGCTCCTCATATTCTACTTTAATATCTCTTAGCATCTGCTTCATCCACAAAACTTGAGTGCAACTACCTGCTGCTGCAATGTATTCTGCTTCAGTTGTAGATAGGGATATTGCCTCTTGTTTCATGCTTCTTTTTCCCAAAAAGAATGCTCCTCCATTGGTACTCTTCCTATCATCCACATCTCCTGCCTAATCTGCATATGTATATGCATGAAGAGAAAATTTTTGATCTCTAGGATACCACAGACCATACTCGACTGTTCCTTTTAAGTACTTAAAAATCCTTTTGATTGCCATGAGATGAGATTCTCTGGGATCAGCTTGGAATCTCGCCACAAGACCAACAGCCTGCATTATATCTGGTCTAGTTTGAGTGAGATACAATAATCCTCCAATCATTGATCTGTACTTTGTCTGATCTATCTTAGGGGAGTCATCATCTTTGCTCAACTTACATCCGGTTGTCATGGGAGTGTTCATTGGCTTTGAATCTTCCATTCCAAATTTCCTCAACAATTCTTTCACATATTTGGTCTGAGAAATAAAGATTCCTTTCTTTGTCTGAGTAATTTGTAGACCCAAGAAGAAATTCATTTCACCGAGCATTGACATCTCAAACTCACTTTTCATTTGATTTGCAAAGGTTTTACACATACTATCTCTTCCTCCAAAGATGATATCATCAACAAATACTTCAACAATCAAGATGTTTTCATGATCAATTTTGAAATATAGGTTACTGTCAGTAGTACCTTTGTTGAAACCAATCTTCAAAAGATGTTTGTCTAGTCTTTCATACCAGGCTCTTAGGGCTTGCTTTAGTCCATACAGTGCCTTCTTCAATTTGCAGACCATATTACCATGCTTAGATAATTGAAAACCATCCAGTTGTTCAATGTACACTTCTTCTTCTAAGTCACCATTCAAGAAGGCAGACTTGACATCCATTTGATACACCTTGAAATCTTTGAAGGTAGCAAATGCAAGAAATAATCTGACTGCTTCAATTCTTGCCACCGGAGCAAAGGTTTCTTCAAAATCAATCCCTTCTATTTGAGAGTAGCCTTTGCAGACCAATCTGGCTTTATTTCTGATTACTTCACCAACTTCATTTAGTTTGTTCTGGAAGACCCATTTGGTTCCAATCACATTCTTGTTTCTAGGTCAAGGAACAAGATCCCAAGTGTGATTTTTCTCAATTTACATCAACTCTTCCTCCATTGCTTTGGTCCAGTTTTCATCATTGTAGGCTTCATTTACTGTCTTAGGTTCAATCTTTGAAATCAGACAATATTCATCAAAATTTTGAGCAATTTTCCTTCTAGTTTGTACACCTTTGTTTTTGTCACCTATGATCTGATCTTTAGAGTGGTTCAATCTTACATACCTTGGAACTTTGGGAGTTTCTTGCACTTCTGCTTCTTGATCAGGCTCATTTAGACCTATCTCTTCTTCCTAATTTCTTGGATCAGTTTGAATCTAACTTTTAGAAGAGGATTGAGCTCCTTGAACCAAAGCACCATTCTGATCATCTTCATCATATTCATAAAACCTTGAGGGTTTTTCTATTCCCTCATCAACCTTCACATTTGTACTTTCTATCATCTTTCTTAGTCTCTTGTTATAACATTGGTATGCTTTGCTTTGAGTAGAGTAACCCAAGAATATTCCTTCATCACTTCTAGCATCAAACTTGCCTAAATCTTCATCTCTTTTGATGTAACATTTGCTACCAAAGACTTTGAAATATCTTACAATAGGAGTAATGCTGAACTAGAGTTCATAAGGGGTCTTACTAGTATTACTTCTGATTTGAACTCGATTAAGAGTATAGACTGCAGTGCTGACAGCTTCTCTCCAATAGATCTATGGAACATTTGCTTCCATCATCATGGTCCTAGATGCTTCCTGGATGGTCCGGTTCTTTCTCTCCACTACTCCATTCTGTTGTGGAGTCCTCGGAGTAGACAATTGTCTCTTAATTCCATGTTTCTCATAGAATTCTATGAACTCACTGGATGTGAATTCTCCACCTCTATTAGACCTGAGACATTTTAACTTTATTCCTATTTCATTCTCTACCATAGCCTTGAATATTTTGAATTTCTCAAGAGCTTCTGATTTCTCCTTTAGAAAGGTTACCCACATCATCCAGGAATAGTTATCTATTAGCAGCATGAAGTATCTATCACCTTGAATACTTCTGGTTCTTGCCAGACCACAAAGATCAGTGTGAACTAAGTCCAATAATCTAGTAGAAGACAGTTCCTTGCTTTTAAATGTGACTCTACTCAGCTTACCCAACTGACATTCCTTGCACAAGCTGTTAGTAGGTTTCACCAATTTTGGAAGATCTCTTACAGCCTGAGTATTGCTTATCTTGATGAATGACACATCCTTCTATGCCATAACCAACTTTGATCAATTTGAACAAATAAGCATCTTTTACCAGTACCAACCAAGTGGAAGATATTACCTTTAGTTTGAGCACCGGATGCAATCTCTGTTTTGGATCTTTCAAAGATTTTGCATTTTCCATCCTTGAATCGGAGATCATAGCCTTTGTCCACCAACTGTCCAACACTAAGAAGATTGTGCTTCAAACCTTCAACATATAGTACATTACCAGTTTTGTTTCTTCCATCAAAAGAAATAGTTCCTCTTCCTCTGATTCTACCAGTAGAATTATCACCAAACTTCACCACTCCTCCTTCATACCTTTCCAAGTCTATGAACTTATTTTTGTCACATGTCATGTCGTGAGAGCAACCACTGTCAATGACCCAATCATTCTTTTCTTCAACTTGGGTAGCCAGAGCTCTTTCTACAACTTTATGATTGATAGATACAGGGGATATTGGTTCTTCTTCCTTGATGGCAATAAACACCCATTCACTTCCGGATTTGTTTCTTGTCTCTGATTCATCATCTGTTACTCCTTCATTATCATCTTCTTCATGAACATAGTAACAATTCTTTTGGAACCTTGATCTGTTAGGATTTGGCTTTGAAAATCTTTCTAGACATCTTGAGGCAAAATGACCAATCTTATTGTAGTTAAAACACTTAAAAGGCAATTTTCCTTCATACTTACCGGATCCTCTTGGCAGTCTCTTTGCAATGAGGGCTTCAAGTTGAGCAGTTTCTACTTCTTCTTCTTCCAAGTCTTTTCTTTCTTTTTCATACCATGAAAGTTTCCTTGATGAGTTCTCTCCTGGATCAAATCCTTGTTTACCTTTCACAGAGGCACTGGCTTTGAATGCAGATTCAGTTTTGGGGGGATCATCTCCAAACTCGGTCATTTCAAAAGCAGCCAGTTTGCCAGCCAATTGGTCTCTTGTGACAGTTGTATGGGCTCTAAATTCATCAATGGCAGTAACCTTGATTTTGTAAGAGGCAGGAAGGGATCTAAGAATTTTACCAACAATCTCATTTTCAGCCAAGACTCCACCAGAATTTCTAATTCCACAAACCAACTCATTCACTCTTGGCATAAAAGTGGTAATATTTTCATCATCTCTCATTTTCAATTTTTCAAATTTCCCTTTTAGACTTTGTAACCTTGCACATTTCACATACTCGTCTCCTTCATGCAAAAGTTCCAGTTTAATCTAGATCTCATAGGCAATTGGTAGGTCAATAACATTTGAGAGCTCTGAGTCAGTTAATACACTTAGAAGAGCCTCTTTGGTCCGCAAATTGTTTTCAGCATCTGTGATTTCATTTAGGGTTGTCAGACCACCCTATGGAGGTACATACGCTTTTGTGACCATGGACCAGTACACCATTCCCATACACTGCAAGTGACATTTCATGTGACCTTTCCAAAGAGAAAGGTTGGTTCCATCAAACTTTGGACTATCCTTCTTGTATGACGACATCCTGGATCTCCTCAAGCAATTAAGCTCCTTTTAGAGGAACTTATCTCTGATACCAATTGTTAGACTTAGGGCACACAACTGAGAGGGGGGGTGAATCAGTTATATGAAACTTTCTCAATTTAAACACTTGAATCTTCTTTAGTGATTAGCAGAATATTAATCATGAACCATAATGCATTCAAATCATAAGCAAAAACATATCAACACATAAGACACCAAGATTTTGACGTGGAAAACCCGGTTAAGGTAAAAACCACGGGGTGATTAACCCAAGAATGTATTCTTTGTTAGAAGAATAGAAAGAACAAATGGCACATGCCAATTAGGGCTCACTGCCTACAAGAGACGCACTGTCTACGAAGAAATAAGTATCACCTTTATGAACTGGAAAATAGCATCTTCACCATGCTTGAATCAGTTCCATTTAAGCCCAATACTTTTGCTTTGTCTTTCGCACTTCTCCTCGCTACCACACACTCATCAAAACTAGACACCACACAAAATGACTTCACAATCCCTTATTTATACAAGGCATCGACTTAGGAACAATCATCTAAGTCGGCAAACACTTACAAGAACATCCACAAGAAGTGTAATACATTCGGTTGGCCAGTCTCAAGAAGAACACCAATATCTGATGGTAATTCTTCAAAAGCAAACTCTAACTTCAATGCAGACCACCAACATGAACTAGACATGATCCAATGATCATCATAACCTTCCTTGAATCACCAAGAACATCCGCACTTCATCATCCCACTGGAATTCTTCTCTCCTTCATTCAGAGCTTCAAGAACACAGTCTGTCATCACTGTCACAAATGAATAGGCCCTTCCAGACCTTCAAACCATGAACCAATCTAGTTGATACTTCATAGGGACATCCTCAACACTCCCTCAAATCCGCAGAATGAGATAATGAAATTTCAGATCTCACCAGACCTATCTGTGACACTCTGTCACCTCTGAACACCTATCGGAACCGGTTCTACTTGAGTGACCATAACTTCTTCAGATCTTCATGTGGACCTCTAAAAACTTGACTAGAGCATCCCAAGACTTATATCTACAAACCCTTTAAACCGCATCCTCTGATCCTCAACCTATTGAGGACTTTTACCTTCTTGTCATCACTATTCTTCACTATTCCTGATTGAGACTAATTTTCTCAATATCCTTAGCACACAGCTCATCTAATCCTTCTCATTAATACAACATGAGTATGTTGACATCAATGACAACACCGGTTAGGCCCATACTTGCAACACCTCTTTTATCCATATGGGGGAGGATTGTGTTGAAGTCACTTCCCAAAATGAATAGATCTAAATTAAAGGATGAAATGAAATTGAATAAATCATTCCATACCTTGGCATTCTCTTTAGTTTTGATAGGGCCATAGATGTTGAAAAGGTGAAAAGAAAGCTTGGAAGACAAGCAACATATTTCCACAACCATCCAATTCAAGCTTTTAGAAATGATCACCACTAGGACTCTGGTTGGTCTCTAGAGAAGTCCAATATTTCTAGAAGCACTAGTTTCTAGAACAAAATGGCCTTTCCAATCAGCACAGTGAGATAAGAAAATTTTTTATTCTTCAATCTTGAGTTTGGATTCCTGAATGAGAGTAATATCTAAATTCATCACTTGAATTTGATGCTTGACCAAGCATCACTTATTAGGGGTGTTCAAGCCCCTAACATTCAATGTTGAGAGCTTCATGGCGACACAAGGGAGGGTCTTCTTCCCTTGGAGTTCAAAATTTTTTATTAATTGAGACTTCGCCACTGGCTCCTGCATCAATTTCCCTTCTTTTTTTGTTGGTCTTCCTTCCCTTTTTCTTCCTTGGATGAACATTTGGTTTGGATATGGGTAAGTACACAAACATGAGGGACCAAAATGGGGTCTTAAGATGCCACTTTTTTTCTGAAATCAGAAAACATTGATGTTTGATGAGAAATTGAAGATAACTACACTCAAAATTTGAAGATGGAACAAAAACAAGAGTCATAGTGCTCTGAATCTAGTTTCTAAACTACTAATTTTCTCAAAAAATGGTTGAGATTAGGGGGTTCAAAAAGGGGGAGCACACAAATTGGTCATGTTTTTTTCAAAAAAACATAACATAGCGTCTGGTGTGCTCTCCCTATAATGTTAACTTTTTTTTAGTATTTCAATAATCTCTCCAGTGAGAAATTAGCTAACACCATGTAGTTTATCCCTGATTTTTCTGATAATTTTTTCATGAATAATTGATTTTTTAGTAATTTTCAAAGTGGACACATCCAAAAAAATAGAAATTTGATCATGCTCCCCCCTAATTTTTTTGAAAATTAATCAAAAATCAATTTTTTTTAATATGTGTAGAATGGAGTCTAGTTTCTAAAAATGTAACTTATTTCAAATTTTGATGAACGGTTAAAAAAACAAGTCAAAAATACTAGACAGTGGTTTTTGACAAAAAAATGGACACACTAACAAAAGAAATTCAAGATGAAACCCTTAACCTACTCAAAATGTGAAAAAAATATATGATTAGATAGCTAACAGAGAGCTTAACATTATGGTGATAGTTTTTTAGTTTTCATTGAAAAAAGTGACATCTTGATGGGGAACACACTCTAGATTATCTCTAGATTTTGCTAAAAACTAGTAAAAACATGTCAAAGCAAGCTCACCATAACGCGAGCGTGTTATAACACACTCGCATTATGGTGAGATAGAACAACTCTCTCCCTCCCTCCCTCCCTCCCTCCCTCCCTCCCGCACTCACGTTATGGATTTCACATAACGTGAGAGCGTTATAACACACTCATGTTATGGTGAGCTAAAACAACTCTCTCCTTCCCTCCCTCCTTTCCTCTCTCTCTCCCTCCCTCCCTCTCTCTCTCTCACTCTGAGAGGGAGAGAGATAGGGAGATAGGGAGAAAGTGATATATAGGGAGAGAAAGAGAGAGATATAAAGAGAGTCATAGTTTTCTTTTTTCCATTTCCTTCATCGATAAGGGAGAGGAAGAGATAGGGAAATAGAAGAATGATAGGGGAGAAGGAGGTAAGAGATATGGAGATAGCGAGAGATAGATAGGTAGAGAGAGAGAAAACAGATAGGGAGAGATAGAGGAGAAAGAGGGGAGAGAGATAGGGAGATAGGTAGAAAGTGATATATAGGGAAAGAGAGAAAGAGAGAGATATAGAAAGAGAGTCATAGTTTTCTTGTTTCTATTTCCTTCATCGATATGGGAGAGGGAGAGATAGGGAAATAGAGGAATGATACTGGAGAAGGAGGTAAGAGATATAGAGATAGCAAGAGATATATAGGTAGAGAGAGAGCAAATAGATAGGGAGAGATAGAGGAGAAAGAGGGGAGAGTTCTAGGGTGATAGAGAGTGAGTGAACTAAAACAACTCCCTCCCTCCCTCCCTCCCTCTCTTTCTCTCTCTGAGGGAGAGATAGGGAAATAGGGAGAAAGTGATATATAGAGAGAGAGAGAGAGAAAGAGAGAGAGAGATAGAAATAGAGTCATAGTTTTCTTTTTTCCATTTCCTTCACCAATAAGGGAGAGAGAGAGATAGGGAAATAGAGGAATGATAGGGGAGAAAGAGGTAAGAGATATGGAGATAGTGAGAGATAGATAGGTAGAGAGAGAGCAAACAGATAGGGAGAGATAGAGGAGAAAGAGGGGAGAGATCTAGGGTGATAGAGAGTGAGTGAGATGTCCAGAGAGATAGGGAGATAGAGGTTTGGGATTGCTCGAGTTTAGAGTATAGGGCTTAGGGGTTACGATTTAGGGGCATTATTTAGGGTTTAGGGATTTAGAGAGAGAGAGACTACTTTTGACATGCAACCCTAAACCCTAAACCCAAGCAACCCTAAACACCCTAAACCCTAAAACCTCTCAATCTTTCTACCTATGTCTTTGGCCATGTCCATCCTTCTCTATCTCCCTTTCTCTCCCCTCGGTCTCCTCTATATCTCCCTATTGGTCCTCTCTCCCTAAACCCTAAACCTCCAAACCTTAACATCCAAATAATGCCCCTAATATCTAAACACTAAACGCTAAACTTGAGCAACCCTAAACCCCCAAGCACCAAACCCCAAACACCTAAACCCTAAACCCAAGAAACCCTAAAACTCTATCTCCCTATCTCTCCCCTATCTCCCTATCTCTATCATCCATCTACCTCTCAATCTAGAGATTAGGGGTATTATTTGGATGTTAAGGTTTGGAGGTTTAGGGTTTAGCGAGAGAGGACCGATAGAGAGATATCTAGAGAAGACCGAGGGGAGAGATAGATAACTCAAGTGATGGACATGGCCAAAGACATTATTTAGGGTTGCTCAAGTTTAGGGAGAGAGATTGAGAGGTAGAGGGATGATAAAGATAGAGAGATAGAGATTTAGGCTTTCTTGGGTTTAGGGTTAGGGTTCTGGGGAATTATTTAGGGTTTAGAGGCTTAGGGTTGCTCAGGTTTAGGGGCATTATTTAGGGTTTAGGAGAACTTAGGGTTGCTTGGGTTTAGGGTTTAGGGTTGCATGTCAAAAGCAATCTCTCTCTCTCTAAACCCCTAAACCCTAAATAATGCCCCTAAAGTGTAACTCATAAACCCTAAACTCAAGCAACCCCAAACCTCTATCTCCCTATCTCTCCCTTATCTCCCTATCTCTCTAGACATCTCACTCATGCTCTCTATCACATTATCTCTCCCCTCTTTCTTCTCTATCTCTCCCTATTTGTCTCAGGTCTCTTTCTAGGTCTATCTATCTCTTACTATCTCCATATCTCTTACCTCCTTCTCCCCTATCATTCCTCTATTTCCCTATCTCTCCCTATCCCTTATCGATGAAGGAAATGGAAAAAAGAAAACTATGACTCTCTTTTTATATCTCTCTCTCTCTCTCTCTCTCCCTATTTATCACTTTCTCCCTATTTCCCTATCTCTCTCTCCCTCTCAAAGAGAGAGGAAGAGCTACAACGAGAGAGAGAGGGAGAGAAAGAGAGGGTGGGAGGGAGAGAGGGAGGGAGTGAGGGAGTGAGTGAGAGAGAGAGGTTTAGGGTTTAGGGGCATTACTTAGGGTTGCTTAAGTTTATAGAGAGAGATTGAGAGGTAGAGGGATGATAAAGATAGAAAGATAGAGATTTAGAGTTTCTTGGGTTTAGGGGTTAGGGTGTAGGGGAATTATTGAGGGTTTAGGGGAATTATTTAGGGTTTAGAGGCTTAGGGTTTCTCAAGTTTAGGGTTTCATGTCAAAAGTAGTCTCTCTCTCTCTCTCTCCATCTCTCTCTAAACCCCTAAACCCTAAATAATGCCCCTAAATCATAACCCCTAACCCCTAAACCCTAAACTCGAGTAACCCCAAACCTCAATCTCCCTATCTCTCCCTTATCTCCCTTATCTATGTAGACATCTCACTCACCCTCTATCACCCTATCTCTCCCCTCTTTCTCCTCTATCTCTCCCTATCTATCTCCTCTCTCTCTCTCCCTAAACCCTAAATAATGCCCCTAAACCGTAAACCCTAAACACTATCTATCTCTCACTCTCTCTCTTTATCTACCTATCCCTCCCCTCTGTCTCCTCTATCTCTCCCAATATCTATTGGTCCCATCTCTCTATCTCTTTCTAAACCCTAAACCCTAACCCCTAAACCTTAAACCTAAGAAACCCTAAACTCCTAAACCCCAACCCCTAAACCCTAAACTTGAGCAACCCTAAACCCCTAAACCCTAAATAATTCCCCTAAAGGTCCTAAAATTGAGCAACCCTAAATAATGCCCCTAAGTTCCTTAACCCCTAGAAACTCTCTCTCTCTCTCTCACACATTTAGGGTTGCTCAAGTTTAGGGTTTAGGGAAATTATTTAGGGTTTAGGGGTTTAGGGATGCTCGAGTTTAGGGTTTCTCTCTCTATCAATCCCCTCTCTCTAACTGTACCTCTCTATCTCTCCATCCCTCACTATCTCACTCCCCCTCTCTATCACTCTCTCAATCCCTCTAGCTTAAATCTATCTCGAATGTCTATATCCACATCTCTCAAGATCTCTTTCCCTATCTCTTAATCTATCCCTCTTTACCTCTCTATCCCTCCCTCTCTATGTCTCTCCTCCTCTCTATCTCTCTCCCCATCCATCTACCTCTTGAAATGTCTCTCCAGGTATGTCTCTAGACATCTCTCCATCTGTTTCCTTATCTCTATCTCTCCCCATAACCCTATCTCTTAATATATCCCTCTCTACCTCTCTATATTTCCCTATCCATCTCTCCCTCTTTCTCTATCTTTCTCCTTGTATCTAGAACCCTTTGTTTATCTCAATTCCCCTCTCTCCCTCTCCATGTCTCTATCTCCACCTATCCCTTTGTATCTCTCTATTTGCCCCTCTTTCTATATTTTTTCCTTTCTCTAACTCTATCTCTATCTCTCCATATATCTATATCTCTCTCCCTCACATCTCTATATCTCTCTCCCTCACATTCCAAGGGGTTGACAAAGAGAGGGAGAGAGATATAGAGAAAGAAAGGCAAATATTTTTATGCTTCCCAAAATGCACTTGCATTATGTGAAGCAAAAAAAATAGGCAAAAAGCATGTGGGATTCGTGATTCAGACCCCACATGCTTGTTATTCCTGCTTTTCATGCAGTATATCAGATAAGAAAATACTTTTCATGCTGGTTGACATATTAACAATCATTTTTAGATCAATCCACCACCTTTTTTGTTTTTTCAACATAGAAGAACTAATTTTGCATGTTTTTGGAGAAAATTTGATTATTTAAACCTAAACTTTCATGTTTCATGTGTGATTTTGTTTCAAAACTAATTGCCATTGATATATAGATTGAATTTTATGATATATATGTTTGTTTTTTCCATAAATTCACTAATCCTATTCTAGAGTTATATAGAATTCATAATCAAACTTGCGAAAAAGAAGAATTCGAGGATTTTGAAGCCAAAATTTGGAGAATTGGTCAACTCCAATAGTGAAGTCTTTAAGGTATGTTCTAAATTATATCCATTTTAATTCACTTATATATATGTCTTTTATCTTTTTTCAACTTTAGGATTTTCATCTTGTTTCAACTATCCATAAACTACTCATACCAGATGTTGTTCATGTTAGATGCTACAACAATTCATGTAAACCTAGATCTTAGATCATCTTAATGCTTACTTTATGAGTGTTTTTATAGTTTTCTTAACCATTTTAGATTGTGACTATCCTCTTGTTTAACCCTACTGTCATAATCATACCCAAATAGAGAATCCAAACATACAACATATCCAACCCCTATAATGTTTGACATGAATCATCTATCATAGAGGTCAGATGATAGTTCTCTAGGATCAATGACTGTCCCGACCCTTCATGACCATTGTGAAATTTTCCCTGCTTTTCTCTTTTGGGATATTAAGAGGCTACCATGACTGTCCTCACCCTTCATGACTATGTTGTCATATTAAGAGGCTACCACAATTCATTTGGAATCATTTTTTTATGTTATAAATTTAGGTTGTGATCTTAGTAGGGTATAAATTTAGGTTGTATAATTCATTTTAGATAAAATTTGAAGATACCATGACCTAGAGATAGAGATGACAGTCCATGTAAAGAAGAAGACGATTTACATAAAGGGTTTCAAGGCTAGATTTGCCATTGTGATAGTCATATATGATTTGTATCATGCCCATTATCTAAGAAATCTCCATGAAAAGGAGGTTTAGGGGTTGTCTTAGGGTATACACAAGATGATACAAAGGGAGTTATAAGGAGATAAAACACTAAAAAGGAGCTTTTCATGAGTGTAGGACAGTCACAAGTCTATATAATAGTCCACTATCATAGTCATGACCATCATAAAGTTGTTTTTAATTTATGCATTACTTAAGATGTCTTTGATCTTTTGTCACAAGTATCCAGAAGGTTATCTTCAAGGGTTAATGTTCTTTTGACTATCACAAAGTTTTTGAACTAGTTTAAGACTATTAGGATAGTCAATTTATGTTGATTAATAGTCCCTTTTGAAAAATCACCTCCATACAAGTCATATATGTAAAAAATTAACCATACAATTCATGATTTCCAAACCTAAAATAATGATTTAATACTCATATAAAAGTCCAAACGATGGCCTTCAAGGGGCAAGATAGTCAAGAATAGTCAAGATGATGTTCTTATGAGTTGATAGGGTCAAAGGGAGGCTTAGTATTAGAGATATCCTTGCATGGAGGATGGTGAATCATCAAATGAATGAAGGTTACAAACATGACCATATGACTGTCTCTTAATTGTGATAGTCCCCTATGACACTTGATCAACAATGTATGCATGTATTTTTACCTTTAAATAGTGATCTCTCAACATCTTATGGTTTTGAATAGTTTTGAAGTATTTGTATTTGAGTGTATACTCTATGACCTATATTCAAGTGTATATCATGACTATGTACATTCAAGTGTATACTCCATGACTTTGTGTATTCCATTGTATACTTGGTGCATTTTGTGATTGGGAAAAAGGTGTGAAGAATCTATATGAAGGTCTTTTAGACCTGCCCAAGGAGTTTTGAAGCTTTTTTGGCCATTATTTGAAAAAGTGTGATGACTGTCCTAAATGATTGTGTATGACAGTGTTGGGGCAACAATTGGAAGTTCAATAGATCTAAGTCTAAAAGTATTGTTTGTGCATATTCCTTGTTGGGAAGGGGTCTTAGAAGGTCCTACAGACCTAAACAAAGGATTTTAGAGCATTCTTCAAGGGTTAGACAAGTTTTATTATGACTATCCCAAGAGGACTAGTTTTACAATCATTAAGTGTTGGCACCCAAGCAAGTTAGGGTTTGCTTTTGAGTCTGTGTTTAATACCTATTGGAATCACCTTTAGAATGTTTGAAAGAGGCTCCCAAATATGTATTGAGGTTTTTGAAAGCATTCCAAGTGGATTTGCCTTAGTTCATTGAAGTCATATAGGAAGGTGTACATAGGAGCAACAATGGAGAACATGCAAGAACAATTTGTCTTTTGGGCCTGTTTTCATGAACTCTAGCCTTCCTTTGTATCATTTATGACTTTGTGTATTTGAGTGTATACTCCATGACTTTGTATGTTCAAGTGTATACTCCATGACTTTGTATGTTCAAGTCTATATACTCCATGACTTTGTATATTTCATTGTATACTTGGTGCATTTTGTGATTGGGAAAAAGGTGTGAAGAATCTATATGAAGGTCTTTTAGACCTGCTCAAGGAGTTTTGAAGATTTCTTGGCCATTATTTGACAAAGTGTACTGACTATCCTAAATGATTGTGTATGATAGTATTGGGGCAGCAATTGGAAGTTCAACAAATCCAAGTCTAAAAGTGTTGTTTGTGTATATTCCTTGTTGGGAAGGGGTCTTAGAAGGTCCCATAGACCTGAATAAAGGATTTTAGAACATTCTTCAAGGGTCAGACAAGTTTTATTATGATTGTCCCAAGAGGACTAGTATTACAATCATTAAGTGTTGGCACCCAAGCAAGTTATGGTTTGCTTTGGAGTCTAGGTGTTTAATACCTATTGGAATCACCTTTAGAATGTTTGAAAGAGGCTCCCAAATCTATATTGAGGTTTTTGAAAGCATTCCAAGTGGATTTGCCTTAGTTCATTGAATTCATATAGGAAGGTGTACATAGGAGTAGCAATGGAGAACATGTAAGAACAATTTGTCTTTTGGGTCTATTTTCATGAACTCCACCCTTCGTTTGCATCATTTATGCCTTCGTGTATTTGAGTTTATACTCCATGACTTTGTATGTTCAAGTGTATACTACATGACTTATATGTATGTTCAAATGCATACTCCATGACTTATGTATGTTCAAGTTATCTTGATACAAGTTGTCTTATTCAGAAGTTTGTAGAACCTTGTTATTCATTTTGAGTGTGCTATTCATTGTCATTATAAAATTTCTAATTATCATTGTCTTATTCATCATGCTTGTAGAAATCATCATCATGCCAAGGAAACTAGCAAAGACTCTAACACCAGAAAAGTGTGAAGCTGATAATGAGAGGAAAAGAGAAAGAATGAGGCAGATTTAGGGAAGTAGGAAATTGTTAACCATACAAGAAGACATTCCACCATTGCCAATTGAAGAGGAACATGACACATCTAATGAAGCTAAGAGATAGATGGAATTGGCAGCACAAAGGGAATGAATGCAAAACCTCCATGTAATGAGGAAAGGGAATCTCCAAGTTGGAGGCACTCCATCATCCATAGGTCAAGTTGAAGGAACACCATAATTATCTTCTTGAATTAGAGACACTCCATCTTTCACCTGTGAAGTAGAAGGTACATATGCATTTTCTTCTCAAGTTGGTGGCACACCATCATTCACACCTTAAGTTGAAGGTACGCCATTTTCATCTTTGTCACCTCCAATAGAAGGTACGTCATCTATCCCATCTCAAGTAAGTATTGAAGAAATTCCTAATGTTGAGTCTACTTTACCAATTAAAATGCCTCCTAGAATTTTGCATAGGAAGCCTAAGTTTCTAATTGATATTGATGAGAATGTATTGAAGCCCATGTAGGATAAGATTCCCATGCGAACTTACCAAAGATATGTGAATAAGATATGGAAATTATTCTTTGAGAATTTAAATGAAACTGAAAGATGTCAACTCTTTGTTGAATTGATGAGAAATCTAAAATTTAGGCCCACTGTGAAGATTCTTGGCCTAAGAACATCGAATGCCTCAAGTAAAAAATAAATTGTCAAGAATCTAATGAGTGCATATGAGAGTGTGGATTCCACCTCATGCACAAAGGATAGTAATATCACACGATGTGTCATTACATCAAAAATAGTAAGCCAACAAACTAAAAAAGCTCGCCTCATTAGAAAGACAAGTCAAGCATTGAAAATAAATAGAAAAACTCTAATGAGAGCCATTGGAAGATGTCAAAGAGTTGAGGATCCAAACACTAATGAATTGTGGGCATTCTCTGGGAGACTCCCACAGAAAGACAAAGTTGTTGTTGAAGCTTTGAGATCACTAATTGAAGACTTTTGGAAGAATTACATAAGGGTATCTCCAAATCAAAGGAATGTGGTAAGAAGGAGAATCGATAGTCGAAATCGTGAGCCACATCCAAAGCATTTTTTGGATATGACTCAAACACAGTTTTTTGGTAAATTTTTAGAGATGTATCCTCAAATTAAAATTTTTCAAAGATATTTTGAAATGCTAAAACCTTTCTTTGTCAAAATAAATCACACACACACTACTTGTTGTTGTAGATTACATATTGAATTTTCTAACCATTTTGATGTTTATCGGTCTATATGTTTAGATTTGCATACTAACAATGTTTTGTAGGATTGTGGCATAGGTGCCCCACCAACTACTTCAAGAGACTTCTTATCAATAATTTTATGTGATAGAGATAAAGGTAAAATATTCTATAGGAAATTATGCTTGGATGGCACATGTCAACATTGCGGTGGCTTGCAACGTATGCCAATATGTGAACATATGGAAAAAACACATGTGGTTGGAAACAAACTATTAGATTTTGGCAAGTATAAAATAGTGGCATACAATACAAAAGATGGTAAAGAAGTAAAGAGGTGTGAATATGTTATTCAAAAGATTCCAGTGTATCAGTTTATGTCTATATTTCGTGATAGTATAGTGTATGAGTATGTAAGACATGCCCATAGAGCTTGATGGTTGGACTTGCAATTCAAGTTATGTAAGGACACATTTCTAGTTGGTAGCATTGTTTCAGTCATTGAATTTGTAGAGAAATATAGTCTATAGCCATAGTGTGAGGTGTAATCCCAATATTACAACTCGACACAAGTTTGTATATTTGTGCACGTGGCATTCATTCATGTGAATGATAGTACAGAGGATGACAGAAAGATCATAAAGGAGTATCATTTTTATATAAGCGATGATCGTACACACTCTGCGGAGTTCGTACAAGGTTGCTTTCAGGTGTTCTACAATGATTTGGCTAGAAGGGGCATATCATTCAATCAACATATCATATGGTTGGATAAATGTGCATCATAATTCAAGAACTCACAGAATTTCTATTGGTTGAGCAAGAGGAATAATATTATAGGTGTTCAACATATGTGAAACTTTTGTGAGGCCAGGCATGGAAAGGGGGAGCATGATAGTCTAAGAGCATGTATCAAAAGAGCCATAGAACGAGAATGGTTTAATTATAAAGATAATGTAAAGTTGACAGATGCAAAATCAATCGTCGAGTGGTGTAATCCTTCAATGGGTCTAGGTAATGAAGGTATGTCTTTAGTTCGTAGATTTTTTTGGTTGATAGATGATACTAACATTGCACCATATGAGAAATGTTGTACACTGACAGGATTAAGTGAGCTACACTCTTTTAGAAGCTCAATTGTAGGTTCATGGAGTATCCATACGTGGAAGATGGCATGCTTTTGTTCTTCATGTACAATTCAAGCCTGGAATGAGTGCGAATCAAAGGAGTGGGTTGATGAATGGTGGTTAAGTTATCTTAGCCCACTTGACATGTATCGACCCCCAACGACACTAGAACTGACAAAGATGGAATCATTAGTTGACTTTGACCACATATCAGATCTAGTTCAACTAGGTAATATATCAACTTACATAGTTTTTGAAATTCCTAATGTTATCATAAAATTTGTAGCATTTTTGGAATGTTGACTAATTTCATCTAATTTGCTACACATATCATTGTAGGGCATGTTTATGTAGTTATTGCAGATGAAGATAACGAAGAGGGAACAAATTATTACTTGTGTCATTGTGTTGAGGCCAAAAAGAAATTGGAGGCCTCAGTTATAGATGTAGAAAACATCGAATACCCTATAGGCTCAGTGGTTGTTACTAGAACATGGCTTAGAACATACCCACATAAGAGTGTTAATGTTTGGCTATTTAAGGACTTTGACACGCATCAGAAGATTCTTCATTACTCCAACCTTGTCATGTCAGCCAATGTTCATTTGATACAATATCAAGGTAGACCTTTGAATAAGACCTTGTGGAAGGTGCATGAGTCTGACCATGAGGCAATACTTGACACAATAAAGAGTAGAGAAGACCCAGATGGTTCGTTGGATTAATTTGTAAGTATGCATAAAACTTTCCTAGATGGTTAAGTTTGTACTTTGTTTTGTATATAAACAGTAGTATTAATTGATTCCCTCAAGTATATTTATATGTTTAGTCAATTTTGCTTTTTGATGCTTCTCATAGAAGGTCACAACTCTAGTCCATCTGGACAAAGAAGCTAGAGAAAAGATGATGGAGAGTGATCATCAGATGGCGGTAAGTGATCGATTACATATGTGATGTTATATATTCCATGTAAATTTTGCTATAGTAATGTGCATATTGTTTGATTGTATTAACAGGTGGAGTTGCATGAGCTTGAACTATCGAAGAGGTCTATTCAATGGTAGAGAGAGGATGAGTCATGGATTGGCTCTCCATCTTCACGATCAAGCAAGGGCCACCAATTATTTCATAAAAGTCCATAGGAAATTAGTTTTGGGACATACTTACCGATGTATGTACATACTTTTGTATGTTACCGATGTATATTTTTGTATATATGCATGTATGGCTTTATTTGGGCATGCCTAAATGGCTTTGTATGTAAACTAGATGTTATATTCATGACATTAAGTATACGACAATTTATATTAAATATTTAATATAATGCACAGAGTTGTAGTGCTTCAAGACAAGGCATGAACTTGAATAGTGAAGATCTCACTCAAGAAGTGGTATGAACTTGAGCGGTGAAGGCCTCATGTTTCATTTGATTTGTTTTCTATGGTATACATTTGATGTTTGCATCATCATCATGTTATTCTTCATGGGGTTAGATCTAAGTAATGGATGAAGTTGATGTTGGCAAGAGACACTGCTAGGCATGTCAGGTGTTGTCATTGATGGAAACTAATCTATATTACACATACGTATCGTACCATTTGACGACACTGGAAGTCAGATTATAGATTTGTCTAAGTCTAGATAGACAAGAACAGAGCATTTGATAGGGTTCAGCATTTTGGTCTGCATTTCTCCACAGGTAATCATATTGAGCTACGGATCTGAGGGAATGTTAGGGGATGTCAAGGCTACCTAAATCCAAGATTTTAGGCTCTGATGATGAAGGGATTGTAAGTTACAAGCATCTGAGTATCAGGTTTTGAATAGACAATTCAGTCCGGTGAAGAATAGGCCGACTAGGTGTTTGATCCTTGTGCGGATGAAGAGAAGTGGTTGGTCGAGTAATTTATGAGATCTAGTGGTATTGGCTGACATGTGAGGTAACTTGGATACATAAGTCTTTGTACTCATTAATGTTTGTGCATGGATTTAGTCGACAAAACAATGTTCTTGAAATAGTTTCCAAGTTTTCTTAAGGCCGACTTTAGTTGATTTAATTTCATGTAGCGGATATATATGATCGATGGATTCAAGCATTTTGGTAGGAGAGAGTACGAATATGAAGGGATAAGTGCAAAATATACCAGTATCAAGTGCGAAGCAAGGAGATCTAAGCTCCAGATCATGGCAGAATAGTAAAGTAGGGAAGAAAGAGATGAAGTGTGTGAAGTCAGTGTATTGAGCTTAACAGGAACTGTAATTTTGCATAGTCAGATGCTTTTCTTCAGTTCAAACATTTCAGTGAACTCTTGTGATCAATTTTGTAGGTAGTGAGCCTCCTTTGAGTAGTGAGCTCTAGGAAGTGTACCCTATTAGAATCTAAAAAGATTATTAACCTAGAAAACTAGTGCAAATAATAGATATCTAAACTATGAATGCAAATGATACGAAATCAAAATAGCAACACAGAGTTAGTCTCCAAGAGAGTAATGCAAATGCTAGAAGTAAAATAGCATTAAGAGGATGCAAAAGCAAAAGATACAAAATACAAGCTAGGTAGCATGCTTATATAGACTAGGAAGAGGGAGGAGGTGGCAACACCAACCAATCAATAGCAACCATCTATCAGACTAAAGATAGCAAAATATCTTCCCAAGATAGCTAATGGATGCTCACATGTAGGAAGGTGACACCTCACAACCACTCACCTAATAAGACATGCTTTATTAACCTAAGCGAGATTAATAGAAGTGTAAGAAAAACCTAGGAATATAGGGAAAAAATAAATAACCCACTAGGAAACAAAAACCTACACTAACACCCCCCCATAAGCGAAGCTTAGGTGGATGTAGAAATGGGTCCCAACAAATCAAGCCTGATGAGGTACCCATGTACATAAAATTCCCCCCAAAAGAGAGAGAGAAGAGACCCCCCCAAAAGTAGAGAGAGTCAGGACTCTGAGTGAGAGGAAGAAGCCCCCCCAGAAGATGAAGTATCCCACACCCCTAATAAAGCTTGCAAATGAAGGAACTTGCTCTCAGTGAAGGGTTTGGTGAAGATATCAGCAACCTACTCAGAAGTTGGATAGTAGTGAAGGTCGATGATGTGGCCATGGATGAGCTCCCAAATGTAGTGCATGTGGACCTCTATGTGTTTGGTTCACTGATGATGGACCAGATTCTGTGAGATCTAAATGGCACTCTGGTTGTCACAAAATATGACTGATGGCCGTCTAATCTGGATACCAAACTCAGTGAGAAGATTTTGAAGCCAAATGGCCTCAGTGGCAGCATTCATAGCCCCCTGATACTCAGCCTCAGTAGAAGATAGAGCAATAGCAGACTGCTTCTTGCTCGACCAACAAACAGGACCTGAACCAAGTGAGAAGTTGTAACCTGAAGTAGACTTGCGATCCTAAGAATCGCCCGCCCAATCTGAATCTATGTAGCCCACCAAGTCAAGCTCAATGCCCGCTGCATAGTGAATCCCAAAACTGTGAGAACCCTGAATGTAGTGAAGGATCTGCTTGGCTGCTTTCCAGTGCAGCTCATGAGGCTCCTACATGAATTGAGAGACCATGCCTACAGCATATGAAATGTCAGGTCTCGTATGAGTCAGATAAATGAGACTCCCAACAAGCTGTCGGTACAAAGTGCCATCAACAAGTGGAGAAGAACACTGAGCCTCAAGTTTGACTCCAGAAAGAAAGGGAGTTGGAGAAGGCTTACAGTCAGCCATATGAAACCTCAAGAGCAAATCTAGAGCATACTTGGACTATGTGATGGTGAACCTAGAAGAAGACTGAAAGATCTCAATCCCGAGAAAGTAATGCAACAAGCCCAAGTTAGTCATCAAAAACCTGTCATGAAGGGCAATTTTGATAGCCCTAATGGTGGATGAAGAACTCTCTGTGATCAACAAATCATCAACATACAAAACCAGAAATAGGAGTGAATCATCCTGCTGCAGAATGTAGACATTAGGATCAGAATGGCACTGAGTGAACCCAATTGATAGAAGGAAGGAGTCCATCTTGGCATACCAGGCCTAAGGAGCCTATTTGAGGTGATAGAGAGACTTCCGAAGATGGCACACAAGTGAAGAATCCTAAAGGAACCCATATGGTTGCTCCATGTAGATCTCCTCCTGAAGGTCACCGTGAAGAAAAGCACTCTTCACATCCATCTAGTGTACTTCCCAACGATTAGTTGCAGCAATGGCAAGAACAAGTTGGATGGAATTCATTTAGGCAACTGGTGCAAAAGTCTTAGAGTAGTCAATCCCAGGAACCTGGGAGAATCCTTTTGCGACCAAGCAAGCCTTATGCTTGTCAACTAACCCATCTGCTGCAAATTTTGTCTGATAGATCCACTTACATCAAACACATTTTCTTCCCTTAGGAAGAGGGACAAGATCCCAAGTGTGGTTCCTCATCAAGGAACTATACTCCTACTGCATTGTTGTATCCCACTTAGGAATACTAGAAGCCTCATGAAAAGACTGTGGATCTGAGGCAGTAGTAATGAAGACATGTGGAGCATGAAACTGTGAACAAGTCCGCCTAGTCTTTGATGGATCCCCAACCCAATCACCTGCAGACTTCAAGGTCTATCTAGCCCAAAGTGGACCAGAAGATGGAGAATCTCGAGGAGAATCATCAACCTTTGAATGATGACTAAGAGAGGGAGGTGAGTCCTCTGAATCACTCTCTGCATCAGAAGTGGAGGTAGAAGACTACTCAGGTGAATCTGACTCATCAGAAGATCTGTCATGTATCCCAAGTGACTCCAATGTCAAAGTAGAAGGAGTTGGAGAAGTGATAGAAAGTGAGCTTGAAGAGCCCTCCTCAAACTAAACACTCCTCTCAATGAACAACTCATGTGTAGTAGGGTGGAGCAACCAATAACCCTTCACACCGTCAGGATAACCTACAAATATGCAAGGTCTGCCCTACGGATCCAAGGCCTTGCATTTCTCTGCAGGAATGTGGGCCCATGCAGGAGAACCAAAAATTTGAAAGTGCTTAACTGATGGTTTTCGACCGCTCCAAGCTTCAAAAGGAGTGACTCCCTTCAATGCTCAGTGAGGAACACAGTTCTGGATATAACAAGCACAGTTAATGGCCTCTACCCAATACTGTGGTGCAAAAGATCTAGAGTGAATCATGCAGTTCACCATTTCCTTCAAGGACCTATTCTTCTGTTCTGCAACACCGTTTTGCTGAGGATTGTATGGAACTAAATGTTGCAAATCAATCCCCTCTGAAGTGCAAAACCTCTCAAACTAATGGTTGACATACTCACCACCATTGTCAGTGCGCAAAACTTTGATGGCTTTCCTGGATTGCTTCTCTACAAAAGTCTTGAAGTCTTGAAAGTGATCAAATACCTCAGACTTTTGTTTGAGAAAGTACACCCAAGTATATCAAGAAAAGTCATCAATGAATGTGAGGACATATCTAGCCCTGCTGAAAGAAGGATGCTGAAATGGACCAGCCAAATCACTATGAACTAACTCTAGTATCTGTGAAGCTCTCCATGCCTTACCTTTGTCAAAATTTTCCTTAGGATGCTTACCGAGAATACAACCTTGGCAAACACCACCTAAAAACTAAACTAAAGGCAACCCTGTGACCATGCTCTGCTGGTTGAGTTGCTGCAAGTAGTAGAAGTTAAGATGACCAAACCGCTCATGCCATAATCTACTCACATCATTAGAATGAGTGAGCAAAATAGTTGAAGGAGGATCAGGAACAAAGTGAGAAAATAGATAGAGCCGTGACTGATGATCTGCTCTCCCAACTGCAACTATAGAACCACTGTGCAACTCATGAATCTCCACTGAATTAGGAGTGAACTCAACCTGCTTGCCTGAACCTGTGTGAGTGATTTGGTATACCGATAGGAGATTAGTTGATAATGAGGGCACACAAAGAACATCATGGAATGTGCCATCCCCCACATCAACAGACCCTCTTCCACACACCTCAACAGGAGTGTCATCGCCCATCAAAATAGAAGGCATAGTACACGGCTCCAAAGATGCAAGTTCTATTGATAACTGAGAGTGGGGGGTGAATCAGTTATCTAAATTAACTTAACTTTCTATTCTTCTTTAACAGCTAGTGCAGCATTAAAACAAATAAGCATCCATAACCATGAAAGCAGAAACAAAGTCAATACACATAACACAATGATTTTGACTTGGAAAACCCTGTTAAGGGAAAAACCATGGGGTGACTAACCCAAGATTGTATTTTCTGTCAAAAGAAAAGAAGTACAAAATGGTACTTGCCAATTAGGGCTCACTGCCCAAGCACACTGCTCACAAGAGGCTCACTACCTATAAGAGACTCACTTTCTACAAGGTACAAATAAGGTAACTAGGTACTTGAACTGATGAGGAGCACCCACATATGCTAAGGTTCAGTTCCAGTTAGGTTCAATAAACTGATCTACTACACTTCATTCTTCCTCTTCTTTGGTGCTGCTATCCTGTTACATACCGAACCTGTATTCCTGCTTCCACAATGCTTTCTACTTTTCTTCATACAACACAACACACCACTCACACCTTCATACTGAAATCAATCTAGTATATATATCCGCATCAATGATTTCAATCATCTTTCTAATCGGCATCCGGAATACTCAACATTTTCTCAAACTCTGGTCTGTCGGCTAAATCCTTGCTTATTAAGTGATGCGTATCAAAAAGATGCTTATAGAATTCATCAAACATGTTGGCCAATCATGAATGATCCCTCAAGAAACTTGATCATCAACAATAACTTATCTGGAGAAAGGTTTGATGCTCTATCTGTTAGTTCTTCCTCAGTCTACTCTACCAAACAGGAACTCAATACTCAGGTACTGATATCTTTTCACTCTTTCATCACCGGAGGCTCAATCTTTGGAATATGTTAGTCATGGTACACCTCTTGACTTCCCTAAGTCTACACTTTACTAAGATACTTCCTCTGAGAGATCCAGACTTGATTGTTAGACCTTGCTGAATGCTCTGTTCTTGGTCACTAGACCAAAATACTCTTCAATCTGACTTCCGGTAGAGACACACCATGTCCTACGGATGTGTGGGATGGACTTTGTTGCCATCAATGACAACACTCATGAAGCCATATAGTGTCTCTTTCCAACAAGTTCTTCCTTAGATGAAGCCATGTGGTGTGAAGCACCCAAATCAAGAACCCAAGTGGATGGTGAAAAAGCAACTACAACAAGGACCTTGCCCTTTCCTTTCCCCTTGTTGTTTTCTTTTGCCTTGTTAGACCCCTCATTAGAACTCTATTTGATAGAAACAGGAACACTGATATTATTCTTCTCAAGAATGTGTGTCAAGTGATCAATTTGTTTCTTCAGACATTTATGTTCATCATGACCAGGTCTTTTACAATAGGCACATTGGACCCTCTCTTTCTTAGGCTTGTCACCCTTCGAAGATTGGGTCTCATTAGTTGCTTTTGAAGCAACCGATATCTGATCCTTCTTCTTCTTGCTATTCTTCTGTTTCTTATCCTTACTATTGTTGTTACTACTTTGTCCTTTTTGTTCTTTTGTGCCTTGGTTGGTAGCCAAGGTATGTAACTTAGAGGACTTAAGAGTGCCCATCTAGATTAGCTTGTCCTATTCCCAAGTGAGATTGACAGCAAAAACATCTAAAGATGGCATGGTGAATTGAGTACCAAGTGCACCCTTAGTAGCATAGAAGGTGGAAACAAACATAGAGTATTCTAAACTTAGCTTAGAGAGAATACTAAGAATCAGTTGTTCATCTTTCTTTTCAATTCCACATTGTTTTAACTACAGCCTTAGTGATTTCAATTTAATGAAGAAATCCTGGATTGTGTTGAAATTGCCTGGACTTAAACTAATTAGTTCATTTTCCAACATATGACCCCTCATTGAATCTTGTGTGCCAAATAGTTTTTCTAGCTTTGTCCAGATTTCATTTGGTGTATTCAAAGACTCAATGTGAAAGAGAAAATCAGGAGAAATAGACAAACACAATGTTCCATATGCTTCATCACATTTGTTAAACCACTTAGGCTTATCTTCATCTTTAGCAGGTTCAGTTTCAAGTCCCATAGTTATCCTATTTAATCTAGCTTTCCTTAAGTGAATTGTCATGCGTGATTTCCACTCAAAGTAATTGTATGGAGTTAGGATGGGCAGATTTGTTTGATCCATGATGAAGAAATGCAGAGAAGAAGTGCCGAAAAGAAGAGAACCCAACCAAGACAACCCCCCCCTTTTCACTCAATCAAAGAACCCCCCCAAGAAAATATGATTTGGCACTTTATATTAGTGCGTTTACAACTACCACTAGCAAGAAATACTAAGTGGTCTTGATTTCAATGCATTACAAAACCCTCACGAAGAGCATATGCTAAAAATACAACTTTGGCACAATACCCAGAGAAATAAATAGCACCACTGTGATCTACTCAAAAAATCATACACTTTCAAAAAAAGAATCACCTCGATACGAGGTCATATGTGAAAGTTATGATCCTTCAAAGTTCCCAAAACGAGAACTGTGCAATGTCACGACCGAGAACCTGCAATTTTTGAAAAATCTCGGCATCAAAATAAAAAGAATGTCTGCACTAGTGCATAGAGCACAAAAAAAAAGCCAAAATCAAAAAACATTTCATGGGAAAAGGAGTCCGTATGAGCAAGAACGGAGCATTTGAAAACTGCCTTCAAAACTACAACTGCCAATGGAGAGGGGTCTTGCTGTAGCTTTCTGAGCATGTTTCTATAAAATATATAGACTGCATGCAAAAACAGAAAGATACCCAGTTGGTTTTTCTGTGCTGCGAACAAAACCTAGAAGGCATTTTTCTTGCTAATGTACATAAGATGTAGTTCTAATGTAAATAGAACACCTTTAGCAATAAAAAATGATCCTAGCAACCAAAAAATGACATGCAAAGGCTAAATTAGATACCTAAGACAAGAAATGGCATGCTGGAACCTGCAATATTGATTGTAAACACCAAATATGCAAGCTGGTTGTCAGATTTGAGCTTGAAACCCCAGTTCCCCAACTATGTAGATGATCTCCGATTTCGATGAAACGAAAGCCAAATTTGACTTTCTCAAGCCTCCTGGACATGTTGAAACAACTAGAAATGCTGCCAATATAATCAGAAATGCTGCAATCACCCAGATTTCATAAAACACATGTGCAACCCCAAAGATTAAAAAAGTTTCCGTCACACTTTTCTGATTCTCAAGATCATCCGAAGATGCAAGAGAAGAGCATACTGGGTTTTTTGAAAAATTGTAATAAAATTTATTAACCCCCCCTGAATCTCTCAAATATGGAAACTAAAATCTAATCTTGCACATAGAATAGATCTGATACTATGTTAGAATCTAAAAAGATTATTAACCCAGAAAACAAGTGCAAAGAATAGATATCTAAACTATGAATGCAAATGATACGAAATCAAAATAGAAACATAGAGTTAGTCTCCAAGAGAGTAATACAAATGTTAGAAGTGAAATAGCATTAAGAGGATGCAAAAACAAAAGATACAAAATACAAGCCAGGTAGCATGCTTATATAGACTAGGAAGAGGGAGGAGGTGGCAACACCGACCAATCAAGAGCAACCATCTATCGGACTAAAGATAGCAAAGTATCTTCCCAAGATAGCTAATGGATGCTCACATGTAGGAAGGTGACACCTCGCAACCACTCACCTAATAAGACATGCTTTATTAAGCTAAGCGAGATTAATAGAAGTGTAGGAAAAACCTAGGAATATAGGGAAAAAATAAATAACCCACTAGGAAATAAAAACCTACACTAACACACCCGAAGGCATGTGCCTTCCCATTTTTTAATACTTTTAATAGAGTATAAAATCTTGTGGGTTAACCCCCACCGTGGTTTTTCCCTTAACCGGGTTTCCACGTAAAAATCTTGGTGTTAAGTGTGTTGATTATGTTTCTACTCATGTGTTATTGATTCATGCTTTCATGGTTATATCATTAATCTGCTAACAAGTTGTAAAGAAGATCAAATACAAAAAAAGATAAAGTTTTGAGACAACTAATTCACCCCCCCTCTTAGTTGTCTATCCTAATTTCAACAATTGGTATCAGAATGAGGTTCCTTAGAAGAAGTTTAACAGCTTGAGGAAGATCTAGGAAGGTGTTTTCAATGGGTCCATTCAAGCACTCTGATGGTATCAATCAACAACTTCAAGTAGCCTTAGATGATCTTGACCTATCTAGAGCAGAAATCAGAGATCTACAAGAGAACCTCAAAGATGTTGAAGATTTCATTAAGACCTTAAAAGGACAACTAAGTAAATCTAATGAAAAGAGAAAGGAGCTACTTCATCAGCTAGCAAATCAGAATGAAGACAATGACATGGATGAGGCCCTGAAGGAGAAGACAAAGGAATGCGAGAAGTTAGCAAAAGAAGTTGTTGTCCTAAAACATTAGATGGAATCCGGGGTGATGAGGCTAACCAAGAAAATTGAAGAAAGGAAGAAGACTGAGGAAAAACTAAATCAATCCCTAAAAGAAAGAACATAAGAGTGCTGCAAATTGGACATCTAGAATCTGATCTACAAGAAACTAGGGATAACGAGGATCAACTCGAAAGACAAATTGTCATTCTCAAACATGACCTAGAAGTTGCAAATGAGTACAAAGAAAAGTTCAAGATAAGCTTAGCCAAACTTGAGGTGTTATTTGAGAGTCAAAAGAAGACAGATGATAAGCATGGTCTAGGATTTGAGAAAGGTGAAAGCTCTGGATCTGGTCAAAGAAATCCTGAAGCAAGAAATCAAAGAAGGAATCTTAGAAGACCTTCAATAAGAAAACCTAATGCTCAAAGGTATCCATCTTTCAATGGCAATTGTTTCAAATGCAATAAGTATGGTCATAGAGCTAATCAATGCAGAAGTAAAGTAAATCAAAATGCATCATCTTTCTCCAGTCAATGCTTTAATTGCAAAGAGATGGGTCATAAGGCTGAGGAATGCAGAAGTGGCTCAAGGAATCCTCCTAAGAACAAACAAGTGTTCAATGGAAGATGTTTTACTTGCAATAAGTTTGGGCATATTGCAATGCAATGCAGATCTAAACCTGCTCCAACATGTAATTGTCAGAAAAATAAGATTATGTGTTTCAACAACAACAAATCTGGACATATTGCTAAATTTTGCAGAAGCAAAAAGGAGAACCCACAGGAAGGTAAAGGAAAAATAGAGTAGAAGTTGGACAAAGGCAAGGGCAAAGTAGATGTGAATGAGATCCAGAATGAAATGAATAAAACATGGGTGAAGAAAAGTGTAATGAATGACAGTGATGGGTCCGCACCAGAATCCGGTGCTGATAATTCCTCTGAGAATTGAATCAAAAGCTTTAGCTCAGGGGGAGCTGCATTGAAAATCTAATTCCTCTTGCCAGCAAGTGGGTGCCTGAATTTGGCATGATGAATGAAGAAAGAGAAGCATATTGCAGATCTGTTGAAGCAAATTCAGGAACAAAATAAGCTAATGCGATTGATTGTGGAGCAATTGAAGATTGACTGTATGTAGAAATAGTGTAACTGAATGTATTAGGGCAGAGCATTTATTACAATGGTGAATTAGGTTTTGCAGAGCGTAAAAGGTCATTTAATCAACATTTGAATCACTTTGCATTTGAAGAAAACAGGGAGAAGAGTGTCTGAGATGAGATTTCAAAGATTTGAAGTGTGAAAAGTGAATTCGATAGCTAATCCTAACCAGCAAAACAAGGTATTCTCTGTAAAACTCTCTGAATTTGCCTTCTCTGGAAATGGCTACTACATTGGTTGTTGACATCACCGAAAGGCCCTGACCTAAATTCAAAAAGCATCCACACAAATCAGTAGAGGTCGATCCGTTAGGTGCCTTTTCAAGTGTTCTGCATGGTGTGTTGCATGTTGAAGATATTAGGGCTTATATTCATGCTAGCATAGATGAGTTTGGGGATTCAAACTTAGTAGATTTGTTCAAGAGTCATCTAAGGGATGAAATTCATGGTCTTAAACCTGAGTATAAGATGATGCAAGTCAAACATCTCATTCAGGTTATTGGGTTCCTATCCTTTGGTGAAGATGAGTGGGTTCAGTATGTACTGAGTCAGATGCATACTGAATTCATGTGGTTGATGAAACCCTTCAAGATCACCAAGGATGCTATCTAGGATGTAACAGGATTGAATTAATCTAGTGGACTACCAATGTTAAAATTAGTGAAGAATCAGACTGTGACTGAAGCTACCAGATCAAAATTTAATAAGAGGGTAATGACAATAAATGATATAACTGATCTGGATGTCAAATTTACCTCTATGGTGATTGGATATAAGATATACCACTCCAGTAGGGAAAACTCTGTATCTGGTACAACCATTTATGCTACCTATCAGATGTTAAGAGAAAATGTTGACTATGACCTGTGTGAGCTACTGCAAAACCAGTTAATAGAGAACCTGAACAAGATCAAAAAGGACAAGAAGAATACATTCAAGTATGGTACATTGGTGTTGTGTTTGTTCTTTATTTCATGAATGAGTTACCCAGCAAGAAAAGCATGTGTTGGACCAATGATAAACCTATTGCCATACAAATAAGAGAACACTTGAACAATATTGGTGACTCCAATGCCCAAAGGACTACTCTTTGGGGATATTTCAAGAATTTTCAGAACATGATGCAATCAAGGGAAAGAATCCCTACATCTATGCTAGAAAAATACAAGGATACAATTTGCTTCATGGTGGAAACAAATCAATGCTTGATGGAAGCAGTTGAACCAAGGATTGTATGGATCATTTCCATGGGGTATAAAGTTGATGAACATATACTGAAAATGTATGCTCAACACGTTCTGAGAAAACCAAAAGATACTTCTATTGAGAGATTTGGTACATATGCTGAACTTAGTGTGAAACTGCATGTTGATCTCCATAAACCTGAGTCTCAGAGAAAGATTCAAAGACAAGTTGAAATGTATGCAAAAAGCATTGGCATAACAAAAGAAGCTATGATACAAAATAGGGAAAGGATAGAGAAAGCTGAGAAGGAGTAGGACAAAGAACAAGGAAGTGTTCTGGTGGAATCCACTTCTAAAGAAAGGACTACTAGGAGTTCTGGTACAACCTCTGGTGCATCACCTTCTCCTATTGCAGAGAAATTCGAAGAAAAACCTACCAGTAAGGAAGGAAAAAGAACAAAAGTAATGACCAAGAGGTCATATGTCAGTGTGGAGAAGGAGGATGAAGAAAAGACTGACTCAGATGATAAAATTAAAGAGTTGAAGACCTTAGGCACTAAGGCTGCTAAAATATCTAAGAAGAAGCCCTCCGGAAACACAAAGTCAAAGAAAGCAGAAGCATCAAGGGTTGCCCAAGACAAGCCCTCCGGAAGTGTAAGGGTAAGCAAAAGGCTAAAGACTAAAAAATCTACCCTATCAATTGAAGATATTGTGAATGCAATAACTATTCATGGGAATCTGAAGCCCATAACAAAATATTATGACAACTTTGACAAAGCCAACAAGAGAATTCTGGAGGACGCTACTGTTAAGTACTTGAACACATGCAACAGAGCACTTGTGGAAATTTTATCTGAAATTCCCAAGAGTCTATGTGGCATTTTGGAGATGAGAAAAGAAGCTTCTAAAGCAAAGGATTTGGAGTTGAGGGAACATGTGTTGTCTAGTCTATGTCCAGTCATCTCTAGTAAGGAAGCAGATAAAATTTTCAAAGAAGTTAAAGATCAATTTAGAAGCAAGAAAAGGATGAAGAAGCTAATGATTGGAGACATTAATGAAGTGGTTAGATAAATAGAGAAAACTCTGAGAAAAACCTTGGACAAGAACAAATTTTATGTGGTCATTAAGGAACCTAATGATACATCCCTTCCAAATGAAGAAGAGTTGAAGGAAAATGAGCAGCAAGTTGAGGTAGATGACCTCTCTATTTCAGAAGAGGAAATGTCAAACAAAGGAGATGAAGAGATGGTAAAGGAAGATGATGTTGATGGTGTAGAGGACACTCAAAATCCTCCAGACCAATCTTGTGAGGAAAATGTAGAAATGAGTATGGGAATAAATGATCCTACTGAAGATGATTCTGAAAAGAATAAAGAGCAGAAAATAGAAGAGGTTAAGGAAAAGGAAGATCAAGAAGAAGAAACTGATGATGAAATTGACTCCTCCATTCTAGACGTTGAGAAATTTGATAAAATTAATGATAATGCTGTTGAGGATACACAATCCTCTGGAAAAGAATGCAGAAGACATTGCTAATGATGCAGGGAGAGCTGAAGCAGAGAAAAAAAGTGAAAATGATAAGCAAGACAATGTGGTTGACTACAGGAAGGGAGAAAATGCTGGACCTAATGAGTGTAAAACTAAAACATTATATTGGGCAAGAGACACTTCAGAAGTAGTGAAAGAAATTTTGGAGAAAGACAAACAAGTTACAGAAGATTCGGATATAATACAAGGTCCAATCAATTTTGATACTCTTTCTCTGGTACAAAAGATGAAGTTGGCCTCTTTTGCACAAGCTAAGGCCAGAGAGGAAATCCTGAAGTTTCATATAGAAGATAGTGAGTTGCTTGGTCTGGCATCCAAAATTTTGGAGAAGATCATGCCTACATTTTAGAAGGATTCATCATCATCCCCCTCCGGTCAGCTGAAGAGTCTGATAAACTCTGTAAGTACTCACTTTGAGTCTTTTGAAAAGTCAACAGAAGTCAAAGTCTGGAATGAGTTTAATGATAAAAGATTTAGTGAACTAAAAAGAATAATTGCCAATGATAGAATTATGTTGGATACTAGTGTAAAGATTATTCAATATGCCCTCACTGAAGGAGGAGATGTATACAAATTCTATCTATCTTGGTCAAAAGTTGTAGAAGACTTTGAAAAGAAAATAAAGAAGTTTGAGCAAAAATTGTCAAATGTATCTCAATCCTTTAATCCTTTGACAGTATCTGCAGCAAGTCAAGAATGTCAAGTAGTTAACTTGATTGATGAAATAAAGAAATTTGTGAAGGAAAAAGAAAACATTGTGGCAAGGATGTGTGAACTTCAGGGACTGATTCTCCCTAAGTTAGAAACAATGTTCAATGCATTGTCAGAAGCTCAAGCTGCTGCTTTGACAAATGATCCCACTGATCTACAAAAGGCAAAGTCTCAAGCATTTCTATTTAGTGGTCATATTTCAGTTTTGGATGGCATGAAGAAAAGTTGGGACAGTGAGTTGGCACAGCTGAAGAACATTTTTGGTGATGTGTTTAAGTTTATGTAGTTAAAACACAAGGATTATTTGTACATATGCGGAAGTATGTATAGAGTTTTGTCTGAATTTTTGGATCTGGACCTTGACCTTTGCTATTAATGTTAAAGGGGGAGTGAAAAGAAGTGAAAAATGAGGAATTCAGCTAAGGGGGAGCATTGGAAATCACAAGTGTACATAGTAAGGGGGAGCTGTTCTAACACTTGGTCATATTTCACTAAGTGTTGCCATCAATGCCAAAGGGGGAGATTGTTGGCAAGAGACACTGCTAGGCATGTCAGGTGTTGTCATTGATGGCAGCTGAATCTATCTTACACTTCCTCATTGTACCATTTGACCATATCAGAAGTCAGATTATAGATTTGTCTAAGTCCAGATAGACAAGAATAAAGCATTTGACAAGGTTCAACATTTTGGTCCGCATTTATCCACAAGTAATCATATTGAGCTGCAGATTTGAGGGAATGTTAGGGGATGTTAGGGCCACCTAAATCCAAGATTTTAGGCTCTGGTGATGAAGGGATTGTAATTTACAAGCATCTGAGTATTGGGTTTTGATTAGATAGTTCAGTCCAGTGAAGAATAGGCCGACTAGGTGTTTGATCCTTGTGCGGATGAAGAGAAGTGGTTGGTCGAGTAATTTATGAGATCCAATGGTATTGTCTAACATGTGAGGTAACTTGGATACATAAGTCTTGGTCCGCATTGATGTTTGTGCATGGATTCAGCCGATAGAACAGTGTTCTTGAAATAGTTTCCAAGTTTTCTTAAGGCTGACTGCAATTGATGTAATTTCATGTAGCGGATATATATGATCAATGGATTCAAGCATTTTAGAAGGAGAGAGTACGAATATGAAGGGATAAGTACAAAATATAGCAGTATCAAGTGCGAAGCAAGGAGATCTAAGCTTTGGACCATGGCAGAATAGTAAAGCAGGGAAGAAAGAGATGAAGTGTGTGAAGTCAGTGTACTGAGCTTAACAGGAACTGTAATTTTCCATAGTCAGATGATTTT
Source organism: Cunninghamia lanceolata (assembly GCA_027924645.1). Taxonomy (NCBI): domain Eukaryota; kingdom Viridiplantae; phylum Streptophyta; class Pinopsida; order Cupressales; family Cupressaceae; genus Cunninghamia; species Cunninghamia lanceolata. The sequence goes on along the minus strand of BSBN01000303.1, from coordinate 6,667,377 downwards.
CTTCAGTTCAAACATTTTAGTGAACTCTTGTAATCAATTTTCTAGGCAGTGAGCCTCCTTTGAGCAGTGAGCTCTAGCAGTGCACCTGAAGGCATGTGCCTTCCAATTTTGTAATACTTTTAACAAAGTATAAAATCTTGTTGGTTAAACCCCACCATGGTTTTTCCCTTAACTGGGTTTCCACATAAAAATCCTGGTGTTATGTGTGTTGATTATGTTTCTGCTCATGTGTTATTGATTCATGCTTTCATGGTTATATCATTAATCTGCTAACAAGTTGTAAAGAAGATCAAATACAGAAAAAGATAAAGTTTTGAGACAACTGATTCACCCCCCCTCTTAGTTGTTTGTCCTAATTTCAATAGTTGATCCTTATTGGTCTTAATCCTGTTCACTCATGTCATATCAAGAATGATGTCATAGGTTTTGGATGTTAGTTCATAACATTCATGTTTATCATGTTACAATAGTAGGACACAGTTGCTTATGTCATTGGTTCATGCCATTGGATCATTGGATTTGGTTGTGGTTCTTCATCATAACATGTCCTGCTTTCAAGATTTGGATTGGGTTGTGGTTCTTCCTCATGACATGAGTTTGTTCATGTCTTCAAGCTTATTTTTTCTCTATGTCTTCAGTGTTCTCAGTGTCTTCATGTGTCAAAGATTTCTCCAGTGTCCTCATGATGTTGATCACAAAATATGGTGTTAATTGCCTCAATCATTCAAGGCAGTAGGCTACTAACAAAGTCCCTTAAGATCTTTAAGACAGAAAAACTACCAAACTTTGATAGAGGTTTTCTCAGAATTCATGGTAGCTGGGAATGTTTTGTTTGGACCTACAGGTGCACATGGGGTCTGTCCACAATAACCTCTCTCAGTTTTGGTCAATTACAGTCCGTTTGACTGTGTCAAAATCAAATGCATTCTTGTAAAATGCTTCAATTTCATGCAATAGAAAGGTGCTAGGAGTGACATTTTGCATTCCATAGGTCATGGGGTTGAATGGACTGTGCCAACATGTTGGGGTGAGTGGGTAAATGCTAGGGGAGGTCTTGTTTCTCTTGGCAAGAGACACTGCTAGGCATGTCAGGTGTTGTCATTGATGGCAACTGAATCTATCTTATACTCCGCATTGCATCATTTGATTATACCAAAAGTTGGAGTGTAGATTTATCTAAGTCTAGATAGACAAGAACAGAGCATTTGACAAGGTTCTACATTTTGGTCTGCATTTCTCCATAGGTAATCATATTGTGCTACAGATCTGAGTTAATGTTAAGGGATTTCAGGGCTACCTAAATCCAAATTTTTAGACTCTGGTGATGAAGGGATTGAAAGTTACAAGCATCTGAGTATCAGGTTTTGGTTAGATAGTTCAGACTAGTGAAGAATAGGCTGACTTGGTGCTTGATCCTTGTGTGGATTAGGAGAAGTTGTTGGTTTAGTAATTTGAGAGATCTAGTGATATTGGCTGACATGTTTGGTGACTTGATTATACAGGTTTTGGTCTGCATTGATGTTTGTGAATGGATTTAGCCAATAGAACAATGATCTTGAAAAAGTTTGTAAGTTTTCTTGAGGTTGACTGTAGTTGATGAAATTACATGTTGCAGATATATATGATTGATTGGTTCAAGTATTTTGTGGCATGGATGGGTGAATATGAAGTGAGAGGTGCGAAGTGTAGTAGCAACAAGTGTGAAGCAAAGAGATCTAGGGTTCAGATCATGGCAAAACAATGAAATAGGGCAGTAAGAGATGAAGTGTGTAAAGTTAGTATATTGAGCCTAATCAGAACTATAATCTTGCATTGTTAGATGTTATTCTTTAGTTTAAACATTTCAGTGAACTTTTGTAATTAATCTTGTAGGCAGTGAGCCTCCTTTGAGCAGTGAGCTCTAGGCAGTGTGCCTGAAGGCATGTGCCTTTCCATTTTGTAATACTTTTAAAAGAGTATAAAATCTTATGGGTTAACCCCCACCATAGTTTTTCCCTTAATCAGGTTTCCACGTAAAAATCCTAGTGTTCATGTGTGATGATTTTGTTGCTGCTATCCTTGAGTTCATGTTTGTTTCTTTTGAATGCATGTGGTAAATTAATAAAGGAACAAAATAATAAGTTTTACAGAACACTGATTCACCCCCCCTCTCAGTGTTGCTTAATTTCAATAGTTTTGTGTGCCAAGTGCCCTAATCATTCGGGGCAGTAGGCTACCAACAAAGTCCCTTAAGATCCCTAAGACGCCAAAACTACCAAACTTTGATGGAGCAGTTCTCAGAATTCATGGAAGCTGGGAACATTTTGTTTGGACTTATAGGTGCACATGGGGTCTGTCCACAATAAGCTCTCTTAGTTTTGGTCAACTCTAGTCCGTTTGATCATGCCGAAATCAAATGCATTCTTGCAAAATGCTTCAGTTTCATGAACTAGAAAGGTGCTAGGAGTGACATTTTGTATTCCATAGCTCATGGGGCTGAATGGATTGTGCCAACACATTGAGGTGGGTAGGTAAATGCTATGGGAGGTCTTGTTTTATGTGCCAAGTGCCCCAATCGTTTGGGGCAATAGGCTACCAACAAAGTCCCTTAAGATCCCTAAGATGCAAAAACTACCAAACTTTGAAGGAGCAGTTCTTAAAATTCGTGGCAGCTGGGAATGTTTCGTTTGGACCTACAGGTGTACGTGGGGTCTTTCCATAATAACCTCTCTCAGTTTTGGTCAACTCTAGTCCATTTGACCATGCCGAAATCAAATGCATTCTTGTAAAATGTTTCAATTTCATGCAGTAGAAAGATGCTAGTAGTGACATTTTGCATTCCATAGCTCGTGGGGTGGAACGGACTATGCCAACACATTGGGGTGGGTAAATAAATGCCAGGGGAGGTCTCATTTCATGTGCCAAGTGCCCCAATTGTTCGAGGCAACAAGCTACCGACAAAGTCCCTTAAGATCCCTAAGATGAAAAAACTGCCAAACTTTGACGGAGTAGTTCTTAGAATTCATGGTAGTTGGGAACATTTCATTTTGACCTACATATGCATGTGGGATCCTTCTACAATAACCTCTCTTAGTTTTGTTCAAGTCCTATCCATTTGACTATGCCAAAATCAAACACATTCTTGCAAAATGCTTCAATTTCATGTAGTGGAAAGGTTTCCAGGTGCCATATTTTTTGTTTTGTTCATTGTGGGGCTGAACCAACTGCGCCAACATGTCGGGGTGGGTGAGTAAATGGTAGGGAAGGTCTCATTTCATGTGTCAAGCGTCCCAGTCATTTCGGGTTGTAAGCTATCGACAAAGTAGAAAGTTGCTAACACTAAAATTTTGCATTCCACAGGTCTTGGGGCTGAAACAACTATGCCAGACGTCCAAGTGGGTGGGTAAATGGTAGGGAAGGTCTCATTTCAAGTGCCAAGCATCATAGTCATTCTGGCCTGCAAGCTACCGACACCTAGCACCTTTCATGTTTGTCGGTAGCTTGCAGCCCAAAACAACTGAGACACTTGGTGCACGAAATGAAACCTTTCCTAGAATTTACTTGCCCACCCGAACATGTTGGCATAGTAGGTTCGGCCCCACAATGAGCAGAACAAAAAATATGGCACATAGCAACCTTTCCACTACATAGAACTGAAGCATTTTGCAAGAATGCATTTGATTCTGGCATGGTCAAACAGATAAGAGTTAAACAAAACTGAGAGAGGTTATTGTAGATGAACCCCACATGCACCTATAGGTCCAAACAAAACATTCCCAGTTACCATGAATTCTGAGAACTACTTCATCAAAGTTTGGCAATTTTTTCATCTTAGGGATCTTAAGGGACTTTGCCAGTAGCTTGCTGCCCTGAACGATTGGGTCACTTGGCACATGAAATGAGACCTCCCCTGGCATTTAGGTGCCCACCCTGATATGTTGGCATAGTTTGTTCGGCCCCACAAGCTATGGAATGCAAAATGTCACTCCTAGCACCTTTCTACTACATGAAACTGAAGCCTTTTTGAGTGTGTACGATGGTAGGGTTTGGACAGATGGAAATTTGTTGTTGAAATTCACAACATCTTTATGGTATTGTGGCCATGATCTTGTCATATGACATGATAAGAGCTATTCCATAACCTTGCTATCCCATAACCTTGATTATTATGGTTAGAAGCATGGAAACAAACCCTACAAGAAATAAGCAATGATTAGATCTCAATATGATCATGAGATACCCAAGTATGGAGAATTGTTGTAGTTGCAACTACCCTAGAAGACATGTATGCAAAATGCAGAAGCATAGACAAGGTGAGTGAACTATTTGACATGAACTGTGTGAAATGATGAATTGAAGGTCTACTATCTTCATGTATCAGGCTTAACAATCATGGTGAGTTGGTGAAATCTTGTTATATGTCATTGGAGAGGGATCCATGGAGTTGGAATAGTTATTTGAGACCTTGTTGAATGTGTCTAAGGTGTTGGAAAAAGAATTGGGAAACCTTGAAGACTTAAAGCCATTTGGTGTTATGCCTAGAGGCCTAATTAGGCCTAATTTGCAGAAGAACAGTTAATTTTTGGAGGGTTCTGTACAAAGTGACCACCCCTAAAATCTTAGTATGTTGTGTAAAGTTTAAATGGGTATCTAAATCTATGTTTATATTCTAGGTATTAGGCCTAAGTTGAAAATTATGTGAGAAAAATGTCATTTTGTTGTACTACTAGGCCTAGGGTCAGTCAAATAAGGAAATCTTAGAAGCTTGTTATTCCTAAGTTCTTGTGAAGCATCATTGCATTGTATTTGTTGTCTCCATCCTATGTAAGACCCTCCTAGTGTAGGTTATGGTGTTTGAGGTGTTAATGACCCATAAGACCTTAGAACCTAGTATGCACCTAAGGGTGGCTATGAGAATAGAAACTACAAATTTTGCTTTTGGATGTTGAAACCATTGTGTTCTACTCTATCTCTGCATCATATATGCACAAAATGGTTTTGTTGATAAGGCTTTAGAAACTTTCAAGAAAAAAAAAAAGTGGGTGTAAAGCCAAATTCCACACTGCATCCTCTCTACCTGTACCAAAGTGGGATCTTGACATAGAGGAAGGACCTTCTTTAGGACAACAACACAAAATGACAGTGTTCTTACACTATCTTCATTTATGCTCCTAGGTATGCCTCTATAGGACCTTAACATTGAACTCTTTTTAGACTCTTTTTATTGTCGGAAGCAACTATTGAAGGTTAATTTCTACACGTACCTTACTTTAATAATGACCTCACACATGTGGCTAGTATGGATATTCATATAATGACATCACACACATGGCTAGTATGGATATAAAGCTAATCGCATTTGTTTTGGGCCTTTGGAATCTTATTCCTTTATTTATTTTTCTAAAATGGGCGATAATTTCTGATTTTAGGGTTGGTTTTTCCTTTTGGCAAATGATTTTTTTATTTTTCCCTATTTATTTCTCATGATAAACTTATTACCTTTCTGATTTTATTGATACAGGTTATCTAGGAGGGCTAGTCTTAGGATTGGAGGAGAAAATATTAATAAACTTGAGGGGAATCTATATTGTTCTTCCTTTATATGAGGATCATGACTATGTAAATTCATGACTGCATTCTCTGAGGCTTATGTTTGATGAAGGAGGGTTTTTTGGACCCTAATTTCATTAAGTGGTTTTAGGATAAGTCTCTAAGGGAAGTCATTAAATCTTTTATGGTGCAACAAGGTTATCACACTTATACTTCGGAATATGCTACCCTTGAGATAGTCCTTCCCAACCTTCTGATTGATATTGTGCAGGGTAGATCTCAGGGATAGTCATAGAGGCAAGGTGCAGTCATGTTTCCTATTGAGTTAATGTGGTCCTCAATCAATGTGAGAGAGTGGGCATATTCTCTTAATGATGATGCTGAGACAGTATGATGAGACAGTAATCAAAATACCATGAAGAAGAATGGTAATAAAATAGTCACAAGGTAAAACAATCATGCTTTGACATTGCCATATAGTCACGCAAAGGGAGATCAGTGTTAAAAAATGATTATGAAGGGTTTTAAAAGCTAGTAGAGGTCTGTCATACTCTGAGGATGGTATACTAGTCCATAGATTCATTAGAACTTAATTTTGTGTGAGTATCAAGACTATGGATAATCTATATGAAGGCTAGGGTTTGATTTCCTAGGCCAATCCATCAAACCCTAATCCTAAATATTTGTATTAAGACTAGTGAAATTAATCAAGAAGACTAACCTAAATCCTTGAGAAAGATTGTCACACCTTGACCACATAGCCCTAAATGGATGTTACTATTTATTGTGAGACTCCTTAATCTTAGAGTTATTATAGAAAGCAAGGTTGAAAGTTGTGTCAAGATGGGGAGATGTTGTTCAAGAGTAATAAATTGATTACTTGTGGAAAAAGAAAGATTCAACACTGTCATCTATAGTCAAACACTGTCCAAACCCACCCATCGAATACTAGTTGTTACACTATATGCAAAGCAACCATATTTAACCCACTATCCTGATATAGTTTTCCAATTACCTAGGTCTAAGTCATTGCAAGTTAAGGGAATAGTATTAGACATTTGTTGTGCCTTGCACACACGCCCCATTTTTCCAAATGGAGACCCCCTCTTTTGCTTTGGCTTGGAGTCTCAACCTTTTTGCCTTATGATGATGAGAAAGTGAATTTGTGCTTAGAGTGTAGGATTTGTTCTAGATTTGAGTATTTTGCATGTTTGGGAGTCATTTGATGTTGTGCATGGTTGATTTGGAGGTGTCTTGTGTGGTCTTGTGCTTAAATAATAGTCATTTGTTGCTTTTTGCACTAAAATTGGGTGTTACTACACTTTGCTCTAAAATCTTGTGTCACTGGATATTGCCCTTGAAAGTGCTTCTGCAGGATGTTTCATGTTGAAATTCCTAATTTCCAGGTCTTAAAGTTGCAAAATCATGTCAAATTCCACTAAGGGGTCCATATGCTTTCACCCTGATACATGGTCCTGAAGCCCTGATTTGGCTAAGTCTGAAATCCTAAAAATTTTGAAAAATGGCTAAGTCTGAAATCTGATGGAACCTCAAAATTCTAGAATCTGCATATGAAATCCTATGGATCTGGAACTTATCTCAAACATCCTGAAAGTATATTTAAAAATATTTAAAGTATAAGAAATTCATACTTAAATATATTTTTAAATATACTTTCACCCTAGCCAATTCAAAATCTGGCACTAAAAATGACCCCAACTGCAAAAAGCGCTAAAAACAGCCTCTACCGACCTTAGCGCTAAAAATAGACCCAACGGACCTGTGCTAAAAGCATCATTTTAGTCATATGGACCCAAAATCTGTACTAAGGTTAGACAGACCCAAAATCCACGCTAAGGTTGGACGGACCCAAAATCTGCGCTAAGGTTAGACGAACCAAAAATCCGCGCTTTTTGGTATTTTGGCCTGAAATTGAGTTTTTCAAGGAGAAAATTGGATTTTCTTGATGGATTTGAATTACATATCTATTTTTCACATCATGATGAACATTTTATCAAGTTTGTGTAGATTTTTGGCATGTTTTATGACAATTAATGCCACTACACATGAAAAGTTCATGACCCCCCAAAATCCTGCTTTTTACAGAAAAGGCTAGAAAAATATGAAATAAAAGTCCCCAAATGGATTCAAATGACCACAAAATTTCCCTAATCATCTTATTGGCCAAATAGGTCTTGAAAATGGTAAAAAATGCAGAAAATCATGTGAAAATCACTAGATTTAAGAGGTTGTTTATAAGAAGGTGGCATTGACAATGAATTGTTTTTAACTGATCCATGACTGTAAATGGACATGTTTTGATCCAAATTGATGGAAAATGACTTGTTTATGATGAAATTGATGCTTGGTCTTGTTTATTGTAGGTCTAGGAGCACAAAGGAGCCAACTGGAGTTATCTTGGAAGGATGAACATATAGAGGTACCCAGTTGATCCAGAGATGCAGAATTGACATTCTATCAACCAAATTGCTACTGCACATGCAAAAGGAAGTCAGTATAATGTCCAAGATGATAAAGATGAGTCTTAGGAGCTGAAAGACATAGAAGATCATGCCAAATCACTATTGTTCCTGCAGATCCAGTCCAATGTCTAAGTGATCCAGTCCAGGGGTCATAACTCCTAGCTATTCTATCAGAATTTAAACTTCTTGGACTCATTGGAAAGATAAACTGATTGTCTAGTTTGAGCTACTTGGCTACTAAGACTTAATGCCAAGCAACCAAGAAGTTTTGAGCCCCCATTCTGCTCTGAAGACCTTCGAAAATGCAATTTACTATGATGTAGAAAATACCAAAACTTATATTTTTGATATTTTCCCAAAAATACCACTCAGATGACCTTGGATTGGATCACCAAGACATGCATATAACTGTCCCATCAGTCAAGTCATCAAGAATCAGTCCAGCAAGCATCTACTTGCATATACCTCCACCAAAATACTCCTTTTGATCTAGTCAGCACTTGGAATCTCATGAATCCACATCAGCTCAAGTTTTCAAGTGTCATGTGACTCTATTTTGGCTTTATTAGGCCTTGAAAGTTGACTTTTCATCATGTACAACCAAATGGGTATCCATTTTGTCCAAATTCAATGTATTTGCAAGCTGTATTTTATCTTTTTCCTAAAGGACAAATGCAAATCTGAAAATGTAACTAACTGATGTATCTCACTAAATGTCATGTAATCTGGACCGTTGGTGTCAAGTTAATCTCCATTGTCTATTGAAAAATTCGGTATGGTGCCTTGTCTATAAAAGGGCCATCATTCTCTCATTGTAACAAGAGAGATTTTGATACCGAATTGTTGACTCTATGCTATTTGAAGCAATACAAAGCAAGTTTCTATAGTACTTCTAAGAATTTGTGTCTTGTGTTGATTCAATTTGGTTTTCATGGTTTGCTTCTTGCTCTGCCATAGTTAGTTAGTTGTGCTTTTGTAATGTTCATGGTTTGCTGAAGTATTTGATGAATACATTAAGTCCATACTTTTAGTTGCTTGCTGATGGTAAATAGTTGTGTAAAGTTAGCCTGGGTTGATTGTTTATGCTGAAGTTCAATTGTATTTCATGAGTTAGGTTGCGCCATTTATTGGGTATTTAGCAAATGAATGCAATCTAAATTTTTTTGACTTCCATTGAAGATAGCACCGTTTTCTGCAACACTATAACACCCATTTTAGTTTGGTAACTCAGGAAGCTGGTTTTGAAATTTTGGAGTATTTGTCTACTAAAGACAACCTATACATTGTGAAAGTCACTTAGGATTCTTCTAAAACCCTAAACCTTTTTGCACTTTCTTTAAAAATCATTGTTATCTATTAGAATAGGAATTTCAGAAACACTTTATCTCGCTTATTGGTTGAAAATCATAAAAGGGTTTATGTGTATTTGCTGCCCCAAACCTGAAGATTTGCAGATTGCATGTAAGACCCCTTGTAGGTACAGCTAGAACATACCAATTGAGAGATTCCAAGCAAGCTAAGACCTAGTTGTATTATCCTTGGAGTAGTCTTACCTAGGGTAGGATACTTTTCAAGAGAGGTGTGAAACCAACAATCACACCTGCGTTGTTGTGTGTTAAAACCACCATCAACAGAATTGGCGCTAGAAGGAGGGCTGGATAAAGATGTTATGTAGGTTTTTAGTTTACTGGTTCACTAAACATGCTAAAATGAAGTGAATGTACAAAAATTTTTGATCCAATGGGTACACATAAAGGTTTCAGTCATGAAATCCCTTCATTCTTCATAGGACCATCTCAACTGTCATATCATGAAAAGAACTTCCAAGTAGATGTCCCACTTTTCAAAGAAGTGTTAGATAGGTAGATCAGAGTGAAGTATCCTCCACTAACACTGCTCGATTTTAGTTTACCTCAGGTTTGCACCGTACATCCTGGAGAACTACATGATAAAATTGATTGTTTGACTTTTCTCCAAAGATTGGATCTGCATTTAAAGGGATTGCTTCCTATTTTTGAAGTTTATAAGCCTGAAGTAGGATATGGATATGATAGACATATACAAAGCAAGACCTTGCAAGGAGCTGCAAATCTTCTATTCATAAATGATCGCGGTCAACAAGGCAATCTGCACATTGGAGAAATTGAAGTGCCTCAAGTTGTTAATCAAAATACATGTCGAGATGATGAGAACAGGTAATGCATGTGGTTTGCAGGTCACCCAATCAGTGAAGATGATGTCCCTGCCTGGATAAAGCTTGGTTTTCAACCACTGGATCTAGACTATTTAGTCACAGAATATGCTATCCCAGAATGGCAAAAATCTAATTTTCAGTCACAAGATGACAAACAGAACAATGTACAAGGTTAATTTTTTGCTGCTAAGGAAGTGGATGAGGCAGATGATAAATCAGATTTGATATGCAGTCATATTAAAGATGCAGATCAACAATCAAATACTTCCTAGATAACAAATTATGAACTTGAATTTGCTACAGCAGAGATGCAAAACAACAGTTCATTCAGACTGTTGATAATTCTGAGTTGGAACAACAGTTAGATCAGATTGGATGTGTGCAAGAACATGTGAAAATCAGTCCTCCAGATGAAGGATAGTCATGGACAACAATGTAGAAAATCATTTCAGTTGACATATCTGAGCTACAATCGAATTATTCAGAGAAAAGTGATCAAGTTCTTGACTGTATCAGCCCAGTAAATCATCAGGATTAGCCATATCAGGTTGATATTGTATACACCTAAAATTGGCTTATGCCGAATTAAGTAAATATTTTAATATTTATCTTAATTCTTATTTTCTTTTGTCAATTAAATAAATATTCTAAGTTTATTTGATTGGTTCATTTTCCCATAATTAAATAAAATCATTTTATTTAATTAAATTCCCTAAATTCTTCTAATGTCTCACATAATTAAATAATCCTACATTATTTAATTAATCCTAAATCCCTCAATCCTAAGTCCTAATTTCATAATTCCACCTCATCAATCCACCTCACCTTTTTCGCCTCACCATGTTGCACATGTAATTAAATATTTTAAATATTTAATTAGATAATATTCCCTCACCCACATGTCCTATTTATCCTCTAGTCAAAATTAGTTAACTCATCAATCAAGTCTGTTAACTAATTAATCATTCGAGTTCACTGATCAATCAATTCAGTCAACTCCCCAATCAATTCACTTAACTGGTTGGTTTATTCTGTTAACTATTCAATCAATTTTGTTAACTCCCCTATTACATGATGGAGCTTGGACACTTGTCCTCTTTCTATTCGTGCACATTCCTCAACCATTCTCAACCTTTGATCTTCATATTTCTTCTCAACCATTGATCTGCTCTCACATATTTCTATAAATGCAACCCTCTTCTTCTTCATTTCATATCCATCATTTGAGTAAACTTATGCTGCAAAAACACTAGCGCACCTTTGGCACCCCCATCTCCATACCACTTATCATCCATCAATAGTGTGTTGAAGCTCATCTTCAATCACACAAAGTATCATAGCCAACTTCATCTTGTCATCTTGAGGACTTCGAAGCAAGGAAGGAAGATTCCCGAGGGCCATATTCATCTCCATCAAGATCAAGACAGAAAAGGTGAGCAATGGAAGCCGCAGGATAACAAGGTTTGTGAGGTTTGTGCTTTATTTGTTCAATCTTGTTATTTGCATATTTCATTGTGTTATTGGGTTTGATATGCTTATTTATTTCATCCAATTTTCCTGATAACAGATATAATTGTTGTAGAAGGGTCTCTAGCTGAGTTAGATGAACAAAATCAAGATAGTGCACCACTTCAAAGAAACATTGACATCAAGAATCTACCTATAGAGGAAGAAGGAGACCCTGTTGCTGCTGCAAACAATGAATTTTCAATTTCATATCAGCCAACAACTGAAATACAAGGATTGCTGATCATTGCAGAGGGGGTTGCTTTGGAGCATATGACTGATTTTGATGAAATGGATTCAAGTTTATCATATATTCATCAAGCTGATCTAGTTCATACTTGCATGAAAGAAAATCTCCACATGGTTGATGCTGACCTACTGATGACAATTGAAAGTTAAAATCTGCAATCTGAGAATAAAAATCAAACTATCATGCAGAGTAATGGCTTGGAAGCATTTTCATGTCAATCACTCGATCATATCATTAAGTTGGTGTCAACAATGAGCAAGGATACGTTATTGCATGAAAACTCACCACACATGACAGACTTTGCTTTGGCCAATTCATGTAGAATTCATCCAGATGATCCACATCCTGAGGAAGATTGTCCAGACTTCCTATTTGCTTGGGAAGTTGTTGTGGCATTCAGTGATCCAGAGGTACTTGATGCACAAGACATGATCCACCATGAGCTGAGTTCCCCTGAAGATGAAAAGGTATTGGGTGCAATGCAAGAAGGTGTTGAACACACATCTCCGATCATCAGTACTGCAAATCAGGTTATATCTTCCCTTTCTCCACTCAGTTCCAATTATCAATTTGATTATGGTGATTTAGGTAAGACAAATTGCATTTGGATTGATCATGGCCCTAATGAATTGCCCCAATTGCTGATCTTATGTGACTGGCACCTTGAACATGAGCCTAGCTTGCCCATACCCTACTTTTCAAAGTACAAAGATGAATTTGCCAGACTTAGGACATTGACCTGCACCCTGTTACTCCTGCATTTCCTAAGAAATAAGTCACAAGGTAGTGTAAATACCTGCTGTCCAGGGTCTTTGTACATAGTCTTGCTTGTTTTTAATTAGGGTTTGGTAGTTTCTTATTAGTCTAGTTTAGTTTCTGCTTTCTACTTTTGTTTTTCCTTGGTTGTAGGTAGTTAGTTGTTAATTATTGATTTCTACATGTTTTGCTTTGGTTAGAGTAGTTTTCTTTGCTTTTCGCTTCTGCGCTTGCTTTTCTTGGGTTCTCCATTTCTCGAATGTGGTGGCAATTGTGCAAACCTGCAGATGCTTCCTTATTGGGCAAACAATCTATTGTCTTTCTTTGAGAAGCTAAAGTTCCACTTAGGCCTTGCTGTGGGTTCCGCTGTTATACTAGGAAATATGATGTTTGTTCATTGGAAAGGAGTCGTTAGGTTGTGCACCTGAAATATTTTCTAACCATATATCTCTCACACTTTAAATAATCCTAAAGTAGCTAAGTGAGTCTGGGTGATCTTGTGTAAGTGAAGAGTTTGGGTCCCCAATTTTACCACCAACACCAATTCTATAGATCCAGATGAGAGTGGTAGGCGGTACTAAGTACTACTAGCCTATTGGGTAAAAATAAAAGGTGTTTTTCAACACCAAACCCACTTCAAAATATCAATATAAAGAGTATCATTTGAATACTCTCACATGAAGACCGTTATCTAAAGATTATTAGCATTAAAGATCATCAAAGGCATTATTAAGAAAGAATATCATTGTAGAAGAATTGTTACTGGAAGAATCATCATTCACTTCTATCAAGACTCATCACATCTCAACATCAGAAGTATTCTCTTGGTGGTATAATAATCCCAACTTCATAGCTTAGCACGAAGGATATTGGATGAACTTAGTTTCCAAGGGATGGGAATGAATACAATTGCACACACTCAGGTTTTCAGGATATGGATGGTTGCACTGGTTAGTGGTCTTTGATTCTTTGATAGGGTATCATGCTTTCTCGTCTAATGTGTGGGAAACACAGAGATTCTGGGTTCGAACTAACATTTATCTTAGAAATGCTCTAGAGCATTTCCCAATAGAGTCACCATTTGTTGTGCCTTGCACACATGCCCCATTTTGCCAAATGGAGACTCCCTCTTTTGCTTTGGCTTGGAGTCTCAACCTTTTTGCCTTATGATGATGAGAAAGTGAATTTGTGCTTAGAGTGCAGGATTTGTTCCAGATTTGAGTATTTTGCATGTTTGGGAGTCATTTGATGTTTTGCATGGTTGATTTAGAGGTGTCTTGTGTGGTCTTGTGCTTAAAAGATAGTCATTTGTTGCCTTTTGCACTAAAATTGGGTATTATTGTACTTTGCTCTAAAATCTTGTGTCAATGGATAGTACCCTTGAAAGTGCTTCTGTAGGATGTTTCATGTTGAAATTCCTAATTTCCAGGTCTTAAAGTTGCAAAATCATGTCAAATTCCACTAAGGGGTCCATATGCTTTCACCTTGATACATGGTCCTAAAGCCCTGATTTGGTTAAGTCTGAAATCCTAAAAATCTTGAAAAATGGCTAAGTCTGAAATCTGGTGGAACCTCAAAATTCTAGAATCTGCATATGAAATCCTATGGATCTGGAACCTATCTCAAACATCCTGAAAGTATATTTAAAATATTTAAAGTATAAGAAATTCATACTTAAATATATTTTTAAATATACTTTCACCCTGGCCAATTCAAAATCTGGCGCTAAAAATGACCCCAACTGCAAAAAGTGCTAAAAACAGCCTCTACTGACCTTAGCGCTAAAAATAGACCCAACAGACCTACGCTAAAAGCATCATTTTAGTCTAACGGACCCAAAATCCGTGCTAAGGTCGGACGGACCCAAAATCCCCGCTAAGGTCGGACGAACCCAAAATCTATGTTTTTTGGTATTTTGGCCTGAAATTGAATTTTTCAAGGAGAAAATTGGATTTTCTTGATGGATTCAAATTGTATATCTATTTGTCACATCATAATGAACATTTTAACAAGTTTTTGTGGATTTTTGGTACATTTTACGACAATTAATGCCACTGCACATGAAAAGTCCGTAACCCCCCAAAATCCCACTTTTTACAGAAAAGACTAGAAAAATATGAAATAAAAGTCCCCAAATGGATTCAAATGACCACAAAAAATTCCCTAATGATCATATTGGCCAAATGGGTGCTTGAAAATGGTAAAAAATGCATAAAAGCATGTGAAAATCACTAGATTTAAGAGGTTGTTTATAAGGTGGCATTGACAATGAACTATTTTTGACTGATCCATGACTGCAAATGGACATGTTTTGATCCAAATTGATGGAAAATGACTTGTTTATGATGAATTGATGCTTGGTCTTATTTTTTGTAGGTCAAAGAGCACAAAGGAGCCAATTGGAGCTGTCTTGGAAGGATGAACATGCAGAGGTACCCAGTTGATCCAAAGATGCAGAATCGACATTCTATCAACCAAATTACTACTGCACATGCAAAAAGAAGTCAGTATAATGTCCAAGATGATAAAGATGAGTCTCAAAGAAAGACATAGAAGATCATGCCAAATCACTGTTGTTCCTGTAGATCCAGTCCAATGTCTAAGTGATCTAGTCCGGGGGTCATAACTCCTAGTTATTCTATCAGAATTTAAACTTCTTGGACATGTTGGAAAGATAAACTGATTATCTAGTTTGAGATACCTGGTTGCTAAGGCTTAACGCCAAGCAACCAATAAGTTTCGAGCCCCCATTCCGCTTCAAAGGCCTCTGAAAATGTAATTTACTACGATGTAGAAAATACCAAAAATTATATTTTTGATATTTTCCCAAAAATACCACTCAAATAACCCTGGATTAGATCACCAAGACATGCATATAACTATCCCATTAGTCAAGTCATCAAGAATCAGTCCAACAAGCATCTAGTTGCATATACCTTCACCAAAATACTCCTTTTGATCCAGTCAGCACTTGGAATCTCATGAATCCACATCAGCTCAAGTTTTCAAGTGTCATGTGACTCTATTTTAGCTTTATTAGGCCCTGAAAGTTGACTTTTCATCATGTACAACCAAATGGATATCCATTTTGTCTAGATTCAATGTATTTGCAAGCTGTATTTTGTCTTTTTCCTAAAAGACAAATGCAAATCCGAAAATGTAACTAACTGATGTATCTCACTAAATGCCATGTAATCTGGACCATTGGTGTCGAGTTAATCTCCATTGTCCATTGAAAAACTCGGTATGGTGCCTTGTCTATAAAAGGGTCATCATTCTCTCATTGTAACAAGAGAGATTTTGATACTGAATTGTTGACTCTATACTATTTGAAGTAATACAAAGCAAGTTTCTGCAGTACTTCTAAGAATTTGTGTCTTGTGTTGATTCAATTTGGTTTTCATGGTTCGCGTCTTGCTATCCCATAGTTAGTTAGTTGTGCTTTTGTAATGTTCATGGTTTGCTGAAGTATTTGATGAATACTGTAAGTCCATACTTTTAGTTGTTTACTGATGGTAAATAGTTGTGTAAAGTTAGCCTGGGCTGATTGTTTATGTTGAAGTTCAATTGCATTTCATGAGTTAGGTTACACCATTTATTGGGTATTTAGCAAATGAACATGATCTAAATTTTTTTTGACTTCCATTGAAGATAGCATCATTTTCTGCAACACTGTAACACCCATTTTAGTTTGGTAACTCAGGAAGCTGGTCTTGAAATTCTAGAGTATTTGTCTACTAAAGACAACCTATACATTGTGAAAGTCACTTAGGATTCTTCTAAAACCCTAAACCTTTTTGCACTTTCTTTAAAAACCTTTGTTAGCTATTAGAATAGGAATTTCAGCAACACTTTATCTCGCTTCTCAGTTGAAAATCATAAAAGGGTTTATGTGTATTTGCTGCCCCAAACCTGAAGATTTGCAGATTGCATGTAAGACCCCTTGTAGGCACAGCTAGAACATAACAATTGAGAGATTCCAAGCAAGCTAAGACCTAGCTGTATTATCCTTGGAGTAGTCTTACCTAGGGTAGGATACTTTTAAAGAGAGGTGTGAAACCAACAATCACACCTGCGTTGTTGTGTGCTAAAACCACCATCAACACAATCCACCTTGGGTTACCTTTTATATCATTCCTACTTTAAGTGTAATCACATAAGATGGATGTTATCGGTGGCCATGGTTGTCATGAGATTGAGTACAGTGACTTGGATCCAGGAGGATGATTCAAGATCATTAATATCATAGTATTTTGAGAGGGGATCAAAGATATCATCATATATTTTATCTAGGTTCATAGGTTATGGAGAATTAGGAGATATTGTAGTGGAATAAACATACAATTTCATCAAAGGACTTCTGACACCTTACCAATATAGGACTGCTAAATAGGGGCGACATTGTAACAACTTTTGTGCTTTGATTTACCATTAAAACCATGCATAGAATTATTCTAATAAAATTTTGAAAAGACTATCCTATGAGTTTTGGGGAGTATAGATATGTAATCAAGGTCTCTAAAGGACTGCCCCCATGTGTCTAGCTCACTAAACTTCATCACAATACTA
The DNA here is from genome assembly GCA_027924645.1 of Cunninghamia lanceolata. Classification (NCBI taxonomy): domain Eukaryota; kingdom Viridiplantae; phylum Streptophyta; class Pinopsida; order Cupressales; family Cupressaceae; genus Cunninghamia; species Cunninghamia lanceolata. The sequence goes on along the minus strand of BSBN01000303.1, from coordinate 6,650,090 downwards.
TCTAGATGACCCCAACCTGCTTCTGAGCAACATTAATGACTATCTTAAATCATTTAGACTGGAGTATTATTGTAAGAAAGGTTTTGAGTACTCCTTAGACTTTCAACTAGTAATCACTGAGGGTATCAACACCTAAGAAGTTCACAAAGCCATCCTATAAACAAATTACAAGAAGAGGAATAGTCATGAGGCTCTAAAAAGGTTACTTCAGGGGTTTTCATTGTAAGCAAGAGGTGAAAAGTTTGTAAAGTGGCTCAATGCTTGTGGGGACATTTATGCTAATATGAATTGTCGATGGACTATCTTTAATGCAAGGTACAATCATAAAGGATTGCCCTAATGTAGGATGTTTTTCATGTTAATACAGGGGAATGTCACCCTTTGATCCACAAGCCATGAGGGATGGTGAGTGAGTGTGGCTTAATAGGTTTCATTCAATGTGAGAACAATCCAAGCTAGACACCTTGGATATTAACTCTTTCCTACTCATCCCAATTGCTATAAGACTAGAAGAACATTCAAATCATACACCAAAGAAAGCACTAAAATCCAATTGCCAACATGCTAGTGAATGAGCATTGAATGTGACCACATAAAGAAAAATCATACTATTCTTCAACAAATACCATCTCCTTGGTCCAAAAATTCAAAAGACCTAGAAAACACATCTCAATGCACATTTAGATGGATAGACACACTTCCAACTTTATTGAGCCAAGTGAAAAAAAAAATTCATTCCTCGAAAGAAAGCCAATCATATAATAAGAAAGTTTCATAGATCCTTCCCAAGTAATTGTTGAAGGACTCAATTTAATAGTGCCATTACAAATACTAAGAGAGAAGGAAAGGCAAAGACAAAACATGTTTGGGTAGGCAATAAGTAACATCTTTGTCAATATCAAGCAACACTATGACGTTGCAACATGGCACTATTTGAATCAAGTTAAGTATGACTGTCTACAATACAAGCTATGCCTTTATGAAAAAGGTTAAAATCTTTCATTGAGTGTTATTTAAAATGCATACAAGTCACATGCATACCAACTATCAAACTAATCCATATTGTCTTATTTCTCACAACAGCCCACTCCCATCACTTAAAACTAATTCCACTAATTATGAACTTTGAAATATGACTTTTGACGTTGTGTACATGACTAAATGGACAATTAAAGACCTAATGCTAATCCCTATAGGAGCCATTTCATGACTTTCTTTCACAATATAGGTTAACATAATTTCCACTTCTTAGACAAAATTTTAATTGATATGTTATTGTCACCAATGCTATGGTTAACAAAGACCCTTTTCCTAGTGATGCTATGTCTTGCAACACCCCGCCCCACCCCTACACCCTCATCCCCACCAAAACAAATCAACCACCCTTCACTGTGGAGTTATCTTGCATCAAAGCATAAAGGATATAGGAATTTTGTAAATTGTTGTAGTTGTAAGTACCTTGCAAGACATGTATGCAAAGTGTGGAAGCATATACAATGAACGTTCAAACTATTTGACATGATGCCTCAAAGAAATGTTGTCTCATGGAATGCAATGATTGCAAGATATGCATGGAATGGATTTGTTGAAAAGACTTTAGAAACTTTTGAACAAGTAAAAGCAATTAGCACGTGTAAAGACAAATTCCACAACCTTTGCCAACATCCTCCCTATCTGTACACCAAAATAGAATGTTTGGAACAACGTATGAATAGCCATCAAAGCATAAAAGATATAGGAAATTTATCACATGCTGTAATTGTAGCTGCCCTTGTAGACATGTATGCAAAGTGTGGAAGCATAGACAAGGCACGTGAACTATTTGGCATGATGCCCCAAAGAAATGTCACCTCATGAGGGCACATGAACTATATGGAAAGTGTGGAGGCATAGACAAGGTGCATGAACTGTTTGAAATGATGCCTCAAAGAAATGCACAGTCCCACAGAATGCAATGATTGCAAGATATGCACAAAATGGATTATTTGAAAATGATTTATAAACTTTAAAGCAAATGCAATTGGCACATGTAAAACCAAATTCCTGTAACAATAATTGATCATCATATTAAATATTTAATATACTCTGTCATATACATAATGTCATGAACATAACATCTAGTTTATATACAAACCCATATAGGCATGTCCAAACAAAGCCATACAGGCATATATTCAAAAATATACATTGGTAGTTTATACAAAAGTATGTATACAAAGCCATCTAGGCATACAAAAAATGTCCCAAAAACTAGTTTCCTATGGAATTTTATGAAATAATCAACGACCCTTACTTGACCATGAAGATGTAGAGCCAATCACGGACTCATCGTCTCTCTGTCGTCGAGTAGACCTCTTCGACAAAAGTTGATCCAGCTCCACCTGTTAATACAATCAAACAATATATGCACATTAATATAGAAAATGTATGAAATATATAAAATCACATATGTAATCGATCACTTACTGCCACCTGATGATCACTCTCCATCATCTTGTCTCTCTCTATGTCTGTACTTGGACAAACTAGAGTTGTGACCTCCTATGAGAAGCATCAAGAAGCAAAATTGACTAAACATAAATATCATTTATGTACATCAAATGACATGAGATAAAACAAGAAATATAAAATTATGACATTTTCATGTTATTGGCTCATACCTCGGTCAAAGGATTTGAAGACATCATGGCTATAGCAATACCTATCTACGCTGACTCACGAAGATGAGGAGGAGTCTCCACTGTATTCAACATCTGAAAATCAAGTTCAAGATTATTCAAACAAAATAAATACATAACATTATTTTAAAAATGCATAATAATTAGAAATGATTAAATTTACCTCCATAAAAGTGTTGGTTTGGCGTCTAGGGGACCAACGAAGCCATGGAGGTGCTGGTGATTGTTGAAATCATCAAATTGTCACAAAATAATATTACCATTGACATATATACAATAATTATGATTATGTGATAAATTACATACCTGCTGACTTGACCTCCTCTTATAACCCACCAATGGATGGCTAATAAAGGCAGGATGAAGACTCTAACTCTGGAATTTCATTGCGTACATAATTACATACATTATTTTTGACTTATAATATAGATAATCATATAAAATTAATTACAAATTTCAAATAACAATATACTAAATCAAGATGAAACTTGTAACAAATTACTTGAGAGTCAATACCAAATGTATGCTGTAAGAGATCGTCACTGAGAATAAGTTCATCCAATATGTCTCGCCCATGTGTTGCAGCATCCTGATCCTATGTCACAGCATCCTATCGAGAGTCCTGTCGTGTGTCTTGCGTCCCATAATCACATAGGTTCCCACATGAACTACACAAATGTGGGGACATATGACACCTACTACTCTCACCCTCATCAGCCTAGGTAAGCTCATCGGCATGCTGTGATAGAGTTTGGGTGAGAGTAGTCAATGAATGTAATGTCTCCACCTCAACACTCTCCTTCAAAGCCAAAGGGAGTGACCTACGTTCTGGCCTCGCCCGGGGTACAGGCACAAGGTTTTCATCTCATTGAGCCCTGGGTCTATCTTGGTTAGAGCCACCACCTCTACCCTGGAACTCACGAATGTCAAAATAATTTAGAATCTTATTAAGGACAAACTCGTAATGGAGTTTCCTCAAGAAATAGTGTGGTACCTCATCATTGTTGCATGGGCACTCATCGAAGACCATATACCATCTATCCCAAAAGTTTTGGGATATTTCTTCATTCTTACACCAATGTATAGGAAACTGTTTGCAACTTTCTTCTAATCTTTGGCCGGTTTTGGGATTAATAAAGTGTGCACATAATTGAGATTTTGTAATATTTTCATTCTTGACTTGTTCATATGACAACTTGTCGGCATAATACTGTCAACACCTCTCCCTATAGTATTGGAATTCGGTGATTTGTTTGGTCACCAAATTCATGTGGGAAACAATCTCCTCTAGTGATTTTGCAAGCGCCCTCCTACGATCAGTGGTTCCACTTGGATTGTTTAGGGTTTGAATAATAGTTTGAAGATGTTTCTTGTTTTCTTCTATTATCCGTAGGTAGTTTTCTTGACTATCCCTTACATTAAAAGGAGGTGAAGATGGGTTTTGAGGGTTTGGAGGGTTTTGGGGGTTGTTTTCACCCCCCTCAGCTGGATTTAGATTTTCTCTTTCCACAATAGCTGTAAATGCAATATAAAAACAGATCAAACATTGTAAAACTCAAAAATTGTTCTCAAACTAAAAAAACAGTCAAACCCTATCTTCTTCCTGTGCTAGAGCCTCCAAATTCGCATGACAACATCTTTGGCAGTGAGGTGGCATCATGAATTTGTTGTCTTATCTCTTGCACTTGATTGGATAGCCTTTTCTTCAACACAATCGCGCTTTCACTAGAGTTTTTTTGCTGCTAAGCTTGCAATGGTCATGACTGTGATTGAGGAGAAATGAGTTTTTTTTTCTTTTATGCAAAGCAAAACGTGAGCATGTTATAATGTGCTCACATTTTGCTTTGCTTTTGGACATGGTGGCAAATTTTTGGTCCCCCATCTCTTTGTATTTACCCATATTCTGGAAGCCATTTGATCTATGACCCTAGATTCAATAAAACTGAACTCATCTTCTCCCATGGATTCGTCCCCATACCATTCTAAAACCTCTAGATCTGCTTCCATGAAGGGATGAGAACCTACATGATCTAGGTTAGGATGGTTCGCATCCAATATTGGCTCCGATTGTGGTAAATTGGCATTGGAGTCACATCATGTTTGGCCATGCCTTCAGTGGAAGGGTCCTGGCCCTTTGAGACCGTGGTAGCTGCCTTCATGGGATTCAATCTTGTTACATCCCCAACTTATGATTTAGCTTAATCTTACTTTTGTGTGGTAATCATGATGATTAAATTTAGTTTAATGATTAGATATTTGTAGAAAATATCAGATTTAATCATTGATTATGTGAATACTGACTAATGATTAGTTAGACATGAGATTACATGTTGATATGATTATTTAATTATTATGACCTATGAATCAGATGATGATACACTAATCATGATTTTATGATGGTGAGTGTGATCAGGAAAAGAATCCTCCTTCAAAGATAGAAGGAGAGTATCATCCGGGATGAAGAGATAGATGTTAGGAAAAGGTTAGACTTGCCATCTAAGTATCGAATCTAGTCCTTAAGAATCCTTTCAAGTTAGAGTGAGCTGCATCTCTCCTTGTTAGTCATTTTCATTTCTATTTTGGTTGACAATTTGATCTTTCTTGACACCTTCTATGTCAATTTGACTAAATTATGATGTTCGCAGAACATCCATTTGAGTCATTTGACAATCTCGGCAAGTTGTCGAGAACTCCCTTGATTTCCTTATCCATTTCTGTATTAAGATTTGAGATTATTATATCTTTTATATTTTTACTTATGGTTATCATGGCCATGAAGGGGGAGTGGTACTCGACCCCAAAATCATATTTTAAGAATGTGTTATCTTTCTAATGGTGTTAAAATTGATAACACCTTGGTTTATTTGATAACCTTAATTTCATATAAGGGAATTATTGGTGTTATAATTGTTATAACCTCCTTAGAGGTTGATCACTTTGGTATCAATATTATATATTAATATTATATTATCCATGTTTTTCTGTTGGCACTCGACTAGTCCCCACTCACGAGGAGTGGGGAGAGAGAGTGGAGGCTGAGTGGTAGCCATGTTCAAGCCTACTTTGTGGACTCCTCTCGATGATGGGCAGAGTGGATCCTTTGGATCCTGTGAGGTGGCAAACTCTCGGGATGTATGCAAAGCATTGGGAAGGCATGCAAAAGGTATTGGTGATACCAATCTTGGTGGTTTCTTCTTGAGTATGTTTTTGAGGTGTGTCGAAAGGGAGAACAAGTTCCAGGAGAGTGCCTAAGTTGAAGCACTACTATAGCAGTAGTGTGGGGTGTTGGATCTAGGGCATACAACTGAGAGGGGGGGGGTGAATCAGTTGTATAAAACTTCTTCTCATTCAAACACTTAACTCACTGTTGTTAGTTAGCAGCATATCAAATAATCATCCATGGAAGCATAATACATAAACACAAGAGCAGATAAGCATCAACACATTGAACACCAAGATTTTGACGTGGAAAACCCGGTTAAGGGAAAAACCACGGGGTGATTAACCCAAGAATTATTCTCTGTTAGAAGAATAAAGAAAAATGAATGGCACATGCCAATAAGGGCTCACTGCCCGAGCACACTGCTCACAAAGAGGCCCACTGCCTACAAGGAGACACACTGTCTACAAAGTGATAAAAATCACAGTCTTGAACTGGAGAATGACATCTCTATCATGTCCGGATCAGTTCCAATTAAGCCCAACAATCTCTGCTCTGCCTTTCGCACGTTTCTTCGCTATACCATACTCATCCTCACACCTCACACTGAAATGAACTTACAAACCGTTATTTATACAAGACATCGACTCAGGAACAAGCATCTAAGTCGGCAAACAACCATAGGAGTATCCGCAAGATGAATAACACATCCGGTCGGCCATCACAAGAACATTCTCAGGATGAACAACTCATCCGGTCGGCTACACAGAGCAAGAACTTCATCCGGAAGAATAACTTCAATTCCGGGCTCTACCATCAATGCGGACCAACAACAAAACCTAAACATGATCCAAGAACCTTCACAAGCCTGTCTGAATGTCCGGATACATCCGCACTTCCTCTGCTTACTGGGATCTCTTGTCTTCCTCATCCGAAACTTTAAGAACACAGTCTGTCGCCACTGTCATAATGCAAGAGGTACTTCTGGACCTCCAAATCATACACAAATCAGGATGATACATCACAAGGACATCCCAAACACTCCTTCCAATCCGTAGATTAGGATAATACAATTCCGGACCTCACCGGACCTTTTTGTGATCCTCTGTCACCTCCGGATACTTGCCGGACCCGGTTCTATACCGGCAGCCACAACTCCTTCAGATCTTCATGCGGACCTCTGAAATCTTAACTGTAGCATCTCAAGACTCATATCTACTAACCCTTTAATCCGCATCCTCTGGTTCTCATCCTATACAGTACATTTACCTTCTTCTCATCACTGTTCTTCACTGTTCCTGACTGAGACTAATTTTCTCAATATCCTCAGCACACAGCTCATCAAATCCTTCTTGTCAATGCAATATGAGTATGTTGACATCAATGACAAAACTGGATAACCTCATACTTGCAACAATCTCCCCCTTTGTCATTGATGGCAACATATGATGTGAAAAACCATTAAGACAAGAACTTCAACTTTTCATATGTCTTCTCTTCCTTTACTGCTCCCCCTTTGATCATCAATCACTTGTTTTTCACATGTTTTCTCTCCCCCTTTGACATCAATGGCAAAGGGCTCATACTTGCAATTCTCATACATTAGAATCATACCAGCTGCTCCCCCTTAGTTGCAGCTCCCCATTAGTCCGGATCACAAGATATGACTGTGATAGCCACCGGACTGATGCACATTAGTGCATCTTAGTTCATCACCGGAGGGGCCATGACCCCTAACTTCTCCCAGAGATATTCAAAAGAGTCTTTGGGAAGAGGTTTTGTAAAGATATCTGCAATCTGATCCTTGGAGGGAACATACTCCAATCTGACTTCTTCCTTGTTTACTTGTTCTCTCAAGAAGTGAAATTTGATAGATATGTGCTTAGTCTTAGAATGCAATACCGGATTCTTAGAAATATTAATTGCACTTGAATTATCACAGAAAATTGTGATAGGCTCCTCATATTCAACTTTGATGTCTCTTAGCATCTGCTTCATCCATAAGATTTGAGTGCAACTACCTGCTGCTGCAATGTATACTGCTTCAATTGTAGACAGAGATATTGCATCTTGTTTCTTGCTTAGCCAAGAAACCAATCTCTTCCCCAAAAAGAATGCTCCACCACTAGTGCTCTTCCGGTCATCCACATCTCCTGCCCAATCTGCATCTGTGTAAGCATGAAGAGAGAAATCCAGATCTCTAGGATACCATAGACCATACTCAACTGTTCCTTTCAAGTATCTAAAAATTCTTTTGATTGCCATAACATGAGATTCTCTAGGATCAGCCTGGAATCTTGCCACAAGACCAACAGCCTGCATTATATCTGGTCTAGTTTGAGTGAGATACAACAATCCACCAATCATTGATCTATACTTTGTCTGATCTGCCTTTGGAGAATCATCATCTTTGCTTAACTTACATCCGGTTGCCATAGGAGTGTTCATAGGCTTTGAGTCTTCCATACCAAATTTCTTTAACAATTCTTTCACATATTTGGTCTGAGAAATGAAGATCCCTTCTTTTGTTTGAGTAATTTGCAGACCCAAGAAGAAATTCATTTCACCAAGCATAGACATTTCAAACTCACTTTTCATCTGATTTGCAAAAGTTTTGCACATACTATCTCTTCCTCCAAAAATGATATCATCCACAAACACTTCAACAATCAGAATGTTTTCATGATCAATTTTGAAATATAAGTTACTGTCAGCAGTACCTTTGTTGAATCCAATCTGCACAAGATGCTTATCCAACCTTTCATACCATGCTCTTGGGGCTTGCTTCAATCCATACAAAGCTTTCTTCAACTTGCAGACCATATCATTATTATCAGACAATTGAAATCCATCCGGTTGTTCAATGTAGACTTCTTCTTCCAGATCACCATTTAGGAAGGCAGACTTGACATCCATCTGATATACCTTGAAGTCTTTGAAGGCAGCAAATGCAAGAAGTAATCTGACTGCTTCAATTCTTGCTACCGGAGCAAAAGTCTCTTCAAAGTCAATTCCTTCTATTTGAGAGTACCCTTTGCAGACCAATCTAGCTTTGTTTCTGATTACTTCACCAGCTTCATTTAGTTTGTTTCGGAAGACCCACTTGGTTCCAATTACATTCCTGTCTCTAGGTCTGGGAACAAGATCCCAAGTATGATTTTTCTCAATTTGCATCAGTTCATCTTCCATTGCTTTGGTCCAGTTTTCATCATTGCAGGCTTCATTTATTGTTTTAGGTTCAATCTTTGAAATCAGACAACATTCATTCTGATCTTGAGCAATATTCCTTCTGGTTTGTACACCTTTGCTTCTGTCACCTATGATCTGATCTTCAGAGTGATTCAGTCTTACATACCTTGGAATTTTGGGAGTATCCAGCACTGCTGTTTCTTGATCAGGCTCATTCAAACCTATCTCTTCTTCCTGATTTACCGGATCAAGCTGACTCTGTCTCACCGGAGAGGATTGAGGTCCTTGAACACTGTCTTGGTCATCTTCATCAAACTCATAAAATCTTGAAGGCTTCTCAATTCCTTCATCAACCTTTACATTGGTGCTTTCTATCATCTTCCTCAATCTCTTATTGTAACACCGGTATGCTTTGCTTTGAGTGGAGTAGCCCAAGAAAATTCCTTCATCACTTCTAGCATCAAACTTTCCTAGATCTTCATCTCTTTTAATATAACACTTGCTACCAAATACTCTGAAATATTTCACAGTAGGAGTGATGCCAAACCAGAGTTCATAGGGGGTCTTACCGGTGTTGTTTCTGATTTGAACTCGATTGAGAGTGTAGACTGCAGTGCTGATAGCTTCTTTCCAAAACATTTGAGGAACATTTGCTTCCAACATCATTGTCCTAGCAGCTTCCTGGATGGTCCGGTTCTTTCTCTCAACTACTCCATTCTGCTGTGGAGTCTTAGGAGCAGACAACTGTCTCCTTATACCCTGTTTCTCACAAAAGTCAATGAATTCACCAGATGTAAATTCACCACCTCTATCAGACCTTAGACACTTTAGTTTCAATCCAGTTTGATTCTCCACCATAGCTTTGAAGATTTTGAACTTCTCAAAAGCTTTTGATTTTTCTTTTAGAAAGGTAACCCACATCATCCGGGAATGATCATCTATTAACAACATGAAGTATCTATCACCTTGCAGACTCTTGATTCTTGTCGGACCACATAGATCAGTATGTACTAATTCCAACAATCCGGTAGAAGACTGATCTTTGCTTTTAAAAGAGACTCTGCTTTGTTTGCCTAACTGACATTCTTTACACACACTATTTGTAGGTTTTATCAACTTTGGAAGATCTCTCACAGCCTGAGTATTGCTTATTTTGATGATGTTATCAAAATTTACATGACACATTCTTCTATGCCATAACCAACTCTGATCAATTTGAACAAACAAACAACTTTTATTTGAACCAACCAGATGAAAGATGTTACCTCTTGTCTGAGCACCGGATGCAATTTCAGTTCCGGAGCTTGTAAAGATTCTGCATTTTCCATTCTTGAACCGGAGATCATAGCCTTTGTCCACCAACTGACCAACACTGAGAAGATTGTGCTTCAATCCTTCAACATACAGTACATTTCCTGTTTTGCTCTTACCATCAAAGGAAATAGTTCCCCTACCTCTGATTCTGCCAGTAGAATTGTCACCAAACTTTACCATTCCTCCTTCATATCTTTCCAAATCTAAGAACTTATTCTTGTCACCAGTCATATGGTGAGAACATCCACTGTCAATAACCCAATCATCCTTTTCTTCCACTTGAGCAGCCAAGGCTTTTTCAACAACTTTGTGATTGACAGATTTAGAGAGTATTGAATCTTCTTCCTTGATGGCTATAAACACCCACTCATTTCCGGATTTGCTTCCTAGTTCTGATTCATCATCTGTTACTCCTTCATTGTCATCTTCTTCATGAACATAATAGCAATTCTTTTGAAACCTTTGTTTGTGAGTATTAGATCTTGCAGATCTCTCCGGACATCTTGAGGCAAAATGACCAATCTTATTGCAGTTGAAACACTTAAAGGGTAGTTTTCCTTCATACTTACCGGATCCTCTTGGCAGTCTCTTTGCAATGAGGGCTTCAAGTTGAGCTATTTCTGCTTCTTCTTCTTCCATGTCTCTTCTTGCTTGATCATACCATGACATTTTCCTTGATGAGTTTTCACCCGGATCAAATCTCTGTTTGCCTTTCACATAGGCACTGGCTTTGAAAGCAGATTCAGTCTTGGGAGGATCATCTCCAAACTCGGTCATTTCAAATGCAGCTAGTTTGCCAGCCAGTTGTTCTCTTGTGACAGTTGTGTGGGCTCTGAATTCATCAATGGCAGCAACTTTGATTTTGTAGGCAGCAGGAAGGGATCTTAGGATTTTGCAGACAATCTCATTTTCATCTAAAGTTCCACCAGCATTTCTGATTCCACATACCAGCTCATTTACTCTTGGCATAAAGGTAGTGATGTTTTCATCATCTCTCATTTTCAATCTTTCAAATTTCCCTTTCAGACTTTGCAACCTTGCACTTTTGACAAATTCATCTCCTTCATACAGAAGTTCCAGTTTAGTTAGGATCTCATATGCAGTGGGTAGGTCAATGACATTCAAGAGATCTGAGTCATTCAATGCGCTTAGAAGAGCTTCCTTGGTCCGCAGATTGTTTTCAGCTTCTGTGATTTCATTCAGAGTTGTCGGACCACCTTGTGGAGGTACATATGGTTTTGAAATCATACCCAGATATGCTTTTCCCATGCATTCCAAGTGACACTTCATGCGACCTTTCCAGAGAGTGAAGTTGGTTCCATCGAACTTCGGACTATCCTTCTTGTATGACGACATCCTGGATCTCCTCAAGCGGTTAAGCTCTTGTCAGAGGAACTTGGCTCTGATACCAATTGTTGGATCTAGGGCATACAACTGAGAGGGGGGGGGTGAATCAGTTGTATAAAACTTCTTCTCATTCAAACACTTAACTCACTGTTGTTAGTTAGCAGCATATCAAATAATCATCCATGGAAGCATAATACATAAACACAAGAGCAGATAAGCATCAACACATTGAACACCAAGATTTTGACGTGGAAAACCCGGTTAAGGGAAAAACCACGGGGTGATTAACCCAAGAATTATTCTCTGTTAGAAGAATAAAGAAAAATGAATGGCACATGCCAATAAGGGCTCACTGCCCGAGCACACTGCTCACAAAGAGGCCCACTGCCTACAAGGAGACACACTGTCTACAAAGTGATAAAAATCACAGTCTTGAACTGGAGAATGACATCTCTATCATGTCCGGATCAGTTCCAATTAAGCCCAACAATCTCTGCTCTGCCTTTCGCACGTTTCTTCGCTATACCATACTCATCCTCACACCTCACACTGAAATGAACTTACAAACCGTTATTTATACAAGACATCGACTCAGGAACAAGCATCTAAGTCGGTAAACAACCATAGGAGTATCCGCAAGATGAATAACACATCCGGTCGGCCATCACAAGAACATTCGCAAGATGAACAACTCATCCGGTCGGCTACACAGAGCAAGAACTTCATCCGGAAGAATAACTTCAATTCCGGGCTCTACCATCAATGCGGACCAACAACAAAACCTAAACATGATCCAAGAACCTTCACAAGCCTGTCTGAATGTCTGGATACATCCGCACTTCCTCTGCTTACTGGGATCTCTTGTCTTCCTCATCCGGAACTTTAAGAACACAGTCTGTCGCCACTGTCATAATGCAAGAGGTACTTCCGGACCTCCAAATCATACACAAATTAGGATGATACATCACAAGGACATCCCAAACACTCCTTCCAATCCGTAGATTAGGATAATACAATTCCGGACCTCACCGGACCTTTTTGTGATCCTCTGTCACCTCCGGATACTTGCCGGACCCGGTTCTATACCGGCAGCCACAACTCCTTCAGATCTTCATGCGGACCTCTGAAATCTTAACTGTAGCATCTCAAGACTCATATCTACTAACCCTTTAATCTGCATCCTCCGGTTCTCATCCTATATAGTACATTTACCTTCTTCTCATCACTGTTCTTCACTGTTCCTGACTGAGACTAATTTTCTCAATATCCTTAGCACACAGCTCATCAAATCCTTCTTGTCAATGCAATATGAGTATGTTGACATCAATGACAAAACTGGATAACCTCATACTTGCAACATGGGGAGCAAGAGAGCTTGGTCTTTGTGCATGCTTAAAAGCTTTTCAATAGCAGCCTTACATGATCGTATTTACACCTACAAGTATGAATCCTTGAGGAATATCAAATTGAATTCGATAGTGTATTGAGATTTATCTCTGCTAACAAAGATTACGTCAACTATGTCGACTCATAGCTATTATAAGTTATTGTTAATGGTCTTTGAGGTCGTATATGTTTATAATGTTGCTTATTGTTATAGTAGTTGTAGTTTTAAACTGTTATTAATGGCTTGAGGCCTCAAATTCCTTCTTTGCGTTATCATATGTAACCTTTGTGTCATGGTGTTATTCAGCCAACTTTGAGGCCGTAGTCCATGCAAGCTATGCATGCAAGACTATCATATGCCATTGGCTAGAATAAAACTATCTTTTATGCCTTTGAAGCTTCCTTGTTAATGTTTCATAATGATTGTTTAAGAGCATGAGAGGGCATTGATATATAATAACTATTTAAGAGCCCGAGAGGGCATCAATATATAATAATTGTGTGAGAGCCCATGAGGGTATCTACACATGATAACTGTGCTATCATGCCATGTAACTGATAATGAAAATGGTCATAGATGTATATAAATAATGACCACCCTGTTGATAGTGGTAAACCTTTGTATGTGCCAAGTGCACTTAACACACACACACACACACACACACACACACACACACATATATATGTATATATCAATCTTGAGGTTAACTTATAACAATGCTCGACTGTTTAGTATAGATAATATGATAATATTGGTGCATGTAATGATATAATGACTCCTCGATGAAGTAGGAGGGTATTATATAAGGTAATTGTAGTTTCCTTGGCAGCAATGAATGCATGACATGTTTCCTTTGGATAAGTTATTCTTTCTTGACACTTACTTTATTATAAGAGCCAACCCTATGCCATTATGAACTCTTGAGTTTAAAAGCAAATAATGCCATCTTCTTGTGAATGGCAATACTTCTTAAACAAAGTATAAGGTATTAGGAATTCATGTATATTCCTTGAGATAAAATCTTTGTAGTGGAATTGACCCATTGGACCATTGAAAGTACCCTTCTAGATGATATGAATTGAGAGTAAACCTTGGGATAAGGCAAATAATGTAATCATCAATTCGGTAAGGTCACGAGTCAAAAACATGATTAAACTTATGTCATTATGAAAGTATGGGAATAGAGCAATGTGGAGTCATAGGTTCCCTATTGCAAAAACAATGAGACATTATTGAATGTGCTCCCAAGAAATGAGTCGAATGTCTAAAGAATGGACTAAGAATGTATTGAAATTATTTATCCAAGACCATGAAAGGTCGAACTATGAATACTGTAGGATGAGACAACTTCTAAGTTGAGTCAAGTTGGTGGACATATGACTATGTTCATTGTGAAATGTACATGTACATAAAACTTTGGCCAAAGTAATGCATCTGTCTCTATGTGCATTAGTCGGTCCACAGTGCTCCAGATGGCATAATGTCTCCAGTAGTGTCATACATAGCTAAAGTGGATCTATAGTTGTGTGACTGTGAGACATTATGAAGGACACAACACCAGATACTCAGATGGAAAACCTAATGGTTGCTTATATCTATACCTTCCATGAAGGGTAGGGCCACTTCTAGGTAAGACATTTTGTGGGGGACTGCCGGTCTATGGTTGGAGGAAAAACACTCGGATGATGCTCTCCTTCCCAAGCAGAAGACAAGTCAAGGCTTATGAAGACAAATGTCAACGATCCAGATGCAGTTCTTTTCTTTATATGACTTGATAGTCAGTTATTATGCATATTTCTATATTTGATGCCTTGAGAATAGCTTTGTACATGTATAGTGAAGATCATTCACTGTTGAGGTATCATTGGATATTGTAATTCTAAGTTTTGTTATGTTCTGGAAAAGAATAACATGCTTAATTATTATGATGATATTAATTCATTCTTGTTTAACTATGATTATATTAATCATGATGTATTCTTACTCTTGGTTAAGATGGATAATTATGGTTATTTTTGGGTAATGTGAGATAGCATGTTACATATGGTATTAGAGCTACCGGGTTCAATACATGGACCTATGAGCTCACTACATAATGATTATCTTTATTCAACATTTAACGGTTGCTAATGTTTGGATGTTCTTATGCTAGAATGGTAAGAATAAGAATGACACCCAGAAAGAAGGTAACAGGAAATTACCTACGTTACCATAAGCCCTTAAGGGAGCAATCCTCAAGAATGAAATGCCTTGAATAAACTAGTAGCTTGGTAGGGGCATGGTTGGCTGATGATGAGACCTTCACTAATTCTATTAAACGCATCAAGCAAGAGTTGAGGAAAGAAGTTAGGATTACTTCTCCTAACTCTGAAAATGAATCATCGGAACCCTCTACACATAAGGAACTAGTCATGGAAAGTAATCTTAAGGGTTTTGATGTTAATAAGGAGGTTGTGGATGAGTACCTGTGAGTACATCCACCTCCTAAAACTGATTTGATAAATCTCAAGGATGAGAAATGAACATGGGAAGGTATTCCAATCTAATAATGACTTGCAGTAGCAAGATGTAAACAAAATTTTGTAAATTTTTGATGGATTATATGTGATTTGATGAAAACTATAATGCATTTGAAAAATTCTGGCAAATCTTTCCTTTCTTGTTAAAGATTACATGAATGAGAATAGATTTATATTATGAATGAATTCATTGGTATGACAACTAATTGAATGATTAATTTGTAAACTTCAGAAGAAGTAGATTGTAGTAAGGTTTAGATAAGAACCAGGATGGGAGATAGCTAAGATGAAGGGTAACTTTCAGGCCACTCCGAATCTAAACTTGACCAGATCCTCGCTATGCTTCAAGAGATGAGAGCGAGAGTTGGGACTCTTGAGAAAGAGGTCCAGGGTCGGCAAGGACCCACATGAGAAGCCTATTATGGGGGTGATGATGAGGCATGTCATAATAACACCACCCAAAGTAAGGACAGAGAGAATAACTTCGATACCAGACAAGAGGAGGATAGAAGAAGCTATTTGGCTTTGGAATTATCCCGGGACATGAAAAGGTCATGCCACCCAAATTTGATGGGTCTATAAGCGAAGATACCGCAGAGGCATGGCTTACTGAGATGGAAAAGTATTTCAAAATAAGAAATTATACTAAGATCACTAAAGCGGTATGGGGAGCATACTAGGTGGCGGGTGAAGCATCCAAACAATTGATGAACAAAAAGATGGAGTTAGGCTTGAGGTCTACAAGTCTAACCTTGGACAGGTTCATGGAACTCTTTAGACAAGGATGGTTGCCTTAGATTTTTTATGATCAGAATCTTATAGATTTTTAGAATTTGAAACAAGGTGAATTATCTGTGAATGAATACTAGGAAAAGTTCACTTGCCTACTTAAGTATGTGCCACAATACCAACAGGATGAGAGATTTCACATCTGAAAGTTTATAATGGGATTGAACACCTAGATTGGGGGTGAGTTTGATGCGCATGGTCCCACTTCAATGGACCAGGTCTATGAGAAGGCCATCAAATAGGAACAAAAATTGAAAGCTATGTCTGCCTACAGGGTGGTGCAATGCACCTAGAATAAGTTTTAAGGCAATATTCAAAAAAATTTAGTGTTAAGATTAAATGGAGTTTTAGAAATGTTTTATAAATGTAATAAAGCCTTTGTAAGGCATGATGTAGAGTGGAGGCCAAGATTAGGCAAGTATTTTAGTGAATGTGCAGTCCTCTTAAAGCTATGACCGTCTATATTTAGAAAAAATCAATTTTTTAGTAAAAATCAGTAGTTAGGCTATTTTGACCCTCTTCCCATGATGGGAATGAAGTGTAAAAGGATATAAACAAATGTAAATGCTTTGGAAAAGTAGTGGGGGTTGAACAAGGATGATTTTTGATGAAGTTTAAGAAAAGGAAATGAGAAAATACTATTTTGCTATCCCAAATTTTGTTTTTTCTATATTTTTCTGTTGTTACAAACCATACCACGAATTTGTACAACATAGTTATGACATGAAACCTATTGGATGTGATATAGGGGTGAGCTAACTATCCAATTCTGTTGGTTTGAGGTCATTTCATTCATTTTTGAGAACGTTATTGAGATTTTGCCAAAACTGTCCCAGTTTTTGTGTTTTTCTATAGTTGCAGCAAGTTTTTTGGCTCTTGTACGGCCTGTACTGCCTTTGTAATAGCTTGAAACTAGTTGCATGTTAAATTTTGTTGAATCCTCTTTCAAATGACGTTGGTTGCAAAAGATTTCATCAATTTTTGTTGAAGTTATAGTGATTTTGGTGAAAACTGTCCAAAACCCAGCTAGGGCTGGCAACAGACATTAAAAATGGGATAGCTTTTTTTTGAACCATTGAAAAACACCCAAATCTTGAGAAAAATTCTGTTTTGATCTATATTTTAGTTTGGCTTTGGTTTTTTGAAGTTTCATGCATGCATTTGAGAGATTTCCTAACTAGTCCATAGGAGGAAACTAGAAAACAAATAGTGATTTTCTCCCTTATTGCTACTAAATCTCTTAACCCACGTTGGAAAAACTTGATCCATGGCTTGAAAAATGCTTATTGATGTTTTTGGTGGGTGTGTAGACCTGGAGAAAGGCTTACTTTGGTTGTTTCAAGCTTGGTTTGTTTCCTTTATAGACTGCCCCATTAGAACAGTGAAGATAATCTTACAAGAAAACAGTGTCTTTTGATCCTTTTGATGTTGGTTGCCTAAAAACTGTAGACACCCAAATTTGTCCATGTCTAGCGACACCTTGTTACATCCCTAATCCATTATCCAATTAATTAAATAAATGTTATTTATTTAATTAAAATCCCATTCTCATTCACTTAGCCAATTAATTAAATAAATTGTATTTATTTAATTAATTCCACATCATGTCTTATCTCATTTTATGCATTTATCATATTAATTAAATAAATTTTATTTATTTAATTAATTTCCAACTCATATCCCACTAATTCAAATACTTTATTTGAATTAAGCCTTTATCATTTATCACATTTCAACACTTGTCCATTTCCCATTTATCATGTGTTGTAAGACAACTTTCATTTAAAATCCTTCACATGTACAACTAATTGGACCTAAATTTAGTAACTTTCAATCTTAGCCATTCACATAGCCTTTGAATCTCCACCGTTGATTGATCTTGGTTGAGTCCTATATAAACAGCCTCTCATTCCATATGAGACACCCCCCAGAAATCCAGAAATCTAGCAATCCAGCAATCATATAGCAACTCCATTATCATCTTGAGCATTCGAGCATTTGAGCTTTTATCATCCATCAATGGCAGCTTTCAGCTTTGTGATTGTTCATTATTGAAGAAGCAGTCCACATTTCTCTCTCAAACAAGGAATCGCATGGTCTAGGTGATGTTATGCTTATATTGCATTGTTCTTTTGGCTTCATTTAGACTAGATTCCTTGATGATGGTAGGGTTAGGGTTTCATGACTATGTCTGATCTTCCACACCTGACTTTCACCTATCACATTTTGGCACGCCCGGTGGGACTCACGTCCCTGATTAACTTCGTTTTTTGGAGTTGTTTCCTTGAAGATCAGATTTTGCAGGTGCTCGCAGAAAATTTGAGTCGCTTTTAAAGGAAAATCCGCCGCTTCGGGATTTCTGCGTCGCTTCTGGGCTGGATCAGGCCGCATATTCCTCTCTGGATCGCCTTTGACCTAACAGTCGTCGCCTTAGGTAAAACGCATCGCTTTTATCATTAATCTGATCGCCTAGGACTGTATTTGCCACTTTTGATCTAACAGCCGCCGCTTTTGCGCATAATCAGATCGCTTTTAATCTAACAGGGGTCGCCTTTGCACAAATCCGCATCGCTTTTGACCTAATGGCAAACGCTTTTGTCTTGATCTGATACGCTTATGAGCTAACAATATTCGCCTGTGCAGGTTAGGGTTTTTTATTTTTGTTGTGCAGGGACAGGTCGCTTTCGATTTCCAACAGGCCGCTTCGGGTATAGTGCGATCGCATATGAGACGACAGACGCCGCTTTTGAATACATTTGTGTCGCTTATGGACTAATATTATTCGCCTCTTTGGCTAGGGTTTTTGTTTATCGGCTGTGTTTTGCAGAAACAGGTCGCATCCAGCCCTCAACCGATCGCTTATGGAAAATATGCATCGCTTATGAGCTAACAGGCGTCGCATACTGTGTTTTTGCGCGTCGCATCGGATCTGCAGTCTCTCGCCTATGACATAATAGAGGTCGCGTTTGATCAACAGTGGGTCGCATCTGGTAAAGCTCTGTTATTTTCAAGCCTGTTTCAGTTTCAGTTTGATTTTTGGCTATTAACTGGGTATTTGCGCAGCATCTTATTGATCTGTCCAAGAAAGGAGGTTATCAAACTACTGACATATCTGTTGCAGGTTCGATCGGTCCAAGATTTGTGGTTTTTTTTCACTAAATTAGGCATATTTGGGCTTGGTGCTTAAAATGAATTACTGTTGGCTCCGTGCTTGATTTATCTTTTTGATTGCTTGCATGTGCCTGATTGTAACCCAAATTTAATGACAAAAGTATCCTCTCCCCTTGCCTATCAAATGGATCTTGGGTGCATGAGAACTTGTCATTATCTTTAGAGGGCCTGCCTTCCCGGTGTGAGAAGGGATACGACCCAAGCGGTAACGGGCTAAAGCCAAGTCCTTCCGAACCGCTATATAAGAAAAGTGTTTGTGTCGAAAGCCACAAACAACGGGTGCAGTTGTGTTATACCGACAGCCAACCTCCCCCAAAACCCTCCAAGGCGCAACCCTTGGAGGCTGGGAGACTCCATAACGGAGAGTAGCACTGCCGCATGTATAGCCACCCGAACGGATGCCCTTATTAGCAACTTTGTGTAGTAGCCAAAAACCTTCTATCTGTTGACGCAGAGGGCAAAACCCTTGAAGCGGCCCTGATTCATGCGGTTCTTAGCCGAGGTAGCAGGGACAATCTAAAGGTTTGGAGAGGGTCAAGCCTTATAAGAATCCCGGATCTTGGTATGCGTGAGAAGTGTGTGCAAATGTAAGGAGGAGCCGGTGCTATCAAGATCCTGGAGCTACCCGCTTTGAATAGGCGCAGCTAGGGGATTCAACAGATACTGTCCTATCCTAGCCTAGGTTGTATCAGTTTGTGCTTGTTGTGAGTGTGAGTGACTGTTATCATTGTTTTCTTGCTGAAAAAACTGCAAAAATCAGACCACCGGTACACAAACACAGTCGCTTTTGAACCTAAACTGCTCGCACAGACCATCAACATCGCTTCTGAACTGTAGTGACTCGCATTCTGCCTGAACTGCATCGCTTTCAAATAACAACTGCCCGCATACTGCTTAAACAGAGTCGCTTTTAAACCATAATTGATCGCCTTTGTCCTGAATAGAATCGCTTCTGAACCACAGCTGATCGCCCACTGTCTGAACCAAATCGCATCTGATTCATTACCTGTTGCATGTTGTTTGAGCCAAGTCACTTTTAATCCACAGTTATTCGCCTGATTCCTGAACAAGCTCACCTATGAACAACAGATCGTCGCCTTTAGGGATATATGAGTCGCCTCGGAACCAACAGTAATCGCCTTTGAACCAACAGTCATCGCATCTGGCATAGCATTCGCTTCTGGTTAGCACTGGCATTTTTCTGTCGAAACTAAACCAGGTCGCATCTGAGCTATCATTAATCGCCTTTAGCATCCTCTGAGTCGCCTTTAAGCTATCATCAGTCGCCTGTAGCTAAAATTCTTGCAAATCTCAATGCATCAGCTAAATTAGCCTCAGGACCAGCTTGCTTGAACCTCAAACATCAGCTTTCAGACTTACCTTTGATCAACAGCAAACATCTGGACTTTGTCTCCTATTTTGAGCTTATCAATCAATCACAACTCATGAGCTTTTCCATCTTTTTGAGATCCCAACCAGCAAATCAGACATCAATCCAATCATTTCGATCAACAAACAACCTTCAGTTTTAGCTTCAGCCAACAAACAACCTCCAGCTTTAGCTTCAGCAAACAATCTCTTTTTAGCTTTAGCTCCAACAAACATCAACATCAACAATCTTTCCCTTGAGTGATTAAGCTACCTCTAGGGACAACCAACAACAACTCAGCCAAACCAAATCAACCAAGCAACTTAGCCAAACTAGCAAAACCAAAACAACAACCCATCAACCAACTATCATCTTTTGGGTCTTAAAACTTTGACAAGCTCAACTTCATCATCAACATCATGCCTCAAACTAGGAGTCAATATCGAGCTGAAGTAGAAGCCAAATTGAAAGCTGAAATGGATGCCAAATTGCAAGCTGAGATGAAACAATTCACAACACCTCTTAAGGACGCAACTCAATTCACAACTGGTATGCCTTCTCATATGTTTATACCTCAAGGGTACACTAGGGGCGAATCATCTTCACAACAAATGCATCCTCTACCATCCTTGGAAACTTTCGAAGAACAATCTCAAGACGACTCATCAGAATTTCAAGATACCTATCTATGGGACCAAGTTGAGAAACTTATGATATCTGAGCCTGATCGTTGTTTTCTCCAACTTGCTCGCATGGGTGCTAAGCTACCTAAAGACTTTGATATATCCACTATTAGAGAGCACGATCCCAACACTACTGCTGTTGTTGCGAATAAACCATCTACTATAGTCACATCATCTCCTATTACCTCGCAAACACCATCCTCATTGCCTCTGGTTGCTTCATTTGAGTTACCACGATCAGAGCATACCTTAGAACCATTGATAGTGCCCACCAATGTGCTTCCTCTCATGTCACAAAATCTCAACATCCCACCTTTTCATGTCCCTCAACATATCTCTCCTTCTACCATGACTGTTTCCATGCCTCACGTCACACAAGCTGTCCATGTAACGCAAGCACAAACACTTCGAGCATCACAAGCTATTCCCATATCTTATGGTGTGCATACCTCTCAAACCATTCCAACAACACATGTCCTCCATGCTTCACAACCATTGCGATCTACCACATCTCATACACCAACTGCTAATTCCTTCATGTTATCCCATAATCCCAATGTTAGCCTTATTGACATGAGTGATCCCCTCATTTCTCAAGCCAATCCAAACAATCAGATCGCTTATGTTGATCAACTTACATCCATGCTGTCCTCTTCTTCCAATCCTTCACACACTATCAATCCATCTTATGCTACCCAAGGCTTCTCTAATATCACCCAACACATGACATATACCAATCCTCATATTGTCCAAAATACCAATCCTAATGTTCACCCTTCTGTTGTATCTACCAATCCTTCCGTCACTTACCATGTCATGAATTCAATTCCAACTTCCCAACCATCTGCTACTATCAATCCCACATCCACTTCTCATGTAATGCACACCCACTTACCACTTGTGTCTCAAGGACAGCAATCCTCTAACACATACATGTCACATACCACTCCTTCGACATACATTGTGGGCACACAACCCCAACAAACCGTTACAGCTTCGTACATCCCACAACCACAACAAACTGTCACAACTCCACATATACCACAACCGCAACCACAATATGTTTCATATCACACTCCACCCCCTTTGCAACAACAGCAGTTATCCTCAGCCGATATCCAACAGATGATCGATGAAAGGGTAGGACAAGGCAAGAAACCCTTCTCTCTCGAAAACATATGCGCTTATCCATTTGACAAGTCTCTTAATATGATACCTTTTCCACCACACTTTGAAATCCCACAATTTGATAAGTACAAAGGGAAAGGAAATCCGGATGACCATCTTCGAGCCTTTTTCGTGGCATGTCTCGATGTTGCCTATGATGATACATATCTTTTGAGACTATTTCCTCGAAGCTTAGCAGGACAAGCTCTCGAATGGTTTTCCCATTTACCTCCAGGAATTAAGACTTTTTCTGAATTGGCAACCAAGTTTCGATCACATTTTGCCTTCAATATTGAACATGAGGTAAACATGAATGACATTGTCAACAACAAACAACGCAATGGTGAAACCTTTTCCTCATTTACCCAACGATGGCGTAATATGGCTAGCAAATTATCATGGGAAATCCCTGAGAAACAACAGCTTGACATCTTTGTTCAAAATCTTCATCCTGAGCTGTCATTCCAATTACAATTGCAAAGTGCTAGCACCTTTGACGAACTAGTTTCCAAAGGAGTTATTATTGAACGAGCCTTAATTGCCAAAGGAACTATCAAGATCTTTCGTGATAACAAAGATTCTCCCCAAAATTCCAATGATAAGTCTCGCTTTTGGAACAAGAACAAGAATGTTGTCAATGACGGTATTGTTGATACAAAGAATATCCAAACTATGAGAGCTCCTATCAACATTCAAGCAGCCTCTCCACCAAGACAGTCTTTTCCACAACGAAGAAACCAACGCCAAACTTCTAATCCACGCCGACAATTTACACCATTAGTGGAACCCATGGAAGTTATTCTTCGAAAGCTGCTTCAAGCCGGAGATGTTATTCTACCCGATGCACCACCAAATGGCGAACCACTCTTTCGAGCTCCTTGGTACAAAGAGAATGAGTATTGTGATTACCATCGAGTTAAAGGACATAAAACAAATGGTTGTATGCGCTTAAAACATGTTATCCAAGACTGCATTGATCAAGGTCTAATCAACGTCACACCTTCAACACCTCAACCTGCTCAACAATCCACATCAAACTATGATCTAGAGACTTTCAAGAATCCACTTCCATCTCATGATCAGACAAATAACCTTCAAGCTGGAAATGCTATTCCCTATAGCTATGCATCATCTACCATTGGCCGCATTGACCATGCTCGCATTTCTACCATTACCATCCAAGGAGCACCTGATTGTGCCGTAACCACGCGAAGAGGTCGAGTTACCGTTCAAGGAGCACCTCCTCATCCTCCTCGACCTCTCTCTGACTATAACCTCTTGGATCACCTTGGCAAAACCCCCGCACACATATCTATCCTTGAGCTGCTCCGCATATCCCCCGCACATAAAGCTATCCTTGATAAGGCCTTACAAGAATCTTCGGTGCCTAATAATATTAATATCACACAATTTCAATCCATGGTCGCTAGCATTGCAGCCCCTTGTCATTTAACCTTTTCTGACAAAGATCTTCAACCCTCCATGCATCCGTCACACAATGAGGCCCTCCATATTGAAGTATTTGTTAACCAACGCCGTATCAAACGAGTCTTGATAGATGGGGGAGCTGGTCTAAATATATGTTCTTTGAAACTTATCAAACAATTGGGATATTCTGAGAAAAATGTTGACACCTCCAAGGTTATAACTATCAGAGCATATGATGACGCTGAAAGAGATACTGAAGGGATCATCTTATTGCCTATTCAAGTTGGACCGGTCATTACAGAAACTCGCTGTCAAGTCCTTGATATTGATCTGCCTTACAACATCATCCTCGGTCGCCCTTGGATCCATACCCTTAAAGCAGTTCCATCTACATATCACCAATGCCTTAAATTTCCGCATAAGGGTGTTGAAGTTACCATTCAAGCTGATCCTAATCCATTTGAGTTTTGCCGTGCTTTTCAAGCTAAATATCAGAGTCCAAACCGTATCCCTCTCAACACCGAGGCATATCCATCATCCTCCTATGTTGACCCATCCGATCTCCTCAAGCCCTCATCTAGCAAAGCCGCTTCCAACCTCCATATCAAATATACCGAACATGGCCCTGGTGAGTACAAATTGCAGGAATCCTGTTGCGTTGGCACCCTTCCGTTATCTCCTAAATCCCACGGTAAGCTTTCTATATCTAAACCCACTTCATCCTCCGCTGTTATCAGAGCTCCCCCCACCGTATTCATTAAAGGTGGTTTCTTGGATGACGAAGACATTGAGGACATAAACTCTTGGATATTCTTTGATGAAAATGACCAAGTCCAACTTGAAGTAGAGCGATACAACAATGGGTTTCGTATCATCAAGAACATGGGCTATAAAGGACATGGCGGCTTGGGATCACAGGAACAAGGACCTATTGAGCCCCTTATTGTGTCTAAGAAGTTTGATAAGCAAGGCCTTGGCTACCAACCGGAGGTACCGCGATCCAAAGACATTAAGTGTATTTCCGATATTGACGTTGGATCTTCTTCGGTAGGAGAGACTTCTAACTTGGATACCATCGACGACTCCTCCCTTCATATCACCGACCTCTTTCAAGAACATTCCATCTTCATGTTTTCCGCGATCTCTTCTAGCCATCACGATCCCTCCATTAGCCTCTCACTCGTATATCCTGACCTCATCGATTGGGACCAACAGGGGGCACCGATATTAGATACATTTGAAAATGACGAAGCCATTGCAGAATTCATGGGTTTGAGACAAGGTATCCCATTGGGTGATCACAAAGCAGGTTTCATGATGGAATTACCTAAACTAGCATATTTTGGCGGAAGTATCAAATCCTTCAGTCGCAAAAGTGAAATAAACAAAATTCAACAAAATAGGTCACTAGGTGAAAACCGCAAGGCGCCTCTTGACCGTGAAAAAGTAAAAATAAAGGACGTATCCGAAGGTGAAAACCTCTCTGAGGCACCTGAGGATGAGGGATTTGATCTTCCTGTCACTGCTGATTACCATGAGAAATCAACTGTGCTAGTTGAAAAATCACAAGACATGAACTTGGGAACAGAACAAAATCTGAAGATCACCTTTTTGGCAGCATCACTATCAGAGCAAGAACGAAAGAACTTCACAGCATTTTTCCTGAGACGAGCTATAAATTTTGCATGGACTTATGCAGAGATGCCAGGACTAGATCCTTCACTTGTGGTACATCATTTAGCAGTATTCCCTGATGCAAAGCCTGTCAAACAAAAATTGCGCAAAATGCATCCACAAGTTGCCTTATTGGTTAAAGCAGAAATTCAGAAACTATTAGAAGCAAAGTTCATAAAGCCTATTGATTATCCAGAATGGGTTTCAAACTTGGTACCTGTAGCAAAACCAGATGGACGAGTTCGCTGCTGCACGGACTTTAGAGATCTTAACAAAGCATGTCCTAAAGACGATTTTCCATTACCAAGCATAGACAACATTGTTGATCTTACAGCAGGACATGAAATGTTATCTTTGATGGATGGATTTTCTGGTTATAATCAAATCAGAATAGCAGAGGAAGATCAAGATAAAACGTCTTTTATTTGTCCATGGGGCACATATTGCTGGGTTGTAATGCCTTTTGGTCTCAAAAACGCCGGAGCTACCTATCAACGAGCCATGACAGTTATTTTTCATGACCTTTTTCATACTATCATGGAAGACTATGTTGATGACATCCTGGGAAAATCTAAGACAAGGGAAGGACATCTACCAGTATTGGCACAAATTTTTGATCGATTAGAGAAATACCAAGTCAGACTAAATCCAAAGAAGTGTGTATTTGGTGTAACATCAGGAAAACTATTGGGATATATTGTGTCTCGACGAGGCATAGAAGTGGACCCAGCTAAGGTAAAAGCTATCATAGAAATGCCTCCACCAACGAATCTCAAACAGCTCCGCAGTTTACAGGGTAGGCTACAATCTATCCGCAGGTTTATCTCACAACTTGCAGATAAATGTCATCCTTTTCAGCATCTTCTTCGCAAGGGTGAACCTTTTAAGTGGGATGAAAAGTGTCAACAGGCTTTTGATAAGATAAAGGAATACTTGGCAACACCTCCTGTGTTAATACCTCCTGTACTTGATCGTCCATTACTGCTTTATATATCATCAACAACCGCAGCATTAGGTGCACTTCTAGCTCAACATGATGATTCAGGAAAAGAACAAGCCATCTATTACATTAGCAGAACTCTTGTGGGATATGAACTTAATTACTCATTCATGGAAAAAGCTTGTTTAGCATTAGTGTTTGCTTCCCAAAAGTTGCGACATTATATGTTGAACCAAACAACAAAGCTCATCTCTAATGTGGATCCCCTCAAGTATCTCCTTTCAAAAGCACTTCTCACAGGGAGATTAGCAAAATGGGTTATGATCTTGAGTGAATTTGACATACAATATGTGAACCGTAAAGCTATCAAAGGACAAGTCATTGCTGATCAATTAGCTGCAGCACCTATCACAGACATTCAGCCAATATATCCCGAATTCCCTGATGAAGGATTGTTTACTTTCAGCTCTCCAGCACGATGGCAGCTATACTTTGATGGATCATACACTCAACACGGATCTGGAGCAGGTATCTTGTTTGTCACTCCCCAAGGAGACTGCATACCTAAATCATACAGAATAGCATTCCCCTGTACCAATAACATAGCAGAGTATGAAGCTTTAATCACAGGTTTGCGCATGGCAGTACAATGGGCTATCAAACAGTTACGAGTCTTTGGTGATTCTCAGCTAGTTATCAAACAGGTCTTAGATGAATATCAAACAAAAGATGAGAAGCTTCTTCCATACAAACTAATGGTGGATGATTTCAAGCAATATTTCGAGGACATTACCTTTGAGCAAATTCCAAGACTACAAAACAGAGTAGCTGATGCCATGGCTATGATTGGGTCTCTTTTAGATATGCCATCTAACACCCATAAATGTGAATTCTTGGTCGAACAGCTTTTGATCCCCGCATTTGAAGTTCCACAGTCTGAGCTTATATGTGAGATTGTTGGTCCCAACTCGTTGTGGTACAAAGATATATACGAGTATCTCCGTAATCACACCTTGCCTCTTCAACTATCCAACACCCAACGTAAAACTTTTATCCGTCGAGCCTCTCGTTACACTATCGTAGGAGACACCCTTTATCGCCGAAGTCTTGATGGTATCCTTCTTAGATGTCTTGATTCTGAGGAAGCAAAAACGGCCTTACGTGAAGTACATGAAGGTGTCTGCGGTTCGCATTCCGCTGGCCCTGGCCTTGTTAAGAAACTTCTGCGAGCAGGATACTATTGGCCAACTATGGAAAAAGATGCCCAACAATTTGCAAAGCGATGTCTACAATGTCAGAAACATGGAGATCTAATACATGCACCAGCACATGAGCTTCAGCCTATTGTCACTCCATGGCCTTTTTCGCAATGGGGACTTGATCTTGTGGGTAAAATTCATCCTACTTCATCAAATGGTCATAAGTTTATTATCACTGCCACTGAGTATTTCACAAAGTGGGTAGAAGCCATACCAATGACCTACATCACAGGTAAACAAATAGCTAAATTCATCCTACATTACATCATCTGCCGTTATGGAGTTCCTCAAGCTATTGTCACAGATAATGGCCGGCCTTTTAAGAACCAAGAGGTTAGAGATCTTTGCAATAAGTTTCATATTCAACATAGGTTCTCTACGCCTTATTATCCTCAGAGCAATGGTCAAGCTGAAGCCTCTAATAAGACAATCATCAAGATCCTTAAAAAGACTGTTAACGAAACTGGTCGAGATTGGCATCTACAACTGCATCCTGCTTTATGGGCATATAGAACAAGTGTCAGAACTCCTACTGGCGCCACACCCTATGCTCTAGTCTATGGCACTGAAGCTATTTTGCCTATCGAGGTTGAGATCCCCTCTTTGCGCATATCCTTGCAACATACTGTTTCAGATGAAGAATATCGAGTCTCCCGACTCCATGATCTTGAGCTCTTAGATGAACGCCGCCTTACAGCATTGAACCATCTTCAAGTCTATCAAAACCGGCTACGCCGCAGCTATAACAAAAAGATCAGAGAACGCAGATTTCAGGTTGGCGACCTTGTCCTTAAAGAAAACCAAAGGAATCAACAACATCGAGAGAAACAGGGCAAGTTTGAACCAAATTGGCTTGGTCCTTTCATTATCACAGCAGTTTATGGATCTGGTGCATACACTTTGTCAACACCTGAAGGCATTCCCTTGGATGAACCCATCAACAGCGTTCATCTCAAGAAGTTTTATCCATGAATCTCAGCTATCCCACAAAAACACCAAAAAAAACAAAAAAATCAAAATATGTCAAAAAAAAAAAAAAAAAAAAAACAAAAATAAGATAAATAATCCGTCCTTTGGTGAAAACCTGGTAAACAGGCGCCTTGGATAAGTACCATAGTGAAAACCTGGCAAACAGGCGCTATGTGTAGTGACCAGCTTCCCTCATTTGTTTGGTTCGTTTGATCATTTTCCCCACTGCATCTTGTCTAAGCTATTTTCATAAGCCCTATCGCAATCTCACACATAGCCTTTCCTCTTCATCCTTTGCCAATGCTAGTTATCATATGTGAGACATTGTCGTGATATCTATATCTTTTGGCACCTTAGCATCTTGGCCACACTTTTTCTGTATTGTCGCTTCTGCATAATAAACCTCATCCCACACTGGGGGCATTTGTTGAGTCTTATTTGGAAGTGGATCCTGTTATCTCTAGCTCATACCATATCAAACAACTCAGCTTTCAACACAGCACACCTTATCAACTTCAGCCATGGCACATGTCCACCGACAACTATGACCTAACGACTTGCAACCAGGACTCATACCTTCACAATTCATCCACAATCATCCAACAATCGCAACAAACATCGCTTGATCAAACATCCAATCGATTAGCCACATCAATAAGAACTACATCCAGCTCTATCGTTGACGCCTTGATCCCGTGGATACAGGGTATGTAGGCAATCTGAGATGCGAAGGAAGCACTCTGATTCAGGCTAAGACGATAGCCCCTTTCATCAGTCATCTGTCATTCTCAACATTCTTCAATTTTTCAGCTCATATTCTTCTATCTTTCATCACTTACATCATCAATAAAACCCAGAACTACATATTCATCATGTCTCATCTTCATCATAAATGTGCTTTGATCTCGTGGATACAGGGTATGTAGGCAGTCTGGAATACGAAGGAAGTTTCCAGTACTCAAGCACCGATGATCCCCCCATCTTCTCCATCTTCATTCATCATTCATCTTCTCCTCTTTGATCAGCTCAAACAGGACGCAAACCATGTGTATATTACAAGCTCAAGCACTTTAACCAATCACAGGTAAGCCAGAAGCTATTTGTCCGCATGCCTTAAGCCAACATTTGCTATAGCTATTTATCAACAACTTTAGCCTTCAACAGGATGTAGCTTTCCTTTTAACAAGGCGCCAGCTTGATCTATCCAAGAGCACTCAACATTTGGCAAGAGAACGTGATGACAGTATCTTTTGTTTTATCTTTTGATTTATCTTTTGTCCCTTTTCTGTACCTAGTCAAGACTGCCTTGATCTATTTATATCTTGGTATGTTGCGATGAAGTAAGGACTGGGGCATGGTCATATAGCTTTCGTATGCCGTGTTTGCGGGATGATCTTATTCTCTTCCTATGCGTCTTGGTATCTTGTACGTGTTGGGATTAGCATCTTACATATCAATATCTCTAGCATCTGAGAAGCTAAACAGTCTCTTATGCATTTGAGACTATTCTATGTTAAGACTAACTCCATACATATAACCAGCAAGCTATCATTATGTGTAGTGGAGATAAGCTCAAACCATTGTTTGTAGCTTCAAAGTCCAACACTAGCTGTTATTCATATCTTGTGCATGTTGGCTCACCATCTTGACCACATGCGTTCAGACAAGATTGTAACACGTTAGTTACGCATTGGATACCTCGACACCTTGGTTTCTTATACCCTGGTGCATAACATCCATATGCTATATCAAACATAAGGACTGCATTTCTTTTCATTTTGAGCAATTACTTGAAAGCTGCCCATCATCATCTTATCTTATCTATTTTTCTCTATCCATTCGTTCCGTCATCCTCAGCCAAGATCAATCATCTCCATCATCCTTTGTCCATATTCCCGCTCCTGCAAAACAAGTGTTAGCCATACATAAGTCCATTACATATCTTTTTCTTTACCATCTACCTATATGCATACATCTATTCATGTCATTACCCTTTACATATTCATACATTTTCTATCCATTACCATTTGCATAAATATCCATTCATAATCCATATATAATCCATACACATAACATGCATAGCCATCATAATATCAACATCACAACCAATATAACATCATATAGATCGCCAAAACTGCCATATATATATATATACATGTGTGTCAAAATACAAGTGTCTACAATACAAGCTGAGCCCTGCAAAGAATGAATGTACAACAATGGCTCTAGGCCTCATCATGATACAATGTCAACAAGGTATGCCCTAGCGACTACTGCCAGCTCCCTCACCCTGACCACCACCACCAACAGGTCCTGTACCTGGTCCTCCATCTCTCGGTGGCCCCATCACTGAAGCCACTGACCGAGATCCACCTGACCTCCGTGAGCTCGAAGCCCCTGACCTGCTCCTGAAGCTAGGCTGTCTCTGCTCTGCCGGCACAGCTCCATAATATAAGCCTCTATAATACTCAGCCTCACCCTGCACTCTCCGAAGCTCGGCCTGTACCGCTGTCAACTGTGTGGCTAAGTACATAGTAGCTCCATCCGTCCCCAAGGCAGTCACTGCTCTATCCCGCTCACTAGTCATAACCTGCAGCTGCTGTACTGCCCTATCTCTCTCAGCTCGCAGACCATCTCTCTCTGCTCTCATAGCCTGCTCCTGCTGTACTGCAGTATCTCGCTCAAGCCTCATCATCTGCTCATGCTGCCTAGCTGTATCCCTCTCTCCTGTAACTCTCGCGAGCGCACCATCATCCTGTCCATCTCCTCTCTGTGCTCCCAGCTGTAGCTGCGCCTGATAAGTCTGTGCCTGTGCTCTAGCATGCCTCAAACTGATCACGGCCTGATGCCTATCCATCTCCACCCTCCTCAGCCTCATCTGTACTCACTGCCTCCATCTCCTCTCCTCTCTGATCCGTCTCCGCAGCTGCTGAATGCCCACATCATCCCCTGCTCCGATCTGTGCCTGTGGCTGTGCTAATATAGCTGGCTGACCTGGCACCTGCCCTGGCATCTGTATCCCTGGTGCAGCTGGCACTACTGCCTGTGCCGGTGGAGCCCGTCGTCGTCGCCTCTGGACTGGTCTCTCCATCCCAATCTCCCCAATCTCTCCATCTCGTGTCAACCGAGTCAGCCTAGCTGTCGCCCAGTATGCATCATACTCTGGCAATGTACCTGGCTCTGCCGGACCCTGTCTCCACTGCCATGCTACTGGCTGCAATCCATCTCTCTCTGCCAAGGCTGTGTCCACCACAACCTCTGGACCCCAATCGAACACCTCCTGCCTCGTCCTCCCAAAAATGGCATCCCCTACAGGTACTGCCTGTGCCTCTCCAAACTGCCTCAGGGCTCTCTCTGGCAAATAGCGCTCTATAATGTACAAGCCGCGTCCAAAAATGTACCTCGCCTGTCTCGCATAAGCAAGCTCGGCATCCTCCTCCTCCCACTGCTCACATCCTAGCCATGGCCTCCATACAAACCTGTCTATCTCATCCAACCTCCGTCGCCAGTATACCACCCCTCGGCGCTGTCGATATGTCCAGGCTCCTCTATACATCCGTGCAAATGGCTCTCCTGCTGCTCTAGCCACCCATCCCTCTGGTCTCGTCACTGGAATGTGCTCATAAGCCCATACGTGCAACACTGTCACTCCTGCCGACATACTGGCTCCGAACATATATGCACAATCATGTAGGTAATGATAGAGCTGTCCCAACACGCACTCTGCCCATGCATATCTCGTGCCATAGGAGAACATGCCCTCCATCACTGTCCCCCATCCTACAGGAAACCCTCTCGCTCTCCTATCACCCACTAGCCATCTAATGATAGCCACTACCACTCGCTGCAACCTGTCACAGAGCTCCTCCATCCTCCCCATCGGTATCTCCGAACCCTCTGCTCCGATGTCTGGTGTCCCAAACAATCTCCTGAATGCCGCTGGGCCCATCTCCGGATCATAATCTACCCGATCCCCATCTATCGGAATCCTCAAAATCCGGAACACATCCTCTAAGGTGATGGTCGCCTCTCCTGTCGGTAACAAGAATGAACTGTGCTCGCTCATCCATCGCTCCACCATCGCAGTCATCAGCCCTCGATGTGCCTGCACTGGCTCTAATCGTGACACATGCTCTAAGCCCAGAATCTCTAACACCAGTAGCTCCTCTGCATCCAACTGTCTCACTAGCCGCAAATCTCTCGGATGGGGCTCCCGTGATAGCAATGGCGGTAGTACATCCTGCATCATCCATTTACCCTTGTCAGTCCATTCCGTTCATCATTCATATCAAAATCTGCCTATCTATCTGCTATTTTCTCCTACACCTACCATATGCGGTTCACTTTACGACAAGCGACCTATTTCTGCTCATTAGCGATTCCTTTCACTATATGCGCCTCTGTTTTGCCCACATGCGAGCTCTTTTGCACATGCGCTCACTGTTTTCCTAAAAGCGACCACTATTACCATATGCGCTCATCCTTACTTTATCTGCGAGCCCTATCCCACATGCGCGTCTTTTTACTCCAAAAGCGAGCCGTTTCCTATATGCGCTTATTTTATCATCATAAGCGAGCTAACTCACACTAAGCGACCATTTTCGCCCTATATGCGCGCTATCTACTATATGCGGTCTATTTCTAGTCCTAAGCGAGCTCAACTACCCTATGCGACTACTCTCTGCTCATAAGCGACTAGTTTTTATCTACACGCGCATTTCCGCTGTTATTTTCCCGCCGACAGGATGCGACCACTTTTTTCCTAAGCGACCTACCCGCGCCCATAAGCGACCTATATTACTCTAAGCGACCTCTACTCCTACATAAGCGAGCTATATGTGCCAGGTCCTAAACTAGTCGCTTTTGGTGACGTGTGTGAATTAATTACGCTTCTAGGCTATTAAATGCACGCTTTTGGGAAAAGTTTTGAGACATACCGGTGCGCCTGCTCCCTCTGGTCGTCCATGTGTCCTCACTCGCTCCGCACGATGATCTCTGCGTGGAATCACCATCCTGCTAGCTCTGCCACTCTCACTCTCAGGAGCTCTGGATTTCTCTAGGTTTCTAAGCACAAATGAGCACAAATGAGCCTATTTGCCCTTGCAGCCCCTACTTATAGCCCTTCTCCAAACCCTAATTCTTCTATACCACAGCCCCTTTCCTTCGCATCTGCCCTCTTTTTTGCCTTTTCTTCTATCGAGCGCCAACCCAGTCTTTCCTAGTTCGCCTGGCTTACCTCTCGAGGGGGCATCACCTGCCAGTTACACTGGGGCATAACTTGTTGATCGAACATATCTCACATCTTCTTTGACACAACGTTCTATCGAACATTGTATCAAAGAGGGGCAAAATGTAGACACCCAAATTTGTCCATGTCTAGTGACACCTTGTTAAATCCCTAATCCATTATCCAATTAATTAAATAAATGTTATTTATTTAATTAAAATCCCATTCTCATTCACTTAGCCAATTAATTAAATAAATTGTATTTATTTAATTAATTCCACATCATGTCTTATCTCATTTTATGCATTTATCATATTAATTAAATAAATTTTATTTATTTAATTAATTTCCAACTCATATCCCACTAATTCAAATACTTTATTTGAATTAAGCTTTTATCATTTATCACATTTCAACACTTGTCCATTTCCCATTTATCATGTGTTGTAAGACAACTTTCATTTAAAATCCTTCACATGTACAACTAATTAGACCTAAATTTAGTAACTTTCAATCTTAGCCATTCACATAGCCTTTGAATCTCCACCGTTGATTGATCTTGGTTGAGTCCTATATAAACAGCCTCTCATTCCATATGACACACCCCCCCAGAAATCTAGAAATCTAGCAATCATATAGCAACTCCATTATCATCTTGAGCATTCGAGCATTTGAGCTTTTATCATCCATCAATGGCAGCTTTCAGCTTTGTGATTGTTCATTATTGAAGAAGCAGTCCACATTCCTCTCTCAAACAAGGAATCGCACGGTCTAGGTGATGTTATGCTTGTATTGCATTGTTCTGTTGGCTTCATTTAGATTAGATTCCTTGATGATGGTAGGGTTA
Organism: Cunninghamia lanceolata; assembly: GCA_027924645.1. Lineage (NCBI taxonomy): Eukaryota > Viridiplantae > Streptophyta > Pinopsida > Cupressales > Cupressaceae > Cunninghamia > Cunninghamia lanceolata. The sequence goes on along the minus strand of BSBN01000303.1, from coordinate 6,614,973 downwards.
GGGTTTCATGACTATGTCTGATCTTCCACGCCTGACTTTCACCTATCACATTTTGGCACGCCCGGTGGGACTCACGTCCCTGATTAACTTCGTTTTTTGGAGTTGTTTCCTTGAAGATCAGATTTTGCAGGTGCTCGCAGAAAATTCCAGTCGCTTTTAAAGGAAAATCCGCCGCTTCGGGATTTCTGCGTCGCTTCTGAGCTGGATCAGGCCGCATATTCCTCTCTGGATCGCCTTTAACCTAACAGTCGTCGCCTTAGGTAAAACGCATCGCTTTTATCATTAAACTGATCGCCTAAGACTGTATTTGCCGCTTTTGGTCTAACAGCCGCCGCTTTTGCGCATAATCAGATCGCTTTTAATCTAACAGGGGTCGCCTTTGCACAAATCCGCATCGCTTTTGACCTAACAGTGCACGCTTTTATACTGATATGATGCGCTTATGAGCTAATAATATTCGCCTGTGCAGGTTAGGGTTTTGATTTTTGTTTTGCAGGGACAGGTCACTTTCGATCTCCAACAGGCCGCTTCGGGTATAGTGCGATCGCATATGAGACGACAGACGCCGCTTTTGCATATATTTGTGTCGCTTATGGACTAATATTATTCGCCTGTTTGGCTAGGGTTTTTGTTTATCGGCTGTGTTTTGCAGAAACAGGTCGCGTCCAGCCCTCAACCGATCGCTTATGGAAAATATGCACCGCTTATGAGCTAACAGGCATCGCATTCTGTGTTTTTGCGCGTCGCATCTGATCTGCAGTCGTTCGCCTATGACATAATAGAGGTCGCTTTTGATCAACAGTGGGTCGCATCTGGTAAAGCTCTGTTATTTTCAAGCCTGTTTCAGTTTCAGTTTGATTTTTGGCTATTAACTGGGTATTTGTGCAGCATCTTATCGATCTGTCCAAGAAAGGAGGTTATCAAACTACTGACATATCTGTTGCAGGTTCGATCGGTCCAAGATTTGTGGTTTTTTTTTCACTAAATTAGGCATATTTGGGCTTGGTGCTTAAAATGAATTACTGTTTGCTCCGTGCTTGATTTATCTTTTTGATTGCTTGCATGTGCCTGATTGTAACCCAAATTTAATGACAAAAGTATCCTCTCCCCTTGCCTATCAAATGGATCTTGGGTGCATGAGAACTTGTCATTATCTTTAGAGGGCCTGCCTTCCCGGTGTGAGAAGGGATACGACCCAAGCGGTAACGGGCTAAAGCCAAGTCCTTCCGAACCGCTATATAAGAAAAGTGTTTGTGTCGAAAGCCACAAACAACGGGTGCAGTTGTGTTATACCGACAGCCAACCTCCCCCAAAACCCTCCAAGGCGCAACCCTTGGAGGCTGGGAGACTCCATAACGGAGAGTAGCGCTGCCGCATGTATAGCCACCCGAACGGATGCCCTTATTAGCAACTTTGTGTAGTAGCCAAAAACCTTCTATCTGTTGACGCAGAGGGCAAAACCCTTGAAGCGGCCCCGATTCATGCGGTTCTTAGCCGAGGTAGCAGGGACAATCTAAAGGTTTGGAGAGGGTCAAGCCTTATAAGAATCCCGGATCTTGGTATGCGTGAGAAGTGTGTGCAAATGTAAGGAGGAGCCGGTGCTATCAAGATCCTGGAGCTACCCGCTTTGAATAGGCGCAGCTAGGGGATTCAACAGATACTGTCCTATCCTAGCCTAGGTTGTATCAGTTTGTGCTTGTTGTAAGTGTGTGACTGTTATCATTGTTTTCTTGCTGAAAAAACTGCAAAAATCAGACCACCGGTTCACAAACACAGTCGCTTTTGAACCTAAACTGCTCGCACAGACCATCAACATCGCTTTTGAACTGTAGTGACTCGCATTCTGCCTGAACTGCATCGCTTTTAAACAATAACTGCCCGCATACTGTTTAAACAGAGTCGCTTTTAAACCGTAGTTGATCGCCTTTTGACTGAACAGAATCGCTTCTGAACCACAGCTGATCGCCTACTGTCTGAACCAAATCGCATCTGATTCATTACCAGTCGCATATTGTTTGAGCCAAGTCGCTTTTAATCCACAGTTATTCGCCTGATTCCAGAACAAGCTCGCCTATGAACAACAGACCGTCGCCTTTAGGGATATCTGAGTCGCCTCTGAACCAACAGTAATCGCCTTTGAACCAACAGTCATCGCCTCTGGCATAGCATTCGCTTCTGGTTAGCACTGTCATTTTTCTGTCGAAACTAAACCAGGTCACATTTGAGCTATCATTAATCGCCTTTAGCATTCTCTGAGTCGCCTTTGAGCTATCATCAGTCGCCTGTAGCTAAAATTCTTGCAAATCTCAATGCATCAGCTAAATTAGCCTCAGGACCAGCTTGCTTGAACCTCAAACATCAGCTTTCAGACTTACCTTTGATCAACAGCAAACATCTGGACTTTGTCTCCTATTTTGAGCTTATCAATCAATCACAACTCATGAGCTTTTCCATCTTTTTGAGATCCCAACCAGCAAATCAGACATCAATCCAATCATTTCGATCAACAAACAACCTTCAGTTTTAGCTTCAGCCAACAAACAACCTCCAGCTTTAGCTTCAGCAAACAATCTCTTTTTAGCTTTAGCTCCAACAAACATCAACATCAACAATCTTTCCCTTGAGTGATTAAGCTACCTCTAGGGACAACCAACAACAACTCAGCCAAACCAAATCAACCAAGCAACTTAGCCAAACTAGCAAAACCAAAACAACAACCCATCAACCAACTATCATCTTTTGGGTCTTAAAACTTTGACAAGCTCAACTTCATCATCAACATCATGCCTCAAACTAGGAGTCAATATCGCGCTGAAGTAGAAGCCAAATTGAAAGCTGAAATGGATGCCAAATTGCAAGCTGAGATGAAACAATTCACAACACCTCTTAAGGACGCAACTCAATTCACAACCGGTATGCCTTCTCATATGTTTATACCTCAAGGGTACACTAGGGGCGAATCATCTTCACAACAAATGCACCCTCTACCATCCTTGGAAACTTTCGAAGAACAATCTCAAGACGACTCATCAGAATTTCAAGATACCTATCTATGGGACCAAGTTGAGAAACTCATGATATCTGAGCCTGATCGTTGTTTTCTCCAACTTGCTCGCATGGGTGCTAAGCTACCTAAAGACTTTGATATATCCACTATTAGAGAGCACGATCCCAACACTACTGCTGTTGTTGCGAATAAACCATCTACTATAGTCACATCATCTCCTATTACCTCGCAAACACCATCCTCATTGCCTCTTGTTGTTTCATTTGAATTACCACGATCAGAGCATACCTTAGAACCATTGATAGTGCCCACCAATGTGCTTCCTCTCATGTCACAAAATCTCAACATCCCACCTTTTCATGTCCCTCAACATATCTCTCCTTCTACCATGACTGTTTCCATGCCTCACGTCACACAAGCTGTCCATGTAACGCAAGCACAAACACTTCGAGCATCACAAGCAATTCCCATATCTTATGGTGTGCATACCTCTCAAACCATTCCAACAACACATGTCCTCCATGCTTCACAACCATTGCAATCTACCACATCTCATACACCAACTGCTAATTCCTTCATGTTATCCCATAATCCCAATGTTAGCCTTATTGACATGAGTGATCCCCTCATTTCTCAAGCCAATCCAAACAATCAGATCGCTTATGTTGATCAACTTACATCCATGCTGTCCTCTTCTTCCCATCCTTCACACACTATCAATCCATCTTATGCTACCCAAGGCTTCTCTAATATCACCCAACACATGACATATACCAATCCTCATATTGTCCAAAATACCAATCCTAATGTTCACCCTTCTGTTGTATCTACCAATCCCTCCGTCACTTACCATGTCATGAATTCAATTCCAACTTCCCAACCATCTGCTACTATCAATCCCACATCCACTTCTCATGTAATGCACACCCACTTACCACTTGTGTCTCAAGGACAGCAATCCTCTAACACATACATGTCACATACCACTCCTTTGACATACATTGTGGGCACACAACCCCAACAAACCGTTACAGCTTCATACATCCCACAACCACAACAAACTGTCACAACTCCACATATACCACAACCGCAACCACAATATGTTTCATATCACACTCCACCCCCTTTGCAACAACAGCAGTTATCCTCAGCCGATATCCAACAGATGATCGATGAAAGGGTCGGACAAGGCAAGAAACCCTTCTCTCTCGAAAACATATGCGCTTATCCATTTGACAAGTCTCTTAATATGATACCTTTTCCACCACACTTTGAAATCCCACAATTTGATAAGTACAAAGGGAAAGGAAATCCGGATGACCATCTTCGAGCCTTTTTCGTGGCATGTCTCGATGTTGCCTATGATGACACATATCTTTTGAGACTATTTCCTCGGAGCTTAGCAGGACAAGCTCTCGAATGGTTTTCCCATTTACCTCCAGGAATTAAGACTTTTTCCGAATTGGCAACCAAGTTTCGATCACATTTTGCCTTCAATATTGAACATGAGGTAAACATGAATGACCTTGTCAACAACAAACAACGCAATGGTGAAACCTTTTCCTCATTTACCCAACGATGGCGTAATATGGCTAGCAAATTATCATGGGAAATCCCTGAGAAACAACAGCTTGACATCTTTGTTCAAAATCTTCATCCTGAGCTGTCATTCCAATTACAATTGCAAAGTGCTAGCACCTTTGACGAACTAGTTTCCAAAGGAGTTATTATTGAACGAGCCTTAATTGCCAAAGGAACTATCAAGATCTTTCGTGATAACAAAGATTCTCCCCAAAATTCCAATGATAAGTCTCGCTTTTGGAACAAGAACAAGAATGTTGTCAATGACGGTATTGTTGATACAAAGAATATTCAAACTATGAGAGCTCCTATCAACATTCAAGCAGCCTCTCCACCAAGACAGTTTTTTCCACAACGAAGAAACCAACGCCAAACTTCTAATCCACGCCGACAATTTACACCATTAGTGGAACCCATGGAAGTTATTCTTCGAAAGCTGCTTCAAGCCGGAGATGTTATTTTACCCGATGCACCACCAAATGGCGAACCACTCTTTCGAGCTCCTTGGTACAAAGAGAATGAGTATTGTGATTACCATCGAGTTAAAGGACACAAAACAAATGGTTGTATGCGCTTAAAACATGTTATCCAAGACTGCATTGATCAAGGTCTAATCAACGTCACACCTTCAACACCTCAACCTGCTCAACAATCCACATCAAACTATGATCTAGAGACTTTCAAGAATCCACTTCCATCTCATGATCAGACAAATAACCTTCAAGCTGGAAATGCTATTCCCTATAGCTATGCATCATCTACCATTGGCCGCATTGACCATGCTCGCATTTCTACCATTACCGTCCAAGGAGCACCTGATTGTGCCGTAACCACGCGAAGAGGTCGCGTTACCGTTCAAGGAGCACCTCCTCATCCTCCTCGACCTCTCTCTGACTATAACCTCTTGGATCACCTTGGCAAAACACCCGCACACATATCTATCCTTGAGCTGCTCCGCATATCCCCCGCACATAAAGCTATCCTTGATAAGGCCTTACAAGAATCTTCGGTGCCTAATAATATTAATATCACACAATTTCAATCCATGGTCGCTAGCATTGCAGCCCCTTGTCATTTAACCTTTTCTGACAAAGATCTTCAACCCTCCATGCATCCGTCACACAATGAGGCCCTCCATATTGAAGTATTTGTTAACCAACGCCGTATCAAACGAGTCTTGATAGATGGGGGAGCTGGTCTAAATATATGTTCTTTGAAACTTATCAAACAATTGGGATATTCTGAGAAAAATGTTGACACCTCCAAGGTTATAACTATCAGAGCATATGATGACGCTGAAAGAGATACTGAAGGGATCATCTTGTTGCCTATTCAAGTTGGACCGGTTATTACAGAAACTCGCTGTCAAGTCCTTGATATTGATCTGCCTTACAACATCATCCTCGGTCGCCCTTGGATCCATACCCTTAAAGCCGTTCCATCTACATATCACCAATGCCTTAAATTTCCGCATAAGGGTGTTGAAGTTACCATTCAAGCTGATCCTAATCCATTTGAGTTTTGCCGTGCTTTTCAAGCTAAATATCAGAGTCCAAACCATATCCCTCTCAACACCGAGGCATATCCATCATCCTCCTATGTCGACCCATCCGATCTCCTCAAGCCCTCATCTAGCAAAGCCGCTTCCGACCTTCATATCAAATATACCGAACATGGCCCTGGTGAGTACAAATTGCAGGAATCCTGTTGCGTTGGCACCCTTCCGTTATCTCCTAAATCCCACGGTAAGCTTTCTCTATCTAAACCCACTTCATCCTCCGCTGTTATCAGAGCTCCCCCCACCGTATTCATTAAAGGTGGTTTCTTGGATGACGAAGATATTGAGGACATAAACTCTTGGATATTCTTTGATGAAAATGACCAAGTCCAACTTGAAGTTGAGCGATACAACAACGGGTTTCGTATCATCAAGAACATGGGCTATAAAGGACATGGCGGCTTGGGATCACAGGAACAAGGACCTATTGAGCCCCTTATTGTGTCTAAGAAGTTTGATAAGCAAGGCCTTGGTTACCAACCGGAGGTACCGCGATCCAAAGACATTAAGTGTATTTCCGATATTGACGTTGGACCTTCTTCGGTAGGAGAGACTTCTAACTCGGATACCACCGACGACTCCTCCCTTCATATCACCGACCTCTTTCAAGAACATTCTATCTTCATGTTTTCCGCAATCTCTTCTAGCCATCACGATCCCTCCATTAGCCTCTCACTCGTATATCCTGACCTCATCGATTGGGACCAACAGGGGGCACCGATATTAGATACATTTGAAAATGACGAAGCCATTGCAGAATTCATGGGTTTGAGACAAGGTATCCCATTGGGTGATCACAAAGCAGGTTTCATGATGGAATTACCTAAACTAGCATATTTTGGCGGAAGTATCAAATCCTTCAGTCGCAAAAGTGAAATAAACAAAATTCAACAAAATAGGTCACTAGGTGAAAACCGCAAGGCGCCTCTTGACCGTGAAAAAGTAAAAATAAAGGACGTATCCGAAGGTGAAAACCTCTCTGAGGCACCTGAGGATGAGGGATTTGATCTTCCTGTCACTGCTGATTACCATGAGAAATCAACTGTGCTAGTTGAAAAATCACAAGACATGAACTTGGGAACAGAACAAAATCCGAAGATCACCTTTTTGGCAGCATCACTATCAGAGCAAGAACGAAAGAACTTCACAGCATTTTTCCTGAGACGAGCTATAAATTTTGCATGGACTTATGCAGACATGCCAGGACTAGATCCTTCACTTGTGGTACATCATTTAGCAGTATTCCCTGATGCAAAGCCTGTCAAACAAAAATTGCGCAAAATGCATCCACAAGTTGCCTTATTGGTTAAAGCAGAAATTCAGAAACTATTAGAAGCAAAGTTCATAAAGCCTATTGATTATCCAGAATGGGTTTCAAACTTGGTACCTGTAGCAAAACCAGATGGACGAGTTCGCTGCTGCACGGACTTTAGAGATCTTAACAAAGCATGTCCTAAAGACGATTTTCCATTACCAAGCATAGACAACATTGTTGATCTTACAGCAGGACATGAAATGCTATCTTTGATGGATGGATTTTCTGGTTATAATCAAATCAGAATAGCAGAGGAAGATCAAGATAAAACGTCTTTTATTTGTCCATGGGGCACATATTGCTGGGTTGTAATGCCTTTTGGTCTCAAAAACGCTGGAGCTACCTATCAACGAGCCATGACAGTTATTTTTCATGACCTTTTTCATACTATCATGGAAGACTATGTTGATGACATCCTGGGAAAATCTAAGACAAGGGAAGGACATCTACCAGTATTGGCACAAATTTTTGATCGATTAGAGAAATACCAAGTCAGACTAAATCCAAAGAAGTGTGTATTTGGTGTAACATCAGGAAAACTATTGGGATATATTGTGTCTCGACGAGGCATAGAAGTGGACCCAGCTAAGGTAAAAGCTATCATAGAAATGCCTCCACCAACGAATCTCAAACAGCTCCGCAGTTTACAGGGTAGGCTACAATCTATCCGCAGATTTATCTCACAACTCGCAGATAAATGTCATCCTTTTCAGCATCTTCTTCGCAAGGGTGAACCTTTTAAGTGGGATGAAAAGTGTCAACAGGCTTTTGATAAGATAAAGGAATATTTGGCAACACCTCCTGTGTTAATACCTCCTGTACTTGATCATCCATTACTACTTTATATATCATCAACAACCGCAGCATTAGGTGCACTTCTAGCTCAACATGATGATTCAGGAAAAGAACAAGCCATCTATTACATTAGCAGAACTCTTGTGGGATATGAACTTAATTACTCATTCATGGAAAAAGCTTGTTTAGCATTAGTGTTTGCTTCCCAAAAGTTGCGACATTATATGTTGAACCAAACAACAAAGCTCATCTCTAATGTGGATCCCCTCAAGTATCTCCTTTCAAAAGCACTTCTCACAGGGAGATTAGCAAAATGGGTTATGATCTTGAGCGAATTTGACATACAATATGTGAACCGTAAAGCTATCAAAGGACAAGTCATTGCTGATCAATTAGCTGCAGCACCTATCACAGACATTCAGCCAATATATCCCGAATTCCCTGATGAAGGATTGTTTACTTTCAGCTCTCCAGCACGATGGCAGCTATACTTTGATGGATCATACACTCAACACGGGTCTGGAGCAGGTATCTTGTTTGTCACTCCCCAAGGAGACTGCATACCTAAATCATACAGAATAGCATTCCCCTGTACCAATAACATAGCAGAGTATGAAGCTTTAATCACAGGTTTGCGCATGGCAGTACAATGGGCTATCAAACAGTTACGAGTCTTTGGTGATTCTCAGCTAGTTATCAAACAGGTCTTAGATGAATATCAAACAAAAGATGAGAAGCTTCTTCCATACAAACTAATGGTGGATGATTTCAAGCAATATTTCGAGGACATTACCTTTGAGCAAATTCCAAGACTACAAAACAGAGCAGCTGATGCCATGGCTATGATTGGGTCTCTTTTAGATATGCCATCTAACACCCATAAATGTGAATTCTTGGTCGAACAGCTTTTAATCCCCGCATTTGAAGTTCCACAGTCTGAGCTTATATGTGAGATTGTTGGTCCCAACTCGTTGTGGTACAAAGATATATACGAGTATCTCCGTAATCACACCTTGCCTCTTCAACTATCCAACACCCAACGTAAAACTTTTATCCGTCAAGCCTCTCGTTACACTATCTTAGGAGACACCCTTTATCGCCGAAGTCTTGATGGTATCCTTCTTAGATGTCTTGATTCTGAGGAAGCAAAAACGGCCTTACGTGAAGTACATGAAGGTGTCTGCGGTTCGCATTCCGCTGGCCCTGGCCTTGTTAAGAAACTTCTGCGAGCAGGATACTATTGGCCAACTATGGAAAAAGATGCCCAACAATTTGCAAAGCGATGTCTACAATGTCAGAAACATGGAGATCTAATACATGCACCAGCACATGAGCTTCAGCCTATTGTCACTCCATGGCCTTTTTCGCAATGGGGACTTGATCTTGTGGGTAAAATCCATCCTACTTCATCAAATGGTCATAAGTTTATTATCACTGCCACTGAGTATTTCACAAAGTGGGTAGAAGCCATACCAATGACCTACATCACAGGTAAACAAATAGCTAAATTCATCCTACATTACATCATCTGCCGTTATGGAGTTCCTCAAGCTATTGTCACAGATAATGGCCGGCCTTTCAAGAACCAAGAGGTTAGAGATCTTTGCAATAAGTTTCATATTCAACATAGGTTCTCTACGCCTTATTATCCTCAGAGCAACGGTCAAGCTGAAGCCTCTAATAAGACAATCATCAAAATCCTTAAAAAGACTGTTAACGAAACTGGTCGAGATTGGCATCTACAACTGCATCCTGCTTTATGGGCATATAGAACAAGTGTCAGAACTCCTACTGGCGCCACACCCTATGCTCTAGTCTATGGCACTGAAGCTATTTTGCCTATCGAGGTTGAGATCCCCTCTTTGCGCATATCCTTGCAACATACTGTTTCAGATGAAGAATATCGAGTCTCCCGACTCCATGATCTTGAGCTCCTAGATGAACGCCGCCTTACAGCATTGAACCATCTTCAAGTCTATCAAAACCGGCTACGCCGCAGCTACAACAAAAAGATCAGAGAACGCAGATTTCAGGTTGGCGACCTTGTCCTTAAAGAAAACCAAAGGAATCAACAACATCGAGAGAAACAGGGCAAGTTTGAACCAAATTGGCTTGGTCCTTTCATTATCACAGCAGTTTATGGATCTGGTGCATACACTTTGTCAACACCTGAAGGCATTCCCTTGGATGAACCCGTCAACAGCGTTCATCTCAAGAAGTTTTATCCATGAATCTCAGTTATCCCACAAAAACACCAAAAAAACAAAAAAATCAAAAAATGTCAAAAAAAAAAAAAAACAAAAACAAAAACAAAAACAAACATAAGATAAATAATCCGTCCTCTGGTGAAAACCTGGTAAACAGGCGCCTTGGATAAGTACCATAGTGAAAACCTGGCAAACAGGCGCTATGTGTAGTGACCAGCTTCCCTCATTTGTTTGGTTCGTTTGATCATTTTCCCCACTGCATCTTGTATAAGCTATTTTCATAAGCCCTATCACAATCTCACACATAGCCTTTCCTCTTCATCCTTTGCCGATGCTAGTTATCATATGTGAGACATTGTCGTGATATCTATATCTTTTGGCACCTTAGCATCTTGGCCACATCTTTTCTGCATTGTCGCTTCTGCATAATAAACCTCATCCCACACTGGGGGCATTTGTTGAGTCTTATTTGGAAGTGGATCCTGTTATCTCTAGCTCATAACATATCAAACAACTCAGCTTTCAACACAGCACACCTTATCAACTTCAGCCATGGCACATGTCCACCGACAACTATGACCTAACGACTTGCAACCAGGACTCATACCTTCACAATTCATCCACAATCATCCAACAATCGCAACAAACATCGCTTGATCAAACATCCAATCGATTAGCCACATCAATAAGAACTACATCCAGCTCTATCGTTGACGCCTTGATCCCGTGGATACAGGGTATGTAGGCAATCTGAGATGCGAAGGAAGCACTCTGATTCAGGCTAAGACGATAGCCCCTTTCATCAGTCATCTGTCATTCTAAACATTCTTCAATCTTTCAGCTCATATTCTTCTATCTTTCATCACTTACATCATCAATAAAACCCAGAACTACATATTCATCATGTCTCATCTTCATCGTAAATGTGCTTTGATCCCGTGGATACAGGGTATGTAGGCAGTCTGGAATACGAAGGAAGTTTCCAGTACTCAAGCACCGATGATCCCCCCATCTTCTTCATCTTCATTCATCATCCATCTTCTCCTCTTTGATCAGCTCAAACAGGAAGCAAACCATGTGTATATTGCAAGCTCCAGCACTATAACCAATCACAGGTAAGCCAGAAGCTATTTGTCCGCATGCCTTAAGCCAACATTTGCTATAGCTATTTATCAACAACTTTAGCCTTCAACAGGATGTAGCTTTCCTTTTAACAAGGCGCCAGCTTGATCTATCCAAGAGCACTCAACATTTGGCAAGAGAACGTGATGACAGTATCTTTTGTTTTATCTTTTGATTTATCTTTTGTCCCTTTTCTGCACCTAGTCAAGACTGCCTTGATCTATTTATATCTTGGTATGTTGCGATGAAGTAAGGACTGGGGCATGGTCATATAGCTTTCGTCTGCCGTGTTTGCGGGATGATCTTATTCTCTTCCTATGCGTCTTGGTATCTTGTACGTGTTGGGATTAGCATCTTACATATCAATATCTCTAGCATCTGAGAAGCTAAACAGTCTCTTATGCATTAGAGACTATTCTATGTTAAGACTAATTCCATACATATAACCAGCAAGCTATCATTATGTGTAGTGGAGATAAGCTCAAACCATTGTTTGTAGCGTCAAAGTCCAACACTAGCTGTTATTCATATCTTGTGCGTGTTGGCTCACCATCTTGACCACATGCGTTTAGACAAGATTGTAACACGTTAGTTACGCATTGGATACCTCGACACCTTGGTCTCTTATACCCTGGTGCATAACATCCATATGCTATATCAAACATAAGGACTGCATTTCTTTTCATTTTGAGCAATTACTTGAAAGCTGCCCATCATCATCTTATCTTATCTATTTTTCTCTATCCATTCGCTCCATCATCTTTAGCCAAGATCAATCATCTCCATCATCCTTTGTCCATATTCCCGCTCCTGCAAAACAAGTGTTAGCCATACATAAGTCCATTACATATCTTTTTCTTTACCATCTACCTATATGCATACATCTATTCATATCCTTACCATTTACATATTCATACATTTTCTATCCATTACCATTTGCATAAATATCCATTCATAATCCATATATAATCCATACACATAACATGCATAGCCATCATAATATCAACATCACAACCAATATAACATCATATAGATCGCCAAAACTGCCATATATATATATATACATGTGTGTCAAAATACAAGTGTCTACAATACAAGCTGAGCCCTGAAACGAATGAAGGTACAACAATGGCTCTAGGCCTCATCATGATACAATGTCAACAAGGTATGCCCTAGCGACTACTGCCAGCTCCCTCACCCTGACCACCACCACCAACAGGTCCTGTACCTGGTCCTCCATCTCTCGGTGGCCCCATTACTGAAGCTACTGACCGAGATCCACCTGACCTCCGTGAGCTCGAAGCCCCTGACCTGCTCCTGAAGCTAGGCTGTCTCTGCTCTGCCGGCACAGCTCCATAATATAAGCCCCTATAATACTCAGCCTCACCCTGCACTCTCCGAAGCTCGGCCTGTACTGCTGTCAACTGTGTGGCTAAGTACATAGTAGCTCCATCCGTCCCCAAGGCAGTCACTGCTCTATCCCGCTCACTAGTCATAACCTGCAGCTGCTGTACTGCCCTATCTCTCTCAGCTCGCAGACCATCTCTCTCTGCTCTCATAGCCTGCTCCTGCTGTACTGCAGTATCTCGCTCAAGCCTCATCATCTGCTCATGCTGCCTAGCTGTATCCCTCTCTCCTGTAACTCTCGCGAGCGCACCATCCTCCTGTCCATCTCCTCTCTGTGCTCCCAGCTGTAGCTGAGCCTGATAAGTCTGTGCCTGTGCTCTAGCATGCCTCAAACTGATCACGGCCTGATGCCTATCCATCTCCACCCTCCTCAGCCTCATCTGTGCTCGCTGCCTCCATCTCCTCTCCTCTCTGATCCGTCTCCGCAGCTGCTGAATGCCCACATCATCCCCTGCTCCGATCTGTGCCTGTGGCTGTGCTAATATAGCTGGCTGACCTGGCACCTGCCCTGGCATCTGTATCCCTGGTGCAGCTGGCACTACTGCCTGTGCCGGTGGAGCCCGTCGTCGTCGCCTCCGGACTGGTCTCTCCATCCCAATCTCCCCAATCTCTCCATCTCGTGTCAACCGAGTCGGCCTAGCTGTCGCCCAGTATGCATCATACTCTGGCAATGTACCTGGTTCTGCCGGACCCTGTCTCCACTGCCATGCTACTGGCTGCAATCCATCTCTCTCTGCCAAGGCTGTGTCCACCACAACCTCTGGACCCCAATCGAACACCTCCTGCCTCGTCCTCCCAAAAATGGCATCCCCTACAGGTACTGCCTGTGCCTCTCCAAACTGTCTCAGGGCTCTCTCTGGCAAATAGCGCTCTATAATGTACAAGCCGCGTCCAAAAATGTACCTCGCCTGTCTCGCATAAGCAAGCTCGGCATCCTCCTCCTCCCACTGCTCACATCCTAGCCATGGCCTCCATACAAACCTGTCTATCTCATCCAACCTCCGTCGCCAGTATACCACCCCTCGGCGCTGTCGATATGTCAAGGCTCCTCTATACATCCGTGCAAATGGCTCTCCTGCTGCTCTAGCCACCCATCCCTCTGGTCTCGTCACTGGAATGTGCTCATAAGCCCATACGTGCAACACTGTCACTCCTGCGGACATACTGGCTCCGAACATATATGCACAATCATGTAGGTAGTGATAGAGCTGTCCCAACACGCACTCTGCCCATGCATATCTCGTGCCATAGGAGAACATGCCCTCCATCACTGTCCCCCATCCTACAGGAAACCCTCTCGCTCTCCTATCACCCACTAGCCATCTAATGATAGCCACTACCACTCGCTGCAACCTGTCACAGAGCTCCTCCATCCTCCCCATCGGTATCTCCGAACCCTCTGCTCCGATGTCTGGTGTCCCAAACAATCTCCTGAATGCAGCTGGCCCCATCTCCGGATCATAATCTACCCGATCCCCATCTATCGGAATCCTCAAAATCCGGAACACATCCTCTAAGGTGATGGTCGCCTCTCCTGTCGGTAACAAGAATGAACTGTGCTCGCTCATCCATCGCTCCACCATCGCCGTCATCAGTCCTCGATGTGCCTGCACTGGCTCTAATCGTGACACATGCTCTAAGCCCAGAATCTCTAACACCAGTAGCTCCTCTGCATCCAACTGTCTCACTAGCCGCAAATCTCTCGGATGGGGCTCCCGTGATAGCAATGGCGGTAGTACATCCTGCATCATCCATTTACTCTTGTCAGTCCATTCCGTTAATCATTCATATCAAAATCTGCTTATCTATCTGCTATTTTCTCCTACACCTACCATATGCGGTTCACTTTACCACAAGCGACCTCTTTCTGCTCATTAGCGACCCCTTTCACTATATGCGCCTCTGTTTTGCCTACATGCGAGCTCTTTTGCACATGCGCTCACTGTTTTCCTAAAAGCGACCACTATTACCATATGCGCTCATCCTTACTTTATCTGCGAGCCCTATCCCACATGCGCGTCTTTTTACTCCAAAAGCGAGCCGTTTCCTATATGCGCTTATTTTATCATCATAAGCGAGCTAACTCACACTAAGCGACCATTTTCGCCCTATATGCGCGCTATCTACTATATGCGGTCTATTTCTAGTCCTAAGCGAGCTCAACTACCCTATGCGACTACTATCTGCTCATAAGCGACTAGTTTTTATCTACACGCGCATTTCCGCTGCTCTTTTCCCGCCGACAGGATGCGACCACTTTTTTCCTAAGCGACCTACCCGCGCCCATAAGCGACCTATATTACTCTAAGCGACCTCTACTCCTACATAAGCGAGCTATATGTGCCAGGTCCTAAACTAGTCGCTTTTGGTGACGTGTGTGAATTAATTACGCTTCTAGGCTATTAAATGCACGCTTTTGGGAAAAGTTTTGAGACATACCGGTGCGCCTGCTCCCTCTGGTCGTCCATGAGTCCTCACTCGCTCCGCACGATGATCTCTGCGTGGAATCACCATCCTGCTAGCTCTGCCACTCTCACTCTCAGGAGCTCTGGATTTCTCTAGGTTTCTAAGCACAAATGAGCACAAATGAGCCTATTTGCCCTTGCAGCCCCTACTTATAGCCCTTCTCCAAACCCTAATTCTTCTATACCACAGCCTATTTTCTTCGCATGTGCCCTCTTTTCTGCCTTTTCTTCTATCGAGCACCAACCCAGTCTTTCCTGGTTTGCCTGGCTTACCTCTCGAGGGGGCATCACCTGCCAGTTACACTGGGGCATAACTTGTTTATCGAACATATCTCACATCTTCTTTGACACAACGTTCTATCGAACATTGTATCAAAGAGGGGCAAAATGTAGACACCCAAATTTGTCCATGTCTAGTGACACCTTGTTAAATCCCTAATCCATTATCCAATTAATTAAATAAATTTTATTTATTTAATTAAAATCCCATTCTCATTCACTTAGCCAATTAATTAAATAAATTGTATTTATTTAATTAATTCCACATCATGTCTTATCTCATTTTATGCATTTATCATATTAATTAAATAAATTTTATTTATTTAATTAATTTCCAACTCATATCCCACTAATTCAAATACTTTATTTGAATTAAGCTTTTATCATTTATCACATTTCAACACTTGTCCATTTCCCATTTATCATGTGTTGTAAGACAACTTTCATTTAAAATCCTTCACATGTACAACTAATTAGACCTAAATTTAGTAACTTTCAATCTTAGCCATTCACATAGCCTTTGAATCTCCACCGTTGATTGATCTTGGTTGAGTCCTATATAAACAGCCTCTCATTCCATATGACACACCCCCCCAGAAATCCAGAAATCTAGCAATCCAGCAATCATATAGCAACTCCATTATCATCTTGAGCATTCGAGCATTTGAGCTTTTATCATCCATCAATGGCAGCTTTCAGCTTTGTGATTGTTCATTATTGAAGAAGCAGTCCACATTCCTCTCTCAAACAAGGAATCGCACGGTCTAGGTGATGTTATGCTTGTATTGCATTGTTCTATTGGCTTCATTTAGATTAGATTCCTTGATGATGGTAGGGTTAGGGTTTCATGACTATGTCTGATCTTCCACGCCTGACTTTCACCTATCACATTCCAGTTACACTGGGGCATAACTTGTTGATCGAACATATCTCACATCTTCTTTGACACAACGTTCTATCGAACATTGTATCAAAGAGGGGCAAAATGTAGACACCCAAATTTGTCCATGTCTAGCGACACCTTGTTACATCCCTAATCCATTATCCAATTAATTAAATAAATGTTATTTATTTAATTAAAATCCCATTCTCATTCACTTAGCCAATTAATTAAATAAATTGTATTTATTTAATTAATTCCACATCATGTCTTATCTCATTTTATGCATTTATCATATTAATTAAATAAATTTTATTTATTTAATTAATTTCCAACTCATATCCCACTAATTCAAATACTTTATTTGAATTAAGCCTTTATCATTTATCACATTTCAACACTTGTCCATTTCCCATTTATCATGTGTTGTAAGACAACTTTCATTTAAAATCCTTCACATGTACAACTAATTGGACCTAAATTTAGTAACTTTCAATCTTAGCCATTCACATAGCCTTTGAATCTCCACCGTTGATTGATCTTGGTTGAGTCCTATATAAACAGCCTCTCATTCCATATGAGACACCCCCCAGAAATCCAGAAATCTAGCAATCCAGCAATCATATAGCAACTCCATTATCATCTTGAGCATTCGAGCATTTGAGCTTTTATCATCCATCAATGGCAGCTTTCAGCTTTGTGATTGTTCATTATTGAAGAAGCAGTCCACATTTCTCTCTCAAACAAGGAATCGCACGGTCTAGGTGATGTTATGCTTATATTGCATTGTTCTTTTGGCTTCATTTAGACTAGATTCCTTGATGATGGTAGGGTTAGGGTTTCATGACTATGTCTGATCTTCCACACCTGACTTTCACCTATCACAAAAACCACATGGGTTTTCCCATGTAACCATTGTTGTCTCATGTTGTTAAGGGTCTTTGGAGTCTCTACAAGTCTAGGGCAAGAATTGCTTGGTTCGATTCAAGCCTGGGTTTTCTTTGTTTGAGGTTGTCTCCATAGGACAGTATAAGCAAAACATACAAATAGTTTGAACCCGCATTAGTACTTGTCATGGGTGTCAGAACAAAGTAATTTCTCATCAAAATCCATCCCTAGTATGTTGTTTAAAGTTACCACAGCCTGCATCAAGTTTGAAATGCTCTCACATAGGATTGTCTTATTCTTTTGCACCATTTTCATTGGAGGCAGCATTGTGTCAAGTCCTTGAAGTTTCCTTGTTTTGTCTTTATGTCAAGTGAGTTTCAAATAGTCTCATGCTCCCTAGGTTCATTCAAGTCATGTTGTCCCTAGTTGTAGAACAAGGTCTTGAATCCCTTTTATCATGTAACAAGGTGTTGTGTGTGAAGGAGCAGATTAGTGTGTTAAAGATCAATATGCCCTGCCAATTGAAGTTAGATTTTGGGACTATCACCCATTGGTTTTAGATCTGCCTCTACATCAAATTGGTATCAGAGCACAATTAGTAGGTCTGTGAAGTTTTGTGTTGAAGATACCATTTGTCAAGATGCCTCCAAGAGTGAGAAACATGGCTCAAGAGAGGAATGAGTTGAAAGAGAAACATGTTAGAGAGTTGAGGGAGCTGAAAGAAAGAATGGCTAGCCTAGACCAAAATCAGAGAAGAGGAGTGGCTCTAGGTGATGAGTTTGAGTCTGAGGAAGAAGAAGAAGTTGAGTATGAAGATGTGGAAGAAGAGTTAGACCCTAAGGATCAGAGGATGGTAAAGTTACTGAGGGCAGTAAAAGAAGACAAGCACAAGATGAAGATAGATGTGCCAAAGTATGGAGGAAGCTTGGATGACGAAGAGTTGTTAGATTGGATTGCATCATTGGAAAATCATTTTAAGTGTGAAGAAGTTCCCGATGATCAGAAAGTAAAGATTACAAAGACCAAGCTGATAGGTCATGCTTTGTTATGGTGAGATTATCAGTAGACAGAGAGAAGAAAGCAAGGAAAGGCAAAGATTGTTTCATGGGGAAAGATGGTAGCTAAGATCAGAGGTAAATTCTTGCCTAAAGATTATAAAGTTCAAATGTTTAAGAAGCTTCAAGTTTTAAGGAAAAAAGAAATGGATGTTAAGTCATATACTGAAGAGTTTTATAAGGTGAGTATAAAGTCTGGTCAAAATGAAACTGAAGTGCAAAAGGTTACTAGGTATATTGGTGGTTTGAGATTTAACATGCAAGATGAACTAGTGTTGGCAAATCCAAGGAGTGTTGAAGATTGTTATCAGATGGCAGTTAGAGTGGAAGAGAAGCTGAAAAGGAGACAAGATAAGTTAGCCAGAGGTAGAGGATCTTTCAACACAAGGCAAGTAGTGAAAGTCAAGAAGACATGAACAAGGCACAAGGACAAGGTGCTGATTTCAAACAAGGACAGAGTACAAATTTCAGAGGTAAAGGTAGAGGAAGATTTGGTGGTGGAAGAAGTGCAAATACCTTTGTGGTAAGTGTTATAATTGTCAAGAGTTTGGGCACCCAGCATATAAGTGTCCTGAGAAACAAAATTTTTCAGGTGATAGTGAGAGGAAGAGTGAGAGAACAACTCAATTAGTCCAAGAAGAAGAGTGTGGTAGTTCTAGTTACACAAGGTGTGATGCTGGAGCAGGAGAAGCATTGATGCTAAGAGAAAGGGCACTGCTGAAGACCTCCAGGGAGAAGGAGGTGATTCAGAGGAGAGCATTGTTTAGAACAAATTGCAAAAGAAAGAACAAGGTATGTAAAGTTATAGTGGATTCTGGTTGTACTGACAATATGGTGTCAAGTGAGATGGTGAGCAAACTAAAGCTAAAGAAAGTTCCTAGGGAAGTTCCCTACAAAATTTCTTGGGTGAGTGATCATCAGTCCATTTTAGTGATTGAGCAAGAATTAGTTGAGTTCAAGATTGGAGCATATGAGGATAGAGTACTTTGTGACATCCTACCAATGGATTATTGTCATGTGATACTGAGAAGACCATGGCAATTTGATAGGTTTGCACTCTATCATCGAAGAGCTAATACCTTCACTATCGAGAAGGATGTGAAGAATTTTGTGCTACTGCCACTAGAGGAGTAGTCAAGAGCAAAAAATATGATTATGTTTGGCAAGAAGGAGCTAGTGATGTTTGAGGAGAGTGAAGACAAGGAGTGTGCAACCTTTTCAAGGCATGAAGTTGTTGAAACAACAAAGAGCAAATGTGAAGATGATTTGCAGCCAGTTGTGGGGAGAAATATCTTCATGTGGAAGAAGGAAGTAACTGAAAATGTGAAGAGTAAGAGTGTAGATCCTGTGGTAAGTCAAGAAGTGAGTGAAGGAGTCTTAGTAGGGACAATCATGTGTCCTGTAGTGATGAATAGACAACCAAGAGAAGCTGGTGCAGCAGTTTACAAAGTAAACAAGTTGGGTAAAAGTCTGACAGAGGTTGAGAAGGATAATGATAGTGGAAAGAATGAAGACAAGTAGAGTATGAAACAATGGTGTAAACAAGGAGTTGAGAAGACAAGTGTGAAGACAGTAGATAGAAGCATAGTTGCTGATAAAGATGACAAGGTCAGAGGACCAAGAGTGGGACAGTCCACAAAGAATGCATATGGTCAAATAGCAAGAAATGGTGGCAAGCATGCCATGGACAGTGAAGAATCAAAGCAAAATGGACATGTTGAAGGCAAGTATGAAGGCCAAAGGTGTGAAAATCTGCAACAAACTTTCCAAGAGACTTGGAAACATTTCAAGCCTAGGTGTATGGTGCAGTGCACCTAGAATAAGTTTTAAGGCAATATTTGAAAAAAATTAGTGTTAACGATTAAATGGAGTTTTAGAAATGTTTTATAAATGTAATAAATCCTTTGTAAGGCATGATGTAGAGTGGAGGCCAAGATTAGGCAAGTATTTTAGTGAATGTGCAGTCCTCTTAAAGATATGACAGTCTATATTTAGAAAAAATTAGTTTTTTTAGTAAAAATCAGTAGTTAGGCTATTTTGAGCCTCTTCCCATGATGGGAATGAAGTGTAAAAGGCTATAAACAAATGTAAATTCTTTGGAAAAGTAGTGGGGGTTGAACAAGGATAATTTTTGATGAAGGTTAAGAAAAGGAAATGAGAAAATATTGTTTTGCTATCCCAAATTCTATTTTTTTCTATATTTTGCTGTTGTTGCAGACTATACCACAAATTTTTATAGCATAGTTATGACATGAAATCTATTGGATATGATAGAGGGGTGAGATAACTATCCAATTCCATTGGTTTGAGGTCATTTCTTTCATTTTTGAGAAAGTTATTGAGATTTTGCCAAAACTATCCTAGTTTTTGTGGTTTTCTGTAGTTGCAACAAGTTTTTTGGCTCTTGTATGGCCTGTACTACCTTTTTAATGGCTTGAAACTAGTTGTATGTTAAATTTTGTTGAATCCTCTTTCAAATGGTGTTGGTTTTAGGAGATTTTATCAAGTTTTGTTGAAGTTATAGTGATTTTGGTGAAAACTATCCAAAACCCAGCTAGGGCTGGCAGCAGACATTAAAAATGGGATAACTTTTTTTTGAACCATTGAAAAACTCCCAAATCTTGAGAAAAATTCTGTTTTGATCTATATTTTAGTTTGGCTTTGGTTTTGTGAAGTTTCATGCATGCATTTGAGAGATTTCTTAACCAGTCCATAGGAGGAAACTAGAAAAAAAATAGTGATTTTCTCTCTTTTTGCTAATAAATCTCTTAACCCACGTTGGAAAAACTTGATCCGTGGATTGAAAAATATTTATTGATGTTTTTGGTGGGTGTAAATACCTAGAGCAAGGCTTACTTTTGTTGTTTCAATCTTGGTTTGTTTTCTTTATAGACTACCCCATTAGAACAGTGAAGATAATCATACAAGAAAGCAGTGTCTTTTGATCCTTTTGATGTTGGTTGCCTAAAACCCACGTGGGTTTTACCAAGTAACCATTGTTGTCTCATGTTGTTAAGGGTCTTTGGAGTCTCTACAAGTCTAGGGAAAGAATTGCTTGGTTCGATTCAAGCCTAGGTTTTCTTTGTTTGAGGCTGTCTCCATAGGACAGTATAAGCAAAACATACAAATAGTTTGAACCCGCATTAGTACTTGTCATGGGCGTTGGAACAAAGTAATTTCTCATCAAAATCCATCCCTAGTATGTTGTTTAAAGTTACCACAGCCTGCATCAATTTTGAAATGCTCTCACATAGGATTGTCTTATTCTTTTGCACCATTTTCATTGGAGGCAGCATTGTGTCAAGTCCTTGAAGTTTCCTTGTTTTGTCTTTATGTCAAGTGAGTTTCAAATAGTCTCATGCTCCCTAGGTTTATTCAAGTCATGTTGTCCCTGGTTGTAGAATAAGGTCTTGAATCCCTTTTATCATGTAACAATGTGTTGTGTTTGAAGGAGCAGATTAGTGTGTTAAAGATCAATATGCTCTGCCAATTGAAGTTGGATTTTGGGACTATCACCCATTGGTTTTAGATCTGCCTCTACATCAAATTGGTATCAGAGTACAGTTAGTAGGTCTGTTAAGTTTTGTGTTGAAGAGGTCATTTGTCAAGATGCCTCCAAGAGTGAGAAACATGGATTAGGAGATGAATGAGTTGAAAGAGAATCATGGTAGAGAGTTGAGGGAGCTGAAAGAAAGAATGGCTAGCCTAGAACAAAATCAAAGAAGACGAGTGGCTCTAGGTGATGAGTTTGAGTCTGAGGAAGAAGAAATTGAGTATGAAGATGTGGAAGAAGAGTTAGACCCTAAGGATCAGATGATGGTAAAGTTACTGAGGACAGTAAAAGAAGACAAGCACAAGATGAAGATAGATGTGCCAAAGTATGGATTGGATGATGAAGAGTTGTTAGATTGGATTGCATCATTGGACAATCATTTTGAGTGTGAAGAAGTTCCTGATGATTAGAAAGTGAAGATTACAAAGACCAAGCTGACAGGTCATGGTTTGTTATGGTGGGATTATTAGCAGATAGAGAGAAGAAAGCAAGGAAAGGCAAAGATTGTTTCATGGGACAAGATGGTAGCTAAGATCAAAGGTAAATTCTTTCCTAAAGATTATGAAGTTCAAATGTTTAAGAAGCTTCAAGGTTTAAGGAAAAATGGAATGGATGTTAAGTTATATACTGAAGTGTTTTATAAGCTGAGTATAAGGTCTGGTCAAAATGAAACTGAAGTGCAAAAGGTTGCTAGGTATATTGGTGGTTTGAGATTTAACATGCAAGATGAACTAGTGTTGGCAAATCCAAGGAGTGTTGAATATTCTTATCAGATGGTAGTTAGAGTGGAAGAGAAGCTAAAAAGGAGACAAGACAAGTCATCCAAAGGTAGAGGTGGAGGATCTTTCAACACAAGGCAAGTTAGTGAAAGTCAAGAAGACATGAACAAGGCACAAGGACAAGGTGCTGATTTCAAACAAGGACAAAGTGCAGATTTCAGAGGTAAAGGTAGAGGAAGATTTGGTGGTGGAAGAAGTGCAAATACCTTTGTAGGTAAGTGTTATAATTGTCAAGAGTTTGGGTACCTAGCATATAAGTGTCCTGAGAAACAAAATTTTTCAAGTTATAGTGAGAGGACTCAATTAGTCCAAGAAGAAGAGTGTGGTAGTTCTAGTTACACAAGGTGTGATGCTGAAGCAGGAGAAGCATTGATGCTAAGAGAAAGAGCACTACTGAAGACCTCTAGGGAGAAAGAGTTGATTCATAGGAGAGCATTGTTTAAAACAAATTGCAAAAGAAAGAACAAGGTATGTAAAGTTATAGTGGATTCTGGTTGTACTGACAATATGGTGTCAAGTGAGATGGTGGACAAATTGAAGTTAAAGAAAGTTCGTAGGGAAGTTCCCTACAAAATTTCTTGGGTGAGTGATCATCAGTCCATTTTAGTGACTAAGCAAGCATTAGTTGAGTTCAAGATTGGAGCATACAAGGATAGAGTACTTTGTGACATCCTACTAATGGATTGTTGTCATGTGATACTGGGAAGACCATGACAATTTGATAGGTTTGCACTCTATGATGGAAGAGCTAATACCTTCACTATCAAGAAGGATGTGAAGAATTTTGTGCTACTGCTACTAGAGGAGTAGTCAAGAGCAAAAAATATGATTATGTTTGGCAAGAAGGAGATAGTGATGTTTGAGGAGAGTGAAGACAAGGAGTGTGTAGCCTTTTCAAGGCATGAAGTTGTTGAAACAACAAAGAGCAAATGTGAAGATGATTTGCAGCCAGTTGTGGGGAGAAATATCTTCATGTGGAAGAAGGAAGTGACTGAAAATGTGAAGAGTAAGAGTGTAGAGCCTGTGGTAAGGCAAGAAGTGAGTGAATGAGTCTTAGTAGGAACAATCATGTGCCTTGTAGTGATGAGTAGACAACCAGGAGAAGCTGGTGCAACAGTTTACAAAGTAAACAAGTTGGGTAAAAGTTTGACAAAGGTTGAGAAGGATAATGATAGTGGAAAGAATGAAGACAAGTATAGTATGAAACAGTGGTGTAAACAAGGAGTTGAGAAGACAAGTGTGAAGACAGTAGAGAGAAGCATAGTTTCTGATAAAGATGACAAGGTCAGAGGACCAAGAGTGGGACAGTCCACAAAGAATGCATATGGTCAAATAGCAAGAAATGGTGGCAAGCATGCCATGGACAGTGAAGAATAAAAGAAAAATGGACCTATTGAAGGCAAGTATGAAGGCCAAAGGTGTGAAAAGCTGCAACAAAATTTCCAAGAGACTTGGAAACATTTCAAGCCTAGGTGTATGGTGCAATGCACCTAGAATAAGTTTTAAGGCAATATTTGAAAAAATTTAGTGTTAAAGATTAAATGGAGTTTTAGAAATGTTTTATAAATGTAATAAAGCCTTTTTAAGGCATGATGTAGAGTGGAGGCTAAGATTAGGCAAGTATTTTAGTGAATGTGCAGTCCTCTTAAAGATATGACAGTCTATATTTAGAAAAAAATAGTTTTTTTAGTAAAAATCAGTAGTTAGGCTATTTTGAGCCTCTTCCCATGATGGGAATGAAGTGCAAAAGGCTATAAAAAAATGTAAATGCTTTGGAAAAGTAGTGGGGGTTGAACGAGGATGATTTTTGATGAAGTTTAAGAAAAGGAAATGAGAAAATACTATTTTGCTATCCCAAATTCTATTTTTTCTGTATTTTTCTGTTGTTGCAGACCGTACGATGAATTTGTACGGAATATTTATGAAATCAAACCTATTTTATGTGGTAGAGGGGTGATCTAACTATCCAATTCCGTTGGTTTGAGGTCATTTCATTCATTTTTGAGAAAGTTATTGAGATTTTGCCAAAACTGTCCTAGTTTTTATGGTTTTCTGTAGTTGCAACAAGTTTTTTGGGTCTTGTACAGCCTGTACTGCCTTTGTAATGGCTTGAAATTAGTTTTATGTTAAATTTTATTGATTCCTCTTTCAAATGGCATTGGTTGCAGGAGATTTCATCAAATTTTGTTGAAGTTATAGTGATTTTGGTGAAAACTATCCAAAACCCAGCTAGGGCTGGCAGCAGACATTAAAAATGGGATAACTTTTTTTGAACCATTGAAAAATGCCCAAATATTGAGAAAAATTCTGTTTTGATCTATATTTTAGTTTGGATTTGGTTTTGTGAAGTTTCATGCATGCATTTGAGAGATTTCTTAACCAGTTCATAGGAGGAAACTAGAAAAAAATAGTGGGTTTCTCTCTTTTTGCTTTAACCCACGTTGGAAAAACTTGATCCATGGCTTGAAAAATATTTATTGATGTTTTTGGTGGGTGTGCAGACCTAGAGCAAGTTTACTTTTGTTGTTTCAAGCTTGGTTTGTTTCCTTTATAGACTGCCCCATTAGAACAGTGAAGAGAATCTTACAAGAAAACAGTGTCTTTTGATCCTTTTGATGTTGGTTGCCTAAAACCCACATGGGTTTTCCCAAGTAACCACTGCTATCTCATGTTTTTAAGGGTCTTTGGAGTCTATACAAGTCTAGGCCAAGCGTTGCTTGGTTCAATTCAAGCCTGGGTTTTCTTTGTTTGAGGCTGTCTCCATAGGACAGTATAAGCAAAACATACAAATAGTTTGAACCCACATTAGTACTTATCATGGGTGTTGGAACAAAGTAATTTCTCATCAAAATACATCCCTAGTATGTTTTTTAAAGTTACCATAGCCTGCATCAAGTTTGAAATGCTCTCACATAGGATTGTCTTATTCTTTTACACCATTTTCATTAGAGGCAGCATTGTGTCAAGTGCTTGAAGTTTCCTTGTTTTGTCTTTATGTCAAGTGAGTTTCAAATAGTCTCATACTCCCTAGGTTCATTCAAGTCATGTTGTCCTTGGTTGTAGAACAAAGTCTTGAAGCCCTTTTATCATGTAACAAGGTGTTGTGTGTGAAGGAGCAGATTAGTGTGTTAAAGATCAATATGCCCTGCCAAATGAAGTTGGATTTTGGGACTGTCACCCATTAGTTTTAGAGCTGCCTCTACATCATAGGGAAAGGAACCAAAAGAGGTATAATTGGTCCCAATCCTCCCAATCTTCTAAGAAAAAGGGGAAAAAGCAATATTTTACTAAGAAAATGATAAAGGGGCCAAGAATAAGCAAACTGAATTCAAGGGGGAGAAGAAGGGTAATAAACACTCCAAGAAAAATGGAGACAATTCTGGGAAACCTTAGGAGAGGCAAGGACCTGTGGGAGGGTGCTATACATGTGGCAGAGATCATTATGCCAACTAGTGTCCTAATAAGACACAAGGAGCATAGCCATGAGGAAACCCTCTGCCTTCTCAATAGGCAGCATTCCAGCAAAGCATACATGCAGCCTTGGACAATAAGTAGGCTAGATACCAAATTACTCCCATTGAAACTACAAGTATTTTATCTAGTCTTCCAATTTTAGTTTTGATAGATACTGGTTCTACTGAATGTTTTATTTCCCCAAAAATTTTAAGCAAAATTTCTAGAAAGGATGGATACATGACAAATACTTGGTCAGTTGAAGATGCAAATCAAACCAAAGCTCAGGTAGTGCAATGCTTGTTTGAGGCTAAGGTTGAACTCCCAAGTTTATCCACCAAAGTGAACCTTTATGTAGCCCCACTAAGCTCATACGATGTTATCCTTGAGATAAATTGGTTATAGAGACATCAAGTCAAAGTGGACTGTTATGCCAAAACAATAGAATGTCTAGATGACTTAGGGAACAAAGTATTTTTGCAAGGGAACCCTAGGGAAGTCAAACTAAGACAAATTTATGTCCTACAAACTAAACAGATTTGAGGAAAGCAATTTCCAAGATGATTTAATGTTTTATGAATCTCAGAAACTCAATAGAGTTGGGAAGAGGGAACCCATAGATTAGGAGAGATCAGATATGGACAGGTACCATTTTCTTAGAGATTTTGAGGACGTAATTCTGGATGAGCTATTGGGATTACCTCCTAAAAGAGATTTTAATTTCTCCATAGATATAATTCTAGGATTAGAACCTATATCTAAAGCTCCATATAGAATGACTACTACAGATTTAATGGAGCTAAAGGCTCAATTTTAAGAATTGTTGGATAAAGGATTGATTAGATCTAGTGTGTCGCCCTAGGGAGCACCAATAATATTTATGAAAAAGAAATATGGTACCTTGTCGTTATGCATAGATTACCACATGTTGAATAAAGAAACAATTAAGAATAAATACCCATTGCCTCGCATTGATGATCTTTTTGATCAAATGAGAGAAGCAACTGTATTTTTGAAGATTGATCTTTGGTCTAGGTACCACCAATTGAGGTTAAAGGATGAGGACATCCATAAAACAACCTTCAGAACTAGGTATGGGCATTATGAGTTTACTGTCCTACCTTTTGGGTTAACAAACACACCTATTATGTTTATGAATTTAATGAACAACGTTTTAGGGATTGTTTGGACAAGTTTGTCCTAGTTTTCCTTGATGACATCTTAATCTACTCTAAAAATGAGGAAGAACACCTTCAACTTTTAAGGATTGTTCTCCAGAGGTTGAGAGAGCATAAACTATATGGTAAGCTCTCTAAATGTACTTTCTTTCAAAGAGAAGTACAGTATTTGGGCCACATAATTTTAGCTAAGGGAATAGCTGTGGACCTAGCTAAAATTAAAGCCATTTTGGAAATTTGTGAAGAACTTCTCAAAAATTGCTTATCTTATAACTTCTTTGTAGAGGAAAGGTAAAAAGTTTGAGTGGTCAAACAAGTGCCATGAGGCCTTTGACCAACTGAATGAAAAATTGACTTCAACACCAATTTTGAAGGTACTTGACCTATAAGGTCAATTTTTAGTCATTACAGATGTCGTAGGGGAAGGTTTAGGTGGTGTACTAGTCCAGGATGGACAAGTCATTGTATATGAATCCTAAAAATTGAAAACTTATGAACAAAACTATGCCCCTCATAATTTGGAGCTGGCAGTAGTCATTCATGCACTACAAATGTGGAGACACTACTTTCTTAGAAAACCCTTTGAGCTAAAAACATACCATCAAGGGCTTAAATATTTGTTCACTCAACCACATCTAAATGGTCGTCAAAGAAGATGGTTGGAGTTCATCTCAGATTATGATTTTGAGATTAAATATATTCAAGGAAAGGAAAACCAGGTGGTAGATGCCTTGAGTGGGAGAAGACATATCTCCTCAATGATCTCCATACATTCTAATTTTAAGAATCAGGTACTACAAAAGTCTAAGGGAGATGAGTTTTACGAGCAAGTAAAATAGGCCCTTTTAAAAAAACCCCAGAATCCAAAATATGATGGTTTTTACCTTGACCAGATGGGTTATTAAGGTATAAAGGAATGATGTATGTATCTAACTCTATGGAGTTAAGGAATGTGGTCTGGAAGGAGGTTCATTCTGCACCGTATTCGGGACATCCTAGAGTAACAAAGTTACTTGCCGATGTGAAACCCTTATATTTCTAGAAAGGAATGAAGAGGGATCCTGCAAGTTTTTTAGCTACATGTATAGAATGCCAGAGGGTGAAGGCAGAACACCATCACCTGGTAGGACTTTTATACCCTCATGAAATTCCAAAATGGAAATGGTAAATCATAAGCATGGACTTTGTACAAGGACTTCCTATGTCAAGGAATAGACACAATGATATTTTGGTTATGGTGGATAGACTCACCAAATTCGTACATTTTACACCTGGGAACTTGATGGGTGGGGCACCCGTCATAGCCCACAAATTTGTTCAAGAGATTTTTAGATTACATGGCATTCCTGAGAAGATTATCTCAGATAGGGATTGTAGACATCCAAAATTGTCTCCAAATTTGTCCATGTCTTGCAACACCTAGTAAAAAACATTATTAAGACATCATGTAGCATTTTGTCCTAATCCCACTCTTAATTCCACTTATCCCATTAGCCAATTAATTAAATAAATTTTATTTATTTATTTAATTAAAATTCCATCTTAATCCCATCTTTATCCCACTTAGCCAATTAATTAAATAAATTTTATTTATTTAATTAATTTCACATTCATAATCCCATTATCCAATTAATTAAATAAATCTTATTTATTTAATTAATTTTCCAACTCATATGCCAACTAATTCAAATAAAATATTTGAATTAGGTCCTCACCTCTCACCACATTTCAACACTTGTCCACCTCTCATTTAAATCATGTGTGGTAGTACATTTTTCATTTAATATCCTTTTTGTGTACACAATCACACATGAACTACTGTTTGCATACATGGTCACATATGAGCCTTATCTTCCTTTATACACTTCTCACATGACTACACCTCCCTTGAAAAGTGGGAATAACTAATCAATCCTAGCCATCCACATCGATCATTTATCCTTTCAGTCTCAACCATCCATTTGAATCAATCCTTGCCTATAAATCAAGCCATCTACAAGCCATTATCATGCATTGAGTCTTGAGTATATACATGCTATCGAAATATCATTAGAGCCTTTGCATCATTCATCTTTCTTCTATCATCTTTCATCATCCACCCTGTCTTACTATTATGCTGTCGAATTGAGCAACCAACGTATCAAATCAATCAAACAATTCATCTTGTATGCATCCATCATTGCATCTATCTATCTGAGGTATTGAAGATTTGGGTATAGGTAATGCATTTGTATTGTTTTATCATTTTCATTTTATCCAAATTTTTTCATTATACATTTTTGGTGAACCTGACATGAAAATGCTCCATGGATCTAATTATTAGTTTTTGTAGGTTTTTGTTGCAAAAATTTGCATTATTTTAACCCTTGTTTTATCAAGTTTTGCAAGAAATTTTTGTAGGTGATCTCCTAGCTCAAATCCAACATCACCATTGCATCCAGGAGGTCGTTTCCATGATTTTTGACTATACACTTGCTAGGGTTTGATGACTACAATTTTTTTTAATTTTTTTTAGGGCCGTGGGTCCGTACAGATCTGTACCATATGGATCCCATGACCCCTGTGCATATTGATTTCTGGTTTTCTTTTACAGATAGCGGACTTGATATTACGAGTTTAGTTTCTTTTAAATCTTCTTGCACATCAACAGTGTAAGTCATGTTTTTGGATGATCATTGGTTGAAGGGTTGGATCGATCCTTGAGCTTACTATCAAACCTTAATTTTTAGTTGCAGTCCTGTGTATATCCTGTCACCTCCCCTAATCATCATTAATCAACCACCTTCTGTGGCTTCTTTCGACACTTCATTAGTTTGGTTGACACTGCAGATCTATTTTCCTCCTGCTTAATACTCTATATATATTAGTCATCTGTTTCTCCCACCACCATTTAATCATGCCCTATTGCCGCTCCTTATGATTCCACCGCCACTACCTATTAGGTTCTAAACCCTAGTTTGTGATTCAAAGCTTTAGCCTTACAACATAATCAATCGGAGGCCATATTCATTTGTCACCTTACAGATTTGCTAAAACAAAAAAAATATCCTCCAGTAGCCATCTTTAAATCCCTGATCACTATCAGTTATCCCATCGACATTTGCTCCAACTTTGTCATTGGTTCCATTTTGGTTTCTTCCACATTGGTAGGTTTGGCCACATTTGTCACTTCCACTATTGAGAGTCGATCTGTCTATGGAGCCATTGGTCACTGCCAGGGATAAATCAAACACTGCTACTCTATTTTCTCTTGATGACCATCACCATCGGCTATCTCTCCATCATTTATTGCTCTTGTCACCCCTCACAATTATTCGTCACCACCACTACTCATACGACTGATGTCTCCAAATTCCTTTCATCACCCAAAACACTATCGCCACCGTTTTCTTTCAACTTCTGTTGACCTGCATATCCCATAGTCTACACCTCTCCTCCCGCCGATCTGTCATTATCCTCCTGACTGGCTCCCTCCCGCCACCTTTTACATATGATCAGTGTTTATCTTCCCAATCCCCACAGCCCATTCAACATCCCTATAATCCTGTCATTCATCTCCTCACACGCATCTTACCCACAGGACCGCCCAATCGCCACTAGGGTTTTTGTCGCTGACATCAAATTGCCATCAGCCTAACCTAGGGCCACCTCCCGTGCCACCCATATTTCCCTAATCCGCAGTCTCTGCCATTGAAAAATATAGCCGATATCACCTTGATGGTCCCGGTTGCCACCCTAAGATTTGTCAGAGCTATCAAAATTGCCCATCCGTCGCTTGGATCTACAGTCACCATCTCTTTGAAATTTGCTGCCACCTGATCCATTATGTCATAATAGTCTCTAATCCACTGCGTCATAATAGTCTAAACCATCAAACCACTCACATTTGCCTTGATCTCTATTTCGAACAATGATCTTTAGATTTTGTTACCTCCATGTCGTAGTCAAGGAAACCTATCGTTGCCTCCCGTCATTGTAGTTGCCACCTAAGCCTAACGTAGCTCTATGTATTGTTTTTGGCCTAGTCATCTTTGTAGACTCCATCCCTCAGCCTTTGTTCGACACATTTAAAACCTTGGTAAAATCCTTTATATGCTCATCACCTTTTGTTTATTGATGATGCGGCATTAAATCTCACTGGACGACATGGAAATATCATCTGAAACATTAAAGACCATCATCACATTTCTGTGATTGACCAAACCGTCGACCCTTTCTACTAGTCGACATCTTTAATTTTCATAGGCGGTCTAAATTGGGTGGTCTTCGAAGTATATCAGCAGAGCTTAGTGACTGGTTTAAGATCCACCACTACACATCGGTCTTCGTAGTCAATTAGCAAGTGATAAAGCAGATTCAAAACCTTCGGCGGATTGTCTCCACTTGGCCGTGTGTATAGTGAGATCTATAGTGTTTAAAGCTCTATGGTGGATCTCCCAAGTCCAAGGCATCATCCTCGACCCAGTAACACCAACTACAATTCATCTTCTAGCGGTCCAAGATCCATTGGGTGGTGTGTTGTTTATAACGGCAAACAATTTTAATAGTTGCAGCGGATCTCACAAAACAATTCAACAGTTGTTTTTGCTAGTTTGCCCACCTATCCAACAGACTTTGTAAGCTCATTAGTTCAGTCTATTTGATTAGTAATCTTTGTAAATCTGGGTCATCACCATTTTTAATCCTTTGTTGAGCCTAACCATAGACCCTGACTTCCAGCTACATAATAGTCCCATGTGACTACTTTAATGCCAATAGTTAGCGGTTAACATCAAACCGCAAGTCAGACAGCCTTGTGCCTTCACATGCTATAAGGAGGCATTTTTTTCTTTTTATCATAATAGGTCAAAATCGTACAAACGAGGACTCATCGAAAAGATGATAGGACGAACTATGAAGTTGTACCACTCTTATAAGGTGACTACCATTTTCCATCCTTTTTTGCAGTCAAATTCAAACTTGCATATGAACTTCAAAGGCTTATAACTTTTGCATTTTTATCCTTTTTTCACGATTTTTTTTAAAAAGTGCATAGAATTTCATCTAGAATCTATTTATGCAATCCATTTATCTATATCAGATCATCTTCATCAATTTTTATCAGATTCTTCATTTTTCACATAACGGTCTTCTTTGCAAGTTTACTTGTTTCTTTTTGGAATTAATGACTTCTAAGTGAATCAAAGGAGCTGGAGCAGTGTTTGGATCAGTCATAATAGCAAGTGGAAAGTGAAAATAATAAGGTGCACACATTGTATCTTTCATCTCTTAATCATTGTTTGATCACACATTTGGATTTGAGCTATTAAAATCAACATTGCTTGCAATCACATCATTGAAATTGGCTTGAAAGGAAAAAGTGTCTTTCTATCACATTTGGATTTGGGATCTAAAATGAACAAGTGCTTGAATTATCTTCCACGCATCTCATTTTCTAAGGGTCAATTAAAAAGTGCGAGTGTGAATCAAGTGTGTGTCAGTACCGCACTTGGTTTGCTTTTGTATACCCTACTTAGGAGGCCTTCTTGGAGACGCACCACTCTAAGGGATGACCTTAATCAAGGCTAAATCAAAAGACACCCTCATTGGGAGTTGTAAATCTTGTCACTCTTAGCTAAGCTGCAAAGAACTTTATACCTTTGGAAAGTGAAGGTGAAGGGTGGGTTACCCCTTTCTCCCGGCTGTGTGGCAGGATTTTACTTTCAATTCCTTAGTCAACCTTGTGCAATCTAGCCTAAGACCTAATTGGCCATACCCACTTGACTAGTCTTAGGGCTTGTTGATGTGTCTTCATGTGCTTGCTTCATTATCATCACATTCTTCATATTTCAAAGTCAAAATTGCTTATGTGCCTTGTGTGAGTGATTCATGTGTGTACATACATAAACACATGAATCACATAAACACCAAACACATAAACAAGTCATCCTACAGACCATACCCAAATCAATTTCATCCTAAACACATCCAAATCAATTTCATCCTAAACACATCCAAATCAATTTCATCCTAGTCACCTTCATCCTAATCATCAAATCATCATCCAAACAATCCACATCATCATCGAATCATAACCAAGCACTTGTCAAAAAAGACTTAAGACTTAAACACTTGTATGACAACATGCCAACATTAGAAGACAGAGTACCCAAATTCCAAAACCTCCTCCAAAAACTTTACCAAGCACCACAACCCCTAAACCAAGGAATCATTGAAGAACTACAAGGCATCATCCAACAAATTCAACCTCAAGCAAGCCAATCACCTCAAATGCAACAACTCATAGCACAAGCCCAACACCTCATAGCCACTTGTCAATAACAAACCCAACAAGCACATCATCCTCTATCCATTCAACATCAACTAATGCCACCTCAACCTTACATGTCATCCCCATCAATTCCATATCAACCTCATCCATCCACATGTCACATCAATCCTTCACCAACCTATCACACTTCATCTAATGTCAACCCTAATCCACAACCATTATCCTATATAATCCCTCCACCATCATCACATCAACACTTCCCATCACAACAACATCAACACATTCACCAACAAAAACAACAAGTCATATCACAACATGTCCAAACACCATCCCAACCTCAACAAATTCCACATCAATCCTATGTGTCATCCCCCTCAACTTCACACCAAGCCAATCCATTCACCTATCAAGTCAATGCCACCTCAACCTATCCTACATCTTTCCATGTCAATACCATATCAACCTATCAACCTCCACCCCAACCTTATCCAATTTCTCATTCTAACATTCCAACACATCACCAAACCCATCCACAAGGCAACCAAGTGTCCTTATAAGAAGCACCGTTGATAGACCTAAGTCCACCTTGGCAACAAGAAACACATCCAAGTTCAAGCGGCCCCTTGTACATAAATCAAGAAAGCCCAAGTTATCCTATGCAAGACTTAATATCCTTTGACAAGGGAGACACCAATCTAGCCAAGGCATCCTATGAGTCATCTCCACCATCCAATCACATGCCAACACATGAGCTTACTAGTCCTATCCTAACACCTTCATGTGATCCCAACCCTTCATTAAAAGATTCCATGGAGATACTTTTAGAAAGATTGGTCCAAACAAATTTGATTGAGTTGCCACCAATAACACCCTTTGGAAAAATGTACTACCACACATGATTTAAATTAGAGGTGGACAAGTGTTGGAATTTGGTGAGAGGTGAGGACTTAATTCAAATATTTTATTTGAATTAGTTGGGATATGAGTTGGGAAATTAATTAAATAAATAAGATTTATTTAATTAATTGGATAATAGGATTATGAATGTGAAATTAATTAAATAAATAAAATTTATTTAATTAATTGGCTAAGTGGGATAAAGATGGGATTAAGATGGAATTTTAAATAAATAAATAAATAAAAATTATTTAATTAATTGGGTAATGGGATAAGTGGAGTTAATAGTGGGATTAGGATAAAATGCTACATGATGTCTTAGTAATGTTTTTTACTAGGTGTTGCAAGACATGGACAAATTTGGGGACAATTTTGAGTGTCTACATTTTGCCCCTCTCTGAGATGATGTTCGAGATGATAAGATTTGTGTCAAGTAACATCATTTCAAAGAAGCTAAGGTATGGATAGAGGAAAAGGATGAGATGATGATG
Organism: Cunninghamia lanceolata; assembly: GCA_027924645.1. NCBI lineage: Eukaryota > Viridiplantae > Streptophyta > Pinopsida > Cupressales > Cupressaceae > Cunninghamia > Cunninghamia lanceolata. Next base: position 6,579,792 of record BSBN01000303.1, on the reverse strand, counting down.
GAAAGATAGGATGATGATGAAAATATAGGATGATGATGAAAATATTGGAAAAATGTACTTTAAACCCCATTGGTATAAAGATGATGAATATTGTACATACCATAGGTCTAAGGGCCATGCCATAGCCACTTGTATACAATTTAAAAGATTGGTTAAGAACCTAGAAGATTGTGGTAAGATTGTGTTAGATAAAACCAATCTATCTAATTATATTATTCTTACATCTAGCCCAAGTCCCAATCCATCCAATCCAATTATCCCTCAACCTAATCATAATCCTAACCTAAAACTCTATCTACCCTTATTATCTATCCACTATATTGTCCATTCACACATACAATTACAAAGGATATGATTCATTAGCTACTAGCTAGGAACAACTTATCCCCATGTCAAACATCCATTCATGAGTCCTCCAATAACATGTCTAACCCTTTAAGCCCATCATGTGATCCACAAACCATCAAATCTATTCATGAACCTCCTATCGTGAATTCAAGCCAAGACCTCTTATACCCTCATGTTGTTGACTAAGAGCCTATCCAAGAGTCCCCCACTTCCATCCAAAATCAAGAAGTATGTCAAGAGTATAACTATAAGCATGTGGAAACATTAAGTCCTAGTCCTAGTCAAGATCAAAGCACTTCCATTCACCCTAGCCATAACATTTATCTCTTTCATGATCAAGATAATATCCATAATAATGAACCTATCCATGAGCCACTTGATCCTAGTCATAGCCCCACAACTATTCATGACCAAGACACTCAAGACCTACATGCTCCATCTAATGAAAGTCTTGTTGACTTACTCGAGCATTCACCTTGCTTCATGGCCTTCATTCGAAGCAGACTTCTTTAGCAAGCCATGATGTACAAACATCCACTTGTCATGATAAGACACTTGTCCCCCAAGCAAACATAGAATATCAAACCAATAACTTGGATCTTAGTGAACACAATGCTAATCAAGATCCTAATGATCCTTCGACGTCCACTATCAACCCCATTTCAAAACCACCACCATATCATATTGGTCTTACCACCTTCATCCATGAGTGTTCCTCCTTAGGACAACAACAACCTTTGTCCTCCATCTCACCTTCTCCATCCAATAATGAACTCAAGTCTAGTGTTCAAACTACACCAAGTCCCATAGTCAATCACATACTCCATAACATGAACTACCAAGGTAAAGGCTTAGGCCTTCATGAACAAGGTATTTTGGAGCCAATCCATGTCAATGTTCCCCCACACTCATATGGCCTTGGATACACACCCCAAGGTAAACAATCTAAATATGTTGGTAATCCCTCCATGCATCCTAAGTCCACCACTTTCCATCCCAAATCATATCATATGCCCAAAACATATGTACCCATTCCACCTCCATCAACCTACAAATGTCAAAAGCATGTGACCATACACCTTCCACCATCCAATTTATCGCCACTACTTCCAACTCCTAATTTCACTCCATCCACTTTGCCTCCACTTCTACCAACACCTAATTATCCACTTATCCATAAAACCCCTTACATTCCTAATCATGACGAACAAATGCACACATTGTCTAAACATAAAGCTTCCACTCATTCCACCAATCCCATGGGATTCAAAAATAAAAATTTGGATGCCTATACCCATAAAGCCAAAAATCCTAAGAATCCTAATGCCTTAGGACATCAATCTAAAAAGTCAAAGACAAGTCCATTCAAAAAGCTACCTAAGCTTATACCTTCAAAAGAAAAGGTCAAAAGCAAAATGGTTTGGGTCCCTAAGCATAAACCAAGCAAGTCAAATGAGGCATCCACCTTTCAAAAATCCCAACCATCCCCTTCCATCCATAATTCCCATTCCATCCTAAAATTTCAAAAATCCCACAAGTCAAACAAAAATAATAAAAATACTAAGTCTATGTGGGTTCTTAAATCACTCCATCAACCATCTCCTAAGCAAACATCTCCATTACTTCCTACACCACCTTCCCATCAAAAGCTTCAATGTTTATCATGATGTATGCAGCTATTGGTCATGGTTCCTTTCCATTCCACAACAATTCCACATACCTCCATCACCCCATCATTCAATTACTATCCTACATATCTTCCCAATCATTTCCCTATGGTCCATGCTTTGGCATAGAACCTTTCATCCATCCTTCTACATAAGTTTCTTACATAATCCACATCATAATCCACTATCCTCCTACATAATCCACCTCATAATCCACTATCCTTCCTTGCATAAATCCATGTATCATAATCCACTATCTACCTAGTCCATCTCCCATCCACACAATCCCTTACCAACATCTATGAGCATAATGAAACTTGACATGGTCCATACGACGACATCATTTTCTCTAGTGGGACTATAACCTTTCATAGCACTAGACACTTGAGTCCCTCCTATCCATTACCATGGTGAAAACTTGGCAAACAGGCGCCATGTGTAATTGTCATCCAATCTAAAAAAATCAAAAAATAAAATTAAATTAAATTAAAAAAAAAAAAGTAAAAAAAAGTCCCTTCGTCCAATGGTGAAAACCTGGTAAACAGATGCCTTGGATAAGTACCATGATGTAAACCTGGAAAACATGTGTCATGTGTAGGTTGATCTTCCATGTCACTTACACTTGGGGGCACATTGTCTCATCCATCTTATCATGCCCTATCTTGCCATATCCTATCCTACCATCCTTATCCATTGCACTCATATACCTATCATATTGAGCCTATTCATCCTCCTTTCCTCCTTTTGATCTTGATAAAGATTAAGGGCAAAATGTTGAAATATGCTTTGGATATCTCTTGATATACCTTGCCTCTTCCAAACAGTCACATCATCATCCTCTTGTCATAAGCCTTGTCATGTTAAAATCCATCTGTAGTTAGGGTACAATTGCAAATCAGGGTAAATGCATAATCAACAATGATAAAACCCTAACAATGCACAATGAAGCACAAGACAACATGAAAATCAAAATAACAAATGTAAATGCAAACTGATCTCCATGCTAAGATTTTGAAGGATGATTGTTGGAGGAATGTTGGGTGCTCACTTTTGTAGCATAACAATGATATGAGGATGATAGAATGATGTGATAGATTCAAGAGTGATTTTGAGAGAATGAGGATACTTGAAGAATATATGCTTCCCCCAAATGGCTTGTGAGGGGATTGATTTATAGGAAAAGCCAATTTGAATGGATGGTTGAGATTGAAAGGCTACATGTTGATATGGATGGCTAGGATTGATTCGGTTATCCCACTCTTCAAGGGAGTTGTAGTCATTTGACAAGTGTAAGGAGAAGGATAGGGCTCATGTGTGATTGTGTACATAAATACTAAAATTAGGTCCCATGAGTTGTACATGTGAAAGATTTTAAATGAAAGTTGTACTACCACACATGATTGAAATGAGAGGTGGACAAGTGTCGAAATGTGGTGAAAGGTGAGGACTTCATTCAAATATTTTATTTGAATTAGTTGGGATATGAGTTGGAAATTAATTAAATAAATAAGATTTATTTAATTAATTGGAAAGTGGGATTAGGATATGATGTGGAAATTAATTAAATAAATAAAATTTATTTAATTAATTAGAAAGTGGGATTAGGATATGATGTGGAAATTAATTAAATAAATAAAATTTATTTAATTAATTGGCTAAGTGGGATAAGGATGGGATTAAGATGGGATTTAGGATAAAATGGCTTATGATGTCTAGGATAATGTTTTAACAAGGTGTTGCAAGACATACACAAATTTGAGACAAATTTAGGTGTCTACATTTTGCCCCTCTTTGAGATGATGTTCGAGATGATGAGCTTTATGTCGAGTAACATCATTTCAAAGAAGCTAAGGTATGGATAGAGGAAAATGATGGGAAGATAGGATGAGGATGAAAAGATAGGATGATGATACCCCCTCGAGAGGATAGGCAGGTTGGACAAACACGGGTAGGCTCTCGAAAAGAAATGGCTTGGCTACAAAATAAAGATAAGGGGATAGATAGAAGATATGAAGATGTGTTATGCTGCAATGAATGTGAGCAACCATGATGTTTGATGTAGCACTAGACGTTATGCACCAAGGTATAAGGACCAAGGTGACGATGTGTCTTGTGCCCCAGCATAATACAACCTTGTCTAACGTATGAGGAAGTAAGCTTAGAGCATTAAAGTCCTAATGCACAAAAGGTATAATATGACCTTAGATGCAAAGGATAGTGCAAAAAGCTATTCCAACATACACAAGATATGAATATTAGCTGGAATGATACCAATTTGATAAAAATGTAAGATAAAAAGATAACACACAAGCAAGCAAGCAAGCATGCACAAATGATACAAAACTAAACAAGGTATTTCCCTTGTCAAGCTGTAAACCAATGATTAATTATTTGATTGTTTTGTTGATGATAGTTGAGAGTGTTGTCATGGCGGGGAAAGCTAGGGAAAGCTATATCCCTAGATCAACACAAGGATGTTTGCTGAGTTGGTTGGCTAGTTGGCTGATTAATTTGGCTTACAACAAGGCTAGGATCAAGACCATTGATTGCATTTGGATAACTTGGCTTGATTGATTAACTTGATTGGTATGGATTAAGGATTGACTTGTGTTTGGATCATTGCTTAGAATGATTTTGAGGATGATGAAATGATGAATGAAGATTGATGATGGATTGGAAGAAGTGACGATTGATTGGATTTTAGGTTTTTATTGATGATGTAGAAGATAGATGACAGAAGAAATGATGAGAGGAGAAAGAGGAAAAATTGCATGTACCTGAATCTAGACACTTTCTTCATACTCCAGACTGCCTACATACCCTATATCCATAGGATCAAGGCACTTAACGATGGAAATGAGATGTAGTTTTGATTGTTTTATTGATGAGATGATGAAAATGGATTGAATTGATCAAGTTATGGATTGATGAAATGTTGATGATGGGATAATATGTGGTGGATTAAGCTACTTTGCTGAAGTGATTGGATTTATTTTGATGGCTGGCTTGATGTGCTTTGGTTTTGATGTTTGCTATTGTTGGGTTGATTGTTTTGATGATTGGATTGTTTTGAATGATGATAGTGATGGTGTGATGATTAGAGTGTCCACTCAATCTAAGCATAAGCAAGTGTTCTCAGTGTGCTCAAAGGATGTAAAAAAAACAAGGTATTGTCCTTGTCAAGTCATAAACCAATGATTGATTGTTTGATTGATGATGATAGTGTTGTCATTGTAGGGAACACTATATCCCTAGATCAACACAAGGATGTGGGAATGCTATATCCCATTGATGATGATTAATTCAGTTTATGACAAGATTAGGAACAAAAACTTGTTGATTTGATTGGATAATGTTCCTTGATTGATTAACTTGCTTGATATGGATTAGTGTGACTTGGATTTAAGATCATTTCTTAGATTGATTTGATTGATATGATTGGAAGAAGTGATTGATTGAAATGGATGAATGAATGTTATTGATAGGAAGAATTGATGATGATGATTTGATTTTGATTGAATGTTGATGGAGTGGATTGATTTCGATGATATGATTGGTTTTATTGCTTGGATTTTTTGTTGGGTATTTGATTTTTTTGGATTTTTTGACATATTTTGAATTTTTTGTGTGTTTTTTGGGATATTTTAATTTTTTTGTGTTTTTGAATGTTTTGGGATGTTAATAAATTTACAATTTGGGTAGCCTTTGTGCTAAATACCAATGACAAGGGAGAAAACCAAGTCTAGGTGCAAAGATGTAGGAGGATGGATACATAATAAATGTGATGGCAAGATCATGAGAGTTGGATGGGATGGAAGGTTCATGAGAGTTGGATGGATAGATAAATGGATAGGTAGGCTATAGTGGAAAGCTCATGATAAACAGATGGGGATAAGATATACGATGGAAAGCTCATGATAAGGATACGCCATAGTGGATGGATCATAAAGGAGCTAGGATGTGATCTCCAAAGACTATGTCGCATAGGAACAACATGCCCCCATTCTAGGTATAGACTTAAGATTTTGCATGACAAAGCTTATGAAAATAGGATGACATGATGGATTGGATTTGGATGACAAGGCTTATGATAGGTGGATAATGATAGGATTGTTTGGAAAAGGATAGGGTATATCAAGAGATATCAAAGCATGTTTCAACATTTTGCCCCCATATCTTCATCAAGATCAAAAGGTGAAAGGAAGGATAAATGGGTTCAGTAGGATAGGCATGTTTATGTAATGGATAAGTATGGTAGGATGTAGCATGATAATGGTAGGACAGGATAGGATGGAAAATGATATAATGGGATAGATAGTTTGGAAATGGATAGGTTGGATGAGACAATGTGCCCCCAAGTGTAAGTGGCATAGAAGATCAACCTACACATGATGCCTGTTTGTCAGGTTTTCATCATGGTATGTATCCAAGGTGCCTGTTTACCAGGTTTTCACCATTGGATGAAGGGATTTTTCTTTACTATTTTGATTTTTTTTTAATGGGATGACAATTACACATGGTGCATGTTTGCTAGGTTTTCACCATGGTAATGAATAGGAGGGACTCAATTGTCTAGAGCTATGAAATGTGATAGTGTCCCATTAGAGATGGATGATGTCTTCGCATGGACCATGTCATGTGTGCTCATAGATGTTGATAAGGGATTGCATGGATGGGAGATGGATTAGGTGGATAGTAGATTATGAAATAGATTATGAAAGGTTCATGCAAGGATAGATGGATGGAGATAGTGGATTATGGAAGGCTTATGCAAAAGCACGGACCATAGGAAGGTGATGGGGAAGATATGTAGGATAATGGATGAAGGATGGGGAGATGGAGGTATGTGGGAATGTTTTGGAATGGAAGGGAATCATGACCAACGATTGCACACACCATGATAAACATGGAAGCTTTTGATGGGAAGGTGGTGTAGGAAGTAATGGAGATGTTTGATTAGGGGATCATTGATGAAGTGATTTAGGAACCCACATAGATTTAGTATTTTTAGTGCTTTTGCTTTGCTTGTGGGATTCTTGTGATTTTTGAATGGAAGTAGATTTTTGGATGGAAGGGGATGGTTGGGATTCTTGAGATGTGGAAGAGGAAGCCTCATTTGACATGCTAGCTATTTGCTTAGGAACCCAAACCATTTTTCTTTTGGGCTTTGCATTTGGAGGTAAGGGTTTAGATGGCTGCTTAGATGAACTTTGCTTTGAGTTTGATTCTTTATGTCCTAAGGTATGAAGACCTTTAGGATTTTTATCTTTATAGGTAGAGGCATCAAAATTTTTTCTTTTGAATCCCATGGGGTGGGTGGAGTGGATGGAATGATTGGAAGCTTTTATGCTTAAACAATGTGTGCATTTGTTGGTCATGATTAGGGATGTAAGGATACTTATGAATGATATGTATGTTAGGTGTTGGAAGCAACGATGGCAAGGTGGATGGAGGGATATTTGGAGTTGGTAAAAGTGGAGGCAAAGTGGATGGCAAAAGGTGTACGGTCACATGCTTTTGACATTTATAAGATGATGGAGGTGGAATGGCTACATATGTTTTGGGTAGATGATGGGGGGTGCGATGGAAAGTGATAGGTTTAGGATGCATGAAGGGATTACCAACATCTTGGCCTTGTTTACCTTGGGGTGTGTATCCAAGGCCATATGAGCGTGGAGGAACTTTGACATGAATGGGCTCCAAAATACCTTGTTCATAAAGGCCTAGGCCTTTACCTTGGTAGTTCATGTTTCAGAGTATGTGATGGACTATAGGACTTGGTGTGCTTTGAACATTAGACTTGAGCTCATTATTGGATGGAGAAGGTGAAGTGGATAAAGGTCGTTGTTGTCCTAAGGAAGAACACTCATGTATAAGGGTGGTAAGACCAATAGGACATGATGGTGGATTTGAAGTGGAGTTGATGGTGGATGTGGAAGGAGGATCATTAGGATCTTGATTAGCATTGTGTTCACTACGATCTAAGTTATTTGTTTGATCTTTTATGCTTACTTGGGGGACAAGTGTCTCATCATGACAAGTGGATGTTTGCTCATTATGGATAGGGCTAGATGGCAGATGACTAGGAGCAATGTGGATATCTTGCTCATGGATAGATATAGGATTATGGATAGGATTGAGGTGCTCATGGATAGCTTCTTCATAGGTATCATCTTGATCATAAAGAAGGTAGGTGTTATGGATGGGCAGCATGAAAGTGTTTTGATCTTGAGTTGGACTAGGGATTAATGTTTCCACATGCTTAGGATTAAACCTTTGACATACCTCTTGGGTTGCTTGAATGGAAGTGGAAGGCTCTTGGATAGGATCTTGGTCAACAACATGAGAACATGATGACTCTTGACTTGGATTCATAATAGGAGACTCTTGAATAGGCTTGATGGCTTGAAGATCACATGATGGGCTTGAAGGGCTAAGAATGTTAATTGAGGGCTCTTGGATAGGCTCAAGGATAGATGGACCACATGATGGGATTATAGGATTGGACATGACCTTTGGAAGTTCTTTGGTAGGCTCATGAATGGGTGTTTGACATGAGGATAAGTAGTTCCTTGCTAATAGCCAATAGATCACATCCTTCACAAGGGTATGAGTGGATGGGAAATATAATGGATGAGCAATAATAGTGGATGATGTTGCAGGCTTAGGACTAGGATTAGGTTGGGGGCTAATTGGATTGGGTGGATTAGGATTTGGATTGGATGAAGGGATAATCTTACCAAAATTTATGAGGTTTGTGATCAATCTCTTAAGTTTGACACAATTGGTTGTTGTATGGCCCTTATACCTATGGTACGCACAATAATGGTTTTTATTATACCAAGGGGGTTTAAAGATTGGTTCAAAAGGTTCTATCCATGGCAGCTCAATCAAATTTGCTTGAACCAATTGTTATATGGTTATGTCCAAGGGATCTTGTGGTGGAAGATTGGTAGAACATGAGGATGAAGGTGATGAAGGTTGGTGGACCAATGGACTAGGACTAGGATCACATGGTGGTCTTATGATAGGGCTAGTAGGCTCATGTGTTGGCATGTGATTGGATGATGAAGGCCACTCATAGGATGCATTGGCTAGATTGGTATCTCCCTTGTCAAAGGTAATTAAGTCTTGCATAGGATAATTTGGACTCATTTGATTTATGTACAAGGGGCCACTTGGACTTGCATGTGCTTCTTGTTGTAAAGGTGGACTTAGGCTCACTTGTGCTTGTTGTGGAGACCATTGATAGTCTTGGTGGTTGGGTGAAAAGGTAGGATATGTAGACAAAAGATCTTGGGATTGATACGAAGTTGAGGGCATTTAATCTTGTTGCCAAGGTGGACTTGGGCTTACATGTCCTTGTTGTGATGACACTTGGTTGCCTTGTGGATGGGTTTGGTGATATGTTGGAATGTTAGAATGAGGAATTGGATAATGTTGGGGTGGAGGTTGATAGGTTGGTGTGGCATTGATATGATGTGTAGATAGATGAGGTTGGTATGAAGTTAAGGTGGATGACACATAGGATTGATGTGGAATTTGTTGAGGTTGGGATGGCCTTTGGATTTGTTGTTGTGATATGATTTGTTGTTGGAATTGTTGAATTGGTTAGTGTTGTGATGTGATGTGTTGATGTGGATAAGGGATAACATTAGAAGAAATGGAATAAGTTGGTATCGAATTGGGTTGAGTGGATAGATATGATGGGATAGGTGCTAGATAGGATGGTCATTGGACTTTGCAAGTGGCCAAGAGGTGTTGGATTTCTACCAAGAGGTATTGTATGTGTGAGGATTGGTTTGTTTGACATATTTGAATCAGTTCTTGAATGCTTTGAAATGTTTGCTACTCTAAAGGTGATTGGCTTGCATGCATGTGGTGAAGCATATGAAGGAGTTTTTGGAGGTCCTCTAATGTTGACATGATGTTACACAAGTGTTTAAGTCTTAAGTCCTTTTTGGCAAATGCTTGATTATGATTCGATGATGATGTGGATATGATTAGGATAGTGATAGGATGTGATATGGAATGACAAGATTGGATGATGTGGATGATATGGCTTAAGATGTGTGTTGACTAGGATGAATTTTTATATTGATTTATTTATGTGTTCGGTATTTATAGCTTGATTTGGCAATGTTTAAACAAATGATTATGCAAATACACACATGAATCACTCACGCAAGACACATAAGCAAGTTTTTGACTTTGAAAATGAAATGTGATGATTAAGCAAGCACTTGTGGAAGACACATCAACAAGGCTAATGTCTAGTCAAGTGGGTATGGCCAATTAGGTCTTAGGCTAGATTGCACAAGGTTGACTATGAATTTGAAAGCGAAATCCTACCACACAGCCAGGAGAAAGGGGTAACCCACCCTTCACCTTCACTTCCCAAAGGTATAAAGTTCTTTGGGGCTTAGCCAAGAGTGACAAGATTTCAACTCCCAATGAGGGTGTCTTTCGATTCAGCCTCAATTGAGGTCATCCCTTAGAGTGGTGTATCTCCAAACAGGCCTCCTAGATAGGGTTTACAAAAGAAAACCAAGTGAGCTGTCACTTGATTCACACTCGCAGTTGTTAATTACCCCTTTAGAAAATGACATGTGTGATCAAACAATTCAAGCACTTGTTCGTTTTAGATCCAAAGCCAAATGTGTAGAAAACACTAGTTCATTTAAGTCCAATTTTTGATATGTGATAGCAAGCAAGCTGTTTGTTTTAAGATCCCAAATCCAAGTGTGATGGCAAACAAGTTGTTTAGAAAGAGAAAAAGTTGTGTTGAGTGCACCTGGAAAGTTGTTGTCAAGATTGATAGTGAGGCACACGCTACAAGCCGCGATCAGGTCTACTAGATAAAGCAACCAAAAGGTTTTAAATTTGATATCTTTGACAAGCGAAAACCTGCAACCCACTTGTGAGTAGTTTGATAAAAATTGTCTTTGACAAATGATATCACTGCAAGCAAATGGTTAGTGACACGCAAAAGAAAAAAAGAGACTAGAATGGAGTAATTAAAATGTAAAAAAATACCTATGTTAGGGAAATAAAATGAACTAGTTAAGCTAAAAATTTGACTAAAAAAATAATGAAACTATATTAGATTTAAACTATATATTAAAGTTAAAAATTAATTAAAATGATTATAAAAATCTAAATTAATTTTAAAAAGTAAAATTAAAAAGCTAACCTAATTCTAAATTAAAATTAATAATTTTTATCTAAGTATATTACTAAATTTAAACTTAATACTAAATGAAAAGTAAATTTATATCTTAAAAACTAAATTAAAAGAGTAAACTAGGTTACAAAGAAAAACTTACGTGAGGACTATTGTAAAAAATGAAATTAGAAACGATGTGAAAAGAAAATCCTAAGGAAGCGGAGGGAGGAATGGGAACTCTGCGTGGGAGAAGCGGGGGATCGACGGGTTAGGCTACAGCAGCACAATAGAAGACAATCAAATTAATAATTTTGGTCTTCGTTTTCGTTGAGCCGTCGTCAGATGCTGCTGTTTTATGTGAAGATTGCCGGCTAAATGAGATTCCTTGTGGATCTAAAGACCGCTGGGTTTTTTTTTTATGAAACTGGCACTAATTACTGGATGACAGACTTAAAATGCTAACTGGGCAGATTGCTATGCCATCGCCGATACGCCGAGGCAACCTACAAACAAAGTTTTGAACCACTGAATTTGCCAATGGCCCCACTGGATATTTGAATGGAATCCACCAAATGAAAATGCCCGCCGGATATGTAATGATCGCCGCTGAGATCCCTAGTGGATGAGAATGCTGTCTGGTGAATTGACTGATGCAAAGACTGTGGACTGCTGGAGAAACAATATAAAACCTGCAAGCTTGCAGATCTAATGATCGCTGTTGCAAAATATATGCTGACAATAGGAGCGCTGGGGGTTACAACCAATGTTGGGTTGTTGCAAAAACTACCAAGATCTGTTGTTGAAGACCTCTGTTTACTATGCAGACCAGCAACTATCATGCAAGATCTAAATAGTCACTGACTGTTAGACTGATGATTGCCAAATACTGTTGCTGAAAACGTGGAAGCTGCTATAGGTTGAAAGAAACATGGACTATTGATAAAGTGTTTTAGACCGCCGTCTTTGTCAACTGTCAATGGTGAGTGTAGTTTAACCGCTGTGGTCAAGTAAATCTGCTGGTTTGTAATTTCTATGGACTATTGTTCGTGGAGAATCTTTGGAGCGCGCCATGTGGGGGATGATGTATGTCCGCCAATATTTGTTTGTAGACCGTGGTCTACCTGCTTGGATCAAAGACTACCATGAAAGATTTGATGCTGCCGATTGTGGTTTAATGCCAAAAGTTTGTGTATGCTGACGGGGATGTCGTTTTAACAATTGTCATCTAAAGATCCGTTGTTGGAGGTCTAAACTGTCACCGATATATGGCTTAAACTGTTGATGTAAATATTAACAACCGCCAATGGATTTTGAATCTGACCGAATGTAGAAATTGATGGAGATCTGATGCCAAAATGCAGGTATGTGATCGCCTAAAAAGATTGCAGACCGTCGAAGACTACAGACCACTGGGATCTGTTGTGGGGTTTTGATCCAAACAAGAGGACAGTCGACAGGAAGATAAAAATGCCTCCTAACAATATTAAAACCTGTGACAGATCAATTCCTGCAAACAAAATCCAACACAAAGACTACCTGCAACAAGGGGTTTGATGGGTCCCAACGAAGTCATCATACTCTTTACAGACAAATCATAGAAATATGGTGGAAGCGACCTTTGATGTGGAGTAGCAGAGATATGGTGTTGACAGACTAAGCAACAACAATGATGGTAGGTTAACTGGTGGCTTGGTTAGAGGCCGAGCGGAGGTGAGGGAAAACAAGGTGGCGACCGGAAAAATTTCACAGGTCGACTAGGGATATAATGTGCAGATCAGCAGATAGAATACACAAGCAATAGAATTTTAAACACAACTTGCAAATGAAAACCAATAGACCCCCACAATAGCGATAGAAAGAAAGATATTTGCAGATCGCACGACGGGTCCGTACGGATTTGCAAAGAAAAAAAATTAAAAAAATTCAGTGAGCAAAGCATACAGTGTTTTATATCGATCTTCGTTTCCGAGGCCTCTCGAATGTGATGGTGAGGTCAGATCTGGGTTTAGAAGCACCCTGCGAAACTTGACCGCCAAAACTAGACAAAAACGATGTTAAAAATGCAAATTTAAGTGCATAAACCTGCAAAAAGGGTGAGTCCCACCAGGCGTGCCAAATGTAGTTAGGGTACAATTGCAAATCAGGGTAAATGTATAATCAACAATGATAAAACCCTAACAATGCACAATGAAGCACAAGACAACATGAAAATCAAAATAACAAATGTAAATGCAAACCGATCTCCATGCTATGCTCAATTTATCTCCATTGCTCTTCTCCACCTCACATGAGCATGCAAGATTTTGAAGGATGATTGTTGGAGGAATGTTGGGTGCTCACTTTTGTAGCATAACAATGATATGAGGATGATAGAATGATGTGATAGATTCAAGAGTGATTTTGAGAGAATGAGGATACTTGAAGAATAGATGCTTCGCCCAAATGGCTTGTGAGGGGATTGATTTATAGGAAAAGCCGATTTGAATGGATGGTTGAGATTGAAAGGCTACATGTTGATATGGATGGCTAGGATTGATTCGGTTATCCCACTCTTCAAGGGAGTTGTAATCATTTGACAAGTGTAAGGAGAAGGATAGGGCTCATGTGTGATTGTGTACATAAATACTAAAATTAGATCCCATGAGTTGTGCATGTGAAGGATTTTAAATGAAAGTTGTACTACCACATATGATTGAAATGAGAGGTGGACAAGTGTTGAAATGTGGTGAAAGGTGAGGACTTCATTCAAATATTTTATTTGAATTAGTTGGGATATGAGTTGGAAATTAATTAAATAAATAAGATTTATTTAATTAATTGGAAAGTGGGATTAGGATATGATGTGGAAATTAATTAAATAAATAAAATTTATTTAATTAATTGGAAAGTGGGATTAGGATATGATGTGGAAATTAATTAAATAAATAAAATTTATTTAATTAATTGGCTAAGTGGGATAAGGATGGGATTAAGATGGGATTTATGACAAAATGGCTTATGATGTCTAGGATAATGTTTTAACAAGGTGTTGCAAGACATACACAAATTTGAGACAAATTTGGGTGTCTAGACCATCATGTCATCTTTTCGCCATACACAAATTGTCATGTAAAATCCTAAGTCTACTACCTAGAATGGGGCATGTTATTCCTATGCGACATAGTCTTTGGAGATCACATCCTAACTCCATTATGAGGCCTACATCTATCCACTATAGCCTATCTTTGTATCCATCTATTTATCATGAGCTTTTCATTCCATGGCCTATCCTTTTATCCACCCATCTATCATGAGTCTTCCATTCCATTGATCTATCATGAGCCTTCCATCCCATTTACTAATTTTCCATCCTTTTATCCATCCATCTATGATGAGTCTTCCATTCCATCGATCTATCATGAGCCTTCCATCCCATTTACTAATTCCCACCCTTTTATCCATCCATCTACCTCCATCCTTGCATCTAGACTTGGGTTTCCCTTGTCATTGGTATCTAGCATAAAGGCTACCCAAATTGTAAATCTATTGACATTCCAAAACATTAAGAAAATCCAAAAAAAAATTAATACATTTCAAAATACAAAAAAATAAATATTCCCAAAAACCCAAAAAAAATCAAAACATTTCAAAATCCAAAAAAACCAAATATCCATAAAACATCCAATCAATAATATCAATCATCACTCAATTCCATCAATTCATCACAATCAATCCAATTCTTTAAATCAAATTCATCAAACCAATTCCAAGCAATGATCCAAATGCAAGCCATCATTTATCCAAACCAATCAAGTGAATCAATCTTGTCAAATTATCCAATTGAAATCAATGGTCTTGATCCTAATCTTGTTGTAAACCAAATCAATCATCAAATCAATTAATCAATCATCCTTGTGTTGATCTAAGGATATATCGTTCCCATCCATGACAACACTATCAACTATTATCAATCAATCAATCACTTAATCATTGGTTTACAGCTTGATAGGGGCAATACCTTGTTTGTTTTTGTATCATTTGTGCATGCTTGCTTGTGTGTGTTATCATTTTATTTTGCATATGTATCACATCCATATCTTTCTAGTTAATATTTATATCTTGTGTATGTTGGAATATCTTTTTGCACTATCCTTTGCATCTAAGGTCATATCATACCTTTTGTGCATTAGGACTTCAATTCTCTAAGTTTACTTCCTCATATGTTAGATAAGATTATATTACGCTGGTGCACAAGACACATCGTCACCTTGGTCCTTATACCTTGGTGCATAACGTCTAGTGCTATATCAAACATCATGGTTGCTCACCTTCATTGCAGCATAATGCACCATTCATTTCTTCTATCCATCCCTTACCTTTCTTCCTTGACTAATCCATTTCATTTCGAGAGCCTACCCGTATTTGTCCAACCCGCCTATCCTCTCAAGGGGGCATCTTCATCCTATATTTTCATCATCGTCTCATCATTTTCCTCTATTGATACCTTAGCTTCTTTGAAATGATGTTACTCGACACAAATCTTATCATATCAAACATCATCTCAAAGAGGGGCAAAATGTAGACACCCAAAATTGTCCCCAAATTTGTCCATGTCTTGCAACACCTAGTCAAAAACATTACTAAGACATCATGTAGCATTTTGTCCTAATCCCACTCTTAATTCCAATTATCCCATTACCCATATTTATCCCACTTAACCAATTAATTAAATAAATTTTATTTATTTAATTAATTTCACATTCATAATCCCATTATCCAATTAATTAAATAAACCTTATTTATTTAATTAATTTTTCAACTCATATCCCAACTAATTCAAATAAAATATTTGAATTAAATCCTCACCCCTCACCACATTCCAACACTTGTTCACCTCTCATTTAAATCATGTGTGGTAGTACATTTTTCATTTAATATCCTTTTTGTGTACACAATCACACATGAACTACTTTTTGTGTACACGGTCACACATGAGCCTTATCTTCCTTTATACACTTGTCACATGACTACACCTCCTTTGAAGAGTGGGGATAACTAATCAATCCTAGCTGTCCACATCGATCATTTAGCCCTTCAATCTCAACCATCCATTTGAATCAAGCCTTGCCTATAAATCAAGCCATTTACAAGCCATTATCATGCATTGAGTCTTGAGTATATCCATGCTGTTGAAATATCATTAGAGCCTTTGCATCATTTATCTTTCATCTATCATCTTTCATATGAATCCATCCTATCTTACCGTTATGCTATCAAATTGAGCAACCAACATATCCAATCAATCAAACAATTCATCTTGCATGCATCCATCATTCTATCTATTTGAGGTAATGAAGATTTGGATTAGGTAATGCATTTGTATTGTTTTATCATTTTTATTTTACCCAAATTTTTCATTATACAGGGATGCTTGAATGACATCAAGGTTTTGGTAAACCTTGTTTTCTTCACTTGGAACCCAGTTGAATATAAGCTCTTCTTATCATCTTAATACGGATGGTTAAAATGAAAGGGTAAACCAAGTACTAGAGGATTTATTGAGGATGTATTGCATGGGCCAGCAATACAAATGGGAAGATTATCTTCCTTTGGTAGAATTTGCCTATAATAATTCCTATCATCCTACTATTAAGATGGCTCCATTCGAAGCATTATATGGAAGAAAGTGCCAAACCCCTATAAGTTAGGACAAACTAGAAGATAGGGTTAGCCTTGGTCCAGAAATAGAAGAGTAAGTCCATCTGATTAAGAAAAGGCTAGCGGAAGCCAATGATAGGTAGAAAAGTTATGCAGATGCTAAATGCATCAAAAGGCATTTCTTAGTGGGAGAAAAGTCCTTTTAAGGGTAAAACCTCAAAAAGGCTCCATTAAGTTTGGGAAGACATCCAAACTGGCTCCTAGATACGTGGGTCCCTTCAAAGTTCTTGAAGAGGTCAACCCAGTCACATAGAAACTTGCTCTACCACTAGCTCTTGCCATGATGCATAATGTTTTCCATATTTCTTATTTGAAAAAGTTTAATGTAGGAGATAATCATATCCCTATTCTTGATTAGAATGCGATACAGGTGAAGGACCCAGGGTTGGTAGTGATCAAGCCCATCAAAGTGCTCCAAATGTGTAAGCTACGCTTACATAATAAAGAGATAACTTAATGCAAGGTCCAGTGGGACTAGTATGCAAAGGAAAATGCCACTTGGGAAAACTATGAGGATATTCATGTGAGATTTCCCCATCTCTTTTGAATTTTTTTTATTATGATCACATAACACTTTTCTTATTATGTTGGTTGACTCTGAAGACATTTAATCATCAGGGATGATGATTCTTATGGGGGGAGATATGTTACATCCCCAACTTATGATTTAGCTTAATCTTACTTTTATGTGGTAATCATGATGATTAATCATATTTTAATGATTATATATTTGTGGAAAATATCAGATTTAATCATTGATTATGTGAATACTGACTAATGATTAGTTAGACATGAGATTACATGTTGATATGAGTATTTAATTATTATGATTTACGAATCAAATGATGATACACTAATCATGATTTTATGATGGTGAGTGTGATCAGGAAAAGAATCCTCCCTTCAAGATGGAAGGAGAGTATCATTGAGGAGGAAGAGATAGATGTTTGGAAAAGGTTAGAATTGCCATCTAAGTATTGAATCTAGTCTTTAAGAATCCTTGCAAGTTAGAGTGAGTTGCATCTCTCCTTATTAGTCATTTTCATTTCTGTATCAGTTGACAATTTGATCTTTCTCAATGCCTTCTACGTCGATTTGACTAAATGATGATGTTTACAGAACATCCATTTGAGTCGTTTGACAATTTTGGCAAGTTGTCAAGAACTCCCTTGATTTCCTTATCCATTTCTGTATTAAGATTTGTGATTATTATATCTTTTATATTTTTATTTATGGTTATCATGGCCGTGAAGGGGGAGTGGTACTCGACCCTGAAATCGTATTTTAAGAATGTGTCATCTTTCTAATCGTGTTAACATTGATAACACCTTAGTTTATTTGATAACCCTTAATTTCATGTAAGGGAATTATTGGTATTATAATTGTTATAACCTCCTTAGAGGTCGATCACTTTGGTATCAATATTATATTATCCATATTTTTTGTTGGCACTCGGCCAGTCACCACCCATGAGGAGTGGGGAGAGAGAGTGGAGGTTGAGTGGTAGCCATGTTCAAGCTTATTTCACAGACCCCTCTCAATGATGGGCAGAGTGGATCCTTTGGATCCCACGAGGTGGCAACTCTTGGGACATGCAAAGTATTGGGAAGGCATGCAAAAGGTATCGGTGATACCAATCTTGGTGATTTTTTCTTTAGTATGTTTTTGGGGTGTGTCAAAAGGGAGAACAAGTTCTAGGAGAGTGTGGTGTAGGAGCACCTCGAAGCCATTAAGAATCTGAGGATCCTATACATTTTATGTTATGTCCAAAATGTTATATTGTAAGGCCTTAGGCCACTTTGAGTCTTAGTTGGCCGAATAATGACATGTATGTCAAGAAACAGTTTAAAAGCTTGTAACCGAACTGGAAGTGTAACCGATTGGCAGTGGTGGTTTGTTTTCCACCATGTGTAACTGTCAATTGAGAGTCTTTATATAGTTGGTCTCTGTTCGTGTAGGAGAGAAGCGAACGAACAGAAGAGAAAAGAAAACAATTTGTATGTAAAATCTCTAGAAGGAATAAAATAGTTTTGTTCTTGGTCTAATTACTAGAACATCGATTTGGAGTCATTCCACTGGTGGGTTTCTTCGAAACCAGTGGAATGACCTCCATGTAGTTAGATTTATTTCTGTTCTGTAGTTTCTGTAGTTTTCGTGTGTTCTGTTCGGTTACAATGTGCAAAGAAAGTTAGCGGTGTGAATTTTGGGTTGTATCACGAAATGTGCATTCTTTGAGTATATCACAGATGTATGTGTGCATCCAACCGGTTGGGTCAAAGATTGTGGACCCCACAGATTGTAGAACAAATTATAGGTATGCATCGGTGTAAGATCACCCATCGGAGAAGAAGAAACAAGTCCTGCCGATGACGAAGTTGCTATGTAGCTCGTCGGTGTGAGTAATGCCATCGGCATAAGAAAGTCACTTTGGACCGACGGAAGGAACTCTCACCGATCATGAGATTCTTTAGGATCAGCCTAGAATCTTGCTACAAGACCAACAGCCTGCATTATATCTGGTCTAGTCTGAGTGAGATACAACAATCCACCAATCATTGATCTATACTTTGTCTGATCTGCCTTTGGGGAGTCAACATCTTTGCTCAACTTACATCCGGTTGCCATGGGAGTGTTCATTGGCTTTGAATCTTTCATACCAAATTTCCTTAACAATTCTTTCACATATTTGGTCTGAGAAATGAAGATCCCTTTCTTTGTTTGAGTAATTTGCAGACCCAAGAAGAAATTCATTTCACCAAGCATAGACATTTCAAACTCACATTTCATCTGATTTGCAAAAGTTTTGCACATACTATCTCTTCCTCCAAAAATGATATCATCCACAAACACTTCAACAATCAAAATGTTTTCATGATCAATTTTGAAATATAAGTTACTGTCAGCAGTACCTTTGCTGAATCCAATCTGCACAAGATGCTTATCCAACCTTTCATACCATGCTCTTGGGGCTTGTTTTAATCCATACAATGCTTTCTTCAACTTGCAGACCATATCATCATTGTCAGACAATTGAAATCCATCCGGTTGTTCAATGTAAACTTCTTCTTCCAGATCACCATTTAGGAAGGCAGACTTGACATCCATCTGATATACCTTGAAGTCTTTAAAGGCAGCAAATGCAAGAAATAATCTGACTACTTCAATTCTTGCCACCGGAGCAAAGGTCTCTTCAAAATCAATTCCTTCTATTTGAGAGTAGCCTTTGCAGACCAATCTAGCTTTGTTTCTGATTACTTCACCAGCTTCATTTAATTTGTTCCGGAAGACCCATTTGGTTCCAACCACATTCCTGTCTCTAGGTCTGGGAACAAGATCCCAAGTATGATTTTTCTCAATTTGCATTAATTCATCTTTCATTGCTTTGGTCCAGTTTTCATCATTGCAGGCTTCATTTACTGTTTTAGGTTCAATCTTTGAAATCAGACAAAATTCATCCTGATTTTGAGCAACATTCCTTCTAGTTTGCACACCTTTGCTTCTGTCACCTATGATTTGATCTTCAGAGTGGTTTAGTGTTACATACCTTGGAATTTTGGGAGTATCCTGCACTGCTGCTTCTTGATCAGGCTCATTCAAACCTATCTCTACTTCCTAATTTACCGGATTAGGCTGACTCTGACTTACCGGAGAGAATTGAGTTCCTTGAACTTGAACACCGTCTTGGTCATCTTCATCAAAATCATAAAATCTTGAGGGCTTCTCAATTCCTTCATCAACTTTCACATTAGTGCTTTCTATCATCTTCCTCAGTCTCTTATTGTAACACCGGTATGCTTTGCTTTGAGTGGAGTAACCCAAGAAAATTCCTTCATCACTTCTAGCATCAAACTTTCCTAGATCTTCATCTCTTTTAATATAACACTTGCTACTAAATACTCTGAAATATTTCACAGTAGGAGTGATGCCAAACCAGAGTTCATAGGGGGTCTTACCGGTATTGTTTCTGATTTGAACTCGATTTAGAGTGTAGACTGCAGTGCTGATAGCTTCTTTCTAGAACATCTGAGGAACATTTGCTTCCAACATCATTGTCCTGGCAGCTTCCTGGATGGTTCGGTTCTTTCTTTCAACTACTCCATTCTACTATGGAGTCCTAGGAGCAGACAATTGTCTCCTTATACCCTGCTTCTCACAAAAGTCAATGAACTCACCAGATGTAAATTCACCACCTCTATCAGACCTTAGACACTTCAGTTTCAATCCAGTTTGATTCTCTACCATAGCTTTGAAGATTTTGAACTTCTCAAATGCTTCTGATTTTTCTTTTAGGAAGGTAACCCACATCATCCGGGAATGGTCATCAATTAACAACATGAAATATCTATCACCTTGCAGACTCTTGATTCTTGTCGGACCACAGAGATCAGTATGTACTAATTCCAACAATCCGGTAGAGGACTGATCTTTGCTTTTGAAAGAGACTCTGCTCTGTTTACCTAGCTGACATTCTTTGCACAAACTATTTGTAGGTTTCATCAATTTTGGAAGATCTCTTACAGCCTGAGTATTGCTTATCTTGATGATGTTATCAAAATTTACATGACACATTCTTCTATGCCATAACCAACTCTGATCAACTTGAACAAACAAACAACTTTTATTTGAACCAACCAGATGAAAGATATTACCTTTTGTCTGAGTACAGGATGCAATTTCAGTTCCGGAGCTTGTAAAGATTCTGCATTTTCCATTCTTAAACCGGAGATCATAGCCTTTGTCTACTAACTAACCAACACTGAGAAGATTGTGCTTCAATCCTTCAACATATAGTACATTACCTATTTTTCTCTTTCCATCAAAGGAAATAGTTCCCCTACCTCTGATTCTGCCAGCAGAATTGTCACCAAACTTTACCATTCCTCCTTCATACCTTTCCAAATTCAAGAACTTATCCTTGTCACCAATCATATGGTGAGAACATCCACTGTCAATAACCCAATCATCCTTTTCTTCCACTTGAGCAGCCAAAGCTTTTTCCACAACCTTGTGATTGATAGATTCAGAGAGTATTGAATCTTCTTCCTTGATGGCAATAAACACCCATTCATTTCTGGATTTGCTTCCTAGTTCTGATTCATCATCTGTTACTCCTTCATTGTCATCTTCTTCATGAACATAATAGCAGTTCTTTTGAAACCTTTGTCTGTTAGTATTAGACCTTGCAGATTTTTCTGGACATCTTGAAGCAAAATGACCAATCTTATTGCAGTTGAAGCACTTAAAGGGTAGTTTTCCTTCATACTTACCGGATCCTCTTGGTAGTCTTTTTACAATGAGGGCTTCAAGTTGAGCTGTTTCTGCTTCTTCTTCTTCCATGTCTCTTCTTGCTTGATCATACCATGACATCTTCCTTGAAGAGTTTTCTCCTGGATCAAATCTCTGTTTGCCTTTCGCATAGGCACTAGCTTTGAAAGTAGATTCAGTCTTGGGAGGATCATCTCCAAACTCGGTCATTTCAAATGCAGCTAGCTTGCCAGCCAATTGTTCTCTTGTGACAGTTGTGTGGGCTCTAAATTCATCAATTGCAGCAACCTTGATTTTGTAGGCAGCAGGAAGGGATCTGAGGATTTTGCAAACAATCTCATTTTCATCCAGAGTTCCACCAGCATTTCTAATTCCACACACTAGTTCATTCACTCTTGGCATAAAAGTAGTGATGTTTTCATCATCTCTCATCTTCAATCTTTCAAATTTCTCTTTTAGACTTTGCAACCTTGCACTCTTGACAAACTCATCTCCTTCATACAAAAGTTCCAGTTTAGTCAGAATCTCATATGCAGTTGGTAGGTCAATAACATTTGAGAGATCTAAGTCATTCAATGTGCTTAGAAGAGCTTCTTTGGTCCGCAGATTGTTTTCAGCATCTGTGATTTCATTCAGAGTTGTCGGACCACCTTGTGGAGGTACATATGGTTTTGAAACCATGGCCAAGTATGCTTTTCCCATACATTCCAAGTGACATTTCATGCGACCCTTCCAGAGAGTGAAATTGGTTCCATCGAACTTCGGACTATCTTTTTTGTATGACGACATCCTAGATCTCCTCAAGCGATTAAGCTCCTTTCAGAGGAACTTGGCTCTGATACCAATTGTTGGATCTAGGGCATACAACTGAGAGGGGGGGTGAATCAGTTGAATACAAACTTGCTTTCTATTTCAAACACTTGATTCATCTTGTTAGTTAACAGCATATCAATTAATCATCCATGAAAGTAAAATGCACAAACACAAGAGCAGATAATCATCAACACAATGAACACCAAGATTTTGACGTGGAAAACCTGGTTAAGGGAAAAACCACGGGGTGATTAACCCAAGGATTATTCTCTGTTAAAAGAATAAGAAAAAGAATGGCACTTGCCAATTAGGGCTCACTGCCCGAGCACACTGCTCACAAAGAGGCCCACTGCCTACAAGGAGACACACTGTCTACAAAGTGATAAGAATCATGGTCTTGAACTGGAGAATGACATCTTTACCATGTCCGGATCAGTTCCATTTAAGCCCAAAAACCTCTGCTCTACCTTCCGCACTTCTCTTCGCTACACCACTCTCATCCACACAATCCACACTACAAAATGAACTCACAAACCTTTATTTATACAAGACATCGACTTAGGAACAATCATCTAAGTCGGCAATCAATCATAAGAATATCTGCAAGATGAATAACACATCCGGTCGGCCACCACAAGAACATTCGCAGGATGAACAACTCATCCGGTCGGCTAAACAGAGCAAGAACTTCATCCGGAAGATTATCTTCAATTCCGGGCTCTACCATCAATGTGGACCAACAACACAACCTAAACATGATCCACGGACATTTCTAAGCCTGCCTAAATGACCAGGTACATCTGCACTTCCTCTACTTACTGGAATCTCTTCTCTTCCTTATCCGGAACTTCAAGAACACAGTCTGTCGCCACTGTCCCAATGCAAAAGGTACTTCCGGACCTCCAAATCATACACAACTCGAGATGACACATCACAAGGACATCCCAAACACTCCTTCCAATCCGTAGATTAGGATTATATAATTCCAGACCTCACCAGACCTTTCTGTGATCCTCTGTCACCTCTGAACACTTGCCAGAACCGGTTCCACACTGACAGCCACAACTCCTTCAGATCTTCATGCGAACCTCTGAAATCTTAACTGAAGCATCTCAAGACTCATATCTACAAACCCTTTAATCCGCATCCTCTGGTTCGCATCCTATACAATACATTTCCCTTCTTCTCATCACTGTTCTTCACTGTTCCTGACTGAGGCTAATTTTCTCAATATCCTCAGCACACTGCTCATCGATTCCCTCTTGTCAATGCAATATGAGTTTGTTGACATCAATGACAACACTGGTTCACCTCATACTTGCAACAAATCTTTCAGGTTAATGGATTCCAAAGCTTATAACCTTTTACATTATCACTATATCTAATGAAAGTACATTTTTTAGCTTTTGGATCCAACTTAGTTTATTTTTCTTTAGGCACATGAACATAAGCCTCACAACCAAATACCCTTAAATGTGAAATAGAAGGTTTCTTACCTATCCACATTTCATAAGGAGTTGAAACAAGAGCCTTACATAGAGATCTATTAACCCAGTAGTTTGCAGTACTCATAGCTTCTACCCAAAAGCATTTGTTCAACTGTGATTCACTCAACATACTTCTGGTTCTTTCCATTATTGTTCGATTCATCCTTTCTTCCACTCCATTATGTTGTGGTGTATATGGAGTTGCCTTCTATCTAACAATACCTGCATGCTTACAAAATTCATCAAATTCTTTAAAACACTATTCCCCTCCATTATCAAATTTCAAAACCTTTATCTTATGGTCTGATTGCTTTTCAACTAAAACTTTAAATTCCTTATATTTAGTGAAAACTTCAGATTTGTGACGCATAAAATAAATCCAAGTAAACCTTGAGACATCATCAATGATGGAAACAAAATATCTTGATTTTCTAATTGATTCAGCATCCAATAGACCAAAAACATCCAAATGAATAAGTTCTAATTTATCATTAGATTTATTACTGTATGAAGGAAATGGAGATTTATTCTATTTTCCAAACACACAATGTTCACAAAATTTGGAACTCTCATCAGAATAGGATAAATTGTCTAACAATTTTTTATTTAAGATAGTCTTTAAACCAAACTGACTTATGTGGCCTAATCTACTGTGCCACAACATACATGTATTTTTAGTATTATCCTCAGATGCATAAGAGATATTAAAAACAATAGTGGCTTCTAGCTTAAACAAAGTTCCTGATCTTTTCCCCTTCTCTACCATCAAGTTTCCTCTCACCAATTTGCAGCCATGCTTATCAAATGTCACATGCATTCCCAAATCATTTAACTTTGAAACAAAACTCAAATTTCTATCCAATCCAGGAACATGCAAAATACTTGGGAGGGTTTTAATTCTCCCATCATTGAAACACAACATTACCTTCCCTTGTCCAACAATAACATATGTAGAGTTGTCTTCGAGGTATACATTTCCTCCATCATACTCTTCATATGTGGAAAACCATTCTTTATGTGGATTCATGTGGTACAAGCATCCTAAGTCAACCAACCAATGAGATCATGAAAAACAACATTACTTGCATAAAGTAAAACCTCATCACCTTCATTCGAAGACTTATTAGTAGTGGAATCCCAATGTCTCTTCAAGTTTCTACATTCCTTTTTCACATGTCCTCTCTTTCCGTAGTTCCAACACTTGACTCTGTTCTTCTTTCCAGGAGTCTTAGAATGGCCCTTAGACCCCTTCTAATCTCCTTTTGGTCCTCTTTCCATGGACATTCCCCTAACATTGAGAACATCCAATGAACTATCTGAACTTTTCTTCCTCAATTCCTGTGACAATAGAACTGAAACAAGAGCATCCAACTTCAGATCTATGAGGTTAGCGATGATAGCCAAAATAACATTCTCCCATGACTTAGGTAAATAACAGAGAAGCAATATACATTTATCTTCCTCATTCACATCAACATCTATAGATACTAGTTGACTTAATAACAAAATAAATGAATTCAAATGCTCTGCAACTGATTCACCCTCTTTCATTTTCATAGAAAATAATTTACACTTTAAATAAATCTTATGTACCATACTCTTGACTTGGTAGATCTCACCCAGACACTTCCACAAGCTATGTGTAGGCTTCTCACTCACAACATTCAGTAGAACAAAATCTGCAAGATACAGTTGGATTGTACATTGTGCCTTTTTATCCAGTCTATCCCACTCATCTTGAGCAACATCGTCAGGTTTCTTCTCTTTCATAACAACCAACCACTAATTTATTTCCTCAAGCAAATCCTCCATCTTCAGCTTCCACAATTCGTAACCCATGCCATTAAACTTTTCAATGTCCAACCATGAGGTAGAAGCAATAGTGGATGCAACCATGATATCTACACAAGATCTGCAAACAAAAAAAACCAAATCTCCCACTGCAGCTAAAAAACCTTCACAGTACCACCCAAGAATAAAAAATGGCTAGGCTCTGATATCAAATGTTAGAAATGAAGGTATAAACCACACAATGGAAACCTGATTCAAACCTTATTAATATCCTCTAAATAATGTAGAATTGATGGAGATTGCGACAAAAATAAAACCCACTACACAAAAATAACATGCATTAAGAACTGAACACATAACACAGTATGAAATATGGAGAAAACCCTTTTGGGTAAAAAACTCCAACAAGAAAAGAGGCTTCAAGTTGTATTGTCTACAAATATGAGATTATAATACATGCACTTCCTCTTCTTCTTCAGTTTTCAATCTAGTGGTGCCTGTTACTCTCAACTCTACTAAAAACATAGTACAAATATCCTTATAAAAGGGGGTTGCCTTCTAGGGAAAGAAAGCCGACATAATATCGAGGGTCATCCCACAATAATGGGTTACACTTTTTGGCCAAACTTGACATTGAAATCAACATTTTGAACTAAATCTTCACTTTCTAACACCTATAGCCGCTAAACTGTTAGGAATTTGAAGATGATGCAAACTAGTGATTTGTGAGATTTTGTCTGTAGATTCTAAATATATATATTTTTTAAAAAATTTGGAGTTAAATTGTAAATTTTTTTGCGTCTCCTTTGGTATCTAGTTTTTAATAGTAAACAACATTTTTTTTAAAGTGATAGGTATTCTGTCGGACATAACTTTTTTTCTACAAAGGATAAAATTCTGATTCTTTTCAATTTAGATTGGTAACACATATATCTAAAGGATGTATTTGGTTTCATAATGTTTTGTTGAATATTTTTTTAATCAAGTTTTGAAGTCAAACCAATTATAATTTAGACATAGGCGTATTCTATCCAACATAACTTTTTTTGTATGTATCAGAATTCAATTTTTTTTTGTTGGAATAAGGACATCAATACCTAGAGGACATGTATTTTTTTAAAAAAAATTCTCTATTTTCCTATTTTTTCATATGTGTGAAACAAAAACCTTGATGTTCATTGAAAAACCTACATTCACAAGAAATAAATAATAAATATAATAATCAAATTAAATATATTTAAGATTATACTTTTTTGGAAGTTTATAGTAAGGAGTACATACTTACAAAACATAAATTTTAAATGAATTTATTTGATCCTCCAAAAGGTAAATCAAAAGTGGTTTTTTATTAGCATTTTGATAGGTGTAGAGGAGACTCCATTATAGGTATGGGTTAAAACTAGTGGGGTTCTATCAAAGGGGGTTTGAATCTAAGGGGGTTTGATCAAAACCTCTTTAATTAAAATCTGTTAAATGGAACCTTTCAAGGCTTAAATCATTATATTTTCTAAAAATATGAGATTTCAACAAAAATCAGGATGTCCCAAAAAGTGTAACCCATTATTGTGGCAGCACCCTCGACCATTAGATCTGTGACCTAATGACAAATGGTCTAGATTTACAATGATAAAATATAAATAAAATGTGGTTTCAGGGGCACTTCCCCCGAATCCCCATCAGGGCGTGCGGCCCCCAGACCCTCTGTCAGGGGGATGATCCCCCCGAACCTCTCGCAAGGGGAAAACCCACCTGCAACCCCCTGTCGCAGATGAATTAGCGTCAGGTACCGGATATAAACATGCAGTTGAAACAAGATCATTGATGGTGAAACCTTTCATCCCCTATGAGTGATTTACAAACAATAATAGGAATAATAAATTACATAGGATTTATAAGGTTGATGGCACCTTAATCCTAACACTTATGTTGCCTATTTGATTTTGCCTAACCTTTATCCTTTTTTCACATTTTCATTACCTTTGCCTCTTTTCTCACAATCCATAGCTATTATATTGTTATATGATGCTTCTTAGAGCTTACTCATGAATCTTATATTTTTATATCATGCTTTTTAGAGCTCACTTAAAATTGATTTTATTAGAAATTGGGATCTTAGGATCCTAATTATTATGAACAAAATATAAAATTGTTAGAAAGAATAAAGGATCAAATCAAACTACTAATCAAACATGTGAATGAAATAAAAAAATAAATTACCAGCATGCACAATAATGGAGACAAGAGATTTTGAAGGGGGAAAAAATAAAGAAAAAACCCCCATAACTTATGAAAGATGACACGAAGCCATTATAGAAAAAGAGGGAGGAGCTCCTCAAGAAATGAATAAGAAGAGAAAATAAGAGAGGAATTAAGTGAATGAAGAGGAGAGGGCACCTCATAAATAGAGGTGAGAGGGGAGTTGCAATCAACTCCCATATGCCACCTTTCATGTGAGTGAGTGCAAAGTGTCAACCTCTTAAAGAGGTGGCTAAATAAATCAAATATTCCTCCAAGAGGAATATTGACGTGAGTTATCCTCACACATGTGTGAGGATACTCACATTAAATAAAAATACTTTGTATTTATGAATACAAGTATTTAATAGGAAGTAAACATAACCTTTACCTAAGTACCAAGTAAAGATTAATTTTTCTAACAAAAATAAATATAAATAAGAATTATACAAGTATGAGTTTAAGACATTACATAAGATATACATGGGGAAAACCCTTTTGGATTAAAAAAACCCCATAAAATATCATTTTATTAAATAATTCCAAAATAATAGTCTATTAAAAAATAGACTAAACTTAAGGATATGCTCCTCTACATACTTCCACATGACCAATAATACCTCTTGTGCATAGTGATATAGTTCACTATAAATCTCCAAATTCATTTACCTCTCAAATGAGAGAGAACCTCCCTAAATATAGGAGAAGGGGTGGAAAAATACCCAGAGGGGCATTGGTCATACCTTTTCAAAGTAACAATTTGTAAATAATTATAATCTAATAGTTATTAGATTATTAAAATTATTAAATGATATATATTTTATAAATTAAGGTTGTATAACCTTATATTAAAACAATATAAATGTTATAAGTGTATGATCCGTAATAATATTATGTTCTAACACTTGCCCTTAATGTTAATAGGAGGCATCACATGTTAATTTCTATAAAAGAAAAAATGAAGTGCCCCAGTAACATAGGTCTTCTTTGATAGTGACAATCATGGACACAAATATATGCCAAAATGAACATGTATTATGGACTACATGAAAGTCATCTTGTCATAATTTATAATTCCAGTGTTTTAAAAAATGATGCTTAAGTGAGGTCTTACAATATTTCTTTTGGACCCTGAAACTCCTCAAACTAGTCCCCCCAGGTTTATTACATAGTGCCCATAGGTCTTATATAATACAATACTTTTACAAGTGGAAGTTTTACAGAGAAGAATTTTCAATATGTCCATAGGGCTTACATATAATGCAATGAGTTAGCCATATATAATGCCTAGAGGTATTACTTTTTACCTTTTAGGTCTTACATAGAGCTGCCATTGTGAGACACACTCTCCCCCCAATGGCAACTCCTTACATCTGTAACATTCCTAATTTTTAGTATCTTTGTAAGTCTATGCTATTTTAATTCTATCGTAAAATTAGATAAGCTCTATTGATTTATTTTGAGTGTAAAGTGTTTAATTAATGCATTGTGTGCATAATGTGTGATTTCATGACCATAGTTACAAGTTGAATTATTTTAATTTGTTAATTTATTTAATTATTGAATGTGCATGTCTATTTTAAGGATTTAAAAAATAAATTATTATATTTATCATAATTGTGAATTAGAAGATTATATTTTCTAATATTAGTTTTTAAGTGAATTCTTTTATTTGGATGGAATTAGAAAGGATAATATTTTAATATTATTTTATTTTTATTTAGAATATAATATGATAATTTACTTTTTTAGGATTTGGGAAAGAAAAAGAAGAGTTATTAAAAGAAGAAAATTAGTTTTATTTTTTATTCTTTTTGGTTATAAATTTTAATATACAATTGAGAAGAAAATGAAAACAAATTATGGAAGTTGAAGGGCTTGATAGTGTTTTTTTAAGATTTGAAGGATTGTTGTGGTTTCTGAATTGATTCGTTCATCTCCATTGTTTTTACCAAATTGATACAAGGATTGAGGTAGGGTTGTTTCCATGAAAGACTTTAACAAAGATTTAATTTAATTAATAATTGAATATAGAATTTTTGTGAAGAAATTGTGATTGTATGTTTCAAAAAAATAGTAGATTCATTGATTTAGATAGGAATTTTGTTGAATTAGACTTGTTGGGAATTCTTAAAAATTAGTAGGAATATTTGATAGGTTATTTGACCTAATATGGTCTTTAGAATATTGAAAATATTATTTTCTTGTATAGGAAGAATACATAATAGAAAACTTGAAAAGAGGCTGAAAAGAAAATAGAAACCCATTTTTAATTTAGACATATCTCTTAAACAAGATTTTTCTGATTTCCAGATATATGGTTTAGATTATGGGATAAATTATCTCCAATTTTTGTAATTTCATCTTTTATATTTTATTTTTAATTATTAAAACAAGTTGACTATTTTCCTTTTAAAATGGAAAAACTATCATAGGAAATAGTTTGTTGCGGCATCAATAACTTTTGTTTCATGATTTGGGTTTCTCTAAAAATTTTAGCGACGTCATGTAATTTAGTTTATTAAATCCTTAGAAAAACTTATCCATACCTAGATTGTAAATCTTGAGATATGTATTAATTAGTGACTGTCTATTTTTGTTGTTATTTTTAGAGTGATGTTTTAATTGATATTATATTACCATTATAAAAGTATGTGAAAGAAATTTATTATGGAAATATGTTCTGGGTTTTATAGATCTCTATATTATCTTTCCATCACATTTTAAAAATTAGAAAATCATTATGTTATGAGAAAGTTATGCTTGCTCTAGTGAAAATTATTTATTGTGCAATATAAATCCAAGTTGCTAGCATGAAAGTCATGTTTGTTATATGATGCAAGTCAAGGTTCAGGGGCTTTGACAAGCTACTAAACCAGGGGAATATAAAACTCTTTATTCATATGCAACATGAAACATTACAATAGGAGTCCAATGGGCTTCATACATGCCCTAGCCTAAGCCCTACACTCATTCCAACAGTTAGATCAGACTAACCTAACCTTCCTATGAAAACCTAAATCAATCTTCCTTCAAATTTTAAATCTGTAGAAGAAGTTCCAGTAGAAGCCAAAAACTCACTATGGAGAAGTCAACCTTTTCTAGTGTGAAACTCCCCTACTTATAGGCATTTGAGGCAACCACCACACTCATCACATGAATGGAACATGCGTTAGTCATTAATTAGCTCTTGGATCAGCCGTATAGGCAGTTAAAACTATTTTTGTCACTTTCTGGGCACTTTTAGGTGGTGCAGTGGGAAAAAGTGACTCATCGGGATATTGCGGAAAAAATTGGGTCATCTGAATATTGTGGGGAATTTAGGGTCTATTATATATTGCGGGATTTTGGGGTTCCATTGCATATTGCAGGATTTCGAGGGTCTATTGCATATATCTTGTTGCAGACCAAAGTTCCGCCTAAGCATAACTTGCTTAATTTTTCTCAGAATCTCACCAAACTTGAAATCTTGGACACCCATTTGACTCTTTAACAAGATGATGTCATCACTTAGATATGTGGGATTTCAAGGGTCATCTACATATATCCTGATGGCAGGGAAAGTCTAGCATATCCTGTTGACATTGAAAGTTTCACATTTGCATAACTTGTCCAATTTAGCTAGGCTCTTCACTAAATTTGAAATGTGAGCACCCATTTGGATCTTCTTCAAGATGAAGTCAACACTTGGCCATGAATACTTAGGAAATTATCTAGAAATTTGATCATCAACTCCTGCAGCAAAATAAGAAGGAAAACAAACAAGCAAGAAAACAAAGAAATCTTTTTGGTTGATGAGGATTTCTTGTGGACCCAGATGCTTCTGCATCAAACATGCTAGATAACTAAAGTGTTCCATGAGTTGGAAACTCATGAATATTTTGGCAAGTCTAGAACCAAAATTCCATACTTGACTAGATTTGCATCACTCAGCCAAGAAGCTTCATCTGCAGCTCTGTTCTTCTGTCAGACCAGGTATTCCGTGTAGTCCTTTCCTCTAGTCTTTTTAGCTACTTGGGAGCTAATCACTCTGTCTACTTCTTCCATAGTCTTTTCAAGTAACTGATTTAACCATCCTTGTGCATTAGGCAAACGTGAGTGTGTACCCCCTTGTAAACTTGTCTCTCCTTCATGGGACCTGTATAGATCAACAACATTAAAAATATGAGATATGCTTATCCCTGCTGGTAGCTCAATCTCATAGGCATTGGATGAGAACTTCCTCAACACCTTGCATGGGCCTATTTTCTTAAATTTCAACTTATTCTATGTTCCTTGAGGGTACCTTTCTTTCCTCAAATGTGCCAAAACTAAGTTACCTACCTGGAACTCTTGTTCCCTCTTATGAACATCAACATATTCTTTGTATTTGCTTTCACTTTTCTCCAACTTATCCTTCACCTCCTTGTGAACCTCATGAATGTATTATGTAAAATCTTTTGCTACAACACTCCTCCTATTCAAATCTACACTATCTCTCAGCTCATCAACACCTCATGGGATGTACCCATAAACTATTTGAAACAGGCAAGCTTTCTTGCACTTCTATTCATTGAATTATTGTAAGAAATTTTTTCTTGTGCCAAGATAAGATCCCATTGATGTGGTTTGTCTCCCACCAAACATCTTAATAAGTTTCCCAATCTTCTATTCACAACCTCAGTTTGTCCATCAGTCTGTGGATGATAGGCTAAACTAAATCCCAATTTATTTCCCATCTTCTTCCATAGTGTACACCAAAATTGGCCAACAAATGTTGTCCCTGTCAGAAACTATTCTCTTAGGAAGTCCATGCAGTTTGACAACCTCTTTGAAAAACAATACAGCTATGTGGGATGCATCACTAGTTTTCTAACATGGTATGAAATGAGCCATCTTTACAAATCTATCCACTACAACAAAAATAGAATCATTACCTTGCTATGTTTGAGGCAGTCCCAAAACAAAATCCATACTCAGGTGCTCCCATGGTCTCTTTGGTATATGCAATGGCTGATATAGTCATGTGTTTTGTCTTGCTCCTTTAGTATGCTAGCAAATTCTGTAGCCTTGTACCAGTCTCTTCACATTTGCACTCATTCTAGGCCAAAAATAACCTTCATTCTACTGTGCCAATGTCTTATCTATTCCAAAGTGCCCACTCACACCTCCACTATGCTTTTCTCTTATTAGATTCTTCCTCATTAAACCTCATGGCATACATAATTTCTATCTTTTGAACAACAAACCATCTTGGATGAAATATTCCAACCATGGAGTCCTATCTCCCACCACTGGACTTCTACTAGCTATCCAGGCTTCCCTAAAATCAAGATCATCAGGATATAAATCCTTCATTGCATCATAGTGAACAACACTGACTTTTAATTCATTCAACAATAAACACCTTCTACTAAGTGCATATACTACCATGTTTGACTTACCACTCCTATGTTTCAAGACAAAAGAATAACTTATTCCACCCATTTCATATGCCTCTTGTTTAACTTACCTTGAATGTTGATGTACTACAAGATATGGTGGTCTGTGTACAATACAAACTCATTTAATAGGAAGAAATGCCTCCACTTCTTCAATGCCTGCACTATAAAATAGAATTCTTGGTCATAAACTTCATATTTCCTTTTTGCTTCATTTAGTTTCTCACTAAATTAGGTAATGGGTCTACCTTTTTGACTTAACACTCCCCCAATTGCATGACCACTGTCATCACAATCCACTTGAAACACTTTACCAATGTCTGGCAATGCCAACATTGGTTGTTCTGTCACCTTCTTCTTTAACAACAAAAGGCTCTTTTCTACTAAAGTTGTCGACTGAATCTCTCATAACAACCTTCATTGTCTCAGTGATTGGTGCACATATTGCACTAAAATTTCTAATGAACTTCCTGTAGAAGCTTGCCAAGCCATGAAAATTTCTGGCCTCAAACATGTTTTTGGGTGAAGACCAAACTATTATTTTCTTAACCTTATTGGGATCCATCTTCAACCCTTATTCAGACACTACAAAACCTAGATATACTAGTTCCCTCTACATAAAATTGCATTTATCCAAGTTTACAAGTAACTTTTCTTCTTTTAACCTCTGCAAAACTGCCTTAAGGTGCAACAAGTGTTCCTCTTTTGTTTTACTAAAAATCAAAATGTCATCCAAATAAATGATAACAAATTTGTCAAGGAAGGGATTCATTACCTCATTCATCAATCTCATAAAAGTGTTGGGTGCATTTGTCAACCCAAATTCCATCACTAGCCACTCATGCAGTCCATCCTTGGTCTTGAATGCTATCTTCCATTCATCCTCTTCTCTAATTCTGATTTGGTGATATCCACTCTTCAAATCAATCTTTCTAAAGTACTTTTCTCTACTCAAACAGTCCATCAAATCATCCATACGAGGCAATGGAAACCTATACTTAATGGTTGTCTTATTTATAGCCCTTGAATCAATACACATTTTCCATTTTCCATCTTTCTTAGGTGTTAGTACAATAGGTACAACACACTAAGGCTCTTTCTAATAAACCCCTTATTCAACAACTCTTGCACTTTTCTATTCACCTATTCATTTTCCATGGGTGTCATTGTATATGGTGCCTTATTTGGTAGGATTGCACCTAGTATCAAGTCCATGCAATGACTTATGCTTCTAGTTGGAAGTAATCCCTCAGGTAAGTCCTTCATTAGAATGTTGTTGAAATCCTTTAGAATTTCTTGGACTTTTGTGGGAACTTCTGCCCCTTTCTCTACTGTCATGATTTTTGTAACTTGAGGTAGGAAGACATAATATACCTTCTCCTTTCCAATTTCCTTCAAGAACTATTTTCCAGTCACTAGACAAACCCTATTTGTTTTCTCAAATTCCTTATCCTTATCCTTCAAAGGATTCAACAGATACTCAAATCCATCCTTCTTGATTTTAATGCAATTACTCTTGCCATCATGAATGGTCTACCTATCATATTACCAAGGTCTTCCTAACAGAATGTGGCATGCATCCATTGGCATAACATCACACATTAGCTCATCTTTGCAATTTCCAATGTGAAATTTAATAAGGCATTATTCACTTACCAATAACTGATGTCCCTTTTGTAGCTAGGAAACCTTGTAGGGAGTTGGGTATTTCAACCTTTTCAATTTTAGCTTCTCCACCATCTCTTTTGACACTAAGTTGTTAATTTTGCCACTGTCCACAATGACTTTGCAACATTTTCCTCCAAACTTACATCTTGTTCTAAACAAATTTCTTTGTTGTTTTGGTTCCTCTTGTACCTTTTTCAATATTAGAAGAACTTTCCTTAGCATCAAGGATTCTCCATCTTTGGGTTCCCCTCCAAATTTTGATGAGGCTACAATTGCCACACTCTCCTTCTTAGCTTGTGCTATATGGAGTCTAGTCTCTTTTCCTTTTCCATTGCTCTATTGTACTTGAGGACATTCAAATGCCCCATGTCTAGCCTGTCCACACTAGAGACATGTTCCACTAAATCCTCTTCCTCTTCCAAAATTTCCTCTACCTCAGGACTAATCACCCCCTCCTCTACCTCCTTAGGTATTGGTCTGAGATGAACTTGTTTAGCCTTTCTTATTCTGAGAATCATGTCTAGGACTTGATACCACTTGATGCAGGTCAAGGTTCAGGGGCTTTGACAAGCTACTAAACCAAGCAGGGAAATGAAAAACTCACAACAATGAACATAAAACTCTTTATTGATATGCAACAAAAAATATTATAGTAGGAGTCCAATGAGATTCATACATACCCTGGCCTAAGCCCTACAATCATTCCAATAGTCAGATCAGACTAACCTAGACTTCCTATGAAAACCTAAAACAATCTTCCTTCAAATATGAAATTTGCAGAAGAAGTTCTAGCATAAGCCAAAAACTCACTACAGAGAAGTCAACCTCTTTTAGTGTGAAATTCCCCTACTTATAGGTGTTTGAGGTAGCTAACACACTCATCACATGAATGGGACACATGTCAATCATTAATTGGCTCTTGGGTCAACCATACAGGTGGTCAAAACTATTTTTGTCACTTTCTAGGTGCTTTCAGGTGCTGCAATGGGAAAAAGTGACCTATCAGGATATTGCGGAAGAAATTGGGTCAACTGCATGTTACAGGAAAAACTGGGTCATCTGCATATTGTGGGAAACACTAGGTCATCTGCATATTATGGGAAATTTAGGGTCATATGCATATTGTGGGGAATTTAGGGTCTATTGCATATTGCAGGATTTTGGGGTTCTACTGCATATTGTAGAATTTGGAGGGTCTATTGCATATATCCTTTTGCAGACCAAAGTTTCACATATCTTGTTGTAGACCAAAGTTCTACCTGAGCATAACTTACTCAATTTTGCTTAGAATCTCACCAAACTTGAAAATTTGGACACCCATTTGGCTCTTTAATAAGATGACGTCATCAATTGGGTATGCATAACTTGTCCAATTTACCTCAGATCTTCACAAAATTTGAAATGTGAGCACCCATTTGGATCTTCTTCAAGATTAATTCAATACTTTGGCCATGAATCCTTAGGAAATTCTCTAGAAATTTGATAATCAACTCCTGCAGCAAAACAAGAAGGAAAACAAACAAGCAAGAAAGCAAAGAAATTTTTTTGGTTGATGAGGATTTCTCATGGACCCGGATGCTCCTGCATTAGTATATGTGTGATCTCCCAACATGGTTTGGTGACTTTGTATTTCTTATTAATAATGTTGAAATTGCTATGTGGATACTATTTATGAGGATGTGAGCATGAGTTGGAATTTATTTCCTATGTTGACCATACACCTAAGTATAGTGGTCTTATGTTGGAGAATCCTTGGTGGATTTGTGTATGATAGTTTTATTATGTGTGAAATATTTTCTTGATTATATGTGTGGGATGAGATTATCCTATTTATGCACATTTTAATCTAACTTGGGTTGGTAATGTATTATCTCCTTGGAGAGATGTTTCTATTTATGTTTATGTGACATCCTTTGTGTCATGATTCTACGAATGAGAGTAGAGAGGTGGTCATATGAGTAAGCGGTTTATGGGAGTGATCTCAAAGCTTCTTGACACCTGATTATCCTAAGGGCTAGGATGGTTGATATCTTGACTTCCATTAGAGGTAACAAGATTAAAGGAGTAGGAGAGGTACTATTGATGGGTGGATACATCCTGGCATCATCTTCTCTACTTCAGTCCCAACACATCAAGACATCATCCCCTTAAGAAAGTTGGCTGAGGAATTGAGTTTGCTCTTTCTTGCTATAGGCATCACATTATGTGAAGCTCTAGTGCTCTCGATGGCAGAAGGTCCACAGGTTGTTTATGCATTGTTTTCATCATCTATCACTAGTAGCTAGGAGATCTTTGAGGATAAGACCTATGGCTTATTTATAGTGTGCATGCTATTCTACCCTAAAGGGTTGGGGTAGGGTGCCCTGTGGTGGTATAGTTAACCTTCTTTTCTTATGTGAGGTAGTGGTACTTGGGTACATTGCATAGTTGAGAGATGCCCTCTTGATTGGTTGTGGGGACCAAGTGTGTGTCATGGTTATGTATTCTTGGTGTGATTTTGTTTTATGAGTGTTTTTATTGTTGTCATCTTGTAATGTATGATGTGCTTGTATTCTATGCTTGTCTTATGTACTTTCTTTATGTGTGTGACTTGCATATTTGAGTTATGGATGTTCTGATTGTATGTTCTTGTATGCTATTGCTTTATGTGTGTTTGTATATTTGAATTGTTGTTTTATGTATATTTGGATACTTGTGTTGTACTTAGGTTAGGATGTATGTAGTCCTAACTTAGGCATGTGTTCTTAGTAAGACATATAGCATCACATGAAGAGAGCATTCATAGTATGGGATGCAAGTAGCAATTCAGATGGATGTTGGATATGGTCTTAGATGTATACTTTTAAGTCAAACCTTGTAGGGTTAAATTGACTTGTTTTTGTATTGATGGTCATATTTGGCTTGTTCATATATTTGCATTCATATGTTTATTAAATGATGGAAATGATGTGTTGATGTGAGTCATGTAATCTACTTCTTGTATTTAATATGTTTTGGATATATGCTTTCATGTGTATTCTTATATGTTAATAAAGGAATGAACTAAATAAGATAATCACTAGTATAGTATTGTACCACACCTTGGATTGTGGATGGTTCTTCTTTTCCTTGACTGATGGATGGGGAGGAAAGGGACATCCTCATGGTGGGTTCAAACCCTTCCCTAATCAATAACAAGAGCATGGGAGACTGGAGGATTAGCTTGCAGCATTGAGCTTGGAGTTCTTCATATATTGTTCATGATACATAGTGTATATGGCCACTTGTATTTGTGGTTGTTGGTTCATGGCTTATTGTATTCATTTTCATTGATGAGTATTATAGTATTTGATCCCTTGTATATCTTGGTTATGTAGAGATGTTATCTTCATTGATAAGTACTATATATGTATTTGGGAGACTTTCATATTATTTGAGATGTACTCACTATTATGCTTTCTTATTATATTTAATGAGTTGGAGTTATATATTATGTGGATCTTATTTGGATATCTCTTGCATGTTTTATCATTCATAATATTGTATCATGGGAGTTAATGGAAGGTGTTGGAAGTTTATCTTGTACTCTTTTGTTAGTATTGGGTTGTTTCTTTGGATAGGTTGCATTTGGAGGTTGTTACATCATCCTGAGGCATTAAAATGCCTAAGGTCTTATTTTAAGCCATATGTCTTACATCTAGATGTTCTATTGACATGCACACTCCCCCTTAATGGCCAAGCATTGATTTGAATTTGAATAATTTGGTATTGCATAGAGGTTTGATGCTATATTGCATATATAATTTTTTTGTGACTACTGGGAGCCTAGCCTAGATCTTCTTGACATAGTATATTTGCCATCTGATAATTAGTCTTACAAAACTAAAGAATAATATTTGGATGGAAGGGATTTCCTTTGAAGGTAGTGCCCATGAACTTCAAATGTGCTTTATTTCTAGAATAAGAGTTTTTGAGTAAGAGTAAATGGATTTATCATATAATAAAGTGGGACTTGAAATAACACCCAGATAAAAAACATTTCCAATAATATCCTAAGCACATTGATTCTTTTGTAGTGATTTTTCTAGTCAAATTTTGATTAAAAAACTATAGAAGATAGCTGTTTGAATATTACTCCATCCATGTGATAGTAGCTGCAACATATTTTGAAGACGTAGATTGAGGTATATGTCTTATCAATAAGGTTACCAACATAGTTAGTAATATAATAATCAATAAAACTTATTTTTAGTGAAAAAATAAAAAAATCCCATAATTAAATAAGTCAACATATAATATGCTATGACAATACTTAAAAATGATCTAACAATCTTATTAAGGAGATTATATGAGATTTTCATAAGTATAAGTATATTAATTTGCCATGTTTCTACAATGAAAAGAAATAGTTATCCTACTAAACATATAGTAATGATCCCCAAAAATAAATAAATAGGTGAGCTATCCTTTCTAGGCTTCCTTCCTGGACAGTGTATAAGGGCGGAAACCACCCATTACATGTAGGTACTTTTATACCCAATAAATTTATAATTTTTAGAAAAAATACTAACCTCTTTAGATAGTTATGCAAAATTCTTATATATTATATTAAAATGTCATATTGGATGTGTTTATCCATTTGGACATACCTTTTTAGCTTGTAATATTGCCCTTTATGAACATCTCTTATCCATGATATATGGGTAAAATTGCTTCTTGATTAAACAATATTTAATTAACTAATGTCAAATGTTATCAATCCCCTAGCCATATAAACTTATCCAAAATATTTAATCAAATGATTTCAACTACAAGATAATTATCTTGACATTGGAGCCTTTACATATGATAATATCTTATATGCATGACAATGTAAATTATATGACAACTCTTATTTTTAGAGGTGATGATTCTCTTTAACATCAAATACATCCTCTATGGTTATAACATAAATAATAATAATATTGTTATGTTTTTAGGTGTTTCTTGCATCTTTCAAAAAACATCAACAATATCAAAGATTTATCAACTATTGTTGTCTATAGTAATATATCTCTAAAGTTAGTTCAATATATATAAATGTTCAAACATAGAGCATCATGGAGTCTATCTCATTTAGCTTTAGTAGTTTGAATATGAGTGTTTGCAAAAAAATATAAATATTCTTGAACGAGATCTGAAACTTATTACAAAACCCTAAAAAATTATATTAAGTGCAATAGAAAGATCAAGATAAAACTATAGAAACCAAATAAAGATAAATTTTACCGAATGTTAAAATGTGATTGCTCAATATTTTACAATAACTCTAATGTAATTTCTCTAGGGCCAAAATTGGAAAATAGTTGGGTTTTTATAAAGTTTGGGGTGAAAGTGGTTTGGGTAGTTGAACAGAAAAGGTAGGTGAATGGTAAGGTAGGTAATTAATGGGTTTTGGATTATTTTCAATTTGTTACGAACAGGTTTTTAGGTTTAGGTTTAAGATAAAATAATAAATTAAGTTTATTTAATTTATTATTTTCAGGAGGTTTTTAGGTTTATAGGTAAATAATAAATTAATTTTGTTAAATTGAATTTATTATTTATGAGAGATGGTATGAAAGATTTAATTAATTAATTAAAATTAATTAAATCTTAGGATTAAGGGTAGATTAGGGATTAAGAGAAATTTAATTAATTAATTAAAATTAATTAAATTTTATGTGAAGGGAGGACTTAGGAAATTGATCACTAGTCAATTTTTCTTGTCTACATTTTGCCCCTTTTTGAGACGATTTTGCAAGGCAATGTCATTTCAAAGAAGATTAAAACATAAGTTGGAATGGATAAAATGGGTTGGATGTGGCTCATATGGGGCTCATAAAAATGAAGGATTGATAGATGATGATTCCTCAAGAGGATGTGCAGTGACGAAGGAGATGGATATGCCCTTGAAAAAGGAAATGAAGTGGAGGAGATAGAGTTATGCTGATTTAGTTTGAGCAACCTAATGTTTGATATAGCATCGAACATTATGCACCAAGATATAAAGACCAGGGTGACGATGTGTCAAATGCAGAAAAGACAGAAAGTCACTAGAAAACATATGCCTAAGCCACCATGATATGAAATACTATGATGATAAAGTGGAAGGTATGTTGCAAGGACGGATATAGATGCAAGACAACAATGATATATCACTCACAAGAAAAACAAGTGAAGCATGCACAAATGATTCAAAAACAAACAAGGTGATTGCCCCTGTCAAGCTAGAAACCGGTGATCGATTGGATTGATTGATGATGGTAATGATTTATGATTGATAGTGTTTAGTTTTAGGAAATGAAACATGTTGTATAAGATGCTTGGTCTGGTTTCGACGATGCAAAATCCTATATAAGACAATTGATATGATTGATTGATAGCGTTGCTGATGTGGGAATGATTTATCCTGAGAACAATGTGAGGATTATGTTGTTGATATGGGAATGATATATCCTGAGAACAACACTAAGATTGGGAATGATATATCCCATTGACGATGATGATGATGATTGATCGACCGATTAGGTTTACAACAAGGGTAGGAACAAGACCATGGATGTGATTGGATAATTTGGCTAGATTGGTTGACAAGGTTTGTATGGATTAAGGATGTCTTGCATGTGGCTCATTGTTGCTTGGAATGATTTGATTGATTGAGTTGATGGATTGATTTATTGATTGATTTGGATTTTCATTGCTTGGGTTTTTGTGGGAAATTTTTTTTTTGTATTTTCAAATTTTGATTCTTTTTGGATTTTTGGTTTGTGTTAGATGTTTAGCATTGGATTGTGTGTGGATAGCCTTTGGGTAGATGCCAATGTCAAGGGAAAACCAAACCAAAAGGAAAGGATAAATAATGGATGGGATAGATAAAAGGATTGGTGACAAGATAATGGTAGGATTGGATGGATGGATAAGAGGATGGGTGAGAGGATGAAATTAGGATTTGGATGGAGAAAAGGATGGATAATAGGATAAAGGTAGGAGTATGAATGGATATAAGAATTGGAAAGATGAGGATAATGGATGGGAAATATATGATAGATGGATGGAGGGAGTCCAGGATGTGATCTCTAAGGACTACGTCGCATAGGAATAACATGCCCCCACTCTAGATATTATGCCTTAGGATTTGGCGAGGTGATGCATTATTAGGATGCATGATGGGAATAATGTTTGGAAGGGATGAATGAACTTAGTAGATGTATGTATGGAGGATAATTTTAGAAATGGATAGGTGGCAATTGGAGTATGACAAGAGGTGTCAAAAGCATTTTGAAACATTTTGCCCCTACGCTCATCAAGATAAAAAGGAGGAAGAGAAGATGAATGGTGCAATGAGGAAGGTATGATAGATAATGTTTGGAAGGGATGAATGAACTTAGTAGATGTATGTATGGAGGATAATTTTAGAAATGGATAGGTGGAAATTAGAGTATGACAAGAGGTGTCAAAATCATTTTAAAACATTTTGCCCCTACCCTCATCAAGATAAAAAGGAGGAAGAGAAGATGAATGGTGCAATGAGGAAGGTATGATAGATATGATGGGTAATGATGGAAAGATAGGATGGAAAATGATAGGATATGAGATGGGATAGATAGGATGGGATAGATGAGACAACATGCCCCCAAGTGTAAATCACATAGATAATCACCTACACATGATACCTATTTATCGTATTTTCATCATGGTACTTATCCAAGGTGCCATAAAAATGGTTTTCACCATTGGACGAAATGATTTCTCTTTACTAAATTTTGAATTTTTTTTGGGTAGGGGATTGTTGGATGGAATAGATAGGGACTCAAGATTTTGTTCCCACAACAAGGTGGTAATGTCCATGATGGATAGAAGTCACTCACAGACCATGTCAAGTAGTATTATGCTCATGGATGTTGGTATAGGATTGCATGAGAGGGAAATAAAGTAAGGAGATAGTATATTATGGATGGACAAATAGTGGATTATGTATAGATCATGGATAGTAGTTTAGGATGGAGATAAAGAGATAGATAGGACTTATGTAAAAGCATGGACCATAGGGATATGATGGAAGAGATAAGTGGGATAGTATATAGAAGATGGGCAGATGGAGGTATGTAGGAATGTTGTGGAGTGGAAGGGAACCAAGACCAATGGTTGCATATATCAAATTGAATTTTGAATCTTTGTATTGGAAGGGAGATTTGAGAGAAATGGAGATGTTTTCTTAGGGGTTTGCCTATTTAGGTCTTTAGGGAACCAAATGGACTTATGAATTTTAGGATTTTGTGATGGGGAGTGGGATGTTTGGGATTTTAGGAGTGTGGATGCTCCATTTGAATTATGTACTTTTTGCTTGGGGACCAAAATCATTTTGGTTTTGAAATT
The DNA here is from genome assembly GCA_027924645.1 of Cunninghamia lanceolata. Classification (NCBI taxonomy): domain Eukaryota; kingdom Viridiplantae; phylum Streptophyta; class Pinopsida; order Cupressales; family Cupressaceae; genus Cunninghamia; species Cunninghamia lanceolata. Next base: position 6,535,859 of record BSBN01000303.1, on the reverse strand, counting down.
ATCTTTTTGAGATGTGTACGTGGGTAGCCTTTTTGAGTTTTGATTTTGCTTTGATTCTTTGCATTGGTGCCTTGTGGCATGAGGATTATTAGGATTTTTTGCTTTATGGTTGGAGGCATCCAAATTTTTATTTTTGAATCCCATAGGGGTTTTTGGGATAGCTTCATGGTTAGTTGATGTATGCATTTGTTGATCATGATTAGGAATTGTAGGGAATTTATAGGAACGTGATGTATGAATGGAGGGATTAATGGATTTGTGGCTAAAGTGATAAGGAGATTTGAGGATGGGGATATTAGGAGTTGGAAGGGGTGGAGGTAAAGTGGATGGATGGATGTTAGGAGTTGGAAGAAGTGGAGGTAAAGTGGATGGAGGAAGATGGATGGTCACATGCTTTTTGGGTTTGTAGGATGATGGAGGAGGGATGGAAACATATGTTTTAGGGGTATGATAGGATACATGGGATTTAGGATGGAAGGATGTGGATTTAGGAGGTATGGAGGTAGAACCAAAATCTTGAGATTGTTTTCCTTGGGGTGTATATCCAAGGCCATACGATTGTGGAGGGATTTTGACATGGATAGGCTCCAAAATACCTTGTTCATGAATGCCTAAGCCTTTACCTTGATAGTTCATTTTTTGGAGTATGCGATGGACAATGGGACCATGTGTGTTTTAAACATTAGACTTGAGCTCTTTATTAGATGGAGAAGTGGTAGACAATGGTTGCTTCTCTCCTACAGAAGAACATTCATGAAGGAAGGTAGTAAGACCAATAGCATATGATGGTGAATTTTCAATATGGTCGATAGTGGATGACAAAGGATCATTAGGATCTTGATTATGCTCATTAAGATCCAAGCTATTTGTTTGAATATCGATGTGATTGTGGGGGACAAGCGTCTCATCAAGGGAAGTGGATATTGTGGGATGATGGATAGGACTAGTTGGAGAATGGATAGGAGTGGTGGAGGTTTCTTGAACATCGATATTATGTTGAAATAAGTGCTAACAACTGAGAGGGGGGGTGAATCAGTTGTCTCAAAAACTTTAATACTTGTTGTAATTAAATCTTCTTTAATAGATTAAAGATATAACCATGAAAGCATGAATCAAAGACACATAAGAAGAATCACAATTAACACACTTGACACCAAGATTTTTGATGTGGAAACCTAGTTAAGGGAAAAAAACCATGGTGGGGGTTAACCCACAAGAAATTATACTCTGTTAAAAGTATTTACAAATGGGGAAGGTACATGCCTTCAGGGCTCACTACCCAGAGCTCATTGCTCCAAGAGGCTCACTGCCTATAGAAATGATTACAAGAAGATAACAGAATGTTTGAACTGATGAGTAGCATCTATCAATGCAAAAATTTAGTTCCAGTTAAGCATAGAATACTGATCTTACACACTTCGTCCTTACTCTGCCTTGTTTATTGTTTTGCCATGATCCAGACCTTAGATCTCCTTTTCTTTCGCACTTCTATCTACCCTTTTTCATACTTACTCCATCACAATACACATGAATCCATTAGCTATATATATCCGCATTAAGAAATTCAATCAATTGTAGTAGACTCCAAGAAAAATTAGAACATTTATTAAGCATTCTGCTCTATCGGCTAAATCCATGCACAAGTATCAATGCTGACCAAAAAATTGTGTTCCTAGATCATCAAATATGTCAGCCAATACCACTAATTATCACTAATTTCTTATCCAACAATTTTTCTGCATCCAGACCAAGATCAAATACTAGGTCAGTCAGTTCTTCTTCTGACTGTACTTAACTAACTAGAACCTGATGCTTAGATGCTTATAACTTTTTCTCCCTTCATTACCAGAGGCTAAGATTCTTGATTTAGATAGTCCTAACAATTCTTATTACTTACTCAGATCCGCAACACACTGTGATTTACCACTGGAGAGATCCAGACCAAGATACCAGACCCTGTCACATGCTCTGTTTCTGACTACCTGGACTTAGACAAATCTTCACTCTGACTTCGGGTATGAATAAATTATGTAATGCAGATGTGTAAGGTAGACTTAGTTGCCATTAATGACAACACCTATCATGCGTAGTAGTGTTTCTTTCCAACAATCTCCCCCTTTGGCATTGATGGAAACACTTAGTGAAAAATGACTAAGTGTCAGAACAACTTCCCCTTTCTATGTGCACTTATGCTTTTCACTGTTCTCCAATGCTCCCCCTTTGCTGGATTCCTCATTTTTCACTACTCTTCACTCCCCCTTTGACATCAATGGCAAAGGGTGGGGTCCACAAACTAAAATTTGTAGAAAAATTCTACATACCAGGCCGCATATGTACAAACAGTCCTTAAGTCTTATTTACATAAACTTGAGTACATCACCAAAAATGCTCTTTAACTGTGCCAACTCACTATCCCAACTTTTATTTATAGTGTTAAAAATTGAGATGTGGCCATTGAAAAGAAATGCTTGAGATTCGGCCATTCGCAGATTAATGGGGTCACTTGACTGAGCTGCAACCTGGGCTTCAGTTAAGGCATTGAACATTGCTTCCATTTTTGGGAAAACTAGTCCCTGGAGTTCACTCATTCTAGCCTCTATACTCTCCTTTTCTTTTGTCAATTCCCTTATATCTTCAATCAGGTTGATCACTTGACCCTCCTTGCTTGCCACTGATGTTGTCACGGGATCAAAAGAATGTGGTACACTAGATAATTTTTTCTTACACTTTTATTTTATCTTCAATATCCTCTAAAACTTTAGGATAGGATAAGAAAAATTTATATACATTTCCTCCTTCTGTAAGAGCATTTTGAATACTCTTTATACTAGCATCCAACACAATTCTATCAACTCTAATCAAACCTTTAAGAGCATCAAATCTTTTATCATTGAATTCCTTTTGGACCTTGACCTCTACAGACTTCTCTAGGGATTCAAAATGTGTACTTACAGAGTTTATTAGGTTCTTTAACTGTTCGGAGGGGGGTGCTAAAGAATCCTTCTGGTGAGTTGGCATGATTTTCTCTAAAATCCCTGATGCTAGACCAAGTAGCTCACTGTCTTCTAACTAAGACTTCAAAATTTCTTCTCTTGCTTTGGCTTGAGCTATAGAAGCCAACTTTATTTTCTACACTGGAGATAATGTATCAAAATTTATTGGACCTTGTATAATGCCCTGATCTTCTTCAATCTATTTGTCTCTTTCCAAAATTTCCTTCACTGCCTCCATAGTGTCTCTTGCCCAAAATGATGATGTGTCTATTTGATTCTTACTGGTACTGTCAACTAGATTGTCCTGCTTGGGCTCTTCATCATCCTTTGCAATCTCTTCAACTTTATCATTTTTTTCCTTGACTCCTTCTGCTTCTTGGTCTTTACCCTTTTCTATTTCATGTTCTCCAATTTTTAATGAATCATCTTCAATTTGATCATCTATTTTTATATTTTTCTCTGTATCTTCTTTGTCAGAATGATCTGAAGGAGTTAGAATACCTCCTGCATCAACAATTTCATCTGTTATCTTTTCATCTTCCTTATTTATTACTTCCTCTTTCGGGACAGAGGAGTCATCTATTTCAAATTGTTGCTCATCTTTTTGCTGCTCTTCTTCATCCGAAACTAATGTATCATCAACAGGTTCATCTGAAACTACAAAGAACTTGTTTTTGTCCAATGCTTTCCTCAGAATTAGTTTAGTGTCTTGGACTACTTCTTCTATCTCTCCAATCATTAGTTAATTCATTCTTGTCTCGCTCCTGAACTCATTTTTGACCTCTTTAAAAATTTTATTTGCTTCTTTGCTAGAGATTACTGGACATAGAGTGGTTAACACATGTTCCCTCAGCTCGATATCTTTTGACTTGGCAGCTTTCTTAATTCCAAGATGTCTCTTAAGCCTTTGGAACTTCTGACAAAATTTATACCAGTGCTCGATTGAATACATTCAAGTACTTGATAGTGGCTTCTTCCAATAGTCTTTTGTCAGTGTTATTGTAAAGATTATAGAATTTAGTCAATGGTTTAAATTCCCATCAACAGTGATTGTCTTGACAATGTTTTTCATAGAGGGAATTCGCTTCTCAACATCAGTTTCTGATTTCTGTCTCTTATTTGTCATCATGCTTTGCTTCTCCTTAGATACTTTGACTACTTTAGTACCTGTTGCCTTTAGCTCTTTAAGCCCATCATCATAATCTGTCTTTTCTTCATCCTTTTTTTGAAAACTGTCATATGACCTCTTTGCCTTTTCTTTAGTTCTCTTCTTTTCTTTACCCGATGATATGTCTTCCAATTTCTTAGATTTGACAGGTTTTGGGGGAATAGGGGCAGTAGCAGAGCTCTTAGTAGTCCTTGGAGTGGAGGAGGATTCTACCAGAGTACTTACTTGTTTCTTATCTTGCTTCTCCTTCTTAGCTTTTTCTATTCTTTCTCTATTCTACTTCACAGCTTCCTTTGTTATCCCAATGCTTTTAGCATACATTTCTACTTGCTTCTAAACTTTTCTCTTAATCTCTAGCTTCCGGAGTTCAATATGTAGCTTTTCATCAAGCTCTTTATAAGTCCCAAACGTCTCAACAGAGTCATCCTTGGGTTTTCTCAAGAGATGTTGAGCATACATTTCCAAAATCTTCTCATCAACCTCATAACCCATAGGCATAATCCAAACAGTTCTGGGTTCTACAGCTTCCATTAGGTGTTGATCAATGTCCACCATGAAACAAATGTCATTCTTGTATTTCTCAACAACTGATTTAGGGATCCTTTCCCTAGAATGCATCATACTCTAAAAACTTTTGAAGTATCCCTAGATTGTAGTTTTCTGTGCATTAGAGTCTCCAACGTTGTGTAGATGATCTCTTATCTGAGTAGCAACTAGCCTGTCACTAGTCCAGTGCACACCTTTTACTCCAGGCACTTCATTCATGAAGTAGAAGAATAAACATATAACCAGGGAACCATATTTGAAGGTATTTTTATTGTCCTTGATTTTTCTCAAGTTCTCATTCAATTGGTTATGTAACAACTCACATAGGTCATAATCTGCATTTTCTTTCAACATTTGGTATGTAGCATGAATGGCCATTTTAGACACAAAAGTCTCCCTACTAGAGGCAAACTTAACATCCGGATCAATAATGTCATTGATGGTTATTGCTCTCTTTTCAAATTTGGCACCGGTTGCATTAGTAACGGTCTATTTTTTCACAGATTTCAACATGGGTAAACCACCGGTTGAATTTAACCTAGTTACAATCCTGATAACATCCTTTGTAATCTTGAATGGTTTCAACAACCATATGAACTCATCATGCATTTGACTCAAGATGTATCGAACCCACTCACTCTCATCAAATGTTAGAAATTCAATGACCTGTAGAAAATGTTTGCTTTTTAGGGCTTTGTATTCCAGTTTCAAATCACGATTATCATCCTTAAGGCATTTATCAAACAAATCCAACAATCTTAGGTTTCCAAATTCATCTACGCTACAATGGATGTATGCCCTAATATCCTCAACATGTAGCACTCCGTATGGGACACCAGAAAAAGCTCCTAATGGTTCGACTTCGACTGACTTGTATGGATGCTTCTTAAATTTTGGTCGGGGCCTTTCAGTAATATCAACAAGAGGAGTAGCCATCTCAAAAATTACAAGTTCAAAGCTTTACAGAAAAATACCCTTTTCTTTCGTCGAGTTAGGGTTAGCTGATGATTTTGTCGGTCGAATTCATTCTTCGTGCTTCAAATATCTAGATTTTCATCTCAGATGTTCTTCTTCTTATTCTCTTTGAATGCAAGGTGATTCAAATGCTTTGAACAAGTGACTTTTTATCCTCTACAAAACTTAATTTGTCATTGTGATAAATGCTCTGCCCTAGTACATCCGGTTACACTATTTCTGCATGCAGATCTTCCATTGCTCCATAATCAATCACATTTGCTTCTTTTCTTCCAGAATTTGCTTCAACAGATCCATAATAACCCAAATTATCTCCTCTAATCATGCCAGATTCTGGCACCTACTTACTGGCTGGGGGAATTTGATTTTCAATGCAGCTCCCCCTGAGCCAAAGCTCTTGATTTAATTCCCAGAGGAATTATTAGCACCGGATTCCAATGCGGACCCATTGTCCACATTTATTTCACTTTTTCTTTACACATGTTTTGTTCATTTCATTTTGGATCTTATTTACATCAATTTTTCCCTTGCCTTTGTCTTGTTTCTGCTCATCCAGTTTTCTGTTTACTAGACCTCTTCTCTCATTGTTCTTGCTTCTGCAGAATCTTGCAATATGATCGGATTGGTTACAATTGAAGCACACAACTTTTCTTTGCCCATTTGACTGATTTCCTCTTAATCTGCACTGATTACCCATATGTCCAAATCTATTACATGCAAAGCATTTTCCATTGAAGGAATTGCCATTTCCTCTATTGTTAGAGTTATTCATTATCATACTTTTGCATTCATTAGATCTGCGACCATACCTTTTACATTTGAAGCATTGACCGGAGAAGGATGGACCACTTTGATTTACTCTGCTTCTGCATTGAGTAGTTCTATGACCAAATTTATTGCAATTGAAACAATTTCCATTGGGTAAAAGCACAAAGCTCTGTCACACTTTTATAAAGGAAATGACCAACATTGATCCAACTTTTAAACTTGAATCACTAAAAAGTGACATATATGTTTTGAATTTTGAAATGATGTAAACTAATAGAATATTTATTTTTTTAGTATATTTTATTTTTGTATTTTTTGAAAAAAATAAAAAAATTATTTTAATATATTTTTTAATAAATTGACACTATAATTTAGTTGTTAATAAAATGTTGAAAAATGAAGTTACATGAGACGTCAATCTTTATATAGTAAATTTTTTTTTCTTCAATTTTTTTGTGTATTTATAATTTGAAACTTTAGTGCATAGATATTTTTTTTCCAATTTTGATAATTATATATTTTTAAATAAATAATTAAATGTGTGTATTAAAATGTAGTTGTTTCCATTTAGCGTCAACTTTCATATTAACTATTTATCTAAAATAGAAAAAAAATTATACCATCTTGATATAGATTCTTTTATCTAATGCATCATATTTTTTTCAATTTTTTTAATACGTTTTACTATTTTTCCTTGACATGGTAATCGACCTAATGTTTTGTGCTGATAACCTACTTTTAGTAAAAATAGAAAGGAAAATATAAATAATAATTAAACTATTAAAATATATATTTTTAAAAACTAAACTTATATATCTACAAAATGGTATTTTTATATTTTTAAAAAAATGTTATTTACACGAGTAGAAGTTGTTGAAATATCAAGTTTTTCAAATAATTTTATTTTTTTGGTAAATTGGCCTCATAGTGGTGCTACATATGCATTTAGCCAACAATTTTAGTTGGAAAAAATTGTGGACATATCTAACTTAGCTAGAATGAATCTTATAGGATCATATGTTTGACCAAAATTGATTTTTAGTTAGAAATACTTAAATTCACTTGTGCTAATAAGTTGGTTGAAAGTGTGACACAACTTTGTGCTTTTATCCCATTGAAAGATGGACACCTTTGAGCATTTGGCTATCTTACCGGAGGTCTTCTAGGTCTGTTTTTCCCATTCCTTGATTGAGAATTTCTTTGATCAGATCCAGAGCTTTCACCTTTCTCATACCTAAGACCATGCTTATCATCAGACTTCTTCTGACTCTCAAGAAACACTTCAAGTTTAGCTGAGCTTATCTTGAACTTCTCCTTGTATTCATTTGCAACTTCTAGGTCATGTATGAGAATGATAATTTGCCTTTCAAGTTCCTCCTCATTATATCTGCATTCTTGTAGATCAAATTTTAGGTGACCAATTGTTTTGTCCATTCTGTAACATTCTTCTGTTCTTTCCTTCAGAGTTTGATTTAGGTTTTCTTCAGTCTTCTTTCTTTCCTCAATTTCTTTGGTTAGCCTCATCATCGTAGATTCCATCTCATGTTTTAGAATAGAAACTTTTTTTGTTAGCTTCTCACATTCCTTTATCTTTTCTTCCAAGGCCTCATTCATGCCATTTTCTTCAGTGAAATTAGCTAGCTACTGAAGTAGCTCCTTCCTCTTTTCCATACATTTCTTTAGCTTTTTTTTTAACATCTCAATGCAATCATTAGCATCTTTAAGGTTTGCTTTCAGTTCATTTATTTCTGCTTTGGACTGATCAAGATCTTCTAAAGCCAATTTAAGTTGTTCTCTGAGTGAACCCATTAAAACTCTTTCCTAGATCTTCCTCAAGCTGTTAGGTTTCTTCCAAGGAACCTCGCTCTGATACCAATTATTGAAATAAGGGTTGACAACTGAGAGGGGGGGTGAATCAGTTGTCTCAAAAAATTTAATACTTGCTGTAATTAAATCTTCTTTAATAGATTAAAGATATAACCATGAAAGCATGAATCAAAGACACATAAGCAGAAGCAGAATTAACACACTTGACACCAAGATTTTTGATGTGGAAACCCAGTTAAGGGAGAAAACCATGGTGGCGGTTAACAGACAAGAAATTATACTCTATTAAAAATATTTACAAATGGGTAAGGCACATGCCTTCAGGGCTCACTTCCCAGAGCTCACAGCTCCAAGAGGCTCACTGCCTACAGAAATGATTACAAGAAGACAACAGAATGTTTGAACTGATGGGTAGCATCTATCAATGCAAAAATTTAGTTCTGGTTAAGCACAAAATACTGATCTTACACACTTCATCCTTACTCTTCCTTGTTTACTATTCTGCCATGATCCAAACCTTAGATCTCCTTTTCTTTCACACTTCTATCTGCCCTTTTTTGCACTTACTCCATCACAATACACACGAATCCATTGGCTATATATATCCACATTAAGAAATTCAATCAATTGTAGTCGGCTCCAAGAAAACTTAGAACATTTATTAAGCATTTTGCTTTGTTGGCTGAATCCATGCACAAGTATCAACACTGACCAAAAACTTTGTTCCCAGATCATCAAACATGTCGGCCAATACCATTGATTATCACTAATTGCTTATCCAACAATTTTTCCGCATCTGGACCAAGATCAAATACTAGGTCGGCTAGTTCTTCTTCTGACTGTACTTAACTAACTGGAACCTGATACTCAGATGCTTATAACTTTTGCTCCATTCATCACCGGAGGCTAAGATTCTAGATTTAGATAGTCCTGACAATTCTTATCTCTCACTCAGATCCATAGCACATTGTGATTTACCACTGGAGAGATCCAGACCAAGATACCATACCCTGTCACATGCTCTGTTTCTGACTACCCGAATTTAGACAAATATTCACTTTGACTTCCAGTATGAATAAATTATGTAATGTGGATGTGTAAGGTAGACTTAGTTTCCATCAATGATAATACTTGTCATGCGTAGCAGTGTCTCTTGCCAACATATTATTGGGACCATGAGTGGAAGGAGTGACAAGCTCTTGATCATAGACCATATCTTGATCATGGAAAAGATATAGGTTATGAATAGGTTGAATGGATGGGCTTTGATCTTAATTTGGTAAGGAGCAAGATTGATCATGCTTTAGAGTTGACTCTTGACATAAATCTTGAGTTTAGATAGGAATGGAGGTTTTTTGGATAGCTTCAATGTATGGTGGGGAATGAATTGGGCTTATGGTAGGTGAATTTTCAATAGACTTGATAGTTTGTGGACTACAAGATGGGATTGGAGAAGTGGGCATGACATTTGAAGGTTCATGGATAGTTTCAAGGATAGGGATTTGATGGCATGAGGGTGGTGGTTGATTCCTTGCTAGTATCCAATGGATCACATCCTTCATTAGTATATGGGTGGATGGACAATGTAATGGATGAAGAATAATGGTAGAAGGTGTAGGCTTATGCTTAAGATTGAGATTACTTGTGCTAGATGCAGATGAAATTGAATGAGCAGATTTGGATTTCTCCATAGCTTTTCTTTTGTTTTTAGATTTTGTAAAGAGTCTTTGCAGAAAATCCTTCAAGTATTCACTGGTTGATGGATTACAGCTTGGAAAGTTTGATGGTGGTATTGGTATAGGACTAGTAGGCTTTGGGAGATATTCTATTTGATGGTGATGGAAGGATGATAGGATTTGACTTAGGTGGAATATTTGATGGTTTAGGCTTTAAATGTGTTGGGGATTGTCTTAATGGATTAGGATTAGATGATGGAGGTTCCATATGGATGGATGGATGAGGAGGACTAGTAAATGCATTGGTGTATGATTCCAAACTTGAGGTGGTATTTCCCTTGTCAAGAGTATCATTAAGATGGCTTAAGGATTCGTGATCTTGGTGGGAGGAGTGACTAGTGCTAGCATGCTCATTTGGTGGAGAATTCGGAGATGAATATTCATGAGATTGGTTGATGTGGAGGGACTAGGTTGGCATGATGATGGGGGTGACTCATGAGATTGGGATGGAATTTGTTGTGGTTGTGTTTGTTGGGTTTGGGATTGGTAGGTGGCTATGATTTGTTGGATTTTGACTAAAAGTTGTTGTATTTGTGGTGATTGGTTTTGTTGAAGTGGTTGGATGATGGTTTGTAGTCGTTGTATGATAAATTGGTTTAGAGGTTGTTCTAGTTGGTGGAGTGTTTGGATGAGGTCTTGTAGTTCTTGTGCTAGGATCTTTTGCTCTAGTGTTGGGATGGAGTTACACATAGGTTGAAGTCTTTGTATTTTGTCTTGTTCCTTCAAATATGCCTCATAATACACAAGATTCTCATCATTATTAGAACTAGGAGGAGGGCCTCCTTGGAGTATGAGTTTGGGTTTTGTATTTGACCTAGATTTGTTGATGATTACAACCATTTTGATGAATAAGGATTGGATTAGGTTCAAGGATGTAAATATGAGTAAGATGATGATAAATTAATTAGGTGGGAAATGGATGGATTGGATGATTTGATCAATTAAAGAGCTTCTTAGGGTTCACAATGACAAATGGTTACAAGAATGCAATTCAAGCACAAAAACACAATGTCTAGTTGTCTAATAGGAAGTAGTATAAGCATAATGTGTATGTTCAATAGCCCCTTAAGGACAAATTCCCACAAGTCTCAACACAATCAAATACACTTGAAAACAATGCTTAATCTACCTAAGGTTAATGGCCAATGACAACTTGTTCAAGCCCACAACTTAGAATCTCCTTCGACAACAATGTAGGAACACCTATGTGGTGTATACACTTTTGTCTTTGTAAGAGAGGACAGGTAGGGGCCTCAAGGATTGGAAGGATAACCTGATCACCCTTTCCTTGGAAAGCCAACAAGTAGCTTATGCTAAGCTGAGGATTTCTATCTCATCTCAGGGGATCCATATGGTGAGTATCTTCAAAGAATGTATCCTTTTGCATTGAACAAGACACCAATAACTCAATCAATAGGGTAGGCTTCTAACTTAAGGTTTCTAGTAAGAATTTGGGGACTGGATGCTCATTCATGCGGTAGTGACTCACTTAAGAGCCTATTTGTTGTGTGCTTACACAACACACCCCATTTTGTCTTGGCAAAATAGGGACCCAACTTTTCGCTGCTTTGGCTTGTTTTTGTGTTCTTCGGTGGTCTGGTAAAAGTAAGTCATGCAGATCATCATGCATAGAGAGGCTGGGTAAGTCATCATCATGAGGTTAGTTTGTCAAAGTTCATATTTTATTCCAGTAACCTCATATCTAGAAAGAGCATCAAAATTCATGCAGGTTTGCCTTTTGCATCACCCTGATATTCGCTAGGGTGTGAAAGTTATGAATGGTCAAAGTTTGAGTCAAACCTGATAGTCACAGCAAGAGGGTCATATTTCTTAACATCAGTCATATTACAGAGGGTCATCCTGATCTAATTTATCACCCGATAAATCATGCGGTCCAAATATCTGGACATCAATTTTAGGTGATAGTGACCTTTACCCATCAACAGCCTTATGTATTTCGTGAGGATCATATTTCTCAATGTAACCCGATTTCCAAATATCCTCCTGCCGCGAAATATCCCCCTAGCCATTATCCTGATGATGTCATTCAAGTCCGATAAACAATGAAACAATCATGACAATGACGTAATCATCATATTTTCCTCTCGAGGAGGATGATCATGATCCTGCTCACATAATATGACGATGACATCATAGTGCCATAATGCTGAACCAAGTCGATATCCTGATGACGTCATCATGATATTTCGACACTGGGTCATTTTAGTCCAGGGGATCATCATCTTGAAACATCACCTGACATTTCTACATCACCAGATCTTTCGATGCAGGTTTTCCCACTCAGAGGCGGATGATCATATTACACCAAGGGGATCATCATATTTGAACATCACTCGATATCCAAATATCACCCTACCGCAGAATATTACTCCAATCTGCTAACATGACGATGATGTCATAATGACATAGTGATAAATGAGGTCTTCCATTTGCTGACGTCCTCCTGATTTTTGTCCAGGGGGGTCATTTTAGTTGCGGGGGTCATATTTCAGATCCTCCTGATTTCTTAGCATGACCACGACGTCAGCCTTTCACATTTTAACGAACCCTGTCCATGATGATGACATCATCATCATATCCTGATCTATGAAGAGAGTCATATTAGTTAATATCCGTCATATTAGCTAATGTGCATACCCGGACTTGATAGTTTTATTCAATGGAATTTAGTGAACAGAAGCGCATGTATTGCATATGCATGATCTTATGCATGCGATAACTGAAAATGTAAGGCCTGCATATCATACGAAAGGTCCCCATCACCCTTGGAATACAAAAAAGGCTACCGGAAGGTAAAACTATTTGCAAAAATTTAGAGAAACTCAAAAATTAGGAAATTTTTGACCTTCCCCTTGGCAGGGTCATAACTCCTAGCCATGTTATTAGAATTTAAACTTTTTGGACTCATTGGAAAGATAAACTAGTTATCTAGTTTGAGTTGCCCGGTCACTTAGGCTTAATGCTAGGTTACCGAGAATGTATTGAGCCCTAATTTCGCTCCGAAAGCCTCCGAAAATGCAATTTACTAAGATGTAGAAAATACAAAAAAAATTACATTTTCGATATTTTTATCAAAAATCACTCAAATGACACTAGCTAGACCTCTGATCAGATATTGAAACTATTTTAGGGCCTGACAGCATGTTTTCCAGTCAACGATAGTCACCCGGACCCTCTTGACCACCTATGGGAATTTAGTTGCGCGAATTTTCTCAGATGCTCAATATTCATAACCCGATATATATAGGTTTGCACATTCACAGCCTGATAAAATGTAAATGTTTATTTTCCTGCTAGTTATTAAATGATGATGCTTAATTCTTGTCTGTTTGTTGCAGGATGTTGGAGCTGTATGAAGTGGCTGAAAATTGCCAACTGGCAGGCAACATGAACCAAAGCTGGGGAGGATATTATCAAATATGTTGTATGCCAGCTGGAAGGTGGACTGAGTCAAAGATACCAGAATATTCTCTGTCAGCTGTGTATTTGCCAATTGGCAGGCACGTGCTGTTCATCTAGACCATTGATTGTTCTGGGAGGATCCTGATCCTTGGATCATTGTAACAATTTTCTGGCCTTTGTTCTACAAAAGGGCAGAACTTCCCTTAATTGCTAGAGGGGAATGTCTGGCAAAATAAGGCCAACTACTGTAGAATCAAATAGGAGATCGGATTACTGAGACTAATGAGGATTGAATTATTGAAATGTCAAGGTTCTTTCTTCAGATCATTGTAAATGCACTTATTCTAAAGCATACTGAATGGAGATGAAGCTTCAGATTACATCTTGATTGTAAACTTTACGTAATCTTCAAGTCAATTTCTGTATATGTAATGGTGAATGCTGTGTTCAAACAGAAGCGCTTTCATTTCATTGCATGTTGTTGTCAACTTTTCCTTTGAAGATTTGCACTGGATCATGCGGATTTGTGGAATGTCCTGGTGAAGTATGATTTCTAGTTTTCTTCTCTTCATTGTTGTATGGGAACATGTATGTGGATCAGTGATCTCAGTTAAGTAATTTTGGGAATCTCATTGTCTAACCCTTTTTTTCATTTTAATTTCATTGAAATCACTTCCATAATTGCAAATCATGATAAATAACAAGCAGAATAGAGAAATATGCTGACATCTCGTAGATAATTGAAAATCCTTAGCATATTTGAGCAAAGTGCATGTAGTGTTGAAAATATCATGCAAATATGAACCTGTAAGCACATTATTTGACTAAATTCACAGTGCAGAGGTAGAATTATTGGAGATTTATGCAGAGTAGACATATAGAGCAGGATATTTGGAGAAATAATGATGAACTTTGCAGAAATTACTGAAGAACGTAAGGCCCCTGAATGATTAGCAGTAACACACATCAACCACTGAGTAACGTCAGTAGATTATGAAGTAATTAACAGAGACTTGGGATCATGAATTCTTCGAATTCATCGTTTCTTTCAAGATGAATAAAGGTTGAGGTGTAACTTTTATTCTATGTTTGTTTATGACTAACATCATCATCAACATAAATTGGCGCTAGAAGGAGGGCCGAACAAGAAATTTTTGGATTTATGCAAATATTGCATAAATATTTCATCATTTGAGTTAAATGTCTGCAAATATCTCTTATCTGAGAGGTTTTGGTTGCACCTTTGTAAATATCTAGCCCAAAGCCTCAAAGATTTGTTTGATTTTCTGAGCTTTCAAGTTTTATTCTGAGATATGATGGATCTCCTTAAAATTTCAAAATCTTAAAAAATTGGAAGCAAAGTCTCATTTCGATGGATGCATATGAGAGTAGTTGTCAAGCTAACATTCCTTTAGTTCAGGAAACTTTGAATAGGCAGCTTTACCCTCACAGTTTGTCTAACTTTGGTTTATCCACCTGTTGCAGGGTACACCAGACTATGGAGCACAGTGAAATAAATTGTTTAACTTTCCTCACAAGGTTGGATTTATATTTGAAAGGACTAATATTCTTTCCAGATGTGTTCAGGGCTGAAATTTGCTAGCGAAATGAGGAAATTCTGGAACAACAAGCAGAGACAGCACCGGAAGTTATTAGTTGCCCAGGCACTGAAGTGGATCATTCTAAAGATTTTGAATTATATTTGTCTAGAAACATACAATGTAGTCAAATATTAGGTTTACCCATTGAGGATGTCTTGATTGAAAGCTGGTGCAGATTACATGATGAAGAGCATTCAGAGAGAGATTGCTACCCTTGCTTGGTCATGTTGAAGAAGATTCTAGAAAATACAATAGCTGAACCGGTCTTAGAGGTTAAAGACAGTGAAACGTCTTTCCTTGAGTCATTTTATGGTGATATTGATAGGAGTTCTCTACTTCCTAATACAAGTAAGGACCAGTCAGTATGCAGGTATGAATCCTGTGAAAATTCTAGAGAAGAAACCACTCATCAGGATAATATTTTTGATTATGATCCTAATACTTTTGATAAAGAAGATGAAACATCTTTCCTGGAGTCATTCTATGGTGAAGAGAAGTGTAAACAGATAGTAGAACAATTTAAATGCACTACTAATGATGAAGTTCCTATGATAGTAACTCAGGGAGTCATAGAGGAGAACATAAATGCTGATTTACTGCCTAACTGGGTTGAATTGAATGGTCAAATACAAGAATGTTGCAGGTTAATGGAACCAGGCACTTTACTGGATAAAAGATGTGAATTATTTAATGAACACTTCCTGAAGGATGAAAATGCAGAAGACTTTGGAGTTGTTGTGCATGATCAGACGTCACTCCAGAAAATTTTTGAAAATGAAATAGGGAAGTATTCTTATCAGTTGAATGCCAATTCTCCTTTACAGTCAAGTGATTTAGAAATGATAAATTTTTGTATGTCAGGTTATGATGATAAGGATACTCATTTAGATATTGATGTGCAGGAAATTGAAGAAATAATGCGTCAAGAGTCATACATCCTTCAAAATGAAGTGAGACTAAATATTGAGCCAAGCAATGAAAATATAATGACAAATGGAAGATCAGCTGGCAATGAACAAGCATGTTCAACAAGACCAGAGATACATCAGGTTGTATTTTTCCTTTCCACAGTAAATGATGTTGATTATTGCTTTGATTATGGAAATTCAAGAGATAAGACATGCATATGGATTAATCATGAACATGATGAGCTTCCTCAGTTGCTGATCATCAAGGGTTATTCTGTTAAACATAATGAATTAAGAATACAAGGATATTTTTTAGAATATAAAGATAAATTTGCTAGGTTGAGAACCATAACTAATACACTAATGCTCCTGCACAATCAAAAGAAGTATGCAAATATAGTTGTATTTGGGTCTGTTTCTAGTTTTTGTTTGCCTAGTAGTGGTTTGTTTCCTTTTTGTAGGTTAGTTGTTTGTACAGTATGCTTGTTTTGCTTTCTGTTGTTTCCTTTTGGTAGTTAGATGTTTGTAGTTTTTGTTGTGTGTGTTTGCTTTGTGTTTTTGTTGTTGAGTCTTTGTTTTGGGTGGGCAAAGTTGGTGCACCTTGTTACTTAAGAACACTGCAGAAATTGTTAGAATTCAAAAGTTGGATATAAGTTTTTCTATAGGTTGTAACTCGTATCAGTGTAGGTATTCTTGATCAGGTCTGTGGTATCATATTCATCAGCACTACTTTTCTTGAGTCAAGGTGATCTTCACAATGACACACCTAACAGCCTTGGGTTTATTGAACATATCAGTGTAGGTGTTAAGTGAAAAATCTAAAGGTTGCCCTTGCTACCATTGTAATTCTCAACTTAATCTCAGCAAGTGACCACTCCTTGCATCATGAAGCTATAACTATTATATCTTATGAAATCAATTTCAAAATAAAAAAATGAAATAAAATAAAATAAAAGAGGGATTTACTAGAATCCAGATTAAGTCATCTAAGTAACTCTACCGAAGCTATAGACGCTTGCTGGCAGTGGGGCTCTACTTAGGAGAATTGCAACGATAACCTTGCCGGGGCTATGGACGCCTGTTGGCAACAAGGCTCTATTCGGTTGGCTATGAGGGATGAACCAAACTATGTAGCCTAACACTAGTCACTAGTTTATTCAACTCACTTTCAAGATGAGTATATGAATCACATGCACATAATTGATCCCTTATCAATTCATTATTACATTGATGAACATGATACCGGTTAGAGAAGATTAGGATGCTAATGCTCAATGGGAGTTGGAAATTTATGTTTTAACTTATCCCCACTTTTTGAATTATTTGAATTCTGTTGTTTTCTTTGCTGGCAAGTTGTTTTGTGGTTACACAACACGCCCCATTTTGTCTTGGCAAAACAGGGACCCAACTTTTTACTGCTTTGGCTTGTTTTTGTGTTCTTCGGTGGTTTGGTAAAAGTAAGTCATGCAGATCATCATGCATAGAGAGGCTGGGTAAGTCATCATCATGAGGTCAGTTTGTCAAATTTCATATTTTATTCCAGTAACCTCATATCTAGAAAGAGCATCAAAATTCATGCAGGTTTGCCTTTTGCATCACCCTGATATTCGCTAGGGTGTGAAAGTTATGAATGGTCAAAGTTTGAGTCAAACCTGATAGTCACAACAAGAGGGTCATATTTCTTAACATCAGTCATATTACAGAGGGTCATCCTAATCTAATTTATCACCTGATAAATCATACGGTCCAAATATCCGGACGTCAATTTTAGGTGATAGTGACCTTTACCCGTCAACAGCCTTATGTATTTCGCGAGGATCATATTTCTCAATGTAACCCAATTTCCAAATATCCTCCTGCCGTGAAATATCCCCCTAGCCATTATCCTGATGATGTCATTCAAGTCCAATAAACAATGAAACAATCATGACGATGACGTAATCATCATATTTTCCTCTCGAGGAGGATGATCATGATCCTGCTCACATAATATGACGATGACGTCATAGTGCCATAACGCCGAACCAAGTCGATATCCTAATGACGTCATCATGATATTTTGACACTGGGTCATTTTGGTCCAGGGGATCATCATCTTGAAACATCACCTGACATTTCTACATCACCGGATCTTTCAATGCAGGTTTTCCCACTCAGAGGCGGATGATCATATTACACCAAGGGGATCATCATATTTGAACATCACCCGATATCCAAATATCACCCTGCTGCAGAATATTACTCCGATCTGCTAACATGACAATGATGTCATAATGACATAGCGATAAATGAGGTCTTCCATCTGTTGACGTCCTCCTAATTTTTTTCCAAGGGGGTCATTTTAGTTGCGGGGGTCATATTTCAGATCCTCCTGATTTCTTAGCATGACCACGACGTCAGCCTTTCACATTTTAACGAACCCTGTCCATGATGATGACATCATCATCATATACTGATCTATGAAGAGAGTTATATTAGTTAATATCCCTCATATTAGCCAATGTGCATACCCGGACCCGATAGTTTTATTCAATGGAATTTAGTGAACAGAAGCGCATGTATTGCATATGCATGATCTTATGCATGCAATAATTGAAAATGTAAGGCCTGCATATCATACGAAAGGTCCCCATCACCCTTGGAATACAAAAAAGGCTACCGGAAGGTAAAACTATTTGCAAAAATTTAGAGAAACTCAAAAATTAGGAAATTTTTGACCTTCCCCTTGGCAGGGTCATAACTCCTAGCCATGTTATCAGAATTTAAACTTTTTGGACTCATTGGAAAGATAAACTAGTTATCTAGTTTGAGTTACCCAGTCACTTAGGCTTAATGCCAGGTTACCGAGAATGTGTTGAGCCCTAATTTCGCTCCGAAAGCCTCTGGAAATGCAATTTACTAAGATGTAGAAAATACAAAAAAAATTACATTTTCGATATTTTTATCAAAAATCGCTCAAATGACCCTAGTTGGACCTGATCAGATATTGAAACTATTTTAGGGCCTGACAGCATGTTTTCCAGTCAACGATAGTCACCCGGACCCTCTTGACCACCTATGGGCATTTAGTTGCGCAAATTTTCTCAGATGCTCAATATTCATAACCCGATATATATAGGTTTGCACATTCACAGCATGATAAAATGTAAATGTTTATTTTCCTGCTAGTTATTAAATGATGATGCTTAATTCTTGTCTGTTTGTTGTAGGATGTTGGAGCTGTATGAAGTGGCTGAAAATTGCCAGCTGGCAGGCAACATGAACCGGAACTGGGGAGGATATTATCAAATATGTTGTATGCCAGCTGGAAGGTGGACTGAGTCAAAGATACCAAAATATTCTCTGCCAGCTGTGTATTTGCCAACTGGCAGGCACATGCTGTTCATCTGGACCATTGATTGTTCTGGGAGGATCCTGATCCTTGGATCATTGTAACTATTTTTTGGCCTTTGTTCTATAAAAGGGCAGAACTTCTCTTCATTGCTAGAGGGGAATGTCTGGCAAAATAAGGCCAATTACTGTAGAATCAAATAGGAGATCGGATTACTGAGAGTAATGAGGATTGAATTGTTGGAATGTCAAGGTTCTTTCTTCAGATCATTGTAAATGCACTTATTCTAAAGCATACTGGATGGAGATGAAGCTTCAGATTACATCTTGATTGTAAACTTTACGTAATCTTCAAGTCAATTTCTGGATATGTAATGGTGAATGTTGTGTTCAAACAGAAGCGCTTTCATTTCATTGCATGTTGTTGTCAACTTTTCCTTTGAAGATTTGCACTAGATCATGCGGATTTGTGGAATGCCCTGGTGAAGTATGATTTCTAGTTTTCTTCTCTTCATTGCTGTATGGGAACATGTATGTGGATCAGTGATCTCAGTTAAGTAATTTTGGGAATCTCATTCTCTAACCCTTTTTTTCATTTTAATTTCATTGAAATCACTTCCATAACTGCAAATCATGATAAATAACAAGCAGAACAGAGAAATATGCTGACATATCGTAGATAATTGGAAATTCTTAGCATATTTGAGCAAAGTGCATGTAGTGTTGAAAATATCATGCAAATATGAACCTGTAAGCACATTATTTGACTAAATTCACAGTGCAGAGGTAGAATTATTGGAGATTTATGCAGAGTAGACATATAGAGCAGGATATTTGGAGAAATAATGATGAACTTTGTAGAAATTACTAAAAAACGTAAGGCCCCTGAATGATTAACAGCAACACACATCAACCACTGAGTAACGTCAATAGATTATGAACTAATTAACGGAGACTTGGGATCATGAATTCTTCGAATTCATCATTTCTTTCAAGATGAATAAAGGTTGAGGTGTAACTTTTATTCTATGTTTGTTTATGACTAACATCATCATCAATAGAAATTGGTGCTAGAAGGAGGGCCGAACAAGAAATTTCTGGATTTATGCAAATATTGCATAAATATTTCATCATTTGAGTTAAATGTCTACAAATATCTCTTATCTGAGAGGTTTTGGTTGCACCTTTGCAAATATCTAGCCCAAAGCCTCAAAGCTTTGTTTGATTTTCTGAGCTTTCAAGTTTTATCTTGAGATATGATGGATCCCCTTAAAATTTCAAAATCTTAAAAAATTGGAAGCAAAGTCTCATTTCGATGGATGCATATGAGAGTAGTTGTCAAGCTAACATTCCTTTAGTTCAGGAAACTTTGAATAGGCAGCTTTACCCTCACAGTTTGTCTAACTTTGGTTTATCCACCTGTTGCAGGATACACCAAACTATGGAGCACAGTGAAATAAATTGTTTAACTTTCCTCACAAGGTTGGATTTATATTTGAAAGGACTAATATTCTTTCCAAATGTGTTCAGGGCTGAAATTTGCTAGCGAAATGAGGAAATTCTGGAACAACAAGCAGAGACAGCACCGGAAGTTATTAGTTGCCCAGGCACTGAAGTGGATCATTCTAAAGATTTTGAATTATATTTGTCTAGAAACATACAATGTAGTCAAATATTAGGTTTACCCATTAAGGATGTCTTGATTGAAAGCTGGTGTAGATTACATGATGAAGAGCATTCAGAGAGAGATTGCTACCCTTGCTTGGTCATGTTGAAGAAGATTCTAGAAAATACAATAGCTGAACCGGTCTTAGAGGTTAAAGACAGTGAAACATCTTTCCTTGAGTCATTTTATGGTGATATTGATAGGAGTTCTCTACTTCCTAATACAAGTAAGGACCAGTCAGTATGCAGGTATGAATCTTGTGAAAATTCTAGAGAAGAAACCACTCATCAGGATAATATTTTTGATTATGATCCTAATACTTTTGATAAAGAAGATGAAACATCTTTCATGGAGTCATTCTATGGTAAAGAGAAGTGTAAACAGATAGTAGAACAATTTAAATGCACTACTGATGATGAAGTTCCTATGATAGTAACTTAGGGAGTCATAGAGGAGAAGATAAATGCTGATTTACTGCCTAACTGGGTTGAATTGAATGGTCAAATACAAGAATGTTGCAGGTTAATGGAACCACGCACTTTACTGGATAAAAGATGTGAATTATTTAATGAACACTTCCTGAAGGATGAAAATACAGAAGACTTTGGATTTGTTGTGCATGATCAGACGTCACTCCAGAAAATTTTTGAAAATGAAACAGAGAAGTATTCTTATCAGTTGAATGCCAATTCTCCTTTACAGTCAAGTGATTTAGAAATGATAAATTTCTGTATGTCAGGTTATGATGATAAGGATACTCATTTAGATGCTGATGTGCAGGAAATTGAAGAAATAATGCGTCAAGAGTCATACATCCTTCAAAATGAAGTGAGACTAAATATTGAGCCAAGCAATGAAAATATAATGACAAATGAAAGATCAGCTGGCAATGAACAAGCATGTTCAACAGGACCAGAGATACATCAGGTTGTATTTTTCCTTTCCACAGTAAATGATGTTGATTATTTCTTTGATTATGGAAATTCAAGAGATAAGACATGCATATGGATTAATCATGAACATGATGAGCTTCCTCAGTTGCTGATCATCAAGGGTTATTCTGTTAAACATAATGAATTAAGAATACAAGGATATTTTTTAGAATATAAAGATAAATTTGCTAGGTTGAGAACCATAACTAATACCCTAATGCTCCTGCACAATCAAAAGAAGTATGCAAATATAGGTGTATTTGGGTCTGTTTCTAGTTTTTGTTTGCCTAGTAGTGGTTTGTTTCCTTTTTCTAGGTTAGTTGTTTGTACAGTCTGCTTGTTTTGCTTTCTGTTGTTTCCTTTTGGTAGTTAGTTGTTTGTAGTTTGCGTTATGTGTGTTTGCTTTGTGTTTTTGTTGTTGAGTCTTTGTTTTGGGTGGGCAAAGTGGGTGCATCTTGTTACTTAAGAACACTGCAGAAATTGTTAGAATTTAAAAGTTGGATATAAGTTTTTCTATAGGTTGTAACTCGTATCAGTGTAGGTATTCTTGATCAGGTCTGTGGTATCATATTCATCAGTACTGCTTTTCTTGAGTCAAGGTGATCCTCACAATGACACACCTAACAGCCTTGGGTTTATTGAACATATCAGTGTAGGTGTTAAGTGAAAAATCTAAAGGTTGCCCTTGCTACCATTACAATTCTCAACTTAATCTCAGCAAGTGACCACTCCTTGCATCATGAAGCTATAACTGTTATATCTTATGAAATCAATTTCAAAATTAAAAAATAAAATAAAATAAAATAAAAGAGGGATTTACTGGAGTCCAGATTAAGTCATCTAAGTAACTCTACCGGAGCTATAGACGCTTGCTGGCAGTGGGGCTCTACTTAAGAGAAATGCAACGATAACCTTGTCGGGGCTATGGACGCCTGCTAGCAGCAAGGCTCTATCCGGTTGGCTATGAGGGATGAACCAAACTATGTAGCCTAACACTAGTCACTGGTTTATTCAACTCACTTTCAAGATGAGTATATGAATCACATACACACAATTGATCCCTTATCAATTCATTATTACATTGATGAACATGATACCGGTTAGAGAAGATTAGGATGCTAATGCTCAATGGGAGTTGGAAATTTATGTTTTAACTTATCCCCACTTTTTGAATTATTTGAATTTTGTTGTTTTCTTTGGTGGCAAGTTGTTGTGTGGTTACACAACACGCCCCATTTTGTCTTGGAAAAACAGGGACCCAACTTTTCGCTGCTTTGGCTTGTTTTTGTGTTCTTCGGTGGCCTGGTAAAAGTAAGTGATGCAGATCATCATGCATAGAGAGGCTGGGTAAGTCATCATCATGAGGTCAGTTTTTCAAAGTTCATATTTTATTCCAGTAACCTCATATCTAGAAAGAGCATCAAAATTCATGCAGGTTTGCCTTTTGCATCACCCTGATATTCGCTAGGGTGTGAAAGTTATGAATGGTCAAAGTTTGAGTCAAACTTGATAGTCATAGCAAGAGGGTCATATTTCTTAACATCAGTCATATTACAGAGGGTCATCCTAATCTAATTTATCACCTGATAAATCATATGGTCCAAATATCTGGACATCAATTTTAGGTGATAGTGACCTTTACCTGTCAACAGCCTTATGTATTTCGCGAGGATCATATTTCTCAATGTAACCCGATTTCCAAATATCCTCCTGCCGCGAAATATCCCCCTAGCCATTATCCTGATGATGTCATTCAAGTCCGATAAACAATGAAACAATCATGACGATGACGTAATCATCATATTTTCCTCTCGAGGAGGATGATCATGATCCTGCTCACATAATATCACGATGACGTCATAGTGCCATAACGCTGAACCAAGTCGATATCATAATGACGTCATCATGGTATTTCGACACTGGGTCATTTTAGTCTAGGGGATCATCATCTTGAAACATCACCTGACATTTCTACATCACCGGATCTTTCGATGCAGGTTTTCCCACTCAGAGGCGGATGATCATATTACACCAAGGGGATCATCATATTTGAACATCACCAGATATCCAAATATCACCCTGCTGCAGAATATTACTCCGATCTACTAACATGACGATGATGTCATAATGACATAGCGATAAATGAGGTCTTCCATCTGCTGACGTCCTCTTGATTTTTTTCCAGGGGGGTCATTTTAGTTGCAGGGGTCATATTTCAGATCCTCCTGATTTCTTAGCATGACCACGACGTCAGCCTTTCACATTTTAACGAACCCTGTCCATGATGATGGCATCATCATCATATCCTAATCTATGAAGAGAGTCATATTAGTTAATATCCCTCATATTAGCCAATGTGCATTCCCGGACCCGATAGTTTTATTCAATGGAATTTAGTGAACAGAAGCGCATGTATTGCATATGCATGATCTTATGCATGCGATAACTGAAAATGTAAGGCCTGCATATCATACGAAAGGTCCCCATCACTCTTGGAAAACAAAAAAGGCTACCGGAAGGTGAAACTATTTGCAAAAATTCAGAGAAACTCAAAAATTAGGAAATTTTTGACCTTCCCCTTGGCAGGGTCATAACTCCTAGCCATGTTATCAGAATTTAAACTTTTTGGACTCATTGGAAAGATAAACTAGTTATCTAGTTTGAGTTGCCCGGTCACTTAGGCTTAACACCAGGTTACCGAGAATGTGTTGAGCCCTAATTTCGCTCTGAAAGCCTCTGAAAATGTAATTTACGAAGATGTAGAAAATACAAAAAAAATTACATTTTCGATATTTTTATCAAAAATCACTCAAATGACCCTAGCTGGACCTGATCAGATATTGAAACTATTTTAGGGCCTGACAGCATGTTTTCCAGTCAACGATAGTCACCCGAACCCTCTTGACCACCTATGGGCATTTAGTTGCACGAATTTTCTCAGATGCTCAATATTCATAACCCGATATATATAGGTTTGCACATTCACAGCATGATAAAATGTAAATGTTTATTTTCCTGCTAGTTATTAAATGATGATGCTTAATTCTTGTCTATTTGTTACAGGATGTTGGAGCTGTATGAAGTGGCTGAAAATTGCCAACTGGCAGGCAACATGAACCAGAGTTGGGGAGGATATTATCAAATATGTTGTATGCCAGCTGGAAGGTGGATTGAGTCAAAGATACCAGAATATTCTCTGCCAGCTATGTATTTGCCAACTGGCAGGCACGAGCTGTTCATCTGGACCATTGATTGTTCTAGGAGGATCCTGATCCTTGGATCATTGTAACTATTTTCTGGCCTTTGTTCTATAAAAGGGCAGAACTTCTCTTCATTGCTACAGGGGAATGTCTGCCAAAATAAGGCCAATTACTATAGAATCAAATAGGAGATCGGATTACTAAGACTAATGAGGATTGAATTGTTGAAATGTCAAGGTTCTTTCTTCAGATCGTTGTAAATGCACTTATTCTAAAGCATACTGGATGGAGATGAAGCTTCAAATTACATCTTGATTGTAAACTTTACGTAATCTTCAAGTCAATTTCTGGATATGTAATGGTGAATGCTGTGTTCAAACAGAAGCGCTTTCATTTCATTGCATGTTGTTGTCAACTTTTCCTTTGAAGATTTGCACTGGATCATGCGGATTTGTGGAATGTCCTGGTGAAGTATGATTTCTAGTTTTCTTCTCTTCATTGCTGTATGGGAACATGTATGTGGATTAGTGATCTCAGTTAAGTAATTTTGGGAATCTCATTCTCTAAACCTTTTTTTCATTTTAATTTCATTGAAATCACTTCCATAACTGCAAATCATAATAAATAACAAGCAGAACAGAGAAATATGCTGACATCTCGTAGATAATTGAAAATACTTAGTATATTTGAGCAAAGTGCATCTAGTGTTGAAAATATCATGCAAATATCAACTTGTAAGCACATTATTTGACTAAATTCACAGTGCAAAGGTAGAATTATTGGAGATTTATGCAGAGCAGACATATAGAGCAGGATATTTGGAGAAATAATGATGAACTTTGCAGAAATTACTGAAGAACGTAAGGCCCCTGAATGATTAACAGCAACACACATCAACCACTGAGTAACGTCAGTAGATTATGAACTAATTAATGGAGACTTGGGATCATGAATTCTTGGAATTCATCATTTCTTTCAAGATGAATAAAGGTTGAGGTGTAACTTTTATTCTATGTTTGTTTATGACTAACATCATCATCAACATAAATTGGCGCTAGAAGGAGGGCCGAACAAGAAATTTCTGGATTTATGCAAATATTGCATAAATATTTCATCATTTGAGTTAAATGTCTACAAATATCTCTTATCTAAGAGGTTTTGGTTGCACCTTTGTAAATATCTAGCCCAAAGCCTCAAAGATTTGTTTGATTTTCTGAGCTTTCAAGTTTTATTCTGAGATAGGATGGATCTCCTTAAAATTTCAAAATCTTAAAAAATTGGAAGCAAAGTCTCATTTCGATGGATGCATATGAGAGTAGTTGTCAAGCTAACATTCCTTTAGTTCAGGAAACATTGAATAGGCAGCTTTACCCTCACAGTTTGTCTAACTTTGGTTTATCCACCTGTTGCAGGGTACACCAGACTATGGAGCACAGTGAAATAAATTGTTTAACTTTCCTCACAAGGTTGGATTTATATTTTAAAGGACTAATATTCTTTCCAGATGTGTTCAGGGCTGAAATTTGCCAGCAAAATGAGGAAATTCTGGAACAACAAGCAGAGACAGCACCGGAAGTTATTAGTTGCCCAGGCACTGAAGTGGATCATTCTAAAGATTTTGAATTATATTTGTCTAGAAACATACAATGTAGTCAAATATTAGGTTTACCCATTGAGGATGTCTTGATTGAAAGCTGGTGCAGATTACATGATGAAGAGCATTCAGAGAGAGATTGCTACCATTGCTTGGTCATGTTGAAGAATATTCTAGAAAATACGATAGCTAAACCGGTCTTAGAGGTTAAAGACAGTGAAACGTCTTTCCTTGAGTCATTTTATGGTGATATTGATAGGAGTTCTCTACTTCCTAATACAAGTAAGGACCAGTCAGTATGCAAGTATGAATCCTGTGAAAATTTTAGACAAGAAACCACTCATCAGGATAATATTTTTGATTATGATCCTAATACTTTTGATAAAGAAGATGAAACATCTTTCCTGGAATCATTCTATGGTAAAGAGAAGTGTAAACAGATAGTAGAACAATTTAAATGCACTACTGATGATGAAGTTCCTATGATAGTAACTTAGGGAGTCATAGAGGAGAAGATAAATGCTGATTTACTGCCTAACTGGGTTGAATTGAATGGTCAAATACAAGAATGTTGCAGGTTAATGGAACCAGGCACTTTACTGGATAAAATATGTGAATTATTTAATGAAGACTTCCTAAAGGATGAAAATGCAGAAGACTTTGGAGTTGTTGTGCATGATCAGACGTCACTCCAGAAAATTTTTGAAAATGAAACAGGGAAGTATTCTTATCAGTTGAATGCCAATTCTCCTTTACAGTCAAGTGATTTAGAAATGATAAATTTCTGTATGTCAGGTTATGATGATAAGGATACTCATTTAGATATTGATGTGCAGGAAATTGAAGAAATAATGCGTCAAGAGTCATACATCCTTCAAAATGAAGTGAGACTAAATATTGAGCCAAGCAATGAAAATATAATGACAAATGGAAGATCAGCTGGCAATGAACAAGCATGTTCAACAGGACCAGAGATAAATCAGGTTGTATTTTTCCTTTCCACAGTAAATGATGTTGATTATTGCTTTGATTATGGAAATTCAAGAGATAAGACATGCATATGGATTAATCATGAACATGATGAGCTTCCTCAGTTGCTGATCATCAAGGGTTATTCTGTTAAACATAATGAATTAAGAATACAAGGATATTTTTTAGAATATAAAGATAAATTTGCTAGGTTGAGAACCATAACTAATACCCTAATGCTCCTGCACAATCAAAAGAAGTATGCAAATATAGGTGTATTTGGGTCTATTTCTAGTTTTTGTTTGCCTAGTAGTGGTTTGTTTCCTTTTTGTAGGTTATTTGTTTGTACAGTCTGCTTGTTTTGCTTTCTATTGTTTCTTTTTGGTAGTTAGTTGTTTGTAGTTTGCATTGTGTGTGTTTGCTTTGTGTTTTTGTTGTTGAGTCTTTATTTTGGGTGGGCAAAGTTGGTGCACCTTGTACTTAAGAACACTGTAGAAATTGTTAGAATTCAAAAGTTGGATATAAGTTTTTCTATAGGTTGTAACTCGTATCAGTGTAGGTATTCTTGATCAGGTCTGTGGTATCATATTCATCAGTACTACTTTTCTTGAGTCAAGGTGATCCTCACAATGACACACCTAACAGCCTTGGGTTTATTGAACACATCAGTGTAAGTGTTAAGTGAAAAATCTAAAGGTTGCCCTTGCTACCATTGCAATTCTCAACTTAATCTCAGCAAGTGACCACTCCTTGCATCATGAAGCTATAACTGTTATATCTTATGAAATCAATTTCAAAATAAAAAAATGAAATAAAATAAAATAAAAGAGGGATTTACTGGAATCCAGATTAAGTCATCTAAGTAACTCTACCGGAGCTATAGACGAATGCTGGCAGTGGGGCTCTACTTAGGAGAATTGCAACGATAACCTTGCCGGGGCTATGGACGCCTTTTGGCAGCAAGGCTCTATCCGGTTGGCTATGAGGGATGAACCAAACTATGTAGCCTAACACTAGTCACTGGTTTATTCAACTCACTTTCAAGACGAGTATATGAATCACATGCACACAATTGATCCCTTATCAATTCATTATTACATTGGTGAACATGATACGGGTTAGAGAAGATTAGGATGCTAATGCTCAATGGGAGTTGGAAATTTATGTTTTAACTTATCCCCACTTTTTGAATTATTTGAATTTTGTTGTTTTCTTTGGTGGCAAGTTGTTGTGTGGTTACACAACACGCCCCATTTTGTCTTGGCAAAACAGGGACCCAACTTTTCACTACTTTGGCTTGTTTTTGTGTTCTTCGTTGGTCTGGTAAAAGTAAGTCATGCAGATCATCATGCATAGAGAGGCTGGGTAAGTCATCATCATGAGGTCAATTTATCAAATTTCATATTTTATTCCTGTAACCTCATATCTAGAAAGAGCATCAAAATTCATGCAGGTTTGCCTTTTGCATCACCCTGATATTCGCTAGGGTGTGAAAGTTATGAATGGTCAAAGTTTGAGTCAAACCTAATAGTCACAGCAAGAGGGTCATATTTCTTAACATCAGTCATATTACAGAGGGTCATCCTGATCTAATTTATCACCCGATAAATCATGCGGTCCAAATATCCGGACGTCAATTTTAGGTGATAGTGACCTTTACCTTTCAACAACCTTATGTATTTCGCGAGGATTATATTTCTCAATGTAACCCGATTTCCAAATATCCTCCTGCCATGAAATATCCCCCTAGCCATTATCCTTATGATGTCATTCAAGTCCAATAAAAAATGAAACAATCATGACGATGACGTAATCATCATATTTTCCTCTCGAGGAGGATGATCATGATCCTGCTCACATAATATGATGATGACGTCATAGTGCCATAACGCTGAACCAAGTCGATATCCTGATGACGTCATCATGATATTTCGATGCTGGGTAATTTTAGTCCAGGGGATCATCATCTTGAAACATTACCTGACATTTCTACATCACCGGATCTTTCGATGCAGGTTTTCCCACTCAGAGGCGGATGATCATATTACACCAAGGGGATCATCATATTTGAACATCACTCGATATCCAAATATCACCCTGCCATAGAATATTACTCCGATCTGCTAATATGATGATGACGTCATGATGACATAGCGATAAATGAGGTCTTCCATCTACTGACGTCCTCCTAATTTTTTTCCAGGGGGGTCATTTTAGTTGCGGGGGTCATATTTCAGATCCTCCTGATTTCTTAGCATGACCACGACGTCAGCCTTTCACATTTTAACGAACCCTGTCCATGATGATGACATCATCATCATATCCTGATCTATGAAGAGAATCATATTAGTTAATATCCCTCATATTAGCTAATGTGCATACCCAGACCCGATAGTTTTATTCAATGGAATTTAGTGAACAGAAGCGCATGTATTGCATATGCATGATCTTATGCATGCGATAACTTAAAATGTAAGGCCTGCATATCATACGAAAGGTCCCCATCACCCTTGGAATACAAAAAAGGCTACCGAAAGGTGAAACTATTTTCAAAAATTCAGAGAAACTCAAAAATTAGGAAATTTTTTACCTTCCCCTTGGCAGGGTCATAACTCGTAGACATTTTATCAGAATTTAAACTTTTTGGACTCATTGGAAAGATAAACTAGTTATCTAGTTTGAGTTGCCCGATCACTTAGGCTTAACGCCAGGTTACTGAGAACGTGTTGAGCCCTAATTTCGCTCCGAAAGCCTCCGAAAATGCAATTTACTAAGATGTAGAAAATACAAAAAAAATTACATTTTCGATATTTTTATCAAAAATTGCTCAAATGACCCTAGCTAGACCTGATCAGATATTGAAACTATTTTAGGGCCTGACAGCATGTTTTCCAGTCAACGATAGTCACCCGGACCCTCTTGACCACCTATGGGCATCTAGTT
This sequence comes from Cunninghamia lanceolata, assembly GCA_027924645.1. Taxonomy (NCBI): domain Eukaryota; kingdom Viridiplantae; phylum Streptophyta; class Pinopsida; order Cupressales; family Cupressaceae; genus Cunninghamia; species Cunninghamia lanceolata. The sequence goes on along the minus strand of BSBN01000303.1, from coordinate 6,505,280 downwards.
GCGTGAATTTTCTCAGATGCTCAATATTCATAACCCGATATATATAGGTTTGCACATTCACAACCTTATAAAATGTAAATGTTTATTTTCCTGCTAGCTATTAAATGATGATGCTTAATTCTTGTCTGTTTCTTGCAGGATGTTGGAGCTGTATGAAGTGGCTAAAAATTGCCAACTGGTAGGCAACATGAACCGGAGCTGGGGAGGATATTATCAAATATGTTGTATGCCAGCTGGAAGGTGGACTGGGTCAAAGATACTAGAATATTCTCTGCCAGCTGTGTATTTGCCAACTGGCAGGCACATGCTGTTCATCTGGACCATTGATTGTTCTGGGAGGATCCTGATCCTTGGATCATTGTAACTATTTTCTGGCCTTTGTTCTATAAAAGGGCAGAACTTCTCTTCATTGCTAGAGGGGAATCTCTAGCAAAATAAGGCCAATTACTGTAGAATCAAATAGGAGATCGGATTACTGAGACTAATGAGGATTGAATTGTTGAAATGTCAAGGTTCTTTCTTTAGATCATTGTAAATGCACTTATTCTAAAGCATACTGGATGGAGATGAAGCTTCAGATTACATCTTGATTGTAAACTTTACGTAATCTTCAAGTCGATTTCTGGATATGTAATGGTGAATGCTGTGTTCAAACAGAAGCGCTTTCATTTCATTGCATGTTGTTGTCAACTTTTCCTTTGAAGATTTGCACTGGATCATGCAGATTTGTGAAATGTCCTGGTGAAGTATGATTTCTAGTTTTCTTCTCTTCATTGCTGTATGGGAACATGTATGTGGATCAGTGATCTCAGTTAAGTAATTTTGGGAATCTCATTCTCTAACCCTTTTTTTCATTTTAATTTCATTGAAATCACTTCCATAACTGCAAATCATGATAAATAACAAGCAGAACAGAGAAATATGCTGACATCTCGTAGATAATTGAAAATCCTTAGCATATTTGAGCAAAGTGCATGTAGTGTTGAAAATATCATGCAAATATGAACCTGTAAGCACATTATTTGACTAAATTCACAATGCAGAGGTAGAATTATTGGAGATTTATGCAGAGCAGACAAATAGAGCAGGATATTTGGAGAAATAATGATGAACTTTGCAGAAATTACTGAAGAATGTAAGGCCCCTGAATGATTAACAGCAACACACATCAACCATTGAGTAACATCAGTAGATTATGAACTAATTAATAGAGCCTTGGGATCATGAATTCTTTGAATTCATCGTTTCTTTCAAGATGAATAAAGGTTGAGGTGTAACTTTTATTCTATGTTTGTTTATGACTAACATCATCATCAACATAAATTGGTGCTAGAAGGAGGGCCGAACAAGAAATTTCTGGATTTATGCAAATATTGCATAAATATTTCATCAATTGAGTTAAATGTCTGCAAATATCTCTTATCTGAGAGGTTTTGGTTGCACCTTTGCAAATATCTAGCCCAAAGCCTCAAAGATTTGTTTGATTTTCTGAGCTTTCAAGTTTTATTCTAAGATATGATGGATCTCCTTAAAATTTCAAAATCTTAAAAAATTGGAAGCAAAGTCTCATTTCGATGGATGCATATGAGAGTAGTTGTCAAGCGAACATTCCTTTAGTTCAAGAAACTTTGAATAGGCAGCTTTACCCTCACAGTTTGTCTAACTTTGGTTTATCCACCTGTTGCAGGATACACCAGACTATGGAGCACAGTGAAATAAATTGTTTAACTTTCCTCGCAAGGTTGGATTTATATTTGAAAGGACTAATATTCTTTCCAGATGTGTTCAGGGCTGAAATTTGCCAGCGAAATGAGGAAATTCTGGAACAACAAGCAGAGACAGCACCGAAAGTTATTAGTTGCCCAGGCACTGAAGTGGATCATTCTGAAGATTTTGAATTATATTTGTCTAGAAACATACAATGTAGTCAAATATTAGGTTTACCCATTGAGGATGTCTTGATTGAAAGCTGGTGCAGATTACATGATGAAGAGCATTCAGAGAGAGATTGCTACCCTTGCTTGGTCATGTTGAAGAAGATTCTAGAAAATACAATAGCTGAACCGGTCTTAGAGGTTAAAGAGAGTGAAACATCTTTCCTTGAGTCATTTTATGTTGATATTGATAGGAGTTCTCTACTTCCTAATACAAGTAAGGACCAGTCAGTATGCAGGTATGAATCCTGTGAAAATTCTAGAGAAGAAACCACTCATCAGGATAATATTTTTGATTATGATCCTAATACTTTTGATAAAGAAGATGAAACATCTTTCCTGGAGTCATTCTATGGTAAAGAGAAGTGTAAACAGATAGTAGAACAATTTAAATGCACTACTGATGATGAAGTTCCTATGATAGTAACTCAGGGAGTCATAGAGGAGAAGATAAATGCTGATTTACTGCCTAACTGGGTTGAATTGAATGGTCAAATACAAGAATGTTGCAGGTTAATGGAACCAGACACTTTACTGGATAAAAGATGTGAATTATTTAATGAACACTTCCTGAAGGATGAAAATGCAGAAGACTTTGGAGTTGTTGTGCATGATCAGACGTCACTCCAGAAATTTTTTGAAAATGAAACAGGGAAGTATTCTTATCAGTTGAATGCCAATTCTCCTTTAAAGTCAAGTGATTTAGAAATGATAAATTTCTGTATGTCAGGTTATGATGATAAGGATACTCATTTAGATGCTGATGTGTAGGAAATTGAAGAAATAATGCGTCAAGAGTCATACATTCTTCAAAATGAAGTGAGACTAAATATTAAGCCAAGCAATGAAAATATAATGACAAATGAGCTGGCAATGAACAAGCATGTTCAATAGGACCAGAGATACATCAGGTTGTATTTTTCCTTTCCACAGTAAATGATGTTGATTATTGCTTTGATTATGGAAATTCAAGAGATAAGACATGGATATGGATTAATCATGAACATGATGAGCTTCCTCAGTTGCTGATCATCAAGGGTTATTCTGTTAAACATAATGAATTAAGAATACAAGGATATTTTTTAGAATATAAAGATAAATTTTGCTAGGTTGAGAACCATAACTAATACCCTAATGCTCCTGCACAATCAAAAGAAGTATACAAGTATAGGTGTATTTGGGTCTATTTCTAGTTTTTGTTTGCCTAGTAGTGGTTTGTTTCCTTTTTGTAGGTTAGTTGTTTGTACAGTCTGCTTGTTTTGCTTTCTGTTGTTTCCTTTTGGTAGTTAGATGTTTGTAGTTTTCGTTGTGTGTGTTTGCTTTGTGTTTTTGTTGTTGAGTCTTTGTTTTGGGTGGGCAAAGTTGGTGCACCTTGTTACTTAAGAACACTGCAGAAATTGTTAGAATTCAAAAGTTGGATATAAGTTTTTCTATAGGTTGTAACTCGTATCAGTGTAGGTATTCTTGATCAGGTCTGTGGTATCATATTCATCAGTACTACTTTTCTTGAGTCAAGGTGATCCTCACAATGACACACCTAACAGCCTTGGGTTTATTGAACATATCAGTGTAGGTGTTAAGTGAAAAATCTAAAGGTTGCCCTTGCTACCATTACAATTCTCAACTTAATCTCAGCAAGTGACCACTCCTTGCATCATGAAGCTATAACTGTTATATCTTATGAAATCAATTTCAAAATAAAAAAATGAAATAAAATAAAATAAAAGAGGGATTTACTGGAATCCAAATTAAGTCATCTAAGTAACTCTACCGGAGCTATAGACGCTTGCTGGCAGTGGGGCTCTACTTAGGAGAATTGCAACGATAACCTTGCTGGGGCTATGGACGCCTGCTGGCAGCAAGGCTCTATCCGGCTGGCTATGAGGGATGAAGCAAACTATGTAGCCTAACACTAGTCACTGGTTTATTCAACTCACTTTCAAGACGAGTATATGAATCACATGCACACAATTGATCCCTTATCAATTCATTATTACATTGATGAACATGATACCGATTAGAGAAGATTAGGATGTGTTGGTCATGAATGTTAGTCATTCACAAACATAGAATAAAAGTTACACAACAACCTTTACTCATCTTGAAAGATACGATGAATTCAAAGAATTCATGATCCCAAGTCTCCGTTGATTAGGTCTTAATCTACTGACGTTACTCAGTGGTTGATGTGTGTTGCTGTTTTCCATTCAGGGGCCTTACGTGTTTCTGCACTGTTCATCATCATCATCTTCAAATATCCTGCTCTGGATGTTCGCTCTACATAAGTCTCCAACAATTCTACCTCTGCACTGTAAATTTAGTCAAATAATGTGCATACAGGCTGATATTTGCATGATTTCTACCATTATTTATAATTCCTTGCATGATATTTTCAGTACTACATGCATTTAACTCAAATATGCTAAGGATCTTCAGTTACCTACGGGATTTCAGCATATTTCACTGTTTCTGCTTGTTATTTATCATGATTTGCAGTTATGGTGATGCATTAATGAAATTGAAAAAAGGAAAAGGGTTAGAGAGTGAGATTCCTAAAATTACTGGACTTAGATCACTGATTCACATACAAGCTCCCATACTTGCAATGAAAAGAAGGAAAACTAGAAATCATACTTCACCAGGACAATCCACAAATCCGCATGATCTAGTGCAAAGCTTCAAAGGAAAGTTGACAACAACATGTAATGAAATGAAAGCGCTTCCAGTTGAACACAGCATTCACCAGTACATATCCAGAAATCAACAAGAAGATTACGTAAAATTTACAATCAGGATGTAATCTGGAACTTCATATTCATTCAGTATGCTCAAGAACAGGTACATTTACAGTGATCTGAAGAAAGAACCTTGACATTTCAACAATTCTATCTTCATTAGTCTCAGTAATCCGATCTCCTAACTTACTCAACAGTAATTGACTTTTGCGCCAGATGTGTCTGTGTATTCTAATGTATTCCTCCCTCTTTTAAAATGACAAGCTCTGGATGTTATATAGAGCAACTGCCAGAAAACGGTTACAATGATCCAAGGATCAGGATCCTCTCAAAACAAACAACGGCCCAGATGAAAAGCACATGCTTCGTCAGTTAGCAAATGTACAGCTGGCACAGAATATTCCAGCATCTTCAACTTGATTCGGCCTCCAGCTGGCGAACAGCATATTTGACAATATCCTCCTCATTTCTGGCCTATGTTGCCTCCATGCGCAACTTTGTAATTATCAGCTTCAGCAGCATCATCATGATCTCAACGCTCAGCTTCAGCAGCATCATCACTTCAATGTTCAGCTTCAGCAGCATCATGATGATTTCTTGCAAGTAAACAGACAAACATTAAGTTCATCATCATGCTAAACAACAGGAAATAAACGCTTTATTAAACAAGTCCCCAAAATGTGCAGCATACGATTTTCAAATCACTGGAAATTTATGCACTAAATGCATAAACAGCATAAAAACAATCAGGTCAACCATCGTTGACCAAACATCAGGCAGTCGGCCCTTTCGAATTTCCATCGCTTCATGCTTTCCCGCCCATTTTTCTTGTATATCGGGTTCAAAATATGATGATGATGACCCCAAATTATACAAAGAAATAATCGCCTTTCAACCATCCTTAGAATCCGGCTTTGCATCATCATCATATTTGCATCGGCGTGACTACATATGATCAGGGTGACAATTTTACCTTAGGCCGACGGCAACAGTTATACCGACGCCAAAAATCGTGATGATGACCAACTATATATCTTCAAAGTGGCCGCAGGATATCACAAAATATGATGATCCGCCTTTCCTAATGCTCTGATGAAAAGCACATCAGGATGTTTTGTTCTTGCACATTCGGGAAAGAAAGACATCGTCATCATCATCATGATGAAGACAAACAGGAGGACTTGGAAAATGATCCTGCCGCTGAGGAAAATCATGATGACGTCATCGTCATCATCAGGCTTCAATAAAATGCAAAGGGATGACGTCACCGTCATGTTTCGTTAAGATCAGGAGGTAAATGGAATATCGGGTTCCCTCTAAGGAAGATGATTAGGTCATGAAAGCAGTATGACCCTTTTCGGCCAAGGCAATCCGCTCGAAAGATCAGGATGATGAACATCATCATCATCATATACGCACTGGGTGATCAAAAATATGATCCTGCCGAAAGTCCTGATGACGTCATCAGGATATCCGGGGCTTGTGTTAATCTTCGAACATGACGTCATCGTCATCATCATATTGGTGAAATGGATCACGCCTTGGAAAATATCCTGCCGAAGGACAAAGGTGATGGTGACGTCATCGTCATCATCATATTTGCAAAAGGTTATACTCGTCGACAGGATGATATTACGAACTGTTGGGAGAGACGAACAAGATCATGATGATCTTGTTCAACATGACTTAAGAAATGAAAATCACCCTCCGCTTCGAAAGATAAGGTGATCATCATGATCACGCAAAAGGAGGTCAGGAGGATATTAGGAAATGTCGGGTCTCAAAATATCATGATGATGCTGATCACCAAGACTGTCGTGCGCGCGCAAATTATGCAGATGGCAGATTTCTCTAAGTAAGGTGATATTATAATATCAGCATGATATTATAATATCGGGTGATGTTGGAATATCATGATGCTCGCAATGTTTCCAAGGTTACTCGACGGGTAAAACACACCTGCACTTAAGATTGACGTCCGGATGTTTCGGGACTGCATGATTTTTATCAGGTGATAGAGTAAGATCATGATGATGACCTTTGGCGATACAAAAGACCGCCCGACGGGAAAGGATTAATACGACTTAAACTTGACGTCTGGATGTTTCGACCTCAGGATATTATCGGGGGGCTTTTCAAATATCATGATGATGATGTTCATATAGCAATTATCAGGTTTGACCAAAACTTTGACTGCTCACAACTCCCTCATATGGACGAATTTTCAAGTGATGCAAAAGGCAAGCCTGCATGAAATTTCAAGCTCTTTCTAACCATGAAGTCACGGAAACAAAATATGAACTTTGACAAACTAACCTCATGATGATGACCTACCTCATCCTGACTTTCATGATGATGATGCACCTGACTTATTTTTACCAAACCGCCAGAAACAGACAACACAAGCCAAAACAAAAGCTGGGTCCCTGTTTTGCCAAGTCAAAATGGGGCGTGTTGTGTAACCACACAACAACTTGCCACCAAAGAAAACAACAAAATTCAAATGATTCAAGTGATGTGATCACATTCATCTATAGTGTTCTAATTCTGTCTAAGTAAATCATCATGATCTTTGAATGATAAAATTTCATTATGGTGATAAAGCTAACAAAGGATCAGGTGTGTGCAGATGATTAATTATCCTCATCTTGAAAGCAAGTTGAAAACATAAGTAACTGGTGTTAAACTACATAGTTGGAGATCATCCCTCATAGCCAACCTGGATAGAGCCTTGCTGCCAGCAGGTGTCTATAACCCCGGCAAGGTTATCTGTACAATCTCCCTAAGTAGAGCCCCACTGCCAGCAGGCGTCCATAGCCCCGGTAGAGTTACTTAGATGGCCTAATTTTATTTTGTTTCTGATTTTCCTTTAAAAATTTAAATTTGATATCATCATGTATGCTCATTTGTACAAGGTGTAGTCACTTGCAGCTTTAGGTTGGAGATTGTATTGGTAGCAAGGGAGTCCCTTTAGATTTTTCACTTAACACCTATACTCATATCTTCAGCAAACCCAAGGCTGTTAGGTGTTTCATTGTGTTTGATTCACTTTGGACAAGAAAAAGTACCCTGATGAAAAGACATCATAAACCTGATCATGAGTATTTATCAGAATGAATTACAATCTATATCTAAATCTGATCTCATCACTTGAATCCTAACAATTTAGTTATTTTCTTAGGTGATGAAGTGCATCATCCTGACTTACCAGAACAAGGTCCCAACCAACAAACAACAACAACAACAAGCAAACTGTACAAACAACTATACAAATATACAATATGATACACAAGACTGCCATGAAGTCACTCAGGCCTGGAAATAATGTTTGAGGAATTGTCCATTGACTGGCAACGGGACATCCTCACTTGTCAGGTTCTTAAGCCTATAAGTGCTGTCTCCTAAAATTTCAGAAATCTGAAAGGGACCTATCCATAGTCTATCGAACTTACCATGATCACCTTTCCTTTCATGGGCTTTATCCCACATCAGGACTAAATCTGATATCCTGAAAGCTTTAATTCTGGCTCTCTTGTCAAACCAGCGTTTGACAACAGCCTGATGTTTTGCAAATTGGTCAATTGCTTGGCTTCGTTTTTCTTCCAGATGCATCAACTGAAGCAACCTGACTTCTTGTTTATTATCTATGCCTAGATAGTCTTGGGCAAACTGCAGAGTAGGAATTTTCAAGTTTACAGGGAGGATAGGATCTACCCCATATACTAGCTGGAAAGGTGAGTTTCCTAATGCAATTTTCATTCTAGTTCTGTCTACCCATAAGGCATATTTTAGAAATGAATTCCATTCCCTGGGATTTTTCTCTATCAATTTTCTTATGATACTCAGTAAATTCTTATTGGTGGATTCTGCTAATCCATTTCCCTGGGGATAGTAATTGGATGAGAACTTAAGTATGATCCCATGATCAAAAGCCCAACTTGACAATTTAGTGGAAATGAAGGCAGAACCATTATCACTTACCAATGCATAAGGAGTTCCATACCTGGTGACAATGTTGCTTTCCAGAAATTTAATGACATCATCAGCAGTACAAGTTTTGCTGCTGATAGCCTCAGTCCATCTGGTACAATAATCAGTAATTGTTAGGACATACCTCTGGCCTGAAGAAGACGGAGGATTGATTGGTCCTATGAAATCCATGCCCCATTGTGCAAATGGGCGCTCCTCCATCACTGGCTGCAATGGTTGTGCAGCATATTTTTCTCTGTTGGCAGCAACCTGGCAAACATGACAACATTTAACATGATCAGCTGTGTCTTTAAAAATTGTAGGCCAGTAATATCCTGCTCTGAGGATTGCATGTGTTGTGGCCAATGCTGATCCGTGGGCAGTTCCAAACTTGTCATGTAGCTCTGTCAAAACTTTATTGGCTTCTGGTTTCTCTAAGCATCTCAGGTATATCCCTTCATAATTCTTTTTAAACAGGGCTCCTCCCTTCATCATATATTTCTGGGATCTCATCTTTAAGGCTCTTCTCTGTGAAGCCTGCATCCTCAAAGGACATCTTCCAGTGATCAGGATGTGCCTGATGTCTGAATACCATTCTTTATTGTCTTTCTCATCTATCACATACTGCTGACTGATGATGTTTGGATCAGTTTCAGATATCATCTGGCTCAGAGCCTGTCCTCGTACTAGCTTCATGGGTGTGATCTCCATGTCATATTCTTGTAGTACCGTAATCCATTTGGCCCTTTTTTCACCAGGTTCACTCTGCATCAGCAGCATCTTTACTGCTGCATCTGGTACCACAGCAATCACTTTGCTCCTCAGTATATAATGTCTAAACTTTTTTACTGCTCTGACTAATGCAAGAGCCTGTCTTTCAACATCTACATATCTCAACTCAGCATCCCTGAAAGGACAGCTCATGAAGGCAATTGGTTTCTCTTCTTTATCTTCATTTCTTTGAGTTAACACTGCTGCAGAAGTATGTTCTGAAGCAAATGAGTAGATGTAGAAATCTTTTGTATAATCTGGACTAATGAGGACAGGAGCATCCGAAATGGCCTTCTTTATATCTTCAAAAGCAGCTCTGGCTTCTGGTGTCCAGTCAATTTGTGCATCTTTTTTCAACATGGCATTCAGTGGTCTGACAATCTCAGCAAAGCCAGTGATGAACTTCCTCACAAAATTTATCTTACCAAAATAAGATTTAAGCTCCTTTTTGCTTCCTGGAAGTGGTAATTTCATAATAGATTCCACCCTGTCAGGATCAATGATAATCCCATCTTCTGTGATCAGGTGGCCTAGTAACTTTCCTGTTGTGACCCCGAATATGCACTTCTTGGGATTCAAAGATATTCCATATTCTTCACACTTCTTTAGCACACTTCTGAGATCAGCAACATGATTTCCCCTTTCTTTGGAGAACACTGTCAGGTCATCCATGTAGATGACTATACATTTTCCTATTAAGCCTCTGAAGGCTATGTCCATTGCTCGCTGGAATGTAGCTCCAGCATTTATCAATCCAAACGGCATACGTCTATATGCAAATATCCCCCATTTTGTGGTGAAGGCAGTCTTTAATCTGTCAATTTTATCAACCATCACTTGGTTGTATCCTGAAAAACCATCCAAGAAGGACATCATCTTGGCTCCATTTACCATCTGCAGAACTTCATCCAAAGAGGGCAAAGGATAATTGTCCTTTTCTGATGCTCTGTTCAGGTTCCTGAAATCCACACACAATCTGATGTCTCCATTCTTCTTCCTGACCGGTACCAGATTTGCCACCCAAGTGGAGTGCCTTACAGGAAATATTATCCGGGCATTTAACAATTTCTTGACCTCTTCAAGGATGATGGGCTCAAGCAGAGCATTGACTGGCCTATGCTTCTGTCTGAAAGGTTTTGCATCTGGCTTGAGGGGTATAGTATGAGTTATGACAGAAGTGTCATACGTCTTCAACTCGTCATAAGTCCATGCAATTACATGTATATAATCCTTAAGGGCCTGAGTTATTCCTTCTAACTCTTCAGGTGTACAAACCTTACCCAACAAGACGTTTCTCTTGTCATCAGCTTGTCCAATATTCACCTGTGAATATTGACCTCCATCTGCCTTAGGCAGATCCTTATGTTTGAGCATATTATCCAGATCAAAGGCTCTTTCTAATTCAATCATACCTTTGGGAATTGTGTTGCTAGGCAACTCTAATATCTCATCTTCTTCCCAGACATGATCTTCCATACCATTTTCATCTATGATCTGAGCTTCAAATACATCTCTGTTTGATATGAAGTCCAGGATGTGCTGATCATCATCAAACACTTGGAGATTAGTCACATTGTCAGGTACCGAAGGTACTGACACCAATTCTACTGCAAATCTCTTCAGACCAGATATAGACAGTGGTTCCAGCGTACTGGCGGCCTGAGCAAGTGCATCTGCCCTTTGGTTCTGTTCTCTTGGCACGTGAACGATGTTGAAGGCATCAAAGTCTTCAATCAGGTCCCACACACGATGTCTGTAATTTGACAGCTTTCTGTAGTTACAAGAGTAAATTCCTCTTACTTGTCTCACAACTAGTTCTGAATCTCCAAAGACATGCAGGATCTTCACCTTCTTCTTATGTGCAAACAACAGTCCATGAATCAGAGCTTCATACTCTGTGACATTGTTAGTGCAGGGGAACTGTAGTCTGTAAGCTGCTAAATGGGATTTCCCTGATGGATCAGTAAGGTCAATCCCTACTCCAGAACCTTGCTTAGATTTGGATCCATCAAACCTCAGGATCCAAGGCTTATCTTCAGCGGGACATTTATTTGAACTTTCCTTTTTCTTTGCAGCTCTGGCTGCTGCTCCGCCTGATATCCACCTTAACTTAGGTGTGCCATCTTCAAGCTTCTTCCTTCCTTTATCTGATGAGCCTGATGGCTTTTCTGTTTTCTCTTCCATCCTAGCAGGAGGATGATGTTCAGCACATACAACTGCATGCTTCTTCAAAATGTGTAAGCACAGTGAGCAAGTGGTTTCTGAGTGAGGCGCCTCATGCAGCCTACACCAACCTTTGATTAAAACCTCCTGGGGAGATCTACACTGTTGTGTCATTTTTTTTATTTCTTTGACCAGAAATTCTTCGAACTTCGTCAGGTCACTGCCTTTATCCTCATCAGACAACTCGTAATCCGGTTCCATGAAGCAATCACTACCAGGAGTGATCTTTTCCTTTCTCGCATCATTTGTCTGATTGGACACCAGGATCTCTTCTATTTTTCAGATATGATCCTCATCAGGATCCGTCGACTCTTCTGTTCCTGCAGAAGACAAATAAAAATTAGTATCATCATCATCATCAGATGTAGCACTCACCTCGGAATATGATGATGATGCTTCACTATACGTCTGCTCCAGCATGATCATGTCCAAGCATGGTTCGTAAGTCTTTTCCGAGTGTGCTTCTCCATGCAATCTGCACCATCCGTCGATCAAAATATCATTAGCAGGTATATTTAATAATTGACAACGTTTTATCTGAGTAGATAAATGCATCTGAAAATCCTTGAAGTGATCTATTTCGTTGTCATTATTAGGATCATTATTAAGTTCTACAACTGGCATATCCTCATGATAATCATCATCATGATGATGATGAACATCAAGCATCAGGACCTCTTCTATTTGGACAGTTTGCGGCCTGATGTGATAAACTCCAGGTTCTACGTTTACATACATGATCTCATTTGTTCTGTTATATTCGGTGATCATATGTTTCATCCTAGGCTCAGCATCAATCCTGATCTGATTAGGTATACCTTTCCATGGCAACCACATGTGACTGAAGTCTGTGGACATGTATCCGTTAAGCGTTTTAGACCAGTCCCGGCTAAGCAACATCCCATATGTATCAGGTATGTCAACTACCTGAATGTCAATGTAATACTGGATCCTAGGATCAGACGCTAGCTGCATGTGAATATGAGTGAGTTCTCCTACGACACTTACTTCTGTCTTGTCCAGTTGAGTGACCTTCTTTAAGGATTTAGCAGGATGCAGTCCTAATGCGTTGCATATTGACAAAGGCATAACATTAGTTGAGGCTCCTGAATCAACTAAACAATTGTGCAAATTCTTACTGAACATTCTTATGGTGAGGAGAAACGGAGGTGATTCAGTTTTATCTCTGTACAAGGTCATGTGAGAGGTTTCAGCAGCTTGGACTGTGGCTGACACTTTGGGCTTGACAGTGTTATCTTTAGCAGTATGGTCTCTGCTATTGGATTGACTCGAAAGGTGATTATCCTCTTTAGAAGCAGGATCATCCAGCGACTTCATGAATGCCCTCTTGATGGCAGGAGTTTTCAATAACTCAGATAGGGACAGGCTGATCTTGATTTTCTTCATTTCATCAGCCAAATAGCTGACTAACTTGTCAGACTCATGAGGTGCATTTGCGACTTTTGTTACTGTGTTTTGAGGAGACAAGTACTGAGCATTCACCTTAGGGAACCCAGGGTTATTGCTAGCCTTAGGATCAGGAGGTGTGTTGAAGTTGTTTGGAGGTAGAGATGATGTCAATGGACCGGCAGGTCTGTTGGCATTACTCCTCAGGTTATAATTATGCTTACCAGGGTATTGCTGCTGGTATGCATGTACTTCCTCATGCTCTCTTGTAGGTTCATTTTCATCCTCAAAAGGGAAGACATAATTTGCTTCAAAGGTTAAGGCAGATTCTTCACAGGTCTGATTATAATCCTGATGAGGTTGATTAGTGTAGGTTTCCAGCACAAAAGCTGAGTCATATCCACAAGGAACTATTTCATTTCCTTCTGCCTGAGGTGGATTTCCAGAAGTATTAGACACTTCAGTCTGAAAGATGCTGGCAGCAATCCTAAATTGTGGACAATCTAATTCTGCATGTGCATTGGTGTTGTGAATCCTGCACCAATTGGTAAGGGCTGCCTCAGCAAGATTGACTCTAGTAGTCTGTTTGGCTTCACCAGGAGGCTGATTGTCTAGGGGTGATGGTAATGAACCATTATTTGGCCTGGAGTTCCACACTCTGGGCTGCCTAGGAGGATTATTGTTATTTGCAGCATTACTGTTGAAGTTATTGTTGTATCCTCTGTCAGGGTAATTTGGTCTGTCATTGGAATAACTCCTATTCTGACCTGACTGTGAATAAAACCCTTGATTTCTCAAGTGTGTTACTTCTGTGGTGAGCTTTCTCAACTGAGCAGCAATTTCTTTGATTTCCTCTTTCTCCTCTTGAGCTTTGGCCACTACATTTTCAGGCTGAGGCTGGAAAAAGGAAGATCCATGGTTATTATGAGATAGATCTGTACCCTGAGGTGTCTGAGTATGTGCAGGATATTGTGGCAATTGGCCATTTCCATTAGGAGGAGGCATGATACTCAATGGAGGTACTTGCAAAGGTGCAGGCATGATTGCTGGGGGCATCGCTGCTCCATTTGGGTATTGTGCAGGATATTGCGAAGGATAAGCTGCAGGATACTGTGCTGGATATTGTGACTGCATGCCAGACAAAGCAGGGAATGCTATATTTGGAGTAGGAGCAGGTATCAGCTGTTGATTTACCTTGATAGCTTCTTGAAAAGCTCCTGTCAACGTGGTGATCGCAGGATGTGTTCTCCTGATGAACATGGCGGTTAATGGATCCAGGGCTGAATAATAAATACTTCTGGCAGCATCATCAGCCACCACATATGGGGTAACTAGCTTGGACAACATTTTCTGGAACCTAGCATTGAAATTTGCAATAGGTTCATGCTCCAATCTCTTAATTGTGGCAAACAGGTGGTAATTCATGGATGGATCAATAGGGACCTTGAATCTGTCAAGAAAAGCCTTCTCTAAGACAGCCCACGAACCTACAGAAGATTGACCAAGACTGATGAACCAATTATAAGCCTCTTCCCCTAAGGAAAAAGGGAATAATCTGCACACCACATCCTGATGTTCTATTCTGGCTCTGCAGCAAGCTTCTTTAAACGTCCTGATATGATCATCCGCATCCTGATAAGGATGGTATTTTGGACAAAGCTTGTCCGGATACTTTGGTAACTCATGATACACAGTAAAGGTCAATGGTGATTCTGCTGCAAAGAACGACATTGCAACCTGAAGGGGCTGAACTAGTGGTGCAGTTGGCTGAGGTTGGACTAAAGGTATACCCTGAGGTTGAACAGAAGGTGTCACGGGTATACCGGAAGGTATTTGCAAACCAACAGGAGTTACAGGAGGAGGTCCTGGTAAAGCTCTGGACGTACTAGACTCTGGAGTATGGTGAACGTCTACAGTCCTAGGTCTAAAACCTCTGACAGGCAATTCTTCGAAAATTTCACTATGTCTAGACCTGGTATTTATCCTGTGAGCCAGGATTTCTCGATTTGGAGGCCAATTAGCTGAAACTTTGCAAATATTGGCTGGATTCCACCGGACGAGGTGATATTTGCGGTCAACTTGCAAATCAGACTGAATATTTACGCGATATTTGCGAAGACACTGCAAATATGACAGGATAGTGGGATATTCCGACCAGTAGCACCAGATCTCGCGGGTTTAAGGCTCAAATTCTCAAAGCTTGAACAAATTTATGCATCTTTGGCCAATATTTAGTGAATTTAAAGAAATCTACTGTAAAGCTTGCAATATTTATGTGAAATTTGGAAATCATTACACAGAATGTGCAAATACAAACTTGTCGCAGCAAATATTTACGCAATTTGATGAAATTCACAAATGATCTGAAGTTACCTTACTCTGAGCGTCATCAAACCTGAAAGTACTGATGATGAACGTGATCTTCCGGACTCATGCCCTCCTTCTAGCGCCAATTTATGTTGGTCATGAATGTTAGTCATTCACAAACATAGAATAAAAGTTACACAACAACCTTTACTCATCTTGAAAGATACGATGAATTCAAAGAATTCATGATCCCAAGTCTCCGTTGATTAGGTCTTAATCTACTGACGTTACTCAGTGGTTGATGTGTGTTGCTGTTTTCCATTCAGGGGCCTTACGTGTTTCTGCACTGTTCATCATCATCATCTTCAAATATCCTGCTCTGGATGTTCGCTCTACATAAGTCTCCAACAATTCTACCTCTGCACTATAAATTTAGTCAAATAATGTGCATACAGGCTGATATTTGCATGATTTCTACCATTATTTATAATTCCTTGCATGATATTTTCAGTACTACATGCATTTAACTTAAATATGCTAAGGATCTTCAGTTACCTACGGGATTTCAGCATATTTCACTGTTTCTGCTTGTTATTTATCATGATTTGCAGTTATGGTGATGCATTAATGAAATTGAAAAAAGGAAAAGGGTTAGAGAGTGAGATTCCTAAAATTACTGGACTTAGATCACTGATTCACATACAAGCTCCCATACTTGCAATGAAAAGAAGGAAAACTAGAAATCATACTTCACCAGGACAATCCACAAATCCGCATGATCTAGTGCAAAGCTTCAAAGGAAAGTTGACAACAACATGTAATGAAATGAAAGCGCTTCCAGTTGAACACAGCATTCACCAGTACATATCCAGAAATCAACAAGAAGATTACGTAAAATTTACAATCAGGATGTAATCTGGAACTTCATATTCATTCAGTATGCTCAAGAACAGGTACATTTACAGTGATCTGAAGAAAGAACCTTGACATTTCAACAATTCTATCTTCATTAGTCTCAGTAATCCGATCTCCTAACTTACTCAACAGTAATTGACTTTTGCGCCAGATGTGTCTGTGTATTCTAATGTATTCCTCCCTCTTTTAAAATGACAAGCTCTGGATGTTATATAGAGCAACTGCCAGAAAACGGTTACAATGATCCAAGGATCAGGATCCTCTCAAAACAAACAACGGCCCAGATGAAAAGCACATGCTTCGTCAGTTAGCAAATGTACAGCTGGCACAGAATATTCCAGCATCTTCAACTTGATTCGGCCTCCAGCTGGCGAACAGCATATTTGACAATATCCTCCTCATTTCTGGCCTATGTTGCCTCCATGCGCAACTTTGTAATTATCAGCTTCAGCAGCATCATCATGATCTCAACGCTCAGCTTCAGCAGCATCATCACTTCAATGTTCAGCTTCAGCAGCATCATGATGATTTCTTGCAAGTAAACAGACAAACATTAAGTTCATCATCATCATGCTAAACAACAGGAAATAAACGCTTTATTAAACAAGTCCCCAAAATGTGCAGCATACGATTTTCAAATCACTGGAAATTTATGCACTAAATGCATAAACAGCATAAAAACAATCAGGTCAACCATCGTTGACCAAACATCAGGCAGTCGGCCCTTTCGAATTTCCATCGCTTCATGCTTTCCCGCCCATTTTTCTTGTATATCGGGTTCAAAATATGATGATGATGACCCCAAATTATACAAAGAAATAATCGCCTTTCAACCATCCTTAGAATCCGGCTTTGCATCATCATCATATTTGCATCGGCGTGACTACATATGATCAGGGTGACAATTTTACCTTAGGCCGACGGCAACAGTTATACCGACGCCAAAAATCGTGATGATGACCAACTATATATCTTCAAAGTGGCCGCAGGATATCACAAAATATGATGATCCTCCTTTCCTAATGCTCTGATGAAAAGCACATCAGGATGTTTTGTTCTTGCACATTCGGGAAAGAAAGACATCGTCATCATCATCATGATGAAGACAAACAGGAGGACTTGGAAAATGATCCTGCCGCTGAGGAAAATCATGATGACATCATCGTCATCATCAGGCTTCAATAAAATGCAAAGGGATGACGTCACCGTCATGTTTCGTTAAGATCAGGAGGTAAATGGAATATCGGGTTCCCTCTAAGGAAGATGATCAGGTCATGAAAGCAGTATGACCCTTTTCGGCCAAGGCAATCCACTCGAAAGATCAGGATGATGAACATCATCATCATCATATACGCACTGGGTGATCAAAAATATGATCCTGCCGAAAGTCCTGATGACGTCATCAGGATATCCGGGGCTTGTGTTAATCTTCGAACATGACGTCATCGTCATCATCATATTGGTGAAATGGATCACGCCTTGGAAAATATCCTGCCGAAGGACAAAGGTGATGGTGACGTCATCGTCATCATCATATTTGCAAAAGGTTATACTCGTCGGCAGGATGATATTACGAACTGTTGGGAGAGACGAACAAGATCATGATGATCTTGTTCAACATGACTTAAGAAATGAAAATCACCCTCCGCTTCGAAAGATAAGGTGATCATCATGATCACGCAAAAGGAGGTCAGGAGGATATTAGGAAATGTCAGGTCTCGAAATATCATGATGATGCTGATCACCAAGACTGTCGTGCGCGCGCAAATTATGCAGATGGCAGATTTCTCTAAGTAAGGTGATATTATAATATCAGCATGATATTATAATATCGGGTGATGTTGGAATATCATGATGCTCGCAATGTTTCCAAGGTTACTCGACGGGTAAAACACACCTGCACTTAAGATTGACGTCCGGATGTTTCGGGACTGCATGATTTTTATCAGGTGATAGAGTAAGATCATGATGATGACCTTTGGCGATACAAAAGACCGCCCGACGGGAAAGGATTAATACGACTTAAACTTGACGTCCGGATGTTTTAACCTCAGGATATTATCGGGGGGCTTTTCAAATATCATGATGATGATGTTCATATAGCAATTATCAGGTTTGACCAAAACTTTGACTGCTCACAACTCCCTCATATGGACGAATTTTCAAGTGATGCAAAAGGCAAGCCTGCATGAAATTTCAAGCTCTTTCTAACCATGAAGTCACGGAAACAAAATATGAACTTTGACAAACTAACCTCATGATGATGACCTACCTCATCCTGACTTTCATGATGATGATGCACCTGACTTATTTTTACCAAACCGCCAGAAACAGACAACACAAGCCAAAACAAAAGCTGGGTCCCTGTTTTGCCAAGTCAAAATGGGGCGTGTTGTGTAACCACACAACAGGATGCTAATGCTCAATGGGAGTTGGAAATTTATGTTTTAACTTATCCCCACTTTTTGAATTATTTGAATTTTGTTGTTTTCTTTGGTGGCAAGTTGTTGTGTGGTTACACAACACGCCCCATTTTGTCTTGGCAAAACAGGGACCCAACTTTTCGCTGCTTTGGCTTGTTTTTGTGTTCTTTGGTGGTCTGGTAAAAGTAGATCATGCAGATCATCATGCATAGAGAGGTTGGGTAAGTCATCATCATGAGGTCAGTTTGTCAAAGTTCATATTTTATTCCAGTAACCTCATATCTAGAAAGAGCATCAAAATTCATGCAGGTTTGCCTTTTGCATCACCCTGATATTCGCTAGGTGTGAAAGTTATGAGTGGTCAAAGTTTGAGTCAAACCTGATAGTCATAGCAAGAGGGTCATATTTCTTAACATCAATCATATTACAGAGGGTCAGCCTGATCTAATTTATCACCCGGTAAATCATGCGGTCCAAATATCCGGACGTCAATTTTAGGTGATAGTGACCTTTACCCGGCAACAGCCTTATGTATTTTGCGAGGATCATATTTCTCAATGTAACCCGTTTTCCAAATATCCTCCTACCGCGAAATATCCCCCTAGCCATTATCGTGATGATGTCATTCAAGTCTGATAAACAATGAAACAATCATGACGATGACGTAATCATCATATTTTCCTCTCGAGGAGGATGATCATGATCCTGCTCACATAATATGACGATGACGTCATAGTGCCATAACACTGAACCAAGTCAATATCCTGATGACGTCATCATGATATTTCGACACTAGGTCATTTTAGTCCAGGGGATCATCATCTTGAAACATCACCCGACATTTCTACATCACCGGGTCTTTCGAAGCAGGTTTTCCCACTCAGAGGTGGATGATCATATTACACCAAGGGGATCATCATATTTGAACATCACCCAATATCCAAATATCACCCTGCCGCAGAATATTACTCCGATCTACTAACATGACGATGACGTCATAATGACATAGCGATAAATGAGGTCTTCCATCTGCTGACGTCCTCCTGATTTTTTTCCAGGGGGGTCATTTTAGTTGCGGGGGTCATATTTCAGATCCTCCTGATTTCTTAGCATGACCACAACGTCAGCCTTTCACATTTTAACAAACCCTGTCCATGATGATGACATCATCATCATATCCTAATCTATGAAGAGAGTCATATTAGTTAATATCCCTCATATTAGCTAATGTGCATACCCGGACCCGATAGTTTTATTCAATGGAATTTAGTGAACAGAAGCGCATGTATTGCATATGCATGATCTTATGCATGCGATAACTGAAAATGTAAGGCCTGCATATCATACGAAAGGTCCCCATCACCCTTGGAATACAAAAAAGGCTACCGGAAGGTGAAACTATTTGCAAAAATTCAGAGAAACTCAAAAATTAGGAAATTTTTGACCTTCCCCTTGGCAGGGTCATAACTCCTAGCCATGTTATCAGAATTTAAACTTTTTGGACTCATTGGAAAGATAAACTAGTTATCTAGTTTGAGTTGCCTAGTCACTTAGGCTTAATGCCAGGTTACTGAGAACGTGTTGAGCCCTAATTTCACTCCGAAAGCCTCTAAAAATGCAATTTACTAAGATGTAGAAAATACAAAAAAAATTACATTTTCGATATTTTTATCAAAAATCGCTCAAATGACCCTAGCTAGACCTGATCAGATATTGAAACTATTTTAGGGCCTGACAGCATGTTTTCCAGTCAATGATAGTCACCCGGACCCTCTTGACCACCTATGGGCATTTAGTTGCGCGAATTTTCTCAGATGCTCAATATTCATAACCTGATATATATAGGTTTGCACATTCACAGCCTGATAAAATGTAAATGTTTATTTTCCTGCTAGTTATTAAATGATGATGCTTAATTCTTGTCTGTTTGTTGCAGGATGTTGGAGCTGTATGAAGTGGCTGAAAATTGCCAACTGGCAGGCAACATGAACCGGAGCTGGGGAGGATATTATCAAATATGTTGTATGCCAGCTGGAAGGTGGACTGAGTCAAAGATACTAGAATATTCTTTGCCAGCTATGTATTTGCCAACTAGCAGGCACGTGCTGTTCATTTGGACCATTGATTGTTCTGGGAGGATCCTGATCCTTGGATCATTGTAACTGTTTTCTAGCCTTTGTTCTATAAAAGGGCAAAACTTCTCTTCATTGCTAGAGGGGAATGTCTGGCAAAATAAGGCCAATTACTGTAGAATCAAATAGGAGATCGGATTACTGAGACTAATGAGGATTGAATTGTTGAAATGTCAAGGTTCTTTCTTTAGATCATTGTAAATGCACTTATTCTAAAGCATACTGGATGGAGATGAAGCTTCAGATTACATCTTGATTGTAAACTTTACGTAATCTTCAAGCCGATTTCTAGATATGTAATGGTGAATGCTGTGTTCAAACAAAAGTGCTTTCATTTCATTGCATGTTGTTGTCAACTTTTCCTTTGAAGATTTGCACTGGATCATGCGGATTTGTGGAATGTCCTAGTGAAGTGTGATTTCTAGTTTTCTTCTCTTCATTGTTGTATGGGAACATGTATGTGGATCAGTGATCTTAGTTAAGTAATTTTGGGAATCTCATTCTCTAACCCTTTTTTTCATTTTAATTTCATTGAAATCACTTCCATAACTGCAAATCATGATAAATAACAAGCAGAACAGAGAAATATGCTGACATCTCGTAGATAATTGAAAATCCTTAGCATATTTGATCAAAGTGCATGTAGTGTTGAAAATATCTTGCAAATATCAACCTGTAAGCACATTATTTGACTAAATTCATAGTGCAGAGGTAGAATTATTGGAGATTTATGCAAAGCAGACATATACAGTAGGATATTTGGAGAAATAATGATGAACTTTGCAGAAATTACTGAAGAACATAAGGCCCCTGAATGATTAACAGCAACGCACATCAACCACTGAGTGATGTCAGTAGATTATGAACTAATTAACGGAGACTTGGGATCATTAATTCTTTGAATTCATCATTTCTTTCAAGACGAATAAAGGTTGAGGTGTAACTTTTATTCTATGTTTGTTTATGACTAACATCATCATCAACACTATCTCAGCCACTTACATCAATCCTTCAAGAGGAAAGAATGTGATTAACATATCTCACACACAAGTGTATGGATACTGGGGAACTATTAGAATAAGTATACATCACCAAGAAGTCTATGACTTTCACCTCAACCATTTATATAGCAGATAGAATTGATAGAACCGCTTAGAGTCGTCCCTTGGGGTGAGTACCTCTTTTCCCACCAAGGCAGGCTCTTGTAAAAATAAAAAGAAGATAGAACAATTTCTTTTACACTAAAGATCCATTGAGAGGCAAGGGGAGAGGATACTTTTGTTCTACCTTAGGATCTACTAACACAAAGTGTGCAAATGCACCAGACACATCAAATAGCTAGATTCGTTTTAAAGCACCAATTGAAATGTTCCTAATGTTAAAATGCAAACACACAAAGGGATCCCACAACAAATGTATTAGTAGTTTGCTAAAAACTTTTATCTTGGATAGGCGTAAAGATGTAAGAAACCATACAAGACAAGACAAATGAACCTACGAAAATCCACACTGTAATGTTAAATGCACATCAAGATAAAAATGTTTGATGCTTTAAAGTAAAAGGCTGAATTTTAACTGATTATACCCACAAATTTGAGATGTTTCTGACAAAATGTCTTGTTCCATGATGTAGTTTAGTGAATCACCTTTCCAACGCCTACAAAATTGTGAAAATTTGATGAAAAACAAGCAAGTTGTGATTGTTTGAGAGAAACAACCTCCTCGGGCTAGAAATGGGCACTCTGAAGGTTAACAAATTCTGGTAACAATTTGCAGCGATTGGTCACATGTAGGTAATTTATTCTGGATGATGAAAGGAAATGTCTAGTAGTTACGACATGTTTTGATCATATGCAAAACAGTTTTGAGAGGCAATTATCACCAAATGTTTAATACCAAGATGTATGGTGGTTCATGTTTTGAAACAACAGTTTCATGTTAGCAATAAAAGTTCAAGTCACCACAATTACTTAATGTCACCACTTAACCCTGCACACACAATTTAACCAATAATATAAATATTTAGTTCCAACAATTAATCTTTTAAACCAAATACCAATGGTAATTGTAATCAAATAATTAACACGGGCCAACACAAATTAAAAGTAGAGTTCTAATAAATCATGTTTCAAACTGGGTCTTGAAGAATTATAGCAATGAATACTAGTAGTGACGGGTGTGATTAATGAAATCAAAATGAGATAGAAAACACAAATCTAATGCATAAAAACAAAGATTATACCTCACTATGACTCACAAATCCAAGATAGGGTGGAGAAGCTTGCACCCACAAGCTCCTAGCTATACCCAAGATGATGGATTCTATGTGAAATGCTCTCACAATTGCAACTCACAAATTAGCTCAAGAGATATTTTAGCATTGTAACACTAAGAAATTGGATGATCAAATGGCTTGGAGGATGTTGTATTTATAGGCATTTTGGAGAGATTTTGATCCAATGGTTGAGATTGATTTGGGAGATCAATGGTGGAGGATGAAGATGATGTGGAGGGCCTAGATTTCATCTTGGAAAATGGAAGGCTAGGAATAAAGATAAATTTTAAATTCATATTGGGAAAGGGGTGAATTAAATGAGGTTGGGTGAGATGGATTATTTGTGAATTATAAATTCACATGGGGAAGAGTAAAATGAATTAACAATTCATTTGGGGAAGAGTGGATATTAATGAGTTATGACATGTGTAAGGGGTGTAAGAGGTATTAAATGAGGATTATGACACGTGTATAAAAAATTGATTTATATAGGATATATTTCAATTTTTTATTTGTAGGATGTGGGGAGGAGTGTTAATCAAGGTTTGGCCATCTTAATTAGGGTGATTAGCCTAATTAATATGGCTGGAAAAAATTAGGGAATGGGTTAATAGGTTAAGATTAATTAAATAAGGTTTTATTTAATTAATCCTAGGTCTAGGGTCATGTAGGTTAGGCTAGGTAATTAAATAATAGATATTTAATTAACTAGGGTAGGAATAGGTTGATTAATAGGATGAATTAATTAGATAAACATAATTTACCTAATTAATTGGATTTAGTGAAAATGGGGAATTAACCAAATAAATATTGCATATTTATTTAATTAATTGGCTAAGGTTGGACTATTGAATTAATTAAATTAATCTAATTGTAGGGGATAAAATGATGAAAAATTAGGTGATGAAGCGATAATTAATTTAAAAAAATTAATTAATTAATTAGAAGGGAAATTGGTATGTTTAGGGATGTCGGGAGTCGGTTTGACGATGAAGACATTTTTAGGTGTCTACATTTGCCCCTCTTTGACGTGGCAGCAGGACCTAGCAAGGAAGTGGAGTCAGGTAAAAGAAAAATATGCCCCAACTGTCGGGAAGGAATGAAATAAGTGAGGGATGCCCCCTCAAGAGGTCGGTGAAAAAATCAAAGAAAAATTTGGTCGAGCTCTCGAAAGGATGAGACGGGGGTGAAATTTGGATAGGGGAGAGAAAATCAGGTTGATAGGAAGAAAAACAGGCGAAAACGGTTGTGATCTGCACCTTGGGGAAGAAAAACTACGTAGAGGGATGACATGGCTTATTATAATTAGAAGAGTGGGCCCTAAGAGTGCCACATTTGCACACATTGAGCCACTTAGAAGAAGGAGAGAAGAGGAGATGGCAGATCGTAATACCATGTTCTCGCAATATACACACATTTCTGAGTGCTTCTGATCGTATGGGAGGTCACCAGAGGCTAGACCACAGGTAGGCCCTAACCCCAGCTTTGTCATTTTTTTATTTTTGTCGCAATTTTTTATGTTAGGAAAGGGGATTTTAGGTTTTGGCACTATCAGGCGGTCGTCTAGCACGAAAAAGGGGCATATTAGTGCCATCCTCTAGATTGGCACTATCCATTTGGGATAGAAAAGAGGTGAATCGGTGCCAAAATGTCACGTTTTGGTGCCATCCTCTATTTTAGTGCAATACTGTACAGAGGCTAGGGTTTGGTGAATTAGCGCGGAACGAGCTTGGGGTAGCACGATCCTCTGGATCAGTGTAATGTTCTAAAGTGGCGCTATCATGTAGATTAGTGCCATAGTGTAAAGTAGTGCCTTCCTATGGATTGGCGCTATCGGGAAAGGCGGTGCCATCTCTTGTATTGGAATGAAAATGTGAAGTGGTGCAATGTTCTAAAATGACGCAAAAACTCTGCGTAGTGGCACGATATTTTGTTCTAGCACCATATGGGAATTGGGTAGTGCCATCTATAAAGTTGGTGCAAAAGGAATGTATTTTGGCACCCAAAATTGATTTGGTTTCCAATAGTAGAAATATGATGTGAAAAGTTGGTTTTGGAAGAATAGGTAGGTTTCTCACAAGTGTTTGTGGATGTAGGTGATGAGGTCTTTTATTGTGTACTCGTAGGAGTGTCGTGTGCCTTCAATGATGGAGCTATTTGATGCTTTTGATGATGCTACATGAGGTCGACTAGCGTGACTAGGGCTTTTGACATCTGCATAGATGCCAGTGCTATGAGCTCATAGAGCTCTGATGACGACTCTCCTAGAGTGTTATCACCCCAAGACATGCTCCTTTCTACTTCCTACGGGTGAGATTATGATTACACTTGAGGATGTTTATCACATCCTCAAGATACCCATTCACGAACATCGAGTGATATATGATACGAGGAGGGGACGGAGGGCCCTACTTAGAGTATTTACCCATGGTCAGATAGTGTTGGTATTAGAGAGTTGAGAGATGAGCTATGAGGGGACACTGGTGGGGGGTGTAGATCATTTCTCATTATTCCTATGTACATTGATCAACAGTGTAGTGACGCCAGATCAACGTGGCAAAGGCTTTCTGGTCAGGTGGGGGGAGATGATTGAGGGGATGGTTCGACATGGGATGGTGTATGCCTAGGGGCCCTGTATGCTAGTGCAACTATACCATGAGATGCATACAATTGTTTCTCATTGCGATTTAGTGTTGTCAGCCAGAGTTACTTTGTTACATGTATGGGCTTGGGAGCATATTACGATTACCAGGCTGAGGTGTGGATATTATCGCTGTCGATTTGAGGCCTTTGTCTTTTTGTATTGGGATGCAGAGTACACGTACATAGGGCATGTTTGATATTGGTGGCGAGTACTAGATGATTTGATTTAGGTTACTTGGCAGCCTTATATCAAGGTGGAGCCATGGCCAGATGATGACATCTACATGTCCTACACATTCCATCTATCACACCTGATGGGTCAAGGTGACTGTACTATTGACATGTATCTGCCGTCACGAGTCATGCAGTAATTTGGATTACGGTAGGATGTTCCGAAGCTGATGACGATATTTGCATGGACACCTTGAGATGCACATTTGTGGCTCCCATCCATACAGCCATAGGTTGCCATAGGAGACTTTGTGGCCTTGGAGCCAGTTATATGGGATTGGAGGAGTGAGGTCAGAGATGTAGGTACCATGCTTGCATATGACACATGGTAGCAGATGTGACGGCTTGGGCAGTTTACAGATCTGACAAAGGAGGTAGTCATGGCAGATGAGGCTAGAGCTGAGGGAGATGAGGAGGGTGGATCGAAGGGGGATGAGGTTATTAAGGATTACATTGTGGAGGAGGAGGTGGAGGTTAGGGATGATGATGATCCGATTGATGTTTTGGTAGCAGTAGCAGTTGGGCAAGCAGGGGTTGGAGGAGGGGGACAGGCAAGGGTACCGCAAGCACCAGGACATGGACAGGCGAGGTGGATCAACAATTGCCCCAACAGTAGGTACTTGTATAGTAGGTACAGTTAAGAGAGCGGCAGAGGCATAGAGCACCCTGACAGTGAGGCTCAGGGCAACAGATAGATAGGGAGCTTATGCCCCCCACAAGTACCGCTATAGTAGAGACAAGTAGCTATTGTAGTGCAGCAGGTACCCGGGCCAGAGGTGAGGCACAGGTCTATGCAGCAGCCTATTATAGAGGCTACCACTAGGTTTACAGGGGCTGGACAAGTAGAGGTAGGCAACTCAGGTGCAGGGGTTGTTTCAGGGCCGAGAGAGCGGTCATCTCGTCAGGGTCCTTGGAGTGAGGATGAGGAGGAGATAGAGACCATGCGGGGATAGGTCACTAGCCTATAGGAGACCTTACAGAGCTGAGATGCTGAGTTAGTGTAGTTGTGGGGCATGGATGCCTTACTGGGTGGGTCAGATGGGCAGATGAGTGCGCTGCAGGTGCAGTTGGCATAGGCATAGGGTGAGATAGTTACTCTGTTAGGAGAGAGTACTCAGTGTCAGGAGGTAGAGGCTAGAGCTCAGTAGGTGGAGGCTAGGGCCTAGTAGGTGGAGACTAGGGCCCAACATGCAGAGGAGAGAGCTCAGCAGGAAGAGGGGCTGGTGGCCAGCCTATAGGGAGTTGTGGTAGGGATAGGCATGGGCCCTGTATTGACACTAATACAGACACAAATTACTCAGTTGTAGGCACAAATTGGGGGGTTGCAGGGACATATTGGGGAGTTGCAGGGGTAGGTGGGAGAGTAGAGAGCTCGAGCTAAGTACTATCACGCAGCCTACTGTTCAGCTATTCTAAAGGGTCAGAGGATCCTGAGCTACAACCAGCAGAGCGGGTCACAGAGGTCTACATCCCACAGGTCTTGATCCATTTAGTAGGTACAACAGCTGATGGGCCCCCCACCATAGGTACCACAACAACAATAGGTACAACCACAGCCACAGCCACGGCTAGGATCCCTTACTGAGTCAGGCAGAGGTTCATTAGTCCAAGGCTGATGTATAGTGTTGTATATATTTTTGAACCCTTTGAGGCCTGTTGTATCATGACTTGCATTATTTTGAGCAATGTATATTATGTATTATGAGTCTTGATGATCTATGATGATGATGATGATGATGATTTATGCATTTATGATGTGTTATGGATGTATGCATTTATGTTTCCTAGTGATGCTTATGTTAATGTTTATGTATTATGCATGTTATGATGATGTAATGATTTTATGAGATGTTATGGGTGTACTAATGTTGTATGTGATGGATATATGTTATGATTTGCCTATGATGATGTGATGATGGATGTTCAGTCAGATTGCATGGATGTAGAATGTGAATTATAGCTATACAATTTGTGTGATCAATCATATCATATCAGGTACTAAATCAATACCTTCCATGTATTATTAGTTAGATTTCCTCATGCATGTAATAACAATAGGATTTATTATACTGATAAATGGTGAATGTTCTATGATGATATTATGTTTTATCTATGTTATGCATGTATGGATTATGAAGTGAATGTGGAATGCACATAAATGTTCATATTAATAAACATTTATTATGGATGCAAGATGTAATGAAATGGAAATATATGCTTATCTTAATAAACATATATTATGTATGCAAAATGGAAAAATAAAAATGCAATGGTTTAGATGATTATGATGATGCAACTAATGGCCTAATGTAATGATTTATGTAGTGATGAATTCATGATACACATGATGTTTTTGTACAACCCTGGACGATGGGGCTTGGTGATATGGGATAGGTAGGGAGGGGGAATGGTTTATGGACTAGGTAAGGGTAGGATTGGTTATGGTTAGATTGGGGGAGGGAGTGGGATGGGGAATGAGGGAGTTGCTAGGTCATGATACACCACATCATTGAGGGGGAATTTGTGTTGGTTCGGGATGGGTTGGAAATCGTTGAGAAGTTAGTTAGAAGAATGGGGAGGGGGGGTATAAATGGGAGGAAAAAATCTAGGCCCAGATAGTATGGTTGGATGGGTGATAGAAAGATGAATTGAGCTAGCAATAGTAGTTGCATAAGATTAAGTGAGAGCATTTCTTAATTTATTGTAGCAATGTAGGATACACTTCACAAAGGTATGAGATGACCTAGGTGATGATATATATCCCACAATTTCATGGACTAGACCCACAAATAATAGGTTGATTTCATGCATGACCAAGGTAGTATAACCTTGCCTAGCCGAGGAAGGGGACTCATAGCCATGAGTGCTCATAGTACATACAAGCTATTAATGCCTATATATGCAAATGACACATATCATGCTAGAACCAACCCAGGCTTCAAGATATGAATACTATTCTTGGAGTGATGAAACCAACCCACAAGCACAACATACAGAAACAATGACCATGTCTACTTCAGGTGTTGTCCGCCACTTACCATGATATAATGAGATCAAGGTAGCTTTGGAAATGACCTAGAGTGAGACAAGAAGATAAAAATCAATAATCAAGAAGACCAACAAAAAGATACAAATAGCTATTGTGTGCTCTTGCCAAGATAAGTGTTGATAGGATGACAGATTCTTGTCCA
Source organism: Cunninghamia lanceolata (assembly GCA_027924645.1). Lineage (NCBI taxonomy): Eukaryota > Viridiplantae > Streptophyta > Pinopsida > Cupressales > Cupressaceae > Cunninghamia > Cunninghamia lanceolata. The sequence continues at coordinate 6,476,124 of BSBN01000303.1, read as the reverse complement.
TTGTAGGAATGATATATCCTAGGGTGCGAATCGGTTGGATTTTGTTGGATAATTTTTGAAAGGTGGGAAAAATGATAGTTAGGCCATGTGTTGGATTATAGTTGGTATGTTGATTGATGATTTTTGCATGAGGTGTGATGTTTCAAGCGTATGCTTAGCGTGTGTATTGCTTGTTGGATCTAGCAAGCTCAGTAAATAGGGACCATCCAAACGGGTTGGATGGGTGCATCTTATGTACTTGAGTACTATATACTTCTTTTGTATTCTAGACTACCTACATACCCTGTGTCCATGGGATCAAGGTACTTTCAAGATGCGGGTGAGATGAATATGTAGTTTTGGCAAGACTTGATGATGTGGGAATGGTTTAGGATGGATGTTGAGGATGAAGTGATGATGATTTTGGGTGATTATGAGAATGTTGGAAATTGTGATGATGTCATGGAAGTGGATTTGAAATTATTTTGATCTTCTAATGTTTTTAGGTTTTTTGATTTTCTAATTTTTTTGGATTTTTTAATTTTCTAATGATTTTGGATTTTTTCTAATTTTCTAATATTTTTGGATTTTTTGATTTTCTAATGTTTTTGGATTTTTTCTGATTTTCTAATGTTTTTGGATTTTTTCTAATTTTAGTTGTACAGAAGGAAGCTTACAAGGATCTTTATACTACGGATTAGCCTTGGGTGGGATGATGCGGGGTGGGTGATTGATGTTTTTGAATTCCAAGCCATGGAAGGTGTTTTTGGTATGGAGTGTCGTGACAGAAAGAGGACTTATTAGATAGTAGAATCGACCACTACACATGGTACCTAAAAGAGTTTTTCACCATGGTACCAATCTAAGACGTCACCGAAGTGATTTTCACCATTGGACATCTTTATTGCACTCAGGTTTTTCTTGATTTTTTAATTTTTTGATTTTTTGGGTTTTTTTGATTTTTTTTTATATTTTTGCTTGGGATACTAGATGGATTATGCATAGAACTTTTTCAGATGTAGAATATTCATAGGCTCATCCAGAGGTTGCCCCTCAGGTGTTTTAAGCTAATATGATTCTGATCCATAGTTGGTAGTGATGACATAGGGCCCTAACCAATTGGGTTCAAATTTTCCTTTCTTAGGGCGTTCCTACAAATTCTTCTGGTTTTCCATAAGGACAAGGTCACCTACTTCAAACTTGTGGTTCTTGATTTTCTTGTTGTAGCTTCTTCTCAGATGATTTTGGTAGGCCTGCAGATGGTTAAGTGCATCTAGGCATTTCTCATCCAATAGTTCTAGCTCATGCAGCCTTACAACTCGGTATTCCTCATTAGTGATTATATTCTATAGGGATACTCTTAGGGATGGGAGCTCGACCTCAATAGGTAGGATGGATTCAGATCCAAATACAAGGGAATATGGAGTGGCTCCTATGGGTGTGAGGATACTTGTGTGATAGGCCCATAGGGTGGGATTGAGTTGAAGGTGCTAGTCATGGCCTGCTTTATTAACCATTTTCTTCAAAATACGCAGGATGGTTTTGTTTGAAGCTTCATCTTGACCATTACCTTGGGGGTGGTATGGAGTGGAAAAATGATGTTGGATTTGGAACTTTTTGCACAGGGTGCAGACTTCCTAGTTTTTGAATGGTTTCCCATTATTTGCGATAATGGAATGGGGTATGCCATAATGACATATGATGTAATGAAGGATGAATTTGGCTATTTGGGTTCCGGTGGTGAAAGTGAGTGGAATAGCTTCTACCCACTTGGTGAAGTATTCGGTAGCAGTGATGATGAATTTATGGCCATTAGATGATGGTGGATGGATCTTTCCTATGATGTCGAGCCCCCACTGTGAAAAGGGCCACGGAGTTGTAATTGGCTACAGTTCCTGTGATGGTGCATGAATGAGATCTCCATGCTGTTGACATGACAAATACTTTTTTATGAACCAGTAGGCATCTCGCTCCATGATTGGCCAATAGTACCCTATTCTCAAGATCTTCTTAGCTAAAGTAGGTCCACCTGAGTGTGCCCCACAAATGCCTTTGTGTACCTCTTACAAGGCCACTTCAGCTTCCCTAAAGTCTAAACATCGTAAAAGCATACCATCAAGACTCCTTTTGTATAGGGTATCTCCTATGAGGGTGAAGTGGGAGGCTTGACAAATGAAGCTTTTTTGTTGCAAAGTGGAAAGGTTGGGGGGAATGATGTTATCATCAAGGTACATGTATGTTTTTTGATACCAAGGGGATAAGGGACCAACAATTTCATACACTATCTTTGATTGGGGAATGTTATAGGCTGGTATAGGGAGCTCTTCTATCAGGAACTCACATTTCTTTCTATCCTTTTTCATATCAACCAGGGATCTGATTGTTGCCATGGCATCTACAGCTTTGTTGTTTAGCCTTGGGATTTGCTTAAAGTGAATATCATCAAAATAATCTTTGAAGTAATCCACCATCTTTTTGCAGGGTAGGAGTTTATCATCCTTAGTTTTATACTCATTGTTCACTTGTCAGATGACAAGTTGGGAGTCACCATATACTATCAGCTTCTTAATTTTCCACTTGATTGCTATGCGGAGTCCTGTGATGAGGGCCTCATATTCTACCACATTGTTGGTGCATGGAAATGTAATTTTGAATGACTTGGGGATGGTGTCACCTTGAGGGGTAATAAACAAAATGCCTGCCCCCAAGCCTCGATGCATATATGACCCATCGAAGTACATTTTCCATGGTTTTGCCACTGGTGCTACTGCCAATATGGCTTCATCAGGGAACACTGCAAGTGTAGGATGCTCCGTCGGGATAGGTGCCTCATCCAATTGATCAGAAATGACTTGTCCTTTGATAGCTTTTCTTTTAGTGTACTCAATGTCAAACTCGCTTAAGATCATTACCCATTTGGCCATTCTTCCCATGAGGGCGGTTCTATTTAGCAGATATTTTAGTGGGTCAATCTTGGCAATGAGCTTAGTTTTATGATTAAGCATGTAGTTCCTTAACTTTTGTGAAGTAAAGACCATGGCTAAGCATGCTCGCTCAATGGGAGTATAGTTTAGCTCATAGGTCACCAAGGTGCGGCTAATGTAGTATATAGCTCTTCCTTTCCTTGTTTGTCGTGTTGTGCCAACAAGGCCCCTATAGCAGTTTTAGTTGCTGAGATGTATAAAAGTAGGGGCTCTCCTTGCTTTGGTGGGGTGAGAACAAGAGGATTAGCCAAGTACTCTTTTAACTAGTTAAAGGCTACTTGACACTGATTGTCCCAGACAAAGGCTATATTTTTTCTAAGCAGATGTTGAAATGGCTGACACTTATCGGCAAGATGAGCAATAAATTGGTGGATAGACTGGAGCTTCCTTGTAGACTTCATAGTTGTTTCAGTGTCTTGGGAGGAGGCATTTCTGTGATGGCTTTGACTTTAGTAGGATCTACCTCAATTCCTCTTCTTGAGACTATGTATCCCAAAAGTTTTCCTGAAGTGACCCCAAAAACACATTTCTTTGGGTTTAGCCGTACATTGTATTGTTCTAGTCTGTTGAAGATCTTTGCCAACATGTCTAAGTGTTCTCCTCTTGTTTTTGATTTTCCTAACAAGTCATCCACATAATCTTCCATGATGTGATGAAAAAGGTCATGGAAGATGACTGTCATAGCACATTTATAGGTATCTCCTACATTTTTTAGGCCAAAAGGCATCACCACCCAATAGTATGTCCCCCATGGGCATATGAAGGAAATCTTATGCTGATCTTCTTCTGCAATTTTGATCTGGTTATATCCTAAAAATCCATCCATTAGGGAAAGCATCTCATGTCCTGCAGTGAGGTCCACTATAATGTCAATGTTAGGTAAGGGGAATTCATCCTTAGGACATGCTTTGTTGAGGTCCCTAAAATTAGTCCAGCATCGAATGCCCCCAGTGACTTTCGCTACAGGCACAATGTTGGACACCCACTTGGGGTAGTCAATGGGTCGAATGAATCCCACATCTAGAAGCTTTTTTAGTTCTTCCTTGAAAAGGAGTATGATCTAGGGGTTCATCTTTCTTATCTTTTGTTTGACAGGCTTTGTATCAGGCTGCATTGTGAGATGGTGAACAACCAAGGTAGGATCTAGCCCTAGCATATCTGCATAGGTCATTGTGAAGTTACGACTTCTTTGTTTGAAGAAAGCTAAGAAGTTTTCCTACTCTGTTGTGGTAAGAGACTCTGCCTTGAAGGTGATTTTCGGCACTTCCTCTATCCCAAGGTTCATTTCTTGTGATGGCTCCACAAGGATCGATGATCTATCAGGATATACCTTTTCTATTTTGGGAAGGTCCATGCTCCCATCTTCTGGCACCTTGTGGAGGTTTTCACTAGAAGATACATCTTTTATTTTTACTTTTTCTTCACCTGAAAGTGCCACGAAGTGGTTTTCACTAGGGGTGTTGTCTTTATTTTTATGTTTTTGTGACTAGGAGCATGGATGGTCTCACCAAAATAGGCAGACATGTCAAGTTCCATGATGTATCTGGCTATATGGTCTCCCAGGGGGAAGTGATCTCTGACCCCCATCATTTCTGCTATGGCTTCATCATTTTGTGCTATATCAAGAACAGGAGGTCCCTGTTGGTCCCAATCTATGAGGTTCGGGTATACAAGGGGTAGGTTATTGGATGAGGATGCTAGGGTGGTTACTATGTAGATGGTGCATATGGAGGATTCAAAGAATTCAGTGAATTCACTAAAGGAATCTTGATGGTCTACTTCGTTGATATTATCAACTTCAGGGGAAACCGTAGCGACCTCGGCTAAGATACACTTGTCACTAGTGAGGATACACTATTGTTTTCCATAGCCTAATCCTTGAGTATAGGGATTCCTTGTTGCTTGAATTGGTTCTATTCTCCCTTGTTCAATACTGCCTTGTCCTTTATAGCCCATGTTCTTCATGATTTCTAACCCTTTGTCGTAGATTTTTGATGGTAGGGTAGGGGTTTCTTGTTCTGTTTCTTCATCCTTATACAGCCATGATGATATGTCTTCAAGCACGTCCTGATCAAGAAGGTGTCTCTTTTTAAAGGTCAGGGACGACTTACATTTGATGACCACTGTGGAGACTTCTCCATCCTTTGGGGCACTGAACATCTTAGGATTGGGTAATGTACCTACACAAAGGTACCATGTAGGTTATATTCCTCACATCCCATGTTGCTTATCTTGATCTTGACCTCGGGTGGTGGAATTGCTTGGGATGGAGTGGTAGCAATGTTGGCTGGGTCAACATATGAGGTGGATGTTGTAGGTGTTGCAAGTATGAGCCTAACTGGTGTTTTCATTGATGTCAACATACTCCTGTTACATTGATGTCAAGGATTGGATGAGTTGTGTGCTGAGGATATTGAGAAAATTAGTCCTATCAGAAACATAGAAGATCAATGAAGACAATGAAGCTCTATGAAGTGAAGATCCCAGCTAGATGAAGATTAGAGAATGTACATCAAAGGGTTTGTAGATATGTCTCTGAAGATGATCCAGTTAATATTTGAGAGGTCCACATGAAAATATGGAGGAGTTATGGCCATGAGAGTAAAACCGGTTCTAGCAACTATTAAGAGATGACAGAGTGACACAAACAGGTCCGATGAGATCCAGAAATACAATATCATGTTATGTGGATCTGGTGGCATGTTTGGGAGGCTAATGTGATTTGATAAATCAATTGGTTCATGGTTTGAAGGTCCACATGCAATCCTTCTAATGCGACAGTGATGGGCGACTGTGTTCCTGAGGTTCCAGATGAAGATGCTAATGATCACAGTAAGCAGAAGTAGTGCGGATGTTCTTGGTGATTCAAGCAATCTTGTGGGGGTCTAAAGATTGTGTCCAGTTAGTTTTGGTAGTGTGCATTGAAAATTGAGCTCGTAATTGAAGATTTACCTTCTGGTGATGGTGTTCTTCCTAGTCTTGGCCGACCGAATGATTTGCACATGTTGCGGATGATCTTGAAGATGTTTTACGAAGCATGGCATGTTCCTCTAAGAAGATTGAAGTCCCAGCTATGTGTGGCCAATAGTATAATGATGTGCATGAAGTTTTAGTAATAAGTCAAGTTGTATTTTTATATTTTCTTTGTAATAAAATAAGTGTATGTTGTGCTGACTTTGATGATCATTCGAAAGTTGATGTCATGTATAAATAAGAATTATGAAGTCATTCAAATGCATCCTTGATGTGATGATGAGAAGGTGGTAGTAAAGAGGAATGAAAAGCAAAGCAGATGTATTGAGCTTAAATGGAACTGACTCAAGCATGGTGAAGATGCTAATCTCCAGTTCAAGTATGTAATACTTATATTCTTCTGTAGACAATGTGTCTCCTATAGGTAGTGGGCCTCTTGTGAGTAGTGTGCTCAAGTAGTGATCCCTAACTGGAAAGTGTCATTTTATTCATCTTATTCTTTTAATAGATAATACAATCTTGGGTTAGTCACCCCATGGTTTTTTCCCTTAACCGGGTTTTCCACATTAAAATCTTGGTGTTATGTGTGTTGAATTTGTTTCTACTCTAGAATTATTGCATTATGCTTTCATGATTGAATCTTTGATATGCTGTTGAAATATAAGAAGGTTTAAAGTGATTAAGGAACATGATTTTGACAACTGATTCACCCCCCCTTAGTTGTCTATCCTAAATCCAACAATTGGTATCAGAGCTAAGTTCCTCTAGAAGAATCTTAACTGCTTGAGGAGATCCAGAATGTTGACCTCCAAGAAGGACAGTCCAAGGTTTGATGGAACAAACTTCACTACCTGGAAGAGCCGTGTGGAATGTCACTTACAATGCATGGGATATTAGTATTGGAACATAACCACAATTAAATATGTTCCCCCAAAGAATGGTCCAACAACTATAGATGAAATCAGAGATACAAACAATAATCTTTGAGCTAAAGAAGCCCTACTGAGTGCCTTGTCTAATTCAGAGTTGACAAATGTTATGGGATTGAAGACTACTTATGAAATTTGGACAAAGTTGGAAAATCTTTATAAAGGAGATAAATATGTTAAGTGTGCCAAGCTACAAAGTCTGAAAGGAAAGTTTGAAAACTTGAAGATGAGTGAAGATGAGAATATCACTTTATATATGTCAAAAGTAAATGAACTTGTATGTGGCATTAGATGTGTTGGTGGAATATTGGATGAAGATGAGATTGTTGCCAAAGTTCTCAAATCTTTACCTCCTGCTTACAAAAACAAAGTTGCTGCTATTGAGGAAATTAGATCTTTAACAACTATTACAAGGGATCAATTGGTAGGGAAGATATCTACATTTGAGTTGGCTGAGTTTGGTGATGCACTTCCCAAGACTGAATCTGCATTCAAGGCTAGTGCCTCTACAAAAGGCAAACAGAGATATGATCCAGGAGAAAGTTCCTTAAGGAAATCAACTTGGTATGATAAAGTAAGGAAAGATCTGGAAGAGGATGAATTAGAAGTTGAACAACTTGAATCCCTCATTGCAAAGAGACTGCCAAGAGGATCCGGTAAGTATGAAGGAAAATTACCTTTCAAATGCTTTGCCTGCAATAAGATTGGTCATTTTGCCTCAAGATGTCTAGAAAGGTTTTCAAGGCCAAACCCTAATAGATCAAGGTTTTTAGAAGAAGTGTTACTATGTTCAAGAAGAAGATGATGAAGGAGTAACAGATGATGAATCTGAGATAGGAAACAAACCCAGAAGTGACTTGGTATTTATTGCCATTAAAGAAGAAGATCCAAGACCTATTGAATCTGCCAATCATAAGATGATAGAAAGTGCTTTGTCTTCTCATGTTGAAGAAAAGGATGAATGGGTTATTGACAGTGGATGCTCTCACCATATGACTGGTGACAAGAGTAAGTTCTTAAGCTTGGAAAGATATGAAGGTAGAGTTGTAAAGTTTGGAGATAATTCTACTGGCAGAATTAGAGGTAGAGGAACCATTTCTTTTGATGGAAAGAACAAAACCAGTGATGTTCTGTATGTTGAAGGTCTAAAGCATAATCTTCTCAGTGTTGGATAGTTGGTGGACAAAGGCTATGATCTCCGATTCAAAAATGGAAAATGCAAGATTTTTGAAAGCTCTGGAACCAAGATTGCATCCAGTACACAGACAAAAGGTAACATCTTCCAATTGGTTGGTATTGGAAAAAATTGCTTATTTGTTCAAATTGATCAGAGTTGGTTGTGGCATAGGAGAATGTGTAATGTGAATTTTGATAATATCATCAAGATAAGCAACACTTATGCTGTAAGAGATCTTCCAAGACTGGTGAAACCTACTAACAGTTTGTGCAAAGAATGTCAGTTGGGTAAACATAACAGAGTCACATTCAAAAGTAAGGAACAATCTTCAATCAGATTGTTAAACTTGGTGCACACTGCCTCTGTGGTCCGACAAGAATTAGGAGTCTGCAAGGAGATAGGGATTTCATGTTACTAATTAATGACCACTCTTGGATGATGTGGGTGACTGATGCAGAGGGAAAACCAGTTAACATTAACACAGGTTGAATAATCCTTGGAAGGCCCACAAAATAACCTTTACATGAAATTGCGATATACACACACTGTTTGCCATATCCACTTGCTGTATACACACAAATCCTCCTCTACAACAATTCATAACCGAACAACATAGAAAAAGCTAACGATTCAACCAACACAGAAAAAAACTACTAATCCAACACTGAATTGGAAATAACTAACAACTGGGGGTCATTCCACTGATTTCGGAGAAATTCTCCAGTGGAATGGCCCCAAACGAGATTCACTATGATTGCACCAGAACACAAAATTCCTTCTATTCCTTCTAATTCAGAATGTACATACAGTTACTTTTCACTCTGTCTCTCACTGCTGTCTAACAAACACGAATTGCCTATTTAAAGACACTTAATAGGACAGTTACAATACGTGGTGAATCAAACACCGACCACCGTTTACACAATAAACCGTTCGGTTACATTACAGTTTTAACCCTTTTTGACACGTATTTCATATGGCTCGAAGGCCTTTACAAACAGACATAACATTTCTTGAAATGTTAGGAACTTTTAGATTTACGAGGTGCCCCTGCATAGGAACTTTTAGATTTACGAGGGTGCTCCTGCACCATACTCCCAAACTTGAAAAATTTCCATGTCCCATGGAAATGCTCAGTGAAAAGCCTGCAATATCTTTTGGCTTTCTCGATGTCTTCAATACTAACTGGATGCCTCTGCTGCTTCCTCTTTATCCTCAACTGTGCCTTCTGTTGACTTTTTCCCAGACTGGATGCTTATTCCCAGATTTCCCTACAAGGTAGCCATCAGTGATCAACAGGATCTCTGGGCCAGGGGGTCAACAGTATAGGAGATAGACTCTATATTTTATCTCCTCTTCTTCTTCAGGCTCTGCAAGACCTAGGGGGGTATTCCCTACTCAACATCCATGAGGATATGCATACAAGGCTGGGATGCTGACAGAAAGCAGATAGTCCTCCTGTAAGTAGACCAAAACTGAAAGATAAGAGAAAAGAGGCTAGCTTTGGGCCTATTAGCAGTTGTAGACAGAGGACTGAGGATCATAAACTAACTCTAAAGTCCTAATGTTGGTTTTAGATTTTGCTTTGGAGTTTAAGTGTGGATGCAAAGCTGGATATGGTTATAACACAAAACAAAGCATGATTGGTGCCTATCCAGGGCCTGGAGTCAGTAGACATACACCTGTGAATGATCAGCATGAACAACTAAAACTAGATTTCAAGGGGATATGTGTGATACCTACCTTACAGGCATCTCCCAATACAAAGTGTTAGGTTATCTCTACTTATGGTATCCCTACTGCAGTATATCCTTCCCAATGTTCAACCTGAAAACAGTTTAATCTACCCCTTGAGTAGAAGTCAGAAGATCAGACAGTCAACATAGGAATTCTATGCTCTAGAATCTAAACATTACCAAACATCCAGATTCAGAAGAAGAGTACATGCAATACTGGAGACAGAATTAACACAACACATGCTAAACAGCATTTCTCATATAAGTTTAATCATGAAATCAGTGGGTTCATGCCAAAAACAAACAACAAGAGATACATAAACTCACAGGTAAGCTGTACAGAGCAACCAGATCAGCTTGTTATGCATTACAGAGCCAAAATCATCAACTTTCAACAACCTCTCAAATGAGCAAGACCACCTGCTTATAACAGCCAGGTAGGTGCTCAGCAATTAATTACAATGTTGACCAAAATTTTGCCAGATACACAGTATCAGGAAAATGGCACTCCAACATAACCAGATTGGCGCCCAAACTTGAATGCAGCAGGTGGGGGAGGAGACAGGAAGATTTCTCGAGCCCTGCGCCCCTGTCCGCTGATTGACACCTCCAGTCGGGTACAAGATCAACCCACGCCATCGCCCATACCTCTGCAACAATCACCATTAATGGCGCACCAACCCGCGGCCTTGGGAAGATCATCAAACAGACTATCGCAAGCATTTCCCGCCGAGACTCATCATCATGATGTTTGAAAATGCAGGATATCAATATCCCACATGCACCCCGCGATGACCTCAATAACACTTTATATACTAGGTCATGCGCATATATCATGTCGGTGCTTTTGCTCCTGACGACACTAGTATAGACTTCATCATCATCATCCTCCAGCAGCATGATATCCTGTTGTTCGAAATATCACCCTGATGTCATCATGATATTTGAAATATAACCTTCATGATAATCAGCACAACCTGATCCTTCGGAGGAACATCCTCCTGCTGAGCTTATAACAAAAGTCTGGCCGATGAACATCCTGATGACGTCGTCATCATATACTGCTGACGTCATCATCATATCTGCCTACTGCGCACCTCCTCATATCCGGATGACGTCATTATCATGTTTGCAAATATCAGGTCTCTTCAAGATGATCAGTTGTTTGAAATATGACCCCCGCGGACCTTGATGACGTCATCATCATATTAACATCATCATGATATTCGGAAGACAACCGGATATTTGGAAATATCCTCCTGATGCTCAAATATCAGGATGCACTGTAGCTCCTCTATAAGATCGGGGCGATAACTGAATATGATGATGATGCTTGAAAAAATCACCCCCCGGAGATAATGCGCGAAACCAACAGGCGGATATCTCCTTGATATCAGCATCATCATGATGCTCGAGCAAACATATATCCGGGTGATATGAAAATATCACCCCTTCCTTCGAGAATATCATGATGCAGATAGGCAGAAAGAAAAATATCACCCTGATATACAGATGACGTCAGCATCATCAGGATGAGAAACAAAGAACAAGAAGTGATACAACATCATCAGGATGATATTGACTAAGATCATCCTGACGTTCAAAATATGATGACCCTAGTGAATATCGGGTCGCACTTAGAACTCTTCAACATCATCATCAGGATGATCATAACCAAGATCACCCGATGATAAAAATATCACCCCGGCGAAATATCATGAAGGCAGAAAATATGACGGCCTCCGCAAGCAGCAGGATGATAACTGGAAATATGATGATGATGACGACGACCCTTAGGAAAAAATAAGTTAGGTCAAACACTTAGAGAATAACCCCTTCATGATAATGGGGCAACATCATCATCATGTTTGAGCAAGGTGATATTAGGAAGATCACCAGATACCTGAAAAATCACCCCCGCAAGCAACTGAGGGCGCACTGTAGCTCACCGGTATCATCAGGATAATAAGCAAACATCACCCGACAGTTGAAATATGATGATGACGATGAGAAAAACAAGTCGACGAAGAACATGCTGATGAAGATCATCATCGAAGACAAGATGATGATGACAACCTCCTCCTTAGAAAAATATGATGCTGCAGCTGAAAAATGCTGAGGAGGTCCAACACTTAGAAAAATTGGGCAAGAAGATGAAAGCTTCAGATGAAGAAACCTCCTGATCATGACAAATCAGCCCCAGGTCAAAATAAGTGCTAACAGTGGCTCCGAATGGGGACGTGCAGGTGAAAACCTGCAGCGAGAACCAGATCTCCGGGCAGACCTGACAAAAAGCAAAAAATGCGAGCTGTACAAGGCATTTACACCACACACATATTTTACAAATGTGCACAGCAACCAGATATTCATGCAAAATAGAACTTAAGGAATTGGCCATGCACAGGCAATTCCAGAATTTCACCATCTAGGGCCTGGAGGAAATAAGAATCCTCCCCATGAGTATTGCAAACCTGATATGGGCCCATCCATAAGGGCTGAAATTTACCATGTTTACCCTTTTCCTGATCTTTAGCATTCCAAATAAGCACCAGATCATTGACTTCAAACTTCCTTTTTGTAGCTCTCCTGTCAAACTGATATTTCATATCCTGTTGTCTTTTGAGATTGATCTGGTGGGCTCTCCTTCTGTCTTCATCCAATGCAACCAGCTGATTCACTCTTTCTGTCATGGGATCTTCAATGTCCTCATCATTCTCCTGAATGAACCTGTAAACTGGTAGGAGATTATTTATGGGCAGTCTAGCTGATGCACCATACACTAGCTCAAAAGGTGACTTCCCAATAGCCCTTTTCACCGTCACTCTGTCAGCCCATACCGCTAAGTTCAACCTTGAGTCCCAAGCTCTCTTGTTCTTGTCCAGTATCCTCTTGACAATTTTCATGATGCTCTTATTGCTTGATTCTGCTTGACCATTTCCTTGTGGGTGATATGGTGATGTATATGACAGGTTTATCCCATACTTGTTGCAAAAATCAACAAACTCACCTGATCTGAAGCACATAGCATTATCAATGATAATCTTAAATGGTACTCCAAACCTGATGATGATGTTCTCTAGTATGAAGTCTGTCACCACCTTACTTGTGGCTCTCTTAGTTGGAATGGCCTCAATCCATTTGGTAAAGTAGTCAGTTGCCACCAAAATCCAACTGTGTCCCCCACTTGATTTGTCTGCAATTTCCCCTATAAAGTCAATTCCCCACTGCTGGAATGGAGCATCCACAGGTACAGTTCTGAGGGGTAAAGCACCATTATATTTCAGCTTTCCTGAGAATCTCTGGCAAGGGTCACACTTCCTTACTAACTTTTGTGCATCTGAAAAGAGAGTGGGCCACCAATATCCTGCCCTGAGAATTTTATGAGCTGTTGTTTGGGCAGTATAATGGCCACCACACAATCCTTTAGGCATGTCAATCAAAATATTGTTAGCCATGTTCTCATCCACACATCTCAGCAGCACACCATCAGGATTTTTCCAGTACAGCTCACCTTGAACAACAACATACCTGATTGCATGTAGCTTCAGAGTCCTCTTTTGATTGTCACTGAAATGGGAAGGACAATTCAGATTTTGCAAATAATAGACAATATCCTTGTACCATTCAGATCCTGATACACTTACATTCTCATCTTGGACTGCATTAACTTGGCATGCTTCCAAGTTTGATTGTGCCATCATCTTGGCTAGTCCTTGTCCCCTTATCAACTTAGTAACTTGTATGTCTATGTTGAATTCCTGCAGTTTGTTTATCCATCTGCACCTTCTTCCAGTCACCTCCTGCTGAGTGAATATGTCTTTGACTGCAGCATGAGGCACATATGCAATGATATATGACCCTACCAAGTAAGGTCTGAAACTTTTGATGGCTCTAACAAGTGCATATGCTTGCTTTTCCATAATGTCATATTTCAACTCAGAAGCCTGCAGGGACATACTGAAGAAAGCAATGGGCTGTTCAAAACCATCTTCATTTTTCTGCAACAAACATGCAGCTAGAGTATGAAAGGAAGCAAATGAGTACACTTGAAATGGCCTAGAAAAATCAGGAGATTTAAGAACAGGGGCCATCTTAATTGCCTCTTTGATATTCTGAAATGATTCTGCTGCTTCCCTTTCCCAGTTGACAGTTGCATCCTTCTTCATCATCTTGGAGATGTTCCTTGTGATTTCTGCAAAGTTGGGAACAAATCTTCTAACAAAGTTTATCTGTCCAAAGAAGGACTGAACTCCTTTCATAGTTTTTGGCATTTGAATCTTGTCAATAGCTGCCACTCTCTCTGGATCTATCCTGACTCCATCCTTGGAAACAATGTGTCCCAGAAGTTTTCCTTCAACTACTCCAAAGGCACACTTCTTTGGGTTTAAAGAAATACCATATTCTAGTGCTCTTATGAAGATCTGCTCCAGATGCATACAATGCTGCTCCTCTTTCTTTGAGTAGGCAGTCAGGTCATCCTGATATACTGCCAGGATTGAATCAATCAGCCCTGCAAAAGCAACATCCATTGCTCTTTGAAATGTAGCACCTGCATTTGTTAGTCCAAATGGCATTCTAACATACACATATGTTCCCCATGGAGTGGTAAAGGCAGTCTTATACTGTTCTGATTCTTTTACCTTCACCTGGTTATATCCTGAAAATCCATCCATCATGGATAGGAGTTCACAACCAGTCACCTTCTGCAACATAGCCTCCATATTAGGCAATGGATAGTTATCCTTCAAAGAGGATACATTCAAGTTCCTGAAATCAACACACAGCCTAATATCACCATTCTTTTTCCTGACTGGGACAAGGTTAGACACCCAAGTTGAATGTCTGATGGGCACAATTATTCCAGCTTCCCTGAGCCTTTTGAGTTCTTCTTGCATCTTGGGAGCTAAGGTAGGATTTATAGGCCTTTGCCTCTGTCTAAATGGCTTAGCTTCAGGCTTCAGTGGGATTTCATGCTGGAATAAGTCTTCCCTATAAGCTTTTAGGTCCTCATATGACCAAGCAAAAACATGTTTATACTTTTTTAGCAATGCAATCAGCATACTTCTTATGTGTGGTTTGAGCTGTTTGCCAATATATACCTTCTGAGGGGCTTGAGATGTCCCCAAATTTATTTCTTCTAAATCCTCCTTATTTGTGGGGGATGTCCTTGTGACCATTTTGTCTCTACTGTCAAAGGCTCTTTCCAAAGCCACTAACCCTCTAGGGATCTTGTTAGTCTTCAACCGAATGATCTCTTTCCCTACAAGAGTCTCTTTTCCATCTACAGTTTCTACAAAAGCTTGGAAATCAATCTGTTGATTCTCATACTCATCTATGCAGTGCAAAAATTTCAGCAAATCCCTATCATCATTAAAAACTTGCCAACTGCATATGTTTTCTGGTATGGCAGGCCTAATTTTAACTTCTACATCTGTGACACCTGACAGAGTGATGTCATCTGGCCTTATTGCAATATTAGCTAAGAAATCAGCCATAACATTTTTTGACCTTTCTACCCAGCCAATTGAAAATGCATCAAATAACTCAATAGTATCCCAAACAACATGCTTGTATTGTTTCAACCTTTTATTCTTTGCAGCATACTTATTTCTGATTTGGGATACAATCAGCTCAGAGTCTCCAAATACTCTTAACATTTTAATTCCATGTTTGAGAGCAATATTCAGGCCTAAGAGTAAAGCCTCATATTCTGCAATATTGTTTGTGCAATCAAACCTCAGCAAGAAAGAGAATTTGAGGAGCTTACCAGTTGGAGACAGGAAAACAACTCCAGCTCCAGAGCCTTCTTTTGCACAAGCTCCATCAAAAAACATGGTCCATAACCCCTGCTGATCCAGCTCTTCAATACAGGCATTTTTCTTTTTATCTTCTGCATCATCTGAGACAACCTTGAAGTTATCACAGTCAGTGTCCACAAAGCATACCTGTTCATTTGCTTCTTGGTCTTCCACTGTCTCTGATGATCTTTGCTCTCTAATTAGCTTGACCTCCCTGCCATTCATTGGAATCATGGCATATGATAGGTCCAGCTGCATACTTCCACCTATTAGTGCTGCCCATCTTCTTGACAGCAGCATACCATACTGTGGCTTGATGTCAACCACTGTTATATTCATCTTATATTTCTTTTTAGGAAATGCTGCCAGTTTGAAATCTACATCCTTCATGATTCCAATCACTGGTACCTCTCTGGCATCCATAGCATAACATTTCCCACATGCCTTGTCAATCTTTAGTCCAGTTTGTTGCATGATAGCCAAAGGCATGACATTTGTGGATGCTCCAGAGTCAAGCATACAATTTCTAATTATTTTACCATTTATAACCAGGGAAACATAAAATGGTTCCACCTGTGAAGGACACTTTGTCATGGTCATTCCTAAATAGACTTCAGGAGTCTCATCTTCTTCATTGCACATGACCTGTTTCTCACCCTGGGTCTGATCATTTTGCTTAGCTTGAAAAGGTACCCCTGAGATCAGGGATATTGTCCTATTCTTGATCTCTTCCACTTTCATGAGTTCCATAAGTGGAACAGAGACCTTTACCTGAGAGAGGATCTGGGCTATATCAAATGGAGCATAGTTTTGTACAACAGTTGTAGCTTGCTCCACAACCTTGCTTCTATCCTGAGCTGACTTAGCTTTCATTTTCATAGTTCCCTGATCATCATTCTTGTCTTGGGAACCTCTACTTTGATCTTTAGCCTGAGGGGCTTTGTTCTCTGGTCCTTGAGATTCAGGACCTACTCTGTATCTAAAGTTCTGCTTATTATTTACCCACTGCCTTTTTTGTGGTTCAGTTCCTTTATGACCATGCATCAGCTGAACTGCAGAAATATCCTCTGGCTGATGTGGGCTGCCAACCTGATTTTTACCTCTGAGATTGTAGTTGCTCTTGACCTGAGCAACTGCTGCAGCTGTGAAGGCTCTAATTTCCTCATCAGAAGGTCGGTGTAAGCTACTCAGAAAATTGTGTGAGTTCTGAGCATACACATAATTATCTTCATCATCTTCATCATATGGGGATTGTTGGCAGGCCTGAACCTGATGATCTGTATTGTCATCAGCATCATAAAGAGTATATCCATTGCCTATAGACATCATGTTAACATCATCATCCTGCACATGATGTGGCTCATTGCACTCATTACAAGATGTAGCATTATCATACAAAGATTGGGCAATCATGCACTGTGACTGTGAATGTGGCATCTGACAGATTATACACCACGGAGCATCATCAGCAATATTTATAGTTTTCTTCAGGGGATCAGGAGTTTCCTTGGCATGTTGAGCCCTCTGATTTGTGTTGTTACATGGATATACAGGCTTACCATCATGCCAATTGGTGTTATAAGGCATATCATGTAGTGATGGCCTTTTTTCCTGCCTTTGATAGACTTGCCTATCAGGACCCATTCCTTTTTCACTTCTAGCTAATCTATAGCTCAGGTCCTTAACAACATTTGCCAGTTTGTCTATCTTATCTTCAGGAGCAGATGTACTACCTTGAGTGTTCTGAGGCTTATTTGGATTCTGCAGAATTTTTACATCATCCCTTCTATTTGTCTTGCCTGATGCTTTCCTATTGTTTTCAATATTTACTGCAATTCTGAAAGCATCCCTGAGAGTGGCAGGACCTTTATCTCTCAGTCCATATGCAGTCTTTGCATCAAAGGCATTGATGTACAAAATTATGCACATTGGTTCATTTGGCCTCATATGATGTGGCAATTTGTTCAACACTTTAGTAAATCTTGCATTAAAGTCTGCAACCTGCTCATTTGACCCTTTGGTGATGCTGGTGAACTCATTTACAAAGAAGCTAGGGTCAGTTTTATCACCATATTGCTCCTTGAATATCCTCTTAAAATCATCCCATGATGATATGCTCCGGTCAGGCAGATTCCTGTACCATTCTCTTGCCTCATCTATTAAGGATTGCATGAATGACTTCATGAAAACATCCTCATGCTCGACCTCAAAATTATCCATGACATTTTGAAAGGCCTTTAGATGATCTTCTCCTGACACTGTGTTGTTTCCTAAAAACTTAGGCACTTGCAGCCTCAGATGCTTGTCAATGGGGTTAGGATACCCAGGAATACCATCAAACACTAGCTGCCTGAATCTATCTAGCTGCATGGGCTGTCTGTTTGGCTGATTGACATTAACATTTGTATTTGCATTTTGGTTTCCTGCATTGTTTAGTGGTATCCTAGCATCATTCACATATTGTCTGTCATCATGATGCTGATGTTGCATTTCATATCTTTGTTGATGTCTTTGCATATTTACATTTTCTAAGGTAGGAACTGAATTATTTTGGGCAGTTCTCAAGGCTTGCACTTTCTGCTGTATATCATCTCTGATTTTCATGGCTTGTAGGTATTCTAGTTCTGCTCTTAGGCTTTTGATTTCTTCAGCCAACTGTTCATCCTTAGGTCTGGAGGTAGATGGTCTCATACCATTTTGGTCATCATCTTCATCATCCCTTAGAGACTCTGCCTCTTCAAACCTTTCACTTGGGTCTAGAAAAGGGCGTTCTTGGAATACCTCTGACCTCATTCTCATACTACCACCCTGTTGCCTCTCATATGCACCTTGGATATCAGCTTCTGCACTTGAAAAATAAGGAGCATGCTGTCCTGATGGCCTAGGGTTATCTTGTACCTCATCACTTTTTCTGGGGGAGCTCTCATGACTAGCTGAGACAGTTCCCTTTCTTCTATACATCATTCTTTTTGTTAATGGTAACTCTTCAAATAGAGGATTTTGTTGGGATCTTCTCCCCTGCATATAAATTTTCTTTGACCGGTTGGGAGATTACTTCGGAGTCGCCACCTATTTCTAGGAACTGTTTTCTTCTGAAAACCAGGGTTCTTTCACAAGGTTCCCCAGCGGAGTCGCCAATTTCTGTTGACTTTTTCCCAGACTGGATGCTTATTCCCAGATTTCCCTACAAGGTAGCCATCAGTGATCAATAGGATCTCTGGGCCAGGGGGTCAACAGTATAGGAGATAGACTCTATATTTTATCTCCTCTTCTTCTTCAGGCTCTGCAAGACCTAGGGGGGTATTCCCTACTCAACATCCATGAGGATATGCATACAAGGCTGGGATGCTGACAGAAAGCAGATAGTCCTCCTGTAAGTAGACCAAAACTGAAAGATAAGAGCAAAGGGGCTAGCTTTGGGCCTATTAGCAGTTGTAGACAGAGGACTGAGGATCATAAACTAACTCTAAAGTCCTAATGTTGGTTTTAGATTTTGCTTTGGAGTTTAAGTGTGGATGCAAAGCTGGATATGGTTATAACACAAAACAAAGCATGATTGGTGCCTATCCAGGGCCTGGAGTCAGTAGACATACACCTGTGAATGATCAGCATGAACAACTAAAACTGGATTTCAAGGGGATATGTGTGATACCTGCCTTACAGGCATCTCCCAATACAAAGTGTTAGGTTATCTCTACTTATGGTATCCCTACTGCAGTATATCCTTCCCAATGTTCAACCTGAAAACAGTTTAATCTACCCCTTGAGTAGAAGTCAGAAGATCAGACAGTCAACATAGGAATTCTATGCTCTAGAATCTAAACATTACCAAACATCCAGATTCAGAAGAAGAGTACATGCAATACTGGAGACAGAATTAACACAACACATGCTAAACAGCATTTCTCATATAAGTTTAATCATGAAATCAGTGGGTTCATGCCAAAAACAAACAACAAGAGATACATAAACTCACAGGTAAGCTGTACAGAGCAACCAGATCAGCTTGTTATGCATTACAGAGCCAAAATCATCAACTTTCAACAACCTCTCAAATGAGCAAGACCACCTGCTTATAACAGCCAGGTAGGTGCTCAGCAATTAATTACAATGTTGACCAAAATTTCGCCAGATACACAGTATCAGGAAAATGGCGCTCCAACACAACCAGATTGGCGCCCAAACTTGAATGCAGCAGGTGGGGGAGGAGACAGGAAGATTTCTCGAGCCCTGCGCCCCTGTCCGCTGATTGACACCTCCAGTCGGGTACAAGATCAACCCACGCCATCGCCCATACCTCTGCAACAATCGCCATTAATGGCGCACCAACCCGCGGCCTTGGGAAGATCATCAAACAGACTATCGCAAGCATTTCCCGCCGAGACTCATCATCATGATGTTTGAAAATGCAGGATATCAATATCCCACATGCACCCCGCGATGACCTCAATAACACTTTATATACTAGGTCATGAGCATATATCATGTCGGTGCTTTTGCTCCTGACGACACTAGTATAGACTTCATCATCATCATCCTCCAGCAGCATGATATCCTGTTGTTCGAAATATCACCCTGACGTCATCATGATATTTGAAATATAACCTTCATGATAATCGGCACAACCTGATCCTTCGGAGGAACATCCTCCTGCTGAGCTTATAACAAAAGTCTGGCCGATGAACATCCTGATGACGTCGTCATCATATACTGCTGACATCATCATCATATCTGCCTACTGCGCACCTCCTCATATCCGGATGACGTCATCATCATGTTTGCAAATATCAGGAGGTCTCTTCAAGATGATCAGTTGTTTGAAATATGACCCCCGCGGACCTTGATGACGTCATCATCATATTAACATCATCATGATATTCGGAAGACAACCGGATATTTGGAAATATCCTCCTGATGCTCAAATATCAGGATGCACTGTAGCTCCTCTATAAGATTAGGGCGATAACTGAATATGATGATGATGCTTGAAAAAATCAGCCCCCGGAGATAATGCGCGAAACCAACAGGCGGATATCTCCTTGATATCAGCATCATCATGATGCTCGAGCAAACATATATCTGGGTGATATGAAAATATCACCCCTTCCTTCGAGAATATCATGATGCAGATAGGCAGAAAGAAAAATATCACCCTGATATACGGATGATGTCAGCATCATCAGGATGAGAAACAAAGAACAAGAAGTGATACAACATCATCAGGATGATATTGACTAAGATCATCCTGACGTTCAAAATATGATGACCCTAGTGAATATCGGGTCGCACTTAGAACTCTTCAACATCATCATCAGGATGATCATAACCAAGATCACCCGATGATAAAAATATCACCCCGGCGAAATATCATGAAGGCAGAAAATATGACGGCCTCCGCAAGCAGCAGGATGATAACTGGAAATATGATGATGATGACGACGACCCTTAGGAAAAAACAAGTTAGGTCGAACACTTAGAGAATAACCCCTTCATGATAATGGGGCAACATCATCATCATGTTTGAGCAAGGTGATATTAGGAAGATCACCAGATACCTGAAAAATCACCCCCGCAAGCAACTGAGGGCGCACTGTAGCTCACCGGTATCATCAGGATAATAAGCAAACATCACCCGACAGTTGAAATATGATGATGACGATGAGAAAAACAAGTCGACGAAGAACATGCTGATGAAGATCATCATCGAAGACAAGATGATGATGATGACCTCCTCCTTAGAAAAATATGATGCTGCAGCTGAAAAACGCTGAGGAGGTCCAACACTTAGAAAAATTGGGCAAGAAGATGAAAGCTTCAGATGAAGAAACCTCCTGATCATGACAAATCAGCCCCAGGTCAAAATAAGTGCTAACACCTTCTATCAATGGCTGCCTCCGAAATGGAACAACTGAAATCCACTCCTTCATGCTACACCAACACTTCTGTCCCTCACCTAGGAGTGCTCGCTTGCCTCTCTCCCCAGGACTTTTGGCGACACCAACTGGACCTCCTTCTCAGGCCCTTGAACCATCTCCTATGGCTCCATGACAGACCTCTCATCTGCCCACTGTAGCGAGTGAATCAGCACCTGCAACTGGAAGTCAGCAAAATTCTTTTCTAGCACTCCTTTCAGCTTCTTGCTTCTTCTGCCTATTTAGTGACAGAATACCAATACACAAATAGCCCAGTCCTTTCGCTGAGCTCTGATACCAATCTGATGCAGAGGGAAAACCAGTTAACATTAACACAGGTTGAATAATCCTTGGAAGGCCCACAAAATAACCTTTACATGAAATTGCGATATACACACACTGTTTGCCATATCCACTTGTTGTATACACACAAATCCTCCTCTACAACAATTCGTAACCGAACAACATAGAAAAAGCTAATGATTCAACCAACACAGAAAAAACTACTAATCCAACACTGAATTGGAAATAACTAACAACCGGGGGTCATTCCACTGATTTTGGAGAAATTCTCCAGTGGAATGGCCCCAAACGAGATTCACTATGATTGCACCAGAACACAAAATTCCTTCTATTCCTTCTAATTCAGAATGTACATATAGTTACTTTTCACTCTGTCTCTCCTTGCTATCTAACAAACACGAACTGCCTATTTAAAGACACTTAACAGGACAATTACAATACGTGGTGAATCAAACACCGACCACCGTTTACACAACAAACCGTTCAGTTACATTACAGTTTTAACCCTTTTTGACACGTATTTCATATGGCTCGAAGGCCTTTACAAACAGACATAACATTTCTTGAAATGTTAGGAACTTTTAGATTTACAAGGTGCCCCTGCTAGGAACTTTTAGATTTACGAGGGTGCTCCTGCACCAGTGACTTTCTTGAAAGAGAAATCTGAAGCACTTCAAAAGTTCAAAATATTCAAGTCTATGGTAGAAAATGAAACTGGCATAAACATAAAATGCCTTAGGTCTGATAGAGGTGGAGAATTCATATCTCATGAGAAACATGGGATAAAGAGACAGTTATCTTCTCCAAGGACTCCACAGTAGAATGGAGTAGTGGAGAGAAAGAACTAGATCATCCAGGAAGCATCTAGGACCATGATGATGGAAGCAAATGTTTTTTAGATCTATTGGAGAGAAGCTGTAAGCACTGCTATCTATACTCTTAATCGGGTACAAATCAGAGGCAATATTGGTAAGACCCCTTATGAACTTTGGTTTGGCATCACTCCTACTATGAAGTATTTCAGAGTCTTTGGTAGTAAATGCTATATCAAAAGAGATGAAGACCTTGGCAAGTTAGATGCTAGAAGTGATGAAGGAATATTCTTGGGATATTCTACTCAAAGCAAAGCATACTGGTGTTATAAAAAAAGATTGAGAAAGATTGTAGAAAGTACAAATGTGAAGGTTGATGAAGGAATGGAAAGTCCCTCAAGGTATTATGAGTATGAAGCAGATGATCAGAATGATGTCTCAGACCAAGGAGAATAAGTCCCAACTCCAGTTCAAATTCAGACTGGTCCGGAGAATCCTGAAATATAAGAAGAAGAAACAAGTTTGGGTGAACCTGTCCAAGAATTAGAAGTACAAGAGAATCCCAAAACTCCCAAGTATGTAAGACTGAATCATTCTGAAGATTAGATCATAGGAGATAAAAGCAAAGGTGTTCAAACAAGAAGAAAAATTGCTCAAGATTCAGTGAAGTATTGTTTGATTTCAAAGATTGAACCAAAAATAGTAAGTGAAGCATGCAATGATGAAAGCTGGGCTAAAGCAATAGAGGAAGAATTGATGCAGATTGAAAGGAATCACACTTGAGATCTTGTTCCCAGATCTAAGGACAAAAATGTGATTGGGACTAAGTGGGTCTTCCAGAATAAACTGAATGAAGATGGTGAAGTAGTATGAAACAAACCCAGATTGGTCTGTAAGGGTTATTCTCAAGTAGGAGTTGACTTTTAAGAAACTTTTGCTCCAATGGCAAGAATTGAAGCAGTCAGATTATTTCTTGCTTTTGCTGCCTTCAGAGATTTCAAGGTGTATCAGATGGATGTCAAGTCTGCTTTCCTAAATGGTGATTTGGAAGAAGAGGTATACATTGAGCAACCAAATGGATTTCAATTAGCTGACCATGGAGATATGGTCTGCAAGCTAAAGAAGGAATTGTATGGACTGAAACAAGCCCCAAGAGCCTGGTATGAAAGATTGGAGAAACATCTTTTGAAGATTGGTTTCAACAAAGGTACTGTTGGCAGTAACCTGTATTTTAAGATTGATCATGAAAATATCTTGTTTGTTGAAGTATTTGTTGATGATATCATTTTTGGAGGAAAAGATAGTATGTGCAAGACTCTTGTAAATCAAATGCAAAGTGAATTTGAGATGTCAATGTTTGGGGAAATAAATTTCTTCTTGGGTCTGCAAATCACTCAAAGAAAGGAATCTTCATATCACAGACCAAATATGTGAAAGAATTGTTGAAGAAATTTGGGATGGAAGATTCAAAGCCAATGAATACTCCCATGGTAACTGGATGTAATCTGAGTAAAGATGATGAATCTCCTAAAGCTGATCAGAAAAAGTATAGGTCAATGATTGGAGGATTGCTCTACCTTACTCAAACTAGACCTGATATTATGAATGTTGTTGGTCTTGTTGCCAGATTCCAAGCTGACCCTAGAGAGTCTCATGTCATGGCAATCAAGAGAATTCTTAGATATCTAAAAGGAATAGTTGAGTATGGATTATGGTATCCTAAGGATCATGATTTCTCTCTTCATGCATATATAGATGCTGATTGGGTAGGAGATGTGGATGACTAGAAGAGTACCAGTGGTGGTGCATTCTATTTGGGAAAAAGATTGGTTTCTTGGCTAAGCAATAAACAAGAGGTAATATCTCTGTCCACTACAAAGCAGCGTATATTGCAGCAGCAAGTAGTTGCACTTAAGTATTGTGGATGAAGCAAATGCTAAGAGATATTAGAGTAGAGTATGATGAACCTATCACAATCTTCTGTGATAATTCAAATGCAATAAACATATCAAAAAATCTGGTGTTGCATTCAAAGACAAAACATATATCCATCAAGTTCCACTTTTTAAGAGAGTAGGTGAACAAGAGTGAAGTCAGATTGGAGTTTGTGCCCTCAAAGGATCAGATTGCAGACATTTTTACTAAACCTCTACCTAAGGACTCTTTTGAGTATCTCAGGGAGAAGTTAGGGGTTATTACCCCTCCAGTTCTGAATTAAGGTGCACTGATGTGCATCAGTCCGGTGGATCCCACAGTCATGTCTTGTGATCCAGATTGATATTATGAGGCTGCCACTTAGGGGGAATAGTCTGTATGATTCTGAGGTATGAGAAGTAGTTGCAAGTATGAGTCCTTTGCCATTGATGTCAAAGGGGGAGAGAAGACATGTGAAAAACAAAAAGTGGTTACTGATCAAAGGGAGAGAAATAAAGGAAGAGAAGACATGTGAATGGTTGTTGTTGATAGGGGGAGCTATGTCAGTCAGTGAGGAGAAGCTCTTGTCTTGATGGTTAAAACAATTTTTCACATTATATGTTGCCATCAATGACAAAGGGGGAGATTGTTGCAAGAATGGGCCTAATCGGTGTTGTCATTGATGTCAACATACTCCTGTTGCATTGATGTCAAGGATTGGATGAGTTGTGTGCTGAGGATATTAAGAAAATTAGTCCTATCAAAAACATCGAAGATCAGTGAAGACAGTGAAGCTCTATGAAGTGAAGATCCCAACTAGATAAAGATTAGAGAATGCGCATCAAAGGGTTTGTAGATATGTGTCTAAAGATGATCCAGTTAAGATTTGAGAGATCCACATGAAAATATGGAGGAGTTATGGCCATGAGAGTAAAACTGGTTCTGGCAACTGTTCAGAGATGACAGAGTGACACAAACAGGTCCTGTGAGATCTGGAAATACAATATCATGTTTTGCGGATCTGGTGACATGTTTGGGAGGCTAATGTGATTTGAAAACTCAATTGGTTCGTGGTTTGGAGGTCCACAAGCAATCCTTCTAATGTGATAGTGATGGGTGACTGTGTTCCTGAGGTTCCAGATGAGGATGCGAATGATCACAGTAAGCAGAAGTGGTGCGGATGTTCTTGGTGATTCAAGCAAGCTTGTGAGGGTCTCTAGATTGTGTCTAATTAGTTTTGGCTGTCCACATTGAAGATTGAGCTCGTAATTGAAGATTTACCTTCGGGTGATGGTGTTCTTCTTAGTCTTGGCTGACCAGATGATTTGTACATGTTGCAGATGATCTTGAAGATGTTTTGCGAAGCATGGTGTGTTCCTCTAAGAAGATTGAAGTCCCAGCTATGTGTGGCTGACAGTATAATGATGTGCATGAAGTTTTAATAATAAGTTAAGTTGTATTTTTATATTTGCTCTGTAATAAAATAAGTGTATGTTGTGCCAACTTTGATGATCATTCCAAAGTCAATGTCATGTATAAATAAGAATTGCGAAGTCATTCAAATGCATCCTTGATGTGATGATGAGAAGGTGGTAGTAAAGAGGAGCGAAAAGTAGAGCAAAGGTATTGAGCTTAAATGGAACTGACTCAAGCATGGTGAAGATGCTAATCTCCAATTCAGGTATGTAATACTTATATTCTTCTGTAGACAGTGTGTCTCCTATAGGCAGTAGGCCTCTTGTGAGTAGTGTGCTCGGGTAGTGAGCCCTAACTGGCAAGTGCCATTTTATTCATCTTATTCTTTTAACAAAGAATACAATATTGGGTTAGTCACCCCATGGTTTTTTCCCTTAACCAGGTTTTCCACATTAAAATCTTGGTGTTATGTGTGTTGAATTTGTTTCTGCTCTTGAATTATTGCATTATGCTTTCATGATTGAATCTTTGATATGCTGTTGAAATATAAGAAGGTTTAAAGTGATTAAGGAATAGGATTTTGACAATTGATTCACCCCCCCAGTTGTCTGTCCTAAATCCAATAGTAGGATTAGTTTGGGGGTGGTTTTTATGATAGCTTTGTTGTATGGATAGAAAGTATGGTCGTGTCCTTCCAAGAAACTATAGTATTGGAAGGGGTGGGGATCGACATAGATAGTTACTTCTGTGCCATTATGAGGGAGCTTTAGGGATTGCTGGAATGTGGAGGGGATGTCTTGTATGGCATGGATCTATGGTCGGCTAAGAAGAATATTGTAGGGGAAGTCAAGATCAAGAACCTAACATTTTGTTTCCAATATCTTTTTCCCTACTTGGATGTAGAGTTTGATAGTTCCCTTAGATAGTCTTTTAGTGTCATCATACCCCTTGATGGTTATGCATTCACTAGTGTCCACAACCACATCTGAGTATCCCAAATGTTTTATCAATTTTAGAGTGCATAGGTTTAGGCTAGAGCCACCATCTATTAAGACTCTTTTAATGATATGCTTGTGGATGCAGACTGCAATATGTAAGGCATTGTTATGCAGGTTGTCGGAGTCAGGGAGATCCTTTTCCAAGAAAGTGAGATGGTGGGATGATGCGATATGGCCCACCATGGCTTGGAATTGATCCACATTCAAGTTGGTGCAAACTTGGGTTTCCATTAGAGCCTTGTCGAGGACTTCTTTGTGGAGAGGTGACGTACGGAGCAGCTCAAGGATGGAGATCTATGCAGGGGTCTTTCCTAGATGTTCTAGGAGGTTGTATTTACTAGTTGATGATGGGCAAACGAATGGATGATTTGGTTGAGGATTTGATGTGGATATAGGTGTTTGGTCGGTGGTAGGGGCTGTGTAGATGGACACACAGCCTCAATGGGTAGTGACGGCATAATTAGGTGCTTGAGCCTGAATGGTGATTGTGTTGATATAGTTGGATGATGGTTCTATCCTACCTACGATAGAATCATAGGAAGCGGGAGGTGGAGTGATGTTGTAGGCTTGATTAGAGGATGAGGCTTTTCCTTTGTTGTGATTAGGTAGAGGATCCTTATAAGCTCCCAAGTTGGCATTGGGTGATGGTTGGGGTGCTTGCTCTAGTTGGACTTTGTTTTGATCTATGAGATCTTGTATACAATATTTCAATTTCATACAATTGGATGTCTTATGGCCCACAATGCAGTGGTAGTCACAATAGTCATTTTCATTATACCACGTGGCTTTGAGTTGATTTATTGGTGGGGCTTAACAGGTGGGAGAGTTATTAAACCATCTTTTAGACATATATCAAGGATATCTTCGAGTGGTTCCCCTAAGGGTGTAAATTGTCTTCAAAGTTTATTTTTCTTAGGTTGACCTTTGGGAATATTTACATTGGTGGTGTATGCGCTTGGTTTTGAACATTTTGGACGGCCTTCACGTTGGTGACACCGTCGTTGAGGGTGTTCTTGTTCTTACCCCAAAAGTACGGTTTCTCATTTGATTGCGTGTTGTTATTGCTTATGCTTGGGGTGTTGATGTTGATTTTATTGTTGTTGTTGTTGCTATTGTTGTAGGGCTTATTGTCATATAGTTTAATCAAACCCTTGGCAATAAGGGCTCTCTCGATGGTGGTGCCCTTGTTGATGCCTTCCTCAAAAGTGGATTCACATAGGATTTGTAAGTGAAAGCCCATTTATTGGTTAAGATTAGCCACGAACATGGTGACTAATTGTTTCTCGAGGATCAACGAAGGGAGTTTGCTTGCTAAGCCTCTCCACCTTTGCAAGAATGAAGTGAAGGATTCTCCACTTTTTTGTTTAGTGTTGTAAAGGTCTATCATGGATATCTCATGTTCAAAATTGTAGGTGAAATGGTTAACAAACTTTTCCATGAGCTCAGGAAAAGACCTAATGCTCGGAGAAAGGTGTGCAAACCATTCACTAGCTTGACCGCCAAGGCTTCTAGGGAAAAGTCTCATTAGATGTGTCATTGTTTGAGACCTCTAGGCAAGCAATGTAGAACTCCCTAAGGTGGTCCCTAGGGTCTCACTTTGCCTTATATTTGTCAAATTTGGGTGTTTCAAAGTTTTTAGGGAAGGGAGGCATGTATAGTGTTCGATTAAATGGATATGGACAAATATCCTCAAAGGTATATTGTTTACGTTTTCCACAATGTTGCATTTCATCTACCTTTTGGATTAAGGTTTGCACCACACTTGTTAGGTCCAGGGTTGGTGGTTGTGGGATGCAGGTTTGCTGGTTGATGAGATGTTGGAGGTTTGGTAGAATTTGGTATTGGTTTGTTTGGGTTTGGTGGATGAGGTTTTGATTTTGGGGTATGATGTTTTAATTTTGCAGGATGGTGTGTTGGTTAAGTTGTGCAAGATATTGTTGGTAAGCATGGATTTGTTGGAGAATGTGAGGTGGCAATTGGGGATTGGGATTATGTTGCATTGATGATACTATGGGGTTTTGTACATATGTGAAATTGGAAGGGTTGACATTGGATGGGTTGACATTAGATGGGTTGACATTGGATGGATTGACATTGGATGGATTGATCATGTTGTGAGGTGGTTGTGAAAAGAATTGGCCCATGTAAGCTATGGTGTGGGGGTTGAGTGGAGGCACACTTGTGGAGGAACTCGTGTGTGTGGGGTTTCTATGGATGCCCAAGGTGATTTGGGAAGTGGAAGGGTTTACGTTTGTTGTGGTGGCGGATGTAACAATGGGGTTGGAAATGGTAGGATTGGAGACATTAGTGGGAGTTGTAGATGTGGCAACATTTAAATTTGTGGGAGTGGTAGATACAACATGGTTTGAGGTTTGAGAGATGGTAGGGTTGGTGTTTAATGTAGATGGTTGGGAGGATGTCGTAGGATTGGTGTTGGACGTGGATGGTTGGGATGATGTTGTGTTGTTGGGTGGTTGGGCACCAATTTTGAGGAGGAAATCAAGATATCTATTGGGATCCGCTCTTAGAACTTTGTCAAGAATATCCATGTTATCAGGATCTTGTGTAAAGTTTAGGATATCTTGATCTATTTGGTTAATAGTGGCGGTGTTTTGGATGGGTGGTTGTGGTTGTGATACAGGAGCATCCAGTGGTGTAAGGGCAATCTTGCATCACCCAAAAAAAGATGTGTTTCAAAATTGTTGATGTTCTTTCCATTTCTTTTCAAAATTTGTGGTTTTGGTTCCATAATCGCTTGAATAATGATGTAGAACTTTCAGTTTTTCCAAACTGCTAAAAATAGTAACCTGCTATTTTTAGAAAGTTTGCATTTGGGCATGGATTGAAGTCAAAATTTACAGGAAGTTACATAATAGAAATATAAGACCTTTGGCAAAGGAATCACACAAAGATAATTTGCGAGCTGAAAGACATTAAAGTTTCTGTTTCCTGAAAAATGCCTAAAAATTATTCAAACTTAGGTTTGAGGTACTAAACGGCCCCGTATGGGCCCAAAAATAGTTGGAACTGATAGAGGTAGTTTTTAGCGCGTAGAACACTCTGTGAGCTTTCCAACGCATAAAACGGTTCATCAATCAGACACCTGGATCGAAAGTTATGGCTCCCGAAAGTTGACCTATTTTTGGAGGGAGGTGCAAATTTCAAAATTAGGTTGTTGGCCACCAAAAAGGCTATTAATAACCATTTTTGGGAACCCTGGGTAGTAGTAGAGTTAAGGGGGCAAGTGTAGAGTCAAGAATAGGTGGGAAAAATAGAAACCCTAGTTGATTTGGGGTTATAGAAGGCTGATGATTCCAGAGTCTTGGGAGAGGTAGCTGTAGTGTGTTGCAGCCTATGGAGGATTGATTCCTCTGATTGTAATTAAGCTTCTGCAATGTAATGAGATGCCCAGATCAATAAAAGAAAGTTCTATTTTCTGTGTTCAATTTCTATTGTTGTGTGTTTTGTGATTTACCCCCTTTATCAAGTGGTATCAAAGCAAGAGTTCTTGAGTGTGTAGACAGATCGTCGACCGTGAGGCAGTTTGCACCAGGACCTGAGGTTGTGGGTTTGCTGCGGAGACCAAGATGCCTCCACGAAGAAATCATGTTGGGAGGAATGCTTTGACAAAAGAGGGTTTTAGAGCCCTACAAAGGTAAATCGATGCATTGCAAGAGGAGCTACGAAGAGGGTTTGAGCTGAGGACAAGAGAAGAAAGTGAAGATGAAGCTGAAAAAGAGCTATTGGAAGAAGAACAAGAAGCTGTTAGAGATCTTGCAGAAGTTAGGTTGTTGAGGGCCATTTCAAAGTTTAAAAAGAGGCCTAGGATCGAAGTTTCTACATATTCTAGAGATTTGAATCCATAACAGCTTATTGATTGGATCAATGGCATGGAGGAATATTTTGAGTATGAAGATGTGGAAGACCCAGATCAGGTTAAGTTTGCAAAAACAAAGTTGAAGGGCCATGCCAATATTTGGTGGAAGGATGTCCAATTAGAGAGGAATAGAAGAGGAAAAGGAAAGATCACCAGAGGGGATCAGATGGTGGAGAAACTAAAGAAGCAGTTCATGCCTGTGGACTATGAGATGGAGTTGCTGAAGAAGCTGCAAGGACTGAAGCAAGGTAACAAGTCTGTTAAGGAGTATACATAAGAGTTTTATAAAATTACTATTAGGACAGGCCATGCAGAGCCCAACAAGGAGAAGGTAGCCCATTACATTAATGGGTTGAGGCTGAGTATTCAAGAGGAGTTAAGCCTAGTCAGAATGACCACCATAGAAGATGCGTACCAGTTTTCCCTGAAGGTGGAAGAGAAGATGAACAAAAGATTTGATAGCAAGCAAAGGGGAAGAGGTCAAGGTGGAAGGACTGGTGGAAGACCCTATGGAGGCCGTAATGAAGATCAAAAGAAAAGTGAAGAAGTAGGCACCAGTCAAAATCAAAGAGGAGATAATACCTACCGCCCTTGTGATCAGAATAATGGTGAGCAAAGAGGAAAAGGAAGAGGAAAACCTGGGCAAGGACCCGGAAGAGGAGGTTTCAGAGGAACCTGTTTCCAATGTGGAGAAGAAGGGCATCGAGCATATGAGTGTCCGCAACATCAAGGAAGGACAAATAGAAGACCTGAAGGTAATGCACAAGTTGCACATGTAGATGAAGATGCACATTCTGAGCATTCTGAAGATGCTGAAAGGGGAGAAACCCTAGTTGTCAGAAGAACCTTGCTGAATGAGGAGAAAGAACCCAATCAGAGGAAGAGTTTATTTCATACAAGGTGCAAATGTGAAGGTAAGTGTTGTGATATTATTATTTACAGTGGAAGCACTGATAATCTTGTTTCAGAGGAGATGGTTGACAAGTTGAAGTTGACAAGAAGAAAACATCTGCATCCAGATCGGATTGCATGGTTGCAGAAGGACCATAGAGCTTTGGTTAATGAGTAGTGTTTAGTGAAGTTCAAGATTGGTGACTACCATGATGAAGTGTTGTGTGATATCATACCGATGGATGCATATAATATGCTGTTGGGGAGGCCATGGCAGTATGATAGGAGCGTTGTCCATGATGGCCGTACAAACACATATTCCCTAACAAAGGATGGAGTTCATCATAAGTTGAAGCCCTTGAAGGAGGTGGAAGAAAAGGTATGTAGTACTGCCAAAATTTGCCTGGTAGATGGTAGGAAATTTTTGGAAGGTATGAAGCATAAGCATCATTGCTTTGCATTGATTCCTAAGATTAGTCAGGAGAACTATGAAGATGTACTAGTAGAAGTTTCAGATATGTTGGAAGAGTTCCAGGACATTATCTTTGATAATGTACCAGAAGGTTTACCACCAGTAAGGAAGATAAGTCATCAAATAGATTTGATACCAGGAGCCAGTTTGCCAAACAAGGCAGCCCACAGAATGCCCCTGCAGAGAATGAAGAGATGAACAGACAAGTTCAGGAGTTGTTGAGGAAGGGACTGATAAGGGAGAGCCTAAGTCCATGTGTAGTACCTGCAGTACTAGCACCAAAGAAGGATGGAGAATGGAGGATGTGTACAGACTCTCAAGCCATCAATAAGATAACGATCAATTATAGATTTCCATTGCCAAGAATGGATGACATCATGGATTGTTTGAGTGGAGCCAAGTACTTCACGAAAATTGACCTGAAGAGTGGGTATCACCAAATCCATATCAGAGAAGGAGATGAATGGAAGACAACCTTGAAGACAAAGGAAGGTTTGTATGAGTGGTTAGTAATGCCATTTGGGCTAACCAATGCACCAAGCACATTCATGCGGCTCATGAACAAGGTACTAAAAGAATTTTTGGAAAGTTTTGTTATTTTTTATTTGGATGATATTTTGATTTTCAGTAAGACTTCAGATGAGCATCTGATGCATATCAGAAGAGTTCTAGAGAAGCTGAGGGAGGAGAAGTTGCTGATTAATCTAAAGAAATGTAGTTTTTCAAAGGAGTTGGTATACCTGGGTTTCGTTGTCTCAGAAGAAGGTCTTAAGATGGACCCAGAAAAAGTAAGGGCTATCATTGAATGGCCTATGCCAAGGAGTGTAACGAAGGTAAGATCTTTTCATGGTTTGGCAAGTTTTTACAGAAAGTTTATCAAGAATTTTAGTAGCATTTGTGCACCCCTAACTGAGACAATGAGAGGGGATAGAAAAGAGTTTAGATGGACTAAAGGCGTAGACAAGAGCTTTGATACATTGAAGCAGAAAGTCATAGAACAACTTATTTTGGCACTTCTAGATTTCAATAAGGTATTTCAGGTAGATTGTGATGCTAGTGGTAGTGGTATAGGACCTATTTTGAGCCAAGAAGGTAAGCCCATTGCCTATTTTAGTGAGAAGCTTAATGATGCCAAGAAAAAGTATTATGTTTATGATCAGGAATTTTATGCAATAGTTCAAGATTTGAAGAAATGGAGACATTATTTGTAGCCAAAAGAGTTTGTTTTATATACTGATCATCAGGCTTTGCAGTATCTTAATAGTCAAAGGAAGTTGAACCAAAGGCACTTAAAATGGGTTGAGTTTTTGTAGAGTTATACCTTTGTTTTGAAGCACAGGAGTGGGAAGTCCAACAGAGTTGCAGATGCCTTGAGCAGAAGGCAAAATTTGTTGACAGAAATGAAGATAGAGGTTGTTGGGTTCGATGAGCTCAAAAGTTTGTATCCTGAAGATTCAAATTTTGCAGAGGCTTGGAAAGCTTGTCTGGAGCTTGTTACTTTGGACAGGACAAAATGGTTGGATTTCATAATCCAAGACAGCATGTTGTTTAGAGGAAACCAGTTGTGCATTCTGAGGAGTTCCATGAGAGAGAACTTGATTAAGGAGAAGCATAGTGGAGGATTAGCTGGACACTTTGGTTGAGATAAGACCATTTCTATTATTGGTGAAAATTATTATTGGCCATAGTTGCAGCAGGATGTGAGGAAGTTTGTGCAGAGTTGCAGAGTATGTCAGATTGCAAAAGGAACAAGTCAGAATACAAGGCTATATCAATCATTACCTGTACCAGAGAAGCCATGGGATGATATTAGTATGGATTTTATTCTTGGATTACCAAGGACACAGAGAGGACATGATTCCATTTTTGTGGTGGTGGATAGATTCTTGAAGATGGCACATTTCATTCCTTGCAAGAAGACTAATGATGTTGTTCATATTGCTGAATTATTTTTCAGAGAGGTGGTGAGATTACACGGTCTACCAACGAGCATAGTTTCAGATCGAGATACCAAGTTTGTTGGTTATTTATGGAGGACATTGTGGAAGAAGTTGAAGACAGATTTGAAGTTTAGTTCTGCACACCATCCACAGACTGATGGACAGACTGAAGTGGTGAATAGGAGTTTGGGTAACCTACTATGATGCTTAGTAGGAGATAAGCCCAAGGGATGGGATTTGATTTTACCACAGGCAGAATTTGCTTACAATAATTCTGTCAATAGGAGTACTGGTAAATCACCATTCTAGATTGTATATGGGAATAGTCCAAGAAATGCTTCAGAGTTAAGGAAGCTGGACAAAGGAGAAAAGACAAGTGCTGAAGTTGAAGACTTTGTAGAACATCTGAAGAATTTGCATGAAGAGGTGAGAAAACACATTAATATGATGAATATTCAGTACAAGGCTAAGGCAAATTAGAAGAGGAGGTATAAGGAGTCCCAGGTAGGGGATGAAGTCATGGTTCACTTGAGAAAAGAAAGGTTCCCAATTGGAACATACAATAAGTTGAAAATGAAGAAATTTGGACCATGCAGAATCCTAAAGAAGCATGATTTAGGAAATGCATATGAGGTAGAGCTACTGAGTGGGATTAATATTTCCCCTATGTTCAATATTGTTGATTTAACAGAATATCATGAGGGTGGCACAGAGGATGGAACAACAGAAGAACAATGGAGTATTCCGGCATCTACTTCAACGGAGGAGATAGAAGAGATCTTGGATAGCCATGTGGGAAGAAGTACTCAGAATAGGCAATATGAAGAATATCTGGTGAAATGGAAAGGAAGACCTATTGAAGATTCTTCTTGGTTGTCTAAGGTAGAGGTTGACCATTTGGGTTTTTCTCACACAAACACCTGAGACGTGACAAGGTCACTTCTCAAATTACCCTGGGTGTCTAATGCAGGAGCATCTAGTGGTGTAAGCGTAATCTTACATCACCCAAAAAAAGATGTGTTTCAAAATTATTGATGTTCTTTCCATTTCTTTTCAAAATTTGTGGTTTTGGTTCCATAATCGCTTGAATAATGATGTAGAACTTTCAGTTTTTCCAAACTGCTAAAAATAGTAACCTGCTATTTTTAGAAAGTTTGCATTTGGGCACGGATTGAAGTCAAAATTTACAGGAAGTTACATAACAGAAATATAAGACCTTTGGCGAAGGAATCACACAAAGATCATTTGCGAGCTAAAAGACATTAAAGTTTTCATTTCCTGAAAAATGCTTGAAAATTATTCAAACTCAGGTTTGAGGCACTAAACAACTTCGTATGGGCCTGAAAATGGCCGAAACCAATAGAGCTAGTTCTTAGCGCATAGAGCACTCCACGAGCTTTCCAATGCATAAAACAGTTTGTCAATCGAACACCCGGATCAAAAGTTATGGCTCCCAGAAGTTGACCTATTTTTGGAGGGAGATGCAAATTTTGAAATTAAGTTGTTGGCTGCCAAAAAGGCTATCAATAACCATTTTCGGGAACCTTGGGTAGTAGTAGAGTTAAGGGGGCAAGTGTAGAGTCAAGAATAGGTGGGAAAAATAGAAACCCTAGCTAATTTGGGGTTACAGAAGGC
The DNA here is from genome assembly GCA_027924645.1 of Cunninghamia lanceolata. Taxonomy (NCBI): domain Eukaryota; kingdom Viridiplantae; phylum Streptophyta; class Pinopsida; order Cupressales; family Cupressaceae; genus Cunninghamia; species Cunninghamia lanceolata. Next base: position 6,440,378 of record BSBN01000303.1, on the reverse strand, counting down.
TGATGATTCCAGAGTCTTAGGAGAGGTAGCTGTAGTGTGTTGCAGCCTGTGGAGGATTGATTCCTTTGATTGTAATTAAGCTTCTGTAATGTAATGAGATGCCCAGATCAATAAAAGAAAGTTCTATTTTCTGTGCTTAATTTATGTTGTTGTGTGTTTTGTGATTTACCCCCTTCATTAGGTTGTGGTGGTTGCAAGAAGGCAAAGGGGTTGTCATTGGGACCATATGATTGTGTTTGGAAAACTGAGGGTATCTTGAACACTTGTTAGCCAATTGGTATATTGTTTTCATTGGTTTGAAGCATCCCTATGCCCATGTTGTGTCCAAAGTTGGCCATTTCTTGGTTTTTCTTGTATTGGGATCTTGTTATGGGCATGCAAGGAAATAGGTTTTGATTGTGAGGTGGATGAAGATGGAAACCTTAGAGAATTTGGTTTGATTTATCGGACCTAAAGAGGATATGGTAATGGAATGGAATAAAGATTTAGGTGCAAGAGAGCACACTCCCTACAATCTAAATCTAAAGATGAAAGGAAATTATGGTGTGATTATAGGCTTTTGACTTTTGGGAGATAAATGTCAAAAGGTGGAAACCTAAGGGTGATGGGTGTCAAGAAGGTTGTTTTTCACAAAAATTTGGACCAAAAAGATGGAGAATAGATTGGATTATTTGAGAATGATTTGATGGAAGAGATTTGATATTGATTTTGGAGGATGCTTCAACTAAGGAAAACCTTAGATGACCTAGATGTTTGGTATGATAGATTTGGATGATGTTTTGGAAGAGGGATGCACAATGGATGTTTTTCTCTTTGCTTGGGGTAGACTTATGACCTCAAAAAAAAAGGGATGATTATTATACTTGAAGGTAGACTAATGGCCAATCAAGTAAAATAGGGTGTGAAGGATAAAACCTAGATTCAACTTTAGCTCAAAGATTGACTTTTGGATTTTGATTTTTGGATGTTGGTTGATGTTTTTTGATTGATGTTTGGATTATGAGATTTTGGATGTGTTTTTTGAAGAAGCAAATGGATTTGTAGAAGGATGTTATTTGGTCCAAAATGCAAAAATCAAGGAGGATGAGAAGCTATGGAAATGAATGGATTATGATTGGGCTCAAAGGTATGATAAAGGGTCTAATGGTAATAATGATTAATTATCTAAGGTCAAGATGGGGGGTATGATTGGGAATTTTTGGATCAAAATGGATGTGGGTTTTTGACAGATTTTGGAAAGGTGGTTATGGATTATGGATAGGTAAGCCCTAAAGATCCCAAAATATTTTCCTATAGCCTTGGGCAAATCAGTCTATCAATAGCGCCATAACTCAGGTAAATGGCACCAAAACAGATATAAATAGTGCTAAAATAGGTCAGTGTTGGTCAATGCTTTGGAAAAAAAGTTGATTTTGATGGCAAATTTGGATTTTATGGATGTGAAGGTTGATCAAATGTTGAAATGATGTCTCAAATGTTGTTGTTTCTTGGCAAGTTTTTTGAAAACACTTCAAGCACAATATAACACAATAGCCAAAGATTTGTTTGTGAAAAATGTGAAGATTTTAACAAGCACTTTGCACAACCTAAGGCGAGGATAGGACAATACTTGTTGAGTTCCCACTTGGTTACCCAGTTGTGCCTACTTGTGGTGTATAGCTCTAGGAACTTGGGGCACATGATCCCCTTTACAACACACACACTTCTCAGGCACACCAAGTTCTAAGTCCCCAAGGCTCACAAACCTTGAGATACTTTACTATCTCTGCCACAAGCCACGAAAATGTGGAACGGATATTAGAGTTTGATCTTCTGACCTCTTGTATCAACAAGTAGAGGGTTTTGGGCTTCTAACACAATGGTTCATAGTGGGGGTACATCTGGGGGATTGGCACCTTACGAGCATCCGATAAACCACTTAAGGTTTTGACTAGCTCTACTGGGAGTTTCAGATACAAAAAGGTACTACTTCCTTTCAAGCTAGCATCGTATGGTAAGCACTAATACCAATTTGGACTTGGCTTTTGCCTTATCCTATGTTACATATAGCGAACTGGATGAAAGTACCGCTTGGGGTCGCCAATGAGTTCTCTATATGGATGTGTGTCAAGGGCAGGCCCACTTTCTAGAAAAAAGAGGATAGAACCATTTCTCTTCACCCAAGATCCTTTTGAAGGTGAGGGGAGAGGATACTTTGATTCTAAATCTTGGGTAACAAAATGTGCAAGCACACCAAGCGTAGAAAACACTCACTAATGTTCTTTTTAAACCCAAATTGAAATGTGCCTAAAGTTATTTGCAAACACTTGTTAATTTTATTGCACCAAAATTAAATGTTGTCTATGCTAAGGCACACAAAGGATTCTTTTTAGGTACACCAAATGAAATCTTTGTTTGACAAGCGAATGATTGATTTTAGTGCACCAATTGAAATGTTTTCTACATTAACACGTAAGGGTTCTTTTTATGAGCACCAATTGAAATGTTTATCTAATCTAATAAAAACCCTACAAAAATTGTTAGTGGTCTTGAGATGATGGTCTTGGACAAACGAGCATAACCTATAGAACAAAGACAACAACCTACACATAACCCAATGTTAGCACATAAAATAGTGATAAAACAGAGAAAAATAGCGTCGCCAAAACTTGAAATTGTGCCACAGGCCACTGAAAAACTAACAGAGTGCAGGACAAAACGTAACTATCCTAGAAAATAACGCTAAAATGTTTATAGATTGCATCGATTACAAGTATTGCACTACAATAGTTACATATGGCGCTTAATACAAGGATGGTGCTAGGATAACTACATATAGTGCTAAAACATAGGATAGCGCTGATATAGACAATTATAGCGCTATTGTTTAAGATAGCGCCAAAAGCACTAGAAAAGGTGCCACTCTGTAAAGGTCTGAGCTGTTTGACTAGCTGTGGATGAAGGCACTGTCTTGGGCATCGATGGCGCTGATATGGGCCATAGGTGGTCAAGGCTACAAACACACAAATTTCTTAAGCAAAATATTGATTATATTATATCAAGGGTGTTTTGTTAGTTTTCTTTGATGTCCAAAACATGAGGTAGAGCCACAAAACAACCTATTCAATCTAACCAAACCAAGATTGAAATAAGGATGTGTAAGTTTGATTTTTAAAAAAATTGACATAGTCTCCCCTTGTCCTTGCATAAAATCCTACAAAACCGAGAGCAAAATATGCCAAAAATGCTAAAAAAAACCAAAAACACACTATATGTGAGTTAGTATTCAACAAGCATTTGCCATGTTAAGAAGGTGCCACTACAGCCAAAAATAGCGCCACTTCAGAGATAAATAGTGCCACTGTGTAGGAAGATAGCGCCAATGCCTGCAAAAACACGTCTAAAAGTACCAAAACTCACAAAAGATGTTAGATAGAGACCTTGTGGCTCCCACCGGGCATGCCAATGCTATTAGTGAAATTAAAATGAGATAGAAAACACAAATCTAATGCATAAAAACAAAGATTATACCTTACTATGACTCACAAATCCAAGATAGGGTGGAGAAGCTTGCACCCAAAAGCTCCTAGCTATACCCAAGATGATGGATTCTATGTGAAATGCTCTCACAAATTAGCTCAAGAGATATTTTAGCATGGTAACACTACTTAGAAATTGGATGATCAAATGGCTTAGAGGATGTTGTATTTATAGGCATTTTGGAGAGATTTTGATCCAATGGTTGAGATTGATTAGAGAGATCAATGGTGGAGGATGAAGATAATGTGGAGGGCTTAGATTTCATCTTGGAAAATGGAGGGCTGGGAATAAAGACGAATTTTAAATTCATCTTGGGAAAGGGGTGAATTAAATGAGGTTGGGTGAGATGGATTATTTGTGAATTAAAAATTCACATGGGGAAGAGTAAAATGAATTAAAAATTCATTTGGGGAAGAGTGGATATTAGTGAGTTATGGCATGTGTAAGGGGTGTAAGAGGTATTAAATGAGGATTATGACATGTGTATAAAAAATTGATTTATATGGGATATATTTCAATTTTTTATTTGTGGGATGTGGGGAGGAGTGTTAATCAAGGTTTGACCATTTTAATTGGGGTGATTAGCCTAATTAATATGGCTGGAAAAAATAGGGAATGGGTTAATGGGAGGTTAAGATTAATTAAATAAGGTTTTATTTAATTAATCCTAGGTGTAGGGTCATGTAGGTTAGGCTAGGTAATTAAATAATAGATATTTAATTAACTAGGGTAGGAATAGGTTGATTAATAGGTTGAATTAATTAGATAAACATGATTTACCTAATTAATTAGATTTAGTGAAAAGGGGAATTAACCAAATAAATATTGCATATTTATTTAATTAATTGGCTAAGGTTGGACTATTGAATTAATTAAATTACTCCAATTGTAGGGGATAAAATGATGAAAAATTAGGTGATGAAGGGATAATTAATTAAATAAAAATTTAATTAATTGATTAGAAGGGAAATTAGTATGTTTAGGGATGTCGGGAGTCAATTTGACAATGAAGACATTTCTAGGTGTCTACAACGGGATTCGTAGTTGCACGAGGCTAATCCTACAGGCAATAATACCACAGATTTATGATAAATTACTGGCACAAAATAAACAAATTTAAGATCCCAACTGTATTGATTGTGATTAACAAACTATAGTATGTTAGAAAATTCTTCAACAAGTCTGTTGATAAGGGTTATGCTTAGCAATATAAAAAAGAACAACATGAATAGAATCAACCAATTAGGTATTCTTTCTGGTTGGATGTATAGATTTGTTGTTGATCTCTATCACCTCCTTACCCTAATAGTCAGCCAATAAGTACTCCATAATCATCGATACATTAGACCAATAAGGCCAAGATAACAAACTATTTTCACCCATAATTGTTATGTTCTTCCACTTCAAATGCAACAACCAAGCTTGTGTGAAGATAACCTGAGATGTATTCCTAAAATGCGCTAACTCCTACAAGCTTTGAAACCAAAAACAACACTTGCAAACAAATGAACAAAAGTTGTGTTCACATCAGGTTCACCAATGTTTGCAACAAAATATTAATTTTCTTGAATGAGATTTGAAACTTATTACAAAACCCTAAAAATTTATATTAAGTGCAATAAAAAGATCAAGATAAAACTATAGAAACCAAATAATGATAAATGTTACTAAATGTTAAAATTTGATTGCTTAATATTTTAGCATAACTCCGATGTAATTTCTCCAAGGCTGAAATTGGAAAATAGCTGGGTTTTTATAAAGTTTGGGGTAAAAGTGGTTTGGGTAGTTGAATGGAAAAGGTAGATGAACGGTACGGTAGGTAATTAACGGGTTTTGGATTATTTTCAATTTGTTAGGAATAGGTTTTAGAAAAAAGAATAAATAAGTTTATTTAATTTATTATTTTCGGGAGGTTTTAGGTTTATAGGTAAATAATAAATTAATTTTGTTAAATTGAATTTATTATTTATGAGAGATGGTATGAAAGATTTGATAAATTAATTAAAATTAATTAAATCTTAGGATTAAGGGTAGATTAGGGATTAAGGGAAATTTAATTAATTAATTAAAATTAATTAAATTTTATGTGAAGGGAGGACTTAGGAAATTGATCACTAGTCAATTTTTCCTATCTACAATGAGATGTTTAGTTTTTAAGATGTCATGATGAATCAGATTGAGGGGATCTCTAATTTTATTTCCTCGAAGAATGTGAGGTTTAATGTTACCTTCTAGGAAGTTAGCAAATAAGTTCTACCTTCAATGGACAAGGGGAACCCATTAAGTCAAAAATCTAATTATTTCATTAAGTTGCCTCTTAAATATCATATTATCCAAGGTCATAGCAAGAATCATAATGCATAGTAAAGAGAGGAATGTGAAAACTTATTTGTAGGTTTCTTGCCTTGAGAGAAGAGACTACAACACTTATTTTTGTATAATATGGTATACATATACATAGTTTAAAAAATTCATGAAAGTGAGTCAAATGGAGGGGATAGAAACTATTTAATTTTAACCTTGAATAGAATGATCTACCTACAAACCAATTTCACTTCTCTATGACCATGTTGAAGGCAATGAGATAGAACTAATAGATTTATAGGGACTCCTAATATAAAATAATTAATAGAGAATGGTTTTACTCTTTGAAAGAGAACATGCCATGAGGATCAAGTAGTAAATATAATGCACCCATAATAAACACAAACTCATATAACAAATCAATACTCTTTAATTACGCACATAAGGCTTAGATCAACATACACCACATTTAATAATTAGCATCTACACATTTCATATGGAATTTAGTTAATTATAAATGGTGAATTGAAGTATGAATATAGAGAGTCCTAACATAGAAAGGATTATGAAGACCACAATCCCATTATTTACTTCTAGCCAGACATATGGACAAACTCCATTTTAGCACCAACAAACTACTCCACTGCCTTAATCAAACCATGAAATATTAAATAAAAAATATAGTTATGAGGCAAGGGGTAGTGTTTCTCCCTTAGGTGATCATTCTCAAAGATAGGTCATCAAGCATAATATGATACAATAGAATAATTTAATTGTCAAAGACTAATTTAGATTCAAGTAAAGACCATTCTTGAAGCTAGCCTGAAAAAAAATGAGGAAAAATAACAAGGATGTTAACATTTTTATAGTCTTATTTAATCTAGAGATTCCACTCTCCTAAAAGATACAACTTTCTTTTAAAGGATGTGACTTTCCATTATAAATGTTACACCCCTCTTAAAAGGATAAAGACTCTTTTTAAAAGATAATAACTCTCTTTATAAAAAAGATACTAATTTCTCTTAAAAAATGACTTTATTAAAGATACAAATTTCTTTTTTAAAAAATGGTTTTTATTAAAGATTCAAATTTCTCTTAAAAATGACTTTATTAAAGAAGTGAAAAGGATGCCAAATTTTCCCTAAAAATTATGACTTAAAAGTAGCGATTCATTAGAAAGAATGACTTTTTTCATAGAAGGGTGCATTTCTAACTATAGACACGACTCTTCATTTTGTTAGACCTACTCTAAAATGTTGAGAGTATTATAAAGAATGATATGTCTACCTTTTAATTAACCTCATCTTTGTTGGTATGTGGCGACTGATCATACAAGTACTGTACACAAGTTATGTATCCTTGCCGAAGTAGGGGTTCAGGGGCGCAGGCCCCAAGAAATTTTTTTTCCCCTCTTTTTGCATGATTGGAGTCAGTTGTTAATTTTTTATAACCGACAAAGGAAAAACGACATTTAAAAACCCTAATTCTAGAAGCTTTTGAAAAGCTTGTTATAAGCGGTTGGGATGTATGGTACAATAATGTATTCGTGAGATTGTAATCTATTTTGCACTGGATAATAAAATCTTTGGATGGCTGAGTTTCTGTGGATGTAGCCCATATTGGGTGAACCACGTTAAATTTCTATGTTGATCTCTTTTGTGTTATTCCTCATTGTTATATATGGGTTATTTAATTTGCATATAATTATTAGTGTTTATTGCTTTGATCTACCCTAACCCTAACAACTGGTATCAAAGTGGGTTGTGTTTGATTATCATCTGCAGGAAGGTCTCACGGTTGAGTGGGAGTCTCACGGTTAAGTGGGAGTAATGGCAGATGAGGGTAAATTGAAGGTAGATAAATTCAATGGGCAGAACTATCAATTATGGAAGATGCAGATGGAGGATTATCTCTATCAGAAGGATTTATGGAGGTCATTAGAAGGAGTAGCCAAGAAACCGGCAGTAATGATTGATGAGGATTGGAAACTTCTGGACAGAAAGGCATTGGGAACCATTCGGTTGTGCCTGGCACCATCTATGGCATTCAATATAACAGAAGCAAAGACAACAAGTGAACTGATGAAAGCTTTGGCCAAATTGTATAAAAAACCCTTAGCCTTTAATAAGGTATTTCTCATGAAGTGTTTGTTTAATCTGAAAATGATTAAAGGTGGATCTGTATCAGATCATTTAAATGAGTTTAATACGATTACCAGTTAGTTAACTTCTGTAAAAGTGAAATTTGATGAAGAGGTAAGTGCTCTCTTAGTTTTATGTTCTTTGCCAGAAAGCTGGAATAGCTTGGTAATGGCTGTAACGCTATCTCTAGTTCAAATACTTTGAAATTTGATGATGTTTTTGGTGTTATCCTTAGCGAGGAAATGCGACAGAAAAGTACAGGTGAGACTTCAACATCTGGTAATGCTTTGACTATAGAGAATAGGGGAAGAACAAAGGAAAGAGGAAAAAGCCCTACAAATTGTGGGAAGTCACAAGGAAAGTTGAGGAAAGGCAGACCTAAATCCAGAGGAAGAATGGATTGCTGGCATTGTGGAAAGCCAAGACACTTGAAGAAGGATTGCTAGTCTTGAAAGGGCAAACAAGGAGACAGACAACATGATGATAGTAAGGAATCTAATGTTGCAAGTAATAAATTACAGGATGCTTTAATTCTGCGTTTAGATAATGCTAATGATTCTTGGGTAATAGATTCAGGGGCTTCATTTCATGCCACACCCCATAGGAAATATTTTGTAGATTATGTTCAAGGTGATTTTGGACATGTATATCTGGGTGATGATGAACCCTGTCAGATTGTTGGAAAAGGAAAAATAAAAACCAAGTTGCAGAATGGAAATGAATGGTTGCTATAGGAGGTAAGACATGTTCCAAATTTGAGAAGGAATTTAATCTCTGTAGGACAACTGGGTAGTGAAGGCTGTATAGTTACCTTTTTAGACAAAATATGGAAGGTCACTAAAGGTGCATTAGTAGTAGCTAAAGGTGAAAAGGTAGGCACATTGTATTTGTGTACTGATAATACTTATTCTACCTTAGCTACTAAAAAAATAGTTACTACTGAGACAATTATAACACTTGCTATAGGGACATAAACAAAATTGTGGTACCATAGACTTGGGCACATGAGTGAGAAAGGGATGAAGATTCTTCACTCCAGAAAGTTGCTACCAGGTCTAAAGAAGATTGACTTGGAGTTTTGTGAAAATTGTGTTTATGGAAAATAGAAAAGAGTTCGATTTCTCAAAGTTGGGAAAGAGAAGAAGAGCGAGAAATTAGAGCTTGTGCATTTAGATGTATGGGGACTAGCTCAGGTATCTTCTCTTGAAGGCTCTTGCTATTATGTTACTTTTATTGATGATGCAACTAGGAAAACATGGGTGTATTTCCTAAAACAAAAATCAGAAGTATTTGAAACTTTTAAAAAGTGGAAAGCTTTGGTTGAGAATGAGACAGGAAAAAATTTGAAGTGTCTTAGATCTGATAATGGAGGTGAGTATTGCAGCAGAGAATTTGAGAATTACTGTTCATATAATGGAATCCGCAGGTAGAAAATAGTTCCTGGAACCCCACAAGAAAATGGTGTGTCTGAGAGGATGAATAGGACCATTATGGAGTGTGCAAGGAGAATGAGATTGCATGTTGGACTACCCTTACACTTTTGGCTAGATGTTGTACATACTAGTATTTATTTAATAAAAAGGGGACCTTCAAATCCTTTAGATGGTGGCAATCTAGAGGAGGCATGGATGGGTAAAAAGGTAAACTATTCATTTATGAAAACCTTTGGTTGTGAAGCTTTTGTCCATGTTGATATTGAAAATAGAACCAAGCTTGAGGCTAAGTCTAAAAAATGTACCTTCATTGGATATGGAGTAGATGAATTTAGTTATCGGTTATGGGATTATGAAAATCATAAAATTATTAGGAGCAGAGATGTTATATTCAATGAGAAGGTCATGTATAAGGATCAGCTGCAAGAAAAGAAGCATGAGCAGGCCAAAAAGGAATATGTGGTGCTGGATGAGATTCCAAAAAATAAAATGCCAGTGGTACTTGATGCTTAGCAACAACAAGTTATCCCACAAACTCCTACAAGTGTTAGATGTTCTACAAGGATAACTAGACCTCCTGAAAGATTTTATCCATCATTATATTCTATATTATTAATTGATTCTGGTGAACCTAAAGGCTATGAAGAAGCAATGTAGGTAGATACCAAAAAGCAGTGGGACCTAGGCATGAAAGAGGAAATGGATTCCTTGCTGCATAATCAAACTTGGGACTTAGTTCAATTACCTGCAGGTAAAAGAGCATTGTCAAATGAATGGGTTTACAGGTTGAAGGAAGAAGATGGAGGCAAGAAAACATATAAGGCCAGACTCATGGTAAAAGGTTTTGCACAGAAAAAAGGTATAGATTTTGATGAAATATTTTCTTCGGTTGTAAAGATGACTTCTATTAGAACAATTCTAAGTCTTGAGGCTGTGGAAGACTTGCACCTTGAACAGCTAGATGTGAAAAGAACTTTTCTACATGGGGATCTGGAAGAGGAAATATACATGCAGCAACCACAGGGATATGAGGTCAAGGGTAAGGAGGATTTTGTGTGCAGGTTAAAGAAGAGTTTGTATGGCCTGAAGCAAGCACCTCGGCAATGGTATTTGAAATTTGATAGTTTTATGGCTAAACAAGGTTACAAAAGATGTCATTCTGATTATTGTGTTTATTTTAAGAAATTGGGTAATGACAGCTATATTATCTTGTTGCTTTATGTTGATGACATGCTTGTTCCCAGGTCTAACATGCAACATATTAATGAACTTAAGCAAAAATTAGCAAATTTATTTGCTATGAAGGATTTGGGTACAGCAAAACAAATCCTTGGTATGAGGATCACATGGGATAGGAGAAACAGAAAATTATTTTTGTCCCAAAGTGAGTATGTAGAGAAGGTGTTGAAAAGGTTTAACATGTAGAATGCAAAAGCAGTTAGTACACCTTTGCCTAGTCATTTTAAGTTGACTAAGGAGATGTGTCCAAAGACACAAGAGGAGGAAGACAAAATGTCTAAGATACCATATGCATCAGCAGTTGGTAGCTTGATGTATGCAATAGTATGCACAATGCCAGATATTACACATGTAGTGGGATTTGTGAAATGTATATGAGCAATCCGAGAATGTAACATTGGAATGCTGTAAAATGGGTTCTCCAATATTTGAGAGGTACTACTTCAAAGAAACTATGTTTTGGAGGAACAAATTCTGCTCTAAAAGGATATGTTGACTCTGATCTAGCTGGTGATATTGATAGCAGGAGGAGTACTACAGGGTATGTTTTTACTATAGGAGGTACTGTAGTTAGTTGGATTTCAAGGCTGCAAAAGGTTGTTGCACTTTCAACCGCTAAAACTGAGTATGTTGTTGCTACAGAAGCTAGCAAGGAGATGATTTGGTTACTAACCTTTTTGGAGGAATTGGGGCAACAACAAGAAGATAGCTCTTTGTACACTAATAGCCAAAGTGCCATTCATCTTGCTAAGAACTCAGCTCTACATTCAAAAACTAAGCATATACAACTTAGATACCACTTCATCCGGTCAGTTTTGGAGGATGGGCAGTTGAAGCTAGAAAAAATTCACACAAGTGAAAATCCTGTAGATATGTTCACAAAGGCAGTTACACAAGAGAAACTAATTTCCTCATCAGTTTCTGTTGGCCTTCATGACTGATAATGTTGGACTTAAGAAACCAGCCAGGCTTGTAATCCAGTGGGAGCTGCAAGCGTAGCAGTGTCATCCAGGATCAGTCTTCAAGTGGGAGATTGTTGGTATGTGGCGAGTGATCATGCAAGTACTGTACACAAGTTATGTATCCTCGCCGGGATTTGGGGGCAGTAGCCCCTGAAATTTTTTTCCCTCTTTTTGCATGATCGGAGTCGGTTGTTAATTTTTGATAACTGACAAAAAAAAATGACATTGCAAAACCCTAATCCTAGAAGCTTCTGAAAAGCTTGTTATAAGCAGTTGGGATGTATGGTATAGCGATGTATTCGTGAGATTGTAATCTATTTTGCACTAGATAATAAAATCTTTGGATGGCTGAGTTTCTGTGGATGTAGCCCATATTGGGTGAACCACGTTAAATTTCTGTGTTGATCTCTTTTGTGTTATTCCTCATTGTTATATTTAGGTTATTTAATTTACATATAATTGTTAGTGTTTATTTCTTTGATCTGCCCTAACCCTTACAATCTCTATATAAGATATCTCTTTTATAAGTGATGTAAGAATTTGTCTTCCTAACTTCCCTTAACATGTCGATGGCCTTGCCATTTTAAAGGAGGTGACTTTTCTTAAAGGATAGGGATCAGACTTTTAACTATGTAAAAAAATGACTTCCTTTAGTTATGTGAAGACTTGAATCAAAGGATTCTTGACTTAAGGAAGGTGAATCATATTCTGGAGGCAAGCGACTTTATTTTTGTTAGACACACAAGAATACTAAGAGGGGGGTGAATCATTATTTAAACAATTTTCAATTTCAACAACTTCAACTTGTATGGAGCAAATTAAACCTTAAGCATCACAATATCAACATGAAAGAATAAAACAATGCACATCAACACATAACACTAGATATACATGGAAAACCCTAGAAGGGAAAAACCATGGTGAGGATAAACTCACAATATATGAAGCTCAAATAATAACTTTGTTTTAGGGGCTATAACCCAAGGAAGCTGCTACTCCCTAAGTAACTTTGATTTAGGGTGAGTCCCAAGGAATCTTCTACTTCCTAATGACTTTGTTTTAGGGTCACTCCCAAGGAAGCTACTACTCCCCGAAATGAGAACACACTTACAAAAGATTACAGTATGACAATCTTTCTACTGTCTGAAAACTGACATTGAAACTCACACTTTTGATGATTGTACTTCTGCCTCTTCACACTTTTTTTTGAAGATTTGATCAGTTAGGAACACTCTATACTTGATCATTGTCACAAATATGTCTTCAAGATGAATCCAGACAACATCAACAACTTCTGCTCTTTCTCCTTCAATCACACATCAATAATGCATTTATTCTGCTTTTTATTTGCTTGCAAACCTTTTAATCAACTTCCAATCACACTCTCCTCACTCAATTTGATTCACTATTTATACATGATATTACATTGATTACATAGCTTGTCATCTAGATACAACATGGAAAATACATTTACAAGTCGACCAAACAACACACAATATGAAATGTGTTGAAGATAGGTCCTAAGTGAAACCACACGTTACACCAATAGAAGGTCCAAGCCTTGCGAACCCCAACACTTGCTTAACCAGGTCCGAAACATCCTTCATAGCTTCAAACACCAAGGAATTACATCCGCATACTCTTCTCATTTGGAAATAGGATAGTTTTAAGGAAAACACATGAAGACTAGAAGTATAACAGCCACATCAACTTGAAAAACCTTGTGTGGTACTGGAAACAAGAAAGATATTTGTGAAACTTTTCCAGATGAGTCCATATGACTCATAAAACATCCCCAAATACTCCTTTGCCACCGCACATCAAAGAATTGTGCTGCACAGCTTCAACCATTAACTCTGAGAACACTCTGTCATCCAGAACACACTGCAACATGCTATCATTTGAAAAACTGAGTTGTGGACCACCAAGGACCTTGAAATTGAAAGGAAGCATATAATACACATCTAGAAACATGTCCTCAAATAATCAAGGGAAATCATTCATTTGCAGAGGAATGCAAGCATTCCAACAAACCTCCAGCACTGGCTTACTCTGCTAGAACATATACCAGTACTCTATCATGCACAACTTTTACAGCGGAAGGGTAAATGATCTAAATCTCTAAAATTATCATCTTCACTACAATATTAACATACCTTTAGAACTACATAGCCAAATCTGAAAATATGGAGGAATGCAGAGCATCCTACTTCCATGTAGTGACTGTCTTCATAGAACCAACACCGTCTTCACTCTATCTTTTGTAAAACATACTTCGGTAGTCCACACATCATAAAACTTGGAATATGCATGATTTGTCATTACATTAAGATATATTCCAATCTACAAAGGCCCAAAACCAAACTGATGGAAATGCTAAGCAATTTCCCAAACAGTCTTCAAAGGTGGTCATTCTAAAACTAAGACTATCACCAACTTCCAGAGGCTAGATCTTTTCTGTATTAACACATGCCTTCTTATGGATAGTAGAAGAGATCATATAACATGTCTTAGTCCATCAATACCATATCTTAGTGCTTCTAATTCACATATTAATGTGTCTTCTTGATGCTTCTAATTCCCATCTAAATATAACTTCATACTCAATTCTGTAATGAACAAGGAATGATATGAACTTCTAATTCTCATCTCAATGTATCTTCTTTAGGAGCATTACATCCAACTATGAACACTATTACACATTCATAACAATGTTGACATCAATGACAAACAATACAACCATAGGAACCATATGTGTAACAATATACCATGTTGCAAGGTGTGCGCCCTTGGTCTCCTTGTGTTGTGTAGCGCAGTGCTTGGGTTCGTGACAAGGCTTAACTACATCCCGTGGGTTCATTAACTCTAGTGGTTGTATCAGGGATTAATAGGTTAATCTTTTGGTGCAACGACAATCATCTTTGCAACAATTGGTATCAAAACCTAGGTCATGGGTTTGAACCCCTCACTTGTGCTGGGGAGATTGTTGCAAGGTGTGTACCCTTGGTCTCTTTGTGTTGTGTAGTGCAACGCTTGGGTTCGTGACAAGGCTTAACCACCTCCAATGGATTCATTAACTCTGGAGGTTGTATCAGGAATTAATAGGTTGATCTTTTGGTGCAATGACAACTATCTTTGAAATGATTTTAAGGTTAATATTTCTTAAGAATGCAACAAACCAATATCCTTATTTCATTTAAGGGTTTGCAAGGAATAACTTAGAACATATGGGATTATGGGCTTGTACTTGTCCTAAAAGCCATGACCCTAGTTTTTTAAGGAATGCAATATATTAAATAGAGTACAATTTCAAAGTATTTATGATTGAATTGTATGGATTTGGATTTTAAAAAGACATTAGGGTGAGTATAGGATCATGATGGGCCAAACAATACCTCTAAGTGGCAATGGAAATACTAAAAAATAGACTTAAGCAAGTTCATGTGAAAATTTGAATGCATTATCTACACAATTTGAAAAATATGTAAGAACAAAATTTGTAGAGAATTGAATCTATGAGGGGGAAAATGAGTGTTAGTCAAATACATGAAAAACCTAAAAACCCAAACATCAATAGAAGTCGAAGATAAAGAGGAATCAAACCAAGATGAGTAAGATCATACTTACAACCCTTTTTACCTGTCGTTTTCCATTGTTGCCTATCTTGCTTTGATCTTGATTTGAGAAGCCCTCAGAAGCTTTCTTGCTTGCTTGCTTGTTTGAAGATGCCAAAGGAAGAATGGCTTAGAATACCTATTTGTGTTGAATGAGAGCTTCAACACACAATAATGGAGGATACTTGAGAATGGAATTGAGAAGAGAAGATGAGAGAATTTTGAGTATAGTGATTGTGCAAATGAAGTTCCTCCCCAATGGCTTAGAAGAGGGTTCTATTTATAGAATTTCTGAAAATAGAATGGAGGGTGAGGATCAAAGGATGAGATCAATGGCTCTCATTATTTGTGAATCTTTAATTCATAATGGATGAATTAAAAATTTAGAGTAGAGGACAATGGGTTATGACAATTGAATTAAGAATTAATGGTGGAGGATAATGGATTATGACAATTGAATTAAGAATTAATGGTGGAGGATAATGGATTATGACAATTGAATTAAGAATTCATGGTGGAGGATAATGGGAAACAATTGAATTAAATATTTAATTTGGTGAAGGCTAGTGGGGAACATTGAATTAAATATTCAATTTGGTGAAGGCTAGTGGGGAACATTGAATTAAATATTCCATTTGTGAAGGATAATTGATTTAAAGATTTATTTTGGAAAATGGAGGATATTTAGCTAATTAAATATTAAGAATATTTAATTATATGTGCAACATGGTGAGGTGGAAGAGATGAGGTGGATTGATGAGGTGGATTGGTGAGGTGGATTTGGTGAGGTGGATTTTGTACTTTAAACCTTTAGAAGAATTTAGGGAATTTAATTGATGTGAGACATAAGAAGAATTTAGGGAGTTTAATTAAATAAAATGACTTTATTTAATTATGGGATAATGAGCCAATTAACTAAATTTATAATATTTATTTAATGATAGAAGAAAATAGGAATCAAGATAAATATTAAAATATTTACTTAATTCGACCTGAGCCAATTTTAGGTGTATACATTTTGCCCCTCTTTGAAGCAATGTGTTTTATCACGTTGTTTCAAAGAATAAGAATTTTCGACAGTGATACATGCCCCAGTTTGGCCCTAGTATAGGTTATGATGATAGGATACCCCCTCAGGAGATTGGACGGGGAGAAGGTGGCCGGCGTGAGACGGACAATCTCACGATAAGATATGTTGACAGGAGAAGAAATGGTTGGATGCAGAAGGAATGGATGAATGATATGGAATGCAAGATAAAAAGATGACACACACAAGTAAGTAAGCAAGTATGCACAAATGATACAGGAACAACCAAGGTATTGCCCCTGTCGAGTGGTAAACCAATGATATAGGTCGATGATGTCTGGTTTCAGGAATGAGATATGTTGTATAAGACTCCAGGTCTAGTTTCGACAATGCAACATCCTGTCTAAGACATATGATAACGATATACAATAGTGTTGTCATAGCAGGGAGTGATGTATCCCTAGAGCAACATGAAGGATAGTTATGACTGATTGATATGGTTTACGACCAAACAAGGATCAAGACCACTGATTGTGATCAGATCATTTGACAAGATTGACTTGACTTGATTGGCATGGATTAAGGATAGACTTGCAATTAGATACGGTATGGATATGAGATGTGATTAGATATGGTATGGATATGGCTATGGATATGAATATTTGTCACCTTGATATAGCAAGTATTTTGAAGTGCTTTCATCATTGGGCATTGTTTTGTTGTAAGAAAATACAAGCATCTAGGTATAATTAAACCAAGATGACTTGAGTATTACTTACATGGATTTTGATATAGCAAGTTAATACAAGCATCTAGCCAAAATTGAATCTAGATGACCTGAGTATTTCTTGCATTTTTCAATAGACAAGGATTGCCCCTTTTCATGTGTAGACCTCAGAGTCCTTGATGATCTTTTGCCGATCATGTCGTTAGACAGAAGTCGTCACATTACTAAAGTTTGATCCACAAGTAGTAGACAAAGAAAATAATCATGCCCCCATCATAGCATCTCTAGCTTTTGGCATCCTTGAGTAGCATAGAAAGGCATGATAACATAAATCAAGACTGTAAGTTAATCTAACCAATCACAAAACATTCTTGCATGAGATGTGTCTTTTTTGCCATAATTGATATGAGATTTAGCTTGAGTGTTTTGGTATGGTGCTCTGTTTTGCCTTGGACAGGTTGATGTTTTGCATCAAGATTTTTGTTTGGAAGCAGACTTTGTTGCTCTTGTTTGTCTAGCATAAGGTATCACAATCCTTTATTGGTATCTCCTTTCAGAATGATGGCATTCAAGAACCCAAATCTGCAACTAGGTCAAGGAGTTGCCCCCAGTTTAGACTAGGATCGATTTATTATGGGTGAGATGACGACAGATGTGGAGAGACAGACCCTAAGGGACTGACCTAGTGCCTCGGGGGCTCATTGCTAAATGGCCTTGCCTACGTGATGATGCAGAGGCAACATAGTTCTGGGTGAACCTTGATGGACCTAAGACCTAGGTGATGGTGGATCTATAGAAGTGGTATGGACTTGGATAGAAAGACCAGATATGGGACTGACGGGACAGCGGAGCCTCAGGGGTGCATGGATAATGGCCTTGCCTACGTGATAGCTCAGAGGCGATGTAGTTCGGGGTGAACCCTGATGGACCTAAGACCTAAGTGATGGTGGATCTGTAGAAGTGGTATGGACTTGGATAGAAAAACCAGATATGGGGCTGATGGGATAGCGGAGCCTCGGGGACACATGGATAATAGCCTTGCCTACGTGATAGCTCAGAGGCGACGTAGTTCGGAGTGAACCCTGATGGACCTAAGACCTAGGTGATGGTGGATCTGTAGAAGTGGTATGGACTTGGATAGAAAGACCAGATATGGGACTGACGGGACAGCGGAGCCTCGGGGGCGCAGGGATAATGGCCTTGCCTACATGATAGCTCAGAGGTGACATAGTTCAGGAGTTGGACCATGGATGGACTAGTTTGGTGTGATGGAGACAAGAGTCAATAGAGTCAGCATAGATGGAGGGAGTGGTCTGTCACAGATAGTGCCTGTTTACCAGGTTTTCACCACTTACTTTTATTTGCACGTGCAGCCAAAAGTACACATGATGCCTATTTGCCAGGTTTTCATTCATGGTACCGATCCTTTTGTTATTTTTCCATTTTTGATATTTTTGTTCTATTTTTTGACTTTTTTAAAAAAATTTCAGGACTCCCTTACATCGGGGTTTTCAGGTATAGAACTTGCGAAGATGCATGCTATTGATAGGATCATCAAATAGTTCACCTTCAGATGTAGCCAATTGATATGCCCCTGATCCATAGGTTGTAATGATGACATAAGGACCTAGCCAGTTGGGTTCGAATTTTCCTTTCTTTTCTCTATCTGGTTGATTTTTGGGGTTCTCTCTGAAGACGAGATCACCAACTTGGAAGACTCTGGGCTTTACCTTATGATTATAGCTTTTGGACATTCTTCGCTGATATGCTTTTAGGTGGTTAAAGGCTTGTTGTCTTCTTTCTTGCAGCAGTTCTAACTCTTGCAGTCTAGTGACTCTGTATTCTTCATCGAAGATGAGGCCTCTTAATGACACTTGCAAGGATGGGATCTCGACTTCGATGGGCAAGATGGCTTCAGCTCCATAGACCAGGGACTATGGTGTTGCATCTGTGGGTGTGCGGATGCTGGTGCGGTAGGCCCACAATGCGGGATTTAGTTGAACATGCCAATCACGGCCGGCATCATTAACAGTCTTTTTCAGTATCTTTAGGATGGTTTTATTTGATGGCTCCGCCTAACCGTTGCCTTAGGGGTAATACGGGGTAGAAAAGTGGTGTTGGATGTGGAATTTGTCACATAGTTCCCTGACATCCTGATTTTTGAAGGGTTGTCCATTATCTATGATAATGGATGAAGGGATACCGTAGCGACAAATGATATAGTTTAAGATGAATGAGGCAATTTGTTTGCCAGTGATGTTGGCTAGGGGCACAGCTTTAATCCACTTCATGAAGTACTCAGTGGCAGTGATTATGAACTTGTGTTTGCTGGATGAAGGGGGGTGAATCTTGCCCACTAAGTCAAGTCCCCACTGAAAGAACGGCCAAGGAGTTGTTAATGGCTGTAGCTCCTGCGCTGGTGCATGTATCAAGTTCCCATGGATCTAGCATTTCTTGCACTTCTTGACTAACTGATAAGAGTCTTGTTCCATGGTTGGCCAGTAATACCCCGTGCGCATGAGTTTCTTGGCTAGGGTAGAGCCACTAGAATGGGTCCCACATATACCTTCGTGTATCTCGCTTAGAGCAGTTTGATATTCCTCTCTATCTAGACACCTAAGGAGAGTACCATCGAGACCTCGGTGATATAGGGTGTTAGCGATGATGGCATACCGGGATGCCTATCAGATGAAGGTTCTTTTCTGGCTCTGGGAGAGGTCAAGTGGGAGTGTATTCTCTTTTAGATAGGCAAATATTTTACCATAGAGAGGGGAATCGGTTCCTATGATGTGGTATATGATATGGGAATCTGGAGTGTCATAAGCAGGACAGGAGACTGGCTCTACTAAGAACTCATATTTTATTCTCGATCCTTGGTATCTATTCAAATGATATCTTGGCGAAATACTCCTTGAAGTCATCTACCATGCGTTTATAAGGAATCAGTTTCTCATCCTTTGTTTGGTAGTCATCATTTACTTGGTTGATGACCAGTTGTGAGTCACCATAGACTTGAAGTTCCTTGATGTTCCACTCAACTGCTAGCTTGATACCGATGACCAGAGCCTCGTATTCTGCTACATTGTTAGTGCAAGGGAACATTAATCTGTATGACTTTGGAATAGTGTCACCATTAGGCGTGATCAACAAGATACATGCCCCCGATCCATGCTGAGTGTAGGAGCCATCAAAGTACATTTTCTAGTTTGTTGTGTTGACGTGGAAGATAGACTCATCTAGAAATTCAATGCTCAGGGGGTTGTCATCCATTAAGGGTGCCTCTGCTAGTTGATCTGCAAGCACTTGTCCTTTTATTGCTTTTCTATCCACATATTCTATGTCAAACTCACTGAGGAGCATGACCCATTTTGATAATCTACCTGTTAAGGCGACCTTGTTGAGTAAGTATTTCAGTGGGTCAATCTTTGCCACCAGTTTAACAGATTGTGACAGTAGGTAGTGTCTCCATTTTTGCAAGGCAAATACAATAGCTAGACATGCTCTTTCTATTGGTGTGTATTGCAACTCGTATCCAACGAGTGTTCAACTAATGTAGTAGATAGCCTATTCTTTTCCATCATAGTTCTGTTGAGCAAGGAGAGCTCCCAGAGCCGTTGGTGTAGCTGAGATATATAGTAATAGAGGCTTGCCCTAAATTGGTGGCATTAATACTGGTGGCTTCATTAGGTATTCCTTTAGCTGTTGAAAAGCCTGCTCGCATGACTCGTTCCATTTGAAGGATACATTTTTGTGTAGCAGATGAGAGAATGGGTGGCACTTATCTGCCAGTTGGGAAATGAACTGTCTAATAGACTGTAGTTTGCCCTGTAGGGATCTCAATTGAGTCAAATTTTTAGGAGGTGGCATCTCCATTATGGCCTTCACCTTAGCGGGATCAACTTTGATACCATTTGCAGATACTATGTAGCCCAATAGTTTGCCTGATGTAACCCCGAACACACACTTTTTTGGATTAAGTCACACATTGAACTGTTCCAGTCTGTTAAAGATCTTGTTTAGTACTGCTAGATGCCCTTCTCTTGTGAGAGACTTTGCTAGAATGTCATCGACGTAGTCTTCCATTATAGTATGCATCATATCATGGAAGACTATTGTCATGGCTCTTTGGTATGTTGCCCCAGCATTTTTTAGACCGAATGGCATGACACACCAATAGTAGGTGCCCCAAGGACATGTAAATGTAGTTTTGTGCTAGTCTTCTAGTGCAATCTTTATCTAGTTATATCCTGAGAAACTGTCCATGAGTGACAGCATGGTATGACCTGCCATGAGATCTACAATCATGTCGATGTTGGGTAAGGGGAAGTCATCTTTTAGACAAGCTTTGTTTAGGTCCCTGAAGTCACTACATATCCTGACCTTGCCATCTGGTTTAGCCCCTAGTATGATATTTGAAACCCATTTGGGATAGTCTATGGGCTTGATAAACCTGACATCTAGTAGTTTCTTTAGTTCTTCCTTCACCATGAGAGCCACCTGCGGATGCATCTTTCTAAGCTTTTGTTTAACAGGCTTAGCTCCTGGAGCTAAAGATAAGTGATGCATGATGAGATTTGGATCAAGCCCTGGCATGTCAGCGTATGTCCATGCAAAGTTGATCTATTTTCTTTTGAAGAAATCTGTAAATGCTAGTTTTTCATGTTCTGTTAGAGCCTTTGCCATGTGGACCATTCTGGGGTTATCATCTGTGTTGACATTGATTGCTTCCACTGGTTCTATCAAGATCAACGATCTTTCCTGATGTGTTAGATTGGGAAGAGGGTCAAGCCTTCCATCTTTCGGCGCCTCAGAGAGGTTTTCACCGTTGGATGCATCTTTGTTTTTACTATTTTGGTGGTCTAACACTGCCGCGGAGCGGTTTTCACTGTTAGACCCTTCTTTTATTTTGACATTTTTGTGATTGAAAGACTTGGCACTCTCCCCAAAATAGGCCTTCTCATTGAGTTCTATAGCATAGCCAGCTCTGTGGTCTCTTGTAGGTATATGATTTCTAAGCTCAAGGTAATTGATGATCGCGTCATCATTTTTGAAGGTGTCTAGTTCAGGGGTGGTACCTTCGAGGTCCCAGTCGATAAGTTCAGGGTGCACTAATGGTAAGAGACCATTAGGTTGGTCTGGTTCAATGGCATTGATAGAGTTATCGAAGGAGCGGGCAAAGTCAGCGATGGTACTCTCTATTAGTGGGTCTGTCAAGAGTGGACTCATTCCTTCCTCACGATTTTCACTATGGTTATCGTGTGGTACAGACTCTAGTGTCCTAGCCCTTGGGCTTTGTCCCTCAATTGCGGAGGTCAGGTCATACTCATGAACCACATCAATATCTTTTTCATCACAAGATAGCTCAGAGAGGCTATCCCACTCATACTCATTGGAATTAGTATCACTCCACATCTGCATTCTCTGAATGTGTGCTATAAAACTACTAGTAGCTGCTTCCGTTTGTTGTTCTTTGTTGATGTTGGTCTTGGTGTCTGCTGATGTTCTTGTGTACCCTAGCCCTATAGTGTCTCAGGCTGCCAAGGTATGAGGTTGGATGGGTTCAATGATGCCATCCTTGCTTGAATCTAGTGGACCCCATCCTTCATACCCCATATTCTTTAGTATTTGAAAACCTTGACCATATTGTGATGTTGGTATGATGGGGTGCTCTTGTAATGTTGAGGAGCTACCTTCATCCTTGTATAGCCATTGCAGGATATCTGTTTCTTCACTCTCGTCCTCTAGGCTTCCCCATTTTATAAATGGTCCTTTGGTGACCTTCTCTGCGTTTGGTGTTCTAAGTATGGATCTCCCATGGGATCTAGGAGATAGAGGTAGTTGTGCCAAACATAGGGATCGGAAGGCCATGTACTCACCCAGGCCTTTATCTTTGATTTGGAGTCTCGGTTGAGATGTTCTTGAAGAAGAAGCAAGTGTAGCTGGGTCTACATAAGATGAAGAGGCAGTAGAAGCTCGGTTGGTTGGGATCACTACTTCTGGCTTTGGCTGAAGAGAGTTGCAATATTGAAAGGGGTTAGAGTCACCTTGGATGGTGATCTCTTCCCCTTCGTGTGGGAACTTGATGCATTGGTGGTAGGTGGATGGTACTGCTTTTAGAGCGTGTATCCACGGTCGCCCGAGAAGAATGTTATATGCCAAATCCCTGTCTAGGACTTGACAAGCTACATCTTTTACTAGGGGTCCCACTCTAATTGGTAGAATCATAGTTCCTTTGGTCATTCTCTCTTCCTCATCATAAGCTTTGATAGTGATTCTCTTTTTTGGATCTATAGCCTTCTCTGAAAACCCCAATGTAAGGATTAGCTTCAAGGTACAAATATTCAGACCAGCCCCTCCATCTATCAGGACTCTTTTGATTTTATGTTTGTGTACAAAGGCTTCGATATGGAGGGAGGTGTTATGGGGTTGTGTGATAGACATATCATCCTGCTCAGTGAATGATAAGGAAGGTGGTGAGATGATGTGACCTACCATAGTTTGGAATTTTTCTTTAGCTAAATTTGTGGGAACTGAGGCTTCGGCTAAGGCTTTATCGAGTATGGTCTTGTGGGAAGGAGATAGACATAGCAGTTCTAATATGGAGATTTGTGCCAGTATTTTGTGGAGTTGATCCACGATATTGTAATGGTGGGTTAGAGGAGCAGAGGCTCCCCTAAGGGTAACTCTGTTACTCTGGGTAGTAACGTTACAATCTAGGTCTTTGTTTATAGTGATCACATTAATATGTGAGCCACTTTCACGGATATGGTTAACAACGTAGTCATAACCGACATTTGTGTAGTTTGTGTTGTTAGAACCCTTATTGTTTCTGTTAGAAGGTCCTGCTTGTTCGTAATTGGGAAGAGGATCCTGCTTGTTCGTAATTGGGAAGAGGATCCTTGAATGCCTGATGGTCGTTATTGGAGGTGTGTCCTTTAATGAATATCTTGTTTTGCTCTATTAGGTCTTGAATCGTATGCTTGAGTGTAATACAATCATTTGTCTTGTGCCCCCTATTTCGATGGTATTCGCAAAAGTCATTTTCATTCCACCAGAGGGGTTTGACCTTTGGCTCGTACTCCTGTGTTGAGGGAAGTGTTATGAGATTGTTGGCAAGCACTTTCCGTAGAGCCATTTCTAGTGATTCATCCAAAGGCATGAACATTCTTTTAGGTCGAAAGTTGGTGAATCTAGATTGATTATTTGTTGGTTTGTCTTGTGTGGGTTTGTTTTGGGGTGTTGACAGGTTAAAAATTGGTTGTTTAGGTGCCACATTTTTGGCATCTACTACCCCGTCATTCACAATATTTTTGTTTTTGGTCCAAAACCTAGGTTTATCATAATTGGCATAGGTGTTTGGAGTGTCTCTGTAGTGTTTGATCTAACCTTTTGCGAGTAGGGCTTTCTCTATGATGAGGCCCACCTGAATGACCTTGCTAAATGAAGTAGGACATTGGATTTGAACTTGGTAGCTAAGGTCCGTTTGTAGGTTGTGAACAAACATCTCTAACATTTGTCTTTTCGGCATTTGGTGAGGGCACTTGCTTACCAGTTGTCTCCATCTCTATAAGAAGGTGGTGAAAGATTCTCCTGCTTTTTGTTTGGTATTACAGAGGTCCAATATTGAGGTATCGTGCTCAATATTGTAGGAAAAATGGGTGACAAATTTATCTATGAGTTCATTAAAAGTTTTGATGCCAGGCGGCAACCTAGAGAACCACTCCATGGCTTGTCCTCCCAAGCTTCGAGGAAAGAGTCGCATTAGATATGTGTCATTATGTGTGACTTCTAGGCAAGTGGCATTGAATTCTCTGACATGATCTCTTGGGTCACTTTTCCCTCAATATTTGTCAAACTTAGGAACTTCAAATCTCGCGGGAAAAGGTATCATGACTAATGCCCTATCGAAAGGATACAGTGCAATATCCTCTAGGGTGTATTGTTTTGTTGAGGTTCCCCTTTCCATGTCTAAAATTCATTGTTGGAGAATTTCAACTTTCTGGTTCATCAAACTAAGAGCATCTAAAGAGTCAATTGTTGCTTTGCTCTTATCCATGGGTACTTCATCTTGTCTACTCCCTTCGGGGTTTCTTTCTTCGTTAGTTTCCCTTAGAGCCTCTACATCATAATCTTTGGGAAGTTTTACCCCTAAGCTTGCTAGGTGTAAGAAAAATTTTGTAGGGTCTTGTGCAAGTACTCCATCTAGTAGGTGGTTAAATTTTGTGTCATGTTGCATTTTGAGGATCTCTTCCATGGAAGGTTCTTCATTGCTGTCGGGATTGTCAAAAATACTTTTCTCAGCCATTTCTAACTATTTTTGTTTTTGTAATCTTGTCAAGACCATGCAAGGTGGTAAAGAGATGGGATGAGGTGAGATTGGAAGATTTTGAACAAGGTGCTAGGATGGAACAAGGTTTTAGCAAGGTTCCTCTTAGATCTAGGTGGTGTTTAAACAATGTGGATATACAAAAGTGATAATCAAAAGCTAGGATGTTAGGAATCTGTTACTTGATGTTGACTAGCCTTCGCACAATCCACTAGTGGAGTTTTGATAGGGAAGGATAAGGAATCCTTGATACTTGAAGACTCACTAGGACTTGGATAAGATTTGATTTAGATCAAAAAAATTTGACTATAACCCTGTTGGAAACTTGGGAGAAAGTGGTGAAATTTTGGATGAACAAATAGCTATGGTGCGGAAAATGAAGAAATGGTTGATTTTGCAAGGTCTTTGATTAGATTTTTTTTAAAAAACTAGAATAGGTTTGAACTGGTTTTTGAAAAGTATTGACAATTTTGGAAAAGGTCATTTCAAATGCGCAAAAGTTTAGTATGTATGCGCAAATCTGGCTTTTTGTTTGTGTTTTCTTAGAATTTTGGATTTTTTAGATCATTTTTCAAGATTTTCTTAGTGTTTTTGGTTTTGAAAAATTTGGTGTTTCTACTGAGGTTGATATTCAATTATGGCAAAAGCATAGCAAACACATAAATGTTTTTCATGATTTTTATCTTTTTATAGATTTTTTTGTGTTTTTGGACTATTTTGACTCAAAGACAAATACAACCTAGGCTAGATGGGACAATATTCGTTGAATCCTCTAGCTGTGCCACTCAAAGCATGTAGCTCCAGGATCTGGTAGCACCGGCTCCCCTCCACGGCACTCACTTCTCACACATACTAGATCTGGGTTTCCTTAGGCTCGTACCCACACCGAACCTTAGGATTGTCCCTGCTACCTCTACTTAGAGTCACTTGAATCGAGGCCGCTTCAAGGGCTCCGCCCTTTGCATCAACAAATAGGGGTTTTTGGCTTGCTATACAATTGGTTCTTAGATAGGGCAACCGTTCGAGTGGTTACACATGCGGCGGCACTACTCTCCGTTATGGAGTCTCCCAGCCTCACAGGGTTGCGTCTATGAGGGTTTATGGGGAGGTTGGCCGTCAGTGTAACACAACAGCACTCATTGCTTGAGGTTTTCACCCCAAGCACAATTTATTTTAAGTGGCTTGGTAGGGCTTGGCTTTAGCCTGTTACCACTCAGGGTCGTTCCAACTTGGACAAGCGTGCATCCAAGGGCAGGCCCCCCTAAAGGTTTGACAAAAAGAATGACAAGTCTGGCACTTTGATCACCCAGTTAAGGGGAGAGCATAAGCCTATTGTCATTCACAAGCATAGAGAACAATGGTAAATCCAACCTAGTTAAAATACAAAAATAAATGGGCTTAGCTAATTTGTGCACTCACACGATAGTTAACTTGAAAGTGTTTAGAGCATAGCATTGTTCATTCCCCATTTGTTAACTTTGAAAGTGATTAAGGCATAGCATTGTTCATTTTCCATTTGTAAGATAGCAATGATCGAACTAAAGAAGATAGCAATATGCAGATATAGCAATGGTTCAATTACTTTCTTCCTAGTTTAGAAAACTATGTGAAGTTTGTATGAGATGCACTTGTTACTTTCCTAATTAGAGTTAGTTGCAAATTGTATGAACAATGGGTTACTCCTTCCTAATTAGAACTAGATGAGAATTGTATGCAAGTTGCATGAATAATTTGAGTTACTCCTTCCTAATTAGAACTAGATGAGAGTTGTATAGAAGGTTGCATGATAATGCCTAAATCAGTCGTATTCAACACTTAGTGAAAGATGATTCTCTTCAGTGGATGTTTTTGCATCAAAGTGGATTAGTAGTCTCCTGATATCCACCTGTAGTCCACCAAAACAAAAATTGAATCAAGAATATTGTAAATCAAATGATTAGGGCCGTTTGAAGTTGTCAAGGTAAATGAGAGGGTTGACTGATTATACCTAATGAAATTGATCAAATAAGCTATAAATAATCTCACCACTGTAAAGTGTGTCAAATCCACTTTCCAACGACTATAAATTTGTGAAAATCTAATACTCCTACAAAAAGTTATGCCCAAGAGAAAAAAAAGGCCTATTTGGCTAAGTGGAAAAAAAAAAGAAAAAAAACGAACTCCCTCCTTTGACTTTTTTTTTTTTAATTTATTTTTTTGTTTAATTTTTATCTTTATGTTTTTTTTTAATATTTTTTGTTTTTTGTTTTTGTTTGAGTGTGTGTGTGCAGGTGGTGGTGGCAGGGTGGTGGTGGCAGGGTGGTGGTGGAGCTGGGTGGTGGTGGTGGAGAGGTGGTGGGCAGCGCTGACTGGTGGTTGGGCGGAGGTGGAGGTAGGGTGGCGGGGAGGAGAGTTGGGTGAGGGAGGAGAGACGCAGGGATGGGAGGTGGCGCATGGAGCGAGGGTTGGGGGAACGGCGGTGGAGGGGGAAGAAGGGGGCAGTGGTGGCGGGGAGGAGAGTTGGGCGTGGGAGGAGGGACACGAGGATGGGAGGTGGCGCACGGGGGGAGGGTTGGGGGAACTGTGTCAAAGGGGGACGAAGGGGCGGTGGTGGCTTGGCAGCGTGGAGGAGCTGCGGGGGTTTGCGGGCCAGGCTGCGAGCGTCGGGCCGAGGGGAGGCTGGCGGCGCAAGAGGAGGGACGCGGGGATGGGATGGCCGAGGGGTATGGGGGTCAGGGGTTTGGGGTTGTAGGGAGCGGGGGGGTCAGGATCGGGAGAAGGGTGGGGTAGCAGAGGCGCAGGGGGCGGGGAGTTTAGCATAGGGGGGCGCGGACAGTGGGGTCGGGAGAGCTGGGCACGGGAGGAGGGGAAGAGGATCGCAGGGGGGGTGACGGGGGGAGGAAAGGGTGGGGGGGTTTGGGGTTGGTAGGTGGTGGCGGGGGATGGGGGGTGGGGGGGTTTTGGGTGGGGCTACGGGGGGTGGGGGGGTCGGGGCGGCCTGCGTGGGCAGAGCCCCAATAAAAAATGTTTTTTTTTTATTATTTTTTTTTGTTTTAATGCTATTTACTAAAAAATAAAGAACATAGAAAGCCCAAAGTAATTTTTTTTTTCTTAAATTAAAATGTGAAAATAAGAGAACAAATAGAACCTAAGGCAATGTTTTTTTTTTTCAAATAGTGTAAAAAAAATTTCAAAAATTTTCTAGTAATCCAAAGTAGGCAAATGATATATTATTTTGCACCTGTAAGGTCTCCTGAGCTCAACGGTGAGATTTGATTGAGCCAAAGAGGTTGTGTATGAAGGTTGATGTCCAAATTTGCAACAAGATGCACTTGAAGCCTGTGACAAAACACACTCAACAAACACTGTAAAAAGCACGATGGGTGCCAAAATGTGAGGGGGAAAATGAGTGTTAGTCAAATACATGAAAAACCTAAAAACCCAAACATTAATAGAAGTTGAAGGTAAAGAGGAATCAAACCAAGATGAGTAAGAGCATACTTACAACCCTTTTTACCTGTCATTTTCCATTGTTGCCTATCTTGCTTTGATCTTGATTTGAGAAGCCCTCAGAAGCTTTCTTGCTTGCTTGCTTGTTTGAAGATGCCAAAGGAAGAATGGCTTAGAATACCTGTTTGTGTTGAATGAGAGCTTCAACACACAATAATGGAGGATACTTGAGAATGGAATTGAGAAGAGAAGATGAGAGAATTTTGAGTATAGTGATTGTGCAAATGAAGTTCCTCCACAATGGCTTAGAAGAGGGTTCTATTTATAGAATTTCTGAAAATAGAATGGAGGGTGAGGATCAAAGGATGAGATCAATGGCTCTCATTATTTGTGAATCTTTAATTCATAATGGATGAATTAAAAATTTAGAGTGGAGGACAATGGGTTATGACAATTGAATTAAGAATTAATGGTGGAGGATAATGGATTATGACAATTGAATTAAGAATTAATGGTGAAGGATAATAGATTATGACAATTGAATTAAGAATTCATGGTGGAGGATAATGGGGAACAATTGAATTAAATATTCAATTTGGTGAAGGCTAGTGGGGAACATTGAATTAAATATTCCATTTGTGAAGGATAATTGATTTAGAGATTTATTTTAGAAAATGGAGGATATTTAGCTAATTAAATATTAAGAATATTTAATTATATGTGCAACATCGTGAGGTGGAAGAGATGAGGTGGATTGATGAGGTGGATTGGTGAGGTGGATTTTGTGAGGTGGATTTTGGACTTTAGACCTTTAGGAGAATTTAGGGAATTTAATTGATGTGAGACATAAGAAGAATTTAGGGAATTTAATTAAATAAAATGACTTTATTTAATTATGGGATAATGAGCCAATTAACTAAATTTATAATATTTATTTAATTGACAGAAGAAAATAGGAATCAAGATAAATATTAAAATATTTACTTAATTCGACCTGAGCCAATTTTAGGTGTATACAGAATCTAGTTTATGGGCTACTATTTTTTGAATAAAACTAAATTTACTTGGTGAAAATTGAATATTTCAATGAAAAACTATTAAATTTTTCAAAAAAAAAAAAAGTGGGTGTCATTCCGGCCAACCTAGTATGAGTAATTTTTTTTGAACCTTTAAAAATAAGTAAAGGACTCATGTCCGGATGTGACACATATTTTTTTGAAATTTTTTTCCAAGAAAATAATTAGCTATGAATTTTTTACTGTGACTTTTTTAAAAACTAAAAAGTAAATTTTCAGCCAACCTAACTTGATCAAAAAAATTTGGAATTCTAATGTTTTTAAACCTATAGCTAGAAAAACATAAAGTGTGACACATCTTTCAAATTTGAAAAAGGTG
The DNA here is from genome assembly GCA_027924645.1 of Cunninghamia lanceolata. Lineage (NCBI taxonomy): Eukaryota > Viridiplantae > Streptophyta > Pinopsida > Cupressales > Cupressaceae > Cunninghamia > Cunninghamia lanceolata. Next base: position 6,410,262 of record BSBN01000303.1, on the reverse strand, counting down.
AAACGGTTTGAAAGTTATGGATGTTTTTCAATCAGTGTTTCCATCGAGATTTTAGACACACTCTATAGAGAAAATTATTAATAATTGTTTAATAATATGATAATCAAGCATATCTTATGTTTTTAGAATGTTGACAATTTTTTCAATAAACCCTTTTCATTTCATCAAATTTGAATAAAAAAAGTCGTCAGCATGAAGGGTGAAGTCGGAAGAAGAGGGTGAACATATAAACACGTTAGAGCTAAGAGAAAGTCAACTATGATAGTCCCAAGCCTAAATCCAAGGAATTCCCAAGGCTAGAGAACTTTGTGTTTAGGTAACATATATATTTTATTAAGGTAACAAATATCCATTATTAAGGAAATGGATATCTATTTTGTAGAGCCGTGAACAGATATCTATTCCTAGGTTCAAACATTACTACAAATCTTATCCTTACTATTCTATCTAGATGTTGTGTCTCATCTTCAATTCCCATTACTACAAGCAATCCCTTACCTTGACCCTTAGATTAATTAGTATGTCTTTACCTATTCTTTCCTCCTTTTTCTTATATGTATGTTGACTCCTATGAGTACCAGTCACTACTCTTGCAATGGTCTATATCATCTTACTCCAACTTCTCATGATTCTTCTGAAATCCTTGTTCACTCATTCTTTTCCAATGTTTACCCTATTAGTCACATGAACTCCCTAGACTTCAGTCTACATCTTCTTTTTATGGCCATTTTTTTTACTTCTCTTGCCTTTCTACCCTCACAATTCCATCCTTTGTTGGGTCTATGTCCATTGTGTGTTGACCACAACCTCATAGATTTTAATTTTTATTGGTTCATACATATTTTATCCACCTATTTCCCATACTAAGTCTTTTATCCTTTCAAGTATCATCATAGACTATGTCAATATCCTCTAATCTAGAATTTCTAGTCCATCTACACCTTGGTGAAATTCCTCTTCATTCCTACACTTGGCCTCTTCCAACCAAGCAACTCTACTAGCCTCACATACCCATACCAAGTATCTTTATGCATTCCTTGACATGTATATTGTACATAATATTCTATATGATTCGTATAAAAATTTTATACGTTACACTAGTGCCTTTGCCACTTGAAATCTCTAGTGTGCCATCAACACCCTTAGCAATGTCTTCAATAGTCAACTGGAATGGTGTTTTTCCTCTAGATCCATCCTCTAGAATTTTAGTTTACACCAAGATACTACCACAATATGCATGTTCAGTCCTCAATATATGTTGGCACAATAAGTTAGTATCTTCACTCCAGATGACACTATGACAACTCATGTAACTTGTCTATTTTTTTGAAAAGCATATCTACAATCCTAGAGTCGCCACTCAACTCTTATCACATTCTCACAAATGTGTTTTCAACTATGAAGTTAGAACTATTGCCTTCCTAAGGTTATGGAAATACATAGACTCATTCCATGGAAATTTGTTCCTCCAACTTAGTTTCTCCTTCTATGGGAACAATCTAGAGATCACAATCCTCCAATGTATCTCCTTCTTCAAGTATCACTTCAATCACTTCTAACTCCTAATCCTTAATGAAGATCACATCCTCTTCTTTCAACCACACATAAATCCTTTGGTTTTGTTCACCTCCTTATTTCTTATTGATCCTTGAGCCTTAAAATCTAAACCCTATTAGGTCATTATTCTAAAGAGCATCATTGATCTACTCAAAAAATTATTTTTAAAATTTCCATGTCAACATCAAACCAATATCTTTCCTTAATCAATCACACTCCATCACGGAATCTCACTCTCCAACTATTCAGAGTTGATTATCTAGCCACAACTCCATTGTTCCATGGAACAATCACCTATTTCTTATAGGGAAACTATTACTCCTCTTTACCTAATGTTGGTTGTGTCACCAAAAATCTATAAGCATAAAATATGCCATTATTCCCTTCATAAATCACCTTACTCTTTGATACCTCTTTCTACTAAATACCCTTATCATGTAAATGGATTTATAATCCATGTGAACTCCCATTTTCTCTACTAAGTGATTAATTCAAAGGGCTATGCCTCCTAATGATTTCATCAACTCCTCCCTTCTCTTCCTTTTTTCCTCTAGTTTCTCTCAAAGTCTCTCTAAAGTCTAATCTAGGAACTATAACTCTACCTTTGGAAATCAATCCTTTGGTCCTCATCTTTTCGACAAGGCCCACAAAGTTACTTCTCAATTTAGATCTCTGTCACTTCTTATATTTTTGCCTCAATTTAATAATGTAGGTAATGAATATCCATTTTGTAGAATGAATATCTATTACCCAAATATTCATTGCCCAAAGAATTGGTCTTTAGGTAATGGATATCCATTACCTAAAGTCCCAAAAAAGGCAAAAAGAATATTGTTGGGCCTGACAACGGTGCCCACAAACCCTCTACTATTGAGAAACCTGTGATCTCTGCATGTTACAACAAAAAAACACTTTTCTACACTTTTGGACACAAAATTTGATTGTTTTAATCATTAGGGTGATATTTGTGTTCTTCTAATAGGGAGCAATAGTCGTCATAAAGTAGAAAGGAGGAGGAAACTTACATTGGAGGAAATTGAAGCAATTAGGGAAAAGGATAGAACAAGGAAGAGGATTGGAACACAGGGTTTGGTGCATGCTCATTAAGGTGAAGCTTCTTCTTTACCATCTAATGACATGCAAATTGAAGGTGTTAATGTTTTTTATTACATCAGGCAGCAAAAACAAGGGGCTGAACCCATTATAGAGATAACATAAGAAAAAGCACAGGCTCAGACAACAAAAAGAGCCTAGAAACTAAACCCAAGAAACACCAGCTAACAAATAGCAGAAAGTAAGCAACAGCAAAAAACCAGCAACTAGGCAGCAGAAGGCACACTAGGGCAGAGAGTCCTCCCAGTCATTAGCAAGTAGTTCAAAGATTCTGTCCAGCTCCTGAGTTCTGTCATTGTCAGTTCCCTGGAAGAGAAGGTGTTAATGTTGAATATAATGAAATGTTAGATAAGAATGAAATTGACCATGACATTGCAAATGAAAATGTTGCAAAATGTTATGAAACACCTATTGATAAGAGCAATATCATGGACAAAGAAGAAGAAAAACATAGACATTTTCTTGAAAATTGTGGATATGAACCTCATGATGTTGAATTTGCACTCCATAATCTAGTTGATAAAATTGATGTAGTTGATAACATGGATGAAACAATGAAAGTCAATGTATCTCCAAATTACATAACAAGATAGGAATTTTTTCAAGAAGAGAATGAGCATGATGAAATTGTAAAACATCCAAGAAATCCAAAATGGTTACTTTAAATTGATGAGAACATAATGGAAAAACTTGAAGCCAAGAGGTTGTCATGAACGGTTCGGTTGTGGGCTTCAAAACTTTTCAATGAATACTTTGGGAATAAAACATTAACCGAACAATGCCAAATTTTTATGCAATTACTAAATATATACAAAATGAGACCTTTACTAAATAAATTAAAGATTCGGGTAAACAAAGTGTCCGATCAGAATAAAATTATTGTTAGAAGCCTTTTCAATGCACTTAATTCTATTGGAAAGATTAGTAAGGAGAAAGATAAAAGAGCTGCTCATAGAGTAATAACAACCTCAATAGCGAGTAAGCAATTAAGAAAGGATCAATTAATGAGGAAAACTTGTGTTGACTTAATCTTGAATCGTAAAACATTGTCAAAAGCACTAGCATTAAGATCAAGACTAGATAGTCCTCTTGGAAATGATACTTGGGCTTTCAGTGGTAGGCTTCCTTGAGTTGATAAGAAGCTAATCAATAACACAAAGGATGAAATTAAACAATTTTGGCACACTAACTCTAGGGTATCACCCAATGTAAAAGATGTTTTAAAGTTAAGAATTGGTGATAAAGACCACACACCACATCCTAAACATTACTTGGAATGTAGCCAAACAACATTGTAAAAATAATTTTGTGAAACAAACCCAAGTATGACAATCTCACAAAGGGCATTTGAATCTTGTAAGCCATTTTATTGTGTGCCTGTTAAAATTCGTAATACAAGTTGTTGCAAATATAATGTAGAGTTTTCTATGTATCATGAATTATTATGCAATATTCGTTCTAATTTGCATACTAACAAAATGTTACTAGAGTGTGGTGCAATTCAACTACCAAAGTCATCTAGGGACTTATTGGATTTATTTTTATGTATTAGAGATGATGGTTCCATTTTATACAAGAATGATTGTTTAAAGGAAAATTATTTACCATGTGGTGGATTATCAAAGTTTATATCATGTATTCATGAGGGCAGCAAGCATAATTTTGGAAAAAAAATGGTTGAGAAAAAGAGATACAAGACATTGAAATACAATTTGAAAAGTGGAGGTGAATGTTCTAGATGTGAGTTGATTGCAAGAGAAGTATTGCTGACTTTATTTATGATTGTAAGAAAAATCTTTTTTACAAGTATGCCAAACACAGCCACAGGTATCTATGATTAGATCAACAGTTCAGGATATGCAAATACTTTTTCCTGATTGGAACTATTGTCTCTGTAGTCAATTTTGTAGAAAACTACACGTTTCATCAACAAAATGAAGTGCAATCCTAGTACTACAATTCAATTCAGATTGCTATTTTTGTTCACATCACATACAGAAATGCCCTTGGGAGTATAGAAGAGAACATGGATATTGTTAGAGGATACCATTTTTACATGAGTGATGATCAATCTCATTCATCAGAGTATGTGCAATATTGTTTTAAACAATTTTATAGATTCTTGCAAGAAAAAGATATTAGAATGGATCAACATCTCATTTGGTTAGATAACTATATTGGTCAATTCAATAATACTTATATGTTCTATTGGTTGAGCAAAATGCATTTAAAGAAGAGTATACCTCATATTTGGAATTTTTTGAAGCTGGGCACAGAAAAGGGGAACATGATGGAGCAGGTGCATGCATCAAGAGAGCTCTAATTAAAGAACAACTAAAGATTAGAAGTGGTGCTACATTCAATGATGTAGATTCTATTGTTAAGTGGTGTAACTATGCATTGTCACAAGGAGTGGCTCTTGATTCAGAAGTACACATGTTCTTTTGGTTGGTTGATGAGGGGATATCGAGAGAGAAATTGGATTATAAGAGAATCAATGAATTATCAAAGATGCATTCATTTCAAATCTCAGATGCAAGTGCATGGACTATTTGGACACGAGAATTATCTTATTTTTGTCAGAGTTGTATTAAATGTGATGAGGATAATTGTGAGTCAAGTGAGTGGGTAGATGCATGGATTCCATGATATTTAACCCCTTTATCTCAAGGTCATTATTCTTTACTGATGAAGGGGGTAAATCATAAAACACACAACAACAGAAATAGAATACAAAAAAGAGAATAATTCTTTATTGATCTAGGCAACTCATTACATTACAAAAGCTTAATTACAATCCAAGGAATCAATCCTCCATAGGCTGCAACACACTATAGCTACACCTCCCTAGACTCTGGAATCTTCTACCTTCTATAACCCTAAATCAGCTAGGGTTTCTATTTTTCCGCCTATTCTTGACTTGACACTTGCCCCCTTAACTCTACTTCCGCCCAGGGTTCCCCAAAATAGTCATAAATAGCACTTTTTGGTAGCCTCCAGCGAAATTTCAAAATTTGCAACTCCCTCCAAAAGTAGGTCAACTTCCGGGAAGCATAACTTTTGATCCAGGTGTCTGATTAAAGAACCATTTTAAGCATCAGAAATCTCACGATGTGAACTATCACACTAGAAATTCATAAACAGATTTTCGTCAACTTTTTAGGACATTACGGGATGTTTTAGTGCCTCATATCTCATTTTAGAAATTTTCAGGGGCTTTTCAGAAAACAAAAACTTTAATATCTTTCAGCTCACAAATGATCTTTGCCTGATTCCTTTGCAAAGGTGTTATATTTCCATTATGTAACTTTCTATAATTTTTTGCTTCAATCCGTGCCCAAATGCAAACTTTCCTAAAATGGTAGGTACACTTTCCAAAATAGGCAGGTTGCTATTTTTAGCAGTTTTGGAAAAACTGAAAGTCCTACATCATTATTCTGGATATTATGGAACCAGAAACACTAATTATGGAAATAAATGAAAACAACTACAATGATTTTGAATTAACTTCTTTTTGGGTGATGCAAGATTGCCTTTACACTACTGGATGCTCCTGCATCATTTACTCAATGACATGGAGAGCTCATTTGACTATGAACATCTTTTAGGCCTTGTACAGCTAGGTCATGTTTATGCAGTTGTTGCACCACATGGAAATGAAGAGAGATCAGACTATTGGTTGACATGATGTGCATAGGGAAAACAAAAGCTAACATGAGCTATGATAGATGATGATGGGTTCATATATCCTACGTGATCAATTGTTATTTATGTTAGGAGTAAATTGGATTCAACAATGAATAAAAAATAATAATCAATATCAAATACCCAAAACTTCAATGAAATGGTGAACTAAAGAGATTTAATCAAATAAGCAATGAACACTAAAGCAAACCTTCCTTAGATCAAAATTTCCATTGATTGCCTATCAAAATCGTCCTTGCGTGTATGAAATAGGGCCCTCAGAGAGTGCACTTCTTGGATTTGTTCAAGAATGTCGATTGAGAATGGTGGTGATAATGTCGTAATGAAGAGGAGCTTCACAATGATGGTAGTAGTGCATAGTAAATGAATGTGATCACAAGCAATGAAGGAATTGATTCCAAAGGTGCGCTGTAATTCCTACAGAGTAACAATACTTAAAGCTTGGATGATTGAAATGGAAGAATAGGGTTCAATTTATAGACTTGAAAAAGAAGAGATCAATGGTATAGAGAGAATGAGAAGATCAACAGTTGAGAACAGTTGAGGAACGTGCAACGAATAAGAAGAAGAAATGTGTCTTGCTTTCTTTTGCATGAGAGGATTTGCTAAGAATAGAAAAATGAGTTAAAGCAATTAAAAGAATATAATAATTAGTTAAGTGATTTAAAACAAGAAGAAGGGATTTGCATGAGAATAAGAAGATATTTTGCTTTATTAAATATTAGGAATATTTAATTGCATGTGCACAAAGATTGAATTATATTTAGAGATAACTCAATTTAGAAGAAATAGACAACTTAAATAAATATTTGATTTATTTAAATTTAGAGAAGATATTATTGGAAGAAACAATTAAATAATTGATATTATTTAATTTAGAAGATAAGAAAGCAAATTAAATAAGTAAATTTATTTAATTGTTGTGCATGATTTTGGAAGAATAAATAAAATATTTGATTATATTTTATTTTTAGAGATTGAGAGGATTTAAATAAATTTGATTGATTTATTCAAATTTGGAGGAATGATTTGATTTAATTAAATAATTGGGAATTATTTAATTGTTTGGGAAGAATTGAATTAAATAAAGGATTTTATTTAATTGTTGGAAGATTATGAATCAAATAAATAAATTTGTTTATTTATTTATTGATAGAAGAATTAGAAGGGAATAAATATTAAGAATATTTATCTAGACTGAATCATGTCATTTTTAGGCATATACATTTTGCCCCTCTTTGATGCAATGCAGTTTACAGCGTTGCCTCAAATAATAAATAGTCTGATAATGATACATGCCCCAGTTTGCCCATGGTACAGGTTATGACGATAGGATGCCCCCTCGGGAGATTGGATGGGAAGAAGGCAGAAGCCGTGAGACAGATAATCTCATGAAGAAGGTGGAAGATAGGCTAGGATGAAGAAAAAAATGGTTTGAAGAAAGAGCCGAATGATACACAATGCAAGATAAAATGATAACACACACAAGCAAGTAAGCAAGTATGCACAAATGATACAAGAACAAACAAGGCATTGCCCCTGTTGAGCGGTAAACCAATGATATACTGATAATGATATACAATAGTGTTGTCATGGTGGGGAACGATATATCCCTAGACCAACATGGCAGGCGTGTTGTCATGGCGGGAAACGATAGATCCCTGGAGCAACACGAAGGATAGTGTCTAGTTTTAGGAGATGAAGCATGTCATGTAAGACGCGTGTGTTGGTTTGATTTCGACAATGTTACATCCTGTATAAGACAATTGATTGATTAACTGATCAAGTTGGTTTACGACTAGACAAGGATCAAGACCACTGATTGTGATTGGATCATTTGACACGATTGACTTTGACTTGATTGGTATGGATTAAGGAGGGACTTGCATTTTGATCATTGCTTGGGTTGACCAAATTGAGAAGAATGGACCACAATGATAGATAGAATACTGATTGATAGAAGAACTCACAAGCTTTTATTTTTATTGATACTCTGCATTGTTGGATCGTTATTGCATGGTGTATGGTATGGATGCTTTTGTGGATGTGAATGGTATGGATGCTTTTATGGATGTGAATGGTATGGATGCTTTGTGGATGCGAGTGGATGTGAATGGTTTTTTTGACATCTTGATAGTGCAAGTATTTTGAAGTGCTTATTTCATCATTGGGCTTTTTTTTAAATGTTGTAAGAAAATACAAGCATCAAGGTATAATTGAACTGAAATGATCTGAGTATCATTTACATGGATTTGGATTTAGCAAGTTAATATAAGCATCAAGGTATAATTAACCAAGATGACCCGAGTATTTCTTGCATATCAATAGACAAGGATTGCCCTTGTTCATGTTAGACCTTTGAAGTCCTCGATGATCTTTTGCCAATCATGTCGTTAGACAAGGCTTCACATTACTAAAGATTAATCCACAAATAGCAAACAAAGAAGATAATCATGCCCCCATCATAGCATCTCTAGCTTTTGGCATCCTTGAGTAGCATAGAAAGACATGATAGTAGAAATCAAGACTCCGTATTTTAACCATGTTTCCAATCCACAAAACATTTTTGTGTTTAGATGTGTTTGTTTCTTTCCATAATTTGGGTAAAATCATTTAGAAGACCTTAGGTGTTTGTTTGCTTTTCCTTGGATAGGTTAAGGTGTTGCGTCAAAATTTCTACTTGAAAGTCGGTTTTGCTTGCACTTGCTTGCCTGGTGAGAAGATTCCACACTCCTTATTGGTGAGACGGACTCTAAGGGACTGACCTAGTGCCTCAGGGGCTCATTGCTAAATGGCCTTGCCTACGTGATGATGCAGAAGCAACGTAGTTCAGAGTAAACCCTAATGGACCATGGATGGACTAGAAGAAAGATGACAAGAAATGGGACGGATGGGACCGTGGGAGCCTTGGGGGCACATTTAGAATAATGGCCTTGCCTACGTGACGACGCAGAGGCAACGTAGTTCATGGACTTGGACCATGGAGACTAACGAGAGACACTATGCTAGGCTGACACGATGGATACGATATGGGATAAAATCTTGGTTGACAAGGCAACAAAGAGATAGAGTATCAAGCCATGATAGGTTACCTTCAGGATGTTATTATGAAATGGATATGGGTCGAATGAGACACGAGGAAGAATGGACACAAGGTGATTCATTTCCCAAAGATGGAGAAGGTGGTTTATCACAAGTAACGCCTGTTTACCAGGTTTTCACCACTTGCTTTTATTTGCATGGAAAAGCTAGAAAGTAACATGATGCCTGTTTGCCAAGTTTTCATCATGATACCTATCCAAGGTACCTGTTTGCCAGGTTTTCACCAAAGGATGATTTTTTTGTTCTTTTCTATTTTTTTTTTTTTTTGTATTTTTTTTTATTTTTTATTTTTTTGTATTTTATGCCCCCCTTACATTGGGGTTCTCCTAGGTATAGAACCGGTGAAGATGCATGTTGTTGATTGGGTCATCAAACAAATCACCCTCAGATGTTGCTAACTGATATACCTTGATCCATAAGTAGCTACAATTACATAAGGCTCAAGCCAATTAGGTTCGAACTTGCCTTTCTTTTCTCTATCCTGTTGATTTCGGGGGTTCTTTTTGAGGACTAGATCTCCAACCTTAAAGATTCTTGGATGAAATCTGTGGTTATAGATTTGTGACATCATCTGTTGATATGCTTTGAGATGGTCAAAGGCTTTTTGTCTCCTTTCCTCTAGCAACCTAGTTCTTGCAATCTGGAAACTCTATACTCTTCATCTGATATTAGACCTTTTAACAACACCCTAAGAGATGGTAACTCAACCTCAATGGGAAGGATAGCTTCTGAGCCATAGACAAGGGAGTAAGGTGTAGCACCTATGGAATTGTGTATACTAGTTCTGTAGGCCCACAGAGTGGGATTGAGATGGATGTGCCAATCATGGCCAGCATTGTTGACTATCTTCATGAGGAGTTTCAAGATGGTCTTGTTAGATGCTTCAGCTTGACCATTACCTTGGGGGTAATAGGGTGAGGAGAAATGGTGTTGGATTTTGAATTGGTCACAGAGTTCTTAGACATCCTAGTTTTTGAAGGGTCTTCCGTTATCCATGATAATGGATGAAGGAATTCCATATCTATAGATGAGGTAATTCAGGATGAAAAAGGAGATTTACTTACCTATGACGGTGGTGAGGGGAACGACTTCAATCCACTTGGTAAAGTACTCAATGGTAGTTATGATGAATTTATGGCCATTGGATGAGGGTGGATGGATCTTTCCCACAAGGTCAAGTCCCCATTGGCAGAAGGGCCAAGGTGTCGTTAAAGGTCTCAACTCTTGAGCCGGTGCATGTATTAGGTTCCCATGTATTTGGCACTACTTGCACTTCTTCACAAACTGGTATGAATCTGTCTCCATGTTCGGCCAGTAATAACCCAAACGCATGAGTTTCTTAGCTAGATAAGGACTGCTAGAGTGTGTCCCGCAAATCCCTTCATGTACATCTTGTAAGGCGGTTACAGATTCTTCTCGTTCTAAACAACGGAGTAAAGTACCATCTAGACCATGTCAATATAGAGTGTCAGTAATAATGGTATAGTGAGAAGTTTGGCGTATAAAGGTTCGTCGTTGGTTTGAAGATAGGTCAAGTGGGAGTGTGTTGTCCTTGAGGTAAGTATAAATCTTACCATACCAAGGTGAATCAGATCCAACTAAAAGGCAAATGGAATGGGTCTCAAGAAGATCATAAGCTGGTTGTCGAATAGTTTCCACTAAGAACTTGTACCGTGACTCATTCTCTAGTATCTCGAGAAGAGAGGCAATGGTCACCATGGCATCTGCTGCTTTGTTCTCAATGTGAGGTATCTGCTCAAAATATATAATCACAAAGTATTCCTTGAAGTCATCTATCATGCGCTTGTATGGGACAAGCTTCTCATATTTGGTTTGGTAATCTATCATTGACCTGATTTATCACTAGTTGAGAATCACCGTAGACATGTAGCTATTTGATTTTCCAATCTATTGCCATCTTGAGGCCAATGACTAAGGCTTCATATTCTGCTATGTTATTGGTGCATGGAAATAACAAATGGTAAGACTTTGGTATGGTGTTGCCATGAGGAGTTACAAACAAGATTCCTGCCCCCGATCCATGATTTGTGTAGGACCCATCAAAGTACAGTTTCTAGGAATGTGTTGAGACATTGAATAAAGATTCATCCGAAAATTCAAATTACATAGGTGTGGTGTCCTGTAATGGTGCATCTGCTAACTGGTCAGCAATGATTTATCCCTTGATAGCTTTTTTGTCTACATACTCAATGTCGTATTCACTTAAGAGGATTACCCATTTGGCTAGGCAACCTATAAGAGCTACTTTGCTTAGTAGGTATTTCAGTGGATCTATTTTTGCAATGAGTTTGACTGGATGTGCAAGCATATAATGTCAGATTTTTAAGAGGCAAAAACTACTGCAAGACATGATCTTTCTATCTAAGAGTATTGCAACTCATAGCCCACCAATGTGCGACTGATGCAGTAGATGGCTCTTTCCTTATTCTCATAATCTTGTTGTGCTAGAAGAGCCCCAAGAGCTGTAGGTGTAGCAAATATGTAGAGTATCAATGGTTTTCCTTGGATAGGAGGCATGAGAATAGGGGGATTCATGAGATATTCTTTCAGTTTGTTGAATGCCTCTTCACACTTCTCATCCCATCTGAATGGAATGTTCTTATGCAGGAGATGACTAAATGGTTGACACTTGTATGCCAGTTGTGATATGAATTTACGGATTGCTTGTAGCTTGCCCTATAGAGATCTTAGTTGAGTGAGAGCCTTGGGTGGTGGCATGTCCATGATAGCCTTGACTTTGGCGGGGTCTACCTCTATACCATTTGCTGACATAATGAAGCCTAGAAGCTTGCCTAAGGTGACTCCAAATACACATTTCTTTGGGTTCAACCTGGCCTTGAATTGCTCGAGTCTCTAAAAGAGTTTCTCTAACACATCCAAGTGTGATTCTCTTGTGAGTGACTTTGCTAGGATATCATCTTCATAATCTTCCATTGTTACATGCATCATATCGTGAAATATAGTGGTCATAGCACGTTGATATGTGACTCCTGCGTTCTTTAGCCCGAATGGCTTGACATTCCAACAGAAAGTGCCCCATGGACAAGTAAAAGCTGTCTTATACTGGTCTTTTGGTGCAATCCTGATCTGATTATATCCTGAGAAATTGTCCATGAGAGACAACATGGTGTGCCCTACTGTTAAGCCAACTATGATACCTATATTTGGAAAATGGAAAATCATCCTTGCGGAAAGCTTTGTTTAGATCTCTAAAGTCATTGCATAGATTGACTTGGCCATCTGGTTTGGACATTGGTACAATGTTGGAGACCTATTTCAGATAGTCTATAGCTCTGATAAATCCTACATCCAGTAGTTTCTTGAGTTCTTCTTTTACAAGCAGTGCTGTGTGTTGATGCATCTTTCTAAGCTTTTGTTTCACTAGTTTCACTCCTGGATCTAAAGGAAGATGGTGTAGAATCAAATTTGGATCTAACCCTGGCATATCTATGTATGACCAAGCAAAATTGACTTGCTTTCTCTTGGAGAATGGTACAAACTCGGTCTTCTCTGGTGGGTTAGAGATTTAGCAAAGTGAATGATCTTAGGTTGTTCCTCTGTTCCAACGTTAACTGGCTATGTCGGTTCCACAATAATTTGAGACTTCTCTTGGTACATGTCATTGGGGAGAGTGTCAAGCCTTCCATCATTAGGTGCCACAGTTGGGTTTTTACCTTTAGATGCATCCTTTCTTTTTACTATTTTGGGATCTGACACTACCACAGAACGGTTTTCACCATCAAATCTAGTTTTTATTTTGATATTTTTGCAACTGGAAGGCTTGGCTCCCTCTCTGAAATAAGCCATGGTATTAAGTTTAATGGCGAAACTAGCTTTATGATCTCCTTTGGGTAGGTGGTCCCTAAGTTCCATGTAGTCAATATAAGCATTGTCATTTTGGAACATATCTAGTTGAGGAGTTCCTCGTAGATCCCAGTCAATAAGTTCAGGATGTACGAGGGGGAGGGAGTTAGAGGATTGATCTGATTCATTGATAGTTTGAATGGATATACTAGGAGTATTGGGAGGGGGAGTGTTCGGGATGGTACTTTCCTCCAAGTTGTTTATTGTGATAGAACTCAAACCTTCCTCGAAAGTCATATTTTCAGAGATATGCAAATCAGACTCTAATGGCCTATTCGGTAGCGTTTGTCCCTCACGGTAGGGGGTATAAGTTTGAATGTTATCGACCTCTTTGTCATCATAGGAATGCTCTATTAGCTCATCCCACTCATACTCATTGGAATCTGTGTCACTGTCCACTTGAAGTGTATGGATCATTTCTACAAGACAAGCATTTTCTTTAGCCTTGCCCTTGCCTTTATATCCTAGGCCATTTGTATTTCTGGCTAATGAGGATGAAGAAGGTTGAATGAGTTCTATGATTCCTTCTTTTCTTAGGCCGATAGGGCCTTGTCCTTCGTAACCCATTCTATGTAGGATAGCTTCTCCTCGCCCATAGAGTTCTGTTGGGAGCCTAGGTGGTTCCTATTGTATGTTCTCTTCTTCTTCAGTATAAAGCCATTGTAGGACATCTCTTTCCTCTGTTTCATCGGATAAGGTCCCCCATTTTACAAAAGGAGTTGTGGGAGCTATAGGAGGAGTAGATAGCTTTGGAAAATGCTTGGGTTGACCAAAGGATCTAGGAGATAAAGGCATCTTGGCTAGATTTATGCTATGCTCAATGGAGTATTCCCCAACTCTAGTTTCTTTAATGGTAATTTTCTGCTCTTTGGGCCTTGATGAGGAAGCTTCAGAGGTATGATCATGCTGTGGGGTAGGGGATGTAGATGCTCTATTGTTTGGTATGATGCAATTAGGTTTTGAAAGAACAAAGTTGCGATGCTGGAATGGATTAGGGTCTCCTTGGATGGTGACTTACTTGCCATTATGCAGGAATTTTATGCATTGATAATAGGTTGAAGGGACAACTTTCATGGCATGAATCCATGGTCTCCCTAGGAGAATATTATAGGTGAGCTCCCTATCTAGGACTTGGCACACAAGATCTTTTATTATCGATCCCACTTGTATAGGTAAAACTACTGTTCCTTTCGTAGTTCTCTCCTCTTCATCATAGGCTTTGATAGTAATCTTCTTCCTTGGATCAACTGCATTCTCAGAGAACCCCAATGTAAGGACTAGCTTTAATGTGCAAATATTTAAACCGACCCCCCCATCAATGAGAACCCTCTTGATGTAGTGCTTGTGGATGAAGGTGACAATGTGAAGAGGGGTGTTATGAGGTTGAGACACTGAGAGATCATCTTGCTTGGTAAATGATATGGTATTTGAGGAGATTAGATTACCTACCATGGCCTGAAACTTGTCTTGGGCCAAGTTAGTGGGGACAGTGGTTTCCACTAAGGCTTTATTGAGAATCTCCTTATGGGAAGGAGATAGATGCAACAACTCCAAGATAGAAATGTGGGCTGGAGTCTTTTGTAGTTGGTCTATGACATTATATTGACGGAAGTTGGACTAAGAAGGTGACGACCTTAGAGGGACGGTATTTAGCGTGACTCTACCACTATGGGTAATGATATTGCAATCATTATAGTTAGGCTCTGATTGTTGGTGAGGCGTGACCACATTGATTTGTGGGACAAGCTCTGATATGCAATTTATGGTATAGTCAAATGGCACACTTGCATAGTTGGCATTACTATTCCCACTGTTCTGATTTTACCTGTTGCGATTATTGTTGTTGTTACCATTGTTGTTGTTGCCGTTGTTGTTGTTGCCATTGTTGTTATTATTGTTGTATGGCCTATCATGATTGAGAAGTGGATCCTTGTAAGCCACATGTGCTTCATTGGAGGTATGTTGTTGGGTTCCTCCTTGATTTTGATCAAGCACATCCTAAATAACATGTTTGAGATGAATACAATTGTTGGTTGTATGTCCCCTTCCTCTATGATACTCACAATAGTTGGTGTCTTTCCAATAGTGAGGTTTGACTATAGGCTCATAGTTGCTTGTTGGCGGTAGAGAGATTTCATTGTTAGCCAATAGCTTCCTTAATGTGGATTCTTGAGACTCACCCAGTAGTGTGAACTTTCACCTTGGATTCAAGTTGAGCCATGGTCTTGGCTCCTGAGAGAATGTTTTTTTGGGTGTAACATTGTTTGCCTCTCCTTTGAGAGTGAGTATGGGTTGTTGCTTTGGAGGTGCCACCTTGGCATCAACTACTCCATCGTTGACAACATTCTTATTCTTGGTCCAAAACTTTGATTTGTCAGTCGTGTAGTTGGAGGTAGGTGTGTCCTTGTATAACTTGATTTGCCCCTTGGCGATCATAGCTTTTTCGATAAACAATTCCATTTCAATGACTTTTGAAAATGAAGTGGGGCATTGTATTTGTATTTGATAGCTAAGATCAATGTTGAGGTTATGGACAAACATCTCCATTAGTTGCTTCTCAGGTACATCGTAAGAGCACTTGCTTGCTAGTTATCTCCATCTTTGTAGGAAGGTGGAGAATGATTCTCCACTCTTTTGCTTGGTGTTACATAAATCAAGCATAGAGACTTCGTGTTCAATATTGTAAGAGAAGTGCGTGATAAATTTGTTGACTAACTCATCAAAAGATTTGATGCTCGATGGGAGCCGTGAAAACCACTCCATAGCTTGACTACCTAGTGATCTAGGGAATAGTCTCATTATCTCATTGTGAGCTACTTCCATGCATGCTGTGTTGAATTCCCTAATGTGATCTCTAGGGTCCCCTTTCCCTTTGTATTTGTCAAATTTAGGAACTTCGAATCGATAGGGAAATGGTGTTATGTTCAAACTTTTATCGAAGGGGTAAGGTGCAATATCTTCCAAGGAGTAGGTTTTAGTGTTTGTACCCATTTTGAGATCTGACATTTGTTGCTTTAGACCCTCAAGTTCTTTCCTCATTTCTTCCATAGGAGCACTTTGGTCTATGGTTTTCTTTCCTTTATCCTCTGCATTTGGGTCTAGGGTTTTCTTTCCCCTTTCATGATCATCCTCTATGTTTTCTTGGATTGTGCTTATATCGAAATCCACGAGGAGTTTAATTCCAAGACTAGCAAGATGATAGAAATACTTATGAGGGTCTACATGGAGCACTTTCTCTACTAAGCATTGGAATTTCTGATCTTGGATGCTTCCTTGATAGTCTTCATTAGAGATTTCCTCATCACTATCATGAGGTGTGACGATGTGGTTGGATGATTCGGCCATTTCAAGTTGCTTTTTGTATTGAGATCTAGTAAGAACCATGCAAGGTGACGTGGGATGAGGTGGAATGGGACTAGAGATTTTGGTAGGATGCCTATGGAGACTTCTGAGAATAGGATACTTATGACAAGACTTTGACAAAGGACTTTCTTGAGCAATGATTCCAAGTAAGATAGCTGATACAAGATGGTAGCCACTAGTAAGGGTACTCGATACTTGTCTTACTGTGTAGGGACTAGTCATGCACCAAGACCTCTAGCAAAGTTCTGTGACCTACTAGGTTTACTTGAATCCACAGTGATACGAAAAAGGGGCCTATGCTGACCTGATATGGGACACTTTTGACTTGGGACTAGAAAGACCTGATAGAAGGCGGATGGGACAACTAATGAAAGAGAGATTTTGACATGAAATGGGTGGAAAACTAACTACAAGGTAAGACCTGATCTCTGAACCTAAAACTAGACTGAAATGGGTACTCAGAACTGGTAAAATTTTTCCCTTGAAAACTGTGCAAGTGCTCACTATCATGTATGCGCTGAAACAGATGCACTACAGGATTTGATATATGCGTCGTAAATCACAATAAATGCACTGGACTGGTAAAATGTGGATGCACTAGAACAGTCAATAAAGGTGCTAAAAGTCGCTACAAATGCGCCGCAAGTTGGCACAGATGCGCAAGAACAGAGGACGAATGCACTGCTCTGGCTTTTCTCAATATTTTTCTAATTTTTTGATGTTTTTGGTACTTTGGTTGTAAGAAAGTCTCTTTAATCTAATTTTCTAAAATTATGGCAAGAAGACACAACAAACACAAAGAATTTTTATGGTTTTTTATTTTTTTGTGATTTTTTTGACTCTTTTTGTACTAAAAGAAAAGATAAGTACAAATCCTAGGCTTCAAATAGATAACAAGGGTTTTTGGCCACTAGAACAAAGGTGTTTAATGAAGGCAACCATTCGAGTGGTTATACATGTGGCAGCACTACTCTCCGTTATGGAGTCTCCCAGCCTGCAAGGGTTGCGCCTTGGAGGGTTTTGGGGGAGGTTGGTTGTCGGTATAACACAACTTCACTTATTATTTGAAGCTTTCACTCCAAACACAATTTATTTATAGTGGCTTGGAAGGGCTTGGCATTTAGCCTATTACCACTTAGGGTCGTTCCTACTTGGATGAACTGTATCCAAGAGCAAGCCCCTCTAAAGGAAAAACACATGTGAAAATGATATGTCTAGCATTTTGATCACCCAAGATAGGGGAGAGCATAGGCCTGGTATCATTCCCAAAACACAGTATACAGTTGTTCTTTTCCCCTAGTTAAAATGAGAAAAACTAGATGAGCTATCTACTTGGGCAAGCACAGAACTTTGAAGTGATTAGCAAGATAGCAATGGTCCAATTTTAACCAAGATAGCAATGATGAGTTCAATTTTAACCACGTAGCATGAATTGTTAACTTTGAAATGATGGTTAATCAAGATAGCAATGATGAGTTTAGTTTTATCCACGTAGCACGAGTTGTTAACTTTGAAGTGATGGTCAATCGAGATAGCAATGGTTCAGTTTTAACCAAGATAACAATGATGAGTTCAATTTTATCCACGATAGCAGTAGTTGTTAACTTTGAAGTGATGGTCAATCAAGATAGCAATGGTTCAGTTTTAACCAGATAGAAATGATGAGTCCAATTTTATCCAGATAGCAATAACTTTGAAAAGATAGCAGTGTTGCAATGCAAGATAGCAATGATTCAATTACCACTTTCCTAGTTAAACTATGTGAGATTTTGCATGAGCATCCATTTTTACTTTCCCTTTAGAAATCGAAGTGTGAGCTAACAAGTGCAACTATATGAATCTACACTAGTACCTACCCTACAAAACAGATCAAGAGAGTTCCTGCAAAGATGTCAGTGTTAGCAAAAATCTCCTAGAAAACCCTAAAATCACTGCCTACAACAAATGTGCCACTTCAGAGACTGAATGTGCAGAAATAGTCAACAGAAGCGTCATGATACATATGTGTTGCAAGAGAGGATAAAAATGCTAGAAAATAGTGTATATGCGCCGAATTAGGGGATGTACTGCTTCAGATGGTAAAAGCACCGTAACAGAGTGTATATGTGCTGCAGTAACAAAAGCATTGTAACAGTTGACAGATGCATTTTAGGAAGTGATGGATGCATTGTTTCCTCCTATGTACAACTTTCTAAAACACAGAAACTCAATTTTTGAGTTAGATTTGGGGCTAGGCCCCACGGTGGGCGCCAAAAATGTTAGGGGTAAATTGGATTCAACAATGAATAAACAATAATAATCAATATCAAATACCCAAAACTTCAATGAAATGGTGAACTAAAGAGATTTAATCAAATAAGCAATGAACAACAAAGCAAACCTTCCTTAGATTGAAACTTCCATTGATTGCCTATCAAAATTGTCCTTGTGTGTATGAAATAGGGCCCTCAAAGAGTGCACTTCTTGGCTTTGTTCAAGAATGTCGATTGAGAATGGTGATGATAATGTCGCAATGAAGAGGAGCTTCACAACGATGGTAGTAGTGCATAATAAATGAATGTGATCACAAGCAATGAAGGAATTGGTGCCAAAGGCGCACTGTAATTCCTGCAGAGTAGCAATACTTAAAGCTTGGATGATTGAAATGGAAGAACAGGGTTCAATTTATAGACTTGAGAAAGAAGAGATCAACAGTATAGAGAGAATGAGAAGATCAATGGTTGAGAATAGTTGAGGAACGTGCAAAGAATAAGAAGAAGACATGTGTCTTGCTTTCTTTTACATGAGAGGATTTGTTAAGAATAGAAAAATGAGTTAAAGCAATTAAAAGAATATAATAATCAGTTAAGTGATTTAAAACAAGAAGAAGGGATTTGCATGAGAATAAGAAGATATTTTTCTTAATTAAATATCAGGAATATTTAATTGCATGTGCACAAAGATTGAATTATATTTAGAGATAACTCAATTTAGAAGAAATAGACAACTTAAATAAATATTTGATTTATTTAAATTTAGAGAAGATATTATTGGAAGAAATAATTAAATAATTGATATTATTTAATTTAGAAGATAAGAAAGCAAATTAAATAAATAAATTTATTTAATTTTTGTGCATGATTTTGGAAGAATAAATAAAATATTTGATTATATTTTATTTTTAGAGATTGAGAGGATTTAAATAAATTTGATTGATTTATTTAAATTTGGAGGAATGATTTGATTTAATTAAATAATTGGGAATTATTTAATTGTTTGGGAAGAATTGAATTAAATAAAGGATTTTATTTAATTGTTGGAAGATTATGAATCAAATAAATAAATTTGTTTATTTATTTATTGATAGAAGAATTAGAAGGGAATAAATATTAAGAATATTTATCTAGACTGAATCGTGTCATTTTTAGGCATATACAATTTATAGGACTTGGTTGCGAACATATATGATTAGAAAGAATGACATATTTGCATTTCAAGACTTTGAGAAGCATAAAACCATATTCATGTATTCACACCTAGTTGTAGCAACAAATGTTAAGTTGCTAAAGCATCATGCAAAACTAAAAATAAAACAACTATGGACAATTAGTAATTCTGATCATGAAGCAGTATTGGATACTCTGAAGGTAAGAGATGACCCCTTAGGTATGCTTGACTAGCATGTAAACTTCTAGATGGGACATGTATGCCAATTTTTATCTTAATGTTCTTGATTTTTTCTATTTTTTAGAATTCTTTTATTAAAAATCTTGTTTCTTTAATCATAATGCATGCTTTTGACTATATAGGACTATGAATGAGGTTATCTACCATGGCATCATAGATGCAAGGTAAAATTTTAAGAGTGCATTTGTGTTGAAAACCATTTTGATGTTCACATTTTCTTAATATTTTGCTTTCTAGCATTTTGTACATACTAATTTTTATATTAACTAGAGCTTAATTTTTAGTTTAAGACATTTAAGAGTAGGTTTAAGACTTATTTTGGTTTTAAAGAGTCCCTAACATCACCCT
Organism: Cunninghamia lanceolata; assembly: GCA_027924645.1. NCBI lineage: Eukaryota > Viridiplantae > Streptophyta > Pinopsida > Cupressales > Cupressaceae > Cunninghamia > Cunninghamia lanceolata. Next base: position 6,389,523 of record BSBN01000303.1, on the reverse strand, counting down.
CATGGCCTCTTATGTCCATCTTATGGCCCCTTGTAATGAGATTATTTAGCATAACTAACATGTGTTGGTATAATAGTTTGAATGTCCTAGATGCTCTATGATATTGATGCATTGTTCTTAAGGTTACTTTTAAACCTCTTATGGTTGTTAAATATGACCCTATACATGATAGTCCTCAATAATGTGTACATCATAACATTGAAGGGTGATTTGATAGTGAACATTTGTATGTGATAGTTCCCTGCTGCCAATGTTTAAGCTATTATGAATGCATTACCTAGTGTTGTATGCATATGTAGGAGGAGATGTAATGAGATCATAGGGAGGAAGATACCACAACATATCTCACAAAAGGTGAGATGGTAGGATGATGAGCAGGTGTGTTCCCAAAGGGATAACTCATTATCCATTAAGAGAGAGTTGTGGAAAGCACGTGATGAGAGATCATAATAGGGGAGATCAATGGTCTACACATGTAGTGATGTTGGATCTCAAAGGAGTTACAGATGCATAGACTCTAGATTGGAAATGTTATAATGGCCAAAGAATTAAACCTAAACCATTATATCATCTTACAACATGGGGAGGTACAAGAACTAGATGATGAGCTCAAAGGTAAAAAATGAGTCCACATCCAAAGGGATGATTTCATTGATCTTAGTGGAATGTTATGCCATTAGCTCCAAATTAACTAAGGTGACATGAGGTGCGACCAAGGTGATCTTAGGATAGTGCATACATGATGCTGTATGATCATTGATGCGAGTCATGAGAGCAATTAAATAAGAGAGAGTAGGCTCTTTTTCTTCTTTAGACTCTAATAAACCTAGGAGGGTAAATTCTTTAGAGGTCCTTAGTAGGACAATTAAAGATAAATACAATAATATATGAGACCATTGTAACCATACCCTATTGTATATATTTATTAAAATTTATCTTGCTTGACAAATTTTAATAAATAAATGCAGGTATTTTGGAGAATAGACCTATTGTATTCAAGGGATTGAGATTAGTGGTTAAAGCATTTAGCTTTCATTTTGGAGACATTCGATATAATTCCTGAGGTGACATATAAGATAGAATTCTAAACTTAGTGTTTCTTAATCTTCCATCAAACTTCTTATAACAAATTATTTTAAGTTAGTTGTAGTTGATGGTGTTTACTTTGCTTAACAAATTTTTAATTTATAAATATAGGTGTATTTCACATAAGGTTGGAGTGCTTAGATTTACTTATGAGGTTGGAATTTTTTTTTGCATTCTATGTACACCATGACTATGTTATGAGTATAACAAGGTTACGATGGAAATACATCCACCATTGTTGAGTTAAAAGTAGGTTAAAGTTTATTTTGTTTGACAAATTTTAATACATAAATGCAAGTGTTTTAGAGAATAGAGCTATTCTACATTCAAGGGATTGCAATTAGTGGTTAAAACATTTATATTTCATTTTGGAGACATTCGATATAATTTCTAAAGTGACATATAAGATAGAATTCTAAGCTTAGTGTTTCTTAATCTTTCATCAAACTTATAACAAATATTAAGTTAGTTGTAGTTGATGGTGTTTACTTTCCTTAACAATTTTTTAACTTATAAATGCAACTGTTTTGGACAATAAATCTATTGTATTCAAGAGATTGAGATTAGTGGTTAAAACATTTAGCTTTCATTGTGGAGATTGTTGTCACTCAATATTGAGCCCTTGCTAAGTTGCAGAACTTAGCATATTGGTGAAACATGGGAACTTTTCTAAGACTGTGGGTCACCTAGAATAGAAAAGAACCTCTAGAGTAAGCTGGCTCTTATGGTGTTCACCTAAACTACTACTTTTCTAGGTAAAAGGTAAGAAGGAAAAATAAAAAATAAAAACTACTTCCTAAGGTGATGCACCAAAATGATTATTTTGAGACCTGCATAGCTGCTCTTGCACACACAATTAAACAAACAACAAGATTTTGATATACACAACTCAGAGGTTCATGTGCTCTTGCATTAATGTTTCATAGGAAGGCTTTGACACTCACAATTCTATAAGGAAAATGTATTCTCTTCACAACTTTGAATTGTTTTTATCACCAACACAACCTACAGCCTGCAATCATACATATATTTTCTGCCTAAAGGTGCTAACAATGAGACACAACAACAAGGATCACATGTATCACAAGAAAATTGCTTCAATCATTTAACCTCACACAATAAAATAGATTATGAGAAGGTAAAATTACTTAACCTTATTGATTTGAAAAAAAGTGTTATATTGCTATATATGTCTACAAAAATGAGTTACAATGCTATCTCCTACTGAAAGAACCTCCAAAAAGTTACAATGTAGCTTGAGAATGAAAAGAACTAACTCCAAAAATGATAATTGAAGTTACTACATGCTTTCCCAAAAGGTTACACAAAAATAGGGACTACAAACCCCCTTGGTCGTGCATAACCAAAAAGCCTAAATTCTAGCCCCTAAACCCACTCCAAAAAGGCTCAAAGGTGAAGAAAAAGTCAAGGCTTGACCTCACCTATCATAAAAGCATCAGAAACTACTCGTAGATGCTCTCAATTCCCTCCAAAACCAAGTCAAAATAACCCCTATATGCTCTCCACATGTTTGTCAACTTCCTCTAACCTCTCCTATATGCTTGGCACTAGTCATCAGCCTTCAACAAATCCCTTTGACCATATCCTAAAAGTAAATGCATCTTGCATTATATGCAACATTAAATAAAGTGACTTATAATTACATCACTTCAATAATCTGCTTACATTTCAAAACAGATGCAAAAAAATAAGGCATTCGACCATGCTTATAAAAGCATACACAAAGGACCATTTGGTTATTTGCTTTACAAAATATGCAAAAGGAGACTATAAGGGGTGGAATTAGTTTATGAAGAAGAAAAATAAAATAAAGGCAAAAAATGCCTTTTGCTTATGTCGGCCTTTCTTAGGGTTTCAAAACCCTAACACAAAAGTTGTGGCCAAACTCACATTTCACTTTTCATCTTGCACTTTCATTTTGCTGCTTTGGAGCGCCGCCATCAGAGGGTTTCAACTAGTGCTTTCATGGAGGTTTGGACTAGAGTTTGCATGCATTTTTAATGAGAACTCAACAAAATGAGTTTAGGTAAGTTCTCTGTCTGCACGAAAATATTTTTCTTTTCAATATCTGTGAATAAAATATTTGTTCTCGAGCTCTTTTGTAGAAGAAAATTTTTTCTCTGTTGCATCTTTAGGATTGTTGTAGATGTCTTGATTGATGATCATTATGAACTATTCTTTGATGACTATTTGACTGCAACCATCTCTTTAACTATTCTTTACTTTTGTGTAGGCTTAAAACTATGTTGACTATCACCATGTCTTTTAAAAAAAAATCATGTTGACAGCACTGTAACAGTCTTTGCATAAATATTAAGGCTTGAACAAGGTCTTGAAAATGGACTCTTCCTGACATGTGAGACTGATTCTACCATGGTATCATGATATATTTAATAGTGATTTGGAATATCACTATATTCTTCTAGTGTTATTGTCATCAAATCCTCATTCTTACCACAATAACCTTGCTCTCTTATGACATGTTATCGCATGACTGTCCTATTATTCACTAATGACTGCCCTCTGTTATTGTAGATTGCCTATGATTGCTACATATGATCTTTGCATAATATCTCTATTGCTACTCCATTAAACCACTACTTTTCTAGTGCTTGGAGTGCAATGTGGAGTCATTAAAACACCTATCAAGTCTCAGACATTCAATGCCCTACCCTTCTCACACACCTTTTTTCCTTCTTGATAGTCCTCTATCAACTCTTAAGACCTTTAATCACTATGAAAGTTTAGTGACTTATAAAGGAAAACAAGCTTCTAAACCCCTATAAACTACTAATCTTCTCTGCTCACTTTGCCTAAGACTATTGACACTCTTCTAAATCACTATTGTATATACTTCATTCCCTTTTAACAGTCTCTTGCTAGGTTTTAATAGTCCTATGGTGATGTCCCTTTGATTAGCTTTTAAAGTCTCTAACATTGTCTCCTAATAGGGTTAAGGCTCTCTAATGTCTAGGGTTAGATAGTCAACAAAAAACCTTCAAAAGAGAGATTGCTCCATCAATGAAAAACTCCATACCTTCTCAACCATCCAAATGACTGTTCCTTTGTTAGCTAACACATGGCTTCTCCTTTGTTGTTATCTCTGCATTTCCTCATACACACTATTGTTCCTCATTGGTGACTATCTTCGTTAACTCTTATTGTTGACTATGACTGTTCCTTTAGCTATTACCTACACTAGATATCTCCACTTTTACCAGTCATTCTCTCTATGTGTAAGCTCCTGAATGCTCTCTTAAAGGTGACAGTTCCTTCATTGTTTCAAGTATATTGATGAGACATCTCTAAAGACTGACAGACCTTTATGATTGTCTTGGTTTGTTTCATGAAACTTTTTGCTCCTCTATGGTCTCATTGTCACCAAAAGTATGTAGTCTTTGCTCCTTACTGCCAGCAGATTCTGGAAACTGCCATACAGAGGCTCTGTTTAATCTTATCTTTGCATTGATTTTGTGCTCTACTCACCTCCCTGTATCTTATGCATGTTATCTTTGTCAGCTCATGACACCACTATGTAATTGATATTTGCTCTTTAAAAGCATGGCTATCCTTAGTTGTGAAGGATTGTAGAACTTCATCATATTTCGTGATGTGGCTATACTGGTATTTGATGTTGTTCATCTTGACTATAAGGTGTATCCATTTTGAGGCATAGTTGTCATGCATAAGGTATAGGTAGGTATGCAGATGTGAAATTATTGTGGCACATTGCTACTTGCTGCTCCATATCCTAAATGTTGTCCTTATCATGACTGTGTATGTGACTGCATTCTTGTTGTTTATGACTACTTTTTATGACTGTCTTTGGATAGTAGTGACATGTACCTTATTCAATCCTATGTTCCTGTATTAGCTGTTCCTTACAGTTTATCATGCAATTTTGACTGTCTTTGAGGGTAATGATGACCATTTCATTGATTAGCACTGTCAGATCAGAATGTGACTGTCCCCTGAATAGTCCTTGTGACTGTTTCTATGCATAGAACCACTGTTTCTTTACTCATTGTAGTTCCATTTAGCATATATTTGTCATTTAGGACAATGATCCACCAACTCACTCTCATGAGTGATGAATACCTACACAATTGATGACAAGTATGGTGCCTTTTTAACTCTTATCTGAATACCTGCATAATTGATGACAAGTATGGTGCCTTTTTAACTCTTATCCCTCTTAAAATACAAGAGGGTAGCATGTTGGGCTCAACCCTTGTGGGAGCCCATTTTACTCCACATGCTATGATGTCAAATGAAAGATGATCCAACAATGAAAATTTCACCTATACCTGTACAGTGAACAAATATGTTAGATAAAACAATGAAGCCAAAAGCTTCCAATGATGCTCATGATGATTGATGATACTCCTCTACTTTTCTTGATATCTGTGATGTTGCAAAATTGTTTCAATGCCTTAGGAGAATAAACTATATATTTGTTGATATGGTATATGCAGAGAATATGGGTCCTGAGCTCTAACACAACTTTTCTTATACCTTGCAGGCATTTCAAGCAGCAGTAGGTCAACTTCTGGAGCAACCAAGAGAGAGGAACTGAAGCAAGGATGCAACAGTTCAACTTGGGGTTCGTCATTCAGGCAATGACGAATCCCTACTCTTTCTATATGCCTTTTCTTTTCTATTTTCTTCAAATGTATAGTTTATTTTCATATTGCATTGAAAAATTTATTCCCACGGCTTGTGTGGGACACCATACATTTATGATTATCAATAAAAGAAAACATTTATGCAGAATTTTCGCAATCTTTCTCTTGTATACATTTGCATAATGAACTGTTATTTATATGATAATACTTCTGTGCATATGAATGAAACTTTAGCAGAAAATAATCTATACCTTTTCATTCTTTTTCAAACAAACTACCTCAGCTCTACTTGATTGAGCTGGAAGCTAGATTAGGTATCATTTTAGGTATCCATTGGGCACAGAGTCAAAAAAGAACTAGACAAGACTTGAAAAACCATCTTGCATACTGTTGTAACTCATCCAAAATAGTGTATAACACCTTCAAATCTTATTCCATCTACCCAAACTTAGGGCAAACTAACTAACTGTGCTCAAAAACACTTAGAGGAAAGGAAAAACTGCATCTAAACTATGTGCAGAAGCACTTATTGAATCAAAACTCCTAAACTAATACATACAAAGATGATCATACTTCAAAATAGAGTTTGAGGTGTATCCCATTGAGGGGATAGGTAGTAACTCACCATCTATTTTTGACAACTAGAAAGCATTGTGCTATTTGCACTCTACAATAACGAATGAGCCACTCCACATGATGTCAAACTTGGAATGTTTTCCAGGCCTACTCTTTAGCTCATCCCATTTAAGCACTACATCTCATTCCTTGAACACCCTTGGCCTTGGTCTTTTGTCAAAAACTTTCTTCACTTGGAGTTGGTGAAACTCCATGGTTTTCATAGCTTTATCTCTTGTTTCTTCAAGCTTCATGAGTTGTTCATATCTAACTACCATTAGATACTCTTCTTTAAACATTTCAAGCTGGTTCACAATATCAAGTGTTGGAAGCTTAGTAGACAAGGGAAGCCTTGCTTCCTTTCCATATACCAGCATATAAGGGGAGTTTCCAATGGACCTCTTTGGTGTTATTCTATAATGCAGATTTTAACTTGGCATGTCAAGTTCTTTGGTTATCTTCAATGGTCCTCTTAATGATCTTTATCAAGTTCTTATTTGTTGACTCTGCCAAACCATTACCCTGAGGGTAATAGTTTGACAAAGTATTCAAATGGATACCATTCCTAACAGCCCAGATAGTTAACCTAATTCCAACAAAAGCTAAGGCATTATCAAAAACAATAGACTCAGGTACACCAAACCTTGTTATCAAATCATCATAGAAATTCATAACAACACTTTCATTGGCTTCTTTTAATACCACCACCTCAGTCCATCTAGTAAAATAATGTGGTAGTGAGAATCCACCTATGACCTACACTTGAAGGTGGATTAATAGCTCCTATAAAATCAATTCCCCACCTCATAAAGGGCTGCTCAACTTGTATGGTCTGCAAAGGAAAAGCTAGCAACTTCTCTTTGCCTACAAACATTACAAACTTAACACATTTTCTTGCCCATGCATAGGCATCTTTGAAGAGGCTTGGCCAATAATGTCTAGCCCTCATAATTTTCTAATCTATGGTCCTTGGAGCAAAGTGTCCACCAACTGTCCCATCATGATACTCATGGAGTATTTTGTTAATCTGATCAGTACCAATACACCTCAATAACACTCCATTATGATCTTTCCTAAATAGTATACCATTAACAAGCACATAAGGAACTGACTGTAATGTGAAGTACCTCCTTTTTGTCTTGTCCAAACCAAGTGGACATTCACCAATTTGTAGAAAATGAACCATTTCTTACAGCCAACTTGCACCCAATGCTGGTGTAGTAGTATGAGGCTCATCATTAGTAACAAGGACGACTTCCCTTTAAGTTTCTTGGTCAGTTTCTGAACCTGCTGCTAGCTATTCACACAACCCCTTACCTCTAACCAACTTTGTTACTTTGATATCTATATCATACTCCATGACCTTAGTAATCCATCTTGCTCTTTTCTCATTCAAATCTTTACTCAAAAGAAACTCCTTGACACTAGGATGGGAAACCATTAGATGAACTTTGTTATTAGAAATCAAATGCCTAAACTTCTTTAAACTTCTAATTACAACAAGCACATGTTTTCAACGAAAGAGTATCTCTATTCATAATCTTCTAAGCCTTGACTAAAAAATTCTATTGGCTATTCCAAATTATCATCATTATGTTGTACCAACATAGTAGAGATAATATCTATGCTACCAAAAGCATAAAGAATAAAGTTCTTTGTAAAGTTAGGATTTACCAATGTGGGAACTACTGTTAATGCTTCTTTGATAGCCTCAAAACTGTGTTTTCCCTCTCTTGTCCAACTGAAACTTGCATTCTTTTTCAACATTGCAGTTAGAGGTTTCAAGAGATTGGTTATGCCTGGTATAAACCTTCTTACAAAGTTAATTCTACAAAGGAAACTTTGCAGCCCCTTTTTATGACTGGGCAAAGGTAAGGCAAGAATGACACTCACCATTCTAGATCAATGTTTATTCCCTATTTTGAGACCACATGTCCAAGGAGCTTGCCTTCATGAACAACAAAAACACATTTTTTGGGGTTAAGGGATATGACAAACTCCCTACACCTTTCAAACACTTGTCTCAAATGAGAAAGATGATCATCAACATTTTTAGAAAAACTGTTATATCATCAAGGTAAATGAGTACTAATTTGTAAATTAAACCTTGAAATGCCATGTTCATTGCCCTTTAAAAGGTGGCACCGTCATTGGATAAACCAAAGGGCATTCTTTTGTAAGCCATTGTTCCCCATTTTGTGGTAAATGGTGTCTTATACTGATCCTCCTCATTTACTAACACTTGATTATATCTAGAATAACCATCAAGTAGGAAAAATCTCTCTGAACCTGCAACAACTTGTAGGATCTGCTCCATAGAGGGTAGTGGGTAATGGTCTTTGAGTGAGGCCCTATTCAAATCTCTAAAGTCTACACAAAGCCTTATCTCTCCATTTTTCTTCCTAACCGGGACAAGGTTAGAAACCCATGAGGTATGCTTGATTGGGAAAATAATATTACCCTAAATCAACTTAGTCAACTCTTTTATCATGAGAGGTTCAAGCTTGGGGTTCAAAGGCCTCTATTTTTGCCTAACTGGTTTTGCATTTGGCTCAAGTTCAATGGTGTGCTGGGTAATTTTAGGATCAAAGCCTTTTAAATTAGAATATTCCCATGCAAAGATATCATGAAATTCCTGACAAAGCAAAACAAAAGCTTCTTTATCTTCTTGAGAACAAATCTTACCAATCTTAAGAAGGTTACCTTTGAAAATTCCCACCTCTTCATAATATTCTTCCTTGATCTGCATACTATTTTTCCCCTTTTTAAGTTGATCATCAAAAATGAAAATAGATTCCAAGGTGACCAAATCCTTAGGTAATTTATTTGTCCTTAACTGTATAATCTAATCACTATACTGTTGTTGTAGCTTTTCTTGATTTCCCACTAAAAACTTGGCTTCCTCAAGTGAAAAATTAAGCACCTACTCATCACTTTCAAAAACTTGCCAATGAACATTGTTATCAGGAATAGATGGCCTCACTACAAATTTAACATGCTACTATACCTTACCCCTTTTAATATCATTTAGGATGTCAAGTAGATTGAAAGCATCAAATTCTTCTATCATATCCCATACCCTATGCTTATAGGACTTAAGAACATCATTTTTGTTTACATGTAGGCCTCTTACCTGATTTACAATCAGTTCACTATCACCAAACACCTATACGTAGCTTATCTTTCTTTTCCTTGCCCATTCCAAACCTTGTATAAGACCCTCATATTCAGCTGTGTTGTTAGTACAACTAAAAGCAAAATGAAAAGCTAAATAGTACTTGTCACCTTGTGGAGATACTAGCATAGCACCCCCACCAGCTCTATTTTTGGCTCTTGAGCCATCAAAAAACATTTTCCAAACTTCATTTTGTTGTTGTTCATCCTTCTTTTCAAGGTTAGGAATAATAGAATCTAGCTCATGCATCATATAAACACCTAAGCCTACCTCTTCAAGGTTTTTAATTAGATCAGCTTCAATGTGTTCTGCTGCCCACTCATCCAAAAGGGTGTCAGGAATATTCTTAGTTTGTGTATTTGGCTCTTGGGCAGCAGTATGTTCATCACTATCAAAAACAACACAATTGGCATTGATAGCACTTGGTACATAAGGTTCTATGTGATCTTTTTCTATTGACTCAAACTTAATGGTCACTTTAGTTCCATACTTTGTCCTAAACAACATATGAGACCAATCTGAAGATAAATAACCACCTACTTTAGCAGTAAAATCTCTTGAGAGACAAAGGGCAAAATATGGTGGCAAGTCAATAGCAAATATGTCTTGTGGAATGGAAAAATTAGGGCAAGCATGTAAAGAATCAAATCTTTAATAACCCCCACAGTACTGATGGCTATTCCATCAAGCTAAACAACACCTTTTTCAAGAGGCTGATATTTCAAACATAACCCATCAGCAATTTTGTTGGGCATAATAGAGCTACTAGCCCCATAATCAATCATACAATTATGGACTAGTTTATTTCCTATTATCAAAGACACATAGAAAGGTGGTGGCTTTACCTCTGGTTTGACCTCTTTACTTGGTTGTTCACTACTATTTTGGGGTGCATTAGTAAATACAGATTGATCTTGCCTAATTGGGACTTCACTTGACACACTCAACTCTAATAACATGCTGATTGTAACAAATCTCTTTACTCTGGTATGGACAAAGAATCCCCCATGGACATAGTAACATTTGATTTCTTCATATGCTCAAGAATATTAAAAGGTGCAGAAGTTACCTTTTGATGAGTTTTTAGGACAGCAGGATCTACTTGCAATTGTGTTGGTTGAGGGTGATTCCCGAGCTGCTCTTTAGTAGTGCCCTACAAATTCCTTTGAAGTATATGTGGTACATGAGAGGTAGATAGACTAGCACCTTCTTTTTCTGTTGTAGGAACTTGATAAGGCTTTTTATTTTCTGACTATCCAATCTAAAAAGCTCTCTTATTGGCTCTATATTAGCTACTACAGGGGAATCATCTTGATTAATCTCACAAAATTCCTCTCCTTGCCAATTTAGGAGAATAGCATCATTGGGAGAAGACTCCTGTTGTTGTGAGGACTCATCAAGAGGTAACTGTGGTTGCATACTAGACACATTTTACACCATCAAGGCTTGGTTAATCACCCCATTTGAGCAAGTGGACTGGTTATGGGGTTGATTACAAGGGTAACAACATTCATAGTCGTGTGCAAGATTATTTTGAACAGGAGCTAATTCTTTAGATGAGCTGGGTACATTTGGATTGTATGATTGAAAAGGCCTTGGATTTAGTGCTTGCCTTGGACCTTGATTATTTGCTTGATAAGGTAGCCTATTTGCTTGGTAAGGTTGACCTTTTGCTTGGTTTTGAGGCTGGAAAGGCCTGAAACCTTGAAATTCTTGCTTCATTATATTCACTAACTCATTTCCAAATGACTGAAGCAATCCCTTTATCTCTTGCAGCTCAAGAGATTGCGCTGGGACAACTTTTTCTTGACTTAAAGTCTGGTTATTTGGTGCTAGTAACACTAGAACAATAGGAATAACAACCAAAGGTGGTATTTGTAAAGGCATGGAAGGCTAAATTTCTGGGAAAATAGGCATAGTTGGTCTACATGCTATCTTACCTGCTTGAATAAGACCATTTTCAGCCCTCACCATAATATCAAATGCAACTAGTAAAGAAGTACCTCCCATAGACTGTATCATTATAGAAATGTCACTGTTGAGAGCCTTCAAATAATTTAGAAAAGCATGCTCTATAGAAGGTCTTATTGTGGCTAGAATTTTGTTCCATGTTTTTTGAAAACAGAAATTAAAGTCTATCATTTGCTCCTAAGGAGGCCTCTTGATTGTAGTCAATTGTTCAACTAATGACAAGTGATCAGACTTGTCTTCAAATTGTCTGGTTAACTAACCTGCCAATTGATCCCAAGTTGTAATAGAGCTAACTGCTAATCCCCTAAACCACTAAAGAGCTTTCTCTTTTAGTGAAGCAACTAGCAACCTAATTGCAACATTTTCTTTAGTAACATGGTAGACTCCGCACAATGAGGCCACATCCTCTCCTGTGAAATATGGCAAACTTTTTAGGGCTGCAAGTGGAATGTCATCATGTTGAGCAAGGTTTAATGGGCTGCCCCCATTGAATGGCACAAAAGCAAACTATCTTGCCATTGGATTAGCCTAAACTAGATTGATAGGCACATAAGTTAAAGGTGTAGATACACTTGTTACTACTAGTCTAAAACTAGGAGGTGTTGATTGAACTCTTTTTGATGAAACACGAGTTCTTTTTGTTGTTCTTCCACTTCTCCTAGGTAGTGACAGCTACAAATATTCAAAAGGAAAGGGACTTTCTCTTGTTTGTATTCATTTCATAAGTTGTTTTACACTGGTTTTCACTAAACCAAAGCTTCGAAGTCACTAGGTCTATACTTAAAACACCTCAAAAGGAAAAAATCAACTACTGTACACACCAAATAGCAGTGGATTAATGTATAAAAAGAATTGAAAATTAGTTCAGGTCCCATTGGGCGTGCCAAAAATTGTTGTCACTCAATATTGCACCCCTTCTAAGTTACAGAACTTAGCATATTGGTGAAACATGGGAACTTTTCTAAGGCTGTGGGTCACCTAGAACAGAAAAGAACCTCCAAACTAAGCTAGATCTTATGGTGTTCACCTAAACTACTACTTTGCTAGGGAAAAGGTAAGAAGGAAAAATAAAAAATAAAAACTACTTCCTAAGGTGATGCACCAAAATAATTATTTTAAGACCTGCACAGCTGCTCTTGCACACACAATTAAACAAACAACAAGATTTTGATATACGCAACTCAGAGGTTCATGTGCTCTTGTATTAATGTTTCATAGGAAGGCTTTGACACTCACAATTCTAGAAGGAAAATGTATTCTCTTCACAAATTTGAATTGTTTTTATCACCAACACAACCTACAACCTGTAATCATACATATATTTTCTACCTAAAGGTGTTAACAATGAGACACAACAACAAGGATCACATGTATCATAAGAAAATTGCATCAATCATTTATCCTCACACAATAAAACAGATTCTAAGAAGGTAAAATTTCTTAACCTTATTGATTTGAAAAAAGGTGTTACACTGTTGTATATATCTGTAAAAATGAGTTACAATGCTATCTCCTGCTGAAAGAGCCTCCAAAAAGTTACAATGTAGCCTGAGAATGGAAAGAAATATCTCCAAAAATGATAATTGAAGTTACTATATGCTTTCCCAAAAGGTTGCATAAAAATAGGGACTACTAACCCCCTTGGTTGTGCATAGCCAAAAAGCCTAAATTCTAGCCCCTAAACCCACTCCAAAAAGGCTCAAAATTGAATAAAAAGTCAAGGCTTGACCTCACCTATCATAAAGGCATCAGAAACTGCCCCTAGATGCTCTCAATTCCCTCCAAAACCAAGTCAAAACAACCCCTATATGCTCTCCACATGTTTGTCAATTTCCTCTAACCTCCCCTATATGCTTGGCACTAGTCATCAACCTTCAACAAATCCCTTTGACCATGTCCTAAAAGTAAATGCATCTTGCATTATATGCAACATTAAATAAAGTGACTTATAATTACATCACTTCGGTAATGTGCTTATGTTTCAAAATAGATGCAAAAAATAAGGCATTCGACCATGCTTAGAAAAGCATACACAAAGGACCATTTGGTCATTTGCTTTACAAAATATACAAAAGGAGACTATATAAGGCATGGGCATTAGTTTATGAAGAAGAAAAATAAAATAAAGGCAAAAAATGCCTTTTGCTTATGTCATCCTTTCTTAGGGTTTCAAAACCCTAACATAAAAGCCGTGGCTAAACTCACATTTCACTTTTCATTTTGCAATTTCATTTTGTTGCTTTAGAGCGCTGCCATCATAGGGTTTCAACTGGTGCTTTCATGGAGGTTTGGACTGGAGTTTGCATGTATTTTTCATGAGAACTCAACAAAATAAGCTTGGGTAAGCTCTTTGTCTACACAAAACTATTTTTCTTTTCAATATCTATGAATAAAATGCTTGTTCTCGAGCTCTTTTGTAGACAAAAATTTGTTCTTTGCTACATCTTCATGACTGCTATAGATGTCTTCATTGATGATCGTTATGAACTATTCTTTGATGACTATTTGACTACAACCATCTCTTGAAATGTTCTTTACTTTGTTGTAGGCTTAAAACTATGTTGACTGTCACCATGTCCTTTAAAAAAAAATCATTTTGACAGCACTGTAACAGTCTGGACCTCCATTTCTATTTTTCCCATTGTATTTACTTTTTTGCATAAATCTTAAGACTTGAACAAGGTCTTGAAAATGGACTCTTCCTGACATGTGAAATTGATTCTACCATGGTCTCATGATATATTTGATAGTGATTTTGAATATCATTGTATTCTTCTAGTGTTATTGTCATAAAATCCCCATTCTTACTAGAATAACCTTGCTCTCTTATGACATGTTATCACATGACTATCTTGTCATTCACTAATGACTACCCTCTGTCATTGTAGACTGCTATGATTGCTACAGATGATCTTTGCATAATATCTCTATTGCTACTCCATTAAACCACTGCTTTTCCAGTGCTTGGAGTACAATGTGGAGTCATTAAAACACCTATCAAGTCTCAGGCATTCAATACCCTACCCTTCTCACACACCTCTTTTCCTTCTTGATAGTCCTCTGTCAACTCTTAAGACCTTTAATCACTATGAAGGTTTAGTGACTTATAAAGGAAAACAAGCTTCTAAACCCCTATAAACTAGTAAGCTTCTCTGCTCACTTTGCCTAAGACTGTTGACACTCTTCTAAATCACTATTTTTTATACTTCATTCCCTTTGAACAATCCCTTGCTAGGTTTTAACAATCCTATGTTGTTGTCCCTTTGATTAGCTTTTAAATTCTCTAACATTGTCTCCTAATAGGGTTAAGGCTCTCTGATGTCTAGGGTTAGATAGTCAACAAAAACACTTCAAAAGAGAGACTGCTCCATCACTGAAAAACTCCATACCTTCTCAATCATCTAGATGACTATTCATTTGTTAGCTAGCACATGGCTACTCCTTTGTTGTTATCTTTGCATTTCCTCATACACATTTTTGTTCCTCACTGGTGACTATCTTTGTTAACTCTTTACTGTGACTATTCCTTTAGCTATTACCTACACTAGATATCTCCACTGTTACCAGTCATTATCTCTATGTGTAAGCTCCTGAATGCTCTCTTAAAGGTGACAATTCCTTCATTGTTTCAAGTATATTGATGAGACATCTCTAAAGACTGACAGACCTTTATGACTACCTTGGTTCATTTCATGAAACTTTCTGCTCCTCTATGGTCTCATTATCACCAAATGTATGCAGTCTTTGCTCCTTACTACCAGCAGATTCTAGAAACTGCCATACAGAGGCTCTATTTAGTCTTCTCTTTGCATTTGATTTTGTGCTCTACTCACCTTCCTGTATCTTATGCATGGCATCTTTGTCAGCTCATGACACCACTATGTATCTGATATTTTCTCTTTAGAAGCATGGCTGTCCTTAGTTGTGAAGGATTGTAGAACTTCATCATATTTTCTGATGTGGCTGTACTGGTATTTGATGTTGTTCATCTTGATTGTAAGGTGTAACCATTTTGAGGCATAGCTGTCATGCATAAGGTATAGGTAGGTATGCAGATGTGAAATCATTGTGGCACATTGCTACTTGTTGCTCCATATCATAAATGCTATCCTTATCCTGACTGTGTATGTGACTGCATTCTTTCTATTTATGACTATCTTTGGATAGTAGTGGCATGTACCTTATTCAATCTGCCATCTATGTTCCTGTATTGGTTGTTCCTTACACTTTATCATGGAATTTTGACTGTATTTGAGAGCAATGATGACCATTTCATTGATTAGCACTGTCAGATCAGGATGTTACTGCCTCCTGAATAGTCCTTGTGATTGTTTCTATGCATAGAAGCACTGTTTATTTACTCATTGTAGTTCCATTTTGTAGCTATTTGTCATTCAGGTCAGTGATCCACCAACTCACTCTCATGAGTGATGAATACATGCACAATTGATGACAAGTATGGTGCCTTTTTTACTCTTACCCCTCTTAAAATACAAGAGGGTAGCATGTTGGGCTCAACCCTTGTGGGAGCCCATTTTACTCCACATGCTATGATGTCAAATGAAAGATGATCCAACAATGAAAATTTCACCTATACCTACACAGTGAACAAACATGTTAGATAAAATAATGAAGCCAAAAGCTTCCAATGATGCTCATGATGATTGATGATACTCCTCTACTTTTCCTGATATCTATGATGTTGCAAAATTGTTTCAATGCCTCAGGAGAATAAACTATATATTTGTTGATATAGTATATGTAGAGAATATGGGTCCCGAGCTCTAACACAACTTTTCTCATCCCTTGCAGGCATTTCAGGCAATAGTAGGTCAACTTCTGGAGCAACCAAGATAGAGGAATTGAAGCATGGATGCAACAGTTCAACTTGGGGTTCGTCATTCAAGCAATGACGGATCCCTACTCTTTCCATATGCCTTTTCTTTTCTTGTTTTTTTCAGATGTATAGTTTATTTTCATATTGCATTGAAAAAGTTATTCACATGGCTTGTGTGAGACACCATATATTTATGATTATCAATAAAAGACAACATTTATGCAGAATTTGTGCAATCTTTCTCTTGTATACATTTGCATAATAAACTGTAATTTATTTAATAATACTTCTGTGCATATGAATGAAACTTTAGCAGAAAATAATGTGTACCTTTTCATTATTTTTCAAACAAACTATCTCAGCTCTACCTGATTGAGCTGGAAGCTAAATTAGGTAACAGAGACATTTTGAGGACATTTTATATATTTTTTAGATTTCATATTTTTAACTAGCTTTGTCATATACTATGAGAAGATTATGACCATAATATCATCATATTACTATGAGTTTTTGTTTTATGCTAAATTTGATGGTGAGGGTTTTATGTTAATATTTTTTTTTCATTGCAAGAAAAGAATGCGTGTTTCACCTTTGTGTAGATTTGTTCTTTCATTGATCTTAGAGATGATACTTGTAGGAATGACCTAGTTGTAGCATGACAATATTAATGCATATATAGGAGTTTTGACCCTTTATTAGTTTATATATCTAGTAATTTGATGTCATAAATAATTTAACAATAAACTAGCATATCTCTTCAAGGTGATTGATCATACCACGTGAAATTTGCTATATGATGTTTATGTTATATCCCTCAAGGTTTGAAATGACCATTCTTCACATTTAGAAGCATATATATTCCTATCCTTCTAATATCCTAAGGTGACTAACAAGATCCAATGTATTGTGGACTGCTACAAGCTAGGAGACCACTCCTAATAGTCAAGTCTTCTGCTAGGACAATTATTTGTGACTTTGATAGTTAGCAGCTTCTTCAATTATTTTTGCTTCATCAAGGAATAAGAGGTTTCTCTACTATACCAATTCATTCACCATCCTCCTTGCGAGCCTATGTCCTTATAACAATCATTTATGACCTTGACAATGTTTGTAGGTAGTCCTAAAACCTAACTGTTGATTACTACTTCCTCCATGAAAGATTATTTTGTCTAGGGATTAATCTTTTTCATTTCTTTCCAGTGATCTCTTCACTATCTTAAGACATCTTCCAATCTTTCCTTCAAGGTAACCTTATAAGCTGATTAGCCTTTTGATATCAATAAACCCAAAACCTACAACATAACTGTGATAGTCCTATAGGGCATTGGATCAACAACTTCTGCATATATTGTGCTATAGGGTGATACTCCTTTGTTTCTTGACTACATCATTATTTCTTGGAGTAATTTCAAGGTACTTCAACCCATGATTTGTCTCATATACCTTCATCATATCTATTGAAAAAGACCTAATGAACCTTGAAAAAAACAACAAAACATAATGACTATCATGGAAGTGTCTTGGTTGGACATAAACTTGTGATAGTCCCAAGGCTTATGAAAAGCACTCTATTCTTGCCAACCATTCCACCTTGTGGCTCCATGATGACATTAAAGTACCATAAAATGGTTTCCATTCCCTTGTTTCTTGATGTATTGATGATCTAGGTCCCCAAATGGTGTAAAGAATAGTCACTAGGGCTGCACACTAGAAATCAGTCCCAAAACCTCTTAAAATTCTTGAAACTCTTTAAATTTTTACAACCACTTTCCTATTCAAATGTTTCATTAAATCCATGGGAAGGTATCATAGGTCTCACCTATGAAAACTAAGGTCTTTGCTTATGAAAAAGACATCTTCTTGTTGCTACTATAGTGTTAGGACTGTCACAATTTTGCATGCTTTTGACATGGATAATGAGGGTTTTGGATGCTCAACATGGTTACCCTTCACTCATGACACCCTCATGGTATCCTCACAATGATTTCCTTGATGATCTAATGACTAACTCAATAGGATACCTACATGGATTCATTAGACAAAGGCAAGCCCATGATGTACAACCAAAGACAAGAACCCTAGAAACAATAGGTAATATCCTTGCACACAAAGATTCATCAAATCTGCATGGAAGACCATGAAACCACAATGTAAGCATGGATTAAAACACTCAGGGAAAAAAAGTATATCATTAAATCAATAACCCTCCCTAGGGTTTGGTGAGTTTCCCTTGGCAACCAAACCCTAGGCTTCAATAGTAGACTTCCTCATGGGATTTTAGTGAAAAACTTGAGAAAACCATCTTGAATCATATGAAAAACCATTAAATAAGCCCATAGATCCATTGAATGGCTTGGGTTAAGTCTAAAAAGATGAAATTTAATCCATTTTGAAACTTCTACCATAGCTGCAATAGTTAAAACAACAACATATGCTTCTATTTTTTTCTAAAAATATCATAAAAGATGAGTTTCAATAAGGCTCATACCACATAAAGTTTGGTATCAGTGATTTAGTAACATTATCATGGTCTTGAGGAGGTTTTTTTTTCTTCTAGTATGAGTTATAGAGGCCTTGAATAATTTAGCATTAGTTATAGGTCTGAATTTTTACCCTTGGATTAAGAATCCTAGATTGATAACCATTTCACATGATTTTAGTAACGCATTCTTTAAGGTGTATTTTTCATTATGTTTTGTCTACTTAAACACTAGATTAAACACTATATTGTATTAGAACTATGAGGAAACATCTAATTTAAATGTCTTCCCTTGATTTATTGATGCCCTAGAACCTTTGATTGATTCCCTAGAACACATTGGATCAAGTGAGAACAACTTTATAGTAGGGTCATGCTGAAGAACATGAATATTCACTCCATGTGACTAGACATCATTCTCTCCTATCTAGTTCATGCTAGGTGTTGATGTTGAATGATTTAATGTTGTGTTTACATGAAAATTCATGATGTTCCCTTGGGTTTATTTGTATGATATGCCCTTAGGTTTATTTTCTTAACATTTTTTAACAAAAAAATTTAGGTGTATTTCACACAAGGTTGGAGTAATCACATCTACTTATGAGGTTAGAAACAACAATTTTTGTATTCTACCTACACCATGTTGGTTGTTTTAAATTCCCAACCTGATCTCAAAAAACAATCTATGGAATAGCTAATTCTAATAATGGATTTGCCTTAAGGGATTGGCCAACGAATAGGAAAAGTGGATTTAATCCTTTTCCTGTGCACTTCAGGGTCTGCAAAACCTAGGAGGTGTTGCAAGATGTGACCCTTGGTCTTCTTGTTCAGCGTTGTGCTGCGGTGGTTTGTGACAAGGACTTAACTGCCTCCTGTGCTTGTTAAGTCAAGTGGTTGTGTCGGGCATTAACAGGTCGATCTTTTGGTGCAACGACAACTAACAGTTGGTATCAGAGCCAAGGTCACGGGTTCAAACCCCGTGCTTGCGCTGGGGGGGATTGTTGCAAGGTGTGACCCCTGGTCTTCTTGTTCAACGTTGCGCTGCGGTGGTTTGTGACAAGGGCTTAACCGCCTCTCATGCTTGTTAAGTCAAGTGGTTGTATCGGGCATTAATAGGTCAATCTTTTGGTGTAACAGCAACTAACAAGAGGTGGCCACTCCCATGCCAATAAATCTCAAAGAGACTTCCAAGACTTTGTTGATAATTTAGGCCTCCTGGATCTTGCCCCAAAAAATGGATGCTACACCTAAACTAATCAGAGGCAGGGCTTCACCAACATAATAGAGCAATTGGATCATTTTCTCCATAGTCCCAACTGGCTTAACCAACCTATGTTGCTTGAATCATCTATTACCCTCGTCTCAGGATTTGATCATTATCTGGTGGTCCTATCAATCTCGAATGACTGTGCTCTAGGAAAGTGCCCTTTTAAATTCAAAAAAATGTGGCTTAGACATGAGAGCCTTCCCAGTCTAATGGTAGAATGGTAGTCTACAATACAGGTGCAAGAAGGATTCAAGATGTTCATGATGGCCAAGAATCTCATAGTCATTAAAATTTGTCTTAAAAATGGAATAAGGCAATTTTTAAGAACATTTTTTAGGAGGAGAGAATAGAGAGAAAGTAGGTAGCCCTAAACCAAGTCATTCTAGAAAAAGGGATGACACTTATAGAGTTCAACAAGGAAAAAGAGTTGCTAAACGAATAACATGAGGTGCTGGCTAGGGAGGAAGTCTATTGGAAATCCAAGTCTAGAGAGCTTTGGTTAAAGGAGGGTGACAAGAACACAAAATATTTCCACAACTCAACGAAGGCCAGAAGAGCACAAAATATAATTTCATCTCTCAGGTGTAATGATGGTTCTATCATTTCAGATCCAATGGATATTCAGCATGAGACCGTGAATTATTCTCAGAATCTACTTTCTTGCATAGAGGCTTCCAAAATGGATAGCCAAAATTTCTTCCTCAATCTTATTCCTCTAGTCCTTAATGAGGAAGTTAACCAAATGTTGTGTGCATGGGTCACTATGGAGGAAGTCAAAGCTATTGTATTTCAAATGCACCTAAACAAGGCCCTAGGATCAGATGGATTTATGACTGGCTTCTATCAGCATTTCTGGGAATCCCTTGGTAGGGATGTTTTGAAGATGGTGGAGGAATCAAGAAGCTTGAGGCAAGTACAAAAGAACCTAAATTCTACTCTCATTTCTCTAATTCCAAAAAAGAATGAATCAGTCACACTTGCATATTTTAGGCCAATTTCTTTGTACAACACCTCCTACAAGATCATCTCTAAAGTAATGGCCAAATGACTTAAATTAGTCATGCCCAAGATCATTTCTGAAGAACAAAGAGGATTTACCGCAAGCAAGGTGATTACTGATGGAATCATTATAGTTCATGAGGCCATACACTCTATCTATTCAACAAACCAATCATGTATGGTCATCAAGCTGGATGTGAGTAAAGCCTACAACTGAGTAGGTTGGTACTTCCTCCTCACCATCCTCCAAAAGTTTAGCTTTAGCCCTCTCTAGCTATAGTGGATTTATAGCTACATCTCATCCATTCACTATTCTTAGTCAATAGTAGTCTTATGGGCCTCTTTGAACCCACCAAGTGGCTCAGGCAAGGCGACCCAATCTCACCTTTCCTTTTTGTCATCATGGATGAAGCACTCAGAAGAGCCATAAGAGTACAAATAGCGTGGGGTCTATGGGTTGGTGTCCATATTGTTGATAACTTCCCCACCATCTCTCATCAATAGTTCGCACATGATACCATCCTCTATGGTATGTCCTATATAAATGAAGCACACTCCATCAAAGACGCTTTGGACCAGTATGTATTTTCTTTTGGCCAACAATTAAATAAGAACAAGACTTGTATTTTCTTTTTCAACACTAAGGGAACTATTAGGTAGAGAACTTCCTCCCTACTAGTATTCAACATTGAAACTCTTCTGAGAAAATACCTTGGAGTTCCGCTCTTCAGGGGTGTAATGAGGACAAATCTTTAGGAAGAAACTATGGAAAAATGCAAGTTAAAGGCCTCCTCATGGAAATGGAAATGGCTAACAATGGTAGGGAAAATCGTGATGGTGAAGGCAGTTCTTTCTACCATTCCAATTTACCTACTGTCAAGCACACAGATCATTGCAAAGGCAAATAGCGTCTTGGAAGGAATTTTTAAGAAATTTCTTTGGGAGGGTTTGGAAAATTGAAAAAGAATTCCACTAATTATTTGGGACACTGCATGCAAGGAGAAATGTACAGGTTGCCTCGATCATAGGAAGATCAAGATGCAGAATAAAGCTCTGGGGGTGAAACTGATTTGGAAGATGTTTGAGGAACCTGAGGCTCATTGGTGTCCCCTGTTGCAGCACAAATAATTGGACATGGCGGAGTCGAGTTGAATCCTAATTGTTGATGGTGTTTTTAGCACACAACAACGCAGTTGTGATTGTTGGTACCACACCTCTCTTGAAAAAGGTATCCTATCCAAGATAGGACTGCCCCAAGGATAATATAGCTAGGTCTTAGCTTGCTTGGAATATCTTAGTGGAATGTACTAGCTATGCCAACAAGGGGTCTTACATGCAGTTTGACAGATTTGATAGTTTGGTACAGTAACACATGCAAACCCTTATAATTTAAGTTGATATGACAATGCAAGATGCTGCTCGAAAACCTAAATCTAACGGTTGATTTAAAACAAAATGTAAAAGGACGTAGGGTTTGGAAAGCTCCTAAGTGACATCCACAATGAAATGATTGCATCTAGTAAACAAACATTCAGAAATTAACCAATTTTCTGCTTTACCAAGCTACAGAGATTGCTACAACATTACAGAGAACAGTGTTATCTTCTATGGATTGAACAAATTTTTAGATTGCATACATTGATTAAATACCCAAATGCTGGTGTGATTTAACTTCTGTAATGTAATTGAACTAAGCTCAATTTAACAGCCCAGGCTAACTATGCACAGCTACTTACAATCAACAAGCAACTAATAGTATGGACTTGAATGTTCATCAAATACCTTTAACAAATCAACAGCATTGTAAAAGCATAATCTAACTAATGCAGATCAAGATGTGAACCATGAAACCAAATTGACAATACAAGAGAAATTCTTAGAGAACCCATAGTAACTTGCTTTGCATTAATAAAAAATTTGGCAGAGTGTCAACAATTCAGCATCAAGAGTCTTACTTGTTACAATGAGAGAATGATGGCCCTTTTATAGACAAGGCACCATACCAAATTTTTTCAATGGATGGTGGGGATTAACTCAACACTAACAATCTAGATTACATGACATTTAATGAGATACATTAGTTTGTTGCATTTTCGGATTTGCATTTGTCCTTTAGGAAAAAGACAAAATATAGCTTGCAAATACATTGAATCTGGACAAAATAGATACCCATTTGGATATACATGCCAAAGAGACACTTTCTAAGGTGAAAGGAATTCAAAATGAAGTCATATGACATGTGAAAACATGAGCTAATGTGGACTGACAGGATTGCTCATGCTGATTGGATCATCTTGTTGCTTGCCACTTTTGAGACATCTAATAGGACAAGTGACTTCTCCAATGAGCTGACTGGTAAAGGAGAGTATGTAGCACATTTTTTGTGAAAGCACATCCAACTAGATGCTTGCTGGATACAACTTTTGATGACTGGATTGCTAGAACATGTGTAGGCAACTGTGAACATGTCCTGGACATTCGATTGGAAGTGCAAGAACAATAGTGATGTAGGCTTGATTTCATGTGTCTTCTACCTCTTGGGGTTCATCTCCATCATCTTGGACATCATATTTACTTCCTCTTGCATGTGCAACAGCAATTTGTTTGATAGAATGTCGATTATGCAGTTCTAGGTCAGCAGGTACCTCTATATGTTCATCCTCCAAGATAGCTCCAATTAGCTCCAACAAGCTCCTTTGTGCTCTCAGACCTACAATTGACAAGGCCAAGCATCAATTTCATCTTAAATAATCATTTTCCATCAATTTAGATCAAAACATGTCCACTTGCAGCCATAGATCAGTCAGGAACAACTCATTGTCAATGCCACCTTATAGACAACCTCTTAAATCTAGTTATTTTCACATGATTTTCTACGTTTTTACCATTTTCAAGTACCCATTTGGCCAATTATTGATCTGGGATGTTTTTACAGTCATTAGGATCCATTTGGGGATGTTTATTTTGCATTTTTATGGCCTTTTCTACAAAAAGCAGGATTTTTGGGGGTCACTAACTTATCTTGTACAACAGCATTAATTATTGTAAAACGTGCCCAAAATTCACACAAACTTGGTAAAAATATTCATCATGATGTGACAAATAGATATGCAATTCAAATCCATCAAGAAAATCCAATTTTCCCTTCAAAAAAATGTGTTTTTTGGCCCAAATTGGCAAAAAGTGTTGATTTTGGAGTGTATTAACTTAGCGTTGATTTTGCCTCCAACTGACCTAGCGTGGATTTTGCCTCCAACTGACCTAGTGCGGATTTTGCCTCCAACTGACCTAGCGCGGATTTTGCCTTTGACTGACAAAAGGCGGTGCATCACATTTTTCACACAAGTCAGTAGGATCAATTTTTAGCGCTAGCGCTGATTTGAAGTCCCACTGGCTTGCGCTAATTCTTGGTTCAACTGACCTATCGATAAAGGGCGGTGACAACGAGTTTCAGTGCATGTCGGCAGGAACCCATTTTAGCGCAAGTCTGTGCAAGTTGTTTTTAGCGCAAGTCGGTATGTGCTCTTCTTAGCGCTAAGCAGTGAAGTGAGGTTTTAGCGCAAAGTGCAGTAGGGGCTATTTTTAGCGCTAGATTTTAAACTTCCCAAGGTGAAAGTATATTTAAAATTATTTTAAATATACTTTCAGGATGTTTGAGATAGGTTCCAGATACATAGGATTTGATATGTAGATTCTAGATTTTTGGGGTTCCATCAGATTTCAGACTTAGCCATTCTTCAAGGTTTTCAGGGTTTCAGAGTTAGCCAAATCAGGGCTTCGGGACCATGTGACAGGATGAAAGTATATGAACCCCTTAGTGAAATCTTGTGGAATTTGACATGATTTTGCAACTCTAAGACCTGGAAACTAGGAATTTCAACATGACACATCCTGCAGAAGTAATTTCAAGGGCAATATCCAGTGACATGGGATTTTGGAGCAAAATGCAGTAACACCCAATTTTGGTGCAAAAGGCAAGAAATGGCTAACTTTCAAGCACAAGACCACTCAGTACACTTCCAAATCAATCATGCACAACATCAAATGACTCCAAACAAGCAAAATACTCAAATATGGAACAAATCCTACATTCTAAGCACATATTCACCTTCTCATCATCATAAGTAACAAAGGTTGAGACTCCAAGCCAAAGAGAAAGAAGGCGTCTCCATTTGTCAAAATGGGGCGTGTGTGCAAGGCACAACACTAACTAATATGAATCCCCCAATGGTTCACACATATAGAATTTCATGGTTCAGTGTTGACCTTTAATTACGGACCACCTATCTTGGGCAAGTAACAATGGGTGGTTTGGAACCTTCTAAAAGGATTCCTAGAATGGACATCCACCTTTGATTGAAGACATTAGGTTACATGATTATATGGAAACTCTTACCAACCTTTGGGGTACCCGTGTAGCTAACTATCTTTCCTCGATGACAATTGGTGATCATGAAGAATGGATATGGAAATGCCTGGAGTTGACTCCCTTAACAACTAAATAGAAATAAATGCTTTTACAAGCTCTTTCTATATGGAAGCTCTTCATTAACAACAAAGAAGACAAGATAGTGTGCATGGGAACAAAGTCAAGCACGTACTTAGTGAAGTTGGGCTGTAAATTGCAAATTGTTGAAGTAAATTGCAAGGACTAGTCTTCCAAGCTTTGTTGGAGTAAATGGTGTCTCCCTAAGTCTGGTGCCTTTACATGGATGGAACTTCATAAAATGATCCTTACAAGTGAGACATTAAGATCTATTGGGATCATGGGGGTGTATATTATGTAGGAAGGATGAGGAAGATGTGAACCATCTTGTTTTGAGCTACAAATGTTCAAGGCATTGTTGGGATTGGTTTGTTGGCTGCATTGATTGGAGTGGGGCTCTTCCTAACAATCTCCTTGATCTCTTCTATAGTTGGCCTAAATTAAAGAACTCTCTATGGGAAGGCATCTGGATCACTGATCCATCCATGATCATTTGGAACATTTGGAAAGAATACAATAGAATATTCAGGGATGTAGAGTCCTCAATGGAAGCAGTCATCAAGAAGATAGAAGTGAACATATGTGAAACTATCATGTCCAAAAAACATTCTTCCAAAGCTCACCCAAGACCCTTCACTAGCTAGGATGAGAAGATTATGAAGAAATGGTCTCTCCTAAAAGCTTATCCTTCATATTAGGAGGTCCTTACCCAACTAAAAAGATCAAGAGAGCTTCCATTAAGTGGCATTCGCCTCCCTGAGGCAGAATCAAACTAAATTTTGATGGTGCAGCAAAAGCTCACCCCGAGATTTTTGGCGCAAGGTGTATCGTTCAGAATTAGGATGGGAAGTTGGTGTGGGAGCTGTCTAAAAAGCTACCATTAGGGACCAATAACGAAGTTGAGTTCCAAGCCCTCCTGGCTAGACTTAGACTATGTAAAGACAAGGGCCTAACCAACCTAGATATCGAAGGAGAGTCTCTTATATGCATTGATTCTATCTCCTGACACAATACTCCTAATTGGAAACTAAAAAGTATTACGGAGTTGATTTGAGAATTTCTAGACTCCGTGGGAGATTACCACCTCTCGTACTGCTATCGAGAAGTGAACATGGTAGTGGACCAACTTGTAAATCATGCCTATACGCAAACAGACCCAAAAGTAGCTGCCTACAATCCACTTTGTGGGGGAATACTTTTTGAATAACTTAATAGCCTTGGTGTCAGTGATTGTAGTAGCAAATCCTATGAAGCAGATCATTGACGGCGAACCAGGATGGGTGAGGTAACTTTCCCTTGAGCTAAGAGTCCCTTAGCTTATAAACATGATGTTGGTGACCCCTTCTAAGACAACCTCTCTTGGCATGCATTAAGGTTTCTGGGTGTTCCTGTCCATGCGACACCAACGATGTCCACACATAGCTTTAGAGAGTTTTTTAGTTCAAAATGACAACATTCTGTAGGCCCTACGACAAGTGATCAACCCACGTGCTTCACCGAAAGAACATATCCATGATAATGTGTTGTTGGGGAGATTTTTTGTGGAGTTTAATTTGGTCCAAGGCCACAAAGGACAGTCGAAGATTGCTGCCAAGAAACGTGTCGCTCCTCATCTGCAGCAGGCAGTGGTCATGGCAGTGTCTTCCATCAACAAAGACCCAAAGACAAGATGTTGGGGAGCATTTTTGACATTGCCACAACTGTGGGGAATGACGATGTGAAGAAATTCATTACCCTCTTCAAAGAAGGTGTCCTTAGAAACAATATGTTTCTCCTTTTTTGTTGGACACATGGAGCCTCCTTTGACTCTGAAGAAAATTGAGAAGTTTTCCCAATTAGCTGCAGGTGTTAGATTCATCTTGCATAATCTTCCAAAATGATGATGCCTCTTGGCCTTTTTAATCCTTTTTTGAAGTAATATTAAGGGGAGCTACCCCCAAGCTAGTGTTTTATGAATAAAAAAACATATGTAACTTGTAGCTCATAAAATCACCAAGAGGTAAGTATACATTGAGACCTTTGTGAACATTATCCTTTGGTTGTGCAAACTTAAGGCTCTTTTGGTTTTGGAAAATCTTAATCTTTAATCTCTTTTTAATCCTTTATAATTCATCAAGATTCATCTTGTATAGATCATGTATATCACCATTTCTCTCATAATGTTCATCTTTTGGTGTTTGCACAAATGTATCTAAGGTAAAATGGAAAGGCATCAAATCGAATTATAATGATCCCTTTCAATTGTGACTTTTTTTTATTCATGAACAAATTTAACACATTGATGCAAAATAGAAGGAATAATTCTATATTGCTCAATCCATAGTCTCTAGGAAGTAATACACCAAATCTATCAGAACATGATATCACATGACAAAAAAAGTATACAACAATGCATCTCAATGTGTTAATTAACATTCCACCAATCATTTTCAATGAAACCTCGGAATGTGCATACTCTCTATCTCTAATATGAGTGTTAAACAATGCTTCTTTAATACAATTATTTTATGGGATCTCTTCATCAAGAAATGTAGTCAATGGTGTTATAGGAGGAGAAGATTTATTCTTAGAATCAACATTTCTCACAAAAGATTTATTGTCATGTTCCACATTATCATTATTGGCTTTTGTACGATGTATCTCAACATTATGTGAATGACTTAGAAATGGATATGTATAAATTAGCAACCTATCACTAGGGGTACAATCAATGGATTACCATTATCATTAACCCCATCAACTTCAACCACATTATTGCCAATGTGATCTTGCACCTTATATTCAAAAGTAAATCAAGATTGTTGTAATGTCCCTTAACTCTATGATAATTGAAAAATGTTTGATCATTATATGACTTAGGGAGTGGTTTAGAGTTATCCAAAGGATGGATGGGAGGGACTATTATTACATTAGCTCTCAACAAACTTTTAAGCACATCATCTAATTCTTAAAAATTAGTGAACTTCCTTGGAGCATTTTGTTTTTAAGAAGGAAAAGTATAAGTATTAGCAACTTGAGTCATATTTTCCTTCATATTTTGGTCCTTTAAAAAACTATGACTTTTGATACTTAGAAGGGTAGGAAGTATTTTGAATTGAAGATCCATACTGAAAGAAATCATGTGATAGAAATTTAGGTTGTACATTTTTATTATGTGCACACAAATATATAAAGGAACCAATACTACTCAAATATTTATTGCCTTGAATTAGTTTAATTAACCCCTTAATAAAGATATTTTGGACATTAGATTTGTTATGGAGTAAAAAGTGTTCACATGTATTTTTACCTCCTTGTTTAGCTCCTAGGTCCTCATGATTACATTATTCATGTTAAATGTTCATCCTAGCGATGCAAAATTGCCTGATACCAATGTAAAATTGGAATAAGGGGCCCATATTTTATCTTATCCTAGACCCAAAAAGAGTCGAAAGACTTGGACGCCACCGCCCAATTCCCTCTTGATTGGTTAGGGAAAAATCAAATTTATGTCAACCTGGGACCTTTCAAAAGGTTTCTCTTTGCTGACTCTTTTGGTTTAATTTCATGATTGTAAGTGGGAAAGCATATACAATTGTGTTTTTTAGTTCATTTGTAACCTAGATGCATATATCTAACTTGTGACATTGAAGTAAAGAAAGCAAGAGCATTCATTGTGATTCTAGCATTCATCTATCCACCTTAGGGTTTGAAGGATCTTCATTATTCTAAGGGATCATTACATAGGTGATACCATTGTTGTTCATCATCATTTGATTCATCATTATTATCATTGTTTTCAACCTCTACCCCCACGAGGGCACGCACCCTTTATCTATCAATAGTGTTGGGAAGCTTGAATGCTAACCCAAGATTTGACTGAGGCAAGTCCCTATACACCATAACCCCCCAAACTCTCTCTTGTCATCTTGTGTGCAGGTTACAAGACTGAGATCTAGAGAATGTGAAGATATAGGAAGACTGAGTGAAGATCAAGGTTTCAGGATCTGACAATAGTAACAAAATATTTTTCTATCCAAGACTTGGGTGGTGGTGCCCTAGTCTTTCTACCCTTTCTGACATCAAATCTAGCATCAGGATAACATCTGCAGCATCTTTCTAGTTTACACCTCAGATAAAATCTTCCATTCAGGACTTGGGCGATCTTGAATTAGTCCTTCAACACCTCTACTTCGAGGAGATAGATTCTACCATCTTCCTGATCATCCTTGTACAACTGGTTTCTAGATAGTTGTACTTATTTTGTTACAAGCTGATCATTGTAGAACTAGGGTTTCATGCATTGTTGACCTAGGGTTTGATAGAAAGGCTGAACTAAATCTTATTCCTCTATAGCATACCTAAGTACAAAATCTATAGTTGAGTCCACCTTCATGTGGTAGTTATTTGGCTCCGTCTTGTCCTTAAATGTTATATGGAAAAGGGTTTGATCTAATGTGCATTCTAGTTGTCATCATTCACCTTTTCCATACCTAACATTTTGGTGAACCCGTACGTAGCTTCAAGCATTTGCATCTTGCTGAT
Organism: Cunninghamia lanceolata; assembly: GCA_027924645.1. Taxonomy (NCBI): domain Eukaryota; kingdom Viridiplantae; phylum Streptophyta; class Pinopsida; order Cupressales; family Cupressaceae; genus Cunninghamia; species Cunninghamia lanceolata. The sequence goes on along the minus strand of BSBN01000303.1, from coordinate 6,359,438 downwards.
TGTTCAAATCAGATCTTGCATTGATTTATTTCTTATTTATCAATAGTCATTTGAAAATCTTGCATAATTTTGGAAAAAGTGCATATTTTGACCTTCAAAAAGCTTACATTTTGGAAAAAAATTGCATTAGGGTTTTAAATATTCTCTTTCATGATCATATTAGTTGCACCAAACATTCAACAAATCTGACTTTGCATAGTAGTCTTGCATCATTTTACATCCTTGATTTGGAAAATTCATACTTTTTGCAATTGCACATTGTGAATTTCAAGCCTTGGATAAAGTAGATTAGGTGACAATGTCTAATTTATTTTTACAAGACTTTCATGCATATGATGAGTCATTTAGTAGTGATGACTTTGATATGTCAAATGAAGCCCTTGATGACTTTATCTCTATTGAACATTCCACTATGACCCCTAAACTGTCATTCCTTCAAAGATTAGTAAACACAATTTATGTTCCAAGATCTCAAGAAGAACCTATGAAACCAAAAATAGTTGTCCACCGGTATTCGGCTGTGCCTCAAACACAAACGAAACTAGTGCTCACTATAAGAGGTCTTCTAAATTCTTCTTTACCTCTTGGTTACATTCATAACTATGCTAAGCAAATAACAAGTCAAAAACAAGTATATCAAAATGTGTCGTAACAACCCAACTATAATGCGGTCTACAAAAGTCTCACATACATGACATCCAATTGTAACAAGGGTGTTGTGGCTCCTCCCCGATCTAACAAGAAAAGGAAGGATCTCGACCCGTCATATCCTTCACACCACATGAGGTCACTATTAGAGACATTGATGGTACTCTTTACATAACAACAAGAATAAGTGGAAATCTTACAAGAGGAGTTCTTATTGATCCTAATTGCATGACAAATGTGATCACAGAAGAATATTTATACATGAATGATCTAGTACAAGATACTTATGATTCAACAGATATAATGATAAAAGCACATAATGGTTATTTTCTTCCGGCAATTAGAAAGATAACACTTTTAATTAAGGTGGTTGAAAAATCCCTAGAAGCATCATTTGTTATCATTCCCACTTCAGATCTCTTTCTTGTGAAGTTAGGACATCCTTGGCTAAAATTCATGAAAGTGGTTCCTTCTACTATTCACAAGTGCTTAAAGTTCCCTCATAAAGGTTGAGTGCATGTTATTCATCACAGTGGATGGAAACCATCAGCCACTCATGCAAATTTCAATTTGGATTATTTTTTGCCACAACCTATTGAAGAAAATCAACCAAGACAAGATCAATTATTCCTAACATATCAAAAGTATAAAGCAAAGAAAATAGTTGAACTATCATATGGAAAGAATACTCTTGGACCCTCTCGGTGCTTCGAGGCTACAATTCCTCCTATCTAACAAATAGAAAGTGAAAAGCAACCGAAGCTAAAGGATTCACCTCGACCAAAAGGAAAGGGAATTTTTGCTGAGGTTCCTCCTTCGCCATCCTTACAAGGATCAGGAAAAAAACCTTTAAGAGCAAAGCTATCCATCACAAAATCATAAAATAACTTTTGTACCGGCTTCCTCTTTAGAAATGCCAAAGAATGTAGAAAATCATGAACCCTCAATGGTGGACAAAGAAGTTCCCTTGGGAAATATAACTAACAAGACTAGAAGAAATAGAAATGCAAGGGAAAGAAGAAGAAAGAGACAAGCCTTAGCTCGAAAGATGTCTTCGCAGGAAGAGAATATCCCTCTGATAGAAATGGAACCAAAAGAAGAGCTAAAGGAAGAAGTTTCAAGTTGGGCTATAGTGCCCTATGTACCACCTATTTCATATGAAGATCAAGATTGGGAAGAAGATGATTTGATTAAGGACAACTGCTAGCAGGTAAGTACTTCTCACTCATTCAACTACCCTTGATGTAGCACATCTTTGAGTTGCTCTCACGGGTGGCCTCATCTTAAGTGTTGTGTTGTGTTTCCCCGTATAGTGTTAAATGTTTGTTTAGGTCTCCTTGGATGACCATTGATACTCTTGTAAGGTCAAGGATACAAGGAGACTGCCTCCGTTGTGACATTCCTTCTATATGTTTCTCTACAATTCTCTTGTTGCAATTGTTGTGTGTGGTGCCTTGGGGGCATAACATTGTGGAAGGTGTCTTGGGGGCATCTTCCCACATTGTGATCCTAAGTCACTTTTGTCTCCTCTCTCATTTTTCATGATTTCATTCTTCCATTGTAGAAGTGTGGCTCTACTAGTCGACAAATGACAACAACAAATATACACTTTTGATAAGGACCGTGCGTCCCTAAACAAGAAAATCAAAATGGACCTAGTCCATATATGAAGATGGGGGTAATTTGTTACTGACATTTGACTAGTAGAATCACTTTATGTCATGTTGTGATCATGTATCGTGTTGTGAAATTGTTGTAACAAGCCTTTACAATACTCTAAATCTACTTCTATGCACTTTGAATTGATTTTATATCACCTTGTAGCTACACTCAATTCTAAGATACCTGAAGTATAACCTCACAACTATACTCAATTCCAAACCTGTAAGTATAGCCTCAGTTTGTTTGAGCAGCATGTTACCTTATTTTTGTATCAGTTTCATGAAATGATTTGGTTATTACCTTAGCTTAGATTTTCTAACCAAAGCTTAGTATTGATAAATGGTTCTTAGAAAATGATATATGTGTTTCTATTGTGATTGTTGGGAACAATTCTGTGATTGCAAGCACATGTCACTTTGGGGAATGGGCTTTACAAAAGCTCCTATTCCCTCATGTGTTTTCAACCATACCTTAAATGTGATTGCTACCAGCAAGCAGGAGCAACCACTTTAAGGTGGGGGCATATATTGGTAAATGCTTGGATATCTTAGACATTGTGATAAATTGTGTTTGTGTATACTTTATTTTCACCTTAAGGCATCTTTGCAACGTAGGTGGGATTGTATACTTTGTTTTGTGTGTTTGCGTATACTTCCTTTTCACCGTAAGGCATCTCCGTGATGTAGGTGGGGTCATATACTTTATGCGCATACTTCCTTTTCATTGTAAGGCATCTCCACGACACAGGTGGGGTTGCATGCTTTTGAAATCTCTTCTGTGAAAGGTGGGATGATATATACCCTTGTGTAGTTTGCACATCCTTTTGAAAAAAAGTCCTCTACAAAGGCGGGTTTGGATCTTGAGTTATTCACCCTTAAGCGTATTTTTGGCGGTTGTGACAGTGTAGATCGACCATCAAGTATGTTTGGTGTATTTTAGATGGTGGAGCGTAGCGATGAGCTCCTCCATGTCGCCCATGTTTGCTTTGTATAAGATGTATAGTGGGTCGATGACACTCTACAATGCTCGTGTATTCCATGTGTTTCTCATGTGTCTTGCATGTTTTGTGGAGGTGCATATCAATGATCTCCCCCCACACCATGTGTTATGTGTGTTTTGTGGAGGTGCATAGTAATAAGCTCCCCCCACATTGTGTGTTTTTTGTGCTTTTGTTGGTGGCACGTAGCGATGACCTCCTCCCATTGCCTAGTTAGGGTAGTATAATTGTTTAATCATGTCTTCGAGCTCTATGTATACCTTGTGTATTGCATGACTGTGCTCATGTATTCTCCGTGTATTGCATGCTTCTTTACTATCTTCTCTATGTTTTGCGTGATTGTCAAGTGTCTTCTTATGTTTGCCTAAGCTTGGGGGCTAGAGATGGTCTTCCAAACTTAGGGTTTGTCTTCGCTCTAGTGTCTGATGTGTTTGATGTGCTTTGACCATACTTTAATGCATGTACTGATCATGAGATCATACACACATTAAAGTGGGGGTTAAATTTTATGGAGTAAAAAGTGTCTACATGTCTTTTTACCTCCTTGTTTAGCTCCTAGGTCCTCGTGATTACAATATTCATGCTAAATGTTCATCCTAATGCAAAATTGTCTAACACCAATGCAAAATTGGAATAAGGCACCCATATTTTATCTTATCCCTAACCCAAAAGGAGCCCAAAGACTTGGGCGCCACTACCCAAGTCCCTCCTGATTGGTCGAGGCAAAATCAAGTTTATGCCAGCCCAAGACCTTTCAAAAGGTTTCTCCTTGTTGACTCTTTTGGTTTAATTTCACGATTGTGAGTGGGAAAGAATATATAAGTGTTTTTTTGAGTTTATTTGTAACCTATATGGAGATAGCTAACTTGTGACATTGAAGTAAACCAAGCAAGAGCATTCATTGTGATTCTAGAGTAGATTTGTGTATTGTTATTGTATGTTTATTGCTGGCATAGAGCTATCATCTATCCACCTTAGGGTTTGAAGTTTGATCTTCATTATTCTAAGGGATCATCACATAGGTGATATCATTATTGTTTATCATCATTTGATTCATTATTATTATCATTGTTTTCAGCCTTTGCCCACATGAGGGCACGCACTCTTTATCAATCAATGGTGTTGGGAAGCTCGAATGCTATCTCATGATTTGACTGAAGCAAGTCCCTAAACACCATAAGCCCCCAAATCCTCTCTTGTCATCTTGTGTGCAAGTTACAGGAGTGAGATCCGTAGAATGTGAAGATACAAGAAGACTGAGTGAAGACCAAGGTTTCAGGATCCAATAATAGTTATAGAATATTCTGCTATCCAAGACTTGGGTGGTGACACCCTAGTCTTTCTGCCCTTTCTGACTTCAAATTTGGCATCAGGCAGGATCTGCAACATCTTTCCAATTTAGACCTCAGACATAATCTTCTAGTTAGAACTTGGGTGGTCTCAAATTAGTCCTCTGACACCTCTACTTCTGAGAGACAAGTTCTATCATCTTCTTGATCATCCCTGTGCAACTAGTTTCTATATTGCTATTGTACTTATTCTATTACAAGATGATCATTATAGAACTAGGGTTTCATGCATTGTTGACCTAGGGTTTGATAAAAAGGTTGAATTGAATATGATTCTTCTATAGCATACCTGAGTACAAGATCTATAGCTGAGTCCACTTTCATGTGGTAGTGATTTGACTCAGTCTTGTCCTTGAATGTTATATGGAAAAGGGTTTGATCTAGTGTGCATTCTAGTTGTCATCATTGACCTTTTCCATACCTAACAAGAATCATGTAAAGCAGTAATCAACTTAGAGCACAAAGACTAAATTAAATAACATAATCACTAATGTGTTTGTTAGATCCTTAGGCACACTCAAATAAATCAACAATTGACTAAATCCCATATTAACTTTGAATTACTTTAGAACACTTTAGTGATATCACCAAATAAATGTATAGTCCTTGAGGAAGCATATAGAATCACTCAATAGCATAATCTATAAGAGTTCATGGAAAGATCTTAGTAAACATCCTATCATCATAAAGGAAGTCTACATATATAGTCATATATGGTCTAAGATGTGTATTAGGGTCACCTTTGTCATCATACATTAGAAATTGAGGTGCCCCAAAACCCATAGGTAATGGATAATCCATAATGTCAAATGCTAGAGGTGTATGCCTAGGATTGGGAAATTTATTACTATCATTAGGACTTGCATCCACTCCCTTTTTTACTTGATCAAGTTTGTAAAATAATGCATCTAAGGTAGACGGGATGGTGACTAAATGTAAACAACTAGGAGGGGTATGAGTGAATGTGTGGAAGGTAAGAGGAGTGGATGAAGTAATGGCTTGGGATAAAGTCATGGAAGAAGAAATATACTTAAGGGACTTTATGATATATTGGATGTTGCATGAGGTATGTAAGTGGGTTGAGTAAGTGGGGTAAGAAGAGATGTGTAAGTGTTGTATGTCATAGGGGTAGTAGAGATTATAGGAGGACTATATCCAAGAGCTAGGCCATAAGGTGAAGGGTAAGTGGAAAGGGATCAATGGTAGTGGAAGGATTAATGGTGGAAGAAGGATCTATAGTAGAGGTGGGATTATTAATATATGCACTAGTCATTATAGAAGAAGTAAGCTTAGCAAAAACCACTTGCAAAGTCTCAATTCATATGGTTTATTTGCAAACATATGATGATACATGTCCACTAGCTATGTAGGATTCTCTACATTAGCCAAACTAGCCAATTCATTTATAAAATCTTGATTATCTACATGAGCATCATGATCATACTCATTATTGTTCTCATTATTAGCATTGAAATAGACTTCATTCTCATTGATTTGGGTTGTGTTAGGTTTTTTGTAGACACTCCTTTTAGGTGGCATAAAACAAAGATAGGATTTAGGAAAGCTCAAATGCCTAATTTTAGATTTAAAATTTAGAAATATAGATGGTATATTAGATTATAAAATAAAACCCTAATGTGAACCAAGAATGGGTGGGGTATGTGAAAAATATATCACAATAAAGCACACCAAACCTAATAGAAAAAGATATATCAATGAAGCATAATGATGTAAAATAAAAGGGTAGATTTAAAAATTAGATGTAATCTTTAAAAAGTGCATATATGGAAATCCCAATATAATTTGAAACCCTAACAAGAAGGTTAGGATGTAAAGGATCAAATGGATTCACCAAAATGTAAAGGAAAATGTTCACATTCCTTAAAGGGTTAACCTAGGCTAATTAAATAAAGGTGGCCAAATACGTACAATCAAGCTAGATTAACTAAATATATAGTTGGAAGTAGGAAATTGGATAATGTGCGTTAGAAATTGAACAAGATAGAGAGTGGTCATTAGATCAATAACCAAAGAATGATGCCAAACAGATGAGATTTTAAAATTTATCTAATGTTAGACCTAGGAAACATTGCCTTTTTGTTAGTGAGTTAGCTACAATTCTATGTTGGATCTCTACCCTATCAAAGGATAAGTTCATAGGTATAAGACATATTCACAGTCAAGGGTTTAAGATGTATTGGTGTTTGTGGATATGTACTTGTGCAATGGATTCATCCTCAAAATTAATAGTGTTTTGTTGTACATCTTGGCTTGATATGTGACCTTTTTCTTTTCTTTATTTGAATGCTTGAGGACTATAAATATTTTAAAATACCTTCAAGGATTTTCATTACATTCTAAGGATTTTTACCTAGATCAATCCCCCAAAATTGAACAATATTAAAATAGTGTAGGCAAGTGCCTAACAATGTAGATTTTTTAATATTTCCATTACATCAAATCAAAATGTGTCCTTATTGATTACTCTAATGCCCTAGAATGCTTGAATAAATGATGAGCTCTTGAATAATTAAAATGAATGCATCGAATATCTTTAAATGCTAGCATATAGTGATAAAATTGCACCAAACGTGTGTTTAGTCAAATCAAGGTAGAAGGGTCAAGGGGGCCAGTCAACCAAATTTGAATTGAAAAGGGTTGTGACTATGAGATTACCCTTACAATAGTGGATTTGTCCCAAAGTGAGATAATGGTTAAGTCCAAGTGGCAAACAGTTAAATAGAGGTAGGTGCATAAATGAGTATGATAAGTAAATGGATAAGGAAAATGTCAAAGAGTGTGTAAATAGATAGGATAGGACTAGATGTATAGGGATATATATGTGTATTAAAATGGCTAAAAAGAATAGGGGGAATGGGCTCAACTTCACACAAGATTGTACCATTAATCATTATATATAGAGATACAAAATTAAATAAAAAATGACACATAAATATACAAATTTTACCATTACATTAGTCAAATAATCCTCATAATTTACCAATTCATCATTATAATAAATTAAAAAAAAATCTAATCTATTATTAAAATAAGAATTAATAATTTTATAGAATACTACAAAACTCCTTCTAATATTGCTTGCTATGATAAAAATAAATAAAAAGATTCCTCATATTTCTTAGGCTAATTTTTAAGGTTCTAAATTTTTTAATAAGATTGCTTGCAAGTTATATTATTAATCTAAGGCTAATTTTTAAGGTTCTAAATTTTTTAATAGGATTGCTTGCAAGTTATATTATTAATCTAAAGATGTATATGGCCTTTAACTTCTTAACATTTTAATCTATAATACTAATCTGTTTTCCAAATAAAACATTAATCTATAATACTAATCTTGGTTCCAAATAAAACATTAGGGATTTGGAAGGAAACGAAGCTTACAAATTATTTAATTATAAAAACTAATGAAATTTTTTTTGTCTTTATTTGGATCATCTCTCATTCAATATTCATTGAGAAGACTCTAAGCTTTAACTCATTTGAAAAGGTGATGAATTTAGATTTCTATTCATTTGCATTCGATTTGATAGTCTCTTATTATTAAATTTTATAGAGATGTTTTGATTAAGGATTCAAGAGTTTATAAGGAAAGAATCTCAATAAAATCATAATTATAGATTAAAATTATTAGTTAAAATGTATATTCATAATCTTATAAATTATGACCAGTATAAAACTTTCATAAAAATTCTAAACATTTTCGACAAAAGGAAATTCAGTTTTGGGGAATTGAGATGTTTGAGTGGTCATGTGCGCCTTACGTAAACAGTCGGCATGTTGTCGTGTTGGCTGTTTACAAAATCATCGACTCTGATTTAATTTTAAAAACTTGTTCGATCTAATCTGTCGATGATTGTCGACCGATTCAAATAACTTGTTTTTGATTGTAGTCGATTTGTTTCGATGCGTCTGTAAATTTTCGACTGCCAATACGTTTACAACACACTGGCTGTTTAAGCTCTTCCGATCATATAGGACAAAGAGAGTGTGTGGAATTTAAATTAAAGGGAAGAAAGACTGCGGTGAACCTGTGCTTCAGCTTGACTGTGATCTTAATGTCAATATGTCTCTACTTCATATTGGTGGCTACCAATACTATATACTGGAACCCCAAGTCTACAGGAAAGGGGATTCCAACCATCACATGAGAATAGTTGAGAAAAATATGTGGGGAGATACATGCAATCCATCGACCAGTAACCATACAATGGAATTCTGGTCTAATTCTCCATTTCATATTTCTGATGAATACATGAATTTAAGTCTGTGGGGACGGTGCAGTGAAGAGAACCGAGAGGAGTTGTCCAATAAATCGTATAGCTTAGAATGTAATAAGAATTGGTACTACTCATCCACTTCAGACTTGAACTGGGGTACGTATTGTAAATCCTTGGTGCGGCTACCTATTAGAAATTCCGACAGAAGTAATCCACGGCTCAATCGAATAATACAGAAAGGGTTCAGCAATAACATGGAAGTTCAGCAAAGGTTGTGAGGATTGGGAATCGAGGAACAAGCTTTGTATTTACGACACCAGTAATCCGAACCGATCGCATTGTGAATCGTGGAGCCCTGGTAAGAGTCGTAATTCCTTGTCTACTTAATTCACAGATGAGTGAAAATCTATAAATTTTTATATCCAAAAAAAAAAATTGTTGAAATGTGAAGTCAGTCTTATTTATTCCAGTAGTGATGAGCAGTTGACAAAAGTACCTAACTAGTGCCTAGGTACCCGCCTGACAGGCCGAAGGCCAAGGAAATGAAACCAAAGGTTGTTGGACAGGGGGTCATAGGGGGGCTGGGCATAGCCCCCTGCCACGCTGAAACGGCCTCACCGGAAAAAAAATTTGGCCATGTGCCACGTGTACACCATGCAAAATAGCATGCAAAGTGCGACTCGCGCTTTTATGCATGAAAATCTATCTTTAGATTTGATTTGTTTTTGCATGTGCTTTTTTGTGATTATTTAAGTTAGTCCAGTTTGAATGCTAAGGCATGAGAAAACAGTTTTTGTAACTACGAATTTTCTTCTGAGAATAAAATTGAGAGATCTTTACCTATGAATTTTTCCTTGAACATTACCAAATTTTCCACGTAAATCTTTGTTGTCTATTTTATACTTTTATTGCTAATTTACTATTATTTCTGCACTGCTTATTTTTCTAACAGAAATATCAAATATCCCACCTGTAAGAACACTAACTTGATTCTTGTTCTAGTTGATTTGGAGAAAATTCATGTTTTATAATATGAACAAGGTTGAAAAGTTACATATTTGAAATTTAAATACTGTTTTACCGAAGTTCTTGACATTGTTTTTGTAAATGTTACTCACGACTTGTGCATATGGCGTTGCAGGATCTTCCCGTGCCAAGATTGTTCTTATAGGTGAGCATCCCAAGGCATATGATCTGTGCATGTACTGATTTTGATTTATTTGGCGACGGATTCTTTTTCCCTTCATAGTTAGAACTGCCATTATCTCTGCTGAGTGTCCCTTCTTTCTTAGTATCTTTGTATTTCATTGATGTGAATATAAATCTTTCAACTAGAGCCAATAATGGTTGAGCTTATTCATCAGGTTTGGGCATTGGAACATAGCATTATTGGATGTGTTCGTTGATTGGAAGACGTGGTTTTCCCCTTCCTCGAAGAAACCCGATGTTTCTAATGTGGAGAAATTCCTGCAAGTTTATGTTGATCAAATGCCAAACTGATATTCATATTCTCAACTCATCAAGATCACCAACAACTTTGCTGATAAAGTGGGGGAAGGAGGTTTCGGTGTAGTTTATAAAGAAAAGCTACCTACCGGTATTCTGGTGGCCGTTAAAATGGTTGATCAGTCAAGGCACAGTTAGAAACAATTCATGAATGAAGTAGCAACCATTGGAAGGATCCATCATGTTCGTTTGGTTCGGCTGATGGGATATTGCTACGAACAACACAGAAATGGATTGGTGTATGAGTACATGGCTAATGGATCTCTGGATAAGCTTATATTTGCAGGAAGAGAGAAAGACCAGATCATAAATTGGGCACAGCTGTATTCAATTGCTTTGGGTGCAGCTCGTGGAATAGCCTATTTACACCAAGATTGTTACAGTCGTATCATTCATTTTGACATAAAACCCCACAACGTATTACTAGATGAAGACTTCACACCAAAGATAGCTGATTTTGGTCTGGCTAAACTTTGTGGGAAGAAAGAGGAACATATATCAATTACAGCCGCAAGAGGAACGCCGGGGTATGTTGCCCCGGAAGAGTGGAAGAGAGATTTGGGACCTGTAATGGACAGATCAGATGTTTACAGCTTTGGAATGGTATTATTGGAGATGGCTGGAGGAAGGAAGAATATTGATGTGCAAGTAAGCCGATCCAGCCAATTGTATTTTCCAGAGTGGGCATTCAAGTTGATGGAGAATGGGCAGTTGGAGAGTAGGTTGAGAGGAAGTGGTAAATCAGAAATAGAAATTGAAGAGAAGGAGAAAGCAATAAGACTGGCCAAAGTAGGACTATGGTGCATTCAATACAATTCAACAGATCGACCGAGCATGAGCAAAGTGGTTCAAATGTTGGAAGGAAATGGTGCTGATTTAGCCAATCCTCCCCTGCCTTTCAAATCTTCAATTAGGGCTGCACCTTCTATACATTCAAGTGAAGAATCTTCCGGCTAAGTAAACAAGGAAACCTTTTTCAAACCCATCATGATCATTCATTGTATATTTTTGAGATGGAAAGTGTTAGCTATTCTTAAAACACTAACAGTGGAAGATAAATTTTGGCCAATAAAAGTAGGGCAACTATTTACCACTTTTTGGTAGAGATGAGGTGTAAAATTACTACTGATAATTTGACTCACAAGTCCTTGAGTGTGATATTTAAGTAGAGTGGAAAGTGTCTTGACCTCATATGCTATACATCACTTAATTCCAACTTCATTATTTGAATATCCCCAACAATTAATGAAGGGGGTTATGCTAAATTAAAGACTTTTGTGTTAGCCTTTTATTTTTCAAAGGATTGTTATTAAATTCAATATTAATTTTATACTAGCATACCTATATTTAAAAATATATCTAAAGTACGTGGAGAGATATCCTTCTCGAGGCGCCTAATGTTAGGATTAGTGATTAAAAAATAGGTGACTCAAGAAGGATATCTCTCCGCGTACTTTAGATATATTTTTTAAATATAGGTATGCTAGTAGCATCTTGAGTGGCAAGCCTAATTCTAACTATATTATATATCTCAAGAATTATTATAATTGTATAATATAATATTATAATATAGGTTAGATATATTATCATAATATTTTATAAATATTTGCATCCCATTATAATCTTAATAATATATATTATGGTTATGATGAGTTTATAATATAGGTTAGATATTTCTGTCCCTAACTGTAATTGAATTGATAATCTTAATTTTTCCCTTAATCCTAATCCTATTTTTATCGTTAATCATAACTGTAACCATAATTCTAACCCTATCCCTAAATGTAATTGTAACCCTAAGCCTAATTGTATCCCTAATACTAACCATAATTCTAAGTATAATTCTAGAATTGATTCTAACCAAAAGATAATTCTAATCCAACCCTAAACCTAACCCTAATATTCAGGGCAATACTAACCCTAATTCTAACCCCAACCCTAACCCTATTTATAACCTAAACCCTAACCCTAACTCTAATTCTAACACTAACTATAATAGTAACCCTAACCCTAATTCTAACACTAATTCTAACCCTAATGATAGCCCTAGTTCTACTCCTAACCTTAATGCTAAGTGTAATCATAAGCTCTTTACTTAAGGAAGGTCGAACATGTAGAGATGAGGGTTTAGAGTACATGGTTTAGGGTTTTAGGTTGACCAGCGATTTTTTTAGTGGTGAATATTCACCAATTGGCAAATATCACCGATCAGCCAAGTCAGAATTGGCGAATAAATCACATCCAACAGGGTGGTCAAATTGCCTGGTTTTTATGTATTATCGATTGAATCTCTATCCATTTGCCATTGATTTATTTTATGAGAATCAATGAAGTAATATTTTCGCCATAACAAAATATGCGTTTCAAATGGGCTGACTAATATTTTCACCTAGAATTTCAGAAGCAAGTACTAAATCACCTATATATTCACCAGTACTATTAAAACAATATTGTGTATCAGGACACGTTTCGCCAACTCCATTAAATGGTTGTTGCGCATGAGGACCCATTTTGCCAACCCCATTACATGGTCATTGCGCGTGAGGACCCATTTCGCCAATTAAAATTTACAAGTAGTTGATTATGAGGAGCCATTTCACCAATTTCCATGACACCTTTGTCCTAATCTTAGGGCCATATTCGCCTTCAAAATTTCAATGTATGTAGTCCATCGAGGTTTGATTCATCGACACTTAAATATATTCCTTATATAATCATGCAGGATTAACCAAATCTTTTTGATATACCATATAGAATTCCCGTGGAATTTGTCAAATATGGATTGATATAAATACAATCGAAACTCTGATTTATTCTTACACATTTTGTTTAGTTATGAACTTGTGAGCTCTCGATTTAGATTTCAGAAGTTGGAGTTGGCACCTTGAAGTTGATCATAGGCAAAGTTACAAACTTACAACACAGGCATTCCTGCATTAGCGAATAGCAAGTCAGTGAAAACCTAAACTTAAAGGTGAGTAATCATTTCTTCATAGTATTAGTGTTTTAAGATTTCTTTAGCTCTCTTCCATTCTTGATTCAATCTTAAAGAAGATATTTAGTAGGGAATGGGATCTATATTCAATAGACTATGAGTATGTCCTTAAATAAGAAGACATTTTTTCTAGCTTTTATTTGAAGTGGGAGATCAAGATGTTGAGCCACAAGTGTGACAAGGGTAAGACTCCTTAGGATGGTGAAGGGACTGGGAGGCCATCAAAATGCAAAAAATGTGGAGTTAGTATACAGTCTTACTTTGGAACTAGTAATGTTTCTGATCCATCAAATCAAGATGGAGCTACACCATCAACTCTTGCACCAAATAATAATGAAGAAGCCATTCACAATACCTCACCACCACCAGAAAGTGGGATTGCCATTGAGTTAAATTAGGATGGCAATACTGCAGAAGATATTCCAAGGGATACCCTGGTTAGCCAAAATGAGGATGGTAACACTGTAGAAGATGTTCCAAGGGATACCCTGGTTAGCCAGAATGAGGATGGCAATACCCCAGAAGATGTTCCAAGGGATACCCTGGTTAGCCAGAATGAGGATAGCAATACCGCAAAAGATGTTCCAAGGGATACCTTGGTTAGCCAAACTGAGTATGACAATACCACAGAAGATTTTCCAAGGGATACCCTGTTTAGCCAGAATGAGGATGGCAATACCACTGAAGATGTTCCAAGGGATACCCCAGTTAGCCAGATTGAGATAATTGACTTGGATGAAAAAGAAAATGTTGGCACTATAGATGATGTTGGCAAGAAGAAAAGAAAAGGCAAATCAAAAGATTCACAACTGGGGCACGAGTGGGAAATTTCAAGGAATTTTTAGCTTGATTAGGTGTCAAAGTACCCATTCATTGAACCAGTGGAGAAAGCAAACAAAGATGAACAACTAATAGAATGCAAGTGTGTGATTTGTAGTTGGAAATGTAAAAGAGATAAGAAATTGTAGCTAGAGCTTGACACTATAGAAAAGCATATATAGGTAAAGTTTATGAAAAGCAAATCATAGATGGAAAGGAAACATTAGTAGTAAGATGGAAATCAAAGGAAGAATGTCTTCATGTGAAGTATGCCATGGAATATGATGAGCATAAGAAAAGAATGACGAAGCTTGCTACAAGTGGAGGTACAATCAAGGCTCAATTTGGAAAAGCAATGGAAGGAGCACAACTAGCAAAAATTGTTTAGATGAGTGTTATTTTTCATATTTTGTCTAGAAGGCATCTTATGATAGACTACCCAGAGTATAGTAATTTATTATCTTTTTTGAGTGTTCCTCACTATCCTAGCACACATTGGTCAATAAATGTTGGATGGGAATGGGCAAACTGTCTCACTACAGTGGAAAAGCAAAATTCAAAGGAGAATGTAAAAGAGTCAAACTTCATTGCATTATCTTTAGATGAAGTTACTACGGTAGATAATACTTCTTGGGTCTGTATGCATGTGTATACTATAAAAGAACATGTACGCCAAGCTCATCTACTCTGTGTTCATAAAATGAAGGACAATTCAACATCACAACATATTAATGCAAGGTCATAGGACCGGACTTTGCACAAAATTACAAACTACTTGTGCACCATACATGCTTGCCATTCACTGCATGGATGACTTGACAATTGCCAAAAAGTTGGTATGGATGACTTGACAATTGCCAAAAAGTTAAGAAGTCTTTGAATCAAATTATAGGTATGGATGACTTGACAATTGCCAAAAAGTTGGTGTGTAGGAGCTGATGGAGCTACAGTAATGCAAGGTCATAGGACCGGACTTTGCACAAAATTACAAACTACTTGTGCACCATACATGCTTGCCATTCACTGCATGGCCCACAGAATGAATTTAGCTTTTAAAATTGTAAGCAAGTTTCCTATAGTATCAAAAGTTGAAAATCTAGTCCGCAAGCTCCATGCATACTTTTGCCGAAGTCCCAAACGTTTTGCAAAATTTCAAAATTTTGCTGAGGGAATATCCATTGCAGGAAACAAGCTTCATAAGGATGTTGATACTAGATGGATCTCCTTCCATGGACCATCTCAACAAGTTCTTTCAGAATATCCATCGTTGATTGGAATAATGTACGAGCATCGTAACATAGTAGACAAAGCTCCTGACCTCTTACATAGGTTAAGTGATATAGAGACTCTTAACTTTAGCTAGTCTTCTCCCCATGCTAGATGAAATGAACAATCTTGTGAATAAATCCCAAGACAGAACTATGTATATCTATGAGTATAGCAAACTACATAGAATGACATGCATGGCCCTCGATAATCTATATCTAGATCTAACTTCTCAAAGCCCAAATTTTTATAGGTGGCAGATAATTACAGATTTGAATCATCATGAAAATTATTTATAGTTTAATGCAAGCAGGGAGTTATGTGTCTTTGTACGTGGATTTGAGATACCAATGCACCATTGTAAGACAATCAGGTGCTCTATCAAAGAAGTACCTGTTAGAAAGGATGATTTTGATGACATTGTTAAATCTGTTAGTAGTAATTTGAAGGAAATTGCAAGCAATCTTTCAACAAAGATTTATAACCGATTCCCTCAAGATGAAATATTGTGTATCCTCAATTTTGGGTTCAAGGCCACCAAGATAGCCCAAGCTTTTTTTCATCAAAACATAACTACGTTGACCGCACACTTTTTGAAAAGTGTAGAATGCAATGGACAACAAATAGAAGGAATTATAGATGGAAATAAGCTTAAAGGACAATGTAGTCAGTTTGCAAGAAGTATGATAGACCAGTTTAATGCCATGGAGAATCCCTTTGAAATGGGATCAATAACAAAGGCCTAGAAACACTTAGATCTGAGTGAAATGTTGCATGATTCGATATTAGAATATTTCAAACTTATTGATTTATGTCAAACAATGATATTGGGTTTGGTGGAAGATGAGAGAGTTTTCAGTGCATTGGGGTTTTTGAAATCAAAGATAAGAAACAAACTAGACAAGAATTTGGAAAATTGCAAAGGGTCTTAGGAAGTGCATATAATGTCAAAAATTTTCCTTATGAAAGTGCACTTACAATCTGGAAGTCCATATGTGAAAGAAGAGGGTTGTGCAACACCTCAAGTTCAATTGCTAGTAGTGGTGGGACAAATGATAGTGACACAATAACGGATGAATTTGACTTTGGGATTCAGAATCAAGACGAAGAAAATGAAGACCAGACTTAGAATCAAGATGACTCTTTTTCTTTATCTGATCATCAGTTTGAGGACCCTGACTTGATTTGGGAAATGGAAGTGAATTAGCATTTTTTAGGTTTTTATACTGCATTTCATGAATTATATTCCAAAACTGTAGTTGATGATATTTTAAATTTATATTCCTTGAAATTGTGAATCAAATTAAATAAATTAACATATTATTAATTATTTCATATTTTAATTGTGTCATACTGATAAGTTTTACATGTACTCAGTGATTCATCATTCAACTCAATGCTTAATATTTCCTTGCTAAAGTTTATTTGTGCATAAAACATAAAATTTGCAATAAAGTAGAATTTTGGTTTTTGATTTGATATGGTAAATAAAATTAGTTTAACATATTAACAATAGTAGGATATAGAACAATGAACATCAGAAATCGTTGAATGTGTATTTAGTAGTTGAAACCAGGGTTTATTTTCAATTGATAAAATAAATAATATAGATAATTGAACATCAACACATTACTGAATTTGAATTTTCTATTGATTTTCAAATGAAAGAGTACATAGAGACAATGAAAAATCTTACTCAAGAGTCAAAGACAACTCTGCACAGAGCTGAGTTGGAACTCAGAAAGTTGAAACTCATATTATCAATATCAAATCATTCTAACAATTTTTTTAGCAAATTCCACTATTCAGGTGGTGGAATTGTCATTTCTTCTAGCTGATGTTGTCTGACTTGAATTTTGGTTAACAATGTATGATCAAATTTCAATTTGGATCCTAGGTCTGACTTGAATGTTTCAGCCAAAGATACATTCAAGAATACAAGTTGTTTGATGAAATCCAAAATGTTCACCTCATCTTGGTTCCCAAGAAATTGGTCCAAATCAAACTTCCTTGCATGCTCCATCTTCTTTCTGTCTAAAATTATCCTTTCCAATGAATTGGTCATTTGTGTCAAAACCTTATGGCAAACCAAGGTTTGTCAAGTTCCTTACCTTTTCATCCTCCTTAATCTTTGTTGCAGCCTCAATCACAAATTCTGTTGTTTCACACATTCTTGAACACTTTTTAATGATAGATGTCACCTTCATTGTAGCTTCAATCCAATTAGTAATGCCTTTTGAAATCAATTCATTGTCATTGGCTTTGTAGACTGTTTCTAGAACTTGATTTGCAAATTTATCTTTTGCTTGTGGGTAAGTGCAAGAAGATGGGGGGCCAAAAAGTGGCCAAAAATTTTTCAAAAAAATTTAAGTCATAACGCGCTCGCATTATGGCTTGGTAATGACAAGCCTTAGGCTCATCATTACCGAGCCATAACGCGAGCGCGTTATAACATTCCATAAATTAAAAAAAAGCAGTCATTTCATTTCATTCTGAATTTCTCCTCTGCCCGCGGCTTCAAAACCCTCAAAAACGTGCTCGTGTTCTACAAAACGCCAATCAACACAAAAGGCTTGTCGATTCATCACCAAAATGCCGCCGCGACATCGAGCACGCCAAAGGGGTGAGTTATCTTTATTTTTTTGTTTGAATTTCTTCCTAAATAGGTAGGTTTTTGTTGATTTTTGATGTATATTTCGTTAATTGTAGAAAATGTTAATGCACCTCCTCCTCCTCCTCCTCCTCCTCCTCCTCCTCCTCCTCCTCAAAATCCACAAAATCTTGAGGAGGAAATACCTGCAGAATAATAACCTCCTCCATTCATTCCTTGACATGCCCCTGGAACACAAGATAATATAATGGGGGAAATTGAAAACAACAAAAAACAAATTGAAGATATAATTGCAAGGTTGAAAGATCCTTCCACTTCAACCTTGCATAGGTCCATGCTTGCCGAATCTCTTGAGTCTATGTTATCAAATGTAAATTCAATTAGCAAGCAAATAACTAGTTGGACCGATAAAAAGAGAGAGTTTAGAGATTACTATGCAGATAAATTGTCATACCAAGATGTCAAAAAATTACAAATTACAAAAGTAGACTTGTGTTCAATTTTCACAAACCCACAAACAAATCAACCTCCACCCATTACATGCAAGAGGTTCCCTATCCATTGGTGCAACAACCAAGCGATAAGGGACAATTTCGGGTAGAGGTGGTGGATGGTTTTTGACCATCCTTCATGCAATAATAATGAGGTCCCGCAATACTTTTTGAGGAAACTCTACTATGAGTTTGTCCTCAATAAAGTGCCAAACTATTTAGATATGCGGGACTTCCAGGGTAGAGGTGGGGGCTTAGCACAGGATAGACCAGGGGCACGTCTTGACCCATAGCAGGTAGTGAGATGAGTAATCAGCAGACCAGCCCACGAGCATGTTTCTATCCCTTCCATTGTGAAGGAGAGTGTTAAGGTTGATACACTGAGGTCGATTAGTGCCTTGACGTAGAGCATCATAGAGCATGCCGATCCTGCAACACAGAGTGGGTTGGGAGATAGTGCGAGGAGTAGGGTCCCACCGCATACTTGCCAGGCTTGCGGGTCAACCTGTGGTTATGACCCCATGGACAGTCAGGATGCAGGTGCATAGGCTACATCTACAGCTGAGCAGATGGTGATGACAGATACCTGTTGTGTGGTTACACAACACGCCCCATTTTAACTTATCAAAACAGGGACCCAACTTTTGTCTTGGCTTGTGTTGTCTGTTTTCTGGCGGTTTGGTAAAAATGAGTCAGGTGCATCATCATCATGATATTCGATGAGGTTGGCCATCATCATGAGGTCAGTTTGTCAAAGTTCATATTTTGTTTCTATGACCTCATATTTAGAAAGAGCTTGAAATTCCATGCAGGTTTGCCTTTTACATCACCTGAAAATTCGTCCATATGAGGGAGTTATGAGCAGTTAAAGTTTTGGTCAAACCTGATATTCGCAAGAGGATCATCATATTTTTATCCTCAGTCATGTTGCAAGGTCATCATGATCTTGATCTATCACCCGATAAAAATCATGCAGTCCCAATATCCGGACGTCAATCTTAGGTGATAGTGTGTTTTACCCGTCAAATGACCTTAGGCGCATCGTGAGCATAATGTTTTGAGTGTAACCCGATATTTCATAACAGGGAGCATCATGATATTATAACATCACCCGATATTATAATATCATGCTGATATTATAATATCACCCTGCTTAGAAAATCCACCATCTGCATAATTTGCATGCGCACGTCAAAATCCTATCGGAGGGTCATCATCCTGATCTTTTAAGGGAGGGTCATATTTGCTGATATTCGCTAATATGATGATAACGTCATCATATCCTCCTGATCTCCTTTTGCATGATCATGATGATCACCCTATCTTTTAAGGGAGGGTGATATTCCATTCCTCAGCATGATCATATTTTAAATATCACCCTAGCGCTAACCTGATGATGACTTCAACTCATCCTCATGCTCTGAAGACAGAATATGATGGTTACGTCATCATGATATTCGATGAGGAGGATCATCATATTTTTATCCTGTCATGTTGTCAAGATCATCATGATCTTGTTTGTCTACCCGATATTTCGTAATGTCCTCCTGCCGAGAAATATGACCTTTTGCAAATATCCTGATGACGTCATCCCGATCTGATAAACGAAGAAGCAAATATTAGGAGGACATCATCATCACATTTCCCTTCGGCAGGATATTTTCCAAAACATGATCCGGTTTGCGAATATGACGATGATGTCATGTTCTCAGTTTAACAAAAGCCCCGGATATCCTGATGATCATCATCATCCTGATCTTTCGAGAGGGTTACCTTGGCCGCAAAGGGGTCATATTACATTCACCACCTGATCATCTTCCTTAGGTGACCCGATATTACATTTATCCCCTGATCTTAACTAAACATGACGGTGACGTCATCTTTTGCATTTTAATGAAGCCCGAATATGACGATGACATCACCATCATATTCCTTTCCTCAGCAGCAGGATCATATTTCATATCCTCCTATTTTCCTTCGACATGATGATGATGATGATGGCATTCTTTTCCCCAATATACAGAAGCGAAACATGACGGTGACGTCATCTGGACATTCGGAAGGGGGAGCATCATATTTCCAAAATATCATGCAGACGAAAGTTTTAAGCCTTGCTATTGGCCAAGTCTGGATTTATCATGCCGATAGAACATGTCTTCCCGATGGAAGGACATCATTATGATTTTTGGCGTCGGTATAAGTTTAACCGTCGGCCTAATGTAAAATTTGTCATCCCGACCGTGTGTAGTCATGCCGATACATACATGATCATATTTGGAGCCCGATATACAAGGAAATGGGTGGGAAAATGAAATGATGGTTGACCCGAGTGTTTTAACGCTGTTTAGGCATTTAGTGCATAATTTTCACTGATTTGGAGCCCGATTGCCTGTAGCTGCATATTTTGAGGCCTGGTTAATAAAACGTTTTACTTCCTGTTGTTTATCCACATGATGATGAACTTAATGTTTGTCTATTTATTTGCAGGAAGTCATGATGTTGTTAGGGCTGCTACTGAAGCTAATAATTACAAAGTTGCACATGGAGGCTGTTGGATCTAGGGCATACAACTGAGAGGGGGGGGTGAATCAGTTGTATAGAACTTGTTCTGTTTTAAACACTTTATTCTCTGTTTAGCAGCATATCAAATAATCATTCATGGAAGCACAATACATAAACAGAAGAGTAGATAAGCATCAACACATTGAACACCAAGATTTTGACGTGGAAAACCCGGTTAAGGGAAAAACCACGGGGTGACTAACCCAAGAATTATTCTCTGTTAGAAGAATAAAGAAAAATGAATGGCACATGCCAATAAGGGCTCACTGCCCGAGCACACTGCTCACAAAGAGGCCCACTGCCTACAAGGAGACACACTGTCTACAGAGTGATAAAAATCACAGTCTTGAACTGGAGAATGACATCTCTACCATGTCCGGATCAGTTCCAATTAAGCCCAACAATCTCTGCTCTGCCTTTCGCACCTTTCTTCGCTACACCATGCTCATCCACATGCCACACACTGAAATGAATTCACAAATCATTATTTATACAAGACATCGACTTAGGAACAAGCATCTAAGTCGGCAAACAACCATAGGAGTATCCGCAAGATGAATAACACATCCGGTCGGCCATCACAAGAACATTCGCAGGATGAACAACTCATCCGGTCGGCTACACAGAGCAATAACTTCATCCGGAAGAGTAACTTCAATTCCGGGCTCTACCATCAATGCGGACCAACAACACAACCTAAACATGATTCAAGAACCTTCACAAGTCTGTCTGAATGTCCGGATACATCCGCACTTTCTCTGCTTACTGGGATCTCTTGTCTTCCTCATCCGGAACTTCAAGAACACAGTCTGTCGTCACTGTCATAATGTAAGAGGTACTTCCGGACCTCCAAATCACACACAAATCAGGATGACACATCACAAGGACATCTAAGACACTCCTTCCAATCCGCAGATTATGATAATACAATTCCGGACCTCACCGGACCTTTTTGTGATCCTCTGTCACCTCCGGATACTTGCCGGACCCGGTTCTATACCGGCAGCCATAACTCCTTCAGATCTTCATGCGGACCTCTGAAATCTTAACTGTAGCATCTCAAGACTCATATCTACTAACCCTTTAATCCGCATCCTCCGGTTCTCATCCTATACAGTATATTTACCTTCTTCTCATCACTGTTCTTCACTGTTCCTGACTGAGGCTAATTTTCTCAATATCCTCAGCACAAAGCTTATCAAATCCTTCTTGTCAATGCAGTATGAGTATGTTGACATCAATGACAACAATGGCTCACCTCATACTTGCAACAATCTCCCCCTTTGTCATTGATGGCAACATATGATGTGAAAAACCATCAAGACAAGAACTTCTCTTTTCTGTCACAGCTCCCCCTATCAACAACAACTCTTCACATGTCTTCCTTTGCTGCTCCCCCTTTGATCATCAACCACTTGTTTTTCACATGTCTTCTCTCCCCCTTTGACATCAATGGCAAAGGGCTCATACTTGCAAATCTCATGCATCAGAATAATACCAGCTGCTCCCCCTTAGTTGCAGCTCCCCATTAGTCCGGATCACAAGATATGACTGTGATTGCCACCGGACTGATGCACATCAGTGCATCTTAGTTCATCACCGGAGGGGCCATGACTCCTAACTTCTCCCGGAGATATTCAAAAGAGTCCTTGGGAAGAGGTTTTGTAAAGATATCTGCAATCTGATCCTTGGAGGGAACATACTCCAATCTGACTTCTTCCTTGTTTACTTGTTCTCTCAAAAAGTGAAATTTGATAGATATGTGCTTAGTCTTAGAATGCAATACCGGATTCTTGGAAATATTAATTGCACTTGAATTATCACAGAAAATTGTAATAGGCTTCTCATATTCAACTTTGATGTCTCTTAGCATCTGCTTCATCCACAAGATTTGAGTGCAACTACCTGCTGCTGCAATGTATTCTGCTTCAGTTGTAGACAGAGATATTGCATCTTGTTTCTTGCTTAGCCAAGAAACCAATCTCTTCCCCAAAAAGAATGCTCCACCACTAGTGCTCTTCCGGTCATCCACATCTCCTGCCCAATCTGCATCTGTGTAAGCATGAAGAGAAAAATCCGGATCTCTAGGATACCATAGACCATACTCAACTGTCCCTTTCAAGTATCTAAAAATTCTTTTGATTGCCATAACATGAGATTCTCTAGGATCAGCCTGGAATCTTGCCACAAGACCAACAGCTTGCATTATATCTGGTCTAGTTTGAGTGAGATACAACAATCCACCAATCATTGATCTATACTTTGTCTGATCTGCCTTTGGAGAATCATCATCTTTGCTTAACTTACATCCGGTTGCCATAGGAGTGTTCATAGGCTTTGAGTCTTCCATACCAAATTTCTTTAACAGTTCTTTCACATATTTGGTCTGAGAAATGAAGATCCCTTCTTTTGTTTGAGTAATTTGCAGACCCAAGAAGAAATTCATTTCACCAAGCATAGACATTTCAAACTCACTTTTCATCTGATTTGCAAAAGTTTTACACATACTATCTCTTCCTCCAAAAATGATATCATCCACAAACACTTCAACAATCAGAATGTTTTCATGATCAATTTTGAAATATAAGTTGCTGTCAGCAGTACCTTTGTTGAATCCAATCTGCACAAGATGCTTATCCAACCTTTCATACCATGCTCTTGGGGCTTGCTTCAATCCATACAAAGCTTTCTTCAACTTGCAGACCATATCATTATTATCAGACAATTGAAATCCATCCGGTTGTTCAATGTAGACTTCTTCTTCCAGATCACCATTTAAGAAGGCAGACTTGACATCCATCTGATATACCTTGAAATCTTTGAAGGCAGCAAATGCAAGAAGTAATCTGACTGCTTCAATTCTTGCTACCGGAGCAAAAGTCTCTTCAAAGTCAATTCCTTCTATTTGAGAGTAGCCTTTGCAGACCAATCTGGCTTTGTTTCTGATTACTTCACCAGCTTCATTTAGTTTGTTCCGGAAGACCCACTTGGTTCCAATTACATTCCTGTCTCTAGGTCTGGGAACAAGATCCCAAGTATGATTTTTCTCAATTTGCATCAGTTCATCTTCCATTGCTTTGGTCCAATTTTCATCATTGCAGGCTTCATTTATTGTTTTAGGTTCAATCCTTGAAATCAGACAACATTCATTCTGATCTTGAGCAATATTCCTTCTAGTTTGTACACCTTTGCTTCTGTCACCTATGATCTGATCTTCAGAGTGATTCAGTTTTACATACCTTGGAATTTTGGGAGTATCCAGTACTGCTGTTTCTTGATCAGGCTCATTTAAACCTAACTCTTCTTCCTGATTTACCGGATCAGGCTGACTCTGTTTCACCGGAGAGGATTGAGTTCTTTGAACACTATCTTGGTCATCTTCATCAAATTCATAAAATCTTGAAGGCTTCTCAATTCCTTCATCAACCTTTACATTGGTACTTTCTATCATCTTCCTCAATCTCTTATTGTAACACCGATATGCTTTGCTTTGAGTGGAGTAGCCCAAGAAAATTCCTTCATCACTTCTAGCATCAAACTTTCCTAGATCTTCATCTCTTTTAATATAACACTTGCTACCAAATACCCTGAAATATTTCACAGTAGGAGTGATGTCAAACCAAAGTTCATAGGGGGTCTTACTGGTGTTGTTTCTGATTTGAACTCGATTGAGAGTGTAGACTGCAGTGCTGATAGCTTCTTTCCAAAACATTTGAGGAACATTTGCTTCCAACATCATTGTCCTAGCAGCTTCCTGGATGGTCCGGTTCTTTCTCTCAACTACTCCATTCTGCTGTGGAGTCCTAGGAGCAGACAACTGTCTCCTTATACCCTGTTTCTCACAAAAGTCAATGAATTCACCAGATGTAAATTCACCACCTCTATCAGACCTTAGACACTTCAGTTTCAATCCGGTTTGATTCTCCACCATAGCTTTGAAGATTTTGAACTTCTCAAAAGCTTCTGATTTTTCTTTCAGAAAGGTAACCCACATCATCCGGGAATGATCATCAATTAACAACATGAAATATCTATCACCTTGCAGACTCTTGATTCTTGTCGGACCACATAGATCAGTATGTACTAATTCCAACAATCCGGTAGATGACTGATCTTTGCTTTTAAAAGAGACTCTGCTTTGTTTGCCTAACTGACATTCTTTACACACACTGTTTGTAGGTTTTATCAACTTTGGAAGATCTCTCACAGCCTGAGTATTGCTTATTTTGATGATGTTATCAAAATTTACATGACACATTCTTCTATGCCATAACCAACTCTGATCAATTTGAACAAACAAACAACTTTTATTTGAACCAACCAGATGAAAGATGTTACCTTTTGTCTGAGTACCGGATGCAATTTCAGTTCCGGAGCTTGTAAAGATTCTGCATTTTCCATTCTTGAACCGGAGATCATAGCCTTTGTCCACTAACTGACCAACACTGAGAAGATTGTGCTTCAATCCTTCAACATATAGTACATTACCTGTTTTGCTCTTACCATCAAAGGAAATAGTTCCCCTACCTCTGATTCTGCCAGCAGAATTGTCACCAAACTTTACCATTCCTCCTTCATATCTTTCCAAATCTAAGAACTTATTCTTGTCACCAGTCATATGGTGAGAGCATCCACTGTCAATAACCCAATCATCCTTTTCTTCCACTTGAGCAGCCAAGGCTTTTTCAACAACTTTGTGATTGACAGATTCAGAGAGCAAGGAATCTTCTTCCTTGATGGCTATAAACACCCACTCATTTCCGGATTTGCTTCCTGGATCTGATTCATCATCTGTTACTCCTTCATTGTCATCTTCTTCATGAACATAATAGCAATTCTTTTGAAACCTTTGTCTGTGAGTATTAGATCTTGCAGATCTCTCCGGACATCTTGAGGCAAAATGACCAATCTTATTGCAGTTAAAACATTTAAAGGGTAGTTTTCCTTCATACTTACCGGATCCTCTTGGTAGTCTCTTTGCAATGAGGGCTTCAAGTTGAGCTGTTTCTGCTTCTTCTTCTTCCATGTCTCTTCTTGCTTGATCATACCATGACATTTTCCTTGATGAGTTTTCACCCGGATCAAATCTCTGTTTGCCTTTCACATAGGCACTGGCTTTGAAAGCAGATTCAGTCTTGGGAGGATCATCTCCAAACTCAGTCATTTCGAATGCAGCTAGTTTGCCAGCTAGTTGTTCTCTTGTGACTGTTGTGTGGGCTCTGAATTCATCAATGGCAGCAACTTTGATTTTGTAGGCAGCAGGAAGGGATCTTAGGATTTTGCAGACAATCTCATTTTCATCTAGAGTTCCACCAGCATTTCTGATTCCACATACCAGCTCATTTACTCTTGGCATAAAGGTAGTAATGTTTTCATCATCTCTCATTTTCAATCTTTCAAATTTCCCTTTCAGACTTTGCAACCTTGCACTTTTGACAAACTCATCTCCTTCATAGAGAAGTTCCAGTTTAGTTAGGATCTCATATGCAGTTGGTAGGTCAATGACATTCGAGAGATCTGAGTCATTTAATGCGCTTAGAAGAGCTTCCTTGGTCCGCAGATTATTTTCAGCTTCTGTGGTTTCATCAGGAGTTGTCGGACCACCTTGTGGGGGTATATATGGTTTTGAAATCATAGCCAAGTATGCTTTTCCCATACATTCCAGATGACACTTCATGCGACCTTTCCAGAGAGTGAAGTTGGTTCCATCGAACTTCGGACTATCCTTCTTGTATGACGACATCCTGGATCACCTCAAGCGGTTAAGCTCCTATCAGAGGAACTCGGCTCTGATACCAATTGTTGGATCTAGGGCATACAACTGAGAGGGGGGGGTGAATCAGTTGTATAGAACTTGTTCTGTTTTAAACACTTTATTCTCTGTTTAGCAGCATATCAAATAATCATTCATGGAAGCACAATACATAAACAGAAGAGTAGATAAGCATCAACACATTGAACACCAAGATTTTGACGTGGAAAACCCGGTTAAGGGAAAAACCACGGGGTGACTAACCCAAGAATTATTCTCTGTTAGAAGAATAAAGAAAAATGAATGGCACATGCCAATAAGGGCTCACTGCCCGAGCACACTGCTCACAAAGAGGCCCACTGCCTACAAGGAGACACACTGTCTACAGAGTGATAAAAATCACAGTCTTGAACTGGAGAATGACATCTCTACCATGTCCGGATCAGTTCCAATTAAGCCCAACAATCTCTGCTCTGCCTTTCGCACCTTTCTTCGCTACACCATGCTCATCCACATGCCACACACTGAAATGAATTCACAAATCATTATTTATACAAGACATCGACTTAGGAACAAGCATCTAAGTCGGCAAACAACCATAGGAGTATCCGCAAGATGAATAACACATCCGGTCGGCCATCACAAGAACATTCGCAGGATGAACAACTCATCCGGTCGGCTACACAGAGCAATAACTTCATCCGGAAGAGTAACTTCAATTCCGGGCTCTACCATCAATGCGGACCAACAACACAACCTAAACATGATTCAAGAACCTTCACAAGTCTGTCTGAATGTCCGGATACATCCGCACTTTCTCTGCTTACTGGGATCTCTTGTCTTCCTCATCCGGAACTTCAAGAACACAGTCTGTCGTCACTGTCATAATGTAAGAGGTACTTCCGGACCTCCAAATCACACACAAATCAGGATGACACATCACAAGGACATCTAAGACACTCCTTCCAATCCGCAGATTATGATAATACAATTCCGGACCTCACCGGACCTTTTTGTGATCCTCTGTCACCTCCGGATACTTGCCGGACCCGGTTCTATACCGGCAGCCATAACTCCTTCAGATCTTCATGCGGACCTCTGAAATCTTAACTGTAGCATCTCAAGACTCATATCTACTAACCCTTTAATCCGCATCCTCCGGTTCTCATCCTATACAGTATATTTACCTTCTTCTCATCACTGTTCTTCACTGTTCCTGACTGAGGCTAATTTTCTCAATATCCTCAGCACAAAGCTTATCAAATCCTTCTTGTCAATGCAGTATGAGTATGTTGACATCAATGACAACAATGGCTCACCTCATACTTGCAACAGAGGCAACATGAACCAGAAATGAGGAGGATATTGTCAAATATGCTGTTTGCCAGCTGGAGACCGAATCAAATCAAAGATGCTGGAATATTCTGTGCCAGCTGTACATTTGCCAACTGGTGAAGCATGTGCTTTTCATCTGGACCGTTGATTATTATGAGAGGATCATGATCCTTGGATCATTGTAACTATTTTCTGGCATTTGTTCTATATAAGAGCCAGATCCTGAGCTGTAGAATAAGGGAGGAGATAGATAGATATATCTGGCAATAAGGCTAATAATACAGAGCAGGATATTTGGGAGGAGATAGATAGATATATCTGGCAATAAGGCCAATTACTGTAGAGAAAAAGGGGGAACAAAAAAGAAGAAATATCTGGCAAGAAGGCCAATTACTGTAGAATCAATTAGGAGATCGGATTACTGAGACTAATGAAGACTGAATTGTTGAAATGTCAAGGTTCTTTCTTCAGATCACTGTAAATGTACCTGTTCTTCAGCATACTGAATGGATATGAAGTTTCAGATTACATCCTGATTGTAAATTTTACGTAATCTTCCTGTTGATTTCTGGATATGTACTGGTGAATGCTGTGTTCAACTGGAAGCGCTTTCATTTCATTACATGTTGTTGTCAACTTTTCCTTTGAAGATTTGCACTAGATCATGCGGATTTTTGGAATGTCCTGGTGAAGTATGATTCTAGTTTCCTTCTTTTCATTGCATGTATGGGAGCTTGTATGTGGATCAGTGATCTCAGTCAAGTAGTTTTGGGAATCTCATTCTTTAACCCTTTTCCTTTTTTTAATTTCATAAATTCATCATCATAACTGCAAGTCATGATAAATAACAAGCAGAAACAGAGAAATATGCTGACATCCCATAGGTAACTGAAAATCATTAGCATATTTGAGTTAAATGCATGCAGTATTGAAAACATCATGCAAAGAATCATAAATAATGGTAGAAATCATGCAAATATCAGTCTGTAGGCACATTATTTGAGTGAATCCATAAGTGCAGAGGTAGAATTGTTGGAGATTTATGCAGAGCAGACATACAGAGCAGGATATTTGGAGGAATAATGATGAACTTTGCAGAAATACGTAAGGCCCCTGAATGGAAAACAGCAACACACATCAACCACTGAGTAACGTCAGTAGATTAAGACCTAATCAACGGAGACTTAGGATCATGAATTCTCTGAATTCATCATATCTTTCAAGATGAGTAAAGGTTGTTGTGTAACTTTTATTCTATGTTTGTGAATGACTAACATCATGATCAACATAAATTGGCGCTAGAAGGAGGGTCGGTGATATGTTTGTATATGATCAACATCATCATCAACATAAATTGGCGCTAGAAGGAGGGCATGAGCTGTTTCTCAGCAAATAAATTCTTTTCAGTTGAAGTGATATCCCCTGCCTCTGTTTATCAGCCCACTTTAAATCTTGCTAACATATCTGCAGGCCCCTCGCTTCTAACGCAACATAAATTGGCGCTAGAAGGAGGGCTGAACTGGAAAAGACACTACTGCTTTGGTCATCATTCATTTTGTGCAGGCCCCTCGCTTCTAACGCAACATAAATTGGCGCTAGAAGGAGGGCGTGAGCTGAGAATTTCTAGATTTCTGCAAATATTACATAAATATTTCATTATTTGAGTTAAATGTCTGCAAATATCTCTTATCTGAGATGTTTTGGTTGCACCTTTGCAAAGATCTAGCCCAAAGCATCAAAGATTAGTTTGATTTTCTGGACTTTCAAGTTTTATTCTGAGATATGATAGATCTCATTAAAATTTCAAAATACTAAAAAATTGAAAAATAGAGTCTCATTTTGATGGATGTATATGAAGGCAATTGTCAACTTAACATTCCTTTATTTCAGGAAACTTTGAGTAGGCAGCTTTACCCTCACAGTTTGTCTAACTTTGGTTTATCCACCTGTTGCAGGATACACCAGACTGTAGAACACAGCGAAATAAATTGTTTAACTTTCCTTACAAAGTTGGATTTATACTTGAAAGGACTAATATTCTTCTCGGATGTGTTCAGGGCTGAAGGCTGCCAGGAAAATGAGGAAATTCTAGAGCAACAAGCAGATGCAGCACCAGAAGTTATTAATTGTCCAGACACTGAAGTGGATCGCTCTGAAGATTTTGAATTATACTTGTCCAGAAATATACAGTGTAGTCAATTATTAGGTTTATCCACTGATGATGTCCTGATTGAAAGCTGGTGCAGATTACATGATGAAGAGCATTCAGAGAGAGATTGCTACGCCTGCTTGATCATGTTGAAAAAGACTCTAGAAAATACAATAGCTGAATCAGTTCCAGAAGGTAATGAAGAGGAAACATCTTTCCTGGATTCATTTTATGGTGAGATTGATAGGAGTTCTCTACTTCCTAATACAAGTAAGGATCAGTCAGTATGCAGGTATGAATCTTGTGAAAATTTTAGAGAAGAAACCACTCATCAGGATAATATTTTTGATTCTGATCCTAATACTTTTGATAAAGAAGATGAAACATCTTTCTTGGAGTCATTCTATGGTAAAGAGAAGTGTAAACAGATAGTAGAGCAATTTAAATTCACTGTTGATGATGAAGTTCCTATGATAGTAACTCAGGGAGTCATAGAGAAGAAAATAAATGCTGATTTACTACCTAACTGGGTTGAATTGAATGATCAAATGCAAGAATGTTGCAGGTTAATGGAACCAGATCCTTTACTAGATAGAAGATGTGAATTATTTAATGAACAATTCCTGAAAGATGAAGATGTAGAAGACTTTGGAGTTGTTATGCATAATCAGATGTCACTCCAGAAATATTTTGAGAATGAAACAGGGGAGTGTCCTTATCAAGTGAAAGTTGTTTCTCTTTTACAGTCAAATGATTTAGAAATGATAAATTTCTGTATATCAGGTTATGATAATAAAGATACTTATTTAGATGCTGATGTGCAGGAAATTGAAGAAAATATTGAGAAGTTTCCTGAACTGGAAGATAAACTAAACATCCAGAATGAAGGGATAAGGCTGGATAAAGATGGAGAATTAATACATCAAGAGTCATACATCCTTCAATTTGAAGAGAGACCAGACACTGAGCCAAGCAGTGAAAATATAATGACAAATGGAAGACCAACTGCCAATGAAGAAGCATGTCCAACAAAATCAGAAATACACCAGGTTGTATTTCTCCTTTCCACAGTGAATGATGTTGAATACTATTTTGATTATGGAAATTCAGGAGATAAGACATGCATATGGATTAATCATGAACATGATGAGCTGCCTCAGTTGCTGATCATCAAGAGTTGTTCTGTTGAATACAGTGAATTCAGAATATCAGAATATTTTTCAGAATATAAAGATAAATTTGCTAGGTTGAGAACCATAACTAATACCCTGATGCTCCTGCACAATCAAAAGAAGTATGCAAATACAGGTGTATTTGGGTCGTTTGCTGGTTTTTGTTTGCCTAGTAGTGGTTTGTATATAATTTTGTAGGTTAGTTGTTTGTACAGTTTGCTTGTTTTGCTTTCTTGTTCTGTTTCTATTGTTTCCTTTTGTAGGTTAGCTGTTTGTACATGTTGCTTTTTGCTTTGCATTGTTGAGTCTTTGTTTTGGTTGGGCAAAACTGGTGCACCTTATTACTTAAGAACACTGCATAAATTGTTAGAATTCAAAAGTTGAATATAAGTTTTTACATAGGTTGTAACTCATATCAGTATAGGTATTCTTGATCAGGTCTGTGGTATCATATTCATCAGTACTACTTTTCTTGAGTCAAGGTGATCCTCACAATGACACACCTAACAGCCTTGGGTTTGTTGAACATATCAGTGTAGGGGTTAAGTGAAAAATCTAAAGGTTGCCCTTGCTACCATTGCAATTCTCAACTTAATTTCAACAAGTGACCATTCCTTGTATCATGAGGCTACAACTGTTATATCTTAAGAATTAAATTCAAAATATAAAATAAATAAAATAATAAAATGGATTTTCTGAAATCCAGATTAAGTCATCTAAGTAACTCTACCGGAGCTATAGACGCTTGCTGGCAGTGGGGCTCTACTTAGGGGAATTGCAACGATAACCTTGCCGGGGCTATGGACGCCTGCTGGCAGCAAGGCTCTATCCGGTTGGCTATGAGGGATGAACCAAACTACGTAGCTTAACACCAGTCACTGACTTATTCAACTCACTTTCAAGATGAGTATATGAATCACATGCACACAATTGATCCCTTATCAATTCACTGTTACATTGATGAACTTGATACCAGTTAGAAAGGATTAGGATGCTCATGCTTAATAGGAGTTGGAAATTTATGTTTTAACTTATCTTCACCTTTTGAATTATTTGAATTTTGTTGTTTTCTTTGGTGGCAAGTTGTTGTGTGGTTACACAACACGCCCCATTTTAACTTATCAAAACAGGGACCCAACTTTTGTCTTGGCTTGTGTTGTCTGTTTTCTGGCGGTTTGGTAAAAATGAGTCAGGTGCATCATCATCATGATATTCGATGAGGTTGGTCATCATCATGAGGTCAGTTTGTCAAAGTTCATATTTTGTTTCTATGACCTCATATTTAGAAAGAGCTTGAAATTCCATGCAGGTTTGCCTTTTACATCACCTGAAAATTCGTCCATATGAGGGAGTTATGAGCAGTTAAAGTTTTGGTCAAACCTGATATTTGCAAGAGGATCATCATATTTTTATCCTCAGTCATGTTGCAAGGTCATCATGATCTTGATCTATCACCCGATAAAAATCATGCAGTCCCAATATCCGGACGTCAATCTTAGGTGATAGTGTGTTTTACCCGTCAAATGACCTTAGGCGCATCGTGAGCATAATGTTTTAAGTGTAACCTGATATTTCATAACAGCGAGCATCATGATATTATAACATCACCCGATATTATAATATCATGCTGATATTATAATATCACCCTGCTTAGAAAATCCACCATCTGCATA
This sequence comes from Cunninghamia lanceolata, assembly GCA_027924645.1. Classification (NCBI taxonomy): domain Eukaryota; kingdom Viridiplantae; phylum Streptophyta; class Pinopsida; order Cupressales; family Cupressaceae; genus Cunninghamia; species Cunninghamia lanceolata. The sequence continues at coordinate 6,326,213 of BSBN01000303.1, read as the reverse complement.
ATTTGCATGCGCACGTCAAAATCCTATCGGAGGGTCATCATCCTGATCTTTTAAGGGAGGGTCATATTTGCTGATATTCGCTAATATGATGATAACGTCATCATATCCTCCTGATCTCCTTTTGCATGATCATGATGATCACCCTATCTTTTAAGGGAGGGTGATATTCCATTCCTCAGCATGATCATATTTTAAATATCACCCTAGCGCTAACCTGATGATGACTTCAACTCATCCTCATGCTCCGAAGACGAAATATGATGGTTACGTCATCATGATATTCAATGAGGAGGATCATCATATTTTTATCCTGTCATGTTGTCAAGATCATCATGATCTTGTTTGTCTACCCGATATTTCGTAATGTCCTCCTGCCGAGAAATATGACCTTTTGCAAATATCCTAATGACGTCATCCTGATCTGATAAACGAAGAAGCAAATATTAGGACATCATCATCACATTTCCCTTCGGCAGGATATTTTCCAAAACATGATCCGGTTCACGAATATGATGATGACGTCATGTTCTCAGTTTAACAAAAGCCCCGGATATCCTGATGATCATCATCATCCTGATCTTTCGAGAGGGTTACCTTGGCCGCAAAGGGGTCATATTACATTCACCACCTGATCATCTTCCTTAGGTGACCCGATATTACATTTATCCCCTGATCTTAACTAAACATGACGGTGACGTCATCTTTTGCATTTTAATGAAGCCCGAATATGACGATGACGTCACCATCATATTCCTTTCCTCAACAGCAGGATCATATTTCATATCCTCCTATTTTCCTTCGACATGATGATGATGATGATGGCATTCTTTTCCCCAATATACAGAAGCGAAACATGACGGTGATGTCATCTGGACATTCGGAAGGGGGAGCATCATATTTCCAAAATATCATGCAGACGAAAGTTTTAAGCCTTGCTATCGGCCAAGTCTGGATTTATCATGCCGATAGAACATGTCTTCCCGATGGAAGGACATCATCATGATTTTTGGCGTCAGTATAAGTTTAACCGTCGGCCTAATGTAAAATTTGTCATCCCGACCGTGTGTAGTCACGCCGATACATACATGATCATATTTGGAGCCCGATATACAAGGAAATGGGTGGGAAAATGAAATGATGGTTGACCCGAGTGTTTTAACGCTGTTTAGGCATTTAGTGCATAATTTTCACTGATTTGGAGCCCGATTGCCTGTAGCTGCATATTTTGAGGCCTGGTTAATAAAATGTTTTACTTCCTATTGTTTATCCACATGATGATGAACTTAATGTTTGTCTATTTATTTGCAGGAAGTCATGATGCTGTTAGGGCTGCTGCTGAAGCTGATAATTACAAAGTTGCACATGGAGGCAACATGAACCAGAAATGAGGAGGATATTGTCAAATATGCTGTTTGCCAGCTGGAGACTGAATCAAATCAAAGATGCTGGAATATTCTGTGCCAGCTGTACATTTGCCAACTGGCGAAGCATGTGCTTTTCATCTGGACCGTTGATTATTATGAGAGGATCATGATCCTTGGATCATTGTAACTGTTTTCTGGCATTTGTTCTATATAAGAGCCAGATCCTGAGCTGTAGAATAAGGGAGGAGATAGATAGATATATCTGGCAATAAGGCTAATAATACAGAGCAGGATATTTGGGAGGAGATAGATAGATATATCTGGCAATAAGGCCAATTACTGTAGAGAAAAAGGGGGAACAAAAAAGAAGAAATATCTGGCAAGAAGGCCAATTACTGTAGAATCAATTAGGAGATCAGATTACTGAGACTAATGAAGACTGAATTGTTGAAATGTCAAGGTTCTTTCTTCAGATCACTGTAAATGTACCTGTTCTTCAGCATACTGAATGGATATGAAGTTTCAGATTACATCCTGATTGTAAATTTTACGTAATCTTCCTGTTGATTTTTGGATATGTACTGGTGAATGCTGTGTTCAACTGGAAGCGCTTTCATTTCATTACATGTTGTTGTCAACTTTTCCTTTGAAGATTTGCACTAGATCATGCGGATTTGTGGAATGTCCTGGTGAAGTATGATTCTAGTTTCCTTCTTTTCATTGCATGTATGGGAGCTTGTATGTGGATCAGTGATCTCAGTCAAGTAGTTTTGGGAATCTCATTCTTTAACCCTTTTCCTTTTTTTAATTTCATAAATTCATCATCATAACTGCAAGTCATGATAAATAACAAGCAGAAACAGAGAAATATGCTGACATCCCGTAGGTAACTGAAAATCATTAGCATATTTGAGTTAAATGCATGCAGTATTGAAAATATCATGCAAAGAATCATAAATAATGGTAGAAATCATGCAAATATCAGTCTGTAGGCACATTATTTGAGTGAATCCATAAGTGCAGAGGTAGAATTGTTGGAGATTTATGCAGAGCAGACATACAGAGCAGGATATTTGGAGGAATAATGATGAACTTTGCAGAAATATGTAAGGCCCCTGAATGGAAAATAGCAACACACATCAACCACTGAGTAACGTCAGTAGATTAAGACCTAATCAACGGAGACTTGGGATCATGAATTCTCTGAATTCATCATATTTTTCAAGATGAGTAAAGGTTGTTGTGTAACTTTTATTCTATGTTTATGAATGACTAACATCATGATCAACATAAATTGGCGCTAGAAGGAGGGTCGGTGATATGTTTGTATATGATCAACATCATCATCAACAATACCCTCCTGAGTGAGACTTTCAGCCTTGATACTCAGGTAAATATTAGCAAGTTTATTGAATTTAATTTATTAAATTTCATTTTTGAAATATAAGATTAACTAATTTAAATTGATGATTTTAATGAAATTTCATGGTCATAGCGTCGATGCAGTTTTCAGTGGTTCTCCACCTACATTTTTCACTAGATCATCTACTATCGAGGTATGTAACTAGTAAACAATTATAAATATTACATGTGAATAGCATCGTTATATGAATGGTATTCTAATTTCTAATTTTGGATGTTGAATAGGTTAACACTGTAGATTTCATGGCTACACCTGCCAGCAGTGGTGGACTTCAAAGCTTTACGGAGGTAATAAAATAAATAGTTTAATGAATGAATTGTACTTACTAAATTTTTGTATGTGATTTGTGTGTTTTATTGTGTGTACTTCCATGTTTAGATGAACGTGTGTGTATGTTAGGAGCCATGATTTGCATCACTATTATAGTTTTCGTAATTGAATAATGTTGTTTTATTTCTAGATGATGCAGGCTGCGGATATACCTCCCCATGTTCATAGGGCAATGGAGCAGGGTGTGGCCTCTGCGATTCATAGCTCTATGGCATTGACAGGGGTATGAGGCAGATTAGTAAATTTCAATTTACATTCATTGTTATAGTTGTCTATTTTTGAAAAATCAAAAGATTATTGATTTGAAGTTTAATTTCTATCTGGATGGTTTCTATAGGACATGACATCACCAGGGCCTATTCCTGCTACTAAGGCAAGCGAGGAGACAGATTATATGTTAGCGGTAAGTGATTATTTTGTTAAATGTTTCATTTTTTTATAACATGTAATTTCTATATATTAATGTCTATACTTTTTTTTGTAATAGGTAAAGGTGCAGGAAGAACTAAATAGGAGGAGTAGCCCTCGGGTTCGTAGTAGACCACCCACATGCATGTCTCCTTCCCCTAGAAGATCAAAGGCTGCTCGTGATTTATTCTCTTCACCAGCCAGAGGGGAATGACTTTTTATTGTGTTCCTCTGTTGTATGCCTATATGGCATTTGTGGACATATATTTTGTATTGTACATAGTTGACATTGTATGCCTATATGGCATTCTTGTAAGCCTATATGGCTATTTTGTATATATGTTATACTTATATCGACAGATATTGATGTATGCATATATGGATATTTGGTTAATACAAATCTTTTTTATTGATGGCGTCCATACTTGCATTATAAATCCACTTTTGAATGGATATTTGTAGATGGCTACTTCAAATATTTAAAGTCCGATTGTATTACATAGGATGTTTGCATTTTCTTTGATAGGCTTGATAGGCCATGGATTACATGATGGTGTTTGATGGAAAAGTATGGTACTAGAAGACTCTAGTTCATTCTTAATAGGCTTGTGATTGATAATATCTTTGCATGATTGCACTTGATCTAGGATCATGGGCATGTTGTTAGGATTTTGATTGCATTGTGATGTTTGATGGATAGGCATGGTGTAAGTGTAAGATACCCAACTAGTTCTATGAAAATTTTTCCTTACTTAAACACTTTTACTTGCTAACAATTCATCAACTACTTCAATAACATAAAGATATACATCAAGATAACTATTTGAATGAAACAACATTAGAGTTGGGTACTTGTCTTGTTACTTGATTCAATCAACTTGCAATGTCTTATTACATGGAAAATGCTTTCAATAGCATGAAGTACAACTCATTCAATGGAAATACAAGGACAGGCCTTGAAGCCTTGATGTTACAATGTCTTCCTTACTTGAGAAACATTTGAAGATTTGGAATGTTCAACTCATCACCTCACAAGGTAGCCGCATATTTGAAAGATTTACAGGTTTTTCTGACTTGGGCGCCAAGTTGAGGTGACCTCCTCCTGAAGTTGCGCCTTGTCAACATTAGGCACCAATTAGAGTTTATGGATGCTCTGGATTGTTTCCAAGAGTAGGTGCCAAAACATCATCATTATGAAAGTGTTTTAAATGCTAGGCGCCCAAATGAGCCCTCTGGAGTCTAGGCGCTCCTTTCATGCATTCTGTGTTCTAGGCGCCAATTGAAAGGAGTGGAGAATAGGGCAAGCGCCTTCCAAACTAGGTGTTTCCTTGAGGTGACAAGGACTTAGAAAGTGCGCCTAAGGTGAGCGCCTTGAGTGAAAAGGTCTAACAAACATCTTTGAACCCCCTTTCAAGGTTAGGCACATTTTGGAGGTGGAAACAAGTAGAAGGTGCGCCTTGGCTTCCTTTGTCAATTCTTTCAAGTCTTTGTTGATTAGGAAGGTGGAATGTTGCATTGTAGAATGAGCGCCTATCTTCTAATGTCCAAACTACTTCTTCTGGCTCACTTTGTGGCTAGACGCCAGAGCTAAACTGTTCACACAAGGGAGTGCGTCTAGACTCACTTGATATTTTCTTACTACTTCAACCCCTGGAAGATGTTCCAAGGTGTTCCCTTTTACAAGCACCTAACCTCCCAAGTTCCTTCATGTGCTATTCCTTGAAGGCACCAAAACTGAGCTCCAGTGCCATGGGATTGTGCCTAACATCTTTGAAGAGTTTCTAAGCCTTTTGCAAGTTGATATCCCAAACTCATGCTTCTAGGCGCAATAGGAGCTTTCCAAAGGAGTTTCCAAGTTTTAGACGCCAAGCGAGGTCATGGGTGAATGGAATTGCGCCTTAGGAGATGACTGGATCCTAAGCGTCAGTCTGGAGTTACAGTGGAATTGATATGCACCTCAACTAGCTTAGGCACCCATTTGAAGTGATTCCTTTAACACTTCTCTGTCAATCTCAACTGCAAGGATGATCTCCTAATCCAATTTTGATCCTCTGGAGATGCAAATAGCTTTTCATTTCACTAGGTGCCATCAATGATGATCATCAACCAAAGAGCATTTCAAAGGTGAGATAGGCAAGTGAGGCGCCAAACTAGTCCTTAAGACTTATCTCCTTCTATCAAGTCAATTTCAACTATGTGAGAGAGTTCTATTCTAGGTGCAAAATGGAAATGTTTCATCAATTGGTGCATCTTACAAAGCTCCCAATTCTAGGCACCAGAGCCAAAGAGTTTTTCCCAACACATGCACCTGGGTTAGGAATTCACCTAAGAGACATCACTTAGCTTTAAAACTTTCAATCTATAGCCATCTGGGCTAGGCGCTCCAATGGAGGATCCTTGAACTCATGCATTGGCGCCTTCTAGTTCTAGGCACCCATTTTGGATGATTCATCCTGATACTAGCGCCCAAAATGACTAGACTCTCTTCATCATCCAATTCACTTAGAAGACTCAAGTTGGAGACTTAGTTGTCTATCCATGTTCTCCGGAAGATTCATTGTACATCTATGCACTTAGGTGCCCTAGTTGATGTGATTAAAGTGCTTCAAAGCTCTATGATTCTTGGTTAGGCGCACATTTGACATTGAGCAAGCAAGAAAGTGCACCCTGACTCTAGGAGTCCTGCCTTAGTCAAGTTTAGCATCCAGACTTAACTAATTTCAAGTTTCTGACTTTGTTCCTGCAAAAAACAAAAGTTAAGTTAGTCAAAAACCAATTCATTCCCTCATTATTTCGAATTAGCCTCCAGGAATGAGGAATAGGCTAACTCATTCTTCATTTGATTATCAGGCCAGAAACAGGGACATGACAGTAAGATACCCAACTAGTTCTACGAAAATTTTTCCTTAACCAATTTTACTTGCTATCAATTCATCAACTACTTCAACAACACAAAGATATACATCAAAGATAACTACTTGAATGAATCAACCTTAGAGTTGGGTACTTGTCTAGTTATTTAACTCAATCAACTTGCAATGTCTTATTACATGGATAATGCTTTCAATAGCATAAAGTTACAACTTATTCAATGGAGATACAAAAGAAAGGCCTTGAAGCCTTGATGTTTACAATGGCGTCTACACTTGATCAACTCAATCAAACTCAATGATGTCAACTGAATGTCAACACCTCACAATATCACAAGGGAGCATCACCTTGCTTGTTGCATGGATGAACGTCATAGTTGCAAGACTCTTAGGGTTAGGCGCCAACTGAAGGTAGTAGAGACCAGACTAGGCGCCATCCTAAGCTGGGCGCTTCCTTGAGGTGGTAGAGACATGGATGAACGTCTGGTGGGGTTTGATGACTCTATATTGACACTCAAATTCACTTAGGTGCAATATTAGTGTTCTTCTAACTAGGCGCTAGATAGGAGGATTCTCAGGGGTTTTGGCGCCTAGGTTACAACTTGTCAATTTCTCAAAGAATCTTTGAAACACTTGACTTCCAAGGATTATCATCTTAAGAGTAGATGATGATGACATGAAGTAGAGATCTCTCTAGGACTGGATGAAGCCTTGCTCGATGATAAGATGAAGATGAAGTGATCCTTCATGACGACCCTTGGAGTGACCCTCTTGGAGTTGTGGACTTTGAAACTTTGAAGATTGAGAGATCTTGAAACTCGGATGGATGAATGTCTATCATTGATGAAGTACACTTGCAAGATATTCCTCGGAGAACTTGAATGGATAGATGCCTTGAAATTTCAACATGACGTTAGTGATGAAGAGTATTGACATGTTGGACTTGATGTGACCTTGCTGAAGGCGCATTTTCTTTCTTAGCATGATCATCCCAAACCAAGGTACCAACTTGGAAAACCCTGTGAAGGCGCCACTATCTGGAATTTCTTCCAAGGTGTTAAAACTTGACATCTTTTCTTCTCTAGGTACTATCTCCTTCAAGGCGCTCCTTAAAATCATTGGAAGTGCTCAGGACTTACCTTAGTCCAAAGCGCCACAATCCATTCCTTAAAGCACAAAGAATTCTCAAAGGCACCCCTATTTACCTCTAAGCACTCAAATATCATTTAGATTCAAGGTGTACATTTAGCTCCAAAGCGTAAATTTCCATCATCAACCCATCAAGGTGCATCATCTTCCCTTTGTATCCCCTTCAAGGTGCAGACATTCAGTTCTTCACACTCAAACTCACTCTCTAGCGCCAGAATAGGTGTATAACTTCAAATAAGGTGCTAATCTTAGGTTTCTAAGTACTTAGTTTGATCTTAAGGCTATCCTTCCTCTAAGCACTCTCTTCAACTCCCTCACTGAAGGCCCTCTGTAAGTTTGGGCGCATTTCATCCCAAGGCACTTCAACATCATCCAAGGCACAAATTCACTCTCCAAGACAAGGTGCAAAAAACCCTATCCTAAGGCGCTCAAATCTTGCTTCTAGACCTAGGTGCACAAACATAAGATTGTGACTTCAATCATCATTCTTGGTTAAGGCACACAAACTCTCATTCAAGGTGCATATCTTTCTCCAACAAGGCGCATATATTCCTCCAACAAGGTGCATATTCAATTCTAGGGTGCTCTATCTTGGATTAAATCAGGTTATCTCCTCAACAAGGCGCTCCAAACCATACCAAGGTGCTAAAACACTTAATGCAAGTTCTTCAAGTGCTTATCCAACTTGATTCCTCCAATACAGGGTGCTCAATCTACTTTCTCAAACTTCAAACTCAAATCCTCACCTTATATTCTCCAAGGCAAAAAGGTGCAATTTGATTGAGGGCGCTAAAACTCTTAGGTGCACTTATCTCCCTAAACTTACCTCTCTTCTTCCCTAGGCGCCAGAAACACCTCTTTATCTTAACTAGGCACTTATCTTCTCTAGGCGCACATGGTCTTCAAGGCACATTTCATTCATCAAGGCACCTATCTCTAACAATCTCAACACTCAAAGGGACTCAAAACTCATCTGGACACCATCACTTCCCTAAAGGCGTAAAATTGGTGTAGATACATTCCATTTATTAAGGATCATTCTGGTGCCCAAATCTTTTCAAAGCAAAGGATCAATAGGTTCTCTCTAAGGCGCACTCCAGGGTTTGATCTTGCAAGACTTCTCACGTCAAAATTTTGACCAAGACACTCAAGGCACTAGTCTTTATCATCTAACCCTACAGTGCACTTACTCATTATGATATACTCCTCAACTTTGTATTCAACCTTGCCCAAGGCACATATTCACTATAAGGCATTATCACTTTGTCAAGGCTCAGAGGGCTTCAACTTGCTAAAGGGTAGAGGTCTAGGCGCATATCTGACTTGAAGCTCAAGGCGCTCCAACCCTCTTGCTCTGGAATTCCTTCTAGGCACTAAGTGACTTCTCCAATTCCTTGAAAACAGTTGAAGTGTTTTACCTTCTCAAGGTGCTCCTTCAAACTTGACTCCAAGGTGTTATAATCTCAAAGGTACTGACATCATCTCAACCAAAGGCACTCAATGATTCATCCCATATCTAGGTACTAAAACACTTAATCAACCAAGTCATTCAAGGGGCCATTTAGTAAACTCATCTTCCATGATATTCCTATCAAGGTGCATACCACTTCTCTCATGGGCTTTAGGCGCTCAGTTGAGTGTTTCAATACTACTTAGGTGCCAAATTCATTTTAATGCACCAAACACAAAGAGCTTTCAAACACTGGGCACTCACAAAGAGTCTTCCAACCTTGGGCACTAAATTAGGTCTTTGCAACTATCCAAGGCGCATATCTTTGTTTGAACAACTTATGGTGCCAAGACAACTTCTCATTAGGGCGCTCAAAACACTTGTGTTTACATTTGAAGTGCTTTACCTTCTTAAGGTACTCCAGACTAACCTTACTCCAAGGTGCTCCATCATCATCCTTAAGGCGCTAAAAACATCATCTCCACTCTAGGCAAAAACATCATCCAACTCCTTAAGGCACTTCACTGTCAAAGTCTGAAGGCGCTCTACCTAGGACCATGCCTAGTGTAAATAGGACCATGCCTAGCGTAAATGTACCCATTCGGATGTGTTGGAATAGTCAGTTTGGTCACATCAGGAGCAGGACGAAAGTTACACCCCTTTGCAACTTTACACTACCTCCTTCTAACGATTTTTGGGGCAGCAGAAAACCTTTCACCATGGGCAAATCCCTCAGAGCTATAAAAAACTGAGAGAGGTTATTGTAGAGGCACTCTACGTGATCGCGTTGCCTTAGATGGAATGTTTCTAAGTGACACGATTTTTGAGTAACATCTCGTCAAAGATTGCTACCTTTTTGCACTTTGGACTCTTTAGGGATATCGTCGGTACAATGTAGCTCCGACTATTTTGACATGTTTGGGTGAAAAATAGGACCATGCCTAGCGTAAATGTACCCATTCAGACGCGTTGGAACAGTCAGTTTGGTCGCATCAGGAGCAGGACGAAAGTTACACCCCTTTGCAACTTTACACTGCCTCCTTCTGATGATTTTTGGGGCAACAGAAAACCTTTCACCACGGGCAAATGCCTCAGAGCTATAAAAAACTGAGAGAGGTTATATTAGAGGCACTCTACATGATCGCGTTGCCTCAGATAGAATGTTTCTAAGTGACACGGTTTTTGAGTAACATCTTGTCAAAGATTGCTGCATTTTTGCACTTTGGACTCTTCAGGGATATCGTCAGTACAATGTAGCTCTGACTGTTTTGACATGTTTGGGTGAAAAATAGGACCATGCCTAGCGTAAATGTACCCATTCAGACGTGTTAGAATAGTCAGTTTGGTCGCATCAGGAGTAGGACGAAAGTTACACCCCTTTGCAACCTTACACTACCTCCTGATGATTTTTGGGGCAGTAGAAAACCTTTCACCACGGGCAAATACCTCAAAGATATAAAAAACTGAGAGAGATTATTGTAGAGGCACTTTACGTGATCCCATTGCCTTAGATGGAATGTTTCTAAGTGACACAGTTTTTGAGTAACATCTCATCAAAGATTTCTACCTTTTTGCACTTTGGACTCTTCAGGGATATCGTCGGTACAATGTAGCTCAGACTGTTTTGACATGTTTGGGTGAAAAATAGGACCATGCCTAGCGTAAATGTACCCATTTGGATGCATTGGAATAGTCAGTTTAGTCGCATCAGGAGCAGGATGAAAGTTACACCCCTTTGCAACTTTACACTGCCTCCTTCTAACAATTTTTCGGGTAGCAGAAAACCTTTCACCACGGGTAAATGCCTCAGAGCTATAAAAAAATGAGAGAGATTATTGTAGAGGCACTCTATGTGATCGCGTTGCCTCAGACGGAATATTTCTAAGTGACATAGTTTTCGAGTAACATCTCGTCAAAGATTGCTGCCTTTTTGCACTTTGGACTCTTCAGGGATATCGTCGGTACAATGTAGCTTCGACTGTTTTGACATGTTTGGGTGAAAAATAGGACCATGCCTAGCGTAAATGTACCCATTCGGATGCATTGAAACTGTCAGTTTGGTCGCATCAGGAGCAGGATGAAAGTTACACCCCTTTGCAACTTTACACTGCCTCCTTCTGACGATTTTTGGGGCAGCAGAAAACCTTTCACCACGGGCAAATACCTCAGAGCTATAAAAAACTGAGAGAGGTTATTGTAGAGGCACTCTACATGATCGCGTTGCCTTAGATAGAATGTTTCTAAGTGACACGGTTTCCGAGTAACATCTCGTCAAAGATTGCTGCCTTTTTGCACTTTGGACTCTTTAGGGATATCGTCAGTACAATGTAGCTCCGACTGTTTCGACATGTTTGGGTGAAAAACAGGACCATGCCTAGCGTAAATGTACCCATCCGGACGCGTTGGAATAGTCAGTTTGGTCACATCACGAGCAGGACACCAAAAATGCAAAAGTTGCTTTGTGCAACTTGACAACATTGACACTTTTTTGCAACATGACTCAAAGACTCAAACTGACCCCAAATGACTCAAAGTGACATAAAATCACCTTGATTTGGTGCCCAATGTACATTATAGAGGTTGAGGTGCTCCTTATCACTCAAACATCTTAGATGAGCGCATAGGAAAGGAAAAAGCTCTAAGTTTCATCATCATGAGAGCCTAATATCAAGAGACTTTAATGGCTCAAACCTTAGCATGGAGTCCTAAGGTGCATTTCATGTGTCCTTTCATCCAGTTTGGCACCCTTATGTAGATTTTTCAACTTGATTTGGCACCGTATATGTGAAGGAAGATCTAAAGGCATGAAAGTGGATGTCATATTGCAAGAGTTTGGATCATCAAAATTGAAAGAAATAAGTCTATTAAGCTTGGGCGCCCTTGGTCTTCTTTTCATTCATTATGAGCGCCTTGGGAGAATGGTATGTAGGTCATCATCATGATTGGGCGCCTTGGATCCAGAGTGTTGGAGAGATCATCAAATGGTGTCTAGTAGGGTGAGTTATGAGTTTGGTTGCATCAGGAGCAGGACACCAAAAATGCATAACATGATGATGTAAAAATGTGTACATATGTGTAAAAATTTAGGAGGAAATAAAAAAAGACAAACCTTACAAATTAATGTGCATACTTACAACTCAATGTAACATAACTTTACAAAATCAATGTGAATACTTACAAATTAATCCAATGAACCATCCGGGTCTGCTCTACTCTTTATTGTGTCAAGTATTGCTTCATGGTCAGACTCACGCACCTTCCATAATATTTTGTTCAAAGGTCTACCCTAATACTTTATCAAATGAACATTGGATGCCACGACAAGGTTCGAGTAATGAAGAATCTTCCGATGCATGTCAAAGTCCTGAAATAGCCAAATATTAACACTCTTATGTGGGTACCTTCTAAGCCATGTTCCAGTAATAACCACTGATCCTGTAGGGTATTCGATGTTTTCTCCATCTGTAACAAGGGCCTCCAATTTCTTTTTGGCCTCAACACAACGACATAAGTAATAATCTGTTCCCTCTTCATTATCTTCATCTGCAATAACTGCATATACGTGCCCTACATTGATATGTGTAGCAAATTAGATGAAATTAGTCAACATTACAAAAACACTACAAAGTAAGATGACATTACCTGGTTGAACTAGATGAAATTAGATGCATATACGTGCCCTATATTACCTGGTTGAACTAAATCTGATATGTGGTCAAAGTCAACTGACAATTCCATTTGTGTTAGTTCCAGTGCCGTTGGGGGTCGATACGTATCAAGTGGGCTAAGATAACTTAATTGCCATTCGTCAACCCACTCCTTTGACTCGCACTCATCCCAGACTTGAATTGTACAGGTAGAACAAAAGCATGACATCTTTCGTGTATGGATACTCCATGAACCTGCAATTGAGCTTCTGAAAGAGTGCATCTCATTTGATCCTGTCAGTGTACAACAATCCTCATATGGTGCAATGTTAGTATCATCTATCAACCAAAAAAATCTACAAACTAAAGACTTACCTTCATTACCTGGACCCATGGAAGCATTACACCACTCGACAATCGATTTTGCATCTGTCAACTTTGCATTGTCTTTATACTTTAACTCTTCTCGTGCTATGGCTCTTTTGATACATGCTCCTGCACCATCATGCTCCCCCTTTCCATGCCCGGCCTCACAAAAGTTCCACATATGTTGAATACCTGTAAAATTATGCCTCCTACTCAGCTAATAGAAATTCTACGAGTTCTTGAATTGTGACGCACAATTATCTGACCATATGATATGCTGACTGAATGATATGCCCCTTCTAGCCAAATCATTGTAGAACACTTGAAAGAAACCTTGCACAAACTCCGTAGAATGCATGCGATCATCACTAATATAGAAATTATACTCCCTTATGATCTTTCTGTCATCCTCTGTACTATCATTCGCATGAATGAATGCGATGTGCACAAATATAGAAACTTGTGTGGAGTTGTAATATTGTGATTGCACCTCACGCTGTGGCTGTAGACTGTAGTTCTCTGCAAAGTCGACGACTGAAACAATGCTACCAACCGAAAATGTGTTCTTGCATAACTTGAATTACAAGTCCAACCATCAAGCTCTATGGGCATGTCTTGCATACTCATACACTATGCTGTCATGAAATATAGGCATAAACTGATACACTAGAATCTTTTCAATAACTAATTCCCTAAACCCTTGACCCTTGAACCTCAACCCTCAACCCTCAACATCAAACCCTAATCCCTCAACCCTTAACTCTGATCCCTCGACCTTCAACCCTAACCCTAAACCCTAAACCCTCAACGTCAAATTCTAATCCCTCAACCCTTCACTCTAATCCCTCAACCCTAAACCCTATCCCTAAACCCTCAACACTATACCTTAAACCCTAATCCCTCAACCCTAACCCTAAACCTTGTCCCTAAACCCTAATGCCTCAACCCTCAACCCTAATTTGTCATCCGCCATCCCTCAACTCTAATCCCTCATTCCTAAATCCTAAATGCTATCCCTATTCCTAGACCCTCAACAGGCTCGATACTATACCTTAAACCCTAATCCCTCTTCCCTCGACACTGTTATTTAACCCTAATCCCTTGACCATTAACCCTATCCCTCAACCTCAACCCTCAACCCTCAACCCTCAACTCTCAACATTAAACCCTAATTCATCAACCCTAAACCCTAATCCCTCAAACCTAAACCCTATCCCTAAACCATCCACCCTCAACACTATACCTTAAACCCTAATCCCTCAACCCTCAACCCTAAACCTTATCCCTAAACCCTAATCCCTCAACCCTCAACCCTAATCCATCATCCCTAAACTCTAATCCCTCATCCCTAAACCCTAAATGCTATCCCTATTCCTAAACCCTCAACAGACTCGATACTATACCTTAAACTCTAATCCCTTATCCCTAAGCCCTCCAACCCTATCCTAATCCTTATACCCTCCACACTCAACTTTAACCCTAATTCCTTGACCCTCAACCCTATCCCTAAACCCTTGACCCTCAAACCTCAACCCTCAACCCTCAACATCAAACCCTAATCCCTCAACCCTTAACTCTGATCCCTCGACCTTCAACCCTAACCCTAAACCCTAAACCCTCAACGTCAAATTCTAATCCCTTAACCCTTCACTCTAATCCCTCAACCCTAAACCCTATCCCTAAACCCTCAACACTATACCTTAAACCCTAATCCCTCAACCCTAACCCTAAACCTTGTCCCTAAACCCTAATGCCTCAACCCGCAACCCTAATCTGTCATCCGTCATCCCTCAACTCTAATCCCTCATTCCTAAATCCTAAACACTATCCCTATGGACTAGACCCTCAACAGGCTCGATACTATACCTTAAACCCTAATCCCTCTACCCTCGACACTCTTATTTAACCCTAATCCCTTGACCATTAACCTTATCCCTCAACCTCAACCCTTAACCCTCAACCCTCAACTCTCAACATTAAACCATAATTCATCAACCCTAAACCCTAATCCCTCAAACCTAAACCCTATCCCTAAACCATCAACCCTCAACACTATACCTTAAACCCTAATCCCTCAACCCTAAACCCTAAACCTTATCCCTAAACCCTCAACCCTCAACCCTCAACCCTAATCCATCATCCCTCAACTCTAATCCCTTATCGCTAAACCCTAAATGCTATCCCTATTCCTAAACCCTCAACAGACTCGATACTATACCTTAAACTCTAATCCCTTATCCCTAAACCCTCCAACCCTATCCCTAATCCATATGCCCTCCACACTCAACTTTAACCCTAATTCCTCAACCCTCAACCCTATCCCTAAACCCTTGACCCTTGAACCTCAACCCTCAACCCTCAACATCAAACCCTAATCCCTCAACCCTTAACTCTGATCCCTCGACCTTCAACCCTAACCCTAAACCCTAAACCCTCAACATCAAATTCTAATCCCTCAACCCTTCACTCTAATCCCTCAACCCTAAACCCTATCCCTAAACCCTCAACACTATACCTTAAACCCTAATCCCTCAACCCTAACCCTAAACCTTGTCCCTAAACCCTAATGCCTCAACCCTCAACCCTAATCTGTCATCCGTCATCCCTCAACTCTAATCCCTCATTCCTAAATCCTAAACGCTATCCCTATTCCTAGACCCTCAACAGGCTCGATACTATACCTTAAACCCTAATCCCTCTACCCTCGACACTCTTATTTAACCCTAATCCCTTGACCATTAACCCTATCCCTCAACCTCAACCCTCAACCCTCAACCCTCAACTCTCAACATTAAACCCTAATTCATCAACCCTAAACCCTAATCCCTCAAACCTAAACCCTATCCCTAAACCATCAACCCTCAACACTATACCTTAAACCCTAATCCCTCAACCCTCAACCCTAAACCTTATCCCTAAACCCTAATCCCTCAACCCTCAACCCTAATCCATCATCCCTCAACTCTAATTCCTTCTCCCTAAACCCTAAATGCTATCCCTATTCCTAAACCCTCAACAGACTCGATACTATACCTTAAACTCTAATCCCTTATCCCTAAACCCTCCAACCCTATCCCTAATCCTTATACCCTCCACACTCTACTTTAACCCTAATTCCTCGACCCTTAACCCTATCCCTAAACCCTTGACCCTCGAACCTCAACATCAAACCCTAATCCCTCAACCCTTAACTCTGATCCCTCGACCTTCAACCCTAACCCTAAACCCTAAACCCTCAACGTCAAATTCTAATCCCTCAACCCTTCACTCTAATCCCTCAACCCTAAACCCTATCCCTAAACCCTCAACACTATACCTTAAACCCTAATCCCTCAACCCTAACCCTAAACCTTGTCCCTAAACCCTAATGCCTCAACCCTCAACCCTAATCTATCATCCGTCATCCCTCAACTCTAATCCCTCATTCCTAAATCCTAAACGCTATCCCTATTCCTAGACCCTCAACAGGCTCGATACTATACCTTAAACCCTAATCCCTCTACCCTCGACACTCTTATTTAACCCTAATCCCTTGACCATTAACCCTATCCCTCAACCTCAACCCTCAACCCTCAACCCTCAACTCTCAACATTAAACCCTAATTCATCAACCCTAAACCCTAATCCCTCAAACCTAAACCCTATCCCTAAACCATCAACCCTCAACACTATACCTTAAACCCTAATCCCTCAACCCTCAACCCTAAACCTTATCCCTAAACCCTAATCCCTCAACCCTCAACCCTAATCCATCATCCCTCAACTCTAATCCCTTATCCCTAAACCCTAAATGCTATCCCTATTCCTAAACCCTCAACAAACTCGATACTATACCTTAAACTCTAATCCCTTATCCCTAAACCCTCCAACCCTATCCCTAATCCTTACACCCTCCACACTCTACTTTAACCCTAATCCCTTTAACCTCAACCCTATCCCTAAACCCTTGACCCTCGAACCTCAACCCTCAACCCTCAACCCTCGACGTCAAACCCTATTCCCTCAACCCTTAACTTTGATCCATCATCTCTCAACCCTAACCCTAAACCCTCAACCCTCAATGTCAAATCCTAATCCCTCAACCCTAAACCCTATCCCTAAACCCTCAACACTATACCTTAAACCCTAATCCCTCAGCCCTCAACCTTAAACCTTATCCCTAAACCCTAATCCCTCAACCCTCAACCCTAATCCGTCATCCCTCAACTCTAATCCCTCATCCCTAAACCCTAAATGCTATCCCTATTCCTACACCCTCAACAGAATTGATACTATACCTTAAACCCTAATCCCTTATCCCTAAACCCTCAAACCCTATCCCTAATCCTTATACCCTCCACACTCTACTTTAACCCTAATTCCTCGACCCTCAACCCTATCCCTAAACCCTTGACCCTCGAACCTCAACCCTCAACCCTCAACGTCAAACCCTAATCCCTCAACCCTTAACTCTGATCCCTTGACCCTCAACACTATACCTTAAACCCTAATCCCTATTCCTCAACCCTTAACCCTTAAAACTTAAACCCTATCCCTACACCCTCAACACTTGACACTATATCTTAAGCCTTAAACCCTCATCCCTAAAGCCTTAACCCTCAATCCTTAAACCTTCAACCCTAAACCCTATCCCTAATCCCTCTACCCTCGACACTCTAACCCTAACCTCGACATTAAATGCTAATCCGTCAACCCTAAACCCTAATCCTAAACCCTCAACCCTCAACACTATACCTTAAACCCTAATCCCTCAACCCTCAACCCTAAACCTTATCCCTAAACCCTAATCCCTCAACCCTCAACCCTAATCCATCATCCCTCAACTATAATCCCTCATCCCTAATCCCTAAATGCTATCCCTATTCCTAAACCCTCCACAGACTCAATACTATACCTTAAACCCTAATCCCTTATCCCTAAACCCTCCAACCCTATCCCTAATCCTTACACCCTCCACACTCTACTTTAACCCTAATCCCTCAACCCTAAACCCTATCCCTAAACCCTTGACCCTTGAACCTCAACCCTCAACCCTCAATGTCAAACCCTAATCCCTCAACCCTTAACTTTGATCCCTCGACCCTCAACCCTATCCCTAAACCCTAAACCGTAATCTATCATCCCTCATCCCTAAACCTTAAATGCTATCCCTATTCCTAGACCCGCAACGGGCTCGATAGTATACCTTAAACGCTAATCCCTTATCCCTAAACCCTCCAACTCTATCCCTCATCCCTCAACCCTCATGATTAATAGCCTTGAACGTAAAAAAATTTCAGTGGGACATAACGCGAGCGCGTTATGTAAAACATGACAAAAGACAGACATGCGGGAAAGATAAATGCAAGGCAAAAAATAACACGAGCGCGTTATAACGCGCTCGCGTTATTTCTTGCTTTGGGAATCCCAAGCCTTGGGCTTGGGATTTGCTTTGGATTTCCAACCCAAAGGCTTGGAGTGCCTTATGAACAGTCACAGACATGTTTTTCTATATTCTTCAAAATTTCACATAATTTCGTTCGTGCTAACCCTCAGATTTGTACATGTTTCAAGGTTGAACAAATCGAACACATGGGTAATGTTAGGCTTTCTCTTAGCTATTTGACGATGTGATTTTTTTCACATTTTAACAATGTTAAGCCTTTCATCTTTAATTTCTTTTGTTTGTGTGTCCGTTTTTAGGCAAAAACCACTGTTTGGTCTTTTTTTCATTGTAAAATAACTATTAATTCAAATTTCAAAAAAATTACATATTTAGAAACTAGACTCCATTCTACAAATATTAAAAAAATAAAAAAATAATTTTCAATTAGTTTTCAAAATTTATAGGGGTAGCACGGCCAAAATTCTATTTTTTAGGATGTGTCCACTTTAAAAATTAGTAAAAAATCAAATATTCATCAAAAAATTATTAGAAAAATCGGGCATAAACTACATGCTATTAGCTAATTTCTCACTGAAGGGATTTTAAAAATACCAAAAAAAAGTTGACCTTTTGAGGGAGCCACAAAACATGCTATGTTATGTTTTTTTGACATAAACAACACCAATTTCTGTGGCTCCCTCTTTTGAACCCCTTAATCTATGCTATTTTCAAAACAAAATAGTAGTTTAGAAAGTAGACTCGGAGCACTACGAACATTGTTTTGGTCGCATCTCCAAATTTTGAGTGTAACTATGCTCAATTTCTCATCCAAGGCCAGTATTTCCTGATTTCAGAAAAAAAGTGGCCACTTAAAACCCCTTTTTGGCCCCCCATCTTCCTGTACTTACCCTTGTAGTTGCAGTTTTATGTTGTCCATTAAATATTTTCTCAGCTTATCAAGATGTAGTCTCATGGCATCAACGAATTGAAAGAATTCACACAATTGATCAAACCTTTGTATTATTTCTTCCCAGATCTTTTGTTTCATGTGCCTGATTGTTTGTCTACAAAATTCAATTAAATTTTTTTGACAAGATTTTACTTCATTTTTTGCTTCCATAAGCTCTGTGGCCAATGTTCCATTTTTTTGTCTCTCTTTCTCCAATTTTTGTTCCCACTATTCATTTGCTTTCCCAATGCTTTGTCTTAATTTTTCTAAAGTGGATTTTTCCTCATTATATTTCTTTTTGATCTCATCTAACTCTTGCTTTAGTCCATTCAATTCCACCTTTATTTGTTTATCCTCTTTGCTTATTGATGTAGAGGTGGATTTTTTTATTCTTTTTTCTAATTCATTGCTCTTGTTATCTGCTACTTTCATCTTTGCTTTCTCATTTGCTAAATCTACCTATAATTTTTTTTATTTGATTCTGCAACTTTTTTTTCTCTCTATCATTCTTTAGCAATGATGTGTACACCAATTCATTGTTCTTCTTTGATATATTAATTTTCATAGTACTTTTTAATCCAGAAAAATCAAATTGCAAACTGCTCACCTAAAATTTAGATCGAGCCATCTAATTTTCTGGTTTATTTTGAATTGTGGAAACAACAATTGTGTACTCCATGATTTTTTTATTTGTGTCAAACGTGGTTAATATCATAGTTGTTGCAAGATCTAATGTTACAGCAGACACACTCTCCATCAATTGCTTATTATCCTTTTTTCACAATTCTAATTTCTTTTTAAACTCTTGAATGTAATCAAAACCCAGGGACGTAGGAATAAGGGAATGCTTGAATAGTGAAGGAATAGGAGTAGTTGCAATTTTTGTTATAGCCACACTAACTGGGGGAGTGCCTAGAAATAATTCCTTTGTAGTGGAACTAGTAGTTGGACTTGGAACCGCCATAATCCTTTGTCTCTTCTATGTCCCTTGATCACTGAGTGTTTGTGTGGTATCTTGTATTGGTGTCCTCTTGTGTGTAACTTGTTGTTGGACCTGTTGTTGTAGCACATGTTGACTAAGTTCTCCACCACTAGCAGTGCCAGTCACACTAGGCTCTCCACCATGGGCATGTCCAAGTTGTGATTGCATCTGACCATGAGGATTAGGATTTGAATCTGTAACAAAATCAATTCTTTTAGTTCTACTTGTATGACCTTGGTGTATTTTATCAGCTGATTCAGCTCCAAGGTCTTCTTTATCAAATGGTTTTCTAGCAATGGTGACTACATCTATTGGTTTCCAAATGCCTTGTCCTTGGGACCCCAAACCACCACCTTGATAACCCAACTTTTCAGCTATGACTGCTCCTGAAGTATATGATTTTTTTGTGTTATGACTTGAACCAGGTTTGTAAATGCTTTGTTCATCCCTATCATCATCAAGTTCATCATCTCTATCACTTTCAATTTCTTCATCTTCACATTCATTGGGATGCTCTATATTCCACAATTTTCTAAACTCTTCATCTTCATTGATTTCTCCATAATCTGCATCAATTCTCGATTCACCTAGATCCTTCCTCATAGACCAAAATGCAGCAATTTTTTACTGTGTCCAAGATTTTTTTGTAACAGAATCATCTAAAAAACCTGGCATTTTTACTCTAATAGATGGTTTATCACTTTTTCTATAAAAATTGTTATACCTCCTAATTTCATTCTCTGTTGGTGCTCCTGCAATTTGGACCTGGTACAATGCCATAATTTCTGCTAACAACTATTCAAAATAAATACCTTTCTCAGCAGCAGTTTTCTCCATTACAATTTTTACCTCATCCCAGGAATCCTTGTTTCTCAAGTTTTCAAGCAAGGGTTTACTTTGATGTTGAATTCTACTTGCAACACTCCTATTGGCCACAATCATTGTTTTAATGGTGTCACATGGATCATACTACCAGTGACAGACAACATCAAAATTAAAAATTTTCAAAAGATCTTGTGCCACCTTAAATGCTTTTCTCTCAAATGTGAACCCTCCACATGAAAAAGGTAAAGAAGGAAATAAGGTCTTCTTTTGCTGACCGGCAAAGTGTAGTTCATCAGTACTCTACATCTGCCTTATATATTCCAATGCAAAAACCCTTTCTGTCACATGTATTGGAAGTTTGTATGGCTCTACTTCTGATCCATAAAATCTTAGCACAGTATATTCTTCCAATAAGTACCAATCAGCTAATTGTATTTCTTTTCCTAGTTGAATGAAATCTCTACATGATATAGGCAATCTAGGCATTGGACTATTTGAAATTGCTTGATGCAATGGAGCCAAAAAGTAGTCTACAAAATGATTGTAGTTCCTTCAAGACTCATGCATCCTTATCTTAGTGGTCCAATCATATACTAGAGCCATTTTATTTTCCTTGGCATTGATATAGGGCTGAATCTTAAGCTTATTGTTCTAAAACATTCCACTAAATTTGAATAGAAAAAAATAGCACAAGTATGTTGTGAACCTAAATGTCTTGTTGGAACCTCCTTTAATCATTAAAAATTGTTTATGCATGGATTCTACAATGTGCTCAATAAATTTATATTTGACATGTACACCATTACCATAATGGATAATATATACCATTTCAAGGAGGCTTGCATCCACTTCCCAATTGCTATCCAGTCCGAGGCAAAATGCTAGCATGGAAATAGTATCCTGAGCCCATGATTTAAAAATTTTCAAAGGATAAGGAGGCTTATGGTTATCTTTCAAGATGTTTTTTTCTTCAACTATTTTATTTAGGAAAGAATTTTTGCTCCTTTCATCCGTTGCTTCATAATCACTAGCAATCTTTTCTAGGTCAATGTGGACGTCTCCAAATTCTTGGGTTGTAAACCCCAACACTTTTCCAAATTCTTCTATATTAATGGATAAAATTTCTTCTTTGGTATCCTTATTTACAATTACTCTTTTGTTACCATCATAATTGTGGGCACAAACCATGATAAATTCTAGGCAAGGGAAAACCTCATGTAACATCATGCACCCTAATCCAGTTACGCATGGTGCATTAATACTATCAACTTTCTTTTTCTTGGAAGCCTTATTCTCACATGAAAATCTAAGCTCTGAGGTAAATCTACCATACATGTTAGGATCTTAAATATCATGGTATTCATCAGTCAAACCTAAGGTTTTAAGCAATCCAGAATAATCTATTTTTTATCTGTACTTGCTCTACCTTTCCCAAAAACTTTGTCTAGTTTGCTAGTGGTGGTAGACAAGCTTATATAGTGTGAATGTTTTCTTAAGCCTCTCAACCCTAAACGCAAAGTTTGACAAAATAAGATTTTAAGAAACGATGAAATGTAACCTATGGTTTCTATGTTTTGTCTTACCAGCTTTGTTGGAAATGCTGCAATGAGCAATCTAAAATCTCCTTGGTGCACTACAATGAGCAATATGAAATCTCCCTGACACCCTGTGTGCTGACCCTCTCGGCTCTCACTTAAAAGTAAAATCACTTAGCAGTAAAAAGTAGAAACTAGAAAGTTTGCTTTTTTTTCTGAAGTGATTTTTTAGTGAATGAAATGTCAAGTCAAGTTTCAACATGTCACTATTAGTACATGTCTGACAGTTGTCCTACATTGACAGCTCACAACAATCTCTAAACCGTTGATCTTTGTAAATCTAAGGGTTTAGGGTGATTGAGGAGATTTAAGCTCGCAAGCCTAGCGTTCTATGCATTTCATTCTAGAATGCAACTAGAACCATCCATCAAATGTTCATCAAACGACAAGTATTTTATGATATAAACAATAAACATAATATGCATTTCTTCATTCATTTAATTACAGTCACACTTTTCATTTTAATTACATTCTATTTGATATTAATAAAAAAATTATTCATAGTTTTTTGGTCTCATGGATGTCAACTTTCATTCATTCATTCATTGATATTAATTCAAAGAAATTGTTACAGCTGGGGGATAGCTACACGCCTACGCCCCTAGCATATCATTATGTTACAAACAATTCCCATACATATTCTTTCCCATGATAATATAATATATTACATCAAAATTAAACATTCAACACAGAGAGCCCATGTTCCAGAATCTTGAATAACCTTGAGCTATTTAGATTTAGAAGAAAAACACACACAATTTGGAGACAGATAACCATATACATGCAAGAAAGCATTACTCATTTAAAAACAACATGAAACTGGTAAATTTATGCCACCCAGCAAGACTGTATCTTATTATTCCTTCAAAATTTGCCAAGTCTAAAACAACCAACCCTATGAAATGACTCAATGAGCAAGACATTTCCTTTATAGATCAGGAACATGCTCTCAACATTGAATACATTGTACTTCAAATTGTTATAGATATAGAGAACAAAAGCTTGTCAATCCTCACTTCCATATTTGTCATTCCACTCATCGTATGTCTGCTCTATTGGCCAAGGGAATGAAAGTATTTCTTCAATCTAGCCATTATGGCTGACATACGTGGCACCCAGCATACTTTTTACATGGTTACAGAATGTAGAAAAATTCCTTTCAAGAGTGTTTAGATTGTCCAATGTTAAGCTCAGTAGTTGCATACTCATAGTTGGATCACTTTCAATTACATCACAACAAGTGGGAATTAATTGATAAAAATTGTCTACAATCTCCTTTCTCCACTTGTCCAAGTCTTTTGTTTTGGCCTCCAAGATGGGAGGTGACCACTTAGTGTCCAACCTTTTAAAACCCTGCAACCTCTCTTTCACAATTGAATCAAATTTCAACTGGAAACTAGCAACATCCTAAAAACACTTCAATATGTTAAACACCTTCTGTATGTCAGGAGGTGCATTGGAATCATACCTGGCACACCTCAAAAATTCTTTGACTTTTTTAGTTCTATGTAACCATTTTTTTAAAGTTCAATAGTCTCTATTTGTCAGACTCATGCTTTTCATAGGCTTGTCTCAACTATGAGTAGGATTTCCAAGTCTCATCAACTCTGGTCAAAATGTCTGTCACCTTGTTCTTGATCAAGTTGGTGACCACCTCTTTAACCTTGTTATCCTTTTCCTCCTTCAATCTCCTATTATCCTCCTTCAACTATCTAATCTCTGCAAGGAGAGGCTCTGTATCCACTAGAAGAGATTATGCAGTTGGGATCACTGGAGGAGGGGCTGAAGTACTAGCTACCAATGATAGTTGCTACTTCAACATGTTTATCTCTGCAACTAGCTAAGAATAATCAAGTTGCAGCTGATTGTAATCCTTTTGCAATTTGTTAGTAGTTGCTTCTGTAAATTGTACAGTCTGTACATTTAGGCTTGTAGCCTAAGGATCACGGGTATTAGATACTCTTTTTATTATTACATCCCCTATCAGCTCTCTTAATTGAACCCTAGGATTTTTGTTGTTTGGGGATAGAGCCCATATTGCTAATGTTTCAAATTTAGGGTTGAATGCTACACCAGAGAGAGCCTTTTCAATCTCTTCCCCTGTCACATTTGAATCATCTCTAGTGATTGTATCAAATGCAATGGCATTTGATAGAGTCCAGTGAGGTAGAAGCAGAAGATTACTTTTTGCCACCAGTGCTCTCCCTTCCTCTGGAGTCATTTCACTTATAGACTGTTGTACTTCTTTTAGGACCCTCTGAGTAATAACATCATACTCCTTTGGGTCTACTCCAGCCTTGGCATCTTCAATTTTCTTCTTAAATTCCTCACTCTTCACTTTCAAAACATAGCTCCTAAATTTAGGAGTGTTGACAAATTCATCATCCTCCATAAACTTGTCATAAGCCATCACCCTAACATCTTCAATATCAATAGTAGGGTTTCTCATTACTCTCCCTACCCTATTCTCTAGGGATGAATAAGGTCTCAATCTATCGGGTGAACGAGGGCCAGTTTCTTGTGCATGTTCCTCCTCCCCCTCTAGGTCATCTACCTCTATCTGCTCTGGGTTCTCCAAATCAATAATCTTGGCCCTTTTGGCAGGGGAGGGGCCAACTGATTCCCTCTTTACATCATACTCTCCACTTGAGCTGCTAGGCTCATAAGCATATCTCTGTTCTCTTGTAGGGGCAGAGGCAATCAATTGTTCTGCATTATCAAACATTTTCTCAATTCTCTTGATTAGGTCTTGCACTTCTGCATATGCACCCGGATATGTAGGATTCACGTTTCTCTTCATATTCTCACTAGCCATGATAGTAGCCCACTTGATCCTCAAGTGGTGGACTTCATTCATTGTAAAACAATTCCTGGCAATGTCCTCATCACAATCCACCTCATGAAAGCTCTTGAGCCTTCCCTTATAGTTGTTGACTCTGAATCTAGTTTTGCTGATGAAGCCCTCAGGGTCAAAAGACCTTGGTTGTTCCAAATATATTCCAAAACATTGCATAACTGAATAAATTTGGTCCAACCCACTCTTATCAAGGATCAAGAAATCACAAAATTTGATGGAAGAAGGGAATAATGAACCTTTCTTGCAATTCCTAGAGTGCACTTTGTCAGAATCATTTAACTACCTTATAACTTCTAAAAAAGCCACCCTCTTTGGCACATATTTGGGCAGTATGTGAGTTGCAGTCTGGCATCCATAGACCCTTATGCAAGTAGTATACTCATGATAGAACCAATCACCCCAATTGTGATCAATTCCAAGGTGGGGAGTCCTATCCAGAAGTCGTAAGAAATCCATTACATCAAGATGCAACCTTTCACCCTCTGGCTCTAAAAATCCAAGGATTCTCCTCACAAAATATTCTTCAAAGATGACATAATCTGCTATGACACAGTGCATATCTAGCATACATGTCCATACTTGCACTGGCAGTTTGTTCCCTTGAGCATCTGAATCCTTGACATGTAGATTCTAGTGCCACATCCCTGATAAAGCAAATAAGTACATATGGCACAACAAGGAGTACCATATGAATTCAACATGGACATCTAGTTTATACAAATTATTTTTGATCTTTGTCATTTGATCATGCATATGGTCATCTATGAAAGTGGTATAATCATATGGTTCCCTGACACCTAGGTTCTAAATATCAACATCCATCATCATCAAAGAAATAGACATTCTATTTGAAGCATCTCTGCCTAATACTTGACACAGACTGTGATAGGTTCTGACAAAATATTCATTAAACATACTACAATGAAAAGGCTCCTCCTCATCATCTGAAATCTTTACCAATTTCCCACCAACACCCCTTGGCCTGTGCTTTTGTAAGTTATATTCCCTGTAATGTTGTTTCATAGTCTGGTATTTTTTCTTGATAGCCCTGAGGTTAATTTGTTTGTTGGCTGCAGGGTCCAAGTTGAATATAGTGGCAATGTATCCTTTGGTAAGCTCGATCAATGTTGAACCATTTCCATCTATTACTGTCCTAGTGGCTGGATTATACCTTAATGTTGTTGACCTAATTAAGTCAGGGTTGGGGAAAACATTGGAACAAATGAGCTTGGCTAAATCATATCTCCAGACATGACAGATAGGGGCCTTATAGTCCATCCTCTTATGTCAATGCTCAAAGAGGATCCAACCTGGGATAGGTAATTTGGCATCTTAGCAATTATAGCAATAGTCAAGAAATTTATCCTGGGAACCACCTGGACCATGAAATTTCAAAATTGTTCTAGTGGAACCAGGGAGTTGGATCATAAAATCCTCATCTAAGCTTCATTTTGAAGTGGAAGGCTGGCCTGACTAGCTCATTTTTCTTTTATGAAGGTAGCTTAGGGTTTTTATGGTTGACAACGGCCCTAAAAGCTTCAAAATAAACCTACAATTGGAAAAACTAGGCACAGAGGAGGAACAGTTACTTCCTAGTTTTCTGCGCTTATAGAAGCTTGAGATTACTTTTTCCTGCTTGTTCTGATGATTTCTTCTGAATGCAATTGCACTCTCAAGAATAGCTTAATCCTTGAATTCTTACACAATTCTCTATATTAATGAACTTCGTGCCGCAAGAATTCCTACATAATTCTCTATATTAATGCACTTCGTGCCACAAGCACTTCAAAATCTTTCTCTTTTAAAACTTTGAATTTGGGCCATTGATCTTTTCCTTACATTCTGAAATCCATGGTCTTGATTGGTTGACTAGATTTGACAATCTTCCTCGCCATTCAGAATATGTATGGGTCAGATACATGGTAGCACCTCGCAGCATAACAGCTTGTGATGGCCCACCTCTTACCTACCCCACACCAGTGTGCCTCACTTCTTAAAAAAGAGAATGCCACATGTCGCCATGTCGTGACCATGTAGTGCAGATTCCAACCTATGAGATTCTCCTTGCAATGATGCGCAACTGTTGGATCAAGTCTTTTTCCAACTTAGTTTTTTTGACACGTGTCACTGTTGCAGCCATGTAGTGAATATTCTCTCCTAACAGATTCCTCATGCATCCTTGCGCAACCATTGGATTTCATCCTTCTTGCAACTGTTGGATCAAGTCTTTAGTAGGATAGGATGCCAGCTTTGATTTTTTGACATGTGTCATTTTTTCACAGCTGCACAGTGAATATTCTCTCCTAGCATATTCCTCATGTGCCCTTGTGCAACCATTAGATTTTTCCCTTCCTGCAACCAATGACAATGGGTAACCTCTAGAATCCTAGATTAAGGGGCCCGTCAACTTACGAATATTAGGACATGAAGTCATGACTTCACTGACCGACAACCTACTCGCATATTAACTTCTTAAACAATTAAAAAGTGGACCCTGCTAGCCTGCTAGGTTAAGTCGTTCCCCACCAAGCAGTGATCGAAAATATTATGTATAAGGGGCCAGTAAAAAACACAGTTTTGATGGCTCAAGTTTCAACTTAGACAATCGGCAACAGGAGGTAACAAGTCAACATAAGATTATACAGAGGGTTTCTTGTATGAAATGTCAACTATTGATATTTGGAAATCTAACGATTCAAGTGTCAAAACCTAATTATGCAAATATTTCAAGCATCATGCATGTAGATGAACTACACTATCAATAGAAAGTGTAATTTTACTTCTGCATATAAAATTTCCTAATTAATTCTCTCTAAAAACAACCAAATTGAAATCAAATTAAATCCAAAAAGATTGAGAGTTCACATATATTATAGCTCTCTTAGTTGTGCCTATCTCAAGAGTCAAAAAGAAAATAAATGCCAAGCAACATTAGAAACCTCTAACCATAACAGAGACCATCACCAAATCCATGTCAACATATATAAATTAAAGCAAACATATAAGAAGCAACATTAGAAACCTCTAACCATAACAAAGACCAAATTATATTAATACAAAAAGTAGAAATTATATTAATACAGAAAAGATTTACACTTGGGTAATTATATTAATACAAAAAGATTTACACTTGAGTAATTATATTAATACAAAAAGATTTACACTTGGGTAATTATATTATTACAAAAATATTTACACTCAGGAAATTATATCAATACAAAAACTACTCCAGCGGCCAGCCCAAGCTCCAAAAAACACATAGCACCAAAGAGGCTACCATAGTACCATAGAAATCCCTAGCCCCTTGATCGAGAGACTCCTTGAAAACTTGCCACCCTATAACCCCAGCACAGAAATCACCAAAAAAGTGGCCCTGGGAGCCCAACCACTCCTACGACCACTGCAAGTAGAATCCCCCTGCATTCATAATGGCTGCGAAGTATTGAAGCCATACCAGAGTATCATCTGTGTCCATTCCAGTTGCCCACCGAAGAAAGTGTCTCCCACGAGCTGCCCAAAGCCTGTGCCTTCCGAGTTGTTACTCATTCATGTTTAAGAGGAACCACTTCCTAGCTACGCCCTCCTGTCCCTCCCACAGCTTCTCCAAGTCTCTCAGCCATGGGATACCGACCCCTAATTCTGCATCAATCACCACATCTAAGTCATCCAAAAGAATATCTGGGGTGAATACCCCCTATAGAATCATCAGTGCATCCACCTTTGCCTCTCCTAGGTCCAACAAAGAAGCCATAAAGCGTGAGGAAATATTTGAATTTACCCTATATCTATCCTTAGAGACCAAGAAGTCTTTACCAAGGACCATCTTCACTGCCTCAAGGAAGAATAGGTTTTGCTGGTTACAAATGTTCATCAGTCTGCCATCTCTGATACGGCCCAGAAAGGTGACCTGGCTCTTATTGTAGTGGAGCCTTATGGGAGTCTCCATGCTATATTTTGAGCAAGCCAGTTGAGTGCCATTTTGCTGGAGACCTCCAGGATTTAAAGGAAGATTATTAATAAACATAGGCTTCAACTGACATGCATTTATTCATTGTCTAGATTTTTGGTAGCGTCAATCTTCGACTCGTGTAAGGATTGACCATTACCAAAAGCTATTTAATAACTTGTCAAAACTTATTAATAAATTAAAAATCAATGCTTGGGAAAAGTATTTTGTAGGCCACCAAATGAAATCGATATCAATGATTCAATATATAAATTTATAATAATATCATATTTTATATAATATAATATATAATTTTATATTGAAAATTTCATTCTTTGAAACATCTATGATCTATATACATTGTAATTTCAAACCGTAATTACCTATATATTATTTAGTAAAATTTAACATCACCCTTCAAAAAGATTGGGGAATTACATTGTACATGAACCTCTAACCAACCTCACAGTTCTAAACAAAACTCCTATCCTTCGACCTTCAAACCTTGCTTTGATCCTCCAAAATCTTTTTGGTTCCTCATTTCGATGACGCATAATGAATATTTCACTGTAGTCCATAATTATCCTATTAATAAGCAATAGACCTATTACAAATTTAATTATGTGCTCATTCACAATGACAGTCAATGATTCACTATAGAACCTTGCTTTATATGTACAAGAAACCACTAGGCATGGGTAACAATAAGGCCAGTAAAGGAGAGTAAAATTGATTTTCTCGAGGTCACTAGTAATTGAGTTGTAATACCAATTCCATGCGTCAATTCCAATTTCCAGTTTCTCATACATGCATGCATGTGTGGGAGATTCAACCCACCACCCAGAATAGAATGCATCATTTTCAAATGTTAAAAGTGTTGATTCTTGACATGATTTATTCCACTTGATGAATGCTCGTATTTCTTCATTCTGAGACATGCAAAGAAATAACAACCTGCATAGCCACACACAAACAAAATTTTCCATCATCATAGATTCTTATTACTATTCTATATCTGTGAACTGAGAACTCTATCACACAGTTAAAATCAAAATCATGAATGATCACAAAATAAATACTTGGTAACTTACTTTCTTCGTACAACTGCTGTAATGAAAGCCATTACTTTGAACTTTTATAGTCTATTGATTCTTGACCTATCTAAAACTTAGTAATGCAATATAAGTTTGAAACACTAAAGACTATCATATATGCATTACATGTACGTCCATGACAAATGGGTAATAAATAACAAGCAACTCTGTTTAATTCATATTGGCTAATCTGTGTGGTTTGTCATGACTCAGTACTCACTTGCCATTAATGAACTTAATTGAGCATTGGATAATCTATGTGGTTAAGTGCGTTTAATCAAATCAATCATACCACCACTGACCATTTGAAGCACCCTAGAATGAAAGATGAATGGTTGTAGTTCAATTCTGGAAGGTAGATCTCTAATGCTACACATTGCTAACAAAATCCTCTGGAATCAACTAGCAGCCATTAGATATTATTACATCAACAATTGACCTATATATAAAATATATAATATATTTTATTGATTATTGTGCAAAGGTGGCAGCGCAGCAGAGCGTAAGTCCTTAGCTGTACAACTACAAATTTGGGAAATTGGGTGTGTCAGTACTTATGCCGTCAATTTGTGATCATCTGACAACCAAAATCTATTAGAATAGTTTCCATTTAATAACATCCACACTCGAAGTGACCTCTATCCTTTCGTAATAAATAAGGAATGTCATGAAAAGCACAATTGCACATTTTTGGGAAGGCAATTTATGCAGCTCAATTAAATAATTATCTATTAATTTTCGTTAATCAGAATCATTGTTACTTGACACTTGTCTCTATTCTGAAGACTTTATGTAGAAAGATGGGTGTGTCAGAACTGCAGCCCAGAATGGAACTTCAACTAAAGTCTGATGCCATTCACATAGTATGATTTTTTATTGGCATAAAAGTTTATTTCACCAATTAATTTTTTATTGGCTTGAAACTATATTTAAATTCACCAATAATTTTTTTATTGCTTTGAAAATTGG
The DNA here is from genome assembly GCA_027924645.1 of Cunninghamia lanceolata. Classification (NCBI taxonomy): domain Eukaryota; kingdom Viridiplantae; phylum Streptophyta; class Pinopsida; order Cupressales; family Cupressaceae; genus Cunninghamia; species Cunninghamia lanceolata. The sequence continues at coordinate 6,294,624 of BSBN01000303.1, read as the reverse complement.
TTTAATTTGCCAATGTAAATATATTTTCTGGTTTGAAATTAGATTTTAATCACCAACAAAAATATTTTCTTATTTTGAAAACAGGTTTAATTCACCCACAGAAATATTTACTGGTTTGAAAATAGGTTTTAATTTTCCAACAAAAATATTTAATTGGTTTGAAAATAGGTTTTAATCACCAATGAAAATATTTTATTTGTTTTTGAAAAATTACAATTCACCAGGATTTTCCATAGACCTCTAGTGATTACAAAAGATTCGCCAAATAAGATTATTCTTTTTCCCAGAAAAATGAAAAAATTCACCAATAAAATTAATATTTTTCTCGAGAAGTATACATGATTCGTTGGGTTTATACACCTTCTCCAAGGGGGGTTCTTAAAGTTATCCCTGAGGTTGACACTTGAGGTCCAAATTTTTAATTCTATCACTAACCCTAATTCTATCTGTAACTCTATTTCTAACCCTAACTCTAACCCTAATTCTAACCTTGACACTAACTATATCTGTAACCCTAATTCTGACCCTAATCATAATTCTATCCCTAACCATAATGATAATTCTAACTCTAACCCTATTTATTTTTTATATAAATATTTGCCCTGATTGTAACCCTATCTACAATTATATCCCTAAACCTAATTCTATTTCTAACCCTAATTCTAACTGTAACTGTAATCGTAATCTTAAACCTAATGTTTTTTTGGTTCTATATATTTACCCTAATTGTAACCCTAACCCTCGCTCTACTGCTAATGTTAATTATATCCTTAACTATAACCCTATTTCAAATCGTAAGATCCTAACCCTTATTATATAACTATAATTCCAACCCTAACCCTAATTATAACCCTAACCTAATTCTAACTGTAATCCTAACCACAATGTTAATTGTAATCCTAACTCTAATTCTAACCCTAACCTTAATTCTCATTCTAATTCTCACCCTATTTCTAATTGTAACCCTAACTCTAGATTGTAATTCTAACCTTTATCCTAACCCTAATTCTAACTACAATTCCAACCCCAACCCTAATTATAACCCTAACCCTAATTTTAACATTAACCCTAATTATAGTCATAACCCTAACTCTAACCCTAACCCTAATTCTAACCCTAAACATTGCTTAATTTTAATCCTAAGCTTGATCATAATTCAAACCCTAACCCTAACCTTAATACTAAACTTAACCCTAATTGTAACCCAGACTGTAACTCTAATTCTAACATTAACCCTAACCCCAACCCTAATTGTAATTTTAATTCTACCCTTAGATCTACTTAACCCTAATTCTATTCCTAACTCTAACCATAGTTCTACATATAGATATAAATTTAAATGACCTTTGTTGTTTTATTTTAACTAAAATTATTTTATTTCAATTAAAATTAAAGGTTAAGCTCTTCCCTTATCCTTGTTATTCATTTATTTGTAATACTTACATAGAGGGGATTCTCACACAAAATGACATTTGGTAGCATCTAAGCTTCCATTGTTTTTTATAAGATAAGCAACAAAAAAGAGTGTTGATTCCATAACAAAACAGCCACCAAGGGCTCACCAAAACTTGAACAATTCAAAAGAAACCATTAAAGTTTACCAAAAGACAACAGAACTAGTATATAAAGCATAAGAGAAACAGGATGCCGTAGAGAAAGCAGACCGACAACAAACTGATAGCAGACCAACCCCTAGCCACCAACGGCTAATTGAACATCTTGTCCCAGTCATCAACAAGGAATTGGAGCATTTCCTCATACTTCTTCATATTCCTGTCCATTTTCTCTGGGTCTTTCAAACCCTTCTTCTAGAGAGCCAATAGAGTCGTGGCAGACCTGTGCATGACTCTGGCAGAGAACTTGGCTAGGGTGTTAAACTTCTATTCTAGATGGGTCATCCTATCCTCCAGGGTCTCTTTAGCCTTGCCCTTGTTATTTTTGGTACCTTTCTTCTTCTTACTAGTCACTTTAATCTTCTCCTCAATGCTGTCAGTATCCAATTTTTACACATTAAAATCCAGGAAGTTACTGGGACCTTCTTCCCCAACATCCAACACCTCAATCTTGTCGCCTTTGTTAAAAGAGATGTCACCACCAATTTTCTCAGTCTCCTCAACCATAGTGCCCATGTTGATATTATCCCCAGACTCCAAACCTTGGAGCTCCTTAGAGTCCTTCTTGGTGCCCTTTTCAAATTCACCCTCTCCCTGCAAATCCTTCTCATCCTCAAAATTCTTCCCCTCTGGCTGGTCCTTTTCCTGCATAATCACAATCTCCTCCTTCTTAGACACAAACACTTTCCCCTTGGCCAAGGAAGCTAACTTAGCAACCAATCTAGATGACTACCTGGTAGTCGGGTAGCACATTTTTCTTTTAGTGGGGGTACAAGCCTCCTCTTCAGCACTGACAGAGTCCTCATTATCTTCCTCAGTGCTAACTTCTTCAACCACTGGGGTAGCCTTCAAGGTCCTAATCTCACTAGTAGTTTCGTAGCCTTCTTCCATGGCTCCCCTTTTCTTCTTACTAAGCAGGGAAGGGTTATCATAATTGATTTTTCTTTTTGCCAGGGTAGTAGTAGGAGAAGTGGGAGTGAGCTTATCAGTGGTGGGTTCAGGACTATTAGTCAATTTGGGTTTTTTCTTATCGGGTTTTAAAGATTTGGCATAAGAATCTAGTGTAACTTCCGTTATGATGACTAGCCCTTCCCTAACTAGAGTAGGGTTATGGGGTTCTATCCTGATAGGAGTAGGAGCTTTTTGTGGGCACAGAGCAAGGTGAAACTTGTACAATCTCATGATGAGACCTTGGTATAGTAGAATTTTAGGTTTATTGGGGTCAAGGGCGTGTTGTTCTTTGGCAGCCACAATGGAGGACTCCAGGGAGGATAGCAGACAGAAGGGGAAGCTGATATGTTGACTCCTCCTAAAGTGGTTTAGCAGAGCAAAATGGTAGTGAAAGAATCTCCTAAACCTTCCTTCCAGGATAAAATATTTCATAATTTACATACCTCGCCCCAAGGCAGAGGAAGAAGTTGGCAGTCAAAACCCCCTTGCAGACTATTCAAAACCTCACTTTTGTTAAGAAAAAGCTTCATGCCATCTAGGTCAGAAACCTTACTCTTCCTAGGGTGCTTCATCCCATCCGTAGGCAAGCCAGTAGCCATACCAATCACCTCTTTAGAGACCTCAAACTCCACATTGCCAACCTTAACCCTTCCACCATTGTAAGACTGCAGAAATTAAACGGACAAACTCTCATCGTAGCCCTAGAGGCATTCTAGGTAGGAGGTGATCTTGCCCTCTTGACAAATATGCCATATCATCTCATTGTTCCTGAATTCCTCACATGTCTCTGGTTCAGTCCGAGACCTATCTCCCCCCATGATGCTATCGAACAAGTAATCAATACAGTCAATTATCAAAACAAACCTAGCGCAGAGAGTCATCTTAGTGTAACTCTTGACAAGTGTGTTGTTAATGACTATAGAGATAATAGAAATTAATCTGAGGGTAATAATGATACCATCTTTTCCCATGCCTAAGGTGGCGTACTTGCTAAAAAAATCCAGACGGGCATATTTACTCCTTTTTAGATCATCATTATTAAGCTTCATAAGATCATCAATAAATCTTAAGATGGGCTTTCCCAAGCTATGCATCCGGGTTTTCATGTGGCTCGATGTGTGAAAGGTTTCCTCAAGCCACCAACACACCTTGTTATCAACGCTGCTACTATTGAAATAACAAGGCCCCTCAATGTCAAGCTGGCACTTGCTCATCATGTCATCCTCCAACTTGTGCTCACTGTCCAGCTATCCTAAGCTCCTAGAACTTTGGCAATCCCACCCTTTCTCCCTAACTTTAGATCTGATGAGGAACCGGGAGCCGAGCTTAACTCCTCTTTAATGAGGTTTTGAATCGAGCGTGGGAGAGTCTTATCATTTCTCCAACAATTCCACGTGTCCATTCCCTACCCTAAATTTGCCATCACGTCAACCACTTTGTTTCCCTCTTGATACACATGACCGATGGTCATCTAGTTGAAGCCAGCCAGTAAGCAAATGATGTCTTCAACTAAGCTTTTCAACTTCCAACCACTATTAGACCTTCTCATAGATGCATCAATAATTAACTTAGAATCTCCTCCCACTTGGAGGTTGTCTATACCCAAAGCATAGGCTATCTTAAGACCTTTAAGAAGAGCCAGACCTTCCACCATATTATTAGACTACTGCCTAATTCCCCCAGCATAAGCAGCAATGGGGGTTCCAAGGAAATCCCTGAAAAATCTCCCCCACTGGCAGACCCAGATATCTTTTTTTCCACACCATCGAAATTAAGTTTGATCCACCCTCTGGGTGGTTGACTCCAGCAAATGCTAAGCCTGGCCATCTTGTTAGAGGTGTCCACTTTGCTCATATCCTCCTTCAGCCACCAGTTCTTGGCAAATTAAATTTCAATAGTAGTAGGGGGATGCTCACCCACATGTATCAAGCTGGAAGAGGTGTTTTCCGTAACCACCCTACAAAAAGACAAGAAAACCTCATCAAAATTATGGGCACTTTCTCTGAATATATGATTGTTTCTCTCTTTCCACACACTCTAACTCAGGTGCAAGGGAATCTGCCTCCATAGCTCATTTATTCTAGGATGAGAGAAAGGAGAGGACCAACTCAAAGCAAAGTCCTTCACATTATCCTGAAAAATCCACTCCAGATTGAACTTTTGCAGCGTTTTTCTCCATAAATGTTTAGAGAACTCACAGTGAAGGAACAGATGCTAAAAGGATTCTTGCTCTTGATAGCAAAGCACACATCTATTAACCAATTGAAACCCCCTTTTATTAAGGTTATCAATGGAAAGGACTTTGTTGTGTGTCATTGCCCACCAAAAGAAGTTAACTTTGGGTAATAACTTCTTGTTCCAAACTTTTTTACAATTGAGATTCGGTTGACCCCCATTAGACAGCATATGGTAAGTTGACTTGACTGCGAACTTACCTTTTTGATCTTGACCCCACAGCATCTCATCCTCTCTTTGAAACACTAGAATTCTATAATTTTCTAGCTCCTACTGAAGAGACTGATAATCTTGCTACTTGTTATGGTTGGTGCAGCACTCTGATAAGTTCTTCCATTTTCTTTGTCTATGGGGATGGCTGGTCAAATAGTTACTCACCTTGGTGCCAAAATAGCTCACTGCTCTAGCCCTCAAAGAATTACTTCCTTTCCCCAAGGGTTCCTTCCTCATCTATTTGTCCTCCCATAACCTAATTTTATCCCCTTTACCCAGGTTCCATTTAATGCCTTGTGAGAGGGAGTTCCTAGTTTTAGACACTTTATTCCAAATGGTTGAACCTGTGGGAACGGATTCCCTTAATAGAAGCTGGGAATTAGAGTCCCCCTACAGATATTTGGCTTTCATGATACAAGCCTATTCCTTCTCTTCCTTTAGAAAGATCCACCCTATTTTGGTCAGCAAGGCTTTGTTCATACTTTGGATTTTTCTTATCCCCAAACCCCCATTAGCCTTAGCCTGATAGACAGTATCCCAACCAACCAGCGAGATCCTTTTCTTTTCCTCCACACCAGTCCAAAGGAAGGTTCTTTGGATCCTTTCTAATTTCTCTTCCATATACCTAGCAATTTTGAACAACGAGAGAAAATAGGGTGCTTTCTAATTTCTAAGCTTCCATTGTTGCTCCTAACACCCATTTTAGGTATAGAGTTGTAGGTTGCACGATAGCAAATTATGTTAATTTTATAAATAAACCACATAAATATTTAAGTATTCTTTAAAGTATGCATACTTAAGAAATTATAGTTAATATTCCATAAGAAATATAAATTCTCGTGAGTGTATTAAAATAAATAAATATACAATTTTATTCATAAAAATATTTTTTTTTTTCTAATATGATATAAAGTATTTTAGACTCTATATATCCTTGAAGATTTATATTAAAAAAATAAATATAAATAAATAAACATATATATATATATATATATATATATATATATATATATATATATATATTCACATGAATTATTTTAATAAACTCAAAAACTTTTGTAGACCATCTTTTTTTAAAAAAGCTAAACAAATTTTAGAAACCTTATATATTCTATGAATTCATATTAGAAACCTTAATAGTTTATTCATTTTAGAAACTTTAGTAATTTATTCATTGTAGAAACTTTAGTAATTTTAGAAGCTTTATAATTTTAGAAACTTTAGAAATCATAGTAACTTTTAGTAATTTTAGAAATCTTGTTCATTTGTCTATTTTATTTAGTGCTATCCTTAGAAGAAGTTATATATATGGAGTGTCTTGATTAGAGAAATTTTAAGTAAGAAATGTAAATTTATCTCTTTGTATATTAAACTAAAAATTAAAAAAAAAAAAAGTTGTGCTTTATATTGTATATAACAGGTTTAGGAAATAATTTTTAATTCTAATATGAGTTGAAGCATACCTACCATTGAATATAGCTTCTTCAAACATTTTGAAAATCCAAACCCCTTACATGAAACTTAATACATCTAAATAACTTTATTACTTTTAAAATTCAAAGTAAATATTTTAATTTACTTTTAAAAAGGCAAAGTAAATAATTTTTAGAAACAAATTATTATTATTATTTAATTCTTTATTAAAGTTAGGGTTTGGAAAATTGGATCATTTATCTAAGAAAGCTAAAAGTCTAATATTTCTATTTTTGGATCAAAATGTAATCATCATAAAACATTTTTTTCATTAGCTTGTTTTCATCACTTTTTCATATGGTTTTACAATCTTCATTTTATTTTGATTAGCTTTAAAGATAGGTTTTTTAATTATTATCAAAGGGTTGTACTTTAATTAGTTGAATTTAATTGGTGAGGATGATGATATGTTCTTTGATTAGGCCATCCACCAAGATTCAATTTTTTTGGAGGTGTAATTAGACCAAGTTCAATCCTAAGTGACTTTGATGCACTGGATCTCCTACTCTTGACTATTTAACAAAAGAACAACTTCCAATTTAAATCATACTATATAAAAACAAAAAATACCAATATCTATATAATAATAATAATAAAATGCTTTACTACTTTCTTAAAAATATGGTTAGCCTGCTTTTGAAAAAAACATGCAACTATGCATATGTTATTACCATGTAGAAACAGATTTCTCTTTTTGTATCATTGCTAGTTACATTACAAGAGAGAATTTTTTGTTGCATAATTAAAGCAATTAAATTCATACCATCTTGACTTTCTAACAGGGTTTTTTTGCTTTGGAATGAACCAGGGATGAACAATTGGTGCACTCTTCTATAACTATAGGTGGCCTGAAAATATCTCCACTACTACTCACAGGCTACGTGTGGGTTGTTACCACGGCCTTACTAGCTCTAATTATTTCATCACTCTCCCCTTTCCTTGACTATGAAAATAAGCAACCAATATTCCTAGTGCTATCATCGATCATGGGCATCATCGCCTACCTTCCACCGGGTATCTTCATCAACACGTAGGTCGTAGAGGCCTTCCTAGGCTTGGCCATAACCAACAACTCACTATCTTCCATGACATACAACCACCATCTAGCCCTAATGATCCGATCCTCAGCCACCTCGCCACCCATCCCACTCATCTAAATTCTTTTTTTTTTAAGATTGAGTTTTTGAATTTTAGGGTAAGTGCAAGAAGATGGGGGGCCAAAAAGTGGCCAAATTAATTTTAAAAAAAATTAAGTTGTAGTGCCCCTCCATTCTCACCTTGGATGTATAGGTGAACTGATCAAGGCGCAAGAAGACGAAGGTAAAATAATAGGAATAATTAAGGTAAGGTAAACAATTGATGTTGTACAATATTGATAGATGTTTCATCCATGTGTGGTTTCATATGATAGTTAATGTGTTTTATTGATAATCTCTATTGCGACACTGATAATGCAGGCTTTGACATTGTTTTACATTCTAATGATTAAGATGTCGATCTTACTACAATTGTTATATGTTAGAATGGATCTCATGGACTGATTCTGTTAGATTTATTTGTTATGATGGTACTTCTGAGACTTATTCAATTTCATGTACCTATATGTTCAGTGTATGGTTCTATTCAGATAATGAGGTAGATTCGATTTGGTTATGATTATGTGTTATCTAATCTAGATTGATATGATGTGGAAAGGATGATGTCACATCACTCGCTTGCGAGTGCCCTGCGATGTTGTGATTCCTTTTTCATCTAGTGTCATCTTATATGTATCTATACATGCTTGACTCTGTCATTTGTTGCAGGATGCAGGTATCTGGCATCGACTCCACCTGAATTAACAGGTCTGAGCGTGCCTTGAACCTAGTGGATAAGTTGTTCCGGAGATAACTTAAGGTCCCCCATCCCAAGTCATCATCCTCAATCAGGATGCATGACATGTCTAGTTCAACCTGTCAGTTCGGTCAGTATGTCAGTTGTTGCAATTGATTTATATTTGATGGATCTTGTTGGTTAAGTGCGTTTTGGCCCCGGTTTGTGAACATGTTTGATTTGGCTTCCAAGGGTTGTCTTTTTCAGTGGGTTATGTTGTATGCCTAGATTTCATTATATAGTTATACTAATATTTGATCCACTATAATATTTGATAGGGTTATATAATATTCTTATTATTATTATTAATATTTAATAAGATTAAATTGGTAATTGATAATTACCTAGTTCAAATAATTATTTAAAGTTGTTTGAATATGAATTATTTTATTACTACTATTAAATTGATTTAATTAAGGGAAGGTCGCTGAACACTAGTAAACGCACTAACCAAACCCTAGAGTAGAGAGGAGACAGTCCTATCATCCAATTGACAAAGCCTAACAATTGGATCAAGAGTGTATTGATTTAGCGTTACACTATGGTTACTAATGGATTTCTGATAACATGTTATTTATGATGGATATATTTTGGTTATATATTGTACTAACACTTCTTGTTGAGTGTACATGTAGAATTATTATGTCAATGGATGATGGTGGTCATTTAGCCACTTTATGTCTTTCTGTGTGATGTCTGACCTAGGCATGGGGCCCTAAGGTCTATTGGCCATGATGTTAAGAAATATTATTTTTAGTTTTATGTGATAAAACGATTGTGTTCTTGTATGGGGTTTAACCTTGTAATTTTTAAAATAATTTTTAAGTGTTTTTAAGAGGTCTAAGTTGTGTTTTATGTTTGGAAAATTGTCTTATATCCAAGGTGCATAGGTAAGAAGTTTATTTTTGTCATTTATAATATTTTAAAAGGTTTTTAGACCCTCCTTTAAGCCCCACTTACAAAAGTGACGAAAATGGGAAGGTGGTTGGTTGAATTAGTTGGGTGGTTGAGTTAGTTGGGTGGTTGAGTTAGTTGGTTGGTTGAATTAGTTTTGGGTACGAAGTTACTCTTTCCTTCTCTTTGAAAACTCTTCATGGAGTGGGGGTGACTTGCTCATTTTTATGATTTTCATTCAAGGATTCTACCATTAGTGGGATATTGCGATTGAGGTATCATGTTTTCTTTATTAATTAAATATAAATATTATATGTTTTTCTTTATTGATTAAATGTAAATTTTATATGTTTTTCTTTATTGATTAAATATAAATATTATATGTTCTTCTTTATTGGTTAAATGTAAATATTGTATGTTCTAAATCTTATATGTATCCTTTATTTATTAAATGTAAAGGTTGTTTTTCTAAGGGTTGTTGCTTGTGAAATTGGAAAAGCAAACATTTCAATGTAAATCTTGAAAGAAGCATATTTGTTGCCTTATTTGCATGTCATAAACCTAGATCATCATAGCATGAAGTATATTTTGATTTTTACATTAGATCTTCCTATAATTATAAGATAGTAATTGCCATATATATTGGCATTACGGTTTGCATATAATCATATGTTATCTATATATTTGTATTAAGATTTCTATATAATCTTATAATTGCTAAATGTTGGTGTTGGATCTTAGAAACAATCGTTTTTATCTGTTTTTAAAAGGGGTTACGAAGTCATCTTGCTAAGGATCTGTTAGTTTGTTCATATCCTCTAATAGATAAACTAATGATGTTCTTTGTGTACGTAAGTATCTTTGAACCTTGTCAAACAGTTCAAGTACCTTGTCCATTAGAGTATTCCTTACTTCTGCCTTCTATTAGATCTAGATGGAAATGTTTTTCTTATGTGCATTAAGGTCTCAAATAAATATGGACTTTGGATCATATAAAACTGCCCTCTTTTGCATAGATTCTTCAGGATCCAATTCTTATAGTAGATTGTATTAAACATCTTATTAGCTCTTCATTTAGTCAATTTATATTTTGGGTGTCTTGTTCTTTGGTTGTCCAAATCTTCACAGTATTCTTGATCGACCATAATCCAAATCTAGAAACCCATTTAATACGGTGTGCATACTCCTTAAGTCTGTCAAACTCCATCCTCTAGGTGAGACTCCAGCCATGTATAACAAAGGTGTTTCAAATTGGGTGTGGTGGTCTATGCAGTCGTCGCTTGAAGAAATGGAAATGGTGTGGCTGCTACTCAAAGGCATAGTGGTGTTGTTTATAAACCCTCCAAAATTTGAAGGTTGATTGACCAAATCTTACCTTGAGGATAGGAATAACCTATACAAGTGCATGAACATGTATATAAACATTTATGTCATATGGATATTTGTATAGGTATCAATTATTAATTATAAATTAAATATGAATCCATGCATAGTTAAGATACACGATTTAGTAGATGAGTTTGTTGGAGTATATATATATATATATATATATATATATATATGATATAGATATTAACTTATGAAACAAAAGAACGTAGTTGTTATAGTTTAATACGAATGTTTATTAAACTAATCGATATGATCGCATATTTACTGTAATATGGCATTGATTCTATTATAATGGTTTTGTTAGTAGAAATATGAGATATGGGGTTGGATTATAAATGTTGTAATTAGCATTTAAGTTATAAGTATTTGTAATTAATATTATTGTTTAGCTTGACGGTTATATGTAATTGATGAGTGATTAATATAATAGATAGTATCGATTTATTTGTTAATGTGAATAGATGAAAGACGATATGGTGATATATTTATTGTTGACATTTTTTTTAATTTAGTTGGAATTGATTTATTTACGATTTGTTACAATGGTTTTGTTAAGTTAAAATTTGATAAGAAGGATTGCGATCATGGTAAAACATTGTATTTGGTTATGCTTTAAATAATTGGTATATTGTAAATGAATCTTGTGTAAGTTGTACCATTGGTCGTAATGGGCTTGAGTGTAGGTTGTAAAGGTTTTTGTTCCAAAGGCATAGGATAATAAGATTTGATATATTGTGTTGATGTTGTAAGAACATGATGTCTCCTGTATGAGAACTTTAGTTATCATAAATAAGGTAGGATGTAGGGTTTGGGTCTTGAGGTTCTTAGTGAGTATCGCATCTTAGTTTAAAAGTGATATGCTTATCATGTTATTGAATTAAGAATAGAATCATTTGTGATCTCTTTTAGATAGTTTAGTTCTAAGCATTGCTCGTCAAGTGTCTTGTCGAGTAATGGTTATTGCTAACTTTTCCTAGTAGTGAATTAAATGTTGAGAATAAGTGCTAACTCTTTGTTATAAGTGTTTTGGACTTGGATGAGTTGTTGTTTGCATTCATAATGAAGTCCACATTCATGGATCCCATTTGATATAATAAATTATGTTGTTGTTTATATCGTCTTGTTGCAAGGAATAGTAGAATAATTGAAGTGAATGTTGTATTGATTCATGGGCATCTTATGAGTATGGTACTGCTTTGAAGACCCATGGTTAGTATGTCATATTATATATTGCACTTAGGGTATGTTATTGGATTGGTCTATTTGAAGGAGTTGTGTTTTTAAGAGTAAATGTTAATGTAGGGATTGTTGTGTTTCAGTGGTGTCTAGTGAAAGTTTATTCCAGAGGCCAGTAGGGGTAGTTGTGGGTTTGATCCTTGCATTGTTGCATTCTGGTTGAAGAATGAGCATGTTTTGGTTTTATGTGATGATGACTTCCCTTTGCTTATGCTTTATATGATTTTCACGATTGTGTAAGAGGGATAATGCCTTGCTCAGTATATCTAGTCCTATTGTTATGTCTTAAATCCATGTTGTTGAGCTCTTCTTAAAGGTTGTGGTTCCATATTGTGTTGAGCTTGTTTTAAAATTCTATGTTGGTCTATGTAAAGGATTGATTTTGGGAGCAAGAGGACCCATGCCTTGCTCTGGATTACACTTGGTTATGGTTGAAATTTTGGGAGCAAGAGGACCCATGCCTTGCTTTGGATTACACTTTGTTATGGTTGAAATGTTGGAGCAAGAGGACCCATGCCTTGCTCTGGTGATTTATTATGTTGTGATTGGTTGCAAGATGGTTGATGCCTTGCATTGTTATGTATATTTGTTGCTATGATGATAGTTGTTATGTTTGATGGATAGGGTTTCTAGGTGCAGGTAGGGGAGTGGCTTCCAATGTGGGGTCGGCGCCCAAAGTGGCTATCAGGGTAACCCATTGGAAGTTGTTAATCCAGTGATAACTTAATAATAAATTTAGAGGGTTGGGTAGTTTTCACACTAATCAAGATAATTGGATGCCTCACTCATGTCTGTAGTGCTCGTCCAGGCTAAGGATGAGATGAGAAGGCCGTGGTTGGCAAAATCAACTTCCTTGTCCTCATGAAAGGAATGTTGATTCCGTATGTGTCACCCTATGGGGCCGGCATCTAGAGAGAGACTGTCAGGGTAACCATAGATGGGGGCCAGCACCTAGCGAGAGACTGTCAGGGTAACCCATGGATGGGGGCCGGCGTCTAGTTAGAGGCTGTCAGGGTAACCCATATTAGGGCCATGCGATGACACTCTCCCTACTACAGCCTAGCATTCCCTAGTTGTACTCTCCCCATTTGTCATGTGTTGCCTCTGGAAGTGATATTGAGTTGCTTGTGATGTTTTCATGTGTTGTAATGGTGCCATGAATAGTCCTTGTTCATGTTAGGCATTGTCTACCTGACTGTTTGACGTTTTGGGACCTTATGTTATCTCCTAGCTCAGAGGGGTGGGCCTCAGGGTTCCACATGGTTGGGTGGTAAGAGCTATCCATTGGTCCTTTTTGGAGATACGGTTTGAGTTCCGCGCAGAGGTGTTCCAGAACTAGTTCACTCTCCTCCTTCAGAGTTGTATGCTTTCTTATGTATTCTTTTGTAAACCAACATGATCGGTCTTATAATCTTGTAATCATGTAATCCTGTACTGAGACTCTATAATTAATCTATCATGTTACAGTAAAAGTTATTTGCATCTATTTTAGCAATATAATGGCTATTGCTTCTGTAGTTTTATTTTCTGTCATTAATGCAGTTATGTTGCCCTAGAGTTGTTAGAAGATTAATATCGTGTATACGGTGTAATATGATATGTTTGGTTACTACGTGCACTATCTTGCTTTAAAAAAAAAAAATTATTTCTATAACTTTTGTACTTTTAGTCTAGCACTCTAGGGTTGCATGACGGGGCATTACATCTGGTATCAAAGCAAAGGTTTGCAACACTGGGATCTTTGGTTCTTGTCGTTGTTTTAGGTTAAACATTTTTCTCCTTATGGTGAGTTGGTAATAGTGCCTCTCACCTAAGAGCCTTAGTATGGTATTAGAAGGATGATAAACTTACAGACTTGTTCTTGACTGTAGAAGAAATAAATCCTTTATGCTTTGTTTTACTTGTGTGTCTATTATGCAAAAATGAGATGATATATCTAACCATATGTGTTCCCTGAACACTAGTGCTTGCTGATTTTTGAGACCTCAAGTTCCTCTTGTGGTCTTTAGTGCTTTAGAAGCTAGAGGCACAGTTACTTATAGTGCATGGAATCAAGAGAGTGGAATTTGCCCATCTAGTGATGTGAATATCCTGAATCCATTTTATGTGGGGTATTGTAAAAGGAAAGTGGTGTTTGTCTTCCCTGGTTTGGTGAAGTAATCATACCTTGTGAGGTTACATTTAGTTATGGGTGTGGAAGCACCATACCATCTTTATGTTAATGACATTATTTGTGTAAGTATTGGAATGATTTGGAGGCATCATGCACTACAAGATATGTGGTTAAGTGGTATTGTCATGTGTGGGTATCGTAAAGTAGTAGTTTGACACCTTTTTTTTTTTAGTGGCCATGACTTCATGTGGAAGTTCTTTTGTGGATTATGAAAGTTATCATTGTGTATGTATGTAAAAACTGAATGCAGGAGATCAAATTGGAGCTTGTGTTAGACCCATCTCATATAAATGTGATACTTTAAGTAAAATGTAGCCTTGATTAAGTATGCTCTTGTGTGCAATATTATCTATTCTTCCTCACATAAAGAAATTGTATTGCATTAAAGGTAGAGATTGTTGTAAATAAGTAATTATTTTGTTGCCTTAAATCCTTGTATAAAAGTTGCTTAGGTATGAGGATGTAGATAACCTAATTATCTATGTCTTGGTGTACATTCTCTAACGCATTCTAGACCTTGTGTCCTGGGTGTTGTGTAGCAGATACTCCCTTTTTGTGGCTAAAATTAGCTACTTTGTGATGTGGGTTGTTTGCAATTTGGTTAATTTGAAATTTTTGATAGTTGTTTCATGTGTTGTTAGGGGCTAACAGTGAATTTGTTTTCTTTGAAATTTCTTATGCCAGGAGTGGTCACCAAAACTCTTTTCTCTATACTTGAGTTATTGTTGGAAATTGCTGGCATTTTGTGACTTAAGATTGGATTTGGTTATTTTTCCATTTGGGTTTTTCACCTTCTTTGAAACTTGATGGTGACTATTCCGAATGTTTGTTTTTGTTAGCCCTATATTGTGTCAAGTGTTGTTTCTATCATGTTCATTTCGAACCTCTGATAGTGTGCACAAGGGAGGACTCTGCGGAGAATTGTACTTGAATGCTTGGTAATTAGTCAGAACCATGCTAGAAATAAGAAATGAGATGTAATTTTCCTTGATAATGTGTAAACACAGATCCCTGAATCGAATGAAAATCTCAAAATACATGCAATTGGTTATAAGTAGATTACATGATACACCTTAAGGTAAGGAATTGATGTCTTTTATACCTATATTGAATGATTCTGCTTATCTTGGGAACAATTGCTTAATATGAATGCATATGTTGGCAATAGAAAATTGTAATACTAATGTGTTATGTTTCCACCCTAGTCTGTGACTTCCAGGAGTAAGTCAAGTTTTAGGGGGGGAGGATGTAGTGCCCCTCCATTCTCACCTTAGATGTATAGGTGAACTGATCAAGGCGCAGGAAGACGAAGGTAAAATAACAGGAATAATTAAGGTAAGGTAAACAATTGATGTTGTACAATATTGATAGATGTTTCATCCATGTGTGGTTTCATATGATAGTTAATGTGTTTTATTGATAATCTCTATTGCGACACCGATAATGCAGGCTTTGACATTGTTTTGCATTCTAATGATTAAGATGTCGATCTTACTACAATTGTTATATGTTAGAATGGATCTCATGGACTGATTCTATTAGATTTATTTGTTATGATGGTACTTCTGAGACTTATTCAATTTCATGTACCTATATGTTTAGTGTATGGTTCTATTCAAATAATGAGGTAGATTTGATTTGGTTATGATTATGTGTTATCTAATCTAGATTGATATGATGTGGAAAGGACAATGTCGCATCACTCGCTTGCGAGTGCCTTGCGATGTTGTGATTCCTTTTTCACCTAGTGTCATCTTATATGTATCTATACATGCTTGACTGTGTCATTTGTTGCAGGATGCAGGTATCCAGCATCGACTCCACCTGAATTAACAGGTCTGAGCGTGCCTTGAACCCAATGGATAAGTTGTTCCAGAGATAACTTAAGGTCCCCCATCCCAAGTCATCATCCTCAATCAGGATGCATGACATGTCTAGTTCAACCAGTAAGTTCGGTCAGTATGTCAGGTGTTGCAATTAATTTATATTTGATGGATCTTGTTGGTTAAGCATGTTTTGGCCCCGATTTGTGAACATGTTTGATTTGGCTTCCAAGGGCTGTCTTTTTCAGTGGGTTATGTTGTATGCCTAGATTTCATTATATAGTTATACTAATATTTGATCCACTATAATATTTGATAGGGTTATATAATATTCTTATTATTATTATTAATATTTAATAAGATTAAATTGGTAATTGATAATTGCCTAGTTCAAATAATTATTTAAAGTTGTTTGAATATGAATTATTTTATTACTACTATTAAATTGGTTTAATTAAGGGAAGGTCGCTAAACACTAGTAAACGCACTAGCCAGACCCTAGAGTAGAGAGGAGACAGTCCTATCATCCAATTGACGACGCCTAACAATTGGATCAAGAGTGTATTGATTTAGCGTTACACTATGGTTACTAATGGATTTGTGATAATATGTTATTTATGATGGATATATTTTAGCTATATATTGTACTAACACTTCTTGTTGAGTGTACATGTAGAATTATTATGTCAATGGATGATGGTGGTCATTTAGCCACTTTATGTCTTTCTGTGTGATGTCTGACCTAGGCATGGGGCCCTAAGGTCTATTGGCCATGATGTTAAGAAATATTATTTTTAGTTTTATGTGATAAAATGATTATGTTCTTGTATGGGATTTAACCTTGTAACTTTTAAAATAATTTTTATGTGTTTTTAAGAGGTCTAAGTTGTATTTTATGTTTGGAAAATTGTCTTATGTCCAAGGTGCATAGGTAAGAAGTTTATTTTTGTCATTTATAATATTTTAAAAGGTTTTTAGACCCTCCTTTAAGCCCCACTTACAAAAGTGACGAAAATGGGAAGGTGGTTGGTTGAATTAGTTGGGTGGTTGAGTTATTTGGGTGGCTGAGTTAGTTGGTTGGTTGAGTTAGTTTTGGGTAGGAAGTTACTCTTTCCTTCTCTTTGAAAACTCTTCATGGAGTGGGGGTGACTTGCTCATTTTTATGATTTTCATTCAAGGATTCTACCATTAGTGGGATATTGCGATTGAGGTATCATGTTTTCTTTATTAATTAAATATAAATATTATATGTTTTTCTTTATTGATTAAATGTAAATTTTATATGTTTTTCTTTATTGATTAAATATAAATATTATATGTTTTTCTTTATTGGTTAAATGTAAATATTGTATGTTCTAAATATTATATGTATCCTTTATTTATTAAATGTAAAGGTTGTTTTTCTAAGGGTTGTTGCTTGTGAAATTGGAAAAGCAAACATTTCAATGTAAATCTTGAAAGAAGCATATTTGTTGCCTTATTTGCATGTCATAAACCTAGATCATCATAGCATGAAGTATATTTTGATTTTTACATTAGATCTTCCTATAATTATAAGATAGTAATCGCCATATATATTGGCATTATGGTTTGCATATAATCATATGTTATCTATATATTTGTATTAAGATTTCTATATAATCTTATAATTGCTAAATGTTGGTGTTGGATCTTAGAAACGCTGGTTTTTATCTATTTTTAAAAGGGGTTACGAAGTCATCTTGCTAAGGATCTGTTAGTTTGTTCATATCCTCTAATAGATAAACTAATGATGTTCTTTGTGTACGTAAGTATCTTTGAACCTTGTCAAACAGTTCAAGTACCTTGTCCATTAGAGTATTCCTTACTTCTGCCTTCTATTAAATCTAGATGGAAATATTTTTCTTATGTGCATTAAGGTCTCAAATAAATATGGACTTTGGATCATATAAAACTGCCCTCTTTTGCATAGATTCTTCAGGATCCAATTCTTATAGTAGATTGTATTAAACATCTTATTAGCTCTTCATTTAGTCAATTTATATTTTGGGTGTCTTGTTCATTGGTTGTCCAAATCTTCACAGTATTCTTGATCAACCATAATCCAAATCTAGAAACACATTTAATACGGTGTGCATACTCCTTAAGTATGTCAAACTCCATCCTCTAGGTGAGACTCCAGCCATGTATAACAAAGGTGTTTCAAATTGGGTGTGGTGGTCTATGAAGTCGTCGCTTGAAGAAATGGAAATGGTGTGGCTACTACTCAAAGGCATAGTGGTGTTGTTTATAAACCCTCCAAAATTTGAAGGTTG
Organism: Cunninghamia lanceolata; assembly: GCA_027924645.1. Classification (NCBI taxonomy): domain Eukaryota; kingdom Viridiplantae; phylum Streptophyta; class Pinopsida; order Cupressales; family Cupressaceae; genus Cunninghamia; species Cunninghamia lanceolata. Next base: position 6,276,458 of record BSBN01000303.1, on the reverse strand, counting down.
ATTGACCAAATCTTACCTTGAGGATAGGAATAACCTACACAAGTGCATGAACATGTATATAAACATTTATGTCATATGGATATTTGTATAGGTATCAATTATTAATTATAAATTAAATATGAATCCATGCATAGTTAAGATACATGATTTAGTAGATGAGTTTGTTGGAGTATATATATATATGATATAGATATTAACTTATGAAACAAAAGAACGTAGTTGTTATAGTTTAATATGAATGTTTATTAAACTAATCGATATGATCGCATATTTACTGTAATATGGCATTGATTCTATTATAATGGTTTTGTTAGTAGAAATATGAGATATGGGGTTGGATTATAAATTTTGTAATTAGCATTTAAGTTATAAGTATTTGTGATTAATATTATTGTTTAGCTTGACGGTTATATGTAATTGATGAGTGATTAATATAATAGATAGTATCGATTTATTTGTTAATGTGAATAGACGAAAGATGATATGGTGATATATTTATTGTTGACATTTTTTTTAATTTAGTTGGAATTGATTTATTTACGATTTGTTACAATGGTTTTGTTAAGTTAAAATTTCATAAGAAGGATTGCGATCAAGGTAAACCATTGTATTTGGTTATGCTTTAAATAATTGGTATATTGTAAATGAATCTTGTGTAAGTTGTACCATTGGTTGTAATGGGCTTGAGTGTAGGTTGTAAAGGTTTGTGTTCCAAATGCATAGGATAATAAGATTTGATATATTGTGTTGATGTTGTAAGAACATGATGTCTCCTGTATGAGAACTTTAGTTATCATAAATAAGGTAGGATGTAGGGTTTGGGTCTTGAGGTTCTTAGTGAGTATCGCAACTTAGTTTAAAAGTGATATGCTTATCATGTTATTGAATTAAGAATAGAATCATTTGTGATCTCTTTTAGATAGTTTAGTTCTAAGCGTTGCTCGTCAACTATCTTGTCGAGTAATGGTTATTGCTAACTTTTCCTAATAGTGAATTAAATGTTGAGAATAAGTGCTAACTCTTTGTTATAAGTGTTTTGGAATTGGATGATTTGTTGTTTGCATTCATAATGAAGTCCACATTCATGGATCCCATTTGATATAATAAATTATGTTGTTGTTTATATCGTCTTGTTGCAAGGAATAGTAGAATAATTGAAGTGAATGTTGTATTGATTCATGGGCATCTTATGAGTACGGTACTGCTTTGAAGACCCATGGTTAGTATGTCATATTATATATTGCACTTAGGGTATGTTATTGGATTGGTCTATTTGAAGGAGTTGTGTTTTTAAGAGTAAATGTTAATGTAGGGATTATTGTGTTTCAGTGGTGTCTAGTGAAAGTTTATTCCAGAGGCCAGTAGGGGTAGTTGTGGGTTTGATCCTTGCATTGTTGCATTCTGGTTGAAGAATGAGCATGTTTTGGTTTTATGTGATGATGACTTCCCTCTGCTTATGGTTTATATGATTTTCACGACTGTGTAAGAGGGATAATGCCTTGCTCAGTATATCTAGTCCTGTTGTTATGTCTTGAATCCATGTTGTTGAGCTCTTCTTAAAGGTTGTGGTTCCATATTGTGTTGAGCTTATTTTAAAATTCTATGTTGGTCTGTGTAAGGGATTGATTTTGGGAGCAAGAGGACCCATGCCTTTCTCTGGATTACACTTGGTTATGGTTGAAATTTTGGGAGTAAGAGGACCCATGCCTTGCTTTGGATTACACTTTGTTATGGTTGAAATGTTGGAGCAAGAGGACCCATGCCTTGCTCTGGTGATTTATTATGTTGTGATTGGTTGCAAGATGGTTGATGCCTTGCATTGTTATGTATATTTGTTGCTATGATGATAGTTGTTATGTTTGATGGATAGGGTTTCTAGGTGCAGGTACGGGAGTGGCTTCTAATGTGAGGCCGGCGCCCAAAGTGGTTGTCAGGGTAACCCATTGGAAGTTTTTAATCCAGTGATAACTTAATAATAAATTTAGAGGGTTGGGTAGTTTTCACACTAATCAAGATAATTGGATGCCTCACTCATGCCTGTAGTGCTCGTCCAGGCTAAGGATGAGATGAGAAGGCCGTGGTTGGCAAAATCAACTTCCTTGTCCTCATGAAAGGAATGTTGATTCCGCATGTGTCACCCTATGGGGCCGGCGTCTAGAGAGAGACTGTCAGGGTAACCATAGATGGGGGCCGGCGCCTAGCGAGAGACTGTCAAGGTAACCCATGGATGGGGGCCAGTGTCTAGCCAGAGGCTATCAGGGTAACCCATGTTAGGCCCATGCGATGACACTCTCCCTACTACAACCTAGCATTCCCTAGTTGTACTCTCCCCATTTGTCGTGTGTTGCCTCTGGAAGTGATACTGAGTTGCTTGTGATGTTTTCATGTGTTGTAATGGTGCCATGAATAGTCCTTGTTCATGTTAGGCATTGTCTACCTGACTGTTTAACGTTTTGGGACCTTAAGTTATCTCCTAGCTCGGAGGGGTGGGCCTCAGGGTTCCACATGGTTGGGTGGTAAGAGCTATCCATTGGTCCCTTTTGGAGATACGGTTCGAGTTCTGCGCAGAGGTGTTCCAGAACCAGTTCGCTTTCCTCCTTCAGAGTTGTATGCTTTCTTATGTATTCTTTTGTAAACCAACATGATCGGTCTTATAATCTTGTAATCATGTAATCCTGTACTGAGACTCTGTAATTAATCTATCATGTTACAGTAAAAGTTATTTGTATCTATTTTAGCAATGTAATGGCTATTGCTTCTGTAGTTTTATTTTCTGTCATTAATGCAGTTATGTTGCCCTAGAGTTGTTAGAAGAATAATATCGTGTATACGGTGTAATATGATATGTTTGGTTACTACGTGCACTATCTTGCTTTAAAAAAAATTATTTCTATAACTTTTGCACTTTTAGTCTAGCACTCTAGGGTTGCATGACATACAACCGCCGTCTAGCCCTAATGATTTGATCCTCAGCCACCTCGCCACCCATCCCACTCATCTAAATTCTTTTTTTTTTAAGATTGATTTTTTGAATTTTAGGGTAAGTGCAAGAAGATGGGGGGCCAAAAAGTGGCCAAATTAATTTTTAAAAAAATTAAGTCATAATGCGAGCGCGTTATAACGCGCTCACATTATGACTTTATATAGATAAAAAAAAAAGGTTTCCAATTTCATTTTTCTATTTTCTCCTCTCTAGCCGTGGCTTGCAAACCCTCGAAAGTGCGCTTGTGTTTTGCAAAACACCATTCAACACAAAAAGTTTATCGATTCATCGCCAAAATGCCGCCACGATGTCGAGCACGCCAAAGGGGTGAGTTATATTTTTTTTTGGTTTGAATTTGTTTCTAAATAGGTAGGTTTTTGTTGATTTTTGATGTATATTTCGTTAATTGTCAGGAAATGTTAATGCACCTTCTCCTCCTCCTCCTCAAAATCCACAAAATCCTGAGGAGGAAATACCTGCAGAACAACAACCTTCTCCATTCATTCCTCGACATGCCCCTGGAACACAAGAAAATATAATGGGGCAAATTGAAAACAACAAAAAGGAAATTGAAGATAACTAGTTGGACAGATAAAAAGAGAGAGTTTAGAGATTACTATGCAAACAAGTTGTCATACCAAGATGTGAAAAAATTATAAATTACAAAATTAGACTTGTGTTCAATTTTCACAAACCCACAAACAAATCAACCTCCACCCATTACATGCAAGAGGTTCCCTATCCATTGGTGCAACAACCAAGCGATAAGGGACAATTTCAGGAAGAGGTGGTGGATGGTTTTTGACCATCCTCCATGCAATAATAACGAGGTCCCACAATACTTTTTAAGGAAACTCTACTGTGAGTTTGTCCTCAATAAAGTGCCAAATTATTTTGATATGCGGGACTTCCAGGGTAGAGGTGGGGGGTCAGCACAAGATAGACCAGGGGCACGTCTTGACCCACAGTGGGTAGTGAGACAAGTAATCAGCAGACCAGCCCACGAGCATGTTTCTATCCCTTCCATTGTGAAGGAGAGTGTTGAGGTCGATACACTTTAGTCGATTAGTGCCTTGACCCAAAGCATCATAGAGCATGCCGGTCCTGCAACACAGAGTGGGTTGGGAGATAGTGTGAGGAGTAGGGTCCCACCCCATACTTGCCAGGCTTGCGGGTCAGCCTATGGTTATGACCCCATGGACAGTCAAGACGCAGGTGCACAGGCTACATCTGCAGCTGAGCAGATGGTGATGACAGATACCCTCCTGAGTGAGACTTTCGGCCTTGATACTCAGGTAAATATTAGCAAGTTTATTGAAATTAATTTATTAAATTTCGTTTTTGAAATACAAGATTAACTAATTTAAATTGATGATTTTAATGAAATTTCAGGGTCATAAAGTTGATGCAGTTTTTCAGTGGTTCTCCACCTGCATTTTTCACTAGATCATCTACTGTCGAGGTATGTAACTAGTAAACAATTATAAATATTACATGTGAATAGAATCGTTATATGAATGGTATTCTAATATCTGATTTTGGATGTTGAATAGGTTAATACTGTAGATTTCACGGCAACACCTGCCAACGGTGGTGGACTTCAAAGCTTTACGGAGGTAATAGAATAAATAGTTTAATGAATGAATTGTACCTACTAAATTTTTGTATGTGATTTGTGTGCTTTATTGTGTGTACTTCCATGTTTAGATGAACATGTGTGTATGTTAGAAGCCATGATTTGCATCACTATTATAGTTTTCATAATTGAATAATGTTGTTTTATTTCCAGATGATGCAGGCTGCGGAGACACCTCCCCATGTTCATAGGGCAATGGAGCAGGGTGTGGCCTCTGCAATTCATAGCTCCATGGCATTGACAGGGGTATGAGGCAGATTAGTAAATTTCAATTTACATTCATTGTTATAGTTGTCTATTTTTGAAAAATCAAAAGATTATTGATTTGAAGTTTAATTTCTATCTAGATGGTTTCTATAGGACATGACATCACCAGCGCCTATTCCTGCTATTGAGGCAAGTGAGGAGATAGATTATATGTTAGCGGTAAGTGATTATTTTGTTAAATGTTTCATTTTTTATAACATGTAATTTCTATATATTAATGTCTATACTTTTTATTGTAACAGGTAAAGATGCAGGAAGACCTAAATAGGAGGAGTAGCCCTCGTGTTCGTAGTAGACCACCCACATGCGCATCTCCATCCCCTAGAAGATCAAAGGCTATTCGTGATTTATTCTCTTCACCAGCCAGAGGGGAATGACTTTTTATTGTGTTCCTTTGTTGTATGCCTATATGGCATTTGTGGACATATATTTTGTATTGTACATAGTTGACATTGTATGCCTATATGGCATTCTTGTAAGCCTATATGGCTATTTTGTATATATGTTATACTTATATCGACAGATATTGATGTATGCCTATATGGATATTTGGTTAATACAAATCTTTTTTATTGATGGCATCCATACTTGCATTATAAATCCACATTTGAATGGATATTTGTAGATGGCTACTTCAAATATTTAAAGTCCGATTGTATTACATAGGATGTTTGCATTTTCTTTGATAGGCTTGATAGGCCATGGATTACATGATGGTGTTTGATGGAAAAGTATGGTACTAGAAGACTCTAGTTCATTCTTAATAGGCTTGTGATTGATAATATCTTTGCATGATTGCACTTGATCTTGGATCATGGGCATGTTGTTAGGATTTTGATTGCATTGTGATGTTTGATGGATAGGCATGGTACTATGTGACTTTTGGATAGGCTTGGGAGAGGTACACTAATTGAATTTGTGATTTCTAGTTTGAGATTTTTCCTCCACTAGAAGTCCTTGGAGGAAATCTAAAAAGGATGATTTGGATGTAGTGGGTTTAAATTGATGGGATAATTTGGAATGTAAGGATTATGAGATGGAGGATTTGAATAGGATACATAGGATAAACAATTCTCACATGCGGTTGGGATTGGAGATATGAATTGAATATGAGGACCTTGGTCTAAAGTGGTTCTTCCCTTACCAAAGGTACCATAAGGATGACCGTTAGATGTGTATTTAGGATTGGCATGATAGCTAATGCTAGTCATTTCTTGTTTGAAATATTCTTGCATGTTCATGAGTGGGAGATGAAGGTTTATGGAAAGTTTGGATGTAAAGATCTCATAGTTAATGCTATTGTCATCTTGATATCATCTTGATCTACAAGACTATCATCATCATCATTGTCAAAGGGATTTTTTGATTGATTTGGATAAAAGATCTCATTTAAAGGATGCATGGTTTGAGGACCTATTTTGATTGTGATTTTGGGTTTTTCATGAGCCTCGCACAAGGTAATAGGCATAGGTTTTTTATCTTGCATAATGATTTTTTCAAACCAAGGGTCCATGATGGAAATGATTAAGGATGATAGAATGTTTGGATTTTGGACTTTGAGATGTTTATGGTTGTAAATATTTATTGTTTGGACTCAAATTTTGTTAAATGGTTGTTTGAAAGAGGACACATCAAACACAACAATAAGATTGGTTTAAGTATGGATGCAAATGATGTTTACTAGTTTATTAAATGAAGACACATCAGGTACATTAATTGCCTATTCTATTGAAGTGGGTGTATCAATCTCCATGGGCTCAGCAATATTCTAGTTTGAGGACATGGTTGATACATGGTGAGACTAGGAGTCTTGTTTCAGTGGGATTTGAGCATAGGTATAGCAATGATGATAATTATGGTGTCATGGATATGTAAGTACATTTGAGCATTGGCAAGACTTGACCATGTTTGTAGTTAATAGGTATGGGTTATGATGTTTGATTCATGATTATAGGTGGTGTTGTGGTTTACTTTTAGCACATTATTCTTATCTCTTAGATGCTTGATTAGTTCCTTGACTATGGTTACTCATTTGTAAACTTGTTTGGAAAGTTGAATCTATGATTGATTTGGTGAAGTCTATAAGTTATATTATTTGATATCTCAGTTTGGAAGTTACTAATGTGATGATGATTTTGCATGTTTTCAATGGTTGGGATCTACAAGTTATGCATTTTTTTGGGATGCACACCTCATTGATTGTAGTGGGATGACTTGAATGCATATTGCCTATATCCATAGGATTGATTTAGTGTTGATGTAGGCTTTGTTATTTTTCCTTATCTATGCTCATTTGCGCATTGGTATGTTGCATTGGGATGAGAGGATGGATGATGAGAATGATTAGATAGTTGGTTATTGGGACTTGTAGCATGTTTATCATGATGTCATGGATATCTTAGTTGCATAGTTTAGTGTAAGCTTTTGATAGTAATGATGGTTTATCTTCTTAGATTGGAGATCTTGGTTCTACTTTGGAGTTATTAGTATTATAGTTGAGTGTGTGTGGACCATGGTGATCTTCATTTAGGAGATGGTTATCACAATGCCATGTGTAGTTCATATCATGGTTCAGTGGGAGCTTTGATAGTGATGTGTATTCGTCACCTAGTTATGGATATCTTATATAGTGGTTGGGTGTAATGGACAAACTCTTGGATTATGATTATTATTTGTAGTGAGAGTGCTTTGACATCTTGGCAACTATTTTTAGGAGATGGTTATCTTCATGTGGTTGTAGATGATGATCCTTGGTTTAGATGTGTTTGGTAGTGTGTCTTGGTGGACTCTTGATTCTAGATTAGGGTATTAGCATGATACAAGTTCTCTTGTGACTAGGATGTCTGTATTGGTGCATGTGATCTTCTAGGAGGAGATGTTAGATCATGATGTCATGTTTGGACACCTAATTTTGTAGTTGGAGTTTTGACAGTGGTCTTGTTGGTTCTCTTGGTATTGAGTACATTGGTCATGTGCTTGGGAGCTTCATGATAATGTGGTGTTGCATTTGGAGCTTAACATGGATTTTTTTGGTTGTAGGTTCTCATACATACTTTGAGACTTGGGTGAGGCTAGAGTTCTCTTGGGATTAGAGATAATTGTTGAGATGGTTACCCTTTAGAGGTTTTAGCAAGAAGACCAAGGAGACTTTCACTTGGATATGGGAGTGAGTTAATTATGGACCTAGAGAAGATTCTTATTGGAGAGAGTCATTGTGGCTTGGTGTATCTTCGAGGAGCATTCTCATTCCCCACTCTTGGTCTACTTGGTAGACTATCATCTAAGAGGTATTTCCCATCCTTTAGATGAATTTTTTTAATGCTTTATCTTCTCATGGTTATGGATCTTGAGCTATGGTTATTGGTTCTAGAGGGTTCATTTGAGGGGTGTCTCTAAACATGCTTTCTCTCAGGTGCTAAACTGGAGTTGTCTAGATGCACAAGTGTGCCTCCCTTAATGAAGTTCATTTTGTTAACTTAGTTCATCCTAGTGACTCAAGGGGTTGTTATATTCTTTAGGTGAAATCTTTCATAGACTAAAATATTCACTCCATGTTAAGGTACTCAAAGGAGGCTCTGGAGATGGAAAATGGCACCTTAACTCACTTATGTAAATTTTGGACTTCTAGGTAATTGCAAGATGTCTTGGAGGGCTCAATTCTTCAAGGCGCCCATTTTGTTCACCACTTGTAGCATCACTTGTTCAAGGTGCATGTTTGGGATTCTTCGGTGCAATGTGTGATTTGGTCACAACAGGCGCCTAGAGTGAATGGGCTTTCATCCTAACTTAATACACTGCCTCCTGACAATTTTTGGGGTAGTAGAAAACCTTTCACCACGGGCAAATGTCTCAGAGATATAAAAAACTAAGAGAGGTTATTGTAGAGGCACTCTACGTGATTGCATTGCCTCAGAAGGAATGTTTGTAAGTGACACAGTTTTTGAGTAACATCTCATCAAAGATTGCTACCTTTTTGCACTTTGGACTCTTTAGGGATATCGTCGGTACAATGTAGCTCAAACTGTTTCGACATGTTTGGGTGAAAAATAGGACCATGCCTAGCATAAATGTACCCATTCAGACATGTTGGAATAGTCAGTTTGGTCGCATTAGGAGCAAGACAAAAGTTACACCCCTTTGCAACTTTACACTGTCTCCTTCTGATGGTTTTTGGGGCAGCAGAAAACCTTTCACCACGGGCAAATGCCTCAGAGATATAAAAAACCAAGAGAGGTTATTGTAGAGACACTCTACATGATCGTGTTGCCACAGATAGAATGTTTCTAAGTGACATGGTTTTTGAGTAACATCTCATCAAAGATTGTTGCCTTTTTGCACTTTGGACTCTTTAGGGATATCGTGGGTACAATGTAGCTCAGACTATTTCGACATGTTTGGGTGAAAAAAAGGACAATACCTAGTGTAAATGTACCCATCCAAACACGTTGGAACAGTTAGTTTGGTTGCATCAGGAGCAGGACAAAAGTTACACCCCTTTGCAACTTTACACTGCCTCCTTCTGACAATTTTTGGGGCAACAGAAAACCTTTCACCACGGGCAAATACCTCAAAGATATAAAAAACTGAGAGAGGTTATTGTAGAGGCACTTTACGTGATCACATTGCCTCAGATGGAATGTTTCTAAGTGACACAGTTTTTGAGTAACATCTCATCAAAGATTTCTACCTTTTTGCACTTTGGACTCTTCAGGGATATCGTCGGTACAATGTAGCTCAGACTGTTTTGACATGTTTAGGTGAAAAACAGGACCATGCCTAGCGTAAATGTACGCATTTGGATGCATTGGAATAGTCAGTTTGGTCGCATCAGGAGCAAGACAAAAATTACACCCCTTTGCAACTTTACACTGCCTCCTTCTGACAATTTCTGGGGCAGCAGGAAACCTTTCACCACAGGCAAATGCCTCAGAGATATAAAAAATTCAGAGAGGTTATTGTAGAGGCACTTTATGTGATCATGTTGCCTCAGACAGAATGTTTCTAAGTGACATGGTTTTTGAGTAACATCTTGTCAAAGATTGCTACCTTTTTGCACTTTGGACTCTTTAGGGATATCATGGGTACAATGTAGCTTGGACTGTTTCGACATGTTTGGATGAAAAAAAAGATAATTCCTAGCGTAAATGTACCCATCCGAACTCATTGGAATAGTTAGTTTGGTTGCATCAGGAGCAGGACAAAAGTTACACCCCTTTGCAACTTTACACTTCCTCCTTTTGACGATTTTTGGGGCAGCAAAAAACCTTTCACCACGGGCAAATGCCTTAGAGATATAAAAAACTGAGAGAGGTTATTGTAGAGGCACTTTACGTGATCGCGTTACCTCAAAAAAAATGTTTCTAAGTGACATGATTTTCGAGTAACATCTCGTCAAAGATTGCTGCCTTTTTGCACTTTGGACTCTTCAGGGATATCGTCCGTACAATGTAGCTCAAACTGTTTCGACATGTTTGGGTGAAAAACAGGACCATGCCTAGTGTAAATGTACCCATTTGGATGCATTGGAATAGTTAGTTTGGTCGCATCAAGAGCAGGATGAAAGTTACACCCCTTTGCAACTTTACACTGCCTCCTTCTGACGATTTTTGGGGCAACAGAAAAACTTTCACCACGGGTAAATGCCCCAGAGATATAAAAAACTGAGAGAGGTTATTGTAGAGGCACTCTACATGATCGTGTTGCCTTAGACAAAATGTTTCTAAGTGACATTATTTTTGAGTAACATCTCATCAAAGATTGTTGTCTTTTTGCAATTTGGACTCTTCAGGGATATCATCGATACAATGTAGCTCAAACTGTTTCGACATGTTTGGGTGAAAAATAGGACTATGCCTAGCGTAAATGTACCCATCCGAACGCGTTGGAACAGTCAGTTTGGTCACATCAGGAGCAGGACACCAAAAATGCAAAAGTTGCTTTGTGCAACTTGACAACATTGGCACTTTTTTGCAACATGACTCAAAGACTCAAACTGACCCCAAATGACTCAAAGTGACTTAAAATCACCTTGATATTGGTGCCCAATGTACATTATAGAGGTCGAGGTGCTCCTTATCATTCAAATATCTTAGATGAGCGCATAGGAAAGGAAAAAGCTCTAAGTTTCATCATCATGAGCGCCTAATATCAAGAGACTTTAATGGCTCAAACCTTAGCATAGAGTCCTAAGGTGCATTTCATGTCTCCTTTCATCCAGTTTGGTGCCCTTATGTAGATTTTTCAACTTGATTTGGCGCCCTGTATGTGAAGGAAGATCTAAAGGCATGAAAGTGGATGTCATATTGCAAGAGTTTGGATCATCAAAATTGAAAGAAATAAGTCTATTAAGCTTGGGCACCGTTGGTCTTCTTTTCATTCATTATGAGCGCCTTGGGAGAATGGTATATAGGTCATCATCATGATTGGGCACCCTAGATCCAGAGTGTTGGAGAGATCATCAAATGGTGTCTAGAGGAAGTAGGGTGAGTTATGAGTTTGGTTGCATCAGGAGTAGGACACCAAAAATGCATAACATGATGATGTAAAAATGTGTACATATGTGTAAAAATGCAGGAGGAAATAAAAAAAGACAAACCTTACAAATTAATGTGCATACTTACAACTCAATGTAACATAACTTTACAAAATCAATGTGAATACTTACAAATTAATCCAATGAACCATCCAGGTCTACTCTACTCTTTATTGTGTCAAGTATTGCTTCATGGTCAGACTCACGCACCTTCCACAATATTTTGTTCAAAGGTCTACCCCGATACTTTATCAAATGAACATTAGATGCCACAACAAGGTTCGAGTAATGAAGAATCTTTCGATGCATGTCAAAGTCCTGATATAGCCAAATATTAACACTCTTATGTGGGTACCTTCTAAGCCATGTTCCAGTAATAACCACTGAGCCTATAGGGTATTCGATGTTTTCTCCATCTGTAACAGGGGCTTCAAATTTCTTTTTGGCCTCAACACAATGACATAAATAATAATTTGTTCCCTCTTCATTATCTTCATCTGCAATAGCTGCATATACGTGCCCTACATTGATATGTGTAGCAAATTAGATGAAATTAGTCAACATTACAAAAACACTACAAAGTAAGATGACATTACCTGGTTGAACTAGATGAAATTAGATGCATATACGTGCCCTATATTACTTGGTTGAACTAAATCTGATATGTGGTCAAAGTCAACTGACGATTCCATCTGTGTTAGTTCCAGTGCCGTCGGGGGTCGATACGTGTCAAGTGGGCTAAGATAACTTAACTGCCATTCGTCAACCCACTCCTTTGACTCACGCTCATCCCAGACTTGAATTGTATAGGAAGAACAAAAGCATGAAATCTTTCATGTATGGATACTCCATGAACCTGCAATTGAGCTTCTGAAAGAGTGCATCTCATTTGATCCTGTCAGTGTACAACAATCCTCATATGGTGCAATGTTAGTATCATCTATCAACCAAAAAAATCTATGAACTAAAGACTTACCTTCATTACCTGGACCCATGAAAGCATTACACCACTCTACAATCAATTTTGCATCTGTCAACTTTGCATTGTCTTTATACTTTAACTCTTCTTGTGCTATGGCTCTTTTGATACATGCTCCTGCACCATCATGCTCCCCCTTTCCATGCCCGGCCTCACAAAAGTTCCACATATGTTGAATACCTATAAAATTATGCCTCCTACTCAGCCAATAGAAATTTTGCAAGTTCTTGAATTGTGACGCACAGTTATCTGACCATATGACATGCTGACTAAACGATATGCCCCTTCTAGCCAAATCATTGTAGAACACCTAAAAGCAACCTTGCACAAACTCCGCAGAGTGCGTGCGATCATCACTAATATAGAAATTATACTCCCTTATGATCTTTCTATCATCCTTTGCACTATCATTCGCATGAATGAATGCGATGTGCACAAATATAGAAACCTGTGTGGAGTTGTAATATTGTGATTGTACCTCACGCTGTGGCTGCAGGCTGTAGTTCTCTACAAAGTTGACGACTGAAACAATGCTACCAACTAAAAATGTGTCCTTACATAACTTGAATTGCAAGTCCAACCATCGAGCTCTATGGGCATGTCTTGCATACTCATACACTATGCTGTCAAGAAATATAGGCATAAACTGATACACTGGAATCTTTTCAATAACTAATTCACACCTCTTTGCTTCTTTACCATCTTTTGTATTGTATGCCACTATTTTATACTTGCCAAACTCTACTAGTTTGTTTCCAACCGCATGTGTTATTTCCATATGTTCACATATTAGCAAATGTTGCAAGCCACCACAACGATGACATGTGCCATCCAAGCATAATTTCTTGTATAATATTTGACCTTCCTCTCTTTCACATAAAATTCTTGATATGAAGTCTCTTGAAGATGTTGGTGGGGCACATATGGTACAACCCTGCAAATCATTGTTAGTATGCATATCTAAACATATAGACCTATAAGCATCAAAATGGTTAGAAAATTCAATATGTAATCTACAACAACAAGTAGTGCGTGTGTGATTTATCTTAACATAGAAAGGTTTTAGCAATTCAAAATATCTTTGACAAATTTTAATTTAAGGATACTTCTCTAGAAATTTACCATAAAACTGTGTTTGAGTCTCATCCAAAAAATGCTTTGGATGTGGCTCGTGGTTCTAACTACCAATTCTCCTTCTTACCACATCCCTTTGATTCGGAGATACCCTTGTGTAATTCTTCCAAAAGTCTTCAATTAGTGATCTCAATGCTTCAACAATTAGTTTATCTTTTCATGGTAGTCTCCCCGAGAATGCCCATAATTCATTGGCATTAGTGTCCTCATTTCTTTAGCATCTTCCAACGGCTCTTGATAAAGTTTTCCTATTAATTCTCAATTCTTGACTTGTCTTTCTAATGAGACGAGCTTTCCTCGTTTGACTACTTACTATAGTCGATGTAATCACACGTCATGTTGCATTACTATCTTTTGTGTGTGAGGTGTTACCCACACTCTCATACGCACTTATTAGATTCTTGACAATAGATTTTTCACTTGAAGCCTCTGATGTTCTCAACCCAAGAATCTTCATGATAGACCTATACTTTATACTTCGCATCATTTCAATGAATAGTTGACATCTTATAGTTTCATTTAACTTTTCAAAGAACAATCTCCAAATCTTATTAGCATATCTTCTACAAGTGCGTTTTGGAATCTTACCTTCCATTGGCTACAAAATATTCTCATCAATATCAATCAAATACTTTAGCTTTCTATGCAAAATTCTAGGTGGTGTCAAGTTAGGTAAATTCATCTCAACATTAAGAATTTTATCAATATTTAAATGAGATGGGTTAGATGGCATACCTTCGATCGAAAATGGAATAGATGACATACCTTGAGGTTGAGGTGGGAATGATGGTGTACCTCCTTCATCACATGTGAGTGATGATGTACTCTCAACTTGAGATGTGGTAGATGGTGTCCCTACATGTTGACTTGTGGTAGAGGACGTGTCTCCAACTATGGTATTCAAATCTCTCATACCATGAAGTTTTTGCATTCATTCTCTTTGTCCCACCAATACCATATCTCTTTGTGATGGTTGTGGTTCCTCTTCAATTGGTATGTCTTCATGTATCGTGTCCAATTTCCTCTTCTCACGAAGTTCCCTCATAGCCACTACTTTCTTTGAATTCTTAGCTTCTATCTCTTCCTGTGTTGGTTTAATTCTTGATCGTTTCCTTGACATGATGGAGAATTTGTCTGTAGCATGATAAAGAGACCAATATTAGTTCCTAAGAAATGAATACAAGATAATAGTGGGATTGTATTTTTTTTATGTTGTAAGGATTTATTCTTGTATAGTTTGACATCATGGTATTTTAATGTTTGTTTATTACACATAATTATTAAAGAGCCCAAGTGTAGAAAATATACATGGCATCATGTGAGATTGTAGGCTACTTTCTTGATTGGGAATGTGTCTATTTTAAACATGTATGATAAAGCATGATAAAGTAATTCAATCCAAAATAAGGAAAATGTAAAGAACATGCATGTAAAGACTTGACATACCTAAAAAATGAAGATTTGAATGGAGAGAGGACCTAATTATGTAGTGTTTTTATCTTCTTGCATCAAACTCCTCAACAATTTGAGTTTTTCACCACTTGTTTCCTTTTCAATGTTAAATTCAATAACACTCAAATATCATTACTAACAACAATACTATTAACCAATCTATAATGTTAAATTCCTAAAATTGAATCACAATTAACATTGCAACACTACAAAAATTGAAACTTGAATAGATAAATATCAAACTTGGTGTGAAAACTATGTTATTTCCTCCTTCTCAAGTTGGCAAAGCAGAAAAGGTGGTGGAAAGATCATGCAAAGGTGGTACAATGTGTCAAATGTGCATGTGAACTTCCCAACAGCATGAAAGCACTTCCTTTTTGTCGAAGCACGCGCAGAATCAGTAAGAAAATAGAGCATGTGGGACTGGATCACGGGGGTAACCACTTTTTTACTATTTCAATAGAAAGACAAAACGCGCTCGCACTATAACGCTCTCGCATTTTGTCCTGCTATAGATTCATCACATCCTTTGCATTGATCACATCTCTTTCCTGCAAGAGCTTGCCAGATGCTCCGCCATATGATAGGTATAACAATGAAGGAGTAAGCCCTCATAATCAAGTTCTTGATAGAAAATGCCCTCAACCCTCAACATCAAACCCTAATCCCTCAACCCTTAATTTTTATCCCTTGACCCTCAACCCTTAATGTCAAATCCTAATCCCTCAACCCTTCACTCTAATCCCTCAACCCTCAACCCTATCCCTAAACCCTCAACGTCAAATCCTAATCCCTCAACCCTTCGCTCTAATCCCTCAACACTAAACCCTATCCCTAAACCCTCAACACTATACCTTAAACCCTAATCCCTCAGCCCTTAACCCTAAACCTTATCCCTAAGCCCTAATCCCTCAACCCTCAACCCTAATCTGTCATCCCTCAACTCTAATCCCTCATCCCTAAACCCTAAATGCTATCCCTAATCCTACACCCTCAACAGACATGATACTATACTTTAAACCCTAATCCCTTATCCCTAAACCCTCCAACCCTATCCCTAATCCTTATACCCTCCACACTCTACTTTAACCCTAATTCCTCGACCCTCAACCCTATCCCTAAACCCTTGACCCTCAAACCTCAACCCTCAACCCTCAACGTCAAACCCTAATCCCTCAACCCTTAACTCTGATCCCTCGACCCTCAACCCTATCCCTAAACCCTAAACCCTAAACCCTCAACCCTCAACGTTAAATTCTAATCCCTCAACCCTTCACTCTAATCCATCAACCCTAAACCCTATCCCTAAACCCTCAACACTATACCTTAAACCCTAATCCCTCAACCCTAACCCTAAACCTTGTCCCTAAACCCTAATCCCTCAAGCCTCAACCCTAATCTGTCATCCATCATCCCTCAACTCTAATCCCTCATCCCTAAACCCTAAATGCTATCCCTATTCCTACACCATCAATAGGCTCGATACTATACATTAAACCCTAATCCCTCTACCCTTGACACTCTTATTTAACCCTAATCCCTTGACCATTAGCCCTATCCCTCAGCCTCAACCCTCAACCCTCAACCCTCAACATTAAACCCTAATTCATCAACCCTAAACCCTAATCCCTCAAACCTAAACCCTATCCCTAAACCATCAACCCTCAACACTATACCTTAAACCCTAATCCCTATCCCTCAACCCTTAACCCTTAAAACTTAAACCCTATCCCTACACCCTCAACACTTGACACTATATCTTAAGCCTTAAACCCTCATCCCTAAAGCCTCAACCCTCAATCCTTAAACCTTCAACCCTAAACCCTATCCCTAATCCCTCTACTCTTGACACTCTAACCCTAACCTCAATATTAAATGCTAATCCGTCAACCCTAAACCCTAATCCTAAACCCTCAACCCTCAACACTATACCTTAAACCCTAATCCCTCAACCCTCAACCCTAAACCTTATCCCTAAACCCTAATCCCTCAACCCTCAACCCTAACCCATCATCCATCAACTCTAATCCCTCATCCCTAAACCCTAAATGCTATCCCTATTCCTAAACCCTCAACAGACTCGATATTATACCTTAAACTCTAATCCCTTATCCTTAAACCCTCCAACCCTATCCCTAATCCTTACACCCTCCACACTCTACTTTAACCCTAATCCCTTGAACCTCAACCCTATCCCTAAACCCTTGACCCTCGAACCTCAACCCTTAACCCTCAATGTCAAACCCTAATCCCTCAACGCTTAACTCTGATCCCTCATCTCTCAACCCTAACCCTAAACCCTAAATCCTAAACACTCAACCCTCAACATCAAATCCTAATCCCTCAACCCTTCACTCTAATCCCTCAACCCTAAACCCTATCCCTAAACCCTCAACACTATACCTTAAACCCTAATCCCTCAGTCCTCAACCCTAAACCCTAATCCCTCAACCCTCAACCCTAATCCGTCATCCCTCAACTCTAATCCCTCATCCCTAAACCCTAAATGCTATCCCTATTCCTACACCCTCAACAGACTTGATACTATACATTAAACCCTAATCCCTTATCCCTAAACCCTCCAACCCTATCCCTAATCCTTATACCCTCCACACTCTACTTTAACCCTAATTCCTCGACCCTCAACCCTATCCCTAAACCCTTGACCCTCGAACCTCAACCCTCAACCCTCAACGTCAAACCCTAATCCCTCAACCCTTAACTATGATCCCTCGACCCTCATCCCTATCCCTAAACCCTCAACCCTAAACCCTTAACCCTCAACGTCAAATTCTAATCCCTCAACCCTTCACTCTAATCCCTCAACCTTAAACCCTATCCCTAAACCCTCAACACTATACCTTAAACCCTAATCCCTCAACCCTAACCCTAAACCTTGTCCCTAAACCCTAATCCCTAAAGCCTCAACCCTAATCCGTCATCCGTCATCCCTCAACTATAATCCCTCATCCCTAAACCCTAAACGCTATCCCTATTCCTAGACCCTCAACAGGCTCGATACTATACCTTAAACCCTAATCCCTTATCCCTAAACCCTCCAACCCTATCCCTAATCCCTATACCCTCCACACTCTACTTTAACCCTAATTCCTTGACCCTCAACCCTATCCCTAAACCCTTGACCCTCAAACCTCAACCCTCAACCCTTAACGTCAAACCTTAATCCCTCAACCCTTAACTCTGAACCCTTGACCCTTAACCCTATCCCTAAACCCTCAACCCTAAACCCTCAACCTCAACATCAAATTCTAATCCCTCAACCCTTCACTCTAATCCCTCAACCCTAAACCCTATCCCTAAACCCTCAACACTATACCTTAAACCCTAATCCCTCAACCCTCAACCCTAATCCATCATCTGTCATCCCTCAACTCTAATCCCTCATCCCTCAACCCTAAACGATATCCCTATTCCTAGACCCTCAATAGGCTCGATACTATACCTTAAACCCTAATCCCTCTACCCTCGACACTCTTATTTAACCCTAATCCCTTGACCATCAACCCTATCCCTCAACCTCAACTCTCAACATTAAACCCTAATTCATCAACCCTAAACCCTAATCCCTCAAACCTAAACCCTATCCCTAAACCATCAACCCTCAACACTATACCTTAAACCCTAATCCCTATCCCTCAACCCTTAACCCTTAAAACTTAAACCCTATCCCTACACCCTCAACACTTGACACTATATCTTAAGCCTTAAACCCTCATCCCTAAAGCCTCAACCCTCAATCCTTAAACCTTCAACCCTAAACCCTATCCCTAATCCCTCTACCCTCGACACTCTAACCGTAACCTGGACATTAAATGCTAATCCGTCAACCCTAAACCCTAATCCTAAACCCTCAACCCTCAACACTATACCTTAAACCCTAATCCCTAAACCCTCAACCCTAAACCTTATCCCTAAACCCTAATCCCTTAACCCTCAACCCTAATCCATCATCCCTCAACTCAAATCCCTCATCCCTAAACCCTAAATGCTATCCCTATTCCTAAACCCTCAACAGACTCGATACTATACCTTAAACTCTAATCCCTTATCCCTAAACCCTCCAACCCTATCCCTAATCCTTACACCCTCCACACTCTACTTTAACCCTAATCCCTTGAACCTCAACCCTATCCCTAAACCCTTGCCCTCGAACCTCAACCCTCAACCCTCAACGTCAAACCCTAATCCCTCAACCCTTAACTCTGATCCCTCGTCTCTCAACCCTAACCCTAAACCCTAAACCCTCAACCCTCAATGTCAAATCCTAATCCCTCAACCCTTCACTCTAATCCCTCAATCCTAAACCCTATCCCTAAACCCTCAACACTATACCTTAAACCCTAATCCCTCAATCCTCAAAGCTAAACCCTAATCCCTCAACCCTCAACCCTAATCTGTCATCCCTCAACTCTAATCGGTTCCCTATTCCTACACCCTCAATAGACTCGATACTATACCTTAAACCCTAATCCCTTATCCCTAAACCCTCCAACCCTATCCCTAATCCTTAAACCTTCCACACTCTACTTTAACCCTAATTCCTCGACCCTCAACCCTATCCCTAAACCCTTGACCCTCGAACCTCAACCCTCAACCCTCAACATCAAACCCTAATCCCTCAACCCTTAACTCTGATCCCTCAACCCTCAACCCTATCCCTAAACCCTCAACCCTAAACCCTCAACCCTCAACGTCAAATTCTAATCCCTCAACCCTTCAATCTAATCCCTCAACCCTAAACCCTATCCCTAAACCCTCAACACTATACCTTAAACCCTAATCCCTCAACCCTAACCCTAAACCTTGTCCCTAAACCCTAATCCCTCAAGCCTCAACCCTAATCCGTCATCCGTCATCCCTCAACTCTAATCCCTCATCCCTAAACCCTAAACGCTATCCGTATTCCTACACCCTCAATAGGCTCGATACTATACATTAAACCCTAATCCCTCTACCCTTGACACTCTTATTTAACCCTAATCCCTTGACCATTAACCATATCCCTCAGCCTCAACCCTCAACCCTCAACCCTCAATATTAAACCCTAATTCATCAACCCTAAACCCTAATCCCTCAAACCTAAACCCTATCCCTAAACCATCAACCCTCAACACTATACCTTAAACCCTAATCCCTATCCCTCAACCCTTAACCCTTAAAACTTAAACCCTATCCCTACACCCTCAACACTTGACGCTATATCTTAAGCCTTAAACCCTCATCCCTAAAGCCTCAACCCTCAATCCATAAACCTTCAACCCTAAACCCTATCCCTAATCCCTCTACTCTCGACACTCTAACCCTAACCTCGATATTAAATGCTAATCCGTCAACCCTAAATCCTAATCCTAAACACTCAACCCTCAACAATATACCTTAAATCCTAATCCCTCAACCCTCAACCCTAAACCTTATCCCTAAACCCTAATCCCTCAACCCTCAACCCTAATCCATCATCCCTCAACTCTAATCCCTCATCCCTAAACCCTAAATGCTATCCCTATTCCTAAACCCTCAACAGACTCGATACTATACCTTAAACTCTAATCCCTTATCCCTAAACCCTCCAACCCTATCCCTAATCCTTACACCCTCCACACTCTACTTTAACCCTAATTCCTTGAACCTCAACCCTATCCCTAAACCCTTGACCCTCAAACCTCAACCCTCAACCCTCAATGTCAAACCCTAATCCCTCAACCCTTAACTCTGATCCCTCATCTCTCAACTCTAACCCTAAACCCTAAACCCTAAACCCTCAAACCTCAACGTCAAATCCTAATCCCTCAACCCTTCACTCTAATCCCTCAACCCTAAACCCTATCCCTAAACCCTCAACACTATACCTTAAACCCTAATCCCTCAGCCCTCAACCCTAAACCCTAATCCCTCAACCCTCAACCGTAATCCGTCATCCCTCAACTCTAATCCCTCATCCCTAAACCCTAAATGCTATCCCTATTCCTACACCCTCAACAGACTCGATACTATACATTAAACCCTAATCCCTTATCCCTAAACCCTCCAACCCTATCCCTAATCCTTATACACTCCACACTCTACTTTAACCCTAATTCCTCAACCCTCAACCCTATCCCTAAACCCTTGACCCTCGAACCTCAACCCTTGACTGTCAACATCAAACCCTAATCCCTCAACCCTTAACTCTGATCCCTCGACACTCAACCCTATCCCTAAACCCTCAACCCTAAACCCTCAACCCTCAACGTCAAATTCTAATCCCTTAACCCTTCACTCTAATCCCTCAACCCTAAACCCTATCCCTAAACCCTCAACACTATACCTTAAACCCTAATCCCTCAACCCTAACCCTAAACCTTGTCCCTAAACCCTAATCCCTCAACCCTCAACCCTAATCCGTCATCCGTCATCCCTCAACTCTAATCTCTCATCCCTAAACCCTAAATGCTATCCCTATTCCTAGACCCTCAACAAGCTCAATACTATACCTTAAACCCTAATCCCTTATCCCTAAACCCTCCAACCTTATCCCTAATCCTTATACCCTCCATACTCTACTTTAACTCTAATTCCTTGACCTCAACCCTATCCCTAAACCCTTGACCCTCGAACCTCAACCCTCAACCCTCAACCCTCAACGTCAAACCCTAATCCCTCAACCCTTAACTCTAATCCCTTGACCCTCAACCCTATCCCTAAACCCTCAACCCTAAACCCTCAACCTCAATGTCAAATTCTAATCCCTCAACCCTTCACTCTAATCCCTCAACCCTAAACCCTATCCCTAAACCCTCAACACTATACCTTAAACCCTAATCCCTCAACCCTCAACCCTAATCCATCATCCATCATCCCTCAACTCTAATCCCTCATCCCTAAACCCTAAACGCTATCCCTATTCCTAGACCCTCAACAGGCTCGATGCTATACCCTAAACCCTAATCCCTCTACCCTCGACGCTATTATTTAACCCTAATCCCTTGACCATTAACCCTATCCCTCAACCTCGACTCTCAACATTAAACCCTAATTCATCAACCCTAAACCCTAATCCCTCAAACCTAAACCCTATCCCTAAACCATCAACCCTCAACACTATACCTTAAACCCTAATCCCTATCCCTCAACCCTTAACCCTTAAAACTTAAACCCTATCCCTACACCCTCAACACTTGACACTATATCTTAAGCCTTAAACCCTCATCCATAAAGCCTCAACCCTCAATCCTTAAACCTTCAACCCTAAACCCTATCCTTAATCCCTCTACCCTCAACAATATAACCCTAACCTTGACATTAAATGCTAATCTGTCAACCCTAAACTCTAATCCTAAACCCTCAACCCTCAACACTATACCTTAAACCCTAATCCCTCAACCCTCAACCCTAAACCTTATCCCTAAACCCTAATCTCTTAACCCTCAACCCTAATCCATCATCCCTCAACTCTAATCCCTCATCCCTAAACCCTAAATGCTATCCCTATTCCTAAACCCTCAACAGACTTGATACTATACGTTAAACTCTAACCCCTTATCCCTAAACCCTCCAACCCTATCCCTAATCCTTACACCCTCCACACTCTACTTTAACCCTAATCCCTTGAACCTCAACCCTATACCTAAACCCTTGACCCTCGAACCTCAACCCTCAACCCTCGACGTCAAACCCTAATCCCTCAATCCTTAACTCCAATCCCTCATCTCTCAACCCTAACCCTAAACCCTAAACCCTAAACCCTCAACCCTTAATGTCAAATCCTAATCCCTCAACCCTTCACTCTAATCCCTCAATCCTAAACCCTATCCCTAAACCCTCAACACTATACCTTAAACCCTAATCCCTCAACCCTCAACGCTAAACCCTAATCCCTCAACCCTCAACCCTAATCTGTCATCCCTCAACTCTAATCCCTCATCCCTAAACCCTAAATGCTATCCCTATTCCTACACCCTCAACAGACTCGATACTATACCTTAAACCCAAATCCCTTATCCCTAAACCCTCCAACCCTATCCCTAATCCTTATACCCTCCACACTATACTTTAACCCTAATTCCTCGACCCTCAACCCTATCCCTAAACCCTTGACCCTCGAACCTCAACCCTCAACCCTCAACGTCAAACCCTAATCCCTCAACCCTTAACTCTGATCCCTCGATCCTCAACCCTATCCCTAAACCCTCAACCCTAAACCCTAAACCCTCAACGTCAAATTCTAATCCCTCAACCCTTCACTCTAATCCCTCAACCCTAAACGCTATCCCTAAACCCTCAACACTATACCTTAAACCCTAATCCCTCAACCCTAACCCTAAACCTTGTCCCTAAACCCTAATCCCACAAGCCTCAACCCTAATCCGTCATCCGTCATCCCTCAACTCTAATCCCTCATCCCTAAACCCTAAATGCTATCCCTATTCCTACACCCTCAATAGGCTCGATACTATACATTAAACCCTAATCCCTCTACCCTTGACACTCTTATTTAACCCTAATCCCTTGACCATTAGCCCTATCACTCAGCCTCAACCCTCAACCCTAATCCCTCAAACCTAAACCCTATCCCTAAACCATCAACCCTCAACACTATACCTTAAACCCTAATCCCTATCCCTCAACCCTTAACCCTTAAAACTTAAACCCTATCCCTACACCCTCAACACTTGACACTATATCTTAAGCCTTAAACCCTCATCCCTAAAGCCTCAACCCTCAATCCTTAAACCTTCAACCATAAACCCTAACCCTAATCCATCTACTCTCGACACTCTAACCCTAACCTCGATATTAAATGCTAATCCGTCAACCCTAAACCCTAATCCTAAACCCTCAACCCTCAACACTATACCTTAAACCCTAATCCCTCAACCCTCAACCCTAAACCTTATCCCTAAACCCTAATCCCTCAACCCTCAACCCTAATCCATCATCCCTCAACTCTAATCCCTCATCCCTAAACCATAAATGCTATCCCTATTCCTAAACCCTCAACAGACTTGATACTATACCTTAAACTCTAATCCCTTATCCCTAAATGCTCCAACCCTATCCCTAATCCTTACACCCTCCACACTCTACTTTAACCCTAATCCCTTGAACCTCAACCCTATCCCTAAACCCTTGAACCTCAAACCTCAACCCTCAATGTCAAACCCTAATCCCTCAACCCTTAACTCTGATCCCTCATCTATCAACCCTAACCCTAAACCCTAAACCCTCAACCCTCAACGTCAAATCCTGATCCCTCAACCCTTCACTCTAATCCCTCAACCCTAAACCCTATCCCTAAACCCTCAACACTATACCTTAAACCCTAATCCCTCAGCCCTCAACCCTTAACCCTAATCCCTCATCCCTCAACCCTAATCTGTCATCCCTCAACTCTAATCCCTCATCCTTAAACCCTAAATGCTATCCCTATTCCTACACCATCAATAGACTCGATACTATACATTAAACCCTAATCCCTTATCCCTAAACCCTCCAACCATATCCCTAAACCCTGCAACCCTATCCCTAATCCTTATACCCTCCACACTCTACTTTAACCCTAATTCCTCGACCCTCAACCCTATCCCTAAACCCTTGATCCTCGAACCTCAACCCTCAACCCTCAACGTCAAACCCTAATCCCTCAACCCTTAACTCTGATCCCTCGACCCTCAACCCTATCCCTAAACCATCAACCCTCAACGTCAAATTCTAATCCCTCAACCCTTCACTCTAATCACTCAACCCTAAACCCTATCCCTAAACCCTCAACACTATACCTTAAACCCTAATCCCTCAACCCTAACCCTAAACCTTGTCCCTAAACCCTAATCCCTCAACCCTCAACCCTAATCTGTTATCCATCATCCCTCAACTCTAATCCCTCATCCCTAAACCCTAAACGCTATCCCTATTCCTAGACCCTCAATAGGCTCAATACTATACCTTAAACCCTAATCCCTTATCCCTAAACCCTCTAACCCTATCCGTAATCCTTATACCCTCCACACTCTACTTTAACTGTAATTCCTCGACCTCAACCCTATCCCTAAACCCTTGACCCTCGAACCTCAACCCTCAACCCTCAACGTCAAACCCTAATCCCTCAACCCTTAACTCTGATCCCTTGACCCTCAACCCTATCCCTAAACCCTCAACCCTAAACCCTCAACCTCAACGTCAAATTCTAATCCCTCAACCCTTCACTCTAATCCCTCAACCCTAAACCCTATCCCTAAACCCTCAACACTATACCTTAAACCCTAATCCCTCAACCCTCAACCCTAATCCATCATCCGTCATCCCTCAACTCTAATCCCTCATCCCTAAACCCTAAACGCTATCCCTATTCCTAAACCCTCAACAGGCTCGATCCTATACCTTAAACCCTAATCCCTCTACCCTCGACGCTCTTATTTAACCCTAATCCCTTGACCATTAACCCTATCCCTCAACCTCAACTCTCAACATTAAACCCTAATTCATCAACCCTAAACCCTAATCCCTCAAACCTAAACCCTATCCCTAAACCATCAACCCTCAACACTATACCTTAAACCCTAATCCCTATCCCTCAACCCTTAACCCTTAAAACTTAAACCCTATCCCTACACCCTCAACACTTGACACTATATCTTAAGCCTTAAACCCTCATCCCTAAAGCCTCAACCCTCAATCCTTAAACCTTCAACCCTAAACCCTATCCCTAATCCCTCTACCCTCAACACTCTAACCCTAACCTTGACATTAAATGCTAATCTGTCAACCCTAAACCCTAATCCTAAACCCTCAACCCTCAACACTATATCTTAAACCCTAATCCCTCAACCCTCAACCCTAAACCTTATCCCTAAACCCTAATCCCTCAACCCTCAACCCTAATCCATTATCCCTCAACTCTAATCCCTCATCCCTAAACCCTAAATGCTATCCCTATTCCTAAACCCTCAACAGACTCGATACTATACCTTAAACTCTAATCCCTTATCCCTAAACCCTCCAACCCTATCCCTAATCCTTACACCCTCCACACTCTACTTTAACCCTAATCCCTTGAACCTCAACCCTATCCCTAAACCCTTGAGCCTCAAACCTCAACCCTCAACCCTCGACGTCAAACCCTAATCCCTCAACCCTTAACTCTAATCCCTCATCTCTCAACCCTAACCCTAAACCCTAAACCCTCAACCCTCAATGTCAAATCCTAATCCCTCAACCCTTCACTCTAATCCCTCAATCCTAAACCCTATCCCTAAACCCTCAACACTATACCTTAAACCCTAATCCCTCAACCCTCAACGCTAAACCCTAATCCCTCAACCCTCAACCCTAATCCGTCATCCCTCAACTCTAATCCCTCATCCCTAAACCCTAAATGCTATCCCTATTCCTACACCCTCAACAGACTTGATACTATACCTTAAACCCTAATCCCTTATCCCTAAACCCTCCAACCCTATCCCTAATCCTTATACCCTCCACACTCTACTTTAACGCTAATTCCTCGACCCTCAACCCTATCCCTAAACCCTTAACCCTCAAACCTGAACCCTCAACCCTCAATGTCAAACCCTAATCCCTCAACCCTTAACTCTGATCCCTCGACCCTTAACCCTATCCCTAAACCCTCAACCCTCAACGTCAAATTCTAATCCCTCAACCCTTCACTCTAATCCCTCATTCCTAAACCCTATCCCTAAACCCTCAACACTATACCTTAAACCCTAATCCCTCAACCCTAACCTTAAACCTTGTCCCTAAACCCTAATCCCTCAAGCCTCAACCCTAATCCATCATCCGTCATCCCTCAACTCTAATCCCTCATCCCTAAACCCTAAGCACTATCCCTATTCTGAGACCCTCAACAGGCTCGATACTATACCTTAAACGCTAATCCCTCTACCCTCGACACTCTTATTTAACCCTAATCCCTTGACCATTAACCCTATCCCTCAACCTCAACCCTCAACCCTCAACTCTCAACTCTCAACATTAAACCATAATTCATCAACCCTAAACCCTAATCCCTCAAACCTAAACCCTATCCTTAAACCATCAACCCTCAACACTATACCTTAAACCCTAATCCCTATCCCTCAACCCTTAACCCTTTAAACTTAAACCCTATCCCTACACCCTCAACACTTGACACTATATCTTAAGCTTTAAACCCTCATCCCTAAAGCCTTAACCCTCAATCCTTAAACCTTCAACCCTAAACCCTATCCCTAATCCCTCTACCCTTGACACTCTAACCCTAACCTTGACATTAATTGCTAATCCGTCAACCCTAAACCCTAATCCTAAACCCTTAACCCTCAACACTATACCTTAAACCCTAATCCCTCAACCCTCAACCCTAAACCTTATCCCTAAACCCTAATCCCTCAACCCTCAACCCTAATCCATCATCCCTCAACTCTAATCCCTCATCCCTAAACCCTAAATGCTATCCCCATTCCTAAACCCTCAACAGACTCGATAATATACCTTAAACCCTAATCCCTTATCCCTAAACCCTCCAACCCTATCCCTAATCCTTACACCCTCCACACTCTACTTTAACCCTAATCCCTCGACCCTAAACCCTATCCCTAAACCCTTGACCCTTGAACCTCAACCCTCAACCCTCAATGTCAAACCCTAATCCCTCAACCCTTAACTCTGATCCCTCGACCCTCAACCCTATCCCTAAACCCTCAACCCTAATCTGTCATCCGTCAACTCTAATCCCTCATCCCTAAACCCTAAACGCTATCCCTATTCATAGACCCTCAACGGGCTTGATACTATACCTTAAACGCTAATCCCTTATCCCTAAACCCTCCAACCCTATCCCTTATCCCTTAAGCCTCATGATTAATAGCCTTGAACGTAAAACAATTTAAAGGGAACATAACGCGAGCACGTTATAACACGCTCGCGTTAGTCAAACATGACAAACAACAGACTTGCGAGAAAGGAAAAATGCAAAGCAAAACATAACACGAGCGCGTTATAACGCGCTCGCATTATCTCTTGCTTTGGGAATCCCAAGCCTTGGGCTTGGGATTTGCTTTGGATTTCCAACCCAAAGGCTTGGAGTGCCTTATGAACAGTCACAGACATATTTTTCTATATTCTTCAAAATTTCACATAATTTCATTCGTGCTAACCCTCAAATTTGCACGTGTTTCAAGGTTGAACAAATCGAACACTTGGGTAATGTTAGGCTTTCTCTTAGCTATTTGACAATGTGATTTTTTTCACATTTTAACAATGTTAAGCCTTTCATCTTTAATTTGTTTTGTTTGTGTGTCTGTTTTTAGGCAAAAACCACTGTTTGGTCTTTTTTTCATTGTAAATTAACTATTCATTCAAATTTCAAAAAAATTACATATTTAGAAACTAGACTCCATTCTACAAATATTAAAAAAATAACAAATGATTTTCAATTAGTTTTCAAAATTTATAGGGGTAGCACGACCAAAATTCTATTTTTTAGGATGTGTCCACTTTGAAAATTAGTAAAAAATCAAATATTCATCAAAAAATTATCAGAAAAATTAGGCATAAACTACATGCTATTAGCTAATTTCTCACCAAAGCGATTTTAAAAATACCAAAAAAAAGTTGACCTTTTGAAGGAGCCACAAAACATGCTATGTTATTTTTTTGACAGAAACAACACCAATTTTTGTGGCTCCCTCTTTTGAACCCCTTAATCTATGCCATTTTCAAAACAAAATAGTGGAAAAGGTATGAAGGTGACGAAAACCTTGAAAACTTGCCTAAGACTAGAAATTGACCCAAACACCCTCATACTTAGAAATTTTGATTTTTTTGCAATTTAGGCACATGAAAAGAGTATGAGGGGAGGAAAAGACCACCAAGCACAAAATTTACCAAGGGGGATCATTTAATTAAATATCTAATTGGTTATCAATGATGGGCAATGTAAGGCAAAGATAATAAAGGGAACACAAGACCTAGAAAATTTTGCATTCTAGGGCATACAGGAATGAATCCCAACAAATGGGTTTATATAAAGTGATGGACCCTACAAAATTTCATCATGTAGGTTCATTATTTTTCATTCACTCTCCATAGGGACCTACAAAACAAAGGAAAAAAAATGTAATGCGTAGTTTCTATAACATAATTACGAAGAAATGCAAACTAAATCTCAATGGCAACAATCATAAGAGGGAGAGGATAAATTCAACCTATATGGGAAGTGGTAGTGATCTTCCTCACTTGGTGCCTAATGGGTGAAAGGGAACATGGACCATAAGGCATATCATGTGCTAAAGATGAGCCTTTTTAGGCACCTAAATATATCTATAAAATTTGGCATGAGAGTATTAAAACAACAAAATATGCCCCCGACAATTGGTTGCATCTATAGGATACAAGGAACTATAGGAGAGAGGAAAATAGTACATGAAATGTAAATGTAAGTTAGGCATCTAAAATAATAGTGACCTAAATGAATGCATTATGCATCGAGAAATAAAAGTGTGTCAATTCATAATCATGGTAATCTCATAGGTTGGAGATGTCATCAAGGAATAAGATTACCCCAAGCATGGGAAAATAAGAGTTATGATGTGGCCCTTAGTGGCCAAGAACACCCATGTAAGTGTGTAAGACACTAGAGTGACATATACCTCTAATGGTGCATCTAAGAACACAAACATGCATTGGTATAGGTCAGGTGATAACTCCCTAATGGTGATGAAGATATCAATACATGGCATAACATGCAGTCAAGAATGTGGGCAAATCTCACAATGTCCCTAGTGTAACCCTTAGAATATGGTTAGGTCATATGAGTACACATTGTGTTATGGAAGACCTACTCTTGATGGCCCCCAATGTGGTAAAGTTGCTTGTTAGGACATGATTAGGTCACATGAGCACAACAATGTAAAGTGTAAGCATGAAATTCTAATGTCAAAGTATTTTCCCTTGAATGGGAAAGATAATTCAATAAGGTACAAAGTTGTGTAATGGGAGAAAGCATGATTCCCATAATGTAAGATATAGTGTGCTATGTGTAATGGGAAATCATGATGCCCCTAAATGTAATTTTGTGTCACTAAAAGCATGGTGTGTGAGGGAAAAACATGGTGCCCCCACATGTATTGATGTAGCAACAGGATAGTGTTGACACCTAAAAAAACCAGTTCCTAACTTGTTTCTTTTTGCCCCAATTTCAATGAAAAACCCACTTTATGCCTTCAATGTTGAACCTATAGTTTATAACTGATCAGAGACATTTTCCATAGGCTTTCGTCTGTTTTCATTTTAGAAATGCAAGGTATGAAACCCATAAATGACTAAGTATCAAAAACTCTAAGTATTTCCTTGTATTTTCACCTTTGTCAGAGGTTGGAGTTTTAGGCTCCCTCCTTTTGTCATGCTACCCCTATTGGTTCCGAAGCCCTCCAAGGCTAAAATTTGCCTAAGTATTAAGTTCTTGAAAATTCTTTTAATCTTTTTAGAGTTCAAAGTTTGAGCCTTCGGCCTTCAGTCTTCTCCAAGGAAGGTGTTAGGGAGACACCCCGAGGGTCGAGGTCTAATGGGGTCTAATTGTTTCAATACTCTTCTAAGTATGAAGTAGACGGTAGACAGTGGAGGTTGGTTCTTCTTCCTCCCTGCAGGGAAGATGGTAGGTGGAAATCTCGGGGGTGACCCCTGGCATTTTCATTATTTGACTAAGTGTATCGGAGGACGGAAGTTGGGCCTGCAGCCTTCCCTCCTCCTCAGAACAAGTGGCAATAGGAAGGCCCAACGGCTGAAGTCTACCTAATGTTTGAATTTTTTTCTAAGTAAAGCAAACTTTGGGGGTTAGAGTTACTCAATGTTCTCTCTTCTTCAAAGCAAGTGAAACAATGAAGGCCCGAAGTCCAAAGTCTGACAGGGCCAATATTCTTCTAAGTGTTGTGGGAGTTGGCAAGTGGTCCAGTTTCTCTTTCCTTCCTTCTTCCTTTTGGAAGGTGGAAAGTGGAAGGCCCGAAGGCCGAAGTCTGATTTGTTGAAGGCCGACCTTTGTCGGCAAAATGTTCAGTTAGTAAATCAGAGAATTTGTTGATGGATCATTTTAGGAACATGGAAAAGGCAAATGAAACTAAGGTAAAGAATAAAAAAGATAAGTCTTTTGTCGGTAGATCCCTGATTTGCCAATAAAGGAAGTTAGAGAAGATGGAAGAAAGTGGCAAAATTAAGAGATTTGTGAAAAGAGAAATTTGTTGATAGTGATGAAAATGCAAAGGAGGAAGGAAGAAGGCCTGAGGCCTGACCCCTGGCAACTTTTATTTTCTTCTAAGTGTTTTGGGTTAGGAGGTTCCTTTCTTCTCTTCTAAAGAGCATGTTGCAAGATGGAAGGCCCAACCTCCAAAGTTTAATTTGTCGAATCTCAACTTCTTAGCCTTCCAAACTCCTCCAACCACCTGGGAAGGCGCCAACTACTTCCAGGGATGCCATTAATGTGAAGTCGGTGGCCGAAATTAATGCTTTGAATGCATTTGGTGTGGTTGTTGAGGGTTTTCTCACCTAGTTCATTCTCAAACCTATGTGTGAAGGTTATAAAGGCAAGATCTAAACTCTTTTCAAGGGTCAGTCTTTTGGCATTTTTTAGGCAACAAAATGTATTTCTCTCTAGGGTTTCAAAGAACAAAAAAGTTTTAGTTCTCCAGTAGAAAAGACACATGTTATGAAAGGTTTTCATTTTGATTTCAGCAATCAATGTATGAACTTCTCCTTCTTATGTAATTTTTCAAGGAAATCCTAAGTTTCATCTAGGGTTTCCTCTTGCCACACTTCATGGTATGAATGTAACCATTGATCAGATGAACGTGATAGATTCTTAAAATATTACATGTTATGTGATGAGATCTCTTCTACAGTTGTAGATGAATTATTATATTTTGAAAAAG
The DNA here is from genome assembly GCA_027924645.1 of Cunninghamia lanceolata. Classification (NCBI taxonomy): domain Eukaryota; kingdom Viridiplantae; phylum Streptophyta; class Pinopsida; order Cupressales; family Cupressaceae; genus Cunninghamia; species Cunninghamia lanceolata. The sequence continues at coordinate 6,244,559 of BSBN01000303.1, read as the reverse complement.
GATTACTAAGTATATTCTTTAATCATTTTTTTTGCATCTGGGTATCCAGAAAGTGTGTGTTTCATTTTTGTGTTGTCTTTCCTTTTACTAAACCATGGACTTTGTAACCCATCATAATAGGCACCAGTCTGAGATGTTTGATCACCCACACCTCTTTAAGAAACTAAAACAACTTATCAAGTGTGAAATAAATAGTTACTATTGCATGTGTTGTAGTTTTGTGTTGAAAATAGGAAATATTATTAGACAGTCTTCAAAGTATCATTCTTGCAGACCAAACAAGCATATATGAACTTTCCATTGTTATTGGGAGTGCATTTCATCATCTATATATGGGTTCTTAGTGATAACCAGTTGTTCTAGGTCCAGTGACAGTCTTTGGGGCCTAGAAAATAATTTGGGTTTGGTTGTCCTTTCATTTTTAGTTATTCATATGGTTTTGAAAACAATACTTGCTTAGGTATACCCCTTGGAATATTCCTTGAGAGTCTAAGATAAGATTGAAGTGTAGAGGAGCCTACCCACTCCTCTAGGTTGTCCAAAATCTCCCAAAACTTGTTGATAAACCTCTTTTAATCGCCTTGACAACACACCTAGCCTAAGTGATTATAAAATGTTTTAGGGTTTTGGGTTGTAGTTATTTTGGGAGACAACATTTTTGGCATCATTTCCGAGGAGGACTTGAAAGGCCAAAGAAATTTGAAGGCCTTGGTTCTAGTCATTTTGCATTTTGCATGTGCTTTTCTAAGTTTGGTAGCATGTCAACTTGTACCAACATTTTTGGCGCCATTGTCGGGGAGGACTTGAAAGGTCAAAGAAATTTGAAGACCCTAGTACTAGTCAATTTGTAATTTGCATGTGCTTGTGTAAGTTTGGCAACCCGTCAACTTGCACTAACATTTTTGGTGCCATTGTTGGGGAGGACTTGAAAGGTCAAAGAAATTTGAAGGCCCTAGTGCTAGTTAGTTTGTAGTTTGCATGTGCTTGTGTAAGTGTGACAGCCTGTCGACTTGCACCAACATTTTTGGCATCGTTATCAGGGACTGATTAGAAGATTGGTCAGTTTGAAGCCCCCTATAACAATTATCTATATTTGTGCATTTTGTTCAGGTAAGTTTGGCATCCTGATAACTTATGCCAACATTTTTGGTGTCATTGTTGGGGACCCACTGAATCAATTCAGTTCTGGTTGCTATGATATTAAAATATAGTGTTTGTTCAAATTTTCTTCCCAACAAGGGAAGTGGCAACTCTGTTTTAACAACCCAGAAAACAATTGTAATTTGAAGAGAAAAGAGATTCACAATGAACAGAGGAAGAAACTAGGAGCAACCTAGGCATGAAGAATCCTCTAGTAGTATGAGAAATAGGAGTAGATGGAAGGTAAGGAACCCAATGTGGTGCCTCCATTAAATAACTAAGACCAAACTAGTACCTCTAGAAGAAATGATGCATTTGATGATTTGAGAGGTTAGTATCAATATACTTCTGAAGACTCTACAGATAACATAATCAGAACAAACAAAATGATGAATAGGAATGAGTATGATGTTAGAAGAAATGAGAATATGGTTGGCAGAGGAAGTAGAGATAGGTCTCGTGGTCCAGATTTGAAAGCATATGGAATGCCCAATGAGAATGAAGAAATAGATCAGACCACTAGGTACCCTACTTCTCCCACAAGATCACTTGGAAGTCAGCATGATACCATTCCTAATGAGGAAAGTCAGCAAGAGAAGCCTGGTGATGAGGAAAGAGAAAGAAGAATCTAGGATGAACTTGACTTGCTTGATCACCTAAAAAATAGAAAAAGAGAGGTGCAGGCCTTTCTTGATCAACAACAAGTCTATCTTGACTGGCAAGCCCAACAAAACCAAAATACACAGCAGTAGGGCTACAATCAACAATATAACTTGCAAAATAATTAGGGACATCAGCAATAACAATGTCAACATCAACAAATGGGACAACAAGGCGTAAACTATGCCCATGCTCAAAATGTTAACAATCAGCCACCATAGAATCAAGCTAATCAACAACATGGCAATGTTTAGAACGTTAGGCATGCACAACGGAGACAACCACAGAGATTTCCTCCACAGAGGTAGCCACTGGGAGCTAAAAGGTATAAACATCTTGATTTCATTGGCATACCAAACTTTCCTAATCCTATTCCAAATGAGATTAGAGGAAATATTCCAAGGTTTCAAGGCAATAATGCAGTCACAAGTGAGGAATAGTTGAAACATTTCATTAATGTCATGGATGAGTATGAGATTGAAGATGAAGATGTGATGATGAAGCTATTTGTACACTCATTGGAGGAAAGTGCCAAATAATGGTATAAGGCACTCCCTGATAATAATATTGATTCTTGGGAGGAGTTCATGAGGGTGTTTAGGTTGCAGTATGGTGATAGGATTGACCCCAAGTTTGTCATCCACAAGCTCAAAGAAATCAAGAAAGGAATCAATGAAACTGTTGTTGAATTCAACAACATATTCATCATGACAATGAGAAAGGTACCTCCTCATATGAGACCTAATGAATCCATGTGTTTGGTTTTGTATTATGGTGTGTTTGATTCTAAAATTGGTTATTTCTTAAGGGATAAGAGTCCTCAAATAGTAAGGGAGGCCTATGTTGTAGCCATCAACATTGAAAGTAACATGAGAGCCTTTGAAAAACATGTTAAGAGGTATGATGTGAAGATCTCTCAACCAGAGAGAGCATCTTCTAATAAGCCCCTCATCACTGATGACAAATTGGATAATCTCATGGGGGTTGTGAAAGATTTTTCTTATAAAGTTGCTAGAAATAAAAAAAGGTTGCCACCTCAAGGTGTTGAAACACATTTCAATGAAGGTCAAAGACTGCATAATAGGCCCTATAACACATATTTCTCTAAGAGACCATAGCAGAATGATAGACAAGTTGCACCCAAGCATGTCAGCTTCAAACAACCTGAAAGGGACACCCCTAATCTATTGAGAAAGGATCGAGTCAATTTTCAAGATGAGTCTTTTTGGTGCCAAGCTTGCTTCCTTCCCCATGATCTAGCAAATTGCATAGCCGCTCATTCAATGAGCAGAGATGAAGAATTTCCAAATGAAGAAGGTGCAGCTGAGTATTATGAAGAAGAAATAAATCAGTTTGACACAGAGGGGTATGAACAAATGGGTCGGGATGTTGATTGTGATAGCTATGAAGAAGATGATCATATTTTCCAATATGATTATGATGAAGGTTTGAAGAGATATCAATTGCTAGCCAATGATTTTGGGCACTTGAGGGACCTAATGTAAAATAAATACAAGCAGTCAAAGCCTTCAAAAGAGGACATGAAAGCCTTGACTGATGCAACCATTTTGCAAGTTCAAGGAGGCTATCAATTGAGAAATAGATATGTCCATGTGCATAATTCCCCTATCAAGGAATCAAGACAACAAGGATTTAATGAGAATAAGGAAAACTGCAAGGTGAATATGGAGCAGAAAAGTAGTAGTGCTCCCAAGAAGAATGTGCCAAAAAAGAGGAAAGTTCTAGTACAACCGCCAGTAGCAAAAAAGAAATATGTACAGAAGAGTCTAGAACAAACCATGCAACCAATTACTACACCCATTTTAGGGGTTCATTATCCAAAAGGTAGTGAGAAGCATGATCATCCTCAGGCACAAAATGAACCAGAAAAGGAGGAGAAGATAAAGGAAAAAGGTAAGGATATTTCATCCAATCAAGTAATACCTTACATTCCTTGTGTAAATGATGTTACTGTCTCATGTGATGCTCCTTTGCCCAATTATAAGCCTATTGACATGGCTCAAGTTTTTAGCCAAATCTAAACTTTAGTGCCTACAGTGTAACTCCTTAGAATCCCTGAACATAGAGATAGGGTAGAGTGATTTATCACTATTGTAGATGTGAAAAAAAATCTTGTTCTTGTTCCTAGCAGTGATGATTAGGGCATAGGCCATGATGAAACAATTGAGGTTAATCTAGGGTCATTTGTGGTAAATAGATGGATGGGTGTGGATCCTTTCTACACCACTTTGATCATAAATGAATGGTTGCTACATAATTGTATGCTTGATTCAGAAGCATCTAGCAATGTCATGCCACTTGAAATCATGAATGATTTGGGACTGAAGGTGTCCAAGTCTTTTGGCAAATTCTTTGCAATGGATTCCAGGGAAGTCAATGTGATAGGTATGGTCAAGGATGTTGAGGTCAAACTTGCTACACACCTAGACAAATCATTCCTGATGGACATAATTATTGTGGACTGCCCTACTAAATGGGGTATGTTGCTATCAAGAAAATGGGCAGCATCTATGGGTGGAAGTATCTAGATGGATCTTTCATATGCCACCATTCTAGTCCAGGATGTTGAAGTGAAGTTGTACAGGGAGAAAAAGGTAGAAAACCAAAACATAGAGGACAAATATAAAACAAAGGAAGATCACACCAATTTCTTTGATACTGATATAGACCATTTCATGGGATATTGTAGTGATGATGATCATGGCCTAGATGTTTTACCTTCCAATCCTATTACTTCTATTGGTGGTACATCTAAGTTATGGACCTTGTACTTTGATGGTGCATACTCAAGAGAAGGCTCAGGTACTGGTATTGTTCTGATATCCCCAGATGGTGAAAATTTTGGAAATTCTTTTAGACTTGATTTTTAGTGCACCAACAATGTGGTTGAGTATGAAGCACTCTTGTTAGGCTTAAATATGGCTCATAAGCATGGAATCACATGTCTAAAGATACATGGCGATTCAGAGATGATTGTGCAGAAGATTAGAAATATGTTTGCTACCAAGGATAGTAGGTTAATGGCATACAAAAATGTCGTATGGGACACCATGGAGTTGTTTGATGCCATTGGCATCAAATGGATTGAGAGGATTAAAAATGAAGAGATAGATTCCCTAGCTATAACTGCATCAAAATTTTATCACCAATTAGATTTTCCTCATGGTCATTATGTTGTGGAAGTGCTTACAAGGCCAACAATTCTTGATAATGTATATAGTTGGCAAGTGTTCAATGATGATAATCAGATTTTCAATTTCTTCATTTTCTTGGATGAGTTTGACAGTCAAGTGATTGACTGGCAACCTATGATAGAGATAGAAAATGGTAAGAAAACATTATTCGAGAGTGAGGTTGTGCAGCTGAAGACAAATACTATTCCCAAGGGATTGGTGGCATTAGAGAGAATGTTTGACAATGTACACCATTGGAAGAGTAAAGGTAGACGTGTTGAAGAGGACAATGTTGAAGTTGTTAACCTTGGAACTGAGGAGGCACCAAGGATGGTTTACATAGGTAAGAAGTTGAAGCCTCATGAAAAGAAAATGTTGATTGCTCTACTGAGGAAATTCAAGAAGTGTTTTGCATGGTCCTATGATGAGCTCAAATCTTATAGGGAGGACTTGTTTCAGCACACTATTCCCCTTAAACCTAATGCAAGACCATTTAGGTAGAAACAAAGGCCTATTAATCCCACTATAGCTCCCAAGATGCAGAAAGAACTATCAAAGATGAAAGAGGGAGCTATTATTAAACCAATTAGATATTTTGAGTGGGTGTCTAATCTTTTCCCACTAAGAAAAAAGAATAGGGAGATTAGATTGTCTGTAGATTTTAGAAATCTAAACATCAAATCCCTCAAGGATAATTATCCTCTTCTGAGCATGGATCATCTTTTGTAGAGGGTTGTTAGTTCATAATTGATATCTATGATGGATGGATTCTTAGGATATAATCAAGTGTTGGTCAAGGAGTCAGAACAGTACAAGACATCGTTCACCACTCCTTGGGGAACTTATGTTTATTTGAGAATGTCATTTGGGTTGAAAAATGCGGGATCAACATTTCAAAGGGAAATGGATGTGGCCTTTGCAGGCCTCATTGATGAGATCATGTTTGTGTACCAAGATGATCTTACTGCATTCTCTAAAGATAGGAAAGATCATTGCAAGCATTTTCATTTGATTTTTGATAAATGTTTGGAATATGGGATCTCTTTGAATCCCAAAAAGTGTCAATTTGTAGTTGAAGAAGGAAAGCTGCTAGGACATATTGTGTCTGAGGATGGGGTTAAAATTGATCCTGAAGGAGTCAAGTCTAATGACCTTATCCCTCAGCCTAGAACAGTAAAGGGTGTCCAATCCTTCTTTGGACAAATCAACTTTGTAAGGTGGTTTGTCCCCAACTTTGTTGAGAAGACCAAAACCATTTCCAAGATGTTCAAGAAGGGGGCAATCTATCACATGGGAAAAGGAACTAGTTGAAGCTTTTGTTGAGATAAAAGAGGCTCTAAAGAATGCACCAATGCTAGTAAGCCTAGATTATTCCAAGCCATTCCAACTTTTCTCTTTTGCCTCATATTATACTGTTGTTGTTATGTTGTTGCAAAAGAATAGTGGTGGATTTGAGTAGCCAATAGGGTTCTTTAGCAAGTCTTTGCAAGATGTTGAGCTAAACTATTCAATTATGGAAAAGCATGCATATGCTTTAGTTAAGGTAGTAAAAAACTTTAGGTTGTACCTTATGGGTACAAAGACAATTGCATATGTGCCTCATTTAGTTGTGAAAGATATTTTCACATAGCAGGAAGCTTCTGGGAGAAGGTGCAGATGGATTAGCAGGATCCAAGAGTAGACATTGAGGTGCAAGTGACTAAATTGGTTAGAGGTTAGGGTTTAGCTAGTTAATGGCTAATTCCAACTTAGAGGTAGCTGAAATAAATAAGGTAAATGCTTTTCAATCTGTTGATGTGTGTACGTTGACAAATAATCCATGGTATAAGGATATTATCTTTTATCTTGTCAACATGCATTGTCCCTTAGGCATATAATTACTCAACAGAGGACACTTAAGCTTCAGTCTCATAGGTATGTCCTGATCCAAGGTGTGTTAATGTGGAGAATTCATGAAGGATTGTTGTTAAAGTGTCTGGACCAACGACAATTTGAAGGAGTTATTGATGAGTATCTCCAAGGAGTATGTGGCAGGCACTTCTATGCTAAAACCACAACACATAAAATCATTAGGGTAGGTTTTTGGTAGCTGAGCCTCTTCAAGGATGTTGCAAAATAGCTTAGAAAATGTGATGCCTGTCAAAGACTTGCAAACAAGTTGAAGTTTCAAGGTGCCCTTCTCCTTATGAATGTTACCATTGAAGCACCATTTCAGCAATGGGGCATTATTTTAGGGGAGATCTAAGAGAGATCGAGCAATGGCTACAGGTGGATATTGGTAGCAATAGACTACTTTACAAAGTGGGTTGAGGCTACTCCAACTCGCAATGCCACATCCAAGGTAGTGATTGAGTTCTTGTTGAACGATCTAATAACCATATTTGGTGTGCCATCTAGAATTGTTGCAAACAATGCTATGTGCTTTAGGTCTCAGGACATTGCAGATATGTGTTCCAAGTATGGGATAAATTTGGTTCATTCATCACCATATCATCTATAGAGTAATGAAGAAGCTGAGTCCAACAATAAAAGCCTCATGAAAATTCTAAAGAGGACTTTAGATATGAACAAGAAAAGGTGGGACGTTAAGCTAAAATATAAAGTTTGGACTGATAGGATCACCTACAAACATGCTATAGGCAAGAGTCCTTTTGAGCTAGTATATGGGAGAGAGGCCAAAATGCCAATGTTGTCAAAGTTGTTTGTGTATCAACAGCTACAACAAATAGGAGAAGATGGGGATGATGCTATGGCATTAAGAATGCATGAGTTAACAGAGTTGGATGAAGCTAGAAGGATGGAACATGAAAGAAACTTGTTACGATAGCAGGAGCTGGAACATCTGTTCAGCAAGAGAACAATTAAAAGGTGTTTTCAAATTGATGATTTGGTTCTTTTCTAGAATGTAAAATCAGAAGACAAGGGCAAGCATGGTAAGTTTGAACCACTATGGTTGGGCCCATATCAAATTAATGAGAAGGTTGGCCAGGACACCTTTTATATCAAAAACATGGAAGGGGAACTGTTAGAGCTTCCTATTCAAGGACAACATTTGAAACATTACTTCTCATAGGTAATGATTTCCTTCAAATTTTGAGTGATGAAGTCAAGTTTCATCTTTAGTATTTTGACCTCATGCAGTCTTGATCATTATTGGTCTTGATAGTGTTTTGTTTCAGTTCTTATGTGTCGTCTTTTTGATTTGGTCTTCTCTGGAGATCTAAATTCTTGTTGTGCCACTGCTTGGCACACATCCCCAACTACAGCCAGTGTTGATACCTAAAAAAACTAGTTCCTAACTTGTTTCTTTTTTCCCTAATTTCAGTGAAAACCCCACTTTATGCCTTCAATGTTGAACATATAGCTTATAACCGATCATAGACATTTTCCATAGGTTTTCATGTGTTTTCCTTTTAAAAACCCAAAAAATGATTAAGTATCAAAAACTCTAAGAGTTTCCTTGTATTTTTCACCTTTGTCGGAGGTCAAAGTTTCAGGCTCCCTCCTTTCGTCGTTCTTTCCCTGTTGGCTCTGAAGCCCTCCAAGGCTAAAATTTTCCTAACTATTAAGTTCTTGAAAATTCATTTAAGTTTGTCAGAGTTTGGAGTTTGAGCCTTCAATCTTTAGTCTTCTTCAAGGCAAGTGTTAGGGAGAAGCCCCGAGGGCCAAGGTCTGAGGGGTCTACTTTTTTCAATATTCTTCTAAGTATGAAGTGGGTAGCAGACGGTGGAGGTTGTTTCTTCTTCCTCCCTTCAGGGAAGATGGTAGGTGGAAAGCCTGGGGGCTGACCCCTGATGTTTTCATTATTTGACTAAGTGTATTAGAGGATGGAAGTTAGGCATGCAGCCTTCCCTCTTCCTCAGAACAAGTGGCAATAGGAAGGCCCAGTGGCCGAAGTCCGCCTAAGGTTTGAAATTTTTTCTAAGAGGACTTTGGGGGTCGGAGTTATGATGTTCTCTTCTTCCAAGTAGGCAAAATGGTGAAGGCCCGAAGTTCAAAGTCTGATAGGGCCAATATTCTTCTAAGTATTGCGGGCATTGACAGGTGGTCTACACCAGAGATTTGAATTCTCTTTGTGACACTGCTTGGCACACGTCCCCAACTAGAGCTAGTGTTGACACCTGAAAAAACAATTCCTAAATTATTTCTTTTTGCCCCAATTTCAGTGAAAAACCCACTATGTACCTTCAATGTTGAACCTATAGTTTATAACTGAACAAATACATTTTCCATAGGTTTTCGTGTGTTTTCCTTTTAGAAATACAAGGTAGGAAACCCAAAAAAGGACTAAGTATCAAAAACTCTAAGTGTTTCCTTGTATTTTTCACCTTTGTCGGAGGTCAAATTTTTGGGCTCCCTCCTTTCGTCGTGCTTTCCCTATTGGCTTCGGAGCCCTCCAAGGCTAAAATTTGCCTAAGTATTAAGTTCTTGAAAATTCTATTAAGTTTGTCAGAGTTTGGAGTTCAGGCCTTCAGCCTTAAATCTTCTTCAAGGCAGGTGTCAAGGAGAAGCCCCAAGGTCCGAGGTCCGGTGGGGTCTACTTATTTCAATATTCTTTTAAGTATGAACTGGGCGGCAAATGACGTAGGTTGGTTCTTATTCCTCCCTTCAGGGAAGACAGTAGGTGGAAAGTCTAGGGGCCAACCCTTGGCATTTTCATTATTTGACTAAGTGTATCAGAGGATGGAAGTCAGGCCTACTGCCTTCCCTCCTCCTTAGAACAAGTGGCAATACGAAGGCCCGGTGACTGAAGTCCGCCTAAGGTTTGAACTTTTTTCTAAGTAAAGCAAACTTTGGGGGTCAGAGTTATGATGTTCTCTCTTCTTCCAAGTAAGCAAAACAATGAAGGCCTAAAGTTTGAAGTTTGACAGGGCCAATATTCTTCTAAGTGTTGTGAGCATCGATAGCGAGAGTTTCTCTTTCCTTCCTCCTTCCTTTTGGAAGGCAGAAAGCGGAAGGCCCAAAATTCAAAGTTTGATTTGTTGAAGGCTGACCTTTGTCAGCAAAATGTTCAATTAGCAAACTAGAGAATTCATCAATGGCTCAATTCAATGACTAAGGAAAAGGCAAATGAAACTAAGGTAAAGAAGAAAAAGCTGAGTCTTTTGTCGACAAATCGGCAAGTTCGCAAACTTCTGATTTTGCCGACCATGATCATAAGTTTCTATTTTTCCTGATTCACTAACAAAGCAATAGGGTGATGGAATAAAAGACAAAGGGATGGTAAAGTGGATGGTTCACCTTTTTCCTGATTTGTTGACAAAGGAAGATAGAGAAGATGGAAGAAAGCAGAAAAGTTAAGAGGTTCATGAAAAGAGAAATTTGTCGATAGTGATGAAAATGCAGAGGAAGGAAGAAGGCACGAGGCCTGACTCCCGACAACTTTTATTTTCTTCTAAGTGTTTTGGGTCAAGTAGTTCCTTTCTTCTCTTCTAAAGAGCATGTTGCAAGATGGAAGGCCTGACCTTCGAAGTCTGATTTGTTAGAGGTCAACTTCCTGGCCTTCCAAACTCCTCCAACCACCTTGGAATGTGTCAACTACTTCCAGTGATGCCATTAATGTGAAGTGGGTGGCCGAAATTAATGCTTTGAATGCAATTGGTAGGGTTGTTGAGGCTTTTCCTGCCCAATTCATTCTCAGACCTATGTGTGAAGGTTGTAAAGGCAAGATCTGAACTCTTTTCATGGGTTAGTCTTTTGGCATTTTTTAGGTGACAAAGTGTAGAGCTCTCTAGGGTTTCAAACAATAAAAAAGTTCCAGTTCTCTAATGGATCAGACATAGGTTATGAAAGGCTTTAATTTTGATTTCAACGATCATTGTATGAACTTCTCCTTCTTCTTATGTAATTTTTCAAGGAAATCCTAAGTTTCAGCTAGGGTTTCCTCATTGATCAGATGAATGTGACAGATTCTTAAAATATTACGTGCTATGTGATGATGTCTTCTATGGTTGTAGATGAATGATTATATTTTGGAAAAGGATTACTAAGTATATTCTTCATTGATCATTGTTTTTCTTGCATCTAGGTATCCAGAAAGTGTGTTTCATTTATGTGTTATCTTTCCTTCTACTGAACTGTGGACTCTCTAGCCCATCATAATAGGCACCAGTTAGAGATGTTTGATCACCCACACCTCTTTAAGAAACTAAAACAACTTATCAAGTGTGAAACAAATAGTTTACTATTGCATGTGTTGTTGTGGTTCTGTGATGAAAGGGATAAATCATAAAACACACAACAGAAATTGCACTTAGAAAATAGGAATGTTCTTTTATTGATTTGGATAACACATTACATTACAGAAGCTCAAGTACAATTAGAGGATGAATCCTCCATAGGCTGCAACATATTACAGCTTCCTATCTCCAAACTTTGGAACATTCTGCCTTCTGTAACCCCAAATCTACTAGGGTTTCTATTTTCCTGTCTTTTCTTGACTCTACACTTTCCCCCTTCTCTCTACTACCGCCAAGGGTTCCCAAAAATGGTCATAATAGCCTTTTTGGTGGCCTCCAGCCAAAATTTTGAAATTTTCAACTCCCTCCAAAAGGTTAACTTTCGAGAACCATAACTTTTGATCTGGGTGTCTGATTGACGAACCGTTTGAAGCATGAGAAAGCTTGTGAAGTGAAATATGACACTGAAAATGCATAAACTAATTTTTGTAAACTTTTTAGGGAGTTATGGGACATTTAAGTACCTCATATCTGATTTTAAAACTTTTCAGGGGACCTCACAAAATTAAAACTTTAATATCTTGAAATCCAGACATGATCTTGAGCTAAAATTTATTAACAATGCATATTTGACTATTTTGAAGCTTTGGGGAAAATTTTAGGCTCAACTGCTTCTCTGTTATGGACTTACTAAAAATAGTAAATTCTGGTATTCTTAGCCCTGTTGGAAACTTTGAAGGTTCTGAATCATTATTCAAGCAAATGGGTATCCTAACACAAATTTTGAAAAGAAATGAGAACAAAGTCATCAATTTTGAATCAGCATTGTTTTTGGGTGATGCAAGATTGCCCTTACACCTCTAGATGCTCCTGCATCAAACACCCAAGGTAATTTTTGAGAAGTGACCTTATCATATCTCAGGTGTTTGAGGAAAACCCAAATAGTCAACCTCTGCCTTAGACAACCAGGAAGAATCTTCAATAGGTCTTCCTATTCACTTCACCAAATATTCTTCATATTGCATGTTCCGAGTACTCCTTCCCACATGACTATCCAAGATCTCTTATATCTCCTCCTTTGAAGTAGATGCCATAATACTCCATTGTTCTTCTGTTGGTCCATCCTATGTTCCACCTTCATGATATTCTGTTAAATTGCCAATGTTGAACATAGGGGAAATGTTGATCCCATTTGATAGCTCTACCTCATATGTATTTCCTAAATCATGTTTCTTTAGAATCCTGCATGGTCCAAATTTCTTCATTTTCAACTTATTATATGTTCCAACTAGAAACCTCTCTTTTCTCAAGTGAACCATGACTTCATCTCCTTCCTGAAATTCCTTATATTTCCTCTTCTGATTTGCCTTAGCCTTGTACTAAATATTCATCTCATTAATGTGATTTCTCACCTCTTCATGCAAATTCTTCAAGTGTTCTGCAAAGTCTTCATCTTTGGTACTTGTCTTTTCTCCCTTGTCCAACTTCCTTAACTCTGAAGAATTTCTTGGACTACTCCTATATACAATTTGGAATGGTGATTTACCTATACTCCTATTGATAGAATTGTTGTAAGAAAATTCTACCTGTGGTAAAATCAAATCCCATCCCTTGGGTTTATCTACTACTAAGCATCATAGCAGGTTACCCAAACTCCTATTCACCACTTTCATCTATCCATTAGTCTATGGATGGTGTGCAGAACTAATCTTCAAATCTATCTTCAACTTCTTCCACAATGTCCTCCATAAATAACCAGCAAACTTGGTATCTCAATCTAAAACTATACTCTTAGGTAGACCATTTAGTCTCACCACCTCTGAACAATAACTCTGCAATATGAATAGCATCATTAGTTTTCTTACAAGGAATAAAATGTGCCATCTTTGAGAATCTGTCCACCACCACAAAAATGTAATCATGTCCTCTCTGTGTCCTTGGCAAACCAAGAAAAAAATCCATACTAATATCATCCCATGGATTCTCTAGTATAGGTAATGGTTGATATAGCCTTGTATTCTAACTTGTTCCTTTTGCCATCTGACACACTCTACAACTCTGTACAAATTTCCTCACATAATGCTCACCAACAATATTAATGGTCTTATCTCAACCAAAGTGTCCAACTAATCCCCCACTATGCTTCTCCTTAACTAGGTTCTCTCTCATGGAACTCCTCAGAATGCACAAATGGCCTCCTATAAATAGCATGCCATCTTGGATTATGAAATCCAACCATTTTGTCCTATCCAAAGTAACAGGTTCCAAACAAGCTTTCCAAGCCTCTGCAAAATCCAGATCTTCAGGATACAAACTTTTGAGCTCATCAAACCCAACAACCTCTATCTTCATTTATGTCAACAAACTTTGCCTTCTGTTCAAGGCATCTGCAACTCTGTTGGACTTCCCATTTCTATGCTTCAAAATGAAAGTATAACTCTACAAAAACTCAACCCATTTTAAGTATCTCTAGTTCAACTTCCCTTGACTATTAAGATATTGTAAATCTTGATGATCAATATATAAAACAAACTCTTTTGGAAACAAATAATGTCTCCATTACTTCAAAGCTTGAACTATTGCAAAAAACTCATGGTCATAAAAAAAAAACTTTTTCTTGGCATCATTAAGATTCTCATTGAAATAGGCAATGGGCTTACCTTCTTGGCTCAAAACAGCTCCTATAACACTGCCACTAGCATACAATCTACCTGAAATACCTTATTGAATTCTAGAAGTGCCAAAATAGGTTGCTCTATGACTTTCTGCTTCAATGTATCAAATCTCTTGGTTTCTCTTTTTGTCCATTTAAACTCTTTTCTATCCCCTCTCACTATCTCAGTTAGGTATGCACAAATGCTACTAAAATTCTTGATAATATTTTTGTAAAAACTTTCTAGACCATGAAAAGATCGTACCTCTATAGCACTCCTTGGCATTGGCCATTTGATGATAGCCCTTACTTTTTTGGGGTCCATCTTAAGACCTTCCTCTAAGACAACAAATCCCAGGTATACCAACTCCTTTGTAAAACTACATTTCTTTAAATCAATCATCAACTTCTAGTGTCTCAGCTTCTCTAAAACACTTCTGATATGCATCAGATGCTCCTCCCAAGTCTTACTAAAAATCAAAATGTCATCTAAATAAAAAATAACAAAATTTCTATAAAACTCTTCCAATACCTTGTTCATGAGCTGCATGAATGTGCTCGGAGCATTGGTTAGCCCAAATGGCATGACTAACCACTCATACAAACCTTCCTTTGTCTTGAAAGTTGTCTTCCATTCATCTCCTTCTCTAATTTAGATATGGTGATACCCACTCTTCAAATCAATCTTCATAAAGTACTTGGCTCCTCTCAAACAATCTATTATGTCATCCATTCTAGACAATGGAAATCTGTATTTGATTGTGATCTTATTGATGACTCAGGAATCTGTACACATTCTCCACTCTCCATCTTTCTTTGGTGTTAGTACTGCAGGTACTGCACATGGACTTAGGCTCTCCCTTATTAGTCCCTTCCTTAACAACTCGTGAACTTGTTTGTTTAGCTCTTCATTCTCTACAAGTTTCATTATGTGGGTTACCTTATTCAGTAAACTGGCTCCTGGTATCAAGTCCATTTGATGACTTATCTTCCTCACTGGTGGCAAACCTTCTAGTACATTATCAGAGACAATATCCTAAAATTCTTCCAATAGATATGAGACTTATACTGGTACATCTTCACATTTCTCTCGACTAATCTTAGGAATCAATGCAAAGCATTGACTCTCATGCTTCATACCCTCCAAAAATTTCCTACCATCTACCAAGAAAATTCTAGAAATACTACATACCTTTTCTTCTACCTCCTTCAAGGGCTTCAACTTATGATGAACTCATTCCTTTGTTAGGGAATATGTGTTTACATGGCCTTCATGGACAGTGCACCTATCATACTTCTATGACCTTCCCAATAGCATATGACATGCATCCATCAGCATGATGTCACACAGCACCTCATCATGGTAGTCGACAATCTTGAACTTGACTAAACATTGCTCATTGACCAAAGCTCTATGGTCCTTCTGCAACCATGCAATCTGATATGGATGTGGATGCTTTCTTCTTGTCAACTTCAGCTTGTTAACCATCTCCTCTAAAACAAGATTATCAATGCTTCCACTATCAATAATAATATCACAACACTTACCTTCACACTTGTACCTTGTGTGGAATAAACTCTTCCTCTGATCTGGTTCTTTCTCCTCATTCAACAAGGTTCTTCTAAAAACTAGGGTTTCTCCCCTTTTAGCATCTTTGAATGCTCAGACTACACATCTTCATCTACATGTACAACTCATACATTACCTTCAAGTATTTTATTTGTCCTTCCTTGATGTTGCGGACACTCGTGTGCTCTATGCCCTTCTTCTCCACATTGGAAACAGATTCCTCTAAAACCTCCTCTTACAGGTCCTTGCCCAGGTCAGCCTGTTCCTCTTCCTCTTTGTTCACCATTGTTCTAGTCAAAAGGGCAGTAGGCATTATCTCCTCTCTGATTTTGACTAGTGCCAACTTCTTCACTTTTATTTTGATCTTCATTACGGCCTCCATAGGATCTTCCACTAGTCCTTTTGCCTTGACCCCTTCCCCTTTTCTTGATTTCAAATCTTTTATACAGCTTCTCTTCCACCTTTAAGGAAAACTAATATGCATCTTCTATGGTGGTCATTCTAATCAGGCTCAACTCCTCTTGAATACTTGGCCTTACCCCATTAATGTAATGGGCTACCTTCTCCTTGTTGGCCTCTGCATGGCCTATCCTGATAGTAATATTATAAAACTCTTCTGTATATTCCTTGACAAACTTGTTACCTTGCTTCAATCCTTGCAGCTTCTTCAGCAACTCCATCTCATAGTCCATAGGAATTAACTTCTTCTTCATCTTGTCCACCATCTAATCCCATTTAGTAATCTTTCCTTTTCCTCTTCTATTTCTCTCTAGCTAGACCTCATTCCACCAAATACTGGCATGGCCCTTCAACTTTATTTTTCCAAACTTGACCCGATCTGGAGCCTCCACATCTTCATACTCATAGTATTCTTCCATATCATTGATCCAATCAATAATCTCTTTTGGGTTTAGATTCCCAAAATAAGTAGAGACTTCAATCCTTGGTCTCTTTCCAATCTTCGAAATGGCTCTCAACAGCCTAACTTCTGTAGGATCTCCTGCAACTTCTTGTTCTTCCTCAGATAGATCTTCTTCATCTTCATCTTCACTTTCCTCTCTTGTTCTCATCTCAAACCCTCTTCGCAACTCCTCTTGCAATGCATTAATTTGCCTTTATAGGGCTCTAAAACCCTCTTCCATCAAAGCATTTCTCCCACCATGGTTTCTTCACGGAGGCATTGTAATCTCTACAGCAAACCCATAACCTCAGGTTCTGGTACAAACTACCTCACAGTCAGTGATCTGTCTACACACTTAGGAACCCTTTCTCTGATACCACTTGATGAAGGGGGTAAATCATAAAACACACAACAACAGAAATTGTACTTAAAAAATAGGAATGTTCTTTTATTGATTTGGACAACACATTACATTACAGAAGCTCAAATACAATCAAAGGATGAATCCTCCATAGGTTGCAACACATTACAACTTCTTATCTCTAGACTCTGGAACCTTCTACCTTCTGTAACCCCAAATCTGCTAGGGTTTCTATTTTCCCACATTTTATTGACTCTACACTTTCTCCCTTCTCTCTACTACTGCCAAGGGTTCCCAAAAATGGTCATAAATAGCCTTTTTGGCGACCTCTAGCCAAAATTTTTAAATTTGCAACTCCCTCCAAAAGTAGGTCAACTTCTGAGAATCATAACTTTTGATTTGGGTGTCCAATTGATGAACCATTTAAAGCACCAAAAAGCTCCTGAAGTGAACTATGACACTAAATATTCATAAATGGATTTTTGTAAACTTTTAGGGCATTATGGGATGTTTAAGTACCTCATATCTGATTTTAGAACTTTTCAGGGGACCTCACAAAATTGAAACTTTAATATATTGAAATCCAGACATGATCTTGAAATGAAATTTACCAAGGATGCTTATTTGATTATTCCAAATATTTGGGGAAAATTTTGGGCTCAACCACTTCTCTGATATGGACTTACTAAAAATAGTAAATTCTGGTATTCTTAGCCCTGTTGGAAACTTTGAAGGTGCTAAATCATTATTCAAGCAAATGGGTATCTGAAAACACAAATTTTGAAAAGAAATGAGAACAAAGTCATCAATTTTGAATAAGCATTCTTTTTGGGTGATGCAAGATTGCCCTTACACCTCTAGATGCTCCTGCATCATTCTGTGTTGAAAACAGGAAATATTGTTAGACAGTCTTCAAAGTATCAATTCTTGCAAACCAAACAAGCATCTCTACACTTTCTATTGTTATTGGGAGTACCTTTCATTAGCTATATAGGATTTCTTATTGAAAACCAGTTGTTCTAGGTCCAGTGATATTCTTTGGGGCCTAGAAAATGATTTGGGTTTGATTGTCCTTTTATTTTTAGTTGTTCATCTAGTTTTGAAAATAATACCTGCTTAGGTATACCCCTTGGAATACCCCTCCAGAGTCTAAGTTGAGCTCTAAGTGCAGAGGAGCCTACCCACTCCTATAGGTTGTCCAAAATCACCTAGAACTTGTTGATAAACCTCTTTTAATCACCTTGACGACACCCCTGGCCTATGTGATTATAAAATGTTTTAGGATTTTGGGTTGTAGTTATTTTGGGAGACAATAGATAGCACAAGATGTAAGGGGGGAGACACGATGCCCTTGATGTAACTTGAAAGAAATATTGATGTAGGATCCTAATCAATGTGTAATTATGTTGATAGAGGAGCATGAAGGTGCAAACAATTAATATGTGATGATGTGATTCTAAAAGCACATGTGTTAAGCTAGTTTCCCTTAGATGAGAAAGGTAGCATAATGAAGATCATAAGGTAAAAGGGGTATGAGAGAGAGATAATGATCAACAAATGACTTCCCTCCTCATGTATAATGACCAACAATAATAACACTTTGGTGCATGATGTTAACTAGATCTTTTACCAATTTTTCAATGAGAGTGGAAAGGCCAAATGCACCAATGTTATACCAAGAAGTGATGATAAAAGAACAAATTCAAGGGTAAGTGCATGGAAATAGAGGACAAAAAGGGGGTCAAAAGTGGCCACTTTTTTTCCTAAAATCAACTAAACCTGAACTTGGGCAAGTAATTTGAGATGTTTACACTCAAAATTTGAAGATATGATAAGACCAAGAATTGTAATACTCTAAATCTAGATACTAAACTACTAAAGATTTTTTTAAATGGTTAAGGTTAAAAAGGTGAAATGTTGAGCACACACAAAAGTGTTCCTATTTTGATCACTAAAATATAACATAGTGTCTAATGTGTACCCCCCTAATTTTGTTCTTGGGTTAGGTATTTTTAAAAATTAGTTGACAAAAATATAGTCAAGATTGATTACTACAAGTTTTTTATTTTTTTCATATTTTTATTGAAATTTTTTTGTGCTTTTTTAAAGTGGATGCATCCTAAAAACTACATCACTAAGCATGTGTGTCACATAACTTGCACAAAACTAATTAAAAATGTAATTTTTTTAAAGTGTACAGAATGAAGTGTAAAACAATCCTATATTTTTTTAAAAAAATTTGGATAAATGGATCAAAAGTTAGAAAACTCAATACATATGTATTGGAGAAATATGAAGACACTCTTCAAAGAAAATAAAATTGAGTACCTTAATTTATTTAAAATATTAAAAAAATTATATGGTTAGAAAGCTAAAAAGTAAATCGTTGTTTTGCTTGTAGTTTCATAAAATTTTGATGTAAAACATGTAAAGCCGATGAGGTTGAAGTTTAAATTCATTGTTTTATGTTATAAACATTAATTTAGGAGCTAAAAGGGATCTCAAACCCTTAGGCTTGCAAATTCAAGCCTAAATGAGAAAAATTTAAATTCAAGTCATTAAAAATGTGTATGCATTATACTTTGCAAATCCAATGCAAACATAATGTGAGCAAGTTATGTTTGCATTAAATTTACAATCTATCAATGCAAACATAACGCGCTCATGTTATGTTTGCATTGAATTTAAAAAATATAATGCATATGCATTATATAACACATATGTGTTATTGTGCATTCAATTTTTACATAGCGCATACACATTTTGCTGAAAACTCAAGCTTGGCTACTAAATTCCCCCTATTTCCATTCACCTACCCTCAATTAGGTCAAATTTTTCCCTAAAGAATTTTTTTTCTCATTTGGGTTTTTGGATTTGTATGAAGTACCAAGTCATCTAGCTTAAAGTCTTGTTGAATGACTCATTTGCTCTATACTTTTCTTAGTTGTCTTTGGTATATGCATAGATTGTCTAATATTTTGACTCCTCTCTCATCAAGGTTTTGAATTCTTGTAAGTAGTGTTTTCACTATGTACATAATCATCAATGATGTCATAGAGGGAAACACGAGATGATGGAATATCAATCTCAAGAGGTATTATATCCTTCATACCATAAACTAAAGAATAAGGTGTGAAAAAAATAGGAGTTTGTTGTAACATTATTGATCATCTACCTAAGTATTATTACTCAAAAAAGTACAATGATAAAAAATAACAACATTTGGTTGCTCTTTAAAACTGCCATGTATGTTCTTAACCTCTAAGCTAGAAATCTTCTTCTTTGTCATATAACATTAAATCTAGTCTCTAATAATTGATCCCACCTTCTCTTCCCTTTAAATAGATGTTGGTAATATCCTCCATAACTCTAGAAGCCTCCAAAATCAAAATTGGAAGAGGCATCATCAATTTGTTTGTTTAATCTTCTATCATATTTATTCAAAATGAACTGCTAGTTTTTAGCAAGGGGCAATTTCATAATGGCCTTGGAATTTTGAAATAACTCTAATGCTTGTGTACAATCAACCAACAATATCATAATCACCACTTCATAGAAATGAAAATACCGCTTAAATGGTAAATTTGTTCTCCATCTTCCAAAAGATGTAACTTTTGTATATAGACACAAAATGAGGTCTCATTTTTTAAATTGATCAATAACTTTTCAAGATGAATATGAATATGTAAAAATATTTAATTTTTTGTGTCATTCAAGTAGTTTTTGGTCTCTAAATACAACCACATCTATGAAGCCAAAACCATACCCATCCATTACAAATAGTCACTAAACTTGAATAACTAAACTTGGTAGTGAAATAGATCCATTTACAAAACATATACTATTGTTTACATGGAAGAAGAACTACTTATTGACCTTAGTCCAAAGGCTCTTTAATACATTTATGGACTTGTTTCATCTATTTAACTTCTCAAATTTATGTTTCTCTAGTTATAAAATTGTCATTTATAACTTGTAGATGTGATTTTATTGAGTTGATCAGTTCATGAAACACAATAATCTCATTTAGAAATTGTTTAAGTTTATTTACTACCAATTTTTTGTTACTAGGTTCTTGAATTGTCTTAGTCACATCTTGGGTTACAATATCCCAAAACTCTTGCAATAATTAAATGAGAAATACATATGAGATTTGGTGATTTGCCTTTGGGATAAGTAGACCATGTGACTAACATCTTCTAATTTTGGTTCTTGGGATCCTATTATCTTCTTGAAATAGAATATTTGGAAGTATTTTAAAAATCCTCTATTGTTTCCTCTTTGTCCAAAGTGTCTTCAAAGAGAAGATTCTAAGTGTAATTGATTTTATCTGGAAGGATCTGATGACTTCTTGATCAAGAGCATCCTTGGGGAAAACAAAGCAATCCTACATTGCCATGGTTTATTTTGAAAGTCACCACATTTCATTGCATCTTGTATTTGATCCTTGTGGTTTTGGTATAACATTTAGGAGATGTACACAATGGACATATCCACAATTGAGGAAGATCAGATCAATGCAATGACATGTTTGGATATCAAACTGGTAGGTAGTCATAGTTGCATAATAACTATTGGAGCTTGAGAAAGTGAAGTTTGTAGCAATCAAGGACATATGAAAGACTATTGTGGTCCATGGAAGCTGACATAGGACACTGCAGTATTCATTTGTCATTGTTTTAGCTTGGTTTGAGGAATTAGCATCATGTTGGCTGACTACATGTTTCTAAGGAGATTCAAACTTTGTGCCACCTTGTAGCTGACACAAATCATTCTAGAAGTTGAAGATTGATGTATATAGGAGGTCTAGGAAGATTGAAAGGAGTAGGTAAGAAGGAGATTGAGAGTGTGAGGACTGCCATGTAGTTTGGGGAAAGAGTTTAGGGAATAGAAATATTGTTACCTATCACTGGCTTATGGCCTAGCATATGTTCCCTTGCGGTAGATTGTAATCTTATTTTGAATTTAATAAAATAATGAGGAATTATTTAGAGGCTAGGTTTTTCTCTCTTTGAGGATTTTCCCAAGGCATATCTTGTGTTATTTTGTGGGGAGTTATTGTTTTATCTATTTTTACTACATGGTTGAATAGCCCTTCATTGGACCTTCCTACCATGATTGTGTCACTACTTCATTTGGGATGGTAATCTTGGTAATCTTATTGTAACTTTTCTAAAGAACTATGCATGAGAAACACATATTCATATTGTTATTCTTTCCACTCATGGTGTGTGTTCAAACCATTTGTATACAGGAAGAAAAAACTTTAAATAATTGAGGCAAAATAGACCCTCTACCCAAATAGTCAAATATTGGTAGATTTTAGTGTCGAATCAAAGAAATTATATATTATTAAAATGAGGGTTTTACCCTTCAACTACTTAATCAAATCAAGGAAAAGACTTAGAAGTAGTCTTTAGTTTTAACTATAAAGCCTTCATCTTGCAATGTTGGCCTACAAAGTCTTGAATCCAAATGTTAATGGTTGAAAATTTGAGAATTAAGGAAGAAGACTAGCTTTGCTTATAAAGGATTCACATAAGAAGTGCACTCATCTAATCTTTAACTTATATGGAGACATGAGAATGAAAAGAGATACTCCATCAACAAAAATTAAAGATGTCATTTGCAAAAGGCAATGCAACGATATGAAAAACTAAATTTTAAAATGATACTAATTTCCACAATTCAATATTGGTCTATAGGACTAAAGTTTATGAGTTAGAGATAACAATTATCAAGAGCACCCAAAGAAGGGAAATATTTGTCTTGACAAAAGAAAGAAATTGAAAAATAAAAGTATAACCATGTATGAGTGCCCTAGTCACTAAATAGATATAAGATATATTTCCATATCAGGTGTGATAGAAGAACTAGTCATCTTCTAATAAAGACAGAAGAGGACATCTCTAAACAATAAGAGGTAATTGAGATTCATTGAGGTTAAAAGTTTTTAATTGAAATTTGTACTGGATAGGAGGAAGGTTGTACACCATGGGTAGTATGGATTGATATTGAAGTAGAAAAAATTATGATACCTCACATAGTCACATCCCCAACAAAAAAATTATGGTTTATAATAAATAAAAATGAAAGGTTGTAAGCATAAAAATTTTGGAAGTGAATGCGCTTGAATTGGAGTGAGAAGATATGGCAAAGGCTCTTGTACCACATCTTAATGGACTAAGAATAGAAACTTTTTTTTAATGTTTTTGTTGGATATGAAACAATTAATAATGCCCATCCCCATTTTACATCTATAATTTGACAGACAATATATGTGGAGGAAACTTTGACAATATAGTTTCATTTTGTAATGCTCACCCTAGTTTTTGGATGGTGTGCTTTTTGATTCATGTTTTATGGTGGGTTTATCATGGTATTATGTGATTATTATGCTTTGATGCATTGCACCGAACTTGTCGATGAGGTCTATGGTGCCATCAAGGGGTTCTGAGGGTGTATTCTGCATGACCATCAAGGTGTTCCAATGGGGTTGTGCTTTGCTATTTGGTTTCCAACTATGCATTATGGGATGCATACGTTGTGATTGTGCATGTTAGATTATTCCAGTGCTTTAGCTTCACTATTTTAACTATACTTATTATAGTTGTGATTGTCATATTATTCCCACATTTTGAAATGTTGTCGTTTATGCATCATCTTTCTGGATCATGTTATTCATATATGATTATAGTGGATGTGATTATTTTATATCATGTGTGATTATACCACATTAGAGTAGATTATGTTGCTTCAACTATTATATGTGGAGCAGGTGTGCCTGATGGTTGACTTGAGTGTGCAAGTAATTACAGGTGTTAACTAATGTGGGAAATGTGGAGAAGGTTGACATGGGACACTAAGCCATCTCACCCTTATCCTTGTGTTGTGGAAACCCGTAATGTGTGATTGAAGTCAGTTGTGTGTGTTTCCTTAGCATTTTACTTTATATTTTAAATGATCTCAAAAAACATGTTTTCCATGTTTTTGAATTATTTTAATGATTAATTCTCTTACCAAAAATATCTATTTCATTAGATTATGCTAGAGGAATAAATTTAAATGATTTTGAATTATTTCTAAAATTTAATATTTTTCCATCAAAAAGGTAGAATTACATTAAATTGGAAAACAAAATTCCTGATATGGCATGTTTGGACTTTTCAAAATGAGATTAAGCTAAAAGGCAATTACCTGTTTGCAATAGTTGCAATAAGTTCATTAGCTAATTTTCTATTACTAAATGTGTTACCTGAAAGGTATTTGGAAGTTGAAATATTATTAAATTAATTTTAATGTTCCTAGGTATTTTGTTAAATTATTTAGGTTAGTAAAATGAAATTAATTAGATATATTTTTAAATGGTATGTTAAATGAATATATCTTATTTCATTATTTAAAAAAAATGATGATAAGTAAATTTCATATTCTATTTTAAATTAGGGCTTTTGGGTGTTAAAAGGGAAAAAGAGTTATTTTATTTCATTCTTTTTCCTCTCCATTTGCTCTCTCCTCTCAAACCCTCTCTTGTTGGAAAGAAGGGTTTTCTCAATGATTGAAAGAAAGGTTGAACTGCTTGAATTTCTTGAATTACTTGGTTGAAGTTGAATGGATTTGAATTGTGGATGCTTGTGTGTGATCAAAGATTAGTTTCAAAACCCTCTTCTCCTCCTTGGATTGCTTGTAGGAAAGGTATGATTCTTGAATCTTTCCTCTATTTTAAATTTGTATGTTTTATTCATTGGCATGCCACATTTAGTGGAATACTATGGCATCTTGATTAGGAAGGAAAGCTTAGATTTGAATTAATAGTTGTTTTCATTTAAATTTTCATGTGTTCTTCATTTTGGAAACATCGGAAAAGAAACCAAACCCTGTCAATTTTTTTGTAGAATCACCCACATGGATTTTATTTAATATTTGAGATGTTGTTCACCATAGCTATAATGGGTAGTTCACCATTTTTCCATACACCTTGAAACATAGAAGTTAGAAAATTGCTCAAGGTAGCCAAGCATTCATCAATGGTGTTTTTGGGATTTTTATGTGTATTTTCATGTTTATAAATGAGTTAAATTGAGATTAAAATCATTTCATGATGTATTTTTATGTAATACTGAATGTCTCCTTCATGAAATGTAAATCTACATCTTTTGAGACTATGTTGTTTTTTGTCAAATATTGGGATTTTGTCACCTCATAAACCATGTCATGCCCAATTGGCCAAATTGGGCTATGGGTGTTTAGGAAGAGGTCTATGGGTAGGAACGGAGTGGCTTCCATCTTGCACCATGACCCAAAGAGGTCATTGTAATTAGATAATGGAAGTTTTAGTCAAGAATAACATTTAAACACATTGGGTAATAAAATGTAATAATGAGATCATCTACACCAAGCTGCATGTCTTGGTGAAGTGTACGGTATGCTTGGGTTTGGGTGTAAAGAGAAATCTTTGGTGTATTTTCTAGTTTCTATGAGGAGGTAGTAGCCTCATGTTTTGCCATGAGGTGAGTATTTCCCTCGTTTGACACTCCTTGTACTAACTACCTAGGTCTCTCTTCCTTCTTCCACCATCAGGGTTTGACTCGATGTGTGATGTTTACCATGTGATTGCATGTGCATTGTGATGCTTGATTCATGCTTGTATGTGCCTATGATAGACTATGATTTATGTCTTGTTTGGAATGCATTGAAGGTGTGATGTGGTGTCATTCTATTATGTTTATTGGCAAGTGTGCCACATGTTATGTGTATGCATTGTATTGGTAGTTGTGCTATGTGTGTTGTGTGCATTGATTGGTGTGTATGCCATATGTTGCTATGTATACCTAGATTGAGTGATATGATGCTAGCAGGTTTACCATGATCACCATCTTCGTAGATCAGGGGTTGGAGGCGAGCAACATTTCCCCATTCATCCTTCATGATGATCTTCAAGTGTTGGATGGTTCCCTTATCTTCTTGTAGGTTGAATATGTCGTGCTTCGTGTCTTGTTGCACCTTGGAGAGTGTGTTGGTTTTTGGGTGGCTTATGCACTTGTATATTATTATTATTGATTATTGTAACCTTTGTAAAGTAAGTCTTTTGACACCTTTGTAATAAGATATAATAAATGTTATGAGTTGATTTATGATATTGGCTATGATTCATCTATGTTTAGGATGAAGCCCTTCGAATATTGTAATTATTGGCTATCGTCTTGTATTTTTCCACACCTCGATTTGTGAGGACATTGGCTTGTTTTGATAGATTTTACATGTTAGAATCTAGCTATGTTAGCATGTTTAGACCCAATTATTTGATGTTGTATTTGATGTTTATGGATGTGTTTATGTTGGATCGTATTCATCCCACATAGGTGGTGAGGATCCTATCTTTGCTTTTGGCATGTGTTGACGTTGGTGTCAAACAAGCATAGCCTTTTCTATCTCTTTTGTCCTTTTTGACATGTGTACATAATTGGTTCAACACCTTATTGTTTTTGGTTAAAATGAATCTTATTTGACGTTGATTAATTTTTTTAGGCCCCCTAGGTGTTTTGGTGAAATTCTGGGTTGTTCTACTCAAATCTTGGCACTTTTTGTGAATTTTTGCATTTATGGAATAGGGTACAAAAGGACCCAGGCACTAGGTGCTAGAGTCCCAAGACCTATACATTGGGCACTAGAGTCCCAAGACCCAGGTGTTGGGCACTAGCGTCTTGGGTAGTGACTATCCCCTTTGGCCTCAATACTTTGTCAGGTTGCCTAGTGGTGTCTAGTCTTCCCGCTTGTTGAAATTGTACCCTGAAACAGTATTTTTTCACCTTCGAGTCGACTTAATGAATTTTGGTGAATGTGAAATGTGTATTGGATATTGACCTCTCTCTAGTGTTTGAAAACGTAGTTGAACTTTGTGTAACCTATTTAGGCAACTTCATTGAAGTCTTCCACTTGTGCCACCTTGCTTAATGCAATGGTGATGGCATCTTAGGTGTTGATGTCCTTGGTACGACACCTTGTGTAGATGTGATTTCAATGTGACATGTAAATGTTGCACATTCAAATGCAAAAAAAAATGTTGGTTCGGTGTTTGTTTGGATAATGCTTTGGGTGGAAACCTAGGGCATTACATATCTAATAAATTTGTTTGTAGAGATATATTATGATGCAGGACCATCCAGTGGTGTAAGGGCAATCTTGCATCATCCAAAAAGAAGTTGATTCAAAATCATTTCATTTATTTTCATTTCTTTCCATAATTAGTGTTTCTAGTTCCATAATCTCTTGAATAATGATGTAGGACTTTCAATTTTTTCCAAATTGCTAAAAATAGCAAACTGCCAGTTTTGGAAAGTTTAATTGTCATTTTAGGAAAGTTTGTATTTGGGCACAGATGGAAGTGAAAATTTACAGTAAGCTTCGTAACTGAAATAGAAGACCTTTGGTGAAGGAATCAGACAAAGATCATTTGTGAGCTGAAAGATATTAAAGTTTTTGTTTTTCAAAAAGCCCCTGAAAATTATTGAAATGAGATATGAGGCACTAAAATGTCCCATAACATCCCAAAAAGTTGACAGAAATCTATTTATGTATTCAAGTGTGATATTTCACATCGTGAGCTTTCCAACGCTTAAAACAATTCCTCAATCGGACACTCGGATCAAAATTTATGCTTCCTGAAAGTTAACCTACTTTTGAAGGGAGTTGCAAATTTTGAAATTTACCTAGGGGCCGCCAAACAGTGTTATTTATGACTATTTTAGGAACCCAGGGTGGTAGTAGAGTTAAAGGGGAAAGTGTAGAGTTAAAAATAGGTGGGAAAATAGAAACCCTAGCGGATTTGGGGTTATAGAAGGCAAAAGATTCTAAAGCCTGGTGATGTGTAGCTATAGTGTGTTGTAGCCTATAGAAGATTGATTCCTCTGATTGTAATTGAGCTTCTGTAATGTAATGAGTTGTCTAAATCAATAAATAAATATTCTATTTTCTATGTTCCACTTCTGTTGTTGTGTGTTTTATGATTTACCTCCTTCATCAAGTGGTATCAGAGCTAGATTTCCTGAGTGTGTAGACAGATTGCCGACCGTGAGGTAGTTTGCACCAAGACCTGAGGTTGTGGGTTTACAGTGGAGATCAAGATGCCTCCATGAAGAAATCGTATGGGGAGAAATTCTTTGATGGAAGAGGGTTTTAGAACCCTACAAAGGCAAATTGATGCATTGCAAGAGGAGCTACGAAGAGGGTTTGAGTTGAGAACAAGAGAAGAAAGTGAAGCTGAAGCTGAAGAAGAGCTATCTGAGGAAGAACAAGAGGTTGCAGGAGATCCTGCAGAAGTTAGGTTGTTGAAGGCCATTTCAAAGATCAAAAAGAGACCCAAGATTGAAGTTTCTACATATTTGAGAGATTTGAATCTGGAACAGCTTATTGATTAGATCAATGACATGGAGGAGTATTTCGAGTATGAAGATGTGGAGAGATCAGGTCAAGTTTGTAAAAATGAAGTTGAAAGGCCACGCCAGTATTTGGTGGAAGGAGGTCCAATTAGAGAGGAACAGAAGAGGACAGGAAAGATAACCAGATGGGATTAGATGGTGAAGAAACTGAAGAAGCGGTTCATTCTTATGGACTATGAGATGGAGTTGCTGAAGAAGTTGTAAGGACTGAAGCAAGGTAACAAGTTTGTTAAGGAGTATACAAAAGAGTTTTATAATATTACTATTAGGATAGGCCATGCAGAGGCCAACAAGCAAAAGGTAGCCCATTACATTAATGGGTTGAGGCCAAGTATTCAAGAGGAGCTAAGCCTAGTCAGAATGACCACCATAGAAGATGTGTACCAATTTTCCCTGAAGGTGGAAGAGAAGCTAAATAAAAGATTCAATAGCAAGAAAAGGGGAAGAGGTCAAGGCAGAAGGACTGGTGGAAGACCCTATGGAGGCCATAATGAAGATCAAAAGAAAAGTGAAGAAACTAGCACCAGTTGAAATCAGAGAGGGGATAATTCCTACCGCCCTCGTGACCAGAACAATGGTGAGCAAGGAGGAAGAGGAAGAGGCTAACCTAGGCAAGGACCTGGAAGAAGAGGTTTTAGAGGAACCTGTTTCCAATGTGGAGAAGAAGGGCATCAAGTATAGGAGTGTCTGCAACATCAAGGAAGGACAAATAGAAGACTTGAAGGTAATGCATGAGTTGTACATGTAGATGAAGATGCCCAATCTGAGCATTCTGAAGATGTTGAAAGGGGAGAAACCCTAGTTGTTAGAAGAACTTTGTTGAATAAGGAGAAAGAACCCAATCAGAGGAAGAGTTTATTCACACAAGGTGCAAATGTGAAGGTAAGTTTTGTGATATTATTATTAACAATGGAAGCACTGACAATCTTGTTTCAAAGGAGATGGTTAACAATTTGAAGTTGATAAGAATAAAGCATCCAGATCCATATCGAATTGCATGGTTGCAAAAGGACCACAAAGCTTTGGTCAATGAGCAGTGTTTAGTGAAGTTCAAAATTGGGGACTACCATTATGAGGTGTTGTGTGATATCATACCAATGGATGCATGCCATATGTTGTTGGGGAGGTTGTGGCAGTATGATAGGAGCGTTGTCCATGATGGTCGTGCAAACACATATTCCCTAACAAAGGATGGAGTTCATCATAAGTTGAAGCCCTTAAAGGAGGTGGAAGAAAAGGTATGAAGTACTGCCAAAATTTGCTTGGTAGATGGTAAGAAATTTTTGGAGGGTATGAAGCATGAGCGTCATTGCTTTGCATTAATTCCTAAGATTAGTCAAGAGAAATGTGAAGATGTACCAGCAAAAGTTTCAGATATGTTGGAAGAATTTCAAGATATTATCTCTGATAATGTACTAGAAGGTTTACCACCAATGAGGAAGATAAGTCATCAAATGGATTTGATACCAGGAGCTAGTTTGCCAAATAAGGCAGCCCACAGAATGACTCCAACAAAGAATGAAGAGTTGAACAGACAAGTTCATGAGTTGTTAACGAAGGGACTGATAAGGGAGAGTCTTACTCCATGTGTGGTACCTATAGTACTAGCACCAAAGAAAGCTGGAGAGTGGAGAATGTGTATAGATTCTTGAGCCATAAATAAGATCATGATCAAATACAGATTTCCATTGCCAAGAATGGATGACATAATGGATTGTTTGAGTGGAGCCAAGTACATCACAAAGATTGACCTGAAGAGTGGGTATCACTAGATCTGAATCAGAGAAGGAGCTAAATGGAAGATAGCCTTCAAGACAAAGGAGGGTTTGTATGAGTGGTTAATCATGCCATTTGGGCTAACAATGCACCGATCACATTAATGCGGCTCATGAACAAGGTACTGAAAGAATTTTTGGGAAGTTTTGTTATTATTTATTTGGATGATATTTTGATTTTCAGTAAGACTTGGGATGAACATCTGATGCATATCAGAAGAG
This sequence comes from Cunninghamia lanceolata, assembly GCA_027924645.1. Taxonomy (NCBI): domain Eukaryota; kingdom Viridiplantae; phylum Streptophyta; class Pinopsida; order Cupressales; family Cupressaceae; genus Cunninghamia; species Cunninghamia lanceolata. The sequence goes on along the minus strand of BSBN01000303.1, from coordinate 6,214,466 downwards.
TTCTAGAGAAGCTAAGGGAGGAGAAGTTGTTGATTAATTTGAAGAAATGTAGTTTTGCAAAGGAGTTGGTATACCTGGGATTTATTATCTTAGAGGAAGGTCTTAAGATGGACCTAGAAAAAGTAAGGGCTATCATTAAATGGCCTACATCGAGGAGTGCCACAAAGGTAAAATCTTTTCATGATTTGGCAAGTTTTTATAGAAAGTTTAGCATTTGTGCACCCCTAACTGAGATAATGAGAGGGGATAGAAAGAGTTTAGATGGACTAAAGGAGAAGATAAAATCTTTGATACATTGAAGCAGAAAGTCATAGAGCAACCTGTTTTGGCACTTCTAGATTTCAATAAGGTGTTTCAGGTAGATTGTGATGCTAGTGGTAGTGCTATAGGAGTTGTTTTGAGTCAAGAAGGTAAGCCCATTGCCTATTTTAGTGAGAAGCTTAATGATTCCAAGAAAAAGTATTATGTTTATGATTAGGAATTGTATGCTATAGTTCAAGCTTAGAAGAAATGGAGACATTATCTATTACCAAAAGAGTTTGTTTTATATACTAATCATCAAGCTTTGCAGTATCTTAATAGTCAAGGAAATTTGAACCAAAGGCATTTAAAATGGGTTGAGTTTTTGCAAAGTTATACTTTTGTTTTGAAGCATAGGAGTGGGAAGTCCAACACAATTGCCGATGCCTTGAGTAGAAAGCAAAATTTGTTGATAGAAATGAAGATAGAGATTGTTGGGTTCGATGAGCTCAAGATTTTTTATCTAAAAGATCTAGATTTTGCAGAGGCTTGGAAGGCTTGTTTGGAACCTGTTGCTTTGGACAGGACAAAATGGTTGGATTTCATAATCCAAGATGGCATGTTGTTTAGAGAAAGCCAATTGTGCATTCCAAGGAGCTCCATGAGAGAGAACCTGATTAAGGAGAAGCATAGTGGGGGATTAGCTAGATACTTTGGTTGAGATAAGACCATTTCTATTATTGTTGAGAATTATTATTGGCCACAATTGCAGCAAGATGTGAGGAAATTTGTGCAGAGTTGCAGAGTGTGTCAGATGGCAGAAGGAACAAGTCAGAGTATAGGGCTATATCAGCCATTACCTGTACTAGAGAAGCCATGGGATGATATTAGTATGGATTTTGTTCTTGGTTTACCAAGGACACAGAGAGGGCATGATTTCAGTTTTGTGGTGGTGGACAGATTCTTGAAGATGGCACATTTTATTCCTTGTAAGAAGACTAATGATGATGTTCATATTGCAGAGTTATTTTTTAGGGAAGTGGTGAGACTACATGGTCTACCTAAGAGCATAGTTTCATATCGAGATACCAAGTTTGTTGACCTTATTTCTAGAGGAAATTATGGAAGAAATTGAAAACAAATTTGAAGTTCAGTTCTATACACCATCCATAGACTGATGGACAGACAAAAGTGGTGAATAGGAGTTTGGGTAACCTGCTATGATGCTTACTAGTAGATAAGCCTAAGGGATGGGATTTGATTTTACCACAGGCAAAATTTGCTTACAACAATTCTGTCAATAGGAGTACTAGTGAATCACCATTCCATATTGTATATGGTAATAGCCCAAGAAATGCCTCTAAGTTAAGGAAGATGGACAAAGGAGAAAAGACAAGTGCCAAGGCCGAACACTTTGCAGAACACCTGAAGAGTTTGCATGAAGAGGTGAGAAAGCATATTAATAAGATGAATATTTAGTACAAGGCTAAGGTAGATTAGAAGAGGAGATATAAGGAATTCCAGGTAGGAGATGAAGTCATGGTTCACTTGAGAAAAGAAAGGTTCCCAGTTGGAACATATAATAAGTTGAAAATGAAGAAATTTGGACCATACAAAATTCTGAAGAAACACGATTCAGGAAATGCATGAGAGGTAGAGCTACTGAGTGGGATCAATATTTCCTCTGTGTTCAACATTGTTGATTTAATAGAATATCATGAAGGTGGCACAGAGGATGGACCAACACAAGAACAGTGAGTATTCTAGCATCTACTTCAACAGAGGAGATAGAAGAGATCTTGGATAGTCATGTGGGATGAAGTACTCAAAATAAGCAATATGAAGAATAACTGGTGAAATGGAAAGGAAGGCCTGTTGAAGATTCTTCTTGGTTGTCTAAGGCAGAGGTTGACCATTTGGGTTTTCCTCAAACAAACACCTGAAACGTGACAAGGTCACTTCTCAAATTACCATGGGTGTCTGATGCAGAAGCATCCAGTGGTGTAAGGGCAATCTTGCATCACCCAAAAAGAAGCTGATTCAAAATCATTACATTTTTTTTCATTTCTTTCTATAATTAGTGTTTCTGGTTCCATAATCTCTTGAATAATGATGTAGGAATTTCATTTTTTCCCAAACTGCTAAAAATAGCAAACTACCAGTTTTGGAAAGTTTAAATGTCATTTTAGGAAAGTTTTTATTTGGGTACAGATGGAAGTGAAAATCTATAGGAAGCTTTGTAACTAAAATATAAGACCTTCTGTGAAGTAATTAGGCAAAGATCATTTGTGCGCTGAAAGATATTAAAGTTTTTGTTTCCTAAAAAGCTCCTAAAATTTTCTAAAACTAGATATGAGGCACTAAAACATCCCATAACATCCTAAAAAGTTGACCAAAATCTGTTTACATATTTCCTTCATGATAGTTCACATCGCGACCTTTCTGGTACTTAAAACGGTTCGTCAATCGGACACCTAGATCAAAATTTATGCTTCCCGGAAGTTGACCTACTTTTGAAGGGAGTTGCAAATTTCAAAATTTAGCTAGAGGCTACCAAAACGTGTTATTTATGACTATTTTGGGAACCCTGGGTGGTAGTAGAGTTAAGGGGGTAAGTGTAGAGTCAAGAATAGGTGCGAAAATAGGAACCCTAGCTGATTTGGGGTTACATAAGGCAGAAATTCTAGAGCTTGGTGATGTGTAGCTGTAGTGTGTTGAAGCCTATGGAGGATTGATTCCTCTTATTGCAATTGAGCTTCTGTAATGTAATGAGTTGTCCAAATCAATAAAGAAATATTCTATTTTCTATTTGTCATTTCTATTGTTGTGTGTTTTATGATTTACCTCCTTCATCATATTAAGTTTTTTTATATAGAAATTTATTTGCAAATATATGTGCAAATATGTGAAATATGTGAATATATTGAATGTATATATAAGAACATAAATGTATTATCAACTAGACCTACAACATATCATGTGAAATTTATGTTCTTATAAATCTGGAAGTATGCATATAAGAATATAAGTGTATTGTCAAATTTGCATTTAGGAATGGTAGCAGATATATATATATATAAGGTCATGACTTATCAATTTTCTATCAACTGGTTGGAAAAAAGACTCTTTCAAAGTTTTTATAAAGACTTGGACTTCAACTTTATCGAGACATCAATAGTTATACCATGTTAGAAATTACAAGATCATATTATTTTTCTATCTCTCAATATTAGATTTGATCATTTTGTAAAAAGGTCAAGAGAATTAGAATCAATTTGCATGCAAAAATATCTAGAGCGTGTTGAAAGGTAGACAATATTCAATTAAACAAAGTCAATGATATGTTATGTTTTCTTTTTCTTGGCACTTAAAATAATCCTTATCTTTGACAAAATTCAAGGAAGCAAATTCTAAACCATAACGGAAATCATATTGGAAGTGATGTACTTCAAATAAGGACTTTTGGAATTAATAACTACTTGGAGAAAAGTATGCACAGTTAATTTTTTTATATGGAACATCAAGTATGTAATTTGTTGGTACTTACAATGCATCCTAGGAATAGTGCATCTTTCTCAAATCCATCCACTTGATATGTCTCTTCTTTATAAGTTGTTGCCTCCTTTGAGATTAAATCAATTCTAAGTAAAGTCTATGTTGTGATCATCTTGATTTAGAATATCTATATGTTTTGATTGTATAAACATTTTAATTGTATTATCATCTCATTTTGAGAAGTTTGTGAGTCATAAACTTAGGCATCTACCACTTTTATGTTGAATATAGGCAACAAAATTATTTGTCATGTAGTTTCAAAATATTTATATTTCAAGTGGAATAAAATTATGAATGAACTGGATAAAGCTATTGCTAACACATTTAGTAATTATTGAGTAACAAACATAATATCTATTGTGCTAATCAATTCTACCTCCACAACATTTTGAGTAAATCAAAGTTTGATTGCTTATTATAATTCGTACACTTTATAAGGACTAACAAAATTTAGTTTTAAGTTTTCCCATGTGATATAAATGGGAATACCCCCTTGAGAATATACATGAATTTTAAGAAAGAAAAACAAAAAAGATATAGGGACTCCCAAATCAGTTTTTGAATAGGCATTCAAAGGAAATAATGTATTGGCTAAGGGAGACTAAAAAATTAGTTGTTATGAAGCAAATGCTTAAATGTATCTTAAAAAAAGGAAAGCTTGGATAATATTCATAAAATTTATAAACATGGTGATGTTTAAAATTTACTCTACAATCATACTCATCAAGCTTTACACATCTTCTAGTATAACCTATAAAAATGATTAGTATATCCTATAAAAATGATTAGTATATCCTAACCTGCTTTGATACCCTGTTAGAAATTATGATATTAGAATACTAATGATTATAAATAAAATATAAAGTAAATAAAATGAGAATTATAGAATCATAGACTTAACATTACACAATATATGCATGGAGAAAACTTGTCTGAGTAAAAAACCCCATAAAGTGTCATTTTATTATAAAACACTTACAGAATTATCTATAAAGTTATAGACATAACATGTGGATACACTTCTTCTCACTTCCACATGGCCAATAATACCTCATGTGCATAGTGATAGAATTCACTATAAATCTCCAAATTCACTTACCTCTCAATGAGAGAGAAGCTCATAAATATAGGAAATGGGGTGGCAATATACCTAAAAGGGTATTAGTCACACTTATTCAAAACAACCATTTGTAAATAATTAATAATCTAATAGTTATTAGATTATTAATTATTAAAGTATATTCTCTATAAAGCATATAATAAACATAGGGTTTTATAACCTTATATTAGAACAATATATAAATGCTATAAGGGTATGAACCCTAATAACATTATATTCTAACACCCACAAAGTACCACAGTTGAAGGAACCAATAAAAAAATTAATATAAATGTAAGTGAATAGATCACATATCAACACTTTCAAACTTGATCCATTGCAAAGTACTCAAAAAATGTTCTTCGTCATCTATAAGAAGTCCAAAATCAGACACCATGGGCACAAGATATGACCTGTTAAATCTAGGAGAACAAAATTAGCTTCTAACTGGAATTTTCTATCATAAATAGCAAAATCTAGAAGAAACACTAATACATCTACATAGTACTTAGAAAGAGCTTTATGTCAACTATAAGAAGTTAAAAATCTAATACCATGGGAAAATTTTATGGCTCCCAAAAAATCCACCTCCTTATGTGCATTCAAAGAGGACTTGGAGGATATAGGGTAGTTGGTTGGCGATACAGGAAGGTGGGGCCACCTAGTGGTGGTGGTAGGCTCTGAACTGGCACAAGGGTTGTGAAATCCAGTGGAGGTGGCAATGGTCAATGGCTCGTTGACATCAAGGCCCTAACACAGTTGATGGGGATTTATCCCCTCACAACTAGCTATGACCAGATGTTGGGCCACCCACATGACCAAGGGATTCCTGTTGGCTACTAGTCACCCATGTGAATAGGGGTCATCCCTTTCCTTTTTTAAACTAGTATAACTGAAAAATCAATATTTCTATTGATCTTTACCTATGACACCAACTAACATAGGGGAATATACTCAATAATTTATTGATGATGTCAATACCTAACTATGACTATACCTTTTGTAGATTGACAAACTATACAATACATATCCATATGACTTTATGGATTTCGTACAACTATATAGAATTATGATTGCACCAAATTCCTCCATACCCCCAAAAATTCTCTAAATTGTTTCTATAAAGGGTATCAAGTTTTATATGAAAATATAAGTTTTTGGGCCTTTTGGATCCAATAGTGAGGTCCACTTTCGTATAAGAGGTCATCTACAAAACTTCAACCCCAAACCCTCACAAAATGAGCCCTATCAAAAACCTATCTATCAAATTAGCTCAAAACCCAACATCTCCAATAACCCAAATCTAAAACACATCTGTAAACCTTGAAAATTTATTTTCTTTTTACTACAAGACCATCTATTTATCCATTCACAAGATTCCACTCATACCATGGGTTAACAACTAGGGAGATTTTTCCTCTTACAACCTGGAAACTAAGCTCTAATATCAAATGAAAAAAATTGCAGCAATAATATACTATTTCCACATAACCCTCATGAGAGAAAAATATGCAAAACAAGTATTCAAAACTCACAACACAAAAGAATAACAAAGTATATCACAAGATGACACCAAATGTACCATGGAATAATCTAGCCTATGAAATCACCCACAAAACATAATGTATTATCTCCTTAAATACTACAGTTGCAAAGTCTCCATGTAAGGCTTCTGAAGTATCAAGCACCCTAGTTGCATTCCTTAATGTGAACAAGCAAATGATAACCATATAGCCACACATCCTAATCCATGCTTCCACATAAGAAAACTACAAGAGATGCTAAATACAGCCTTAGCTAACAAGCCAAAGGTTATGCAAGCCAACATCAACAACTACTCGTGATTGCTTTTATAGAGACAAGCTAGCACAAAAACACTATGTGGCATTACAAACCACATGAGTTTAGTAAACCATAACTCCAAGATTAAATATTTCCCCAATGTTACATACAACATACAAGTGGCCCCAAGAATGTCTAACCCATGTGGTACCCACATTTCTAGGATACACGATAAATAAAATTATGTATTTTACATTATTAATCTTATTATGCAAGGTGTACAACACACCTTCCCTAACATAGACATGATGGAAATGTATAGCCATAAAGACAATTTCCTTACAACCCTATGAGAGATATTTATGCAAACAAGTATTCAAAAATCCACATGCAAAAGAATAAGCAAACATATAATCAAGGTGACACAATATATACCCTGGGAAAACCCTTCATGAGGGAAAAACCCAACCTCCAAAAGCATAAATATCCATTGTATTATCTCATGAACAAAGATTACAATACATAGCCTCCATGAATACTTCTAAATCATCAAGCTCTCTAATTTCACTCCATGTGAACAAGAAAATGAGAATCATGTAACCACACATCCCAATCCATGCTTCCTCTCCTCACATATGCAACCTGCAAGAGAAGCTCAATCTAGCCAAACCTAGCCAACAACTAAAGCATTCAACCTCAACAACTACTCATGTGCTTTCTTTTATAGAGATAATCTCACACAAATACAAGATGTAGTATGGTAAAACCATATATCCAAAAACCATGAGTATACAAAACCATTGTCCCCCACATTTAATTATTGGTACTATGTTTTCCTTTTTTTCCAATATTAAATAATTTCTGAAATAAATAACTAATTATTATGTGCCCCACACACATAAAGTAACTAACCCAATGTTACATAAAACTTTTCAAGTGGCACCCAAATAAATATTTAATGTGGCTAAACAGATCACATAGATGCACCACAAATAAATATTTATTTTACACAATTAAATTAATTTCTTTTTATGCAAGGTGTACAACACATTTTTCCAACATTCTCCCACTTGTTGTATACATTAGATAAGGGATCAACAAAGTAAACTCAAAGATGACAAAGGAAACAATCCATATGCCCAACATGTACCATGTAAGCATCTATGTGGTCCATGTGCTCCATCAAGATACTTGCAACAATAATCAAGGTGACCACCATCTCAAACAAGAATCCTATCATCCTCCATCAAGCCAAACCATGAAATATAAGATCCTCCAAAGAGATGGCACACTAGACTATCACATAGAAGCAAGAAACCTACATCAACCGATATCCAAACATAAACACCAAATCCAATGGTAACAAATAGGCCTGAATAGCTAACAAGAGGCAATAACCATAGCTGAAATAGTAACCACAGCTAGTTGCTAACACATCCAACTAACCATACCTCCAAGGTATACCAATCATAACAAGTAGACCTTATGCCATCGACATATCCAACGCAAATCATAATGATGACAAGTCCCTGTATATACTCTATCCTGCATAAAGAAGTCCTCCAAGGTAACAACACATAAATATGTGATAAAAAGAACCTCAATACTCTCAACACCGTAGTATAATGAGAACATCCAATAAAGGAAACATATACATCCTCAAACTCCCACTGCATGGGTAAATGTCAAATCTGAAAATAGATCAAGGCATCCAAAGATCTACTAATAGCACTCACATAAAAGATGTGGTTAAATCCTCTATCACATAATGTCAGAGAACACACACAATGATATGCAAAACTTGCAAACTAAAATAGTTGCAACATAAATCTCACCTCAAGTCCATATCTCTCCCAAGTCTTCCACATCATAAGAGAAAGAGATCAAAGAGTCTCATAATGGCTCCATAAAAACCTCAACTCCAATTTCATGTGAACACAATCATATAGGAAGAAGCATAAGACCAAACATTAATGTGCTATAGATGTGAAGAATTATGATCTCCTTCCTAAAACCCCAAATCAAGAATCCTCCACAGCATCCAGCAAATCAAAATGTAAGCCTCTCAAACCAAAGGATGATCAAATAAAACCTTCATTCCTTCAACAAGGAAAATGCCCAAATCCACAACCATCTCCTTTATATACAATGACCTCAAAATAACTCGGGATCAAACATAAGGAGATAACAAACCATAAACATGCATCTACTCCTCAAAAAAGTCCTCATAACCATTATCCATAGCTCAAGACTCAAGCATACATGATCTAATACAAAACATAAAGAAAGAATGCATTTGAAAATCAAGTGGGCAATACCTATTAGATCATTCACTACTGAGAGGTCCAAGATCAGGGAATGAGATTTCTCCTATAGGATGCACCAAGCCTCAATGACTCTCTGCAATAATAATCTCCTCAATAAGTCCATGTTGATCTCACATCCAACCTAGGTATAGGCTACTTGGTCATGTTGTTGAAATCTCATCAAAGAATAATCATCTCAACACATGATCTCCAAGAAACAAGAGATCTCTAGCCTCACCAAAGTCTCCAAGTATCCATGAACACCTCCATGATTAATCCATGCTAAACTCCAAATGCAACACTGCACTATCATGAAGCTCCCAAGCACATGAACAATGTACTCAATACCAAGAGAACCAGTAGGATCATTGTCAAAGCTCCCACTGCACGTCTGCATAACCTAGGAACACATCATGACATCATGATCTAACATCTACTCAAAAGAAGATCAATGTTCATAATAACATATCATTCTCCAAAGAGCACCTATATCATGCCAAAACTCTAACATGTAATCAAGAGTCCACCATAGCACAATAATATCCATCATGTATACAAGGATCAATTGTCAAACCTGACAAATCATGGCCAACACCTCAACCAAAGACTCCAAGAGTCCTCCATGGTACCAAGATGTCAACATCTCCAAATCACATGAATATAATAATCCCCTATCAATATAACTCAATATGTCAAAGAACTCTCACTGTATAGGAGAAATGGGATCCAAGAGCTAATCCATGACACCAACCACTGGAGAAGATCATTCATCACCTAAGTAACGAATACACATCATTGCCAAATCTCCCACTAAACCATGATATCAAACTACACATGGCATCATGATAAAGATCAAACCATCACTATCAAAAGCTCCCACTAATCGAGTAACTAAGCTATCCATGGTATTGTGATAACCATCACCTAAATTAAGATCATCCATGGCCTCCAAGACAATCAAATAATTTCGTTGTAACATCAACAACTCCCAAAAGGTAGAGTAAAACCATAATCTCCAAACCAAGAAGATGAACCACCACCTACAAATAGAATCAATCCAACACCACCAACAATGCACCTACATAATAATCATGTCGTGTCAAAGTCCCAACCATACAAGGAACATCCATAACACCATGATCACCACCCAATGTACCTGCACCAAACTCCCACCAAGTCTCCACAACTATACCATATAGTCAACAAGTCTAGATCCCATAACACAATTGTATCAGGTAACATCATCTCTCTCTATCTCATAATGACAACCATACCAATAAACTAGGTGACCAAACTAGGCCAACCAAATAGAATTTGCATAAAAACTGAAATATCTAAGGGTATAGACAAGTGTTATGATATTTCTTGGAAATAAATGTAAAAATCAGTAAAGTAGCATACCACTTCAAGGGGGTGACCTCCAATAATCAGAATATAATGTATGAATTCAATATTTGCAGATATGATGGTTTGGGAGAGTCTTCTCTCTTCCTTGTTTATATGCATAAGTATGTAGGGACACACCCCTTCATCCTAACTAAGCTATCTTAAGGAATAAGTAAGACTAATAAATGAATCTATTAAGGTTAAGCATGCCACAAGTGCTTAACTTATTATAATAGAAGGATATAATATTAGGAACCTAACATGCCCATCCCCTTAAGAAAAGTATCGGTCTATATGCTTAGCAACTTTGGATGTTTTTGTATGAATTGTTCATCTTCCCATGTTACATCCTTAATTGGTAGATTCTTCGACTTAATTAAGAATTCTGAGATGGCTCTATTTCGCAACTGTTTTACTTTTTTCTCAATGATTGCCTCAAATTCCAAAATAAAATTCCCTTCATCTAGCTCAAGTAATTATGGTTGGATTGGAATATTATTACCTATTACTTTCTTTAGATGCGAGACATGAAAAATAGGGTGAATTTTAGAAGAGGGTGGAAGTTCCAACTTATAAGCTACACTTCCTATTCAATGGATGACCTTATAGGGACCATAAAATTTGGGTGCAAGCTTAATGTCCTTATGTTGCTTAAGAGACATTTGTTTATAAGGTTGCAACTGAAGGAATACCCAATCTCCCTCCTCAAAATACCTCTCAGTATGATGTTGATTTGCTTGTTGTTTCATCCTATTCTATGCCATAACTAAATTCTCCTTAAGGATTTGTAATATTTCTTGTGGGTGTTGAATATGATCCTCTACTATATGAGCTTTAGAATGAGATTGTAAATAAGTAGTAGATGGTGGTGGGTAGCCATAAAGAGCCTCAAATGGAGTCATCTTTGTTGATGTGTGAAATGATGTGTTATACCACCACTCTATTAGTGGTAGCCATTTAGACCATTATGTTTGTTTGTCAGAGGTAAAACAATGTAAATATCCTTCCAATCATTTATTCACAATTTTTGTTTGGCCATCTAATTGTGGATGATAAGATTAACTATGTGCTAGTTTTGTACCCCATGTTGCAAACAAGTTTGTCTAAAGATTCTAGTGAAGATAGGGTCACAATCACTCACTATTATTTTGGGAATGCCATGAAGCTTTTGTATATTTTCCATGAATACTTTAGCCACAGTACTAGAATGAAATGGATGAGAAAGTCCACAAAAATGTGCATACTTAGTGAGTCTATCCACAACCACTAAAATTACATCAAGATTATTTGACTTTGGCAACCTCATAATGAAGTCCATTGATATTTCCTCTCAACATTGTGTTGGAATGTCTAAAGGTTGTAAGAGGCCTGGAGTCTTTATTGCTTCACCTTTATTTTGTTGGCACATCAAACATTCAGCCACAAATTTCTTTACATCCCCCTTAAGACCTTCCCAAAAGAAATATTTGTTTATACAATGATAGGTCTTTAAAAACCCTAAAAATGTCCTCCTATTGGTGAGTCATGCATTTGAGAAAATATGCTAGCTTTCAACTGAGAATTTTTGCACAAAAAGAGCCTATCTTTGTACCATAAGGAATCTCCTTTCCAAACATACTTATGTAAAGAAGATGAGTCATTTTGAAGTTTTTGAATTATCTTATTTATTGGATGATCATGTTACCACTCTTCTTGTGCAAATTTTAACCATTCAAGTTGTAATAGAGAAATGGCACAAATATTTTCTTCCTCTGCTTATTGTCAAGAAAGGGCATCAACTACAATATTATCATTACCTTTTCTGTAAATAATTTCAAAGTCATACCCTAACATCTTGGTAACCCATTTTTGTTTCTCTTCTGAAGATAGTCATTGCTCTAAAATGTATTTTAGACTCTCATGATTTGTCTTGACTTTGAAATGCCTTCCTATTAAATATTGATGTCATTGTTTCATGGCATGAATGATAGCTAGAATTTCTTTCTCATATGTGGGCCTTACCAAGTTTTGTCCTTTGAATTGTTGACTCACAAATGCTAAGGGACACCCTTCTTGCATCAATATTACCACAATACCATGCCCAAAAGCATCACATTCTACCAAAAATGTCTTAGAAAAGTCTAGGGTAGCTAACACAAGAGTGGAAGTAAGAGCTTCTTTTAGTTGTTGAAATGCTTGGGTGGCTAGTTCTGACCATGAAAAAGAGTTATTGTTCAATAGTTTTGTTAGGGGTGCTGCTATACTGCCATAGTTATGTACAAATCTTCTATAGTATATTGTTAGACCCAAAAATCCTCTCAAACCTTTGATATTTTTAGGTTTTGGTTATTCTTTTATAGCTACAATCTTCTTAGGGTCTACCTTAACACCCTCATGTGACATCACATGTCCTAATTATTCCACTTCTTTTACCCCAAAGACACATTTGGATTGTTTTGCATAGATTTGATTATCTTCCAATACCTATAATATCTTCTCTACATGTTTCAAATGTTATTCCCATGTTTTACTATAGATGAGAATGTCATCAAAGAATACCAACACAATTTTTTGAAGAAATGGGTGAAACATTGAATTCATGAGGCTTTGAAAAATTGATGGGGCATTTGTAAGACCAAATGGCATCACTAAGAATTCATAATGACCCTCATGTGTTCTAAAGGTAGTCTTATGTATATCTTCTTCCTTTATAAATTTGGTGAAATCCTGAATGTAAATCTAACTTGGTAAAGAAAACCGCACCATTCAATTCATCTAATAATTCATCAATAACAGGAATAGGAAACTTGTCCATAAGAGTGAGCTTGTTGAGATCTCTATAATCTAGACACATTATCCATGACTCATCTTTCCTTTTAACCATAACCACTAGAGATGAATAAACACTTTTACTAGGATGAACAATTCTTGAATCCAACATTTCATTAACTAATTTTTTTTTTTGTCTTCTGTTCATATGGATAGTGATAAGGTCTAATGTTAGGAGGAATACTTCCTGGTATTAATTCAATGGCATGATCATGTTCTCTAATTGAAGGTAGACCCTTGGTTCTTGAAAAACTTGTTCATGGTGTTAAATTATCTTTTGAAGTTCTAGTGGATGTTGAGTTTTCACCTCTTGTGCTTCTACAAAATATAGTTGTGTCATTATGCCATAAGAACTTTTCTTAAGTAATTTTTACATCTTATGGGAGCTAATGATTTGACTTGGTGGTGATTTTACTCCCATAAGTTTATATTTTTTGTCCATTTACACTAAAAGTCGTGAATAATAATTGAAAATTAAAGAACATTGTTCCTAACTGTTTAAGCCATTGCACTCCTAAAACTACATCTGCTCCTTGAATTGGGATAGCAAACATTTCCAAATCTAGCTGATAATCTCCCATTGAGAGTTTTATGTGGTGACATGTACCCCCACAAGAGAGTTGTTTCCCATCTTCTATCATGACCTCAAAATTAGAGATTGGATACACAAAACAATTGATCTCATTAGCCAATCTTCTATCAATAAAGTTGTGTGTACTACTTGTATCAACCAACACTGTGACCTTTCTCTTTTTTATATAACAAAATACCTTGAGTGTTTGTGGTGTGCTTGTTCCATTCAATGCATGTAGGGAGATAGTATCACTTTCTTCCTCCTCTAAATTTGCATGTTCAAGTTCCATATTTGGTTTCGTTGACCTATTTTCCCCTTCATAGAGTCAAATAGCCCAACTTTTAAAATGTTGAAAATCTTGTCAAAATTGCTTAAGTACCTAATGTTCTTCAGGTCTAAAGGTGTTTTCCTTGTAAAAGTCCCCAAAATTCCTAAGAAAAATCCCTTTCAAAAATCCAAAAATTCCCAAACTTTGCCTTTGTCTTTTCAGCCTTAGTTGGCAAAAAGTTAAGTTGGCAAACCAAGCAGTTCGTTGATCGGCAAAATTGTTGATTAAGGGAAGGTTGAAGAAAAGAAAAAAGAAATAAGTAAAAGAGAAGTCTTTATTGGCAATTTTCAAATTCAGTGAACTTAAAGTTTCCCGACTAAAGGAAGAAGCAAAGGAAGACAAAGGGGGACGACTCATCAGCTAAGGAAAGAGTTGGTGAACCAAGTGGTTCACCAATCGATGAACTCATTGACTAAAGAACACAAAGGGAGAGAAGAATGAAAAAAGATAAGGCAAGAGGAGCTTTGTCGGGAAATTGGAAAAAGCTCAAACTTGCCAAAAGGTTTGAGATTTCCAAAGTTCACCAATAAGGCGATTCACTGCCAAAGGTAAAGGTAAAAGGTCAAGCCAAGAAAAGTTCACAAAATGAAGAAATTACCAATTGAAGGAAATGCATAGAAAGAAGAAAGAGGCCAGGACAAAGTGGTTCATGAAAGTGATATTTCACCGACCAAAGAGGAAAATGAGAACACAAGCCAAGTTCATGAAATTAAAAAATCACTGACTAAAGGGTAGAAAGGAAGATAAAGGAAAGGAAGAAGACAGGAATAGTTCATGAAAGTGGAATTTCACCGACTAAAGGGCAAAAAGCAAAAAATGAAGAGAATACAAAGACAGAAATGGTTCGTGATGGACAGATTTTGTCGATAAGGCAAAATAAAGGTCAAAAATAAAGTAAAGGGAAAATCGATGTAAACATAAAGCATGTAATATAATGTAAAGCTTTAAAATATTTTAAGTTTAAAATATTTTGAAGTGTTGTAAAAGCTTGCACAGGAAATTTTAGTGGGCAATAGATTTTGAAATATCTACCTTCTCTAGCTGCCACTACTGCAGGATCAAATCAGCACCAGCTGGAGGTAGTTGTTATGTATTTATTCATGCAGGTGGATGAATCAGATGCTAACATTCAATGTAGATATTTTTTTAGCTACTCCATTCCCAGATATTGTAACATGCTATCTCACATTACCCAAAATTAACCATAATTAACCATCTTAATTAAGGTTGAGAATACATCATGATTAACATAATCACAGTTAAGCAAGAATGAATCAATATCATCATGATACTGAAACATGCTATTCTTTTTTGAATAATTCAAAAACTTAGATTTACAACATCCATAGATAAATTTTTAGTAAATAACCTTCACTATACATGTACAAAGTTATGCTCATGGCATCAATTATAAAAATATACATAATAACTAACTATCAAGTCATATAAAGAGTGCACTATATCTAAAACTTTGGCATCTGTCTTCATAAGTCTCATATTGTCTTCTACTTGGGAAGGAGAGCATCACCCGAGTGATTTTCCTCCAACCACAGACTGGCGGTCCCCCGCACGAATTCCTACTTGGAAGCAGCCCTACCCTTCACAAAGGGTATAGATATAAGGAACCATTAGGTTTGCCATCTGAGTATCTGGTATTGTGTCCTTCATAATGTCTCTTGGTCATACAACTATAGATCCACTCTAACTATGTATGATACTACTGGAAACATTATGCCATCTAGATCACTGTGGACCGACTAATGTATGCAGAGACAGATGCATTACTTTGGCCAAAGATTTACATACATATACGTTTTTCAATGAATGTAGTCATATGTCCACCATCTCAACTTGACTTAGAAGTTGTCTCATCCTACAGTAATCATAGTTCGACCCCTTTAGGTCTAGGAAAGGTAAGTTCAATTCATTCTTAGTCCAATTCTAGGACAATTGACTCCTATCTTGGGAGTACATTCAATAATGTTATTTTGCTTTCACAATGGGGAACATGTGACTCCACATCACTCTATTCCCATATTTTCACAATGGCAATAGCCCAATCATGTTTTCTAACTTATGACCTTTCCAGGTTCACGATTTCATGTTTACCTTATCACCAGGTTTACATTCAAATTCATGTCATCTAAGACTTATATTATAATAGTCTAATGAATTGGCCATAATAAAAAGACCCTAACTCAAAGAATCCACATGAGTTCTTGATATCTTATACTTTGTTCATGAAGTATTTCCATTTGAAAAGAGATGAATTTCATATATAATTAAACACAAGAGTTTCATAATGGACTTAGTATTCATTCTCATAAGAAAATAATTATCAAGAAGGTTTAAATTCTCCATTAACATGGCATGCACTTAATGTTGCCTAGATAACAATACTAGTTACCTTTTACCAGTTTCTCCCTCACCAATGAGGAGTCATAATATCCTTTAAATTACACAGGATGCACTATAGCTATCATAATATGTATTATAATAGTCAAGTACTATTATTGGCAGTCCTCGAGACTCGTATATTAAGTGCCCTAGGCATAGTCGAAGGTTAAAGATTAATGATAATGTTATCATGGCTCGAGTAAGGCTCTTGGCCTACTCCAAAGCCAACTTCACAACACACATACAATAGTCATTATGTGTCAATACACTCTCGATATTGAGCACAGTCGGCTCGAATCATCACAATGAGAGCATCAGGAAATATATGATATAGTTATAACACTTGCCATATCGGCATTCAAGGCTTCTTGCATCCAACAGCTATGCACGGGCTTGGCCTTATGGTCTCATCTAGGTTAAATACCAAACAATGTTTACAAGCTTTACAACAAAGATTCATTTATGGCCTCAAAGGCTTTTAAAGACAGCTCGATAATATATGAAATAGATCACAGTTTTAACACAACAATGTCTACGGCCTCGAAGGCCTTCAAATGATAACACAATAGATTCATTTACTATCATAAGTTGACACAGTCAACATTATACAAAATACAGTAGTAATATCTTACTTTCCATGCCAAGTATTGAGTTCATTTCAAAGTCTAAACTTCATACCTGTTAAGGATTATACAGTGGAGTTCGGCGGCCTATAGAGGAATGACTCCTAAGTGCCTTTCAATGGCTCTATCCCAAGCATGCTTGCACTCCAACTCGCTACTTCTATAGCATTCTTTTCTTCAAAAGCCTCAATTCACACTTGTTGTTGCTCATTGAATGCATACACAACACATAACTCAAAACAAAGGCACTTCGATACTCTTGCATGCATCCCATGCAATGAGATCTTCCACCTTTTTCTCCACATAGTGGTGAAAACTAATAACTAACCTTCACAACCCCACGACCTTCAGTCTCCAATAGTCCACTATCATCATAATCGAGTGGGTAGCGAAGATAAAGATTAAGATAGGTTCAATCAGCCTCCACTCACTCCACTCATCGTGGGTGGTGGTCGACATACTAACATAAGTCATATACATTAATAATATTAAAGGTGCTCGATCACAAGGGATAGAATAATTATAACACACAAACTTCCCCTTATATCTAAATGATGTTTAAGGGTAAACAAAATAATCCAAGATGTCATCAAATGACAACATCATCAATAGGGTGGCACAACCAAAATGCGACTTTGGGGTTGAGTACCACTCCCCGTTCTTTGCCATTTTGACCATAAGTAATATATAAAAATAAATAATAGTCACAAAACCCTAATAATGAAATAGATAAGGAAACAAGGAAGTACTAGACAACCTAGCGAGATTATCTATTGACTTACATTGACGTTCTAAGAACATTGTTTAGTCGAATCGACGTAGATGACGTCAAGATAACTCAAATTGTCATGCTGACACAAAAATGAAAATGACTAACAAGGGAAAGATACAAATTCACTCTACCTTGCAAGGTTTCACAAGGACTAATTTTGATACTCAGATGGCAATCTGACCTTTTCCAAACATCTATCTCCTTCTCTCGGATGATACTCTCCTATTTTTGAAGGAAGATTCTTTTCCTAATCACACTCACAATTATATAACCATGATTAGTGTATCATCATTTGATTTGCAAATCATAATAATTAAATAATTGTATCAACATGTAATCTCATGTCTAACTAAAATTAGTCAATATTCATATAATCAATGATTCTATCTAATATTTTCCACAAACATCAAATCATTAAACTATGATTAATCATCCTGATTATCACACAAAAGCAAGATTAATCTAAATCATAAGTTGATGAAGGGGGTAAATCAAAAAACACACAACAATAGAAATTGAACATAGAAAATAGAACTTTCTTTTATTGATTTGGACAACTTATTACATTACAGAAGCTCAATTACAATCAGAGGAATCAACCCTCCACATGCTGCAACACATTACAGCTTCCTCTCACAAGACTCTAGAATCATCCGCCTTCTGTAACCCCAAAATTAGCTAGGGTTTCTGTTTTCCAACCTATTATTGACTCTACGCTTCCCCCCTTAACTCTCCTACCACCCAAGGTTCCCAAAAAATGGTTATTAATAGCTTTTTTGGCGGCCAACAACCTAATTTTAAAATTTGCATCTCCCTCCAAAAATAGGTCAAATTCTGGGAGCCATAACTTTTGATCCAGGTGTCCGATTGACGAACCATTTTATGCGTCAGAAATCTCGTGGAGTGCTCTATGCACTAAGAACCCACTTTTCTAGTTCTAACCATTTTTAGACCTGTACGGGGCTGTTTAGTGCCTCAAACCTGAGTTTGAATAATTTTCAGGCATTTTTTGGGAAACAGAAACTTTAATATCTTTTAGTTCACAAATGATTTTTGTATGATTCCTTTGCCAAAGGTCTTATATTTATGTTATGTAACTTCCTATAAATTTTTACTTCAATCCATTCCCAAATGTAAACTTTCTAAAAATAGCAGGTTACTATTTTTAACAGTTTGGAAAAACTGAAAGTCCTACATCATTATTCAAGCGATTATGGAACCAGAACCATAAATTTTGAAAATAAATGGAAAGAACATCAATAATTTTGAAACACATCTTTTTTTGGGTGATGCAAGATTGCCCTTACACTACTGGATGCTCCTGCATCAGACACCCAGGGTAATTTGAGAAGTTACCCTATCACGTCTCAGGTGTTTGTATGAGGAAAACCCAGATGGTCAACCTTTGCCTTAGACAACCAAGAAGAATCTTCAATAGGTATTCCTTTCCATTTCACCAGATATTCTTCATATTACCTATTATGAGTACTTCTTCCCACACAGCTATATAAGATCTCTTCTATCTCCTTCGTTGAAGTAGATGCTAGAATACTCCATTGTTCTTTTGTTGTTCCATCCTCTATGCCACCCTCATGATATTCTATTAAATCAGCAATGTTGAACACAAGGGAAATATTAATTCCACTTGGCAACTCTACCTCATATGCATTTCCTAAATCATGCTTCTTCAAGATTTTGCACGGTCCAAATTTCTTCATTTTCAACTTATTTTATGTTCCAATTGGGAACCTTTCTTTTCTCAAGTGAACCATGACTTCATCTCCTACCTAGAACTCCTTATACCTCCTCTTTTGATCTGCCTTAACCATGTACTGAATATTCATCTTATTAATGTTCTTTCTCACCTCTTCATGCAAATTCTTCAGATGTTCTGCAAAGTCTTCAGCCTCTACACTTGTCTTTTCTCCTTTGTCTAGATTCCTTAACTTTGAAGCATTTCTTGGACTATTTCCATATACAATCTGGAATGGTGATTTACTAGTACTCCTATTGACAGAATTGTTGTAAGCAAATTCTACCTGTGGTAAAATCAAATCCCATCCCTTAGGCTTATCTCCTACCAAGCATCGTAGCAGGTTACCCAAACTCCTATTCACCACTTCTGCCTATCCATCAGTCTGTGGATGGTGTGCAGAACTAAACTTCAAATCTATCTTCAACTTCTTCCACAATGTCCTCCAAAAATAACCAACAAACTTGGTATCTCGATCTGAAACTATGCTCTTTGGTAGACTGTGTAATCTCACCACCTCTCTGAAAAATAATTCAGCAATATGAACAGCATCATTAGTCTTCTTGCAAGGAATAAAATGTGCCATCTTTGAGAATCTGTCCACCACCACAAAAATGGAATCATGTCCTCTCTGTGTCCTTGGTAAACCAAGAACAAAATCTATACTGATATCATCCCATGGCTTCTCTGGTACAGGTAATGGTTGATATAGACCTGTGTTCTGACTTGCTCCTTTTGCCATTTGACATACTCTACAACTCTGCATAAATTTCCTCACATCCTGCTGCAACTGTGGCCAATAATAATTTTCACCAACAATAGCAATGGTATTATCTCGACCAAAGTGTCCAGCCAATCCTCCACTATTCTTCTCCTTAATTAGGTTCTCTCTCATGGAACTCCTTGGAATGCATAACTGGCTTCCTCTAAACAACATGCCATCTTGGATTATGAAATCCAACCATTTTGTCATGTCCAAAGTAACAGGTTCCAAACAAGCTTTCCAGGCCTCTGCAAAATTTGGATCCTCGAGATACAAACTTTTGATCTCATCAAACTCAACACCCTCTATCTTCATTTCTGTCAACCAATTTTGCCTTCTGCTCAAGGCATCTGCAACTCTGTTGGACTTCCCACTCCTGTGCTTCAAAACAAAAGTATAGCTCTGCAAAAACTCAACCCATTTTAAGCACATTTGGTTCAACTTCCCTTGACTATTAAGATACTGCAAAGCCTAATGATCAGTATATAAAACAAACTCTTTTGGCAACATATAATGTCTCCATTTCTTCAAAATCCTGAACTATTGCATAAAATTCGTGATCATAAACAAAATACTTTTTCTTGGCATCATTAAGCTTCTCACTAAAATAGGTAATGGGCTTACCTTCTTGGCTCAAAACAGCTCCTATACAACTACCACTAGCATCACAATCTACCTGAAATACCTTATTGAAATCTGGAAGTGCCAAAACAGGTTGTTTTACGACTTTTTGCTTTAATGTATCAAAGCTCTTGTCTGCTCCATTAGTCCATCTAAACTCTTTTCTATCCCCTCTCATTGTCTCAGTTAGGGGTGCACAAATGCTACTAAAATAACTGATAAACTTTCTGTAAAAACTTGCCAAACCATGAAAAGATCTTACCTCTGTTGCACTCCTTGGTGTAGGCCATTCAGTGATAGCTTTTTCTAGGTCCATCTTAAGACCTTCCTCTGAGACAACAAATCCTAGGTATACCAACTCCTTTGCAAAACTACATTTCTTCAGATTAATCAACAACTTCTCCTCCCTCAGCTTCTCTAGAACTCTTCTGATATGCATCAGATTCTCATCCCAAGTCTTACTGAAAATCAAAATATCATCCAAATAAACAATAACAAAACTTCCCAAAAATTCTTTCAATACCTCGTTCATGAGCCACATGAATGTGCTCAGTGCATTGGTTAGCCCAAATGGCATGACTAACGACTCATACAAACCTTCCTTTGTCTTGAAGGCTATCTTCCATTCATCTACTTCTCTGATACGGATCTGGTGATACCCACTCTTCAAGTCAATTTTTGTGAAGTACTTGGCTCCACTCAAACAATCCATGATGTCATCCATTCTTGGCAATAGAAATCTATACTTGATCATTATCTTATTGATGGCTCGAGAGTCTATACACATCCTCCATTCTCCATTCTTCTTTGGTGCTAGTACTGTAGGTACTGCACATGGACTTAGGCTCTCCCTTATTAGTCCCTTCCTCAACAACTCCTGAACTTGTCTATTCATCTCTTCATTCTCTGTAGGGGTCATTCTGTGGGCTTCCTTGTTTGGCAAACTGGCTCCTAGTATCAAATCCATTTGATGACTTATCTTCCTTACTGGTGGTAAACCTTTTGGTACATTATCAGAGATAATGTCCTGGAACTCTTCCAACATATATGAAACTTCTGCTAGTACATCTTCACAGTTCTCTTGACTAATCTTAGGAATCAATGCAAAGCAATGACGCTCATTCTTCATACCCTCCAAAAATTTCCTACCATCTACTAGGCAAATTCTGGCAGTACTACATACCTTTTCTTCTACCTCCTTCAAGGGATTCAACTTATGACGAACTCCATCCTTTGTTAGGGAATATGTGTTTGCACGGCCATCATGGACAGCACTCCTATCATACTGCCACATCCTCCCCAACAGCATATGACATGCATCCCTCGGTATGATATCACACAGCACCTCATCATGGTAGTCACCAATCTTGAACTTCACTAAACACTGCTCATTGACCAAAGCTCTATGGTCTTTCTGCAACCATGCAATCTGATATGGATGCGGATGCTTTCTTCTTGTCAACTTCAACTTGTCAACCATCTCCTCTGAAACAAGATTATCAGTGCTTCCACTGTCAATAATAATATCACAACACTTACCTTCACATTTGCACCTTGTGTAGAATAAACTCTTCCTCTGATTGGGTTCTTTCTTCTCATTTAGCAAGATTCTTCTAACAACTAGGGTTTCTCCCCTTTCAGCATCTTCAGAATGCTCAGAATGTACATCTTCATCTACATGTGCAACTCATGCATTGCCTTCAGGTCTTCTATTTGTCCTTCCTTGATGTTGCGGACACTCGTATGCTCAATGCCCTTCTTATCCACATTGGAAATAGGTTCCTATGAAACTTCCTCTTCCAGGTCCTTGTCCAAGTCTATGTCTTCCTCTTTCTCTTTGCTCACCATTGTTCTGGTCACGAGGGTGGTAGGTATTATCTCCTCTCTAATTTCAACTAGTGTCGGCTTCTTCACTTTTCTTTGAATCTTCATTTTGGCCCCCATAGGGTCTTCCACCAGTCCTTCCACCTTGACCTCTTCCCCTTTTCTTGCTGTCAAATCTTTTATTCAGCTTCTCTTCCACCTTTAGGAAAAACTGGTATGCATCTTCTATGGTGGTCATTCTGACTAGGCTCAACTCCTCTTGAATACTTGGCCTCAACCCATTAATGTAATAGGCTACCTTCTCTTTGTTGGGCTCTGCATGGCCTATCCTGATAGTAATTTTATAAAACTCTTCTGTATGCTCCTTAACAGACTTGTTACTTTGCTTCAGTCCTTGCAGCTTCTTTAGCAACTCCATCTCATAGTCCACAGGAATGAACTGCTTCTTCAGCTTCTCCACCATCTGATCCCATCTGGTGATATTTCATTTTCCTCTTCTATTCCTCTCTAACTGGACCTCCTTCCACCAAATATTTGCATGGCCCTTCAATTTTGTTTTTGCAAACTTGACCCGATCTGGGTCTTCTACATCTTCATACTCAAAATATTCCTCCATGTCATTGATCCAATCAATAAGTTGTTCCAGATTCAAATCTCCAAAATATGTAGAAACTTTGATTCTGGGCCTCTCTCCGATCTTCGAAATGGCCCTCAACAACCTAACTTCTGCAGGATCTCCTGCAGCTTCTTGTTCATCCTCAGATAGCTCTTCTTTAACTTCATCTTCACTTTCTTCTCTTATTCTCGACTCAAACCCTCTTCGCAGTTCCTCTTGAAATGCATCAATTTGCCTTTGTAGGGCTCTAAAACCCTCTTCGGTCAAAGCATTCCTCCCAATATGGTTATTTCATGGAGGCATCTTGATCTCCACAGCAAACCCACAACCTCAGGTCTTGGTGCAAACTACCTCACGGTCGGCAATCTGTCTACACACTCAGGAACCCTCACTCTAATACCACTTGATGAAGGGGGTAAATGACAAAACACACCAAAAAAAAATTTGAACATAGAAAATAGAACTCTCTTTTATTGATTTGGACAACTTATTACATTACAGAAGCTCAATTACAATCAGAGGAATCAACCCTCCACATGCTGCAACACATTACAGCGTTCTCTCACAAGACTCTGGAATCATCCGCCTTCTGTAACCCCAAAATTAGCTAGGGTTTCTGTTTTCCCACCTATTCTTGACTCTATGCTTCCCCCCTTAACTCTCCTACCACCCAGGGTTCCCAAAAATGGTTATTAATAGCCTTTTTGGTGACCAACAACCTAATTTTAAAATTTGCATCTCCCTCCAAAAATAGATCAACTTCCGGGAGCCATAACTTTTGATCCGGGTGTCTGATTGATGAACCATTATATGCATCAGAAAGCTTGCAGAGTGCTCTACGCGCTAAGAACCCGCTCTGCCAGTTTTGGCCATTTTCAAGCCCGTACGGGGCTATTTAGTGCCTCAAAACTAAGTTTGAATAATTTTCAGGCATTTTTCAGGAAACAGAAACTTTAATATCTTTTAGTTCGCAAATGATTTTTGTGTGATTCCTTCACCAAAGGTCTTATATTTCTGTTATGTAACTTCCTGTAAATTTTCACTTCAATCCATGCCCAAATGCAAACTTTCTAAAAATAGCAGGTTACTATTTTTAGCAGTTTGAAAAAACTAAAAGTCCTACATCATTATTCAAGCAATTATGGAACCAGAACCACAAATTTTGAAAAGAAATGGAAAGAACATCAACAATTTTAAAACACATATTTTTTTGGGTGATGCAAGATTGCCCTTACACCACTGGATGCTCCTGCATCATAAGTTGGGGATGTAACATATCTCCCCCCATAAGAATCATCGTCCCCAATGATTAAATGTTCTTAGAATCAACCAACCTAATAAGAAAAGTCTTGTGTGAGCATAGTAAAAACAATTTCAAAAGAGATGGGGAAATCTCGCATAAATATCCTCATAGTTTTCTGAGGTGGCATTTTCCTCTATATATTGGTCCCACTGGACCTTGCATTTGAGTTATCTCTTTATTACATAAGCATAGCTTACGCGTTTCGAGCACTTTGATGGGCTCGATCACTACCACCCCTGGGTCCTTCACCTGTATAGCATTTCAATCAAGAATAGGGATATGATTATCTCCAAAAATAAACTTTTTCAAATAGGAAACATGAAAAATAGTATGCATCATACCAAGGGCCGTCAATAGAGCAATTTTGTATGTGACTAGGTTGACTTCTTTGAGAACTTCGAAGGGACCCATGTATCTAGGCACCAGTTTGGATGTCTTTCCAAACTTAATGGAGCTCTTTTGAGGTTTTACCCTTAGGACTTTTTCTCCCACTGAGAAATGCCTTTCGATGAGTTTAGCATCCACATAACTTTTTTGCCTATGATTGTCTTCTGCTAGCCTTTTTTTAATCAAATGGACTTGTTCTTCCATTTATGACAGCATTTTTGGACCAAGGCTAACCCTATCTTCTAACTTATCCCATCTTATAGGGGTTTTGTACTTTCTTCCATATAATGCTTCAAATGGAGCCATCTTAATCATAGAATGATAGGAATTATTATAGGCAAATTCCACCAAAAGAAGATAATCTTCCTATTTGTATTGTTGATCAATGTAATACATTCTCAACAAATCCTCCAGAACTTGGTTTACCCTTTTAGTTTGACCATCCGTTTCTGGATGATAAGCAGAGCTTATATTCAACTGGGTTCCAAGTGAAGAAAACAAGGTTTGCAAAAACCTTGATGTCATTTGTGTATCCCTATCTGAGATAATCTTCTCAAGAATACCATGCAATCTAAAAACTTCTTGTACAAATTTGTGGGATATGACGGGTGCCCCATCCGTCAAATTTCCAGGTATAAAATGTATTGCTTTGGTGAATCTATCCACCACAACCAAAATAGCATTGTGCATGTTTCTTGACATGGGAAGTCCTTGCACAAAGTCCATGCTTTATGATTTGCCATTTTTATTCTGGAATTTGATCATAATGGTATAAAAGTCCTATCGAGTGATGGTGTTCCATCTTCACCCTTTGGCATTCTATACACACTGCTATAAACCTTGTAGCATCCCTCTTCATTCCCTTCTAGAATAATAAGAGTTTCAGGTCGGCAAGTAACTTTGTTACTCCAGGATGTCTCGAATAAGCTGTAGAATGAACCTCTTTCCACACAGCGTTCCTTAGCTCCTCAGACTTCAAAAAATACATCCTTCCTTTATACCTTAATAATCCATCTAGTTCAAGTTAAAATCCATCATATTTTGGATTCTAAGGATTCTCCAAAAGGGCCTGTTTTACTTGCTTGTAAAACTCATCTCCCTTAGACTTTTATAGTACCTGATTCTTAAAATAGAATGTATGGAGATCATTGAGGAGATGTGTCTTATCCTACTTAAGGCATCTGCCACATGGTTTTCCTTATCTTGAATGTATTTGATCTCAAAGTCATAATCTGAGATGAACTCCAACCATCTTCTTTGGTGAGCATTTAGATGTGGTTGAGTGAACATATATTTGAGCTCTTGATGGTTTGTTTTTAGTTCAAAGGGTTTTCCTAGCAAGTAGTGTCTCCACATTGGCAGAGCATGTATTACTGCTGCCAATTACAAATCATGAGGGGCATAATTTTGTTCATAGGTTTTTAGTTTCCTAGATTCATATGCAATGACTTGTCCATCCTAGACTAGTACACCACCTAAGCCTTCCCCTAAGGTATCGGTAATGACTACAAAATGACCTTTCGAGTTAGGTACTTTCAAGATAGGTGCTAAAGTTAACCTTTCCTTCAGATGGTCAAATGCCTCCTGGCACTTGTCTAACCACTCAAACCTCTTGCCTTTTCTCTACAAAGAAGTTATAGGATAAGCAATTTTTGAAAAGTTATTCACAAATTTCTTGTAGTATCTTGCAAGGCCCATGAAAATTTGAACTTCATGTACATTCCTTGGTACCGGCCATTTCAATATGGCTTTAATCTTGGTTGAGTCTGTAGCTCTTCCTTTAGCTGAAATTATACGGCCCAAATATTGCACTTCTTTTTGAAAGAAAGTACACTTGGAGAGCTTTCCATACAGTTTATGCTCTCTCAACCATTGAAGAACAATCCTTAAATTCTAAAGGTGTTCTTCCTCATTCTTAGAGTAGATTAGGATGTCATCAACAAAAACTAGGACAAACTTGTCCAAACAGTCTCTGAACAAACTGTTCATTAAGTTCATAAACATTGCAGGTGCATTTGTTAATTCAAAGGGCAGGACAGTAAAATCATAATGCCTATACATTGTTCTAAAGATTGTTTTGTGGATACCCTCATCCTTTAACCTCAATTGATGGTACCCAGATCGAAGATTGATCTTAGAAAAGGTAGTTGCCCCTCTCATTTGTTTGAAAAGATCATCAATGTAGGGCAATGGGTATTTATTCTTAATTGTTTCCTTATTTAACATGTGGCAATCTATGCATAACCACAAAGTACATCTTTCTTTTTCACAAATATTACTGGTGCTCCCTAGGGTACACATTGGGCCTTATTAGTCCTTTATCCAACAATTCCTGCAATTGAGCCTTTAGCTCCATTAACTCCATTATGGTCCTTCTGTATGGAGCTTTAGATATAGGTTATGATCCTAGAATTATATCTATAGAGAAATCAAAATCTCTTTTTGGAGGCAATCTGGATAGCTCATCTAGAAATACGTCCTCAAAATCTCTAAGAAAAGGGCACCTATCCATATCTAATCTTTCCTGATCTATGGACTCCCTCTTCTCACCTCTTTTGAGTTTCTAAGATTCATAAAACATTAAATCATCTTAGAAATTGGTTTCCTCATAACCATTTAGTTTTTCCATTTTGATAGCAAAAAGTTGGCATCCCTTTCTTTGATCTTTTTTCATTTGTAGGGCAGAAATTTGTCTTAGTTTGACTTCTCTAGGGTTCCCTTTCAAAAAGACTTTGTTCCCTAAGTCATCTAGACATTCAATTGTTTTGGCATAATAGTCCACTTTGGCCCAATATCTCCATAACCAGTTTATCCCAAGGATAACATCATATGAGCCTAATGGATCTACGTATAGGTTCACTTCGGTGGAGAAACTTGGAAGTTCAACCTTGGCCTCAAACAAGCATTGCTCTACTTGAGCCTTGGTCTGATTTACATATTCAACTGACCAAGTGTTTTCCATGTATCCAGCCTTTCTAGAATATTCTTTTGTTGTAATTGTGCCTTTCTAATTAATACATGCTAATTGTTTTTACCTTTTCATGTTGTTTTTTAGCTCTATGTAGATCTAGAACTAGTTATTGTTTGTGAATGTTTAATTCCTTGCAATCCTTTTCTTATCATTTACCTCTATTAAGATATGCAGGATTTGTGTGAGTTTATCAGTTGCATTCAATTATTCTATGCATGTTATCTTGGTGGGTGTTCTTTATTCAAACTCGATGTATCACCTTCCCCTTTCAGTTTCTCCTTCTTCCCTTTTTCCCAGTAGTGATTAGATTAGGTTTAGTCTTAGTCTGCTCTGAATTTCATGTTCAAAGAAAGGAACCAGCCTTCTCTAGAGGTTTGATTTCCTTTGCAAGGTCCCACACCTGAAAATCACTCTAATGTTTCACTGAATTGTTGTAGAAAAAGCACTTCAACATAGGGTGCAAATCCAAGTGACAATAGTTTATGGCATGCTCGATGGGACCCTTTTCTTTGAGTGTGAGCTGAACTGAGAACATTTGGTGTTGTTCTTAGTTCATGTGCAGTTGTGAAAGCATTTAACAGGCACCATGGCAACTCTGTTAAGTAAATCTATTGGTGCAGCCAATTCAAGCACTTAAGGAACTTCAAAAACTAGGATTTGGTGATACTCTTGGCCTAAATTGCTTTCAGAAGCTTTTCAATCACCTGTCGACTCCCTGCTATGAGCCCATTTCTCAAAAGGGCAAACCTATTTGCTCTTTTTCTCATATTGTCAAATGATTTCAGTTTTTTTTCATGTTATATTATGTCAAACTATTATGGAGGCTCTAAATATCAGCACCCTCATGATGCTTATTCCCCTCCATCTTGTCAAAATACACGTTGTTGTCCTCCATATCAATCATTTCTGGCCTAGGATACCTCTAGTTTTATGTCATATAGCCCTGTTTCAACTGAATATCAACATCCTTATAATGCTTACCTCCCAACCACCCCAGCTCAGTCTTCTTGGTAGTCTAATACTTCTTATTATCAACCCCAAGAAGACTATCTTGATCCTAGCTAGTGTAGTTACCCTTTTGATCAATTCCAAGATGTTGAGAATGTGAACATTAATGTGTTCAATGATCTCACAGACATGTTCCTAGAGTTGAATAGACTTTTGGACGATAAGAGAAGAAAAAGAGGGTATAATCCACCTCAGTGGGACTATAGTCTTAACATCAAAAACATTAATGATCTAAAGGAGGCGGTCCTAGGCTTGCAAAGGCACTGGGATGAGTTTCAAGGATTGATAGAGTGTGAACAGTAGCAACAGCAGGCATAGGAAATGGTTTTTCAAGAAAACCTTGCTATGCAGATTGCAGCTCAAGAAGAACAGATGAGGCAAGTGACTCATTCTATGCCCTTTTTTCCCAATTTCAGATCCCCCTTTTCTACTACTACAAATCAACTTGCAACAGAGAAACCTCGACGTCACGAATTCCCAAGTTTTAGAAGCTCTCTCCCTTCACAAGACCCTTTTTCCTATACAAACTTAGTTTCACTCCCTAGGAACAAATTTTCCAATAACCCTCTCACTTGTAGGGAATTCAATAAAATATTCAGGCCTCTAGCCCTGATACTATTTCACTTTTCAAAGGTGGACATGTTGTCTACTGGGCTAGTTGGTGGAATGAGAAAAAGGTGGAGGTGGAGGAGAAAGAAACTAATGAAGAACAGTCTGTTGTTCCTATGTTCACAGGGGTGGAATTGTTTGGAACGCTTACGCCTGTGAATAATGTTGATCCAAATAAAGGGTTAAATCCTCTAATTTTTTGTTCTTTTGAATCTTTTTCTCATGCATCTGACCAAGCAAACAAGGATGGAATACAAAGACTGCATGGGGAGAGCCTTTATCTATAGAGACAACTTGAGCAGAATGCAGTGGAGTTGTGGTTGATTGGGACATTGAGGAGGAGATTGTTGTAGTGGCTCCAAAGGTTGATTATGCCACCCTATTTCATGAACTACCCAGTTACGTTGAGGATAAAGATGACATGTAAATACCAATATTAGTTGTAGTTCTGGAGCCGTATAAGGATGGTGAAGACCATGGTGAGTTACTGGCATGTGCAAAAAAGTATGACAATGAGATCCCATCTCATGAGGAGGAACATATGAGCATCCCTATACTGAAGAGTGCAGAGGACTTGGAGGCGGCTCATTTCTTTGCTCAAATATGGATAGTAAATTAGCTCCTCTTAGTGAGGTAGATCAAGAGCAATTTGAGCAGATGGAGGAGGCAGTCATTCCTCTAATTAATATGCTAGAGCATTTAGACCAGCAAAAGGTTACAGAATCAGAGCATGGACATGAATGCAGCAGTGATAGATTGCATACCATTTCAAGGGGATTCCCTATTAGGCATCTGGCCCAGCTGGAGATATATGAGGAGTCCCTACCTATCATGCTTACTTCAAAACATGAGGTTGAGCATCAAAAAGGGCTGGATCAGCCCATTTATCCACTTTCAAACATCCATATTTTCAATCAGTGCAAGTGGATAGGTGAAATTTTCTTTGTCCTTAGGGAAGCATTTCACTATTTGGTTGTATGTCCATCCCTTCCCCACCTCTTTTTAACTACCCACAGGCATGAGAAACATTGTAAATTGTTAAAAAGGGGCAGTTACTTCACTAGTACAAAAAGAGCAATATGTGATTAAAAAAACTACTAAAAACTGCTTATAAATGACTAAACTTGATCGTGTGACCATTAGTAGTTTATTGCCAATCATTGATAACGTGATCAAATTTATGACTAAACCAATTTTAGTCATTTATTTGTTCATTTTGATTGATCGATTTGGTAGTATATTTAGTCATTATTTTAGTCATTGATTTAGTCATATTATTTTCTGAGCTTGGTCACGTGACCATTAGTAGTTTATTGCCAATCATTTATTTGGTTTTTTTGATTGATCAATTTGGTAGTATATTTTTAGTCATATTTATTCATTGTTTTCTATCAATTGGTAGTATATTTATTCAGTAGTATATTTAGTCATATATTTTTAGTCATATTTATTCACTGATTTCTATCAGGTGGTAGTATATTTAGTCAATTGGTAGTTTATTTAATTGTTTTTGAGGTTTAAACATAAAACACAGAAAAATATAATCAATCATTCATTTGCACATAATGAAATAGCTATTAAGAAGGCAAAATACTGAAATTTTATTGAGAAAAGGTGTTCCTACATCAGATACAAGACTTAAATATGTCTTTGCTTTGAAAAATCTGTTTCTCAGTGTTGTGACTGAGAAAAATGAGTTACAATGCTCTATTTTTTGCTTATACAACTCTAAAACCTGAAAGAACTACTTGAAAATGAAGCCTAAATATTTCATCATGGGCTTTTACATCTCAAAATCTGAATAAATGTATCAAACTTGCTTAATATTACTAATTATTACATTACTTCTTTGTTGCATCTCCTGCCTTGGTCTGCACAAACAATAGACTATGATTCAACAATAATCCTAATAACCAATGTGTTACAAGTCCTCAGAACTTATATTAACAAGTTCTACAATGCATGAGGAATAGGGAAATGGGAAAAATCTTATAAAAGTTGAATCTTAAAATTTATAGTATTATTTCTATCATCTCAAATGTAACATTTTTCTTTACCTTCACAATTCTCAACTTCCACATGATTTTCATTATCAACCATAGAAAATTTGACATTTCCAAGCCATAATACTGTTGCAAGCATCGTAAACATATTTTTCTGATCATCTTTACTAATCTGGACAACATTCAAAGCTTCCTGAACACAAATAAATAGACATCAATGAATCACATAAATAATAAATGCCCAATAGCAAATTTTGCAAAAATGAATTGAAAGAAAAACTAAAATGTATCTAAAGACTTAAAGAAAAAGTAAGTAAACTTGTATAAGTCAAATTAATTATCTTCAGATGAGGTTTGCATTAATGAACAAAGATTGGATCAAATTTGATTGAAGATCGGTAACTTACAAGAATACTCTTAAACCTTTGGGCATCATCAACTTCATCAATTGTCAGACAATTACTCTGGTTCAAGTAGGAATACTCTTCAGCGGGCTTTAAATTTAATTGCTCTATATTAAACACAACAAAGCACTCAAATAAATTATGAATGCATTAATAATAGAGGAATAGTTTAGAACACTTTTCGTATTCTCCATATTTAGGTCCACATTATTTGGGACATTGGACAAAATCTTGACAACATACAGCATGAAGATTAGCAGAGAAAAATTGGAACTCAAAATAGTGAATTCTAATATTTGTGTGGTAGAAGAGACGTGTCCTTGTGCTCCCATTGCATAGAACATTCTTACTTTAAATATTGATGGAAATGGTGTTCTGACTAAAGGGGAAATCATGGGTTGCTTATTCCTGAGTTATATGCTACATTTTGCCTCCTATACATTATTTTCTGATGCATAACCCCTTAAAAAGCACAAAACTTGAAAATTACCACCATCCTTCACCTTTGTTATGGCCAAGGCTGCATACTAGGCTCTAATTTTGGCATTCTCTGCTAAAACTTAAGTAAACTAAATTGAACTCTATCAGGGCTATGAAGAATATGTTAGACATGTATGCAAAATGTGGAAGCATAAACAAGGCACGTGAACTGTTTGACAGAATGCCTCAAAGAAATGTGGTCTCATGGACTGTAATGATTGCAGGATATGCACAAAATGGATTTTTGGAAAGGCTTTACAAATTTTAAAGAAAATACAATTGGCTAGTGTAAATCCAAATTCCACAACATTTGCCAGCATCCTCCCTGCCTGTGTCAAAATGGTAGCTTTGGAATAGGGTATGGACATCCATCAAGACATAAAAGATAGAGGAATTTTGTCAGATGTTGTAGTTGCAACTACCCTATTAGACATGTATGCAAAATGTGGAAGCATATGCAAGGCATGTGAACTGTTTGACAGAATGCCTCAAGGAAATGTGGTGTCATGGACTGCAATGATTGTAGGATATGCATAAAATGGATTTGTTGAAAAGTCTTTAAAAATTTTAAAGTGAATGCAATTAGCTGGTGTAAAGCCAAATTCCACAACCTTTGCCAGCATCCTCGCTGTCTATGTCAAAATGGGAGCTTTGGAATAGGGTATGGACATCCATCAAAACATAAAGGATAGAGGAATTTTGTTAGATGTTGTAGTTGCAACTGCCCTGTTAGACATGTATGCAAAATGTGGAAGCATAGACAAGGCACGTGAGTTGTTTGACAGAATGCCTCAAAGAAATATGGTCTCATGGATTGTAGTGATTGCAGGATATGCACAAAATGGATTTGTTGAAAAGTCTAGAAATTTTAAAGCAAATGCAATTGGCTAGTGTAAAGCCAAATTCCACAACCTTTGCCAGCATCCTCCCTGCCTGTGTCAAAAAGGGAGCTTTGGAATAAGGTATGGACATCCATCAAAACATAAAGGATAGAGGAATTTTGTCAGATGTTGTAGTTGCAACTGCCCTGTTAGACATGTATGCAAAATGTGGAAGCATAGACAATGCACGTGAACTATTTGACATAATGCCTCAAAGAAATGTGGTCTCATGGACTGCAATGATTGCAGGATATGCGCAAAATGGATTTATTGAAAATGCTTTAGAAATTTTAAAGCAAATACAATTGGCTGGTGTAAAGCCAAATTCCACAACCTTTGCCAGCATCCTCTTTGCCTGTGTCAAAATGGGAGCTTTGGAATAGGGTATGGACATCCATCAAGACATAAAGGATAGAGGAATTTTGTCAGATGTTGTAGTTGTAACTGCCCTGTTAGACATGTATACAAAATGTGGAAGCATAGACAAGTCACATGAATAGTTTGATATAATGCCTCAAAGAAATATGGTCTCATGGACTACAATGATTGCAGGATATGCACAAAATGGATTTGTTGAAAAGGCTTTAGAAATTTTAAAGCAAATGCAACTGGCTAGTGTAAAGCCAAATTCCACAACCTTTGCTAGTATCCTCCTTGCCTGTGTCAAAATGGGAGCTTTGGAATAGGGTATGGACATCCATCAAAACATAAAGGATAGAGAAATTTTGTCAGATGTAGTTGCAACTACCCTATTAGACATGTATGCAAAATGTGCTCTTTAGATCTAAAAAGCAACCAATCATGTGATGCCACATCAGCGTACCAACAAAACATGACTTAATACAAGTATTTGTCACCCTTTTTTGGGTCTTTTTAGACACCTCAACAAAAAGCATGATGATATGGCATCATATTTGATGATGTGGACCTGAAACCTTAGTTATAAGAAGAGGCCTTGCCAAGTAAGCTGCTATAAAAATTTTGGAGCGATTCAAAATTGCCATGTATGATGTTGAGAGGCATGAAGTTAGGGTTCTCAATTACTAGGTCCTCTCCCCTACAGTATGGATTCTATCCTCAGGTAATCTAAAGAGATCATATGAGGAGAAAACATCAAAAAATAGACCTGAGGCATTGTCCAGAATAGCACATTTCCAACAGAGATTCAATATACAAATCTAATTAGGAAGAAACATTTAATAATAATAGAGACACAAAAGAGACTATGTCATGTGACATTCCACTCAACCCCCCAAGCCAACTTAGGTGCCACAAAGATAAACAGATTGAAACCACCAACAGGGCTAATCAAAAATAGAAAATTCAGGTGTAGTTTACAGTGAATCATTAACCTTTGTGAAGCATAAGCTCTCCAGATCCACTGCTAGGACCTGTGAGTAGTTCTTTCCTTGATCTAAAAATCCATTCTGAAGATGGGGTAGTGAATTTTGTGAGGATCTCTTCTCAATTCTGAGCCATTGAATTAGATTATAAAGACTAACATTTTGCCACTTTGGTGAGGTTGTATCGTGTTCTTTTTCTGGGATCAGTTCAGCATATCAACACTTTGTAGGTATATGTGCAAGACATTATTTGTGACCCCTATCTATGTTGGTGATATTGATTGTAGGCAACCAATAGTTGCTTGCAACCAAATGGAGTATAGAATTGTGTAGGATAGAAGCAATAGGACCACTCTCCTACATTTATCTAATCACTTCTTGTATGGTGGTTCAAAACTTTTGATAGCCTTAAAAATGGTGACTGGGTGTTTGCAGTTTCATTATGGCCTCAAGATGAAGAAGACACTACCTTGTTTAACTACAACAGAACACTATGCTAGAGTGAAAATTCAGAGCAACTAGGATCTAATTTCTCCAAGAGAATCACAAATTTGTACCAAGGTGATGGAAAGCTAAATCATCTCTAATGATTTATGTCCTTGACTTAGTTTTAAAATTTAATGCTTCCATGTTTTCAAGTCTTGGATTATGTGTCGTATAAACAAATAGGGGTCCTTAAGACTACTATTTTAGCAAATACATGTACAGTGCAATACCAAACACCTCAAAATGGTTCCTTTCTAAGTTGTAAAAAGTAT
Source organism: Cunninghamia lanceolata (assembly GCA_027924645.1). NCBI lineage: Eukaryota > Viridiplantae > Streptophyta > Pinopsida > Cupressales > Cupressaceae > Cunninghamia > Cunninghamia lanceolata. The sequence continues at coordinate 6,178,872 of BSBN01000303.1, read as the reverse complement.
TTGTGCAGGAATATAATCTCACATAAAAACAACTACTCTATGATAATGTCCCACAGAATGTAGCCTAGAATCATAAAAAAAAAGAAAGAAGTTTAGAACACTAAGAATACATAGAGTATAGAATAGAGTTGGCTTCAATTTTTTTAGTCATTTGTCTTAAAAATGACAATCTTTTAGTTTCCTTATTTAATAACATTTTGTGTAAACTAATCTAGCAGAAGTAAAGGAAAGACTAGGGTCAAATATACTTACCATCAATGACTCGGTGATCACAACTAAGTGTTACTGACATGAATGAACCAACATCAAATTGTTCATCAGTTGATCCTGGGATAAGTCATTTTTTAGTTGTTCAAACATATAAGGGTTCAATCAACAATCAATTTACCTCATCCAATAGTCAAAATTTTTAAATTTGTTTAACTAATCTTCACAACAACCAATGATTTAAATTTGCATCATAGTCATCATTGTTTCTTATCTTCAATTGTCCCATCTGACTTATAACAACATAGAAAATGCTAGAAACCCTTCCCCGCTCTCCCACAGACACTTCAAGCCATGCCCATGGTAATGCGGGATTTTCTTGCATTACCATGGGCATGCTTGAAGTGTTTGTGGGAGAGTGGGGAAGGTTGGGAGGACAATAAACAAGGCCCGAGGCATTGTCATTGGAGTTAATCAATCAATTGGAGGCACACCAATCGGAAAACACTAGTGTATACAAGGCAATTCGCATTAGCAATCAATTTAGACAAAAGATACCATTAAAATGTTTGAAGGGAATATAGTAACTTGCTTCCTACTACACTTTACAAAGCAAGCATGGTATTCAAGTACAAATACACATGGAAATCTCCTCTAGAATTTTAGGCAAGAACACATTGATATGTCCAACAAATTTCAATCTGATGATTTCTCTTGAGAAAAACTATTAACATAGAGGGTTAAGCATGGTTGTCCCTGATACAGAATGACATAACTTGCACATCAAAAATAAATGTTAGAAAAACACCTGAGTAATGTATCCTTTTCAGGGTACAAATGCCTGAATATGTTAGAATGCAGTTAGCTATAGTTTCCTAGCTTCTAAAGCCTCCATTTAACAAAGCAATCTAAAAGTTACCTAAATTATGGTTAAATATGCTTTGGTAGATATATATGCAAGATGTGGAATCATAGACAAAACACTTGAATTGTTTGATAGAATTCCTCAAAGAGATGTCATGTCATGGAATGAAATGATATGATTGTAGAATGTGCATAAAATGGATTTTGCAAGGAAGCTCTCAAAATCTCTTAATTAATGGATTTTGCAAGGTTTCTATGAGGGTTTAGTTAATAGCAAGGAAACTACAATAATGTCAATGCATGCCTCAATGCAAATAGATCAATGGCTTGTTAGTGAATCTTTGACACTTTCTTTGGGCTTTCTAAGAATATACTTCAATGGAATACAATGACAAAACCTATGACAGGTTTTAAGCAATGTTTTTTATAAGCTCAAACCTCATGCAATGTTTTAATCTCAACACCAATGTGAAACCTTCATTATGGGTATGCAAAACAATGGGATTGATCACCTATGACCACTGTCAACAACATGGATAGTAACAAGAAGTTTTAACAGGGGTTTGGACAAGGATCAATAACTCTTGACAATGAAGTATAAATTGAAATATAGGCCTACCATTTATTTGCAACAAAAACTTTCTTCTTTTGCTTTGCAAATAAATTTTTTTCTGTTACTTTCCTTTTCTATGATCAATTGCAATTTTATTTGGTTGTTGTTTTTTGTGGCTTATAAATGGAGGAAATACCGTAAAGTGGAATGAGGTATATTAGGTTGTAGTTTAAGGTTTATATTTGTAAATAAGATTAGTTAATATGTTGAGTGTGGGCCCTTATTTCATCCAGTTTAGCCAATTGCTCCATTCTCTCTTCCATGGGTTTAGGAACATCTATGTCTTCCTGAAGAATAAATTTATAAACTAGCAAAATATTATGCACATGAAGCCTGGCTTGTGTACTGTATACCAGTTCAAATGGGGATTTTCTTGTACACTTCTTTACAGTAACCCTATCTTCCCACAATGCTAATCTTAGTTTTGAGTCCCAGGCTTTTTTGTTATTCTCTAACATTCTTTTGATTATTTTCAGGATGCTTCTGTTGCTTGATTCTACCTATCCATTAGCCTAAAGGTGATATGGGGAGGCGTATGAAATTGTTATGCCATATGTTTCACAAAATGTTATGAACTCTTCTGACCTAAAACACATGCCATTGTCTATAATGAGTCTGACTAGAACTCCAAATCTAGTAATAATATTTTCCAATAGAAAATTTACCACCACCTTACTAGTGGCTTGTCTGGTCGGAATAGCCTCTATCCATTTGGTAAAATAGTTTGTTTCCACCAAAATCCACTTATGTCCACCACTAGATTTTTCTATGATTTCCCCTATGAAATCAATTCCCCATTGATGAAATGGAGCCTCAACTTGTATTGGCCTTAATGGTACAGCTCCTTAATAGTTCAATTTTCCAAAAAAAATTAACAAGCTTCACATTTTCTTACATATTTGTGAGCATCCTTAAAAAATTTAGGCCAATAGTAACCTGATCTCATTACTTTATGGGCAGTAGTCCTTGCTAAGAAATGCCCTCCACACACCTTCATGCATCTCTTGTAATATCTTCTTAGCTTGTGTTTTATCTAGGCATAATAGTAAAATACCATCTCTATTTTTCCAATACAGATCCCCATCCATGAAGACATACTTTGATGCAGTAAGTTTCAGAGTTCTCTTCTAATTGTCATTTAGGCCCTAAGGACATTTCATGTTTTTAGGTAATACATTTTGTTTGTATACCAAGGTGTATACTCAATGCTTGCAATGATCTCATCTCCTTCTTGTATGTTGCAAATTTGTGCAGCCTCCAAGTTTGATTTAGTCATCAATTTGGATAGACCCTGGCCCCTAACAAGCTTGGCGATTTGAATATCAATGTTAAACTCCTGGATTCTATTAATCCATCTGCACCTTTGTCCTGTAACTTCATTTTGGACAAAAACATCTTTTACTGCAGCATTTGGTACATATGCTACTACATGAGCTCCAACTAAATATGGACTGAATCCTTTTACTACTTTTACTAGGGCATAAGTCTATTTTTCAGTAATATCATACTTCAATTATGCCCCCTGAATTGACTTACTAAAAAATGATATGGGTTGTTCATATCCTTCATTATTCTATTGCAACATCACGGCCACCACTATATGAAAAGATGAAAAAGAGAATATTTGGAGTGGTTTATTAAACTCTAGGGACTTCAGTACAGGGGCCTCTTTAATAGCCTTCTTGATGGATGTAAATAAATCAATAGCTTCTTTAGTCTAGTCTACCTTTGCACCTTTCTTCAACATTTTTGAGACCTGGTTTAACAATTTCTGCAAAATTTGATATGAATCTCCTAAAAAAATTATCTATCCAAAGAAAGATTGAATAGCTTTCACATTTCTTGGAATAGGAATCTTGTTAATAGCCTCTACTCTTTTTGGATCAATCCTTACACCATGCTTTGAGACTATGTGCCCTAGAAACTTTCCTTCCATCACAGCAAAAAGGTACTTTTTTGGATTCAGAGAGACACCATATTCCAATGCCCTAATAAAGATATTCTCCAAATGTGAACAATGATCTTCTAACCTTTTAGAATATGTTGTTAAATCATCTTGGTAAACCACCATTATTTCATTAATCAAATCAGCAAAGGTTACATTCATGGCCCTTTAGAATGTTGCCCCAGCATTTGTGAGACCAAAGGGTATTCTCACATAGACATACGTTCCCCAAGGTGTTGTAAAGGCAATCTTATATTATTCCGATTCTTTAACCTTTACTTGGTTATACCCAGAGAAACCATCCATCATAGACAACAATTCACATCTGGTCACTTGTTGTAGCATTGTCTCCATATTTGGAAGAGGGTAATTGTCTTTCAGTGATGAGATATTCAAGTTTCTGAAGTCCACACACAGTCTTATATCACCATTCTTTTTTCTTACAGGCACCAAATTTGATACCCAAGAAGAATGTCTAATTGGTTTGATAATACCTCTTTCTGTAAGCTTCATAAGCTCTTCCTGCACCTTAGGTGCCAGCATTGGATTGATGGGTCTTTGTCTTTGCCTAAATGGTTTGGCACCAGGTTTTAGTGGAATTTCATGTTGAAATAGATCTTCCATGTATGCCTTTAGATCATCATAAGACCAAGCAAACACATGTTTATATTTTCTGGGTAGGACTATAAGCATTTCTTTGATTTTTGGACCGATTCTCTTTCCAATGTAAACCTTCTTAGGGGCTATATCTGTTCCCAAATTAATTTCCTCCACATCCTTAAGATCCACTGTTGCAGGTTTAAGATTACATCTATCTTGCCCATCGAATACTCTTTCCAAGGCTACCAGGCCTTTAGGAATTTTTTTTGTCTTAAGTTGGACCACTTCTTTTCTGAAAAGAGTATGTTTGCCATCTACCTCCTCAGTGAATGCATTGAAGTCAATTTCTTGTGATTCATATTGGTCCACACAATGAACTTAATGAAGTCTTGGTCATCATTGAAAACTTTCCAATTATAAATATTATCAGGGATCGCTAGTCTACCCTTGAATTCTACTTTTGTTATTCCTGACAATGTAATGTCATCCTTTCTCAAAGCTACATTAGCTAAGAAATCTGCCATTATATTTTTAGACCTTTCTATCCAATCTATAGAGAATGCATCAAAGATTTCTACTGTATCCCACACAACATTCATGTATTGTTTCAGTCTCTTGTTCTTTGAAGAATATTTCACTCAGATTTGTGAGATGACTAATTCAGAGTCACTATATACTTCTAGTAGTTTGATTCCATGTTTTAGGGTGATGTTCAAACCCAATAGCAATACCTCGTACTCAGCAATGTTATTTGTACACTCAAAGGATAATAAGAATGAGTATTTAAATGTATTGCTTGTGAGTGAGATAAATACTACTCCTGCCCCATTTCCTCCTTTGCTACATGCACCATCAAAATACATCCTCCATACACCATTGTCATTTGTTTGAGCCTCTTTTCTTATTGGTTCTATATTTTGTAATTCAGGATGTGATTTCTCAACCCTAAAACCCCCAAGATCTACATCACAGAAACAGTTCATCTGATTTGGATCTAATCGTTCTATTATATTCTCATATCTTAGCTCTCTGTAAATTTTGATGTCCTTCCCATTTACTGGTATGGTCGCGTATCATAGGTCTAGCTAGACATTTCCTCCTACTACAGTGGTCCATTGTCTGGATAACAACATAACATAGTATGGTGGAGTGTCTATTACAGTTATATCAATTATGTAAGTAGCTTCAAGACATGAGGCTAATTTCAGTTCTACATTTCTCATGATTCCAACAACTGGAATAGATCTATTGTCCATTGCATAACATTTACCATATGTTGTATCTACCCACAGACCTAACTCTTTCATGACTGCTATTGGCATGATGTTTATGGCAGCTCCATAATTGATCATGCAATTTATTACCAACTTGTTATTGATCAGCAGTGTTATATAAAAGGGGTCTACTTGAGAAGGATTTTTTGTTATAACATTGCCAAGATAAATTTCAGGAGTCCTCATAACTTCTTGTCCAAGATTGTTCACTTTATTTTCTGGCCCATTTTTGTTGTGACCTTGTTGAATTGGCACGTTAGAAATCAACTTGAGAGCACTATCCCTATATTCATCTACTTTCATCATCTCCATCAATGGTACTGATATCTTGATTTGGGATAATGCCTATGTTATGTCAAAAGAAGGAACAACAGTGATTTGTGTTGATTTTTCTTTATTATAACTTTTCTCCTCAGATTGCAACTTATTCTTTATCCTATTGGGCTCAACCTTGGGGGTTTCCTTATGTGGAATCTTCTAATTTTCTCCTTTCTTATGGTTATCCAAAGTATCCTTTTTATGACTTGGTTCCTTGATAAACAAACCTCTACGTGTTCCTTGGTCTGCATTCAAAGTCCTATTTCTCAGATTGTAATTGTTTCTAGCTTGAGCCACAGCAACAATTGTAAGGGCTCTCATTTCCTCCTCATTAGGTTGTCTTAATTGAAATTGTGGGACCATGTTAGACCTATTAGGGTTTTCTTCATTGTCTTCTTCCTAATTAGAGAATATTTCTTGGCTACCCATGTTTATATTATACTTTTGATTTCTCACATCATATTCATACCCATCTTCCTCGAAGGATGAGTATCCTTCATCAATTAAGTGAGCCATCATTCCCAACACATTTATGGTATGATCATCCCTATCTTGATCATAAGTCATTTCATTTTCCTAGAGTGACTGAACTACCACACAGTATTCAGGTGAGTGAGGGAGGTTGCATGCAATACACCATGGGTCGTTGTCCACTAAATGTGTCCCATGCTTCTTCAGGGGATCAGGGGTTTTCCTATTGTAATTTTGTTTCTGTCTATTATCCACGGGCTTTCCATCCTTCCAATTTGTGTTATAGGGCATATCATGCAGTCTAGGCCTTTCATTTCTATAGTAATTAGCTTGCTTAGACTGATGGTTGTTAGGATTTTGCTTAATTCTGATATTATCCCTTTTACCAAGCTTCCCAGCAGCTCTTCTATTATTTTCAATACTCACAGCTACCTTTTGAGCTTCTGCAAGAGTCATAGGATTTCTATTTTGGAGCTCATATCCAATTTTAGGATCAAAAGATTTTAAGTATACTTCTAAGACCATTTTATCAAGACGTTTTATTTCAAAAGCCATCTTGTGATATATCTTTGAAAATCTTTGGTTGAAATCTACTACTATTTCATTATAGTTATTTTGTATGTTTGTCCACTCATGTATAGCAAAATTTGGATCATAATGACTTCCATACTATTCCTTGAACTGATCTTTGAAATCTACCAAAGAACTGATTGAGGCATCAGGCAGATTTTTATACCAATCTCTTGCATCTTCAACCAAAGATAATGCAAATAATTTCATCTGAACATCTTTATATTGTACTTCATCATCAATAACTGTCTTAAAACTTTTGATATGCTCTTTTGCTGAAATGGCATTATTTCCAGTAAATTTCAGAAGTGCATTTCTCAAATCTTTGTCAATGGGATCAGGACAAATTTGATACCTAGACAAATCCAGCTGTCTATATATGTTTATATTGAGGGGTCCTTGTAAATGCTAGTTTGGCTGATATCTATTATGAGGTAGATGTTGGTGTATATTATGGTGTGGATTCGTATTTGTATTTTGCTGGTGAGGTGGGACATATTGTTGACCAGGTGGTGGATAAGGATTAGTTATATGCTGGGATGTGACATGGGCATTGGGTTGCCTTGGGTTTTGTGGTGGAGGGTTGTGTTGCATATGGCTAGTGTTGTTTGGATAATGAGGTGCTTTTGAAGTATTTGAACCACCTGTGTTTTGATGAGACCCTTGAGGATTGCTTGTCAAAGCATGCCCACTTTGCTTATGTGGAGGTACATACTTGGAGTTAGTTGCTGGCATTCTAGATTTTATCTATTGTATTTCCTGTTTTAACCGTTCTTCCTTTTATCTTAGTTTAACTAGTTCAAGTTCCTCTTCTAATTTAAGTAGATCATGCTACATCTCATCCTTATTTCATATGTCTCTTGGTGAACTATCATGAATTTGTGTGGACATTTTCTGATCTATGAATTCATCCTGAGCTTCTCCACCCTGTTCTAATGACATTCTATAGTTATATTCAGCCTATTTTTGGTCTGTTTCCCTCATAATCTGAGCTCGATGCTCTATCTGGCTTTGATTATCAGTTATGTACTGGTCTAAAATATTATCAAATCTATTTTGGCCATACTGGGTATGATAACTATTAGATTGAAATTCTTCTGATTCATGCAGGGGGTGAAGCTGTTATGTGTTATTACAGGCTATTCTAAAACATCCTCTTGAGTATTTTGATTATTAACACGTTCTGACTGATTTGATATTCCAGTTTTCTTGGAAAGGATCCTTCCAGGTGGGGAAGATTGTAATTTTTTGCCATTAGCTTTAGATCTTCTACCATCCATTATGGTACTTTAATGATGACTTAAATTTTAGGTAGAGTCACCACCTCTTATTTAAGAGGACTGAATAATCTTCTGGGATTTCCCAACCAGTAGATTTATGATCTTAATTTCTTGACTCTAATAATATGGTCTATTACTGAGTTTCTGTATGTATCCCTAGTAGAGTCACCAATTCTATTAGGTCACAAAAATGCAAGTTTTAACCCTAAGGGGTTGCCAAGCTCTCTTGACGTTTTTGGCTAACTGACACAAGGTAGATATGGATGAACCCCCTTCACTTTAGGATTTGCCAGACCTAGGTTGGTGTACCTAAATGATTAGTACAAACTTGACTTGACCTTCACAATGGCAAATGAGTGTGAAGTAGATTGTAAGGTTGAAAATAATTTCTAATACTAGAGTTTGAGATTTGAAAATGTGAAAGGTTTCAAAATATTGTTTTGGAAAGACCAGTGCCTAAATCTATTGGGTGAATGGGGTCAAGATTTGTATGATTTACATATTTACCTATTTGGTTTAACTCTTACTACCTGGCACCTTTCGAATGCTTACACCTTGTGTAAACATGCAAGGATATTGGTTATTAGACTCTTCTTTAATAATCTAATTGATATTTCTCCAAATTACTATGGTTATCTGAAAGGGGTTTAATTCTACTTTGAAGGAAACCAACTATGGTGATTTAGTTAAAGGATTTTAACTCAGGGCAGAGACCAATAAATGTAAATCATTCAGATGGACTTAAATCAACTTCAACTAGAAACCAATCAAGCATACCACACAGAGACAGCAAATGTGCCTTGAAAATCTTAATTGATTTAATAACTGGAAAATTTCAATATGGAGATAGTCCAACAAATCATAAGATTGAATATTAAAAGAGTATTATAACACCAGAGATATATCCACATATTAAAACCATCTTGTCTACTGTATTATTAAAATATCATAAAAATTATGTATCCTACTTCTAAGATGTGACTAAAAAGAGATATTGTAGTATGTAACGATGTTTTTTTTCAGTAGATGATCCCCCTCATTCTTTATACCTTAGTTCCCCTTATATATGTGTGAAGGAGACAAACTTCAGGCCTTAAACAATGTGTCCATTCATAATTACACCCTTTTAGATAAATGGATCATAATTAAGGAATAGACAAATCTGATTAAGATCTAGATAAATCATCGTAGGGCATCTATAATGGTTGGCCTGGCAAAATATTCCCTCAAATTTCACAATATCTGATAAAATGTGCTTCGCCTATTTCTTATTGCTGAAAGCAATACATCGATCTATATATTGCAAAATATCAAGAAAATTTCATTCTTGCTTTCCCTGACCCTTTTGAATTCTTAAGATTCATCCAAATTTCCTATTACAATAGCATTTTGAATTTCAGTGAATGCATTTGTATACGTATGTTTAATTTGCTTGTATGTTTTATACAAATATATTTGCATCTCTGGTCATGGTGGGACCCTTTCATTTTCTTGTATATGCTTTTTGTATATCTTATGCAATCATAACAACATACACCTGTGGACTCCATGGGGTTTATAAAATAGCCTTTTGAATTACCTTTGAGTTAGGCTTTGCATCACCTTCTTGTATATCGAATACATGTCTTCTATATACAAGCGGGAAGAGTGCCACATGTTAGCATGGCGAGGTTTTGAAAACCTGAGAGAAAAGACAATTCCAAAAGATACATGAAGCTTCCACGTGGTAAGGAGATTAGAAGCAATAAGAATCATGACCAGGAGTAGCGGGCAGTGCCATGTGTCTTCTTCTTAGTTTGTGGTTCCCAGGTGCCACAGAATTCTACCACGTATCTTTGACTGTGTTTCTTTTGTATAATTTTTAGCTATATTACCGAAACAAGCCATGTGTCACCCCCACGGGAATTCATAGATAAACTTTTAAGAAAGGCATCAAGAAGGAGCGCAGCTGTGCCATCTGTATTTTGTTGCAATGTGCGGAGCCAGCCGTGTGTCTCTTTCTTTAGTAAACTTTGAAGTGTCGAGGTACAGTATGGTGGGCCTGAGATATCATGTCTAAAGTTTGTAAAGTGCAATGGAGTGTGCCACATGTCGCTACCACAAGAAACTTTAAGAGCCTTATAAAAATGAATGTCGCAATGTCATAGTGCATCATGAGTGACTTCACCTTACCCCTGTGCGGCTGTGATAATGTGACATTTGTCTAAGTGGTGGGGCCATAGGTATAAAAAGATCCCACGGTAGCTCGCCCCTGTAGAAGAATCTTTAGTGAAGGTAGAGATTCCTTGTGCTACTACATGATTACGCCACGTGGACTATTCCCAAAAGAAATGAAAGGGATTTCTGATGGTGGCCACATGGAGGTTCTTTGTACGATTCCGCAGAACCAAAAGGGAAATGCCCCACTCACTAATGCTTAGCCCAGAATTGCGACACGTGGTGGGGACTGATGCTTGGAAAGGGGGGAAGGGTCAACAAAGGAAAGACTGCCTGACTAGCAAAATTATATTGGCAGAATTTTAAGTTTCCAACATATCCCTAGAGAACAAAATGACTTCAAATGAATTATGACAATTAAAGTTAGGTTTGTCCATACTATCATAGCAAAATCATGAATACAGCCAAAACTTTCATCTTTACTATATCAACAATCTGATCAAATGTGAGAATGACTTGGTGGCCATACAGCAAGGGTCACAAAAATAAAGGCACCAATAGTCACAATAAAGGTGATTTGATCATGATTGCAACATCTTTGAAGTTCCCAATCTTCCATTTCCTGATGCAGAAATTTCAAAATGTCAATGCCAATCTTTCTCACAATTATGTTTCTATAAATAAGCAAATAAGTAGTATGTGAGGCTTGAAAAGACCATCAACCATACAAAAAATCACGATCATAAAAAAAATACATTGCTTGAGAAATTACAAGCATTTCCTTGCACTCAAAACACATAAAAATGATTACACAAATAAGAAAAAATCAATTTCTTGAGAAAGATCTAGGACTTAAATAATAAAAAGAGAATAGAAGGGGTAGTCATTGTTGTGGGTCTAAAATAGAAGATGCAATTTCTTCTCTTCCAATGTCTCAAGAGAGAGAATGAACATTCCTTCCCCTTCATATTTCAAACCAACATTGTCAAACAACTCAGACAGGTAATTGTTATAAATTTTAAATGCATTTTTGTTTGATAAAGATATCTAAAACCACTTTCTCTATTGCTTAAGAATGACTGACTTAAAAAAAGGTTGATGAGGAACAAGTTATTGACACCCACCATTTTACAGAAAAGAATTCAAGAATGAGATTTTGTGCCCTTAATTACAGATTCATCAATTTGTAACATTTTCATAAATACTTAAGGTTAAAGAAAATGCTACCTCATCTTTCAAAGTGTAGGTTACATTATTGCAAAGTTGGCCTAGAAGGAAGAAAGGGAAGAAATTGAAAATGATTTTTAGTCTATTGATTTCCATCTATTGTCCTTGAGATGATTGCAGAACACCCACAATAGGCCAAAAGGAATCCTCAAACAATGATAATAATGATATTGAAGATAGGTTAATGATATTGAAGATGGGTGGATCAAACAATGGACAATGATCCCATCAGCAACCTATAAGAAATTATGAGTAGAATACTAGTTTGGGGCTAAGAGAATTCAAAGGGAAGGTCCAAGATACAAGTCGATGTAGCAAGAGGAAATGTATTCCTTTAACAGATTGATTTAATTTGCAGAGCAATTAAATCAAAGCAATCTGATATCATGCACAGTACAGTGAGATTAAGTTTGGTAGTGACTATACAGGTGAAGGGTTGCAAGGTTTTGTGTTTTCAGAGATAAAGGTCAAAAGAGGTAGAATTTTAAGCAAAACAAACCAAATAATAATGAAGGCTTGTCTATTGATCAAGGGACAATGTGCTAACATTGAGAGATGTTTGGTCAAGAAACATAACATGACAATCCACTGTCAAATGGTCATGTGAACAATCATATCAAGAATAATGTGCAGTTTGAAGACTCTCATTGCAGTCAAAGGACAATAAGAATGTTTAGTGGTTATTGTAAAGGGTGACTTTTGGATGTTAGGTTTTTGATAGTTTTGGTGTATATCCTCCTTTCACCCTTACATTCAAGGACCTAGGGTCGAGCTGCAATGTACTATCATACCCTAGGTCACTATTGAGATGTAGGGAAACTTGGATTTTTATGATTAGATTGACAATTTCCTTATCTTATGCTCAATTATACCTTAAAACCCTGATTATGTAAATACGACAGTAAACAGATGAATTATGAAAAATACTTCTATAGAAAGATGTCAAATATCAAATAACTGTGCATCTATTTTTGGGGTTCTGAGGTGAAAAAGTTGGGGACTCAAGAGCGGGCACCCAAGTCCAATGCCCTACTTTTTGTCGAGATCCAGAAACAAGGTTTGCAACATGTATTTGTAGTATCAAAGATTTTCCCATTGCGGAACTTTGAGGACTAATGAGCGGGCGCCCAAGTCCAGGTAGTTGTTTCTTTCACTGATCTACAATCCTGACACTCTGTTGTACCCTCCTGCAACTTCACTTTGTCTGCAACTCCAACCTGTAACATGCAATCATGAAAACTTTTGGAGGGGGTTGTGGTGTTTAGAGGCTTGCCTCAGTCAAGCCCCAAAGAGACATTCAAGTCTTCTGAACATCGTTGTCAAATAGAGAGTGCGTGCCTTGGGAGGCAGAGGCAAAAACCAAATGATAAATGCTCAATAATCACAATAGATATCACCTTGTAGTGAAGATCTCATGGGAGGAAGAAGCTCTTCATTCCATGAGGAGATGGATGCTCAAATCTACAAACACAAACACATAGACAACACAAATATGCTCTTACAACACAATGAAAGCCTTGAATCACCTTTAGAACACAATAGCTTACTAGTAATCATCTAGTTTACAAATAAATTCCTAAACATGCTTATATATGCAACTACAAATATTCCCGCCAAGATTTCATAAATTCAAACTTACCATGTTGGCCTAGGGACCAAATAACGGTCATAAACTGACACTAGAAATTTGGGCTTGACCCAAAATAGGGCAGGACTAGGGCACGGGCGCCCAAGTCCTCCCCCTATTTTGGGTAGGTTTAGGTTCAATGGGTCCTCCTAGGTCCCATTTGTCATAAGACTCAGGGTTCATTCCATCGGGATGTTGAATTATGATGTAAGATGTTCTAAATGTACACTAAGGACCTGGGAGCTAAACCTTTTGAGGGAAAAGCCCCTAAGGGGACATTTTCCAACATTACAGTTATTAAGTCATTCAAGGTTGTGTGAATAGGTTTTGGTTGGCATGATGAGATTCAAGATGGAGAGCATGAATGGTATCAATAACAGTGAGCAAGGCAGTGATTTTGCATGACCCAGTCACAGTCAAGCAAAAGCAAGCAAATTCTAAGTGGTGACAGTCAAAAGAGATGAGGAGTTAAGGTAGTGTAGTAGTCAATCTTGAATGTCATGTGGTGAACCCCTTTGATTCCAAAACCCTACTGTCCATAGACCAAGATATATTTTCAAATAAAGATGGAGGTCAATATAGTTAAATGAGGTAGTGGCAATGCAGTTTAAATGTAGTGTTGAGTGAAGATCAAGAAGGTAGTCCACTATCATACTGGTTGTGAGGACAGTGCCTTAGGGATGTGTTTCTCTTGAGAAGATCCAAGAAAATAATGGAGCACAGTTTTGTGATGATCAAAGGGAGATAAGGTGAATATCATCTTAGAGGTTTAACACAGATCCTTGAAGTGGATTAACATAGATTTATTCAGTAGGCAAAAGAGACTAATTCTATATGATTTTGCTTTATAATTCATCCCAATACTGATAACGATAAATCTTAGATTTGAAAAATACACAGCATCATTAACTAATAAGTTCTTAAAAAAATGTTAGGGTGCACCCTTCCAAGGGACAGACCTCTCCAAATTTTCAAAAGAATTGCAACTAGTCTAGCCATAAAATCTTAAGAAGCATAGTGTTGAGGGACTACCTTAAGATGCATAGTGTGGAGTTTAACCCAGCATTCCTTCCTTGATTTAGTAAACCGCTTCCAGGCCATCAAACACCTCACCATGCAATACCTCAAAATTTCTATTTTGTGGGATTCCCTAAAAGACAACTCTAACGAAGCCATAAAACAACAACTTCCAAAGCTTGTGTCAAACCCTAATTTTAGAAATCCTATCGGGATCATTTCAGGGTCAGATTTAGCATCCAAAACTTAAAACCCACGCTTTCTCCATCAAATGCTTCTAAAAAAATTTCAGAACCCTAACATAGAACTAAATTCAACACGCGGCTAAATTTAGCAGAGGGTCAAAGTTAATCTGAAAAGTCTTCAAACCCACATCTGCTTCACAAATTATGTTTAGAAGCAACTTATTCGACACCCAAATTTTTCAAAGACTCCAAGGAGCCCTTAAAATGCACATACACAACCAAATTGGAAGGCAAAATTTTAGATTTAAAAAAGAGTAGAGACAAAGAAGCAAGGTAAAGAATCAGAACCTACAGGGTCATAGAGCATCAGAACAATCTAGAGCTAACTAGGAAAAAGAGAATTTCTCTAGCTACCCCTGCTCCTCTTGTTGCTCCTACCCCTGCCATTGCTACAGGTGCTCATGTCAAATGTGTGGTCCTGCCATCAATCTGCACTTGAAACTGCCTTTGCTTCTGATGGCATGGGATCCGGATTTGCCTTTGATGCCTCTACCTCATCCCGCTATTGGCTATTGACCTAAAAGTTGCTTTCAATCAGGAAATGGAACTAGGGGGGATGCTTGCTAGGATGCTCACTCGAATGCTGCTGGTAGTGGTGTCAATAGCTCCGCCTACATATGGATGTGGAGAAGCATAAACTAGAACTGGAAAGGACAAGATCATGGGTGAAAATCCTTAGAATAGTAGGGGCCATTTTCATCAAGATGGATTTATGGGGTTTCATGGATTGGCCCCTATGATAGATAGTTCATATGGTGATTTAACTGCTACATACAATCGGAGAGACCACTAGTTCAGGGAGGGGTCAACTAATCCGAGATCGACTAGTTTTGATTCTTGAATCAATTGAATCGGCAGGAAATGTTTTACGCAGTATTACTTTTAATTGTAATGAAATTTTTAAATGGTAGGGAAGAGGGAAATTACCAATTCGTGTGACTAATTATTTAGTCATTTATTTAGTCATTTTTATTTCTATGAGTAATTATTTAGTTGTGTTTTTTACCCAACGATCAAATTAGTCATTTATTTAGTTATTTATAGTTGTGTTGCAAAAAATTAGTAGAATTTAGTCATTTTTAGTTGTTGTGACTAAAAGTTTTAGTCACCTAGTCATTTATTTGCCATAATTCTACTAGTGCTTTCAAGAACCTGTCAATGGATTTGTTTAGGGTCATTTCCTTGTTGTTATTTTAGGTTTATAGTAGGTTTTGTTTATGTTTTAGTTTTCCTATTTCATAAGTGTTGTTGTACAGGCTACACTCTCATTAGGAGAACGCAGGTCTCATTTTTTTTTTTGGTATTGTTTTGTTAAGGCAAGGTTTCAATTGTTCCCATCATACTGCAATCCCTTTTGACTCTATGTCTAATGGATGCATCAAGCCACTGGTTTCTTTTATTTAGCAGGAAAACATCCCTGAGAAATCACCAAAATGTTGACCTATTTTCCCCTTCCTAGAGTCAAATAGCCTAACTTTTAAAATGTTGAAAATCTTGTCAAATTTTCTTAAGTGCCTAATGTTCTTCAAGTCTTTTTAGCCTTAGTTGGCAAAAAATTAGGGCTTCAAAAATCCAAAAATTTCCAAACTTTTCCTTAGTCTTTTTAGCCTTAGTTGGCAAAAAGTTAAGTTGGTGAACCAAGCATTCGCCGATCGGCGAAATCACCGACTAAGGAAAGGTTGAATAAAAGTAAAAAGAAATAAGTAAAAGAGAAGTCTTTATCAGCAATTTTCAAATTCTGTGAACATAAAGTTCACCAACTAAAGGAAGAAACAAAGGAAGACAAAAGGGGATGACTCATCGGCTAAGGAAAGAGTTGGTGAACCAAGTAGTTCGTCGATCGGCAAACTCACCGACTAAAGAACACAAAGGGAGAAAAGAATTAAAAAAGATAAGGCAGGAGGAGCTTTGTTGAGAAATAGGAAAAAGCTTGAACTTGCCAAATGGTTCGAGATTTCCAAAGTTTGTCGATAAGGCGATTCGCCGACAAAGGTAAAGGTAAAAGGCAAAGCCAAGGCAAAGTTCACAAAATGAAGAAGTAGTCAACTAAAGGAAATGCATAGAAAGATGAAAGAGGCCAGGACAAAGTGGTTCCTGAAAGTGATATTTCACCAACCAAAGAGGAAAACGAGAACACAAGCCAAGTTCATGAAATTAACAAATCGCCGACTAAAGGGCAGAAAGGAAGATGAAGGAAAGGAAGAAGACAGGAATAGTTCGCAAAAGTGGAATTTCACTGACTAAAGGGCAAAAAGAAAAAAATGAAGAGAATGCAAAGACATAAATGGTTTTTGATGGACATATTTTTCTAATAAGGCAAAATAAAGGTCAAAAATAAAGGGAAAATCAATTTAAAAATAAAGCATGTAATATAATGTAAAGCTTTAAAATATTTTAAGTCTAAAATATTTTGAAGTGTTGTAAAAGCTTGCACAGGAAATTTGGCGGGCAATAGATTTTGAAATATCTACCTTCTCCAGCCGCCACTATTATAGGATCAGATCAGTACCAATTGAAGGTAGTTGTTGTGGATTTATTCAAGCAAGTGGATGAATCAGATGCTAACATTCAATGCATATGTTTTCTTCAGCTACTCCATTCCCAAATATTTTCATATTATTGTTGCAAATCATATCAAGATTTTTTTTGCATTTATGTTTTGAAGAACAGATGTACATATATGTTCCTTTTGTAGAAATATGTTTTGACAGGCCCATGGGGTGAATTTATTGCAATGGGTGACCTAGGTCAATGTAAAATTCTATATATAGATGAAAAATCAATGTAATGGGGGTTGGATATAGAGACTTATTTTTTGTGTTCCAAACAGAACCCTCTTCTGTTGTAGGGTATGTGCAGGATCATCGTGGGCCAAACAGTGGCAATAGGAAAAAAATCGTGTTTTTACTTAGCCAAATTCGCGACTTGGCAAAGTTTGACTTTGAAACAGATATCTGTTTTGGTTTGTTTTTGGTTTGGTACCAAACCAAAATGGATATCTGTTTTCAAAACGGATATCCGTTATCAAAACGGATATCCGTTTTCTTTTTCTCTATTGTTTTCATTGTTTTTTATTTTATTATTTTAGCATTTTACTATTTAGGCATTTTAGCTATAAAATATAATCTAAATTTTAGAAAGACTGTATCATATGAAAGGGGCAACCTTGTCATCTTTTGGAATGCATGATTTCTTTTAGTTCCATCCATTTTGGCAGCATTTATTCTTGTGATTGAGAGTTCTCTCCACCCCTGATTGAACCATTACTTCCCCTAACTAATTCTCCTATCCTCTTGACTCTCAATCAATTCTTTAGTCCACTCTTAATAAGTCTTCTATAATCTCTCAATCAATTATTTAGTCCACTCCCAATTAGTCTTCTATAATCTCTCAATCAATTCTTTAGTCCACTCCCAACCAACCCCACCATTCATGTTGCTTCTTCTACTATTAATACATCTCTCGCCATCATTTTTAGGGGAGACTATCCATTTCTTCCATTTATGTCAAATTCTTCTTAATATCTCTTATTCCATTTTTCATTGATCCCAACACATCATGGATAGTGAGTCACCTCAAAAGAGTTAAGCCATATTTTCATTACAACCCCCACAATAATTATTATACTTTTACAGTCCTAACTTTGTGAGCCTTTTCCATTTCAATTTTAAGGATTTGAAGGTCCTTACACTCTCCATAAAATCTCCAAGTTCTCAAGGCATCCTTATTCTTCCCATTGTCATCAAGAGGATGTTCTAATTTCTACAAAGGAGGATACCAAAATATTGGATCCTTGAGGACAAAAGCTAGCACAGGTGCCATAAAAAGATTCCTTGAAGCTTTGCATGTTCTTTACATTATTTTAAAAAGATTTTAGTAGTAATTAGAAAACTTAAATTTGCCTAAGAAAAGTAACAATTTGTTGCCTCTTGTTGCCTCTTCTTGGTTATTTTAAAAAGCAACAAGGTGAAGTGACACATCCTTATGACCAGCATCAAGAAGAACAACAGGAAGTGTATTTGGATCTTGGAAAAGATCAGGAAACAGAGGAACATCCAGTTGATGAGAATAAAGAGCAAGATAAAGAACAACCAGATGACTAAGATAAATAGCTCGATGTGGAACATTATATGACATAGAACCAACAAGATGAACATCAAGTTGAACAATGAAAAAGTGGTATTAGTTGCACCTATATAGAGAAGTGGTTTAGAGGTTGGTTAGGGGAATTATTTAGGGTTTAGAGGTTTAGGGTTGCTCGCGTTTAGGGGTTTAGGGTTTATAGTTTAAAGAGAGATAGAGAGAGGGGACTAAAAGAGTTTGGGAGAGATAGAGGAGACAGAGGGGAGAGATAGGGAGATAGAGAGTGAGAGGCATGTCCAAAGACATAGAGAGAGAGAGAGATTGAGAGGTAGAGGGATGTTAGAGATAGGGAGATAGAGGTTTAGGGTTGCCTGGGTTTAGGGGCATTATTTAGGGTTTAGGCTTTAGGGTCTTGGGGTTAGGGGTTAAGGTTTAGAGGTCTAGGGTTTAGGGTTTAGAGAGAGATAAAGGACCAATAGGGAGATATAGAGGAGTCCGAGGGGAGAGATAGGGAGATAAAGAGTGAGGGACATGGCAAGAGACAGCGAGAGAGATTGAGAGGTAGAGGGACAAAGGTGATAGGGAGATAGGGGAGAGATAGGGAGATAGTGGTTTATGGTTACTTGGGTTTAGGGTTTAGGGGTTTGGGGTTTAGGGTTTCTCATGTTTAGGGGTTAGGGTTTAGGGGCATTATAATTTAGGGTTTAGGATTTATTATTTAGGGGTTAGGGGTTAGGTTTAGAGGTTTAGGGTTTTGGATTTAGGGTTTATAGAGAGAGAGGAATGATAGGGAGATATAGAGGAGTCTGAGGGGAGAGATAGGGAGAAAAAGAGTGAGGGACATGGCCAGAGACATAGGGAGAGAGATTGAGAGGTAGAGGGACAAAGGTGGTAGGGAAATAGGGGAGAGATAGGGAGATAGTGGTTTAGGGTTACTTGGGTTTAGGGTTTAGGGGTTTAGGGTTTCTCAGGTTTAGGGGTTAGGGGTTAGGGTTTAGGGGCATTATTTAGGGTTTAGGATTTAAATTGTTTAGGGGTTAGGGGTTACATTTAGAGGTTTAGGGCTTTGGATTTATGGTTTATAGAGAGAGAGGAATGATAGGGAGATAGAGAGAGGAGATCGAGGAGAGAGATAAGGAGATAGAGAGTGAGGCACATGGCCAAGGACATAGGGAGAGAGATCAAGAGAGGTAGAGGGATGATAGAGATAGGGAGATAGGGGAGAGATAGGGAGATATAGGTTTAGAGTTGATTGGATTTAGGGTGTACCTGGGTTTAGGGTTTCTTAGTTTTGTAGATAGGTAGATAGAAAGAGAGAGGAGACAGATAGGGAGAGATGGAGGTGACAAAGGGGAGAGATAAGGAGATAGAGAGTAAGCGAGATGTCCAGAGAAATAGGGAGAAGGATTCAGAGGTAGAGTTCGATGATAGAGATAGGGAGATAAAGGAGAGATAAGAGATAGGGTTTAGGGTTGCTCGCGTTTAGGGTTTAGGGTTTAGGGGTTCGGGGTTAAGGTTTAGGGGCATTATTTAGGGTTTAGGGTGTATGGTTTAGGGGTTAAGGTTTAGAGGTTTAGGGTTTAGTGTTTAGAGAGAGAAGACAATTAGGGAGATATAGAGTGAGGGACATGGCCAAAGCATAGGGAGAGAGATTGAGAGGTAGAGGAATGATAATGATGGGGAGATAGTGAGATAGGGAGATAGAGAGATAGAGGTTTAGGGTTTCTTGGGTTTAGTGTTTAGGATTTAGGGGTTTATGGTTTCTCAAGTTTAGGGTTTAGGGGTTAGGAAATAAGGGTTAGGGGTTAGGGGTTAGGTTTAATCATGTGTTAATACAGGTTGTGGAGTGAGAAATGGGTGGTATGGGAGATCGGAAGACTAGTTTAAAGTTGGGCCGATGGATATATGTCACAACGAAAGGTTCAAAGGCTCGTCAAAAGTGGAGTGATCGGAGCATCGGTATAAGAATTTTTGAGTTGGTCAATAGTGTTTATCTTGCCGATAGGAAGAATGTATATGATTTGATGTTATTTGGGACTTTGAGAAGGTTTCTTAAAGCTGATTAAGCTTTAATCTATTTGAACTATGGGTTTTGATGGGTATTTCACCGTGTTTTGAGAGCTTCCACTGTGTGCTCTGCATCAGACCAATAGGGAGATATAGAGGAGTCTGAGGAGAGAGATAGGGAGATAAAGAGTGAGGGACATGGCAAGAGACATAGAGAGAGAGATTGAGAGGTAGAGGGACAAAGGTGATAGGGAGATAGGGGAGAGATAGGGAGATAGTGGTTTATGGTTACTTGGGTTTAGGGTTTAGGGGTTTGGGGTTTACGGTTTAGGGGATTAGGGTTTCTCAGGTTTAGGGGTTAGGGGTTAGGGTTTAGGGGCATTATTTAGGGTTTAGGATTTAAATTGTTTAGGGGTTAGGTTTAGAGGTTTAGTGTTTTGGATTTAGGGTTTATAGAGTGACAGGAATGATAGGGAGATAGAGAGAGGAGATGGAGGAGAGAGATAAGGAGATAGAGAGTGAGGCACATGGCCAAGGACATAGGGAGAGAGATCAAGAGAGGTAGAGGGATGATAGAGATAGGGAGATAGGGGAGAGATAGGGAGATATAGGTTTAGAGTTGATTGCATTTAGGGTGTACCTGGGTTTAGGGTTTCTCAGTTTCAGAGATAGCTAGATAGAAAGAGAGAGGAGACAGATAGGGAGAGATAGAGGTGACAAAGGGGAGAGATAAGGAGATAGAGAGTGAGCGAGAGAGATTGAGAGGTAGAGGGACAAAGGTGAGAGGGAGATAGGGGAGAGATAGGGAGATAGTGGTTTATGGTTACTTGGGTTTAGAGTTTAGGGGTTTGGGGTTTAGGGTTTCTCAGGTTTAGGGGTTAGGGGTTAGGGTTTAGGGGCATTATAATTTAGGGTTTAGGATATATTGTTTAGGGGTTAGGGGTTAGGTTTAGAGGTTTAGGGTTTTGGATTTAGGGTTTAGATAGAAAGAGAGAGGAGACAGATAGGGAGAGATAGAGGTGACAAAGGGGAGAGATAGGGAGATAGAGAGTGAGCGATATGTCTAGAGAAATAGGGAGAAGGATTGAGAGGTAGAAGGACGATAGAGATAGGGAGATAAGGGAGAGATAGGAGATAGAGTTTAGGGTTGCTCATGTTTAGGGTTTAGGGCTTAAGGTTTAGAGGTTTAGGGTTTAGTGTTTAGAGAGAGAGGACCAATAGGGAGATATAGAGTGAGGGACATGGCTAAAGCATAGGGAGAGAGATTAAGAGGTAGAGGAATGATAGTGATGGGGAGATAGTGAGATAGGGAGATAGAGCTCGATAGAGGTTTAGGGTTTCTTGGGTTTAGTGTTTAGGATTTAGGGGTTTATGGTTTCTCAAGTTTAGGGTTTAGGAGTTAGGAAATAGGGGTTAGGGGTTAGGGGTTAGGTTTAATCATGCATCCCAGTCATTCCCCTATCATTCCTATATATCCTATCTCTCCCCTCTATCTTTCCCTCTCCCTTATTGACGAAGCAAATGGAAACAAGAAAACTAGGACTCCCTTTCTCAGGTTTAGGGTTTAGGGCTTAGGGGAATTATTTAGGGTTTATGGTTTAGGGGTTAGGGTTTAGTATTTGGAAGAATTATTTAGGGTTACTTGGGTTTAGGGTTTAGGGGCATTATTTAGGGTTTACGGTTGCATGTCAAAAGTAGTCTCTCTCTCTCTCTAAATCCGTAAACCCTAAATAATGGCCCTAATCCCTAACCCCTAACCCGCATCTACCTCTCTCCTATATATATTCAAAAGTGCCTTTAAAATACTATGAGATACCTTAGTATAAGTAAATCATATAAAAATCAAATATATATATCATCATAATCCTATATAAATTTTGATAGTATTTTATAGCTAAAATGCCTAAATACTTAAAATGTATGCAATGCTAAAATAATAAAATAAAAAAAATGAAATACAATAAGGAAAAGGAAAAGGAAAACGGATATCCGTTCCCGGAAACGGATATCCGTTCCTGGAAACGGATATCCGTTCCCGGAAACGGATATCCGTTTTGGAGATCATAATAAGCAAAAAAGACTGCATTTTTGCAAACCCGCGGCTTGCAAAAACGCAGTCTCATCTTCAAAAAAATAGATATCAGCGCTGAGGAATGGATATCTGATCCAAAGAGGTAAGATTTCATGCATTTTTTTGGTTTGTTTTGTATTTTCAAGCAGTTTTTTTGGTTTTTATGCTAAGTGGGTATGTTTTATAATTTAATTAGGTAAAATGGATGCACAAAATGAAAACCCAAACCCTCCACCACCAAACCCTCCCCCTCCAATAGTAGAAGAGAATATTCAAAGAAATATTGATCATATAAGCAGGATCATAGAAATGTATCGACGCCACCCTCGATTGTCTATAATGACATCAAATTTAGAGGGAATCATTAATCATATTCAAACCTTGTCCACCCAACACGAATCATTTTGGCAATGGCGAGAAGCCAAGAAGGCCAAATATGCTGACGGTTTGTCATACGAGGAAGTCAAAGATTTAGAGATTACAAAAACTGTGTTGGCCCAACACTTTGTCAATCCTAAAACCGGATTGCATGTTGATGTCCGTAAGCCCAAATTTTCAATCAAATGGTGTATTCATGAGGGCATTAGTCAAAACTTTTGGGATCGTTGGTGGATGGTTTTTGATAAACCACCCAACAACAATTTAGATGTGCCTTTGTATTTCCTCCGTAAACTCTATGCAGAGTTCGTCATGGGTCAACATGTTAAGTATTTTGATTTTAGAGAGTTTCAAGGAGTGGGCAGAGGAATGCCTCAAGATAGACCTGGGGCAATTAGACAAGTACAAGGTCCCTATATTCCCCCTCCTGCTATCCCTTCTCCGCCCCCAATGCAGCACCCAGACATTGTTGCAAGTGCAACACAACAGGGCCTTAGTGCCATACACTCTTTGACCGAGCATTTGATCATACAGACATCTCAGTTTGCACAAGCACATGATGAAGGTGATGATATTGGATCACCTGGTACCACTAGACCATCATTGTCCAGACATATATGTGTGCCCCATCATTGCATTTCTTGCAATCATTTATGCTTGGGTCCTATTATGGAGAGTAGTGAGCCACCATTGAACACATCAGAGTATGATCTCCATTCACGAGATGAGGCAATGGGGTCCAGAACTCAAGCTAAGGGGTCAGGGACAAGAGTAGAAGCTACTGGATTAGTAAACATTAGAGAAGGAGAAATGCATGAGCAATCTTTTGCGCAGGTAAAATTTAAAGTTAAATTTTATGGTCTATTCCATTTGAATATATAAACAACTTTATTAGTACTAATGTATCTAAGTGGGATAACAGTTGATGACAGAGGAGGAGTTGACAGAAGTTCATCATGCAACTTTGTCTGCCATCCAATTTGGCTTGGACTTGCCGGTATAAATTGTTGTACACATTAACTTTTTTTTAATTCATTTATTTCTTTGTGAGTAATTATATATTAATTTATATCTTGATGTTAATTTTATTTTATAGCCAATCAAAAATGTGAATGATCTGGCATCTTTGCCAATAGTCTTTTCTCGAACTCCTGATCGACCCAAGGGACTATCATTTGCAGAACGGCTTTCTCAACGCCAACAAAGGGTGGAGGTAATTTGATTGAATTGTACTTTAATTGATAATTTAGAAAACTTAAATATTTGATTATAGTCATTTAGAGTCTTACATTCTTGTCCTTTTTAATTAATGCAAGAGGCCTCGATGGTGGTATGTGCTTGTTTTCTAGTAGATAAGTTTTTGTGTAGTGCATTTCCTATTTTAAATGTATGCATTTCCTATTTTGTTTAATAATTATATATTAATTTATTTCAATGTTACTTTGCTTTTATGTAGTCTGTTGAGAATGTGAGTGATGTGCCACCTTTGCCATCATGCTTCACTAGGACACCTGATCGTCTTAAGAGAAAATCATTTGTAGAATGATTGTCCGAACAACAACATAGAGTCGAGGTAATTGAATTGAATTTTTTAGATAATTGATAGTTTATCTAGCGGTCTTATAGTTGATTGTAGTGATTTAGATGTATGTTAATAAATGAAAGTTCTTAATTGTAGTAGATAAGAATCTATTTACTAACTTTAACTTGTGTTTTGACTTGTTAATGCAGGAAACTTCACCTCCATCAATTACTAGACATTTTGGTACAAAGAGGACACTTTTTCAGGATCCATCATAGATTGTGGATACATCACAGATTGTGGATCCATCATAGATTGAGGGTCAAGTGGACTTGTAGTATTTGATGTAGCTATTTAGCATGTAGATTGTATATAGATTTTGAGACATGGCATATGCCACATTTTGTAAAAAATATTTTGAGTTGGCATATTTGCCAAATTTTTGTATATGTCTACCATTATGGACTAGATTTTAATGTATATACACCTTGATATACAATATAAATTAAATTCCTTATGTGCAAGTCATGATACTTCGAGAATGTTTCAGGGATGTAGAGTGTTTCAGGATATCTTTAGGCTGAATATTTGATATCAATATGGTTTTGAGTTTGAATTGGTGCCTTCATACATTAGGAATTGTCAGTCGATCATATGGACAGAATAAGTGTTGTCAGTTGAGTTGGCTTGTTTAGTGTATATCTCTCATGTGATGAGTTGTTTATCAGTGGTATTGTTGATACAGGTGATGGAGTTCATTTCACATCATGTTGTGGCATAATCATATTTGATCTCAGTGAAACAGATGATATGATTTACAAGAGGCAGTGAAATTGGTCATGGGCTTTCATGCATTTCATGTGTATTCATATACAAGATTCATGTATTTGAGAGTATTGATCACCTTGGTGTTTTTCTTGTAGTTTGTCATCTCTCAGTGCTGTCTTCTATCATTCCCTTATCCATCTTCATAGAACTTGCTTAGTAAACATATACTTATGCAAACAATTTTCTCCTTTAAAGGTGCATAAGACTATACATGCCACACACTATATTGTTTCACAGTTGAGGATGTTTTGAGCTATTGTCAGATCTCTGTTCTCCTACCTTGATTGTCACTGGTTACTCACTCTTCAAGTTTTGGTTAAAGAAAGGTTGTTCAATTTCTAAGATTTAAGGTCATTTCACTTATGTTGACTGGCCAAAGGGTTATTATACATTGTGACCACCGGCCCCATCTTTCTTCATCGGGTGGCAAAGTCTAAATCAAGACAAATGGACAAGTTCGGTGGTTTTTGTTTTTAAAAAAACTTTATCACCTTTTAAAGAAAAGGCTCGAGCGAGAAAAATTTTAAAAAATTGGAGCATGGAGCCCGCGATGAAAAATATTTTGCAGATCCCTAAGACCAAAAAATTACCAAACTTTGACCAGGCAGTTCTTAGAATTCGTGACAGTTGGGAATGCTCTGTTTGGACCTACAGGTGCATGTGGCATCCTTCCACAATAACCTCTCTCATTTTTGGTCAACTCCATTCCATTTGACCGTGTTGAAATCAAATGCATTGGCGCAAAATGCTTCAATTTGATGCAGTGGAAAGGTGTTAGGTGCGACATTTGTCATTCCATACCTTGTGTGGTCGAACGGACTACGGCAACGCATCGGGGTGGGTGTGTAAATGCTAGTGGAGGTCTCGTTTCATGCGCCAAGCGTCCCAGTCATTCCAGGCAAGAGGCTACCGGCAAAGTCCTTTAAGATCCCTGAGACCAAAAAACTACCAAACTTTGACCGGGCAGTTCTCAGAATTCATGAAAGTTGGGAATGTTTTGTTTAGACCTACAAGTGCACGTGACATCCTTCCACAATAACCTCTCTCATTTTTGGTCAACTCCATTCCATTTGACCGTGTTGAAATCAAATGCATTGGCACAAAATGCTTCAATTTGATGCAGTGGAAAGGTGCTAGGTGCAACATTTTTCATTCCATAGCTTGTGCGGTCGAACGGACTGCGCCAACACATTGGGTTGGGCGGGTAAATGCTAGTGGAGGTCTCATTTCATGTGCCAAGCATCCTAGTCATTCCAGGCAAGAGGCTACCGGCAAAGTCCCTTAAGATCCCTAAGACCAAAAAACTGCCAAACTTTGACCGGGCAGTTCTCAGAATTTGTGATAGTTGGGGATGCTCTGTTTGGACCTACAGGTGCATGTGGCATCCTTCCACAATAACCTCTCTCATTTTTGGTCAACTCCATTCCGTTTGACTGTGTTGAAATCAAATGCATTGGCACAAAATGCTTCAATTTGATGCAGTGGAAAGGTGCTAGGTGCGACATTTCTCATTCCATAGCCCATGCGGTCGAACGGACTGTGCCAACATGTCGGGGTGGGCGGATAAATGCTAGGGGAGGTCTTGTTTCATGCGCCAAGCGTCCCAGTCATTCCGAGCAAGAGGCTACCAGCAAAGTCCCTTAAGATCCCTGAGACCAAAAAACTGTCAAACTTTGACCGGGCAGTTCTAAGAATTCGTGAAAGTTGGGAATGTTCTGTTTGGACCTACAGGTGCACATGGCATCCTTCCACAATAACCTCTCTCATTTTTGGTCAACTCCATTCCGTTTGACCGTGTTGAAATCAAACGCATTGGCGCAAAATGCTTCAATTTGATGCAGTGGAAAGGTGCTAGGTGTGACATTTTTCATTCCATAGCTCGTGCGGTCGAACGGACTGCTGCAACATGTCGGGGTGGGTGGGTAAATGCTATTGGAGGTCTCGTTTCATGCGCCAAACGTCCCAATCATTCCAAGCAAGAGGCTACCGACAAAGTCCTTTAAGATCCCTGAGACCAAAAAATTGCCAAACTTTGACGGGGCAGTTCTCAAAATTCGTGAAAGTTGGGAATGTTCTATTTGGACCTACAGGTGCACGTGACATCCTTCCACAATAACCTCTCTCATTTTTGGTCAACTCCATTCTGTTTGACCGTG
The DNA here is from genome assembly GCA_027924645.1 of Cunninghamia lanceolata. Classification (NCBI taxonomy): domain Eukaryota; kingdom Viridiplantae; phylum Streptophyta; class Pinopsida; order Cupressales; family Cupressaceae; genus Cunninghamia; species Cunninghamia lanceolata. Next base: position 6,151,412 of record BSBN01000303.1, on the reverse strand, counting down.
TTGAAATCAAATGCATTGGCACAAAATGCTTCAATTTGATGTAGTGAAAAGCTGCTAGGTGCGATATTTTTCATTCCATAGCTCATGGGGTCGAACGGACTGCACCAACGCGTTGGGGTGGGTGGGTAAATGCTAGTGGAGGTCTTGTTTCGTGCGCCAAGCGTCCCAGTCGTTCCGAGCTGTAAGCTACCGGCAAAGTCAAAAGTTGCTAGGATTGAAATTTTGCATTCCACAGGTCCTGGGGCCGAACGGTTTGCTCCAACACGTCAGGGTGGGCGAGTAAATGCTAGGGGAGGTCTCGTTTTGTGTGCAAAGCATCCCAGTCCTTCCGAGCTGTAAGCTACCGGTAGCTTACAGCTCGGAAGGACTGGGATGCTTTGCACACAAAACGAGACCTCCCCTAGCATTTACTCGCCCACCCCGACGTGTTGGAGCAAACCGTTCGGCCCCAGGACCTGTGGAATGCAAAATTTCAATCCTAGCAACTTTTGACTTTGCCGGTAGCTTACAGCTCGGAACGACTGGGACGCTTGGCGCACGAAACAAGACCTCCACTAGCATTTACCCACCCACCCCGATGCGTTGGCGCAAACCGTTCAGCCTCAGGACCTGTGGAATGCAAAATTTCAATCCTAGCAACTTTTGACTTTGTCGGTAGCTTACAGCTCGGAACGACTGGGATGCTTTGCACACAAAACGAGACCTCCCCTAGCATTTACTTGCCCACCCCGATGTGTTGGTGCAAACCGTTCGGCCCCAGGACCTGTGGAATACAAAATTTCAATCCTAGCAACTTTTGACTTTGCCGGTAGGTTATAGCTCGGAACGACTGGGACGCTTGGTGCACGAAACAAGACCTCCACTAGCATTTACCCGCCCACCCCAACGCGTTGGCGCAAACCGTTCAGCCCCAGGACCTGTGTAATGCAAAATTTCAATCCTAGCAACTTTTGACTTTGACGGTAGCTTATAGCTCGGAACGACTAGGATGCTTTGCACACAAAACAAGACCTCCCCTAGCATTTACTCACCCACCCCGATGTGTTGGAGCAAACCGTTTGGCCCCAGGACCTGTGGAATGCAAAATTTCAATCCTAGCAACTTTTGACTTTGTTGGTAGCTTACAGCTCGAAATGACTGGGATGCTTTGCACACAAAACAAGACCTCCCCTAGCATTTACTCGCCCACCCCGACATGTTGGAGCAAACCGTTCAGCCCCACGAGCTATGGAATGATAAATGTCACACCTAGGACCTTTCCACTGCATCAAATTGAAGCATTTTGCGCCAATGCGTTTGATTTCAACACGGTCAAACGGAATGGAGTTGACCAAAAATGAGAGAGGTTATTGTGGAAGGATGCCACGTGCACCTGTAGGTCCAAACAGAACATTCCCAACTTTCACGAATTCTGAGAACTACCCGGTCAAAGTTTGGCAATTTTTTGGTCTCAGGGATCTTAAGGGACTTTGCCGGTAGCCTCTTGCCCGGAATGACTGGGACACTTGGTGCATGAAATGAGACCTCCCCTAGCATTTAGCCGCCCACCCTGACGCGTTGGCAGAGTTCGTTCGACCCCACGAGCTATGGAATGAAAAATGTCGCACCTAGCACCTTTCCACTACATCAAATTGAAGCATTTTGTGCCAATGCGTTTGATTTCAACACGGTCAAACGGAATGGAGTTGACCAAAAATGAGAGAGGTTATTGTGGAAGGATGTCACGTACACCTGTAGGTCCAAACAGAACATTCCCAACTTTCACAAATTTTGAGAACTGCTCGGTCAAAGTTTGGCAATTTTTTGGTCTCAGGGATCTTAAGGGACTTTGCCGGTAGCCTCTTGCCTAGAATGACTGGGATGCTTGGCGCATGAAACGAGACCTCCCCTAGCATTTACCCCCCACCCCGACGCGTTGGCGTAGTCCGTTCGACCCCACGAGCTATGGAATGAAAAATGTCGCACCTAGCACCTTTCCACTACATCAAATTGAAGCATTTTGCGCCAATGTGTTTGATTTCAACACGGTCAAATAGAATGGAGTTGACCAAAAATGAGAGAGGTTATTGTGGAAGGATGTCACATGCACTTGTAGGTCCAAACAGAACATTCCCAACTTTCACGAATTCTGAGAACTGCCCCGTCAAAGTTTGGCAGTTTTTTGGTCTCAGGGATCTTAAAGGACTTTGCCGGTAGCCTCTTGCCCAGAATGACTGGGACGCTTGGCACACGAAACGAGACCTCCACTAGCATTTACCCACCCACCCTGACGCGTTGGCACATTCCGTTTGATCGTACGAGCTATGGAATGAAAAATGTCGCACCTAGCACCTTTCCACTGCATCAAATTGAAGCATTTTGCGCCAATGCATTTGATTTCAACACGGTCAAATGGAATGGAGTTGACCAAAAATGAGAGAGGTTATTGTGGAAGGATGTCACATGCACCTGTAGGTCCAAATAGAAAATTCCCAACTTTCACGAATTCTGAGAACTGCCTGGTCAAAGTTTGGCAGTTTTTTGGTCTCAGGGATCTTAAAGGACTTTGCCGGTAGCCTCTTGCCTGAAATGACTGGGATGCTTGGCGCACGAAACAAGACCTCCACTAGCATTTACCCGCCCACCCTGATGCATTGCCGCAATCCGTTTGACCGCACGAGCTATGGAATGAAAAATGTCACACCTAGCACCTTTCCACTGCATCAAATTGAAGCATTTTGTGCCAATGCGTTTGATTTCAACACGGTCAAATGGAATGGAGTTGACCAAAAAATGAGAGAGGTTATTGTGGAAGGATGCCACATGCACCTGTAGGTCCAAACAAAGCATTCCCAACTGTCATGAATTCTGAGAACTGCCTGGTCAAAGTTTGGCAGTTTTTTGGTCTCAGGGATCTTAAGAGACTTTTCCGGTAGCCTCTTGCCTGGAATGACTGGGACGCTTGGCGCATGAAACGAAACCTCCACTAGCATTTACCCACCCACCCTGATGCGTTGGCGCAGTCCGTTCGACCCCACGATGAGCAGAACAAAAAATATTGTTCCAGTTGACACATTCTCAATCATTGACATGGATGATATCTCAGTACTATTCCTTTAGGCACAATATGAGCTTCCAATGAAAGGCACAATTGTGAGGTTAAGATGATGAAAAGTGTGCCTCATTCACAGTCATGTTTTACTTGTCTTCAATGATGATTCCTTGATTCAACTTAATCCTTTGATAATACATTTTAACCTCCTTGTGAAAGCGCACTTTCAAGGTTTCTTGAGCAAGAGCTAGCGCCTCAACATCAAGGCGTACTTTTGGTGTTCTAGAAACATGAACTAGCACCTCAAATAGTAAGGCACTCATTCTAGGTTGTTTATTCAATAATTGGCACTAGTCACATATGGTGTAGAGAGGTAGATGTGCGCCCAAGTCAGCATTTGATGCCTTCAATAACTATAAACTCCTTTGATGATGCATTTTATCCTTCCTATTCACCATCTAGCCTTAGGCGCACATTTTAGGTTGATCAATCATAATCTAGTGCCCTAAGTACCAAGGCGCACTTTTAGATTAGTTTGATAAAGGATTAGCGCCTTCATTTCTAGGCGGAAGTTTGGAGTTGAAATACATCAAAATAACAAGTTTCTTCATCACTTCAAACATATTTAACACTTTGAAGATCTCCAATGCATGATTGAATATCAAGAAACCAATGTATCATTTCATGAAGGTCTTAAGTGTTGTAAATATGCATCTTCTTATTTAATCATGTGTTGTAAATGAAGGAATGCAATGATTGCAATATGTGCACAAAACGGAATTTTTGATAAAGATTGAAAGGAAATGTTAAGAAAATGCAATTGGCGGGTGTAAATCCAAAGTGTGGAAGCATAGACAAGGCATGTGAATAGTTTGGCATGACACCTCAAAGAGATGCTATCTCATGGAATGCAATGATTGCAAGATATGCACAAAATGGATTTTTTGAAAAGGCTTTAGAAACTTTGAAGCAAATACAATTGGAACGTTTAAAACCAAATTCCATAACCTGTGCAAGCATTCTCCCTACTTGTGCCAAATTAGGATCTTATATATACATATATGCACATAATGTCATGAAAATAATGTATAGTGTATATATCAAGCCATATAGGCATGTACAAATAAAACCATATAGGTATATACAATGATATACATCGATAACATACAAAAGTATGTTTACAAAGCCAAATACACATATGTAACAAAATGTCCCAAAATCAAATCTCCTATGGATTGCTATCAAATAATCTATGGCTCTTGCTAGGCCATGAAGATGGTGAACCAATCAATGACTCATCTTCCATCGCTCATCGACTAGACCTCCTCGATAGAGATTTTTGAATTTCCACCTATTAATACAATCAAACAACGTGCACATTAATATAGAATTTAATATTCAAAATATATAACATGACATAAGTAATCAATCACTTACCACCAATTGGTGATCCCTTTTGATCATTTGTTGTCTCTCTTCTTCTATAGAGCTAGATGGGTAGGGGAGGTGACGTCCTGTGAGAAGCATGAACAAGCAGATTTAAAAGTAAACATGAATATCATAAATATGTACATTAAATGCTGCGCTTATTATAGGACTGTTCTAGTACTATTTTAGGACTGTTGTAGGATTGTTGTAGTTAAAACTATCCTAGTAGACATGTATAGGACTGTTATAGGACTGTCATCTCATGGAATTCAATGATGGCAAGATTACTATCAAGATTAGTATGAAGATTAATTATGACTGTTATAGGACTTTTATAAGAATGCAAAGTAAGGAAGCATAGGCAAGGCACATGAACTGTTTGGTGGAATACCTCAAAGAAATGAGAATTTTGTCAGATGTTGTAGTTGCAATTACCATGTGACACATGTATGTAATATGTGAAAGCATAGACAAGGCACATGAACTATTTGGCAAAAGACATCAAATACATGTCACCTCATGGAATGCCTTATGTAGAAAAAGGTACAAATGTGCAGTATTAAGAAATACAAATGAGAACTAAAAATCATACCTCGAGTATAGTCAAAATAACCTACGATGCCATACAAAATAATTTACGATGCCATGCAAAATAATCTACGATGCCATCTAAAATAACTTTATTCGCTATCCTGTATAGTCAAAAGCATGCATTATAGTTATTAAAGTAACAAGATTTTTAATAAAACAATTCTAAAAAATATAAAAAACAAGAACAAGTTAAGATAAAAAATGTCATACCTGTCCATCTGGAAGTTTAAATGCTAGTCAAGCGTACCTGAGGGGTCATCTCTTACCTTCAAAGTATCCAATACTGCTTCATGATTAGCATTACTAATTGTCCATAGTTCTTTTGATTTTGGTCTTCCACGACGCTTTAGTAACTTGACATTTGTTGCTACAACTAGGTGAGAATACATCAATATGGTTTTATGCTTCTCAAAGTCTTCAAAGGCCGGGATGCCATTCTTTTTAACCATATATGTTCGTAACCAAGTCCCAGCAATAACAACTGATCCTGTAGGATATGTGAACCCATCATCATCTGTCATAGGTTGTGTTATCTTTTGTTTTCCCTGTACACATCGTGCCAACCAATAGTCTAACCTCTCTTCATTTCCATGTGGTGCAACAACTGCATAAACATGACCTGGCTGTACAAGGTCTGAAAGATGTTCATAGTCAAATGAGCTCTCCATGTCATTGACGAGATGATTGACCTTCATATAAAGGGACTAAATATTGTGGAATCCATGCATCTACCCACTCACTTGACTCACAATTGTTCCAATTACATTTAATACAACTCTGACAAAAACAAGCTAATTCTCGTGTCCAAATAGTCCATGTACTTGCATTTGAGCTTTAAAATGAATGCATCTTTGATGATTCACTAATTCTCTGACATTCCAATTTCTCTATCTCTATCCCATCATCAACCAACCAAAAGAACCTGCGCACTTCATAATCAAGAGCCACTCCTCGTGACAATGCATAGTTACACCACTTAACAATGGAATCTGCATCACTGAATGTAGCACCACCTCTAATCTTTAGTTGTTCTTTAAAAAGAGCTCTCTTCACGCATGCACCTGCTCCATCATGTTCACCTTTTCCATGCTCGGCTTCAAAAAAATTCCAAATATGAGGTATACCCTTCTCTACATGCATTTTGCTCAACCAATAGAAATTACGAGCATTCTTGAATTGACCAGTGCAATTATCTGACCAAATGATATGTTGATCTAGTCTAATATCTTTTTCTTGCAAGAACCCATAAAATTGTTGAAAACAATATTGCACAAACTCTGCTAAATGAGATCGATCATCACTCATGTAAAAATGGCATTCTCTGACAATCTTCCTGTTCTCTTCTGTACTCTCGAGGGCATGTCTGTATGTGATGTGAACAAAAATAGCAATTTGAATAGAATTGTAGTACTGGGATTGAACTTCATTTTGGGGTTGCAATGTATAGTTTTCTGCAAAATCAACTACAGAGACAATAGTTCCAATCGGGAAAGAGTCTTTACACATCCTGAACTGTTGATCTAACCATCGAGACCTGTGGCTATGTCTGACATACTTGTAGAAAAGATTTTTCTTAAAATCATCAATAAAATTAGCAATACTTACCTCTCTTACAATCAACTCACATCTAGAACCTTCACCTCCACTTTTCAAATTGTATTTCACTGTCTCATATCTCTTTTTCTCAACCATTCTCTTTCCAAAATCATGCTCGTTGCCCTCATGAAACATGATACAAACTTTGATAACCCACCACATTGTAAACACTTTTCATTTAAACAATCATTCTTGTAGAACATGCAACCATCATCTCTAATACATAGAAATAAATCCAATAAGTCCCTAGATGACTTTGGTAGTTGAATTGCACCACACTCCTATAACATTTCGTTAGTGTGCAAAGTAGAACGAATATTGCATAATAATTCATGGTACATAGAAAATTCTACATGGTATTTGCAACATGTATTACAAACTTTAAGAGGAACACAATAAAATGGCTTAAGAGATTCAAATGCTCTTTGTGAGATTGTCATACCTGGGTGAGTTTCACAATATTGTTTGTACAATGTTGTTTGGCTACATTCCAAGTAATGTTTAGGATGTGGTGTGTGGTCTTTATGACCAATTCTTAACTTTACAACATCTTTTGCATTCGGTGATACCCTAGAGTTAGTGTGCCAAAATCGTTCAATTTCTTCCTTTGTGCTATCAATTAGCTTCTTGTCAACTCGTGGAAGCCTACCACTGAAAGCCCAAGTATCATTGGCAACAGGACTATCTAGCCTTGATCTTAATGCTAGTGCTTTTGACAATGTTTTACGATTCAATCTTAAGTCAACACAAGTTTGCCTCATTAATCGAGCATTTCTTAATTGTTTGCTTACTATTGAGGTTGTTATTACTCTACGGGCAGCTCTTTTATCTTTCTCCTTGCTAGTCTTTCCAATATAATTGAGTGCATTGAAAAGGCTTCTTACAATAATTTTATTCTGATCGGACACTTTGTTTAACTGAATCTTTAATTTCTTTAGTAAAGGTCTCATTTTGTACATCTTTAATAATTGCACAAAAAGTTGGCATTGTTCGGTTAATGTTTTCTTCTCAAAGTATTCATTGAAGAGTTTTGTAGCCCACAACCGAACCGTTCGTGATGACCTCTTGCCTTCAAGTTTTTCCATTATGTTCTCATCAATTTCAAGTAACCATTTTGGGGTTTTTGGGTGTTTTCCAATTTCATCACGGTTATTCTCTTCTTGACAAATGTCCTCTCTTCTTATGAAATTTGGAGATACATTGATTGTTCTTGTTTCATCCATGTTTTCAACCTCATCAATTTTATCAACAAATGGATTATGGAGTGCAATTTCAATATCATGATGTTCATATCCACTTTCTTCAAGTGCATGTCTTCGTTTTTCTTCTTCTTCTTTGTCCATGGTATTGCTATTATGAATAGGTGTTTCATAACATTTTTCAATATTTTCATTTGCAATATCATGGTGAATTTCATTCTTATCTAACATTTCATTATAATCAAAATTAACATCTTCAAATTGCATGTCATTAGATGGTAAAGAAGAAGATTCACCTTGATGAGCATCCGCCAAACCCACCCTTCCAATCCTCTTCCTTTCCCTATCTTTTTTCCTAATTGCTTCAATTTCCTCCAATGTAACTTTCCTCCTCCTTTTTGCTTTACGACGACCATTGCTCCCCATTAGGGGAACAAAAATATCACCCTTATGATTGTAACAAGAAAATTGTGTCTCCAAAAGTGCATAAAAATATTCCTTTCACGGTCATAGCCAGAAATCACGAGTATTTCGACAGCAGATGGTCTCTGGTTGTGGAAGTCAGGCCCAGAAATATTCCTTTTGTCTTTTTTTTGCTTTTCCAAAATGGATATCCGTTTTGGAAAACCCAATTCTTTGCAACGGACACTTGCAACGTCCATATGCCTACTACAAAATAGATATCTGGTTTATTATGTACATTTGGATTCTATACTAGGGATTCATTGTATTATTCAATAAACTTGTGAATTACCATCTAATTTCAATGTTTACACACTAATCCACCTAGGTATCAACTTAATAAAGCTCTAGATATAAGCCATTATTTGATTTTAGGCTATCATCAAATGAGGAGCTTCTAAAGGCAAAAATGTTGTCCCAAAAGAAGACTCAATGTTATTCGTAAAGACATTAGATTGTTAAAATACAAATTCGAGGTTAGATATTCCTTGGGCTATTTTAGTATAGAGAAGAAAAATTGCAATATATGACTATCCTAGGAATTAGAATGGTTGATCATAGGATATTCATGGCATTTTGATATTAATGGATGGATTGATGGATGTTTAGGGAGTTTAAGTTTAAATGTAATGTATGAGAATTCTTATTTATGAAGGATCTAATATGTCTTATGTCTTATTTGCAAGCCATTCAAGAAACAAATGAAAAGATACCAAGGACTATCATAACACCTATTATAATTAGGTGCATCAAAGGATTGTCATCCAGGACCTTACCAATATGGGAAGTTATCAAAACCATGTCATGTTTAAAATTAAAGGCTTTATTACCTCTTTGTCCCTATAGGCCTATTAGAACAATAGGTCACATTTTATTCATATACCGGGGTTGAGAATAAACACTAAGCATTTGTAGTTATGGCAAGTGTAAATGGAAATAGATCACAACTTTAGACAATCTATCCTCTCCTAGATTGCACTGACTGAGTGGAAATTACAAATTTCCTATTAATGTCCTTTATATACTGAAGGTATGGGTGAGAAAGGTAAACTTTGTATGTTGTAGACAAGTGATGCAGAGCAACACATCAAAAGCTTACAAACAAGGTGTAAAATACCCATTAACCCACCAATTGCTCAAATAGCTTTTAAAATATCCTTCCCAAGGTCCAAACGAGACCGAAATACACTGTTTCTTTACTATCGGCAAGACATTTATGTTTCTGCAGCGCGCTCCCTATCAAATTGGTAATGGATAGGGGTTTTTTTGGGGGAACGTCGAAAGGGTTTGGCCGATACAGGCCGACAGCGCCATTTAGGGTGAACTGTGGAATTTCCTCCGCATCAACCACTCTATTGGTATGTTTCTTGTACCAAACACTGGTCCAAAAGCACACATTTTCTGAATTGGTAGAAGTCTAGTTGGAGAAATGTGGTCTCCTCGACTACTATTATTGTAGGATATGCATAAACGGGTTTCTTGAAAAGGCTTTAGAAATTTTCAAGCAAATGTAATTGGCAAGTGTAAAGCTAGATTCTGCAACCTTTGTCAGCGTCCTCTCTACCTCTACCAAAATGGGAGCTTTGGAATAGGGTATGGACATTCATCAAAGCATAATGGAAGTGGGATTTTTGTAGATATTCTAGTTGGAAATGCTCTGGTAGACATGTATGGAAAGTGTGGAAGCATAGACAAGACACATGAACTGTTTGAAAAAATGCCTCAAAGAAATGTGGTCTCATGGAATAAGATGATTGCAGGATATATACACACTTACTCTGATGTGAGATTCACCACCCTTGTCTATCGGTAAGACCAATACCCTCGGTGAGACTTTTTACTTGCATTCCGACGTTATAACTCTCCCCGATGTGTTTACCGTCCATTAGTCATCGGTAAGACTTCTACATCAGTCAGACATTCTCTTCAATTTCTGATATCGTATCTCACACCGAAAGAATAAACACCGAACTACACCATCAGCCAGACTGCCTCTATCGGTGACACTTTTCTTCTCGCCTCTGAGAGTCCATCTCTTTCCAATGTTCCTTCTGTCGGTGTGACTCCCTCTCATCGGTGTAGTTCTCAACTGTTCTTCTGATGTGCTGATAAATAACCCATCGGTGACACTTAATGATTGTCACCCCGATATGACTTGATCTGTGAGATCAATGTTGTCGGCTCAATGGAACTTTGTCTCTCCGATAACTATTGTCAGTCCGATGTCTTCGATTTAGCCTATACATAACATGACTTGTTATCACCGGTCAACTAACGTATCTTTTCCCAATTTTCTCGATATGGCCGGTCAACCTTTGTATCCTTTGACATGTACATTCACCATTTACAACCATGATAAATGATAGCAGGATATACACGAAATGTCCACGCATACATAAATGATATACCCATGGATTGTATCTTCGGTGAAACAATACCAATGGTACAAAATATGTTGCTTCTCTTCATCCAAAACCAATGGCAAAAATTTTTTGATAGATCAACAAAACGGATATCCGTTTCTAGAACGGATATCCGTTTTCAGAACGGATATCCATTTCTAGTTGCTTTTACCGAAGCAAAATGGATATCCATCTTGCTTTGGTACAAAGCAAGACGGATATCCATTTTGATTGTTGACTTTTTATGGATTGTAACGTGTTTTAATGTTTCAGTCTCTTCTTCGAACTTCACCCTTCATGTTGACGACTTTTTTTATGCAAAATTGATAAAACAAAAAGGGTTTATAGAAAAAATTGTTAGCTTTCTAAAAATATAAGATTTATTTGGTTATCATTTTATTAAATAATTATTAATAATTTTCAATATACCGTGTCTCTGAAATCCTGATGGACACACTGATTGAAAAACATCCATAACTTTCAAACCATTTCACCTTTTTGAGATCCAAAACCTACGTCACACTCTATGCTTTTCTGGCTATAGGTTAAAAAAAAATTTGAATTTTGATTTTTTTTTATCGAGTTAGGTTGGCTGGAAAATTACTTTTTATTTTTAAAAAAAAGTCACAGTAAAAAAATCATAACTAATTATTTTATTAGAAAAAAATTTCAAATAAATATGCATCACATCCGGACATGAGTCCTCTACTTATTTTGAAAGTTTCAAAAAAATATATATATTTTTACTCATAGTTAGGTTGGCTGGACACACACCCACTTTTTATTTTTTTTCTGAAAAATTTAATAGCTGTTCATTGAAATATTCAATTTTCACTAAGTAAATTTAGTTTTTGTTTTAAAAAAAATAGTAGCCTATAAACTAGATTCAATTCTCTACAAATTTCATTCTTACATCTTTTTCAAATTGTATAGATAATCCATTCAAAATTTCACATGAACTTGATAAAGTCTGATTTTTTGTATTTTCATTGCCACTTAGAGGTATAGTTTGGCCCATCATGACCCTGCACATACCCTGTAACCGTGCCTTTTTATTAATACATGCTAATTGTTTTTACCTTTTCATGTTGCTTTTTATCTCTTTGTAGATCTAGAATTGGTTATTGTTTATGAATGTTTAATTCTTTGCAATCCTTTTCTTATCTTTTACCTCTGTTAATCTACAGGATTTGTGTAAGTTTATCAACTATATTTAATTATTCTGTGCATTTTATCTTGGTGGGTGTTCTTTATTCAAACCTAGTGTATCACCTTCCCCTTTCAATTTATCCTTCTTCCCCTTTTCCCAGGGTGATTAGATTAGGTTTAGTCATAGTCTGCTCTGAATTTCATGTTCAGAGAAAGGAACCAGCCTTCTTTGGAGGTTTGATTTCCTTTGTAGGGTCCCACACCTAGAAATCACTCCAATGTTTCACTAGATTGTTGCAGCAAAAGCGCTTCAACACAGGGTGAAAATCCAAGTGACAACAGGTTCCTCTGTAGCTACTTCTTTAATCTCATTCTCAATAATCATTAATCGCTTCTCATTATTACCACACTTGTGACCCCTAGATCATTTTCTATAGCAATGCCAACATAGACCTTTTTCTCTTTCGTCTGCCTCTTGTTGAGGAGAGAACTTAGTAATTTTTCTTGGGTTAAGGAAATTGGCTTCATTTTTGCTAATAGGATTAGTCGCATTTCTATCTTTCCATCCTATAATTTGACCTTGTGTAGATTTTTTTGATAGTACTTAAGGTTTCATTGTTCAATGTGTAATGCTTGTTGCATAGCTTTTCTAACTGTAAGAGGTTCCAACAAATGAACATCATGTTTAATTTGGTCATTAAGTCCATTGATGTATAGTTGTAGCCTCTAATAGGGTGTCACATCTTGAGTTCAAATCACTAATCTGATATGCTTAGCACTATATTCAGCTACAGACCCTATTTGTTTTAAATTTGTTAGTTGGGTAAAATAGCTTCCCTTCCATGGTTTCTCGTAATGGGCTACTAAGTCATTTGTAAATTCTTTCCAACTAAGCGTTGTCCCTTGCTTTTCACTCATCATCAATTGGTACCATTGGTAAGTTTCAGATTCTAAATGCAGTGAGGCTATGTCAACAATCGCATTGTCTATTATATTATGGATTTTAAAATATTATTCCATGAGACTTATCCACGAAGTTACTTTTGTACCATCAAACTTATGGATGTTTATTTTGGGTAGGTTTAATTTTGGACTTTGAAAAGGTTATCATATCCCTTGATTTTGTCTATTACTTAGTTGTACCCACCTTGATGCTTTTGTTGGGCTTTAATTCTAACAATCTGTCTTCTTTAAATTTCTGAAAACCCTCATTTAAGGATGTTGCAAGTGGGTCATATAAATTATCCTTAATATAATTTACTACTGCTTCACATCCTATTGGAATTGCTTCCATGATTTTAGGTGGTGGACAATATTCTTTAGATTCAAAAAAATTCTCTGATCCTGAAGATGACATGGTTTCTCTTGTGTTTGTATCTTGAACTCTAGATTTTTCTTTATTAAGTAATGGAGGATAGTATCTAGTGCAAGTTGTAACCATAAAATTTTAGAACAAGGGCTATCGACTATGACTAAATTTCATGTTCATTTTTTTGACCACTAAATTATGGATTTTTATTTTTATTTTTATTTTGTAATAAAAGTTATAAAGAATTAAACCTTCTTAAATTTTCAATATATTTCCAAAAATTCCAAAAATTGTGGCCTATAGAGCAGAATTATAAAATATTTTGACCTAACATTGACCACTAAATTACAGACTATATTTAATCTTTAATAATAAAATAAAAAGAACTGACCCAACCTAATTTTTCATAAGCTTTCCAAAAATGTAAATTTAAAAAAAAAATTCTGAAATTTGCAGCTTGTAGAGCTAAATAATGAAAACAAACAAAATTTAAATAAATTTCGTAAAACTTATGATAGAACTCTAATTTTTTACCTAGAACCTTACCTACAACCTACCTCAAAACCCAAAAAAATCAGATCCAAATTTGCAATGGTTTGAAAGTTATGGCGGAAAGAAAAATCTTGGCCCAAATCATAGCTCCGATACCACTTGTTATGATATTTCTTGGAAATAAATGTAAAAATCAGTTAAGAAGTAGACCACTTTGAGGGGGTGAACTCTAATAATAATAAAAAAATGTATGAATTCAATATTTGCAGATATGATGGTTTGGGAGAGTCTTCTCTCTTCCTTATATGCATAAGTATGTAGGGACACACCCCTTCATCCTAACTAAGTTATCTTAAGGAATAACTAAGACTAATAAATGAATCTATTAAGGTTAATCATGCCACAAGTGCTTAACTTATTATAATAGAAGGATAGAATATTATGAACCTAACAACAACCCACATCCAAGCTATAAATGCAACCTATAAGTATAAATAGCGTACAACATTGCACAACTTATAGATCTCACAATGCAACATACAAATTCAATCATACATAGCTAATCATGTCGATCATGGATAATCAAAGATAAACTTGTAAGTTTTCCATGACTCAAACACCAAATCACATCATATTCGATTTGTCAAAAACTCACAAAGTACCACAATCAAAAGGAACCAATAAATAGCTCAAATAGAAATGCAAGTGAGCAAATCACATAATAGCATATCCAAACCTAATCCACTATATAGTGCTAAAAAATATCTTTCCATCGCTATAATAAGTCCAAAATCGGACACCTTATGCACAAGATATGACATGTTCAAGCTCGTAAGGTAACCTAGTTTCCAACTAAAATTTTCTATCCAAAACATAACAATATGGAAAAATCTCTAACACAACGGCATAGAACTCAAAAAGAATTTTTTGTTAACTATAAGAAGTTGAAAATCCGACATACTAGGTGAAAGTTATGCCCCTGAAAAAATTTGCCCAATTAGGCCTATAAGACCAATTATGGTGGCCCTCCGGTGGTGGAAGGGTGGTCCACTAGTGGCAACCCAGTGGATGCTGACATGTCTGGGTGGCGGGTGGCACCGCTCAACACAAGTCGCTGGGGTCGGCAGCCCCTGCGGGCTAGTGGTGACCGCCTGCTAGGTGGCACTGTGCCCAGGGGATGGGCATGGATGGCCAACCCTAGCCACTAGGTGCTAGTCGCCCATGTGACCAAAGGCTTGGCTACCCCAAATGCTAAGCACTTAGTAATTTTTTTAATAATAAATATCTGCAGACTTAATAATTTTTTTAAAATAAAATTCTAGGTTGTACCTATGTAGACGCAGTGCACAGGGAATATTCCTTGCACCTATGGAATATTTTGACGTCGTATGATCGTAGGAAATTTTTCCTACAAAGGTTTCTCCTAGGGCATAAAAATGGCCAAAACTTTTATGTCTTCAAACATAGTCATGTTTTATATGAAAATATATGTTTTTATCCCTTTTGAACTATACAGTGAGGTATATTTTTATCCAAGAGGGCTCTAGCAAAACATCACCCCCAAAACCCTCATACAAAGAGCCCAAATCAGAAACCCACTTGCCAAATCTCCATCAAACCCTAGATCTACAACTCAAGTCTACAAACACACATGTAGCCTTGAAAATACCTTCAATCCTTTCCTGCAATACCATGGATTCACCTATGCACAAAATCCACTTATAGCAAGGGTTATAAAATCTAGGATATCTCCTCCCACAACCTGGCAACCAAGCTCTACTATAAATATTGGAAATATACAACCATAAAGACAATTTCCTCATAATCTTATGATAGATATTTATGCAAACAAGTATTCATAAATCCACATGTAAAAGAATAAGCAAGCATACCATCAAGATGACACAAGATATACCATGGGAAAACCCTCCATGAGGGAAAAATCTAGCCTCCAAAAGCATCCATATCCATTGTATTATCTCATGAACAAATATTATAATACATAGCCTCCATGAATACTTATGAATCATCAAGCTCCCTAATTGCACTCCATGTGAACAAACAAATGAAAATCATGTAACCACACATCTCAATCCATGCTTCCTCTCCTCACATATGCAACCTACAAGTGAAGCTCAATCTAGCCAAACCCAGCCAACAGCTAAAATAGCCAACCTCAACAACTACTCATGTGCTTGCTTTTATAGAGATAAGCTCAAACAAATACAAGATGAAGTATGGTAAAACCATGTATCCCAAAACCATAAGTATACAAATCCATTGACCCCCACATTTAATTATGTGTACTAAGTTTTCCCTTTTTTCCAATATTAAATAATTTCCCAAATAAATAATTAATTATTCTGTGTCCCACACACTTAAAATAACTAACTCAATGTTACATACAACTTTTACAAGTGATAGCCAAATAAATATTTAATGTGGCTAAACACATCACAGACATGCACCACAAATAAATATTTATTTTACATAATTAAATTAATTTATTTTTATGCAAGGTGTACAACACACCTTTTCCAACAAGACATGATGTTAATTTATTTGGGTTATATATCACATTCTCTCATGTGGTACATATCAAATGGGAAAATGTTGGAACTTGGATTATATTCATCTATAGAGAGTTCATGAAGTAAGAGTTTATCCACATAATGCAATGCACTAAGATGCAATGGCTTTTAGATGTTGCTATATAGCATGCATGTTGGTTTATATATGGCGATGTTTTGGTAGCAACTATAAGTCATTTGGAGACGAACTCACTACCACATACTTAGTTAAGTGTTTTTAGAGAAGCATAAGCAGCAATGCAGGTGCACTTGTGGCAAAGTCAAAGTTCATGAGCACTATTTGGGAGCATGGTAATGTTATAGAGGATGATACAAGGTGTTGTAAGCAATTAGACATGATAAAATGTTTATATTTGTTACCATAATCTTAGTGTTGGTAATGGTGGCTAAATAGGAAGACATGATAAAATACCTTAAGGGATTGCCATTATATTATAAGGAGATTTTACCTGGATCAATCCCGATAAATTGAACAATATCAAAAATAGTGTTGACAAGTGCCTAAGTATGTATATTATTCAATCTTTATATTGCACCAAATCAAAGTGTGTCATTATTGAATATTCCAATCCTCTAGAATGCTTGATTAGGAGAAATTCTTGATTGATTAGAATGAATGCATTGAATTCCTTTAAATACTAGCACATAGCATTAAATTGCATTAAACGTGTGTTTGGTTAGATCAACCTATAGAAGGGTAATGAAATTAATTGGCCAAATTTGAATTTTAAAATTTAAACTAAAAAGCGATAAGTTTGTGACTATGAGGTCACCATGTAACTATGGACTAGTCCCAAAATAGGATAACGGTTAAGTCTAGGTGCCAAATGGTTAAATAGAGGTAGGTGCATAGATAAGTGTTATAAGTAAGTGGATAAGGCGAATGTATAAGAGTGTGTAAATAAATAGAGTTGGGCTAAATGTATAGGGATATGTGTGTGTAAAATGGATAAAAAGGCTAGGAGAAATGAACCCAAGAGTTACACAAGATCGTACAATTAATCATTATATATATCAAGAGACATACCTCAAAATAAAGATAAAACTAAATAGAAAAAGACACATAAATATACCAATTTCACCATTACAATAATCAAATAATCATCACAATTTACTAATCCATAATCATAATAATTTTTAAAAAAATTATAATCTATAATTAAAATAATAATTAATAATAATTTTATAAGGCACTACAAAGCTCCTAATATGATTTATAATAATTAAAAAAAAAGCTTAGTAAGATATTTTAGGCTAATTTTTAAGGTTCTAAAAACTATCACAAGATTACTTCCAAGTTATATTCTTAACCTAAAGATGTACATGGCCTTAAACTTACATTTTAATCTATAACACTAATCTTTGTTCCGGATAAATCATTAAAGATTTGGAAGGAAATGAAGCTTACAAATTTACGTAATTATATTTAACCTAATGAATTTTTTGTCCTTTATTTGTTGCCCATGTTCTTTTTAAAATAGTAGGGACATTTCTCATTAAAATTTCTCTTAATTTTCACTAGATTTGATGGTCTCTTATTACTATTAAATTTTATAAAAAAAGTTTTGATTAAGGTTTAAGAGTTTTCCAAAAAAAAATCAAACTTTAGATAATATTTTTAATTATTATTAAGATAATTTTTTTAAATTAAAGTTTTAAAAAAATATAATTAAAAATTTATAATTATATATTAAAATTATTAGTTAAAATGTATATTTATAATCTTAAAAAATTAAAAGTAGTATAAAATTATGTCTAAAATCAAAAGATAAAATTAGAAAACAATAAAAATATATAATTTTTTAAAAAAACATACAAAATAATAAGATCACAACCCTACAAAAATAGTCTGTCAATTTTTTATATAAACTCTAAACATTTTCGAGAAAAAGAAATTTAGTTTGAAATAATTCAAATTTTTGAGTGGTCATATACAATAAAGAGAGTATGTGGAGTTTAAATTAAATAGAAGAAAGAAATAACTGAAGTCAGTTCAAATTTGAGTATGAATGGAGTTTTGCTAAGGTTTTGATTTAGCCTTGTATTTTTTAGTCTTCTAATGTCATATTGCATCTTTATATATGAATTTTTATTAATCTTCAACATTTATTGTGGGGGATTTTAGATTTCCATGCTTAAGGGTTTCCCCTTAGCCTTCTTAATGGCCTCAAACTTTATCGACCTAGCAGTTTATGTTGGTGTTGATGGTTTGACAACTCTCGAGGATGGCTTTATTGAACAAGCAACCTAGGAAGTTCATTTCCAATGTGTTCCATGAGGTATGAACTTTGAGTCCCCTCTAGATGTGGTCTTTCCCATCTCAAAGTTTGATAGTTCTTATAAATGGCTAGAACATTTTATTGTAATTGGATATTTTATTGGGAGGGCACCCCTTGGAAGCATGCTAAGAGATTGGGCCAACAAGGCTTGGGCCTCACATGGGTTCTACCTTGATGATGTCCAAAACCTTACTAAGGGGTTTTTTATTTTACTTCATTCAAAACTAGCCATGCGAAATCCAGTCTTAAACATGGTCCCTGGTTTGTTTGTGCCTCCCTTTTGGTTTTCCAATCCTAGACAGACTTCATTGTATGCTCTTTGTGTCCCTATTTGGGTGAAGTTCCTAGGTTTGCTTTTGTCGTGATGGCATTTATTGACCACTATCATTAGCTCACTTAGTAAAGTGGTTTGTGTTAAGCTAAACTAGTTCTTCTCAGCTTGTCCTTAAAACTGAGTCCATGTCAAGGTTGACCTCTCTAAAGATTTAAAAGAAAATATGGATATTCAAATTGGTCAAATGTATCCTTCCCAACTTTTCCTTTATCTTAATCTTCCAAATACTTGCTTCAGGTGTCAATCCTTTGATAATAAGGTTAAGGATTATCCCTTGGTTTCCCCACACAACAAGCCTTCATCTCGATCGTTGGAGGCTCCCCTTCCAAAAAAGGATGAAGTGTGGACTACAATAAGGAACCATAAAAATAATTGAAAACCTAGAAATAGTGGAGTTCATGTTAAGACTCCAAGAAACACTAGAAATCAAGCTATTAAGCAGCTATCTAGGACAATTTCAAACCCTTTAGACAAGGGGAAAGAGGTGGTGCCCTCTAATGGAAAGCCATCTAGTTAGCCTAAGTATACCAGAATGCCTTAGTTGGTGTCAGTCTTATCTTCTTAGCCAGAGAATTTGCCTCTCCCCTTGCAAGCCCAGTGTCACTCTCGCAGTCTACCTAGGCACTTGGAAGAGGGAGAATTTATTTTAAAAAAAGAAAGGTGTCTCCCCAACATCTAGTTGGGAAGTTTTTCTAAAGATGATTTTTGTCAAAATCACTATGCCACTCTAAATGAGTTAGATAATGATGATGTGACTATTGACTCCTACCAATGAATTTTCTTTTGTGGAACATTCAAGGTCTTATAGACTTCCTTAGAAAATATTCTATGAGACTCACTCAACAAATATTTCTAGGTTTGGATGTTCTTTGTTTGCAAGAAGTTAAGATTACTAGAATTTTACTTTCTATTTCTTTGTATGTTATTTGTCCAACCAGTTTATTTTCGTGTGGCAATCACAATGTGGGTCATGGAGGATTCATCATCTTTCTCTCTCCTAAGTGGCATCCACATTTAGTTGATCATGGATGTGACCCCACTAATAGAGCATTATTGGCCCTTTTCAATATTGACAATCATTCTTTTAGAAATATTAATTTATACCTCCAATGATGGTGTTGAGTGATATTCCCTCTAGCATTGGATTGTTGATTTGATGCCTACCAAAACTTGGGTTATGTGTGGATAATTTAATATGGTAGAGATAGCATGTGATAAGGATGGCACTCTCCCCATGCATTGGACAATTGGTGAAAGGGAAGATTGGTATTTCATGCACAATAAATTGGGACTTCTTTATCCCAATATGGGTCAATGATAATCATCCCCATTGGTATGCATGGAGTAATTTTTGGGCTAGGTCTGACAGAGTATACAAACAACTTGATCGTGTTATGCTTACAGTATAGTCTTTTTCATTTGCCAGTTGTTTCTCCCTTTCGATGGAGCCTTTGTCGGATGTCATTTTTTACCACTCTCCTATTCAGTTTTGCATTGAATAGTAACTTGCTAAACCTAAGGCCAACAATACTCATTTCTCTCTCAACACTTCTTTGTTGACTCATCATCGCACATTGGCCTACATCTGACATGTCTAGAATCTTGATCCTCGGCCCACTCAACAGACAAGTAAGATTGACTAGTGCAATTGTGCTATCAAATGCACATCCTATTTCTTGCAGATCTATAGCCGCTAGCTAGCATTATTTCACCACTGCTCTTATGAGGCCATCACCTCAAAGCTCTTCCAAGCCACTGTCGTACTAGAATCCAATCCCTTTGCTCCAACTTTGCAACTGCAGGAGGTTGAGCTATATCAACAAAAGTAAATTGTTGACAGTCATACAACTAAATGTGCCCAAATCAAATCTCATTTTCATTGGTTTAAAGTGGGAGATAGAGCCTTTAAAGAATTTTTCCGATCTCTTCATGCTTACCACACTTCCTAGGCCATTAAATAAATTAAAGATGGCCATCTACTTTTGAGTAAACTTCCTAATATCCTTTAAGCTTTTGTTCATCATTATGAGTAGGTTTTTAAAGCTTAAGAAAATTCTCCTAAATGTGAGCAGGCCTTGCAAGAATTCCTTAGGGTTACCCCTTGTTAGCTTTCTTCTCCTCAATGATCCTTTTGTGATCAATTTCTCTCCATTGTTGATCTCTAGGAAGCCATGTTTTCTTTGGCCAAGTTTTTGGTTATGATGGTTTTCCTAGTGAGTTTTACAAGGCTCTCTAGGACTTGGTTGGAGAGGATCTTCATAAAGTCTATCTTGAAGCATATCTGATGCAGAGCCCGCAACAAAGCGGTGAAAACAGATTAAAAACCTGGAACTATTGTTGTGGTTGAACCTTTGAACCACTTGAAACCTCCAAGTTCATTGGACCCATGAACCCGTCGAACCATTTGAACCATTAAACCTCCAACTATTGGTTCAATGTACTTCCATCGCGCAGTCTTAACACTGTCGGCAACTATCGGTTGAACTGTTGAACCGTTGAATCGTTGAACCAGTTCAACCATCGGTTCAACTATCAGCAACCCTTATTACTATCGGCGATGAATCCGTTGCACCCGTTGAACCATTGAACCATTGAACGGGTTCAATCGTCAGTTCAACTATTGGCAATACATGCTCTTTGGCCAACTCTAAATTTCTCCCGCCGATATCCACTTACTCCGATGAACCAACGAACCTATTGAACCTTTGAATCTTGAATTGGTTCAACCATAGGTTCAACCAAATGTTTTCCAACCCGATACTCTCAACTTCAAATATGCACTGCTTAACCTTCTATTCGCCAGTCACCAAATGAATCTTCATACACTTTGACCACTACAGCCGGTTGACACTTATATCCGTAGAAGGTGAACTTCCGTCACACTCTCATCAAATTGTATATTCACATACAGTTGTGATATACATAGGAAATAAACCTCCAGTGAAATAACACCAAAATCTAATGCCGAGGATGTCCTCTATAACCAAACTCACAGTCTATAGTCTGTGGAGTCCTAGCACATAGAGATGCTAGGCTCTCTACTACAAAAACTTTTCCAGAGATTTGATCCTCTGTTCCATTCTGCCAGAAACATAAACAAAAAGAAAACAAAGTAGAAAACTATGTACAGAATCCATTCCACTGATTTCATAGGAATCCACCAGTGGAATGGTCTCAATTAGGCATCTTCAACAATAGAAAATTAGATTATATACAGAACACTTTGACACAAAAAATATACGCAGAGCAATTCGATACACAGGAAATTTACACAGAACACAGAACTTGTAAAAATGAACTGACAAAATTTTCTTTTCCTCCCTCCAATTTCATCCCCCTTTTTTCTTCCTTCTAGAAAAAAAATGTTTATATCTCTCTCCATTCAGTTCTAACTGGAACACAAGAAGTTGGAGCTGTTACAACTTCCAACCGGAATACCAAAAATCTACCTGATTATACGACACATATTTACATGCAACATGACATGAACACATTAACAAGACACCTAAACATAACACACTTGATTTAAACATCCACATACCCCAATTACCCAACATGTTCAAATTGGCTTATCAGGATGCCAAATTTGTAACACTGGTTCACATGATGGGGTTTTATTACAAACATGAAATCACAACACAAGTCCCATAGGACAACACAAACAAACATAGAAATGCATAAAATATGATAACACATTAGTACCTTAGTCTTCTCCCTCTGATGTATATTTGGCTTGTTGAAGGGGTGCTCCTGCACCATACTCCCCGAGAGAAGAAATCTCAAGCCCACTTGAGATGAGAGTTTGAAGGTCTGTACCATGATTTGTGATCTAATCTTCAGTCATCCAAACTGCCTCTGAGTTAGGTTTCCCCTGCCAAGCTACCAAGTACTCCATGTACTCTTTGTTCCTTGTCTTCTTTGTCACTCTTGAGTCTATTATCTTCTTCAATTTTGGTGGATCATGCTTAGGAATATCATCATCTGCTGTATCCTGCAATCGTTCTTGTTCTATATCTGCATTATGTTGGTATGGAGTTAAATCACATACATTAAAAATGGGTGATAATCCAAGATCAAGAGGGAGTTGGATCTCATAAGCATTCTATCCACACTTCTTCAGAATCTGACATGGTCCAATCTTCCTCTGCATTAGTTTGGTATGTTTACCTTTTTGGAGCCTCTCCTTCTTCAGATTAACCCACACCAAATCTCCAACATCAAACTATACATCTCTCTTCTTCTTATCAGCATATGCTTTGTACTTCAATGTAGTTTGTTGGAGTTGGGTCTTGACTTGATCATGCACTTCTTTGATGGCTAATGCAAAAGATTCTCCATCTGCACTAATAGACTCTCCTATAGGCAAATCTCTCAGTTCCAAAATACCTCTTGGATGAATTCCATATACTACCTAGAAAGGTGACTTCCCTGTACTCCTATTGATGGTGTCATTATAGGAGAATTTTGCTTGTGGTAGGATATTATCCCACTTCTCTCCATGCTGTCTTGTCAAACATCTAAGTAGATTTCCCAATGACCGATTGACTACTTCAGTCTGTCCATCTATTTGTGGATGATATGCTGATGAGAAGGATAAATTGGCTCCAAGCTTCTTCCAAAGAGTCCTCCAAAAATGACCAATAAATTTCACATCTCTATATGACACTATGCTCAATGGCAATCCATGTATCCTCACTATCTCTTTGAAAAATAGATCAGCAATATATGAAGCATCACAAGTGGTTTTGCATGGTAAGAAGTGTGCCATTTTACTAAATCTGTCAACTACATTAGTTAATCTCCCTTTTGCTTTCTGACATATCACACATGCCTCCACAAATCTCCTCACATCTGACTACAAATTGGGCCAATAGTAATGCCTCTTCACAAGATCAAGAGTCTTATCCAGACCAAAATGTCCTGCCATGGCCCCACAATGCTTCTCCCTACTAATATTTAGTCTCATAGAACACTATGGAATGCACAATTGTCCACCCTTGAAAAGTAATCCATCTTGGATCAGAAATTCAGAGAACTCAACATGATATTTATCACCAAAAGAAATACATACCTTGAATATCTCCCCAAAGTCTCCATTAGCATCATACATGGCCTTCAAAGAGTCAATGCCAACACTTTCCATCTGGATCTAATTTATGGTTAGAGCCCTCCTGCTCAAAGCATCTACTACCTTGTTCTTGACCCCTTTCTTGTGCTTGAGTGTGAAGGTGAAATCTTGCAAAGTCTCCACCCACTTCATATGCCTATGGTTCAGCTTCTCTTAACTGTTTATGAAACTAAGGGCCTGATTATCCATGAACACTATGAATTCTTTAGGCATCAAGTAATGCCTCCACTTTTTGAGTGACTGTACTAGAGCATACATCTCCAAATCATATGATGAGTATCTCTTCTTTGCATCATTTAGTTTCTCACTGAAAAATGCAATAGGCCTACCTTCCTGACTGAGTACTGCCCCAATTGCCATGTGGCTTGCATCACATTCTACCTAAAAAATCTTGTTGAAGTCAGGAAGTGCAAGGACTGGCTGCTCTGCCACCTTCTTCTTCAATGTTTCAAATGAATCATCTACCTCCTTTGTCCAAGTGAATCTACACTTCTGTCCTCCTTTTATGGTGTCAAGCATGGGTGCACAAACATGACTAAATCCCTTTATAAACTTCCTATAGAAGGTTGCTAACCCATGGAAACTTCTAACATCATTCATAGTTCTAGGTGTTGGCCAAGACAATATGGCACTTACCTTCTCTTGATCCATTTTCAGTTTTCCCTGTGAGATGATAAAACCCAAATATATGATCTCCTCCTGCATGAACAAACACTTCTCCAAATTGATCATTAGTTGTTCTTCATGTAACCTTTTGAGGACTAGGTCTATATGTTTGAGGTGCTCTTCCCTTGTATTACTAAAAATCAGGATGTCATCTAGATATACTATGACAAATTTATCTATGTATTCCCTCAAGACCTCATTCATCAACCTCATAAAAGTACTAGGGGCGTTGGATAAACCAAAAGGCATGACCTTCCACTCATATAACCCCTCATTGGTCTTGAATGCAGTTTTCCATTCATCTCCTGGCCTAATCCTAATCTGATGATAGCCACTCTTTAGATCTATTTTGTGAAATATTTAGCACCCCCCAAACAATCAAGCAAATCTTCTATCCTAGGGATTGGAAACCTATACCTGATTATTATTTTGTTGATAGCCCTTGAATCTATACAAAGTCTCCAAGTGCCTTCCTTCTTTGGTGCTAGGACAGCTAGTACTGCACATGGGCTTAAACTCTTGCCAATTAGGTCTGTCTCCAACAACTCCTTAATCTGCCTTGCTACCTCTACATTCTGTTCTAGGATAAGCTTGTATGCTACTTTGTTTGGAAGTGTAGATCCTAGGATCATATCTATGCAATGGCTGATGTCCCTTATAGGTGGTAGGGACCTTGGCATTCCATCAGAGATGATGCCTTTGTACTTGTCCAATAACTCTTGGATAGCAGGATCTATGAACCTTTGCCTTTTCTCTCCCTTGCCTTCTTGTTGCTGCTCCTTATTCACCTTTAGGCATGGAATTAGAGCATATGCAACTGCACCTTCTTCCACTATCTCTTTCATGAATTGTTTGTCTTCTACCATCATCACCTTAACTTCTTTCCCTTTTGATTCCTCCTCATTCTCCATCAATGGTAGCAACTCTATCACCTTACTATCCCTGGTGATTGAATATGTGTTTCTAACTCCATCATGGTGTGCTTTCAAGTCATACTACCATGGTCTTCCAAATAGGAGATGGCAAGCATCCATCTTGGTAATGTCAAACAATAATCTGTCCTTGTATGTTCCAATTTGAAATTCTACCCAAGCCTGCTCTTCCACAACTGTTTGCTGACCTTGAGTAAGCCATGAGACTTTGTATGGGCATGGATGTGGCAATCTTCTAAGCTTAAGCTTTTCTACCATTTCAATGGATACAAAATTTTCAGTAGATCCAGAGTCAATCAGAACTTTACATACCTTTCCTCCTGCCTTGCAAGTAGTTCTGAAGAGAGATTTCCTCTATGGGGGCTCTTTGTTAGGCACCTTCATTATGGTCATTGTTCTCCTTATCATCAAAGCTTCTCCTCTCTCAGGATAACCATAACTGTCAGGAGCATTCACACTTGGAAAAGTGTTTGAGCTTGTTACACTTTGACAATCAGATTCTTGGATCAGATTTGTCCTCCTTTCTCCCATTGTACTTGTTGCCTTATCTAGACATCTGCTGGCTATGTGGCCTTCTTGATTGCAATTGTAACATCTGAGAGGTCATCTGCCTTGAGATCTCCCTCTAAATGGTGGTCTTATGCCCCTAAAATTTCCTCTTTGATTATAACTTCCTCCTTGAGTTTGACCGATGTCTCCTTTGCTGCTCTCTTGATTTGATTCACCTTGGTATCCAAATCCATTTCCTCTGCCTCTGAAAAGACTTCTTCCCCCTCTTTCCTGTCTCCCTCTTCCTCTACTATTCTGCTCTTGTCTTCTCTTTAATTTCTCTTCCACCTTGAGTGCCAATTGGTAGCACTTTTGGACTGTATTTGGGCTATGCAGATTTAAATCTTCCTAAATGTTAAACCTCAATCCATTGAGGTACCTTGCCACCTTCTCGTCCTCACCCTCCTTTATCTTTGCCTTTACATAGAGTTTCATGAATTCTTCAGTGTATGAACTGACATCTAACTCATTCTGCTTCAAGTTTTGTTTCCTCTTTTGTAATTGGATGTTGTAATCCAATGGAACATAGGCTTCCTTCACTAAAGCCATCATTTTCTTCCAAGTGGCAACTCTATTCTTTCCCTCTTTCACCTTGTCATCTTGGATGAAAGTCCACCAAGTTAGTGCAGCCCCTTTCATTTTGGATTGTGCTATCTTCACCCTTTGACGGTCTGGTGTCTCCTTGGTCTCAAAGAAATTATTCAAGGAGTCTATCCACTCCATTACTGAATCTGGATCCATTTTGCCTGCAAACACGGGCAGGTCTAGTTTCATATCCACGGTCCTTCTCTCCATGGATTTGAGGGCATTGAGCAAGGGTCTCTGGTCTGCAGGAACCTCCATCTCTTCCTGCCTAGGGATCCTCTCTTCATCCCCATCTTCTTCATTACCAGAATTTTCTTCTCCCTTCTCTACTTTTTCCCTCAACTTCTCCAACTCATTTCTCAAGGCCTGATTCTGAGCCCTAACGACTTTGCTCTCTGCCAATTGTTTCTTCATTAGAATAGCCAACTCAGTGTTGATCATCTTCACTGGGTACTCTTCTGACCCTTCTCCTTCTGACATCTTGTCTTTTTCTTCTATCCAAATGATACTCCTTTGCTCTGATACTACTTGATGCAGAGCCCGCAACGAAGCGGTGAAAACAGATTAAAAACTCAAAACTATTGTTGTGGTTGAACCTTTGAACCACTTGAAAGCTCCAAGTTCATTGGACCCATGAACCCATCGAACCATTTGAACCGTTGAACCTCCAACTATCGGTTCAATGTACTTCCATCACGCAGTCTTAACACTGTCGACAACTATCGGTTGAACTGCTAACCATTGAACCAGTTCAACCATCGGTTCAACTATCAACAACCTTTATTACTATCGGCAATGGATACACTACACCCATTGAACCATTGAACCATTGAACTGGTTCAATCATCGGTTTAACTATTAGCAATACATGCTCTTCGGCCAACTCTAAATTTCTCCCACTGATATCCACTTACTTCGATGAACCAACGAACCTATTGAACCTTTGAACCTTGAATTGGTTCAACCGTAGGTTTAACCAAATGTTTTCCAACCCGATACTCTCAACTTCGAATATGCACTGCTTAACCTTCTATTCACCAGTCACCAAATGAATCTTCATACACTTTGACCGCTACAGCCGGTCGACACTTATATCCGTAGAAGGTGAACTTCCGTCACACTCTCACCGAATTGTATATTCGCATACAGTTGCGATATACACAGGAAATATACCTCCAGTGAAATAACGCCAAAATCTAACGCCGAGGATGTCCTCTGCATTCAAACTCACAGTCTATAGTCTATGGAGTCCTAGCACATAGAGATGCTAGGCTCTCTACTACGAAAACTTTTCCAGAGATTTGATCCTCTGTTCCATTCTGCCAGAAACATAAACAAAAAGAAAATAAAGTAGAAAACTATGTACATAATCCATTCCACTGATTTCACAAGAATCCACCAATGGAATGGTCTCAATCAGGCATCTTCGACAACAGAAAATTAGATTATATACAGAACACTTTGACATAGAAAATATACGCAGAGCAATTCGATAAACAGGAAATTTACACAGAAAACAGAACTTGTAAAAACAAACTAACAGAATTTTCTATTCCTCCCTCCAATTTCATCCCCCTTTTTTCTTCCTTCTAGAAAAAAAATATGTTTATATCTCTCTCCATTCAGTTCTAACCAGAACACATGAAGTTGGAGTCGTTACAACTTCCAACTGGAATACCAAAAATCTAACTGATTATACGACACATGTTTGCATGCGACATGATGTGAACACATTAACAAGACACCTAAACATAACACACTTGATTTAAACATCCACATACCCCAATTACCCAACATGTTCAAATTGGCTTATTAGGATGCCAAATTTGTAACACTGGTTCACATGATGGGGTTTTATTACAAACATGAAATCGCAACACAAGTCCCACAAGACAACACAAACAAACATAGAAATGCATAAAATATGATAACACATTAATACCTTAGTCTTCTCCCTCCGATGTATATTTGGCTTATTGAAGGGGTGCTCTTGCACCAATATCATTCTAATTCCTTAGGAGAAATTATAGACAAAGTAAATATTAAGTTCATACCTAAATTTGGAGATCTTTCAAGGACATCTGCAACTGACTCTTGATTACTTTTCTTAATGTTTCATATAAAATCATAGCCAAGGCTCTTGCTTTGAAGTTATGGCATCTTCTTCCTTAAATTGTGCATCTGGAACAAATGGTTTCATCAAATCCAAGTATATTCTAGATAATATTATTACAACCTAGGAAGGAATGGAGTGGGCTAGACATTTACAATAGCAAGTTGTGTTCATCAAACTAGATTAAATTGCTAAAGTCTATGATCGCATTGAATGGCCCTTTATCCTTGCCATGCTTCAAACTTTAAGATTTGGGCCCTACTTTGTGCAATATGTTCAAATGTTTTTCTTATATGCCTCTGCTTGCCTCACCATTAATGACCATCAATCTAATGCTTTGGGGATTTTTAATTCTATCCATCAAGGATGTCCTTTAGCCCCTACTCTTTATGTGTTAGTTGTTAAAGATTTTGGCTATGTTTTGTCGAATTCAGTAGCCTAGAAGATGGTCAAAGGTATTTTACTGCCCAATTCCTCAACTCAACTAGTGAATGGATTCTAGTATTCAAGCAAGGAAATATCAAGCAAGCTTTGCATTATCTAGATATTTTTTGTAAGGCTTTGGGTTCCACCATTCAATGGCAGAAAACTCAATGCTATAGGAAACCCTTTTTTCCTAAACCTCCCTAGTTAGGTTGTTTTGGGTGGAAATGGATTGAGCGTGGATAAAATTTTAGATTCCTAGGCATTACTTTTGATTTTCAAGCCTCTCCCCTCTGCCTTATGGAAAGCTATCATTTCCTGAATTGAAAAGAAGTTGGCTTATTGGATTACCAAACCTCTCTCCATTGAAGGGAAATTTTAGGTGTGCTCTAAGATCCTTGTGGCTACTCGTGTTTATTACTCTTCCTGTTGATTCCTTATAAATCTTCTCAAGGATTTTCTTTGGGCCTCCTCTAAAATTCACAAAGGTTTTCATCATGTGACTTGGGAGTTTTGATATCTCCCACATGATTCTGGAGAGTTGGGTTTGATTTTCACTCAATGAAAAGGATTTTCCTTATATGTTCCAAATGGATTATCTGAGCTCTTGAAGGCAATGAAACCTAGAAAATTCTAGTGCAGATCATTGCATTTCTTTAGGCATTCCTCATGGGAGACATGCCTAGAAGAGCATTGACCTTCACACCCTTCTTATTAAGCAGAAGCCCATCAATGTTCAAGGCATTTTTGTGATGAAAAGAATTTGGAGAGCTTGAGAAGCCATCAAGCCTTGGCTTGTCTAGAATGCCAAGTGCTTTTACTTTGTTCTTTCTATTAATCAACAATACATCTGGTGATTTATTGTTAGTTTATGTCAAGATCACCCTCTTTCCAGAACCCCTTGGGTTTGTGCTTTGAGGTTCTTCAAGAAGGGGATCAAAACCCTTCCAGATCTTTTTTCCAAAACAACTAGGAATTTTCTTACTTGTCTTAAAGCCAAAGATAAGTTTCATTTGTCCAATTACGACCTTGAAACTTTTCAAGTTGTCATAGACTTTGTGCCACTAGATATGATTCACAAGGTGGGAGTTTGTAATTTCAAACCTTTGTGGAAAGATTGGAAATGGTATCCTAATACACTATTTCATAATTATAAGCCTTCTAAGGGTTATTCTTGGCTTTCTCCTCATTTGCCTGTGGTGCCTATTTTAAACGAGAGATAGTTGTTGCAAACTCCTATGAGCATTTGGCAATGCGGATTTCAAATAGTTTGGTTGACTATTCTAGAGTCAAATCTTTCTCACTTTGCCTGGTGTATTCTTTGAACCAATACCTTTCAGTTGGGTCCAAATTATCTCATATTGGGAGCAAAGATCTTCGATGCCCATTTTGTGGTCATTAGGAAACTCTCAAGCATCTTTTTTTTATTTTGTCCTAGAGCTCAAGTTGCTTGTACCTGGATTCATGATTTCTTCAGACCCTTTTGGCCTGAACCATTCTCTTACCATATGGTTTTATTAGGAGATTGGCCTCAAATTCCCTCTAGATATACCTATATTTGGCATGCTTTGAGAGTGGAAATTATTTTCAACATCTAATTCTGCTTTATTTTTTGAATGTTCAATTGATACTAATTTTTCATTATACACTAAAGTTATGATTTGTTCTAATGTGCTTATGCAGATTCAAGTGCAAGCCAACAAGGTTATAGTTGAGGTGGCACATCTTCAAGTGCTACTGGATCCTTGGGGTAATGCCATGTGCACCACTGCCAGAGTCCCTCTGATTCCTAGGGGCGTAATCACTCTACTTGTGGGGACTAGGATGCTCAGTCTATGCCTCCCAACCTCTTATGAGGAGATCCAAGGATCGGTCTTAAAGAGGGTGGTCTCAGCCCACTCACCACCACTCTACTTCTCCCTAAGCTGCTAGCCACAGGCTTAGTGGTTGGTCAGATTCTAGCAAGTTTCCTCACTTGGCTCTTACAATTTTTTCTGTTCGTGACAATAAAACCCCTATTGAAGATAAAAAAGATGATGAAGACAATGATATGGTTGGGAACCCCTTGTTGATACTCCAAACCCCGTTGATGTATGGGGTAAACTGAATAACTGGGCCCTTCTCCTTCTTCTTCTAGTGCTATAACTCTTGCCACATAGTAGCCTATTTAAGTTTTTTGTTTCGGGTTTATCTCAGTTTAAACTTTGAGGTGTGACATTTTCCACCCACCTTTTTTTTGTGAATATGTGTAATATTATTTCATAAATAATAATAGAGACACTTATTCATTAAAAAAATGAGTATGAATAAATCTTTTCAAACTTTGAATAGTTAGTTGAAAAAAAACAACCAAGTCACTATTATATGATGTAATTCAAATCTTTGAATCCAAAATTTAAAAGAAGAAAAAACAACCAAGTCATTTTGTGTTTGACTATGAATAGGTTTTTATGATTTGACGTAATAGAAATATTTGAGTACTCATGTGCGACCCAAAAAAAAGAGCGCGTGGAATATAAATTCAACTGAAGTAACAATCGGAGTAGCTTGAGTTTGAGCACTCTACTTAAATATCATCCACTTCAATGGTCAAACAATCAATAGCAATTTTACACCTCATTCACAATAAAAAGTGTTAAATATTTGTCCTATTTTTATTGGCCAAAATTAACCTTTGACTGTTGAAGTGGATGATATTTAAGAACAGCCGAGTTTGAGTATGAGCAGGTCTGTATGAATTGAATCAGAATAAACAAGTCAAATTGGAGTATTGACTACGATAATTAGATATGGTTTTCCTCGCGCCTGGGCTTTCTTTCGGCCTTCTCCCACCGTCTTTTCCTGCTATTAAGCTGTCATTCATGTTAGCCTCTTTATTTCATTTCTACAACTGTTTACTGTTGTAAAATATAAGGAAATGGAAGGGTCACACCTTTATCTACGCCAGTCTCAGCGCTTCCTCTTTCCCCTCTTGATAATATTAATATCATGCCTCGTTCCTTCATCTCGAGCTTGTGAACAAGTCTTCAAATGTGGGAAGCAAATCTTGGAATATCCCTTCGGAAGAAAGAACAGCGGCTGCGGTGAACCTGTGCTTCAGCTTGACTGTGATCTTAAAGTCAATATGTCTGTACTTAATATTGGTGGCTACCAATACTATATACTGGAACCTCAAGTCTACAGGAAAGGGGATTCCAATCATCAGATGAGAGTAGTTGAGAAAAATATGTGGGGAAATACATGCAATCCGTCGACCAGTAACCATACAATGGAATTCTGGTCTACTTCTCCATTTCGTATTTCTGATGAATACATGAATTTAAGTCTGTGGGGACAGTGCAGTGAAGAGAAGCGAGAGTTCTTGTCCGATAAATCGTATAGTTTAGAATGTAATAAGAATTGGTACTACTCATCCACTTCAGACTTGAATTGGGGTACGTATTGTAAATCCTTGGTGCGGCTACCCATTAGAAAATCCGACAGAAGTAATCCACGGCTGCATGGAATAATACAGAAAGGGTTCACATTAACATGGAAGTTCAGCAAAGGTTGTGAGGATTGCGAATCGAGGAACGAGCTTTGTATTTACGACACCAGTAATCCGAAGCGATCGCATTGTGAATCGTGGAGCCCTGGTAAGAGTCGTAATTCCTTGTCTACTTAATTCACATATGAGTGGAAATCCATAAACTTTTATATCCAAAGAAAGAAATTGTTGAAATGTGAAGTCAGTTTTACTTAATGACGAGTAGTGGACAACAAGTACCTAGTTAGTGCCTCAGGGATCCATCCGGCAAGGCCAAAGGCCAAGGAAATGAAACTGAAGGTTGTTGGACAGGGGTCGCAGGGGGCTGGGCGTAGCCCCCTGCCGGCTATTCTCAAATATCATCCACTTCAACAGTCAAAGGTCAATTTTGGCCAATAAAAATAAAACAAATATTTACCACTTTTTGTTGTGAATGAGTTGTAAAATTACTATTGCTTGTTTGACCATTGAAGTGGATGATATTTAAGTAGAGTGCCTCCTGCCACGCCGAAGGCGTTTCGGCCGAGCTGGAAAATTTTTTTGGCCATGTGCCTGTAAAATTTGCAGTTGAACCTGCACAATGATCTAGCTAGAAGAAAAAGAACCAAAACTTGCAGAAAGGAAAAAAAACACAGAGAAAAACAGAGCTGCAAAAAAACAAAATTCATTCTTAGTGATTAACTATCATAGAATGCATTAAATAATACAATGATTAACCATCGTAATAGCTGAAATTATGGTGAAGAGGCGGTGAAACAAAGAGTAGAATTGTTGTATCATTCATTAGCTTATTTGCATGAAAGGAAAGGAAGGCGGTGAAATAGAGAGTAACTGATGTTGTATGAACTGCTTCAATTAACTCATTGCATGAAAGGAAATTCACTGAAACTAACTGTTGTTTGCTGAGTTTGCATTAGTTAGCTTATTGTTAAAGAGGAAAATTGATGATAACAGTGTTAAGGCAAAAAGTTTTTGCAATTGCAAATTTTCTTCTGAAAATAAAATTGAGAGATCTTTGCCCGTGGTTTTTTCCTGTACATTACCAGGTTTTCCACATAAATCTGTGTTGTCTATTTTGTACTTTTATTGCTAGTTCACTGTTATTTCAATTCTGCAGCGAATTTGATTCTTTGTTCTAATTGATTTGGAGAAAATTCATGCTTTATAATATGATCAAGGTCGAAAAGTTATATATTTGAAATTTAAATACTGTTTTACCGAAGTTTTTGACAATGTTTTTCTAAATGTTACTCACAAGACTTGTGCATATGGCGTTGCAGGATCTTCCCGTGCCAAGATTGTTGCCAAGATTCTTTTTATAGGTGAGCATCCCAGGGCATATGATCTGTACTGATTTTGATTTATTTGGCGACGGATTCTATTTCCCTTTATAGCTAGAACTGTCATTATTTCTGCTGAGTATCCCTTCTTTCTTAGTATCGATTCACCTTAATCTTTGTATTTCATTGATGTCAATATAAATCCTTCAATAATGGTTGAGCTTATTCATCAGGTTTGGGCATTGGAACATGGGCAACGTTCATGATAGCATTTTTTAATGTGTTCATTTATTGGAAGACGTGGTTTTCCCCTCCCTCAAAGAAACCCGATGTTTCTAAGGTGGAGATATTCCTGCAAGTTTATGTTGATCAAATGCCAAACAGATATTCATATTCTCAACTCATCAAGATCACCAACAACTTTGCAGATAAAGTGGGGGAAGGAGGTTTCGGTGTGGTTTATAAAGGAAAGCTACCTACCGGTACTCTGGTGGCCGTTAAAATGGTTGATCAGTCAAGGCACAGTGAGAAACAATTCATGAATGAAGTAGCAACCATCGGAAGGACTCATCATGTTCATCTGGTTCGCCTGATGGGATATTGCTACGAACAACACAGAAATGGATTGGTGTATGAGTACATGGCTAATGGATCTCTGGATAAGCTTATATTTGCAGGAAGAGAGAAAGACCAAATCATAAATTGGGCACAGCTGTATTCAATTGCTTTGGGTGCAGCTCGTGGAATAGCCTATTTACACCAAGATTGTGATAGCCGTATCATTCATTTTGACATAAAACCCCACAACATATTACTGGATGAAGACTTCACACCAAAGATAGCTGATTTTGGTCTGGCTAAGCTTTGTGGGAAGAAAGAGGAACATATATCAATTACAGCCGCAAGAGGAACGCCAGGGTATGTTGCCCCGGAAGTGTGGAATAGAGATTTGGGACCTGTAACGGATAAATCAGATGTTTACAGCTTTGGAATGGTATTATTGGAGATGGCTGGAGGAAGGAAGAATATTGATATGCAAGTAAGCCGATCCAGCCAATTGTATTTACCAGAGTGGGCATTCAAGTTGATGGAGAATGGGCAGTTGGAGAGTAGGTTGAGAGGAAGTGGTAAATCAGAAATAGAAATTGAAGAGAAGGAGAAAGCAATAAGACTGGCCAAAGTAGGACTATGGTGCATTCAATACAATTCAACAGATCGACCGAGCATGAGCAAAGTGGTTCAAATGTTGGAAGTAAACGGTGCTGATGTAGCCAATCCTCCCCTGCCTTTCAAATCTTCAATTAGGGCTGCACCTTCTATACATTCAAGTGAAGAATCTTCCGGCTAAGTAAACAAGGAAACTTTCTTCAAACCCATCATGATCATTCATTGTATATTATTGAGATGGAAAGTGTTAGCTATTCTTAAACCACGCTCACTTTAACAGTCGAAGATAATTTTTACCAATAAAAATAGGGCAACTATTTACCCCTTTTTGGTAGAGATGAGGTGTAAAATTACTATTGATCATTTGACTCAGGATTCCTTAAGTGTGATATTTAAGTAGAGTGGAAAGTGTCTTGACCTCATATGCTATACATCACTTAATACCAACTTCATTATTTGAATATCCCCAACAATTAATGAAGGGGGTTATGCTAAATTAAAGACTTTTGTGTTAGCCTTTTATTTTTAAAAGGATCGTTATTTAATTCAATATTAATTTTATACTGGCATACCTATATTTAAAAGTATATCTAATGTACGCGGAGAGATATCCTTCTCGAGGCACCTAATGTTAGGATTAGTGATTAAAAAATAGGTGACTTGAAAAGGATATCTCTCGGCGTACTTTAGATATATTTTTTAAATATAGGTAGGCTAGTAGCATCCTAAGCGGCAAGCCTAATTCTAACTATATTATATATCTCAAGAATTAATATAATTATATAATATAATATTGTAATATAGGTTAGATATATTATCATAATATTTTAAAAATATTTGCATCCCGTTATAATCTTAATAATATATATTATGGTTATGATGAGTTTATAATATAAGTTAGAAATTTCTATCCCTAACTGTAATTGCATTGATAATCTTAATTTTTCCCTTAATCCTAATCCTATTTTTATCGTTAATCATAACTGTAACCATAATTCTAACCCTATCCCTAAATGTAACTGTCACACCCTAAGCCTAATTGTTGTTGGCGAATAGTTATAGCAATTGTGGTATTACATTGTTAACAATGTTGCAGTTATAACTGATATACAGTTATGTGAACTGCATCGCATCATTCTTGTATAAATCTACTGCATTGTATCCTTTCAAATTATTCAATAAAGCATTTACAGTTTCCTCATTTGGTATCAGAGTAATGTGATCTTTGTTGGGCGTAATCGTGAAGTTTGTGTTGATTCACTGATGAAGTTGGGGCATTAATACCTGCGGTCTCTTAATCTCTGCAGCATGTTTGATGTGGACAGGATCAAGAGAATGCAATTCCCAGGGCGCTCCGTTGGTAGATAAAGAAGGGCTGACGAAATCCTGCAAATTGTTGCATTTCTCCACTTGTGCTTAGATCATCACCATGCTGAAATGGTGCTTGTGACCTGCGAGGAGGAGAAGGGAGAATAGAAAATGGTGCGCATGATGGCCGCCACTATTACATGTTATTTGAAGAAGGCCTACGCATATTTGGGTTGACAAATTTTGATAAGGAGAGTATTAATTAGAAAGGCATTTAGAGAGGTGGTTTGGAATTTCTGATCATGTAGGATTTGTTGAATAAGGCAGATGCAAGCGAAGCGCATGAGTTTGGTGGAAGTCTTTGTGGAGGAGACAAAAGGGTAGAAGGCATTCAATCTACAAAGCTTGTTGAGGGACGGCTCTTGCTATGGAGAAAGCTAGATAAGTTTTAATAGCATCTAAAGTTTGTTGGCACGTAGCATTCCATTCAAATTTCAAATTTAAATCTTTTCTGTAGTAGATCTGTAAATGGATGGATGTCATTTCATATTTTGCTGCATACAAATTCATTAACAATAATATTTAAACTCTAGCGCCTACTTCTACTTTCATGGTTGCCGTTGTAGTTAGGGTTTTGATGTAAAATGTGGGAGAGTTGAAGAATGAAAGCAACATACAACATGGTTCAGAGGCGATCCATAGCCTTATAGATGTTAAATGACTTTGTTGTCATAGAAGAATTGGTCAGCTGTTTGAAAAGCCCATTTGAAAAGCATATGGTGCATATTGTATAAAGGTTTCATTTGAAGAAGAAACATTCCATGTAACTTTCTGTTATAGCGTGGAAATATAAAGGAAAATGGATAAAGTTTGTTTCTTATTGCAATGTGTGAAGAAACCTTGGTGCAATGATTTAAGACATTCTATATTGTGTAAATGTTGCATGAAAAATTTGGAGGAATAAGGTTTAATGGTATATTGATATATGATTTTGTGTAACATTGGAGATATTAAAAAAAACTTTTATGCACTTTTGGTGGAATCCAACACCTTGTTCATTTTATTTTATCATGACTACATCAAATATTACTTGTGCTCTCGGGGCCATTTATACTACACCTGATGAGGCCTCCAAAGACTCATCCAAGACATCAGTTGGTTAGAATGTAAGCATGTCATATTGGAGGCTAGCGGCATTGGAGGATGGAGGATTTTCCATCATCTCAAGTTAGCTTCTTGCTTTGAGATGATACTTTGCATGAGAAGTGTTTTTGGTTTTGGTTGTTTTGTTTTTCTTTGTTGTTGCTGACAAAGCTGACAGATTTGAAGAATGTATGTTTTGTGAAGATTTTATTTTGGAGATAGGTTTGGGGTTTGGTGTTGAGCTCAATATGGATTATTGTCCAGTGAACTTCAAAGAGTATATGATCTTGAATTATACCCTTTCGCGGTCACTAGACAACATGGCAGAGATCTGTTGTATCTCTTAGGGTCCATTGTCGAATAATTTAAGACTCTGTGATTTGAGAGCTTGGGACTAAAGAGCTCAAGAACATAGCTCAAAGCTACACCTTTCTGAGGGTAGACAAGACAGCATGATGGAGCCTCGCTTGGTTTAGGATTTGTTCTTTGGGAGAAGATCTTCTATTAAATATGTATTCATACTATGTAATCAGCTTTGTTGAGTATTTTAGCATTAAGGGGGGTCACTTGGTACAATTGCAGGAATAATGTAATAAGGGGGACAATGTTGGCAAATAGTTATAGTAACTGTGGTATTACATTGTTAACAATGTTGCAGTTATAACTGATATACAGTTATGTGAACTGCATCGCATCATTCTTGTATAAATCTACTGCATTGTATCCTTTCAAATTATTCAATAAAGCATTTACAGTTTCCTCAATTGTATCCCTAATACTAACCATAATTCTAAGTATAATTCTAGCACTGATTCTAACCAAAAGATAATTCTAAACCAACCCTAAACCTAACCCTAATATTCAGGCCAATACTAACCCTAATTTTAACCCCAACCCTAACCCTATTTATAACCTAAACCCTAACCCTAACTCTAATTCTAACACTAACTATAATAGTAACCCTAACCCTAATTCTAACACTATTTCTAACCATAATTCTAACCCTAATGATAGCCCTAATTCTATTCCTAACCTTAATGTCAGGTGTAATCATAGGCTCTTTACTTAAGGAAGGTTGAATATGTAGAGATGAGGGTTTAGAGTACATGGTTTAGGATTTTAAAGGTTGACACTTGAGGTCCAATTTTTTAATTCTATCGTTAACCCTAATTCTATCTGTAACTCTATTTCTAACCCTAACTCTAACCCTAATTCTAACCTTGACACTAATTATATCTGTAACCCTAATTCTAACCCTAATCATAATTCTATCCCTAACCACAATGATAATTCTAACTCTAACCCTATTTATTTTTTATATAAATATTTGCCCTGACTGTAACCCTATCTGTAGTTCTATCCCTAAACCTAATTCTATCCTTAACCCAACCCTAATTCTAACTGTAATCATAATCTTAACCCTAATGTTTTTTTGGTTCTAAATATTTACCCTAATTATAACCCTAACCCTCACCCTACTGCTAATGTTAATTATATCCTTAACTATAACCGTATTTCAAATCGTAATCCTAACCCTTATTATATAACTACAATTCCATCCCTAACCCTAGTTATAACCCTAACCTAATTCTAATTGTAATCCTAACCACAATGTTAATTGTAATCCTAACTCTAATTCTAACCCTAACCCTAATTCTCATTCTAACTCTGACCCTATTTCTAATTGTAA
The DNA here is from genome assembly GCA_027924645.1 of Cunninghamia lanceolata. NCBI lineage: Eukaryota > Viridiplantae > Streptophyta > Pinopsida > Cupressales > Cupressaceae > Cunninghamia > Cunninghamia lanceolata. Next base: position 6,112,039 of record BSBN01000303.1, on the reverse strand, counting down.
CCCTAATTCTAGATTGTAATTCTAACCCTTATCCTAACCCTAATTCTAACTGTAATTCCAACCCCAACCCTAATTATAACCCTAACCTTAATTCTAACCCTAACCCTAATTATAGTCATAACCTTAATTCTAACCCTAACCCTAATTCTAACCCTAAACATTGCTTAATTGTAATCCTAAGCCTTATTGTAATTCAAACCCTAACCCTAACCTTAATACTAAAGTTAACCCTAATTGTAACCCTTACCATAACTCTAATTCTAACATTAACCCTAATTATAGTCGTAACCCTAATTCTAACCTTAACCCCAACCCCAATTGTAATTTTAATTCTACCCTTAGATCTACTTAACCCCAATTCTATTCCTAACTCTAACCCTAACCACAACCCTAATTCTAACCATAGTTCTACATATAGATATAAATGTAAATGACCTTTTTTATTTCATTTTAACTAAAATTATGTTATTTCAATTAAAATTAAAGGGTAAGTTCTTCCCTTATCCTTGTTATTCATTTATTTGTAATACTTACATAGAGGGGATTCTCACACAAAATGACATTTGGTAGCATCTAAGCTTCCATTGCTGCTCCTAACACCCATTTTAGGTATAAAGTTGTAGGTTGCATGATAGAAAATTATGTTAATTACACCAAGAGGCATTATACAGTCATAGTGGGGTGGGGATGAGAGCACTCATTTTTTCTGCCTAAATTTATAAAAAAAATTAAAATATCAAAAAGGAAAAGAAGAATAAAACTTAAGAAAATCAAAGAAAAAAACTGAAAAAAGAAAGTAAAAACCATTGAAGGAGAAAAAGCTAAATAACAAAAACTATGGAACCAAAAAAGAAATTGGAAAAATTAAAAAATAAAAAATAAAAAGAAATTGGAAAAAATCAAAAATCAAAATCAAAAAAGAAATTGGAAACTGTTGGAAGGCGAAAAAGTGAGAAAATCAGGAAAACTATGGAACCAAAAAAGAAATTGGAAAAATTATAAAATAAAAACCAAAAAAAGAAATTGCAAACCAAAAAAAAGTGAAAAAATGAAAGAAACTATGGAAAAAGGATATCCCTCGACGTACTTTTAGATATATTTTTTTAAATATAAATATACTAGTTTTATAAATAAACCACATAAATATTTAAGTATTCTTTAAAGTATGCATACTTAAGAAATTATAGTTAATATTCCCTAAAAAATATAAATTCTCCTGAGAGTGTATTAAAATAAATAAATATACAATTTTATTCATAAAAATATTTTTTATTTTTTCTAATATGATATAAAGTGTTTTAGACTCCATAAATTCTTAAAGATTTATATTAAAAAAATTAATATATATAAATAAACAAAACAAATATATATATTAAAACATATATATATAATTATAGTTAATATTCCAAAATAAATATATATGAATTATTTTAATAAACTCAAAAAACTTTTGTAGAGCATCTTTTTTTAAAAAAAGCTAAACAAATTTTAAAACCTTATATATTCTATGAATTCATTTTAGAAACCTTACTAGTTTATTCATTTTAGAAACTTTAGTAATTTATTCATTGTAGAAACTTTAGTAATTTTAGAAGCTTTAGTAATTTTAGAAACTTTAGAAATCTTAGTAACTTTTAGTAATTTTAGAAATCTTGTTCATTTATCTATTTTATTTGGTCTATCTTTAGAAGAAGTTATATATATGGAGTGTCCTGATTATTAGAGAAATTTTAAGTAAGAAATGTAAATTTATTTCTTTACAGGCCTGGAATTTGACGGTCACCCCTACCTGTATACAATTTTTATGACAGTTTGGTCATTTAACTACCTTTCAATTAACATTATAAGAAAATTATAAGTTGTCAAAAAAATGTTGAGTGAATTTTTTTATATTGAAAGAATGTGAGTTACAAAAAAGTAGTCTAAAAACTACGAAAAAAGAGTAGCAATCAACAACATAGTCACAAATAAAACTACAAACAACAATACCAACAACTCCCAACCATTTCAACAACTCAAAAGATGAAAGTGCCATAAAAAAAATTGGAGCCACTGTTGTCATTTCAAGGTAGAATGTATATTTTTTTGTGGACATTGGATGCTATCAAAAGGGACATAAAGACATAAATTCATTTTTATTGTGTAAATTGAAATCCTAAAAAAATAGTAATTATAAATTGAAAAGAAACACAAAGGATTTCTTTTTTCTTGAACCAAATGCTCCAATACAATTCCCACTTGTAAATTGCAATCATTCAAACAAAATTTCAAAAAGATAGACAATAAGTTTCATAAAATATTGGTTGTACCTTAGGAGCAGCCCATCCACTCCACAAACCAACTTGCCCTCCTTTTGAACTCTAAGAGAACTTTCAATTGTCATACTGTGCTTAGAGCTTGACTTGTCTAGTTGTATCACTGTTGAGAACATTTCCAATTTGTCTCTAATGTAGGCATCTTGGTGTGCTGATAGAAAGGTGACCTTGGCGAATTGAATGATAATGGAGGAAGTAGCAGCAATTCTTTTTGATCCTTGTAATTGTAAATCAACTCTTAATTGTAGTTATTCTTAATCTATGTAATTGTAATTTGCAAAGTTGTACTTATTCCATATATAATAAACAATGAATAACATATTAACAAGTATAAACAAAGCAAAGATTTGTTTCGAAATTGATTTTTAGAAATAAAAATAATAATAAATAACAAGTATAGACAAATAAATTGATTTTTAAAAATTAAAAAACAATAAAACAAAGCAAAGATTTGTTTCTAAATTGATTTTTAAAATTTATTGAAGATATTCTTTGAAAATATTCTAATTTAGTATATATTTTTATATCAATTTAAAAAAAGTTCAAGATAAACATTGTAAAAGAAAACATCATTTACATTTCTATGACAAATTATTATAAAATAATATATATAATAAATAAAAATATTATATTATATTACCTTATAATAAAAGTTTACAGTTTACAAATAATTTAAAGTGTCATATATACGGTTATGTAAAAATTTAACAAGTCAAGTTATACGGTCTAATAAATTTTAAAGTTGTAAAATACGATCTAAAATGCCAAAAATGGTCAAATAGACCATCAAATTCCAGGCATGTTTCTTTGTATATTAAACTAAAAATTTAAAAAAATAAAAACTAAGTTGTGCTTTATATTGTATATAAACTGGTTTAGGAAATAATTTTTAATTCTAATATGAGTTGAAGCATACCTACCATTGAATATAGCTTCTTCATACATTTTAAAAATTCAAGCCCCTTACATGAATCTTAATACATTTAAATAACTTTATTACTTTTAAAATTCAAAGTAAATATTTTAATTTACTTTTAAAAAGGCAAAGTAAATAATTTTTAGAAACAAATTATTATTATTATTAAATTCTTTATTAAAGTAGCATTTGGAAAATTGGATCATTTATCTAAGAAAGCTAAAAGTCCAATATTTCTATTTTTGGATCAAAATGTAATCATCATGAAACATTTTTTTCATTAGCTTGTTTTCATCACTTTTTCATATGGTTTTACTGTCTTCATTTTATTTTGATTAGCTTTAAAGATAAGTTTTTTAATCATTATCAAAGGGTTGTAATTAATTAGTTGAATTTAATTGGTGAGGATGATGGTATGTTCTTTGATTAGGCCATCCACCAAGATTCAATTTTGTTGGAGGTGTAATTAGACCAAGTTCAATCCTAAGTGACTTTGATGCACTCGATCTCCTACTCTTGACCATTTAACAAAAGAACATATTCCAATTTAAATCATACTATATAAAAACAAAAAATACCAATATCTATATAATAATAATAATAATAAAATGCTTTACTACTCTCTTAAAAATATGGTCAACCTGCTTTTGAAAAAAACATGCAACTATGCATATGTATTGCCATGTAGAAACGGATTTCTCTTTTTTGTATCATTGCTAGTTACATTAAAAGAGAGAATTTTTTGTTACATAATTAAAGCAGTTAAATTCATACCATCTTGGCTTTCTAACATGCCTTTTTTGCTTTGGAATGAACTAGGTATGAACAATTGGTGCACTCTTCTGTAACTATGGGCGGCCTAAAAATATCTCCACTACTACTCACAGGCTGTGTGTGGATTGTTACCATGGCCTTACTAGCTCCAATTATTTCATCATTATCCCCTCTCCTTGACTACCGAATTAAACAGCCAATATTCCTAGTGCTATCATCGATCATGGGCATCATCGATTGTCTTCCACCAAGCATCTTCATCAACACGTGGGTCGTATAGGCCTTCCTGGGCTTGCCCATAACTAGTAGCTTGCTATCTTCCATGGCATACAACCACCATCTGGCCCTAATGATCCGAGCCTCAGCTACCTCACCACCCATCCCACTCATCTGAATTCTTTTTTTTCAAGATTGAGTTTTTGAATTTTATGATTTTTATGATTTAATTTATATTCTTATTTAAAGAATTTATTTATTTATTTTTATTTACTAGCTACGAGAATGCTGCCACTGTAGAACGCCTCTCGGTGTAATAATTTTGTATTTAGGAAAATAGACTTTCTTTGGGTGTGATCTAGGTTAAACTAATAAGATGTATTTAAATATATATAGATTAAACTAGATCTAATAAATGACACATTGAGAGTTAATGTATTCTAAAATTAAATGTTAATGTACAAGTAAATAAGAAAATAAATGTACTTAGCTCATTGACTAAAGAATAGATATATATGATGAAGATTCTCTAGAATCTAACTAATAGCTGCTTAGGAAATTGTTCTTCTCTATTTGTGTAACTCCTTAGGTTCTATGCTTTTCCTATATTCCATCTTGTGTTGAGTTTGTAGTTCTAGGTCTATGATACAGCACATAACATACACTCACTACAATTTTGCCATTAATCATGTGAGAGCCAAATATTTGAAGACTACAACATAAAAAAACTTCTATTCATCAACTCTGCTACTACAATGAGAGAAAACTCTCTTATATCCAAGAAAAACAAAAAAATCAAAAAGTTACCTTTTTGGCAGATTTCGACAATTGTCAGATTTTGCCATTTTAGGTAATTTTACAATCATATCCTGAAAATCATGTTTTTCCGAAAAGCTTCCTAAAACTAAGATAAGATGAAATGCCAACTAATATTCTAAATTTGAAACATGAGTTTTGATTTATTACAAAAGCAACTTCTTAAAAATCTATAAAAATCTAGAAAAAAACACTAAATTGCTATTTTGAGGGCCAAGATGAAAGTTTCAAGCCCTGAAAAAGTGCTAAAACGGGGTCCAACCCACTAAGGTTAGTTGCGAAACCACTTTCCACCTCATAACGCATCCACCCGTAAAATCTCATAGAAAACCCACATCCGAGTCAAAAGTTATGATCTCCGGAAGTTCGTGCATCAGTCTATTCTACTTTGTGTCTTACCTGAGCAACTTTCATTTACTCTATTATTTTGTGCCTTCTCTAATATTTGGGATTGGCAATATTTAAGTATACTTTTGAAGGATTGTCACTAGTGTCACAAGGGGACTTGTTCTCCTAGGTCAATCACCAAAAAAATCGAGAGAAAGATCAAAGACAACACTCTTCAAACATCCATATTCTCCTAGAATCATCATGTAGATCTAGATTTAAATTTTAGTGCACTAATTGAAGTGTTGTAATTTGAATGATATGCCAATAGGCTCAAAAGATGAGATGTGAAATGAATGTAATTGAATTCCTTTAAATACTATCACATAGCATCAAATTGCACAAAACATGTACTTAGTCGGCCTAGGGAAAGAAAACAATAGGTAATAGCCAACTTGAATTTGAAATTAAACTTTGAAAAGGTAGGGGTCAAGTTTGTGATTGTAGGGTTGACCTTGTGACAACAAAAATGACCTAGGGTGGGAAAATTATCAAATTTGGGTAGATAACGAGTATACTAGGATAGGTGTATGCATAACTATAATAAATAAAAGGCTTGGGTGAACATATTAAAGTATGTCCACATAAGAATAAGGAAAGGGATAGATACATAAGAATATGTACATATATAGGAATAAGCAAAGGCTAGGATTCAAATGAGGCCAACTTCACACAAGGTTGTGTCATTTGTTATCATGTACATGTATCAATACATTCCCTCAAAATAGAAACAAAACTAAATGGGAAATGGCATGGATATGCAAATTTCACCATTACAATGTGCCTAGGCCACTTTGAGTTGCATGCAAATCCTAGAATGCTTTACATGCATCTCAAGGTATGTAACACTCGCAAACATGCATGTAAATTAAATATTCAAACACAAAAGAATATGAAAAGGGTGTCAGGTCCCAAAGTCATAGGTCCCGACAATCCTAGAGTATTACCCTATCTCCAAGGCCAAGGATTTATCATCAACGAGATAGTACAAGGGCTTATCAATAGAGTGTGGATGACTAGAGGGGTAAGTTCAAGATGTTGGGTCCACATAGAGGGTAAGTCGCGGGAAAAAAAAAATTCTGATAGAAACAGGTGCCCGAGCCTAAATGGGTACCCATTTAGGAACGGGTGCTCGAGCCCAAACAAGTACCTATTTAGGAATGGGTACCCGTTTCTATATAGATATTTGAATTTGAAAAAAAAACCCTGCGCTCTTTTTTTTCCCCCACAAAAGGAATGGGTACCCATTCCTAAAAGATTAGGCTTGGGAAAGGCATGGTAAGCCAACCCCTTGCCTTGGACCTGCAAGTTTTTTTCTGAGTATAGACAAAGAGAAAAGACTGAGTTTACCTATATGGCTGATGACATTTTTTTTTAATTTTTTTACGAAATTAAAACCCATTACAGATGACAGTGTCTAGTTTTCAAATATGTAATTTTTTTTATTGGACTTGTTTTTCTATTTATTATTTAGTTTATGAGCAAACTAGTCCAAAAATTTGAAATGATAGGTGTTTGTATTTTTTTAATAACTTTTGATTTTTAAAGTTTTTTTTTTAAAATTATATGTCATCAATCTAGACATCATTCTCTACACAATGAAAAAAAGAATTCATTTTATGATTAGTTTTGCTCAAATTATGTTGGTCGTACATGAGAGGTTTTTGAAAACAGCAATTAGGGCCAATAAAAAATTAATTAAAAAAATTATTTAGAAAAAAATTATAAAAAAATATCCTCATCAATCTTCACTGTACTACACATCTTTCCCCAAAAGTATTCAGAAAAATACTTTTATTTAGGTCAAATTATGTTGGTTGTACACGTGCATGGTATGGTTTTAAAAAGTGACTTTTAAACAGTAGTTTTTAGACATGCCTACTAAAAATCGATTTGTATCATCTGGGTATTAAAATAAATTACATATTTGGAAACTAGACTCCGAGTACTACATTTCATATTACTAACTTTTTTTGAGATTCAATATTTAAGTGCTTCAAATTTTTAGGTCAAATGTCATAAAATTTGAAAATCAGGGAAAATACTTCCACTTTTTGGCCAAAAAGTGGACCCAACTTCTTGCACTGACCCAGAGGCCAATTATTGTGAATGGGTAGGCCCACATTTATCTTTGGGTTTAGCTAAACCTGGAAGGGTATTTCCCAAAGGTGTCCTTAATAAGACATCTAACAAAGTGGGATGAATATGACTATACCATCAACTTAGCTATACCCAATGTATGTTTGACCCCAAGATTTGTCACTAGGCCAAAGACTAACTACCTACTTGTAAAACCTCTTATTAAGCTAATAAACACATCCTTGCACATGCATCACTTGTAGAATAAACAACATTACAATATTCCCACAAGTGAGTCCACTTAACATTTACACATAAGTGCAAGGTGTAGGCATGCATGACATGATTCTCTAACAATCTTAACAATCTATGATCACTTAGAATGTTTGGACCTAGCTTATATTGTTGAATCATGAAAGCATATAGAATCCTAATTTATTCTTAAACTATTGAGGATGAAGAGAATTAAATAAAAATGTTTGTTGTATCACCGACAAGATGGGTGCCTACTCCATTAGGCAACAAAGTCATAACCTGCAAAGAAGAAGAGGATACACTGACAGAGCATAAATGGAACCAAATGTGTATGTGTGCATACAAATCATAAATAATTCTTCATGTTACTAGACATGCTTAATGATCCATCTCAGTGTTGTAAAAACCCACATGAAATAAAAGAAAGACTATTACAAAAGCTCTGTAATGCATTAAAAGTTGTCACACATTCATCTAACCCTTGTTACATTCATGTCACCAAATGTGGCAAGAGAGGATCCACAAATAAGTTTGATCATCCTCTTGATTATAATCAAACAACCACATGGAAACATGTATTTACATGCATTGTGTTCATTGAATACCCTTCTTATGATTTACAATGTATATCTTTTTACCTTATAGACTATACTTGCATCATTTGGTGCCCTAGAACAATCTAAGACATTATGCCACTAGTAAATTGACTCAACAACTAACCTTTATTACATATTTACATGTATATATAGCATTAAAATTTCACTATGTAAGTTGTACAAAAACATGAGTGTTTAATGAGATTGTGGACTGTTCAAGTTCACTTACATCATCTTCACATGTTCATGTACATGAAACCATGTCCTTGTGGCACCCACGCATGTTGAGAGGCATTAGAGAGTATTATCTTGCCTTATCGCATCCATACAAGACCATTAATGGTGTCTTTAAGGGTTATGCAGGGCATAGGTGGAGCTTTGCATTCAAATAGTAGGGTTCCATGAAAATGCATGCCTGGAGGATGAACAGAGTAAATAAATTCATGCATAGGCATTGAACAAAGTAAAGAAATGCATGCCTAGAGGATGAACAAAGAAAATAAAACTCTAAAGGTCTAAAGTTGAAGGTTTCAAGGTTTTACATGTAGTTAAAGGTTACACAAGATGAGGAGGGGACTGAGAGGATTAGATATTAGGATGCATGAATGTGAGGTATATGATGGCATTAATATCCTTGAAGGTCCAAGAGAGGAATTCATGGTGGGGGAATCAAAAAAACATAGACTGAGTACTATGGGAGGAAGTGCATAAAGAGAAGAGAAATCTCAAAATCCCATAGGAAAAAATGAAGCAAGGATCAAGAGTAGGGAGATTAGGGTCCTCACATACATTCTTGTAAGAGGGAAGGATGGTAATGAAAACCCCAAAGATCCAAGGAAGGGAAGGGAGTGGGAAAGTGGGGGACAAGAGAATGGGATGCTAGGATGTAAGGATGCGAGGTAGGAGAAATTTTGAAATCCCACTAGAGAGCATATATTGAGAAGGCTTGAGGCTTTGCAGCGAACACTACTAACCTGCCTTGGAAGAAAAGAGATTTGTAAAATTTATGGCATTAGCAAGGTTTAGGTTTTGTAATACTTCATGGAAGTTAGAGAGGGGAATGTAGTCTAAAAGTCTACAAGTGACTTCGAAGGGGGAGCAAGGATCAAAGTTTCAAAATACTCAATATCATCATGATGAGGGAAAGGGAAACTTGGAACCCAGCTAGGGTGGCAGGGATCAAGATCCTAGGATATGGAATGTCATCTAAGAGAAAGGAATAAAACGTTCTAGGGGTCTACAAACAACCTTCCAAAGGTGAGAGGGGATTAGGACTTTAGAATATTTTATATCATACTACTAAGGAAAAAGAAGACTTGAAATCCCATCGAGGTTTGGGGATCCACAATACATCAACCTTCAAGTCTGATGGTAGGGAAAAGTTTGAGAACTTGTCACATAGCAAAGATTAGGACTTGGTGAAATCAAATCCTTTGGGACAAGAGTGAAGAAGGAAAAGGAATTCTAAAATCTTACAAGAAATAAGGGATTGGGAAAGTGAGAATCAAGATACACACCTGACAAGGGAATAAACTTAGAAGAAGGGCACACCGACAAGAGAAATCCTGAAAGTTTGAAATTGAGACTCAAGGGAACTTGGGGAAATGGGGACTTAAAGGAAAGGGATTTTGGAAAAAGAAAACCCAAAAGATCAAAATGTAACGAATTGGAGAATCAAGGATTTAAGGGAAATGAAGAGGGAAATCGACATGGGAAAGTCAAACTATGATGGAAGGCAAAGAAGCAAGAGCATGGGGAATTTGAGAACTAGGGGGAAAGGCACAAAAGTAAGTGGTCATGAGAAATTCAAAGAGTCTAAAGTATAGGGAATTGGGTAATTAGGGAAATAATGGAAAAGGTATGAAGGTGATGAAAACCTTGAAAACTTGTCCAAGACTAGAAATTGACCCAAACACCCTCATACTTAGAAATTTTGATTTTTTTGCAATTTAGGCACATGACAAGAGTATGAGGGGAGGAAAAGCACACCACCAAGCACAAAATTTACCAAGGGGGCTCATTTAAGGAAATATCTAATTGGTTATCAATGATAGGCAATGTAAGGCAAAGATAATAAAGGGAACACAAGACCTAGAAAATTTTACATTCTAGGGCATACAGGAATGAATCCCAACAAATGGGTTTATATAATTTGATGGACCCTACAAAATTTCATCATGTAGGTTCATTATTTTTCATTCACTCTCCATAGGGACCTACAAAAAAAAGGGAAAAAAATGTAATGTGTAGTTTTTATAACATAATTAGGAAGAAATGCAAACTAAATCTCAATGGCAACAATCATAAGAGGGAGAGGATAAATTCAACCTATATGGGAAGTGGTAGTTATCTTCCTCAATCAGTGGCTAGTGGGTGAAAGGAAACATGGACCATAAGGCATATCATGTGCTAAAGATGAGCCTTTCTAGGTACCTAAATATATCTATAAAATTTAGCATGAGAGTATCAAAACAACAAAATATGCCCCCTACAATTGGTTGCATATGTAGGATACAAGGAACTATAGGAGAGAGGAAAATAGTACATGAAACGTAAATGTAAGTTAGGCATGTAAAATAATAGTGACCTAAATGAATGCATTATGCATCGAGAAATAAAAGTGTGTCAAATCTTAATCATGGTAATCTCATAGGTTGGAGATGTCATCAAGGAATAAGATTACCCCAACCGTGGGAAAATAAGAATTATGATGTGGCCCTTAGTGGCAAAGAACACCCATGTAAGTGTGTAAGACACTAGAGTGACATATGCCTCTAATGGTGCATCTAAGAACACAAACATGCATTGGTATAGGTCAGGTGATAACTCCCTAATGGTGATGAAGATATCAATACATGGCATAACATGTAGTCAAGAATGTGGAGAAGGCTCATAGTGTCCCTAGTGTAACCCTTAGAATATGGTTAGGTCATATGAGTACACATTATGTTATGGAAGACCTACTCTTGATGGCCCCCAATGTGGTAAAGTTGCTTCTTAGGACATGATTAGGTCACATGAGCACAACAAAGTAAAGTGTAAGCATGAAATTCTAATGTCAAAGTATTTTCCCTTGAATGGGAAAGATAATTCAATAAGGTACAAAGGTGTGTAATGGGAGAAAGCATGATTCTCATAATGTAAGATATAGTGTGCTATGTGTAATGGGAAATCATGATTCCCCTAAATGTAATCTTGTGTCACTAAAAGCATGGTGTGTGAGGGGAAAACATGGTGCCCCTACATGTAGTGATGTAGCAACATGATAGTGTTGACACCTGAAAAAACCAGTTCCTAACTTGTTTCTTGTTTCCCTAATTTCAATGAAAAACCCACTTTATGCCTTCAATGTCGAACTTATAGTTTATAACTGATCAAAGAAATTTTCCATAGGCTTTTGTGTGTTTTCCTTTTAGAAATGCAAGGTATGAAACCCAAAAATGACTAAGTATCAAAAACTCTAAGTATTTCCTTGTATTTTCACCTTTGTCAGAGGTCAGAGTTTCGGGCTCCCTCCTTTCGTCAAGCTTCCCCTATTGGCTCTGAAGCCCTCCAAGGCTAAAATTTGCCTAAGTATTAAGTTCTTGAAAATTCTTTTAAGCTTTTCAGAGTTCAGTGTTTGAGCCTTCAGCCTTCACTCTTCTTCAAGGAAGGTGTTAGGGAGAAGCCCCAAGCACCGAGGTCTAATGGGGTCTACTTGTTTCAATACATTTCTAAGTATGAAGTGGGCGTCAGATGGTGGAGGTTGGTTCTTCTTCCTCCCTTTAGGGAAGATGGTAGGTGGAAATCCCAGGGGCTGACCCCTAGTGTTTTCATTATTTGACTAAGTGTATCAGAGGATGGATGTCAGGCCTGCAGCCTTCCCTCCTCCACAAAACAAGTGGCACCAAGAAGGCCCAACGACTGAAGTCTGCCTAAGGTTTGAAATTTTTTATAAGTAAAGCAAACTTCGAGGGTCGGAGTTATTTAATGTTCTCTCTTCTTCAAAGAAGGTGAAACAATGAAGGCCTGAAGTCTGAAGTCTAATAGGGCCAATATTCTTCTAAGTGTTGCGGGTGTCAGCAAGTGGTCCAGTTTCTCTTTCCTTCCTTCTTTCTTTTGGAAGGTGGAAAGCAGAAGGCCCGAAGGCCGAAGTCTAATTTGTTAAAGGCTGACCTTTGTCAGAAAAATGTTTAGTTAGCAAATCAGAGAATTCATTAATGGATCAATTCAGCAACTAAGGAAAAGGCAAATGAAACTAAGGTAAAGAATAAAAAAGCTAAGTCTTTTCTCAGCAAATCGGCAAGTTCACAAACTTCTTATTTTGCCAACCATGTTCATAAATTTGTATTTTTCCTGATTCACTGACAAAGCGATAGGGTGATGAAATGAAAGAAAAAGGGATGGTAAAGTGCATGTTTCATATTTTCCCCGATTTGCCGATAAAGGAAGATAGAGAAGATGGAAGAAAGCGGCAAAGTTAAGAGGTTTGTGAAAAGAGAAATCTACCGATAGTGACGAAAATCCAAAGGAGGAAGGAAGAAGGCCCAAGGCCTAACCCCCGGCGACTTTTACTTTCTTCTAAGTGTTTTAGGTTAGGAGGTTCCTTTCTTCTCTTCTAAAGAGCATGCTACAAGATGGAAGGCCCGACCTCCGAAGTCTGATTTATCGAAGGTCAACTTCTTGGCCTTCCAAACTCCTCCAACTGCCTGGGAAGGCACCAACTACTTCCAGGGATGCCATTAATGTGAAGTGGGTGGCCAAAATTAGTGCTTTGAATGCATTTGGTGTGGTTGTTGAGGGTTTTCCCACCCAGTTCATTCTCAGACCTACATGTGAAGGTTATAAAGGCAAGATCTGAACTCTTTTCAAGGGTTGGTCTTTTGGCATTTTTTAGGTAACAAAGTGCAGAGCTCTCTAGGGTGTCAAAGAACAAAAAAATTTCAATTCTCCAACGGAAAAGACACATGTTATGAAAGGTTTTCATTTTGATTTCAGCAAATAGTGTATGAACTTCTCCTTCTTCTTATGTAATTTTTCAAGGAAATCCTAAGTTTCAACTAGGGTTTCCTCTTGCCACACTTCGTGGTATGAATGTAACCATTGATCAGATGAATGTGATAGATTCTTAAAATATTACATGTAATGTGATGAGATCTCTTCTATGGTTGTAGATGAATTATTATATTTTGACAAAGGATTACTAAGTATATTCTTCTTTAATCATTGTTTTTTTTGCATCTGGGTATCCAGAAAGTGTGTTTCATTTTTGTGTTGTCTTTCCTTCTACTAAACCATAGGCACTGGTCTATGATGTTTGATCACCCACACCTCTTTAAGAAACTAAAAAAACTTATCAAGTGTGAAATAAATAGTTACTATTGCATGTGTTGTGGTTTTGTGTTGAAAATAGGAAATATTATTAGACAGTCTTCAAAGTATCAATTCTTACAAACCAAACAAGCATATATGCACTTTCCATTATTATTGAGAGTGCCTTTCATCAGCTATATATGGGTTCTTATTGATAACCAGTTGTTCTAGGTCTAGTGACAATCTTTGGGGGCTAGAAAATGATTTGGGTTTGGTTGTCCTTTCATTTTTAGTTGTTCATATGGGTTTGAAAAAAATACTTGCTTAGGTATACCCCTTGGAATATCCCTTGAAAGTCTAAGCTAAGATTGAAGTGTAGAGGAGCCTACCCACTCCTCTAGGTTGTCTAAAATCGTCCAAAACTTGTTGATAAACCTCTTTTAATCACCTTGACGACACCCCTAGCCTAGGTGATTATAAAATGTTTGAGGGTTTTGGGTTGTAGTTATTTTGGGAGACAACATTTTTGGCATCGTTTTTGAGGAGGACTTGAAAGGTCAAAGAAATTTGAAGGCCTTAGTGCTAGTCATTTTACAGTTTGCATGTGCTTTTGTAATTTTGGCAGCATGTCAACTTCCACCAACATTTTTGGTGTCGTTGCCAGGGAGGACTTGAAAGGTCAAAGAAATTTAAAGACTCTAGTGCTAGTCAATTTGTAATTTGCATGTGCTTGTGTAAGTTTGGCAGCCTGTCAACTTGCACTAACATTTTTGGTGCCATTGCCAGGGAGGACTTGAAAGGTCAAAGAAATTTGAAGGCCCTGGTGCTAGTCAGTTTGCAGTTTGCATGTGCTTGTGTAAGTTTGACAGCCCATCGACTTGTACCAACATTTTTGGCATCGTTGCCAGGGACTAATTAGAAGATTGGTCAATTTGAAGCCCCTTGTAACAATGATCTATATTTGTGCATTTTGTTTGGGTAAGTTTGGCATCCCATCAACTTATGCCAACATTTTTGGTGTCGTTGCCGAGGACCCACTGAATCAATTTAGTTCCGATTGCTATGATATTAAAATACAGTGTTTGTTCAAATTTTCTTCCCAACAGGGGAATTGGTGACTTTGTTTTAACAACCCAGAAAATAATTGTAATTTGAAGAGAAAAGAGCTTCACAATGAATAGAGGAAGAAACTAGGAGAAGCCTAGGCATGAAGAATCCTCTAGTAGTATGAGAAATAGGAGTAGATGGAGGACAAGGAACCCAATGTGGTGCCTCCATTGAATAATCGAGACCAAATTGGTACCTCTGGAAGAAAGGATGCATTTGATGATTTGAGAGGTTAGTATCAAATATACTTCTGAAGACTCTACAGATAACATACTCAAAACAAACAAAACGATGAATAGGAATGAGTATGATGTTAGAAGAAATGAGAATATGGTTGGCATAGGAAGTAGAGATAGGTCTCATGGTCCAAATTTGAGAGCATATGGAATGCCCAATGAGAATGAAGAAATAGATCAGACCACTAGGTACCCTACTTCTCCACAAGATCACTTGGAAGCCAGCATGATACCATTCCTAATGAGGAAAATCAGCAAGAGAAGCCTGGTGATGAGGAAAGAGAAAGAAGAATCTAGGATGAACTTGACTTGCTTGATTATCTCAGAAACAGAAAAAGAGAGGTGCAGGCATTGCTTGATCAACAACAAGCTCAGCTTGACCAGCAAGCCCAACAAAACCAAAATGCACAGCAGCAAGGCTACAATCAACAATATAACCTGTAGAATAATTAGGGACATCAGCAACAACGTCAACATCAACAAATGGGACAATAGGGTGTGAACCATGCCCATGCTCAAAATGTTAACAATTAGCCACCAGAGAATCAAGCTAATCAACAACATGGCAATGTTTAGAACGTTAGGCATACACAACAAAGACAAGCACAAAGATTTCCTCCACGGATGCAGCTACTGGGAGCTAAAAGGTATAAACATCTTGATTTCTTTGGCATACTAGACTTTCCTAATCCTATTCCAAATGAGATTAGAGGAAATATTCCAAGGTTTCAAGGCAACAATGCAGTCACAGGTGAGGAACACTTGAGACATTTCATCAATGTCACAGATGAGTATGAGATTGAAGATGAAGATGTGATGATGAAGCTATTTGTACACTCATTAGAGGAAAGTGCCAAAGAATGGTATAAGGCACTCCCTAATAATAATATTGATTCTTGGGAGGAGTTCATGAGGGTGTTTAGGTTACAGTATGGGGATAGGATTAACCCCATGTTTGTCATCCATGAGCTCACAACAATCAAGAAAGGAATCAATGAAACTATTTTTGACTTCAATAATAGATTCATCATGACAATGAGAAAGGTACCTCCTCAGATGAGACCTAATGAATCCATGTGTTTGGTTCTATATTGTGGTGCGTTTGATTCTAAAATTGGTTATTGCTTGAGGGATAAGAGTCCTCAAACAGTATGGTAGGCCTATGTTGTAGCCATCAACATTGAAAGTAACATGAGAGCCTCTGAAAAACATGTTAAGAGGTATGATGTGAAGATCTCTCAGCCAGAGAGAGCATCTTCTAATAAGCCCCTCATCACTGATGACAAATTGGATAAGCTCATGGGGGTTGTGAAAGATTTTTCTTATAAAGTTGCTAGAAATAACAAAAGGTTGCCACCTCAATGTGTTGCAACATATTTCAATGAAGGTCAAAGACTACATAATAGGCCCTATAACACATATTGGTCTAAGAGACCATAGCAGAATGATAGACAAGTTGCACCCAAGAATGTCAGCTTCAAATAGCCTGAAAGGGACACCCCTAATCCATTGAGAAAGGATCAAGTCAATTTTCAAGATGAATTTTTATGGTGTCAGGCTTGCTTCCTTCTCCATGATCTAGCAAATTGCACAGTTGCTCATTCAATGAGCAAAGATGAAGAATTTCCAAATGAAGAAGGTGCGGCTGAGTATTATGAAGAAGAAATAAATTAATTTGACACAAAGGGGTATGAACAAATGGGTCAGGATGCTGATTGTGATAGCTATGAAGAAGATGATCATATTTTCCAATATGATTATGATGAAGGTTTGAAGAGATATCAATTGCCAGCTCATGATTTTGGGCACTTGAGGGACCTAATGCAAAAGAAATACTAGTAGTCCAAGCCTTCAAAAGAGGGCATGAAAGCCTTGACTGATGCAACCATTTTGCAAGTTCAAGGAGGCTACCAATTGAGAAATAGGTATGTCCATGTGCATAATTCCCCTATCAAGGAATCAAGACAACAAGGATTGAATGAGAATAAGGGCAACTGTAAAGTGAATATGGAGCAGAAAAGTAGTAGTGCTCCCAAGAAGAATGTACCAGAAAAGAAGAAAGTTTCAGTACAGTTGCTAGCAACAAAAAAGAAATATGTGTAGAAGAGTCTAGCACAAACCGTGCAACCAGTTACTACACCCATTTTAGGTGTTCATTATCCAAAAGGTAGTGAGAAGCATGATCAGCCTTAGGCATGAAAAGAACCAGAAAAGGAGGAGAAGATAAAGGAAAAAGGTAAGAATATTTCATCCAATCAAGTAATACCTTACATTCCTTGTGAAAATGATGTTACTATCTCATGTGATGTTCCTTTGCCCAATTATAAGCCTATTGACTTGGCTCAAGTTTTTAGCCAAATCCAAACTTTAGTACCTGCATTGGAACTCCTTAGAATCTCTAAACATAGAGATAGGGCAGAGTGATTTATCACTATTGTAGATGTCCAAAAACATCTTGTTGTTGTTCCTAGCAGTGATGATGAGGGCATAGGCCATGATGAAACAATTGAGGTTTATCTAGGGTCATCTGTGGTAAATAGTTGGATGGGTGTGGATCCTTTATACACCACTTTGATCATAAATGGATGGTTACTACATAACTGTATGCTTGATTCAGGAGCATCTAGCAATGTCATGCTACTTGAAATCATGAATGATTTGGGACTAAAGGTGTCCAGGTCTTTTGGCAAATGCTTTGCAATCGATTCCAGGGAAGTCAATGTGATAGGTCTGGTTAAGGATGTTGAGGTCAAACTCGCTACACATACAGACAAATCATTCTTAATCGACATAATTACTATGGACTGCCCTACTAAATGGGGTATGTTGCTATCAAGAAAATGGACAACATCTATGGGTGGAAGTATCTAGATGGATCTTTCATATGCCACCATTCCAGTCAAGGGTGTTGAAGTGAAGTTGTATAGGGAGAAAAAGGTAGAAAACCAAAACATAGAGGACATATATAAAATAGAGGAAGATCACACCGACTTCTTTGATAATGATATAGACCATTCCAAGAAATATTGTAGTGATGATGATCCTGGCCTGGATGTTTTACCTTCCAATCCTATTACTTCTATTGGTGGTACATCTAAGTTATGGACCTTGTACTTTGATGGTGCATACTCCAAAGAAGGCTCAAGTACTGGTATTGTTTTGATATCCCCATATGGTGAACAATTTGGAAAGTCTTTAGACTTGATTCTTAGTGCACCAACAATGTGGATGAGTATGAAGCACTCTTGTTGGGCTTAAATTTGGCTCATAAGCATGGAATCGCATGTCTAAAGATACATGGCAATTCAGAACTGATTGTATAGTAGATTAGAAATATATTTGCTACCAAGGATAGTAGGTTAACGACATACAAAAATGTTACATGGGGCACCATGGAGTTGTTTGAAGCCATTAGCATCAAATGGATTGAGAGGACTAAAAATGAAGAGATAGATTCCCTAGCTATAGCTACATCAAAATTTGATCTCTAACCAAATTTTCCTCATGGTCATTATTCTATGGAAGTGCTTACAAGGCCAACAATTCTTGATAATGTATACAGTTGGCAAGTTTTCAATGATGATAATCATATTTTTAGTTTCCACATTTTCTTGGATGAGTTTGACAGTCAAGTGATTGACTAGCAACCTATGATAGAGATAGAAAATGGTAAGGAAACATTATTCAAGAGTGAGGTTGTATAGCTGAAGACAAATACTATTCCCAAGGGATTGGTGGCATTGGAGAGAATGTTTGACAATGCACACCTTTGGAAGAGTAAAAGTAGACCTGTTGAAGAGGATAGTGTTGAAGTTGTTAACCTTGGAACTGAGGAGGCACCAAGGATGGTTTACATAGGTAATAAGTTGAAGCCTCATGAAAAGCAAATGTTGATTGCTTTGCTAAGGAAATTCAAGAAGTATTTTGCATGGTCCTATGATGATCTCAAAGCTTATAGGGAGGACTTGTTTCAGCACACTATTCCCCTTAAACCTGATCCAAAACCATTTAGGCAGAAACAGACGCCTATAAATCCCACTATAGCTCCCAAGATGCAGAAAGAATTGTTAAAGATGAAAGAGGGAGATATTATTAAACTAATCAGACATTCTGAGTGGGTGTCTAATCTTGTCCCAGTAAGAAAAAAGAATAGGGAGATTAGATTGTGTGTGGATTTTAGAAATCTAAACATCAAATCCCTCAACGATAATTATCCTCTTCCAAGCATGGATCATCTTTTGTAGAGGGTTGTTGGTTCAAAATTGATATCTATGATGGATGGATTCTCAAGCTATAATCAAGTGCTAGTCAAGGAGTTAGAACAGTACAAGACATCATTCACTACTCCTTGGGGAACTTATGTTTATTTGAGAATGTCATTTGGGTTGAAGAATGTGGGATCAACATTTCAAAGGGAAATGGAAGTGACCTTTGCAGGGCTCATTGATGAGATCATGGTTGTGTACCAGGATGATCTTACTGCACTCTCTAAAGATAGGAAAGATCATTGCAAGCATTTTCATTTGATTTTTGATAGATGTTTGGAATATGGGATCTCTTTGAATCCCAAAAAGTGTCAATTTAGAGTTGAAGAAGGAAAGCTACTAGAACATATTGTGTCTGAGGATGGGATTAGAATTGATCCTAAAAGAGTCAAGGCTATTGATCTTATCCCTCAACCTAGAACAGTAAAGGGTGTCCAATCCTTCTTTGGACAAATCAACTTTGTAAGGCAGTTTGTCCCCTACTGTGTTGAGAAGACCAAAGCCATTTCCAAGATGTTCAAGAAGGGGCAATCTATCACATGGGAAAAGGAACTAGCTGAAGCTTTTGTTGAGATAAAAGAGGCTCTAAAGAATGCACTAGTGCTAGTAAGCCTAGATTATTCCAAGCCATTCCATCTTTTCTCTTTTGCCTCATATTATACTGTTGTTGATGTGTTGTTGCAAAAGAATAATGATGGATTTGAGCAGCCAATAGGATTCTTTAGCAAATTTTTGCAGGCTGCTGAGTTAAATTATTCAATTATGGAAAAGCATGCATATGCTTTAGTCAAGGTAGTAAAAAAATTTAGGTCGTACCTTATGGGTTCAAAGCCAATTACATATGTGCCTAATTTAGCTATGAAAGATATTTTCACACAGTAGGAAGCTTCTGGGAGAAGGTGTAGATGGATTGAAGCAGGATCCAAGAGTTTGACATTGATGTGCAAGTCACTAAACTGGTTAGAGGCCAGGTTTTAGGTAAGTTAATGGCTAATTCCAACTTAGAGGCAGCTGAGATAAATAAGGTAAATGCTTTTTAATCTGTTGATGTGTGTACGCTGACAAATAATCCATGGTATAAGGATATTATCTTTTATCTTGTCAACATGCATTGTCCCTTGGGCATATAATTACTCAACAAAGGACAGTTAAGCTTCAGTCTCAGAGGTATGTCCCAATCCAAGGTGTGTTAATGTGGAGAATTCATGAAGGACTGTTGTTAAAGTGTCTGGACTAGCGACAATCTGAAGGAGTTATTGATGAGTATCACCAAGGAGTATGTGGCGGGCACTTCTATGCTAAAACCATAGCACATAAAATCATTAGGGTAGGTTTCTAGTGGCTAAGCCTCTTTAAGGATGTTCCAAAATAGATTATAAAATGTGATGCTTGTCAAAGATTTGCAAGCAAGTTGAAGTTTCAAGGTGCCCTTCCCCTTATGAATGTTACCATTGAAGCACCATTTCAGCAATCAAACATTGTTTTAGGGGAGATCTAAGAGAGATCGAGCAATGGGTACAGTTGGATATTGGTAGCAATAGACTACTTTACCAATTGGGTTGAGGCTACTCCAATTCACAATGCCACATCCAAGGTAGTGATTAAGTTCTTGTTGAACAATTTGATAACCATATTTGGTGTGCCATCTAGAATTGTTGCAGACAACACTATGTGCTTTAGGTCTCGAGACATTGTAGATATGTGTTCCAAGTATGGGATAAATTTGATTCATTCATCACCATATCATCTATAGAGTAATGAACAAGCTGAGTCTAACAATAAAAGCCTCATGAAAATTCTAAAGAAGACTTTAGATATGAACAAGAAAAGGTGGGACGATAAGTTAAAATATGTAGTTTGGATTGATAGGATCACCTACAAATGTGCTATAGGCAAGAGTCATTTTGAGCTAGTATATGGGACGGAGGCCAAAATGCCAATGTCGTTAAAGTTGCCTATATATCAACAGCTACAACAAATAGGAGAAGATGGGGATGACGCTATGGCATTAAGAATGCATGAGTTAATAGAGTTGGATGAAGCCAAAAGGATGGCACGTGAAAAAAACTTGTTACGATAGAAAGAGGTGGAACATCTGTTCAGTAAGAGAATAATTAAAAGGTGTTTTCAAATTGATGATTTGGTTCTTCTCTAGAATATAAAATCAAAAGACAAGGGCAAGCATGGTAAGTTTGAACCACTATGGTTGGGCCCATATCAAATTGATGAGAAGGTTGGCCAAGACACCTTTTATATCAAAAACATGGAAGGGGAACCGCTGGAGCTTCCTATTCATGGACAACATTTGAAACATTACTTCTCATAGGTAATGATTTCCTTCAAATTTTGAGTGATGAAGTCAAGTTCCGTCTTTAGTATTTTGACCTCATGCAGTCTTGACCATTATTAGTCTTGATGGTGTTTTGTTTCAGTTCTTGTGTGTCATCTTTTTATTGGGTCTACTCTGGAGAGCTAAATTCTCACTATGCCATTGCTTGGCACACATCCCCAACTAGAGCCAGTGTTGACACCTGAAAAAACTAGTTCCTAACTTGTTTCTTTTTTCCCTAATTTTAGTGAAAACCCCACTTTGTGCCTTCAATGTTGAATACATAGCTTATAACTGATCAGAGGCATTTTCCATAGGTTTTCATGTGTTTTCCTGTTAGAAATGCAAGGTAGGAAACCCAAAAAATGACTAAGTATAAAAAACTCTAAGAATTTCCTTGTATTTTTCACATTTATCAGAGGTCAAAGTTTTGGGCTCCCTCCTTTCGTCGTGCTTTCCCTGTTGGCTCCAAAGCCCTCCAAGGCTAAAATTTTCCTAACTATTAAGTTCTTGAAAATTCTTTTAAGTTTGTAAGAGTTTGGAGTTTGGGCCTTTGACCTTTAGTCTTCTTCAAGGTAGGTGTCAGGGAGAAGCCCTGAGGGCCGAGGTATGAGGGGTCTACTTTTTTCAATATTCTTCTAAGTATGAAGTGGGAAGCAAATGGTGGAGGTTGTTTCTTCTTCCTCCCTTCAGGGAAGATGGTAGGTGGAAAGCCTAGGGGCTAACCCCTGACGTTTTCATTATTTGACTAAGTATATCAGAGGATGGAAGTTAGGCATGCAACCTTCCCTCTTCCTCAGAACAAGTGGCAACAAGAAGGCCCAGCAGCCGAAGTCCACCTAAGGTTTGAAATTTTTTCTAAGAGGACTTTGGGGGTCAGAGTTATGATGTTCTCTTCTTCCAAGCAAGCGAAATGGTGAAGGCCCAAAGTTTGAAGTTTGACAGGGCCAATATTCTTCTAAGTGTTGTGAGCATTAACAGGTGGTCTACACTAGAGATTTGAATTCTCATTGTGACACTACTTGACACACATCCCCAACTAGAGCTAGTGTTGACACCTGAAAAAATCAATTCCTAACTTGTTTCTTTTTGCCCCAATTTCAGTGAAAACCCACTATATACCTTCACTATTGAACCTATAGTTTATAAATGATCAAAGACATTTTCCATAGGTTTTTGTGTGTTTTCCTTTTAGAAATACAAGGTAGGAAACTCAAAAAAGGACAAAGTACCAAAAACTCTAAGTGTTTCCTTGTATTTTTCACCTTTGTCAGAGGTCACATTTTTGGGCTCCCTCCTTTCGTCGTGCTTTCCCTGTTGGCTCCGAAGCCCTCCAAGGCTAAAATTTGCCTAAGTATTAAGTTCTTGAAAATTCTTTTAAGTTTGTCAGAGTTCAAAGTTCGGGCCTTCATCCTTCAATATTCTTCAAGGAAGGTGTTAAGGAGAAGCCCCATGGTTCGAGGTCCGATGGGGTCTACTTATTTCAATATTCTTTTAAGAATGAACTGGGTGGCAGACGACGTAGGTTGGTTCTTATTCCTCCCTTCAGGGAAGATGGTAGGTGGATAGTCTAGGGGCCAACCCCTGGCATTTTCATTATTTGACTAAGTGTATTGGTGGATGGATGTCAAGCCTACGGCCTTCCCTCCTCCTCAAAACAAGTGGCAATAGGAAGGCCCGATGACTGAAGTCCGCCTAAGGTTTGAATTTTTTTCTAAGTAAAGCAGACTTCAGGGGTCAGAGTTATGATGTTCTCTCTTCTTCCAAGTAGGCAAAATAGTGAAGGCCTGAAGTCTGAAGTCTGATGGGGCCAGTATTCTTCTAAGTGTTGTGGGCATCGGTAGCAAGAGTTTCTCTTTCCTTCCTTCTTCCTTTTGGAAGGTGAAAAGCAGAAGGCCTGAAAGTCAAAGTTTGATTTGTTGAAGGCTGACCTTTGTCAGCAAAATGTTTAGTTAGAAAGCTAGAGAATTCATCGATGGCTCAATTCAATGAGTAAGGAAAAGGCAAATGAAACTAAGGTAAAGAAGAAAAAGTTGAGTCTTTTGTCGACAAATCGGCAAGTTATTAAACTTCTAATTTTTCCTACCATGATCATAAATTTGTATATTTCCTCATTCACTGACAAAGCAATAGGATGATGGAATAAAACACAAAGGGATGGTAAAGTGGATGGTTCACCTTTTCCCTGATTTGCTAACAAAGGAAGATAGAGAAGATGGAAGAAAGCGGCAAAGTTAAGAGGTTCATGAAAAGAGAATTTGTCAATAGTGATGAAAATGCAAAGGAGGAAAAAAGAAGGCCCAAGTCCCAACCCCTGGCAACTTTTATTTTCTTCTAAGTGTTTTGAGTCAAGCAGTTCCTTTCTTCTCTTCTAAAGAGCATGCTGCAAGATGGAAGGCCCAACCTTCGAAGTCTAATTTGTCAGAGGTCAACTTCCTGGCCTTCTAAACTCCTCCAACCACCTTGGAACATGCCAACTACTTCTAGGGATGCCATTAATGCGAAGTGCGTGGCCGAAATTAATGCTTTGAATGTAATTGGTGGGGTTGTTGAGGGTTTTCCTACCCAGTTCATTCCCAAACCTACGTGTGAAGGTTGTAAAGGAAAGATCTAAACTCTTTTCATGGGTTGGTCTTTGGCATTTTTCAGGTGACAAAGTGCATAGCTCTCTAGGGTTTCAAAGAACAAAAAAGTTCTAGTTCTCCAATGGATAAGACACAGGTTATGAAAGACTTTCATTTTGATTTCAACAATCATTGTATGAACTTCTCCTTCTTCTTATGTAATTTTTCAAGGAAATCCTAAGTTTCAGGTAGGGTTTCCTCTTGCCACACTTCATGGTATGAATGTAACCATTGATCGGATGAATGTGACAGATTCTTCAAATATTATGTGCTATGTGATGATGTCTTCTATGGTTGTAGATGAATGATTGTATTTTGACAAAGCATTACTAAGTATATTCTTCATTGATCGTTGTTTTTCTTACATCTAGCTATCCAGAAAGTGTGTGTTTCATTTATGTGTTGTCTTTCCTTCTTCTGAACTATGGACTTTGTAGCCCATCATAATAGGCACCGGTTAGAGATGTTTGATCACCCACACCTCTTTAAGAAACTAAAACAAATTATCAAGTGTGAAATAAATAGTTTACTATTGCATGTGTTGTGGTTATGTGATGAAAGGGGTAAATCATAAAACACACAACATAAATTGCACTTAGGAAATAGGAATGTTTTTTTATTGATTTGGACAACACATTACATTACGGAAGCTCAAATACAATCAGAGGATGAATCCTCCATAGGCTACAACATATTACAGCTTCCTATCTCCAAACTCTAGAGCATTCTACCTTCTGTAACCCCAAATCTACTAGGGTTTATGTTTTCCTGCCTTTCCTTGACTCTACACTTTCCCCCTTCTCTCTACTACCGCCAAGGGTTCCCAAAAAATAGTCATAAATAGCCTTTTTGGTGGCCTCTAGCTAAAATTTTGAAATTAAACTCCCTCCAAAAGGTTAACTTCCGGGAACCATAACTTTTGATCCGGGTGTCCAATTGACGAATTGTTTGAAGTGCCAAAAAGCTCACGAAGTGAACTATGACGCTAAAAATGCATAAACAGATTTCTGTAAACTTTTCAAGGGTGTTATGGGATGTTTAAGTACCTCATATCTGATTTTAGAACTTTTTAGTGGACCTCAAAAATAAAAACTTTAATATCTTGAAATCTAGACATGATCTTTAGCTGAAATTTATTAATAATGCCTATTTGACTATTCTAAAGCTTTGGGGAAAATTTTGGGCTCAACCGCTTCTCTGATATAAACTTACTAAAAATAGTAAATTCTGGTATTTTTAGCCCAATTGGAAACTTTGAAGGTTCTGAATCATTATTCAAGCAAATGGGTATCCGAAAACACAAATTTTGAAAAGAAATGAGAACAAAGTCATCAATTTTGAAATAGCATTGTTTTTGGGTGATGCAAGATTGCCCTTACACCTTTAGATGCTCCTGCATCAGACACCTAAGGTAATTTTTGAGAAGTGACCTTGTCACATCTTAGGTGTTTGAGGAAAACCTAAAAGGTCAACCTCTGCCTTAGACAACCAGGAAGAATCTTTGACAAGCCTTCCTATTCACTTCAAAAAATATTCTTCATATTGCATGTTTCGAGTACTCCTTCCTATTACAAGTATGGGCCTAATCAGTGTTGTCATTGATGTCAACATACTCCTATTTCATTGATGATAAGGATTGGATGAGCTATGTGCTGAGGATATTGAGAAAATTAGTCATATCAAGAACAGAGAAGAACAGTGAAGACAGTAAGGTAAAGATCCAAGATAAGATGACTATCAGAGGATGCAGTTCAAAGGGTTTGTAGATATGAGTCTTAAGATGATCTAGTAAAGATTTCAAAGGTCCGTATGAAGATCTAAAGAAGTTGTGGCTGCTCAAGTTAAACTGGTTCCGACAAGTGTTCAAAGGTGACAGAGTGACACAGATAGGTCCGGTGGGATTTGAAAATGCAATATCCTATTTTACAGATTTGGTGGAGTGTTTAGGAAGTCCATGAGAAGTGATAACTCAATTGGTTAGTGGTCTTAGGGTCTGCAAGCATCTATTCCATTGTGACAGTGATGACAGAGGTTCCAGATGAAGCAGATAAGGATTTCAGTAAGCAAATGAAGTGTGGATGTTCTTGGTGATTCAAGAAAGCTTGTGGAGGTCTTTGGACCATGTCCAATTCATTTTGGTGGTCCGCATTAGAGTTTGAGCTTGCAATTGAAGAATAACTTCTGGGTGATGGTGTTCTCCTAAGTTTGGCCGACCAGATGAATTACACATCTTGCAGATGTTCTTGTAGATGTTTTCCAACTTAGATGATTATTCCTAAGTCGATGTCTTGTATAAATAAAGAGTTGTAAAGTCATTTCAAAGTGTCTTATGGAGATGAGAGTGTGGTAGCGAGGAAGAGAGTGAAAGGTAGAGCAGAAGTTTTGGGCTTAAATGAAACTAATTCAAGCGTGGTCAAGATGCTATTCTCTAGTTCAAGTATGTGATACTTATTATTTTATAGACAGTGTGTCTCTTGTAGGTAGTGGGCCTCTTGTGAGCAGTGTGCTCAGACAGTGAGCCCTAATTGGCATGTGCCATTTTGTTCTTTCTATTCTTCTAACAGAGAATACAATCTTGGGTTAATCACCCCGTGGTTTTTCCCTTAACTGGGTTTTCCACGTCAAAATCTTGGTGTCTTATGTGTTGATGTGTTTTTGCTCTTGGTTTAATGCATTATGTTTCCATGATTGATTTATTAATATGCTGCTAAATCACAAAGAGGATTTAAGTGTTTTATTGGAAGAAATTTTTTTACAACTGATTCACCCCCCCTCTTAGTTGTCTGTCATGACTTCCCACATGACTATCCAAGATCTCTTCTTTCTCCTCCTTTGAAGTAGATGCCAGAATACTCCATTATTCTTCTGTTGGTCCATCCTATGTTCCACCTTCATGATATTTTGTTAAATCAACAATGTTGAACACAGGGGAAATGTTGATCCCATTCGACAGCTCTACCTCATATGCATTTCCTGAATCATGTTTCTTCAGAATCCTGCATGGTCCAAATTTCTTCATTTTCAACTTATTATATGTTCCAACTAGAAACCTCTCTTTTCTCAAGTGAACCATGACTTCATCTCCTACCTAAAATTTGTTATATTTCCTCTTCTGATTTGCCTTAGCCTTGTACTAAATATTCATCTTATTAATGTGATTTCTCACCTCTTCATGCAAATTTTTCAGGTGTTCTGCAAAGTCTTCAGCTTTGACACTTGTCTTTTCTCCCTTGTCTAGCTTCCTTAACTCTGAAGAATTTCTTGGACTACTCCTATATACAATCTGGATTGGTGATTTACATGTACTCCTATTGACAAAATTGTTATAAGAAAATTTTTCCTGTGGTAAAATCAAATCCCATCCCTTGGGCTTATCTCCTACTAAGCATCGTAGTAGGTTACCCAAACTCCTATTCACCACTTCCATCTGTCCATTAGTCTGTGGATGGTGTGCAAAACTAAACTTCAAATCTATCTTCAACTTCTTCCACAATGTCCTCCAGAAACAACCAACAAACTTGGTATCTCGATCTGAAACTATCATTTTAGGTAGACCATGTACTCTCACCACCTCTCTAAAAAATAACTCTGCAATATGAACATCATCATCAGTTTTCTTACAAGGAATAAAATGTCCCATCTTTGAGAATCTATCCACCACCACAAAAATGGAATCATGTCCTCTCTATGTCCTTGGTAAGCCAAGAACAAAATCCATACTAATATCAACCCATGGATTCTCTAGTATAGATAATGGCTAATATACCCTTGTATTCTGACTTGTTCCTTTTTCCATCTGACACACTCTACAACTTTGCACAAATTTCCTCACATAATGCTCACCAACAATAGCAATGGTCTTATCTTGACCAAAGTGTCCAGCTAATTCCCTACTATGCTTCTCCTTAATTAGGTTCTCTCTCATGGAACTCCTCAGAATGTACAACTAGCTTCCTCTAAACAGCATGCCATCTTGGATTATGAAATCTAACCATTTTGTCCTATCCAAAGTAATAGGTTCCAAACAAGCTTTCCAAGCCTCTGCAAAATTTGGATCTTCAGGATACAAACTTTTGAGCTCATCAAACCCAACAACCTCTATCTTCATTTCTGTCAACAAATTTTTCCTTTTTCTCAAGGCATCTACAACTCTATTGGACTTCCCACTCCTGTGCTTCAAAATAAAAGTATAACTCTGCAAAAAGTCAACCCATTTTAAGTGCCTCTAGTTCAACTCCCCTTAACTATTAAGATATTGTAAAGTCTAATGACTCCATTTCTTCAAAGCTTAAACTATTGCATAAAACTCCTGGTCATAAACATAATACTTTTTTCTTGGCATCATTAAACTTCTCACTGAAATAGGCAATGGGCTTACCTTCTTGGCTCAAAATAGCTCCCATAGCACTGCCTCTAGCATCACAATCTACCTAAAATACCTTATTGAATTCTAGAAGTGCCAAAATAGGTTACTCTGTGACTTTCTACTTTAATGTATCAAAGCTCTTGGCTGCTCCTGTAGTCCATTTAAACTCTTTTCTATCCCCTCTCACTATCTCAATTAGGGGTGCACAAATGCTACAAAAATTCCTGATAATTTTTTTGTAAAAACTTTCCAGACCATGAAAAGATCGTACCTCTGTAGCACTCCTTGGCATTGGCTATTTGATGATAGCCCTTACTTTTTCTAGGTCCATCTTAAGACCTTCCTCTGAGACAACAAACCCTAGGTATACCAACTCCTTTGCAAAACTACATTTCTTTAGATTAACCATCAACTTCTCCCTCAGCTTCTCTAAAACACTTCTAATATGCATCAAATGCTCCTCCCAAGTCTTATTTAAAATCAAAATGTCATCTAAATATAAACAATAACAAAATTTCTATAAAACTCTTTCAATACCTCGTTCATGAGCCGCATGAATGTGCTCGGAGCATTGGTTAGCCCAAATGGCATGACTAACCACTCATACAAACCTTCCTTTGTCTTGAAAGTTGTCTTCCATTCATATCCTTCTCTAATTCAGATATGGTGATACCCACTCTTTAGATCAATCTTCATAAAGTACTTGGCTCCTCTCAAACAATCTATTATGTCATCCATTCTAGGCAATGGAAATCTGTATTTGATCATGATCTTATTGATGGCTTGGGAATCTATACACATTCTCCACTCTCCATCTTTCTTTGGTGCTAGTACTACAAGTACCGCACATGGACTTAGGCTCTCCTTTATTTGTCCCTTAACAACTCATGAACTTGTTTGTTCAGCTCTTCATTCTCTATAGGTTTCATTCTGTGGGTTGCCTTATTTGGCAAACTGGCTCCTGGTATTAAGTCTATTTGATGACTTATCTTCCTCATCGGTGGAAAACCTTCTGGTACATTATCAGAGACAATATCCTAAAATTCTTCCAATAGATCTGAGACTTCTACTGGTACATCTTCACATTTCTCTTGACTGATCTTAGGAATTAATGCAAATCATTGAGGCTCATGCTTCATACCCTCCAAAAAATTTCTACCATCTACCAAACAAATTCTAGCAGTACTACATAACTTTTCTTCTACCTCCTTCAAGGGCTTCAACTTATGATGAACTCCATCCTTTGTTAGGGAATATGTGTTTGCATGGCCATCATGGACAGCGCACCTATCATACTGCCACAGCCTTCCCAATAGCATATGACATGCATCCATCAGTATGATGTCACACAGCACCTCATCATGGTAGTCACCAATCTTGAACTTGACTGAACATTGCTCATTGACCAAAGCCCTATGGTCCTTCTACAACCATGCAATCTGATATGGATGTGGATGTTTTTTTCTTGTCAACTTCAGATTGTTAACCATATCCTCTGAAACAAGATTATCAGTGCTTCCATTGTTAATAATAATATCACAACACTTACCTTCACACTTGCACCTTGTGCGGAATAAACTCTTCCTCCAATCTAGTTCTTTCTCCTCATTCAACAAGGTTCTTCTGACAAATAGGGTTTCTCCCCTTTCAGCATCTTTAGAATGCTTAGATTGCACATCTTCATCTACATGTACAACTCATGCATTACCTTCAGGTCTTCTGTTTGTCCTTCATTGATGTTGCAGACACTCATATGCTTGATGTCCTTCTTCTCCACATTGGAAATAGTTTCCTCTGAAACCTCCTCTTCCAGGTCCTTGCCCAAGTCAGCCTCTTCCTCTTCCTCTTTGTTCACCATTGTTCTGGTCAAAAGGGCAGTAGGCATTATCACCTCTTTAATTTCAACTGGTGCCAACTTATTCACTTTTATTTTGATCTTCATTACGGCCTCCATAGGATCTTCTACTAGTCCTTTTGCCTTGACCCCTTCCCCTTTGCCTGCTTTCAAATCTTTTATTCATCTTATCTTCCACCTTCAAGGAAAACTGATATGCATCATCTATGGTGGTCATTCTAACCAGGCTCAGCTCCTCTTGAATACTTGGCCTCAACCCATTAATGTAACGGGCTACCTTCTCCTTGTTGGCCTCTACATGGCCTATCCTAATAGGAATCTTATAAAACTCTTATGTATACTCCTTGACAGACTTGTTACCTTGCTTCAATACTTGCAACTTCTTTAGCAACTACATCTCATAGTCCATAGGAATGAACTTCTTCTTCATCTTGTCCACCATCCGATCCCATCTAGTAATCTTTCCTTTTCCTCTTCTATTTCTCTCTAACTAGACCTCCTTCCACCAAATACTTGCATGGCCCTTCAACTTTGTTTTTGCAAACTTGACCCGATTTCAATCCTCCACATCTTCATACTTGAAGTATTCTTCCATATCATTGATCCAATTAATAAGCTCTTCTAGGTTCAGATTCCTAGAATAGGTAGAGACTTCAATCCTTGGTCTCTTTCCAATATTTGAAATGGCTATCAACAGCCTAACTTCTGTAGGATCTCCTACAACTTCTTGTTCTTCCTTAAATAGATCTTCTTCAACTTCATTTTCACTTTCCTCTCTTGTTCTTAGCTCAAACCCTCTTCGCAACTCCTCTTGCAATGCATCGATTTGCCTTTGCAGGGCTCTAAAACCCTCTTCTATCAAAGCATTTCTCCCTCCACAATTTCTTTGCGGAGGCATTTTAATCTCTGCAGCAAACCTATAACCTCAGGTCCTAGTGCAAACTGCCTCACAGTCAACGATCTGTCTACACACTTAGGAACCCTTGCTCTGATACAACTTGATGAAGGGGGTAAATCATAAAACACACAACAACAAAAATTGCACTCAGAAAATAGGAATGTTATTTTATTGATTTGGACAACACATTACATTACAGAAGCTCAAATACAATCAGAGGATGAATCCTCCATAGACTCCAACACATTACAACTTCCTATCTCTAGACTCCGGAACCTTCAGCCTTCTATAACCCCAAATCTGCTAGGGTTTCTATTTTCCCACCTTTTCTTGACTCTACACTTTCTCCCCTTCTCTCTACTACCTCCAAGGATTCCCAAAAATGGTCATAAATAGCCTTTTTGGTGGCCTCCAGCCAAAATTTTAAAATTTGCAACTCCCTCCAAAAGTAGGTCAACTTCTAAGAACCATAAATTTTGATTTGGGTGTCCGATTGACGAACCATTTAAAGCACCAAAAAGCTCGTGAAGTGAACTATGATGTCGGATATTCATAAATGATTTTTTGTAAAATCTTCAAGGCACTATGGGATGTTTAAGTACCTCATATCTGATTTCAAAACTTTTCAGGGGACCTCACAAAATTGAATGTTTAATATCTTGAAATCCAGACATGATCTTGAGCTAAAATTTACCAAGAATGCTTATTTGACTATTCCAAATCTTTGGGGAAAATTTTGAGCTCAACCACTTCACTGATATGGACTTACTAAAAATAGTAAATTCTGGTATTCTTAGCCATGTTGGAAACTTTGAAGGTTTTGAATCATTATTCAAGCAAATTGGTATTCAAAAACACAAATTTTAAAAAGAAATGAGAACAAAGTCATCAATTTTGAATTAGCATTGGTTTTTGGTGATGCAAGATTGCCCTTACACCTCTGGATGCTCCTGCATCATTCTATGTTGAAAACAAGAAATATTGTTAGACAGTCTTCAAAATATCAATTCTTGCAGACCAAACAAGCATATCTGCACTTTCCATTGTTATTGGCAGTGCCTTTCATCAACTATGTAGGGTTTCTTAGTGATAACCCTTTGTTCTGGGTCCAGTGATATTCTTTGGGGCCTAGAAAACAATTTGGGTTTGATTGTCCTTTTATTTTTAGTTGTTCATCTGGTTTTGAAAACAATACCTGCTTAGGTATACTCCTTGGAATATCCCTCCAAAGTCTAAGTTGACCTCGAAGTGCAGAGAAGCCTACCACTCCTATAGGTTGTCCAAAATCACCCAGAACTTGTTGATAAACCTCTTTTAATCACCTTGACGACACCCCTGGCCTATGTGATTATAAAATGTTTTAGGATGTTGGGTTGTAGTTATTTTGGGAGACAATAGATAGCACAAGATGTAAGGGGGGAGACATGATGCCCTTGATGTAACTTGAAAGAAATATCGATGTAGGATCCTAATCAATGTGTAATTATGTTGATAGAGGAGCATGAAGGTGCAAAGAAGTAATATGTGATGATGTGATTCTAAAAGCACATGTGTTAATCTAGTTTCCCTTAGATGAGAAAGGTAGCATAATGAAGCTCATAAGGTAAAAGGGGTATGAGAGAGATATAATGATCAACAAATGACTGCCCTCCTCATGTATAATGACAAACAATAATAACACTTTGGTGCATGATGTTAACTAGATCTTTTACCAATTTTTCAATGTGAGTGGAAAGGCCAAATGCACCAATGTTATAGCAAGAAGTGATGATAAAAGAACAAATTCAAGGGTAAGTGCATGGAAATAGAGGACAAAAAGGGGGTCAAAAGTGGCCACTTTTTTCCTAAAATCAGCTAAACCTAAACTTGGGCAAGTAATTTGATATGTTTACACTCAAAATTTGAAGATATGATAAGACCAAGAATTGTAATACTCTAAATCTAGCTACTAAACTACTAAAGATTTTTTAAAATGGTTAAGGTTAAAAAGGTGAAATGTTGAGCACACGCAAAAGTGTTCCTATTTTGATCAGTAAAATATAACATAGTGTCTAATGTGTGCCCCCCTAATTTTGTTGTTGGGTTAGGTATTTTTAAAAACTAGTTGACAGAAATATAGTCAAGATTGATTACGACAAGTTTTTTGTTTTTTTCATATTTTTTATTGAATTTTTTTGGTCCTTTTTTTAAGTGGATGCATCCTAAAAACTAAACCACTGAGCATCTGTGTCACATAACTTGCACAAAACTAATTAAAAATGTAATTTTTTTAATGTGTACAGAATGAAGTGTAAAACAATCCTATATAATTTTTTTAAAATATGGATAAGTGGATCAAAAGTTAGAAAAATTAATACATATGTATTGGAGAAATATGAAGACACTCTTCAAAGAAAATAAAATTAAATACCTTAATTTATTTAAAATATTAAAAAAATTATATGGTTAGAAAGTTAAAAAGTAAATCATTGTTTTGCTTCTCGTTTCATAAAATTTTGATGTAAAACATGTAGAGCTGATGAGGTTGAAGTTTAAATTCATTGTTTTATGTTATAAACATTAATTTAGGAGTTAAAAGGGATCTCAAACCCTTAGGCTTGTAAATTCAAGCCTAAATGGGAAAAATTTAAATTCAAGTCATTAAAAATGTGTATGCATTATACTTTACAAATTTAATGTAAACATAATGCGAGCAAGTTATGTTTGCATTAAATTTGTAAAATATCAATGCAAACATAATGCACTCGTGTTATGTTTGCATTGAATTTATAAAATATAATGAATATGCATTATATAACACATATGTGTTATTGTGCAATCAATTTTTACATAGCTCATACACATTTTGCTGAAAACTCAAGCTTGGCTACTAAATTTCCCCTATTTCCATGCACCTACCCTCAATTAGGTCAAAATTTTCCCTAAAGTTTTTTTTTTCTCATTTGGTTTTTTGGATTTGTATGAAGTACCAAGTCATCTAGCTTAAAGTCTTGTTGAATGAATCATGTTCTCTATACTTTTCTTAGTTGTCTTTGGTATATGACATAGATTGTCTAATATTTTGACTCCTCTCTCATCAAGGTTTTGAATTCTTGTAAGTAGTGTTTTCAATATGTACATAATCATCAATGATGTCATAGAGGGAAATACGTGATGATGGAATATCAATCTCAAGAGGTATTTTATCCTTCATACCATAAAATAAAGAATAAGGTGTGAATAGAATAGGAGTTTGTTGTAACATTATTGATCATCTACCTAAGTATTATTACTCAAAAAAGTACAATGATAAAAAATAACAACATTTGGTTGCTCTTCAAAACTGCCATGTATGTTCCTAACCTCTAAGCTAGAAATCTTCTTCTTTGTCATATAACGTTAAATCTAGTCTCTAATGATTGATCCCACCTTCTCCACCCTTTAAATAGATGTTGGTAATCCTCCATAACTATAGAAGCCTCCAAAATCAAAATTGGAAGAGGCATCATCAATTTGTTTGTTTAATCTTCTATCATATTTATTCAAAATGAACTACTACTTTTTAGCAAGGGGCAATTTCATAATGGCCTTGGAATTTTGAAATAACTCTAATGCTTGTGTACAATCAACCAACAATATCATAATCACCACTTCATAGAAATGAAAATACCACTTAAATGGTAAATTTGTTCTCCATCTTCCAAAAGATGTAACTTTTGTATATAGACACAAAATGAGGTCTCATTTTTTAAATTGATCAATAACTTTCCAAGATGAATATGAATATGTAAAAATATTTAATTTTTTGTGCCATTCAAGTAGTTTTTGGTCTTGAAAGACAACCACGTCTATGAAGCCAAAACCATATCCATCCATTACAAATAGTCACTGAACTTGAACAACTAAACTTGGTAGTGAACTACATCCATTTACAAAACACATACTATTGTTTACATGGAAGAAGAACTACTTATTGACCTTAGTCCAAAGGCTCTTTAATACATTTATGGACTTGTTTCATCTATTTAACTTCTCAAATTTAAGTTTCTCTAGTTATAAAATTGTCATTTATAACTTGTACATGTGATTTTATTGAGTTGATCAGTTCATGAAACACAATAATCTCATTTAGAAAATGTTTAAGTTTCTTTACTACCAATTTTTTGTTACTAGGTTCTTGAATCGCCTTGGTCACATCTTGGGTTACAATACTCTTGCAATAATTAAATGAGAAATACATATGAGATTTGGTGAATTTGCCTTTGGGATAAGTGGACCACGTGACTAACATCTTCTAATTTTGGTTCTTAGGATCCTATTATCTTCTCCAAATAGAATATTTTGAAGTATTTTAAAAATCTTCTATTGTTTCCTCTTTTTCCAAAGTGTCTTCAAAGAGAATATTCTAAGAGTAATTAATTTTATCCAAGGATTTGATGACTTCTTGATCAAGAGCATCCTTGGGGAAAAGAAATCAATCCTACATTGCCATGGTTTATTTTGAAAGTCACCACATTTCACTACATCTTGTATTTGATCCTTGTGGTTCTGGTATAACATTTAGGAGATGTACACAATGGACATATCCACAATTGAGGAAGATCAGATCAATGCAATGACATGTGTGGATATCAAACTGGTAGGTAGTCATAGTTGCATAATAACTATTAGAGCTTGAGAAATTAAAGTTTGTAGCAATCAAGGAGGACATATGAAAGACTATTGTGGTCCATGGAAGCTGACATGGGACACTGCACTATTCATTTGTCATTTTTTCATCTTGGTTTGAGGAATTAGCATAATGTTGGCCAACTACATGTTTCTAAGGAGATTCAAACTTTGTGCCACCTTGTAGCTAACACAAATCATTTTAGGAGTTGAATATTGATGTATATAGGAGGTCTAGGAAGATTGAAAGGAGGAGGTAAGAAGGAGATTGAGAGTGTGAGGACCGACATGTAGTTTGGGGAAAGAGTTTAGGGAATAGAAATATTGTTAGCTATCACTAGGTTATGGCCTAGCATATTCTCCCTTGTGGTAGATTGTAATTTGGTTTTGAATTTAATAAAATAATGAGGAATTATTTGGAGGCTAGGTTTTTTCCAAGGCATATCTTGTGTTATTTTGTGGGGAGTTATTGTTTTGTCTAGTTTTACTACATGGTTGAATAGCCCTTCATTGGACCCTCCTACCATGACTGCGTCACTACTTCATTTGGGATGGTAATCTTATTGTAACTTTTCTAAAGAACTATGCATGAGAAACTCATATTCCTATTGTTATCCTTTCCACTCATGATGTGTGTTCAAACCATTTGTATACAGGAAGAAAAAACTTTAAATAATTGAGGCAAAATAGACTCTCCACCCAAACAGTCAAATGTTAGTAGATTTTAGTGTCGAATCAAAGAAATTATATATTATTAAAATGAGGGTTTTACCCTTCAACTAATTAATCAAATCCAGGAAAAGACTTAGAAGTAGTCTTTAGTTTTAAGTATAAAGCCTTCATATTGCAATGTTGGCTTGCAAAGTTTTGAATCCAAGTGTTAATGGTTGAAAATTTGAGAATTAAGGGAAGAAGACTACCTTTTCTTATAAAGGATTCACATAAGAAGTGCACTCATCTAATCTTTAACTTATATGGAGACATGAGAATGAAAAGAGATACTCCATAAAAAAAAAGTAAAGGTGTCATTTGCAAAAGGCAATGCAACGTTATGAAAAACTAAATTTTAAAATTGAATTTTAAAATGATACTAATTTCCACAATTCAATATTGGTCTACATGACTAAAGTTTATGAGTCAGAGATAACAATTATCAAGAGAACCCAAAGAAGGGAAATATTTTTCTTCACAAAAGAAAGAAATTAAAAAATAAAAGTATAACCATGTATGGGTGCCCTAGTCACTAAATAGATATAAGATATATTTCCATATCAGATGTGATAGAAGAACTAGTCATCTTCTAATAAAGAGAGAAGAAGACATCTCCAAACAATAAGAGGTAATTGAGATTCATTGAGGTTGAAATTTTTTAATTGAAATTTGTACCATAGGAGGGAAAGTTGTACACCATGTGTAGTATGGATTGATATTGAAGTAGAAAAAATTATGACACCTCACATAGTCACATCCCCAACAAAAAAAATTATGATTTACAATAAATAAAAATGGAAG
Source organism: Cunninghamia lanceolata (assembly GCA_027924645.1). Classification (NCBI taxonomy): domain Eukaryota; kingdom Viridiplantae; phylum Streptophyta; class Pinopsida; order Cupressales; family Cupressaceae; genus Cunninghamia; species Cunninghamia lanceolata. Next base: position 6,074,554 of record BSBN01000303.1, on the reverse strand, counting down.
GTTGTAAGCATACAAATTCTAGAAGTGAATGCGCCTAAATTGGAGTGACAAGAGATGGCAAAGGCTCTTGTACTACATCTTAATGGAGTAGGAATACAAACTTTTTTTTAATATTTTTGTTGGATATGAAACAATTAATAATGTCCATCCCCATTTTACATCTATAATTTCATAGACAATATATGTGGAGGAAACTTTGACAATATAGTTTCATTTTGTAATGCCCACCCTAGTTTGTGGATGGTGTGCTTTTTTATTCATGTTTTATGGTGGGTTTATCATGGTATTATGTGATTATTATGCTTTGACACATTGCACCAAACTTGTCGATGAGGTCTATAGTTCCATCGAGGGGTTTTGAGGGTGTATTCTACATGACCATCAAGGTGTTCCAATGGGGTTGTGCTTTGCTATTTGGTTTCCAACTATGCATTATGGGATGCATATGTTGTGATTGTGTATGTTAGATTATTCTAGTGCTTCAACTTCACTATTTTAACTATACTTATTATAGTTGTGATTGTCGTATTATTCCCACATTTTGAAATATTATCGTTTATGCATCATGTTTCTGGATCATGTTAGTCATAGATGATTATAGTGGATGTGATTATTTTATATCATTTATGATTATACCACATTGGAGTAGATTATGTTTCTTTAGCTATTACATGTGGAGCAAGTGTGCCTGATGGTTGACTTAAGTGTGCAAGTAATTACAAGTGTTAACTAATATGGTAAATGTGGAGAAGGTTGGCATGGGACACTAAGCCATCTCACCATTATCCATGTGTTGTGGAAACCCGTAATGTGTGATTGATGTTAGTTGTGTGTGTTTCCTTATCATTTTACTTTATATTTTAAATGATCTCAAAAAACATGTTTTCCATGTTTTTGAATTATTTTAATGATTAATTATCTTAGCAAAAATATCTATTGCATTAGATTATGCTAGAGGAATAAATTTAAATGATTTCGAATTATTTCTGAAATTTAATATTTTTTTGTCAAAAAGGTAGAATTGCATTAAATTGGAAAATAGAATTCCTGATATGGTGTGTTTGGACTTTTCAGAATGAGGTTGAGCTAAAAGGCAATTACCTATTTGCAATAGTTGCAATAAGTTCATTAGCTAATTTTCTATTACTAAATGTGTTACCTGAAAGGTATTTGGAAGTTGAAATATTGTTAAATTAATTTTAATGTTCCTAGGTATTTTGTTAAATTATTTAGGTTAGTAAAATGAAATTAATTAGATACATTTTTAAATGGCATGTTAAATGAATATATCTTATTTCATTATTTAAAAAAAATGATGATAAGTAAATTTTATATTCTATTTTAAATTAGGGATTTTGGGTGTTAAAAGGGAAAAAGGAGTTATTTTATTTCATTCTTTTTCCTCTCCATTTGCTCTCTCCTCTCAAACCCTCTCTTGTTGGAAACAAGGGTTTTCTCAATGATTGAAAGAAAGGTTGAATTGCTTGAATTTATTGGATTACTTGGTTGAATTTGAATGGATTTGAATTGTGGATGCTTGTGTGTGATCAAAGATTAGTTTCAAAACCCTCTTCTCCTCCTTGGATTGCTTGTAGGAAAGGTATGATTCTTGAACCTTTCCTTTGTTTTAAATTTGTATGTTTTATTCATTGACATGCCACATTTAGTGGAATACTATGGCATATTGATTAGGAAGGAAAGATTAGATTTGAATTAATAGTTGTTTTCATTTAAATTTTCATGTGTTCTTCATTTTCGAAACATGGGAAAAGAAACCAGACCCTGTCAACTTTTTTGTAGAATCACCCACATGGATTTTATTTAATATTTGAGATGTTGTTCACCATAGCTATAATGGGTAGTTCACCATTTTTCCATACACCTTGAAACATAGAAGTTAGAAAATTGCTCAAGGTAGCCAAGCATTCATCAATGGTGTTTTTGGGATCTTTATGTATATTTTCATGTTTATAAATGAGTTAAATCGAGATTAAAATCATTTCATTATGTATTTTTATGTAATACTGAATGTCTCCTTCATGAAATGTAAAATCTACATCTTTTGAGACTGTGTTGTGTTTTGTCAAATATTGGGATTTTGTAACCTCGTAAACCGTGTCATACCCAATTGGTCAAATTGGCTATGGGTGTTTAGGAAGAGGTCTATGGGTAGGAACGGAGTGGCTTCCATTGTGCACCATGACCCAAAAAGGTCATTGTAATTAGATAATGGAAGTTTTAGTCAAGAATAACATTTAAACACATTGCGTAATAAAATTTAATAATGAGATCATCTACACCAAACTGCATGTCCTGGTGAAGTGTCTAGTATGCTTGGGTTTGTATGTAAAGAGCAATCTTTGGTGTATTTTTTAGTTTCTATGAGGAGGTAATAGCCTCATGTTTTGCCATGAGGTGAGTATTTCCCTCATTTGACACACCTTGTCCTAACTACCTAGGTCTCTCTTCCTTTTCCACCATTAGGGTTTGACTCGATGTGTGATGTTTACCATGTGATTGCATGTGCATTGTGATGCTTGATTCGTGCTTGTATGTGCCTATGATGGACTATGATTTATGTCTTGTTTGGAATGCATTAAAGGTGTGATTATTTCCCTTATGCTTGAATGTTGTGGTTGTTGGCAAGAGACAATGTGTGGCTTCATGAGTGTTGTCATTGATGGCAACAAAGTCTATCCCACACATTCGCAACACATAGTATGCCTATATCAGAAGTCAAAGTAAAGAGTGTTTTGGTCCAATGAACAAGAACAAAACATGCAGCAAGGTCTGACAATCAGGTCCAGATCTCTCAGATGGTCTAACTCAGCATGTTACGGACTTGGACAAGTCAAGAGGAGTATCATGACTACTATATTCCAGGGATTGAGCCTCTGGTGAGAAAACATGGAAAAGATATGAGCATCTAAGTGTTGGGTTCCAGATAGGCAGAGCAAACTAAGGAAGAACTGACCAGAAGAACATCAGACTTCAATCCAGATGAGTAATTGATGTTGATCAAGCTATTTGAGGGATCATACATGGTTAGCTAACATGATTGATGACTTCTATGTTTATGTTTTTGATACGCATCACATATTAAGCATGGATTTAGCCGACAGATTAGCATTTTGTAAATATCTTGAGTATTTCGGTTGCCGACTAGAAAGATGTTGAAATCCTTGGTGTGGATATATATTCCAAATGGATTTCGGTATGAAGGTGTGTGTGTGTGAGAAAATAGTGTGTGAGAAAAGGAAGAGATAAGTGTGGAAGCAGCAATACAAGTCCGGTATGTGACAGAACAGCAGCACTAGAGTACAGGAAGAATGAAGTGCATTAAATCAGTATATTGAGCCTAACCGAAACTAAATTTCAGCATTTGCAGATGCCTCTTATCAGTTCAAACACTTGGTTACCTTCTATAAACCTTGTAGACAGTGAGTCTCTTGTAGGCAATGTGCCTCTTGTGAGTAGTGTGCTCAAGTAGTGAGCCCTAATTGGCAAGTGCCATTTTGTACTTCTTATTCTTTTAATAGAGAATACAATCTTGGGTTAGTCACCCCATGGTTTTTCCCTTAATAAGGTTTTCCATGTAAAAATCCTTGTGTAATGTTTGTTGATTTTATTTCTACTCTCATGATTATACATGCTTATATGTTTTGATGCTGCACTAATTAGTAAAGGAGAAAAGAAAATTAAGATATTTGAGATAATTGATTCACCCCCCCTCTCAATTATCTGCCTTGTTTCCAACAGTGGTGTCATTCTATTATGTTTATTGGCAAGTGTACCACATGTTATGTGTATGCATTGTATTGGTAGTTGTACCATGTGTGTTGTGTGCATTGATTGGTGTGTATGCCATATGTTGCTATGTATACCTAGATTGAGTGAGATGATGCTAGCATGTTTGCCATGATCACCATCTCCATAGATCGAGGGTTGCCTAGAGTTGCATAGAGTTTCATAGACAACTATTGCGCTCAACAATGGTAATATGGTTTGGAGGCAAGCAACATTTCCCCATTCGTCCTTCGCGATGATCTTCAAGTGTTGGATGGTTCCCTTATCTTCTTGCAGGTTGAATATGTCATGCTTCATGTCTTGTTGCACCTTGGAGAGTGTGTTGGTTTTTGGGTGGTTTATGCACTTGTATATTATTATTATTTATTATTGTAACCTTTGTAAAGTAGGTCTTTTGACACCTTTGTAATAAGATATAATTAATGTTATGAGTTGATTTATGATATTGGCTATTATTCATCTATGTTTAGGATGAAGCCCTTCTAATATTGTAATTATTGGATATTGTCTTGTATTTTTCCACACCTCGATTTGTGAGGACATTGGCTTGTTTTGATAGATTTTACATGTTAGAATCTAGCTATGTTAGCATGTTTAGACTCAATTATTTGGTGTTTATGGATGTGTTTGTGTTGGATCATATTCATCCCACATAGGTGGTGAGGATCCTATCTTTTCTTTTGGCATGTGTCGATGTTGGTGTCAAACATGCGTAGCCTTTTCTATCGCTTTTGTCATTTTTGACATGTGTACATAATTGATTCAACACCTTATTATTTTTTGTTAAAATGAATCCTATTTGACGTTGATTAATTTTTTTAGGCCCCGTAGGTGTTTTGGTGAAATTCTAGGTTGTTTACTCAAATCTTGGCACTTTTTGTGAATTTTTGCATTTTTGGAACAGGGTACAAAAGGACCCAAGCACTGGATGCTAGAGTCCCAAGACCTAGACGTTGGACATTGGAGTCCCTGGACCCAGGTGTTGGGTGCTAGTGTCCTAGGTAGTGATTGTCCTCTTTGGCCTCAGTACTCTATCAGGTTGCTTGGTGGTGTCTAGTATTTCGGTTTGTTGAAATTATACCTTGAAATAGTTTTTTTTCACCTTCGAGTCGACTTAAACATGAATTTTGGTGAATGTGAAATGTGTCTTGGATATTGACCTCTCTCTAGTGTTTGAAAACGTAGTTGAACTTTGTGTAACCTATTTAGGCAACTTCATTGAAGTCTTCCAGTTGTGCCACCTTGCTTAATGCAATGGTGATGGCATCTTAGGTGTTGATGTGCTTGTTACGACACCTTGTGTATGTGTGAGTGCAATGCGACATGTAAATGTTGCACGTGCAAACGCAAAAAAATTGTTGGTTCAGTGTTTGTTTGGATAATGCTTTGGGTGGAAACCTAGGGCATTACACATCTAATAAATTTGTTTCTACAGATATATTATGATGCAAGAGCATCCAGTGGTGTAAGGGCAATCTTGCATCACCCAAAAAGAATTTGATTCAAAATCATTGCATTTATTTTCATTTCTTTCCATAATTAGTGTTTCTGGTTCCATAATCTCTTGAATAATGATGTAGGACTTTCAGTTTTTCCCAAACTGCTAAAAATAGCAAACTGACAGTTTTGGAAAGTTTAACTGCCATTTTAGGAAAGTTTCTATTTGGCAATGGATGGAAGTGAAAATTTATAAGAAGCTTCATAACTAAAATATAAGACCTTCGGTGAAGGAATTAAGCAAAGATCATTTGTCAGCTAAAAGATATTAAAGTTTTTGTTTTCTGAAAAGCCCCTGAAAATTTTTGAAACAAGATATGAGGCACTAAAACATCCCAAAACATCCCAAAAAGTTGCCAAAATTTTGTTTACATATTGCCAACGTGATATTTCAAACTATGAGATTTCTAGAACTTAAAACAGATCATCAATCGAACACCCGGATCAAAAGTTATGCTTCTAGGAAGTTGACCTACTTTTGAAGGGAGTTGCAAATTTTGAAATTTAGCTGGAGGCCGCCAAAAAGTGTTATTTATGACTATTTTGGAAACCCTAGGTGGTAGTAGAGTTAAGGGGGAAAGTGTAGAGTCAAGAATAGGTGGGAAAACAAAAACCCTAGCTAATTTGGGGTTACAGAAGGCAGAAGATTCTAGAGCTTGGTGATGTCTAGTTGTAGTGTGTTACAGCCTGTGGAGGATTGATTCCTCTTATTGTAATTGAGCTTTTGTAATGTAATGAGTTGTCCAAATCAATAAATAAATATTCTATTTTCTGTGTGTCATTTTTGTTGTTGTGTGTTTTATGATTTACCTCCATCAAGTGGTATCAGAGCCAGGTTTCCTAAGTGTGTAGACAGATCACCGACTATGAGGCAGTTTGCACCAGGACCTAAGGTTATGCCTCCACGAAGAAATCATATTGGGAGGAATACTTTGATGAAAGAGGGTTTTAGAGCACTGTAAAGGCAAATCGATGCATTGCAAGAGGAGCTATGAAGAGGGTTTGAGCTAAGAACAAGAGAAGAAAGTGAAGATGAAGTTGAAGAAGAGCTATCGGAGGAAGAACAAGAAGTTGCAGGAGATCCTGTAGAAGTTAAGTTGTTGAGGGACATTTCGAAGATCAAAAAGAGACCCAGGATTAAAGTTTCTACATACTGTAGAGATTTGAATCTGGAACAACTTATTGATTGGATGAATGACATGGAGGAGTATTTCAAGTATGAAGATGTGGAGGATCCAGATCGAGTCAAGTTTGCAAAAACAAAGGTTAAGGGCCACGCCAATATTTAGTGGAAGGAGGTCCAATTAGAGAGGAACAAAAGAGGAAAAGGAAAGATCACCAAATGGGATCAGATGTTGGAGAAACTGAAGAACCAGTTCATTCCTGTGGACTATGAGATGGAGTTGTTGAAGAAGATGCAAGGACTAAAGCAAGGTAACAAGTCTGTTAAGGAGTATACATAAGAGTTTTATAAGATTACTATTAGGACAGGACATACAGAGGCCAAGAAGGAGAAGGTATCCCGTTGCATTAATGGGTTGAGGACAAGTATTCAAGAAGATCTAAGCCTGGTCAGAATGACCACCAGAGAAGATGTGTACCAGTTTTCCCTGAAGGTGGAAGAGAAGCTAAATAAAAGATTCGATAGCAAGCAAAGGGGAAGAGGTCAAGGCGGAAGGACTGGTGGAAGACCCTATGGAGGCCGTAATGAAGATCAAAATAAAAGTTAAGAAGATGGCACCAATCAAAATCAGAGAGGGGATAATGCCTACCACCCTCGTGACCAAAACAATGGTGAGCAAAGAGGAAGAGGAAGAGGCTGACCTAGGCAAGGACCTAGAAGAGGAAGTTTCAAAGGAACTTGTTTCCAATGTGGAGAAGAAGGGCATCGACCATATGAGTGTCTGCAACATCAAGGAAGGACAAATAGAAGACCTAAAGGTAATGCACGAGTTGCACATGTAGATGAAGATGTGCAGTCTGAGCATTCTGAAGATGCTGAAAGGGGAGAAACCCTAGTTGTCAGAAGAACTTTATTGAATGAGGAGAAAGAACCCAATCAGAGGAAGAGTTTATTCCACACAAGGTGAAAATGTGAAGGTAAGTGTTGTGATATTATTATTGACAGTGGAAGCATTGACAATCTTGTTTCAGAGGAGATGGTTAACAAGTTGAAGTTGACAAGAAGAAAGCATCCACATCCATATCAGATTGCATGGTTGTAGAAGGACCACAGAGCTTTGGTCAATAAGCAGTGTTTAGTGAAGTTCAAGATTGGGGAGTACCATGATGAGGTGATGTGTGATATCACACCGATGGATGCATGTCATATGTTGTTGGGGAGGTAGTGGCGGTATGATAGGAGCGTTGTCCATGATGGCCATACAAACACATATTCCCTAACAAAGGATGGAGTTCGTAATAAGTTGAAGCCCTCGAAGGAGGTGGAAGAAAAGGTTTTTGGTACTGCCAAAATTTGCTTGGTAGATGGTAGGAAATTTTTGAAGGGTATGACGCATGAGTAACATTGCTTTGCATTGATTCCTAAGATTAGTCAAGAGAAATGTGAAGATGTACCAGCAGAGTTTCAGATATATTGGAAGAATTTCATGACATTATCTCTGATAATGTACCAGAAGGTTTACCACTAGTGAGGAAGATAAGTCATCAAATGGATTTGATACCAGGAGCCAATTTGCCAAATAAGGCAACCCACAGAATGACTCCAATAAAGAATGAAGAGTTGAACAGACAAGTTCACGAGTTGTTAAGGAAGGGACTGATAATGGAGAGTCTGAGTCCATGTGCGATACCTATAGTACTAGCACCAAAGAAAGATGGAGAGTGGAGAATTTGTACAGATTCTTGAGCCATAAATAATATCACGATCAAGTACAAATTTCCATTGCCAAGAATGAATGACATTATGGATTGTTTGAGTGGAGCCTAGTACTTCATGACGATTGACTTGAAGAGTGGGTATCACCAAATCCAAATCAGAGAAGGAGATGAATGGAAGACAACCTTCATGACAAAGGAGGGTTTATATGAGTGCTTACTCATGCCATTTGGGCTAACCAACACACCGAGCACATTCATGTGGCTCATGAATGAGGTACTAAAAGAATTTTTAGGAAGTTTTGTTATTATTTATTTGGATGATATTTTGATTTTTAGTAAGACTTGGGATGAGCATATGATGCATATCAGAAGAGTTCTAGAGAAGTTGAGGGAGGAGAAGTTATTGATTAATTTGAAGAAATGTAGTTTTGCAAAGGAGTTGGTATACTTGGGATTTGTTGTCTCAGAGGAAGGTCTTAAGATGGACCCAGAAAAAGTAAGGGCTATCATTGAATGGCCTACACCGAGGAGTGCTGCAGAGGTAAGATCTTTTCATGGTTTGGCAAGTTTTTACAGAAAGTTTATAAGGAATTTTAGTAGCATTTGTGCACCCCTAACTGAGACAATGAGAGGGGATAGAAAAGAGTTTAGATGGACTAAAGGAGCAGACAAAATCTTTGATACATTGAAGCAAAAAGTCACAGAGCAACCTATTTTGGCACTTCCAAATTTCAATAAGGTGTTTCAGATAGATTGTGATGCTAGTGGTAGTGCTATAGGAGATATTTTGAGTCAAGAAGGTAAGCCCATACCCTATTTTAGTGAGAAGATTAATGATGCCAAGAAAAAGTATTTTGTTTATTATCAAGAATTTTATGCTATAGTTCAGGCTTTGAAGAAATGGAGACATTATTTGTTTCCAAAAGAGTTTGTTTTATATACTGATCATCAGACTTTGCAATATCTTAATAGTCAAGGAAAGTTGAACCAAAGGCATTTAAAATGGGTTGAGTTTTTGCAGAGTTATACTTTTGTTTTGAAGCACAGGAGTGGCAAGTCCAACAGATTTGTCGATGCCTTGAGCAAAAGCAAAATTTGTTGACAGAAATGAAGATAGAGGTTGTTGGGTTCGATGAGCTCAAGAGTTTGTATCCAGAAGATCTAGATTTTGTAGAGGCTTGGAAAGCTTGTTTGGAACCTATTACTTTGGACAACACAAAATGGTTGGATTTCATAATCCAAGATGGCATGTTGTTTAGAGGAAGCCAGTTGTGCATTCCAAGGAGTTCCATGAGAGAGAACCTGATTAAGGAGAAGCATAGTGGGGGATTGGCTGGACACTTTGGTTGACATATGACCATTTCTATTATTTGTGAGAATTATTATTGACCACGGTTGCAACAAGATGTCAGGAAATTTATGCAGAGTTACAAAGTGTGTCAGATGGCAAAAGGAAAAAGTCAGAATACAGGGCTATATCAGCCATTACCTATACCAAAGAAGCCATGGGATGATATTAGTAAGGATTTTGTTCTTGGTTTACCAAGGACACAGAGAGGGCATGATTCCATTTTTGTGGTGGTGGACAAATTCTCGAACATGGCACATTTTATTCCTTGTAAAAAGACTAATGATGATGTTCATATTGCAAAGTTATTTTTCAGGGAAGTGGTGACACTACATGGTCTACCTAAGAGCAAAGTTTCAGACTGAGATACCAAGATTGTTGGTTATTTCTGAAGGACATTGTGGAAGAGGTTGAAAACAAATTTGAAGTTCAGTTCTGCACATCATCCACAGACTGATGGACACATAGAAGTGGTGAATAGGAGTTTGGGTAACCTGCTACGATGCTTAGTAGGAGATAAGCCCAAGGGATGGGATTTGATTTTGCCATAGGGAGAATTTTCTTACAAAAATTCTATCAATAGGAGTACTGGTAAATCACCATTCCAAATTGTATATGGCAATAGCCCAAGAAATTCCTCTAAGCTAAAGAAGCTGGACAAAGAAGAAAAGACAAGTGCCGAGGCTAAAGACTTTGCAGAACACCTGAAGAATTTACATGAAGAGGTGAGAAATCATATTAATAAGATGAATATTTAGTACAAGGCTAAGGTAGATTAGAAGAGGAGATATAAGGAATTCCAGGTAGGAGATGTAGTCATGGTTCACTTAAGAAAAGAAAAGTTCCCAGTTGGAACATATAATAAGTTGAAAATGAAGAAATTTGGACCATACAGGATTCTGAAGAAACATGATTCGAGAAATGCATATGAGGTAGAGTTGTCGAGTGGGATCAATATTTCCCTTGTGTTCAACATTGTTGATTTAATAGAATATCATGAAGGTGGCAAGAGGATGGACCGACACAAGAACAGTGGAGTATTTTGGCATCTACTTCAACGGAGGAGATAGAAGAGATCTTGGATAGCCGTGTGGGACAAAGTACTCGAAATAGGCAATATGAAGAATATCTGGTGAAATGGAAAGGAAGGCTTGTTGAAGATTCTTCTGAGTTGTCTAAGGCAGAGGTTGACCATTTGGGTTTTCCTCAAACAAACACCTGAGACGTGACTCGGTCACTTCTCAAATTACACTGGGTGTCTGATGCAGGAGCATCCAGTGGTGTAAGGGAAATCGTGCATCACCCAAAAATAATTTGATCAAAATCATTGCATTTGTTTTCATTTATTTCCATAATTAGTGTTTTTGGTTCCATAATCTCTTGAATAATGATGTAGGACTTTTAGTTTTTCCCAAACTGCTAAAAATAGCAAACTGCCAGTTTTGGAAAGTTTAACTACCATTTTAGGAGAGTTTGTATTTGGGCACAGATGAAAGTGAAAATTTATAGGAAGCTTCGTAACTTAAATATAAGACCTTTGGTGAAGGAATCAGACAAAGATCATTTGTGAGCTGAGAGATATTAAAGTTTTTGTTTTTTGAAAAGCCCCTAAAAATTTCTGAAATGAGATATCAGGCACTAAAACATCCCATAATGCCCCAAAAAGTTGAAAGAAATCTATTTATGTACTTTTTTCGTGATAGTTCACATCGCGAGCTTTCCTTCACTTAAAATGATTCGTCAATCAGGCATCCGGATCAAAAGTTATGCTTCCCGGAAGTTGACCTACTTTTGAAGGGAGTTGTAAATTTTGAAATTTAGCTAGAGGCCACCAAAAATTGCTATTTATGACTATTTTGGGAACCCTGGGTAGTAGTAGAGTTAAGGGGGGAAGTGTAGAGTCAAGAATGGGTGGGAAAATAGAAGCCCTAGCTAATTTGGGGTTACACAAGGCAGAAGATTCTAGAGCCTAGTGATGTGTAGTTGTAGTGTGTTGCAGCCTGTGGAGGATTGATTCCTCTGATTGTAATCGAGCTTCTATAATGTAATGAGTTGTCCAAATCAATAAATAAATATTCTATTTTTTGTGTGCCATTTCTGTTGTTGTGTGTTTTATGGTTTACCTCCTTCATCATATTAAGTTTTTTATATAGAAATTTATTTGCAAATATGTGAATTATGTGAATATATTGAATGCATATATAAGAACATAAATGTATTCTAAAATACACCTACAACATATCATGTGAAATTTATGTTCTTATAAATCTTGAAGTATGCATATAAGAATATAAGTGTATTCTCAAATTCACATTTAGGAATGGTAGTAGATGGATTATATATATATAAGGTCACGACTTATCAATTTTCTATCAACCAGTTGGAAAAAAGACTCTTTCAACTTTTATAAAGACTTGGATTTCAACATTTATAGAGAAATCAACAGTTATACCATGTTAGAAATTACAAGATCATATCATTTTCTATTTCTCAATATTAGATTTGATCATTTTGTAAAAAGGTCAAGAGAATTAGAATCAATTTGCATGCAAAAAAATCTATAGTGTGTTGGAAGGTAGACAATATTCAATTGAACAAATTCAATGATATGTTATGTTTTCTTTTTCTTGGCACTTAAAATAATCCTTATCTTTGACAAAATTCAAGGAAGCAAATTCTAAACCATAATGGAAATCATATTGCAAGTGATGTGCTTCAAATAAGGACTTTTGGAATTAATAGCTACTTGGAGAAAAGTATGCACAGTTATTATTTTATATGGAACATCAAGCATGTTTAATTTGTTGGTACTTACAATGCATCCCTAGGAATAGTGCATCTTTCTCAAATCCATCCACTTGATATGTCTCTTCTTTATAAGTTGTTGTCTCCTTTGAGATTAAATCAATTCTAAGTAAATTCTTTGTTGTGATCATCTTGATTTAGAATATCTATATGTTTTGATTGTATAAACATTTTAATTCTATTATCATCTCATTTTGAGAAGTTTGTGAGTCATAAACTTAGGCATCTACCACTTTTATGTTGAATATAGGCAACAAAATTATTTGTCATGGAGTTTCAAAATATTTATATTTCAAGTGGAATAAAATTATGAATGAATTGGATAAAGCTATTGCTAACACATTTAGTAATTATTGAGTAACAAACATAATATCTATTGTGCCAATCAATTCTACCTCCACAACATTTTGAGTAAATCAAAGTTTGATTGCTTATTATAATTCGTACACTTTATAAGGACTAACAAAATTTAGTTTTAAGTTTTCACATGTGATATAAATGGGAATACCCCCTTGAGAATATACATGAATTTTGAGAAAGCAAAACAAAAAAGATATAGGGGCTCCCAAATCAGTTTTTGAATAGGAATTCAAAGGAAATAATGTGTTGGCTAAGGGAGACAAAAAATTGGTTGTTATGAATCAAATGCTTAAATGCACCTTAAAAAAGGAAAGCTTGGATAATATTCATAAAATTTATAAACATGGTGATGTTTAAAATTTACTCTACAATCATACTCATCAAGATTTACACATCTTCTAGTATAACCTATAAAAATGATTAGTATATCCTAACCTTATTTGATACCATGTTAGAAATTATGATATTAGGATACTAATGATTATAAATAAAATATAAAATAAATAAAATGAGAATTATAGAAGTATAGACTTAACATTACACAATATATGCATGGACAAAACCTGTTTGAGTAAAAAAACCCATAAAGTGTCATTTTATTATAAAACACTTACAGAATTATCTATAAAGTTATAGACATAACATATGGATACACTTCTCCTCACTTCCACATGGCCAATAATATCTCATGTGCATAGTGATAGAATTCACTATAAATATCTAAATTCACTTACCTCTCAATGAGAGAAAAGCTCATTAAATATAGGAAATGGGGTGGCAATATACCTAAAAGTACTTGGAAAAAACACTAATATAGCTACATAGTACTTAGAAAGAGCTTTATGTCAACTATAAGAAGTCAAAAATTTGATACCATGGGAAAATTTTATGGCTCCCAAAAAATCCACCTCCTTATGTGCATTCAAAGAGGACTTGGAGGCTATAGGGCAGTTGGTTGGCGGTGCAGGAAGGTGGGGCCACATACTGGTGGTGGCAGGCTCTGAACTGGCACGAGGGTTGTGAAATCTAGTGGAGGTGGTAGCGGTCAGTGGCTTGTTGACATCAAGGCCTAACACAGTTGATGAGGATTTAGCCCCTCACAACTGGCGATGACTAGATGTTGGGCCACCCACATGACCAAGGGATTCATGTTGGCTACTAGTCACCCATGTGACTAGGGGTCATCCCTTTCCTTTTTTAAAAATCTATCGCATCCATACAGACAACGTTACTACTAGTATAACTGAAAAATCAATATTTCTATTGATTTGTACTTATGACACCAACTAACATAGGGGAATATACTGAAGAAGTTTTTGATGATGTCAATACCTAACTGTGATTATACCTTTTGTAGATTGAGAAACTATACAATACATATCCATATGACTTTATGGATTTTGTACAACTATATAGACTTATGATTGCACCAAATTCCTCCATATCCCCAAAAATGATCTAAATTTTTTCTACAAAGGGTATCAAGTTTTATATGAAAATATAAGTTTTGGGGCCTTCTAGATCCAATAGTGAGGTCCACTTTTGTAGAAGAGGTCATCTACAAAACTTCAACCCCAAACCCTCACAAAATGAACCCTATCAAAAACCTATCTATTAAATTAGTTCAAAACCCAAGATCTACAATAACCCAAATCTAAAACACATTTGTAAACCTTGAAAATTTATTTTCTTTTTTCTACAAGACCATCTATTTATCTATTCACAAGATTCCACTCATACCATGGGTTAACAACTAGGGAGATTTTTCCTCTTATAACCTGGCAACTAAGCTCTGATATCAAATGAAAAAAATTGCAGCAATAATATACTATTTCCACATAAACCTCATGAGAGAAAAATATGCAAAACAAGTATTCAAAACTCACAACACAAAAGAATAACAAAGTATATCACAATATGACACCAAATGTACCATGGAGTAACCCAACCTATGAAATCACCCACAAAACCTAATGTATTATCTTCGTAAATACTACAGTTGCAAAGTCTCCATGTAAAGCTTCCGAAGTATCAAGCACCCTAGTTGCATTCCTTAATGTGAACAAGCAAATGAGAACCATATAGCCACACATCCTAATCCATGCTTCCACATAAGAAAACTACAAGAGATGTTAAATACAACCTTAGCTAACAAGCCAAAGGTTATGCAAGCCAACATCAACAACTACTCGTGCTTGCTTTTATAGAGACAAGTTAGAAAAAACCACTATGTGGCATTACAAACCACATGAGCTTAGTAAACCATAACTCCAAAATTAAATATTTCCCCAATGTTACATACAACATACAAGTGGCCCCAAGAATGTCTAACCCATGTGGTATCCACATTTCTAGGATACACCATAATTAAAATTATTTATTTTACATTATTAATCTTATTATGCAAGGTGTACAACACACCTTCCCTAACATAGACATGATGGAAATGTATAGCCATAAAGACAATTTCCTCACAACCCTATGAGAGATATTTATTCAAACAAGTATTCAAAAATCCACATGCAAAATAATAAGCAAACATACAATCAAGGTGACACAATATATATCCTGGGAAAACCCTTCATGAGGGAAAACCCCAACCTCCAAAAGCATCCATATCCATTGTATTATCTCATGAACAAAGATTACAATACATAGCCTCCATGAATATTTCTGAATCATCAAGCTCTCTAATTGCACTCCATGTGAACAAGCAAATGAGAATCATGTAACCACACATCCCAATCCATGCTTCCTCTCCTCACATATGCAACCTACAAGAGAAGCTCAATCTAGCCAAACCTAGCCAACAACTAAAACATTCAAACTCAACAACTACTAATGTGATTTCTTTTATAGATATAAGCTCACACAAATACAAGATATAGTATGGTAAAACCATGTATCCAAAACGATGAGTATACAAAACCATTGTCCCCCACATTTAATTACTGGTACTAAGTTTTCTTTTTTTCCCAATATTAAATATTTTCCCAAATAAATAATTAATTATTCTGTGTCCCACACACATAAAGTAACTAACCCAATGTTACATACAACTTTTCAACTGGCACCCAAATAAATATTTAATGTGGCTAAACACATCACATAGATGCACCACAAATAAATATTTATTTTACACAATTAAATTTATTTATTTTTATGCAAGGTGTACAACACATTTTTCCAATGTTCTCCCACTTGTTGTATACATTACATAAGGGATCAACAAAGTAAACTCAAAGATGACAAAGGAAACAATCCATATTCTGAACACGTACCATGTAAGCATCTATGTGCTCCATCAAGATATCTGCAACAATAGTCAAGGTGACCATGGGTTAACAACTAGGGAGAATTTTCCTCTTACAACCAGGCAACTAGGCTATGATATCAAATGAAAAAAATTGCAGCAATAATATACTATTTCCACATAACCCTCATGAGAGAAAAATATGCAAAACAAGTATTCAAAACTCACAACACAAAAGAATAACAAAGTATATCACAAGATGACACCAAATGTACCATGGAATAACCCAGCCTATGAAATCACCCACAAAACTTATTGTATTATCTCTGTAAATACTACAGTTGCAAAGTATCCATGTAAGGCTTCTAAAATATCAAGCACCCTACTTGTATTCCTTAATGTGAACAAGCAAATGAGAACCATATAGCCACACATCCTAATCCATGCTTCCACATAAGCAAACTACAAGAGATAAGGGAAAATTTAAAGAGGGCATGCATGAGGGTTTCTACAAACCCTACTGTGCTTCCCATTTGGGGGCCCTCTCCTTGTTTGGATTCTTCTTCATTCTATTCTGAGTACATAATTTTTGTTTTCTTGTGTTTGTTTGTCTTTTGTATTATGCAACCATTTATTTGTATGTGAAGTTATTCTTAGTAGTAGTGTGCATGTCGTTCCCTTGTTCTATTGAATTTGAATTTATTGCCACCATATCCTTATTAATTGTTGAGTTCCCTCCCTTTCTCTCCTCCCCAGTCACTAGAGTGTTTCACGTGTGGGTTGGATGGAGAGGGGTGAATGGTACCAGCATGAAGCGGAGCATTTAATGCAGGAGGAGAATGGAAGTTAACATAAATGGGGAAATTCCAATTAGCGACCACCAAGGGCAGGAGAAGTCATACAAGGAAATCCTTAGGGCTGAGGATGCCGAGGTCGAGCTCGAAGATGCTCGTTTCTCAGTCGCGGCGGTGGTCGAAAGAGATGATTTAGTCACCAAGGAAGAAGTTGAAGGAGGTGCTTCACTGGGGAGAAAGCAAAGTGAGTCCCCCTTAGTTCCTAGAAAGGTTTCCTTGATTCCCAATGTAGAATTAGTTAATGCAGTCAAGAAGGAGGAATCCCGACTCAAAAATGTGGCTGTATTTTTCACTTGCATCAATGTTGAAAAGCTTCCATCAAGAAAATTCTTTGACAATTGGATGGTTTCAATTTGGAGCAAAAAATTAGGGATACATTTCTCATTTTGCCGAATGGTCCAACTTGGACTATTCGTAATTTTTTTCAAATCTCATAGCATGCAAAAAAGAGTTCTAGAAAAAAGTTATTGGAACATAGACCCAGCATTGTTAAAAGCCTTTCCATGGTCGCCTAATACCTCTCAAAATGAAATCAAATTTTGTTCGGTCCCAAGGTGGATTTTGATAAAAGATGTACCGATTTAGTTTTGGAACTTCTTGCCTCAAATAATTAAACCCTTTGGCAAAATTCTTAAAGTGGATGAAACCAAGGCACTCTGCCCCATTTAGATGCTCAGCTCCTGGTATCATTTGACACATGGGTTCAAATCCCTAATGTAATAGAAATTAAATGGGAGAATAAAAAAATTTATGTGACTTAATAAACTTGGGAAGCCTGAACTCATGTTTTATATGCAAAAGAGATGGACATGTAAGGAAGAATTGCCCAGTTTTAAATAAAAGAATGAATAAAGATAACATGGAATTTGAGATGAATGACAAGGAGACCAACCAAAAAAAAGACAACCAAGATCCTCCAGGGGATTCCTCTAAGAAAAATGTCCTCGATTCCTTCGAGGCTAGGATTGGGGTTTCTATAGTAAACCCTAGGTAGGAGGATAATCTTGTTGATGATGGCTCCCTTTCGAAGGATGAGATGGACTCTTTTGAACCCTTCAGTGAATGACAAGATGATAGTGACTCAGATAGCACTAATAATGATATCTTGAGCCTTTATTCCTTAGGCACAAGAGAAGAAAGAATGGAGGTTGAGGTAGACCTCCTTCTAGTCTCCCAGATTGAAGAAACCCCAATGCAAGACAATACACATGTAAACTTGGGTGATAGAAAGGATCCCCCTTCAGTGGAACCTAATAAAAAAGAAGAAGGAACTTCAAATAGTGAGGGCATTATAGATGATGGATTCATAACTGTAAAAAAGAAAAAAATACTCAACAACTAGCCCTGGATAAGATAAGGGAAGTTGCTAATCAAAAGCATAAGCTTGAAAATTTTAAAGAACAATTCATAAAGAAAAAAGAAGCAGACCTCTTAGGAGTAAACTCATCCCATCTTCAATAGAGCATCAGGAGAGTTAGATCTTCTCCTAAGGAGAAAGAAAGAATAGGCAAGGATCATGACAGTGATAAAATTGATGATGAATGTAGAAAAAGGAAAGATATGAGTAGATCTAACTGCTCAGTTAAGCCAGGAAAGAAAGGGAAAGATGGCCCAATCCCTAAATTCTTTGCATAGATTAATCCCAATTAAGCCTCAACTCATCTCCCTCTTCATCCTTATTATGAGATTCATGCATTGTTACTCATGGAATGTTAGGGGGTTGGAGTCTCCAGAAAGAAAATATGAGGTCAGAAACTTTTGCAATAAGAACAAAGAAATGGATGCTCTGTTTCTTCAGGAAACAAAGGTTGTAGGCTTTATGTTAGAAAATACATTAAGATTTATATGGAAAGATTTTTTTTCCTTTTCCTCTAAACATGATAAGGGCAGAGGTGGAAAAACCATTCTGATTAGTAGGAGATGGGAGAAATTTCTTAAAGACATTGGTCTTTCCCCCTTGTAACAGATGCATTTGGGTTACAATGGAAATAGATGGAGTTGAGATGGGGCTTTGCTCTGTCTATGAACCTAATGAATATTCTAGAAGAGAAGAACTATGGAATTGGATTGCCACAGAATTGCCTAAATTCCCATGGATTCTAGGAGGAGATTTTAATATGATTGAGCACCTACAAGACAAAAAAGGTGGTAAATCGATGTAGTGGAAGGGCAATGAAAAATTCTTTTGGTCAAGACTCAAGAAATCACTTAACCTGGTGGATCCATTAGAAGGGCAAAAAGATAGTAGTAGGGGAATTTGGTTCTCCTAGTCTAATTGTCAGAAGAATGGCAATAGAATTTTTTGTAGACTAGACATATTCTACATGGAAAAAGACTCCTTAGTAATTGTTAGACTTAGGGCAGACAACTAAGAGGGGGGTGAATTAGTTGTCCAAAACTTTTCTTCCAATTAAACACTTAAATCCATTTTGTAATTCAGTAGCATAATGATAAATCAATCATGAAAACATAATGCATTAAATCAAGAGCAGAAACACATTAACACAGGACACCAAGATTTTGACGTGGAAAACCTGGTTAAAGGAAAAACCACGGGGTGATTAACCCAAGATTGTATTCTCTGTTAGAAGAATAGAAAAAATAAAATGGCACATGCCAATTAGGGCTCACTACCTGAGCACACTGCTCACAAGAGGCTCACTGCCTACAAGAGACACACTGTCTACAAATAATAAGTATCACATACATGAATTGGAGAATAGCATCTTCACCATGCTTGAATCTTTTCCATTTAAGTCCAACACTTCTGCTCTGCCTTTCGCTCTCCTTCTCGCTACCATACTCACATCTCCACAAGACACACTTTGAAATGATTTTATAATCCCTTATTTATACAAGACGTTGACGTAGGAATAATCATCTAAGTCAGCAAACATCTACAGGAACATCTGCAGGATGTGTAACTCATCTGATCGGCCAGTCTTAGAAAGAACACCATCATCCAAAACTAATTCTTCAATTGCAAGCTTAAACTCCAATACAGACCACCATCACAAACTAGACACGATCCAA
This sequence comes from Cunninghamia lanceolata, assembly GCA_027924645.1. Taxonomy (NCBI): domain Eukaryota; kingdom Viridiplantae; phylum Streptophyta; class Pinopsida; order Cupressales; family Cupressaceae; genus Cunninghamia; species Cunninghamia lanceolata. Next base: position 6,054,756 of record BSBN01000303.1, on the reverse strand, counting down.
GGACCTTCACAAAATTTCCTGATCACCAAAAACATCCACACTTCATCTACTTATTGAAATCCTTCTCTCCTTCATCTGAAACCTCAAGAACACAGTCTGTCATCACTGTCACAAAGGAATAGATGCTTGCAGACCTTCAAACCATGAACCAATCAAGTTGACACTTCACAAAGACTTCCTCAACACTCCCTCAAATCTGCAAAACAAGATAATGCATTTCCAGATCTCACCGGACCTGTCTGTGTCACCCTGTCACCTCTGAACACCTGCCGGAACTGGTTTTACTTGAGCGACCACAACTTCTTTAGATCTTCATGCGGACCTCTAAAATCTTTACTGGATCATCTTAAGACACATATCTACAAACCCTTTAAACCACATCCTCTGATCCTCATCTTGACTTGGACTTTTACCTTACTATCTTCACTGTTCTTCTATGTTCCTGATATGACCAATTTACTCAATATCCTCAGCAAACAGATCATCCAATCCTTATCATTAATGCAACAGGAGTATGTTGACATCAATGACAACACCAGTTAGGCCCATACTTGCAATAGTAATGAGTCAGAAAGAAGAAAATAAAATTTAAGTTATCCCAAATCCTCTATCTAACCATCATCCAATCAAAGTAGTAGTCACTTTGAAATCTCAAAAGCCAATGGTTAGAAAGTAGAGTGGACCCTCTTTTAAGCTTAATTGTGAGCTTCTGAAATATCATGACTGTGTTGGAGGTATTAGAACTCTAAAAAACATTTGCAAAGAAAATTTCAAGAATCAAGGTAGAATAGAATTTTGGAATAAGTTGATTGAGGCTTGTAAATTTGTGCTCCAAATAGTAGGGAAAAAGTATCCCTTAGACAGAAAAAGAGAGGAACTTCTTTGTCAGAATGAATTCCTCATATTAGAACAAGAGCTTCAAGAGAATCCAAATGAGGAAAATTTGATAATGGAGATGGGAAGGGTTAAGCACAGTCTGAGGAAACTTCAAATAAAAAAAGCTCAGGGAGCCAAAGTTAGAGCCAAACTTAATTGGCTAAAAGATGGTGACAAGGGATCCAAATACTTTTTTAACCTTCTGAAATACAAAAATATCAAAGAAAATGTTCAATCTATAGTTGATAATGGGATCTCTTTAACCAATCAAGAGGAGATTGTAGAGGCCTTTAAAAAATTCTATGAAAACTTATTTAAAGTAGAAGATAATAAGCAAGGTTATGCAGAGGCTCAGGATCTATGTGTAAGGATTTACAAGAAAAAAATAACTCCAGAAATGTGTGAGAGGCTTGATAGTAGGATAACTAAGGATGAAATTAAATCTACAATAAGTTCAATGAGTAATGGTAAGTCACCAGGAGCTGATGGTCTGCCTGTTGAATTCTACAAATCAAACATGGATTGGATTGTAGATGAATTGTTTGAAGTATATAATGAAGCAATAGAAAAAGGGACATTGGGAAAATAAATTAATAGAGGAATTATTAAATTATTGCCGAAGGATGGGGATAAAACATACCTAAAGAACTAGAGACCCATTACTCTTTTAAATGTGTCTTATAAGATTATTGAAAGGTTTTAGCCTCTCGGCTAAGGGATATTCTACTAGTAATAACTAGCTCTACACATACTGGATTCATTAAAGGAAGATATATTCTAGAAAACCTTATCACAAGCTAGGAAGCCCTACATTGGGCTAAGGAAACCAATCAAAATGCAGGAATTCTACTCCTTGATTTTCAAAAGGCATACAACAGGATTGAATGGTCTTTTATTTTCAAAATTCTAAGGGCTATTGGTTTCCCAAAGTTCTTCTATAAAATGGTGGAGATGTTTGTAGATGCTTCAGCCCAAGTGGAAATTAATGGTGTTCTCTCTACTCCATTCTTGATGGGCATGTCGATTCGACAAGGGTGTCCTCTGGCCCCAACCTTGTTCATTATTGCATCTGAGGCAATTCACTATATACTAAGAACTGATTTAATAGAAGGAATGATGGAGGGAATTTTATTACCCAATGTAGATAGACTGTTGAATGTCCAATTTGCAGATGACACTGCTCTTTTCCCTAGAATATCTAAAATTGAATTTGATAACTTGGAGAAAAGATTGAACACTTTCTTCTTAGCATCTGGTTCAAAGATTTCCTACTCCAAGTCAATACTTCTCACTTGGAATAATGATAAACGTAATTGGTTGGATGATGGTAAATGGAAATGGGGGGGCCCTCGAAACAAGTTCATTTTTTGGGGATCCCCTTTGCCATCTGTCCTTCTCTTAAACAAATGTGGGATTGGCTTTTTGCAAAAATAGAAAAAAAAATTAAAAAATTGGAGTAGAATGCACCTTTCCCTTGTAGGAAAGACCCAAGTTTGTCAAAAAATTCTTTCTGCATACTTTATCTTTTACTCATCCATGTGGCTTTTTGCAAAATATTAGTTTAATGTTATTCATAAATTAATTCAGGATTTTTTGTGGTCAGATGGAAAAGGAAAGGCTAAAAAACACCTAGTTAAGTGGGAGTGGTGTTGTGTAAGTAAGGATTTGGGGGGTCTGGGGCTTAAAGATTTGAGGCTTCAAGGCATAGCTCTAGTTGAAAAATGGATTATCAATTCCCTCTATGGAAATGAACCATGAAATATCTTGGTAAGAAAAAATATTGAAAGTGTTGTACCAATTAATAAAAAAGGTTGGGATAAGATCTTCTTCTTTGATGCTCTATTTGGAGATTTCAAGTCTAAGCCTAAGGGGTATGCTATCTTTTACAACATTTGGCATGCACGGGAACATGCTAAACCCTTCATTCAAGGGAAAGAGGCAATAAGCTGGGATAAATGTGCTATATGGAATCAAAGGTCAATCTGGTGGAATGTTAAGCATAATAGCAAGTTTCTTGCCTTAACTCAAGGATGCCCAGCTAAAAAGTGTACAGAGAAAGGACTGAATAATCTGAGTGAGTTATTTGAAGAGGGAATGGCTAAAACATGGGAAAAAATAAAAAATCAATTTCAAATGGATGGAATCCACTCCAGAATCTTCTCAATGCTTAACAAGGATTTTCTTAACAAATTTAGTTTGAAAGTATCAATAATTAATAAACAGGAGATTGGAAATTTGTTGTGGGAGGATGGAACTTTGTTGTGCAATATGAAACCTTAGTTAATGTATATGTTGGAATTAGGACAGACAACTGAGAGGGGGGGTGAATCAATTGTTACAAAAAAATTTGTTCTTTATCTACTTTAAGCCTTCTTATATTTCAATAGCATATCAAAGACTAATCATGGAAGTATAATACAATAATTCATGAGCAGAGACAAATTCAACACATATAACACCAAGATTTTGATGTGGAAAACCTGGTTAAGGGAAAACCACGAGGTGATTAACCCAAGATTGTATTCTCTGTTAGAAGAATGAAAATAAACAAAATGGTACTTGTTAGTTAGGGCTCACTACCCAAGCACACTTCTCATAAGAGGCCCACTGCCTACAAGAGACACACTGTCTACAAAATAATATAAATATTACATACTTGAACTGAAGATTAGCATCTTCATTATTCTTGAGTTAGTTCCATTTAAGCTCAACACCTCTGCTCTACTTTTCCTTCTTCTTTCCTACCACCTTCTCATCGCTGTAGGAATGCTTTTGAATGACTTTGTAATTCTTATTTATACACAACATCAACTTTGGAATGATCATCAAAGTCGGCACAACATACATTTATTTTATTACAGAGCAATTAGAAAAATACAACTTGACTTATTACAAAAACTTCATACGCATCACTACAATGTTGGCCAAACATAGTTGGGACTTCAATCGTCTTCAAGGAACACACCACGCTTCACAAAACATCTTCAAGATCATCCATACCATGTGTAAATTATTTGGTTGGCCAAAACTGGGAAGAACACCAACATCTGAAAGTAAATCTTTATTCACAAGCTCAATCTTCAATGCAGACCGCCAACATGAACTGGACACAATCTAGAGACCACCACAAGCTTGCTTGAATCACAAAGAACATCCGTACCACTTCTGGTTACTATAATCAATCACATCTTCACCTAGAACCTCAAGAACACAGTCAATCATCATTGTCATAATAGAAGGATTGCTTGCAGACCTCCAAATCATGAACCAATTGAATTGTCAATGAACATTAGCTTCCCAAACATCCCATCAAATCTATAGAACATGATATTGCATTTATGGATCTCACCAAACCTATTTGTGTCACTCTGTCACCTCTGAATAGCTGCTAGAACTGGTTTTACTCATATGGCCATAACTTCTCCAAATATTCATGCGGACCTCTTAGATCTTGACTGGAGGATCTTCAAACACATATCTACAAACCCTTTGGTGTGTGTACTCTAATCTTCATCTGGATGGGATCTTCACTTTATAGAACTTCCCTGTCTTCACTGTTCTTCTCTGTTTCTAATGGGGCTAATTTTCTCAATATCCTCAATACACAACTCATCCAATCCTTGACATCAATGACAACACCGATTAGGCCCATACTTGCAACAGTATAAAATGATGACTAAAAATACTAATATCTCTCTCCATATCAACTCCACATGAGGGAACACTCTGGATAGTAATCTCTTAAATAAAACCTTTAAATGCATTTGGTCCAAAAATCTAGAACCCAAAAAGTCTTGTTTTAAATGGTTGCTATTGTTAAATAAGTTGAATATAGGTTTTGATTCTGTAATATGTTCAGTCTATAATCAACCTGAGTCAGTATCTCATATTTTTTTGGACTGTCAGTATGCAAAAATTGTTTGGGATCTATTTATGGGCAATATTAGCCATTGTTCTACATCTGATCTTGTTATTAGATTAGAAATTGTTTGTGGATTCATTAATGGTCTGAATGTAAAAGCTAACTCCTTTTGGCTAGTTTTGTCTACTGAAATTCTTTGGTTTTTATGGAAAAGAAGGAATGAAGAAATATTTTTGGGAAAGAAGAGGGATCCCACTAATATTCTTGTGAATCTCATTGCTTCTCATTTCTTTGAACAGGTATCAATAACTATGGAAATTTCAATAGACGGGTTCAAACAGATGTGGAGACTGGAACTATATTCTACAAAGAAGATATCAAGGAAACTGAATTTTGTGCATTCAATCCAAGGAAGCTAGACCACAAGTTCTATAACTCATATATGGATTTTTAGGAGGTTTATATCAAATTGAGAAAAAAGGAGATAAAAGAAAATGATTTAGGAAAAATGATGGAAATATCTAGTCAAAATTTTAATGTGCTAGTTGATCACTTACGGGCTTCTCTGAAACTGGGAACCTTTAAAGAGGTGGATGAATATGAAGGTAGTGATAGATGGTGCCATATTTGGGATAGAGAGATCCCATGGCATATAGACCCTGGTGTTGAATTGAGGAAAGTTAGTTCAGAGGTTTCTAAGTGTGGTACCAAGATGGATGACAGTCAAGGGTTCTTCTATCAATATTGGGAAGTACAGCAACATGTAGGTTGAAATGAGGGCTTCATGGAAGCAGAGCATAATCTCAAGGGTGATCCAATATTGAAAGAACTAGCTGCTAATGAGGCTCAATGGGATGATGACTATCAGGATCCAAATGAATTGGATGAGTATATCAGCAATGGACAAGAATCCAGAATCTCATAAAGAAGTCAAATAAAATATAGGAAATGAAATCAATGTTAATATTATGTGCTTATAAGATCATAAGAATAGCAGTATTTATTGAGTTTTTGAAGATCATAATAGAACTGTAATCAGTAAGATACTATATTCATTTTTTTGGATTGAACAGATAGCCTTTTTTGTATTTTGAAGTGGTCTTCTTGACCACTTATATGTAACTCCTTTTATATTTTGAATATAATTAGTTCTAGACTCTCAATCCAAAAAAACTACAAGAGATGCTAAATACAACCTTAGCTAACAAGCCAAAGGTTATGCAAGCCAACATCAACAACTACTCATGCTTGCTTTTATAGAGACAAGCTAATAAAAAACCACTATGTGGAATTACAAACCACATGAGCTTAGTAAACCATAACTCCAAAATTAAATATTTCCCCAATGTTACATACAACATACAAGTGGCCCCAAGAATGTCTAACCCATGTGGTATCCACATTTCTAGGATACACCATAATTAAAATTATTTATTTTACATTATTAATCTTATCATGCAAGGTGTACATCACACCTTCTCTAACATAGACATGATGGAAATGTACATCCATAAAGACAATTTCCTCACAACCCTATGAGATATATTTATGCATACAAGTATTCAAAAATCCACATGCAAAAGAATAAGCAAACATACAATCAAGGTGACACAATATATATCCTGGGAAAACCCTTCGTGAGGGAAAACCCCAACCTCCAAAAGCATCCATATGCATTGTATTATCTCATGAACAAAGATTACAATACATAGCCTCCATGAATACTTCTGAATCATCAAGCTCTCTAATTGCACTCCATGTGAACAAGAAATAAGAATCATGTAACCACACATCCCAATCCATGCTTCATCTCCTCATATATGCAACCTACAAGAGAAGCTCAATATAGCCAAACCTAGCCAACAACTAAAACATTCAACCTCAACAACTACTCATGTGCTTTATTTTATAGAGATAATCTCACACAAATACAATATGTAGTATGGTAAAACCATGTATCCAAAAACCATGAGTATACAAAACCATTGTCCCCCACATTTAATTATTGGTACAAAGTTTTCTTTTTTTTTCAATATTAAATAATTTCCCAAATAAATAATTAATTATTCTGTGTCCCACACACATAAAGTAACTAACCCAATGTTATATACAACTTTTCAAGTGGCACCCAAATAAATATTTAATATGGCTAAACACATCACATAGATGCACCACAAATGAATATTTATTTTACACAATTAAATTAATTTATTTTTATGCAAGCTATACAACACATTTTTCCAACATTCTCCCACTTGTTGTATACATTACATAAGGGATCAACAAAGTAAACTCAAAGATGACAAAGGAAACAATCCATATGCCCAACATGTACCATGTAAGCATTTATGTACTCCATGTGCTCCATCAAGATACATGTAACAATAATCAAGGTGACCACCATCTCAAACAAGAATCCTATCATCCTCCATCAAGCCAAACCATGAAATATAACATCCTCCAAAGAGATGGTACACTAAACTGTCACATAGAAGCAAGAAACTTCCATCAACTGATATCCAAACATAAACACCAAATCCAATGGTAACAAATAGGCCTGAATGTCTATCAAGAGGCAATAACAATAGCTGAAATAGCAACCACAACTAGTTGCTAACACATCCAACTAACCATACCTCCAAGGTATACCAATCATAACAAGTAGACCTTATGCCATCAACATATCCAACCCAAATCATAATGATCACAAGTCCCTGTATATACGCTATCCTGCATAAAGAAGTCCTCCAAGGTAACAACACATAAACATGTGATAAAAAAAATCTCAATACTCTCAACACCGTAGGATAATGAGAACATCCAATAAATGAAACATATACATCCTCAAACTCCCACTACATGGGTAAATGTCAAATCTAAAAATAGATCAAGGCATCCAAAGATCTACTAATAGCACTCACATAAAAGATGTGGTTAAATCCTCTATCACATAATGTCAAAGAACACACACAATGATATGAAAAACTTGTAAACTAAAATAGTTGCAACATAAATCTCACCTCAAGTCCATATCTCTCACAAGTCCTCCACATCATAAGAGAAAGAGATCAAAGAGTCTCACAATGGCTCCATACAAACCTCAACTCCAATTTCATGTGAACACAATCATATAGGAAGAAGGATAAGACCAAAAACTAATGTGCTATAGTAGTGAAGAATTATGATATCCTTCCTGAAACCCCAAATCAAGAATCCTCCACAGCATCCAGCAAATCAAAATGTAAGCCTCTCAAAACAAAGGATGATCAAACAAAACCTTCATTCCTTCAACAAGGAATATGCCCAAAGCCACAACCATCTCCTTTATATACAATGACGTCAAAATAACTCAAGATCAAACATAAGGAGATAACAAACCATAATCATGCATCTACTCCTCAAAAAAGTCCTCATAACCATTATCCATAGCTCAAGACTCAAGCATACATGAGAATACAAAACATAAAGAAAGAATGCATTTGAAAATCAGGTGGGCAATACCTATTAGATCATTCACTATCGAAAGGACCAAGAGTAGGGAATGAGATTTCTCCTCCAGGATGCACCAAGCCTCAATGACTCTCTACAATAATAATCTCCTCAATAAGTCCATGTTGATCTCATATCCAACCTAGGTGTAGGCTCCTTGGTCATGTTGTTGAAATCTCATCAAAGAGTAATCATCTCAACACATGATCTCCAAGAAACAAGGGATCTCTAGCCTCACCAAAGTCTCCAAGTATCCATGAACACCTCCATGATCAATCCATGCTAAACTCCAAATACAACACGGCACTATCATGAAGTTCCCAAGCACATGAACAATGTACTCAATACCAAGAGAACCAGCAAGATCATTGTCAAAGCTCCATACTACATGTTTACATAACCTAGGAACACATCATGACATCATGATCTAACATCTACTCAAAAGAAGATAAATGTTCATAAGAACATATCCTTCTCCAAAGAGCACCTGTATCATGCCAAAACTCTAACACATAGTCGAGAGTCCACCATAGGACAATAACATCCATCATGTATATAAGGATCAATTGTCAAACCTAACAATCATGACCAACACCTCAACCAAAGACTACAAGAGTCCTCCATGGTACCAAGATGTCAACTTCTCCAAATCACATGAATATAATAATCCCCTATCAATACAACTCATTATGTCAAAAAACTCTCACTGTATAGGAGAAACAAGATCCAAGAGCTCATCCATGACACCAACCACTGGAGAAGATCATCCATCACCTAAGTAACGAATCCATTTCATTGCTGAATCTCCCACTAAACCATGATATCGAGCTACATATGGCATCATGATAAAGATCAAACCATCACTATCAAAAGCTCACACTAATCGAGTAACCAAGATATCCATGGTATTGCGATAACCATCTCCTAAATTAAGATCATCCATGGCCTCCAACACAATCAAATAATTCCTCTATAACATCAACAACTCCCAAAAGGTAGAGTAAAACCATAATCTCCAAACCAAGAAGATGAACCACCACCTACAAATAGAATCAATCCAACACCACCAACAATGCACTTGCATAACAATCATGTTGCATCAAAGTCCCAAACATACAAGGAACATACATAACACCATGATCACCACCCAATGTACCTACACCAAACTCCCACCAAGTCTCCACAACTATACCATATAGTCAACAAGTCTAGGTCCCATAACACAATTGTATTAGGTAACATCATCTTTCTCTATCTCATAATGACAACCATACTAATAAACTAGGTAACCAAACTGGGCCAACCAAATAGAATTTGCATAAAAACTGAAATATCTAAGGGTATAGACAAGTGTTATGATATTTCTTGGATATAAATGTAAAAATCAATAAAGTAGCAGACCACTTCTAGGGGGTGACCTCCAATAATTAGAAAATAATGTATGAATTCAATATTTGCAGATATGATGGTTTGGGAGAGTCTTCTCTCTTCCTTATTTATATGCATAAGTATGTAGGGACACACCCCTTCATCCTAACTAAGTTATCTTAAGGAATAACTAAGACTAATAAATGAATCTATTAAGGTTAAGCATGCCACAAGTGCTTAACTTATTATAATAGAAGGATAGAATATTAGGAACCTAACATGCCCATCCCCTTAAGAAAAGCATTGGTCTATATGCTTAGCAACTTTGGATGTTTTTGTATGAATTGTTCATCTTCATGTTGCATCCTCAATTGGTAGATTCTTCCACTTAATTAAGAATTTTGAGATGGCTCTATTTCGCAACTATTTTACTCGTTCCTTAATAATTGCCTCAAGTTCCAAAATAAACTTCCCTTCTTGATCTACCTCAGGTAATTCTGTTTGGATTGGAATATTATTACCTATTACTTTCTTCAAATGCGAGACATGAAAAATAGGGTGAATTTTGGAAGAGGGTCGAAGTTCCAACTTATAAGATACACTTCCTATTCAACAGATGACCTTATAGGGACCATAAAATTTGTGTGCAAGCTTAATGTCCTTATGTTGCTTGACATTTGTTTATAAGGTTGCAACTAAAGGAATACCCAAATCCCCCTCCTCAAAATACCTCTTAGTATGATGTTGATATGCTTGTTGTTTCATCCTATTCTGCGCCATAACTAAATTATCCTTAAGGATTTGTAATATTTCTTGTGGGTGTTGAATATGATCCTCTATTGTATGAGCTTTGGAATGAGATTGTAAATAAGTAGTAGATGGTGGTAAGTAGCCATAAAGAGCCTCAAATGGAGTCATCTTTGTTGATGTGTGAAATGATGTGTTATACCACCACTCTATTAGTGGTAGCCATTTAGACCATTATGTTTGTTTGTCAGAGGTAAAACAATGTAAATATCCTTCCAAACATTTATTCACAATCTCTGTTTGACCATCTAATTGTGGATGATAAGATGAACTATGTGCTAGTTTTGTACCCCATGTTGCAAACAAGTTTGTCTAAAGATGCTAGTGAAGATATGGTCATGATCACTCACTATTATTTTGGGAATTCCATGAAGCTTTTGTATGTTTTCCATGAATACTTGAGCCATGGTACTAGCATGAAATGGATGAGAGAGTCCACAAAAATGTGCATACTTAGTGAGTCTATCCACAACCACTAAAATTACATCAAGATTATTTGACTTTGGCAACCTTGTAATGAAGTCCATTGATATTTCCTCTCAATGTTGTGTTGAAATGTCTAATGGTTGTAAGAGGCCTAGAGTCTTTATTGTTTCACCTTTATTTTATTGGCATATCAAACATTCAGCCACAAATTTCTTTACATCCCCCTTAAGACCTTCCCAAAAGAAATATTTCTTTATACAATGATAGGTCTTTAAAAACCCTAAATGTCCTCCTATTGGTGAGTCATGCATTTGAGACAATATGCTAGCTTTCAACCGAGAATTTTTGCACAAAAAGAGCCTATCTTTGTACCATAAGGAATCTCCTTTCCAAACATACTTACGTAAAGAAGATGAGTCATTTTGAAGTTTTTGAATTATCTTCTTTATTTGATGATCATGTTACCACTCTTCTCGTGCTACTTTTAACCATTCAAGTTGTAATAGAGAAATGGCACAAATATTTTCTTCCTTTGCTTCTTGTCGAGAAAGGGCATCAACTACAATATTATCATTACCTTTTCTGTAAATAATTTTAAAGTCATACCCTAACATCTTGGTAACCCATTTTTGTTTCTCTTCTAAAGATAGTCATTGCTCCAAAACATATTTTAGACTCTCATGATCTGTCTTGACTTTGAAATGCCTTTCTATTAAATATTGATGTCATTGTTTCACAACATGAATGATAGCTAGCATTTCTTTCTCATAGGTGGGCCTTACCAAGTTTTTTCCTTTGAATTGTTGACTCACAAATGCTAAGGGACACCCTTCTTGCATCAATACTGCTCCAATACCATGCCCAAAAGCATCACATTCTACCAAAAATGTCTTAGAGAAGTCTAGGGTAGCTAACACAAGAGTGGAAGTAAGAGCTTCTTTTAGTTGTTGAAATGCTTGGGTGGCTAGTTATGACCATGAAAAAGAGTCCTTGTTCAATAATTTTGTTAGGGGTGCTACTATACTGCCATAGTTATGTACAAATCTTCTATAGTATATTGTTAGACCCAAAAATGCTCTCATACCTTTGATATTTTTAGGTTATGGTCATTCTTTTATAGCTGCAATCTTCTTAGGGTCTACCTTAACACCCTCATGTGACATCACATGTCCTAAGTATTCCACTTCTTTTACCCCAAAGACACATTTGGATTGTTTTACATAGAGTTGATTATCTTTCAATACCTATAATATCTTCTCTACATGCTTCAAATGTTCTTCCCATGTTTTACTATAGATGAGAATGTCATCAAAGAATACCAACACAATTTTTTGAAGAAATGGGCGAAACACTAAATTCATGAGGCTTTGAAAATTTGATGGGGCATTTGTAAGACCAAATGGCATCAATAATAATTCATAATGACCCTCATGTGTTTTAAAGGCAGTCTTATGTATATCTTCTTTCTTTATTCAAATTTGGTGAAATCCTGAACATAAATCTAACTTGGTAAAGAAAATTGCACCATTCAATTCATCTAATAATTCATCAATAATAGGAATAGGAAACTTGTCCTTAAGAGTGAGCTTTTTGAGATCCCTATAATTTGGACACATTCTCCATGACTAATCCTTCATTTTAACTATAACCACTGCAAATGAATAAGCACTTTTACTAGGATGAACAATTCTTGAATCCAACATTTCATTAACTAATTTTTCAATTTTTGTCTTATGTTCATATGGATAGTGATAAGGTCTAATGTTAGGAGGAATACTTCCTGGTATTAATTTAATGGCATGATCATGTTCTCTAATTGGAGGTAGACCCTTGGTTCTTGAAAAACTTGTTGATGGTGTTAAATTATCTTTTGAAGTTCTAGTGGATGTTGAGTTTTCACCTCTTATGCTTCTACAAAATGTAGTTGTGTCAGTATGCCATAAGAACTTTTCTTAAGTAATTTTTCCATCCTATGGGAGCTAATGATTTGACTTGGTGGTGATTTTACTCCCATAAGTTTATATTTTTTGTCCATTTACACTAAAAGTCATGAATAATAATTGAAAATTAAAGAACATTGTTCCTAACTTGTTTAAGCCATTGCACTCCTAAAACTACATCTGCTCCTTGAATTGGGATAGCAAACATTTCTGAATCTAGCTGATAATCTCCCATTGAGAGTTTTATGTGGTGACATGTACCCCCACAAGAGAATTGTTTCCCATCCACTATCATGACCTAAAAATTAGAGACTAGATACACAAAACAATTGAGCTCATTAGCTAATCTTCTATCAATAAAGTTGTGTGTACTACTTGTATCAACCAACACTGTCACCTTTCTCTTTTTTATATAACCAAACACCTTGAGTGTTTGTGGTGTTCTTGTTCCATTCAATTCATGTAGGGAGATAGTATCACTTTCTTCCTCTAAATTTGCATGTTCAATTTCCATATTTGGTTCTATTGACCTATTTTCCCCTTCACAGAGTCAAATAGTCCAACTTTTAAAATGTTGAAAATCTTGTCAAAATTGCTTAAGTGCCTAATGTTCTTCAGGTCTAAAGGTGTTTTCCTTGTAAAAGTCCCCAAAATTCCTAAGAAAAATCCCTTTCAAAAATTTCCAAACTTTGCCTTTGTCTTTTCAACCTTAGTTGGCGAACCAAGCAGTTCATCGATCGGCGAAATCATTGATTAAGGGAAGGTTGAAGAAAAGCAAAAAGAAATAAGTAAAATAGAAATCTTTATTCTCAATTTTTAAATTCAGTGAACTTAAAGTTCGCCGACTAAAGGAAGAACCAAAGGAAGACAAAAGGGGATGACTCATCGGCTAAGGAAAAAGTTGGCAAACCAAGCAGTTCGCCAATTGACAAACTCGTCGACTAAAGAATACAAAGGGAGAAAAGAATGAAAAATGATAAGGTAGGAGGAGATTTGTTGGGAAATTGGAAAAAGCTCAAACTTTCCAAAAGGTTCGATATTTCCAAAGTTTGCCAATAAGATGATTCGCCGACAAAGGTAAAGGTAAAAGGTGAAGCCAAGGCAAAGTTCACAAAATGAAGAAATTACCAACTAAAGGAAATGCATAGAAAGAAGAAAGAGGCCAAGACAAAGTTGTTCATGAAAGTGATATTTCACCAACCAAAGAGGAAAATGAGAACACAAGCCAAGTTTACGAAATTAAAAAATCACCGACTAAAGGGCAGAAAGGAAGATGAAGGAAAGGAAGAAGATAGGAATAGTTCATGAAAGTGGAATTTCACCGACTAAAGGGTAGAAAGTGAAAAATGAATGCAAAGATAGAAATGGTTCGTGATGGACAGATTTTGTTGATAAGGCAAAATAAAGGTCAAAAATAAACTAAAGGGAAAATCAATGTAAAAATCAAGCATGTAATATAATGTAAAGCTTTAAAATATTTTAAGTTTAAAATATTTTGAAGTGTTGTAAAAGATTGCACAGGAAATTTTAGCGGGCAATAGATTTTGAAATATCTACCCTCTCCAACTGCCACTACTACAGGATCAAATTAGCACCAGCTGGAGGTAGTTGTTGTGTATTTATTCATGCAGGTGGATGAATCAGATGCTAACATTCAATGTAGAGATTTTTTTCAACTACTCCATTCCCAGATATTGTAACATGCTATCTCACATTACCCAAAATTAACCATAATTAACCATCTTAATTAAGGTTGAGAATACATCATGATTAACATAATCATAGTTAAGCAAGAATGAATCAATATCATCATGATAATTAAGCATGCTATTCTTTTCTGAATAATTCAAAAACTTAGATTTACAACATCCATAGATATTTTTTTAGTGAATAACCTTCACTATACATGTACAAAGCTATGGTCATGGCATCAATTATAAAAATATTCATAATAACTGACTATCAAGTCATATAAAGAGTGCACTATATCTGGACCTTTGGCATCTGTCTTCATAAGTCTCATCTTGTCTTCTACTTGGGAAGGAGAGCATCACCTGAGTGATTTTCCTCCAACCACAGACCGGTGGTCCCCCGCACAACTTCCTACCTTGAAGTAGCCCTACCCTTCACAGAGGGTATAGATATAAGGAACCATTAGATTTTCCATCTAAGTATCTGGTGTTGTGTCCTTCATAATTTCTCTCAGTCATATAACTATAGATCCACTCTATGTATGACACTACTAGAAACATTATGCCATCTGGATCACTGTGGACCGACTAATGCATGCAGAGACAGATGCATTACTTTGGCCAACGTTTTACATACATATTGTTGCAAGTATGGGCCTAACCAGTGTTGTCATTGATGTCAACATACTTCTGTTGCATTAATGATAAGGATTGGATGAACTATTTGCTGAGGATATTGAGAAAATTGGTCACATCAGGAACAGAGAAGAACAATGAAGACAGTAAGGTAAAGATCCAAGACAAGATGAGTCTCAGAGGATGTGGTTCAAAGGTTTGTAGATATGTGTCTTAAAGTGATCCAGTAAAGATTTTAGAGGTCCACATGAAGATATGAAGAAGTTGTGGCCACTCAAGTAAAACCGGTTCTGGCAGGTTTTCAGAGGTGACAGAGTGACACAGACAGGTCCGGTGAGATCTAGAAATGCATTATCCTATTCTGCGGATTTGAGGGAATGTTTAGGAAGTCTTTGTGAAGTGTGAACTCGATTGGTTCGTGGTTTGAAGGTCCGCAAGCATATATTCCTTTGTGATAGTGATGACAGACTATGTTCTTGAGGTTCTAGATGAAGGAGAGAAGGATTTCAATAAGCAGATGAAGTGTGGATGTTCATGGTGATTTAGGCAAGCTTGTGGAGGTCTTTGGATCATGTCCAGTTCATGTTGGTGGTCCACATTAAAGTTGGAGCTCACAATTGAAGAATAACTTCCAGATGATGGTGTTCTTCCTGAGACTGGCTAATCAGATAAGTTACACATCCTGCAGGTGTTCTTATAGATGTTTGCCGACTTAGATGATTATTCCTAAGTTGATGCCTTGTATAAATAAAGGATTGTAAATTCATTTCCAAGTGTGTCTTGTGGAGATGAGAGTGTAGTAGCAAGGAGGAGAGTGAAAGACAGAGCAGAAGTTTTGGGCTTAAATGGAACTAATTCAAGCTTGTGAAGATGCTATTCTCCAGTTCATGTATGTGATACTTATTATTTTGTAGACAGTGTGTCTCTTGTAGGCAGTGAGCCTCTTGTGAGCAGTGTGCTCTGGCAGTGAGCCCTAATTGGCATGTGCCATTTTGTTCTTTCTATTCTTCTAATAGAGAATACAATCTTGGGTTAATCACCCTGTGGTTTTTCCCTTAACCGGGTTTTCCACGTCAAAATCTTGGTGTCATGTGTGTTAATATGTTTTTACTCTTGATTTAATGCATTATGTTTCCATGATTGATTTATCTTTATGCTGCTGAATTACAAAGTGGATTTAAGTACTTAATTGGAAGAAAGTTTTGGACAACTAATTCACCCCCCCTCTCAATTGTCTGCTCTGAATCTAACAATTGGTATCAGAGCTAAGTTCCTCTAAAAAGAGCTTAACCGCTTGAGGAGATCCAGGATGTCATCCTACAAAAAGGATAGTCTGAGTTTTGATGGAACCAATTTTAATCTTTGGAAAAGTCTCATGAAATGTCACCTACAATGTATGGGAATGCAGTACTAGAACATGGCTTCAACGAAGTATACTCCTCCACAAGGTGGCCCAAAAGCCCCAAATAAAATCACTGATGCTGAAAACAATCAGCAAACTATAAAATCTCTTCTAAGCGCATTATCTGATTCAGAGCTTTCAAATGTTGTTGACCTACCAACTACTTTTGAGAGTTGGGAAAAACTAGAACTTCTCCATGAAAGAGACAAGTATGTTAAATGTGCAAGGCTACAAAGTCTGAAAGGGAAATTTGAAAATCTGAATATGAGAGAAGATGAAAATATCACTACTTTTATGCCAAGAGTAAATGAGCTTGTTTGTGGAATTAGATGTGCTAGTGGAGTCTTGGATGAAGATGAGATTGTTGGCAAAATTTTCAGATCCCTTCCTGCTTCTTATAAAATCAAGGTTGCTGCCATTGAAGAATTCAAATCCCATACAAATGTCACAAGAGATCAATTGGCTACATTTGAAATGACTGAGTTTGGAGATGTCCCTCCTAAGACTGAATTTGCATTCAAAGCCAGTGCCTTTGTAAAAGGTAAACAAAGGTTTGATCTGGGAGAGAACTCTTCAAGGAAACTATCACGGTATGAAAAAGCAAGAAAAGACCTGGAAGAAGAAGCAGAAACTACTAATCTTGAAGCCCTTATTGCAAAAAGACTGCCAAGAGGATCCGGTAAGTATGAAGGGAAATTGCCTTTTAAGTGTTTTAACTACAATAAGATTGGTCATTTTGCCTCAAGGTGTCCAGAAAGATTCTCAAGGCAAAATCCTAACAAGCCAAGGTTCCAAAAGAACTATTACTATGTACATGAAGATGATGATAATGAAGGAGTAACAGATGATGAATCAGAAATAGGAAACAAATCTGGAAATGAATGGGTGTTCATTGCCATCAAGGAAGAAGATCCAATGTCCTCTGTATATCAATCATAAGACTATGGAAAGAGCTCTGGCTGTCCAAGTTGAAGAGAAGGATGATTGGGTCATTGACAGTGGATGCTCTCACCATATGATAGGTGACAAAAATAAGTTCATAGATTTGGAGAGGTATGAAGGAGGAGTGGTAAAGTTTGGTGATAATTCTGCTGGTAGAATCAGAGGTAGAGGAACTATTTCTTTTGATGGAAGGAACAAAACTGGTAATGTACTGTATGTTGAAGGATTGAAGCACAATCTTCTCAGTGTTGGATAGTTGGTGGACAAAGGCTATGATCTCCAATTCAAGAATGGAAAATGCAAGATCTTTAAAAGTTCCAGAATAGAGATTGCATCTGGTACTCAAACTAAAGGTAATATCTTCCACTTGGTTGGTACTGA
Organism: Cunninghamia lanceolata; assembly: GCA_027924645.1. Lineage (NCBI taxonomy): Eukaryota > Viridiplantae > Streptophyta > Pinopsida > Cupressales > Cupressaceae > Cunninghamia > Cunninghamia lanceolata. The sequence goes on along the minus strand of BSBN01000303.1, from coordinate 6,036,936 downwards.
TAAAAGTTGCTTATTTGTTCAAGTTGATCAGAGTTGGTTATGGCATAGGAGGATGTGTCATGTGAATTTTGATAACATCATCAAGATAAGCAACACTCAGGCTATAAGAGATCTTCCAAAACTAGTGAAACCTACTAATAGCTTGTGCAAAGAATGTCAATTGGGTAAGCTAAGCAAAGTCACATTCAAGAGTAAGGAACTATCCTCCACTGGATTATTGGACTTAATTCATATTGATTTATGTGGTCCAGCAAGAATCAAGAGTGTACAAGGTGATGGATACTTCATGCTACTAATTGATGACTATTCCCGGATGATGTGGGTAACTTTTCTGAAAGAGAAATTAGAAGCTCTTGAGAAATTCAAAATATTCAAGGCTATGGTAGAGAATGAAACCGGATTAAAATTGAAATGTCTGAGGTCTGATAGAGGTGCAAAATTCACATCCGGTGAGTTCTTAGAATTCTGTGAGAAGCATGGAATAAAGAGACAGTTGTCTACTCCTAGGACTCCACAGTAGAATGGAGTAGTGGAAAGAAAGAACCGGACCATCTAGGAAGCATCTAGGACAATGATGATGGAAGAAAATGTTCCTCAGATCTATTGGAGAGAAGCTGTCAGCACTGTAGTCTATACTCTCAATAGAGTTCAAATCAGAAGCAATACCAATAAGATTCCTTATGAACTTTAGTTTGGCATCACTCCTACTGTGAGATATTTTAGAGTCTTTGGTAGCAAATGTTACATCAAAAGAGATGAAGATCTAGGCAAGTTTGATGCTAGAAGTGATGAAGGAATATTCTTGGGTTACTCTACTCAAAGCAAAGCATACCAGTGTTATAACAAGAGACTGAGAAAGATTATAGAAAGTACAAATGTGAAGGTTGATGAAGGAATTGAAAAACCCTCAAGGTTTTATGAATATAATGAAGATGATCAGAATGGTGTTCTGATTCAAGGAGCCCAAGCTCCTTCTACAACTCAGATTCAAACTAATCTGGTAAATCAGGAAGAAGAGATAAGTTTCAATGAGCCTGATCAAGAATCAGAAGTGCAAGAAACTCCCAAAGTTCCCAGGTATGTAAGATTGAACCACTCTGAGGATCAGATAATAGGTGATAAAAGCAAAGGTGTACAAATAAGAAGGAGAATTGCTCAAGATTCAGATGAGTATTGTCTAATTTCAAAGATTGAACCTAAGACAGTGAATGAAGCTTGCAATGATGAAAATTGGAATAAAGCAATGGAGGAAGAGCTGATGCAAATTGAGAAAAATCACACTTGGGATCTTGTTCCTAGACCTAGAAATAAGAATGTAATTGGAACCAAATGGGTCTTCCGAAACAAACTGAATGAAGTTGGTGAAGTAATCAGAAATAAATCCAGATTAGTCTGTAAGGGGTACTCTCAAATTGAAGGAGTTGATTTTGAAGAAACTTTTGCTCTGGTGGCAAGAATTGAAGCAGTCAAATTATTTCTTGCTTTTGCTACTTTCAAGGATTTCAAAGTATATCAGATGGATGTCAAGTCTGCCTTCCTGAATGGTGACTTGGAAGAAGAAGTGTACATTGAGTAACCGGATGCATTTCAATTGTCTGATCATGGTGATATGGTCTGCAAGTTGAAGAAAGCATTGTATGGACTAAAGCAAGCCCTAAGAGCCTGGTATGAAAGATTGGATAAGCATCTTTTGAAGATTAGTTTCAACAAAGATACTGCTGACAGTAATTTGTATTTCAAAATTGATCATGAAAATATCTTGATTGTTGAAGTGTTTGTTGATGATATCATTTTTGGAGGAAGAGATAGTATGTGTAAAACTTTTGCAAATCAAATGAAAAGTGAATTTGAGATGTCCATGCTTGGGGAAATGAATTTCTTCTTGGGTCTACAAATCACTCAAACAAAGAAAGGAATCTTCATTTCTCAGACCAAATATGTGAAAGAATTATTAAAGAAATTTGGGATGGAAGAATCAAAACCAATGAATACTCCCATGGCAACTGGATGTAAATTGGGCAAAGATGATGACTCTCCTAAGGCTGATCAGAAAAAGTACAGGTCAATGATTAGTGGATTGTTGTATCTCACTCAAACTAGACCAGACATTATGAATGTTGTGGGTCTTATTGCTAGATTTCAAGCTGATCCTAGAGAATCTCATGTCATGGCAATCAAGAGGATTTTTAGATATCTAAAAGGAACAGTTGAGTATGGATTGTGGTATCCTAGAGATCATGATTTCTCTCTTCATGCATATACAGATGCAGATAGGGCAGGAGATGTGGATGACCAGAAAAGTACCAGTGGTGGAACATTCTTTTTGGGGAAGAGATTGGTTTCTTGGCTGAGCAAGAAACAAGAGGTAATATCTCTGTCAACTGCAGAAGCAGAATATATTGCAGCAGCAGGTAGTTGCACTCAAGTTTTGTGGATGAAGCAAATGCTAAGAGACATAAGAGTAGAGTATGAGGAACCTATCACAATCTTCTGTGATAATTCAAGTGCAATAAACATATCTAAGAATCTGGTGTTGCATTTAAAGACTAAACTATATCCATCAAGTTTCACTTTTTGAGAGAGCAAGTGAACAAGAATGAAATCAAATTGGAGTTTGTGCCTTCCAAGGATCAGATTGCAAATATCTTTACTAAACCTCTACCTAAGGACTCTTTTGAGTATCTCAGGGAGAAGTTAGGGGTTATTTCCCCTACGGTGATGAACTAAGGTGCACTGATGTGCATTAGTCTGGTGAATATCATAGTCATATCTTGTGGTCCAGATTGATGATGGGGAGCTGCTACTCAAGGGGAGCAACTGATATGATTCTGAAGTGGTGGAAATGCAAGTATGTGCCCTTTTCCATTGATGTCAAAGGGGGAGAGAAGACATGTGAAAAACAAGTGGTTGCTGATTAAAGGGGGAGCAGGAAAGGAAAAGAAGACATGTGAATGGTTGTTGCTGATAGGTGGAGTTGTGACAAAAAGGAGAAGTTCTTGTCTTGATGGTCAAAATAGTTTTTCACATCATATGTTGCCATCAATGACAAAGGGGGAGATTGTTGCAAGTATGGGCCTAACCGGTGTTGTCATTGATGTCAACATACTCTTGTTGCATTAATGATAAGGATTGGATGAACTATTTGCTGAGGATATTGAGAAAATTGGTCACATCAGGAACAGAGAAGAATAGTGAAGACAGTAAGGTAAAGATCCAAGACAAGATGAGTCTCAGAGGATATGGTTCAAAGGGTTTGTAGATATGTGTCTTAAGGTGATCTAGTAAAGATTTCAGAGGTCCACATGAAGATCTGAAGAAGTTGTGGCCGCTCAAGTAAAACTGGTTCTGGCAGGTGTTCAGAGGTGACAAAGTGACACAGATAGGTCTGGTGAGATCTAAAAATGTAGTATCCTATTTTGTGGATTTGAGGGAATGTTTAGGAAGTCTTTGTGAAGTGTCAACTCGATTGGTTCATGGTTTGAAGGTCCACAAGCATCTATTCCTTTGTGACAGTGATGACAGACTATGTTCTTGAGGTTCTGGATGAAGGAGAGAAGGATTTCAATAAGAAGATGAATTGTGGATGTTCTTGGTGATTCAGGCAAGCTTGTGGAGGTCTTTAGATCATGTCCAATTCATGTTGGTGGTCCGCATTGAAGTTGGAGCTCACAATTGAAGAATAACTTCTGGATGATGGTGTTCTTCCTAAGACTGGCTAACCGAATGAGTTACACATCCTGCAGATGTTCTTATAGATGTTTTCTGACTTAGATGATTATTCCTAAGTCAATGCCTTGTATAAATAAGGGATTGTAAAGTCATTTCAAAGTGTGTCTTGTGGAGATGAGAGTGTAGTAGCAAGGAGGAGAGTGAAAGGCAGAGCAGAAGTTTTGGGCTTAGATGGAACTGATTCAAGCATGGTGAAGATGTTATTCTCCAGTTCATGTATGTGATACTTATTATTTTGTAGACAGTGTGTCTCTTGTAGGCAGTGAGCCTCTTGTAAATAGTGTGCTCAGGCAGTGAGCCCTAATTGGCATGTGTCATTTTATTCTTTCTATTCTTCTAACAGAGAATACAATCTTGGGTTAATCACCCCGTGGTTTTTCCCTTAACCAGGTTTTCCACGTCAAAATCTTGGTGTCGTGTGTGTTAATGTGTTTTTACTCTTGATTTAGTGCATTATGTTTCCATGAATGATTTATCTTTATGCTGCTGAATTACAAAGTGGATTTAAGTGTTTAATTGGAAGAAAGTTTTGAACAACTAATTCAACCCCCCCTCTTAGTTGTCTGCCCTGAATCTAACACATATATGTTTTGCAATGAATGTAGTCATATGTCCACCACCTCAACTCGACTTAGAAGTTGTCTCATCCTACAGTAATCATAGTTCAACCCCTTTAGGTCTAGGAAAGGTAAGTTTAATTCATTCTTAGTCCAATCCTAGAACAATTGACTCCTATCTTGGGAGTACATTCAATAATGTTATGTTGCTTTCGCAATGGGGAACCTGTGACTCCACGTCACTTTATTCCCATCTTTTCACAACGGCAATAGCCCAATCATGCTTTCCAACTTATGACCTTTCTTGGTTCACAATTTCCTGTTTGCCTTATCACCAGGTTTACATTCAAATTCATGTCATCTAAGACTTATATTATAATAGTCTAATGAGTTGGTCACAATAAAAAGACCCTAACTCAAAGAATCCACGTGAGTTCTTGATATCTTATACTTTGTTCATGAGTATTGCCATTTGAAAAGAGATGAATTTCATAAATAATTAAACACAAGAGTTTCATAATGGACTTAGTATTCATTCTCATAAGAAAATAATTATCAAGAAGGTTTAACTTCTCCATTAACATGGCATGCACTTAATGTTGCCTAGATAACAATACTAGTTACCTTTTACCAGTTTCTCCCTCACCAACGAGGAGTCATAATATCCTTTAAATTACACAAGGTGCACTATAGTTATCATAATATATATTATAATAGTCAAGCACTATTATTGGCAATCCTCGAGACTAGTATATTAAGTTCCCTAGGCACAATCGAAGGTTAAAGATTAATGATAATGTTATCATGGCTCGAGTAAGGCTCTTGGCCTACTCCAAATCCAACTTCATAACACACATACAACAATCATTATGGGTCAATACACTCTCGATATTGAGCACAGTTGGCTTGAATCATAACAATGAGAGCATCAAGAAATATATGATATAGTTATAACACTTGCCATATCGACATTCAAGGCTTCTTGCATGCAATAGCTATGCATGAGCTTAGCCTTATGGCCTCAGCCAGGTTAAATACCAAACAACATTTACAAGCCTTACAACAAAGATCCATTTATAGCCTCGAAGTCCTTTAAAGACAGCTTGATAATATATGAAATAGATCACAGTTTTAACATAGCAATGTCTATGGCCTCGAAGGCCTTAAAACAATAACACAGCAAATTCATTTACTATCATAAGTTGACATAGTCAACATTATACAAAAATAAGTGGTAATATCTTACTTGCCATGCCAAGTATTAAGTTCATTTCAAAGTCTAAACTTCATACCTATTAAGGATTATACAGTGGAGTTCATCTTGTAGAGGAATGACTCTTGAGTGCCTTTCAATGGTTCTATCCTGAGCATGCTTGCACTCCAACTCGCTACTTCTATAGCATTATTTTCTTCAAAACCCTCGATTCCCACTTTTTGTTTCTCAGCAAATGCATACATAAAACATAACTCAAAAAGGCACTTCGATACTCTTGCATGCATCCCATACACCTTTTTCTCCAGATAGTGTTGAAAATTGATAACTAACCTTCACCACCCCATTACCTTCAGGCTCCAACAGTCCATTATCATTATAATGGAGTAGGTAGCAAAGATAAAGATTAAGATAGGTTCAAATCGGCCTCCAGTCACTCCACTCATCATGGGTGGTGGTCGACCTACTAACATAAGTCATATACATTAATAATATTAAAGGTGCCTGATCACAAGGGCTAGAATAATTATAACACACAAAGTTTCCCTTGTATCTAAATAATGTTTAAGGGTAAACAAAATAATCCAAGATGTCATCAAATGACAACATCATCGATAGGGTGGCACAACCAAAATGCGACTTTGGGGTCGAGTACCACTCCCCCTTCTTTGTCATTTTGACCATAAGTAATATATAAAAAGAAATAATAGTCACAAAACCCTAATAAGGAAATAGATAAGGAAACAAGGAAGTACTCAACAACCTGGTGAGATTATATATCAACTTACATTGACGTTCTAAGAACATTGTTTAGTCGAATCGACATAGATGACATCGAGATAACTCAAATTGTCATGCTGACACATAAATGAAAATCACTAACAAGGGAAAGATGCAAACTCACTCTACCTTGCAAGGTTTCACAAGGACTAATTTCAATACTCATATGGCAATCTAACCTTTTCCAAACATCTATCTCCTCCTCTCGAATGATACTCTCCTTCCATTTTTGAAGGAAGATTCTTTTCCTGATCACACTCACAATTATATAACCATGATTAGTGTATCATCATTTGATTTACAAATCATAATAATTAAATAATCGTATCAACATGTAATCTCATGTCTAACATTAGTCAATATTAATATAATCAATAATTATATCTGATATTTTCCACAAACATCAAATCATTAAACTATGATTAATCATCCTGATTACCACACAAAAGCAAGATTAAGCTAAATCATAAGTTGGGGATGTAACATATCTCCCCCCATAAGAATCATCATCCCCGATGATTAAATCTTTTCAAAATCAACCGACATAATAAGAAAAGTGTTGTGTGAGCATAGTAAAAAAAATTTCAAAAGAGATGGAGAAATCTTGCATAAATATACTCATAGTTTTCCCAAGTGGCATTTTCCTTTACATACTGGTCCCACTAGACCTTGCATTGAGTTATCTCTTTATTACATAAGCATAGCTTACGCGTTTCAAGCACCTTGATGGGATCAATCACTACCAGCCTTGGGTCCTTCACCTGTATAGCATTCCAATCAAGAATAGGGATGTGATTATCTCCAGAAATAAACTTTTTCAAATAGGAAACATGAAAAACATTATGCATCATGGCAAGGGCCGTCAGTAGAGCAATTTTTCATGCAACTGGGTTGACCTCTTCGAGAACTTCGAAGGGACCCACGTATCTAGGCACCAGTTTGGATGTCTTTCCAAATTTAATGGAGATCTTTTGAGGTTTTGCCCTTAGAAGGACTTTTTCTCCCACTGCAAAATGTCTTTCGATGTGTTTAACATCTGTATAACTTTTCTACCTATCATTGGCTTCCGCTAGCCTTTTCTTAATCAGATGGACTTGTTCTTCCATTTCTGATAGCATTTCTGGACCAAGGCTAACCCTATCTTCTAGCTTATCCCAGCTTATAAGGGTTTGGTACTTTCTTCCATATAATGCTTCAAATGGAGCCATCTTAATCATAGAATGATAGGAATTATTATAGGTAAATTCCACTAGAAGAAGATAATCTTCCCATTTGTATTGTTGATCTATGCAATACATTCTCAACAAATCCTCCAGAACTTGGTTTACCCTTTCAGTTTGACCATCTGTTTCTGGATGATAAGCAGATCTTATATTCAACTAGGTTCCAAGTGAAGAAAATAAGGTTTGCCAAAACCTTGATGTCATTCATGTATCCCTATCTGAGATAATCTTCTCAGGAATACCATGCAATCTAAAAATTTCTTGTACAAATTTACGGGCTATGACAGGTGCCCCATCCATCAAATTTCTATGTATAAAATGTATTACTTTGGTGAGTCTATCCACCACAACCAAAATAGCATTGTACATGTTTCTTGACATAGGAAGTCCTTGCACAAAGTCCATGCTTTATGATTTGCCATTTCCATTTTGGAATTTCATGAAGGTATAAAAGTCCTACCAAGTGATGGCGTTCCGTCTTCACCCTCTGGAATTCTATACACATAGTTACAAACCTTGTAGCATCCCTCTTCATTCCCTTCCAAAAATATAAGGGTTTCATATCAGCAAGTAACTTTGTCACTCCAAGATGTCTCGAATAAGGTGTAGAATGAACCTCTTTCCAAACAGTGTTCCTTAGCTCCTCAGAGTTCAAAACATACATCCTTCCTTTATACCTTAATAACCCATCTAGTTCAAGGTAAAATCAATCATATTTTGGATTCTGAGGATTCTCCAAAAGGGCTTATTTTACCTGCTTGTAAAACTCATCTCCCTTAGACTTTTCTAGCACCTGATTCTTAAAATTAGAATGTATGGAGATCATTGAGGGGATATGTCTTCTCCTACTTAAGGCATCTGCCACTTGGTTTTCCTTACCTTGAATGTATTTGATCTCAAAGTCATAATCTAAGATGAACTCCAACCATCTTCTTTGGTTAGCATTTAGATGTGGTAGAGTGAATAGATATTTGAGCCCTTGATGGTTTGTTTTCAGTTCAAAGGGTTTTCCTAGCTAGTAGTGTCTCCACATTTGCAGAGTATGTATTACTGCTGCCAATTCCAAATCATGAGGGGCATAATTTTGTTCATAGGTTTTTAGTTTCCTAGATTCATATGCAATGACTTGTCCATCTTGGACTAGTACACCACCTAAGCCTTCCCCTAAGGTATCAGTAATGACTACAAAATGACCTTCTGGGTCAGGTACTTTCAAGATAGGTGTTGAAGTTAACCTTTCCTTTAGATGGTCAAATGCCTCCTGGCACTTGTCTGACTACTCAAACCTCTTGCCTTTTCTCTACAAATAAGTTATAGGATAAGTAATTTTTGAAAAGTTCTTCACAAATTTCTTGTAGTATCTTGCAAGGCCCATGAAACTTCAAACTTCATGTACATTCCTTGGTACCGTCCATTCCAATATGGCTTTAATCTTGGCTGAGTCGGAAGCTCTTCCTTTAGCTGAAATTATACGGCCCAAATATTGCACTTCCTTTTGAAAGAAAGTACACTTGGAGAGCTTGTCATACAATTTATGCTCTCTCAACCATTGAAGAACAATCCTTAAATGCTGAAGGTGTTCTTCCTCATTCTTAGAGTAGATTAGGATGTCATCAACAAAACTAGGACAAACTTGTCCAAATAGTCTCTAAACACACTATTCATTAAGTTCATAAATGTTGCAGGTGCATTTGTTAATCCAAAGGGCAGGATAGTAAACTCATAATGCCCATACCTTGTTCTGGAGGTTGTGGTGGTGCTCACCTAGGGTTAGGGTTCTGAATCGAGTTTACAAGCCTATGTTTTCAATTTTTCAAACCCTTGGTGCCTTAGGTTAAATTTTCATGTGGCCTTGCATTATTTTTTCTATTTTGATGTTGACCTCCTGTAGCGGGTTCCTAGTTGTTTAAGTTACATTTTCATGCCTTTGTGCTCATAGGTTGATCGGCCCCCATGCAATGTTTTACCACTTTTTTTTCCATCGCACTTGAGAAAAATGCTCAGTTTTATATGTACAAGTGCAAATGTATGTTGGTAAGCCTAAAAAATGCAAATCAGCTTTCAAAAAATGGAATAATTCAGTTGTATGCATTTCTGAATGCATATCAGGCTCAAAAGGGTGCATATACATTGGAGAATCTATCGTAGATTCCAGGAATATTCCCTAAATCCATATCGGGTTTGCACACATATTTGTGTTGTATGTTCGAACATACAACAGCTATATACAAGGGAAAAGATGCAAAAGGGCGCACATGCATTCGCTATAGTGCAATGTATAAATGGTCTTGTATATTTTGCATTATACAAGGTGGCAAAGAAACATTTGGTGGGGCCTGCCTCACATACAAAGGGGTTTGTATCTCGCATACAAAGAAAAATGTACAAGGCAAATGTACATTCGCCATATGAAAGGAAATTTGCAAGGGGCCGACATGTAAAAGGTGGGGCCCGCGGACATACAAAGCAGATTGTATGTTGGTTAGATACATTGGCAGCGATATACAAGAAGGCACATACAAGATAGGTTACAAGGCTGGGGCCCACTACTTGTATATTTGAATTTGTATGATCAAATATACATTCCTAATGTGTAAGCCAGAATCTGAAGGAACATGCAATCCGATTGATAAAGGATAAGGTCCGCAGTTTGTATGTATATTTTTGCTTGTATGTCTGTTTTGTACATGTCGATATACATTCAAAAGATGCAGGACTGAAGTGCAATCCGGATTTCAAAATATTTCAAATTCACCTCATAATTGTGATGAAGTCTGGGAGTTGTATGTTGTGTGTTGTATATGTGATATACAACAAAAATATACAAAGAGATGGATACAATGCGGATTCCAAAGGATGTCCCAATCTAGCAGATAAAGTGTTGAGATCTGTAGCTTGCATGTATATGGCATTGTATATGTCGATACACAAAAAGAAGGAGATACAAAGCCCAGATTTGAAAGTTTTTCAAATCTGATGGATAAATGACCGATGGAGATAGGATGCACAACGATTGCGGACAAATCACAAGCTGCCACATGTCTGAGAGTTGTTGCATGTATATGCAGATGCATATACAAAGGAATTTTAAGGCGGAAAAGGGCAAATATGTGATGCGATGGAAAAGTTGAAGTAGCACAAGGTGCTCACGTGTCATGATCTCATTGGTGGGTGACTTTTCAAAGCTATTGGTCGCCATTGATCTCAGCGATGGAGCGAAAATCAACAGCCAGGTTTTAAAGTTTCATGCGAAGGTTTTCTTTGCATCCACGGTCGTATTTTGAGTGGGGAAACTCCATGGGCGTGCTACTGCAAATTTCAAGAGGAGCTGCGGGTAGCTGGGCCATTAATATCAACATACAGAGGCATGGGTCGATGGTTGACTAGCCAACTACCAATTTTATGGCAAAAATCTTCAGGTGGCAGTGTAGATCCCGATCTCACCTACTTTTCCCTCATTTTCCCACCTGCTGCATTCAATTTTTTGGGCGCCATTTTTGGTGCAATGTATCTGGCAGAAATTTTGTTTTTGCCTAAAAAATTTGCTGAGTGCACAGTTTGCTATAAAGGGTGAACTGTGTTACTTCTGTGGTTGTTGAAAACTGGATAAATTTTGGTGTTGTGATAAGATACAACTTCATTGGTGGCTCTATTTTGGGTGTTTTGTGAGTTTATGAATCATATGTTATATGTTTTATGCATAAATTTATTGGTTTCATGTTGTTTTATATGAGTAATGCTTCATTGCATGTATTATGTTAATTGTCTCCAAATTAAATGTTTTCTTCTTCTGAATCTAAATAGCTAAGGGGTGTTTAAGATTCTAGGACATGGGTTCGCTATGTTGAATGCTTAGTCTTTTACTTCTGCTCAAGGAGTGGATTAAATGTTTTGGGTTAAGTGTTGGGAAGAATATATTGCAGTGAGGATGTTTGTAAGTAGAAATAACTGAATACTCAGTTTTGGGAAGTATCTGTAAGGTAGACACTAGGAATCCCCTTGAAATCTAGTCACTGATATATGTTTATGGTAACCATTCACATGTGTATGTCTATTGACTCCGAGCCCTGAGATAGGCACCAATCCAGTCTTCTATTAAGGTTGCAACCAAGGTCCTAGTTTTGCATCCAACTACCAAAACATAAATTCATACTTCAAAATACAAACCTTTAGGACATTTAGAAGTAGTTTTAGGACCAAAATCCTCTAATTCACAGCTAAGCATAGGCCCAAAGCTAGCCCCTTTGCACTTATTTCACAGTTTTGGTCTGCATAAGAGAGGATTTATCTGCTCTATGTCAACATCCCACTAAGTTAATAAGCACATTTCACAGATGTTGAATAGGGAATACCCCCCTTGGTTCTGCAGAGCCTAAAGAAGAAGAGGAGATATTTATAGAGTCTATCTCCTGTACTATTGGCCCCTGGCCCAAGAATCCTATTGATCAATGATGGCTACCTTATAGGGATAACTGGGAACAAGTATCCAGTTTGGGAAAAATCCAACAGATTTGGCGACTCCGCTGGGGACTGTTGTGTATAAGAACCCTGATTTTAAAAGAAAATAATTCCTAGTTGTAGGTGGCGACTCTGAACCAATCTCCCAACTAGTAAAGTAAAAATTTGTATGCAAGGGAGAAGATCCCTGTGTAATCCTCTATCTAAAGAATTACCCAGAAAAATGATGTACAGGAAAAAAGGGACTGTTCAAGCCAGTCAAGAGGGTTCTCCCAGAAGTAATGATAATATTCAGGACAATCCTGGATATTCAGAGCGGACAATACCTTATTTTTCAAACACTGAGGCTGAAATCCAGAATGTATATGAAAGACAACAAGGTGTAAATTTGAGAGTGAGATCAGAGGTGTTTCGAGAATGCCCTTTCTTAGATCCCTCTGACAGATTTGAAGAGACTGAGTCCCTAAGGGATGATGATGATGACCAATATGGAAAGGGACCATCCTCTTCTATGCCCAAAGAGGAACAATTAGCTGAAGAAATCAAAAGCTTGAGAGCTGAGTTAGAATATTTACAAGCTGTGAAGATTAGAGATGATATGAGGCAAAAAGTGCAAGCTCTGAGAACTGTCCAACATAATTCAGTTCCCACCCTTGATAATGCAGATGTGCTGAGAAATTAGCAAAGAAATGAAGTCCAATATCAATAGAATGATCAGAGACAGAATGTAAACAATGTTAGGGTACCATTGGATAATGTGAGAAATCAGAATGCAAATAGAAATGCTGATGTTAATCAGTTTGGTAGACAGCCTATGCAGCTGGACAGATTTAGACAGCTAGTTTTTGATGGCATTCCTGGTTACCCCAATCCTATTGACAAACACATGAGGCCACAAGTGCCAAATTTTTTAGGAAACAATACTGTGTCAGGGGAGGATCATCTGAAGGCTTTTCAGAATATCATGGACAACTTTGAGGTTGAGCATGAAGATGTATTTATGAAATTGTTTATACAATCCCTAGTTGATGAAGCCAGAGAATGGTATAAAGGTCTACCTGACAGAAGTATTTCATCATGGGAGGATTTCAGGAGGATATTCAAAGAACAATATGGTGACAAAACTGATCCAAGTTTCTTCATTAATGAGTTCACTGGTATTACCAAGGGATCAAATGAACAGGTTGCTAACTTCAATGCTAGATTCACTAAGGTATTGAACAAATTACCACATCACCTAAGGCCTAATGAACCAATGTGCATAGTGTTGTACATAAATGCTTTTGATACCAAAATAGCTTATGGATTAAGAGATAAGGGTCCTGCTAGCCTCAGAGATGCTTTCAAAATTGCAACTAATATTGAAAAAAACATAAAAGCGTCTGGTAAGACAAACAGAAGAGATGATATAAAAATTCTGCGAAATCCAAATACTAAATCTCAAAGTGTTCAAGGCAATGCATCCACTTCTGAGGATAAATTAGATAAGTTGACAACTATTGTCAAGGACCTGAGTTACAGAATGGCTAAAAATGAAAAGGGAATAGGTCCTGACAGGCAGGTTTACCAGAGGCAAGAAAAGAGGCCATCATTGCATGATATGCCATATAACACTAATTGGCATAATGGTAAACACATTCTCCCACATAACAGCAACACCAATCAAAGAGCCCAAAATGCAAGGGAAACACCTGATCCTTTGAAGAAGGCTGTAAATATTGTTGATGACACCCCATGGTGCATAATATGTCAAATGCCTCACTCATAGTCACAATGTATGATTGCTCAGTCTTTATATAATAATGTTGTTGCCTGTGATGAGTGCAATGAGTCACATTGCATGGAGGATAATAGTGTCAATATGTTGTCTACAAATAGGGAGTATCCTTCTCATGATGTTGATGCAAGCATAAATAATGAGATTCAATTTTGCCAACAGTTTCCCTGTGATGAGGATGTTGAAGACAGTTATGCTTATGCTCAGGACTCACACATCTTTTTGAATAACTTGAGGAGGCCTTCTGATGAAGAGATTAGAGCCCTCACAGCTGCAGCAGTAGCTCACGTCAAAAGCAATTACAACCTGAGAGGTAAGGATCAGGTAAGCAACTCACGTCAACCAGAGAACACTTTTGTGAGCCAACCAGTGCATAATCATAAGGAGGCTGAAACACAAAGGAAACAATGGAGCAATAGTAAGAAAAAATTTAAGCAAAAAATAGCTCATGATCCTCAAGGACCAGAAAATAGAGTTCCCCAGGCTGAGGATCAAAGCAAAAATTTTTAGATTAAGAATGACAGTTAGGGGGCCATAAAAATTAAAGCTGGATCATCCCAGGATAAAAGTAAAACCATGGATCAGGCTACAACTATTATACAAAATTATGCTTCATTTGACATAACTCAAGTCTTGTTTTAGATAAAATTCTCTGTTCCATTGATGGAATTGATGAAAGTTAAAGAATTCAGAAACAAAGCACTATCCCTGATTTCAGGAGTACCCTGTCAAGCCAAGAAGAATGTTGAAACTCGGGGTAATAAACAGGCCTTGTGTATTGATGAAGATGAGATTCTTGAAGTATATCTGGGGGTGACCATGACAAAATGCCCTTCACAGGTTGAGCCATTTTATGTCTCCCTTGTCATCAATGGAAAAGTGATTAAAAATTGTATGCTTGATTCAGGAGCATCAACGAATATCATGCCTCTGGTTATTATGCAGCAAGTTGGGTTAAAGATAGACAAGGCATGTGGAAAGTGCTATGCCATGGATGCCAGGGAGGTGCCAGTCATTGGAATCATGAAAGATGTAGATTTTAGACTGGTAGCATATCCAGAAAGAACCTACAAAATGAACATAATGGTTGTTGATATCAAGCCACAATATGGTATGTTACTGTCAAGAAGATGGGCAGCATTAATTGGTAGAAGTATGCAATTAGACCTGTCATATGCTATGATCCCTATGAATGGAAAGAATGTCAAACTGATCAGAGAAGAAAGGTCACTAGATACAGTGGAGGATCAAGAGTCAGAGGAGCATATATGTTTTGTGGACACTGACTGTGATAATTTTAGAGTTGTCTCAGGTGAAAAAGGGGGTAAAGGGAGAGACATTTGCATTCAAGAGCTTGACCGACAGGGTCTGTGGACCATGTATTTTGATGGAGCTTGTTCAAAGGAAGGCTCTGGTGCTGGAGTTGTATTTCTGTCTCCAGCTGGTAAGCTTCTAAAATTCTCTTTCTTGCTGAAGTTTGCTTGTACAAATAATATTGCAGAGTATGAAGCTCTGCTACTAGGATTGAATGTTGCTTTGAAGCATGGGATCAAGATGCTCAAAGTATTTGGGGATTCAGAGTTAGTTGTTTCCCAAGTCAGAGATAAATATGCATCAAAAAATAAGAGGTTAAAATAGTATAAGCATGTTGTCTGGGATACAATTGATTTGTTTGATGCCTTTTCAATAAACTGGATTGAGAGATCAAAAAATGTCAGAACAGATTTTTTAGCTAATGTAGCCATAAGGCCAAATGATATCACTCTGTCAAATGTTACAAATGTTGAAGTCAAACTTAGACTTGTTGTACCAGATAACGTATGCAGTTGGCAGGTGTTTGATGATGATAAAGATTTGCTGAGATTTCTACATTGCATTGATGAATTTGAGAACCAGGAAGTGGATTTTCATAACTTTGTAGAAGTTGTGGATGGGAAAGAAACTCTCTTAGGGAAGGAGGTAATTCAACTCAAGACAAATAAAATCCCTAGAGGGTTGGTTGCTTTAGAAAGAGCTTTTGACAATAGGGACCAATTTGTTACAAAGGCATCTCCAAAAAATAAGAATGATTTAGAGGAGATAAACTTAGGGACATCTCATGCCCCCAAAAAGGTATACATTGGAAAATAGCTCAAGCCACACATCAGGAATATGCTGATTGCACTACTGAAAAAATATAAGCATGTCTTTGCCTGGTCATATGAGGACCTGAAAGCTTATAGAGAGGATTTATTTCAGCATGAAATCCCTTTAAAGCCTGGAGCTAAACCATTTAGATAGAAACAAAGATCTATCAACCCAACTTTAGCTCAAAAGATGCAAGAAGAGCTCATGAAGCTTAGGGAGGCTGGAATAATTATGCCCATAAGACACTCAACTTGGGTGTCAAATCTTGCCCCAGTCAGAAAGAAAAATGGTGGCATAAGACTTTGTGTGGACTTTAGAAATCTAAATGTATCTGCTTTGAAAGATAATTACCCATTGCCTAACATGGAAGCCATGTTGCAGAAGGTGACTGGTTGTGAGCTTTTATCCATGATGGATGGATTCTCAGGATACAATTAGGTAAAAGTAAAAGAATTTGAACAATACAAGACTGCCTTTACCACTCCATGGGGAACCTATGTGTATGTTAGAATGCCATTTGGACTAACAAATGCTGGTGCCACATTTCAGAGGGCTATGGATGTTGCTTTTGTAGGATTGATTAACTCAATTCTGGCTATGTATCAAGATGATTTAACTGCCTATTCAAAAAAGGAGGAGCAACACTGTATGCATCTGGAACAAATTTTTATTAGAGCATTGGAATATGGTGTTTCACTTAACCCAAAGAAATGTGCTTTTGGGGTAGTGGAAGGAAAGTTATTGGGACACATTGTTTCCAAAGATGGAGTTGGGATTGATCCTAAACGGGTTGCTACAATTGACAGAATTCAGATCCCTAAAACTGTGAAAGGCATCCAGTCTTTCTTTGGGAAAATTAATTTTGTTAGAAGATTCATTCCTAATTTTGTAGAGGTCACAAAGGCTATCTCCAAAATGTTGAAGAAAGATGCAACTATTAAATGGGAAGGTGAAGCAACTAAATCATTTCAGAACATCAAAGAAGCTATAAAGATGGCTCTTGTGCTAAAATCTCCTAATTTTTCTAATCCATTTCAGTTGTTCTCATTTGCTTCTTTCCATACTATTGTTGCATGCTTACTACAGAAGAAAGAAGAAGGTTTTGAACAACCTATAGCTTTCTTTAGCATGTCATTGCAGGTTGCTAAATTGAAGTATGACATCATGGAGAAGCAGGCGTATGCACTGGTTAGAATAGTCAGGAGCTTCAAGCCATATTTAGTAGGCTCTCAGATAGTCGCATATGTACCCCATGCAGCAGTCAAGGATATTTTCACTGAGCAAGAGGTGACCGGAAGAAGATGCAGATGGATAAATAAATTGCAAGAGTTCAACATTGAAATACAGATCACAAAATTGGTAAGAGGGCAAGGTTTGGCAAAATTGATGACACGGTCAAATCTAGAGGCATGCCAAGTGAATGTAATGCATAATGAAGCTATAAATATGTCAGAATCTGAATGGTATAAGGACATAGTGCATTATTTGTAGAATTTGAACTATCCTTCCCATCTTAGTGATAATCAGAAGAGGACCTTCAAGCTACATGCTATTAAATACATCATTGTTCAAGGAGAGTTGTATTGGAAAAACCCTGATGGTGTACTACTCAGATGTGTGAATGAACATTAGGCTAAGCATATTCTAAGTGACATGCACAAAGGAGTATGTGGTGGACACTATACTGCCCAGACAACAGCTCATAAAATTCTTAGAGCAAGCTATTGGTGGCCAACTCTTTTCTCAGATGTACAGAGAATAATAAGAAGGTGTGATCCATGTCAAAGGTTCTTAGGAAAATTAAAGTATGAAGGTACATTACCCCTTAGAAGTGTAACTGTGGAGGCTCCATTTCAACAATGGGGAATCAACTTTATAGGGGAAATTTTAGAAAAGTCAAGTGGAGGACATAGTTGGATCCTGGTTGCTACTGATTATTTTACCAAATGGATTGAAGCCATTCCAACTAAGAAAGCTACAAGCAGGGTGGTGATGGATTTTATTCTGGAAAACATTATTATCAGATTTGGAGTGCCATTTAAAATGGTCACAGACAATGCTATGTGCTTCAGATCTGGTGAGTTTGTTGATTTTTGCAGTAGTTATGGGATAAATTTGTTACATGCATCACCATATCATCCACATGGAAATGGTCAAGCAGAG
Organism: Cunninghamia lanceolata; assembly: GCA_027924645.1. Lineage (NCBI taxonomy): Eukaryota > Viridiplantae > Streptophyta > Pinopsida > Cupressales > Cupressaceae > Cunninghamia > Cunninghamia lanceolata. The sequence goes on along the minus strand of BSBN01000303.1, from coordinate 6,018,909 downwards.
TCAAGTAACAAAAGCCTCATGAAAATCATCAAAAGGATGATAGATAAAAACAAAAGGGCTTGGGACTCAAAACTAAAAATGGCATTGTGGGCTGACAGAGTAACAGTAAAGAAGGCAACTGGAAGGTCTCCTTTTGAACTAGTATATGGCATAGCAGCTAAATTGCCTGTGAATAATCTCTTGTCAGTTTATAAATTCATACAAGAGAACGATGAAGAGATTGAACATTCAATGAATGAAAGAATAAATCAGCTGGTTGCACTAGATGAAACCAGAAGGGAGGCACATAAAACAAACATCAAGAAACAGCAAAAGGTAAAATATATGTTTGGTAAAAGGGCTACAGAAAGGAAATTTCATGTAAGCGACTTGGTCCTTATTTGGAATGCAAAGAATCAGGATAAGGGCAAACATGGTAAATTTGAACCCTTATGGATGGACCCATATCAAGTTAGCAACACTCATGGAGACGACTCCTACTTTCTCCAGGCCCTAAATGGTGAACTATTGGAACTGCATGTGCACGGTCAGTTCCTGAAACCCTACTTCTCATAAATGGATAACTTGTGTGCACGTTGTAAATTAGATGTAAATAATTTGTACATGCCTTGTATAGTTGGCCTGTTTTGAGTTTTGCATTTTGTCTGGTCTGCCCGAGAGTGGTTTGTTTCTCACTACAGTCTTGCACTTGCACGTCCCCAATCGGAGCCACTGGTGGTACTCACCTAGGGTTAGGGTTCTGAATCGAGTTTACAAGCCTATGTTTTCAATTTTTCAAACCCTTGGTGCCTTAGGTTAAATTTCCATGTGGCCTTGCATTATTTTTTCTATTTTGATGTTGACCTCCTATAGCGGATTCCCGGTTGTTTAAGTTACATTTTCATGCCTTTGTGCTCATAGGTTGACCAGCCCCCATGCAATGTTTTACCACTTTTTTTTCATCACACTTGAGAAAAATGTTCAGTTTTATATGTACAAGTGCAAATGTATGTTAGTAAGCCTAAAAAATGCAAATCAGCTTTCAAAAAATGGAATAATTCAGTTGTATGCATTTCTGAATGCATATCGGGCTCAAAAGGGTGCATATACATTGGAGAATCTATCGCAGATTTTGGGAATATTCCCTGAATGTATATTAGGTTTGCACACATATTTGTGTTGTATGTTTGAACATACAACGGCTATATACAAGGGAAAAGATGCAAAAGGGCGCACATGCATTCGCTACAGTGCAATGTATAAATGGTCTTGTATATTCGGCATTATACAAGGTGACAAAGAAACATTTGGTGGGGTCCGCCTCACATACAAATGGGTTTGTATCTCGCATACAAAGAAAAATGTACAAGGCAAATGTACATTCGCCATATGAAAGGAAATTTGCAAGGGGCCGACATGTAAAAGGTGGGGCCCATGGACATACAAAGCGGATTGTATATAGGTTAGATACATTGGCAGCGATATACAAGAAGGCACATACAAGACAGGTTACAAGGCTGGGGCCCACCGCTTCTATATTTGCATTTGTATGATCAAATATACATTCCTAATGTGTAAGCCAGAATCTGAAGGAACATGCAATCTAATTGATAAAGGATAAGGTCCACAGTTTGTATGTATATTTTTGCTTGTATGTCTGTGTTGTATATGCCAATATACATTCAAAAGATGTAGGAGTGAAGTGCAATCCAGATTCCAAAATATTTCAAATTCGCCTCATAATTGTGATGAAGTCCGAGAGTTGTATGTTGTGTGTTGTATATGTGATATACAACAAAAATATACAAAGAGATGGATACAACGCGGATTCCAAAGGATGTCCCAATCTAGCAGATAAAGTGTTGAGATCCATAGCTTGCATGTATATGGCATTGTATATGCCGATATACCAAAAAAGGAGATACAAAGCCCAGATTTGAAAGTTTTTCAAATCCAATGGATAAATGGCTAATGGAGATAGGATGCACAGTGATTGCAGACAAATCACAAGTTGTCATGTGTCTGGGAGCTATTGCATGTATATGCAGATGCATATACAAAGGAATTTTGAGGTAGAAAAGGGCAAATATGTGATGCGATGGAAAAGTCGAAGTAGCACAAGGTACTCACGTGTCATGATCTCATTGGTGGGTGACTTTTCAAAGCTATTGGTCATCATTGATCTTAGTGATGGAGGGAAAATCAACAGCTAGGTTTTAAAGTTTCATGCGAAGGTTTTCTTTGCATCCACGGTCATATTTTGAGCGGGAAAACTCCATGGACGCACTGCTGCAAATTTCAAGATGAGTTGCAGGTAGCTAGGCCATTAAGGGAAACATACAGAGGCATGGGCCGATGGTTGACTGGCCAACTACCAATTTTATGAGGAAAATCTTTAGGCGGCGGTGCAGATCCCAATCTCACCTGCTTTTCCCTCATTTTCCCACCTGCTGCATTCAATTTTTTGGGCGCCATTTTTGGTGCAATGTATCTGGCAGAAATTTTGTTTTTGCCTGAAAATTTTTGCTGAGTGCATGGTTTGCTATAAAGGGTGAACTGTGTTACTTCTGTGGTTGTTGAAAAATGGACAAATTTTGGTGTTGTGATAAGATACAACTTCATTGGTGGCTCTGTTTTGGGTGTTTTGTGAGTTTATGAATCATATGTTATATGTTTTATGCATAAATTTACTGGTTTCATGTTGTTTTATATGAGTAATGCTTCATTGCATGTATTATGTTATTTGTCTCCAAATTAAATGTTTTCTTCTTCTGAATCTAAACAACTAAGGGGTGTTTAAGATTCTAGGACATGGGTTCGTTATATTGAATGCTTAGTCTTTTACTTCTACTCAAGGAGTGGATTAAATGTTTTGGGTTAAGTGTTGGGAAGAATATATTGCAGTGAGGAAGTTTGTAAGTAGAAATAACTAAATACTTAGTTTTGGGAAGTATCTACAAGGTAGACACTAGGAATCCCCTTGAAATCTAGTCACTGATATATGTTTATGGTAACCATTCACATGTGTATGTCTATTGACTCCGAGCCCTGAGATAGGCACCAATCCAGTCTTGTATTGAGGTTGCAACCAAGCTCCTAGTTTTGCATCCAAATACCAAAACATAAATTCATACTTCAAAATACAAACCTTTAGGACATTTAGAAGTAGTTTTAGGACCAAAATCCTCTGATTCACAACTGAGCATAGACCCAAAGCTATCCCATTTGCACTTATTTCACAGTTTTGGCCTGCATAAGAGAGGATTTATCTACTTTGTGTCAACATCCCACTAAGTTAGTAAACACATTTCACAGATGTTGAATAGGGAATACCCCCCTTGGTTTTGCAGAGCCTAAAGAAGAAGAGGAGATATTTATAGAGTCTATCTCTTGTACTGTTGGCCCCTGGCCCAGGAATCCTATTGATCAATGATGGCTACCTTGTAGGGATAACTGGGAACAAGTATCTAGTTTGGGAAAAATCCAACAGGTTGTTTTGTGGATACCCTCATCCTTTAACCTCAATTTATGGTACCCAGATTGAAGATCAATCTTAGAAAACACACTTGCCCCTCTCATTTGATCGAAAAGGTCATCAATGCAAGGCAATGGGTATTTATTATTAATTGATGCCTTATTTAACATGTGGTAATCTATGCATAACCAGAAAGTACCATCTTTCTTTTTCACAAATATTATTGGTGCTCCCCAGGGTGACACACTGGGCCTTATCAGTCCTTTATCCAACAATTCATGCAATTAAGCCTTTAGCTCCATTAACTCTGTTGTGGTCATTCTGTATGGAGCTTTAGATATAGGTTATGATCCTGGAATTATATCTATAGAGAAATCAAAATCTTTTTTAGGAGGCAATCCCAGTAGCTCATCTAGAAATACATCCTCAAAATCTCTAAGAAAAGGGTAGCTATCCATATCTGATCTTTCCTAATCTATGGACTCCCTCTTCTCACCTCTTTTGAGTGTCTAAGATTCATAAAACATTAAATCATCTTGGAAATTGGTTTACTCATAACCATGTAGTTTTTTCCATTTTGATAGCAAAAATTTGGCATCCCTTTCTTTGATCTTTTTTCATTTGTAGGGCAGAAATTTGTCTTAGTTTGACATCTCTAGGGTTCCTTTTCAAAAAGACTTTGTTCCCTAAGTCATCTAGACATTCTATTGTTTTGGCATAATAGTCCACTTTGGCCCAATGTCTCCATAATGGGTAAATGCAAGAAGTTGTGTCCACTTAAGGTGGAAGTTTTGAAGTTAGAAAAAAATCCAAAATCAGGTAACTAAAAACAGGATCCCATTTCTACAAAATGGGATCCCGTTTTAGAACGGAATCCTGAGCCTAAAATCAAAAATGGGATCCCATTCTTAGCGGGATCCCAAACCTAGAACCCAAAAATGGGATCTCATTTCACAAAACGAGATCCCGTTAGTAACGGGATCGCGTTTTATGAAACGGGATCCCGTTTATAAACGAGATCCTGTTTTTAAAAAGTATTAAATTTTAAAAAAAAAGGTTGCAACCCCATTTTTCCCAGCAACAGGTGATAGGTGATAACGGGATCCCGAGTTGAAGAAGGATGATTTTCACCATCAAAAACATTAGGTAAGTGGATTTTTCCACTTCTACAATTTGGCAATGAATGTTTTAAAGTTTCTTTTTTTTGGGTGTAAAATACAATCAAAATTGAAATTGTAGAGTGTTATTTAGGGTTTCTATTTATGAATTCAATAGCTATATTTTGACATTTTAGTTGTAAAATACAATTGAAATTTTGAAAGAATATATCATATAAAAAGGATAGAATTTGAACAAACTGTCAAAATTTTGTTTAAATTTGAGAATTGAATAGCTGTATTTAGACATTTTAGCTGTAAAATACAATTGAAATTTTGAAAACACTGTATCATATGAAAGGAGAGATTTTGAACAAACTATCAAAATTTGATTTCAATTTAAGTGTTGAATAGCTATATTTAGACATTTTAGCTGTAAAATACAATTGAAATTTTGAAATGACTATATCATATGAAAGGAGAGATTTTGAACAAACTGTCAAAATTTATATAGCATTGGGATGATATATATATTTGATTTTTATAAAATTTACTTATATCAATGTATGTCATTGTATTTTAAAGGCATTATTGAATAGGTAACTGTCATGTAAAAAAATTACAACAAACCATAATAAAACCTTTCACTTCCTTCATAATCAAACCTTTAGAGACAACCAACTAATCAAGAATTGAGAAGATTTTACAGTTTTTGTGATAGCCAACTAATCAAGAATGAAATCAAGCCAACAAATGTAACTTTAGAGACACTTGTAGTTGTCCTCACTAGCTAGGTTATGCCCCTAGGATGAACATCGTGATGTTAATTGTGATATGAGCCTAACCTCATTGATAATGCTTCCCCTAATCTTAATGACATTGATGTAGGCCCCACTCATGATCCTTACAAAGATTTTGCCACCACTAACCTCTTTCATGATAGGTCACTATATCCTCAGCATCTCCTTAGACCTATAATACCTTGAGCTTATCAATTGGGACCAACACGACCCTTTATGATTTGATGTTTTCCAAAATGATGAAGCCATCATGAAACTTATGAAGTGTCAAGACCACATCCCCATGGTAATCATAAGAAAGACTTTTCCACCATACTTAACACCTATGCTTATTTTGGAGAGAAAGAAGAACCATTTAGTCCTAAGGCACCCTAGTAGGCAGAATAGCAACAAGATATAAGAAGAAACTTGTGATCGATTAAAATGATACAATAAAAATGGACACTTCCCAAGAGCTCCTCAATGACAAAATTCACCTTCCATTAGATACCACTCAGATACAAGATGACTCCCCTCTCCTTGTTGAGGGTGCTATAGACATCAACCTATGAATAGAAGAGGACCCTAAACTCTCTAAGATAGCAACTCCACTGGACCTTGACATCAAAGAAGGCATAACCATCACCCTTAAAGATTACGCTGATTTCTTCATGTGGTCTTATGGTGATATGCCTTGAGACTCCATCATCATCTTGTGGTTCACCTCAATGCCAAACCTATTCAATAAAAGCTATGCAAAATGCACCCCCAAGTAGCCCTCTTGGTGAAAGAAGAATTGTATAAACTCTTGGATGTGGGGTTCATTCAGACTATTACTTATCCTAAATGGGTCTCTAATGTGGTCTTAGTTAGTAAGAAAACTAAGGGAATTCATGTTTGCACTAACTTTTGAGAAATCAAAAAAGGATACCCTAAAGATAACTTTTCCCTACCAAACATTGATATGATCATGGATCTCATAGCCATATATATAAAATGTTATCATTAATCTAGATATAATATCCCTTGAAACATTTGAGTTAGGCATGGAGACACCTAGAATATGGAGAGGTCTATGTAAGAAAACACATCCTGTAGACTCAACACAAACTTATCCCTCAACCCTCTAAATTGTGACTTACATCATTTGATTACCCTGGAACACACTATAGACAACTCTATACAAATTTGGCAAAAAGATATTTTCTCCTAACAGAAACTTGTATATGTAGAAGTAGACTACTACATAGAGTTTTAAATTGTTCTTAAGGTTTGGGACAATCATAGTGTTAAGATAGTGCAAATTTTAAGACTATTTAGACTAATTAAATGGGCTTAGTCTCAAGCTAAATAACACACATAAGAGTTGGGACTAACAACTAAATAGAAAGCAATAATTTTGCAAATACGTACGAATAGGAAACAAAATCAAGCTAGAACCATCAACTAATATCTTTTTCCAGCTAGATTGAATCCCTACAATCATAAGTTAATCAAAGCATCAAATTCTTCATTAATTTTAAATCACAAATCATCATAATATATTCATCTTCATACTCAGATTAGTCCTAGGCAACTAGTAGTCAATCCTAGATCTCCATTATCAAATTTGGTTGCCATAGGCAACTTCACCAAATTTAGGTTTTTAGATCATGTGGCATGCACAAGATATCCACCTCAAGGTAGTTTTCCAAGTCTAGTTATAGTCTCAAGTAGATGTTCATTATGATTCTACCTAGGTGGTATGATAGTCCACTAGTTTCTATGACATCATTCAATAGCATAGATGCATCTATTCTAATTCATTTCTTTTGTCCAAAATGGTTGTGACAATAAAAAAGAAGCTTATTGAACTCATAATCAATAGGAAACCCCCAGTCATAATAGGAGGTCTTGAATTTGGTACCAATGATTGTGAGGTCCTTGTAGAATATGATGAACCTTTTGAACAAGAGAACCTTGTAGACCATGATGCATATCTTGATAAACTTGAACATTATCGTCATGTGAATGCTTTTAGCCATCCTACAACCTCCTATCATCCTTCATCCTCTTATAGGGATATGTCACACAACCTCTCCAAGTTGACCATGCCAAACCCAAAGTCACAATCCTAAGAGGTCCCCAATTTCCTCCTAATGATAATGAGAACCTTGTAGATCATGATGCATATTTTGAACAACAAGATGAAATAAAAAGACTTCAACATATGTGGAAATCCATCCCAACACAAGAGAAAAAGATCCTAGCCCAACAACAATTTCGAGCACAACAAGCCCTCATTCAACAACTCCTAGCCACCCACCAATCCCAAACCCAAAAAACACAACCACAACATCAACAAATTCCACCTCAATCCTATGTGTCACCTCCATCATCATACCAACCTAGTCCATCCACATATCACATGTCAATTCTACATTAACCTATCCCACTTATTTCAATATCAACCAATATCCATATCAATCCATACCCAAAGATCATCCAACTACTTATTCCAACATTTCAACTCATCATCAAATCCATTTACAAGACTATCAAGTTCCTTCACAACAAGAACATGCAAGTCCAAGTTACCCTTTTCACCAAGATCAAGTGTCCTTAAGTCCTTATGTTACCTTTGACAAGGGGAACACCACTCAAGATTATGCATCTTATGGGTATCCTTCATCATCATCCAATCAAATGCCTATCCAAGAGCCTACTAGTCCTATCCCAACACCACCATGTAATCCCAATCCTAATTCATTGGTCCATCCACCTTCTAATCCATCAATCCCTTCATTACCCTCACCACCATCTAATCCTCCAACTTCACATCCTAAATTTAAATCACCTCTCTTAAATGACCTCTATAGATGTACTATGAACTATATTACAAAAACAAACCTATATGCCATCCCTCTCTATTAAGTTTGATCACTCCCAATCCTAATCCATTTCCTCCTATTATTCATCCACCTAATCCTAGACATTCACCCTTCATTGATATATATTGATAGTAAAATAGAGTTTTAAATTGTTCTTAAGGTTTGGGACAATCATCTAGTGTTAAGATCTAGTGCAAATTAAGACTATTTAGACTTTAAATTAAATGGGCTTAGTCTGAAGCTAAATAACACACATAAGAGTCAAGTGATTAACAACTAAATAGAAAACAACATTTGCAAATAGGAAATAGGAAACAAAATCAAGCTAGTTCACCATCAACTAATATCTTTTTTCTAGCTAGATCATCCCTAGAATCACAAGTTAAACAAAGCATCCTAACCTTCTTACCTCATCATCTATCTTAAAAGTGGAAGATTTAATCATTACCACATGGTTATATGTCTCTTTGATTATCTAGATAATGCAATTGAATCTCTAGAGGAGTCTTATATCTTAACAACAATTTCATTGTCCCTTTGTAGTTCATTGTCCCTCTTGACAAGTCTGTTATTGGTTTAAGGCTATCTTAAAGGTCCATATAACAATCTAGGAATTTAATAACAATTAATGTTCAGTCCTTAATGGTCATGACAACATTATACAAGATACTAAAGTTCACATTCAATGATTTCCTCTTTCCTATCAAATGGTAAGGATTCACTCAAATTTTCACATACTCTTGAACACATCCAATTTATGAGTTCATGATTGATCCAATGCTCAAACCAATGCAAGCATGACTATTGTTTGTTGACCAACCTTATTAGTCATATTTAGTTAGAGAAATTCATCCAAAACCATTACAAACTATTTGTAGCTTTGCCATAGGAAATGTTGGATCTCCTAGAATGAGTACTTAACATCAAGCCAATAGCCAACTCCATAGAAAAATTAACAAAATTGAAACCTTGGACCTAACATATGATAATAAACCTTGAGAAGAAATTCATTATGGTAGTCCTAATAGCCCTACTATTAAATTGATCTGTATAGTATTAAATTGATCTTTCTTGTCTCCCTCACTATAAGAATCAAAATTTAGCTCTCGAATGAAAATCCCTTGATTTCAATTTGAAAATTACATCTAGTTCACTATATAATAGCTCTCTTACAATTTGAAATTTGTACATGCATGCATGTATCTATATGTTTAATTTAGATTTATTTCAAGTGTAATTGTACATTATATGTTTATTTATAATATATATATATATATATATATATATATATATATATATATATATATTCTTGATTTAATTTTAAATTTGTACTTAAGTTTGTATGTGTATATGTATATATGCAGGTTCATATCTATTTTTATATATATCATGAATCTGGATGATATTCACTTTGATGTTGAGGACTTCCTCAATGCACAAGATGATCTGGCCCCACCCCCACCCCTAGTGCTAGATGCCCCACCTCCAGATGCCCCACCTCCACACCCACCTAGAACTGACCAGACTCGCTTGCAAGCCATAATTAATGAAAATGTGGATTCCATACAAGAAAAATTGAATTCCATTCACAATGAACAATTCATGCCACCTCACATGGTATGTTTTGCATCTTTGATGCAAAACATTGTAGATTTTGTGAGGTCTATTGACTCAAACTTTGATGGATTTCAAAAATGGAGAGAGGAGAGGCACCAATTTTATGTTGATGGCCTCTCCTATAAGACTATTTTGGATCTTAAAATCACAAAAGCTCAATTAGCGCAATATTTTAGACATCCCATTACAAAGGAACCTATTCATGCAAATAAGAAAAGAATATCAATCAGGTGGTGTAGGCATGAAGGAATGTCTACCAATTTTTGGGACAGATGGTGGATGGTGTTTGATTATCCACCTCATGCTAATTGTGAGGTTCCTTTATATTTTTTGAGAAAATTATATGCAGAGTTTGTTCTGAATAAAAAACCCAAATACTTTGATTTTAGATCATTCCAGGGTATTGGTGGTGGCATGCCACAACAGAGGTTGGGGGCACGGGTTGATCCCCAATGACCCGTGCTTGTTTAACCTCTTATTGACCCTCCTGTTGCTGCCATTCCTTCACCCTTCTAGCATCGTGAAGTGGTATCCACACTAGGCACATTGAGTGCACTCTCAGGTAGCCTACATGAGCAGACTTCTATGATGGTAGCTCAGGTTAGAGACCATGGAGGAGTTGATGATGGAAATGGTCCTAGTACCACTCCACATGTGTCGATGCCTCATACATGTACGAGTTACAATTAGTTGTGTTATGGACCTTATCAGGCAGTTGCACCCACTTTAGCTACACATGCATCATCTGATAATGTGGGTGAATCATTTGTTGATTATCTATTTGCTGAGGATCATCCCACTGATCATTCGACACAAGTATATATAGGTTATGTACACATGTTGAATTTATAACAATTTTTTAAGCACGTGTTTTTAATCAACATATAGATCAATTAAATTGTAATATTTTAACAATCAAATTGTTTGGTGTAGATGATGGCAGCAGGGACCATTGATCGAATTAATTTTTCATCGACACCTATTCATCTCAGGCACCCATTTGGGGTACATTTTGAATGATTTATATTTTAAATATTAATTTTATTTACTTGATTTTAATTTGTAATTCAGTCTTGAATGTGTGTACATTAAATATTTATGAACTGGTTCAAGGTTCTTCCACATTGAATCCTCCATCTCAGGGTGTCTCAAGCGCTCCTCCATCATTGGGCATCTCACATAACACTTTTACAGTATGTATATTGTTTTAAAAAACTATATATACTTAGATTTTTCTATTTTGATATCATTGTATCTAAAAACATGCATGTACTATTTAATATATATTAAAAATATGTCTATGTAGGTTGACACAACAATGAGGATGGGCATTGCAGCACACTTGGATAATCCAAGTTTATATCAAGAGTTGATTGCATTTCAGGTTGTTCAAAAATGTATAACATGTACACAAGTCAATTATATATATGTTTTAAAACCTACTTTGTATACACATGTGCTAACTTATAAATGACCTTGTAGGAGCTTGTTAGTGACACGTTTCATCAACACACAACACATGTAGAGGAGGAGGACAGAGGAGATGGGCAGCCTGATACAGTATAATTTAAAATTTAGATTATATATAAAGTCAATTAAAATATACATTGTGAACTTAAAGTAAATTTATTGATAGATATATATGTTGACATGTGTTCAAAATTCTTTTTCTTTTATAGCTTGAGACATGTCATGTAGCTAAGCCTGTAGAGACAGGTCCTAGAATAGAGGATGCACAACAAGTTCCTCTTACGGTATAATAATTTAAATATGATATAAATTATAAATTAAATTGAATTAAATCATTTTTAAAATCATCTTACATCTAATTTCAACTTGAACTTTCTCTTGTATTAAATAGATTGATTTAGAGCATGTAGAGATAGGTCCAGGTGCACCAGAGCATGCCTCTCAGCCTCACACGGTAATTTAATTTTATGATAAATTATAAATTTAAAAATTGTCATTAAATCATTTTTAATCATCTTACATCTGATTTCATCTAAATCTTTCTCTTCTACAAAGTGATTCAGGTCATCTGAGTAGTTCGCATGGTGTGAAGAGGACTCTTGATTATAGAGATAGTATGTGATAGGTTATTGAACATGGGCTACATAATTTGACTATTTCATGGACTATGTTATATATTGTTTGTCATGGACTTTATATATATATTGTTGAACATGGACTTTATATTTTGAATGTATGGGACTTTGTATATTTTTTGAACATGGACCTAAAGTTTATACAACCTGACCTTCCTCTATTTGTGCTTGTGTGGGTTATTTGGATAAACAATTGAATACAAAAATAAGAAACCTTATTGATCATCATCTATGGCATCTTCTTGCTTAATATGACATACTTTTGTAACATTAGTCCATCTTCCATTGAAACAGTCCTTTCTTGATCTCAAAGAATTTGAGCAAAGTAGGCATTGTTTTCTTCTTGTGGATATTGTTGTTTTATTTATAGTTTATAATTATGGATTTTGTAAGGTTATATATTTGTAATCTTCCCCATGTGACTTTATATAAAGGAAGTTGTAAATGAATAATTTATGTACATTTTAAGCAATGGTGAAATTAGCATGTTATTTTTGTTAACATGGTAGAAAACATATGAAAACGTCTCATCTTTCTTTATAGTTTAGGAGAAATTATAGAATTATAGTGGTATCTTGGATTTTGTGTTAGATTCATGGGTTTTGTGGTGGCATCTACTCCCCTATGGTAGGATCCTCATGTTGACTTTTCTAGAACCCTTTGGGGGTCTGGTAGTTTCCTTTGTACTCTTTTGTTTGGTTGAAAAGTATTTCATTTTAACAAATTTATGAGTAGTTCTTTCCAAAACTTGTATATGCAAAAAAAAACCACTTGAAAAAACATGTTTTGAACCTGTCTTATTTGATTTGAATCCTAGGAGGATTGGAGGATGTCCAAACTTGTAATTTAGTGTGTTATGTTATAGAATTTGTAGAATATCCATAAAAAAAACTCTAGATTAGTATGCAAATACACATTCAAGATGAGCATAAGACTTTTGTAATATAATTGTATTGGATGAAAGAAGAATTGTATAGTGTTATACATGCCACAATTTAATGGTATGAACTTCTCTATCTATACATTAGATAAACCCTATAAAGTACAATAGAATAGAGCATATAAACCCTAACAAGATATCCAAATATGATAAACTAATTAGAAATTATTGATCTAAAAAACCCTAATGAAAGAGAAACCCTAAGGGGGAACCTTAAGTCATGTAAGCAATGTTGGGTTCACTAATAAATGTAAATAAATAAATGATTTATGTATAAATTATCTAGGCTAATTAATCTAATGCAAATAATTAAGCATTATTAAACCAGATAAAATCTAGAGTCAAGTTGATAAATTGATAGTAATAATATGATAATTAAATGAGGAATTAATTACTTAGTTCTAATATCAACAATAGAAGAATAATGTTGATGATGTGCAAAATTGATTCACCACTTGTTGATGCATATTTTGACACAATAATATATGAAACTAGTTGTTCCCTACTTGAAAGGAAACTTCTTCCCCCAAGGTTCTTTATCAGAAAATTTGGTTTGTGTGAATAACATAGTGGTAGATATTGATTGTCCCATATGAGGGGCTCCAATGAAATCAAAGGAATGAAACACATGGCATTGCTTGCAATTATTCTTGTTACTTAGCAAGAAAGATAAAGCAAACATGTACATGTTCAGTTTAGACATTCATTAATAATTTCATACATGAATACATACAAATCCTACCAAGGAATTTTAACAATAGAATAAAAAATGGTAAGAATTTAACATCTTAGACTAGATACTAATCTAGAATACTAAGTTTAATCCCAATCTAATAGATTTTATAAGAAAATTGCAAAATAAAGGTGAGAAGGAGAAGCTACACTCTTCAATTGCTTTGTCTTGGTAAGATTTATTAGTGGAGATTTGGCTACCCTTATGCCCCATTTCTTGATAGCCTTCACTAGGGCTTCTAAGATTTGTCACCTTTTCTTCACTCTAGAAAATATCAACAAATTAACACATCAATATTTGAAAATTTTCCAATACAAAAAAAAAATAGAGAACTATAAATCATGAGATAAATCACTTGGGTTATTCATCATGATGTGAAAATAGTGATGGAAAACAACCACAAATTCTAGTTTAGATAAGTGCACATGAATGCTAATAGAAGAGGGTAGAGGATTGTTGGCTATTGATGAGCACCCAAAAAGGCTGCCATGTGTTGATGTGTACTAGCATGTCTTGCTTTCACATATGGGCTTTACTAGACAAGTTTTCTAATTATGGCTAATAATAATAATTTTTTATTGTTAATATTTTCTTAACAATATCTTACTATTTTATGGAACTAACCAAATAGTATCGACCTAAGCCCACACTAATATATCACATCATCTAAATAGTAAAAGGTCATGGCTCATTTAAGAATTTGATACACAAAATAGAACTTGCTCATAACTTTAGTCATAGTGATCTATAAGTTATATGTGTTTAATTTTAAAAAAATCTATTTTTTTTTCTAGTCTAGGATTGTGTAGGAAAATAAACATAGCCTATAGTTATTTAGGTCTAATAGAATTCTTTTTAAATTTTATTAATTAGTTAAAATAAAATAAATGAGTTGAGACTCATAAATGCAAATATAAACAAGAGGCTTAGAATAGCTTATCTCTCTTTGTAGATTTTATATGGTTGATGCTAGATTATTTCTTCTAAAATGTGCTTGATAATCAAGATCTAGATTATGCTATTGGATTAGAATTTATTTGACAATCATGGATTTTCTCATTACTTTTTGTTTACATTGGGAAGAGGTCATCACTATAAATCTAAACATCAAAGGCTTTGTCACCACATAGATTATTCCACTACTCCTTTTGACTTATAGAATTTGTTCACCCATGTTTGTACCTATGTATGAAAACTTGATGGTGTTGAAAAGTACCTTAAATAGAAGTATGTTATAAAAAGATGAAACACCATTTAACTTCCTTAATAGTAGTCAAGCTTCATGGCCAATGTATATAGTTTGAAAACATGCATGTTGATGTAACTATGTCTAATTGGTGAGAATGATCTTGTTTTATATTGTCCTTCAATTTGAATCTTTGAGTAGACAAATCTAATCAAAGCCACTCTTACTCAGCAATTGAAAGCAATTGAGGACCAATACTAATCCATTACATCATTCTAGATATATGATGTATATTATTAGACTTGATGAATGTATATTAGGTGATATCCATGTAGTTTTGAGTCCCTCTCTTAGATGTAGTGACATATGTTAGTTTCGTATCATTGCTAACAAGAGAGGACATATACATGCATGATTCACATCCTGGACATATAATAGTTCATCTTCATTATTGAGCATGTCAAATATAAAGAAGAAATTTTAAGGATAGAATAAAGATGATAGTGTAATCTAGTTGGATTGAGAGATATATGGTTATTGAAACATAGAAGTAACATAACTGCACGTAGGATGTACTGTGGTCCATTAACAACTTCAAATTGGCCATGTTAATTAACCTACAAAGATTCTAACTTTTTGGATGTCTTAAGGGGTCCTAATTTACGATGTCTTAAGGGGACATTTTAAGTTCTCAAAATTTGGTGAAGTTTCCCAAGGCAACCAAATTTAACAATATAATAAAATCAAATTTAAAGTAAATTCAAAGTAGAAAAACATGCGCATTTAACAAATAAAATATATAGAATAATAATTTTGATATATAAAAGTGTAGAGTATAAAATTGTGTACATACACATGTATACAAATTTGTGTACAAAATGTGTAATAATGTAATTGTGTATGTACATATATGCCAACTCAAAATAATGTTTACAAAACTTGTGGGGAATGTAGCAGGTCTTCACACCACCTGATATAAAAATAATATAAGTAATTTATCAATATATCATCAAAACATGTATTTTAATTTATATAAAACTCTCTAGATATACACAATTTGTCCCTGTATTTACAAGTGCCTCTCAAGTTTTTGTTTCAAAGTATGTGATGAATTTGTGATGATGGCCTAAGGATATAAAAGGATAATTTAAATCAATTTCAACTAATAATGTACAAGAAATATCAAAACATGTATTTAATGTATTTAAAAGAACAATATAAATCTATTTAACTATATTTACCTATATTTACTTATTCCATTGTACCATCTCCATCCTCTCTTTTTTCCAATGCATCGATGATTGTCTCATGGTCTTCCATAGAAATTATCCATAGCTCTTTATTTGTAGGTTTTCCATGATACCTCTCCAGTTTTATATTTGTTGCCAACACCAAATGTGAGTAGTGTATAATCTTCTTATGTGTTTCATAATCTTTGAATGCAAGCAAACCATTCTTCCTTATTAGGTATTTCTGTAGCCAAGTGCCAACAACCATCACCAAACCTATTGGATAATGATAGCCATCATCAAAAAAATTCTTAAAATTTGCTTAAGGGGATCAAAGAAGTTCTTAAAATTTGCTTAAGGGGGTCAAAGACTTGTTATCAAATTTTCCTTAAGGGGATGTCTTAAGGGGATCACCAAACCTGTTGGATAAGGAAAGCCATCATCATCTTCTCGAGGTGTTGTTAACTTATGTTTAGTCTCCACACAACGAGCCAACCAATATTTTGTTTCCTCTTGATTCTTCTTTGGTGCAACAATAGCATACACATGTCCTGCAAACAAATTTTGATTCAATAACTTGCACATGTCCATAAAATTTGACCAATCAACATACATGCATTCATATGTACACATAAATAAATAAAAGCACTACAAATTAGTAATGAAGTGAAATAAAATGAAATAATTTGAATTAAATTACCTTCTTGTACAAGGTCTAAAACATGGTCATAATCGTCTGATGCAAACAGTTGATCATTGTCTTCAATTGTTGTTTCACTTTGATTGTGTGCTTGTGCAAGTGTCAATGGTCTTTGCTTCCACTCTTCAACCCATTATGTATTCTCACATGCTTCCCAATCTCCTGAAATACAAAACTGATAAAAACATGCAAGCTCCCTTGTCCAGATAGTCCATGTACTTGCATTCGAACTCCTAAATGAATGTCATTTAGTAGATCCACTGATTGTCTGGCAATCAAGTCTAGGTAGAATGTTTTCTTCTTCAACCAACCAAAAGAATCAATGAACTGTACAGTACTCGCTTGATCCAGGTGTACATAATCTTGTATTGCACCAATCTACAATCCCACGTGCATCTTTAAATTTTACATCCTCAAATTTCAATTGTTGTCTAGCAAGAATTCTTTTAACACACGCACCAGCTCCATCATGTTCTCCTTTACCATGTCTAGCTTCAAAAAAAATCCACATATGTTGGACATTATTCTCCTTGTGAACCCTACTTAACCAACAAAAAATTTGAGCATTCTTGAACTGCCCCGTACAATTATCTGACCATATAAGATGTTCAGTCATCTGGATTCCTCTTTCTCTTAAATTTGTATAAAATATATTGAAATAATATTGAACAAACTCTGATGAGTGTAACCGGTTGTCACTCAAATAGAAATGATACTCCCTCAAAACTTTTCTATCATTCTCTATGTTATCATCTGCATGTCTATAAACAATATGAACAAACATAGCAACCTGCACTGAATTGTAATATTGTGATTGAATTTCCTCTTGCGGAGCTAAAATATAGTTTTCCACAAAATCAACCACTGATAGTATAGTACCAACTGGAAATGTGTTTCTACATTCATGAAATTGTCCATCAAGCCATTGAGCTTGTTGAGAGTGCTTGACATATTTTGGTACAATTTTACTCTTAAATTCTGATATGAATGCATGCACACTAACCTTTTATGTAATTAAATCACAACGCTTTCCAAATTTTCCATCTTTTAAAGAATATTCAACATTCTTAAATCTTTTAACATCCACTAATTATTGTCCAAAATCATTTTCAACACTTTCATGCATACAAACTCTTAACAAAGAAAGATTGCCACAACTAGTGCATTGTCCAGAAATACATGAACTTAAATAAAATGATTTTTCATTAGATCTTTCAGAGAACAAACTTGATATAAACTCTTTTATTGCTTCTGTTGGTATATTAATATTACATTCATGTATAATCATGTTACTATGTAAAGTACAACGTATATATTCAAACACATCATAATAATAATGAAATTGAACATGCGTTTTACAACAAGATATTCGTTGCTTATTAATCTCTACATACCATGGTTTGCATTTTTCCAAAGATCTTTGACTTATTTTAATATCACCAAGTAACACTAATTCATCACAAAATTTTCTATAAAATTCAATTTGCGTTGTATCTAATAGGTGTTTTGGATGAGGATCGCGAACTTTGGACCCCACTCTTAATTTTAAAACATCTCTAGCATTAGATCATACCCTAGAATTATCATGCCAATATTTTTTGATCAAAGATCTGATTTCAACATTCAGTTTCATGTCAGATCTCGGGAGTCGACCACTAAAACTCCAACATTGGTTAATGGATCATTTTCTATACTTTCTCTTCTTTTTGCCGCTCTTACCAATGTTTTAGGGTGTATTTTTAGAATTCCACTAATATTTATTACCATTCTTCTATTCAAATTTGTTTTATTCACTATAGCAATTGTTATAGCTCATTTTGCTGCATTCTTATCTTTGGATCGACTATTACTTCCAATAGATTCAATGGCACTAGCAATAGTAGACATAGCATGTTTTAGTGATTGATCTTTTCTTCTAGGTTTAACAAAAATGCCTAACATTTTCATTACTTTTCTCATTTTTTACATTCTCATTAATTGCATCATTAGTTGACATTGAAATGATAGTTTTTTACGATAAAAAAATTCCTTGTATAATCTATTGGCATGTGTTCTTATTTGTCTCCAAGAAATTTTACCAGGAAGATTATCCAAAACATCTCTTTCAATTTTGAAAAAAAAAATTATCATTTTCAACATCACATCCTAGATTTTTATTTTCATTTTCAACTTCAAAATGATTTTCATTTTCAACAACAAAACAGTTTTCATTTTCATTTTCAACAAAAGGATTTTCGTTTTCATTTTCAACAGCAAAATGGTTTTCATTTTCATTTTCAACAAAAGGATTTTCGTTTTCATTTTCAACAACAGAACGGTTTTCATTTTCATTTTCTACAACAAAACAGTTTTCATTTTCATTTTCAACAAAAGGATTTTCATTTTCATTTTCAACAACAATTTGTTTCAAATTTTGATCTCTACGAATATTATCAATCTCAACATTGTTATATCCAGCTTGTTTTAAATCTCCTATCAACACTATTTCCATTTCATTCAAAGGTGGATTTGAAGAAGTACCTAGATTTGTGCCTATTGAAACATTCTCCATAGCATTGATAGAGGGATTTGAAGACATACCAGGAGTAGTTTGTATAATCATATTAGTTTCCACATTCACCTCTTGCAAATTTGCATCGTCTACATCCATGGTCTCCTCAATATTTTTATCTTCAATAGTTGTGGAGTTGGATGCTTCAGCATTATTCATTGATTGAATCTTTATTCTTCTATCTCCGTCTTTTTGCCTCCTCTCTCTTTGCTTCAATTTCTTCAGGGGTTAATAGCTTCCTATCTTTCCTCTTATTACGACTTTGTGATCCCATGATTAAAAAATTTATGAAGCATGTACAAATGAATGTCAAAAACTTGAAAGCCTTTCTTCTTTGTTCAAGTCCTTCAAACAAGTACCATTCAACAAAATTTCACTCAAACAGTGTCTCAATGATGGCTTCCATCAAAATTCAAACAATATTCCAAGTTGATGGACCTGCAAAAGAAAAAAAGATGGTAGAGAATGCTGCAAATGTCGATGTTGGCTGTACTGTAGAGTAAGTTACAGGGCTAACAGTCATAGTATAGTCTTATTAAAAAAATGGACAAATAATAAACGGGATCCCGTTATATAAAATGGGATCCCATTTTGTTTTGCACCGGTGGAGTAAGAAACAGGATCCAGTTATTCAAAATTTGAATTTTAAGCTTGGGTTTTACTTTGTAACCCAGTTCAGGAAATGCTTTGGGGACCCGAACCTCACCTCTGGACCTGGTTTGACTTGCAACTTGAAGGTCCTTGAAGGTCCTGTCAATGTCACAATAAAATAGTGACTTTGGGCATATATCTGAAGGTCTATTTTGCAAAATATTTTGACGAAATTAAAACCTATTATAGATGAGACAGTGTAGATTCCAAATATGTAATTTTTTTACAATTGGATTAATTTTTCTATTTTTTAATCAATTTCTGATGAAATAGGTCCATAAACTTGAATTATCAGGGTTTCTTAGTATTTTAATAATTTTTTATTAAAATATTTTTTTGTAAAAAAAATTGTAGGAAAATGTACTTTAGACAATTCTTTTCAATTTAAAAAAAAATCAAAAAATGTTAAGTTTAGGTCATCGTATGCGTGACGTACACGATGATTTTTTAAAAGACCAAAAATGGCCAATAAAAAATTAATTAAAAAAAATATTCAATAAAAAATTATAAAAAAATATGGAAAACGTGCTTCAGTGAGTTACAAATCTTTTCCCAAAAGGATTTTGAAAAATATGATTATTTAGGTCAAAATATGGATGGCGTACACGTACATGGTATAGTAAAAAAAGTGACTTTTAAACAGTGATTTTTAGAAACGCCTATTCAAAATCAATTTCTATCATCTGGGTATTAAAAAAATTACATATTTAGAAACTAGACTCCGAGTACTACATTTCATATTCAGTGACTTTTTCCAAGATTCCACCTTTAAGTGCTTCAAATTTTTAGGTCAAATGTGACAAATTCTAAAAATTAGGGAAAATACTTCCACTTTTTGGCCAATACACAACTTCTTGCACACACCCTAACCAGTTTATCCCAAGGATAACATCATATGAGCCTAATGGATCTATGTAAAGGTTCACTTCAATGGAGAAATGTGGAAGTTCAACCTTAGCCTCAAACAAGCATTGCTCTACCCTAGCCTTGGTCTAATTTGCATATTCAACTGACCAAGTGTTTTCCATGTATCCAGCCTTTCTAGAACAATCTTATGTTGTAATTGTGCCTTTTTTATTAATACATGTTGATTGTTTTTACCTTTTCATGTTATTTTTTAGCTCTGTGTAGATCTAGAACTAGTTATTGTTTGTGAATGTTTAATTCCTTCCAATCCTTTTCTTATCTTTTACCTCTGTTAAGATCTGCAGGATTTGTGTGAGTTTATCAATTGTATTCAATTATTTTGTGCATGTTAGCTTGGTGGGTGTTCTTTATTCAAAGCTGATGTATCACCTTCCTAGGTTTTAGTTTCTCCTTCTTCCCCTTTTCCCAATGGTGATTAGATTAGGTTTAGTCTTAGTCTACTCTGAATTTCATGTTTAGAGAAAGGAACCAGCCTTCTCTGGAGGTTTCATTTCCTTTGCAAGGTCCCACACCTGGAAATCACTCCAATAATTCACTAGATTGTTGCAGAAAAAGTGCTTCAACATAGGGTACAAATCCAAGTGACAACAATTTATGGCACGCTCGGTGGGACCCTCTGCTTTGAGTGTGAGTTGAACTGAGAAGGTTTGGTGTTGTTCTTAGTTCATCTGCAGTTGTGAAAGCATTCAACATGCACCATGGCAACTCTGCTAAGTAAATCTATTGGTGTAGCCAGTTCAAGCACTTGAGGAACTTCAAAAACTAGGATTTGGTGATACTCCTGGTCTAAATTGCTTTCAGAATATTTTCAATCACCTGGCAACTCCCTGGTATGAGCCCATTTCTCAAAAGGGTAGACATGTTCGCTCTTTTTCTCATATTGTCAAATGATTTCCATTTTTTTCATGTTATATTATGTCAAACTATTATGGAGGCTCAGAATATCAGCACCCTCATGATGCTTATTCCCCTCCATATTGTCAAAATACACGTCGTTAGCCTCCATATCAACCGTTTCAGCCCCAGGATACTTATGGTTTTATGTAGTATAGCCCTGTTTCAATTGAATATCAACATCCTTATAATTCTTACCTCCCAACCACCCCAACTCAATCTTCATGATAGTCTAATAATTCTTATTATCAACCCCATGAAGACTATCTTGATCCTAGCCAGTGTAGTTACCCTTTTGATCAATTCCAAGATATTGACAATGTGATTATTAATGTGTTCAATGATCTCAATGACATGTTCCTAGAGTTGAATAGACTTTTGGACATAAGAGATGAAAAAGAGGGTATAATCCACCTCAACGAGACTATAGTCTTAACATCAGAAACATTAATGATCTGAAGGAGGCGGTCCTAGGCTTGCAAAGGGACTGGGATGAATTTCAAGGATTGATAGAGTATGAATGGCAATAGCAGGAGGCACAGGAAAGGGTTTTTTAGGAAAACCTTGCTATGCAGATTGCAGCTCAAGAAGAACAGATGAGGCAAGTGACTCATTCTGTGCCCTCTTTTCCTAATTTCAGACCCCCCTTTTCTACCACTACAAATCAACTTGCAACAAAGCAACATCGACGTCACGAATTCCCAAGTTTTAGAAGCTCTCTCCCTTCGCAAGACCCTTTTCTTGTGCAAACTTAGTTTATCACTCCCCAAGAACAAATTTTCCAAGAACTCTCTCACTTCTAGGGAATTCAAGGAAATATTCAGGCCTCTTGCCCTGATACTATTTCACTTTTCAAAGGTGGACATATTGTCTACTGGGCTAGTTGGTGGGATAAGCCAAAGGTGGAGGTGGAGGAGAAAGAAACTAATGAAGAACATTTTGTTGTTCCTATGCTCATAGGGGTGGAATTGTTTGAACCTCTTACGTCTGTGAATAATGTTGATCCAAATAAAGGGTTAAATCCTCTATTTTTTTGTTCTTTTGAAGCTTTTTCTCATGCATCTAACCAAGCAAACAAGGATGGAATGCAAAGACTGCATGGGGAGATCCTTTAGCTGCAAAGAGAACTTGAGTAGAATCCAGTGGAGTTGTGATCGATTGAGGACATTGAGGAGGATATTGTTAAAGTGGCTCAAGAAGTTGATGATGCCACCCTATTTCATGAACTACTCGGTTACGTTGAAGATAAAGTGACATGCAAATGCCAATATTAGTTGTAGTTCTGGAGCCACATAAGGATGGTGAAGACCGTGGTGAGTTACTGGCATGTGCAAAAAAGTACGACAATGAGGTCCCATCTCATGAGGAGGAGCATATGAGCATCCTTATACTGAAAAGTGCAGAGGAATTGGAGGAGGCTCATTTCTGGGATGAGCTTGATGTTTTTGCTCAAATATGGATAGTAAATCAGCTCCTCTTAGTGAGTCAGATCATGAGTAGTTTGAGCAGATGGAGGAGGCAATCATTCCTCTAATTAATATGCCAGAACATTTAGACTAGCAATCAAAGGTTACAGAATCAGAGCATGGACATGAATGTAGCAGTGATGGCTTGCATACCATTTCAAGGGGATTCCCTATCAGGCATCTGGCCCAGCTGGAGATATATGAGGAGTCCCTACCTATCATGCTTACTTCAAAACATGAGGTTGAGCATCAAAAAGGGTTGGATCAGCCCATTTATCCACTTTTAGACATCCATATTTTCAATTGATGCAAGTGGATAGGAGAAATTTTCTTTGTCCTTGGGGAAACATTTCACTATTTGGTTGTATGTCCATCCCTTCCCCACCTCTTTTTAACTGCCCTCAGGCATGAGAAACATTGTAAATTGTTAAGAAGGGCTAGTTACTTCACTAGTACAAAAAGAGCAATATGTGATTAAAAAAAATACTAAAAACTACTTATAAATGACTAAACTTGATCATGTGACCATTACTAGTTTATTGCCAGTCATTTATAACACTGTCAAATTTATGACAACCAATTTTAGTCATTTATTTAGTCATTTTGATTGATCGATTTTGTAGTATATTTAGTCACTGATTTAGTCATATTATTCACTGAGCTTAGTCATGTGACCATTAATAGTTTATTGCTAATCATTTATTTGGTTGTTTTGATTGATCAATTTGGTAGTATATTTTTAGTCATATATTTTTAGTCACATTTATTCACTGATTTCTATCAATTGGTAGTATATTTATTCAGTAGTATATTTAGTCATATATTTTTAGTCATATTTATTCACTGATTTCTATCAGTTGGTAGTATATTTAGTCAATTGGTAGTTTATTTAATTATTTTTGAGGTTTAAACATAAAACACAAAAAAACATAATCAAGCATTCATTTTCACATAATGAAATAGCTATTAAGAAGGCAAAATACTAAAATTTTATTGAGAAAGGGTGTTCTTATAGCAGATACAAGACTTAAATATGTCTTTGCTTTGAAAAATGTGTTACAAAGTGTGTTTCTCAGTGTTGTGACTGAGAAACCTGAGTCACAATGCTCTATTTTTTGCTTATATAACTCTAAAACATGAAAGAAATACTTGAAAAATGAAGCCTAAATATTTCATCACGGGCTTTTACATCTCAAAATCTGAATAAATGTATCAAAACTTTCTTAATATTGCTAATTGTTACATTACTTCTTCTTCTTTGCTGCATCTCCTTCCTTGGTATGCACAAATAGTAGACTATGATTCAACAATAATCCTAACAACTAATGTGTTACAAGTCCTCAAAACTTATATTAACAAGTTCTACAATGCATGAGGAATAGGGAAATAGGAAAAATCTTATAAAAGTTGAACCTTAAAATTTGAAGTATTATTTTTATCATCTCAAATGTAACATTTTTCTTTACCTTCACAATTCTCAACTTCCACATGATTTTCATTATCAACCATAGAAAATTTGACATTTCCAAGCCATAATACTGCTGCAAGCATCGTAAACATATTTTTCTGATCATCTTTACTAAGCTGGACAACATTTAAAGCTTCCTGAACACAAATAAATAGGCATCAATGAATCACAAATAATAAATGCCCAATAGTAGATTTTGCAAAAATGAATTGAAAGAAAAACCAAAATGTATCTAAAGACTTAATGAAAAAGTAAGTAAACTCGTATAAGTCAAATCAATTATCTTCAGATGAGGTTTGAATTAATGAACAAAGATTGGGTCAAACTTGATTGAAGATCAGTAACTTACAAGAATACTCTTAAACCTTTGGGCATCATCAACTTCATCAATTGTCAGACAGTTACTCTGGTTCAGGTAGGAATACTCTTCAGCGGGCTTTAAATTTAATTGCTCTCTATTAAACACAACAAAGCACTCAAATAAATTATGAATGCATTAATAATAGAGGAATAGTTTAGAACACTTTTCGTATTCTCCATATTTAAGTCCACATTATTGGGACATTGGACAAAATCTTGACAACATACAACATGAAGATTAGCAGAGAAAAACTGGAACTCAAAATAGTGAATTCTAATATTTGTGTGGTAGAAGAGACATGTCCTCGTGCTCCCATTGCATAGAACTTCCTACTTTAAATATTGATGAAAATGGTGTTCTAACTAAAGGGTAAATCATGGGTTAATTATTCCCAAGTTATAAGCTACATGTTGCCTCCTATACATTATTTTCTGATACATAACTCCTTAAAAAGCACAAAACTTGAAAATTACCACCATCCTTCACCTTTGTTATGGCCAAGGCTACATACTAGGCTTTGATTCTAGCATTTAGTGCTAAAACTTAAGTAAACTAAACAGAACTCTATCAGATTCAGGCTATGAAGAATATGTTAGACATGTATGCAAAATGTGGAAGCATAGACAAGGCACGTGAACTGTTTGATAGAATGCTTCAAATAAATGTGGTCTCATGGACTACAATGATTGCAGGATATGCACAAAATGGATTTGTTGGAAAGGCTTTAGAAATTTTAAAGCAAATGCAATTTGCTAGTGTAAAACCAAATTCCACAACCTTTACCAACATCCTTTCTGACTATGTCAAAATGGGAGCTTTGGAATAGGGTATGGACATCCATCAAGACATAAAGGATAGAGGAATTTTGTCAGATGATGTAGTTGCAACTACCCTGTTAGACATGTATGCAAAATGTGGAAGCATAGGCAAGGCATGTGAACTGTTTGACAAAATGCCTCAAGAAAATGTGGTCTCATGGACTGCAATGATTGCAAGATATGCACAAAATGGATTTGTTGAAAAGGATTTAGAAATTTTAAAGCAAATGCAATTAGCTGGTGTAAAGCCAAATTCCACAACCTTTGCCAGCATCCTCCCTACTTGTGTCAAAATGGGAGCTTTGAAATAGGGTATGGACATCCATCAAAACATAAAGGATAGAGGAATTTTGTCAGATGTTGTAGTTGCAACTGTCCTATTAGACATGTATGCAAAATGTGGAAGCATAGACAAGGCACGTGAATTTTTTGACAGAATGCCTCAAAGAAATGTGGTCTCATGGACTGTAGTGACTGCAGGATATGCACAAAATGGATTTCTTGAAAAGGCTTTAGAAATGTTAAAGCAAATGCAATTGGCTAGTGTAAAGCCAAATTCCACAACCTTTGCCAGCATCCTCCCTGCCTGTGTCAAAAAGGGAGCTTTGGAATAGGGCATGGACATCCATCAAAATATAAAGGATAGAGGAATTTTGTCAGATGTTGTACTTACAACTACCCTGTTAGACATGTATGCAAAATGTGGAAGCATAGACAAGGCATGTGAACTATTTGACAAAATGCCTCAAAGAAATCTGGTCTCATGGACTACAATGATTGTAGGATATGCACAAAATGGACTTTTTGAAAAGACTTTAGAAATTTTAAAGCAATTTATGCAATTGGCTGGTGTAAAGCCAAATTTCACAACCTTTGCCAGCATCCTCCCTGCCTATGTCAAAATGGGAGCTTTGGAATAGGGTATGGACATCCATCAAGACATGAAGGATAGAGGAATTTTGTCAGATGTAGTTGCAACTGCCCTATTAGACATGTATGCAAAATGTGGAAGCATAGACAAGGCACATGAACTATTTGACAGAATGCCTCAAAGAAATGTGGTCTCATGGACTGCAATGATTGTAGGATATGTACAAAATGGATTTGTTGAAAAGGCTTTATAATTTTTAAAGCAAATGCAATTGGCTAGTGTAAAGCCAAATTCTACAACCTTTGTCAGCATCCTCTCTGCTTGTGTCAAAATGGGAGCTTTGGAATAGGGTATGGACATCCATCAAAACATAAAGGATAGAGGAATTTTGTCAGATGTTGTAGTTACAACTGCCCTGTTAGACATGTATGCAAAATGTGCTCTTTAGATCTAAAAAGCAACCAATCATGTGATGCCACATCAGCACACCAACAAAACATGACTTAATACACAAGTATTTGTCCACCCTTTTTTGGGTCTTTTTGGACACCTCAACAAAAATCATGATGATATGGCATCATATTTGATGATGTGGACCTGAATCCTTAGTTATAAGAAGAGGCCTTGCCAAGTAAGTTGTAAAAATTTTGGAGCGATTCAAAATTGCCACGTATGATGTTGAGAGGCATGAAGTTAGGGTTCTCAATTACTGGGTCCTCTCCCCTACAATATGGAATCTATCCTCAGGTAATCTAAAGACACCATTGGGGGAGAAAACATCAAAAAATAGCCCTGAGGCATTGTCCAAAACAGCACATTTCCAACAGAGATTCAATATACAAATCTAATTAGGAAAAAACATTTAATAATAACAGAGACACAAAAGAGACTATGTCATGTGACTTTCCACTCAACCCTCAAAGCCAACTTAGGTGCCACAAAGATAGATAGATTGAAACCACCAACATGGCTAATCAAAAATAGAAAATTTAGGTGTAGTTTACAGTGAATCATTAACCTCTGTGAGGCATAAGCTCTCTAGATCCATGGCTAGACCCCGTGAGCAGTTCTTTCCTTGATCTAAAAGTCCATTCTAAAGTTGGGGCATCTCATTGGGGCAGTGGATTTTGTGACGAGCTCTTCTCAATTCTGAGCCATTGAATTAGATTATAAAGACCAGCATTTTGCCACTTTGGTGAGGTTGTATCGTGTTCTTTTTCTGGGATCAGTTCAGCATATCAACACTTTGTAGGTATATGTGTAAGATATCCTTTGTGACCCCTATCTATGTTGGTGATATTGATTGTAGGCAACCAATAGTTGCTTGCAACCAGATGGAGTATAGAATTGTGTAGGACAGAAGCAATAGGACCACTCTCCTACATTTATCTAATCACTTCTTGTATGGTGGTTCAAAATTTTTGACAGCCTTAAAAATTGTGACTGGGTGTTTGCAGTTTCAGTATGACCTCAAGATGAAGAAGACACTACCTTGTTTAACTACAATAGGACACTATGCTAGAGTGAAAATTCAAAGCAACTAGGATCTAATTTCTCCAAGAGAATCACAAATTTGTACCAAGGTGCTGGAAAGCTAAATCATCTCTAATGATTTATGTCCTTGACTTAGTTTTAAAATTTAATGCTTCCATGTTTTCGAGTCTTGGATTATGTGTGGTATAAACAAATAGGTGTCCTTAAGACTACTATTTTAGCAAATACATGTACAGTGCAATACCATACACCTCAAAATGGTTCCTTTCTAAGTTGTAAAAATTATTTGTGCAGGAATATAATCTCACATAAACACAACTACTCTATGATAATGTCCCATAGAATGTAGCCTAGAATCACAAAAAAAAAGAAGTTTAGAACACTAAGAATACATAGAGTACAGAATAGCGTTGGCTTCAATTTTTTCAGTCATTTGTCTTAAAAATGACACTCTATTGGTTTCCTTATTTAATAACCTTTTATGTAAACTAATCTGGCAAAAGTAAAGCAAAGACTAGGATAAAATATACTTACCATCAATGACTCAGTGATCACAACTAAGTGTTACTAACATGAATGAACCAACATCAAATTGTTCATCAGCTAATCCTGGGATAAGTCATTTTCAATTGTTCAAACATATAAGGGTTCAATCAGTGGTCAATTTACCTCATCCAATAGTCAAAATTTTTAATTTGTTTAACTAATCTTCACAACAACCAATGATTTAAATTTGCATCATAGTCATCAATTTTTCTTATCTTCAATTGTCCCATGACTTATAACAACATAGAAAATGCTAGAAACCCTTCCCCGCTCTCTCGCAGACACTTCAAGCCATGCCCAGGGTAATGCGGGATTTTCTCGCATTACCGCGGGCATGGCTTGAAGTGTTTATGGGAGAGTGGAGAAGGTTGGGAGGACAATAAACAACACCTGAGGTGTCGTCATTGGAGTTAATCAATCAATTGGAGGCACACCAATCGGAAGACACTAGTGTATACAAGGCAATTCCCATTAGCAATCAATTTAGACAACAGATACCATTAAAATGTTTGACAAGAATATAGTAACTTGCTTACTACCACACTTTACAAAGCAAGCATGGTATTCAAGTACAAATGCACTTGAAACTCTCCTCTAGAATTCTAGGCAAGAACATATTGATGTGTCCAACAAATTTCAATCTGATGATTTCTCTTGAGAAAAACTATTAACATAGAGGGTTAAGCATGGTTGTTCCTAATATGAAATAACATAGCTTGCACATCAAAAATAAATGTTAGCAAAACACCTAAGTAAATGTATCCTTTTCAGGGTACAAATGCTTGAATATGTTAGAATGTAGTTAGCTATAGTTTCCTAGCTTCTGAAGCATCCATTTAACAAATCAATCTAAAAGTTACCTGAATTATAGTTAAATATGCTTTGGTAGACATATATGAAAGATGTGGAATCATAGACAAAACACCTGTATTGTTTGACAGAATGCCTCAAAGAGATTTCATCTCATGGAATGAAATGATATGATTGTAGAATGTGCATAAAATGGATTTTGCAAGGAAACTCTCAAAATCTCTTAATTAATGGATTTTGCAAGGTTTCTATGAGGGTTTAGTTAATAGCAAGGAAATTGCAATAATGTCAATGCATGCCTCAATGGAAATAGATTAGTGGCTTGTTAGTGAATCTTTGACACTTTCTTTGGGATTTGTAAGAATATACTTCAATGGAATATAATGACAAGACCTATGACAGGTTTTAAGCAATGTTTTTTATAAGCTCAGACCTCATGCAATGTTTTAATCTCAACACCAATGTGAAACCTTCATTATGGGTAGGCAAAAGAATGGGATTGATCACCTACGACCATTGTCAACAACATGGATAGTAACAAGAAGTTTTAACAGGGGTTTGGACAAGGATCAATAACTCTTGACAATGAAGTATAAATTAAAAGATAGGCCTACCATTTATTTGCAACAAAAACTTTCTTCTTTTGCTCTGCAAATTAATTTTTTTCTGTTACTTTCCTTTTCTATGATTAGTTGCAATTTTACTTGGTTGTTTCTTTTTGTGGCTTATAAATGGAGGAAATACCGTAAATGTGGAATGAGGTATATTAGGTTGTAGTTTAAGGTTTATATTTGTAAATAAGATTAGTTAATATGTTGAGTGTGGAATGTCAAATATCAGCTCCCAAAACCATCCAAACTAAAAATGTCATCCTTTTCCTCTAATGCATGGGCTCACTGCTTTCATGATGCTAATCAAACTGCAAACTTGGTACCTAACTTAGGATCAGACACTTCTAATGTGCTTGTATCTTGAAATGGCCTTGAAAATACTTTCAAATGGTCTAAATGGCTCATGTGTTTCTCCTATTTGTCATTTTTTCCATTTTCTATTTATCCTATACCTTGATAAAGTTTTCACCAAATTCAAATCATTTGGCACTTGCAAAATAGTTGATAACAGGTAACCAAACAAGGCATCCAAATGAACTTCAAAGTTTAAGCACTACATACTAAAAACAATTAAGGCTAATAAAGCTTACATGGCCACAAGTAATTTTGCAAGCAATTGCATGGCTTGCTTCATGAAGAAACACAGTTATGAGCTTAAAGGAGTCAATAATGGTGTCCTCCAAAGCTGCAAAACAGGATTTATAAGTCAATAAAAAAATAACATATATCCCTAGAGAACAAAATGACTTCAAATGAATTATGACAATTAAAGTTAGGTTCGTCCATACTATCATAGCAAAATCATGAATACAGCCAAAAATTTCATCTTTACTAAACCAACAATCTGATCAAATGTGAGAATGACTTGGTGGCCATACAACAAGGATCACAAAAATAAAGGCACTAATAGTCACAATAAAGGTGACTTGATCATGATTGCAACATCTTTGAAGTTCTCAATCTTCCATTTCCTGATGCAGAAGTTTCAAAATGTCAATGCCAATCTTCCTCACAATTATGTTTCCATAAATAAGCAAATAAGTAGTGTGTGAGACTTGAAAAGACCACGGACCATACAGAAAATCAAGATCATAAAAAAATACATTGCTTGAGCAATTACAAGCATTTCCTTGCACTCAAAACACATAAAAATGATTACACAAATAAGAAAAAATCAATTTCTTGAGAAAGATCTAGGACTTAAATAATAAAAGAGAATAGAAGGGGTAGTCACTGTTGTGGGCCTAAAATAGAAGATGCAATTTCTCCTCTTCCAATGTCTCAAGAGGGAGAATGAACATTCCTTCCCCTTCATATTTCAAACCAACATTGTCAAACAACTTAGGCAGGTCATTGTTATAAATTTTAAATGCATTTATGTTTGATAAAGATATCTGAAACCATTTTCTCTATTGCTTAAGAATGACTGACTTAAAAAAAGGTTGATGAGGAACAAGTTATTGACACCCACCATTTTACAGAAAATAATTCAAGAATGGGATTATGTGCCCTTAATTATAGATTCATCAATTTGTAACCTTTCCATAACTACTTAAGGTTAAAGAAAATGCTACCTCATCTTTCAAAGTGCAGGTTACATTGTTGCAAAGTTGGCCCAGAAGGAAGAAAGGGAAAAAATCAAAAATGATTTTTAGTCCACCGATTTCTATCTATTGTCCTTGTTGAGATGATTGCAACACACCCACAATAGGCCAAAAGGAATCCTCAAACAATGATAATAATGATATTGAAGATAGGTTAATGATATTGAAGATGGGTGGGTCAAACAATGGACAATGATCCCATCAGCTACCTATAAGAAATTATTTGAGTAGAATACTAGTTCGGGGCTAAAAGAATTCAAAGGGAAGGTCCAAGATACAAGTTGATGTACCAATAGGAAATTAATTCCTTTAACGGATTCATTTAATTTGCAGAGCAATTAAATCAAAGAAATCTAATATCATGCACGGTGTAGTGAGATTAAGTTTGGTAGTGACTGTACAGGTGAAGGGTTGCAAGGTTTTGTGTTTTCAAAGATAAAGGTCAAAAGAGGTAGAATTTTAAGCAAAGCAGACCAAATAATAATGAAGGCTTGTCCATTGATCAAGGGACAATGGGTTAATATTGAGAGATGTTTGGTCAAGAAAAATAACATGACAATCCAATGTCAAATGGTCATGTGAACAATCATATCAAGAATAATGTGCAACTTGAAGACTTAGTCTCATTGCAGTCAAAGGACAATAAGAATGTTTAGTAGTTATTAAGTCATTCAAGGTTGTGTGACTAGGTTTTGGTTGGCATAATGAGATTCAAGATGGGGAGGATGAATGGTATCAATAAAAGTGAGCAAGGCAGTGATTTTGCATGACCCAGTCACAGTCAAGCAAAAGCAAGCAAATTTTAAGTGGTGACAGTCAAAAGAGATGAGGAGTTAAGGTAGTGTAGCAGTCAATCTTGAATGTCATGTGGCGAACCCATTTGATTCCAAAACCCTACTATCCATAGACCAAGATATATTTTCAAATAAAGATGGAGGTCAATATAGTTAAAGCAGGCAGTGGCAGTGCAATTTAAATGTAGTGTTGAGTGAAGATCAAGAAGGTAGTCCACTGTCATTAATGGTTGTGAGGACAATGCCTTAGGGATATGTTTCTCTTGAGAAGATCCAAGCAAACAATGGAGCACAATTTTGTGATGATCAAAGGGAGATAAGGTGAATATCATCTCAGAGGTTTAACATAGATCCTTGAAGGGGATTAACACAGATTTATTCAACAAGCAAAAGAGACTAATTCTATATGATTTTGCTTTATAATTCATCCCAATGCTGATAATGATCAATCTCGGCTTTGAAAAATACACAGCACCATTAACTAATAAGTTCTTAAAAAAATGTTAGGATGCACCCTTCCAAGGGACAAACCTCTTCAAATTTTCAAAAGAATTGCAACTAGTCTAGCCATAAAATCTTAAGATGCGTAGTGTTGATGGACTACCTTAGGATGCTTAGTGCGGAGTGTAACCCAGCATTCCTCCCTTGATTTAGTAAACCGCTTCCAGGCCATCAAACACCTCACCATGCAATACCTCTAAACTTCCATTTCATGGGATTCCCTAAAAGACAACTCTAACGAAGCCATAAAATAATGACTTCCAAAGCCCGTGTCAAGCCCTGATTTCAAAAATCCTAACGGGATCATTTTAGGGTCAGATTTAGCATCCAAAACTTAAAACCCACGCTTTCTCCATCAAACGGTTCTTTAAAAAAAACTCCCTTCCTAAACTACTATGTTTTTAGAACCCTAACATAGAGCTAAATTCAGCACGTAGCCAAATTTAGCAGAGGATCAAAGTTAATCTAAAAAGTCTCCAAACCCACATATGCTTCACAAATTATGTTTAGAAGCAACTTATTCGGCACCCAAATTTTTCAAAGACTCCAAGGAGCCCTTAAAATGTACATACACAACCAAATTGGAGGGTGAAATTTTAGATTTAAAAAAGAGCAGAGACAGAGAAGCAAGGTCAAGAATTAGAACCTACAGGGTCGTAGGGCATCGAAACAATCTAGAGCTAACTAGGAAAAAGATAATTGCTCCAACTACCCTTTCTCCTCTTGCTACTCCTACCCCTATCATTGCTACAGGTGTTCATGTCAGATGTGCGATCCCGCCATCGATCTGCACCCAAAACTGCCTCTGCTTCTGATGCCATGGGATTAGGATCTGTCTTTGATGCCTCTGCCTCATCCCACTATTGGATATCGACCCAAAAGTTGCTTCCAATTAGGAAATGGAACTAGGGGGATACTTGTTGGGATGCTCACTCGAATGCTACTAGTAGTGGTGTTGATAGCTCCACTCACATATGGATGTGGAGAAGCATAAACTAGAACTGGAAAGGACAAGATCATGGGTGAAAAGCCTTAGAATAGTAGGGCCATTTTCATCAAGATGGATTTATGGGGTTTCATGGATCAGCCCCTACAATAGATAGTTCATATGGTGATTGAACCGCTACATACGATTGGAGAGACCATTGGATCGAGGAAGGGTCAACTAATCTGAGATTGACTGGTTTTGACTCCTGAATCAATTAGATAGGCAGGAAATGTTTTACGCGGTATTCTTTTAATTGTAAAGAATTTTTTAAATGGTAGGGAAGAGAGAAATTACCAATTCGTGTGACTAATTATTTAGTCATTTTTATTTGTGTGACTAATTATTTAGTTGTGTTTTTTACCCAACGATTAAATTAGTCATATATTTAGTCATTTATAGTTGTGTTGCAAAAAATTAGTAGAATTTAGTCATTTTTAGTTGTTGTGACTAAAAGTTTTAGTCACCTAGTCATTCATTTGACAAAATTCTACTAGTGCTTTCAAGAACCTGTCAATGGCTTTGTTTGGGGTCATTTCCTTGTTATTTTAGGTTTAGAGTAGGTTTTGTTTATGTTTTAGTTTTCATATTTCAATGGCTTTGTTTGGGGTCATTTCCTTGTTATTTTAGGTTTAGAGTAGGTTTTGTTTATGTTTTAGTTTACATATTTCATAAGTGTTGTTGTACAAGCTACACTCTCATTAGGAGAATGCAGGTCTAATTTTCTTTTTTGGTATTGTTTTGTTAAGGCAAGGTTTCAATTGTTCCCATCATACTGCAGTCCCTTTTGACTCTATGCCCAATGGATGCATCAAGCCACTAGTTTCTTTTGTTTAGCAGGCAAACATCCCTGAGAAATCACCAAAATGTTCACTTATTTTCCCCTTCCCAAAGTCAAATATCCTAACTTTTAAAATGTTGAAAATCTTGTCAAATTTTCTTAAGTGCCTAATGTTCTTTAGGTCTAAAGGTGTTTTTCTTGTAAAAGTCCCCAAATTCCTAAGGAAAATCCCTTTCAAAAATCCAAAAATTTCCAAACTTTTCCTTAGTCTTTTTAGCCTTAGTCGAAAAAAAGTTAAGTTGGTGAACCAAGCAGTTTGCCGATCGGCGAAATCACTGACTAAAGGAAGGTTGAAGAAAAGTAAAAAGAAACAAGTAAAAGAGAAGTCTTTATCAGCAATTTTCAATTTCTATGAAGTTAAAGTTCACCGACTAAAGGAAGAAGCAAAGGAAGACAAAAGGGGATGACTCATCGACTAAGGAAAGAGTTGGTGAACCAAGAGGTTCGTCGATTGGCGAACTTGCCGACTAAAGAACACAAAGGGAGAAAAGAATTAAAAAAGATAAGGCAAGAGGAGCTTTGTCAAGAAATTAGAAAAAGCTCAAACTTGCCAAATGGTTTGAGATTTCCAAAGTTTATTGATAAGGTGATTCGCCGACAAAGGTAAAGGTAAAAGGCGAAGCCAAGGCAAAGTTCACAAAATGAAGAAATAGTCGATTGAAGGAAATGCATAGAAAGAAGAAAGAGGCCAGGACAAAGTGGTTCCCGAAAGTGATATTTCACCGACCAAAGAGGAAAACGAGAACACAAGCCAAGTTCATGAAATTAAAAAATTGTCGACTAAAGGGCAGAAAGGAAGATGAAGGAAAGGAAGAAGATAGGAATAGTTCACGAAAGTGGAATTGTACTAACTAAAGGGCAAAAAGCAAAAAATGAAGAGAATGCAAAGACATAAATGGTTCGTGGTGGACATATTTTTCTGATAAGGCAAAATAAAGTTCAAAAATAAAGGGAAAATCAATTTAAAAATAAAGCATGTAATATAATGTAAATCTTTAAAATATTTTAAGATTAAAATATTTTGAAGTGTTGTAAAATCTTGCACAGGAAATTTGGCGGGTAATAGATTTTGAAATATCTACCTTCTCCAGCCGCCACTATTGCAGGATCAAATCAACACCAATTAGAGGTAGTTGTTGTGCATTTATTCATGCAGCTGGATGAATTAGATGCTAACATTCAATGCAGATATTTTCTTCAGCTACTCTATTCCCAAGATATTTTCATATTATTGTTGCAGAGCATATCAAGATTTTTTCTGCATTTATGTTTTGAAGAACAGATGTACACATACATTCCTTTTTGTAGAAATATGTTCTGACAGGCCCATGGGGTGAATTTATTGCAATGGGTGACCTAGGTCAATGTAAAATGCTATATATAGATGAAAAATCAATGTAATGGGGGTTGGATATAGAGACTTATTTTTTGTGTTCCAAACAGATCCCTCTTCTGTTGTAACCGTGTCTTTTTTATTAATACATGTTGATTGTTTTTACCCTTTCATGTTGCTTTTTACCTCTGTGTAGATCTAGAATTAGTTATTGTTTGTGAATTTTTAATTCTTTGCAATCCTTTTCTTATCTTTTACCTCTGTTAATCTGCAGGATTTTTGTAAGTGTATCAACTATATTTAATTATTCTGTGCATTTTAGCTTGTTGGGTGTTCTTTATTCAAACCCAGTGTATCACCTTCCCCTTTCAATTTATCCTTCTTCCCCTTTTTTGAGCGGTGATTAGATTAGGTTTAGTCATAGTCTACTCTGAATTTCATGTTCAAATAAAGGAACCACCCTTCTCAAGATGTTTGATTTCCTTTGTAGGGTCCCACACATGGAAATCACTCCAATGTTTCACTGGATTGTTGCAGCAAAAGTGGTTCAACACATGGTGCAAATCCAAGTGACAACAGGTTCCTCTGTAGCTACTTATTTAATCTCATTCTCAATAATCATTAATCTCTTCCCATTATTACCACACTTGTGACCCCTAGATCATTTGCTATCGCAATGCCAACATAGACCTTTTTCTCTTTCTTATGCCTCTTGTTGAGGAGAGAGCTTAGTAATTTGTCTTCGGTTAAGGAAATTGGCTTCATTTTTTGCTAATAGGATTAGTCGCATTTCTATCTTTCCATCCTATAGTTTGACCTTGTGTAGATTTTTTGATAGTACTTAAGGTTTCATTGTTCAATGTGTAATGCTTGTTGCATAGCTTTTCTAACGGTAAGAGGTTCCAACAAATGAACATCATGTTTAATTTGGTCATTAAGTCCATTGATGTATAGTTATAGCCTCTAATAGGGTGTCACATCTTGAGTTCGAATTGCTAATCTCATATGCTTAGCATTATAGTTAGCTATAGACCCTATTTGTTTTAAATTTGTTAGTTGGGTAAAATAGCTTCCCTTCCATGGTTTCTCATAATGGGCTACTAAGTCATTTGTAAATTCTTTCTAGCTAAGCATTGTCTCTTGCTTTTCACTCATTATCAATTGGTACAATTGGTAAGGTTCAGATTCTAAATGCAGTGAGGCTATGTCAACAATCGCATTGTCTATTATATTATGGATTTTAAAATATTATTCCATGAGACTTATCCATGAAGTTACTTCTGTACCATCAAACTTATGGATGTCTATTTTGGGTAGGTTTAATTTTGGACTTTGAAAAGGTTGTCATATCCCTTGATTTTGTCTATTACCTTGTTTACCCACCTTGATGCTTTTGTTGGGGCTTTAATTCTAACAATCTGTCTTCTTTAAATTTCTGAAAACCCTCATTTAAGGATGTTGCAAGTGGGTCATATAAATTATCCTTAATATAATTTACTATTGTTTCACATCCTGCTGAAATTACTTCGGTGATTTTAGGTGGTGGACAATATTCTTTAGATTCAAAAAAAATCTCTGATCCTGAAGATGACATGGTTTCTGATGTGTTTGTATCTTGAACTCTAGATTTTTCTTTATTAAGTAATGAAGGATAGTATCTAGTGCAAGTTGTAACCATAAAATTTTAGAACAAGGGCTATCGACTATGACTAAATTTGATGTTCGTCATTTTGACCACTAAATTATGGATTTTTATTTTTATTTTAATTTTAATTTTTCTTTTGTAATAAAATTTATAAAGAATTAAACCTTCCTAAATTTTCAATATATTTCCAAAAATTCATAAAAATTTCAAAAATTGTGGCCTATAGAGCATAATTATAAAATATTTTGACCTAACATTAACCACTAAATTACGGACTATATTTAATCTTTAATAATAAAATAAAAAGAACTGACCCAACATAATTTTTCATAAGCTTTCCAAAAATGTAAATTTAAAAAAAAAATCTAAAATTTACGGCCTGTAGAGCTAAATAATGAAAACAAACAAAATTTAAATAATTATTTCGTAAAACTTATGATAGAACTCTAATTTTTTACCTAGAACCTTACCTACCACCTGCCTCAAAACCCAAAAAAATTAGGTACAAATTTGCAATGGTTTGAAAGCTATGGCAGAAAAAAAAAATCTTGGCCCAAATCATAGCTCTGATACCACTTATCATGATATTTCTTGGAAATAAATGTAAAAATCAGTCAAGAAGCAAACCACTTTGAGGGGGTGACC
Organism: Cunninghamia lanceolata; assembly: GCA_027924645.1. Lineage (NCBI taxonomy): Eukaryota > Viridiplantae > Streptophyta > Pinopsida > Cupressales > Cupressaceae > Cunninghamia > Cunninghamia lanceolata. The sequence goes on along the minus strand of BSBN01000303.1, from coordinate 5,980,383 downwards.
TCCAATACTCAAAAAAAAATTATGAATTCAATATTTGTAGATATGATGGTTTGGGTGAGTCTTCTCTCTTCCTTATTTATATGCATAAGTATGTAGGGACACACCCCTTCATCCTAACTAAGTTATCTTAAGGAATAACTTAGACTAATAAATGAATCTATTAAGATTAATCATGCCACAAGTTCTTAACTTATTATAATAGAAGGATAGAATATTAGGAACCTAACAACAACCCACATCTAAGCTATATACGCAACCTGTAAGTATAGATAGCCTACAACACTACACAACTTATAGATCTCACAATGCAACATACAAATTCAATCATACATAGGTAATCATATCAACCATGGATAATCAGAGATAAACATGTAATTTTCCATGACTCAAACACCAAATCACCTCATATTCAATTTGGCAAAAACTCACAAAGTACCACAATCAAAAGGAACCAATAAATAGCTCAAATAGAAATGCAAGTGAACAAATCACATAATAGCATATCCAAACTTGATCCACTATGTAGTGCTCAAAAATATCTTTCCATCGCTATAATAAGTCCAAAATTGGACACCATATGCACAAGATATGACATGTTCAAGCTTATAAGGTAGCATGGCTTCCAACTAAAATTTTCTATCCAAAATAGAACAATCTGCAAAAATCTCTAACACAACGGCATAGTATTTGGAAAGAGCTTTTTGTTGACTATAAGAAGTTGAAAATCTGACATACTAGGTGAAAGTTATGCCCCCGGAAAAAATTGCCCAATTAGGCCTATAAGACCAATTCTGGTGGCCCTCCGGTGGTGGCAGGGTGGTCCACTGGTGGCAAGGTGGTCCACTGGTGGCAGGGTGGTCCACTGGTGGCAACCCAGTGGATGCCAACACATCTGGGTGACAAGTGGCACCGCTCAACACAAGTGGCTGGGGTCGGCAGCCCCCACGGGCTAGTGATGACCGCCCGCTGGGCGGCACCGTAACCAGGGGATGGGCCTGGACGGTCAATCCTAGCCACTAGGTGTTAGTTGCCCATGCGACCAAGGGCTTGGCTACTCCAAATGCTAAGCGCTTAGTAATTTTTTTTAATTTTTTTAATAATAAATTTCTATAGACTTAATAATTTTTTTTAAATAAAATTCTTGGTTGTACCTATCCAGACGCAGTGCACAAGGAATATTCCCTGCACCTATGGAATATTTTGATGTCGTACGATCATACGAAATCTTTCCTATAGAGGTTTCTCCTAGGGCATAAAAATGGCCAAAACTTTTATGTCTCCAAACATAGTCGTGTTTTATATGAAAATATATGTTTTTATCCCTTTTGAACTCAACAGTGGGGTATATTTTTGTCCAGGAGGCCTCTAGCAAAACATCACCCCCAAAACCCTCATACAAAGAGCCCAAATCAAAAACCCACTTGCCAAATCTCCATCAAACCCTGGATCTACAACAACTCAAGTCTGCAAACACACATGTAGCCTTGAAAATGCCTTCAATCCTTTCCTGCAAAGCCGTGGATTCACCTATGCACAAAATCCACTTATAGCAAGGGTTATTAAATCTAGGATATCTCCTCCCACAACCTGGCAACCAAGCTCTGCTATAAATATTGGAAATATACAACCATAAAGACAATTTCCTCATAATCTTATGAGAGATATTTATGCAAACAAGTATTCATAAATCCACATGTAAAAGAATAAGAAAACATACCATCAAGGTGACACGAGATATACCATGGGAAAACCCTTCATGAGGGAAAAATATAGCCTCCAAAGGCATCCATATCCATTGTATTATCTCATGAACAAATATTACAATACATAGCCTCCATGAATACTTCTGAATCATCAAGCTCCCTAATTGCACTCCATGTGAACAAGCAAATGAAAATCATGTAACCACACATCTCAATCCATGCTTCCTCTCCTCACATATGCAACCTACAAGTGAAGCTCAATCTAGCCAAACCCAGCCAACAGCTAAAATAGCCAACCTCAACAACTACTTATGTGCTTGCTTTTATAGAGATAAGCTCAAACAAATACAAGATGTAGTAAGGTAAAACCATGTATCCCAAAACCATGAGTATACAAATCCATTGACCCCCATTTAATTATTCGTACTAAGTTTTCCCTTTTTTCCAATATTAAATAATTTCCCAAATAAATAATTAATTATTCTATGTGTCCCACACACTTAAAATAACTAACCCAATGTTACATACAACTTTTACAAGTGACAGCCAAATAAATATTTAATGTGGCTAAACACATCACAGAGATGCACCACAAATAAATATTTATTTTACATAATTAAATTTATTTATTTTTATGCAAGGTGTACAACACACCTTTTCCAACAAGACATGAGGTTAATTTATTTGGGTTATATATCACATTCTCTCATGTGGTAAATATCAAATGGGAAAATGTTGGAACTTGGATGATATTCATTTACAGAGAGTTCATGAAGTAAGAGTTTATCCACAAAATTCAATGCACTAAGATGCAATGGCTTTCAAATGTTGCTATATAGTATGCATGTTGGATTATATATGGTGATGTTTTGGTAGCAACTATAGTTCATTTGGAGACGAACTCACTACCACATACTTAGTTAAGTGTTTTTAGAGAAGCATGAATAGCAATGCAGGTGCACTTGTGGCAAAGTTGGAGTTCATGAGCACTATCTGGGTGCATGGTAATGTTCTAGAAGATGACACAAGGTGTCGTAAGCAATTAGACGTGATAAAATGTTTATATGTGTTACCATAATCTTAGAGTTGGTAATGGTAGCTAAATAGGAAGGCATGATAAAATACCTTAAGGGATTGTCATTATATTATAAGGAGATTTTACCTGGATCAATTCCGATAAATTGAACAATATCAAAAATAGTGTTGACAAGTGCCTAAGTATGTAAATTATTCAATCTTTATATTGCACCAAATCAAAGTGTGTCATTATTGACTATTCCAATCCTCTAGAATGCTTGCTTAGGAGAAATTCATGATTGATTAGAATGAATGCATTGAATTCCTTTAAATACTAGCACATAGCATTAAATTGCATCAAACATGTGTTTGGTTAGATCAACCTATAGAAGGGTAATGAAACGAATTGGCCAAATTTAAATTTTAAAATTTAAACTAAAAAGCGACAAGTTTGTGACTATGAGGTCACCCATGTAACTATGGACTTGTCCCAAAATAGGATAACGGTTAAGTCTAGGTGCCAAATGGTTAAATAGAGGTAGGTGCATATATAAGTGTTATAAGTAAGTGGATAATGTGAATGTATAAGGGTGTGTAAGTAAATAGAGTAGGGCTAAATGTATAGGGATATGTGTGTGTAAAATGGATAAAAAGGCTAGGAGAAATGAACCCAAGAGTTACACAAGATCATACAATTAATCATTATATATATCAAGAGACATACCTCAAAATAAATATAAAACTAAATAGAAAAAGACACATAAATATACCAATTTCACCATTACAATAATCAAATAATCATCACAATTTACTAATTCATAATCATAATAATTTTAAAAAAATTATAATCTATAATTAAAATAATAATTAATAATAATTTTATAAGGCACTACAGAGCTCCTAATATTGTTTCTAATAATTTTAAAAAAAAGCTTAAGATATTTTAGGCTAATTTTTAAGGTTCTAAAAACTATCACAAGATTACCTCCAAGTTATATTCTTAAACTAAAGATGTACATGGCCTTAAACTTACATTTTAATCTATAATACTAATCTTTGTATCGGATAAATCATTAGAGATTTGGAAGGAAATGAAGCTTACAAATTTACGTAATTCTAAAACCTAATGAATTTTTTTGTCCTTTATTTGTTGCACATGTTCTTTTTAAAATAGTAGGGGCATTTCTGATTTAAATTTCTCTTAATTTTCACTAGATTTGATTTAATGGTCTCATATTACTATTAAATTTTATAAAAAAGATTTGATTAAGGTTTAAAAGTTTTCCAAAAAAAAAATTCAAACTCTACATAATATTTTTAATTATTATTAAGATAATTTTTTTAAATTAAAGTTTTAAAAAAATTAATTAAAATTTTATAATTATATATTAAAATTATTAGTTAAAATGTATATTTATAATCTTAAAAAATTATAAGTAGTATTAAATTATGTTTAAAATCAAAAGATAAAATTAGAAAATAATAAAAATATATAATTTAAAAAAAAACATACGAAATAATAAGATCACGTTAATTTTTTATATAAATTCTAAACATTTTTGAGAAAAAGAAATTTAGTTTGAAATAATTCAAATCTTTGAGTGGTCATATACAATAAAGAGAGTGTGTGGAGTTTAAATTAAATAGAAGAAAGAAATCACTGAAGTCACTTTAAATTTGAGTATGAATGGAGTTTGGCTAGGGTTTTGATTTAGCCTTGTATTTTTTAGTCTTCTAATGTCATATTACATCTTTACGTATGAATTTTCATTATTCTTCAACATTTATTGTGGGGGATTTTAGATTTTCATGCTTAAGGGTTTCCCCTTAGCCTTCTTAATGGCCTCAAACTTTATCGACCTAGTAGTTTATGTTGGTGTTGTTGGTTTGACAACTCTCGAGGATGGCTCTATTGAACAAGCAACCTAGGAAGTTCATTTCCAAGGTGTTCCATGAGGTATGAACTCTGAGTCCCCTCTAGATGTGATCTTTCCCATCTCAAAGTTTGATAGTTCTTATAAATGGCTAGAATATTTTATTGTAATTGGATATTTTGTTGGGAGGGCACCCCTTAGAAGCATGCTAAGAGATTGGGCCAACAAGGCTTGGGCCTCACATGGGGTCTGCCTTGATGATGTCCAAAACCTTACTAAGGGGTTTTTTTATTTTACTTAGTTCAAAGCTAGCCATGCGAAAGTCATTCTTAAACATGGTCCCTGGTTTATTTGTGCCTCCTTTTGGTTTTCCAGTCCTAGACTCAAGACTTCATTGTCTGCCCTTTGTGTCCCTATTTGGGTGGAGTTCCTAGGTTTGCCTTTTTCGTGATGGCATTTATTGACCACTATCATTAGCTCACTTAGTAAAGTGGTTTGTGTTGAGCTAGACTAGTTCTTCTCAGCTTGTCCTTAAAACTGAGTCCATGTGAAGGTTGACCTCTCTAAAGATTTAAAAGAAAATATGGATATTCAAATTGGTCAAATGTATCCTTCCCAACTTGTCCTTTATCTTAATCTTCCAAACACTTGCTTCAAGTGTCAATCCTTTGATCATAAGGTTAAGGATTATCCCTTGATTTCCCCACACAACAAGCCTTCATCTTGATCGTTGGAGGCTCCCCTTCCAAAAAAGGATGAAGTGTGGACTACAGTAAGGAACCATAAAAATAATTCAAAACCTAAAAATAGCGGAGTTCATGTTAAGACTCCAATTAACACTAGAAATCAAGCTATTAAGCAGCTATCTAGGACAATTTCAAACCCTTTGGACAAGGGGAAAGAGGTGGTGCCCTCTAATGGAAAGCCATCCAGTTAGCCTAAGTTTACCAAAATGCCTTAGTTGGCATCAATCTTATCTTCTCAGCCAGAGAGTTTTGTTCATTCTCCTGCCTCTCCCCTTGCAAGCCCAATGTCACTCTCACAGTCTACCTAGGCACTTGGAAGAGGGAGAATTTATTTCAAAAAAAGAAAGGTGTCTCCCCAACATCTAGTTGGGAAGTTTTTCTAAAGATGATTTTTTTCAAAATCACTATGCCACTCTAAATGAGTTAGATAATGATGACATGACTGTTGACTCCTACCAATGAATTTTATTTTGTGGAACATTCAAGGTCTTACAGACCTCCTTAGGAAATATTCTGTGAGACTCACTCAACAAATATTTCTAGGTTTGGATGTTCTTTGTTTGCAAGAAGTTAAGATTACTAGAATTTTAATTTTTGTTTCTTTCTATGTTTTTTGTCCAGCCAGTTTATTTTCGTGTAGTAATCACAATGTGGGTCATGGAGGATTCATCATCTTTCTCTCTCTTAAGTGGCATCCACATTTAGTTGATCATGGATGTGACCCCACTAATAGAGCATTATTGGCCCTTTTCAATATTGACAATCATTCTTTTAGAAATATTAATTTATACCTCCAATGATGGTGTTGAGTGATCTTCCCTCTAGCATTGGATTGTTGATTTGATGCCTACCAAAACTTGGGTTATGTGTGGATAATTTAATATGGTAGAGATGGCATGTGATAAGGATGGCACTCTCCCCATGCATTGGACAATTGGTGAAAGGGAAGATTGGTATTTCATTCACAATAAATTGGGACTTCTTTATCCCAATATGAGTCAACCATAATCATCCCCATTGGTATGCATGGAGTAATTTTTGGGCTAGGTCTGACAGAGTATACAAACAACTTGATTGTGTTATGCTTACAGTATAGTCTTTTTTCATTTGCTAGTTGTTTCTCCCTTTCGATGGAGCCTTTGTTGAATGTTGTCATTTTTGACCACTCTCCTATTCGGTTTTGCATTGAATAGTAACTTGCTAAACCCAAGGCCAACATTAATCATTTTTCTCTCAACACTTCTTTGTTGACTCATCATCCAATGTTGGCCTACATCTGACATGTCTAGAATCTTGATCCTCGGCCCACTCAACAAACAAGTAAGATTGACTAGTGCAATTGTGCTATCAAATGCACATCCTGTTTCTTGCAGACCTACAGTCGCTAGCTAGCATGATTTCACCATTGCTCTTATGAGGCCATCACCTCGAAGATCATCCAAGCCACTGCCGCACTAGAATCCAATCCCTTTGCTCCAACTTTGCAACTGCAAGTGGTCGAGCTATATCAACAGAAGCAAATTGTTGATAGTCATACAACTAAATGTGCCCAAATCAAATCTCATTTTCATTGGTTTAAAGTGGAAGATAGAGCCTTTAAAGAATTTTTCCAATCTCTTCATGCTTACCACACTTCCTAGGCCATTAAATAAATTAAAGATGGCCATCTACTTTTGAGTAAACTTCCTAATATCCTTTAAGCTTTTGTTCATCATTATGACTTAGGTTTTTAAACCTCAAGAAAATTCTCCTAAATGTGAGCAGGCCTTGCAAGAATTCCTTAGGGTTGCCCCTTGTTAGCTTTCTTCTCCTCAATGATACTTTTGTGATCAATTTCTCTCCATTGTTGATCTCTAGGAAGCTATGTTTTCTTTGGCCAATGATAAAGTTTTTGGTTATGATGGTTTTCCTAGTGAGTTTTACAAGGCTCTCTGGGACTTGGTTGGATAGGATCTTCATAAAGTCTATCTTGAAGCATATCATTCTAATTCCTTAGGAGAAATTATAGACAAAGTAAATATTAAGTTCATACCTAAATTTGGAGATCTTTCAAGGACATCAACAACTAACTCTTGATTAATTTTCTTAATGTTTCATTTAAGATCATAGCCAAGGCTCTTGCTTTGAAGTTGTGTCATCTTCTTCCTTAAATTGTGCATCCGGAACAAATAGTTTCATCAAATCAAAGTATATTCTAGATAATATTATTACAGCCTAGGAAGGAATGGAGTGGGCTAGACATTCGCAATAGCAAGTTGTGTTCATCAAACTAGATTTTGCTAAAGTCAATGGTCGCATTGAATGGCCCTTTATCCTTGCCATGCTTCAAACTTTAAGATTTGGGCCCTACTTTGTGCAATATGTTCAAATGCTTTTCTTAGATGCCTCTATTTGCCTCACCATTAATGACCATCAATCTAATGCTTTGGGGATTTTTAATTCTATCCATCAAGGATGTCCTTTAGCCCCTACTCTTTATGTGTTAGTTTTCAAAGGTTTTGGCTATGTTTTGACCAATTTAGTAGCCTAGAAGATGGTCAAAGGTATTTTACTGCCCAATTCCTCAGCTCAACTAGTGAACGGATTCCAGCATTCAAGCAAGGCAATATCAAGCAAGCTCTGCATTATCTACATATTTTCTGTAAGGCTTTGGGTTTCACCATTCAATGGCAGAAAACTCAATGTTATAGGAAACCCCTTTTTGCCTAAACCTCCCTAGTTAGGTTGTTTTGGGTAGAAATGGATTGAGCATGGATAAAATTTTAGATTCCTAGGCATTACTTTTGATTTTCAAGCCTCCCCCCTCTGCCTTATGGCAAGCTATCATTTCTTGAATTGAAAAGAAGTTGGCTTATTGGATTACCAAACCTCTCTCCATTGAAGGGAAATTTTAGGTGTGCTCTAAGATCCTTATGGCTACTCATGTTTATTACTCTTCCTGTTGGGTTCCTTCTAAAGCTCCTCAAGGATTTTCTTTGGGCCTCCTCTAAACTCACAGAGGTTTTCATCGTGGGACTTAGGAGTTTTGATGTCTCCCACATGATTCTGGAGAGTTGGGTTTGATTTTCACTCAATGACAAGGATTTTCCTTATATGTTCCAAATGGATTATCTGAGCTCTTGAAGGCAATGAAACCTAGAAAATTCTAGTGCAGATCATTGCATTTCTTTAGGCATTCCTCATGGGAGACATGCCTAGAAGAGCATTGACCTTCACACCCTTCTTATTATGCAGAAGCCCATCCATATTCAAGGCATTTTTGTGATGGAAAGAATTTGGAGATTTTGGGAAGCCATCAATCATTAGCTTGTCTAGAATGCCAAGTGCTTTTACTTTGTTCTTTCTATTAATCAACAATACATATGGTGGTTTATTGTTATTTTATGTCAAGATCGCCCTATTACCAGAACTCCTTGGGTTTGTGCTTTGAGGTTCTTCAAGAAGGGGATCAAAACCCTTCCAGATCTTTTTTCCAAAACAACTAGGAATTTATTTACTTGTCTTAAAGCCAAAGATAAGTTTCATTTGTCCAATTACGACCTTGAAAATTTTCAAGTTGTCATAGACTTTGTGCCACTAGATATGATTCACAAGGTGGGAGTTCGTAATTTCAAACCTTTGTGGAAAGATTGGACATGGTATCCTGATACACTATTTCATAATTATAAGCCTTGTAAGGGTTATTATTGGCTTTCTCCTCATTTGCCTGCGGTGCCCATTTTAAACTAGAGATAGTTGTTGCAATCCCCTATGAGCATTTGGCAATGCAGATTTCAAATAGTTTGGTTGACTATTCTAGAGTCAAATCTTGCTCACTTTGCCTGGTGTATTCTTTGAACCAATACCTTTCAGTTGAGTCCAAATTATCTCATATTGGGATCAAAGATCTTCGATGCCCATTTTGTGGTCATTAGGAAACTCTCAAGCATCATTTTTTATTTTGTCCTAGAGCTCAAGTTGCTTGTACCTAGATTCATGATTTCTTCATACCCTTCTGGCCTGAACCGTTCTCTTAGCATATGGTTTTATTAAGGGATTGGCCTTAAATTCCCTCTAGATATACCTATATTTGGCATGCTTTGAGAGTGGAAATTATTTTCAACATCTAAAAGCACAAGAATTCTACTTTATTTTTTGAATGTTCAATTGATACTAATTTTTCATTATACACTAAAGTTATGATTTGTTCTAATGTGCCTATGTAGATTCAAGTGCAAGCCAACAAGGTTACAATTGAGATGGCACATCTTCAAGTGCTACTGGATCCTTGGGGTAATGCCTTGTGCACCATTGCCAGAGTCCCTCTGATTCCTGCCTCTAGTCGAGGCTATCCTTTGCCTCTCAAGCATCATTCTAGGGGCATAGTCACTCTACTTGTGGGGACTAGGATGCTCAGTCTATGCCTCCCAGCCTCTTATGAGGAGATCCAAGGATCGGTCTTAAAGAGGGTGGTCCCAGCCCACTCACCACCACTCTGCTTCTCCCCAAGCCACTAGCCGCAGGCTTAGTGGTTGGCTGGATTTTGGCAAGTTTCCTCACCTAGCTCTTGCAATTTTGTTTGTTCATGACAATCAAACCCCTATTGAAGATAAAAAAGATGATGAAGACAATGATATGGTTGGGAACCCCTTATTGATACTCCAAACCCTGTTGATGTATGGGGTAAACTGGATGATTAGGCCCTTCTCCTCCTCTTTTTGGTGCTATAACTCTTGCCACATAGTAGCCTATTTATGTTTTTTGTTTCGGGTTTATCTCAGTTTTAACCCTGAGGTGTGACATTTTCCACCCACCTTTTTACGTGAATATGTGTAATATTATTTTATAAATAATAATAGACACTTATTCATTAAAAAATGAGTATGAATAAATCTGTATGAATTGACTCAAGTAATTCAAACTTCGAATAGTTAGTTGGGAAAAGAAACGCAAATACACGTCGAATTTAAATTAGATAATAGAAAAAACAACCAAGTCACTTCAAGTTTGAGTATGAATAGGTCTCTATGATTTGATGTAATTAACTCATAGGCTTTTATATGTGAGCATTATAGTGCTCGGAAAATTGTCTCACACCGTAAAAAAATTAATACCAGAAAATTTTCTAAACTCGTTAGTTGTTCTCACTCTAGGAAAAAAACGTGTGAAAAACAGTTTCATGTCATTTAAATATCAGTGTATTCCTTGAACCTCCTATAGATGCAAGTGCTAGTTCAAATCTTTGAATAGTCATATACAATCCAAAATTTAAACAAAGAAAAAACAACCAAGTCACTTCGCGTTTGAGTATGAATAAGTCTCTATGATTTGATGTAATTGAAATCTTTGAATGGTCATATACAATCCAAAATTTTATAAAAAAAAAAACAACCATGAATAGGTCTCTATGATTTGATGTAATTCAAATATTTGAATAGTCTTATATAATCCAAAATTTAAAAGAAGAAAAAACAACCAAATCACTTCGCGTTTGACTATGAATAGTCTTTGACGTAATTCAAATCACTGAGTACTCGTGTATGACCAAAAAAAGAGCGCGTGGAATATAAATTCAACGGAAGAAACAATCGAAGTAGCTTGAGTTTGAGTATGAGCAGGTCTGTATGAATTGAATCAGGAAATCAGGATAAGTAAGTCAAATTGGAGTAATTGAGAAAAATATGTGGGGAGATACATGCAATCCGTCGATCAGTAACCATACAACGGAATTCTGGTCTAATTCTCCATTTCATATTTCTGATGAATACATGATTTAAGTCTGTGGGGACAGTGCGGTGAAGAGAAGCGAGAGTTATTGTCCAATAAATCGTATAGTTTAGAATGTAATAAGAATTGGTACTACTCTTCCACTTCAGAATTGAATTGGGGTACATGTTGTAAATCATTGGTGCGGCTACCCATTAGAAAATCCGACAGAAGTAATCCACGGCTGAAGAATACAGAATGCCAAGAACAAGCTATTTTTAAACATTATCCACTTCAACAGTTAAATTATTATCCACTTCAACAGTCAAATGCTAATTTTAACTAATAAAAATAAGGCAAATAACTACCACTTTTTGATATGGATGAGCTGTAAATCCGCTATTGATTGTTTGACCATTGATATGGATGATGTTTAAATAGAGTGATCTGTAAATCCTCTATTGATTGTTTGACCATTGAAGTGGATGATGTTTAAATAGAGTGATAAGAATCATTTCCTTTTCTAATTAATTTTGAGAAAATTCATGCCTTATAATATGAATTGTTTGGTTGTGAAGTCTGACCATTCAATTTCTCATTCCCATCTTTTGTCTTTGTCTCTTTTGTCCCTTCATCTTCATTGACTGTTTCTCTACATATAATTTGAAGAAGAGACATTAAGAACATTGATGAAACTCTATGTATTGCTACATTACCAAAATGTGACAGGAAGGCCGTGTTTCAGTTTCTGACGAGCAAAACACCGTTGCGGTAAGAAACGGCCATTTTTGTGTTCCCTGTTTGCCTTTTTCCATGAACTTTTGTCTTTTTTGGATTTGCAATCAAACTTTCCATAAAGAAAGTGATTTTTATTAAAAGCTTCCTACTTTTTATAATATTGTTTATTTTATTTCTTAGGGATAGTAGTTTTGTTTTTTGAAAACAAATTTTATTAAAAAAATAAATGCATGATTTTTATAATGTTTAATTATTTCCTAAAAAAATAAATACCTGGTTTGAAAATTAAGTTTTTTTAAACAAATTTCATAGATTTAGTTTCATTAAAAAATATAAATGCATGGCTTTTTAGACGTAGTTTTATGTTTTTTAAAAGATCAATGTGTGAAGTTTTTTTTATAAAATAAATTTCATAAAAATATATATTTACAAAGATGTAGTTTTTGTTTTTTCCTAGTTTTATTCTGTTTTACTTTATAATAAATCTAAAATTTTGAAAAAATAAAAGTGTTTTACTTTATTATAATAAATCTAAAATTTTGATAGGGGGCTACCCATTCCTCCAGTTTAAAAAAAATATAACATAAATTTTGTCGATAAGGGCGTGGTTCGGTGGTTAAATCGCTCGGTTGTAGTGGCTACTAGGGGATGAGGTCCCCCGTATTGTGGCCTCACCAGTTCATTGCTCCAGGCAAAAGCATTCGCGTGGAGCCGGAGGGCGGGTCGTACCAACGTCGCCGGTCACGTTAAAAAGTTTACTAGGCGCATTATCCGTGTGGTAACATAAATGTATTGCAGCTGTTATTATACAAGAATAAATAAACACCCCTTTTTCCGTCCATGTAGGCAATCGATTGATGAACCAAGTAATTTTTGTTGTCTCTATATGTTTGGTATTTTATTCTGTTTATTTTGCTAAAGGTTTATTGCTCTGTTCTGCTCTGTTTTATTAACATGAACAAGGTCGAAAAGTTATATATTTGAAATTTAAATGTTGTTTTACCGAATTTCTCGATATTGTTTTCCTAAATGTCACTCACAAGACTTGTGCATATAGCATTGCAGGATCTTCTCGTGCCAAGTTTGTTCTTATAGGTAAGCATCCCAGGGCATATGATCTGTGCTGATTTTGATTCCTTTTCCCTTTATAGTTAGAACTACCATTACCTCTGTTGAGTATCCCTTCCTTCTTAGTATCTATTCACCTTAATCGTCGTATTTCATTGACTTGAATAGAAATCCTTCACGTAGAACCATTAATGGTTGAGCTTATTCATCAGGTTTGGGCATTGGAACATGGGCAACGTTCCTGATAGCATTATTGGATGTGTTCGTTGATTGGAAGACGTGGTTTTTCCCTTCCTCGAAGAAACCGGATGTTTCTAATGTGGAGAAATTCCTGCAAGTTTATGTTGATCAAATGCCAAACAGATATTCGTATTCTCAACTCATCAAGATCACCAACAACTTTGCAGATGAAGTGAGGGAAGGAGGATTTGGTGTGGTTTATAAAGGAAAACTACCTACTGGTATTCTGGTGGCCGTTAAAATGGTTGATCAGTCAAGGCACAGTGAGAAACAATTCATGAATGAAGTAGCAACCATTGGAAGGATCCATCATGTTCATCTGGTTCGCCTGATGGGATATTGCTACGAACAACACAGAAATGGATTGGTGTATGAGTACATGGCTAATGGATCTCTGGAGATGCTTATATTTGCAGGAAGAGAGAAAGACGAGATCATAAATTGGGCACAGCTGTATTCAATTGCTTTGGGTGTAGCTCGTGGAATAGCCTATTTACACCAAGATTGTGACAGTCGTATCATTCATTTTGACATAAAACCCCACAACATATTACTAGATGAAGACTTCACACTAAAGATAGCTGATTTTGGTCTGGCTAAACTTTGTGGGAAGAAAGAGGAACATATATCAATTACAGCCGCAAGAGGAACGTCAGGGTATGTTGCCCCAGAAGTGTGGCAGAGAGATTTGGGACCTGTAACGGACAGATCAGATGTTTACAGCTTTGGAATGGTATTATTGGAGATGGCTGGAGGAAGGAAGAATATTGATGTGCAAGTAAGCCGATCCAGCCAATTGTATTTTCCAGAGTGGGCATTCAAGTTGATGGAGAATGGGAAGTTGGAGAGTAGGTCGAGAGGAAGTGGTAAAGCAGAAATTGAATTTGAAGAGGAGAAAGCAATAAGACTGGCCAAAGTAGGATTATGGTGCATTCAATACAATTCATCAGATCGACCGAGCATGAGCAGAGTGGTTCAAATGTTGGAAGGAAATGGTGCTGATGTAACCAATCCTCCCCTACCTTTCAAATCTTCAATTAGGTCTGCACCTTCTATACATTCAAGTGAAGAATCTTCTGGCTAAGTAAACAAGGAAACCTTCTTCAAACCCATCCTTTTGTCATTCACATATTGTAGGTTGTGTGATGGAAAGTGTTAGCTATTCTTAAACCATATTTAGTTCAATGGTCAAAGCTAAATTTTGGCCCAATAAAATTAGGACAACTATTTACCACTTTTTACCCAATAAAAGTAGGACAATTATTTACCACTTTTTGGTAGAGATGAGGTGTAAAATTGCTATTGATTGTTTGATTGACAGATCCTTAAGTGTGATATTTAAGTAAAGTGGAAAGTGTCTTAACCTCATATGCTATACATCACTTAGTTCCAACTTCATTATTTGAATATCCCCAAAAATTAATGAAGGGGCTTATACTAAATTAAAGACTTTTGTGTTAGCCTTTTATTTTTCAAAGGATCATTACTTAATTCAATATTAATTTTATATAACTTTGTAAAGGAAAATAGACTTTCTTTGGGTGTGATCTAGGTTAAACTAATAAGATGTATATAAATTATATATATACATTAACCTAGATCTAATAAGTGACGTGTTGAGAGTTAATATATTCTAAAATTAAATGTTAATGTACAACAAGTAAATAAGAAAATAAATGTACTTAGCTCGTTGACTAAAGAATAGGTATCTATGATGAAGATTCTCTGGAGTCTGGCTAATATCTGCTTAGGAAATTGTGCTTCTCTATTTGTGTAACTCCTCGGGTTCTATGTTTTTCCTATATTCCATCTTGGGTTGAGTCTATAGTTCTAGGTCTATTCTACTTTGTGGCTTGCCTGAATGACTTTCATTTGCTCTATTATTTCGTGCCTTCTCTGATATTTGGGGTTGGCAATATTTAAGTATACCTTTGGAGGGTTGTCACTAGTGTCACAAGGGGACATGTTCTCCTAGGTCAATCACCAAAAAACTCGAGAGAAACATCAAAGACAACACTCTTCAAAGATGCATATTCCCCTAGAATGCTCATGTAGATCTAGATTTGAATTTTAGTGTACTAAATGAAGTATTGTAATTTGAATGATATGCCAATAAGCTCAAAAGATGAGATGTGAAATGAATGCAATTGAATGCCTTTAAATACTATCACATAGCATCAAATTGCACAAAACATGTACTTAGTCGGCTTAGGGAAAGAAAACAATAGGTGATAGCCATCTTGAATTTGAAATTAAACTTTGAAAAGGTAGGGGTTAAGTTTGTGATTGTAGGGTTGACCTTGTGATAACAAAAATGACCTAGGGTGGACAAATGATCAAATTTGGGTAGATAACGAGTATACTAGGATAGGTGTGTGGATAACTATAATAAATAAAAGGCTTGGGTGAACATATTAAAGTATGTGCATATAAGGGTAAGGTAGGGAATAGATACATAAGATTATGTACATATATAGGAATAAGCAAAGGCTAGGATTCAAATGAGGCCAACTTCACACAAGGTTGTGTCATTTGTTAGCATGTACACGTATCAAGACATTCCCTCGAAACAGAAATAAAACTAAATGGGAAATGACATGGATATGCAAATTTCACCATTACAAAATGCGTAGGCCACTTTGAGTTGCATGTGAATCCTAGAATGATTGTGCATCTCAAGATATGTAACACTTGCAAACATGCATGTAAAGTAAATATTCAAACACCAAAGAATATGAAAAGGGTGTCGGGTCCCAAAGTCATAGGTCCACAATCCTAGAGTATTACCCTAGGATCTCCTAGGATTTATCATCAACGAGATAGGACAAGGGCTCATCAATAGAGTGTGGATGACTAGAGGCAAATTATTGTGTGGGTAGGATCACATTTATCTTTGGGATCAGCTAAACCTAGGAGGGTATCTCCCAAAGGTATCCTTAATAATACATCTAACAAACTGTGATGAACATGACTATACCATCAGCTTAGCTATACCTAATGTATGCTTGGCCCCAAGATTTTTCACTAGGCCAAAGACTAACTAGCTACAATTTGTAAAACCTCTTATTAAGCTAATAACTACATCCTCAAGCACATCCATCTTAGAATAAACAAATAACAATATCCCCACAAGTGAATCCACTTAACGTTTCACACATAAGTGCAAGGTGTAGGCATGCATGACATGATTCTCTAACAATCTTAACAATCTCTGATCACTTAGAATGTTCCTTGGGTTATATTGTTTAATCATGAAAGCATGTATAATCCTAATTTATTCCTAAACTATTGAGGATTAAGAGAATTAAATAAAACATGTTTGTCTTATCACCAACTAGATGGGTGCCTACTCCATTAGGCAACAAAGTCATAACCTGCAAAGAAGAAGATGATACACCTACAAAGCATAAATCGAACCAAATGTGTACATGCATACAAATCATAAATAATGCCTCATGTAACTAGACTTGCTTAATGATCCATCTCAGTGTTGTAAAAACCCACATGAAATAAAAGAAAGCCTATTACAAAAGCTTTGTAATGCATTAAAAGTTGTCACACATTCATCTAACCCTTGTTACATTCATGTCAACAAATGTGGCAAGAGAGGATCCACAAATAAGTTTGAGCATCCTCTTGAATATAATCAAACCACCATGGAGACATCTATTTACATGCATTATGTTTATTGAATACCCTTCTTATGATTTACAATGTATATATTTTTCCATTCTA
Organism: Cunninghamia lanceolata; assembly: GCA_027924645.1. Lineage (NCBI taxonomy): Eukaryota > Viridiplantae > Streptophyta > Pinopsida > Cupressales > Cupressaceae > Cunninghamia > Cunninghamia lanceolata. Next base: position 5,963,577 of record BSBN01000303.1, on the reverse strand, counting down.
GAACTCGCATCACTTGGTGCCCTAGAACAATCTAAGACATTATGCTGCCAGTAAATTGACTCAACAACTAACCTTTATTATATATTTTTACATGTATATATAGCATTAAAATTTCACTCTATAAGTTGGGCAAAAAACATTAGTGTTCAATGAGCTTGTGGATTGTCCAAGTTCACTTACATCATCTTCACATGGTCGTGTACATGAAACCATGTCCTTGTGGCACCCACACATGCTGAGAGGCATTAGAGAGTATTCTCTTGTCTTATTGCATCCATACAAGACCATTAATAGTGTCTTGGGTTATGCAGGGCATAGGTGGAGCTTTGCATTCAAATAGTAGGGTTCCATGAAAATGCATGCCTGGAGGATGAACAAAGTAAAGAAATTCATGCCTAGAGGATGAACAAAGGAAAGAAACTTCAAAAGATCTAAAGTTAAAGGTTTCAAGGTTTTACATGTATACTAAAGGCTACACAAGATGAGGAGGGGAATGAGGGAATTAGATATCAGGATGCACGGATGTGAGGGATATGATGGTATTAAGATCCTTAAAGATCCAAGAGAGGAATATATGATGGGGGGATCAAAAAAACATAGACTGGGTACTATGGGAGGAAGTGCATAGAGAGAAGAGAAATCTCAAAAGCCCATAAGAAAAAATGAAGTAGGGATCAGGAGTAGGGAGATCACGTCCTCGTATAAATTCTTGCAAGAGGGAAGGATGGTAATTTGAAAACCCCAAAGATCCAAGGAAGAGAAGGGAGTGTTAAAGTGGGGGAGGAGAGATCGAGATGTCAGGATGTAAGGATGCGAGGTAGGAGATATTTTGAAATCCCACTAGAGAGATTATATTGAGAGGGGTTGAGGCTTTAGAGTGATCACTACTAGCTTTCCTTGGAAGCAAAGAGATTTGTAAAATTTATCGCATCGGGAAGGTTTAGGTTTTGTAATACCTCATGGAAGTTAGAGAGGGGAATGAAGTATTTTGAAAGTTTGTGAGTGACTTCAAAGGGGGAGCAAGGACCAAAGTTTGGGAATACTCAATATCATTATGATGAGGGAAAGGGAAACTTGGAATCCCGCTGAGGTGTCGAGATCAAGATCGTGGGATTGGAGTGTCATCTAAGAAAAAGGAATAAAAAGGCCTAGGGGTCTACAAACAACCTACCAAAGGTGAGCGGGGATATGGACTTTAGAATAATTTATACCATACTACTGAGGAAGAAGAAGACTTGAAATCCCATTGAGGTTCATGGTTTAGGGATCCACGATACAGTAGCTTTCAAGTGTGATGGTAGGGAAAAGTTTGAGAACTTGCCACATAGCAGAGATTGGGACTTGGGGAAATCAAATCATTTTGAACAAAAGCAAAGAAGAGGAATTTTGAAAGCTTACAAGAAAGAAGGGATTGGGAAAGTGAGAATCAAGATGCACACCTGACAATGGAATGAACTTAGAAGAAGGGCACACTGACAAGAGAAATTCTGAAAGTCTAAAATTGAGACTCAAGGGAACTTGAGGAAATGGGGACTTAAAGGAAAGGGATGCTGGCAAAATAAATCCCAAAAGACTGAAATGTAAGGAATTTGGAAATCAAGATTTAAGGGAAATGAAGAGGGAAGTTGACATGGGAAAGTCTAAACCTATGATGGAAGGAAAGGGGCAGGAGCATGGGGTATTAGGGAACTCAAGGAAAAGGTGCCAAAGTAAGGGGGCATGAGAAAGTTCAAGACTGAAGATAGGGAATTGGGGAATTAGGGAAACAAGGGAAAAAGTATGAAGGTGAGGAAAACCTTGGAAACTTGTCCAAGGCTAGAAATTGACCCAAACACCCTCATACTTAGAAATTTTGATATTTTTGCAATTTAGGCACATGTCAAAAGTATGAGGGGAGGCAAAGCACACCACCAAGCACAAAATTGACCAACAAGCCCTATTTAAGGAAATCTCGAATTGGTTATCAATGATGGGAAATGTAAGGCCAAGGTAATAAATGGAACACAAGACCTAGAAGATTTTACATTTTAGGGCATAAAAGAATGAGTCCCAACAAAGGGGTTTATATAAAGTGATGGACCATACAAAATTTCATCATGTAGGTACATTATGTTTCATTCACTCTCCATAGGGACCTACAAAACAAAGTAAAAACTGTAATGAGTAGTTTCTATAGCACAATTAGGAAGAAATGCAAAATAAATCTCAATGTCAACAATCATAAGAGGGAGAGGCTAAATTCAACCTATATGGGAAGTGGTGGTGAACTTCCTAACTTAGTGGTTATTGGGTGAAAGAGCACATGGAGTATAAGGCATATCATGTGCTAAATATGAGCCTTTGTAGGCACCTGAAGCTATCTATAAAATTTAGCATGAGAGTATTAAAGCAACAAAATATTCCCCCTACAATTGGTTGCATCTATAGGATACAAGGAACTATAGAAGAGGGGAAATTAGTACATGAAATGGAAATGTAATTTAGGCATGTAAATCATGTAAAATAAGTGGTAAATGAATGCATTATGCATCAAGCAATCAAAGTGTGTAAAATCATAATCATGGTAAGCTCATAGGCTAGAGATGTCATCAAGGAATAAGATTTCCCCAAGCATGGGAAAATAAGAGTTGTGATGTGGTCCTTAGTGGCCAAGATCACTCATGTAAGTGTGTAAGACACTAGAGTAACATATGCCTCTAATGATTCATCTAAGAACACAAGGACACATTGGTATAGGTCAGGCGATAACTCCCTAATGGTGATGAAGATATCAATACATGGCATAACATGTAGTCAAGAATGTGGGGAAGGCTCATAGTGCCCCTAGTGTAACCCTTAGAATATGGTTAGGTCATACGAGTACACATTGTGTTAGGGAAGACCTACTCTTGATTCCCCCAATGTGGTAAAGTTGCTTCTTAGGAAATGATTAAGTCACATGAGCACAACAATGTAAATTGTAAGAATGAAATTCTAATGTCAAAGTATTGGCCATGATTTCATGGGAAAGATAATGCAATAAGGTGCAAAGGTGTGTAATGGGAGAAATCATGATGCCCATAATGTAAGATATAGTGTGCTATGTGTAATGGAAAATATTTATGCCCCTAAATGTAATGTTGTGTCACTAAAAGCATGGTGTGTAAGGGGAAAACACGGTGCCCCCACATGTAGAGATGTGGCAATTATAGCATAAGATGTAAGGGAGAAGGCATGATGCCCCTGATGTAACTCGAAAGAAATATTGATGTAGGATCCTAATCAATGTGTAATTATGTTGCTAGAGGAGCATTAAGGTGCAAACAAGTAATATGTGATGATGTGATTCTAAAAGCACAGTGTTAAGCTAGTTGTCCTTAGATGAGAAAGCTAGCATAATGAAGCTCATAAAATAAAAGGGGTATGAGAGAGATAATGATCAACAAATTACTACCCTCCTAATGTATAATGATCAACAATAATATTATTTTGGTGCATGATGTTAACTAGATCTTTCACCAATTTTTCAATGTGAGTGGAAAGGCCAAATGCACCAGCGTTATACCAAGAAGTGATGATGAAAGGACAAATTCAAGGGTAAGTGTATGGAAATAGGGGACAAAAAGAGGGTCAAAAGTGGCCACTTTTTTCCTAAAATCAGCGAAACCTAAACTTGGGCAAGTAATTTGAGATGTTTACACTAAAAATTTGAAGATATGATAAGGACAATAATTGTAGTACTTTAAATCTAGTTTCTAAATTACTAAAGTTTTTTTAAATGGTTAAGGTTAAGAGGGTGAAATGTTGAGCACACACAAAAATGTTCTTGTTTTTATCACTAAATTATAACAGTGTCTAATCTGTGCCCCCTATTTTTGTTGTTGTGTTTGGTATTTTTAAAAATTGTTTGATAGAAATATAGTCAAGATTGAGTACTACAAGTTGTGTTTTTTCATATTTTTATTGAATTTTATTTTTGTGATTTTTTGAAGTGGATGCATCTTGAAAACTACATCACTGAACATGCGTGTCACATAACTTGCACAAAACTAATTAAAAATGTAATTTTTTTAATGTGCAGAGAATGAAATGTAGAACAATCCTATATATTTTTTTAAAATTTGGATAAGTGGGTCAAAAGTTACAAAATCAATAGATATGTATTGGAGAAATATGAAGACAATCTTCAAAGAAAATAGAATATGAATATTGTACTATTTCTCTCATATTAGTATAAAGTTAAATAGGTAATATTCATAAAAAAAAGTAACTTGTCATTTTGATGGAAGTTTCAAAACAAAATTGATGTAAAACGTATAAATATAATGAGGTTGAAGTTTAAATTCATTGTTTTAGGTTATAAACATGAATTTAGGAGCTAAAGGGATTTCAAAATTAGGCTTGGAAATTCTAGCCTAAGTGGGAAACTTTTTAAATTCAACTGATTAAAAATGTGTCGCATTATACTTTGCAAATTCAATGCAACCATAATTCGAGCACGTTATGTTTGCATTGAATTTTACAAAAAAAACAATATAAACATAATGCAAGCATGTTATGTTTGCATTAAATTTTACAAAAAGTCAATGCAAACATAATGTACTCTCGTTATGTTTGCATTGAATTTAAAAAACTATCAATGCAAACATAATGTGCTCGCATTATATTTGCATTGAATTTACAAAATATAATGTGTATGCATTATATATAACACATACACATTATGGCACATTCAGGTTTTACATAGTGCATACGCATTTTTCTGAAAACTCAAGTTTGGTTACTAAATTTCCCCTATTTCAATGCACTTACCCTCAATCACATCAAAATTTTCTCTAAAGTTCTTTTTTCTCATTTAGGTTTTTGGATTTGCATGAGGTACCAAGTCATCTAGCTTAAAGTCTTATTGAATGATTCATTTGATCTATACTTTTCTTTCTTTGGTATATGCATAGATTGTCTAATATGTTGACTCCTCTATCATCAAGAGTTTTAAAATCTTCTAAGCAGTGTTTTGAATATGTACATAATCATCAATGATGCCATAGAGGGAAACACATAATGATGGAATCTCAATCTCAAGAGGTATTATGACCTTCATACCATAAACTAAAGAATAAGGTGTGAACTCAATAGGAGTTTGTTGTAACATTATTGATCATCTACCTAAGTATTATTACTCAAAAAAGTACAACAATAAAAAATTACACCATTCGGTTTCTCTTCACAACTACCATGTGTGTTTTTCACCTCTTAGCTAGAAATCTTCTTCTTTGTCATATAACGTTCAATCTAGTCTCTAATGATTGATCCCACCTTCTCTACCTTTTAAATAGATGTTGGCAATCCTCCATAACTCTAGAAGCCTCCAGAATCAAAATTGGAAGAGGCATCATCAATTTGTTTGTTTCATCTTCTATCATATTTTTTCAAAATGAACTACTACTTTTTAGCAAGGGGCAATTTCATAATGGCCTTGGAATTTTGTATCAATTCTAATGCTTGTGTAATCACCCCAACAATTTCATAATCACCACTTCATGGAAATAAAATTGTCACTTAAGTGGTAAATTTGTCCTCCATCTTCCAAAAGATGTAACTTTTGTATATAGACTCAAAATGAGATCTCATTTTTTAAATTGAATTCTTTTCCAATACAAATGTGCATATGTACAAATATTTAATTTTTGGTGCCATTCAAGTAGTTTTTGGTCTTGAAAGACAACCACATCTATGAATCCAAAACCATATCCATCCATTACAAATAGTCACTGAACTTGAACAACTAAACTTAGTAGTGAACTCGATCCATTTACAAATCACATACTATTGCTAATATGGAAGAACTACTTATTGACCTTAGTCCAAAGGCTCTTTAATAAGTTTATGCACTTGTTTCATCTATTTAACTTCTCAAATTTAAGTTTCTCTAGTTATAAAATTGTCATCTATAAGTTGTAGATGTGATTTTATTGAGTTGATTAATTCATGAAACACATTATCTCGTTTAGAAATCGTTTAAGTTTCTTTACTACCTTTGTTGTTACTAGGTTCTTGAATTTCTTTGGTCACATCTTGGGTTGTAATATCCCAAAACTCTTGCAAGAATTAAATGAGAAATACATATGAGATTTGGTAAATTTTCCTTTGGGATAAGTGGATCATGTGACTAACATCTTCTAAAATTTAGTTGTTGGGATCCTATTATCTTCTTCAAATAGAATCTTTGGAATTATTTTTAAAAAATTCTCTTTTTTCCTCTTTGTCCAAAGTGTGTTCAAAGAGAATATTCTAATCTAGTAATAGATTTTATCCAAGGGTTTGATGACTTCTTGATGCAGAGCATCCTTGGGGAAAATAGAGCAATCCTACATTCCCATGGTTGTACATCTTGTATTTGAGCCTTGTGATTCTAGCATAACATTTGGGAGATGTGCACAATGGATATATCCACAATTGAGGTGGATCAAATCAATGCAATGACTTGTTTGGATATCAAACTGGCAGGTAGTCATAGTTGCATAGTGTTAAGAAGAAATGTGGAGAAGATACCAGTCTAAAGATCTGGTCCTCAATCAAGTCTTTGTAGTTTGTTTATACCCTGGTCAAGTAGCTATAGATTGACAGCAAAACATAAAGAATAACAAAATAGAGCATCACATACACATCAAAATAAGATAACATAGAATTATCTGGTACCGACATATCTCCATATATATATCAACAACAATCAAATGTGTACATCATCTATCCATCCTCTGGCAAGTCTAAATCTTTGTCTCATCAATTACATCCATGACTTCTATGTCAGTCTTACATCAGAATCTATCATATATCATACTCTTATTCTCCTATATGATATCATCATATCCTATATATATACGGATGTGTTTCCTATCACCTTTGGCCTCCACATAGTGTATGCTAGTTTTCGGTTGACTCTTCTTTATTCTCTACACCCTGCTAACATCATCCCCCCTCAAAATTATGTCTTTTCCTCAATACATGCAAAATCAACTGCTAGGAAGGACAATCGTATAGATTTGATTGTGTTGTGTTAGACTGGTGTCCCACTATTTCTTGGCTTTAGCCAACATAACTATTTGTCCTTCTACTTTTATGTATGTCTCCTCTGTCGGCATTTTTATGGTTTGTGTAGTTTGTTTGGCTTTTGAAAAACTATCAGTTAAGTTAGTCAGTCTTAGGTTGACCACTTCCCTCAATTGTTTTATTTGGCCCTTTATTTGATCCCTTTGATTCTGGAGCTATTGGTGTTGGTTATGCAGTGTCTCCACCTGTGCCCTTATTACTCAATCCTTATCTTCCAAAGGGTCATACTGGGTTGCCACATTTGTGATTTGCAATTCTAGAGCATCCATTTGATCTTTTATTGTTGTTGTGGACTGTGGCCATTTTAAACAAAACTGGTAGAGGATATTGGCCTCTACAATGCTTTGTTGTATATTCTTAATGTTTGTTTCTAGTTGAGTGTGTGCTTTGGCACACTTATTTGTCATTTCCTCCAGTCTTTTCTTATTCAATTGCTTAGTTACCTTCTTCTCCAGCTGGCTAGAGTACTCCTTGAAAACCTATGTTAATTGTTTTAGTTGCTCTGGCAAGGGTAAGGTAGTATCTCTAGGTGTCTCTAGCATCTCCTTGGCCAATGTATTCATAGCATCCTGCAATAGTTCACTCCCACATGTTGCTTCAAAATTTCTACTCTAGAAGAGGAATGGAACACATCTCTCAGTTGCAGCTTCTCTAATGGGGATATTCCAGCAAGGTTTACCTGACCTTCTACTGTCGATACTGTAGCAACTGTGGAGTTAATGTTAAAATAATAAGAATATTTAGGGCATGTTAGACAGTTGATGTTGTACCTTGTATGATGTTGGTAGATGCTACATTCATGTTGGTGACATTCCTGATTATCCTCATGTGGTGTCATATGACAATTAGTATGTTTTATCGATAATCTTTGTTGCGACACTGATATTTACTTGAGTTATGCATATGTTATGATAGCTTTATGGACTTAATTGATTATGTGAATCAATCTTATTATGTGCATCACACGATTATCCGATGATGTTTCTTATCTAGTTGATCAGCTATTGATTATTATGCATGATGTGGTTACTTGTTTGATGTGTGTTTGTAAGAAGAACAGTGTCGCATTACTCATGCGTGAGTACCCTGCTACACTATGTGTATGATTGTATGATTATATATACATCTATATGTTCGACCATTTTTTGGTTGTATTGGTAAACAAATTTGTTTCTTTAAAATAATCTTCTTGAGTAACTCCGTTCACCCTTGGATTAGCAACAACCTGCTCACAACAATTGAAGAATTGCAGGTCTATGTTGATTCCTCTCTGCGTTTAAGAGGGGCAGCTCCCTCTTATGATAGGGGTATTTGGATTTTCTAGAATTATAAGAACAAAAACAAAGAAATAACAAATATTAGTGATGAAATAAGAGTTAAACTCATGAATTTAAGTTCCATGCATCCAAGTAGAGATACCAAAACTTGATGCGAAATATCTTTCTCACAATGCAACTTTGAAAGGAAAGCACATGATCATTATTGATGAAACATATGAATACCAATAACAACACATGAAATCAAGTTGAACACACATTCAAAACATTTCTTTATTACTTTCAAACTTGAATAACACTATTCGAGTCTTTCATACACTATCATGTGAAAAAGTGGAACCCCCTTGATTAAATTACAAAGCCGTATATATGGGTGACCTGTTAGTAACCACTTAAGGTAACTACCTTAACCACTTTTGCAACTACTTAGAATAACTAACTAGGTGTACTAACTTTGAACAACTAACTTTCTTTTGTAAAGATTGTCACTTAGAGTAACTACCTAACTTAGGCACTTAAAATAACTATATAAGAAAGAGTTAGGAGGAACCAAGGGCCCTTGGACTTAAAAGAAGCAAACTTGCTCAAAATGGTAGAGCAAATTAATGTAGTACTTATGAAGAACTAATGTAGTACTTATGAAGATCAAATGTAGTACTTGTGGTAGTGCAAGGAATGTTAAGCAAAACTGTGATCTCCTTCCATTTTCTATCATTTATGACCATTTGTAGTCCTCCACGAGCAATTACTTCCCTGTATAATAAATAGAGGTCTAGATCCTTACTACCAATCTTTTGAATGCCAATTCCAAAGCTCCCAATTTTGGTGTTATTGGAGATGATTCCGATGTAGGTCTTGGAAGATACTTGCAACGGTTGTGGAACGAATTTTCAATAGCCGAATGCATATATCTGAAGTCATTGTTGTCCATGAGATGACATTTCTTCGAGGTAATTTGTCAAAAAGTTAACGCGCCATGTCCAACTTCCACATTTTGTATGCCTGTCTACTAGAGCATTTGAAATTATAATATCTAACAGAAATCGTCAAACTTTATGGCACGAGAAGGTACTGGAAATGTTTGTGGAGTTTGGTATGCTAGAGAAGTTGGCAGAATTTGGTTTTACAGCTACAAACTGCATTCATCAAATCCATTTTGTGAATTTCCTTTGTTCACGACACTCCATGGGACCACGTTTCATAGAGGTGTTCTGCTAAAGAGTTGTCATGTCTTGTAAATCCTTCGTGCTAGGCAAAGGTTATGGAACTTGGCTTTACACCTAGAAATTGCATTTGCTTGAAAGATTCTAAAAACCTTTACAACAAATCCATTTTACATATATCTTATAATTAAAACAATTCACATGAGTTGTTCATACTTCCACATTTTGCAGACATGGCAGTTTTTCTGAGAGACCGTGCCTTTTTGAAGCATTTTGCAAAACATTTCACTGGTCTTGTCTATGCTTCACATTTTGTAAACATGCACAATAGAGAGTTTTTAATGTTGTTTCAGCACTCCTATTCCATATCCATCCAGAACAATAGCACCATACCCATAATGATTTTGCACCTACCCTGCTCTTCATCTGACTCCAATATTGTCTTTTGGAAAGCTTGAAGTGCTTCATCTAGTCCCACAGGGTGTTTGGCCACCTCCAACACTTCTCTTTTCACTTCCTCTACCACTCTATCCACTATACTCTTCAATAGGATGTCCTCGTGACCTTTGCTTGAGTCAAATACCAAGCCTGAAATAAAGGAAACCAGGTGGAGATCCTCTTTCCATTTGTCAACAATGTGATGATCAATTCTGTTCTTGCTGTAGTATTTCTTAAAGGCTTCTGAGTAAAGGCCAGATTGGATATGGCGGACTTCAGAGGGATACACATCGTAGAAGATGGGAATGATCTTATCCCTAGTTTTAAGCATGAAGGAGAGCTCCGCTAGACACCATGGTGACTGCGCATATCCAGGGGAGAAGATTGCAACGTTAATATTACAAGTGGCGAGGGCTGGAGCATGCTAGCAAATGTTGCAGAGTCTATCTTTACATCTGCCGGTTGCAGTTTCTCAAAAGTTTCTAAAGCCTTTCTCACAAATTCATTTGGTGCATAAACACTGGCATTCAATTTCTTTAAGTAGTTATAATAACTACTTCTTGATTTTCTCATTGGCAGTTTTAAGTGGTTTTAAAACTTGATGACATTGCCAATAAATTCAGTTACATTCTTCATCGGCATTTTTACATCATTTCACAACCTTGTCCGCTACTTTGAAACTTTTAAAACTTCCCTTCATCGATGGTTGATGGCATTTTTGAAAGTAATCATAACCTCTAATAATAAAATACACTTCTTTGTTTGGCGTATGGAGGAGGTGGTAGTAACATTTGCATGCACAATTCCAAAAGCCTATCAGGAGAAAATGAGGCCAACAACTGGCTCTAACTGGGGGCAAGGACCTTGTGGACGTGGGATGAACCTAGAATCTCTAGAAAGAGTTAGTGCCTTAAATCCATTGGGCTATAGAGTCAGGAGATAACGCATTGTACAAGGGGAACAAGTAGACTCAAGCAAGACAGAATAAGAGAAACAACAAAGATGAGATAAACAACAAAAACCAACGAAAACTAAAACAAGGTAGACACAACCAAAACACCTAATTAATCTATATACATGGTAGGTGACTCCTAACTTGGAACTGCTCCAAGATGATCATGTAAAACCATTGACAGGTTGAGAAAAATAGGCACCTGTGCTGAAAAGAGTTGTGCACGGGTGAGGCACCTGTAGACTCAGTAGACATTTCAGGATGATGAGAAAAATGAAATATAGGAAATATGAGGACTCCTTGAATTGTACATCAAACAACCATTTCTCATCATAAATTTCAGAGTCCATTTGAATGACATTAGTATTGGCCTTTGTAGTGCTGATCGTATCTTCTGGTGTCATATCGAGCATACCATTTTTCTCTATCTGGAGATCTTTTTGATAGCTTGAATCAAAGAATATCAAATCACAAACTAGACATCCTTCATGCGAACCAATAAGTGAAGAAAACTTGATATTCTGGAGCTGATCCTTCTTATGAATAATGTTCTCCTTTATCATCGAATCATCTTCTGCAAAGGAAAATTCCTCCTTCGTTAGCATTACTATCTCAAGATCTTCTTTATCAAAGGGTTGCACATGAGGAAGAGAAAGTGATGAATCTACATTATGCACTTTATCCTCCTAAAAGTCTTCTTGTATCATTGATGAAGAAGAAATAATATTTTCCTCTCTTGGAAGTAGTGAAGGAGAATTTAACTCATGAAGCTCTTCATCAAGCCTTTGAATGCTAGTATCCTTATGATCTTCTTGCATATTTGGAGTGGGAATACTCAATGCTTCATCTTGAGTAGTACCTTTAGTTTCAATAGTTGAGTATTCTTCTTCAACAAATGGTAAAGGAGAAATGGCAACATTTTCTCTACAAAGAAAATCATCACCAGGTGTATTAAGACACCAATCTGGAATGAAAACCTCATGAGAGAGCTCTTGGAGCATTCTTTCTTCATTATTCTCTTCTTGCTTAGATTTCATGCATGTTAGGAAAACATTTTGTGACACGTCTTCATCTTCTTTGTTTACACTTTGTTCCAAAATTTCTTCTGCATTCCCTTGAACATTAACCATGTCATGGGAACCTTCGTCGGAAGATATACTTATCGAACTTGAGAAAGTTGTCACAAGAGAAGTGACATCCTTCAAAGAAAGTGAGAATATGTCATCGTCTGGATAGATTTATTCTTCATCATTGCATGTTTCCATACAATCTTCTTCTTTTGTCTTCATCACTTCTTCTTCTTGGTCTTCCTTAAGTGGACATGCATTTTCCGATGAGTCTCTTTCGGACACTTCCTTCAATACAAGTTCATTTGTAGGAAAAATATTTGCCTCTTCATTGTTGTCCTCATCATGCAAATGATATATCTCAGCATAATTTCTTTCATCTTCTGGTTCATGAATCTCCTTTGATAGGGAATTGTGACCACGAGCAAGAAAATGAGTCTCCTTCCCATCTTTCTCTTCAATCTTATGTAATGTTTGAAGCAAAGAAGGATGAACTTGATTAGTAGGAAGTTGCATGCCACCATAGAAACTCTTCAAAAACTCCACTTGCTTCAGGTCATCAAGAACTTGATTTTGTTGAGCAAAGGATGCAGAAAAAGGATAATCTTCATTATCACTATCATTGTCTGATTCAGGAAACTGCAAGTTATGCATCTATGTTCTTCTATACCAAACCATCTTTCAGGATTCTTCTTTCAAATAGAGTCTCTAATCTTCTTTTCTGGGGAGATACTGAGTTGGGATGGTTAAATCTATTGGTCCTCTGCAAAGTATTCATGGATGATGCCAAGTGTTTGATTTGTATTCGTAATCAGCGGGAATCTATCTACCGCATTTAAGTGCATTTAATGTCAAGAAACGGGGGGGTGATCTTCGAAAGATCGGGTGATATTCAAAATATGACCCCCTTTGGATAAAATGACCCCCCGCCTTTGAACGGAAAAACTGATGCAAAGGAATCGGGTGATGTGGTCAACGTTGACCACATGTATATCGGGTCATGAATTTAAGATCAGGGGATGTTCAAAATATGACCCTGCAAATAAAATGACCCCCTTAAGAAAAGATCGGTGTGACATCACCATATCGATGACTTTGTTTAATCTTTGTGTTTTAATGACGTCACCGTCATGTTATTGAATATCGTGGGCATCGGATATATACCTCCGTGAGGTAGAATGGAATGACGACGTCATCATCAGGGTGGCTTCCTTCGTTTGTTGGACTTAGATGATGTCACCGTCATATTGGCACCGGGTGATAATTTGTGAAGGGGGTGATATTCGTAAGATGACAGATATTAAAAATATGACCCCCCACAAGAAATATGAAGTCGTTTGACTAGTAGATAGTGGCTACTACGTAAAATTAACGTCCGCACTTCATGGATCAAGTGATTATCAGGTGATAATACCGTATCGGGGTGATCTTGTCTGAGATAACTGATGTTTGAAATATGACTCCCCTCCCTCAGAATATTAGGTTTGACCAAACTTTGACTTAACATAACTTTCTTCCCTTGGATAATTTCGGGGTGATCCAAAAGGCAAACCTGCTTGGAATTTCGTGCACTTTCCAACCATGAGGTTAATAATATGAAATACTGACTTTAGTAACTGACCTCATCATGGTGACATATCCACCCTCCTTCAGGGTTACATGCATGACTTAATTTTACCAGATTGCCCAAAGCAAAAAAAAACAACAACAAACCAAAGCAGCAAGAAAAGTTGGGTCCTAGTTTTGTCAAGGCAAAATGGGGCGTGTTGTGTAACCACACAACAACTTGCCACCAAAGAACATAACCAAATTCCACTGGTTCAAGTGATGGGATCACATTCTAAGATAGTATTTTAACCATTTCTAAGTATAAGTATTATAATCTTTCTGAATGATAAGGTTTTCATCATGGCAACAATGTTAGCAAAGGATTAGGTGTGTGTAAATGATTAATTATCCTCATCTTGAAAGTAAGTTGAAAACATGAGTAACTAATGTTAAGCTACATAGTTTGGGAGCATTCCTCATAGCCAACCTGGATAGAGCCTTACTACCAGCAGGCGTCCATAGCCCCGGCAAGGTTATCTATAGAATCCCCCTAAGTAGAGCCCCGCTACCAGCAGGCATCTATAGCCCCGGTAGAGTTATGTAGATGGCCTAACTTTATCCCTTTTGAATTTTCAATATTTATTCTTTCTATTCATATGATGTCATCATGTAAGCTTAATGTGCAAGGCATGGTCACTTGTTGACTTAGGTTGGAGATTGCATTGGTAGCAAGGGAGTCACTTTAGATTTTTCACTTAACATCTATACTTGTGTGTTCCACAAACCCAAGGCTGTTAGGTGAGTCATTATGAAAAAATCACTTTGGTTGAGAAAAGACACCCTGATGAAAAAGATACCACAGACCTGACCACCAACACTTCTCAAAATGAGTCATAACCTATGTAGGAATTTGTTCTCGTCACTTGAATCTTAACAATTTGGTTGTTTCTTTGGGTGATGAGCTGCATCATCTTGACTAACCAAAACAGAACTCAACAAGCAAATAAACAAGAAAAACAAAATTGTACAAACAACTATACAAATATGCACACTAAAATACATATGACTTACATGACACTATTTTAGGCTTGAAAGTAATGTTTGAGGAACTATCCATTAACTGGTAATGGGACATCTTCAACGGTTAAAGTCTTTAGCCTATAGGTGATGTCTCCTAAGATTTCTAAAACTTGAAAGGGACCTATCCAAAGTTTATCAAATTTTCCATGATCTCCTTTCCTTTCATGTGCTTTGTCCCACATAAGGACTAAATCTAAAATTCTAAAAGCCTTAACTCTGGCTCTTTTGTCAAACCAATGCTTGACAATAGCCTGATGTTTAGAAAATTAATCAATTGCTTTATTCCTTTTCTCTTCTAGGTGCATCAACTAAAGCAACCTGACTTCTTATTTGTTATCTATGCCTAGATACTCTTGTGTGCAAACTGCAATGTGGGGATCTTTAGGTTAACAGGGAGGATGGGATCCACCCCATATACTAGGTGAAAAGGAGAATTTCCTAATGCAACCTTCATCCTGGTTCTATCTACCCACAAGGCATACTTTAATAGGGTATTCCACTCCCTTGGGTTCTTTTCTATCAGTTTCTTTATGATATTCAATAAATTCTTGTTTGTGGATTCTACCAATCCATTCCCTTGAGGATAGTAATTTGAAGAAAACTTCAAGATGATTCTATGGTCAAAAGCCCAACCTGATAATCTTATTGATGCAAAGGCAGACCCATTGTCACATACTAAAGCATAAGGAACTCCATACCTGGTTACTATGTTGCTTTCCAAGAACTTGATTACATCCTCAACATTGCATGTCTTACTACTAACAGCTTCAGTCCACCTGGTACAGTAATCAATAATAGTCAGCACATACCTGTGGCCTGAAGATGATGGAGGGTTGATAGGTCCTATGAAATCCATCCCCCATTGAGCAAATGGGTGCATCTCCATCACTGGTTGCAAGGGTTGAGCAGCATATCTTTCTCCATTTGCAGCAACCTAACACATATGACAACATTTGATGTGTTCAACAGTATTTTTAAAAATAGTGGGCCAGTAATACCCTACTCTGAGGATAGCATGAGTGGTAGCTAAGTATGATCCATGTGCAGTTCCAAACTTATCATGTAATTATGTCAACACTTCGTCTGCTTCTTGCTTCTCTAGGCATCTAAGGTATATTCCCTCATAGTTCTTCTTGAAAAGGATTCCTCCTTTTATCATGTATTTTTGTGATCTTATTTTTAAGGCTCTCCTCTGTGAGGCCTGCAATCTTGAAGGGCATCTTCCAGTAATCAAGATATGCCCAATGTCTGAATACCACTCTCCATTTTCTTTTGTATTTATGACATACTGTTGGCTCATGATGTTAGGATCAATTTCAGATATCATCTGACTCAATGCTTGTCCTGTCACTAATTTCATGGGTGTTATGTCCATATCATACTCTTGGAGGACAGTTATCCATTTGGCTCTCTTCTCGCCTAGTTCACTTTGCATTAAAAGCATATTTGCTGCCGCATCTGGTACTACAGTGATCACTTTACTTCTCAAAATGTAATGTCTAAACTTCTTGACTGCTTGGACCAAAGCAAGTGCTTGTCTTTTGACATCCATATAGCTGAGTTCTGCATCCCTAAATGGACAACTCATGAAGGCTATAGGCTTTTCTTCTCTAGCCTCATTTCTTTGTGTTAATACTGTTGCAAATGTATGCTCTGAAGCAAATGAGTATATGTAAAATTCTTCAGTATAATCTGGACTGATTAGAATAAGAGCATTAGATATGGCTTTCTTGATATCTTCAAAAGCTGCTCTAGCTTCAAGTGTCCACTCAATCTTGGCATCCTTCTTGAGCATTGCATTCAATGGTCTGACAATTTCTGCAAAACTAGTAATGAACTTTCTAACAAAATTGACCTTACCAAAGTAAGATTTGAGCTCCTTCTTGCTTCCAGGAAGCTGTATCTTCATGATTGATTCTACTCTATCAGGATCGATGATGATCCCATTCTTTGTTATTAGGTGACCTAATAATTTCCCTGTGGTTACCCCAAATATGCATTTCTTAGGATTTAGGGATATTCCATAATGTTCACATTTCTTTAATACCTTCCTGAGGTCTTCTACATTATTCCCTCTCTCTTTAGAGAAAACTGTCAAGTCATCCATGTATATGACAATGCATTTACCGATTAGGCCTCTGAAGGTTATATCCATTACTCGCTAAAATGTTGCTCCAGCATTTATCAATCCAAAAGGCATGCACCTGTAGGCAAATATTCCCCACTTAGTGGTGAATGCAGTCTTCAATCTATCTTGTCTACCATCACCTGGTTGTAAACTGAAAAACCATCCAAAAATGACATCATCTTTGCACCATTTACAATCTATAAGACCTCATCCAGAGAAGGCAAAGGATAGTTATCCTTTTCAGAAGCTCTATTTAAATTTTTGAAGTCTACACACAATCTAATGTCCCCATTCTTCTTCCTTACTGGGACTAGGTTAGCCACCCATGTGGAATGTCTCACAGGAAATATGATCCTAGCATTAAGTAATTTCTTAACTTCTTCAAAAATGATGGGCTCCAGCAAAGCATTAACAGGTCTCTGTTTCTGTCTAAAAGGCTTGACATCTGGCTTTAAAGGTATAGTATGAGTGATGATTGATGTATCATAAGTTTTCAACTCATGATATGTCCAGGCATTAACATGAATGTAATCTTTAAGTGCTTGGGTTATTCCCTCCATCTCTTTTTATGTACACACTTTTCCAATCAGGACATTCCTTTTTTCATCATCATGCCCTATGTTAACTTTTGAATACTCTCCTCCATCTGCTTTAGGGAGATCTTTTTGTTTTAGCATGTTGTCTAAATCAAATGCTCTTTCCAATTCTATCATTCCCTTAGGAATCTTGTTACTGGGCAACTCTAGGATTTCTTCTTCTTCCCAGATATGATCTTCCACATTCCTTTCATCTATGATCTATGCATCAAAGACATCTCTATTGGATATGAAGTCTAAAGTGTGCCGGTCATCATCAAACACTTGAAGGTTGACTACATTGTTTGGTACTGAAGGTACTGATACTAATTCAACTGAAATCTCTTTAAACCAGATATGGACAATGGTTCCAATGTACTTGCGGCTTGGACCAAGGCATCTGCCCTGTGATTTTGTTCTCTAGGCACATGGGTGATGTTAAATGCATCAAAATCTTCTATCAGATCCCATACCCTATGCCTATAATTAGACAACTTCTTGTAATTACAAGAATATATACCTCTTACTTGTCTTACTACCAATTTTGAGTCTCCATAGACATGCAAAATTTTTACTTTCATTCTGAGTGCAAACAATATCCCATGAATCAAGTCTTCATACTCTGTCACATTATTTGTGCATGGGAATTGTAATCTATATGCTACTAAGTAGGATTTACCAGCTAGATCAATAAGATCTATTCCTACTTTAGCCCCTTGTTTTGATTTAGATCCATCAAACTTGAGGAACCATGGCTTATCTTCAGTTAAAGGCTTGTCTGGGCCTTCCCTTTTCTTTTTAGCTCTGGCAGCTACACCATTTGATATCCATTTCAATTTTGGTGTTTCAATTTTCTCAAACTTCACTTTTTCTAGCTGATGTGAAGCTGATATTCCTTCTTTTTCTTTACCATCAGAAGGAGGATCCTTTGAACAAGGCAACATCTGCTTCTTCAGAATATGTACACATAAAGAACAAGTGGTTTTTGAATGTGGTGCTTCATGTAACTTGCACCATCCCTCAATTAAGGCATCATGTGGGGATGTTTGTTGTTGTATCATCTTTTGAATCTACTTTGATAAAAATTCTTCAAACTTAGACAAATTACTGCCTCTATCTTCATCAGATATTTCGTAATCTGATTCAACCAAGCAATCACTTCCTGGGGTGATTTTCTTGTTACTCTTAAGATTCTCTCACTACATACCAATATTTTTTCTATTATCTGGATAGGACTTTCATCATGACATGTGCTTTCTTTTGTTCCTGTAGATGACAAACAACAATCGGTATCATTATCACTATCTACAAAACCTACCCTGGATGATGATGATGATGATGCCTCACTGCATGCTTGTTCCAGTTCCATCATGTCTAAGCAAGCATCACAAGTCTTCATAGAATGCACCTCATCATGTAACCTGCACCATCCTTCAATTAGAACATCATGAACAGGGACTTTTAACAATTGACAATGTTGCACTTCTTTGGACAGGTGTATCTCAAAATTCTTGAAGTGGTCTACTTCTATCTCATTTTTAGAGCTACAATTGGACTCTAAAATTATCATGTCACCCTGGGGATTATCATCATGAACATGAACATGAACATTATACATGAGGATCTCTTCTATTTTGACAGTTTGGGGTCTAATGGAGTAAACTCTGAGTTCAACATCTACATACATGATCTCGTTGGTTTTATTGTATTCAGTGATCATATGTTTCATGTGAGGCTCAGCATGTATCCTTATTTGATTAGGTATCCCTTTCCAAGGTAACCACATGTGACTCAAATCAGTGGGCATGTATCCATTGAGTGTTTTTGACCAATCTCTGTTGAGCAGCATCCCATAGGTATCAGGTATATCTACTACCTAAATATCAATGTAGTATTGGATTCTTGGGTCTCATAATAACTGCATATGAATGTGAGTTAGTTCTCCTACTACACTCACTTATGTTTTATCTAACTGTGTTACTTTCTTCAACGACTTAGCAGGATGCAACCCTAAGGCATTGCATATGGACAGGGGCATTACATTGGTAGATGCTCCTGAATCTACTAAGCAATTATGCAAGTTCTTACTAAACATCCTTATGGTAAGGAGAAAAGGAGGTGACTAAGTTTTATCTCTGTAAAGAGTCATGTGTGAATTCTCTGCAGCTTGAACAGTGGTTGGAGCTTTGTGTTTAACATTAACATCCCTGATGGCATGATCTTTATTCCCAGTCTGACCTGAGGTATGATTATCCTCTTTTGGAGCAGGGTCATCTAAGGATTTCATGAAGGCTTTTTTAATAGCTGGGGTTTTGAGTAGTTCTGATAATGACAAACTGATATTGATCTTTTTCATTTCATCTGCTAATTATGTGACTAATTTATCTGACTCATGTGGCAGATTACCAGCTTTTGATACTATATTCTGTGGTGCTAAGTACTGAGCATTTACTTTAGGAAATCTAGGGTTATTGCTTGCCTTAGGATTAGGAGGAGTGTTGAAATTATTTAGAGGCAAGGATGTGGTCAAAGGACTAGCAGGTTAGTTCAAATTATTCCTTAGGTTGTAATTATGTCTACCCTGATACTACTGTTGATAAGCATGTACTTCTTAATGTTCAATTGATGGCTCATTTTCATCTTCGAATGGAAAAACATAATTGGTTTCAAAAGCCATGACTGACTCTCACATGCTAAGGTGTAATTTTGATGAGGTGACATTGCCTACTGATGAGGATGATTGATGAAACTTTCTAGCACTAAATCAGAATCATATCCACAGGGGACAATTTCATTTTCTTCAACACAAGGGGGATTACCTGCAGTGTTAGATACTTCAGTTTGGAATATACTGGCAGCAATCCTAAACTAAGGACAATCTAGCTCTGCATGAGCATTGGTGTTATGTATCCTGCACCAGTTTGTAAGAGCTGCTTCTGCCAGGTTCACTCTAGTGGTATGCTTAGGTTCATTAGGAGGGTGATTGTCTAAGGGTGATGGCAAAGAACCATTGTTTGGCCTAGTGTTCCACACTCTAGGCTGTCTAGGGGGATTATTGTTACCATTGTTGTTGTTATAATTGATATTATATCCCCTATCAGGATAATTAGGTCTATCATTGGCATATCCTGTATTCTGATTTGGTTGATAATAGAAATTCTGACTCCTCAAATGAGTGATCTCAGTGGTGAGTTTCCTCAGTTGTGCTAATATCTCTTTAATTTATTCCTTTTCCTCTTAAACCTTGGCTACTACATTCTCTGTTTGAGGTTTAAATAAGGAAGATCCATTGTTATTATTGTTGGATTGTTCCACAACCTGAGGTACCTGTGTATATCCTAGATGTTGTAACATTTGACCATTCCCATTTAGAGGTGGCATGATACTGATTGGAGGTATCTGCAAAGGACTTGGCATTATAGCTAGAGGTATCATGACTCCATTAGTCTATTGTTGAGCAGGATATGTAGGATAAGTAGGGAGTGTAGGAAATGCAATATTAGGTGTTGGAGTAGGAATCAACTACTGACTGACTTTGACAGCTTATTCAAAAGCTCTTGTCAAGGTTGTGATACCAAGATGTGTCCCCTTGATAAACATAGAAGTCAGGGGATCTAAGGCTGAGTAGTATATACTCCTAGCAGCTTCATCTGTTACAATATAAGGAGCAACTAGCTTTGAGAGCATCTTTTGGAATCTTGCATTGAAATTAGTAATAGGTTCTCCTTCAAATCTCTTAATTGTGGCAAACAGATGATAATTCATTGAAGGATCTATAGGTATTTTAAATCTATCATTAAAGGCTTTCTCCAAGGCAGCACATGAACTGACTGAACCTTGACCAAGACTAATGTACCAGTTATATGCCTCTTCCCCTAAGGAAAATGGAAATAACCTACATACCACATCATGATGTTCAATTCTAGCCCTACAACAGGCTTCCTTGAATGTTCTAATGTGATCATCAGCATCCTGATATGGATGATATTTAGGACAAATCTTGTCAGGATTTTTAGGTAAAGGATGATAAGCAGTGAAAGCCAGAGATGACTCTGCAGTAAAGAACAACATTGTGACTAGTGGAGGTTGGACTCGAGGTGTGAAAGGTGGTCCTATAGGTGTTCGCAACCTGATAGGAGTTACAGGAGTATGCTCTGGTGAAGCTGCTAATGCACTAGAACCAGGAGAATGATGAATATCTACTGTTCTATGTCTAAATCCCCGGATAGGCAATTCTTCAAAGAGTCCACTGGATCTGGACCTGGTATTTCGCCTGAAAGCCAGGATTTCTTGAATTTAAGGAAAATTTGGCCAGTTTGGTGTAAAGATTAGCAAAAACACTCTAGCAAAGGTTGTGTTGGTATCTGAATTGGCAGTGGGTTTGCCAGTTCCAATGCACAGGCAAATTCGGCCAACAGATATGGGAGGTTGCGTGAGCTACCTCCCCTTCACTTCTGGTTCTACTGCACCAAGGGGGGTATCCCTATTTGCTAAAGATGTAATCTTGACTCACCCAATGACATTAAGATTTAGCTTTACAATAACAGGCAGAATACTCTCATGTGTGGACAAGATTTGTGTAACAAATCACAAGGTTGGCAACATTCTTGGACATATGTGTCTGGTTGTGGATGAGAGTATGCAAAGGGTTCCTAATCCTACTCCTACAACTAACAGGTTGGAAATGTGGAATGATTTGTTTAATGGATTGGATGCAAGACAGGGGTTTTGGAACATAACTACTAAACAAGAGCAGACCAGTGCCTATCTCAGGGTAAGGAGTCAAATAGACGTATACAGGTGAACAGTTTGCAACTGCATTCAAGTTTAGGGGGTCAAAGCTGGTATTCGCCTTACAAATACCACCCAGGAATGGGTATTTTAGCTGCCCATACTTATAGATATCCTGGCTGACATACATACTTCTCCATGATTGACCTAAAACAATTTAATCCACTCCTTGAATGGAAGTCAAAAGATCAAGCATGTGGTACAGAAAACTATACCCTAGAATCCAAGTAACCCTTAGCAACCAGATTCAGAAGAAGGAAATGCATACATCAAATGGAGACAAACAACTAAAACACATGCAAATAAGCATTTCTCATATAAAATTGACATGAAACTGAAAAGAATGTGCAAAATACATTCAAAATGCAACTCATAAACTCCAGAAAGAGATACAACAACCAGGAAATGCTCTATTTTTCATTATTTACACAAAAATTGCCCAAGTCTTCAACAACTAGAAAAATGAGTCACACCGTCTGCTATATAGCAGGAATGTGTACTCAACATTAATCACATAGCCATTCAAAATTTGCCAAATACAGTGCATCATGAGAAAATGGCGCTCAAACATTGAATGCAATGGAGAAACAGAGAGAATAAGCAGGTGGGCTTGGGATCAGAGCTGCCGCTCAAAGATTTTCCTCTTAAAATTGGTGGTTGGCATGTCATTCCACCCAATGTACCCCTACAAGCACTGCCATTAAGATCAACCTACCCGCACCCCTCAGAAATACAGCAACGGATGCATCAGAAGTTTTCCCGCTCAAAAAATGTGGCCACATACAAAGAAAACCTTCGCTGCTGGACATTAAAACACTGCCGTCGATTTGCAATCCTCTACTGAGCTCATCGGCTCAAAATCATGCTGAAAAGTCACCAACCAAGGATAACGTGCCACGTAGGCACTCTGCTCCTCTATCGCTGACTTTTCCCCTTTCATTTTACCTTTCTCGCCTCTGAATTTCTTTGTATATGCATTTGCATATACATGCAACAGCTACTGACACATGGCAGCCTGTGAATGGTTCTCTGTCGCCATGCATCTTGTCCCCCATCCGCCATCGGAGTAACCTTGGAGTTGTCCGCCGATGAAAACTGTCCCACCGATGACCCAATGCATTCACCTTTGCCTTTTGAAACTTGTATATGCAATCGCATATACATGCAATTACCATATACGAGGAGGACCCCACCATTCTTTGAAAGCATCGTTGACTTGGACTGCTCATATCGCATGTTTCACTTGTATATCGGTCTTGCATATACAATTGTATATGCATAGAAGTGGTGGTCCCCCACACTTTACTTATCGCCTTGCATGTAACTTTTGCATCTACCCTTTGTATGTGCGAACATACAAACACCTTTGCATGCAACTGGTGGGCCTGAGGTCTTGCATTTTGCCTTTTGGAAACTTGCATGTGCGACTTGTATATGAGATACAAGTGCCTTTGTATGTGAAGTGGGCCCCGCCATTTGTATCTCTGCTACATGTATCTTTGTATGTCCCCCTTTCCACTGTTCACCTTGTATGTCACAGATACATACAACGCGCCTTGTATATCTTTCAATGTACATTTTGTCTTGTATATTGCCATTGTATCTAACCGTTGCATGTTTGATTGTATATTTGGAATATACAATCCCAAACATACAATGGCAGACTTCAAAATATTTCACATATACAGTTAATTCATTAGCTGCGTCCACTTTATACCTGTCCATTTGCATATTTCCTCTGATGCATGTGTAACCCGCGGGCCCCACCACTTTTATATCGGCCTATACATATATCCGAACATACATTCACCCCTGCATACAAACAACAAATCTTTCCTGGAATATCCCTGCAATGTATCTTTTCTCTTGTACATAGTCGTTGTATGTCTGAACATACAAACCAAATATACATGCAACCTGGTATACAAACAGGGAATATTCTCAAGAATCTGTGAAAGATTCCCCCTTGTATATGCACTATCCTAAGCCCGATATGCATCAAAAAATGCATATAACTTGCTTTTTCAAAGGCCAATGGGAATTTGGCAAGCCCGTCAATGTATGTTGGATCTGTATGTATATACAAACACCCTTGTATATACAAAGTGACATGCATATAACAGGTTTTTGTATTTTTCTCTACTGCAGAGGCCAAAAGATTTAAAAATTTTAGGATTTTTGGGAAGGGGCCTGCATATACATATTCAGGCACCAATAGACTCTGTCTGGGGATGCATGCCTCTTGCAGGCATGGCGAGAATCATAGAACTCTGGGATATAGACCAGTCCCTTATCCATTGGGCAATAAAGTCAAAGTTGCACCAACCTGCATCACAAAACATGTTTATTTAAAATTTACTTGGTGGCCCAGGGCCACCAAAAAGGAAAAACTAGAATTTTCCTTTGTCAAATACTTGATTTTCTTTTCATTTCTTCAAATGAAGTCTGAGAACATTTAACTGTTTGCAACACTCAGCATTGCAATTATTTGTGCTGCTACTCCTTTCTCTTTCAACAAGTCTACAGCAAAATTCATAAGCATCTACCATTTTTAGCAGTAGACTATCATCATCATATGAGTCACTGATATTGCTTGGAGAGATAATAGACTCACATGAAATAAATGAATCCACATTAGACTTTTGCCTTTCATCAAAAAATAAAAGCTCCTCTGTACCAAACATGCAATATTCCCACACAAGCAACATCTCATAATCAAATTTATTTTTATAAGCATGCAGATATTCATCATCATTGTGCTCAGTAGTTTTATCATTTATATCCACCTGGGATGTCTCAAAAGAAGGCATGAAAAACTGAAAATGCAGCCCTATGTCAAAAATTTCATAATTATCCTTGCAACCAGTAGTATCCCCAACTGTATGAGCACACACATCTGCAACATGTCCATTTACCTCTGAATAGTGATCTTGTTCTTCCTCTTCACCAATGCACTGATAATCAAACACAAATTTCTCAACTTCTGCACTGTTAATGTGGTTAGAATCTTCAAGGAAACATTCATATTTAGCATCCATATATATTTCATCATCTAAAAGGATCACATATGCATCTGAATGCTGACAATCACTAACACATTTACTATCATCCCTTGAAGCAACATCCTCTATATTCAGAGTGAAGCTTTGCATATCCATTTCACATAAATAATCAGGAATAACTAGGATATGACTATTGCTGTAAGACACAATCTCATGTATATCTTTCATTTGGTCAATTGAAGGACATTTTGTGTCTGCAGACTTCTCTTCTAGAGGGTGATAACAATCATTGTTTTCATCATTATAGGAAGTGCATACATTTTCTATAACATTTCTTCATGCATCGCATCATGGCTACACATACTATTCTAAAATATATTTCCCCTTACAACATCATTTATCAATGAACACACTGGAACAGCTAAAATACGTTCACTTTGATAATTGTTTTGACAACTTGCAGCCATGAAACCCACTGGCATTCCATATTTCTCATTATTTTCTATATCCATAGCAAATTGGTAGGCCTGGTGAAGTGTGGCCAGTTCTTTATCTCTCAATAAATAACTCATTTCTTCATCAAATGCAGCCAAATAAATTGCTAAGCACAATGCATCATTAGGTCTCATATATTCAGGAATTTGCTTGAGCAACTTAATAAACTTCAGATTAAACGCTGGAACCAGTTCCTCATCTTCCTTTTGAATATTCATGAAGTGTATGATCAATGAGGCTAAATCAAACCTTTCACCAAACTGCTCCAGGAATGCAATTTCTAAATCTATCCATGAAGAAACTGAACATACAAGCAGGTCTGAAAACCAGACCCTAGCATCATCTTCTAATGACTGAACAAAGAGTCTCATTACTACATCTTCATCCTCTACTTCATAATCTTCTATTAAATTACAAAAAAATTGCAAATGTTTGTTTGCAGATTTAGAATCTGATCCATTATATTTTGGCAAACATTTTCTAATTTTACTAGGAATAGCATTTGGGTAACCACATATTCCTGTGAAATCTAGGGCTTTATATCTCTCAATAAAAACTAGTTTTCTTTGAGAGCACAACCAGGTTTGTTGTTCTAAACTCATCATTTTGAATTAAAAGATGAATACCTAGAAATATGTTGCAGCATGATAAGTTCAATCAACAGAGTCGCCACCTCTCACAGAGAGGACATAAAATCAACAAGGCATACATGTTTTCTAGATTCACATGCCAGCAGAGCACCACATGATCATTTCTTGGTATTGCTGCAACAATCTCACTGGAAACTAGATTTTCCAACCTTCAAATATTTGACTCTATCTCTCCCCAGTAGAGTCGCCAATTTGTTGGTAGACTCAGATGGGCATAAATTAACACTTGGGATGATAAGATAACACTTTGATTTCACTTCTTCTCCAGTAGAGTCGCCATTTCTGTTGGTATTCGAGTCGGCAGTGGGTTTGCCAGTTCCAATGCACAAGCAAATTTGGCCAATAGATATGGGAGGTTACATGAGCTACCTCCCCTTCACTTCTGGTTCTGCTGCACCAAGGGGGGTATCCCTATTTGCTAAAGATGTAATCTTGACTCACCCAATGACATTAAGATTTAGCTTTACAATAATAGGCAAAATACTCTCATGTGTGGACCAAGATTTGTGTAACAAATCACAAGGTTGGCAACATTCTTGGACATATGTGTCTGGTTGTGGATGAAAGTATGCAAAGGGTTCCTAATCCTACTCCTACAACTAACAGGTTGGAAATGTGGAATGATTTGTGTAATGGATTATATGCAAGACAGGGGTTTTGGATCATAACTACTAAACAAGAGCAGACCAGTGTCTATCTCAGGGCAAGGAGTCAAATAGACGTATACAGGTGAATGGTTTGCAACTGCATTCAAGTTTCAGGGGGTTAAAGCTGGTATTTGCCTTACAAATACCACCCAAGAATGGGTATTTTAGCTACCCATACTTATAGATATCCTGGCTAACATACATACTTCTCCATGATTGATCTAAAATAATTTAATCCACTCCTTGAATGGAAGTCAAAAGATCAAGCATGTGGTATAGAAAACTATACCCTAGAATCCAAGTAACCCTTAGCGACCAGATTCAGAAGAAGGAAATGCATACAGCAAATGGAGACAAACAACTAAAACACATGCAAATAAGCATTTCTCATATAAAATTGACATGAAACTGAAAAGAATGTGCAAAATACATTTGAAATGTAACTCAAACTCTAGAAAGAGATACAATAGCCAGGAAATGCTCTATTTTTCATTATTTACACAAAAATTGCCCAAGTCTTCAACAACTAGAAAAATGAGTCACACCGTCTGCTATATAGCAGGAATGTGTACTCAACATTAATCACATGGCCATTCAAAATTTGCCAGATACAGTGCATCATGAGAAAATGGCGCTCAAACATTGAATGCAGCGGAGAAATAGAGAGAAGAAGCAGGTGGGCTTGGGATCAGAGCCGCCGTTCAAAGATTTTCCTCTTAAAATTGGTGGTTGGCCTGTCATTCCACCCAACGTACCCCTACAAACGCTGCCATTAAGATCAACCTACCCGCACCCCTCAAAAATGCAGCAATGGATGCATCAGAAGTTTTCCCACTTAAAAATGCGGCCACATACAAAGAAAACCTTCACTATTGGACGTTAAAACACTGCCATCGATTTACATTCCTCTACTGAGATCATCAGCTCAAAATCATGCTGAAAAGTCACCAACCAATGATAACGTGCCACGTAGGCACTCTGCTCCTCTATTGCTAACTTTTCCCCTTTCGTTTTGCCTTTCTCGCCTCTGAATTTCTTTGTATATGCATTCGCATATACATGCAACGGCTACTGACACATGGCAGCCCGTGAATGGTTCTCTGTTGCCATGCATCTTGTCCCCCATCGGCCATCGGAGTAATCTTGGAGTTGTCCACCGACGAAAACTGTCCCACCTATGACCCAATGCATTCACCTTTGCCTTTTGAAACTTGTATATGCAATCGCATATACATGCAATTACCATATACAAGGAGGACCCCACCATTCTTTGAAAGCATCATTGACTTGGACTGCTCATATCGCATGTTTCACTTGTATATCGGTCTTGCATATACAATTGTATATGCATACAAGTGGTGGTCCCCCACACTTTACTTATCGCCTTGCATGTAACTTTTGCATCTGCCCTTTGTATGTGCGAACATACAAACACCTTTGCATGCAACTGGTGGGCTCGAGGTCTTGCATTTTGCCTTTTAGAAACTTGCATGTGCGACTTGTATATGAGATACAAGTGCTTTTGTATGTGAAGTGGGCCCTGCCATTTGTATCTCTGTTGCATGTATCTTTGTATGTCCCCCTTTCCACTGTTCACCTTGTATGTCGCAGATACATACAACGTGCCTTGTATATCTTTCAATGTACATTTTGTCTTGAATATTGCCATTGTATCTAACCATTGCATGTTCGATTGTATATTTGGAATATACAATCCCAAACATACAACGGCGAACTTCAAAATATTTCACATATACAGTTAATTCATTGGCTGCATCCACTTTATACCTGTCCATTTGCATATTTCCTCCGATGCATGTGTAACCCACGGGCCCCACCACTTGTATATCAGCCTATACATATATCCGAACATACATTCACCCCTACATACAAACAGCAAATCTTTCCTGGAATATGCCTGCAATGTATCTTTTCTCTTGTACATAGTCATTGTATGTCTGAACATACAAACCAAATATACATGCAACCTGGTATACAAACAGGGAATATTCTCAGGAATCTGCAAAAGATTCCCCCCTTGTATATGCACTATCCTAAGCCCGATATGCATCAAAAAATGCATATAACTTTCTTTTTCAAAGGCCGATGGGAATTTGGCAAGCCCGTCAATGTATATTGGATCTATATGTATATACAAACACCCTTGTATATACAAAGTGACATGCATATAACAGGTTTTTGCATTTTTCTCTACTGCAGAGGCCAAAAGATTTAAATTTTTTTGGATTTTTGGGAAGGGGCCTGCATATACATATTCAGTCACCAACAAGTTGTATTTATGATCAAAATCTGAAACTGACTGGATATTTACGCAATATTTGCAGAAATGATGCAAATATGAGGTGATATGAGGCTTTGGGAGACAAGAAACTGGATATCAGGTCTCTTAAGCAAACTACCTCAAAGCTTCAGCAAAAGGACTGCAAATAGGGCTTATCTTTGAAATATCACGGTGATCAACCACAAAGCTTGAAATATTTATGATCAATTTTGAAAACTTTGCAAAGGACAACCATGCATGGTCTTAAAATAGCAAACCTTTGCATATGACTTGAAATACAGAGCTGCATGAGTATTACCTTCCTGTCTGTGTCATCAAATCAGACAAATCTACTAATGAAGCCATCCTTCTAGCGCCAATTTATCTTGATGATGATTGTTAGTCATAACAACATGCATAAAAATTTGCACAACCAACCTTTATTATCTTGTAAAGTCTGATCAACTTAGGATAAGTTGATGACTCCAAATCTCTGTTGATCAGGTCATGATCGTCTGACATTACTCAGAGGTTGATGTGACATGTTTTTTTCTATTTCAAGGGGTCTTACATTTTTCTAGATGACCAGTATTGCACTGTTTCCTGTAAATTTACTCCACAAATAGGTTAACTCTACTCTATTTCCAAAGATAACTGATATATTTGCAAGTTTGATCAACTCTTCTGATTATTGATCATCATGAGCTTGTTCTTTCTTCTAGATTGTATATTTATTCAAATCATGTATCTGTAAGTGGATATTTGCATGTATTCCATGGATATTTGTATGAATTTGTATGATATTTGTTAATTTGACATGCTTTTACTCTAAATATGCTCTGTATTTTCAATTATCTACGGGATATCAGCATATTTCTTATTATTTGCTTTTGATTCTTTGTTATTTGCAATTATGGTGATGATCAGTTATGAAATTGAAAGAAATTTAAAAGAATGCTTCTACTTTAGTGAAACTTTAGCCATTGAGCCACATACATACAAGATACATTCATGAAGAGAAGAAATCAAACCATAAGTCACCAAGATGTTCCACAGCTAGATATGGATGATGCTAACTTCAAAGGGATTAGGAATGAAAACAACACATGCAGATTGAAAAGCACTCCAAGGGACGCAGCTGATCAATGCATGTATCCAGAATTCAAACACAGGTTACTCAAGATTTATGATGATTTGTAATCAAATATGCTTCTCTTTCATTTAGTATGCCTAACATGTACATTTACAACAACTTTGAAATGAGTCCTGATATTTCAGCAATCAAATTTCAATTAAGTTTCGAATGTTCAAAATATTGCACCCTTGCACCTTTTATAGACTAAGGTGAGGAGGAAGTTACAAATGACCAATGGTCAAGATTTGTCAATTAAGATCAACAATTGATAATAACTCTTTGACTCAGTCAACTATTCCTCGTGGCACAGGTTGCCAGCTGGCAACCATCTGGATGACTCATTATCTATGAGTGCTCTATGCATATGTTCCCTTGATGATGTATCTTCATTCACTCTTCAGGTTCTTCCTCTTCATTTTCTTCTTCTTCATCATGGGCATCGTCTTCATTGCTTTCAGTATCACTGTCACCTTGACATACATCCTCCTGGATGTGGACCTTCATCGCTGTCCTGATGTGCTCATATGCCTGCACTATTTTATCCACCTCTCCTCCATCTTGGATTTTAGCTTTTGTGATGGCATGTTTGAAAGACTGGAACTTAGCTTTGAGCATTTCCAGCTTACCTTATCTGTTGTTTAAAGTCTCATTATAAGTTTCCACCCTGAATTTTATCCTCATGATCTTATTCATTACTTCTTCTGTCAGGTGGGTGAGAGGGCCATCTGCTACCAGCTAAAAATTATCATGCAGAGCTTTAATAGCAAAGTCTGCATCCTAATTTTCTATCTTCACCTCTACTTTACCTTCTAGGGCTTCAAGGATCTCTACTTCATAAGCCATCATGTTGTGCAGCTTTATACTTATATCCCTGAGCTTACCACTGCATTTCTTCAAGATATCACATTCAAACTCGATATCTTCATACCATATATCTACCAGTAGGGCAGTATTATTATTCAACACTTGATTGTTTATCAAAACTTGAGGATCAATCCTCTTCATTTCAATTAAAGCAGTTAGGTCCTTTTCCAATTGGAATGACCGTTTCCCTATTTCATTTTGCATCTTATCTACCTTTCTTTTCAAACTACTTAAAGAATTCCATCTTTGTAGGGAGGTTCTCAAAACATCCTCAGCTACAGTGAGGGCTGATAGCATCCATTTCTCCATGATCATTGCTTCATGCTTCATGAGGTCCAACTTAGTGACCTCCTCTTGGGATATGATAGTCAATGGGAATGTCAGATCAACTAGTGTATTATCAGGGTTAATTAACCCTTTTATGTATGAATGTAGCTGAGCAATGTGCTCCTTATGCTTTTTATTTTTCTCTTTCTCCTTCTTTACCCTTTGGGTCAAAGAATCAATAATGTCCTTCCCGTCTTGACCTTCTTGGTCCTCATTAGCAAAACCCAAATCAACATTTGTGATTTGGAACTCTTCAAGGGTGATCTTGCCCTTCTCCTTCTCTACCGTGGGAAATGCTACCTGTACAATCCTTCTTCCTGTAGCAGGATCTCTCTTTATGGCTAATGTCAATCTGGCCTTCCTCTTTGGCTTCATAATTATTTCTGCAAACAAGGTAGAAACATCAAATTCCTAAATTTCACACCCTTGTTCCATACCTATTTCTCACTTCAACCATTGAGGCACATCCTCTCCGAAGCCTTGATGTTCTTTGCTAACATCATGTCTGCCCTGTTCTCCAGTATCTGCTTCTATTCTAGGTGGAGAAGGTGATTTCTTAGTTTCTTCCTCATGGAGTTCCTCATGAGGGGGATCTTGTTGCATTTCTTCTTGTTGAGGGGCTTCTTTCTGTAGAGGAGGATCCTGTGGAATGTCCACATGATGATCCTGTGCTTGGTCTTGTACTCCCTCCTTCTGACTTTCATCTTCCTTATTACTTTCCTCATCCTGAGGTATATTGACATCCGTGGATGTCTGTGTGTGTTGGCCTTGTGTATCACCCTGATCTCAGGTCACTTCTTGTTCTGCACCTGATGCATCAACATCATGTGGCTTAAGGTCTTCATGACCTGATTTATCTTTAGCTTCTGTGGCATCCCTCAAATCTCCCTGAGTCTGAGTGGCAGCAGCACATGATATATCTTTATCACCTCTGCTCTTTTGTTGAATCTCTACTATTCTTGGCTCTGTGGGTACCTCATGTTGTTGTTGACCCATATCAGGAGCAATGCTTTCTTTTTCCACTTGCCTTTCCACTTCAATTTTCTCTGCTTCATCAGGTACATCTGCTTTGTCCTTAGAGCTCACATCATCCCTATATGTTAAATCTATAACTGCAGGGCTAGTCACCTGATCAACTAACTTATCAAGCCCTATCTATTGGGCTGCCCTCTCTAGACTACTTTCTTTTACTTCTTCTATCTGTTTTACCTCCTCCAATACCACCATTTGTGCTAATGGGGTCCCATGTGGAGTCATGCGGGTACTGGAGGTGAGAGTCTCCATTCTTTGAGAGGCTACATTTTGCACTACCTCATCATCTGATAAGTCTACGGTGTCCTCCAAGGAGAAAGGAACACCCCGACCTACTTTGAGAGCTTCTTTTGTTTGTTCCACTACCCTCTCAGTCTTGAATTGTATTATGGTGGGAAGCATAACATCATGCTGCAGCTCCTTCCTAAACGCTTCACCACCAGCTCCTCTTAATACAATAGGGTTGGCCCTGATATCACCCTGCATGGATGTTCTTTGCTTCTTGGGTGGTGATGTCAGCAGCATCGCCCTCCTCTTCCTACTGACCATCATTGGGTCATCCCCTGCAGGTTCTTTGTTTACCTGCACCTCCTCAAACAGTGTGCTCTCCTCCACTTCATGTTGTGAGGTCTGGCCCTCTTCTCGCACCTCAGTAGTTTCCACCGCTGCCCTCAAAATCCTCTTTGTCTCTGGCTTTTCACCCAGAGGCTGTGTAGATGAGGCAGATGCCTGAGCTGATGTTGATGCATCAGCAGCTGGTGTGGCAATCCTTTCAATTATCACCCCCTTAGGTTCATCTTCAGTTTTCTTACCTCTAGGGGGTCCTTTCCTCTGTTTTTGTGTTGGCAACCTTTCTCCATTGGTTTTTCTCTTCTCATTGAGGAAGTCATCATACTCCTCATCCGATATCTCTTGCCTTTTCTTTTTGGCATCCACTATAAGGGCTACACCCCTTTTCTTAAGTCTATTTATCTCCTCATCCACCCAAGCTTGGGCTAACTATATCACCCCACCTATAAACTGATCCAAAGATATATCGTCTGGTTGTGTAAGATCAAGGGCTGATATGGTGTCGTTGTACACCTTCTTGTCTTCATATTCATTAGACATAATTTTCCCATCATCCTGCCTCAGCTGTGCTGGCACCGGGATGCAATCAAATGGCTTTATCTAGTTCAGGTTGAGTCTTTGGTACTTTCTTCTCCTCACCTCAGCTTCATCATCATAATCAATCCAGAAATCCTCCAGATGTTTCTGATGTATAGGTTTCCCTACTATTTTATGCATCCTGCCATAGGGGTCATAAGATCTAGCCAAGGGAAATGGCTGCAAATACATCAGTTTCAGACCTCCCATGACATGCTTTATGCTCTCTGAGTCTGTGCACATATACCAGCCCATAGACACTAGAAATAATATCGGAGGTATCTTCTTTTGTTCCTTGTATGCTTTAACTATGGTAGACACTTGTCTAAGGAACTCCATCAGGACAACCCCATCAGTAGGGTATCTTGGTAGCATAAGGGGGTGTCCTTCAAATCCTTCTACCCTTATATGTGAAAAGGTGGCAAACTGGATGAACCAGGTGCCTTGTCTATATACAACTTCTTGTACCTCCATGCTCAGTCTCTTGGTTCTATCTTCCTCCATGGTTCTGACTAGATGCATAGAGAATGCATCATTCACCAATTTGTAATCCAGGAGGTAATTTTTCCTCTGTAACTGAGGATAACGATCCCATATGTGAGCATCATCTACATCACCACCAGCCTTACCCACTGTATTCAATGCATCAAAAGTTCCTTTGTAAGTGCACGAGTACACCACATATGAGGTCATATAAAACATGCATGCCTTACCTCCCAGGTTCCTCATCCCCTCATCTAGTGCATCTCTAATGATCTTGGCCCATAATGGTCTGTTATCTGCATATAGGGCCATCTGGATGATTCGAAACATCCAATTCTCAAAAATTTTGGCATGAGGCCTACCTATCATCTTGCTCAGCAGGGCAATCATGTACTTGTACTCATCATCAAAATCAAATTTATATAAGTGTATGGGTAATTTACCTGAGGCAGTGTAAGTGCTGCTCTTGGACCTCCACTAATACATCCTCTTCCTTGCATTCTTCTTATTGTTGTTGTACTCTGTTTCCAACTTTCGTAGGTCTACACTGGCCACCTTCTTTCCAACTAGCAGATTAAAAGTAGAGGTGATGCCCTTGATTGAAAAGTTGGCATATACTCTTCCATGCTTCTCCACCCGCCTAGTCTCAGGGTTATAATTCCTGACACATTCAACTACCAGTTCTGGGGTATCCATGGCGTATGAAAAGCCGGTTGCATGCCACATTCCTGAAACATATATCGCATCTAGAAGGGTATTATCCTTATCATGATCTATTCTTGTTGACCATGCCTCCAGGTTCGTCCTTGGTGAGTGTCACCAATGACGCCATACTTAAATTGTACCCCCTCAGGCTACACAAACATAAGTTTAAGAAATTCTGAATCGGACCTATTCCTTCTAAGATCCGCCATTTCTTCCTGCAACAAACAAGATTTGTCTTACCTTACACTATCTACATGCATTCATATAACATTATGTACTTTTATATAACATCATGCACAATCTAACTACTATCTTTTACTTCATCATGATATGCACATCCATAGATCCAAACCATAAGAAAGAAACATACACCCTACCTGAACATGCAAAAAACAACAACAGGAGGGTTTTCAGTTACTTACCTGATAGTGCTTTCCTCCTTGGTTAGATGGGTGATTACAGAAAAGGGCTGCAAATGCTGAAGATCACCCATTCTATTACGTTGAAAAATCTAGTATGTTAATAGGTAGCTGTATGAGGGTTTGACTTCTCTACTCTATAATTTCTCATTTTTTCGCAAGGTAAATGAAAATTACCTTTAAATGCATCCATAAGGTGAATTAGGGTAAAACTGAGTTGGGATGGTTAAATATGTTGATCCTCTGCAGAGAATTTATGGATGATGCCAAGTGTTTGATTTGTATTCGCAATCGGCGTGAATCTATCTACCACATTTAAGTGCATTTAATGTCAGGAAACAGGGGGTGATCTTCGAAAGATTAGATGATATTCAAAATATGACCCCCTCTGGATAAAATGACCCCCCACCTTTGAGCGGCAAAACTAATGCAAAGGAATCGAGTGATGTGGTCAACGTTGACCACATGTATATCGGGTCATGAATTTAAGATTAGGGGATGTTCAAAATATGACCCCGCAAATAAAATGACCCCCTTAAGAAAAGATCGAGGTGACGTCACCATATCGATGACTTTGTTTAATCTTTGTGTTTTAATGATGTCACTGTCATGTTATTAAATATGGTGGGCATCGGATATATACCTCCGTGAGGCAGAATGGAATGTCGACGTCATCATCAGGGTGGCTTCCTTCTTTCGTTGGACTTAGATGACGTCACTGCCATATTGGCACCGGGTGATATTTTGTGAAGAGGGTGATATTCGTAAGATGACGGATATTAAAAATATGACCCC
Organism: Cunninghamia lanceolata; assembly: GCA_027924645.1. Taxonomy (NCBI): domain Eukaryota; kingdom Viridiplantae; phylum Streptophyta; class Pinopsida; order Cupressales; family Cupressaceae; genus Cunninghamia; species Cunninghamia lanceolata. Next base: position 5,927,488 of record BSBN01000303.1, on the reverse strand, counting down.
CCGCAAGAAATATGAAGTCGTTTGACTAGTAGATAGCAGCTACTATGTAAAATTGACATTCGCACTTCGCGGATCAAGTGATTATCGGGTGATAATACCATATCGGGGTGATCTTGTCTGAGATGACTGATGTTTGAAATATGACCCCCCTCTCTCGGAATATCAGGTTTGACTGAACTTTGACTTAACATAACTTTCTTCCCTTAGATAATTTCAAGGTGATCCAAAAGGCAAACCTACTTGGAATTTTGTGCACTTTCCAACCATGAGGTTAATAATATGAAATACTAACTTTAGCAACTAACCTCATCATGGTAACATATCCACCCTCCTTTAGGTTTACATGCATGAATTAATTTTACCAAACCGCCCAAAGCAAAAAAAAAAAAAAAAAAACAAGAAGCCAAAGCAGCAAGAAAAGTTGGGTCCCTATTTTGTCAAGGCAAAATGGGGTGTGTTGTGTAACTACACAACATTATCAAATCCAATTGTGCATGTATGTATCATTGCATTTCTGGGAATCACCAATTGAAGTGACTGTCTATCTCTCACCCATCTCATCTTTGTTTTTATAGTTTGTTACGTCAGCCATAACTTTATTTTTACGAACTGAGTTCCTCTAATTTTTTTATATATGGTGTACGACCTAGTTATCCAAATCGTATCCAAAACTCAACCTTACCCAGTGTGTCATTTTGGAGATATGAATATTTTGTGGCTGTCTATCTCTCATCCATTTCATCTCTCTTTTTTCAATCTATTGTGTCAGCCATAAATTTATTTTTACATACTAGGTTACTCTAATTGTTTTATATATGGTACATGACCTAGTTGTCCAAATCATATCCAAAAATAAGCCTTACCCAGTTTGTCATTTTGGAGATATGAATATTTTGTGACTATCTATCTCTCACCAATTTCATCTCTGTTTTTACAATCTGTTACGATAGCCATAACTTTTTTTTTACGAACTGGGTTCTTTTAAATTTTTTATATATGGTGCATGACCTAGTTATCTAAATCATATCCGAAAATAAGCCTTACCCAGTTTGTCATTTTGGAGATTTGAATATTTGTTACTGTCTACCTCTCACCCATTTCATCTTAAAACAGTTAGTTGCGTCACCAATAACTCTACTTATTTTGGTTGTTTGTTAGGTTATAAGAAGGCTATTAACTCTATATAGAATAGAAGTAGAAGAATTAAATTTAGATAGAGTGATTGTATATTAATGTTGATAAATTTAATTTAAATTGATATTGATTTTATTATGATTTATTAGTAGAAATATGATAAGTAGGTTTGGAATTTAGGTTTGTAAACAATGTAGTTAAGATTTGATTTATAAGTTTGTTTTAGAAATTAGTTGATTACGAATGGAATTATATAAGGTAAATGGAACTTGTGTAAATTGTATCAGTGGTCGTAATAGGATCATGTTGTCGAGGTTTAGTTTTCTTAAGGCATAAATTAGTATGTCCTAATTTCTTGTGTATGCGATGTTGTAAGTGAATTTTGATGTGATAATAAAGTCCTTTACAGATGTGGTGGTTCATTAGTTGTATAGAGCATGTTTATTACTTGTGCTTAAGAAATGTCACGTTCTTATGAACCTTGTTGTTGAGAAAATGTTTGTATCATATTTATGTCTTGAACTCAATCAACCCCTTCCTATTCCTAGACTTGGTATGTTAGCAAGTTAGAATGCTTTGTATTGGTTTATTCCTTTCATACTAGTGTTGGGTAAGGGATTTTAACAAGCTTGGTAATCATTATGAGGTGTAGACACCTCTAGAAGAACTATGTATTAGGTATGTTCATTTTGGTATTCATAGAACCAATGTAGTAGTGGTTTATAGAAGATTGATCAAGTTGACACTTAAGCTTTCCCATAACAACCTGAGTTTCTCTCTTCCTATTCGTGTGTTGAAAGGAATTTGGTAAAACCTAGAAAAATATTGTTCTTTTACTTGTGCCCTATTAGTGTTCACTCTTGAGTTGCTTTAGCCATGATACTTCAACTTGGTTTGAACCATCCTTTAAATGCATTATGATCCTATCATATGCATGTGGTTAAAAGTGGTAGATTTGATGAAGATGTTAGATCTATAGGAATGTTTTGTTGTTTTATATTCCTTTCCTCTCAAGCTAACCTTAGAACAAGGTTCTTTCATTGTAGCTTCGGGTTTTGTATCTTGTGATTCTAACTAGTGTAAGAGATTTATAGCATTCTAATATTATAAGCTTTTAGTCTTGCTTATACAGTTGTATTTAATAGTATTTACAAAATTGTCTAGATTATTAATGAAATCTACATTAGTTGTAAATAGTGTAAATAATTGTTGTGTTTAATTTGTATGTCTTAGGGTTATTTGCATGTTGTTCGCATTCATTTTAATTAAATAAAATTAAAATAAGTCTTGAGAATTATTAGTTATAGTTCTATATTGTTGAGATAGATTCACTTTATATTTGTTAAATGATTGATCATGAAAATATTGAAGAAGGATCTTAGTTTATGATGTGCATATGAGAGTGAATGTGATGTGAGACCATTGTGTTTAGTGGTGTCAAGTGTTTGTGTCATTTGGGGAAGTTGTTTCCAAAGACCTAGGAGGGTGTTATTGTGTGGGGGTTGGCTATGTGTGCATCATGTGAGTTGAATGAACTACATGCTTGAAATGTTGCCTCCTATTCATGTTGGTATGATACATGTGCAAGATGGATAATGCCTTGCTCAGTATACATATTCATGTGGTTATGATGACTATGCAAGATGGATAATGTCTTGCTCTGTGTGATGTGAAATGATGTGTATTTTGTGTTGTAAATGCATCATGATGAGAATGTGATAGTTCATGCTTGGTTTATGTTTTAGGACAAGGATATAAGAATTGGTCCCTGTGATTATGTTTTGTATGCAAGAAGGTAAATGCCTTGCATTGTATATGTTACTTGTCATTGTGATGGTAATTGTCTTGCTTCATGGATAGGGTCTTCTAGATGCAGGTAGGGGAGTGGCTTTCAATGTGGGGTCGGTGCCCAAAGTGGCTGCCAGGATAACCCATTGGAAGTTTTAAAATCCAGTGATAACGTAGTAATAAATTTAGAGGGTTGGGTAGTTTCCATAATAAATAAGATAATCAGATGTCTCACCCATGCCTGTAGTGCTCGTTCAGGCTAAGGATGGGATGAGAAGGCCATGGTTGGCAAGATCAACTTCTTTGTCCTCACGAAAGGAATGTTGGTTCCGCATGTGTCACCCTATGGGGCCGGTGTCTAGTGAGAGACTGCCAGGATAACCATAGATGGGGGTCAGCATTTGGACAACCAGGATAACCCATGGATGGGAGCCGGCATCCAATGAGAGACTGCCAGGATAACCCATGTTAGGACCATACGATGACACTCTTCCCTACTGCAGCCTAGCATTCCCTAAGTGTGTTTTCCTCTTTTATTGTGTGATTGCCTCTGGAAGTGTTCTTTGAGTTGCTTGTGATGTTCATATTGACTGATGTTGTATTGGAGTCATGTGTAGTCCTTGCATCTATTAGCCTATTGCCTTCTTAATTGTTTGCTTAGTGGGACCTTATTGTTATCTCCTAGCATGGGGGGTGGACCTTAAGGTTCCACATGGTCAGGTGGTTGTGCTTTATCTCCATTGGTTTTCTTGCTATTAATCGTGAGCGAGAAGGATGTATTACTAGTAGCAAATTTTAGATCTTGATCTAGCTCAAGGAGGCGGATATTTATGTTTTTGCCTTGTAAATCATGTACTATTATTCTTGATGTATGTACTCCAATGTAAACAAGAAAGAGATATTATAAGCAATGTAATGGTGTACCCTCATGTAAAGGGAATTGTATATGTACTTGTAATCCTTTATACAGGACCCTAATGATTACTTATCTGATGTTATAATATGGAAATGTATGTGTTTATTCATTGATGCAATTAGACTTAGAATGAACTGTGGTTGTTAGTTAATTCATAATGTTGGTTAGATCTTGTTTTAGTTCATTAGTAATGCAGCCATGGAATCCCTAGAGGATACAACTTAACTTGATGTATGATTAAATATGATTTACATTTCTTGTTATTTCTTTCTTTAAAAAAAAAAATTGGTCCTTTGTATAGCATAGTTGAGTTGTTCGCTAGGGTTTCGTGGCAGGGCATTACACATAAGTTATCATGGATTAATGATTTGATGTTTAAGAAAATGTCAAGATAAATCATTGATTTTATGAATTATGATTATTTGACATGAGATCAAATGATATTGAGATTATTTAATTATTATGTATAACGATTTACTAATGATACACTAATCATAGTTTGTGTGACTGTGAGTTGTAACCAAGAGGTTTCCATCTCCGAGAAAAGGAAAGCATCATCGGAGAGAAGGGAATAGATGTTTGAAAAGAGACAGTTTTTACCATTCAAGTTTTATGTTGTATATTTAGTGAACCCTCTTGAGACGGGGTATGTAATAGTTAACTCTCCTTGTTTAAGTCAATCTCAACTCGACTATTGTTGATTTGTCATTAAGGAAAGGTTTTCTGATGTCAAACTTCGTTTGATTTGGTCGAGAGATATTCAGGAAATATTACTGAGGTTAGAGTTTAACCACTTTCCTTTGTCAACAAATTTTTTGACATTTCTTTGTTTTGCTTGAATATTGATGCTGACGTCAGCACAAGGTTGCGAGGGGGGGGAAGGCCTCAACCCCATTCTTGCAACTTGCCAAATGATTAATATCAACATTTGTTGAAATGGTATTGCTACCATTATGTTGATATGTTATATTTATTTATTTGTAAAGTATAATATTGTTAAAGAAAATATGTTTATTAAGCTATAAACACTTATCTCTTTGTGATAAGCTTTCTATGGTTTGCAAACCACTATGCTCACGTAGTGGTGCACGTACCATATATCACACAGAATGTGGAGTAAATGGGGAATAACCCACTGTTGTTCAGAGTTATTCTTGCTAAGGATAGCAGCTGTAATGTTGCATGCTCCTTTTGAAGAGGTTTCTTAGGAAGTTTAATAGTTATCCCGTGGTGTAGAGACACACACAAGGATCATTCTTACAAATAGTTATTCTTTTTGGAACCGTACTTTGTAAAAGAACATTAAGCCTAGAGCAGGCAAGGAATGAAGGGATGACAGGAAAGAAACATAGGGAGGAATTGAAGACTGAGAGGAGAACTATGTCAAACATTAAACAAGTACCTTTTGATAGAGTCGAGGCTATGTATAATATGATATGTTTTATCTTTGATGTCATTGTTTAATTTCTCTGTAAGTGTTTATGCCATGGCTATAGAAGGTTGACACCGTATGATACATGCATTCTTATAGAGTATGCCTTACGGCTACAACAGGTTGAAACCATTAAGTTGTTTAGTATTATCTTGCTATCAAATAAATGATAGCTGGGAGACTTTACCAATGACTTCATGACTATATTAAACAAGTTAACTTTGATATCAACCGTTCACGTTGATACTTCAAAAATCTTAACTCTTTATGTTATACCATAGTCGGCTTTCAATAGCAGTATGAGATTATTCTTCATAGTCAATATTTGTTGTCTTTGTAAAGAAAAGTTATTAACTAGCCTTTGGTAAAACATCAGTAATGACATATAAATGGAGCATTGGGTTGAGTAAGCAATCTTTCTCTATATGGACGACATTATAGGTAGCTTCAGATTGAAGTAAACCTTTCAAATGATACTATCCTTTCCTAAGTTTTATAAGTTTGCAAACTGTATGTTTCAAACCCGTATGCTAATATTTTTCAAAGGAAACCCACTTGTAGCAGTGAACAAGATTATTCTTGGGCAGGATAATGGGGTTGAGACTTAGACTCTTGAGCCCCACATTTTAAGATGGACTTTTGAGTCCCATAACTACAATATATTATTGTTATTTCAAGAGAAGAAGAATGATTATCATGTATATATATTATTATTGTAATTAATAGAATCTTTTGTGCCCATTATAGTATGAATACAACCGACTTTGTGATAAACTTGAAAGGGCATGTGGTCGATAAGAACCACGTCACTTGATGACATCTACTTAGCCATGAATTGGTAAGTGTTCTAAATGAAAGTTAAGCATTAGAGTTTGTTTTACGAAGAATGTCAAGATATTCTTTTGCTAATGATAAGAGTTTTAATTGTCATTTTGTATGAAGGGATTAGAAAATGTAGTTTTCCTAAGAGTATCCCAGACATGCATAGTAAACATATAATTCTTCTCACAAGTATGTGGTCGACTTAAAACAGACATTTTATTGTCAATAAGGATTAGATGAAAATCCTTGAACCAAGTTAAGTACCTTGGACAAACTTATGAAGTTATAGACAAAACTATATTCTCTATGTCGATACTAGACACAAAAAATCAAGAATATATAAACCTTTGAAACAAGGATTAGAGTGACAAGGAGTCATAGATTCCATGTTGCAATTACAACAAGAGACTTTTTCGAAAGATTAAGACCTCAATCTAAACGAAAGATTAAGACCTCAATATGAACCATCTTTGGTATTGTACTCCAGAAATTGGGGTTAGAAATCTAAGTCAGGTGGACCATGGGTGAAATTTAATTAAGTCACCCAATGACTAGAATTGATCAAACTAAATTCACTGTAGGATGAGACAGTTTCTAAGTCAAGTTTGAGGTGTGTGAACTTTCAACTATGTTCATTGTGAAACGTCTATTTATATTGAATCTTTGGCCAAAGTAATGCATCTCTCTCTGCATGCATTAGTCAATTCATTGTGCTTCAGATTTACATAACCATTCAGTAGTGTCATACTTAGTTAGAAGGGATCTATAGTTGTATGACCATATTGGTTATGTAGCACACGTCACTAGAAACTCATATGGAAAAAACCTGTTGGTTCCTTATATCTATACCCTTCGTGAAGGGTAGGGCCACTTCCAAGAAGGAAGGTGTGTAGGGGACTATCAGTCTGTGGTTGGAGGAAAAATACTCGGGTGATGCTCTCCTTCTCAAGCAAAAGACAAGCCTAGACTTATGAAGACAGATATCAAGATTCTAGATACAGTGCATTCCATATTATGACTGACAGTCAAATTTATGTAAACTTATTCTTATTGCCTTGAACAAAATATTGTAATTGTAAAGTGAAAGATTTCACTAGAATGCTATCTTTGAATATGTTGTAATTTTTAGGTTTTGAAAATATTCAGAAAAGATACTTGATTATGAAAATGTTATTTGTTAATAAACCAATGCATGAGTTTATCATTTATTTTTCAAATAATTTTGGTGAGTAAAACTGAGTAATATGAGAAGGCATGTTATAGTTAAGATGGGTGTTATTTTCTTTTGTTGCTCCAAAAACCCCTTGATGGACTCAATTGATGATGAAGAGGCTTCTGGAATATCAAATTGCTCTGATCTACTTTGTTCCTCTATGTCCTCCTCTCTTCCTTTTTTATCCTCTAAATTCTTTGTTTGTTGTTATGTGTTCCTCTCCTCCATCCTTGTGTTCTCCAGAGGAGGTACCCCTTCTGTAGGAGCTTCCGGTAGACTTTTCTCTTAACTTGCCTTTGTTCTGTCCTATCCACCCTATGCCGGTATCTCAGTGTTGTGCAGAGGTGATGGCGTCAGTTGTTGTTCTTTCTCTTTGATTGATTGACATATCTTTGTTGTTACTTCTTTTGTATCTCAGTGTATTTTCTCTTCTTCCTTCTTATTTCCACTCATGAGGGTGTCTACCCTTTGTTTTCTCCTCAACTCCATGGCTTGTTGTTGTGTCAATTTATTCTTCTCTTCTAGTGGCAATGTGTCATTGAGCTTATTAATGGCATTCTACCTTATTTCTTCCTCCAATTGGAGTGCCTTATTTCTCCTTTCCCTCAATGCTTCTATTAAGCTATCCGGAAATCCTTCCATTATTTCATCTAGTGTCTTTTCCTTAGTCCTCATTTATTGTGTCATTGCTTGAACTATAAATTGTTTATTTGCCTTAGATGACTCATCATATAAAGTAGTGGTTTCTTACACCATACCTATATTCTCCATGGCATTGAGTAGTACATCAAGATTATAGAGTTCCTGTGTCAGATCTTATGTTTGTTATTGTGTCGGTTCTTCCTCCAATGTCTATTGTGCTCTTTTTCTTCTTTTCAGATTAGATTTTTGCTCATGCCCTTCTTCAAACTCAATCTCCTTCGGTATTTCTTGAGTTTTCATTCTTTTCACCTGTTGCTTCTATTGGGGAGCCTTCTTTTGTGTGTTCTTCATTCCGAGCAACACTTTTGATGCTACTCTTCCTTCGGATGACATGGTAGAGGATGATGGCGCCTGTGATGTTGTTCTCTCTAATCTTCTTGATGTTGGAGCCTCCTTGGTAGGTAGGGTATTTGATGTGGCCGATTTTGCAGCTGATGTGGTTCCTTTTCCCGGAACTCCCCACTGTTTATGTAGCTTCTCCCTATTCTCGTCTAGGTGTTCCTCGACATGCTTTTTATGTTGTTTTTCCATCACCTCTGAATAAGTTCCATATCTTTCCACACTTGTAACCTTGGGTTTGCTAAGTAGATTTTGTGCATAGGCATTAGCTTCTACTGCAGTTATCTCATAGGGTAGTTGAGTTACCCATATTGTTCTTGGCTCCATTGCTTCCATGTATGTGAAGTCCTTATCTACTAAAAATGTGATATCTTTTATATACTGCTTCACTACACCATATGGGATTCCCTCTCTTGCCCTCATTTCTTCTTGTAGGGTTTTGAAGAACCCCCAATATGTGGCACTGAATGATTTTGTGTCAAAAAACTAAGCTATGTGCCTTTTGACCTCTAGCCCCACCAGTATGTTTTGTTGCCATTGTTTTCCCTTAAACCCCGGTAACTCGTTCAAAAAATAGAATGTAAGGAAAATAATTAAAGTACCATACCAGAAGTTATAATTTGATTCCTTAATCTTTTGTAGGTTCTCTAGGAGTTGTTGTCACATCACCTCACAAAGGTCAAAATCATTTCCCTCCACCATTTGGTAAGTGGTATGAATTATGGTGGTTGTGGCCAAACCCTCCCGGTTGGCATAGTAGACCTTGTATGCAATGCCCATGGTTGCATATTTGATCCCTAGGTCTGTGATAACCTTAACATATATATTTCTCCCCTTTATTGTTGCTCCAATCAATTCCCTTGGTCCATTCTAATAGCCTTCATTGCCAGTAGGGGTCATGTGGCACTCAACCCTGTGACTTCCCTAATGGATTCCTTTGTGATTCTATAGAGTTTATCCAAATATATGAATTCATCATGTACTCTACTTAACATGATCCTTACCCATTCATGAGCATCCGTGAAGTCAGGGAAATCCTTCCATACATCTAGTTTCTTTGCCAATATGTTTGCATATTCAGGTAAATACCTATATCACCCAGTAATGTATCCCTTAGCTCCTTGAATTTGATGTGATTGATCTCTGCCAATGTGTGAATGTACTTCCTCACATCTTCTATATAAACCACATCTATCAGCACATTCAAGAATGTGTCATCTTTATCTACCTCTAGGGCTTTCTAGGGATACTTCTTGAACTTTAGCTTTGGCTCGTGTGTGATGTCAATCAGCTCAGGGGTTGCCATTATGTCTCCTTTGTTTATCTATGCTCTTACACTCTTTACTGCTATGTTTGTCGTTTGATTTTTCTCTCGGAGCTCAAAGTTTGTCAAAGTGTGAACGCAAAGTGAGGTTCCTTGGGCCAGATTAGGGTTAAATACCTTTCCTTTTTACCCTAATTTTCTTACTTCTCCCTTTTAGTCTTTTCCTTTGTTACTTTATTTCTTTTCTTTTGTGTCTTAAGTTCTGCCCCTTGCAAGCAGCTAGTCTTTGATATACTATGGTACCATGGTGGGATCTTTCTGTAATCAATTTCTTTCTTCCAGTGTTTGATGATTTGGTGGTTTGGCATTTGAAGCAACCTCTTGCCAATGTTTTCCTTGCATTTTTCCTCCTTTCTTCCTCTTTGCTTGTGATTGTCATGCATGTATCTTTGGTAACCCAGTCATATTGATATGTCGATTTCCTTGTTTCCTTTTCTTTGCTTGCCAAGATTTTTGAGATATAAGCTTCTTGTCTATCCCTAATGTGTTGCAAGTGATCTGTGGTGAGTTTTCATGAAATGCAGAGAACTGCGATGTGTTTTCTTTGCCAGTCCTGATCATGAATATGCTCCAGTAGCCCAGCATTTTCCTTGTTTTTAGTTCTGATTCTTCTTTCAACCAAGCTTCTAGAACTCACTCGCTATTTGTATTGTAGTATTCCTCCTCTATCTCCACTTCTCCCTCAGAATTAGGCTCTTTTGTTGTTTCCTCTACATCCACCCTTGTAATTGTATAGAGATTCTTTGCATCCTTATTATTGTCTTCAGTCTCATTAACTTCTTCTATATATGCTTCCTCCATTGATGATCCCAAAGGAATGTTGAGAGTCTTGTTATCATTAGCAAATGATAGCTCTTCTTTCTAGGAGTCTATGATACCATTTGCATCCACAAACCATCTCAACCCTAAAAATGTATCAAAAGCTTCTCCTTGATCCTTCATGGCTACAACAATGAAGTCTAAGACTTGTTTGACCCCCATTAGGTTAGCTTCCACTTGGTTCCATGTTCCCATTGTCTGCATGTTAGATCCATCTACCAAAATAATGTTGTAAGTTGTCTCTGTCAACTTAGGTCTTCATAACTGCTCCCATGGCTTCTTTGTGATTATGTTGACATCTACTCCCAAATCTATCATGACATTCCGGACCTTTCTATGATTAATGTGAACATCCACCATAAGTGGTTTTGTCTTCCATTCTCTATTTGTTCTACCCATCCTCCGGAGTTGACTCTTCTAACCTTGCTCCTTATTCCAGTATTTAGAAAATTGCTTTAGTTTCTCAATAAGTTTGTGTTGTTGTGTCAATTGGGCTAGTTTCTAGAGAGCTTCTACTACTCCTTCAGTGAAAAATTACTTGTATTGCTTCTCCTTTTCTTATTCCTTCTTTATTGTTTGTTTAGATTCCTTCACAACTTTCTCATGTTGTTTCCTACAGCGAACAAATTCTTCTTCCTCCTCACTGTCTTCCTCTTCTGTGTCAGTGACATAGTGCCTTCTGATATTTGTTCCATGTCTTGTCAATACCACAGCTTTCTCTTTCCTTCTATATTTTCTGTTATATTTTTTCTTTGCTCTTCGGTAGTACTCTTCCTTTTCTGTAGATTCAATTGAAGATATGTCTATTTCCTCCCTATTGCTCTTCTGGCAAGTCCTTGCTCCTTGACCCTGTGGTGCCCTTCTTATGATCCTCGCTCCTTTTTGGTTGCCCAGATTCTATAGCTCATCACTCTTAGATTGTGGTTGTGCATTCTGGAAGTACTATTATGCTCGCTCACAATAAAATAGATCATGCTCTATACTACTACAAAATGAACACTGTGTTTTCCTTTCAGTCCAACATTCATTAGCAAAATGTCCTAACTTACCGCAATTGAAACATGTTGCATCCTTCCTCCTTTGATTTCTTCCATGGCCTCTACCTCCTCTATAACTTCCAAATTGCTCTCTGTCATCATTTTTATAGTTGTTTCCATAGGATGGGCTGCCAAAGTTTGAATTTTGTATTGCCTTGACATTCCTCTGATTCTCCAATTTGGTTGTTTGTAGCCTTGATCATTGAGTTTCTTTCTAAATAGGACATGTTATTACTCTCCGTCGAGTTTGTGTACCATGTTTCATCTTCTTCATCAACAAATTCTCTTTTCCTTTAAAAGTTCTATGAAGGACAGTATGGTGTTTCATGGTCATCCCACTCTCCATATAATCCACAATATACTGAATTGATTCTTTTTATTGCTTTGATGTCTGCTTTTATCGTGGCAGCTTGTCTTTCACTTTTCATCCTAGGGAATTCATTTCTCAAGTGACCTTTTGTACAATATGAGCACCAAATATTAGGTCTTTGCTTCTGTGTATTCTCCTCTTGCTTAGCCAAGATATCCTACCCAGCTTCAACTGCTCCAATTCTAGTTTTAGCTTCTCCAATTCTAGGTTTTCTTTCTTCTTATCCTATCTGCGCCAAGATTGAGACTTTATTCGGCAAGCTAGTGTCACTACTTCTGCATATGTTTCAAATATTCTTCCATCTAGGGTTGACCTTATTTCAAGGCTTATTCCAGAAATAAACCATTCTATCTTTTGCTTCTCAGTCAGTGGCTCCTCCAACTCTCTAGTCGTCTCCTTGAATCTTCTATCAAAGTCCTCTATTGATTCCTTGTCCAACTACATCAAATCTCTCATCTTACTTACCCCTTTTGTCAAAACATTCGGAACCCGAAGTTCTCCAAAATTAGTTTCTTAGTCTCATCCCAATCCTTGTCATTATTCAGACATGTTTTCCTATACCACTTCAATGCTTCATTCCGCAAGGTGCCTATGAAGTCAAATAGCTTGATTTCATCTCTTGTTACTCCCTTCCGGTTCCAAAGACTCCAAAACAAAAATGTGCTTTGTTTTTTCAATAGTGTCCTTCTCAAAGATTGGTAACTTGATAGGAATATCCATGATTAGTTTTCTCAATGTCTCCGATGCTTTGTGGTAGTTTTCCTCCGGTTAGGTTGTCTTTTATCAACTCACTTTCCTTCTCTTCCTTTATCTCTCTGTAGTCAGATATCAAAGTACTCTACTAAAACCTCTATGAAATTACTCCAAATCTCTTCTATTTTCTCTACTTCCTTATTTTCTTGAATATCTTCCTTCTCAACTAAAATTCTCTTGACTTTATATGGCACTCAAGATGACTCATGGTCCATGGGTCGTGTCTCTTCATAGTGTCTCTTCAAATTAGGGGATTCTCTTCTCTTTGTTAATGACATCATGTCGACATCCAATGATTATTGAAATAACCTTCCAAAACCCTCAAAACACCTTTCAATGCTTACTGCATCTCCTCCTTTTCTTATCTCTTTTATGCTTCGACAAATCAGCTCCTCTTTATATTCCTCATCCATCTTCAAAATCTCTGGTGTTAATGCATATTTTCTGACAATCTGCAGCATAAACCCTAATTTGTATGTTTCTTCTCTTTTCCTTCCACATTCTTCTCCGGCAACACCCACAGTAGCGCGCTCTACCACATCCTCCATTACACCCTCTATCTCTTATCCTTCTGACCTCCTTTCTCTGAAAACACCCATATTGGCGTGCTTCTTGTCTTCTTCTTCCCTTCCAACAACACCCTCTGTAACACGCTCCACGAATTCTTCCTCCTTTTCTTCCACAACTTCTGTTATCCTTCCTTTCTCCATCTCTTGTACCCTTTCCATCTTTCTGCAGTAACATTCTTGTCGTTCATGAGTTTGCTTCAATCTCTCTTCTCTGCTTATCTCCATTTCGGTTTTGATTTCTTCACTAATCTCGCTTTTCCTCTGCTTCTCCTATTTCACCATGGGTTTTCTTGATTTGGTGTTCCATTAGTCCTCTTATATCCTATGAAATCCTTCTTTGAAGAGTCACATCATTTGAAAGGTCCTTGAGGACCCTACTCCCTTTCCACTCGCCATCCCCTTAAGTGCTTGCCCCCCTCTCATAAAGGTAGAAACTTAAGGAGACCTAAATTCCTCCGCAGTTTGAAAATTTTCCCCACCAACCTCGCCTTCTCTTCTCTCCAAAACTCTGCGCTACTTCTTTGATGTTTTTCCCTTTCAATCTTTAACTAACTTCTTCTAGGTTCTGGAAATGAAACCAAATGTTAGCAAGAAATGCGGAGGAGATACTAGTCTGTAGATCTGGTCCTCAATCAAGTCTTTGTAGTCAATTTATACCCCGGTCAAGTAGCTAGAGATTGACAGCAAAACATAAATAATAACAAAATAGAGCATCACATACACATCAAAATAAGATCACACATAATTACCTAGTACTGACAAATCTCCATTTATATATATCAACAACAATCAAATGTGTACATCATCTATCCATCCTCCGACAGGTCTAAGTCTCTACCGCATCAATTACATTCATGATTTCTATGTCAATCTTACATCAAAATCTATCATATATCATAATCTTATTCTCCTATATGATATCATCATATCCTATATATATATATATATATATATATTATATCTATTACATATAGGGATGTGTTTCTTGTCGGCTCCGGCCTCCGCATAGTGTATGCCAACTTCCAGTCAGCTCTTCTTTATGCTATGCACCCTCTAACACATAGTAACTATTGGAGCTCAAGAAATTGAAGTTTGCGACAATTAAGGAGGACGTATGAAAGCTTATTGGGGTCTATGGAAGCTAACATGGCACACTACACTATTCATTTGTCATTGTTTTAGCTTGGTTTGAGGAATTAGCATTGTGTTGGTTGACTACATGTTTCTAAGGAGTTTAGAACTTTGTGCCACCTTGCAGTTAACGCAAATCATTTTAGGAGTTGAAGATTGATATATATAGGTCCAAGAACATTGAAAAGAGGAGGTAAGAAGGAGACCCAGAGTGTGAGGATAGAAATGGAGTTTGGGGCATGAGTTTAGGGAATAGAAATACTGTTAGCTATCATGGGGTTGTGGACTAGCATATGTTCCCTTATGGTAGATTGTAATCTTATTTTGAATTTAATAAAATAATGAGGAATATTTTGGAGGCTAGGTTTTTCCATCTTTGAGTATTTTCCCAAGGTATATCTTGTGTTATTTTGTGGGGAGTTATTGTTTTGTCTATTTTTGTTGCACAGTTGGATAGCCCTTCATTGAACCCTCCTACTATGACTGCATCATTTCTCCATTTGGGATGGTAATCTTGGTAATCTTATTGTAACTTTTGTAGGAATCAAGGGCAACACTGAGAGGGGGGGTGAATCAGTGTTGTGTGAATTTTCAAAACCTTTGTTTAAACTTCACCTTTCAGAGCTCAAAAGAAACATACCATTGATTTGTAAAATGCACATGACTGTGAATACAGAAAAAGGAACAAAACTTCATAAGTAAATCAAACACACACAAAGATGATCAATATGAATCATGACACAAGATATGCACGAGTGGAAAACCCTCCAGGGGTAGAAAAACCACTCCAGAACTGCCTCACTGGCTTAGATGAAAAATCTTCTTACAAATGTCTCACTGACATATACAGAGGTCTCACTGACCAAGGTCTCACTGACCACAAGCCTCATAGGCATACTGTTGTGCCTCACTGGTATTTCTCAATCAATCAGAACTCTAAATCTCATGTGCAAGAAGTGATTGCTGCTCAATCTGATTTGCACCATTCAAATCAACTCATCTGCATCATATATTCCATCATTCAAGTTTTCTGACATTTTATCTTTGAAATCACTTAATTCACCTGATCAGGAAAATATATCTTTTTCACTACAAATTAATGTGCACATTTTTTTGGATCATTGTCTTCACCATTGCATGTTGATCTGCATAACACCACTCACTATCAATGTACCTGAAAGATCATTATATAGAATACAAATGCCTTTTCACATTCACAAAACCCTTCAATCTGCAAATTTTTTCAACCAAATATTCATTAGCCTCTTCATACAAAACCCTTCAATTTCTGCAAGAATAAAATCATATATACAAATATATATTTTCTTCTCTGCAACATGATTGGCAAGATCATTGAAATTCCTTCTCCTAAAATTCTTGCATTCAAACTCTTCAATAAATCTATAATCTTCCTTGATAATAAAAGCTTTATCTCCACAAATCTAATAAAAAAATCTCTGATAAAATTTTTCATTTTCTTCAAATAAGACTCTTCATATTCTTCATACAAAAAATCTCTTCTAAAAAAAACTTCAATGACAATATATCTATCTCAAAAAGAAAATCTCTTCTTTCCTTTTAACTTCCAAAAATTTCTTTAGGTGAACAAGAGTTTCTAAAAAAATTCTTCATAAAATGTTAACAACTCTCCAAAAGCATTTGACATCCTATTCGAGCAACTAATGTTGCTATCAAAGCATTCTATGCTTTATAAAAAAAAACTTTCTAACAAATGTATTTTGCCCTTAATATTCTCCTCATTGCATGTATTATAAGCATGCTTTTCTTATAAAAATCCGATGTAATCTCCTACATTCGATGACTTTTGTATTGAAGGCATGCACCTTAATAAAAAAAATCGGGCTCCCTCTTTATAAACGGCATTATTGTTTAATGCCTTTCGATGCTCATTTTAAAACTTATGTATCACCATTGACTAATTTGAAAAATAAGCCCGCGAATAACTGTCCACCGGTGGTAGAAGGAGAGGCCAGTTATCATACAGCATTTAAACCCTTTAAACAGTCACTCAAGTGACTTTTACCTACAATTATAGGTCAACCTCCATTTAAAACAAAAAAATGCCATTTTAGGATTTAACAACCATGGAATAGAAAATAGGATTCTTTTCTAATCCATGTTTTTGACCATACTCTTCACACATAACAAATGACTCTCTAGGGTTTAGAGTTGTGAACTTAGGAGGTAACCATGGAATATACAGACATCTAGGAACAAAGTTGTAACAAGAACTAGACATCAATTTAATTGTTCCTAAGACTTGACACCAATAATACTAATCTTTCCCTTGTGTAAGAGAAACAAGTCTTTTCATTTTCAATACATATGTGAAGCCTATGATATACAACAAACACCACCAAGAAGCATTAGTGTCCATCCTCTTGTCACCAAAAATGAGTGATTTCTTATCAATGAACTAACATTTATCAAGTCAACCCTACATATGATGATGATGATCTTATCAAGAAAAACATGAACTAACTCCTGACAATCTTGATGTCCAACATCCATGACAACCTGATATGAAGATCAACTTCTCAATCCTGATCATTATTTGATCTGAGTGAATAGAGCTTTACACCAAACACATCAAGACATCTGATTATATGCATTAGACATATCAACTTATGAAGAAGACAGAAGCACAACCTACATTTTGCAAATTGTTCATGCAACATGGAGACATTGAAAAACATGGACCTCAACCATCAACAACCTGACTTTTAAATTCACAACAAGCCACCTCAAATGTATGACATCAATTTTCCATTGCACCAAGGCAATTTTCCATTGCACCAAGGCAACTTTTGCATTGCACCATCTCCTCCTGATATGAACACACTTTTGACATCAAATGACAACCTATCACCATCAACTTTGCTAAAGACTAATGCATGAGAAAGTCAAATTCATATTGTTAGCCTTTCCACTCATGGTGTGTTCAAACCATGGCTAAACATCTTATGAGTCTTGAACATCGGTATTTTTCTCTTATCTCACTTGAAGCATGCATAGAATTCACCTAACCTCTTAGTATTTGCACACTATTAATGAACAAATGAAATGAATCTAAACAACATTGCCATGCACATAAATGTAGATTGAATCCAACAATGTATCTCTATTTCATTCATCATTAACTATTTTTAATTTATTACAATCAAAGGGTTTATAGGTGTTTTTCCCAAGTGCAACAATCCTTACATTATGTAGTAATTTGTCGTCATACATACCCTCTTAGTATTTTTACACTATTAGTGAACAAATGAAATGAATCTAAACAACATTCACATGCACATAAATATATATTGAATCCAACAATGTTTCTCTATTTCTTTCATCATTAACTATTTTTAATTGGGTTTTATAGTTGCTTTTCTCAAGTGCAATAATCCTTACATTATGTAGTAATTTATGGTCATACAATGTAACCACAACCTATTGAAAATAACTATGCACCAACCATGCCATATGACATTGAGTTATCATCTCTATTTATGTGTGGTGCATGTACATTACCACTAGTTAACTCCTACAATTGTGGCTCATTGATACAAAATTCAAAATACAAATGATTATGGCACCAACATTCTCTTAATGTAATAAGGTGCTCTATCCTTAAAACACAAAAAGAAGACCCAAAGAGAAAGTAATATCCAAAAAAGTCCTAACAAATAGAAATCACTCACATGAGCTCAAGAGGAAGAAGCAAACAAAGGCACAACTTCATGAACAATGGGCAATCCTTTGTGTTCAAAAACTACCCTTTATGCTCAAAAACTACTACCAATTCATGCATTAAAGATCTACACCGCAAAATAATTTGCATCTAGAAGTTTGATATGGATGAGTCGAGGTAGGCCAATGAGAGCAATGTTGAATTTAGGATGACAATGGTGAAGTGAGAATCCAAGTTAGGTATGAACTTGTGCCCAAATCATGGCAACCTTAGCATCAAGTAGATCCTCTTGTTAAAAAGCTTCATGTCTGAACCTCAATCTATCGAGTATGTGTAATTCATTTCACCATTGCCTAGAAAGAGATCAAGGATAATGTTACAAGGTTCTCATAAATCATAACTTCAAGATCCATGACCATAGCCTCAGATCTATCATCCTTAGTTTCTACTTTGA
Organism: Cunninghamia lanceolata; assembly: GCA_027924645.1. Taxonomy (NCBI): domain Eukaryota; kingdom Viridiplantae; phylum Streptophyta; class Pinopsida; order Cupressales; family Cupressaceae; genus Cunninghamia; species Cunninghamia lanceolata. The sequence goes on along the minus strand of BSBN01000303.1, from coordinate 5,908,985 downwards.
CCCCTATACAAGCTTGAGTCATCCTCAAACAAAAATTCTAGGTTCTACCTAGGAAAAAAGACCCTTAGGAGGCAGGGATGACATGCACCCTACTGCAAGAGTTTAGTGTGCAATGGTGCCTCGTACTTTGAAAGATGTTTGAATATCCTTTTGGACTAACATAGATAGTTGCAAACCATCCATCGGTATTTCATTTTTTACCAAAGAAGTCATGATAGGTAGTAGTTCCTGAGGTGAAATAGATGTTGGCTTTTGAGGAGAAAGTGATGGTAGTGGTGTAGAAACCCTTAAATGCATGAGTGGTATTGGCTAAACAAATAGTGATCAAGTGCAAAAACAATGAGTTGTGTGGCCAGTGCAATTGATGTGGGTTGTGTGAATAGTCCAATTGGTGGAAAATGTTATGGAGTTGAATGGGTGACAAGGGCATTAAGGTGTGTTGTCTCCTCATTAGAAGAATGCTAAATAAACACCCCTATATGGGTGTGTCAAACATTTCAACAAAGAATTCTCAACGATGAATTGCTAGCCCTTATCTTTTCTTGTGCAAGCATTGAGATCTCACCTTGTGATGACTCACCTGCAAGACTGGCTTGGTACAATGGAGAAGTGGCAATGAGAGTAATTTTGCTTATAACAAGTGTGAAAATAGTGAGCCACAAGAACTTTTCCTATACCTATTCAATCAAGAACATATTGGAGTTTGATTGGTTGTCGCTCACTAGAAACATTTGGGAAAAGCGTGTGGCACTTGTGCTTATAGAGCTCAAAAGTAATAGAACTAGATATTCATGTATTAGGATTGGGGGAATGCAATAATCACCTACACATTATAAAACTAGTGTATGCATGCACTTATTCATCAATTCCTCTTGTGCATGAAGGAAATCAATGCCTTTCAATATCAATATAAATTCAAAGAAATATTGTATAAGGTGTTGTCCCTCAGGCTTGGTAACAAGTTCACTAGTGGGTATCGCATGATATTTTGTGTAGAGGATCAATAACACCCCATAATGGAACTACACCGCTCTACTTCATGTCCATAGAAATAAATGATCCAAGTACCAAACTTTTAGTTTTCATGATTGCCATTGAAATTGACTATCAAACAAAAGCACTTACTTCTCTAACCAAAACTCCTTATGCTTAATGTGTTGGTCATGCCACTTTTTGATGCAACCAAGGTTAGGGAGCCAAGTGAATAGCGATCTTAACCTTGCAACAAAACTTTACCAACATAGTTCTATGGGGATTATGCGTGTCTTAAAATGCCCTACAAACTAAAATATGGAAAACTGAGGAAGGCAAAAACTGCCAACTCTAGCCTCCAAACGAGGTGTTTCTCAAGCATGTTTTTCATAGTTTTAAAAGAGATATTAAACCAAGCACCTTACTGACTTAACACAATTCTTTGACACCTTAAAGACACTCAAAATACTAATTTACAACAACAAAACAAAAAATTGTAATAGTTCTTAAAATTGGAACAAACTAAGATCATTTCAACATGCATAGGATATGGGAAATAGTTGTTTGTCATTATCGTTAGAAAATACGATTACATCCAAGTTTCGTGGGGAGATTTGGATAGCATATCCTCTTACAAATCTCATCTCAACTAATCTATAGACCCTCAAATTGAAACAATGCCAAATCTCAAACATAAACAATGGACATGAAATCTAAAATCCTTATGCTAAGACTAGCTCTGAATAGTGACTCCAAACTTCTCCCTTGGGCTCCAAATCTACAAATGGCATCTCCAATGCATTCTTCCATCTTCAATATGAAATAAAATGATATGGAAGCCAACCTCAACTCATTCTCCACTCATCTCTTTATAGTACTTTCTCAAACATGGTCCCTAAATTTGTAAGGTTCTAGACTAGGTTGGCAAAGTGTAATTTCAAAAGGCCTCTCTCTTTCATCATGGGGCATCCATGGAATAAATTCAAGGAGTCAATTGTAACTCCTCCCAAATATGGTGCCCTCTTACAAAAATTGATTGTAATTCAAGAGGTCAATTGTAACTCCCCCTTGGTCAACCCCAACATGCAAGATGCTATCAACAATGTGACTCCTTACATAATCACCTCATTTGGGGGTAAATGAAGGTAAACGAGAGTCAAACATGCATTAATTAATAATGAACTACAAGATCCCCACCATCCAATGCTTAGAAAATTATTTTTCCAATGTGGATGTTATGTTTTGAGAAGGAAAACTTTTTGAATTAATATTTGAACATGGAGAACTAATCTACACCAAAGAAACTAAGGTTAGAACCAACAAAACAAAAATTAGAAGGAAAACAAGTGTTTTTTATGATGTCAATTGCTCAAGATCCTAGATGCACCTGCATCACTTCATTTAGTGTTCTTTTTCCATGCATTGACTCCACAATGAAAAGAACTATTTCTCTATTATAATTAGTGAAATATTCACTTGCAATCCTATGTATAATGTTATTTTCTCCAAACACCTTTGAGAGGACGTAACTTTTGATCCAAAGCTCTGATTTCAACATTTTTTTTAATTGAAGATCTTGACAAGATTGGGTTTGCAAATTATTACAACCCTCAAAATCCCATCAAAAAGTGAGGAGGAGCTCCAAAGTTTTATAGTGCAATACTTAAGAAAAATAGAAAGGGTAAGAGGTGGAAACACTTAAGGAGGCTAGATCTTTGGGTTTCAAATGAAGATCTAGAGATACTTGGGATATTATTGTAATGGCATTGAATAAGGAGGTCATGGTAAAAAGTCATAGTGGGAGTTACATGGGACCCCTGGTAGTTGGCATCTTCATCATAGAGCACTAGTCTTAGGAGTGGTGCCTACAAGAGTTATGGTGTCAAAGATGATCATTAGTTCATTTCTATCTTGGGTACATGTTTCAATGCATAGTTGGGTGTTGGTTTTTTGCTTGTGGACCATGGTTTTGATGGCCACTAGTTTATTGAAACCACTTTGCAGTTTCCTATTTCCACTGCCTTATAAATGGAGTGTATGAGATAGAGGTTTCATAGTGTTATGCACATGCAGTAATATTATGTAGCCAGATTGTTGTTAGGCTTAAAAAGATTGAGTGGATTATATTGGTGTAATCTTATACTTAGGATTAATACAAGCTCGATATTTATTTAGTCATTGAGTTTTTCCCCGAAAGGGTTTCTCCACATAAAACTAGTGTTGTGTTATTATTGATTCTATTTATACTTCTTCATGATCTATTTAATGGTTTGACATGTACTAATCAGTTAATCAAATTTGAGCATTATTTGTTTATACTTTCATTGTATCTGTTTACCCTATTTGCAGCATTCTCCTCCAGATGTTCTATATTAGAAATGTATGCATGTAGTGACACCCCTTCCCACATGTGAGTGATGTGCAAGCTTGGAAATAAAAATTTAGTGAGTACGACAACCTCTTTACCAGACACCAGTTGAAATGGTGTATAACCTATTAGTTTCTTTGCAGTGGTACAATATGCTCATAAATCAAACTGGACACATTTACCCCAATCCTTTCTACAGGTATCACATTGTTCTAGCAAAATCTTACCTAAGAGATTATTAAAGGCCTCAATTGTACCATTGATTTGGGGATGATAAGGAGTCCTACGATGGTGCTAGATCATGAATGTGCACAACAAAAGCTACCCCATCATTGCAATGAAATGTGTTCCTTGGTCGCTTGTCAAACTCAATGAACATCCAAAACATTATGATATTCTCATAGATAAACCATGCAATAGTCTCCATTGTGCAATCCTCTCTTGGTAGTATGTCAACCCATCTTGTAAACTAGTCTGTCACAATGATAATAGCATGCACCAAAATTGCACACAAGCAAGTGTTTTGGCCTAATGAAATAAATTCCCCACTTTTTAAATGGTTCTTATACAAGTATGGATACTAATGGCATCTCATCTCTAGTATGGCTTATCGACTATTTAACAAATGTCACACCCACACATGAACTCTTGGGTGTCCTTCCACAATGTGGGCCACCACATACTTACAATTATTTTTGCATGGTGGCATGCCCCTAGTAATATTGTCTTTCCTAACTATCATGGAATTCACACATTGGTCATCTCTCATGCTTTGGAACACATCTACATAGAGCCTCAATCAAGTGTGCCTTATAGAGTTGCAAATTAATCAAGTGATATGGCATAGTACACACTACTAGTTATTTCTTTTGTGCCTTGGTGTAAGAATTGGGGGCTTAACTCAAAGTTAAGTATGCCACAATTTCCTCCATTTCATCAAGGACTACATCAATTTTGAACAATTATGCATCAAGTAACCCATCCTTGATAGACATGGTGCTCATTTCTCTTATTTCAATTCATGATAGATGCTCTAAGCCAACATGATACTTCCCCAAACATACAAGAATTGTGATCTCAAGTTCTTGAAATAGAATAAATTGCCCTACACACTCATCCATGCAACACTAGCTTATTGACTCGATACTTCAAGGATTGGTGATAACTAAAGAATGCAAAAGGTGTGGCCAACAAGTGTTGTCAAAACATGTACAGGGCATACACCATTCCAAGGGCCTCAAGCTCTATTGTTGTATAGTTGTGTTCTAATATAGTGAACTTTTGGTTGGAAAAATAAATTGGATGGTCCAAATCGCCCTCGCCTAGTTGTGCACAAATTGTGCCAATGGCTATCCTTGAAGCATCCACATGTACATGGAACAAGGTATTCCAATTTGGGAATTGAATGATCAATGTGGCAGCCAATTTCCTTTTTAAAGTTTCAAAAACCTATAGTTGACTGGTCCAAAACCTTCTTCAAAGGTGCAAAGATGCACACCAAATTCTTAATGAATTTTCTATAGTGCCTTGTGTGACCTCAAAATGCATGCACTTTACAAGGAGTCTTGACTACAACTTTAGTTGGGTCAACCAACATCCCTTCCTTGAAAATAATATGATCCAACAATTTGTTGAGTGTAGTCATAAAGGTGCACTTCTTTAGGTTGATTGCAATACTCAATTAGTGACCATGCCATACACATTCCAATCATCCATGTATACCTGCAAGAAATTGTGGATGAAATTTTTAAATGCACTTACCATGATGTGCAATAACACAATTGAGGTGTTCTTCAAGCCAAATGACATGACATTATACTCAAAGTTGCCCCATTCCATGGCAAAGGTTATTTTATCCTTGTCCTCCTCTATTTGCACCTAGTGGTACCCTGAGAAGCCATCCATGAAATTATAGACCTCCCTCCCAATGAATCCTAATATCTCTTTTGTGAACAAAGTTAGCAAGGGATATGTGATGCAAATACATAAGCTCATATCTTTCATAATGGGTAACACCATCAATTTAACCCATTTAGACTCATCCACTAGGAAGATCACACCTACCTCTAGCATTTTATCTATTTCTTCATTTACCTTATTGTTAATATTCAGATTCAAATGATATGGGTGTTTCTTAATTGGTTTGGATCCTAACTTAAGTTGAATTTACAAGCTTACCGAATGTAGACCCTTTATTTCTTGTTATCCTCTAGTGAATAGGTCAGCATATTCACACAAGGAAACAACCCAAGGGTTTCTTCTCCCTAATAGTCACCAATAGTAGCAATTGAAGAGCCTCCATGTCCTAACATTCACATGTCTGGCTTTTAATGGCTCATTATAATGTGTCATCACCCACCTTAGATTCCTTAACTCATCTCCCCTTTAGAGGTTGGTACTTGTATATTGCTTAGCACATCATCTTCTACTTCTTGCATGGCACTCTTCTTATTCCTTGAGCTCCTCCTAATTCATTTTGGAGACTTGGTCCCCAAGTCATCCTCCTCAAGTATGTGTTGGACTGCATATTAGATCTTTGGATGGTCACTGCACAACGCAATCCAAAGACTAACATCCACTCAAAACCTAGCTTGTGGTCATGGAACCTAAAGGTGTGCTAGAAATCCAACTTTAATTGGTCCCATGTAGTGACTTCATGGCATATCTTTAATTCATACCAAGTCTACATGAGTCTACCCAAAGTGCATGTAACTTATGTCTCGACAAATGCGGGAAATATTTGGAAATCAATGGTCTCCATACTCCTTTAGATTTAAAGATGTGTGAGGTGGGCGAGGTTTTCCCCTGTATACATCAACATTCCCTAGGCACTAGGCTCCACAAATTGACAAAGGAAAGTGTCTTTGAAACAACCCAATTTGGTCTAGTAGACTAATGCATAGCCCACCATCATGTTGGTGTATTTTGCAAAGTCTAAGCAATAATGGTCATCTAATCAAGCACTGTTGAGAGAATCCATTCCATGGCCATACAATATTCTTAAGAGTTGTCATCCCCACTAAAATATGGTGTAACCTTAATAACTAACAAAGTTGGCACCCATAAACATGTACCAAAACCCATTATTGTTGTGGAGTTGAGGTCTACATGGAAACTGTGGTTATACACTTGGGCATGGCCAGGTGGTTCCCCTTGCACACCCACTTGGTCTTCCCTCATAAGGCCAAGTCATGGTGTCAGAAGGACTTTAATTGGTGCACTAGTCAAGGCATTGCACACACTAGCACAAGTCTTTCTCCTAAGCTCCTAATCATCCAATTGCCAATGCTCCAATTGTAGATCTAAGTCAACCTCTGAGGCACTATCCCTAGCACATACTCCATCATAGTGGATTGGATGTGATCTTTTTTCCTTGTAATAATCCAATAATGTCTTCCACATCTCATTCCTCCTCATGCATGGACTCCACATAGGTAGACCCTTGTCATGAATCGAAAGGGACTACCATGCATTTGCACATCTGCCTTAGCTTGAAAGCAAAATGATCTTCCCAACAATGTTGAAATTTCACTCAACATCTGCCATTTTGATTACTTCAAAATCCACGTAGGTCACCCCTCCAATCTTGATCTCCACATCATGTAATAATCCCAAGGGTCACTCCTATGTATTGTTTGTCATAGTTAGGACATGGGATGACAAGCGCAATTTTGGTTATCCCATCACTTCCCATACCTCTTTTGTAACTCACCTTAACATTATTATCAATAAGGAAATATTTCAACATGTAACCATTAAAATCCAAGTTCAAATGTAGCTCAATGTCATTCAAAGGTTCACCAACACACAACACCTTATGTGGGTCATCGATTGTTGTTATCCCTATGTGGTAAAAAAAATCGCCATCCTCTGGATGGAGAGTTGTTCCAAAAAAGCTTGAGGTGTCCTAACACTCCCTCTTGGTGCAACAATTTCAAAATGGAGTAGTCAACATCCATGTCTACATTCTCCTTATTACACTTGGATACTACCTCATCACACACTTGCCTAAATATCTGAGAAACATCTTGGTAGAGACGACAGTGCTCTATTGGATCCATTTGATGAGTGCACTCCTTGACCTTCATGGCATTTCCTTATGGTTGGGAAGTCATTTTGGAACTAGTGTGCAAACATGTTATGATGAACAATCTCAATGTGACTGCCTTGGTTGCACTTCAAAATATTGAAGAAGAGTTGTGCAACGTTCTATCTCGTGCTCTCCATCATAATACCCACATTCTAGAAATTTTTGGCACGTGTGCGAGGTATGTCCTAGCTCGCCACAACTATAGCAAAAGACTCATCAACCACAACCCCCACCACAACCTCTTACATAACCAACTTGTCCCACACCACGCCTTAGATAGCACAACACTCATTGTTGCAACAAGATGAGTCTATGCAGTTGTGGCTATGACTCGCTTGCCTCATTATTCCCTTAAAGCTTGCACTAATTAGCAAGTATTAGTATCATAGTTTGCACTCAACCATAACTCACACCAATAATTTACTATAACCCCTTCCAATTTCTACAACAAAGTGCATGTCAAAGTCTCATCGGAATTATGGCGTACTCAAGAACATGCAATGGAGGGTATTGCATGACATGTATGACCCAAGATCTCACCACTAGGTTGTTGTTGTGTCCCTCACTTCGACACCCTATACACCATAAGCTACACTTAGATTTGGTCAAGTTGTAGGTTCCACCATTTTTGCTACCATCTAACCAATCTTCTCCTCAAGTCATGTTGTGGAATTGTAGGTTTGTGGCTCGCAAAGTGCTTCCAACCTTAGGGCAACCTCTAGTGCATCCTTCTAGCTAGTGAGTATGTGTTGAACAAGATCCTATTGAATGTGTGTAATGAGTCCACCAATAAACCACTCCTTCTAAATGACCTAATCAATGATCTAAGGGATCTTCACCACCAACTCTTTGAAATCATTGATCATATCTACACACAAACTCGCCAAATTATCCGAAATCCTTAAGTGCAACAAGATTTCTATGGGATATTTCTAGATAATCAAATTCATCAAGGAACTTTTCTCTAAGATATGCAATATCAACCTTTGTCCCATCAAGATCGTATAGTGAGTACTAGCCCTACATGCAACCATTTAATGTGGCTACAAACAGTCACATCTTGTAGGCATCATTAGTTATGTTATTTGTGCACCAAGCCACCTCACATGCCTTCTAATGCCACAAAACATATTCATCACTAGTGAATCACTTAATAGTTGTGAGTTTAGGCTCATATTATTATGGGGATGTGCATATTACCTCGTGTCTTGTGCTCCTTTTGCCAAATGTGCAATCAATCCGTCAATCCATGCGCTAGTAATATTTGAAAATTGTCTTAACTTTGAAATTATCTTATCAAAATCACTATTGTCTAACCCTTCAAGTTCTTCGCTAGCTTCTTTCTTCCTAGATATCAATCCCAAGGTGTGCCTTGCAAACTTGTATGCATCCTCCTTGTTATTTAGTGAACTTCTATCATTGATAGTATCCACACAGGATGATGGTCTTGGATTGTAACATGGTTCATCACTATTTGAGTGTGCATACTCCACATCTACAACCATTAACTCTAGTTCATATATAGGTGTGCCATCCTGCAAATTGGCAATCTTAAGCCATAACCATTCAACCCATCCATCGTCACCAAACACCTCTGCATGAATTCCTTTATCAACACCTCCACTTTTGCGTCCTCGCCTCTGTGCGTGGGATGCCATCCTACAAATTGTCAATCTTAAGCCATACACATTTGACCCATCCACCCTAACTAGACACCTCCACATGATTTCCTTTATCAACCTCTCCACTTGTGTGCCACCTCCTTTGCACCCAGTGTGCCTTTATGGATCCCTCTACCTTACTTGCAACAATAATGACCTCATGTCGAAACATGTGCCTCTCTTTGCACTCATTCCTCGAGCTATAGCCTCCATTGTAATGCACCTCACATCACTACCTCGTGAATTGGTCACCCCCTCCACCACACACCCAAATGCATGTTAGGGGATTACTACATGTCGAATGTCTCAACACACTTTTCTATGAGCAACATCTTAACTCACATGGAGATTTGCTTCAACAAGTATTGAACTAGTGTCCAAATTTTACGTAACACCTCTAATAAGGCATACATTGATACAACAAATTGATGATAACTATCAATTGTGCCTAACAAAAATATTGATTGTGAGGAAACAAGTTGAATTTACATGTTGTGGTGTAAAATTCTCAAGTGTTCACTATATCGCTCAATGATACTCAACTTTGAGATGTTGAGCCAAGCTAAAAATTGATAAAAATGTTGCTCAAGTAGCTTGGCCCAAAACTCGTATGGCAGATCAAATAACTCTTTCTCATGCCATTATTAGATCTTTTCACTCACGTGTGCCTCTTGATGCACAAACCTATCTACCTTACTATTGAACCATTCATGGATCTCTCCACATGTTGCCTACCAAGGCATAACTAACACACAATATGCAAATTATTAGTGTCCCAACAATGGAACCAAAATGTTACGTCTTTCTATTCATGGTGTGCATTTAGACCATGGCTAAACATCTTATGACTGTTACAACCCAACATTCATCTCTTGTCTCACTCAAAAAACACAAGAGTTTGCATACCCTCTGCATATTTATGCATTGTTAGTGAACAAATGAAATGAATCTAAAGAACATTCATGTGTGCAAAAATATATATGAATCCAACAATGCTCCTCAATTTCATTCATAATTAGCTCTTCACTAATTGATTGCAATCAAAGGGGTTTACAGGCACTTTTCCCAACACATTAATTCTTACATTGTGCACAAATTCATGGTCATACAATTTAGTCACAACTTGTTTATAATAAATATACGCCAACTATGTCATTGAGTTATCATCTTCATTTTTGAGAGTGGTACATGTACATTACCACTAGTTAATTCCTATAATTGTGGCACATTGATACAATATTCAAAATACAAATGATTATGGCACAACACCTATTGCCTACTTTTAAACATAACATATTGCTTTCTATTTCCAATGAATCTCTTCTGAACAATTCCGTTCACTTCTCTCTAGGTTATTTGGATTAGCCTCCATAATATTTATATTGATTCTAGATTCTCTCTTTCTTTTCATTAATAGTGTCTAAGTGCATCTATTTATTTAAATTTGCCACTGTGAATTTGTTTTAAGGTTAATCATAAACACCTTAGACCCTATGAACCTTAATTTCCACCAATCCTTATTTCTCCCCTCTAAGATTCATCTTTTAGCGACATTAATTTGAATTTGGAAGGCCAACTCCTTGGTCCATTTTAATCCACTATAGACATCTAAATTGACCAATGATTGAAATGTGCAACTCAAGGATATCATATTCAAATAGATTATGATTATCGATCAAGTTACTATGAACTTTTCGAAACTTTCCGCTAAAAAACCATTGTCCAATCTTCTATTTGACCATTTGAATACTCCTCCCTTTGGTTTTTGTATCAAATTTTTTTGTGATATCCAACATATTTGTTGTCCTTGATGAGCAGTTGAACCAGAGACATTTGGCAACATAAAGCTTTTATCACTTCTCAAGTTGTTAAAGAGTACAAATTACCAATGTAAGCATTTGTTATTTTGAAATATATGCCTGATCGATGAGTTCTAAGCCATTGTGAAACCTTTAGATGCACCATTAGAATCTACCATCACCAATGTAAGCATTTGTTATTTTGAAATATATGCTAGATCGATGAGTTCTAAGCCATTGTGAAACCTTTAGATGCACCATTAGAACCTACCATCACAAAGTTGGACGTTGTCCATGGGGCTCTCATAGTTTCACTAAGTTTTTTTAATTCACTTTGCTTACCTGAAGAAGTATAATGTTTGGTTTCTTGTCCATGATTGGTTATCTTGGTTGCAACATTTGTAACTACAAATTTCCCCCAAGGCAGATTGGCTTAGCAGTTTTGTTTGTTGTGAATGCCAAAGGTCTTCTGAAACCCAGAACTGTTTTTCGCCCATCCTCAACATCTTCCTTTTCTTCTAGGACCTATCCCTCTTCAAGCACTACCAAGAAAAGGCGAGTCAATTTCTGGAATTTTTGTTACATCAAAGTCGTCCTCCATGTACTATTGTTCTTCTCCTACCTCTCAGACTTCAAATTTATTTAATGATTGCAAAAGGTTTCTAGGTCTCCAAATTTGTTTGATTTTCCTCCAACTCAGTCTTCTTTGTGCTCCTCCTACGTAGAGCTATTAAATCTTATCATTGGCAATGCAAGTGGAAATGATTGTCTACAACTAAAAGGGATATTTTCACATGATATATCGCTTACTTTCCCTGGTCTCTGATTTCAGGTTGAGAGATTGAGGAATAGACTTGAGCAGATCCATGCTGCCGCACAATAGACTAGTTTTTTGTGAATTTTGCCTGGCAAATGTAATATCCCAAAATCTTCCCAATTTGTTTGAAAATATCTTCCTTACAGAACTCGGGGAGGACTCCATATAACTATATCCAGGCTGGAAGTTAATCCTTTAACGGTATGTCTTTTTTGGTATCAAAGGTCTCGTCTTAAAGGCACATATGAATATCTACACTTCCCAGAAACAAAGTGCCTCCAAAAAATATTTCTTCTTTCTTTTGCACAATTGAAAATCGCAATGAAAAATGCTTGAGATAATAGCGTTACCTTTTTTGAAGGGTCAATCTTCCAATGGTGCACCAACAATTTCTCCAAGTCAGCAGCATTTGGTCAAAATCATGTATAAGGGCAGTCTCCATCCTTTGATCTCCGGTTCTAGATATATAGTAGGAACAAAATCCAGAGCGGGGATTATTAATTGAGAGCGGATCAGGTGAATCTTTCTCGTATGAGCTTCATTTTCCCCCTTAAGCAACTCTAATTTCCCTTCGCTACTTTTACCTGCACCACCTACCTTCATCGCCTCTGCTATTGTGCTCTCTCCACGACCTATTTTTTAATTTACCATTTGCCTAGTTCAAACCTTATTAATTAATTAATTGAGTGGATAATTGAATTAATTGGATAAAATGTTCGCTTAATAGAAATAAATATTTCTTATTAGCCAACACCCACCGCCTTGTATATTTTGGAATATTAACAGTAAATAGATTACACCTTTAACTCGAATATCAGAATTACCTGTTGTAGTCCTCATATTACACACTTTCTTTCTGGGCAACACATTTTACACCTTTCTTTTCTAAAGTTTTTTCTTATTCCATTGTTTTGCATGTGATTGAATTGACCATAAATCCTTATTTGGTGCATTTTCTTAAGATTAATTAGTTTGTTTTGTAAACGCCCCAAAAAAAAAACATATAACCAGCAAAAGGTGTATAAGCAAATACCCACTGTAGTCATAAGATACCAGATGTTAAAGAGAGCAAAACCAACAATTTTATATCCATCTGTTAAATGATGGCTCAAATTACCAATAAATGCTCTTCAAAACTGTTTAAACAAAGTAAGTTGTTAGCTTCAAAACATGATGGAATCCTGAGTTCAAAATCTTTGCAAGAGTAATTTTGAATACACCATAACATTCCAGAATGCGTAGAAAATGAAACTACCAGAACAATGCTTAAAATTATTTGTAGTAAATTAACAAAATGTAGCCAAGACACAATAATTTGCACTCCAAAACAATTTGGAATCTAATGATTTACTTTTCCAAAGGGAAAACAATAGGTGAAGAACTCGAGAAAAGGAAACCTGTTGAGCAACAGAGTGGGTCAGGAAGATTTAAAAAGAAAGGATGAAAAAATGCCCCATTGTTTGAAAGGTTATATAAGGGCCCAAGATCCCACCACAAAATAAATAAGTTTAAGATGTGTGAGCTGGAATGTCAGGGATCTAGAAGCTTACAATAGGAAAGCTATTGTTAAGATGTTTTGTAATTCTACAGGAAGTATTGATTGTATGCTTTTACAAGAAATAGAAGTTGTTGGTTCTACTATTGAATTTACCCTTAATTTTATATGGAAAAACTCAGTCAAATTCATTACTAAACATGATAAAGGTAAAGGAGGTGTTGTAATTCTACTTTCTAAGAAATGGGCTCCTTCATTATCTCTTCTGGTTGTTACCTTTGCAATAGAATTTGTTGGGTTATCATTGACAATAATGAATATAAATTTGGAATATGCTCCTTATATGCTTCAAATGATTACAAAGAGAGCAGATCTATGGAATTGGATTGCCATTAACCCCATTGGAATTCCTCTGATTTTGGGTGGAGATTTCAGCATGATTGAGAATGAGTACAATAAAGATGGTGGGATCAAGTTCGGTTGGAAAGAAAATGAAAGATTTTTCTGGGCTAAAATGAAGAGAATGCTCTATCTTAGGGATCCCCTAGAAAATAATAAAGAGCAAAGTAAAGGTATATGGTTTACTTGGTGTAATCAACAAAGTGGCTCCAAAAGGACTTATTCCAGACTGGATAGCTTTTACTTTAATAAATTCTATTTCAGTTTCAGTTGCTCTACCAGTAACAATCTTGTTATTCCTAAACTGTATACTCTCTCTGATCATCACCCGATTGAGGTGGAATTCTTTCTCAAGAACAAGATTAAACCTAACAAGAACAAGGAGATTGGCTTATTTAAACTGAATTCTTCTCTATCAAAGGAAAAAGATTGTGTTTTTGCTACTAAATTAGTAAGAGATCATATTTGGACTCGTGAACATGCCCCATATCACCAAATGGAATATGTGTGCATCTACGTGGCAGAAAAAATTCAGAGCTGTAGGCAAGACCAAGGCAATCTTTAGGAAGAATACTACTACAGAATTGGAGGAGGATCTTATCTCTGCAGATGAAGAACCCTAGTGATATTAATTGTAAAAAAAAATTCAATAGTAGGAAACAACTACTGAGATGTAAACAATTACATCAACAAAGAACTAAAAATTAGAGCCAAAGCTAATTAGATTAAATACGGTGACAAAGGGAATAAATATTTTTTCAATTTGTTCAGAAATAAGTTTTGTGAGAGAAAATTGGTCCATTAAAAAATTAATAGGAAATTAAGTGAAGAGCATGATCTGATTTGTAATGAATTTTATTCTTTCTATAAACTCCTATTTACCTCTGATGGAACTAGCAGTAAAACTGAAGAGGTTAGGAGTCTCTGTAGGAAGATTATTCCCAAGAAACTTTTATTTGAGGATGCAGAAGAGCTGGAAGAGGATATCAAAATTGATGAGATTAGAAATGTCATTAAATCTCTACAAAATGATAAATCTCCTGGTGGTGATGGATTGCCTGCAAAATTCTACAAGAAAAATGTTGACTGAGTTGCAAAAGACCTCCTTGATGTCTACAATGATGCTTTTTATGATGGTTCACTAGGTGAGGAGATCAATAAAGTGATTATAAAACTTCTTTAAGATGCAGACAAATCCTTGATCAAAAATTGGAGACCTATAACTTTACTTAATGTCTCCTATAAAATCTTAACTAGACTATTAGCTCTTAGATTGTGAAAAATCCTCCCCAAAGTGGTTCCATGGTCTCAAACTAGTCTTGTCAAAGGAAGATAAATATTGGAAAATCTAATTACTAGTTGGGAAGGTCTAGAATGGGCAAAAAATTCAAGAAGACAAATTTGTATGGTCCTATTAGACTTTAGAAAGGCATGTAATACAGTAATAGGATTGAATGGCCATTCATTCTACTTGTTTTGGAAGCCATTGGTTTTAAGGAGAAATTTTGTCAATGGATAAATATTATTTTTTGAGATGCTAATGCTTCGTTTGATATTAATGGTAAACTGTCCCCTTCATTGATTTTGCAGAGATCCATTAGGCAAGGTTGGCCTCTAGCCCCTTCTCTATTTGTAATTGTTGCAAAAGCCCTTTATTATTTATTAAGGTACTCCTCCTTTGGCCCTCTTGTGAAAGGTCTTTTACTTCCTAATGGTAAGGATTTGATTGATATTCAATTTGCTAATGATACATCCATCTTTCCTATTATTGATGAAAATAACTTTTCAAACCTGAAAAATAAGGTATATCTATACTTTATTGCTTTTGGCTCTAAATTGTTTGGTCAGAAATTCATGGGTGTTAGCTGGATTAATTCTCCTCCAAATTGGTTTTGAGAAAATTGGTTGGGCTTGGTATGGTCCTAATAAGATTGTGAGATATTTGGGAATTCCTTTTGCTATGTTCCTTTGAAAGAAAAGTGGGATTGGGTGGTAATGAAAATTGAAAAAAAAATTGATAAATGGCAAGGTCATATGCTGTCCATTGCTGGCAGATTTCAGGTTTGCCACAAAAAAAATTCCACCTTTCAATCTATATTATGTTTCTGCATGGCTTTTCAGTAGTTATCAAGTGGAAAAAATTCATAAATAGATAAGAGATTCTCTCTAGTTTAATGGGAAGGTAATAGAAAAAGACATGTTGTGTGATGGAAATAGTGGTGTCTTCCTAAGTAGTTTAGTGGGATGGGGTTAAAAAACCTTAAGGTGCATGGCATTGCTTTGGCTGCTAAATGGATCATTAAATCTTTTTATGGTGATAAGCCATGGAAAGTTCTTATCAGAAAAAAAAAATAAGCAATGCAGTTCTAAAATCAAAAAAATCTTGGAAAGGTTTACATCCACATGATATTTTGTTTGGAAACTTTGTTGTTAAACTTGCGGGGTCTAGTGTTTTTTGAAGCATTTGGAAAGCCTGAGAATTAAAATTTATACGTACAAGTCTATATGGTGGTGTCTTCAATACAGAAATAGACCTTTAGCTCTTATGCAAGGTTATTCTTCTAAGGAATGGTTTTAACTTTTCTAAGGGAATTCAAAATTTTGGTGATATAATAAAGAAAAAAAAATGTTGACCTGGATTGAACTAAAGAAGAGATTTAAAATTAATATTCTTGACTCTTCAAAAAGAACCTTCTCTATACTTGCCAAGGCCATTGGGGAACAGTTGCATGACCCTCAATTGAATTTAATTTTTAAATAAAATTTGAATAACATTACTTGGTTCAGTGGTACTATTCTGTCCAAGATCACTAGCAAGACTATTTATGACAGATTAACTGATACCCAAGAGATATTTAACTACCTCAATCTTAGATGGGATATGAATTTTAGTGACCCTAAATGGAATAGAGTCTGTCAAATTATTTGGTCTTCATTTCTTGAGCCTAAAAAAGCCTATTTTAGATGGTCTCTACTACTTCAAAAGTTTGTTGATGGTTCTTTCAAATGTCCTAATGGTTTTATTTATGTTTCTTGTAGTATTTGTAATATCAATGTCATATAAACTTTTTTTTACTATCCTTCTGCAAAAAAGGTATCGAGCTTGTTTGTTGATACTAGGGATGGATGGGATAGGGATATTTCTATCTCTTGGGAGGATATTGTTTTTGGTTATATCAATGGTCATGATAGAAGTTAAATAAAGTTTGGCTAGTGTTATCCACTGAAATTTTATTGTTCACATGGAAAGCTAGAATCAATGAGATTTTTCAAGGTAGAGTAAGAATGCTTACTAACTTCATACATGAAGTTACCTCGTCCTTCATTGCTTCATAGGTGACTATGACTCCAGACATCTCAAAAAAAGAGTCCTTTAAACTTGTCAATAAAGCATCAATCAATCTTAAAAAGGAATATGTGGTTCAAGCTGAATGGTGGCCTGATTTTGAATCGGATGATGATAAGAATGAAGCCAAGAGTAACTCTGTTATTCCTGGCAGCTCTAATGACAATGATGATGAAGTCCCTAATTGGATCTGCAATGATCAAATAGCGGAAAAGATTGAAAAATGGTTTGAATGAAACTTTATTGATCACTAGGCCAGCCTCTCTCTTGCTGAACACTTGGCCCTTGACATGAAAGAAACTGAAGCAGCTGAAGATTCTGAATCCAAGACAGTTCCTGCAATAAAAAATGTTAGCAATGGATAAACTATTGGCCTGTATTGTTCTGATTATATGATGTGATGTGATGACAGTCTTTAAAGACCCCATGGACAATTATCTTTTTTGAGGGTTGTACCTGTAGGTAGCTTGAACTTGATGTTTGTTTGGCTGTTATGTTCCTTTATACTCTTATAGCTCTATGCTATCATATTGTAACTCCTCTTTTGTCAACTATTATGCAATATACCAGAAAAAGGGGGAAAATAATGTGTTTCCACATTGTTAAGAGACATTGATTTTTTCATAATGGTTTTCGCACCATAAAAATTCAAATCATAATTCTAAATATGCAGCAGCTGACATGCAAACAATGGTGCTTCCAAAAATATTAGATTCAAAAAAAGAAATGCCCAAACAGACCAGCATCCTTTATTTAAATGCAGCTGTCAATATGAACCTTATACAGACAGGGTAATAGTGGCCTTAATTGAATGACTTCTGCAAACAGCAGCTTCTCTCACCTCTTTAAAATAACACTGAAGATACACTGTATGAAATGTCAAATGCAAATTGAGAAAAATGTGCTGCATAACACAAATTATAAGAAGCCATTTAAGAACCAGAAAGACAATGCAACTTAAGCAACATTACAGACAACAGATTTTGCCAGACCATCCAAATGTAGCTCATATTAAAAAAGTCAATGGAGCCGGAACAGAAAATATGACTCCAAAGTATGGATAACATAAACTGAATTTTAATAATGCATATAAGGAAACCCTGGAAGAGCAGGGGGATAGGGCTTATAGAGATATCATAGAGATAACATCTTTTCCTTTTATGATATAGATCTTACACTGAGCTCCAATTATAAAGCTGAATATAAGGCCCTTATCATGGGCCTAAAATATCTCTGAAGGTGGAAGGAACATTCACTTAATGATCAAAGAAGTCAAAGAAATCTTCTGTCAAGATTGGAACCTTGAAGGCCAATTCAGCTCTTGGTCTAGTCAATAATCATGGTTAAGGGGACATATGGATGGAAGAATTTTGTTAAGCTTGAGCCCAAGTCTTCATCATTCAGCAGGGCAGCTGGATAGAGGAGGAGCTTCATTCATCTTCTTGGTTTACTGATTATGTTTCCTAACCTTGTTCTTGTTTACTTGGCCTGCAATTATCCAGTCTGTCCCTCAGCATGCAGGTTCCTTCTCTGAGGTGTCCAAACGACCCCAAGGTTGTCCCAGAAATAGCCCTATGCGAAAACAGGAAGCAGATGGTTAATCAAAAACAGAGGAACCTCAAGCTAAGCATTGAGTTCTTCAAGCACTTGCAACAGAAGTGAGGTTTACATAGTCAATTTATCGTAGAAAGCTGAGGTCTTGAATTCAGAAACTAATCCAAGATCAAGGAAATACATTAGGAAAGCTGAATACGCCTGTCCACATCCATGAGGACCTAGATGTTCATGACAAAGAGCATGTAACTATTCTGTTTGCTCTGGAGAAGTGTGTTGCTGATTTGGAGCACAAGGTTCAGCAACACTTGACAGTTTGGCAGTTATTGCCTTTTTGGATTTATCTCATACCTCATAACCTATATACACAGTTTTAGATTTCAGCATGAACAGAACTCTGCATCCTGAGGTTTTACTTTATTGAATCTATGACCTTTACTATGATGTGGGATACCTGCCTAAATTCTAGAGTCCAACAGATGATTAACAACAAGACTAAGGATCATATCAATCCTTGTTCCAAGCATATTATGGAAGTAACAGTGGTAATTGGTGTCCTGATTAGTACCATTAACAAAAGGTGCCTCTTAACTCAGGAATCTGTACTTCGATGTACCATTTCAAGGAACTTGCCTCTAAATTGACATAGTATTATATTTAACTTATAAATAAATATCTTCATATATACATGATAGAAAAAAAAAGTATAAGCAACAGGCTAGAGCAACCAAGAACAATAACAGAGACAATTATCAAGTGTTCCAACTTCTAACATTATACAGAATGTTCAACTTTGCCGCAAGAAGAATCAATCCATTTAAAACCCAAAGCAACAGAAGGAGATGCACAAGGAGACAAAAGAAATAATGCAACAGCACAATAAATATAATAGGAAATCACTAAGACAACAAAGAAGTAGAACAAAAAATATCATCAAAACAATATTTAGTGTATGAACAATACAATCCTAGTTTGTTCCCGTGCGGCATGCTTTAATAATTATTACTCAAAATCGGTCATTAGCAAGGAATGATATGTATTAAACACAAACTACTAAATCTCGTCTTTCACATTAAAACAATTGAAAGAATTTAAGAGAAAAGGGACCAGAGTATAATAGGCTGAAGCCTGAAGTTGAACACACTTTGTCACATTGATTTGTACAATAATATAAGAAAATCATCAGTTTTCTATTATAGCTTAGGCATTCTCATGAACACAGAGGTCAGCACCTTAGGCTGTGCAGGATGTCCCCACTTTAAAGCAGCATAAACTAAAAAAGTCATATGAAACAGATAAGACGTAAAAACTCATTGAAGCCAGACAGCCAATACTTGACTGTTTTGAGTTTTTATCAATTATCACTCAGATTCAGAAGTTGTGTTTTTAACTAATACAAAAGACAAAATTAAAGTTCAAACATTATTGCTAATTTTTTTGCTTTCTGATGCATACCTATCCCAAAATCAAGGACACAAATTATCTGACAAGCAAGAAATTGTAGAGGCTTGACGATTACAGGATGTACAGCAATCACTGAGCAGAAAATGTACCTTTCTTCTGTTTTCCACATGAAGTCATAACAGGTATCATCTTTGCAACATCCCCTTCTGAACATGCAGAAAGTCCGCTGGAGGTAACTCCCATGTCATCCTTCAAACCTTGACAATTTGGCCCTGGAATCTGACCACACCCTCCATTCCAACACATGGTGCTCCCATGTTCATTCTGCACGCCACCATCACCTTCAGATGTCAACATGGGAGCTGGGCAACTCACATCAACATTGCACCTAACATTGCAGGGATTAATTACATACCCGCCAGGCAGTGGCTGCAAAAACTGAGCATCTACTGCTTTTTCTGTCCTCGTTGATGACTTCTGATATGGATAAGACCCCAGTTCCCCATCAATTCGGCCTCTGAAATCAGCAAGCAAGCACTTCAACCTTGCAATCTCAGCCTCCAATACTCCCTGCCCTTGTAATCGCCTCATCAACTGCTGATTCAGAGTTGTCAAATGCAAAACCTCCTCTTCCAAGGATGCCGTCCTGGCCTTTTTCTTTTCCCTGTATTTTCTGACTGCCTCCCTATTCCCCCCAGACCTTTTCTTTGCCTTCGATGAACTGTCTTGTGTGCTGTCTGCAGATTTCTCCTCATCCGGAGCAGGGAGGATCTTTGTGTGTGTGTGGAAACATGTGTGGGTATGAGTATTATCTGGTCCGGGTGGGTTGCAGGTATGTGTGTGAGTGCATGCATGAGTGTCCCTCAGAATCTCCTCAAAAAACCTATCCATAGAATTCCCACTATCAAGATCATCCACGGGCATATTGTTGTTGCACCCAAATATCTCCTGGTTCGAGAAATCCACCTCCCCATCATCCATGCCAGCCATTTGTCAAACCCTAAACCTAAAAATTAAAAACTTCCTAAGATAACGAAGACTTAGAAAGCAGAGATTTATCAAATACTCGATCAATAGCCAAAAGCTATCTGCCCCTCAAAACCCCAACCTGAACTCTGAGGATACAATATGATCCCATCAATGCTCACCATTTTTCAAACCCTTTACGTAAAATCTTTCTAACAAAGCAAGAAATTTAGCAAGCCAGAGACATATCAAACTAGAAAGCGGGTAATTTCGGCAAACATTCAATCAATCTCTAAAACAATTCTGCCACCCAAAACCAACCAAAAAATCCTCACCCTAGATTCTGACTGCCACGTTTTAATAAAATATAACTTGGAAACTAAGTTTTTACTGCAGTAATTTTGAAAAATTGACCTCAGCTTAACAAGTTCTAGAAACTGCAGGATACCGAAACCCTAAAACCTTGGATCCATTATCATGGAAAATGGAAAGGAAAAAAACGCAAGTTAACTTAATTTCTGAATTTCTCAAATACGACGTAAAAACCCTCTATTTTATTCACGGAACAATGCAAGCGTGTGGCATCAATTTCTCTGTCGAAAGCCTTTGAGAAAGAAGAAAAATTAAAAACCCTGCTTTTCTAAATTTTTCTTCCCCAAAAAATCAGAAAAAATCAGACGACCCAAAACTTGCCTTCTCATATCAATCGTTGCAGAATAGCTTAGCCAGCCGCACCATAAGTAGAGCTCCCTGTGTATACGTCACACTCTGTATACCTACATGTGTATACTTCACCACGCCTTCTGCTGCGTGATGAACCAGTCAGACGAAAAATGGATGGCTCTAGATATTTCTATAATTTAATGAGATTCGAAACAACAAAAAAATCGTCATTTTAAAGCTGGATGACGTGATCGCCAGGGAAAAGTCAAATTTAAACTATTTGCCCTTCCAAGAAGCCAGTTCGACCGCCACAACGGAGGACAAATGCAATAAAATTATCGAATATTTTAGGAATTGGTTATAACTATTTTCTCCTCTAGAATTGAACTGGAAAATGAACTTTCCCTCAATGAGTTAACCTAAGTTAAATAAATGCACAAAATAAGCACAATCAAATTGATATTTGTACTCTGAAAATTCAATGAAGATCAAACATATAAGATTTTGGAATTTGTCTAATGTCAAATCTAGAAACAACCTCTCTCAATTAGGGATGTTGGAAGTCTATGTTTGATCTCTACTCTATCAAAGGATAAGTCTACAAGTTTAGGATAAATTCACGATTATGGATCTATACTTGAGCTTCGGATTTATCCTGATAATAATAGTGTTCTACTCTGTAATTTCACTTGATATGCAACAATCAACTCTACTCTTCCTACATGTCTATGAACTTGGTGGTATTTAAAAATATCTAAAAGGATTGTCGTTAAGTCACAACGAGCTTACACCTAGATCAATCCCTAGAAATTGAACAATCTGGAAAATAATAGGCACATGGATAAGAATGCATATTCTTTACTTTTTTTGCTGCACCAAGTTGAAATGCATCACTACTGATTGTTGGGATAAAGTGCCATTAACCTTGTAAATCTCAATATTGTATTTATTCTATTTATTATATGTAATTTGTAATTAGCCATGAGGAGATGTACTAGTTTCACTGGCAGGGATAATTTCGGAGTAACCGAAGGTAATTACGGAGTGACTTATACTATTGGCAAATGTAAAAACTCAAAGTCAATGAGGGTAGGCGTGCTCCCTTGAGGAATCTACTATTTTTGGCATGTATGACAACTGTCATAATGTTTGGTAAGTGAATCTATGACAGCTGCAAGTTGTCATAAGATTCTGTGATTCTATGACACATATGACAGATATGTTAGTTGTATATTTGCTATATTTAGCCCAAGGTTCCTATCTTGGAAAGAGACTCTTTTGTGGAATTTATGACGGTTATGACACGTCATAAGATGTTGTAAGAGGCCAGATTTAGTCTTGGGCACCCAACCTTTGCATGGTTGTTTTTGGGCAAGTGTAAGATTCTTGTAAGATGGTAATTAATGTTTACAAGTTGGAGAATATTAGGAGAGAGAAGGTGAACGCCTAGTTCTATGAAGTGGAAAACATTTATATAAGTATTTGCCATGTATTTGTTGTTGCAATATAGATTTTACGTACTCAAGTGCTGCCAGAATGCTATCAGATTGAATACTTGTGGAGAGAGTTGTGTAGTTGATGTATTGTACAATCTTGTTGAGATTAATACAAACTTGCGCCTCTTTCCTAGTGGAGTTTTTTACCCGCAAGGCTTTTCTCCACATAAACATTGTGTCATTGTGTTGAGTTCTTCATGTTTGACATCTTTTCTGTAGTGGGTTTTATGTTTTGTTACAATCTCCATTGTTAATGCACATTTAAGATTGCTGAAATTTATCTTGAATCATATTTCCATTGAAGTAGTGTTGCTTTCATTTCTAACACTGATTACTCTAACATTTTAGAATGTGTGATTAGGAGATGAACACTTGATGATTAAAATGAATGTATTTAATGTCTTTAAATATTAGCACATAGCATCAAAATGTGCCAAACGTGTGTTTAGTCAACTCAAGGTGGTCAGTCAACCAATTTTGAATTTTGATCTTAAATTAGAAAGGGGCAAGTTTATGACTACAAGATCTTCTACACGACTACAGACTTGTCTTGAAATGGGATAATAGTCAAATCTAGGTGGAAAATAGCTAAGTGGAGGTGGGTGCATAAATAAGTGTAACAAGTAGGTTTATAAGGAAAATGTATAGAAGTGTGTATAAATGGATAAAAAGGTTAGGGGAATGAACCCAACTTGGCACAAGATCATGTCATTTGTCACTATATACATGTATCAAGACATTACCTCAAAATAGGCACAAAACTAAATGGGAAATGGCATAGGTATGTAAATTTCACCATCACAACAATTTTGTAATCGATAAAATTCATTCCCTACACTTTTTACCATTAATTTTACATCACTTTGTGTGAATGTATTGACCACTTGACTTAGAGTATGATTTTGATTGATTTATAAACTTCTTTTTCCCAAATTCCTAGATAACTACATCAGAATCTAAATCAAATCTAGACTCAGACATTTTTAACTCCCATATTACATGTTCCTCTCCTTAGTTCAGTTATGAGCTTGTGGATTTGACGAAGTTAGTTCCACAACTTGCACATCTAACCTAGATATTTCAAAATGGGCCCAAGTTGACTCAATCCCAAATAATCATTGTGTGTCAACTCTCATGCCAAAACTTTCAAATTGTGTGTCCAGGCCATGTATAAAAAGACATCACTACTTACCTCATTTTGAATCTAGAGAGATCATCAACTACTTTCCATCAATCAACTTTCTAATTTTACAATATTTTAACATTTGAGCTATTACTACAAGCTTATAGATCAATCCATATCTGGATTTAGTAGATTTTCAAATCATTATTTCTTTCAACACCTCTACACACTTCAAAAAAATACAAGTAGAAACAACACTATACAAAATTTGGCAGAGTAATAGTATAAAGGAGACAGTATATACCTAGGAAAAACCTTTATGGTAAAACACAACAATAAAAAGCACACTCAATGTATTAGTCTCAAATAGGTGATTAAATACAATGCAAAATTAAGTGCTTCAATGGAGATATTTAATCTCTAATTCTAGAGTCAATCTAGTAGCATACACTTGCAATTAAATTACCATACAATCTCCTTATTGAGCCTTCAAGTTATAGACCAAGGACACCAAAGGAACCATCAATGGATTCCCAAAACCATGGGCTCAAAACTATGAGCCAAGTCTTGGTCCAACTAGTCCAAGTCAAACCTATGTGCCCCCTCGAAGAGTAACTCCTCCCAAAATAGAATGTGACTTCTAATGAAAACCTTTGACCCCTATGACTATGGGGGACCAATGTAACTTCCAAGTGTTCCATGTAGGATGTTATGCCCACATTTGCATGTGGACATGAACACCCGAACCAACAATATTTTTTGTAACACATCATTAACGCAAGTTACTATCGTGTATCACATGATAACCTGTCGTGCACACTTAGTTGTATTATCATGCAACGTCAGGCCAAGCACACCGTACAAAGCGGGGAGAAGGATTTCAAACATAATGGGTGAAGCAAACATCATTCGTACACCTTCTGTAAATGGGGGTACAGCCTAAAAGGGTTTTGACGTCATGTTATGAGACGCCACGAGGGAATGATTCATAAGATAATTTCCTCCCAGGTGTTCTATATGAAAATGGAAATGGCCTCACCTTAAGAGCTCAGGTCCAACAATTAAATTAAATTTATAGCATGCTAATATTTAACTAACACTAGATTCATTAAATGATTTCTACTCGAAAAAGCAACAATTATTTTTTTTAACTAGTACAATAAAATTAAAATCTCAATATTACATCATTACTAGAAAAATAAATTACTACTATGAAACTGTAGACACCTAAAATTGACTTGCTTCGCAGACCAATTTCCCGCACCTCTACACTACCAATTATCCCTCCTATTAATTAAATAAATTTATTTTATTTAATTAATTTATCCCTAATCATCTACCCTTAACCATTTACCCATCCTTTGTGATCAATTAATTCATTTAATTTATCACTATAACTTACAACACTATTATCATTAATTAAATAAATATTTCTAATATTTATTTAGTTAATTTCTCCATTTCTCTAATCCTCATTAATTAGATAAATCATGCTTATCTAATTAATCTACCCCTACTAATCAACCTAAACCTAGCCTAGTTGATTAAATAGCAATTATTTAATTAGCTACCCTAGCCTACCTACCCCCTAGACCTAAATTAATTAAGTTAAACACTTAATTAACCTTGCTTAGCCCATCCTCCCACACACCTTTGAATAAAATTTTTTTTTTATTTAAAGGGTCAAATCTTCATTACACATCATTTATCACCCTCTTACACATGTAAGTGTACATGTGTCCTTCAATCTTCACATCTCCACATAAAAATGAATTTTTAATTCACACTCCCCCATGAGTTGAATTTTTAATTCACTTGTCATATCCACTCTTCCCAAGAAAATGAATTTTTAATTCATTTTTATCTTCCACACCTTTCCCCATGTGAATTTAAAATTCACAAATAATGAGAGCCCTCCAAATCCATTGACTTAATCTCAACCCTTGATCTCTCTCATCCACTCCCCTTGTGACACTTGTTACAAGGCTATGACTTCAATCCAAACCCTAACTCTCAACCATTTCTAGCCCTTGATCTCATCTTTTAATCCTCACCCTCCATCCATTTTCCAAAAATCTATAAATAAGACCCTTCTCTAAGCCATTTTCAACAACTTCTTCTTGCATCCTTACCATGCCCAAATTTCTCTGAAATCTCTTCATCATACCATCATAATGCCAAAATCATTTGTTATCCCCATCTCAATCTCTATCTAAATCCAAATCCCTCATCCACATTGTGTTGAGCAAGCATTGAGCAATCCACATTCTAGTCTTGGGTAAATCTAAGGAGTTTGGGTGCAACTCCTTCCACCCTATCTTGAATTTGTGGGTCACATGTGAAAGTATATCATTTGTTTTTGCACTTGACTTGTGTTTTTGGCTTTCATTTTGACTTCATAGATCACATTGGCACGCCCGGTGGGACCCACAAGGTCCCAATATAACAATCTTGTGAGTTTTTTTGTTGTTTAAGATGTGTTTTTTGCAGATTAATGCTATCTTCTTGCGCAGTGGCACCATTTTACTCGCGTTTTGGTGCTATTCTCTGTCTGTTGTGGTGCTATTTTAACATGACAATCCCACTCATCTTTGGCTTAAATCTAATCTTCTTTTTTCTTATTTTCTGGCCTTTCTAGCATTTTAGCTCTCAATTTTTGCAGGTTTTACACAGAAACAGGGGGAGACTATGTCAATTTTTTCCTAAAATCAGACCCTTGACCATCTCTGCGTCATTTTGGTGCTAAACACACCTAGTTCGACGCTATCTTTCTCACTACAAACTATAAACCAAGGCAAAAACATAGTTTAGCACTATCTTGCCTCTGCATTGGCGTTATCTTGCCTCTATATTGGCGCTATCGTCTATATGGGCACTATCTTGCCTTTGTATTGGCGCTATCTTGTATATTGGCACTATCTTGCCTCTGTATTGGCACTATCTTATATATTAGCTCTATCTTTCCTCTGGATTGGCATTATTTTCTGTATTAGTGCTATCTTTTGTATTAGCACTATCTTGCCTCTATATTGACGCTATTTTTTGTAATAGCTTAAGGATCTGTGCGGGGTTGGGTCTCTATTTTGTAGGGTATTTCAGATCATCCAAGACCATCATCTTGAAACTACTAACATCTTTTGCAGGGATTTAGTAGATTAGACACATCTTCTTTTGGTGCACTAAAAAGAACCTTTGTGTGCTTAGCTTAAAGAACATTTATCTTTGGTGCACCTAAAACAAATCTTGCTTCCAAACAATCTACAATCAAACATTTCATTTTGGTGCACCTAAAAAGAATCCTTGTGTGCCTTAGTGTATAAAATATTTGATTTTGGTGCTCTAAAATTAATCATTGCTTACAACAAACAACTTGAGGCACATTTCAATTTAGGTTTAAAAAGAACATTAGAAAAGTGTTTGCCATGTTTGGTGCACTTGCACGTTTGTGTTATCCCATAGGGTAGAATCAAAGTATCCTCTCCCCTTGCCTTCAAAAGGATCTTGGGTGAAGAGAAATGGTTCTATCCTCTTTTTTCTAGGAAGTGGGCCTGCCCTTGAGACACATCCGTTCGAAGAACTCATTGGTGACCCCAAGTGGTACTTTCATCCGGTCCGCTATATTAAAAAGGATAAGGTGAAAGCCAAGTCTGAATCGGTATGAGCGCTTACCATTCGATGCTAGCTTGAAAGGGAGTAGTACCTTGTGTATATGAAACCCCTAGTAGAGCTAGTCAAAACCTTAAGTGGTTTATCGAATGCTCGTAAGGTGTCGATCCCCCAGATGTTCCCCCACTATGAACCTTTGTTTTAGTGGCCCAAAATCCCTCTACTTGTTCAACAAGTATTGTCCTTGCTTCACCTTAGGTTGTGCGTGCTTGATAACTCTTTCACATTTTTCACAACAAAACTTTTTGCCATTGTGCTTTCTTGTTTGATTTATCTCTTTCCAAACCATCAAAAGCCCAAATTCCCAACCAAATCCAACAATGTTCAACCTTAAACCACCCATTCAGCACCATTTCCATCTATTTTAGCATCTTCTTCATCCATCCCCCCATAATCTATCCATCCCCCCATTTATCAAACCCCATAAGTTGAGCTTATCCAATCCCTTTATTTGAGCTTGATCAAATTCTAATCCACTTCCTCTCTAGTCATAATCTATCTTCATCATCCTAATCATTCTTATCGATTTCATCTTAATCCAATCACCCATCTATCCTAATCATCTTAACCACCTATCTTATCCACATCATCATCCAAATCATTCTATCCAATCTTATCCTAATCACCCTCATCATCCTTAATTCAATTCATCAACATCATTCTAATCCCATCTCATCCAAATCAAATTCAAAATCCAACCAACATCAATCCATAATCTTCCAAACCATATTCCAAATCCAATCCAAAATCAACATCAATCCCAATCATTATCCAAATCCCCCAACATCATTATCAAACTCCAAATCTAAATCAACCCAACCAAAAATCAAGACCTTAATTGATCATCCAATCAAATCAACCAAATCAATTCTATTACTTAAGTGTCATTAGTCCACCTTAAGTATAGACAATCATCCATCCTTTGAAGCAAATCAAATCATCCTAAGGTCTTGAATTTTGATCCCCAACATTGCAATCATCCATTTCACCCCATACCTCGCCAACAACATGGATCCTTATGTAGTAATGTAACAATTACAAAGACTTAGAAAAATCTATGAGAACATGGATCCTAATTCTAAGGAAAAATGCAAAAATGACATTATAGATATCCCCTTAGCACACCTCATCATTAGAGAATCCCAAGCCCTTACCCAACCTCCATCATATCAACAAGCATCCTACATATCCACACCATCAACCTCATACAAACTTCCATCATATCAACCTTTACCCTCTTATCAATCTCCATCCCCTTACACATCCATGCTATCGTACCTATCCAACCAATTAATACCTCCAACTTATCCATCCCCCAACCTTTGTCATGCTAACTTTGATCAAGGGAACACCAATCTATCACACCTTATATCCGAAATCCAAAGCTTATATCAACAACCATTTCCCCACACAAATCCCCAATCCCCCAATCCCCATCCTCCAATCTTCCCATCACAATATCCCCCAACCTTACCAACCTTAATCCATCACCCTATGTATCTCCCAAACCACCAATCTCTATCACCCATCCACCATCTAATCCACCATCAAATCTTCCAAATCCTAACACCATGACATCAAAAAAATCCTTGTGGGATTTCCTCCAAAGAACATCACCAAGAAAAGCAAAGGAATCCCCCAAATCCTCCACCCCTCCAACATCACCATCTAGTCCAACACCTATCCTTGAACCCATCCATGAACCATCACAACCCAATCCCATCACCCACCTATCCATTCCCATTTCGAATCCAACATCATCCACCATCATTATCCATCCATTATATTGTTCATCAACCCATACACTCATGAAAGATACCATCCATTGGCTATTAGCAAGGAATCAAACACCCTCATGCAATCCAACATCCACCAAATCTCTTGAACAACCCCCTATCATAAGTTAAGAACCATCATGTAGCCAAGTTTAAGAACCCATAAGTCAAGCACCTATCACATCCATCCAAGCACCTACCACATCTATCCAAGTCACTCCCACTTCTATCCAAGCACACAAGCTATGTCAAGAATCAAATCCAAAGCATGTTGAAACATCAACCCCTTCTCCTAATCAAGATCTAACCATCCCATCTAATCCCATCCCCGATCCCCTCCCATCTATTGGTCAACTTATTGATCCCACCCCTTCTTCTAAAACCCCTTTACCATCCACGATTAATCCTTCACCTCCATCTACCAATACCATCCTAAATTCATCCTTTTATTCACTTGGACAAAGCACTTTCATCCGTGGTGACTCCCTCATAGGAGGTGAACAACTTCCATCCACCACCTATCTTTCTCCAACAAATAACGGACTCGTGTCTTGTTTCCAAAGCACTAAACATCCCATTGCATATCGCATGCTCCAAAATATGAACTATCAAGGCAAAGGCTTAGGCCTTCACAAACAAGGCATCTTAGAGCCCATCCACACCACATTCCATCCATCCTCGCATGGCCGTGGCTATACATACCAAGAAAAACAATCTAAACATGTTGGTACCACCCACGCACCTTCCAAAATCCATTGATCCAATCCCAAACATGGTGCATCTCATCGCACCCCCAAAGCATATGTCATCATCCCTCCTCCATCATCATATGATTTGCAAAAGCATGTGACTATCCATTTTCCTCCATCAAATTTACCTCCACTACTTCCAACTCCAAATATTCCTATTAAATCCACTTTACCTCCTATCCTACCAACTCCAAACATCTCTATCCACAAATCCTCTTATCCTCCCATCCTCCCAAACATCCCTATCCTCAAATCCCCTCATTTATTTATCCATAAATCCACTTTTTACCCCTCCACTCATAAACCCCCTAAATTTCCCAATCAAGACCAACAAAAGCACACATCTTTCAAACATGAAGCTTCCCCCAAATCCATGGGATTCAAAATTTTGAATGCCTTGACTCATAAAGCATAAAAGCCTAAAGATGTTATCCCTTCCAAGCAAAATCAAAAACCCAAAAGGCTATCAAAGCCCACACCATCACAAGAAAAAGAAAAAACAAAAGTGGTGTGGTTCCCTAAACAAAAAGTACCAAACTCTAATGAAGCACCCACATCCCAATCTACCCCACAATCCCAAACATCCCGCTCCCCATCTAAAAATCCCATAATTCTTAAGTCCATTTGGGTACCTAAAACCCCAAATCTACCATCCAAAAATCCCCTATCTCGATCCCCATTACTCCCAACTCCTCATCCAAAGTACAAGCTTCCAAATACATCACGGTGTGTGCAACCATTGGTCTTGGTTCCCCTCCACCACTTGACATTCCCACATACCCCCATTTCTCCATCTTTCATCCACTATCCTACATATCTCCCCCATCACATCCCTATGGTCCATGTTTTTGCATAATCCACATCATAATCCACTACCCACCATACATTCCATCTTCTCCTATCTACCAACATCTATGCAATCATCATCCACAATGCTATCCAACATGGGACCATCTTCTCCTTGCTATGGAAATAGACGATAGAGTCCCCATTCCATCAAAAAAGCAAAAAATAAAAATAAAAATTAAAAAAAATTAAGAAAATAGTAAAGAGAAAAAATCTGTCCAATGGTGAAAACTACTCCTCGTGGTGCCTTGGGCAAGTACCATGATGAAAACCCCTTTGTGGGCGTCATGCGTAACCCCTTCTCCATCCATTTTTGTATCCCTACACTTGGGGGCAAAATCATACCTTTCATCCACATCCTTTGTATATCCTATCCATCATCTATCTTTATCCTATCATATTCATATCCACCATCCCCTATTTATCCTAGCATTCCCCATCTATTCTATCCACTATATCCTCCTCCTTAGATCTTGATAAAGACAAGGAGCAAAATATCAACAACTTGCTTTGGACACCTCTCGGCATACTCCCTTTCCAAGCATATCCTCCATCCATCTACTACAAAGTCCATCCATTCAAACATGAACCCATCATGCAAAATCCTAAGCATTGGGGCATATGATTCCTTGCAACATAGCCCTTGGAGTAAATCCTTATCCCCATCTCTCATCCATCTATCTTGCATCCCTATCTCTATCTTCTAATCCATCTATCATGAATCTCCTCTTTATCACCTTCCATTGACAATCCCTCCATCTACTTATCATGTATCCCTACTAGATCCTTTACCCCCATCCTACCCCTTATCTGCATATATCTATCCATTTATCAAAATCTCCTATCCATTATCCTTTCATCACTAATCCCCCAACCCAACCCCATCACCTCCACCTCTAAACTTGGTGTTCCCTTGTCATTGGTATATAGCGCAAAGGCTATCCAAACACAATCCAATGCAACCATCATAATAAACCATGCCCTTTCCAAAATCTCAAAAATCTAAAAAAATAAAAAAATCCATAAAACTTCAAAAAAATATCCCTCACAAAATCAACATCATTCCATCAACATCCCATCATCTTCCAACATCCTCACAATAACACATCATCTTCCAACATCCTCACATCTATCCTCAATCATCCCACATCACCATCACAAATCAGAACTACATATCATTACCACCTGTATCTTAATGTGTCTTGATCCTGTGGATACAGGGTATGTAGGCAGTCTAGAATATGAAGGAAGTTTCTAGTACTTAGGTACATAAGATGCACCCATCCAACCCGCTTGGATGGTCTCTACTCGTTGAGCTTACAATAGATCCAAATGCAATATCTCAAGCATCGCATTGCCTATCAAAGCATCATCCCTTAATCAAAGTCATCAACTATCAAATCAACATCGACCACAACTTGTAACCATCATATCTTGAGCCAATCTTACGACATCAACTAGGCATGATCCAATCATCAATCCATTCTTGCCTTAGGATATATCCTTCCTACGATAGGCAGAATCTATCATATCATCATCCATCTTGGCAAGAGATACAATGGCTACTTGTTTGGTTCGTTGGCCTTTTCATTTTTGATTTTTTTAATCTTTTGTCTTATTCGAAGATCACATCAAAACTACTTTGATCTCACTATATCATGGTATGTGGAGAAAACATCTAGAATGGGGCATAGTCTTTCTTTTGTATGTTGTGCTTGTGGGTTGGTTTCATTACTCCAAGCTAGTATTCAGATCTTGTGGATCATAGGGTCAGTTCTAGCATATTGATCTCCTTGTGCATCTAAGGTTCATCATACCCTTTGTGTATTAAGGGTTTATGCTATGAGTCCCCTTCCCTCATCTAGACAAGGTTGTACTATCTTGGGCATGCATGGGATCACCCTCTTGTTTGCATTCCTAGTCCATGCAAATGTTGGATAAACATCATCACCCTGGTCTTCTATACCTTGGTGAAAATATCCACTTTGCTATATCAAACTTAGGATTGCTCTAAATCATTTTCAACACAATAATCATCCCTTTTCTAATTCATCCATAATCTAATCATCTACCCAACATCATCAACCTTTCATCTCACCCCTTATCCTCCAACCACTTCAACCAATCCCCTTCATCCATTTCGAGAGCACACCCGTGTTCTTGCAACCCTCCTGTCCTCTCGAGGGGGCATCCCCCTTACCAATTATCCCTTACCCTATTTCTTCCAAACCAAAATCTTTTTCTATCCAATCTAACTCTATATTTTAACTCCTTTGAAATAATGTTACTTAGCCATAACACCATTTCAAAGAGGGGCAAATGTAGACACCTAAAATTAACTTGCTCCACAGACCAATTTCCTGCACCTCTACACTACCAATTATCCCTCCTATTAATTAAATAAATTTATTTAATTTAATTAATTTATCCCTAATCATCTACCCTTAACCATTTACCCATCCTTGGTGATCAATTAATTCATTTAATTTATCACTATACCTTACAACACTATCCTCATTAATTAAATAAATAGTAAATTTCTCCATTTCCCTAATCCTCATTAATGAGATAAATCATGTTTATCTAATTAATCTACCCTACTAATCAACCTAAACCTAGCCTAGTTGATTAAATAGCAATTATTTAATTAGCTACCCTACCCCTTAGACCTAAAATAATTAAGCTAAACACTTAATTAACCTTGCTTAGCCCATCCTCCCACACAGCTTTGAATAAAAATTATTTTTTATTCTAAGGGTCAAATCTTCCTTACACATCATTTATCACCCTATTACACATGTAAGTGTACATGTGTCCTTCAACCCTCACATCTCCACATAAAAATGAATTTTTAATTCACACCCCCCTATGAGTTGAATTTTTAATTCACTTGTCATATCCACTCTTCCCAAAAAATAAATTTTAAATTCATTTTTATCTTCCACACCTTTCCCCATGTGAATTTAAAATTCACAAATAATGAGAGCCCTCCAAATCCATTGACTTAATCTCAACCCTTGATCTCTCTCATCCACTCCCCTTGTGACACTTGTCACAAGGCTATGACTTCAATCCAAACTCTAACTCTCAACCATTTCTAGCCCTTGATCTCATCTTTTAATCCTCACCCTCCATCTATTTTCCAAAAATTTATAAATGAAACCCTTCTCTAAGCCATTTTCAACAACTTCTTCTTGCATCCTTACCATGCCTAAATTTCTCTGAAATCTCTTCATCATACCATCATAATTTCAAAATCATTCATCCCCATCTCAATCTCTATCTAAATCCAAATCCCTCATCCACATTGTGTTGAGCAAGCATTGAGCAATCCACGTTCTAGTCTTGGGTAAATCTAAGGAGTTTGGGTGCAACTCCTTCCACCTTATCTTGGATTTGTGGGTCACATGTGAAGGTATATCATTTGTTTTTGCACTTGATTTGTGTTTTTGGCTTTCATTTTGACTTCATAGATCACATAAACGAATAAAACTTAAATCTACCATTATAAAGATTTTAATATTCCATGATTTTAAATAATTTAAATGACATCAAGCTTTCATAAAAACAATTAATGAAATCTCCTCAAAATAAATTTTCTTAAAATAATAATGATTTTTCCATTCCACTAAATAAAATAAGTAGGCCTTTAACAATGTTAAAATAAAATAATTAAATAACATTCATATTTAAATGACACCAATCTTTCATAAAAACAATTAATGAAATCTCCTTATAATAAATTTTCCTAAAATAATAATGATTATTCCCTTCCACTAAATAAAATAAGTACACCTTTAACAATGTTTAAATAAAATAATTAAATAACATTCCCTCACAATGTTGACTAATAACCCCACTAGTTATTAATACCAAAAATAAAACACCATAATAATTATTTCCACTAGAGTCATTCCTAATACCCAATATTTCTAAAGTTATTTTACACTCCCACTACACATAATGGGAAAGGTCAACTAAACAAGTTTAATTAGCAATAAACATCAATATTTCTAAATTTATTTTGCACTCCCACTACACATAATGAGAAAGGTCAACTAAGCTAATTTAATTAGCAATAAACATCATTAGTTATCACTAATTTATAGGGCAACACCACTAATCACATGAGAAGGTTATAAAAGAATAAATTAACACTCATTTTTTTTAATAAAAGGGGTAAAAACTTTATTGAACCAAAAAATCCATACAAAACCAAAGAGAAAAACAAGCCCCCTAGGAGTCAAGGAACCAAGATCAAGAAATCAGGGCACTCCCAAGAAACATCTCATGTCCTCCATAACCCAATCTTCAAGCACCTGGGAAAGACCCCCAGGAAGGCTTTCCCGGTCCTCCACATTCCAGGTACCCATCTGCTCAGACGCCCATCTAGCTAAGCCATCTACCACCTTATTCCATTCCCTAGGGATGTGACAAAAGGTGATATACTCCAAAACCCCACTCAAAGCAATGATTTGCCTGACCACAACTGCCAGTTGCCAATTCACATCATTAAGACACCGCTTATTCAGCATATCAATAACAATTTGAGAATCTGACTCGCAAATGATCTGCCTCCAACCCAAGGTGCAAGCTCATTCCAGTGCTAGAAGAATAGCCAAGGCCTCCATCAAGTTATTAGTTTGTCAAACTTTGTATAAAGAAAAAAAGAACACCACCACCCCCAAGCTATCCTTGTCAATACCACCTACCCCATCCTGCCCAGGATTACCTCTAGAAGACCCATCTGTGTTAATTTTCAACTCTCCTAGAGGAGGGAGGCACCAATGCCCATTTTGTTGAATTTTCTCCCTACCACACCTTCGTTGTCCAGACAACATGTTCCTCCTACAACCAACAGAAAGACCCAAAGTTCTAACCACACCCACATCACCAGGATCCATAGGAATATACAAGTCGCACTTAGCAACCAGGGTCTCTTGGAGGTTAATCTACACCCCCCGGGAGGGCCCCCCTCAATATTGTAGATTAGAACCGCTAATCTACCTCCCGGGGGGGGGGGGGGGGGGGCGCAGCCGGGGGGTTATATTGGCCGCTGTAATCATATCACGTATATAATCTCATTCTCTCAAGTCTTGTCTACAACCAACTCCAATTTCAGTCCTTTTACTCTAGTCGAATATTACTCAACTTCCCCTTGAAGCATGACCACACTCATGTCCGCCACCAATCAAAACTGATGGGAATTAAACTCGAACCAGAATCTTTTCATGATGGGAATTCCATCACCAGGATCTTTTCATAATTCCAGCCAAAAGTGCTCTCGAGAACATCAGCATGAACATGTTTTGTTTACCCCATAGTCTCTCTCTTGCCCTCCGATCCCACTTTAGTTGGTCTCCTTTTTTATTATTGTGCAGTCATTTAGCCACCAAACCGCCAAAAACTACTGATCCTCAAGAGACTACCCATGCACAGAATAAAGCCAAGAAGATCGCGTCTACAAACCATACTACTGCGAACAACCAAAATACTCCTCACCTAGAAGGAGATAGGCAACAAGCAGCACGGAGGATACTTCCCAAACCTTCCATCATTGAACCGGAAGAACCCTCCATCATTGAACAGGAAGAATCTGAACCCACTCCATCTTCCGACACAGATCTTGAAGGGAGCAGTTCCACACATCAATCAACGAAATCTTCCCCCAGGATCAAGAAAAGGGCCTCGCAGAGACCCTACATTCTCATCACCCTCTCTCATGTTGAGCAACCTGAGTGTTCATTTTTTACGAAGCAACTTAGCGTTATGGATCACTTGCGCGGTATATTCGATTGCATCTAAATTGTCGTCGCATGGCGATTGCTCCAACAACCATATATATTTCTTCCGAAGTCACCGATTGATCACCAACAATCCGAACAAATCTCCCGCGCTGCCAGATAGATGGATAGGCCGGTCGAGCGCATAAATTCATGACCCTATCTCAACAATAGGTCGAGTGCCCCATAGTTCGGATAGGGCCCTATTCTCAAAGCTAATCTAGTTAAGTCTATATGTCCATATAGGTAATACGACCAGTAGTAGGTGGGGCGCAGCGCAGCGGTGGATTGCCTTCTTCCCTTTTCTGGGGCCCGTCCTATATAAAGGTTGGTGGTGGGCATGGGTTCCTCGATGTGTGGATCCAGTACCTGTCCAACTATAGTGGTTGCGCATAGGTAGTAATAGTAGGTGGGTCAGGTGGCCGCAAATAGTCGATAACTCCCGTAGGGCAGGCCATAGGCCTTCAAGTGGGGTGGGCCCCATGGAAATAAAGGCTAGGGGTGGGGCCCGGGTCTGTCTGGGGTTCTAAGTCTGGAAGCCCGGGGGTGGGTGGGAGGAAGAGTATACCTACGATATAAATGCTAGGCACGATATTAATCTCCCAGCCCCCGGAGGACCACCCACCGGGGTGGGAGAGGCGGGAGGAGATTAGTTCTGGTAGTTCCGTATCAAATTGCCAAAGAAACTATAGGGAGCCCCTCTATCTATGATTGAGCTCTTAAGCTTTGAATCTTAGGGATCGATTCGAGTCTCCATATAGCTGGAAAATGACGCTCCTCGATACCGACTCGATCGCGAGGTCTCGATCTACAGAATTTTTATTCCGCAACAAAACAATAGTTGCCCAGTCCAGATCCGGGTGGGGATGATCCACCAGCTTCATAGCCACACCCGAGCCCCGCCTTGTTCTTCACATTGATTTCTGTAAACGAATGATCGGTACATAATTCGATTGATGAACGCAGAACTGGCAAGTGCTTTCTCTAGAGAGATCAGGCTATCCAACTTTCGCGAGATATATAGTCGAGCGCATCGCATTGACGGGTGGGCGCATCGGCGGGTGGGTGGGAGGGAGATAGTTGTCGTCGTCTCTTTCATGAATGAGGTGCGAGTGCCTTCTCCTGATTCAGAAGGAAGGGGAAAGGGGGGAGTTCAGGAGGAAGGGGGAACAAGAGAGCGATAATGACTCCAGGAGAAAACAACTATTCATTTTAGATTACTCATTCCCAAACACCGCATTACCAAGCTCTCCTGGGACGGAGGGGGGGGAGAGTGGTGAGGCATTGATAGATTGTATTTGCCAGAAAGGACGTGAACTAGGTAGGGTTTTAGAGTACCATTCCCCCCGGTGCTATGGAGCTAAACCCGCAAGCTACTGCTCTCTCGTCTAGTCTTCCTCCAAGCCCACCTCCTATGGGTCATTTGAACAGAGGTGGCGGTCCGATCGCACTTGTCATAATTTCTACATGAACTACGATACCTGGTGCTCCTAATCGGATTTGGCCTTCGATCCTTCGCTCATGTGAAAATGCTATGTTCCCCGGCTCCAATACGAGTAAGAGTGGGCAATAATAGGAAAGGGGGGGCTGATAGCAGGAGATTCGTCAGGTGGAACCGGTGAACTGGGGGATCTCTAGCGACAGCGAATGTCGATCATATTACAGATGTTGTCATAACGATTCAGTGGAAGGTGGCTTGTTCGATCAACCGCCCCCCTCTTATATTATTGTAGGTGGAAGGTGGTTTGTTTGAGCAGCAACACTGGGTAGGCATATTGCTCCTTAGTGGGGGAGGGTGGAGGGTGGTTTGCTTGGAGAACGACGCCTCCCATTCATTAGTAAGCCCTATTGTAACCTAAAGGCCGTTCATTCACTCTCACTGCTCTACCCGCCAAGATTATAGAGAGGAATGCCCTCGACTAATGAGAGAGATGGAGAAGTACAGTGAGCGACAGCGCACTATTAATAGCTCGACCTTGTGCCGGATTGGGTCGAGTTTCGTAATCATGGATGGTCGTTGGTATCGGGAGTATCGTTTCGTACGTGTTTGAGTTTCATGACTACCTATATCGACCCACACTATTGTCTCGTCTATATGGGCGTGCGCCATATCTATCTATCTATATAGTTCGCCCTCGAATATATTATTGGACTATAGTGCCGTTGGGTCTATAATCGGGGTGGGCCTGGGTGGGTGGAAAGTAAGCAGTGAACCCCCGAGGAGCCCAGAATATGAACGAAGATTCCGGTTATGACTCTCCTGAATGACAGTGAAGGTGAGAACCCCCCCCCGGGGGTTTGAGTGAACCCCCGGGGGGGCCCGGGGTTTGAAGCGAACCCCCGGACCCCCCTATATTCTTGTTGTTGTTGTTGTGGAATAGTGTCGTTGCGGGGAGGGAGGGAACCTCCTATAGTTCGGGTTGGGAACTTAGGAGATTCAGGTTCGGGCGCCCACGCACCCACCCAACTATTGCCTCCCACCCACAATATAATCTACCCCCCCGGGAGGTCCCACCCACCCACCCGAACTCTTGGTTCGGCATCTACTGAAGCGGGGGGCCCTCAACAGTGGAATCTTAAAACCCAACCCCTTCCTCTACTGAAGCACGACCCGACTGCTCTCCACCCTACTAGAACTTCCGGGGATTGAATATTGATGGGAATTGAATACCCCCTCGAACTCTATTTTCATGATTTCAGCCGGGGATACTCTAACTTGAGAAGGCCATGAACATGCTTTGCATCCTTCTTATACCTCGTCTCCGCAATCGTCTCCCTCTTACCCTGCAATCCCACTGGAGCCCATTCTGCCTCTATCCGCTCTTGCGATTGCGCAGCCACTTCTCCAACAAACCTCTGAGAACTACCGATCTTGAGGAGGCTACCACGATAAAGGATGCACGAAAGAAACCCAAGACGACTACGCGCACAACCCGCACTACCACGAACAACAAGAAGACTTCTCACCCAGGAGGGGATATCACAAGACAACAAGCAGCACGGAGGATAAAAGAACCCTCCATAATTGAACCTGAAGAATATACCATTGAACCCATTCCATCTCACGACACAGATCCCAGGGGAAGCAGTTCCGAGACGCCGCACCAATCAACATAAACCCCAAACAGGCAGTGGCGTATCGACAAATGTCATTATCGCCTCACCTTTATGTGCTCTATTCGCAAATATCTGCCCATGTCTAGACTGCATCGTTTCAACCCATTGTGTGCTTGAGCTTTCATCTCCTAGTCATAAGCTAGTTGAGTTTCTAGTAGGTAGGCTCGTGATAGGTAATACCCCGCCTACTGCGACCCTCGACCCAAATTGAATCAGGGTTGGGTCGCTAGCCCGGACCCCGACCAACGATTCTATCCCCTTGAATCATGGGGTGTGCGGATGTTTCAATCCATTCATTCCATGAATCACTGATTTATTCCCCTCCCTCCTCTCCCGCAACTAGATCGACCCGGGGGATCAAACAAAATATTGATTGATTCGAATCAATGAATGGACTTCATTTCTCCCCCTCCCCCCACATCGAGGAATGAATTACCTTGACTCAATTATATTGAGGTTATCGACATTGAAAGCCAGGTACGGGGGCTGGGAAGAGTAAGTAGTAATTGATGAATCAATTAGAAATACCTCACTATATGGGGCTCGGGGGCCCCACCCGAACCCGGGAGAGGGGGAGGACTGAGATGGGGGGGCTGCCACTGCTTGGTTCGCATTATGCGCCCTACTAGCAATATGAGAAAAGCTTTTTGCTGCTGTTCCTCCACCCCGGGGGCCCACCCACCCCAACCTCCTAGTTCTTGGGGGGAGCCCTTCATTGAAGTGGCCCGGAAGGACCCCGTTAATGAAGTAGTGGCCCGATAGATAGTTCGGCAAATAATTGAGCTCTCGGAGCCTAGCTACGTGAACCACTCGATTTCGACAATAGTAGGGGCAAAAATCTACGGGCCCCTATCTCTATATGGGGCACTCCCCCGACTATATAGGGGGAGGGGCTCTACTATCTATAGCTTCAACTTCAAAGAAGTTGAAGGACTATGGCCTACTCTTCTATAGAGAAATGGGCTGGGGAGGAACGACATATAGATAAATGGGATAGGGCCCACCCGCCCCTATAGCTCGAGATTAGCTTTAAAGGGCTGTCGATTGAGCAGAGTTCTATATAGAGGGGGTCAGCTAAAGGCTATATATAGATCTGGGGTCCCCTACTATCTAAAGGCGGGCGGTTATATCATTTCATCATGGCCGATCCGATGGTCGAGATCAACTATTATCTCGTCCTATTGCCATATCTATACTATATATAGGGTGCAGATATAGTCGCCCCTGCCTGCTTTATATATAGCCCAGCCCAAAGTGTGTGTGGATCCGAATCCGATTTGGACTACTCCACTCCCACTCCCACTCCATACGGAGAGGTTATGACAGCAAGCAGCCATTCGGCTAAGCCATGAGAGCGAGTCAGGGTTCATTCAGCAGGTTCAATCTCGATAGACAGATCGATCCGATAGTCATCCATCTATGGTCTATAATCAACCCTGCAAAATATATTCCCACCGGGGTGGGTGGGAGGATATAGTTCGGCCAACCCAACCTATTACTGATCTAGCTGCCCCCACCCCACTATCTATAGAGAGGGGTGAAGTGAATGAAGTCTAGTCCGAGTTTCACCGGTGATGGCATCTCCAAGCTATTCGTAACGGCACAAAGGATGGGATTAGGGAGATCGATCAAGCGGAAGCGGTGATGGCCTATGCTCGGGAGGCCGAGGGCCCCTCTCTATCTATAGATAGCGAACCATTCGATTAATTGAGAGGGCCCGCCCCTATCTATATCTATATCTACAGATCGATCTCCTCAATCCAATCCTCTATCCCCCAATTCTGATACAACACCTTAGTCCATCAGCGAAGCGGATCGTCGACTATCAGAGATTAGTCCCGTCGGCTCTACTCTGTATACCTCAACTTCCAGCTCTATATACCTCAACTTCTAGCTATATAGGGCGCCCAGATCTCTATGGATCGGATGGGGTTTCTGCAGATCATATCGAGGATGGGGGGAAACTGAGACTCACGCCGACCATCCCATCTATAGTTCTAGTTTCAGAGCTAGTGCTGCTCGGGAGGACGAGGGGGTATAGACTAGATAGGCCCCTACCTATATCTCCCCTCTATATCCAAAGGGCGAGGGGCATCCTATCCTATCCATAGTAGCTCTCGGCCCCCTCTCCGGATAGAACAGAACGTAGGCACCCCTATATCTGATCTGATCTCGTGCCGACAGTTTATGGGATGGGGGATGGGTATGGGCCCGACTAGACTCTATAATCCCGAAAGGGAGAATGCCTAGGGGTAGTCCGATCCTCCGTCTCTGTCCTACTATCAACTATAGGGAGGGAGGGAGGGAGGGCGTTCCCTACCCCCGGGTGGGGGGAATGGTAGGAGGGGCCGGGCTTGGCGGTGGGGGCCAAACATAGCAGGTAGGTCTATAACATGCACCTCTTGAGGGACACTAATGCTTGGACAAAAATGGAGGGTTAGGGGTAGACTCCTAATGATACAAATGGTCTCGACAGGAGTGCCATCTAATTGAGTTACGCCCGCTATCTCCCCCCACCCGGGCACTTCGGCGTCCCACCCAACCCCGGCCCCCCCGGGAGGTTTATAGTTGTGGTGGGAATAGAAGGTCGAGTTGGGTGGGCCAACTATAGGGTGGGGCTGATGGCTCATGAGTTATTCCTAGAGCTCCAACAACTTTCTTAGGCAGGCATAACAGTGCTACTCGCACCAGAATCTATCATAAATTATGTATATTTTGATTACTAGCTATGTAATGATCACAGAATCGGAATAATATACCTCATCGGGATCGCCCACCATCTCCTCCCACCCACCCACCCAACTCAACTAAACCACCCACCCGGCAACAATTAGTCTACCCGGGCGGGTGGGAGATATAGTTCCAGAAGAGAAAGGGGTGGGTGGGAAACAATAGTTCCGGGGTTGGGTGGGAATTGCCTATGCCCCCCACAATGAATCTACCTCCCGGGGGGCCCACACACGAGCAAACCCTCAGATTCAAGTTGGGTGGGTGGGAGGGTTTTCTATATAGGGGGGGGGGTGGGGGGCTAAAGTTGCCAAACCATACTAGCAGCCGGGGAGGTAGATTAGTGACGGGAGGTTTCTTCAATTAGTTGTTGGGGGGGGGGGTGGGAGGAGATAGACGGCACCCGGGTGGGGGGCCCCCTGCTCAAATATAGTTCATGAAAGGCGAAACAACAACAAAACCCCTTCTTCTCTAACCCCTCTTCTCCATAGTCAAACGCACTCCTGCTTATGGAATACAAGGGTAGAGCACTATTAGGAGCTATCGCGGTAGCTTGCTCGATCCCTCGAACCATCCACTCGTCACCGGGAAGCGGTGAAGAAGCTTTGGAGATTCAATAACCCCTCTTCTTTTTATGAGTGAAGGAGAGAACGACTTATGCGTGAGTCGTGTGCGGTGAGAAAAGCATGTGCATCCACAGGGG
The DNA here is from genome assembly GCA_027924645.1 of Cunninghamia lanceolata. Taxonomy (NCBI): domain Eukaryota; kingdom Viridiplantae; phylum Streptophyta; class Pinopsida; order Cupressales; family Cupressaceae; genus Cunninghamia; species Cunninghamia lanceolata. The sequence continues at coordinate 5,865,466 of BSBN01000303.1, read as the reverse complement.
TAAAACCCATTCGCTATGATCTACATAGATCTACTGGAATTTACCACTTCGATCAATTAGCTGATGGGATAGTGACTTATTCTCCTTGTCCCTCTCTTGTTGGAGGGGAACAGTAATCTATATAATGAGAATGAAATGCCGAGAAAGATGGACTTCATTAGCTTGATCGGGCGAGGGCTAAACTACACTCGTCAGCTTGGATGAAGAAAGCTGGGCCTGTCTCAGTCCCAGTGTGGTCTGAAAAGACCAGCTCATGATCATGTCCAAGCCTCCTTCCCCACTGCGCCTATAGATAGTAGGGGCCCCGCCCTACTCCAATATACCGGTCCCCGAGGCTTTAGAGTGCAAGTGACTTTGGGCTTGATCATTGGAACCAATCGTTATTACATACGAGAGGAACTAACCAGTTTCCCGAGCTGCTATTATTGGCACATTATCTAAAGGTATCCCCCCCTGCCCCCCCCCAATATAGTTGGCCCGGGTGGGAGGGAATTTTAGAACTATATTAGCAGCCGGGTGGGAGGGAGGCAATATATATATTTGGGGCACTTCGTTTAACTTTCCTCCCTCCCACCCACCCCAGCCTTCGTAAAGAGACTTGTCCGTCTGGAGTGGATATAGGGAGATAGGGATAAGGATATATGGATACAGCCAACCTAGAGAAGGAGATCGACTATCTCAATTCCAGGGAGATGCGACATGTGGGTCCTTGGATTGGTAAATCCTGCTCGTGCCCTATCAATTGCCAAGCCCGCCCCAAGTATCATACTAAAGCCGAACCCGTATTCCCATTCATGACGAGTGGGATATTCAAGCCAAGTCAGTGTCTGTAACGGAGGAATAAAAAGTATCTAATCTGACAAAATGCTGACGAAGGAGGAGGGGTCGACACAACCTTAAGATTTGAAAGCTTCCCACGTGACTTACTTTAATATGCTACGTTCAACTATGCCCACCTATGATTGGGATTGGATCGATGGACTGCTTTATCGCTATCCACTAGGAGCTAGGGGAAGGACGGTTCACCCCGGCACATTCATCCCAATTTCGGTTACTACCATTGTTGAACACTGAACTAACGATCCCGAAGTGGGAGATACATAGCTATAGCTGCATTAGTAATCATTCCAAGGCCCTTCAATTAATCTACCTCACCTAGAATTCCCCCCCCCCACCCTGCAGGGTTGGGTGGGGATTCTAGTTCCCCGGGTGGGAGGAAGAGAAAGTAACTCAACTTCTTATCTCCTCCCACCCACCCAACAATAGAAGGAAGGGGTAAAGTTCCGTTTTTCTCGATTCTATACGTAACATGCCCACGGTTCATCGGGAGGGAACAATAGGGCTATACCTCCCACCCACCCCGGGAGGTAGAAACGTTTTCCTCGGGCCCCCCCTTCGACTATTGTAGATTAGTTGGGTTGGGTGGGAGATTCAGGTTCGAGGGGTTGGGTGGGGGGTATAGGCTATAACAAACCCAACTCTCTATAGAACTGCTAACTCTGAAACCATCGGCCTCTATATCCATCCATTAGTCTGAGCCTACCAGCTGAACAACCCAACCGTCCTCCCTCCCCTCTCTCTATATAGATATGGATATGGATAGGGGGTCCCAGTCGTATCACGGCTACTATAATAGCCCGATGATGCATTATACACGTAAAATTCTATTAGATACGTAACATGATGGGACGTAACATGATGTGAATCACATGATGGGACGTAACATGACATACTAGTGATGGGACGTAACATGACTATCTATTATCTACGCAAATTTCTGTATGTATGCGCTCGACCTAAAATGGATGCATGCACGCTCCACTTTTCTTAATTCCGTAGAGAGATTGATTTGGGTAGGGCACTGCTTGCGATCTTCCTGGAATCCGTGTTGAGTCATTTCATCTATTACTCATTCATTACCCCGTAAGGGCGGTGACCAGACTAGATGAGCTTCTCCCGACACGGCTCGATGACTATTGAAACGTAGAACCAATCCTATGTCCCCGGCCGGTATTGGGTGAAAAAGAAGAAGTGAAGAGCGACCCGCCCCACTTCCCCATTATGGGTCTTGCCTTAGATTGTAAGGAGAATGTAATGTCCTCTTTCTACGGATGATGGAGAAGGCATTCTGAGATAGTTGCTTCAGTGGATCACTCGGTCGGCAAGTGATATACCATATATGGCACTGTCGCTCATTGCACCACTCTGTTCTCTGCTACCATGAGCGGCCCGCTTCTACCCCCTACTAAATGTGCGTGCATAGTCAAGAATGACGGGTAGAGTCCCCAAGTAGTTCCATGCATGCATGATAGATGGTCCCATAGTCATTGATGAGTTGCTGATGAGTAATAGTAGTCAAAGCCCTGTTAGAGATCGTCCACTCCCTCTGGCGGTAATGACTAGTATCTCGCTAATGTGCCCACGAGGAGAATAAGAAATCTCTGTCCGAACCTAATTTTGATGCCCCTCTCTCTAGGGCCCTCTCTTTGAACCTCTGTCCTCGGCTTCCCCCTACTATTTAATTTGCCAACAATTGAAAGGCTTGTTACGACGCCCTCTCTTTGAACCTCTATCCTCTGTTGCTTCTCTATCCAACAATGCCGTCAGGGTGGCTTGTTGCCTAAAACCAAGTGCTATCGCCGCCTCAGCTCTTCATAGAAAAGAGTTAAGAATCGGGCTTCGCTGGCCTTACACTCCATCAAGCCCCCAACGCAATGTTGTGGAACCTCCTGTCGCAGCTCGAAAAGTTCCTCCAGAGAGGCATGGCTGAGAAACTCCTGAGTGAGCATGACCCCTCCATCTCAAAAAATTACATAGGAAGGGGGGACTGCCCCATTTTTGACAACCCCCTTTTTAATCAAGGTGACCCAACCTATCCTAGTTTGGTCGTAAACTTTAGTTTGTCCCCCCGCCTTTGCTATTTTTAAAGCCGCCCACGCCTGTAGTTTTGTTGGGGCGATGGAGTCGTGTTGCGGTGTGGTTTCGGGGTGTGGAGTGGCGAATGGACCACCCCCCGAGAAGGGGCCTCCCCTCTCTCGCCAATCGGAAGATCCCACGGATCCACCTTCGCGGGAGGCATATTGATCGTTTAGGTGACTAGATTTCCCGGATCAGCAAGCACCCCAAACATGCCAGATAGTTCTCCCGAATGGTATCAACATTATCTATTGAAGCGGGGGGGGGGGGGGGAGGCAGCCGGTCGAGATGCAGAGGAACTTACTCCAATTCCCGATGAAGACGGAGATGAATGCTAGATCAATCGAATAAAGTAGTTTGGATCGCAGGGGCGCCGATGCTCTTCTCTACAAGGTGCATGAGTGGGGCTTGGATTAGAGGAGAGTGCACGCGGCTTTCATAGAAGGTAGAGCACTCAATGGTTTCAGGGTGGCCTATGGACAATGGTGGGAAATTGATTGAGTTCTGAACTTTCTTTTGAACAACTATAGAAGAGGGGGGGGGTGGGCCCGGGGCCTTTCAATTCTCAAAATGGCCGGCCCTCATCTTCAGGCTCTATTGCTGCCTCCCACCGGTCCTCGTTAATTGCTCCTGTCCTCGGGTGGGAGGGTATTTTAGTTGAGCTCGACTTCAACTACCGGGGGTGTGGGCAAGTGCAAGTGTACTCACCCTAGCCTAACTTCTATATCCTAGAATTGGGTCTTCTATCCCGCACCAGGGGTTCAGGATGGAGGGGTTAGCAACTTTCATTCCCGACTAGAGGGTATTGCCTTCCACCCCCGGATGGAGCAGAGATAGTTGTGGCTATCCAAGTTATGGGAGGAGATAGGACAGAGAGGGCAACGACATCTAGCTCGAGCATGCGGCTGTCCGCTTTCAAGACTTTTAGCTAGCTATCCTTCCTCCACCCCCAGTTGAGTCTAACGACTAGCCCGCCCCTACTCTTTTTGTTGGCGGTTGTTTACCGGATAGCCATTTGTTTACCGTGGGCCACCCTTTACACCCCCGGATGGAAATAATAGCCACCTTGTCCTTCCACACCCCCTAGTTAGGATTGATGTTAGACCGGGAGGGAGTTGAAGCCAGATGCATGCATGGTTCCGGATGGTCCTTCCTGGATGGGAACAAAGGATGGCCACTTCACTCAGTAGCGACTGGACAGAAAGAAACTTTGGATGGATGCTCCACCGGTGGGAGGTAGTTATGCTGTAGAACCCACGATGAGAAAATGAAAGCATGCTCCGGGATAGCCGGTAGATGCCTAACCTAAGTTGTGGGGGGATCAACCATCGGTAGCTCAGCAGTTGACTTCTCTTAACTAGCCAGCCAAACTAGAATATTGTATTTCCATCAGAGGTAGTAATGCTTCGGCTATCCGGTTGGGAGGACTAGCGAAACCAGAAACCTCCTTGTCGGATGCTAAGAAAATGAAAGCATGGGCAACCGAGGGTGAAGGATGGATCGGTCCAGCTAATCTACCTTCCTTCCAACCACTTCTGATAGATTAGAATGGTGGGGTCTTAGACCAGTGATCAACTTCATCGATGAAATCCACTCGATGAAATTTGACATAGCTGCAAGACCTGACCCGTTTCACTAGGGAAACCAACTGGCATAAATAGATAAATGTGTTGGACATAGCTGTGAAAGTTGCTTCAATCTCACCTAGTAGAGGTGGCCTCATTGACTAATCCGTATGTAAAGTGATAGCCATTCCTTGTCCGTTCCCAATCCAATCCCCTCGATCGACTAACTCAATATCGCATCAATCCCAGCATTGTTTATCTGTCTGTATCCCCTCCATCAGGTCAATTCCTCATCTATCCCAACCCCGGGGTGGGCTTGAATCAATCGGTTCAACTCTAATCTCCATTCTCACCCACGTCTTATCCCTGGAGCATCTACTCATCGACCAGTTTCTCTCTCTCCTCGCCCCCTCTACCTTCCTCCCACCCAACTGACGCCCCCCACCCCCCCCTCTATATAGTTCTCCCTCCCACCCGGGAATCTTAGTTCATGCCACCTACTAGCATACAATTAATCAGTAGGGGGAGGAGATTCTATTTGCTTAGAATAGCAGGCTGATGAAGAAATTTCTCTCGGGTTGGGTGGGACAATTTAGAAGGTGCCCGGGTGGGTTCAAGCCGGGAGGGCTACTGTAGTGACAGGAGGTAGATTAGTGCTAGGGAGGTAGAAACGTTGGTTTGGGGGGCATCGGTGTGAGGTGCTTTTGTCCCCGTATATGGAACGATATGGTTCGGTGGGCGGTTAGGCCTAGGTGGGTCGCTACGATGATGAAATGGATGTGCTATTGTTGGCCCTTTTTTTCTATATTGTCCAGGACCACCCTTTTGTCCTCCCACCCACCCCCGCATAGGTTGGGGGCATGGTTCCTGGCATTGATTGGGTGGGGTAGGTTTTGCTGCAATTGGGTGTGTTCGATTAGTGCTTGCTTCCCCATCGTGTTCGATAGGTGTGTGCTCTCTCCCTCCAATCCGTGCTCCTGATTCCTGGATCTGCATCCCTTATTTCTATCTCAACTCCCATTTGATTTGTGCCCCGGGAGGCCTTTACCCCCCACCCATCCCCACAGCGGATGTGTTCCGACCAACGATCTGGCCCCCTGCCTGATCTGTGTCTATGTGATTGATATTTGTACCCAGACCAATCTGTACTCCTGATCAATATCTGTATCCCGACCAATGGATGTGTTCGGATGTGTCTCTTACCGCCGGTGGGCGTGCCCCTAACCAATGTGTGCTTCTTTGTAATTGGTGATGTGTTTCGTCTGTTTGTTCTCTTGACCGATCTAATATGTATGCTTTTTTCCACTGCCCTATACAGTATTCCCTTGGCCAATAATAGTGTGTTCCCCAATGTGTGCTCACCCAATGTGCTTGGGAGTGTGTGATGAAATTAGTTTGTGCTCCCGGGTGGGGGGGAATTATGATATGCTTTTGAAGTGTTCTTAGATTGGCGTAAGTGTGCATCGTGGTGGGATTGACTCCCGTTAGGTCAGAATGTGCTACGTTGGGATGGGATGGGCACAATTGGCTAAGCATGTAGGTGCTTCTCGAGGTGCTTGCTCAGACGAACTAACCTTAATATGTCATGCGAAGGCGGGTGTTAGTCTAAACGAGTGGTCATGATACTAGGCGGACACTAAAGAACCATTTCCACCTGTTCCAGAACTAATTGACCTCGTTGACTCATCAGTTGAAGAATGGGAAGCCCCCTCTCTCATATATTCAAGGTTAGAAGTAGTAGATACAAGAGGAGCAGCAGTTCGAGATCGGGCAGATCCACCAACAGCTTAATAAGTAGTTTCTCTTATTGATCCATCACCTGAAGTGGCAGAGCCACCTGTTTGAGAGCCAGCAACATTTCTTGCCCTACGAACTACAATTCCCTCCCTCCCGATGGGTGGAGGGCTAAAGTTTGGGTGGGGGGGAATGTCGCTATTCCGACAACTAAAGTCAACAGGGTACATCCCTGGACAGATCCAAATCTAACCATTGATTCAGTTGAAGAATATCCAATCGCGTCAGTGTAGATCGAATCTCCTCCACTTATACCTTCCATTTCGATAGCCAGCATCAGGGGCCCCCCTTTATTTAGTTGCAGTTCCAAAGCCAGATGCAGATGTGGATAAGTCCTAGGTTGAAGCGCTTTCCTCTTAGTAAAGCCAAGATCTATTTGATTCGTCAGCTATAGATATATGGCTATACATCTTTGGCATGGGAAGTATACTGAAATCTCTCCATGCAGAAATCCCTCCATTGAGATACTGGGGCTATAGATGGTACAGATACCTGTGCTAGAGATGGAAATAGTCAGTCTACTGCAACGCACCTAACCTATACTTCGGGAGAAGCTCACCATAACTATTCCCTGAAACATCCATTCAAGATGTTATTACTGTTTACGGTGACAGATCTGTTTATTCCCGGAAAAAGAATTGGCTTACGCCGATTGATGCCTCTTTTCTGAGCCTCCCAGGTGGGCCCTCTTTTCTATTATTGTGGCAGTTTACCTTTTTAGCTCTGCCTTAGCTTTGGGACTATCTCCTTTCTTGCTTAAACAGTGTAGGGGATAGGGCCTTTCTCTATTCTCCCGCAAGATGATCTACTGGCTTTGCTTCGGGGTCACCTGGCACAGTTCAATCTAGGTTACTACCTTTGCCACCTCTACCTATGTAGGTGAATCAATGGAGTTGGCAGGAGCAGAGGTAGTTAGAGAGCCTATTCTTTCTCCATATGGCTATCCCGCGGATCGATACCAAGGCCCAGACACAGATCGATAGCTGGTTTACCGGTAGAAGGCACTATTAGCAGGGGCGAAGGTAACTAGGATAAAGGACACAGAGCCAACAATATCACAGTCAAAATCAACTATCCCCCACCCAGCGGGGGGAGGGGGCCCACTTTCCTATATTGGTGGCTTGGGTGGGAGGTTAAGTCCAGGGCACCATACCCCCCACCCCCCCTCTATATAGTTCTCCCTCCCAACTATCATCCGAGGGTTTGCCTAGAACCCTCGGCTATAGTTTAGGCATCTACCTCCCGCAGCTATAATGGTTCTCAAGGCTCCCCCCGGCGTGTGGGGGTTAATCCGAGGCACCAGGTGGGTGGCCCCCCGAGAGGTAGATTAGTTCAAGTTGGTGGGAGGTTTGGTTGGGCGAACCCTCGGGGTTGGGTGGGGCGGGGGGGCCCCTACTATTCTATGGGTCAGGAGGTATATTAGTTGTTGCCCTAACCCCCCACCCTAAACGATGGGTGGGGGTTGGCATGTTACGTATAGAATCGCCCGGGGATAGAGGGCTCCCTCCCACCCACCCCGGGCTAACCTGCACCTGCTGAATGACCCCCGACTGCATGCGCTCTCCCTCCTACCACTCCTATCCTTTTAGTACTTTCCACCCCAATCTCCTCCGCTTTCAGATTGGGACTTCATCCCTACCACTGAGTGGAAGATTGATCCATTCTGTCATCGGTTGGTGAAGGGGGTGGGCCAACCAACAATAATAGAAAAGAGGGGCAACGCGGGTGAGAGAATCATTGAATCAGTGGGTGGGGCTATAGGGTTGTAGCCAGGTGGGGCATGAGCCCTCATATCGATTGGCAATCGATCACTTCCATCCGATGCGACTTACTCCCTCCCAGGTATCGGATCGACTAGCCAGTTGAGAAGGACAGAATCTCATACCCCTTTGAAAGGATTGAATGAGCAGGCAGGGAAGAAGCGTTCAATCCCCGGGCGGTAGTTACTAGTCCGGGGAAAGGAGATATCCCTTCAATTGGATGAACTAGTCATACCCTCGCCTATAGGATCGCGTGGTGGCTCGACTAAAGCAGATAGGTCCATGAGGGGTGGATGGGCATGCGTGGCGGATTCGAAAGGATAGGCTAGCGGGGCGCGGTAAGGTATTCATCTCCTCCTCATTCTAGGGGCGAGGAAGTGTGCAACTTGAATCAACCATATTCATACACTCTCGGATGGAGAATCAGATACGATTCACCAAACGCTTTTGGGTGCCAACAATTAATTGGAGAAACTGATATTTATAGTTGGGTGGGTGGGAGGCTGAATGCAACTATCATCCACTCGAGGAGAGACCGTTTCCCAAGGTGGGTGGAATAGAACCCCCTACCCATCCCCACAGAGCCCCCCACCCAACCCCACACACAGGGAAAACCCCTGGGGAGACACTCTTTTGAACGAAATTCAGATGAGGGTTATACCAGGGAATATAACCCCCCACCCATCCCCACACACAGGGAAAACCCCTGGGGAGACACTCTTCTTCACTTTGTAAAGATGAGGGTTGGGTGAGTCCCTTACTTAAAATAGTGGGGGCTCCCTCCCACCCGGCTGCCCGGGGGTGGGTGGATAAACTTGAATGGATGGATAGGCAAAGATAGGAGATGCCAGCTGGGTGGGCTGGACCAGCCATCCATATAGAATAGGTGGGCTAGCCCCAGATCTCTATAGATCGTAGATGGAACAAATGCCCAATTCATTCTATCGGAATAGGGAATAGTTTAGTCAAGCGAGGTTGAGTGGAGGAACTGATCATTATGAGTTAGCCGATCAATAAGGAATGAGGCCTTTCATTCCCCGGTGGGGAGCAGCAGACTGGCGGAGGAGAAACTGGGAAAATAGAAGTCAGCTTGGCCTTTAAACCACTGTATGAGTTAATACGGCGTTGGATAGCCGGGCGATCCTCGCTGAGACACAGGATAACCATGTCCCCGCTTGGACGAGTAGACCGGGCAAATCGAAGTGCCCTACTATACTATATAAAGGGGGGGGCTCCCGGATCTCCGAATAGATAGTTTTGAACCCCACCCCACTATCTATAGGCTCATAGTGACAATAGTAACACCAGTAATTGGTGGGTCCGAGACCGCCTTCGATGCCCTACTATCTATAGGGGTTGGAGCAACTGGCAAAACTATGAATAAGCTCACTAATCGGATGGAATGCTTCTCTTCTCTGTCATCTATCTATCTATTCCTCCTGTTTGCTGAATCAAAAGCCCTCCCGCCCGGTGTTAGTGGGGTCTAACACGTTGCACTACCGGTTTCACTCTTCTTGCCTCCCGGTCTACTGGGAGTTCAAGAAAGTGACGGTTACTCCATAGCTTCATTCTCCATCGCTAGAACTATACCTCCCACCACGTCACTTTTCGAGGGTTCTAGGTAAACTCGGATGAAGGTTGGGCAATTCCCTCCCCCCCAACGGCTATTCCACCCACCCTGTTCTCTGCCATAAGAAACTATAGGCCCTCGGATGATAGTTGGGCGGGCGGATTCATGTACCTCCATCAACGCCCTCTCTTAGTCCAGTCGGCGGTTACTCCTAACGGCCATGAGGAACATCAGGTCTCACTTTACAAGGTCTTCGCATGGTGGGTTACTTATAGCCAGTAACAAAGGAAGGATTTCCGACAGAGCGAGGCCCTACCCCATATATTGTCGGCTGTATGTCAGGAATAGAGATGCCTTCCGGACCTAGCAATATATATGGCGCCAATTGTATATCTATATATATTCCGCCCCCTTCTTTATTGCCATTGGTTGGGGTGGGCGGGAGGGAGGCCCTATCTCACCTCAGGGCAGCTGGAAAGGTGTTCTATCTATGCGGTGTGTGGGAGAACAATAGGGACTGACTCGCTCAGTCATTACCGATTGGAGATCCTTTTCCCCTCTCATGTTGTGGCCCCCCGGGCTATAATTCGAGCAGGGGGCCCCCCGCTTCAGTAGATGCCGTTGCCCTACTATTCTAACTACAATTCATGATTGGTGGTTCGCGGAGGAGAGTGCGGCAAAGATCGCTTTGACCGTACCTCAGAATAATGGTCGGTACGATCGTCGCTTATCACTCCCGCTTATGGACTGGGGTGGGTGGGGAGGAATAATGGTCGGTATAGCCCATCGCTTGTGGGGGATCGCTTTGGCCGGGGTGGGTGGGGAGGAATAATGGTTGGTACGGCCGCTGCTTCCTATTCACACCCCCCACTCGCTTTAGTTAGGAAAAGGCACCCACCCGCCCCAACCAACTCCTTTTACCCAGACTCCCACCCACCTCTACCATTTTATTGAGCGGGGGACCCACCCCCACCCACATCTTCTTATAACCACCCCAATCACCCACCCACCATTTAGTTTACCAGGAACCCCACCCCAACCAGTTACCGGCAACCCTGCCCAACCCCAACCATTCTCATTCGCCGGGCACCTCCCCCACCCCCCATCCCTTTATTCCCAACACCCATCCACCCATCCTCAACATCAAGGGGCAGCCCCCAATGATGGCAACCGGCAACCCCACCCGCCCCAACCGGGGCATTCCATAGGGAGGGGCCCCACCTCCCTTACCCTGCAACTTGCCCAGCCCCCACCCCAACCTCACCGCCCCAACCAAACTGCCCCCCTATAATACACATATCGACACTCCCCACCCCCTCTATTCGATATTCCACCCACCTTTCTCCGGTCTCCCACTTAGAGATAGCCAGAGGCGGAGGATGTATTACGTAGAAGTATACCGACCCAATAGCTACAATCCCCACAACCCACTCATCTACAATCCAATCACTGCCCCAACCTCACAACATACTTTACCCACCCACCTCATACTAGTCAGGCCCCCACTAGTCACCAACCTACCAACCAATAGCTCCCACCCACTACTACACAACCCCAACCCACAATACTACACCAACCGACCAACACCCAACCTTCTATAGACACACACCAACACACCCACCTACACACAATATTACACACAACAACGCAACAACGCATACTAACACAAACAGATGCACACCCACAAACACCAACATTTCCTACTTAGCCTAAACTAGCAGCCGGGGTGGGTGGGTGGAATAAAAGTTGAACTAGAATTCCCATTCCGGATGGTAGAAAGATAGTTTACCGGGAGTGAAGGATGGAAAGCCTATCCGGGAATCTGTCTTGAGGTTTCCTTCGATTCGGGAGTGACCGGGGCCACTTGATTAATTGGGGTCGAGAAAGAAATGACGTCTGTGTATGGCGCCCATGCCTAAGCCTATGCCTATACCTACGTAATACACTTGCCACTCGCTTGCGCTCACTCCTCTAAAGGACTTGACTTCATGTGTCCCTTTCCCCCCTCTCTCTATATGAGGGCCATAGCCATAAGAGTACCTCTCCCATCCGCCATATATAGATAGAGATAGGGGCGCATGAATGGTTGAGCGCATAAACGACCTCAACCTAACCTATTGACAAAATCGAGTGCATAAATGCCCTATCTATAGCCGGGGGCCATCTGGCATAAGGCCTAAAGGTCTGGCATAGTAAAGGCCCTAACGGGGAAATACCAAAAGGCTAGGAGGATAACACTAGAATTCAATCCAAAAGGCTAGGAGGAATCCTCTCCATCTCAGTTAAGTCTATATGTAAGCTTGTTGAACTAGAATTCTCCAACTAGAATCGCCCCCCCCCCTTTCTATTATTGAAGTTGTTTGAATTCTCCCATCCTTCCTGGGGGTGTTCAGTTCAGGCCCTCCTTCTCCTCCCACCGGGGGTAAGTTCAATGTAGGCAGATAACGGCTAGCCTCCCGGGTGACGTTGATTCCCGGGCCTTAACGAAACGTTGTTGAGCCACCGATGCTGCGATCATCATTATGACATTTAGCCATCCCTCCCGGATGAAAGTAACCCAACTAATAGAGTTTCTCCGCCGCTCCTTTATTTGTTCTCTTGTCTAGAAGGAAAGAATCAACTAGGATGGAGGACAACTAATCAACTACCGGGTAATGGGAGCCTAATCTAATCTTACTTGCCTGGGGGTGGGTGGGAGGATATAGTTTGGTTGAACGAACACTCCAACTTTTCTATTGTTGCTGGGTAACCGAATTCAATTGATCTCTCTGGATGACTGGAGGGAGCATTAACATCATCAAATGGCACTGGCTTTGGAACTGCTTTCTCCGCTCCGGCTGCTGTTCCTTCCCGACAGGTGAACAAGAACAACTGTTGGGTGGGGGCGCAACGTCTCTATCCATCCACCCGGTGTGGATCGACCGGTTGAACGAACAACTATAATAAGGCGGCAGCGAAGGAGTGAAAACCCTTGCCTGGTTGAGCTCTATTCCTTTCCTTCCTCCGGGCCTTTCCTGTCCTCCACCCACAGTTTAGCTCCTTTCCTTCCTCCACTTAACCAGGCACTCAAGCCTACCTTAACTCTTCATGGGCAATTTAGCATGGTCAGACAAGAGAACAAGGAGCGGCAAGGGGCCTACCGAGGGTGAAGGCTGGATAACCCTGTTTAGAGAAAGGATTGATGTTCTACTTGGACCAGAGAAAATGAAAGAACATCCTCCCCGTTATCGTTTCCCATCTCCGGCTACACCCCCAGGGAGTTGAACTAGTTGAATTGCCGGCAAGGCTTGCCTGGGGGTGGGTGGGAGGTTATGACTCTCCTGAACGCCAGCACCATCTCCTCCCACCCACCCCTGGGCCCCCCGGGAGGGCTACTGTAGTTGTTCGGTTCAACTAATAAACTGTGTTGATTCCCCACCGAGCAGAGAAGCCAACTTTTCTTTAACCAAATCATTAACGCCTTTAGGTGGGGCACCAGCCAATCATTAACGCCTTTCTTTAGGGCATGCACTAGCCAATGATAAAGGTAGTGACCTGGAGTTGGAGGCAAGACTTCCGGTTGAACAACCTTCCGGAGGGGAATTCCGATTAGGGGGGGTAGGCGGGGAACTAGTCTTCCTGCTGATTGAACCCCGGGTAACCGGATAGAAACTTTGGATTGAGCCTCCGACAAACCAGAACAAGATTAGGCCATCGACGAGCACAGAGAACAAAAGCATGGGCCAAAGGGAGCAGCAACTATATGAGAACTCCAGTTAACTTGGCTGGCAGGCTAACTTGATACTGTGATACGTATAGAATCAACTCTCTTCCCTCTCCACCCTCACCCTCTAGTTAGGAATTCGACGTTGCTAATCCACCCACGGGAGAACTATACCCCCCACAATTAATCAGGGGTGGGTGGGAGAACTTTAACCCCCCACCCATCCCCTTTCCGAGGGGAGCCCGTTTCCCAGGGTGGGTGGAATATCAAGTTGGTGGCATTTCTATATACCATCGCCATTTGGCTGGCTGGCCCAACTATAGTCCCCACACCGGAAGAATAAACCCTCATCTATGTTTTCAACCCTCATCTATCTCTCATTTGGGCCACCCAGAACTAGGACCCGGAACGCTAATGCTTCAGACGGAGGCCACCCTACCCGCACTAGTTTTTTACAGTAGCACGAACAATGACAAAGGGCCCTCTTTTCAATAGGGTCGTCGCTCTATAAAGATGGTTTATTCACCCTCGAACTATATGGGGCTTTGGGGGCCCCGAGAAGCGCACAGACAGAACCGCAAGCATGTTCTTCAACTAGCCCGACGGGAAGGCACAAGTTATCACTCAATTCACCCAGGTGGGAGTGTTATCTACCCCTCATTCAAACCCCCTATAGATAGTAGGGCAAACTGGTGGAATCCACACACTTATCATACCTATTAGTCACCCAGGTGGAAATCCTTGTCATCTCTCTTATCACCCTAGTGGAATTCGTCATCCGGCACTACCAACCTTTATTTCTTCCCTCCACCCACCTTTCAACGGGATAGGAAAGCCCATTAGAAACTATATTGCCTCCTACCCACTACCAACCAACTATTCCCACCACCAATATGCTATGTTCCCACCCGGGTGCTAGTATAGTTGGTTCGTTCTAACTCAACTATTTTAAGTTCCGCTGGGAACTCTAGTTCTTTCCATTTTGTCCTACCCGCACTGGTTCAATCAAAGTGCTACCCATACCCATTGTATGTAGGTGTGATTCCAGATAAATAGTTGTGTTTTCCCTATCTTCCTCCCACCCAGAATTAGACTATTCCCTCCCACCTAATTGAAGGAAAGCCCTTCTTTCCTTTTGGCTGGCAATCCCTTTCTTCTATAGTCAGAGAAAAGGCCATGGTTTTCGGTATTGATTCAAGTGGATTTCATCGATGAAGTTGATCACCGGTCCAAGACCCCACCATTCTAATCTATTTATTTATGCCAGTTGGTTCAGTTTATACTTCATCCAACTGCAGTTATATGGATAGGATAGGGCGGGCACCGAATCGACCGGACAACCAGTCGAGGGAGGTCCTTCATTCTAAGCTTCTGTTCTCGCGGTTGCTTCTGAGCTCCCCTTCTGTTCACGGTCTCGCTCTCGCTCGAGCTTCTGTCCTAAGCCCAGATTGGATCAATTTATGATATGGATAACAACTCCGATCACATATACAGCTGGGGCCGAGGAGAGCAATAATGAAAAGAAGGGGGCCCGGACCAGATCGGTAACACTACAGCATTCGATGCACAGGGCCTGATCAAGGATCACATGTTAATCTAATATGTTCACCGGCAGCGTACCGACTTCACGCCATACGCACTAGTTACCACACCACTACATACCAGTCCATGCCATACCCATATAGCTACAGCAGCTACGGGTCGAGCCGGAAGTCGGCCGCTTAATCTCCCTCCCACCCGGGGCACTCGATTGGAACCATTCACCTTCAACCGAATAAGGTTGGCCGGTTGGTGGTGAATGGTTGGATATGAACTATGGTTCTAGCTTGATCCGCTTCCTTCTGCCCGGACCTTCTATTCTTTCTCCTGTCTGTTTGAGCTTCATTCCGCTCTCCACCGCCGGCGGGTGGGGGGCTATATGGTGGGTGGGTGGGCGCCCCTCAAATAGATTATTCTGTTAGGCTCTGAGCTTGTTGCGGAGATACCTTGGTCTCAGAGCTTCAAGCATCATGGCCTGTAGCGCTAGGTGGCTGTTCCCAGAGCCACTATCGATATCATAACTACCAATATCATGCATGTCAGATTCTCATTCGTCGGATGGATCCCTGGAGATGGTTCCAATAGCTCATCTGCCCGAATCAATGTAGTTGATCGACCCCATCCAGATAGGATGTGTAATGAGTCGATAATTCAGTAAATGGCTACCGACATAGTATGTTTCGTAGGGAAATACATCAGATACATGGTCCTCTGGGTCCTTCCTATAGTATGTATGTTTTGTGAGGAATCGATAGATCACTCGACCCCCTGGGAGAGGAATCTCTCTCAACTTCTTTGAATTGATGAATCGGGAGGGTGGGAACGAGACATAATCACGTACATCCCATCGGAATAATCATGCACATCTCGTGGCTAGCAGTGGGGGGTCGGAGGTAGGAGAAATGAGTCGAACTATACATTGCCTATGGTTGGATAGATCGATTCATCTGCCTACCTGGCTAGATTGATTCATCTGCCTATAGATAGATGGATCGATTCATTCCACTAGTAAGCGACGAATATAGTTGGGGTGGGTGTGCTTGATGCAGGAGATGATTCTATACGTAACATGATCCCCTAGGTTTGAACTATAGGCGTTAAAGGTAGGTAGGCTTGGGCATTCATGTTACTTATAGAATCTCAAGCTCCAATGCCATCCTGCCATAGAATTTTAGGGCTATTTTAGCCTGCATTTGGCTGGACCAGAGAAAATGAAAGCATGCTCGAATAGGGAAGGGAAGAATCAACTAATCGGGGTGGCCATCCTCGGACAGCAATAAAAAAGGAGGGTCGGACAGCAGAACCCACCACGCTCGCCCCCGATGGACAGTGGGAGGCCCAGAGAGAGAATACTTTCTTGAACTCCGGTAATGTAGTTTGGCTGCTGGCTAGTTCTAGTTTGTTGGCTGGCTAGGAGTTGATTCCTGGTAGGGGAGAAAGTTAGGATGGCCCAACCCAACTTCTTAGAGGATAGTCGTCCCGGGGGTCGAAGGAATGCTATTAGCCCATCTTGGTATTCCTATTAGCTTACTGTATTCCACTCCGTGTAGTTGAGTTAGGCTGCTAATATTCTAGGATGGGAGGGTAGGGACTAATAAAAGCAAAATGGATGGAGAGAATGAAGCTCGTCCGTTAGTTGAAACCCAGCACGCACCACCTCCTAACCGATGGAGAGAAACCACTCGTTGAAGAGAGCCGCCCTCTAGTCGTTAGCATCCTTACCTAATTCAGTCAAGGCCACACTGAGACTTGAGACTAACCTAAACTGAACCCGGGAGTTCGTTACTTCCTCCATCAACTACAACTGCCATCCAGAATCTTCTTCGTTCAGATTCTGGTTGAAGATGGATGGAATGACCTAACTCACTTGTAGTTATCCAGGGGGCTTGTTCACTTGTAGTTATCGTACCTCATCTCACCCCCGGCTTGTAGTTATCCATCCAACGGTCTTGAGCTACTAAATTAACAAGGAGCTACTCCTACTTCCTGAACCTCCGGGGATGGCCTAAGAGAGATCCAGCTACCGATTAGAAATTAGTTGATTAGATCCTTCCTTCCGGCATCATTAGTTAACACCTTCCTTCCGGCATCGACTAGCTTCTTCTCCCGAACTAGGAGAGCTAGCAGAGAGAAAGCATGGGCCCAACCGGGTGGGGGTGTAGGCTGGGAAGGTAGAGAAAGCAGAGTGAGAACTCCAGGGAGTTAACTACCTTCCTTACAACCTGATGAGGAGCAATACAGGACAGACAAAACAAGAAAGAAAGAGCCTGTCCTCACCCCCGGTCCATCACCCCCGGTCCATCACCCCCGGTGGAGGGTGGAGCACGCCCGGGGATGGAGCCAGCAATAGGATATATGGCATACCGGTAAACTATGTTTTCTATCGTTTGGTAACTATACTAGCAGCCGGGCCGAGAGTTCTATAACGTATGGATAGTTGCAACCTTCCGAACAATCTTATGGAGTTAAGGGAGAGAGAGCTGCTTCCGACAAGATAGTTGTTAATCTCAATCTCGCCCACTAAACTGAACACCCCCTACCCATCCTTCACCCCCTGGGTGAGATGGGTGTTCTCGATCTCGATCTCCTGGCGAGAAGATAGTTATTATGGAGTTGTTGAGGGAGAGCTAAATAGTAGAGTGAGAACTCCTCCCTGAGGGCACCGGCCAATTGATTAGTTTAACCGGTGGGAGGGAGGCAAGCTTAATTAGTCTACTGTTACCAGGGGCTTCATTCACCCCCGGTAGGCGGTAGTTGGATAGGCCCAGCCGAATTTCCCTCTATCTAT
The DNA here is from genome assembly GCA_027924645.1 of Cunninghamia lanceolata. Lineage (NCBI taxonomy): Eukaryota > Viridiplantae > Streptophyta > Pinopsida > Cupressales > Cupressaceae > Cunninghamia > Cunninghamia lanceolata. Next base: position 5,847,831 of record BSBN01000303.1, on the reverse strand, counting down.
AGTTCACCCCCGGTTCTCCTCTATACAGTGCCAATGCCAATGAGACTCTAGGGCTATCTATATCTCCACTCCCCAGGGGCAGAATTCTGACTGATGGGAAGGAAGCTAACCCCATGCTATGATAGCCATATAATTTGTCGGGTCTCCTACAATGTAGTTTCATTCGGCTAGGCTGGGTGTGGGCAACAGGAAACTAGAGTTCCGCCTCCTCTCCATCGGGGGTGAAGCAACTATCCATCTAGCCAAACAATACCAGCTTCATTCAACTAGAAACTATCCAGCGAGATCTCTGAGAGCTAGTAGAGAGAAAGCTAGAGTTTAGTTGGATGGCTCCAAACATCCAGACTAATTTGGATCGACCGAGGGTGAATGAAGCCTTCCGACAAGATAGAGAGTATACCTTCCATCCATCCTTGTTTATGAGCAACATCCTTTTTTATTTGTATTAGCTCGAGGGATAGCGGCAAACGTTTATTTGTATTAGCTGCTTGTTTATGCCCCATCCTATTCTAAGTTGGGGAGTTCCATATGGCTATTCGGCTATCAACGATTTGAACTATAGAGGGAAATTCGGCTGGGCCGGGAGAATAGTTCAAGATTGGCGGTAGTTCCAGGAGGCTTAAGCGTTGATTCCCTGGGGCTGGATGGTCCGGTTGTTAGAACAATCCAATTCATCTACCCGACTAAACGGCCCCGCTATAGTAGAGGCTCAAAGTTGGTGGGTGGGAGACTATATTGCCCGGGGTGGGTGGGAGGCTATAGTTGCCGGCTCCTCAAGAAAATGGATCCATTCCACACCGGGGGTGAAGGGTAGGCGGTAAGGACTAATAATCTTCCTTCCGGTTGAACGAACTAGTTGACTTCCTTTCTCGCACTAACTTTTTCTCGCACTAGCTAACTAACTTGTTCTTGCACTAACTACCTTCCCAAACCCATTTACTGAAATCTACTTCCGGATGGATGGGCGGAAGGGACTCCTCTGAACCGGGACTCGTCCGAACCTGAGGGAAGGCTTGCACCCGACCTCCCCACCCTTCTCTCAATTATAGAGCCCTATCCCTACGGTTCAATGCCTACTGTATCGGAAAGAATCATACTCAAAAAACAAGTTTGATCCGTACGTAATAGCTCAGGCCTCGACGTTTAATCCCGATACCATACCCACTCCATTCCGTTGTGGTATGTATGATTACGTTGTTGATAAATGAATTTATCAGGAAATATGCCACTTGCTGCTATTCCATCCATTGGTGTATTAAGTCCGAAGGGAATCTCAATCTGTAATGAAGAAACGATAGTAGCTTGTTGTTCCATAGGCTTTCTAATCTTCAGTCAGAGGAGTTCGGGTAATACTTCCAAAGCAGCATTTCAGGATAGAATCGGGGCTATTCAGTGGGAATTGCAACAATTCCTCGATCCTAACGAAGTGGTGTCTCCAGAATCCAAGGAACGACAGCAAAACCTTCGGATTAGCTTGCATTCAATTACGTCGAAAATTGTAGAATCACTACCGAATGAGACAGCACGCTGTGCACCTAAGTGTGAAAGGACAGTGCAAGCTGTGTCATGCCGAAACCCGAATGTGGAGTCAGCAACACCTCCAAATGCCATTTCTTCCCATCGCATCTGTCTTCGGAACGATATAGTCACAGGTTTTCACTCCCCAGTGATTGAAAAATTTGTCATACCCGATGCGAAAAAAGCTTTTCCCATAGAACTGATCTGACAAGACATAGCAGCTCTCGAGGAGCTGTCCTACGTTGTGTAATAGGGACCCAAAAAAAGTTGGGATGAAGAAGCTGAACTCGACAAAGAGAACAGGCTCGAGTTGGACAAAATGCTCGACCGGGAACAAGAGCATATGCACCACAAAAATGATAGGCTCCTAAAAGAGCAACTGACGAGCATGATCACAGAAGCGAGGGAGGGCCGCTTCTGAGATAGGCAGTCAATGAGGGATAAACAGCTTACTATTCTCAAAGCTTACTATTATAAGGGGTGGGTGGGCGATTGCTCCGTTTCGAATTCTATTTGATGAACGGGAGCTGCATGCGAATTAGTAGGCTTTGATCGAGTCGCGAGCGCACATGTCTATCGATATGGAGGAGCGAGATGAGCTCCCGGCCCAATGAACTAAAATTAGGCTTCACCGTGCATGCATGCAGAACTAGAGTTTCCCACATGAACTGCAGAATTCTAGTTCTTTCTATTCCGGGGTGGGTGGGTGGAATAGGAGCCTCCCACCTGGGATGGGGGGAAGATAGGGCCGGCCCGAACACACGGAACGGAAACCCACTAGATCAATCGAACTGAATTCCCTCACGGATTGACTAAAGGGAATAGCCCCCTTCCAGTAGTGAGAACCCCTTCCAGTAGTGAGAAGCGCCCCTGCTTGGGAACTATAATTTGGGTGGTGCATAGGGAATTCTAGTTTCGGAGGAGAGTAATGGGGTGGGAATGAGAAAGCCATAAGGAGGCCGTAAGAAGTAATTGCCCAAACTTAATCCCCGAGAACGTGTCGGGTGACCGGACCTCTATCCATAAGGGCACTCGACCTGAATCGTTTGGGTTTTAACAAAAGGGTCTAAGCTCTCTCATTCCCCACTCCCACCCTGCAGGGCCAACCAGATGGATTTGAGAGATTGAGCCCAGAGCTGGCATTCGATGAGAGCGGGTTCCGTCTGGAGATAGATTTTGATGAACTCCAATCAATCATTGGGTGGGGTTCAATCAAATAACTTCTGGCCTTCAATCGAATCAATCAATCCAATCCATCTCTCTATCCCTCAATCAAGAAATCAAATGCTGCTCGCGCATCTCCTTGCTAATGTTATGCTTCGGGAACCGCCGAGATGCATTCCTTCGATCGCCGGGTTCACCAGGGCTGATTTTTTTCGATGTCAATAGTCCTAAATTTCTAGAGATGGCTCAGTTGCTTCCGTTTCAATGCCTTCTCCCACCCGTTAAATCAAACTGGATAGAGAAACTACGAACGACAAATTCCAATTAATCTAGCAGGTTTCTAAATTCTAGCAGGTTTCTTAATGGCAGTGGGAAATACTATATCCTTCGAACTGTAGTTTCCCACCCACCAACTAATGCCTCCCACCCACCCCCAGGGGCTAATGGGCCCACCCCCACTTTAGCCCCCCAACTAGAATTCCCAACTATAGTTCCCACTCAAATTCCCAACCCACCCAACTATGCCCCCCACAATGGCATCTACCTCCATGAACTAGAACTCCCACCCAACCCATGGGTGGGGGGCGAACTACAATTCCCACCCAACCCATGGGTGGGGGGTTATATTGCTCCCTCCCACCCCGCCTCTCTATAGTTATCTATCGACTACCTTTAGAATAGTAGGGCCCAGCCCACCCGCCCACACACGCCATTTATCGAACAGGGGTTCATTGGCGAACTACCATAGAGTAGTAGGGGCCCTCCCTCCCGATGGAACTAGAATTCCCGGGGATGGGCCCATAGTTCCCAGCGAATCTGCCGTTCGTTGGAAACAATAGTTCCAGGGATTATAGATGGTATCACCCTGCTGCCATAATGGCAGTGGGAGGGGCCCACTACTATAGGGTGGGAGGGAGGCAATATATATTTGTTGGGCCCAACCCCAGGTTGTGGAAACCTTTATTGTTGTGGAAACCATATTATCCATAAATGCTTCACCAATGGCATTGAACCCGCTATTATCCATGAATGCTTCACTAATGGCATTGAACCTGCTGTCGAAGTCTATCCATTCTATATGTAACATGGCTTCTGACTGATGACTCAGTCTCAGAAGCGATGAAGCTGTTTCATTGATCTCATGACTCATGACCTAGGGGCCCGAGGGAAAGCCTAGAACCCTCAGCCTGATTCAGAGCAGCCCTGCCTGGGTTGGGTGGGAGATTCTAGTTGTCGGATAGCCCTTGAGAGAAGATTGGAAGGATTTGAATGAAGGGGAGTTTAGTTGCCGGGTTGGGTGGGAACTATAGTAGAGATAGGGCGCTGAGTTACTCGTAGCAAGCCCGACCAGCTGCGCTAGTACGGCCATTTGAGCACAACCCCTAATATTCTCAACTACAGTTGACCCTCCAACAACTTCTTATTCAAAAAAATCATGCGGTTGTGTTCCAACCATATCTATCATATAATCATGCTCGAACCAATATCCCAAGCTATTTGAAGAAAAGAAGAGAATTCCCCTATCCCTTCCAAAATTCATCCAAGGTGCACACATGTCTGCATGGTCGGCTCCATATACTCCACCAGTAGTGCTAGATCATTCTAGCAAAGGAGCATTGAAAAAAGAGATGAGAAGTACTCTCTTCATGGAAATTACACATGACGCACATAGAGGGCCCCTGAAAATTGTGCTTCCAAAGATCTCCCAAGTAAGGTAGCGTCCTTGAACCATGAGCCAAGAGAAGAAATTGCTCTTAGGCCAAGCAAACTTATTCCAAACCTGTTTCCACCTCGAAACCATCGAGCACCCAAAAACCTGATTGTCTAACACCTGATAACCAAAGGCAACAGAAAATTTGCCTTTTGGATTAGGTCCCCAGGCTAGAACATCCCTCCCTCGAAGAGAATTACAAACCTGAACTGCCAAAATAACAGCCAGCTCCCGACAATCTTCCTCTAAACCCCCAGGGGGCCACTCCTGCGGGTCCTTCCACCTATACACAGTAAATTGATCTAGAACCTAGGGATATTTGAAATCTACCACCCGGCTCTAACCAGCATCAAGAAAGTGATCACATAAAGCTTGCAAATGCAGGTGAGTTGACATAATAGGAGGATGGCTATCCCAAGAATCAAACTAGAAAAGAGCTTCCCGACGACTATTACAAATCCAAAACAGTCCATGTTTGACCAACTTGGCACCTCTTTTAAGGGTACCCCAAATTATAGAGCCCTTCCCCGCTAAGCTAAAACGAGGCACATCAGCACTCTCAACCTCCCCCAAATATTTTGAGGAGAGGATTTTAGCCCATAACTGATGTTGATGAGAACACCATCTCCAATACAACTTAGCAGCTAAAGCCTGCCCATTCAAGTTAGTCCTTCTTAGACCAAGCCCGCCATCCTGCTTTGGTCTACAGGTATCATCCCATTTGACCAAACTCCACTTCCTATTAAGAAGATTTCCATATCAAAGAAATTGATGACACAGACTCTCAAAGTCCTTGATGAAGCTAGAAGGGGCAGATAGCACAAAACACCTATACAGTGGAAGAGCTTGGACCACCGACTTTAAAAGAGTCACTCTCCCTGCAGTAGAGAACCATCTACAAGTCCAATGGCTAACCAATCTGTGGAACTTATCAATAATCTCCTCCCAAAATAGCCTAGGAAGCGACCAAAGAGCAAGAGGAATGCCAAGGTACACAAAAGGGAGTGAGCCAATCTGAAATCTAAGAATACCAGCAATTCTCCTTTGAATAAGCTTAGGAGTGTTAAAGAAGTAAATAAAGGACTTCCCTTCATTAATACTCTGTCTCGAAGTAGCCAAATAACTATCAAGGATTTTTCACCAAGTAACAGCTTCCACAACTTTGGCTCTACCCGTCAGTGCAGTATCATCCACGAACTGAAGATGAGATTGAGGGGGAATATTATTTCCCCAATTCTAGCCCTGAATAAGACCCAACTCCACATGAGATCTTATAAATCTTTCTAAGTCTTCAACCAATAAAATGAATGGGTAGGGGGATAAAGGATCCCCTTGTCGAAGTCCCCTAGAAGCTCCGAACAGCTCAGTCGGCTCACCGTTGATCAACACGGAGAAGGAAGAAGACGTGATATAGCTCTTGACCCATTCAATTCAGACTTTGTCAAAACCAAAGGCTCTTAGGATCTTAAATAAGAAGGCCCATTTTATATGATCATAAGCTTTAGCCATGTCCAGTTTGATAAACATGGCCTTTTTCTTTGGAGGAAGCCATCGAGTGAATAGTTTCTACCGCAATGATAACCCCATCTAGAATCTACCTACTAGCAACAAAGCCACCTTGCTCATCAGAAATTAACCTTGTTAACCAAGGCTTCAGACGTTTAGCAATTGACTTTGTAATTATCTTATACACCACATTGCATAGGGCAATTGGCCTAGAAAGATCCAGAGAATTGGCACCTTCCTTTTTAGGGATGAGAGAATTCATGGCCTTCAACATTTGCTTATTCTTGTGAGATTCCTAGACCACCTCAAGCAAATCATTTTGATCACCTCCCAAAATTCCTAGAAGAACTCTACCGAGAACCCATCTGGCCCTTGAGCTTTTCCTTTTTTCATCTGAAAGACAATATTTTCAAGCTACTACAAAGAAATCGAAGTAAGCAAAGATTCATTCATTTCACTGGTAACAAGAGATGGTATACTAGCGAGAATTCAATTCATCCTCATCTGCTGGAGGTGAATTTTCAAACAACAAAGTAGAAAAAAAAATGAACAACTTCCTCTGAAATCGCAGCAAAGGAAGAAAGAAGAGCCCCATCTGAAGATAAAAGAGAAGAGATAATATTACTCTGCCTTCTATCCTTAATAGAGTTATGAAAGAAGGAAGTGTTTTGATCTCCCTCCTGGAGCCAATCAATTCGAAACTTTTGTTTCCATAAAATTTCCTCTCTTAATTCCCATTCTTTAACTTCCTTCACTGCAGCAGCTTCCAACTTGCCATTTTCTTCAATGAGACCCTGGTCACGAATCTGACGAGTGATAGAGTCCAAGTGAGCTTGAGCATCCTACTTAGCTTGAAAAACATTACCAAAATGCTGCCTATTCCAGCATTTCAACATATACTTAACATATTGGATTCTCTTGGAGAAGGAGTACATAGCAGTACCAAGCTCCTGCTTCGCAAGATGCCACCAACCAGAAAACAGATCATGGAGAGATTCATCTCTAAGCCACATGAGCTGAAATTTAAACGACTGCTTTTTAGGACACCAGGATAATTCTGTTGTAATCTGAATTGGCCAATGATCATATCCTCACCAATCCAAAATCTCAGAGCTAATCAACCATCTAACACCAACCTAAAAGCTAGACACCAAGAATCTGTCCAACCTTTCTGATGTGGCAACTTCCTCACTTCTCCTATTATTCCAAGTAAACACCCCATTGGTAGGCTTAATATCAACCAAGTTTAAAAGAGCAACATTCTCTCGTAGGAGATCTAAAGAAGGATCCAGATGAGCACTACCACCCCTCTTCTCCACCAGTGAGGCGACAACATTAAAGTCCCCCGCCAAAATCCAAGGGAGAAAAGGGTCTAAAGAGCGCACATAGCGAACATGAGCCCACAGCTAAATCTTACCAGGGAGATCAGTGGGAGCATAAATGTTGGAGAGAAGAATTCTCTCCCTTGACTCCACATTGGAAGCAATAAGAGAAATAGAATACCTGCAGGAGAGCCACTAGATCAGATTAACTCTATGCAGATCCCATAAATAAACCACCCCACCAGAGCTAACATTCGCTCCCACACACTGACACTGACCCCTACCCCAAATCTTTGAAGCCACATTCATCATACTTTCAACTTATATTTTAGTCTCCTGGAGGAACACCAAGTTTGGAGAATAAACATGAATCAATTCTAGAATAGCCTTTTGTCTAGGGATGCTATTCATACCCCTCACATTCCATGAGAGCACAATCATCGTTGAGGTTGGGAGAAGTGGGCATCAATAGTCCTCACCAATCCAAACTCGACCAACATTTTGCCAATTAACTTAATCTTTTCCTGGTCCTTCTTCCTTCCAAATTTAAGGGGTTTCTCGAGGGCCCCTTTTTTGGGGGGCTTCTGCTATAAACCCAAAGCAGGAGAAGAAGTCTTCTTTTTACCTGGTTTAGCTACATTTCTCTCAATAGGGTGACCAGAGCCAAAAATAGCAAGGCCTTCAATACCTTGTGGTGCCAAGCCCAACTCGCCTTGAACAGACCTAGAGGTAGGAAGATCAATGTCCTTCTGAGTTTCCTGCACCCCAAGCTGAACGAGGTTGGATCCAACCTCAGGTTGGTTGTCAGGATCTCTCTCCACTAAGGATCCATCTGTCACCTACAAGTCCAATGAAACCCCCTCTTCCTGAACCAAATCCTCTAAAGCGTCAAACCTGTTGAGAGTCTCCTCCTCCTACGTTTCCTTAAGGGTTCTCTTCTAGCCTCTACCCCTGTTACGAGGCTTAACTAGGACAAAACCCTCCTTATCAGCCACCACTCCCTGCATTGGTGCCTTGCCCTTATCCATTTTCAGGGTAGAGTGTGAAGGATCATTACTCAAACCTAAAGCATGGAGAACCCGGGGGCACTTACGTTGAAGGTGCCCATATTCATAGCACAATTGGCATCTAAAAGGTAATGCCTCATAATCAAGTTTCTGAGTCCAAGAATAAGAACCAATAGACATGTCTATGGAATCAGGCAGTGAGTTATTCAAATCAATTTCCACACACACACAAGCAAAGGAAAGAACCCTCTTATTCAATGTTTGTTGAGACGAACCAATAGGCTTTCCTAGTAGTAAGGTGATCATCTGCAGAATATCACTTCTCTAGCATTCAAGTGGAAGATGCGGGAGACAAACCCAAACTGATACTTTAGTAGGGAGTTCCTCCACCGAGTTGAATCCAACATGCCATGGTTTTATTAAGAGACCCACCTGGTTATAAAAATAAGGCCCACCTTCAAAAGCCCTATTTCGATCACCAACACAAGAGAAATCTACCATAAAGAAGTTATTAACTGCCAACATAATGTCAAAATCCCCTTCCGAGTTCTAGGTCTTGCAAATCTAGGAGTCAAGAAAAGCAAGTGAAACCCTCATCCCCATAAACTTACATATCAACACATGATTGCTATAATATTCTACATCCTCGGCCACAGATTCAGGTTGAATCACTAAAACTGGTTGTTCTTGGGATTTCTCCAAACACCCATTCACCTTCTGCAATCTAATAGCAACCGGTTCTTGATGAACCCGCACCTGGTATAGCCAAGTCTTTAAAGCTCGGACCTCCACCCATCTGCGGAGAGGCTCGCCCTGGAGCATCAGGAGCTGCATGCAGCGCCATGCAAAACTGCTCCTAAAACCCCCTTCTTTGAGCAACGACACCAAAGGAGGCAATAAAACCTCAGCCCTAAACACTTCACAGGGATTAACAACCCAAGGAAGAGAATCCATACTCCACCTGACCCACACAACACCTCGCTTGTTAATACAACACCCCCCTAAACAACACCCAAACACCCCAGAGAACAGAAAACAAGAGAAAAAAGCTGTAGAAAAGGAAATCATCGATCAACAAATAAAAGACCAGAAGCCCACTCCTGGTCGCAGCCCCACAAAACTCCAAAACCCTGCTCCCAACACTTGAACATAGCAACAGAAAAAGTAGAAGGTCGAACTAGGGCGTTGAAACCCTAGCTCGCCCTCGCCTCACGCACCCACAGCGCCATTCTTTTAAGATCTTACCACTCATTTATTCATTCTTTGTTTGCAGATTTTAGGAGATGGCAAGGAGAAGGAGAGAAGAAGATCTTCTCAAGTTTGTTTGATCCCTAGGAAGCTAAATTTTCTCTTTTATTAAAAATATTTAGGTTTACTAATATTTCATGCAACTATTTTCTGCTATTTGTTTCATTTACTATTTAATCTATTTTATTTCTTGACTAACATTTAAATTTCTTATCCTCCTCTACATTCACAACCAAATTAAAATCTATCTAAATGCATATATACAAAAATATACTTTATGTTCCTATTCATAAATATATAAATACAGGCAGAATATATATGTGGTTTATATTTTAAAACAGAGAAATATGGTTTCTGTAGTTTATATAGTTTAAAACAGAAATATGTTTTAAAACATAAATATATTTTAAAATAGAAATATATTTTAAAATAGAAATATGGTTTATATAGTTTCTATTTTTTTGAACAAAGATAATTATCTATCTATCTATATATATATATATATATATCCATATACTTTTTTTTATTTTAAAAAAACAACAACAACCAACAAAGCAACCGCAAGGCTCATGGCTTCCCTGTGGATGACATGGCCTTTTCTAAGGTTGGCTTCCCTGTGGGTGCTGTGACCTTTTCTAAGGCTTGCGACACCCACAGGGGATAGAACCCCTAAACCCCACGACACGCCATAGGCCTGCACGCAGAGACAACCAATTTTTTTTTTAAAATTCCAGCCCTAATTTCAAAGTTCAACGCATTTGTTTATTTTTATTTTTTATATAACACATTTGCTTGTTTGTCTTTTTTTATATGATTACTATACGCGACATAAAAGAAAATAAATAACAGATTATTATTCTGTTTTAAAATGGAGTTGTCTAATTTATCTATATAAATATATTTTGTTAATTAAACAACTAAATGTAACAAGGTATCTGTAGATTTATACTTGTAAGGAGGAGGTGAGGCTAAATGCTTTAAGACAATGTATTTGCATTTCACTAAAGGTAATACCTATTATTCTTATGACAATAATGCTTGACAAAAATTATTTTATTTTATTTGTTTAAACACGGATCTAATTTATTTACTTAACTATGTTTAAATGCATAAATAAGGGAGGAAACCCACAAATATATTTTTGTTATATACAACACAAGCAACATTTTATTTATTTAATTGCTTTTAAAATAGCTTAGCTCAATATTAAATTATTTTAAGTGGAAATTTTTATACTCTTCTCTTAAAACATACTTTCACTTCCATTGATGCTTGTAAACAAAATACATATAAATAAATCAAAATCTTTACATCTCTTTCATTTCTTTTCTTAAACTACATACACTTTATTGCATATGTACATTTGTTTACTCATTTAAAACTTAACAAGCATGAAATGACAATTACTCGTTGAAAACTGAAACATGCATGAAATGACAATCCATTACGTATTGCATATACACATAATAATATATTCAACTTTTACACTCAAGTGAATGGAGAGAAAACAACCTTGACATACAAATCATCCCACAACAACATAGTGACTCATAGACCACATTTAGACAACTTACAAAACTTCCATAGCCACATTTACAAATTTTGACCCAAGATTCTCAATACAAAATAAGACTCTTTTACATAGATGATTTCCTCTTGAACTAGGATTCAAACTCTTCAATCGGAGACTCTTCTCCTTTCTTGATCCATTTTCACAAAACTTACAAAACAAGAAACTCCATCCATAGACCAATAGAGATGCTCACCTCCCAACCGTTGGCTTGCTCACAAGCCACCCCCGAGCTAAGAGGCCAACTATAAAACCCAAGGAGCAAATCACAACCATTACACCATTCATTTTTCACAAAATAATCACTAACAATACTCCCAACCAAGGCTTATACCACACAAAGGATACCAAAAAGGAATCCAAAATAGGGGGAGTAGAGTAGAAACTCTACCTTGGGGAAAATGGAACTAATACCTCAAAAATCACATATACACATCTCCATAATTCTTCAAATCTCCCAACATCTTCCAAAACCATTTCACCACCAAAATCACAATTCTCAAACACGAAATGGCACTCATGCCACATAAAATGGAAATATGGAACTCATGCCAAATCTCTCTCTTGAGAGAGTGATCTTTTCCCCAAGGAGGATTCTTACCTCCCTCAACCCCTCACATGGGTTGCTCTCAACCATTTGGGGAGCCAACCCAAAACACATTGCACTAACCCAATCAACACAACTAACAAACTCATCAAATAAATATGGAGAAACAAACTAAGGAAACAACACACATAAACTCATTTATCATTTTTCATTCCCATTCATAAGCATAAATTAATCTACAAGAAGGAAGCCTACCTCACAAAAGCTTTTCCCAAATTGGTGAAGACAAATTTTGGTGAAGTCCCTTCAAGAGCTCCACTAGCCTTCTTATCCAAGTCCCTCCCTCTCCCACTCTTAACTCAAGAAGTAAAAATGAAAATGCAAAAGTCTTTTCTCCATTTGCAAGGAGGGTATAATAATGGATGACATGTCACACCTCCCCTCCAAATGAGAAGGTGCCACATGGAATCCACCTCATCCCTCTCAACCAATCTTTAAACCCCAAGGAGTGATTTGACTCCTCATGGTTCTCACACATGTGTGAGACCTAGGGAGAGGAGTGTACTTGTACACTCTTCTCCAAATATCTTCCTAGGTTGGGCTCCCACATGTGTGAGCCTTGGGATGAGGTGATACTTGGTCAAACCCTCATCCCCAAACCTAGGAGGATGGAAGGAGATGGTGACAAGTCCATCATCTCTCTTCCCAAAACTCACTCGTTCCACTTTTTTCCCAAGGAACTTGGGAGTGGTTTAAATCACTCAAATTTTAAAGCCCAAAAGACTCCCAACCCCAAGGTACATGACCTAGGGACTTAAAATCAATAAAATATTCATGAAAAGACTTCTCAAACCCCCTCAAAAGTGACCCCAAAATTTAAATTTCAAAATAAGACACATAAGCCAACAACTCATCACCCATGCCAACTCACATTTACACAGAATTTAAAAAACCAAATTAATCATAGTAAATATATCACATTACACAATATACATTTACAAAAGACTTTAGTCTCCGTATAGACTAAGGTCAGGCATCACAGGGAATCCACATGGGTTTCTAGATGACCTCCGAAAATTCCATTGGCCATGGAATGGTACCTGCACAACTCAATTGCACGTATCAATATGGTCAACATGTATATATAGCCGAAGCAACATAAATTAAAGTTTCTAACATAATTACATACAATACAACATCTATAATTTAATTGATAATTGCAATTCAATTAGGCATCCAATACATGCTAATTAAATTAAATTCAATTCCTGATCCACAATGCCTCTTAATATCACCACATTTGTATTATGCTAATACACTAACATGGCTACTCATTTTCAAGTCGACAAAATTGTTAAATTGAAAGATCCCAAGCTTAATTCAATTTTTAATAAAATCAACTAGGCAATTGAATCATCTCCAGTCAACATATAATTAATCCAAGTCAAGAACACATAACTACCTCCTATTTAAATCATCTTCCCCATAAACAAATTAATTCAATTACTCCAATCAAAGCATTGTCCATGGTACTCTGTCACAAGAAACATAAATCCCAAAATCGATTGGTGAATCAACAATAATAGGCTCAATAGTGCCAACAAATATGCTCCATAGAAATGGACCTCATAGAGTGGAATGATGACCTAGCTATCTCGCGAACACACCATCATAACATACAAAGTGAGTCAACTATGTTAATCAACATAATCCATCACATGCCATTTAAATCCACAACTCTAATCTATACATCTTCATCTAATGTAACTTATCCAAGAGGATCACAAGTCCATACACAATGTCCAAATTCTAGGAGTACCCAACACCATAATAGGACCCCATCATGCAATTAATTTAGCCACGCAAGGATGGGCCTCACATAGGAGCATTAATTATACTTACACACCTCTTACACACAACTATTTCTAGTTGGTGAAAGACATTCTTCTTAGTCCACTATGTAACCTTTGTATTCAGTGTTCTCTTACATGCATCATAATATAATTGCCAAGTGGTGTAATGTGTTGTTGAAAGGAATCCTGATATTATCTCCAAATATGGTGCCCCATTCTATGAAGGACCAAATATTACAACACAATAAAATAATTAAATAAATATAATTCCCTAGGATTTGTAAGGTGTACAATACCTAGTCCTAAAATCCCACTTGTATACATTGCAAAATAATATAATCCATGTTCCAATGAAATGAAATAAGTACTAGGGGACGAGATGCTTGTAACCATTCTACACCATTGGTACTTCTCTATGCTTTTTGTCAAAGCATCTATAATATTTACAAACTTAGCATCCACCTTTTCAATCACAACCCTCTTGTCCTCAACAATGCCACACACAAAATGGTATTGCACATCAATGTACTTTGTTAGCACATGGAAGGTAGGGTTCTTTTCCAAGCTTGTGGTACTTTGACTATCACAATCAATATGAACTCTATCTTGACTCAAAATGGCATATGAACATAATATTTTAATCCAAGCTACTTCCTTATAGGCATGAGTAAATGCCATATGATTTGCATCTGTAGTTAAAAGAGAAACCACAACCTATCTCTTTCTCATCCAACTAATTGTGCCACCAAACAAGTTAAAAACATAACCATTGGTAGTCCTGCTATCCACATTTCTAATCCAATATGTATCAAAATTTCTTATATATCCATTTTCCTACTCAAATTACAACCCCCTTAGAAGAAAATAGAATAATAAAAAATCATATAAAGGTATCTAGATACCCTCTCAACTACAAGCTAATGATCCTTAAACACATTGAACATATACCTATTTATGATTCCCGCTACTTGGGCAATGTCTAGTCTTGTGTAGACCATTCCATACATCAAGCTACCAACTACCCATGCATAAGGAACATGGCTCATGTTCTCAATATAACCAAGTGTTAAAGGACTTTGCTTAACTAAAATATTTGTTCCCACAGGAATAGGGGCATACACTATTTTACAATCATGTATCCCAAATCTTTACAAAATAGAGTCAACATACTTCCTCTAACTAATACAAAGTTTTATGTTATCCCTTTCCCTTCTTCTCTCCATCCATAAGATAAACATAGTAGCCCCTAAATTCTTATTATCAAAATATAATTAAAGCTAGATTTTATAACCTTAATGAGATTCTTATTGTTGTCGATTAACATGCCATTAACATATAAAATGGTAACAATAAACCAATCAAATATCTTCTTATAATAAAAACAATGATACCATGTCCTTATTAGATTTTACCATGAAGTACTCTAGTTGTGACATTCCAACTAAAAACTATAGTTTCTATCTCAAGATTCTAGATCATGTATCTTTTAACCCTATCATTATAGCGAATAAAAATACATTTCTCTACTTTGAAGTCTAACTTGAATCTCTTCTCCTTAGGCACATTTACACATGCCTTGTAACTAAAAACCATGATATGCTATAGTAAATGCTTCTTATTTATCTAAATTTCCTCAACTTTCTATCCATGAGAGCTGAAGTAGGATATTTTTTAATCAAAAAGTTGTGTTCATAACTTCTGCCCAAATTCTTTGATCCAAACCTACTCCATTGAACATAATCCTATATCTCTTAATCAATGTCATGTTCATCCTCTTTGAAAATTCATTCTATTGAGGGTTGTATGGAGTTTTATTATGCCTCCCAATGCCATTGTCCTTACAAAATTATCAAACTTTGTTGAATAGAATTCCCCATCATTGTCTATTATTAACACCTTGATCTTCTTTTCTACTTGGTCCTCAACAAGATCTTTGAACTCTTTGAACCTATAGAAGACCTTAGATTTTTTTCTAAGAAAATACAACCATGTTTTCTCATGGAAAAATCAAGTACAAGAATTTTCCAAGTGAAGTTACATCAACTAGGCCAAATACATAATTGTGAATAAAATCCAAAATCTCTATAGATCTAGTAAAGCTCAAATAAAACATAACACAATTTTTCTTTCTATAAATGTAATAATCACAAAAGTTAAAATTCGAGGAATAGTTAACTAGATCCTCTACCATATTTTTAGATTTCAAGGTTTCAAGGCCTTTTTGACACCCATGTGTCCATTCCACAACATAGTCTTCTTGGCAAGAACCTTATGATTCCTAGAATTAAGAATCCCATAACTAGTATATTCAACACAATAGTGCTCGTGTCAAGGAAAAATAGAGTTTTAGAGAAAATTGTGGGAATGACAAGATCTTCTAGATGGAGTGTTGATATTGGTTGGGTAATGAGAGTCAAGCAATCACATGCCCTGCAAGTTAGAAAAAAAAGATTGCAAACCAGAAATAAAGACACACAAAATTGGATTAACCACACAATATGCATTTACCATAAAGAAGATGTACATATATATAGGAGAGAGGGAAGAAACTGCCATGTAGAATTAGTGGAGAAGACTAGGTAGTCAATTCCCACTAACTAATACTGGTGGTGAGTTAACTTCCTCAAGACTTGGATGTAGAGGTGAGTGAACTCTCACTAACTAAGACACCTAAGTAGGCTTAACACCATGTGGAATTACCCATGTGCATGTAAATAATGCATGAGATAATTATATACACTAACAACCCTTCTTAAGCATAGCTTAGGTGGGCACAAAGTAAAATTGGGTCTCGCCAACTAGGCCTGATGAGGTACCCAAGTACAATGCATTCTCTCATAAAATGAAGAAAGGGAGAAAACCCAATGGGAAAAAACTCCCCCCAAAATAGAGAAAAGAAAATGAAGAGGACTAGAAACCCACCCCCCCCCCCCCCCCCCCCCCCAAAGATGATAATTTTTTCCCAAGCCTAAAACCATGTCATATTGACTGAGATGATGCATATAGCGGTATTTGATGATGGCCAAATTGCTAATACCACAAGAACCCTCAAAGGAGAGAGAAAGCACCCCCATATGAGAGAGAAAGAGACTATGTAACCCCCCATAATGAAGTAGCCCCTGTGCCAAAAGAGGATGCCCATGTATGAATGTTGAAAATGATCCATTTGTGGAAAATGGCATTTCTCCTCTTAGGAAGAAACAACTCCAATGGTGAATGCTAAAGTAACTCCAACTCAAAGAAGAAAGGTGAGGTGGGAAGTCTCTTGATGTACCCTATACTGCTCAAATGTCTTCATGCTAAGTTAAAATGAGTCACAATCAAATCAAGAGTCCCAAGCCTAACTAAAATAAGTGACCTCTCAAAATCATGTGGAAACTGATAAAGAGTAGGATCCAAAGAAGTGATGTATGAATGTGGAATGTCAATGCATGCCTTGTGGCTACAATGCAAATCCCACGAGATGTCCTGCTGCAAAGAATCTTTGGAATCCCTTAATGAAGCCTCTTTGAACTCTATAGTAGCAACAGGTGCAAGGACAAAAGAACTACCATCAAAGAGAAAGTCAAGATCTTCCAGAGTGTCATCTAGATCCGACATGTGGGACTCTACAAACAAGCAAGAGATGTTTGATAGAAATATGTCCCAACCAAATATAAGACCCTACTGCAAGGAATCGTTGGAAGCTCAAAATGTCTATGGATCGGAGGCTAAAGCATAGAAAGCATGTGGCCCATTTTGATAGTCTAACCAAGTACATCTGTCATCTACTAGATCCCCTACTCAAGTGTCTGTACTCTGGAGTGTCTACCTAGTCTAAAGACAGCTAAATGTGGGCAAGTTAGGTGTTGAATCCTCATCCTCCAAAACATATCTATAAATGGATGGAGATAACACCCCATCACTATCCTCATTGTTAGAACTAGAAGAAGAATAAAACTCTACCTTAGGAATCTGTTATGGATGGTCTAATTCATCATCAAAAAATCATCAAATCCAAGTGAGTCCAAAGTAAAAGGAGAAACATCATGAGAAAAGTGAGAGAAGGTGTACAATCGAGCTTGGTGATCCACCCTTCCCAAGGCTCCTAGATTGTTGTTGTGCAACTCTCTAATCTCAATTGAATATGGAGAAAAATGAACTCTGATGTCCTTCCCTATGTGAGTAATTTGATACACTGATAGGAGATTTGTGAATGTTCCACCTTCAATTTCAATAGACTCTCTCCATGTAACTGTTGATGGAGTGTTATTACCCAAAGTGATAGTAGACATGTTATAAGGCTCTATGGAAGAAAATTTAACCCGTGAAGACCCCATATGGTGTGAAGTACCTGAGTCAATGATCCAAGATGGAGATGATGAAGATGCTACTAAACTAGTCCCTTGCCCTTATATTTCTCTTTACCTTTTTCCTTTGCCTTAGTAGATTCTTAGGTTGATGAAGACTCTTTGATAGATTTAGGGACCCCTATTTTGTTCTTCTTAAGAAGATGTGAGAGGTGGTTAATCTACTTCTTCATACATTTGTGCTCATCATGCCCAAGTTTCTTACAATAGGCACACTTCACTTTTTCTTTCTTAGGTTTCCCTTGATTTGAAAAGTTTTCAGTGTTGGATTTGGAGGGTTCAGATTTCTGATCTTCCTTAGTCTCCTTGTCCTTTTGATAATTTTGCTTCTCCCCTTTGTTGTTTGAAGCATGTTGTTCCCCATTCCCAGCAATGAAGGCTTGAGGTTTTGAGGACTTCAAAGTGCCCACGTGTATTAACTTATCCTGCTCCTTAGTTAAGTTGGCAATAAATTCATCTAGAGATGGCATTTTCCTTGTGGCTCCAAGAGCTCTTTTAGTGTAGTAGAAGGTAGATACAAACATAGAATACTCATAACCTAATTTGGAGAGTATAGAAAGAACAAGTTGATCATCCTTTTTCTCTATTCCACATTCTTTCAACTGCAATCTTAATGATTTGAACATAGTGAAGTAATCCTTGAGAGTGTCAAAGGAACTAGGACTCAAGATTATGAGTTCATTCCCTAACTCATCACCTCTCATTTCATCTACCTTCCTAGAGAGTTTTTCTAGTGCTAGGCAAACTTCATTAGGTGTTTTCAAGGCTTTACATGAAAGATGAGTTCAAAAGACATATTAAGACACAGAAATCCAAAGGCTTCATCACATATGTTAAACCATTTTTCTTTAGCTTCATTATCAGTAGGTTCTTTCTCAATTTCCATTGTTACCCTTGTTGGTAAACATATTTGTCACCTAACTCTAAATATGCATCTTCCCACAAAAGTAACAAATGTACCAACTGTTGAGTCAATTACAATTATGATTTTGTAATTTCTCTCTGCATTTGAAAAGGAGCAGCTTCCTTTGTAAAACAAACCTAACTAAACTGGATGTGCTTTTGACCTGAAAGCAGAAAAGGAGTTTTTCCAATACATGAACAAAACACTGATATAGAATACTGAAAAGTAGATTATAGACAGAAGATCAATAGTTGGTCCTTATAAACATAGGAATAAAAGACAACGAATGATAATAATAATCTTTAAGGAAACCACCAACGCATCAGAACTTGACATACGATAGAAGACATAGTTGATGATGCAAAAATTTAAAGTGAAGTAGGTTATCAACTATTTATGCAATGTAAATGAAAATCTTTATTTAGTATCTAAAGATATTAAAAATCTATTATAAATGTAGCATCCATGATAAAAAAAATAGAAGATGATTCAAAGCCCACAATTCTTTTGTATTATTGGTTACTAAAATCTAAAGCTCAAAGTCTTCGATGAAAGATTTTTATCCATGTACAAAATGTTACCCTTACTTACAAAAATCACTAAGTGCTTCCCTAGAAAAGAAAAGAAGTCTTTATCTCTTCAAATCAAAATATATAGTTGTCACCTTTGAAACCGATCTTGTAACAATTTCTTGAAAATAAAGTCTTTAAAACAAACTTTACAAAATATTTTAAATAATAACAAAGTTTACTCTAAAGTTCATGAGATAACTATCAATAAAAGAAACAATAGCAAGCTACGTGGGTGCATCTTCTACTTTTTCATCTTCTCCCTTTTGCCTTTCTTGATTTTCTTTCTTAGCCAAATTATTTGTCTCTCTAATAAGGGTCTTTATCTTTGGATTCATTTTCTCCTTGTAACTTTTGAACCTATTCACTACTGGGGCAACAACTTTAACATTGGGAATGATGATGATACTTGCCTGGCTTTCTACATAGAAATGGTATCCTTTGCTTCTTTCAATTTCCTATAGAAATCGATGATCTCCTTTCTGAAAGATATGACAAAGCTTTTCAACAGTGCCACCGTTAATGGTGTCTTTGTTACCCAATTCCTCTATTATCAAATTTTTGAATTCTAACTTAACTAAACAGATGTCAACTAAATTCTCTTCTTTCTCATCCATATTATTATCCTCTAAAGCCATGCAATTAGCCTTGAGATATAACACTATTGAATTATATGTAACTAGTGCCTTGTTCAATTCAGTTAGAAACTGCTTGATAACTACGAGTCTCCACTCCACTACATGAAGCCATTTAGCTATTTCATTCTCCTCAAGTTTGCCGACCACATTCTCTAACACAAGGGTGATGGTATCCACTTTATTTATTTCTTGTAAATCCCTCAATACGATCATAAGCAAAGACTCGTCTTTCTTGGCAATTTGAACATCCGAAGTCACCTCTTTTCTCTTGCTTATGATATTCGTGTACAAAAACATAACCTCTTCAATATACATTAAACCATAAATGAGTAATTTTTCTATCCATTCCTCTGTAGCCTTCCCAAAGGTCCAATATTTATCAATTTGATCAAACACCTCAAGAGCAATCACTTTGTATGGATCTATTGAAATATTTAAATGCTAGGAAGAAGTGTCCACCATTGAATTAATATAGGATGTAAGGATTGATACCTACTCTGCAATAAGTTCTCTTTCTCTTATTTCTTCTTCTAATCTCTTAGTGATGATCTCAACAGATAATTTCACATTATATATATCCCCTTCAATAGTAGGGGGTCCTAGATCAATCTTGCTAAAGTTAAAGTCAGCTACAATAGCATCCTTTTCGTCTTTATGAACCATGGGGTCAATAATCTCTATAACTTGGTGACCAGAGGAAGGATCAATCATCATTCTTGACACTCTATGCTTTCCTAGGCTTGTAATCAAGCTACAACAATTTAGCCACGACATCATAACCAGGGTCCACCATTTTAGTATACTTCATTTTCTTGCTAATGGTTTCTTTTAACCAAGTAGGTGGATGAAGAATTGGTTGAGCATTAGTTGGAGTGTTAGTCACATCATCTGAGATATCATCTATTGTATCTTGCTACTAAGGAGGTGAGGTACTTGAAGACATGGGGATCTTACCTTTTGGAACAAAACTAGAGGGAATCTCTTGCCCTACTTGACGATTTACCCATTATACATCTTCATCAGTTTTCTTAGGTGGCCTTCTTCATTATCTTGCTCACACTGTGTCTTCAATTTTTCCCTCTTCTCTGGGTCATTATCACCACCACCATCTCCTTCCTATGAGACTTCTTTAGTTCTAGTTGTAGGTATATTTACGGATGGTCCCAAAGATTTTTTCCCTTTAGTTGCATCTTGTTCACTTGTAGTCTTCCCCTTCTGAGAGGATTCCTCTGATGTGTGCTTAGTGACCTGAGAATCTAACCATCTCTGAGTTTTTTTAAATACAAAGGAGGATCTAATGAAAATATCAGTGATTTCCTTCTCAAACCATATTACCTTGGGTATAGGCTTTGATTTTACAACATAGTAACCCTCATCAATCATATCTAAAAAATCATCAATAATACTAGAGAGAACCCAATTCAAGTTGAAAGCTTTCATCTGGTCAACAGTGAGTCTCATCCAATCATGTCTTATAACCCCATACTCATCAACACAATCCTCCCAATAATCCTCTAAATGGGGTTTGTGCCCAAGAGAGAGAGAGGAGCATACAAATTGTTCATTACAAAACTCTTACTGTCAAAATATGATCTTGGCACAAATAAATGAAAATTAAATTTTGAGAGGATTCTATCAACATTTCTCACATATTCATGAGTCTTGCAAGTAAAATGAGTTAGCTTGATAGGGAAAGGGTATCCCTTCTTATAGTCATGATATTTCTTATCAGTTACTATCATTTGTCTGCACACTTCCAAAAGCACAAAATAGTCTGAAACATATCTAGGAAGTTTATAAGGGGCTTGATCAAATCTTACAATCTTGATGTAAGAAAACCTGTTGAACTGAATATAGAAACTTCCAAACTACTGTTATGGAGTAAAAAGTGGCCACATGCCTTTTTTACCTCCAAGTTTAGCTCCTAGGTCCTATTGGCTTCATTATACATTCTAATTTATCATCCCGAAGGAAATTACCTGACACCCATGACATTTTGGACCCTTGGGACCTCCTTTAGCTTAACCCTAACCTAATTTAGGCCCCTTGACTTGGGTGCCAACCACCCAATTCTCCTCTAATTGGTCAGGGCTAACTAATGGCATGTCGGCTTGGGCCCTTCTAAAATGTTCCTCCCTGTCAGATTTTGTGATTTAAATTCGTAAATGTTAGTGGAGAAGCATATATAAGTGAGTTTTTGAATTCATTTGTAACCTAGATGGATAACGTGAAGTTATGATATTGGAGCAAAGAGCATTCAAGGCATTCATTGTGTTATTGTTGCATATTTGTGTTTGTATTTGTGTGTTTGTTGCAGATATGGCATCATCATCCATCTCCTTATGAGTTGAAGAGCTTTCATCCTCCTAAGGACTTCACCTCTAATGTGACATCATTTCTATTTGAATCATTTTGAATCATTTCATCATTTAGATTATCTTTAGCCTCTGCCCTACAAGGGTATGCTCTTTTGTTAATAATGGTGTTAGGAAAGCTTGAATGCTAACCTAGGATTTGACTGAGGCAAATCCCTAAACACCACAACCCCCAAACCCCTCTCTTGTCATCTTGTGTGTAGGTTATAGGTGCAAGTTTCAAGAAAAGTGGAGCTACAGGAAGGTAGTGCAAGAATTTGAACTTCAGGATCTGGAAATAGTTCTAAAATATTGCTCCAACTGGACTTGGGCAGTTGTCACCCTAGTCTATAGGGCTTCAAGCTTCTAGATCTGATCTCTGAGTATCAATTGCAGCCTTTTCTCAGTTTTGACCTTTAACAGAATCTCACTTCTGGACTTGGGCAGTTTTTGAATTTGTCCTTTGACACCTCTACTTTTGGGAGACATGTTCTGACATCTTACTAATCATCTCTGTACTTTTGGTTTCTAGATTTCTGTTGTCGATCATCTATTTCAAGTTGATTATCATTGTTCTAGGGTTTAGTACATTGATTAGCCTAGGGCTTGATAAAAGGCTTGGTTGAGTCTTATCTTTCCTTGATAAACAAGAGCACAAAATCTGTAGTTGATTCCTCATCCATCTTGTAGTCTTAAGCTCAGTTTTGTCCTTGAATGTTGTAGTGAAAGGAGGGTTTGATCTAGTGTACTCACACATTCCATTCATCCCCCTTTTAACATATAACATTTTGGTGAACCCGTAGCAGCGAACCTTTGCATCTTACTAGGTGTTGTAATCAGATCTTGCATTAATTCATATCATAATTGTCATCCTACATTGAAAAATCTTGCATAAATTGAAAAAAATAAGCATTTTAGGCTTGCATAAAGGCATGGTTTTGCATTATTTCCTTGCATATGATTAGATACATTTGAAAATCTTATTTTTACATCAGATCTAAGATAAATTATATAATTTAACCATTTCATGATCTCACACCTTGCATTTGCATATATCATTTGCTACGGTTTTGTTAAAAATTAGCATTTTTTGTATAACCTAGTTTTTGCAAGAAGCTAGGGTTAGTGGTCAAAATCTTATTTTAGATTTTGCTGCTCCTTTAAACACTCATTCAAATCTGATTTTGAATTGTAGTGTTGCTTCATTGTGTGTCCTTGCATTTAGAATTCAAACTTTGCAATTACACATTGTGTATTTAAACAAACATAACTACATTCACAATTATTTGAGCAAACATTTAATCACTCATAGTTAATTTTGTGCAGCACTTTTAAGATCTTCATCACTCTGTTTGTAGTGACACTAGTGTGTTTTTTTCCCTTGCATAAAGCTTCAAAAACCCGGTTTCCTCAACTAGTGTTGTGGTGTACAAAAGTCTCTCATATTGGTTGTGTTTGATAAATGAATAAATCTTATTGTACATTGTTGTTTCAAGACATTTCATGATGGCATCTTCATGTTATTCCTATTTGAAATCTTTGCATGAGTATATCCTAGATTTTGAAAATTTCTCTAAATTCACTAATGTGCACCCTCATGTTTTAGGGTACATAACATCCATAAGTGATATTGATGTTTCTAAATGTTCTACATATGAACTCAAATTACTTTGTTATATACATGATTTTGATAGTTTCACAATAATCATGGATGCATATCCTTTGATATTAAAATATTTAACCGAATTCATATCCATGAACACTCATGAGAAAGATAATTGTGAAAGTTCTTCTATAAATCATGATAATGCATTGGATCTCATATCTAAAGTATATGATGACGACGATGATTCTATGAGCTATCATATTCCTCCCTTAGTTGAATGTTCAAGTACTTTGGACATCACTATGGATGTGAAAACCATGAATAGTTCTCCTTTGGTTGCATGTTCAAACCCCTTGGACATTACTAAAGATATAATCATCGACAATTCTCTTCACAACATTGTACCTTCCCTTTGTTCCTATTCTCCTCCTTTAAGAGATGAAGTATTGGTGGATGAAGAAAGGTCTTTCACATTAAATACTTTAGGGATGGATGTTGAGCTTAATCATAGTAAAAACAATGTTAAGAACAATCATCATGAAGAGACTTATTCCACCCACTAAGGGGATAGTAGATAAGTGCACTAATGTTCCTAAACTCATTGTGAATGGGACACATAATGTGCCTCCTCACTTAAAACCAGTGATTACAGTTCAAGGTGCTCCAACACCACCTAGACCCCTGGGTTACATTCTTAATTTGGCAAAGTAAATTACACAAGGAAATCAAGCGTATCAAAACATGTCACAACAACCCTATCACAATGTGGTTGCTCACACATACAATACGTGAAATAATAAACAAAGTAAACAATAGTCAAATATTCTAATCACTTTACCTACTTCTCAACCTATGCTTCCTCAACCACGCCTCCTTCTCATAAAGGTGGTCATGATTATGATCTTGTTGAGCAGCTTCACACTACTCCTGCTAAGATCTCTCTTTGGGAACTCATACAAACATCGCCTACATACCACAGAATGCTCCAAGAATCTTTATAAAAGGTGATTGTACCACCGGATGTTAAGCCTAATGATGTAGCAGCCCTGTTAGATTGTATGCATGCAACAAAAATAGACATTCTGCTTCCACAACATGAGTTACCCTTTATGGCAGTTTAGAAACAATATGATCTTCTTATAATCTTTGTCACTATAAACAAAAAGTTGATAAAGCGAGTTATGATTGATAATGGATCGACTCTTAATGTTTGCAGTGTTGATTTGTTACACAAAATCAATGTTGATAAAAATTCAATTCAATCGGATAAGCTTAACATTCATGGCTTTGATAATGTTGGTAGACCATCCTTGGGTACTATAACCTTACCTATAAAGGCTGGACCCGTAACATTGTCTACTCTTTTTATGTCATGCCTGGTGCTCTTTCATATAATATGATTCTTGGAAGACCGTGGATCCACACTATGAGGGCAGTTCCATCTTCCCTTCATCGATCGTTAAAGTTTATTTACGAAAATAAACTTCACACCATCAAAGTCGATCCAGAGCCAGAAAGTTGTTTACACATTGAAACACAAAAACAACTTGTCAATCATAAGACTCTAAATAACTTAAAAGTTGATTCATCAATACCTCTTGCCGCATATAAGGTTGTGCAAGATTCAACATCACCATCAAATGCACTTTTTGGTGATGATTGGGGTTCATTAGATTTTACTCCTTCCTTTGCGGGGGAATATAAACTTAATAACTCTAATCTTGATGCATCAAAAGTTGCCTCGATCTCATCCAAGCAATCTTTGGAACTACCTAAGAAACCTAAAGTTTCTTTAGTAGAAGACAAAGACAATACTTTCATTTACACTACAAAATATGAGACTTATGAGGCCCCACCTTCTTCTAAAAATATGGAGTCTCTCTATGGTCATGGATTTCAAATCCTTTACAAAAACTGTGATTGTGTAGGTAAGGGTTGTGGTGTAAAACAACAAGGACTCAGAGTACCTTTACAAGTTGCTGGAATTAATTACACAACTGGTGTTGGATACCGTTCGCTGAAGCCCACCAAAGCCTACCGTCATCCTATTCTTAATGATAATACAATATCATCAAATATGATATATCCTGAGATGATGGACATGGATTGTCTACCAGGAAAATATTGCATTAAATCAGGTAAGTATTTCTCCCTCTTTTGGCCACACTCGATGTAGCACCTACTCCAGTTGCTCTCAAGGGTGGTCTCCTAGATATATACATTGTTAGCATGGTGTTGTGTTCCCTCGTGTTGTGTTATATGTTGTTTAGGTCTCTTTGGATGACCCTTGATACTCTTGTAAGGTCAAGGATACAAGGAGACTGCCTCTGTTGTGACCATTCTTCCATTTGTTTCTATACTCTTCTATTTTTCCTCTCCTCTATTCTATTGTTGTGTGTTGTGCCTTGGGGGCATAACATTGTGGAGGATGTCTTGGGGGCATCTTCCCACATTATAAACCCAAGTCTCTCTTGTCTTCTCTCTCATTCTTATTGTTTCTATGCTTCAGTGACTCTACATAGTTGGCGGATGACGAAAACAAACTTATACTAATAAGGAACGACCATGTGTCCCTTCAGCAAGAAACAAAAAATGGACTTAGTCCATATATGAAGATGGGGTTGATATATATCCAACGCTTGACTAGTAGAATCACTTCGTGTGATATATCGTGTTGTGAAATTTCTTGTAACAAACCTTGGCAATAATCTAAAATTTGCTTCAACACACTTTGGATCATTTTGTATCTCACCTTGTTGCCACACTCAGTTCTGAGATACCTTTAGTATAGCCCAACGGCTATACTTAGTTCCAAACCCACAAGTGTAGCCTTGATCCTTGATATGACCTAATATATGGTTTATGCATAGCTTTCATGAATTGATTTGGTTATTATCTTAGAGTAAGATTTTCTAACCAAAGCTTATATCTTGTTGATTATCTTAGCAAATCACATCGACGTGTTTGTGGGAACACTCGGTGATTGTGGCACATGTCACCTCTGGGGGCATGGGCTTTGCGAAAGCTCTTGTTCCCTTGCGTGTTTTCACTCTACCTTAATGTGCTTGATACCGACAAGTGGGATCAAAAACATTAAGGTGGGGGCATATATAATGGTATCTGCTTAATTACTTTTGACACTAACAAAGCGTGCTTGAAAGCCCTCATCATGAGGCGGGATGGTGCATCTCTTAAGCTAGTGCACATCCTTTTAAAGCAAAAAGACCTCATTGCGAGGCAGGATGGTGTATCTCTTGAGCTAGTGCGCATCCTGTTACACAAAAGCCCTCATTGCGAGGTGGGATGGTGTATCTCTTGAGCTAGTGCACATCCTTTTATACAACATCCTCATCGCGAGGCAGGGTTGGATCTTGAGTCATTCACCCTTAAGCATGTCTTGGAGGTTGTGGTAGCATAGCTCAACCATTAGGTGTGTTTGGCATGTTCTAGATAGTGGAGTAGTGATGAGCTTCTCCCTGTCGCTTGTGTTTGTTGTGTATAAGATGTATAGTCTGTCGATGACATACTATGAGGCGCTCGTGTATTCCATGTGTCTTCTATGTTTTTTACGTGTCTTATTTGCGTGTCTTGTGTGTTTGTGGCATGGTCTAAAGTTGTGTGGCGATGAGTCCCTCCCCACACTGTATGTGTTTTGTGTGCTTGTGCATGGTCTAAAGTCGTGCGGTGATGAATCCCTCCCCATGCTGTGTGTTTTATTTACTTTAATTAACATTTTATATATATGGATATGTAATTGCTTAATCAGATCTTCTCTTCATGTATACTTCGTGTATT
The DNA here is from genome assembly GCA_027924645.1 of Cunninghamia lanceolata. Taxonomy (NCBI): domain Eukaryota; kingdom Viridiplantae; phylum Streptophyta; class Pinopsida; order Cupressales; family Cupressaceae; genus Cunninghamia; species Cunninghamia lanceolata. The sequence continues at coordinate 5,820,170 of BSBN01000303.1, read as the reverse complement.
GCGTGACTACATTCATGTCTTCTCTGTGTATTGTGTGCTTTCACTGTATTCTCCGTGTATGACATGCTTCCTTACTGTATTCATTGTGTCTTATGTGACTGCTAAGTGTTTTCTTATGTTTGCCTAAGCTTGGGGGCTAGTGATAGTCTTCAAACTTAGGGTGTGTTTGATGTGATTTGACCATACTTTAATGCATGTATGGATTGTAAGATCATACATACATTAAAGTGGGGGCTAAATGTTATGGAGTAAAAAGTGGCCACATGCCTTTTTACCTCCTAGTTTAGCTCCTAGGTCCTATTTGCTTCATTAGACATTCTAATTGATCATTCTGAAGGAAATTATCTGACACCCATGACATTTTCAACCCTTGGGACCTCCTTTAGCTTAACCCTGACCTAATTTAGGCCCCTGGACTTGGGTACCAACTACCTAAGTCTCTCCTGATTGGTCAGGGCTAACTAATGGCATGTTGGCTTAGGCCCTTCCAAAATGTTTCTCCTTGTCAGATTTTGTGATTTAAATTCATAAATGTTAGTGGGAAAGCATATATAAGTGAGTTTATGACTTCATTTTAAACCTAGATGGATAACATGAACTTGTGATATTGGAGCAAAAGAGCATTCAAGGCATTCATTGTGTTGTTGTTGCAGATTTGTGTTTGTATTTGTGTGTTTGTTGCAGATATGGCATCATCATCCATCTCCTTATGAGTTGAAGAGCTTTCATCCTCCTAAGGACTTCACCTCCAAGGTGACATCATTGTTATTTGGATCATTTGAATCATTTCATCGTTTGGATTATCTTTAGCCTTTGCCTTGCAAGAGCACACTATCTCATTAACAACGATGTTGGGAAATCTTGAATGCCAACTTAGGATTTGACTGAGGCAAATATCTAAACACCACAACCCCCAAATGCCTCTCTTGTCATCTTGTGTGCAAGTTACAGGTACAGGTTTCAGGAAAAGTAGAGCTACAGGAAGACAGTGCATGAATTATAGTTTTAGGATCCGGAAACTATTTTGGATTATCTCTCCAAAGAGACTTAGGTAGTTGGCACCCTAGTCCATAGGGTTTCCAACTTCTGGATTTGATCTCTGAGCATCATTTGCAGCATCTTCTCAGTTTTGACCTCTGGCAGAATCTCACTTCTAGACTTGGGCGGTTACCGAATTTGTGCTCTTGTTTGTCAAGGAAAGACGAGATTCAACCAAGCCTTTTATCAAACCCTAGGCCAATCAATACACTAAACACTAGAACAATAATAATCATCTTGAAACAGATGGTCGACAATAGAAATCTAGAAACCAAAAGTATAGAGATGATCAGTAAGATGTCTGAACTTGTCTCCCGAAAGTAGAGGTGTCAGAGGACAAATTCGGCAACCACCCAAGTCCAGAAGTGAGATTCTAATGGAAGTCAAAATTGAGAAAATGTTACAGAGGATGTTCAGAGATCAGATCTAGAAGCTTGAATCCCTGTAGACTAGGGTGACAACCACCCAAGTCTAGTTGGAGGAATATTCTAGAACTATATCTGGATCTCAAAACTTAAATTCCTGCACTGCCTTCCTGTAGCTCCACTTTTCCTGAAACTTGTACCTATAACTTGCACATAAGATGAAAAGAGAGGGGTTTGGTAGTTGTGGTGTTTAGGGATTCGCCTCAGTCAAATCCTGGGTTAGTATTCAAGCTTTCCCAACACCGTTGTTAATGAGAGAGCGTGCCCTTGCAGGGCAGAGGCTAAAGATAATCCAAATGATGAAATGATTCAAATAGAAATGATGTCACCTTGGAGGTAAAGTCTTTAGGAGGATGAAAGCTCTTCAACTCATAAGGAGATGGATGATGATGCCATATCTACAACAAACACACAAATACAAACACAAGTCTGCAATAATAACACAATAAATGCCTTGAATGCTCTTTTCTACAATATCATAAGTTTGCGTTATCCATCTAGGTGTAAAATGAAGTCATAAACTCACTTATTTCCTACTAACATTTATGAATTTAAATCACAAAAGATGACAAGGAGAAACATTTTGGAAGGGCCCAAGCCGAAATGCCATTAGTTAGCTCCGACCAATCAAGGGAGACTTGGGCGGTTGGCACCCAAGTCCAAGGGCCCAAATTAGGTTAGGGTTAAGCTAAAGGAGGTCCCAAGGGTCCAAAATGTCATGGGTGTCAGGTAATTTCCTTCGAGATGATAAATTAGAATGTATAATGAAGCCAATAGGACTTAGGAGCTAAAAAAGCATGTGGTCACTTTTTACTCCATAACATTTAGCCCCCACTTTAATGTGTGTATGGTCTTACAATCCATACATGCATTAAAGTACAGTCAAAGAACATCAGACACATCAAACACACCCTAAGTTTGAAGACTATTGCTAGCCCCTAAGCTTAGGCAAACATAAGAACACACTTAACAGTCACATAAGACACAATGAATACAGTAAGGAAGCACGCAATACACGGAGAGAAGACGTGAATACAGTCACACAATACATGAAGAAGACATTAAGAGAAGACATGATTAAGCAATTACATATCCATATACATAAAATTCTAATTAAAATAACAAAGCACACAGCGCGGGGATGGATTCATCGCCGCAAAAATTTATACCACACACAAGCACACAAAACACATATAGCGTGGGGAGGCACTCATCGCCACACAACTTTATACCATGCCAAAAATATGCAAGACATGCAAGGAAGACACATAAAACACATGGAAGACACAAGGATTACACAAGCGTCGTAGTATGTCATAGACACACTATATGTTTTATACACAGCAAACACGAGTGATAGGAAAGAGCTCTTCACTACTCCAATATCTAAAACACGCCAAACACACCTGACAGTTGAGCTACACTACCACAACCGCCAAAGACACGCTTAAGGGTGAATGAGTCAAGATCCAACCTCGCCTTGTGATGAGGGCTTTGTATAAAAGGATGTACACTAGGTCAAGAGATACACCATCTTGCTTTGCGATGAGGGCTTTGTATAAAAGGATGCGCACTAGCTCAAGAGATACATCATCCCACCTCACAATGAGGGATTTTTGCTTAAAAGGATGTGCACTAGCTCAAGAGATACACCATCCCACCTCGTGATGAGGGCTTTCAAACATGCTTTGTCAGTGTCAAAAGATAATCAAGTAGATACCATTATATATGCCCCCACCTTAAGGTGGTTGATCTTGCTTGATGATATCAAGCACATTAAGGTAGAGTGAAAACATGCAAGGGAACAAGAGCCTTCACAAAGCCCATGCCCCCAAAAGTGACATGTGCCATGATCGACGAATGTTCCCACAAACACATCGATGTCATTTGCTAAGATAATCATCAAGATATAAACTTTGGTTAGAAAATCTTTTTCTAAGATAACAACCAAATCAATTAATGAAATCTATGCATAAATCATATGTTAGATCACATCAAAGACCAAGGATACACTTGCGGGTTTAGAACCAAGTACAGGTGTTAGGTTATACTGTAGGTATCTTAGAATCAAGTGTAGCAACAAGGTGAGATACAAAATAATCCAAAGCGTGTTGAAGCAGATTTAGAGTATTGCAAAGGTTTGTTACAACAAATATCACAACACGGAGTGATTATACTAGTCAAGCATCAGATATATATCAACCCCATCTTCATATACGGACTAGGTCCATTCTTTCTTTCTTGTTGAAGGGACACACACTCCTTATCAATATTTGTTTATTTTTGTCATTCGCCGACTAGTAGAGCCACTGAAGAAGTTAAAAAATAAAATGAGAGAGGAGACAAGAGTGACTTGGGTTTGCAACACAGGAGGATATCCCCAAGACATCTTCCATGATGTTATGCCCCTAAGGCACAACACACAATAATAAAATAGATGAGAGGAAAGTAGAAGAATGTAGAGATAAATAGAAGAATGGTCATAACAAGGGTGGTCTCGAGTTGTATCCTTGACCTTACAAGAGTATCAAGGGTCATCCAAAGAGACCTAGACAACATATAACACATCACGAGGGAACACAACACGACATGAGAGGAGGCCACATAAGGGAGCAACTCAGAGAGATGCTACAACAAAGGTGGCCAAAAAGGGTTAGAGATACTCACCTGATACACAACTAAACTAGCGGTTGTCATCGAGTAAATCATCTTCCTCCCAATCTTAAATGCAAGAGGAAATAGGTACATAAGGTACAATTGCCCAACTTTTATCATCATCCTTTAACTCTTCAACCTTTAGCTCTTCCTTGTGTGATTTAATGATAGTTGGTGGAATGTTTTCTTGTTGAGGTGTTGCTTGTCAAGCTAAGGCTTGTCTCTTCCTCCTTCTTTCTCTTGCTTGCCTATTCCTTTTTGTTTTGTTAGTGATGTTTGCAAGAGGATTTTCATTATTCTTTACGGGTATCTCCTGATCCTTGTAAGGATGGCAAAGGAGGAACCTCGACAAAGACTCCCTTACCTCGTGGGTGAGGGGGTTCATTCAATTAGGGCTGATTTTCACTTATGATTTGTTCCATAGGAGGTCCAGCCAATTTTGTTATTAATTTTGCTTTGTATCTTTGATATCCCAAGAAGAATTAATCTTGTCTTGGTTAAGGAGGCTTAGTAGGTTGTGGCCAAAAGTAGTCTAGGTTGAAGTTTTAGTGAGTAACCATAGGCTTCCATCTACTATGGTGAACAACATATACTCTCCCTTGGTGAGGAAATTTTAGACATTTATGAATTGTAGAGGGAACCACTTTCATGGTCTTGAGCCACAAATGGCCTAGTTTCACACGAAATAGGTCAGATGTAGGAATGATGTCAAATGATTGCTCCAAAGCTTTATCCGCTACTTTAATCAATAATGTAATCTTCCCTAGAGTCGAGAGGAAAGATCTAGTATGTATCTTAATCATCATTTGTGTAGGTTCATAAGATTCTTGTATCAAATCATGCACATAGAGGAACTCTTCAGTAATCACATTCATCATACAATTAGGATCAATAAGGACCCCTCTTGTAGGATTTCCACTTATACGTGCGGTGATGTAAAGAGGTCCCTCAATGTCTCAAATTGTTCTATCATGTGGTGTAAATGTTATTTCAGGTTTAGGAGTCTTTCTCTTCCTATAAACTTGAGGAGGGACCATAGCATTGTTGTTGTGATGAGAAGCCATGTATGTGAGATTGTTTCACACCAAAACATTTGTTTGAGGAAATCAGCATTTTAAGGAGCAAAAACACACAAATTTCATGGTAAACCACGTAAGTATGATAGGAATAGTGCTTCACAACAAGGTGCAAGGAATGATGTAAGATTTACTCAAATAATTGTGAAGAAAGTGTGTAAAAACCCTTGATGTTGAAATACACACTGTGTAATTGCAAATTTTAAAATTTGAATGCAAGGATGCACAATGAAGAAACACTACTACTCAAAATCAGATTTGAATGAGTGTTTAAAGGAGCAAAAAAATCTGAATAAGATTTTTACTACAAACCCTAGCTTTTGCAACAACTAGGTTATAAGAAAAATGCAAAATTTTAACAAAACCTTAACAAATGATATATGCAAATGCAAGGTGTAAGATCATGGAATGATTAATTGTTGCAATTTGTCTCTGATTTGATGTAAAAATAAAAAAATCAATTGCTTCTAATGATATGCAATGAAAATAATGCAAAACTTGTTGGAGTACAATCAACACTGAGAGGGGGGGGTGAATCAGTGTTGTATCAAAAACCAAGTTATTTATTTCTTATCAAACTTGAAAAGATATGAATAGATAATCAACCATGACAATATGAATCATCAAATGAAGGAATCAAATACCGAATATACAAGTATGAAGAACAATCAAATCACATAGAATTGAAACCAGGACACAAAAGATTTCACAAGTGAAAACCCTCTCAGGGATGACAAACCACTCAAAACTACCTCACTGGCTTAATCAAAAGTTCCACTTATTACAAAGCCTCACTGGCTACTTTAGAAGCACCTACTTCAAGGAGCACCAACCCCTAATACATTTAGAAGCCCCAACTTCAAGGGCACCAACCCCTAGTACATGAATATGAACATATATAGAGGAAAAACTCTGTTTCTCTACAAATCAAAACTTTCTTCAATCCCTGAAACACATTTATTCACTCAAAATCTTCTTCAATCTCTGACAAATTTGTCAATCTCTGCAAGAACCACTGACTTCAATTGTCTTCAACCTTCAAACACTGCAAATACTATAATGTCCTGCATAAAATTGATCAATCCTCATGTGAATATGTAGATATTCCTTTCAAGAACTCATATCAGTGATTAGAATCTCCAAACAAATCATATAGAACTCATACAAAAATTTCTTGGCCTTCATCATTATACATTATAAACAAATCATCAATCTTCAATCTTTGCAAACTCTTAGAGTTTCTTTCCTAAACTGACAAAACTGCATATTGATAGGTAGATATGCCTTTCAATATCACAAATCATCGATCCAATTTGCTAAAAATATCATATCAAACTCACACTAAATTTTACTGGCCCACACACACATTAGAAAGCATGTAAAGCAAGTTGTTTTGCTTTTATAATCAAAAGCCCATCAAATTTGGAACAGGGTGACTGTTTGTATTCAAAAAGACAATTAAATGACATTTCTTTGATTTGAATTCGCGCCATGAGTAATATATAATCTACGCCCTTGATTTTCTTTTCGCGCTCTTCACCTTTTGTACACCCAGTTATCTTCGGTGCCCCTAGGAGGTCGGGGCTGGTTACTCAATGAGCAAATAACCCTTAAGTTGTGAATTAAGTAACTTAAAACTTGTGATAATAAGTCATTGATAGAATAGGTAAAAAGTGTTTGACGAGTAACTTAGGTTTGTAATGAAACATGTCTTAGATACTTAGTTTAGGGTTTCCTTCTCTAAATATGTAAAACATTAAACCCTAAACAAAATATATGATATACTCATATTAATCACATCACAAGGAATGATGATTACTCTGCAGAGGCCTTCAAAGAGATACCTCAGACATGAAACAGTTCATCATACCTCAACACTTTGTCAATACAACAAATTCAATATTCTCCTGCACATGCATTGTATATTCCTCTTGTGCCTTTACCCTTGTCATTACCACTGCACCTTTGTTATGTTGACACTAAAACCACATGAAATCTAGCACAACCTGCAATTGATCTAACATCATGAGGACATCATCAGGAAGATTGAGTATAAACAAGTAACATCTTGAAATATTGAAGATATGACAATCAACATGAACATCCTGTGAATCCTTGAAGCATGAATTATGACTTGTTTGAAGCAGCGTGAAAGAAATCTAACTTTATCCTCTAACATCAACGTGTGCTGAGAGACTTGAGCATCAACATATCCTTGAATATCATGGTCATTAAGGTAGCCATCATGAAGGTTTCCAAAAAAACCATGCATATGGAATCTTCTGCAGCCAAGTAGAGTATAAGCTCTATGAACTCCTTCAAGCAATGTCACCATATGAACTCCTCTAAGAAATGAATCTTATCAACCATCATGGCATCAAACCTTATGAATCACACCAATCATGAATGCAAGACATAAAACATGACCAACTGAAATACAACTCCTTTGTCATCTGCAACTCCTTGATGGTACCACACCACATGACAACATGAACACCATCCTGATCAAACACATCTACCATTGCATGAAGATATCAACAAGATGCATATGAACACTTGGAATAACCTACGCTTGAATCAAACTGAAAGCATCCATTACATAAGATAATCTTGATGTCTTGCAAGAAGCAACACTTGTGAGAGCATGAAACACTTTGAGAGTGTGACAATCAACTTGTCTTCATAAAGCAACACTTTCATACAAAGAGGTTTGATTTTTCTCTTCTCCTGATTGATAATGGTCTCCAATTCCAACTCAACCCATCACCTGATGAGATATAATCATGAGTGGTATCTACCTTTGACATCAGTGACAAAATCAATGCCAATGCATTTCTACAATCTCCCCCTTTGGCATTAATTTCAACATTCTCCAAGTTTTTCATCTTATTACTCCCCTTTTGACAACAATGACAAAGGGCTCTTGGAGCATCACTCCCCCTATGTCCAAACACCTATCCAAGTATACAAATTTGTTGCTTAACCTTTAAATGACATACACACTGATACACTTGTCATGCAATGCTTTGATATTGCTAATAACACACTATCAGATAATATGAACACTGTCATCAAAAATACTGTCACCATCTTGTAAGAGAACAAACATGAATGACAGATATATCATTGTTTTGTTGTAGACTAATCAAAACCTCTGTAATTTCCCCTATATTGAAATTCCATCAAAACATTATTGTAGACTCATAATACCTTTAAACACTAAGACATCCTGTTACATTTCACAAAACTTCCTCTGAGAGTTACTACTTTACTGTCTTTTACTTCTCTTCACATTTTTCATGACAATCAACAAATCAAAATGCATATACTTGTAGGACTTCTTTCAAAGCTCTATCAGAAGGTTTTTTGGTTTCTCTGCACATATTAAACTTTGATTTCATTTTAAGCAATATAAATGGCATGAAGACTGCCTCAATATACTCAGACCTGTTAACTTCATTTTACTGAAATATTGCAGTATGAAACCTCTAGAAACCACATTGGAGAGGCCATACAACTCTATATGAGACATATGAATAGTATGAAATCATGATGAGGCATCAAGGTGCAAACAATATGAACTCATGAAACATGTATCAACTATCCTGCTCTTCATCTGGGTACTGCCCTGTTCTTTACAACTTCCACCAAATAATGTTAAGCTTAATCATGAGGTCTTGAAGCCATGATAACTATCCTACTAACCTTTTGCAAGACACTAGATTAGAGATATAAGATCATGGTCTGTTTGCCATTGAAAACACAATTATGGTTTGATATAAGTAAGATAAAAAAAAATCTTCTCTCCTTAACAATACAAGTAGAACCACATATATCTGCACTTGTAACACTATCATCTACCGATGCCAGATATTCTTCTCCTTTCTTGGATGTAGCTAGCGACTTTGATGGGTTTAAAACTCCCCTAAGGGTTTTATCTACCCTGATATCTTTAAATATGCATCCACAAACATCATTATTGAAGATGCCACCTTTACAAATCCATGTTCACAATTTTTGGCATTCTCTGTGAGTTTTGGTTTTTATTATGAGCAAATGGTCATAGATGCTTTGTTCTTCATTGTGGCTATCCTTGTTCTAATTCATTCTTTTTTGGTGGCTCTCTCTATATTTCAAGTATGGTGGACTCTCTTTTGGTATGTGCAAATATTTTATTGTAGTTGAAGCATCATGATAGATCTATCATATAGGTGATTGCAGGTGTGCATACCCTTCCATCTCGTACACCTATATGAAATAATGTCTTCTTGACAAGACATACAAAACCACAGATCAGGTATCAATATGATGCCACTAAAATGCCAAACACAAAACACTCAAAGTATCATCAAGATCATTTATAGGTAAGAGCATCAATTGATCAATGATTGAAACATGGAAATCAACTAATCAATGAATGGAGTAGTGATTGTAAAAGCATCAAAGCTGATCAAAGCATCATAGAGCATCAAAGCTGATCACAAAACTACACTTAAAGTCTATTATACCTTATAAAGTCTGCATTCATACTGTCATCGTCATACAAATCAAGGAGCTCATTAGACAATTCACTGTAATTGAACTGACTTTTATATCTTGAAGTTATACATTTTGCTTCTCTTCTCTTATGTTATGATGAATGTCATACCCTTCACCAAAACTCCTTAGTGTCAACTACATGTTCTTGAAAAGTGTAACATATGGATCTAAAAATCATAAATGATGATAATCTTTGACAACCATCACTGTACCACTACAAAAACTTGTTAGAGCACTTAACTTAAAAGAGCATTACAGACCATTGTCAATGTAGTTTCAATTTCTTGACAAATGAAGACCTTTTGAACTTGTCACTTGCTTGAAAGAAACCTATCCAAGCACTAGTAAATAGGATTTAAAAGATAAAGTTCTAAGCATATCAATATGAGGGCTAAGACAAGATATCAACCATCTCCACAAAGTCCACACGAACCAAGACTTTATATAGATCACATGAAGTAGCCACACAACATGTATTCCAAAGATATAAAAGAATAAACTGATCCCTAATCTCTTATATGAGATGAATGTTGTCAAACTTACAAAATGGTCAACAAACACCATGCATGATAAACATTGGTTTGGTACAATAAACCAACTCTAAAGCAACAACAACATTGTCACTGTATCTCAACATCATTATCTCCAAACAACAACATCAACCTTTCACTAATTACAAACATGAGCTCCTTCTTGTTACATAAGTATCAAGTAATGATGATAAGACAAATTCACATGACCATCAACAACTAACACCTCATGATGAACAATATGGACCTCATTCAAACACCATGGAAGCATACATGGAAACATCATATGAACATGTCAAACACTATGATAGATCTGCTACACCATCACAAAGTCCTGTCAAAAAGAACATTTCAAAGCTGTCTATGATACAACACCAAAGATTACTATACTCTTTATCTTTTCAATGGGGGTTAAATTAGAAGACAATAATCAACTCCCCTTGAAGTCATGCTACATCTTTATGCATTTAGAGATGTATCTTGTGCATTATGCACAAGCATAGGATCCATCTTCCCTTTCTCCTCCTTTTGTCTTCTTCTCCAAACCTTTACACTATCCTTCTTTTGCTTGGTTACAATATCTATCTTCTTGTCATATCTAGGTGATTTCGTAAACCCATTTCTGCAAGAATATGCTTTATGCCTAGAAGAGTTGCACTTATAACATATGATGTTGTTGTCTAGACCAAAGAAAGGATAATTTCTTCTAGGCAATCTATGAGAGTCTCTATTGACATACCTTGCATGCATCCAACAATTTCTTGCTAGGTGGCCAATTTTATTACAATTATAACAAGCATCATTGTAGTCCTAATTTGACTAGCTATAAAAACTTTTCTCTTTATTCCATCCAAAATCACTTCTTTTACAATCTCTAGCTCTATGACCATAAACATGACATGCATAGCAATAACCATGAAATTGAGAGTAATTGTACTTGATAGGTGGAGATCTTGAGAACTTGTTTGTACTTTTTCTTTCATCATCATCAACATTAACTTTAGCTTTCTTCTTGGCTTCAACCTTGGGTGTAGTATATTGAAATTTCAAGTCTATCTTCTTCCCAGGAGCATTTCTTGTCTTAGAACACTTTCCTTTTTCATAACCCAAGCTAGTAGTGTCCTTGTGTTGTTTTTTCTTGCTCAATATTTCATACAACTTATTGGTGCTTTCTTCAAACTGCTGATTTCGATTTGACATACTCTTGAGATTTTCAATATCTTTTCTCAAGGTAACAGTTTCAGCCTCTAGTTTTAGACATTAAATTGATTTGATTTCACATTCAGACTTAGTAACATCTGTTATTCTCTTGGCTTCTTCAATCTTAGTCTTTAGACTGATAATCAATTTATCTGATTCATCAATTTGTGTCCTTAAATTCACAATATGATTTCTTGCCTCTTCAAGATCAGAAGATACTCTTTCAAGGTCTGAAAGTGCTTTGTCTTTGAAGTCTTTTTCTTGTTGTAGCTGCAACTCTAATCTTTGGTTCTCCTTTTTGTATTTCTTGATCTCACTCAGAGCACACAAGAGTTCTCCTTCAACATCAACTCCACACTCTTGTTCATCATCACTCATAATGTGATCTCCTTCTTTTGAATCAGATTGGACCTTATCTCCTTCATACAAATGTATTCTATCATTGTCACTTTCCTCAGACACCAAGCTGTCCTCTCCTTCAAGTGCATTGCCTTGATAGATTCTTATCAATTCCTTCCACACATCCTGAGCTGTTTCACAATGCATAACTTTACAGGAAACTTCATTAGATAATCCAGACAAAATGGCCTTCTTTGCTGTATGATTACATTCATAAGCCTCTTTGTTACTTGTAGTATTAGGTGATTGAGAAGAAATAAAATACCCATTTTCAACTGACATCCACACACCATATCCTAAAAACAATAAATAGACTTGCATTCTAATACACCAAATAGAAAAATCTGAACCATCAAAGAAAGGAACTCTTGAAAACTCTTCCTCTAATTTAATATCTGACTCAAATTGTGAAACATTTCTATCAACTGATTGTATATCAACATTTGAATTTGGTAAAGATGGTGCCTTTTGACCAGTATGTGGCTTGACATTTCTCCTACCCTTATTTCTTCTACATTTTCCCATGGTACTCCATGTTGGGAAATGAGGTGTCTCAACCTTGCATATTTCCTGTGAATAGTTATTTTTTATTTAATATTTTCTTACAGCTATTAAGCATTGTCGGTGCCTTGAAATTTGGTTTATTGGGTGTCAAAAGATGCCCACTTGGTAGTATATTATGGAAGGCCTATTTTTAGGCATATTATGATAGATTCTATGACATCTGTAAGGGTCAAAAATAGGGGATTTCATTTTGGATGTGAGAGCTTATTTTTAGACTAGAATCTTGGCTGAGAAGCTTCGCACATGGTTTTGTAAAACCACAGATGGTTTCTTGTATAGCCAGAAGTCTATAAATTGGAGGCTTGAGGAGTAGTTTGCATAGTGTGTGTTTACAGGTATTGTTATGGTGTTGGAATGCTGCCAGAATTCTTCCAAAATTGTTTACTAGTGATACTCCTATAATAAACTTTCTCTGCAAGTGTATGTAATCTTGTTATTGGATTTGGAATACATTGAGCAGGCTTTTGGAGTGTGGGGTTTATCAGCCAAAAGGGTTTTCCCCACGTATATCTGGTGTTTTATGTTTTATTGTTTATTTCATGTTTTGAATGTGTTGTTGGAATTTCTGTAGCTGTTAGATCAGTTTTTTAAAAAGTTTTGCATATTGTTTCTCCTCAAGATTGGTGTAGGAAGTTGTTTTTGCTACTTTAACTTCCTTACACTCCACAATCAAGACCTACCCAAGCCGGTTAGACTTCAATAGGGAACCTATGCTCTGATACCACTTGTTAGAGTAAAATCAACACTGGCTTAATCAAAAGTTCCACTTATTACAAAGCCTCACTGCTACTTTGTTTAGAAGCACCTACTTCAAGGAGCACCAACCCCTAGTACATGAATATGAACATATACAGAGGAAAAACTTTGTTTATCTACAAATCAAAACCTTCTTCAATCTCTGAAACACATTTATTCACTCAAAATCTTCTTCAATCTCTGACAAATTTGTCAATCTCTACAAGAACCACTAACTTCAATTGTCTTCAACCTTCAAACACTGCAAATACTATAATGTCCTGCATAAAACTGATCAATCCTCATGTGAATATGTAGATATTCCTTTCAAGAACTCATATCAGTGATTAGAATCTCCAAACAAATCATACAGAACTCATACAAAAATTTCTTGGCCTTCATCATTATACATTATAAACAAATCATCAATCTTCAATCTCTGCAAACTCTTAGAGTTTCTTTACTAAACCGATAAAACTGCATATTGACATGTAGATATGCCTTTCAATATCACAAATCATTGATCCAATCTGCTAAAAATATCATATCGAACTCACACTGAATTTTACTGGCCCACACACACATTAGAAAACATGTAAAGCAAGTTGTTTTGCTTTTATAATCAAAAGCCTGTCAAATTTGGAATAGCAGGGTGACTGTTTGTATTAAAAAAGACAATTAAACGACATCTCTTTGATTTGAATTCACACCATGAGTAATATTTAATCTATGCCCTTGATTTTCTTTTTGTGCTCATCACCTTTTGTACACTCGGTTATCTTCAGTGCCCCTAGGAGTTGGGGTCAGTCACTCAACGAGCAGATAACCCTTAAGTTGTGAGTTAAGTAACTTAAAACCTACGATAATAAGTCACTGATAGAATAGGTAAAAAGTGCTCGACGGGTAACTTAGGGTTGTAATGAAACATGTCTTAGATACTGGAGATACTCATATTAATCACATCACAAGGAATGATGATAACTCTGCAGAGGCCTTCAAAGAGATACCTCATACATGAAATATTTCTTCATACCTCAACACTTTGTCAATACAACAAATTCAATATTCTCCTTCATATGCTTTGTTTATTCCTCCTGTGCCTTTACCCTTATCATTACCACTACACCTTTGTTATGTTGACACTAAAACCACATGAAATCTAGCACAACCTACAACTGATCTAACATCATGAGGACATCATCAGGAAGACTGAGTATAAACAAGTAACATCTTGAAACATTGAAGATATGACAATCAACATGAACATCCTGTGAATCCTTGAAGCATGAATTATGACTTGTTTGAAGGAGCGTGAAAGAAATCTAACTTTATCCTCTGACATCAACATGTGCTGAGAGACTTGAGCATCAACATATCCTTGAAGATCATGGTCATAAAGGCAACCATCTTGAAGGTATCCAAAAAAACCATGCATATGAACTCTTCTGTAGCCAAGTAGAGTATAAGATCTATGAACTCCTTCAAGCAATGTCACCATATGAACTCCTTTGAGAAATGAATCTTATCAACCATCATGGAATCAAACCTTATGAATCACACCAATCATGAATGCAAGACATAAAACATGACCAACTGAAATGTAACTCCTTTGTCATCTACAACTCCTTGATGGCACCACACCACATGACAACATGAACACCATCTTGGTCAAACACATCTACCACTGCATGAAGATATCAACAAGATGCATGTGAACACTTGAAACAACCTATGCTTGAATCAAACTGAAAGCATCCATTACATAAGATAATCTTGATATCCTGCAAGAAGCAACACTTGTGAGAGCATGGCACACTTTGAGAGTATGAGAATCAACTTGTCTGCATAAAGCAACACTTTCATCCAAAGAGGTTTGATGTTTCTCTTCTCCTGATTGATAATGGTCTCCAATTACAACTCAACCCATCTCCTAATGAGATATAATCATGAGTGGTATCTACCTTTGACATCAATGACAAAATCAATGCCAATGCTTTTCTACAAAACTATACCTTTATGCAAGCCTATAATGCTTAATTTTTCAATTTTTTCAAATGTATGCTAGATTTTTCAATGAAGAATGATAAGTATGATATGATGTAATGTAAAATATGATTTCAACACTCAACAAGATGCAAGTTCATTAAAACATGGGTTCACCAAAATGTTATATGTTAAAAGAGGGATGAATGGAATGTGTGAGTACACTAGATCAAACCCTCCTTTCACTACGACATTCAATGACAAAACTGAGCTTAAGTCGCTACAAGATGAATGAGGACTCAGCTACAAATTTTGTGCTCTTGTTTGTCAAGGAAAGATGAGATTCAACCAATTCTTTTATCAAACCCTAGGCCAATCAATGCACTAAACCCTAGAACAATGATACAGCTTGAAACAAATGATTGACAACAAAAATCCAAAAACCAAAAGTACATAGATGATTAGTAAGATGTTGGAACCTATCTCCCGAAAGCAGAAGTGTCAGAGGACAAATTCAGCAACCACCCAAGTCTAGAAGTGAGATTCTACTGGAAGTCAAAACTGAGAAAATGTTGTAGAGGATGCTTAGATATCAGATCCAGAAGCTTGAAGCCTTGTAGACTAGGGTGGTGTTATGTCAGAAAATGTCCCCTTGGGGGCTTTTCCCTCTTAAGGTTTAGTTCCTGGGTCCTTAGAATGCATTTAGATCATATTGCATGTTAATTTTAAATCCTGATGAGAAAACCCCAAAGTCTTGTGGCAAATAGGACCTAGGGGGTGCTATTTTGATGACTCCTGACCAAATTTGGGAGGGTGGACTTGGGTGCTCACGCCCTAGTCCTGCCCTATTTTGGGTCAGGCCCTAATTTGAAGTGTCGATTATATGACTGTTGTTAGGTCCTATGCCGACACCAAAAGTTTCAATTATGAAATTCTTGGCGGGAATGTGTGTAGTTGCATATATAAGCATGTTTATGTTTTCATTTGTAAACTAGAAGATGATTGTGAACTTTAAGCATACTTGTGATTTAGAGCATCCATGATATTCATTGTTGCAGAGTGGAGCATTGTTATTGTGTTTGTGATTGCAGATTTAGCTTCATCTTCTCATGTGATTGAAGAGCCTTAATTTATGTGAGATCTACACTTCTAAGGTGGCATTTGTTTATGTTTAAATCATTTATCATTTGGATTTTGCCTCTATCCCGCAAGGATATGCACTCTTATCTGACAACCATGTTTGGAAGACTTGAATGTCTCTCCGAGGCTTGACTGAGGAAAGCCTCTAAACACCACAACCCCCAACCATACTCCTTTGTGATTGAAGGTTACAGGTACCAAGTTTCATGGAGTGGAGTTGCAGAGGAAGGTTGTAGACGGCAAGGATTCAGGATCTAAAAGAAAGAAGTGAAATGGAGCATTTTCGGGACATGGGTGCCTAGGGCAATGTACTCCAGAGTTTCAGAGATGGGAATCAGAGTTAGAGGGACATTCTACATATGAAGGAGCTTCTACATCCCAAAAATTAGCCTACACTGGACTAAGGTGCCTAGAGCAATGTCCTCTGCATTCTGAGTGACGAAAACAGACGGAACAATGATTATGAGTGCTGAAAGAAGTTCTGAATTCCGTGAAGAAAACAATGCCTTGGACTTGGGTGCCTGGGGCATTGTCCTCAAATATTCTAAATTTTGAACTTCAAAAAATGGTCAGTTATTAATCTTTGTCCTTTTCCTTGGTCTGTAAGCATTTGTCTGAATTTACCAGTTTGATCATTGTTTTACAAAATTAGGTTTCTTACATATTTGAGGTTTACATTAAGGCATTAATTAGAAATTTCTAAGTTTTCACATCATTCCAAGTGATAGCCCAACCTATTAGGTGAATGCTCTCACTTAGTAGATATTCAACTCGGTTGATATGCCCTTGAATGTTTGTTGTGAATGGAGGATCTCAACCCATATAACCCTCAAACCAAACTAAAATCAATCCCCTCTTTTCACTACTAAACATTTTGGTGAAATCATGTTTTTTGAATTTTGCACCTTACTGAGTGTTGTGTGATAGATTTGCATTCATTCATTTTATTGCACTTGAAAAATTACAAAAAAAATGGAAAATTTGATAAAAATTGAAAAAACTAGCATTTTAGGTTTGCATTTTCAATAAATTTGAATTAATTGGCATGTAATTTCATTTAATTTCTATTATTTTCATTATATCTGATTCAAATGATAGAAAATCATAATTAATCATTCATTTGCATTGCATTTTCATGCTTAAATTGTTAAAAATTGCTTGAAATTGTGCATTTTTCATATAACCTAGTTTTTGCATTAGCTAGGGTTTGTAGTTAAAATCTTGTTTCAGATTTTATTACTATTTTAAACACTCATTTAGGTCCAATTTCTAATTTTAGTGTTTCATCATAGTATCTTTCTTGCAAAATTTCATGTCTAGGGTTTGAAAACCTTACATTTTCACTAGATTTTGGCTTATTTTGCATATAGAATTGCATCATAGGCATGTTGTGAATGATATTGTTGCATAATTGGGTTGTTATTAGGCTTATTATTCATTTCCCCTCTTTAAATTCTTCACAACACCTCTTCTTTTACTCATTTGCATAAAAAAAAGTTGAAAAATCAAGCATTTTAGATCATATTCATACATATTTTTGCACTTGTTTCTTGCATATGTGTTGAAAATCTTTAAAATATGATTTGGCATTCATTTGAAAACATATACATGGCTTCTCATTACAACAACAGTGCTAGGTTTCCTCCTAGGCCTTATTTGAAAAGAAGAGCCCCTGAACTTGAAATAACATTTACACCTCATGACAAAGCAATGGTAGATACTAAAGGGCCTCTTACATTACAGTGAACATAACGGAAATATTGGTATGTGGCGACTGATCGTGCAAGTAATGTACACTCGTCATGTATCCTCGCTGGGGTTCTCCTTTTTGCCCGTTCGTAGTCGGTTGTTAATTTTTGTTAACCGACAAAAGAAAAATGACATTGTAAAACCCTAATTCTAGAAGCTTCCAAAAGGCTTGTTATAAGCGGTTGGGATGTATGTTGCGGGTGGGATTTCAATATCATATTATAGCATTTTATAGCTGTATTGAGTTGCAAGGATTACTGGTTGTAATTGGTTTGATTTATTGGATAATAATATTGGACTCTCTGTTGGTGGATGTAGCTCGGGTTTGGGTGAACCACGTTAAAACTTGTCTCTCACTGTTATTATTTCTGTGTATTTCCATTCCTCTGTTTAATCTTTATTTGCATTTAATTGATATCTTCTGCATGTAATTCCTAACAGGAAAGACCTGTGCATGGAACACTTATAGACCCTAATTGCATGACTAATGCGGTTACGTAAGAGTTCCTTCTTAAACATGATTTGGCACAAGATTCTTATGAACCGTCAGATTTGAGAATTAAAACACATAATGGAGCTTTGATGAATACATTTGGGAAGATAACCTTATTGGTCTTGATATATGATAAAGCCGTGGATCAGTTATTTGATGTTATCCCCTTATCCGACCTCTTTCATGTAAAACTAGGACATCCATGGCTTAAGGCTATGAATGTTGTCCCCTCAACTATCCACAAATGCATAAAATTCCCTTGGCATGGAGAAATATGTACTATCTGCTATAATTCATATCAAGCTCTGGCTAAGGACAAGAACTTCACTCTTGATTACTTTTGGCCACAACCTGATAGAGACCCTGAGCCACGAAGAGACCAATCTTTCCTAGAATATAGACGATACAAAGCAAAACAACTAGCTAGAGTGGCCAGGCCTCCTTTACAAACAATAAGGGAAGAACAACATGCATTCGAAGATCCACTTAGAGCAAAAGGAAAATGACAAAATGAAATAAGAATAAAACAAGACTATTATGACTACGATGAAACAATTGACATGATAGAAGTGGATAAGGAAAAGTTTCATGACTCATCTCATCCACAGAGAGATGGTATTTATGCTGAGGTTCCTCCCCTGTCATCCTTACAAGGATCGAGAGGTATTCATCAACAACAAAACATTTCATTGAGACCAATGAAATTTGAACATGGTGCTTCCTCCTCTAATGTGCAAACTCCTACAGAAAAAACATAACAATGTCTTTGAAGAGATAAATAGTAAGACAAGAAGGAATAGACAAGCAAGAGAAAGGAGGAAGAGAAGACAAGCTTTTGCCCAACGAAATACACCTCAACAAGAAAACATTCCACCTAATATTGAATCAAACCTAGACAAACTTAAAACTGAACAATTTGAAGACAAGAACAAAAGTTGGGCTATGGTACCTTACACACCTCTTTCCTCTAGCATTCAAGATTGGGAAGAGGATGATTTCATCATTGATAACTTCTATCATGAGCTCCTCGTAGGTAAGTATTTCTAACACTTTACCTCCGTGTTGTGTTCCCCCCATGATGTGTTATGTGTTGTTTAGGCCTCCTAGGATGACCCTTGATTCTCTTGTAAGGTCAAGGATACCAGGGGACCGCCTCTGTTGTGACCATTCTTCTATTTGTATCATCATTCTTCTATATTGCTTCTCCTCTATTTTCATTGTTGTGTGTTGTGTCTTAAGGACACAGTGTCGTGATTGGTGACTTGGGGACACCCTCCTACGTGATTGTCCCTAAGGCACTTGTTTCTCCTCTCTCGATTTATTGTTTACCTTCTTCTAGTGATTCTAGCAATAGTCTTCAAACTTAGGGTGTGTTTGATGTGTCCGATGTGCTTTGACCATACTTTAATGCATGTATGGATCATAAGATCATACACACATTAAAGTGGGAGCTAAATGTTATGGAGTAAAAAGTGGCCACATGCCTTTTTACCTCCTAGTTTAGCTCCTAGGTCCTATTTGCTTCATTATACATTCTAATTGATCATCTCGAAGGAAATTACCCAACACCCATGACATTTTGGACCCTTGGGACCTCCTTTATCTTAACCCTGACCTAATTTGGGCCCCTAGACTTGGGCACCAACTGCCCAAGTCCCCCCTTATTGGTCGGGGCTAACTAATGGCATGTCGACTTGGGCCCTTCCAAAATGTTTCTCCTTCTTGGCGTTTGAGATTTAAATTTATAAATGTTAGCAGGAAAGCATATATAAGTGAGTTTACCACTTCATTTACACCTAGATGGATAATGCAAACTTATGATATTGGAGCAAAGAGCATTCAAGGCATTCATTATGTTATTGTTGCAGATTTGTGTTTGTATTTGTGTGTTTGTTGCAGATATGGCATCATCATCCATCTTATTATGAGTTGAAGAGCATTCATCCTCCTAAGGACTTCACCTTCGAGGTGACATCATTTCTATTTGAATCATTTCATCATTTGGATTATCTTTAGCCTCTGCCCTGCAAGGGCACACTCTCTCATTAACAATGGTGTTGGGAAAGCTTGAATGCTAACCTGAGATTTGACTGAGGCAAATCCCTAAAAACCACAACCCCAAACCCCTCTCTTGTCATCTTGTGTGTAGGTTATAGGTACAGGTTTTGGGAAAAGTGGAGCTACAGGAAGGTAGTGCAATAATTTAAGTTTCGAGATTTGGAAACAGTTCTGGAATATTCCTCCAACTGGACTTGGGTGGTTGCTGCCCTATTCTACATGGATTTAAGCTTTTGGATCTGATCTTTGAGCATCAATATCAGCCTTTTCTCAGTTTTGACCTCTGACAGAATCTCACTTCTGGACTAAGTGGTTGTTGAATTTGTCCTCTGACACCTCTGCTTTTGGAAGATAGGTTCTGACATCTTATTGATCATCTCTGTACTTTTGGTTTCTAGATTTATGTTGTTGATCATTTGTTTCAAGTTGATTATCATTGTTCTAGGGTTTAGTGCATTGATTAGCCTAGGGCTTGATAAAAGGCTTCGTTGAATCTTATCTTTCCTTGACAAACAAGGGATAAATTTAAGAACCCCCCCTTAGAGAAGGTGTATAAACTTGGCGAATTGTGTATACTTCCCGAGAAAAATATTAATTTTATTGGCAAATTTTTTCATTTTTCCAAGAAAAAAATAATCTTATTTGGTGAATCTTTTGTAATCGATAGAGATCTATGGAAAATCTTGGCGAATTGTAATTTTTTTAAAACCAATAAAATATTTGCATTGATGATTAAAACCTATTTTCAAACCAATTAAATATTTTCATTGGCGAATTAAAACCTATTTTCAAACCAGTAAAATATTTCTGTGGGCGAATTAAACTTATTTTCTAAATAAGAAAATATTTTTGTTGGTGATTAAAATCTAATTTCAAACCAAAAAATATATTTTCATTGGTGAATTAAACCAATTTTCAAAGCAATAAAAAAATCATTGGCGAATTTAAATATAGTTTCAAACCAATAAAAAATAGTGTGGCGAAAATATCATTTGTTCTATTCCAGGACAAATTTTACACACATCAAAATTCCTTCATAAAGTGTCCAGAATGGGAACAAGTGTCAACATATTTATTATGCCTAAAGCAAGATGTCAACGCAAAATAATATAACAGACAATTGTTCGATGAATTTTTGATGGACGGCTGTAGTTGCATTTCGGAAGAAAATGTCTGAAACACTAGACCGATGACTTCAAGCCTCTAGAATAACACTTGAACTGTTAGATTTCCAAATATCAATGGTTGACAATTCATACGAGAAACCCTCTACATAATCCTATGTTGACTTGCTATCTCTGGTTGCCAGTTGTCTAAGTTGAAACCTAAGCCATCAAAACCATGTTGTTTACCCGCCCCTTATACCTAATCTTGTCAGTCACCGCTTGGTGGGGAACGGGTTAACCTAGCAGGCTAGAAGGGTCCACTTTTTAAATGCTTTAGCAAATATTTCAAAGCAGCCCTAAGAGACTTAAAGGGTGAGCTATTGCATATTTAATTAAGACACATGGGAAATTCCTCGGCAAGATGTTTTAATCTTAGCCATCCAATGTTGAAGAATTTAAGCAGACAGCAGATGGCTTGAGAAGTTAATATGTGAGCAGGTTGTCGGTCAGTTAAGTCATGACTTCATGTCCTAATATTCGTAAGTTGACTGACCCCTTAATCTAGGATTCTAGAGGTTACCCGCTGTCGTCGGTTGCAGGAAGGGCGAAATCTAATGGTCGCGCAAGGGTGCATGAGGAATCTGTCAAGAGAGAATATTCGCTATGCGACTACGATAGAACGATACATGTCAAAGAATCTAAGCTAGCGTCCTATCCCACTAAAGACCCTACGTCAACTAAAGACTTGATCCAACAGTTGTGCATCGTCGCAAGGAGAATCTCATAGGATGGAATCTACGCTATGCGGTCGTGACATGGTGACACGTGGCATTATCTTGTTTGAGAAGTGAAAGGCGGGCACGTGGAGGCTAAGGTGCATTGGTGCGGGGTAGGTAAGAGACGGGCCATCACAGGTTGTTACGCTATGAGGTGCTGCCACATATCTGACCCATACAAAAGGTGACATGTTCCAATTGGTGATGAAGATTGTCAAATCTAGTTAGCCAATCAGGACCATGGATTTTAGAATGTAAGGAAAAGATCAATGGCCCAGATTTAAACTTTCAAAAGAGAAAGATTTCCAAGTGCTTGCGGCACAAAGTTCAAACCAAGTAATGACTGCCTCGACCTTCATTAATACAGAGAATTGTGTAGGAATTCAAGAATTAATGTATTCTTAAGAGCGTGACTACATTCAAAGTGAAGAAATCATCAGAACGAGCAGGAAAAAGTGATCTCAAGCTTCTGCAAGCACCAAAAACCAGTAATTGTTCCTTCTCTGTGCCTGGTTTTTCCAACTATAGGTTAATTCTGAAGCTTTTAGGGCCGTTGTCAACCATAAAAACCCTAAGCTACCTTCATAAAAGCAAAATGAGTTAGTTAGGCCAGCCTTCCACTTCAAAATGAAGCTTAGATGAGGATCTTATGATCCAACTCCCTAGTTCTGCTAGAACACCTTTGAAATTGCATGGCCCAGGCGGACCCCAGGATAAATTTCTTGACTATTGCTATAATTGTTAGGGCTCCAAATTACCTGTCCTAGGTTGGATCCTCTTTGAGCATTAGCATAAGAGGATGAACTATAAGGCCCCTATCTGTCATGCCTGGAGATATGATTTAGCCAAGTTCATTTGTTCCAATGTTTTCCCCAACCCTGACTTAATTAGGTCAACAGGATTAAGGTATGATCCAGCCACTAAGACAGTAAAAGCTGGAAATGGTATAAAATTTATCAAGCTTACCAAAGAATACATTGCCACTGTATCCAACTTGGACCCTGTAGCCAGCAAACAAATTGACCTCATGGATTTCAAGAAAAAATACCAGACTGTGAAACGAGCTTACAGGGAATCTAACTTACCAAAGCACAGGCCAAGGGGTGTTGGTGGGAAATTGGTAAAGATTTCAAATGATGAGAAGGAGCCTTTTCATTGCAATATGTTTAATGAATATTTTGTCAGAACCTATCACAGTTTATGTCAAGTATTAGGCAGAGATGCTTCAGATAGAATGTTTGTTTCTTTGATGATGATGGCTGTTGATATTCAGAACCTAGATGTCAAGGAACCATATGATTATGCCACTTTCATAGCTAACCATATGACTGATTAGATGAAAGATCAAAAATAATTTGTCTAAAACCAGATATCCATGTTGAATTCACATGGTACTCCTTATTGTGCCATATGTACTTATTTACTTTATCAAGAATGTGGCACCAGAATCTACATGTCAAGGTTTCAGATGCTCAAGGGAACAAGCTGCCAATGCAAGTATGGACAGGTATGCTAGATATGCACTGTGTCATAGTGGATTATGTCATCTTTGAAGAATATTTTGTCAGGAGAATCCTTGGATTTTTGGAGCCAGAGGGTGAAAGGTTGCATCCCAATGTATTGGATTTCTTACGACCTCTGGACAAGACTCCCTACCTTGGAATTGATCACAATTGGGGTGATTGGTTCTATCATGAGCATACTACTTGCATAAGGGTCTATGGATGCTAGAATGCACCTCACATACTACCAAAATATGTGCCAAAGAGGGTGGCATTTTTAGAAGTTATAAGGCGTTTAAATGATTCTGACAAGAAGCGCTTTAGGAACCGCAAGAAAGGTTCATTCTTCCCTTCTTCCATCAATTTTTGTGATTTCTTGATCCCTGATAAGAGTGGGTTGGACCAAATTTATTCAGTTATGCAATGTTTTGGAATGTATTTGGAACAACCAAGGTATTTTGACCCCGAGGGCTTCATCAACAAAACCAAAGTCAACAAGGGAAGGCCCAAGTACTTTCATCAGGTGGATTACAATGAGGACATTGCCATGAATTATTTTATAATGAATGATGTCCACCACTTGAGGATCAAGTGGGATACTATCATGGCCAGTGAGAAGATGAAGATAAACATGAATCATGCATATCTGGGTGCATTTGCAGAAGTGCAAGACCCAATCAAGAGAACTGAGAAAATGCTAGATAATGCCGAACAGTTGATTGCCTCTGCCCCTGCAGGAGAATAGAGATATGCTTATGAGCCTGGAAGCTCAAGTGGAGAGTATGATGTAAAGAGGGAATTAGTTGGCCCCTCCCTGCCAAAAGGGCCAAGATTATTGATTTGGAGAACCCAGAGCAGATAGAGGTGGTTGACCTAGAGGGGGAGGAGGAACATGCACAAGAAACTGGCCCTCATTCACCTGATGGACTGATACCTTATTCATCCCCAGAGAATAGGGCAATGAGAGTAATGAGGAACCGTACTGTTGATATTGAAGATGTTAGGGTGATGGCTTGTGACAAGTTTATGGAGGATGATGAATTTGTCAACACTCCTGAATTTAGGAGCTATGTTTTGAAAGTGAGGAGTGAGGAATTTTAGAAGAAAATTGAAGATACCAAGGCTAGAGAAGACCCAAAGGAGTATGATGCTATTACTTAGAGGGTCCTAAAAGGAGTACATTAGTCTATAAGTGCAATGACTCCAGAGAAAGGGAGAGCACTGGTGGCAAAAAGTAATATTCTGCTTCTCCCTCACTAGACTCTATCAGATGCCATTGCATTTGATACAATCACTAGAGATGATTCAGATGTGACAGGGGAACATATTGAAAAGCCCCTCTCTAGTGCAGCCTTCAACCCTAAATTCAAAACGTTGGTAATATGGGCTCTATGAAAGGAAGCTAGGTGTGCGGAAAATGCTTCCTACACTAATCTAATGAGGAGAGGGCTATGCAAATTCAATTTTATCCTAACTATTACAGCAATGTTAAACCATTAACATGAGATATTGTAGCAAAACACAAGAACCAGAAAGAAGACAGAGAGAGAGACAAGATATATGTGGGGAAAACCCTTACGGGTGAAAAACCCCACTCCAAAACATAGCTCAAATGTATTACAGTAAACAATAATAGATTACAATACAGTTTCAGAGCCAATGCTCTTTCAGGAGTCTTTAAATGTCAAATCTAGAGATATTCCGGTAGCATAACAATACTTGTACCAAAGTTATCTATCTCCCATCCAAGCACTTGTTTATATAGAGTTTACAAGGCAAATATGGAACCTTCTAGAGACCCCTGGACCCTGCAAGGGGCTACGCCGCTTGACCCTGTCTTGGGGGCGCTGCCCCCAAACCCTCGTTAATTATTCAAGGGGGAAACTGTGGCTGCCAAAGTCACCAAAATTTATCCTCCTGCATATACACAAGGTGCTGACTATGCCAACTCAACATGAGATAAATAAATACAACATTAGGAATTTGCAAAAGTTGAGACACCTTAATTCCCAACACTCTAGCCCCAAACAACAAAAATCTTAGGGTTGAATTAGGAGAGCTGATAGGGGATGTAATAATAAAAAGAGTATCTGATACCCCTGCTCCTCAGGCTGCAAGCCTAAATGTATAGACTGCACAATTTGCAGAAGCAACTGCTAACAAATTGAAAAAGGATTACAATCAGCTGCAACTTAATTATTCTCAGGCAGTTGCAGAGATAAACAGGTTGAAGCAGCAACTGTCATTGGAAGCCAGTACTTCAGCCCCTCCTCCAGTGATCCCAACTACAGAATCTCTTCCAATGGATACATAGCCTCTCCTTGTAGAGATCAGAGAGTTGAAGGAGGATAACAGGAGATTGAAGGAGGAAAATGATAACAAGGTTAAAGAGGTGGTCACCAACTTGATCAAGAACAAGATGACAAACATTTTGACTAGAGTTGAGGAGACTTGGAAATCCTACTCACAATTGAGACTAAGCTATGAAAAGCACGAGTCTGACAAACAAAGACTATTGAGCTTAAAAACAAAGTGGTTACATAGAATTAGACAAGTCAAAAAATTTCTAAGGTGTGCCAGGTATGATACCAATGCACCTCCTGAACTACAGCCGGTGTTTAACATGTTGAAGTATTTTCAGGATGTGACCAGTTTCCAGTTGAAATTTGATTCAGTTGTGAAAGAGAGGTTGCAGGGTTTTGAAAGGTTGGACACTAAGTGGTCACCTCCCATCTTGGAGGGTGATGGAAAAATAAAAGATTTGGACAAGTGGAGAAAGGAGATGGTAGACAATATTTATCAATTAATTCCCACTTGTTGTGATGCAAGTGATCCAACTATGCAAGTACTGAGATTATTGTTGGACAAACTGTACACTCTTGAAAGGAGTTTTGATATGTTATGTAACCAAGTAAAAAGTATCCTCGATGCTAGGTATGTCAGCCATAATGGCAAGATTGCAGAAATACTTTCATTCCCTTGGCTGGCAGAGGAGACATACGGTGAGTGGAAGGACAGATATGGATCTAAGGATTGACAAGCTTTTGTTCTTTGTATCTATAACAATTTGAAGTACAATGTATTCAATGCTGAGAGCACGTTCCTGATCTATAAAGGAACTATCTTGCTCATTTCATAGGGTTGGTTGTTGAAGACTTGGCCAATTTTGGAGGAATAATAAGATACAATCTTGCTGGGTGGCATAAATTTACCAGTTTCATGTTGTTTTTAAATGAGTAATGTTTTGTTGCATGTATTCGGTTATCTGTCTCCAAGTTGTGTGTGTTTTTATTCTAAATCTAAATAGCTAAGGGTTATTCAGGATTTTGGAACATGGGCTCTCTGTGATGAATGTTTTATCTTCTACTTAAAACTTTTGTTCAAGGGACAAATTAAATGTTCTGGGTTAAGCATTGGGAAACAATATATTGCAACAAGGATATCTGTAAGCATAGGTGACTAAATACTCAGTTTTGAGAAGTATTTGTAAGGCAAATACTAGAAAATTTCCTTGAAATCTGATTATTGATTTAAAGTTTATGGTAAGCATTCACATATGTATGCCTGTTGACTCCAAACCTCGAGATAGGCATTGGTCTATTTTGGTATTGAGGTTATGACCCAAGATCCTAGTCTTGCATCCAAATACAAAAAAAAAATCAAAATCCTATTCATAAACTTTTAGGATTTAGGAGTAGTTTTAAAACCAATTTGATGTAGAGTAGGGGTAATCAAACTCAAAACAACCTTAAACAAATGCCTTTGGTCATCAAAATGTGGGTTTTCCTTCACAAACCCTTGGTCTTCCTTGTAGCCTTTCAAAAAAGCAAAATTGGCATAACTCCTGATGCAGACCTGATCTCTAGGAAAGGAAACATGTTTAGGATACCCATTTGGCCATATTTCAACATACCTCAAAATCAGATAGAGTTATTTTGTACAGAAAGGCTCATAATGTTTTGATGATTATTGTACTATTCATTTATTGAATATGTTTGATCTGAGATGACTTTTGTTGAAATTAGAACAAAAAGAATTACTCCCTCTTTTTATAGTATTTATTATTAGTTAAAAGTTTAAACTTTATTGTATATAAAATTGGTCAGATCTTACACATCAATTTACAAATATTGTGCTCTTGTTAATTCAAAATTGGTGACATGTGTCGTGGATTGCATACAACGTACGACTACGTGGAACATAGTTTGGAAACACTCTTAAGTATTATCTATATACTTATTACTTACGTCAAATCAAGTATAAATATTTGCATGCAGATTAAATTCACTTGAAAATATATATCATATCACTTAAATATTGACACACTTGGAAAGATATCCCAAAGCTTTGAAGCTGAGCGCCATCAATGAAGCCTCGGTCTATTTAATGGAGCCCAACAACGCCTCATAGTCATACCAAAGTTTGAAGCTAGCTTGCTGCTTAACAAAGAAAATGGATACGCCAATTTGACTTATATCACTGTGAAGGCAAATTGCTTTCTTGGGTTTCATAACAAACTCGAGGCTTAGAGCTATAACGAACCCTCACAGAATTATCCGTTTGCACTTCCTGGAGTTGGAAGCCGTTAAAATGGTGCTTGGGAGGGACTTCTTAATAGATAGGAACATATACAGAGTGAATTTTGACATAGCCTCTTGGTTTTGGGCATCATTGCTGGACCTTGGAGGTGTGAAGATAGATATTCTCATTCTGTTGCGAGATATTTTCAAGGCAGTTTTTCTGGGTGTTTAGGGTGAAAATTGATAGTTTGTTTAACTAGGTCAAATACTACCATTTCACCACTAAGCATTGGGAGGACAAGGACTGAGCTTATGAACAAGCTTCTAATCACTTTGTTTGTCCCTTACACTCGCATGGTTATGAAACCTAAGACCCTAATCAAGATTTTATCAGGTGTTTTCCTTTTAACCAAGTAAAACCCTAATTAATCATAAATATATAGAAACTGATAAAATAACTGGCAAAACTGATTATAGAAGTGTAGAGATAGAGTTTTAGAGACAAAGTATCCAGATTTTGATGGCCACTTGGACTAGGGCGCCCTCTCTAGTGTCCTAAAAGTTTTCGCACAGGAAAATCTTTTGCACAGGGTGTCTGAGACTGCTAAAAGGCTTCCAGATCCCAGAATAAACCCCCGGTTGGACTAGGGTGCCTGCTCCAATGTCTCGTAAGTCTCAAAATCTAAAAATCCAAAAGTCTGTCATGACTATACCCTCAATATCCTTCTTTTTGCAGCTTCTTTTTGCCGGAACCTACAAAACATGATCTGCACCTACAAAAGAAGGAAAATGTTGTGGCTATATAGGAGCTTGCGTCAATCAAGCCCTGTCTTTGGTATTTCTACCTCAACAATAGCTAGAGATAAAGATTTGCAAAAGTGTGTGTAAACCTAACAATGTGTATGCATAAATATCAAACCCTAGATGTCTCAATCAAGGGAAGATCAACAACTTGCTTTTCATCAATAAACACATACAACTTCACCTCAAGGAGATGAAAACAAATGAAGACTTGCATGAACAAGAAGGTGAATCAATAATGTCTGCGGAGGATCTCCAAGCTTACTGTTGGAGGCTTCAACCCTTTTCTCGATCATGCAAAGGGTGTACAAACCCTAGGAAGAGAAAGATAGACTCAAGATCTTAATTCCTAATCTCCATCCATTGTCTCCAAGATAGCAAATGCAAAAGACTTCCAAGAGCTTCAACAAGTCACTAATCTTCAATAGCAATTGTAGCTGAGTTTTGGCATCAAGCTTGCATAAGAATTGTGTATGATAAAATGATTTTCAAATGTCTTTTTATATATAGCTTTAGGGAAATTCAAATTTTGAAATAACGTCTCGATATGGTGCGAAAACTGGGAATTTGAAAACAGAATCCTGAGGCACTCAGCGGGAGCCGACACCCAGCCAAAATTCAAAATCCTGAGAAACAGGGGAGGACTAGGGCGTGGGCGCCCAAGTCCTAGCCCCCAATTTCCACTCAGATTTGCATTTTTGGGGGTCCTAGGGACCCAAATCTCAAATCCCCTTTCTGGGTTCTATCAACAAGTTACCTCAAAAAGTGAATAAACCACTTCTAAACTTAGTCAATCAGGGTTTTGGGAAGGCCGAAAAAGAAAAGGTTGAGAGGTCACCAAGAGTGAGGAGCTAAACTGAGGGAAATTGTACCATTCCATATAGGAGGACAATTTCCAACGTTACATTTAGCCCCCACTTAGTGGCCATATGACACTATGTGCATATGTAACTAAAGGAAAGTAAATACATTAATCATGAAAAGGATACCCAAAAAGATATTTTAGAGGAAGTCAGAGTGTTGTCGCCGAGAAGGTAGCCCCCAAGTCTGCAATTCTGCAAGACCACAAAGTTAGGAACCACAACCTACAAAGGAACACTTGTTAGAGAAATCAAAACCAAATCAACCTGCAACCACCACCAATAAGTCAGTACAAAAAATGCTAAGGGGGTTGAGTGATGGAAAGGAAGGAAATCGAGGGAGATATATGCCCCCTTGTTTCTGCTTGCTTAGTCCAAGAGTAGAAACAAGGAGCTATCCACGCACGTCAATTAAAGGGAAATGTGTTATGAGGGTCGATTGAAGAAACAATGCTCAAACGTAACACATTGGGAAAGGAAGAAAGTGGAATCAGGATTCCAACGCAACCAACAACACTAGAATCAGAGTTCGATAGCTCAAAAAAAGGACTCAAGAGTGAAAGAGCACACTTTTGCACCTAGTTAGGGATAGGAATTCTCACTCACTTACTTTATGTAAAAGGGAGTTGTCACTTATCACTAACTCATTCTTGTTTCTTGTCATTGCAGAGAGAGAGAAGGAGAAAGAGAAGGAGAATAGGGGAACGACCATGCCGAGCCGACGTCCATATCATCCACCACGACTAGAGATGCTCTCAGCCCGAGTGGTGAAGAGACGCTTCGAGGCCGAGGTAGGGTCCCGATCCAACTCTTCTGTCATCTTTCATTGTACTTTTGCTTTCACGTTTACCGATGTCTATGCCAAGAGGGGAAGATGGATAGGGCTCCCAGACAGGTGCGCCCAGGTCCACCTCGGGTGCCAGAGTCTCTCTTGGGGTGCCAGTGTCCCTCTAGGGCACCCTAGTCTTCCTGGGGCGCCTTGGTCCACAGAGGACATAGGCCCTAGGCATAGGCATTATGTTTAGTTCTTGATAGCTTATTTTAGTTTCTAGAGGGGATTCTGATACACTTGCTTGCTTTCCAATTTGCAGGATGTCCCTGAGATGTGTGAGCACACAGGTGGTCATCTGATGGCCCTTCTATGAGAGCACGCTGCACCTTGACTATCGTAGAGAGAGAGCATTTATAGATGGTGGGCCTATGGTGGGTGTTTGAGATGCCCACAATCAGATTCCACTGCGCGATGCTCATGGCACTGATGGAGAGGTGGGATGCAGATACATCCACATTCCACTTACCGACTGGTGAGATTACCATCACACTGGAGGATGTATTCAGGATCCTTCGACTGCCAATCTGAGGAGAGATAGTGAGGGTTGTTGGACATCTCTCAGAGAGGTATACTCGTGAGAGTCATCTATACTGCTTGGGTCGCATTGTTTTACAGGCAGAGCGAGGACACATTCAGCTCTGTTTGTTAGAGCAGGGATGTAGAGACATTCCCTTACTATGGAGGATCATGATTGTCACAGTCGCACTAGCCATCACACTAGATGGACAAGGCACTCACCTTCATGGGGGTCTCATTCACACTATCAGAGCGATGGAGGAGCATCAGACTATCTATGCATAGGGGCACAGTATGCTTGCACACCTTTATCACGACTTAGGGTGATATGTCCATTATGAGATGCATACTCTGATGGTCTACACATTACTACAAGTCTAGGCCTTTGAGCACATCAGGGGCACATGACCTGTGGGTTTTCCTATAGAGGCACCGTTCACCCATCACGTGTCAATGCCTATCCACTAGTCAGGTGTTGGAGGCACGACAATATGTTATACTAGAGAGTAGTATTTGACAGATTACAGCCTGACGACATCATCTGGAGACCATATCGTGGCTACATCAGATGGCCTGGCAAGCAAAGGTAGTTGGCTCGGATGCAGAGGGATCAATTGATGGTCGGTCGCCTCGATCATACTATATCTTGGTTCTACATTGACAGGGTGGCATGACAGTTTAGACAGATACAGGATGTTCTTGCAGTTCATCTGAGCTATGCATGTGTAGCTCAGAGTGCAGTCAGAGCCAATACCATCTGATGACCGATGATAGCAGACATGCCACTTAGCGATGATGAGGGTCCTGAGGATGCAGAGCTAGTGTCAGACATAGATGATGTCAGGTATACCCAAGCATATTAGACTAGGTGGCACATAGCACAACCTGCACCTATCTTTCCACCTGGGCATCCTATAGGATATGCCTGACCTTGGGCCAGTCACGCGAGTGACACAGGGGTGGAGGACGATGTCAGTGACTTTGCAGGATACTACGATCTCAATGAGGATGAGGAGGATGAGGATGAGTCTGAGGAGGTCCCATCACAGTACGTCTTTAGAGCGAGATCATGACAGAGTTAGTAGGAGGCAGACACTAATGAGGAGACTGAGTCGATACTGCGGTCCAAGGCTCGTGGTCCTATACCTATAGACGATATGAGGCCTAGTCAGACAGAGCGAGGGGAGAGTAGTAGGTCTATGCCCCCAGCTGCAGATTAGATAGTAGAGCTTATCACACCATTGGCGATCTGAGATCCATCCTGGCGAGATGGAGATCCAGGTTAGGTTTGATTTATTATTTGATGCTTTGTATAGTTTATTATTTGTGATATTTAGATGGGAGTTTAACATCTATCTCATCCTTTGTTTTGCAGTTGGGATAGACGCATGTCGAGACTTTGTGAGTCGCGTCATAGGAGACATAGTACCGACAGATGCCTCAGAGTAGTGAGTGCAGGTAGGTTATTCACCACTGTAATGCCCACCCTAGTGTGTGCCTTATGTGCTTTTGATTCATGTGTTATATGTTGTTCTGAGTGTTTATCATTGTATTATGTGATTATTATGCTTTGATGCATTGCACCGAACTTATCGATGAGGTCTATGGTGCCATTGAGGGGTTCTGAGGGTGTATTCTACATGACCATTGAGGTGTTTCCAATGGTGTTTTGCTTTATTATTTGGCTTTCCAACTATGCATTATGAATTGCATACATTGTGTTCATGTGTGTTAGATTATTGTAGCACTTTAGCTTCATTGTTTTCAATTGTGTAATATGTTGGATGGATGTGATGTCTTTAGTATGATTGTGTTAGTTGATTTATGCATGTATGATTTTATGATGTCGATTGATTGTTGACCCATGTTTATGATGCTTATGCAATATTATGCCATGTTGGGTATTATGATGTGCTTCGGCTATTTTATGTATGGAGCAGGTATGCTTGATAGTTTACTTGAGTGTAGAGGTAATTACAGGTGTTAACTAATGTGGGAAATGTGGAGAAGGTTGACATGGGATGCTAAGCCATCTCACCCTTATCCTTATGTTGTGGAAACCCATGATGTGTGTTTGGTATCATTTGCGTGTGTTTCCTTAGCATTCTTGCACTTTATTTTAAAATGTTTCGAAAAGCGCATTTTCTGTGTTTTTAGATTAAAATAATGATTTTAATTTAGAAATTGGTATTTTTGCTTTAGCAAAAATGTTTGTTGCATCATTATATACTTGTGGAACAAATTTGAGTGATTTCGATTTAATTCTAAAATTTGATATTTTTTCGTAAAAAGGTAGAAATTGCATTAAATGAGGAAACTGAATGCCTAGTATGGCATGTTTGTACTTTTCAGAATGAGATTGAATTAAATGGCAATAACCTGTTTGGAATAGTTGAGTTCATTCGACTAACTATTTCCCTATCTATATGAGTGAATTATTTGGGTGTTTTAAGTGAAAAAGGGTTTATTAATGTGTTATTTGAAATGCCTATTTAATTTGCAAAAAAAACATTCAATTATTTAATTGTTGAATTAGATGAATTCAATGATTTAGTTGTGCAAAGGCTATAATTTTGAATTGTTTGATTAAATCACTAAAAGGATTAATTTATTACCAAAAAAGGAATAGTGTCTTTGGAGGAATAAAAGGAAAAAGACATGTATTTTTCATTATTATTTTTCTCTCCTTTGTTTGAAACCCTTTTGCTTGAAAAATGGATATCTGATTGCTTGGAAGGGAGTTTTGCTTGGAATTGCTTGGAGTTTGGATTGGATTCAAGAGCTTGGTGTTTGCTTGTTGTGTGTGGATTGAATCTAACATTCAACCTCATTCTTTTCCTTGGATTTTGCTTGTATTGGAAGGTAAGTTTCTCCAATCTTCTCATTTAAATTGTTTTATTTTGTTTCCTTCATGCCACACCATCTAGAATGGTTGAAGATGCCTTTTCTTAGTTGTAGGAAGCTTAGAAAATTTATTTCAGCTGTATGCTTTTATTTTTATGTATTTTCATTTTTGGAAACATGAAAATACAGAAAAAACCCTAGCAAATTTTCTGTGGAAATCCCCAACTCATTTTTATTGCATATATTGGTTGTTGGGCATGTTATCTATAATGGGTAGTTGTCAGATCATCCATAGCTATTGAAAAACAAAAGTTGGAAAGTTGGTCAAACTTTGGTCAAGGTGCCAAAGAGAGCTCCAATGGAGTTTTTAGGTCCTTATGGTTATTTTGCACTTTTAGAAAATATGAAAACTAAATTCTATGCATTTCCTTTATGATTTGCTTTGAGGGATGAGTTGACTCCTTCATATTATGTGATTCTGCATCTTGTGAGACTATGTTATTTTTCGAGACATTTTGGGGCATTACAACCATGATCATCCGCTGGGCGGCATGTAGAGATATTTATGCCTATTGTCAGATACATGATTTCTATAGAGGCCATGCTAGAGTAGTCTGCATGAGAGATAGAGGAGTTTCGACAGAGAGTCGAGCACGCCGAGGCTGAGCTCAGGGCATAGTGAGAGAAGATAGTAGCGGTTCCTATATTGGAGGGAGAGCCAGCTATCAGTGAGTTCTTACCGCGGGAGGTCCAACAGGCAAGAGATGACAGAGATAGGGTTTAGGCTGAGAGAGACCGGTACTAGAGGATGTACTAGGAGGCACATGAGCAGATGATAGAGATGAGAGGCGAGATCAGGGGGTTACGATCGCAGAGCGTCTCTAGGAGTCATTTGCGATCCTTAGCCACACATGGTTAGGCTTCTGTCACTTGCACACCATGAGGGCCTGAGGGTACTAGCGATCGAGGCTCAGCTATGTGATGTATATACTTTAGGCACTACGACATCCCATTTTGTTTTGAGGGATAGTCAACTCAGATGTATACATGAAACTGAGATATATATAATGTTTATTTCTTTTGATCTATGTGTAATGGCTTTTGATCTATCACATGTGATTTTTGTAAAAATGCAACTAGTGATGATGTTTAAATGCTATAATTAATGCTATTGTGATATACTATCAATTCTGAAAAGAACATGTAGTAACTAACACAATGATTAATTATTTTACACACAACTTTAAGTTCCACACTATATTCAATTAATGCAAAAGTGATCTAAGCAATTACTACTTAAACACGATATAACAATGATCAACTGAACAAAGATATAATGTCAAATGAATTAAGAAAAAATAGTGATATCTTGTCGAAATTGAAGCTAATCTATGTGCTAAATTAGCTTAGAAACATTTAACATTAAATCTTTAAGAATAAATCTTTTGAGGTGTGTCGCATTAATAGGTTCCTTAAGCGACATACCTTGCTCATCGGCTAATTTATATGCTCCAGATCCAAAGGTTTCAGTGATTATATATTGTCCAAGCCAATTAGGGCTAAACTTACCTTTTTCACCAGGTGGTGCATTTATGTTGCGTTGATTTCCGTAAAGAACTAAGTCCCCAATGTTGAATGACCGTTATATGACTTGTGCATTATAGGCTTGTTGTTTTCTTTTTTGATAAGCCTTGAGATGTTCAAGAGTGTTAATACGTTTTTCATCAATCATCTCAAGTTCCTGTAATCTTTTCTCTTGTTCTATGTTATCATCCATGATATCTCTTAGAGAGATTCGCAAGGAGGGAATTTCTAACTCCAAGGGCATTATCGCATCTGCGCCATAGATGAGATTATACGGTGTGTTACTTGTAGCTATTCGAATACTTGTTTTGTAAGCCCATAAGGCATAGGGTAATTGTGTATGCCAATCTTTTTGATGTTTATTAACATTTTTTTCATAAAATCTGTCTAATGACCTTATTTGAGGCTTCTGCTTGGCCATTTGATTGAGGATAATAAGGCGTAGAGAAGCGATGTTGTGTATGATATTTTTCGAGGAACTTTTTCACATCCTTGTTCTTAAATGGTGTACCATTGTCTGAAACCAAGGAGGAAGGTATTCCAAATTAAGAAATTATGTTATCTTGTATGAATCGACAAATTACATTGGCGGCCGTGGATAGCAAAGGGACCACTTCGACCCATTTTGTAAAATAATCAGTAGCAGTGATTATAAATGTATGTCCTTGAGAGGAGGGTGGGGAAATTTTACCAATTAGATCCAAACCCCATATAGAGAATGGCCATGGTGGCACCTGGGCACGAAGCTCTTGAGTGGGAGCATGGATTAGGTGTTTATGTTGTTGGCATTGCGGGCATCTCTTGACGTAAGAAAAGGAATCTTGTTCCATATGCTGCCAATAGTACCCCATACGTAATAATTTTTGCACCAATGATTTTCCACCAAAATGCCCTCCACAGGCACTAGAGTGAGCTTCTTCTAAAGCTATCAGAATCTTTGAATTACTTAAACATCAGAGTAAAACACCATTATAACTTTGTCGATACAAGACATTTGATAATATGATGTATCATGCTGCTAGTTTACGTAAATGGAGTCGGGCATTCTTAGATGTCGAATCCGAAATGGTTCCATCATGTAGATAGTTGAATATGTAGGATAACCATTCATTGGTGTATGTATTACCACAGAGTTCTGAATTCACAACTATAGGGTCATTGATTATCAATGTCTTAATATTATGAACAACAAAGGTAAATTCCTTAGGAGAACCATCAGGGGATATAAGGGAAGCTGCACTTGCCATTGCATCTGCATGCCGATTATCTTACCTGGGAATGGTATCGATCAAATATGATTTGAATTGTTTTAAGAGAGATAACGCAAATTCACGATATTGAGATAACTTATCGTGTTTAGTTTGATACGATCTTGTTATCTATTTAACAATTAAATGAGAATCACCATATATTGTAATGTTTTTGATGTTAAGAGCCAAGGCTGCACAAAGTCTAGCGATAAGAGCTTCGTATTCAGCTATATATTTTGTGCATAAGAAATCTAAGCGGTAAGATAAGGGAATCGACTTACCAATGGGAGGTATTAATATAACACCAGCTCCAGAGCCAGTTTGACATTTTGATCCGTCAAAGTATAACTCCCATTTTTCAGCCGTAGAGATTGCTAAAATCTGTTCGTCAGGGAAGGCATCGACATTTTGTATAGAAAAGGGCGAGGGAGAATCAACTAATTGATCAGCTATCGCTTGCCCTTTAATTGCTTTTTATGAAATAAATTTGAGATCAAATTTTGTTAACAACACAAGCCATTTAGCAAGACGACCTGATAAATCTGTTCTTGCGAAGAGATGTTTCAAGGGGTCAAATTTTACCATTACATGCACTTCAGTGTTTAAGAGATAATGTCTAAGCTTTTGAGTGGCAAACACTAAAGCTAAACAATGCTTCTCTATAACTGTGTATCGCACTTCATAATCGAGCAAAGTATGACTGATGTAATAGACAACGCATTCTTTGCCTTCAACATTATGCTGCACTAACAAAGCTGCTAGGGCATTGTTAGATGCTAAAATGTATAATAGAAATGGTTTATCTAAAACAATAGGTTGCAAAATAGGTGGATTAGCTAAGTAATCCTTTAAATCATAGAAATCTTTTTGACATTCAGAATTCCATTGAAAGTGAGAATCTTTCTTCAGTAGTTGTGTAAAGGGGCGAGTCTTATCTGCGAGTTGTGAAACAAATCGGCGGATGGCCTGTATCTTTACCTGTAAACTACGAAGTTGAGATATGTTCTTAGGTATTGGCATATTAACAATCCCATCTATCTTTTTCGTATCAACTTCTATACCTCGATTCAAAACAATAAATCCAAGTAACTTTCCACTATCTACGCCAAAAACACACTTTCGGGGATTCAATCGCATATTATATTTTCGTATGCGCTCAAATATTTGTCAAAGATTTGTAACATGATCCTTATGATGGATAGACTTTGCTAGGATGTCGTCAACATAGTCTTGTAAAATATTATGCATATAGTCATGAAATATAAGTCATTGCACACTGGTAAGTAGCTCCTTCATTCTTAAGTCCGAACGACATGACTACCCAGTAAAATGTACCCCAAGGTGTTATAAAGATTGTTTTATATTGATCAAGAGGATTTATAAGGATTTGATTATATCCCAAAAATCCATCCATGAAAGATAGCAACTCGTGTCCAGCTACGGAATCAACAATCATATCCATATTAGGGAGCGAAAAATCATCTTTCAAAGATGCCAAATTTAAATCTCGAAAATCTGTGCACGTTCTTATACGACCATCAGGTTTAACGACGACAACAATATTTGAGATCCACAGAGATTAATCAATTGGTCGGATAAAGCCAGCTTGTAAGAGTTTTTATATTTCAACTTTAACAAGCAAATAAATCATAGGATTCATCTTACGAATCTTTTGTTTGAATGGCTTAACATCTGGTTTCAACATGATATTATGCGTTACAATCTAAGGATCTATACCAGGCATGTCTGAATAATTCTAAGCAAATAATTCTGATAACTCATTCAATAGTTTAGTCATTTCTTCTTTTTCTTCTACATTTAAACAATCACCAATAGGGATAACTTTTTTAGGGTTATCCTTATCCATAACGACATCAATAGTCTTTTCGTTAAGGAGAGTACTATGGTCCAGGTGATTGTAGGATTGTAATTATTCTTCAAGTTCTTCAATATGCTCTATTGTAGCAGTTATTGTGCTAGTAGTCTTTCCAAAATATGCATCATTGTTTAAATAGTAAGGTAGGCCACGTTTATGGTGATAATGAGGAATACCATCATAAGCACCTAAGAATTCCATTATCACTTCATCCGTCGTAAACATATCCAATGGAAGTGATCCTGGAGGACAATTGATGTCAATCATCTCAGGAAATATCAAACTGATTGTTGATGTTGTATTCACATTTAAAGTAGGGCGTTTGTAGGCTTTGGTTTCCTTAAAAGGATTATATCCAATGCCACTTGAGTAATGTTGTGAAGCAGATTCTATAGGTACTTTGATTCCTTGTTGATTTATGCCACAACCATTACCTACGTAGTCACAATTTTTTTAAAGGATTCAGAATCCTCTGCCATAGAGAGAGACCAAATCTTTAGAGGAAGGCAGAGCTTCTTAAGTTTCATACTCAGTAGTATAACTAAGAGTATTATCCTTATTTATCACCAAAGAGGTCTTATGTTTATCATTTGAAGCATGTGATGTGATCAATGCAATATTTGATGTTTCAGGGACAGGGTTTTTAAGTTTGTATTCTCATGTGGAGGAAAATGCAAAATCTAGCAAACCCCAATCATCACCTATAAATGCATTCAACTGTATAGACTCTTGCATAACATTTTTAGAGGCAAGAGGAGCTGACAACTCAGTTTTTAGATTGTTTAAACTCTTAGGACCAACAACATGCTTATGCACTTCCATTTGCAAACAATTATCAGGTTTAGGATCCGAATGGATAGTATGTAGTTTCCCTTTAAAGATAAACTTAATCGAGCAGTGTAAAGTAGAGGGAACTGCTCCTATTGCATGTATCCAAGGTCTACCAAGAATCACGTTATAAGATAGAGAACAAGGCATGACATGAATCAAGGTAGGCACCATCACAGGTCCAACTTGTATAGGTAAAGTTATAGTGCCCACGGATTGTCGTCCAACATTATCAAATCTGTGAATACTTAATGATTCCGGTTTGATGACAGATACATCAACTTTAACCTTGTGCAATAAATCAATGCCACAAACATTAAAGGCTGACCCATTATCAATCATAACTCTCTTAACCAATGTTTTGTTGATTGTAATAAAGATAACCAAAGGATCATATTGATTCTGAACCTCGAGAGATGGTAATTTAGGTTGTTGAAACATAATGTCTATTTTTGTTGCATGCAGACAATCTAGTAAAGTGGCAACATCATTTGGTTTAACAGCAAGAGGAACAATCACCTTTTGTAAATCTTCTTGTAGCATTCCATGGTAAGTAGGTGAATTTTTTATAAGTTCCCAAAGAGATATCTTTGCAGGAGTAGTGTGAAGTTTCTCTATAAGGTCATAGTCTTTACCACCTTTATATGTTAAACGAGGTGCTTGAGGAAGCATAGGTTGAGAAGCTGGTAAAGATATCGAAACACTCATGTGTTGTGTACTTTGTTTGTTATTTCAAGTGTTATATGCATGAGCAACCACATTATGGTTTGTTTGTTGTGAGTTTTGTTTCACTATTTGTTTTGCATAATCATAAATGTGATTAGGAGTTTGAGAAGGAGATGAAAGACCTTTAACAACAAGCATAGGTTTAGAGGATGGTTGAGCCACATTTGCACATAGAGTGACCACAATTTTTGGTTTTTCAATCTCTTCTTTAGGTTTAGGAACATAAATTGCATTTACAAATCTTTGAAATAGTGACGGCTTAGAGGCCGTAGTGGAATGTTCAATCGAGATAAAGTCCTCAAGGGCTTCATCTAACATATCGAAGTCATCACGACTAAACGACTCATCATAAGCATGAAAATATTGCAAAAAATAATCTGACATTTTAACATGCTCTAATTAAACCAAGATTTAAATACACAATGATGGCCTTTGCAAATGAAATACTTTCAACAATAAATGATAATTTCCAACTCTCTTAGTGAAAAAATAAAGAATGTAATTCACAATTTAACATATGTAATTTCACTAAAGAGGTTTTTCAATCCAATTATGCTCTAGAACAACAAATTTGATTCAGATCTAAAGTTTAAAAGGATGCAAATTCTTTAAATCTTAGGTTCACCAAAATGTTTAGGGTGAAAATTAATAGTTTGTTTAACTAGGTCAAATACTACCATTTCACCACTAAGCATTGGGAGGACAAGGACTGAGCTTATGAACAAGCTTCTAATCACTTTGTCTGTCCCTTATGCTCGCATGGTTATGAAACCTAAGGCCCTAATCAATATTTTATCAAGTGTTTTCCTTTCAACCAAGTAAAACCCTAATTATGCCTTAAATCATAAATATACAGAAACTGATGAAACAACTAGCAAAATTGATCACAAAAGTGCAGAGATTGAGTTTCAGAGATAGAGTACCCAAATTTTGAGGGCCACTTGGACTAGGGCGCCCGCTCCACTGTCCTAAAAGTTTTCGCTCAAGAAAATCTTCTGCACAAGGTGTTTGCGATTGCTAAAAGGCTTCCAGATCCTAGAATAAACCCCTGGTTGGACTAGGGCACCCGCTCCAATGTCCCGCAAGTCTTAGAATTTAAAAATCCAAAAGTCTGTCACGATTTTACTCACAATATCCTTCTTTCTGTAGCTTCTTTTTGTCGAAACCTACAAAACATGATCTGCACCTACAAAAGAAGGAAAATGTTGTGGCTATATAGTAGCTTGCCTCAGTCAAGCCCCGTCTTTGGCATTTCTACCTCAACAATAGCCAGAGATAAAGATTTGTAGAAGTGTGTGCAAACCTAACAATGTGTATGCATAAATATCAAACCCTAGATGTCTCAATCAAGGGAAGATCAACAAATTGCTTTTCATCAATAAATACATACAACTTCACCTCAAGGAGATGAAAACAAATGAAGACTTGCATGAACAAGAAGGCGAATCAGCAATGTCCGCAGATGATCTCCAAGCTTGCTGTTGGAGGCTTCAACCCTTCTCTGGATCATGCAAAGGGTATACAAACCCTAGGAAGAGCAAGATAGACTCAAGATCTTGATTCCTAATCTCCATCCATTATCTCCAAGATAGCAAATACAAAAGACTTCCAAGAGCTTCAACAAGTCACTGATCTTCAATAGCAATTGTAGTAGAGTTTTGGCATCAAGCTTACATAAGAATTGTGTATGATAAAATGATTTTCAAATGTCTTTTTATATCTAGCTTTGGGGAAATTCAAATTTTGAAATAACGTCTCGATATCGTGCGAAAATCGAGAATTTGAAAATGGAATCCCGAGGCACTCGACGGGAGCCGACACCTCGCCAAAATTCAAAATCCCAGGAAACAGGGGAGGACTAGGGCATGGGTGTCCAAGTCCTAGCCCCCAATTTCCACTCAGATCTGCATTTTTGGGGGTCCTATGGACCCAAATCTCAAATCCCCTTTACGGGTTCTATCAACAAGTTACCTCAAAAAGTGAATAAGCTGCTTCTAAACTTAGTCAATTAGGGTTTCAGGAAGGCCAAAAAAGAAAAGGTTGAGAGGTCACCAAGAGTGAGGAGCTAAACCAAGGGAAATTGTACCATTCCATACAAGAGGACAATTTTTGACGTTACACTGGGTAATGATTTTGAGGTGGTTGTTAGGTCAGAGATGGGTGTGGGGATTCTGTGGTCTTCTGACCTATCAATGGTGTTATTTGGGGGAGAGATGGGTGTGGGGATTTAGCGGTTGCCCTTTCTACTCAACATGATAGATGGGGCTCTCGCCCGCCATCGTTACTGGGCCACCATCGGTCTAAATTTTTTAAGGCACTCTCAAGGTCTTGACATGGAGCCGAATGCGGAATGGGTGCTATGCTTCG
Organism: Cunninghamia lanceolata; assembly: GCA_027924645.1. Lineage (NCBI taxonomy): Eukaryota > Viridiplantae > Streptophyta > Pinopsida > Cupressales > Cupressaceae > Cunninghamia > Cunninghamia lanceolata. Next base: position 5,777,198 of record BSBN01000303.1, on the reverse strand, counting down.
TAGACCTGGTGGAAATAGGAGATTTTTATGGTTTGCCTTAGCCAGTGGCCACGTGTTTTAAACTTTTGATTTTTGCTATGTAATATTGATGTAATACATTATATTATCATGGGAAAGAATATGTATGGGAATTTTTTATAACATAATGATATGCCAAGGGGCGTAGCTATCCCCCAGCTATAACAATTTTTTGAATTAATATTAATGAATGAATGAATGAAAGTTTTTATTGACGTCCATGAGACCAAAAACTGTGAATAAATTTTTTATTAATATTAAATAGAATGTAATTAAATGATAAGTGTGACTGTAATTAAATGATAAGTGTGAATACCCATTTTGCTGATGTAAATTATGTTTATTGTTTATATCATAAATTACTCGACCTGGACCATTGGATGAACAATTTGATGGATGGTTGTAGTTGCATTCCGGAATGAAATGCATAGAACGCTAGGCTTGCGAACTTAAATATCCAGAATCACCCTATAACCATTATATTTAGAAAGATCAATAGTTTAGAAATTGTTGTGAGATGTTAATGCAGGACAACTGTCAGACATGTACTAATTGCGTAGTTCAGAAGCAACACGTTGACTTGACGTTTCATTCACTAAAAAATTCACTTTATAAAAAAAGCAAACTTTCTAGTTTCTACTTTTTACTGCTAAATGATTTTATTTTTAAGTGAGAGCCGAGAGGGTTAGCACACAGGTAGATTTCATATTGCTCATTGCAGTGCACCAAGGAGATTTCAAATTGCTCATTGCAGTGCCATTTCCAACATAGCCGGTAAGACAAAACATAGAATCCCTAGGCTACGTTTCATCATTTCTTAAAATCTTATTTTGTCAAACTTTTTTCTTAAAAACTTATTTTGTCAAACTTTGCGTTTAGGGTTGAGAGACTTAAGAAAAATTAAGGAGGACTTAAGAGGGAATTCACAATTTCACACTGTATAAGCATGTCTACCACCACTAGCAGACCAGACAAAGTTTTTGGGAAAGGTAGAGCAAGTACATATAGAAAAATAGATTATTCTGAATTGCTTAAAACCTTAGGTTTGACTGATGAATACCATGATATTTATGATCCTAACATGTTTGGTAAATTTACCTCAGAACTTAGATTTTCATGTGAGAATAAGGCTTCCAAAAAAAAGAAAAAGAAAGTTGATATTATCAATGCACCGTGGGTAACTAGATTAGGGCACATGATGTTACATGAGGTTTTTCCTTGCCCAGAATTTATCATGGTCTGTGCCCACAATTATGATGGTAACAAAAGAGCAATTGTAAATAAGGATACCAAAGAAGAAATTTTATCCATTAATGTAGAAGAATTTGGAAAAGTGTTGGGGTTTACAACTGAAGAATTTGGAGACATCCACATTGACCTAGAAAAGCTTGCTAGTGATTATGAAGCAGCGGATGAAAGCGGCAAAGAAGCTTTCCTAAATAAAATAGTTTAAGAAAAAAACAACTTGAAAGATAACCATAAGCCTCCTTATCCTTTGAAATTTTTTAAATCATGGGCTTAGGATACTATTTCCATGCTAGCATTTTGCCTCGGACTAGATAGCAATTGGGAAGTGGATGCAAGCCTCCTTGAAATGGTATATAATATCCATTACGGTATTGGTGTACATGTCAACTATAAATTTATTGAGCACATTATAGAATCCATGCATAAACAATTTTTAATGATTAAAGGAGGTTCCACCAAGACATTTAGGTTCACAACCTACTTGTGCTATTTTTTTCTATTCAAATTTAGTGAAATGTTTTAAACCAACAAGCTTCAGATTCATCCCTATAGTAATGCTGAGGAAAATAAAATGGCTCCAGTATATGATTGGACCACTAAGATAAGGATGCATAATTCTCGAAGGAACTACAATAATTTTGTAGACTACCTTTTTGCTCCATTGCATCAAGCAATTACAAATAGTCCAATGCCTAGATTGCCTATATCATGTAGATTTTTCATTCAACTAGGAAAAGAAATATAATTGGCTGATTGGTACTTATTGGAAGAATATACTGTGCTAAGATTTTATGGATCAGGAGTAGAGCCATACAAACTTCCAATACATGTGACAAAAAGGGTTTTTGCATTGGAATATGTAAGGTAGATGTAGAGTACTGATGAACTACACTTTGCCGATCAGCAAAAGAAGACCTTATTTCCTTCTTTACCTTTTTCATGTGGAGGGTTCACATTTGAGAGAAAAGCATTTAAGGTGGCACAAGATCTTTTGAATTTTTTTTAATTTTGATGTTGTCTGTCACTGGCAATATGATGCATGTGACACCATTAAAACAATGATTGTGGCCAATAGGAATGCTGCAAGTAGAATTCAACATCAAAGTAAACCCTTGCTTGAAAATTTGAGAAATAAGGATACCTGGGATGAGGTCAAAATAGCAATGGAGAAAACTGCTGCTTAGAAAGGTATTTCTTTTGAATAGTTGTCAGCATAAATTATGGCATTGCACGAGGTCCAAATTACAGGAGCACCAACATAGAATGAAATTAGGAGGTACAACAATTTTTATAGAAAAAGTGATAAACCATCTATTAGAGCAAAAATACCAGATTCTCTAAATGAGTCTTTTATAAAAAAAATTGGTCAGGATAAAAAATTACTGCATTTTGGTTTATGAGGAAGGAGATAGGTGAACCAAGAACTGATGTAGACTATGGAGAAATCGATGAAGAAGAAGAGTTTAGCAAATTATGGAATATAGAGCATCCCAATGAATGTTAAGATGAAGAAACTGAAACTGATAGTGATGATGAACTTGATGATGATAGGGATGAACAAAGCAATTTCAACCCTGGTTTAAGTCAAGGCACAAAAAAATCTTATACTTCAGGAGTAGTCATAGCTAAAAAGTTGGGTTATCAAGGTGGTGGTTTGGGGTCCCAAGGACAAGGAATTTGGACCCCAATATATGTAGTCACCACTGCCAGAAAACCATTTGATAAATGAGGCCTTGGAGCTGAATCAACTGATAAAATACACCAAGGTCATACAAGTAGAACTGAAAGAATTGATTATGTTACAACTTCAAATCCTAATCCTCATGGTCAGATGCAATCACAACTTGGACATGCCCATGGTGGAGAGCCTAGTGTGAATGGCACTGCCACTGGTGGAGAACTTAGTCAACATGTGCTACAACAACAGGTCCAACAACAAATTACACACAAGAGGACACCAATACAAGATACCACACAAACACTCAGTGATCAAGGGACATAGAAGAGACAAAGGATTATGACAGGTCCAAGTCTAACTACCAGTTCCACTACAAAGGAATTATTTCCAGGCACTCCCCCAGTTAGTGTGGATGTAACAGAAATTGCAAGTACTCCTATTCCTTCACCATTCAAGCATTCCCTTATTCCTGCGTCCCCAGGTTTTGATTACATTCAAGAGTTTAAAAAGAAATCAGAATTGTATAAAAAGGAAAAGAAGCAACTAATGGAGAGTGTGTCTGTTGTAACTTCAGATCCTACAACAACCATGAAATTACCCACATTTGACACAAATACATAAATCATGGAGTACACAATTGTTGTTCCCACAATTCAAAATAAACTAGAAAATTAGATGGATCGATTTGAATTTCAGGTGAGCAGTTTGCAATTTGATTTTTGTGGATTAAAAAATAGTGACAAAATTAATATATCAAAGAAGAGAAATGAATTGCTATACACATCATTGCTAAAGCATGATAGAGAGAAAAAAAGTTGCAGAATCAAATATCAAAATTACATGAAGACTTAGCAAATGAGAAAGCAAAGAGGAAAGCAGTAGATAACAAGAGCAATGAATTAGAAAAAAGAATAAAAAATTTGCCTCTACATCAACAAGCAAAGAGGATAAACAAACAGAGGTGGAATTGAATGGACTAAAGCAAAGGTTAGATGAGATCAAAAAGAAATATGATGAGGAAAAATCCACTTCAGAAAAATTAAGACAAAGCATTGGGAAATCAAATGAACAGTGGGAACAAAAATTGGAGAAAGAGGCAAAAAAATGAAACATTGGCCGCAGAGCTTATGGAAGCAAAAAATGAAATAAAATCTTGTCAAAAAAAGTTAACTGAATTTTGTAGACAAACAATGAGGCACATGAAACAAAAGATTTGGGAGGAAATAATGCAGAGGATTGATCATTTGTGTGAATTATTTCAATTGATTGATTCCATGAGACTACATCATAATAAGTTGAGAAAATATTTAATGGACAACACAAATGTGCAACTATAGGTAGAAGAGAAAACTGCAAATCAAGTTCTAGAAACAGTCTACAAAGCCAGTGACAATGAATTGATTTCAAAAGGCATTACTAATCAGATTGAAGCCTCAATGAAGGTGACATCTATCATTCAAAAGTGTTCAAGAATGCGTGAAACAACATAATTTGTGATTGAGGCTGCAACAAAGATTAAGGAGGACGAAAAGGTAAGGAACTTGACAAAGCTTAGTTTGCCACAGGGTTTTGACACAAATGACCGATTCATTGGAAAGGATAATTTCAGAAAGAAGATGGAGGATGCAAGGAAGATTTATTTGGACTAGTTTCCTCAGAACCCAGATGAGGCGAACTTTTTGGATTTCATCAAACAACTAATAATCTTGAATGTATCTTTGGCTAAAACATTCAAGTCAAACCCAGGATCCAAATTGAAATCCAATCATACATTGTTAACAAAAATTCAAGTCAGACAACATCAGCTAGAAGAAATGACAATTCCACCACCTGAACAGTGGAATTTGCTAAAAAAAAGTTAGAATGATTTGATATTGATAATATGAGTTTCCAAGTTCCAACTCAGCTCTGTGGAGAGTTGTCTTTGAGCAAGATTTTACATTGCCTCTATGTATTCCTTCATTTGAAAATCAATAGAAAATTCAAATTCAGTAATGTGTTGATGTTCAATTATCTGTATTATTTATTTTATCAATTGAATATAAACTCTGGTTTCAACTACTAAATACACATTCAATGATTGTTGATGTTCATTGTTCTATATCCTACTATTGTTAATATGTTAAGCTAATGTTATTTACCATTTCAAATGTTTTATTCACATGCCATTGAGACCTCCCGCTATCCCTCTGGCTTCACCAGTTTGTAGAGCTTAACTTTTTTCTGGCATAATGTTCTCAACCAAGCAGTGACCGATGAGACAAGGCAAGGGGGCCAATAATACTAACGGGTTTGATGGCTTAAGTGAGAACTTGGATGAATCAGTTGCGGATAAGGCACTAATCAAAATAATTCATAAACTATGAAAAATGATGCAAGATCACATATCAAATCAAAAACCAAAATTCTACTTTACTGCAAATTTTATGTTTTATGCACAAATCAACTTTAGCAAGGAAATATTAAGCATTGAGTTGAATGATGAATCACTGAGTACATGTAAAACTTATCAGTATGACACAATTAAAATATGAAATAATTACGTATACACCTATAAGTGACACGACTCTGTCTAAATAAATATTCTTAATATTTATTTCAGTTTAATTCCTCTATCTATAAATAAACAAATTAATTTATTTATCTGATTCACATTCCTCCACAAAATTAAATAAATTCATTTATTTAATTAAAATCCTCCAAGTTCTGCTAAATTAAATAATACCAAAATTTTTAATTAATTCTTCCAAAATTCCTCTAAATTAAATAATATCAAATTATTTAATTACCTCTTCTAAATTCTAAAGTCATTCTAAATTAAATAATGTCCAATTATTTAATTAGTTCTTCTAAACTTAATATCCTCTATATTTAAATAAATCAAAGTTCATTTATTTAAATTATTCTTTTTCCTCCAAAAATGGATTAACACCAAAATTAATCCATGCAAATCCATGTGCACACTTAATTAAATATTTTAATATTTAATTATTTGTTCCCTCACCCACATGTCCTATTTATCCTCTAGTTCCAATTAGTTAACTCATAAATCAAATCAGTTAACTAGGATTCAGTTAACTCTTCAATCTATTTCTGTTAACTCCCCTATTGCATGAAGGAGCAGGACACTTGTCCTCTCCCTATTCACGCACATCCTCTCAAGGTTCCTCAATCGTTGATCTTCTTATTCATTCTATACCGTTGATCTTCCTTCTCTCAAGTCTATAAGTACAACCCCTTTTCCTCCATTTCAATCATCCAATCTTTTAGTAAACTTACTCTACAGGAATCACAGTGTGCCTTTGGCACCCAACACCATTCCATAGCTTGCGATCACCATTTTTATTGTATTGAAGACCCTCTTCATTACAAGAACTATCATAGCCATTTCTCTATTGTCATCTTGAAGAAAAAAAGCAAGGAAGTGCGCTTTCTGAGGGCTTCATTCACACGAAAGATCAATTTAAGATTAGGCGACCAATGGAAGCCACAAAGTAATAAGGTTTGCAAGGTATTGTTCTTTGTGTTTGAATCTTGATTATTGCAATTTCTATTGATTTATTGGGTTATTATTGATTATTGATATATTATACACATTTTCCCGTAACATTTCTGGTGCCCACCATGGGGGGCTTTGCCCCAATTTAACCTCAAAATTGAGTTTTTGTGTGTTAGGTTCCGTACACAAGAAGTTTCTATGCATCTGTTCACTGGAAACACGCATCTATTCTCTGTAGCAACGCATCTATCCAATCAACGCATATACTCACTGAATCAATGCATATGTTCTCTGAATCAACACATATATCTGACCTGCACTTTTATTTCCTGTTTTGGTGCTTTTATTCTCTGTAACTGCGCATATATAATATATGCGCATCTGTTCTTTCTTGTAGTGCATGTACTCTTTGTAACTGTACATTTATTAGATCTACGCATCTGTGCTATGTATTTGTGCATATATCTTCTGTAACTGTGCATTTATTCTGACAGGGTTCTTGAGATATTTCTTGTGATTTTTCTAATGCTAACATCTCTCACATGGATATTCTCAGATCTGATTTGCAGGTTAGGGGCTGGTTAGACATTTAGTTGCATTGTTAACTCACATTTAGATCTAATTAGCAAGGAAAGTAATTGGATTGTTCATGCAAATCTTATCTAGATCTAAATAGGAAGGTTGTAATTTGAACTTGTTGCATCAACAACTCAAACATAGTCCCAACTAGGAGGATCTAAAATCGGACCATTGCTTTCTATTTGCTTATTTCAAAGTTAACAAATCTTGTGTGTGCCCAAATAACATAACTCATTTATTTTTTTTCTTTTAAATAGGATTAAAGAACCATTGTTCTCCGTGTTTTCAGAATGATAGTAGGCCTATTCTCTCCCCTTTCTTGGGTGGCCAGAATGCCAAACCTATCATTTTGCATGTTTAACCTTTAGAGAGGCCTGCCCTTGGATATCCTGCCGTCCAAGTGGGAACGACCTTAAGTGGTAACAACCTAAAGCCAAGCTCTTCCTAGCCACTATAAATAAATTGTGCTTAAGGCAAAAGCTTCATGCAACAAGTGCTGATTAGTTATACCGATAACCAACCTCCCCCAAAGCCCTCCAACGTGTAACCCTTGAAGGCTAGGAGACTCCCTAACGGAGAGTAGCACTGCCGCACATATAACCACTTGAATGGTTGCCCTTACTACTTATCCATTGTTTTAGAGGCCAAAATCCCCTATAAACCGGTGCCGGAAAGAGCAATTATCATCTTCCTAAGACGACTCACGTACTTATGATTCAATAGTAGAGATAACAGGGAAATCCTAAGGTTTACGAGCCTTAGGAACCCAGAACTTGGTGTACCAGAGAAGTTTGTGCACTTGTAAAGGGGAGCCCATGTCCCAAGTTCCTAAGTTATCCACTTTGAATAGTGTAGTTGGAGTAAAAACCAAGTGAGAATTCAGTTTATATTGCCCCTACCATCCTAGGATTTGTACTTGTTTTTAGTCAAAAAAGTCAAAAATCTTAAAAAAATAAAAAATCATGAAAATATTCTTTGTGTTTACTGTGTCTTTCTTGCCATAGTTGAAAAATCAAATAAAAAAGACTAACTTTCAGCCAAAGAAAAAAACAAAAACATCAAAAAACATGCCAAAATTAGTCAAAAAATTAATCAAAAACACAGAGCTACGCATATATTCATTCCTACTGCGCATGTGTTCAAACTTGCTTTGTCTTTTGCTGCACATCCATTTAGTTCTACTGCACTTTTGACTAGTTCTGCTACGCATACGTATTTTACTAGAATTGCGCATTTAAACTTTGTTCCTGCGCTTTTACTTTTACCAGTCTTCCGCATTTACTTTCTTTTGCTACGCATTTATCCTATGTTCCTATGCATTTGTTTCTACACATCTGTCATAGTGAGCCATTCCGTACATTTGTTGAGAAAAACAATTATCTTTTCGAGCACCCATTTCAGCCTTGTTTCAGTTTCCCAGATCTGATTAACCATGCAAGTCACTTATCCTGTCCATTTCCACAACATAGCCTCTTTTACAACACTCACCTCAGCCAAAACTTCACAAAACTTCCCCCAACCGAGTCAAAGTATCCAAACCAGGTTATAGAAAAATAATTCTAGATCATATCAGCCTCAAACAATCACTAGTAAAGTCTCCACTAACAGGATATATCATCCTTCTCTCTCAGAACTTTCACTAGTTGTGTAGGTCCAAAGCTAGTCCCTATCAAATAATCAGATTCCTAACATCCTTATTTGTGGCTATCGTTTTGTATCAACCGATTCATTTGACACCATTGATCCAAGAAAACCCTTGTCAAAATCCTATCCCCACAAGTATCCCCTTCACTACAACCTCCAAGCACATCTTGTCAAAAGACCCAATCTCACTCCACCCCATCCCAAGTCACATTGCATGGTCCTAACTAGATCCCAAAAACAAAAACAACTTGAAATGGTGGGCACATCCAACAAAATTGTCCCATCCCCTCACGACAGTGATGAGAAGATTTCTCTTGAGGACAATCTACAAGATCAACAAGACCGAAAGTTCCAATGCATGATGGACAAAGTGCTCAGCCAAGACCCTAGCAAATTCTTTCTTCACCTAACAAACCAAGGAGTTAAGCTCCCCAAAGACTTTGACGTCAATGCGTTAAAGGAAACCGAAGAAGAAAGAATCCATGAGGATAGCACACAAGAGGAAGGAACCATAGACAAAGGCAAGATGACCATTAACTCTACAAACCCTCTAGGCTTATTGACTCAACAAATCCAAGCCTTAGACATTCAAACCGAAGCATCAACAAAACACTATTCTCTAGAGGATATCTCACCATATCCTTTTGACAAGACCTTGATCATGATACTTTTCCCCTCAAAGTTTGAGGTATCAAAATTTGACAAATACCGCAAAAAGGGTGATCCAAGAAACCACATCAGAGAATTTAGTGCATCATGGCTTGAAGTCGCCCATAATGACACCTATCTCATGTGACTATTCCCAAGGAGCTTGGGAGGACAAGTTATGGAGTGGTTCTCTCGACAAGCTCCTGACATTCGAACCTTCAACGAACTAGTGGATAAGTTTGTCACACACTTCTCCTACAACATTGAGCATGACATCTCACTGTTAGATCTTTGTAACACTAAACAAAAGGGTGGAGAATCCTTCGCCTCTTCCTTACAAAGATGGAGATAATTGGCAAGCAAATGCCCACATCACATACCAGAAAAACAAATGCTTGAAATATTTGTCACAACCTACACACTGACCTAAGCTACCAAATTCAAATCCAATGCCCTACTTCTTTTAGTAAGGTCATTGAGATGGGATTGCTCATTGAAAAGGCGTTGATAACAAAAGGTCAAATCAAACTTTACAAGGACACTCCTAGTGCAAATGTCAACACAGATAAACCATGATTCTGGACTAAAAACAAGAACATAGTCAATGATGGTGTGGTTGATGCTAAAGTAGCCGCTCCTAAACAACCAATTTTTAATCTCTCAGGAGCCTTAAACAATGCAACATCAAGCAAACCTACGTCAAACGAACCAAGACAATGGTACAACTATCCTCCTAGACAAAAATTTACACCACTGGAGGAGTCATATGAGTCCGCCTTGAGAAAGTTGTTAGCAAACAATGAGATCAGCCTTCCCACCACAAGTGACTATGAACCTCAAGTCAAACCTCCTTGGTGGAAGGATACCAATTTCTGTGAGTATCATAGGGGGAAAGGACATAAAACTAATGACTGCATTTATTTGAAAAATGTCATACAAGACTTGTTAGACCAAAATTATGTCAGCACAAAAAATCACCCATCTAACGAATCACATGTGGTGTATAAAGATCTGCTCCTTAACCATGACAAGAAGAAGAACAACAACAACAACAAAAACAACAAAAACAACAACTGATAGAATCACAATAACATAAACAATGATGCAAATTACACAAATGTGCCATTCGAATACACCATTAATTTCATATTAGAGCATATCCCACAAATCAATGTGCCCACATCTGACACACAATTGGATTCCAACACTAACTCTGATTGCAATATCACCACCTACAGTGAGAAAATCACCTTGCCCACACTTCCTCCAAGGCCATCACCCTCACCATCTACCATTATTCCCCATCTGTTGTATTATCCATCTACCCATACACTCATGAAGGATGTGATCCAATGGATGTTAGCAAGGAATCAACCATGCCCGTATCATAAAACACTTAACGAAGAGCCTATCAAAACAATTATCAAAGAGCCTAACGAAGAGCCTATCGAAGAACCTATTGAAGAGCCTATACGTCAAGAGCCTATCCATCAAGAGCCTATCGCAGAGCCCCAAACATGTCCATTGTCCCAACCCCATCATGTAATCTGTTACCAATCAAGCATGTTGAAGAATTTTCTACCGTGAGTCTGAGCCACATTTCACTCTACCCTTATGTTGTCGACCACCTAGAAGCTATCAAACTTATCCAAGAGTCTCCCACTCCCACTTCCATTCAAGGAAATCAAGAGCTATGTCAAGAGTAAAATCTAAAGCATGAAGACTATGCCATCAACCCACCAAAATCAGAACTCGAAGATCTAGGGTTCTTCTTCGACTTATGACAGATGCCTTCTAAGGCAGAATTAACAAAATAAGGAAACCCTGGGTTATACCTACAAGTGTGGATCTACGATATATGTATCAAACGGACCTTGATCGATGATGGAGCAGAAGTTAACATAATTCCTTTCTCCCTATTCAAGAGGATGGGCTATGGGCACACTAACATCACTGCTTCACAAGATACTCTAAGCGGGTATGATAATCTGTAGACCACCACCATCGGCAAAATTACCCTCCCAGTAACCTTGGGACCTAAGACCATTCCTACCACATTCTACGTCATTGACAAAGATACGGGATATAATTTGATCCTTGGAAGGCCGTGGATACACATGATGAAAGCTGTACCCTCCACACTATTCCAAGAGGCTCGATTCCTGCATTTAGGGAAAATATATGTTGCCAAGGGGGATCCAGAACCTTTCAGCATAATTAAGACCACAAACGCCGCAAAAATCAAAACTCTCAAAGACAAGCCATTACCAAAATAGAGAGAAATGGTCCCCAAGGATAAGACTATCAAGACCATAGAATTTATTGAGTAGGATGGACCACTCCAATCCCCCTTAGAGGTACTCATGATCGACAACCAAGAAGCTTACAAACTCTTCCCTTGCATAGGAGAGGAACCACATAGAATTGAAGGCCCAATGTTTGAAACCACAACGTTAGATCTGAGAAATGTAGACCCACACACTTTCTCAGATGCTGAGGAGGACATATCATAAGGTTACACACTGTTGTCACCATTAAGTGTGTCACACATCCCCGAAATGACAGAAGAAACAGGATCATGTGAACCAGTCATGCCCAAGGAATAGGCATATTCTATTGATACCGAATCAACCAATGTCATAGGAATGCTACCAAGGATGTTCATGGTATCCAAACCGTGACAAGAACCAACCACCCCTACCTCGGTTCAATCAAATGAACTTGGTGAATGGGAAGCACCTTAGGTGCTAATTGAAATGGTCGAATGACTTCCCGACAAGGATGAAGAAAGCGAAGGCCTCTTTCATATAAAATGGAAGATGCGAGTGATAGTAGGTGTTGACGACCCTGTCATCTTTGAACTCCCACATAGTTACATAGGATATGCCATGGACTTAAGACCAGAGCCCAATGGGAGGATGAGTATAAGCTTTCTCCCTCCTGACGAACAAAGGGAGCTGCAAACTCCTCTTGAACTATTCCAATTCTTACAAAGAATCCAAGAGAGACCTGAAATAAAAATCTACATGCAAGAACAATTCGATCTGTTGACAGAATTACTCAAATACGAAGGAGTCCTATATTGGACCCCCTCCCATCAACATGCCTTTTAGGATTTATTGTGTCTCATAATGCTAAGGGAAACCACTGTGTTGGCACCGATGGACTCAAGTGATAAACCCTACAGAATAGGAGAATTAGTCTTGAGAAGAGGTAGCATGAAAAACAAGAAAAAGAGTCTTTTTGGAAGACTAGAAAGGGCCCTACATGGTTAAAGAAAATATCGGAAACGGTGCTTATCTCTTGTGCACAATGGCGGGAGAGGAATTTGGTGAATCGGTCAATGCCTTTCACCTCAGGAAGTATTATGTCTAAAAAAAGCAAAAAACAAAAAAATCATAAAACATGAAAAACACCCAAAAAAATTGAAAAACTCAGAAGTGTCAAAAAAAACAATTTTCTTGCATTTTTGTATCATTCTGTTCATCTTGCATTACTGTCAGTGATTTGCTCTTGTGCTATTTTCCTTGCAGTAAGGTGCCTTGGGTTACCTGGATATATGTCATCCTTTCAAGACTGAGAGATTACCCATCTTTCACAATCGCCATTATCCCCCTTCATTCCTAGTGATTCTAATCAAAGCCTAGCTCTTAGCTTTACATTGATCCTAGTCTTAATGAGTCAAGATTTCAGGTCTAAATGGAGTTAGTATTCAAACCTACAGTGTTCAAAGGAAGCTTACAAGTAGACCTTCCCATTTCTTCCCTTGTAGTAGAGAATTTTGACTGAATTACGAAAACTTTAGGTGGTGCTCAGCCCCTTATCTTTCTTGGCCAAAAACGTTAGGAAGATCAAAACTCTGAAGGAAGCAATCTAAGATATGAGTGAATAAAAAATATGAGTGATCAAAATAAGAGTGTCAAAAAGTGACAATTGAGAGATCAAAGTCTTGCATATCAAGGTTCCTGAAAGCATTCATTTCTTGAAAAATCAAAATCCAAAAAATGAGAAAAGTCAAGTGAGGAAAATACAAAAAAAAAGTGAAAAAAGCAAAAAAAGGAGATACAAAAAAAGAGTGAAAGAGAGAAGATTGTTGAATGTCCGTACTCTTGGGTGGAGATCAGTCCAAGCTCGAAACCTCAAGAGTGACATTCTAACAGAGAAAGAAAGGTACAAAGCATGCACACGCCCTAACTGAGCTAAACCGACAAGTCTAGTAGTCTCTAGGATCATCTTCTATCTAGGGACCCTTATTCTTTCCTGAATATCCTTTACCCCGGGTCTATGTTGCTTGCCATCTATGATCTAAGTCTAGCGAACATCAATAAAATTTGTTGCTGGTCTAAGTTGACAGCTTGTCAGATTGTCTTATCTAGATAAGGATCAGTGTTTAGCCTTTAGCAAAGCCTAGAAATTAGAAACACTCTATTTTTCATTTCACTCCCCACTTGAGTTTTCCCTACATCCTATCTCACAGCCTTGAAAAGGTCTCTTATATTAGGGCAACCCGCCGTCCCCTAAATTGAAAATTATATTTAAGAGTCGTCATTTTGTTTGTCCCACATTGCATTCATGCCGAAATTGTAAAATGTCTCAAAACAATAAAGATCAATGTCACATCTCATGGAATTCCATAGAAGTACACGTTGCCTACCGTCATCCATCATCCGGTCATATTTGTTTCAAGAAACTACTTCCTCCATCTATTGCGAACTCGTTCCTCGTTCATCCTGACTTGCATCCATCTTGTCATCCATCTTAAGCCAATGTATTTGACCGTTGTCGAACAACGTCACCTCTGAGCTATCACGTAGGCAAGGCCATCTTGTATTGATGTGCCCCCGAGGCTCCCTGCCCATCCGTTTCGTACCTTTTTCACCCATCCACTAGTCCATCTGCATCCGTACTGTTTCCCATCGCCTAGGTCCTAGGTCCACAAAGTCTGTCACCCCGAACTATGTTGCCTTTGCATCGTCACGTAGGCAAGGCCATCTATCAATGCGCCCTCGAGGCACTAGATCAGTCACTTAGGGCCCGTTTCTTCATGTCTGTTTATCAGTTCATCCATAATAAGTTGATCCTTTATCTAACTAGGGGCAAGTCCTCGACCTAGTTGGAGAGTTGGATTCTTGAATATCGCGCACCTCAGAGGACAACAATAAGGATTGCAATACCTTTCACCAGACACAAGAAAGTGCAACAGAGCCCACTTTCAAACAGAAATTTTGACCCAAAACATCAACCTACCTAAAGCAAAACAAACAAGTACCTAAAACTCAAACTAATTTTATCTAAACTATGGTAAGAACACACATCTAATGCAAGAATGTTTTGTGCTTGTTAGCAAGTTAAGTTACAGAGTCTTGATTTTTGTTATCATGTCTTTCTACGCTACTCGAGGATGTCAAAAACTAGAGATGCTATGATGGGGGAATGATTATTTTTATTTGTCTGCTGCTTGTGGGTTTATCTTCAGTAATGTGAAGCCTTGTCTAAAGACATGATCAACATAATGATCATCGAGGACATCAGGGGTCTACACATGAAACGGGTATAATCTTGTCTGTTGAAACACAAGAAATACTCAGGTCATCTTGGTTCAATTATACTTAGATGCTTGTATTAACTTGCTAAATCAAAATCTATGTAAGCAATACTCAGGTTATCTCGTTTCAATTATACCTAGATGCTTGTATTTTCTTACAACATTTTAAAAGAGAAAAGAAACAAAAAGTGTCCGATGATGAAACAAGCACTTCAAAATACTTGTAGTATCAAGATGACATATATTTGCATCCATAATACATCCATTTATATTTTACATACCATCCATCAATAAAGATTTGGTTTGCAGTGTCAGTGTTTACAAAAGCTTGTGAGTCCTTCTGTCGAGTCATTCTTTTGTCAAAATTCTCTTTCTGCCTCTCTTTGTGTCTCCTATCGAGTCTTTTCTACTTTGATTGCATACACTTGGACATATCAAAAACATGGTAATCATTTTGCATTAGGTGAAATAGTCATTAATTTGATTAGATCATTTACAATCATGTAAGTGCATTAAGTCATCCATATGTCATCAGTTAGCATTTCATATTAGGTGAAATATTCATTAACTTGATTAAATCATTTGCATACATATAGCTACATAAGTCAAAATAACATTGCATTAACCAAATAACTCACAAAACATAGCCATAATCATATTGTCTATCATAGAATGTGACCACATAGGTGCATACATATAGGTGCATTTAAATTGTACATATACATTTGTGCCATCATAACATAGATGCATACGTAATATTCCATCAGAAAAATATCAAAAACATAGCATATAAGCATAACAAGTAAATTACATCCATAATCATCGCATAAACATCATACATATAGGCCATGGTGACTGGATATCAAATGTCATAAACATGTACATCGCATATGAACATAACAAGTAAAATGCATCCATGAATCATAACATAAGCAACATACATGTAGGTCATAAGCTGCATCATCATATAAACAATAAAAGTGTCCAAGTGTACAATATCAATCTGTCGTCCATGAGTCACATCATAAAAGGGTCTATACATACATACAAAATGATAATGATACATGCCTCAGTCGCTGTGCAATAAAAAGTGATGTATATATATGTAGGCTATCCATGAGCCACCAAAACCTGTGTACAAAAAGCCAAAATCTGTCCAAGTAGAAGCTACCCCTGCTGTCATGGGGTGCTGCTCCTAGCACTATCCCTTCCTTCTCCTCCACCACGTTGTGACCCAGACTGCTATGGGCCCATCACTGAGGCTCCCGAGCATGGTCCACCTGCCCTCTGTGAAGCCACTGAATGACTCCTGTAGCTCGGTGCTCGCTGATCTGCCGTCATCGCCCCATGATATAAACCCCTGTAGTACTGTGTCTGAGCCTATGCTCTGGCCAGTTCACCATGAATCTATGCAACTTGGGTCTGCAACTGTGTCACCTGGGCCTGGGCCTGCATCACCTGTGTCACCAGAAATGATGTAGCCCTGTCAGTACCCATAGCGGCTACGACTACTTCTCTCTCTTCCATCAGGGCCCGTACCCTAGCCAGTGCTATGTCCCGCTCTGCAGTAAGACTAGCTATAACCCGTGCATTTGCCTCCCAAGGAGACTCTGCAGCTCTCAGCTGCGCTCTAACCTACCTCAGCTAGCCCCGTAGCATAGTAACTGCCACCACCTGTGCTTGCTCATGTGGGTCAGGTTGCACCTGAACCTGCGGTCCCTGTGAGGCCATCACCTGCTGAACCTATGGTCCCTGTGGGGCCTCCACTTACTGAGCCTATACCTGAGGTGCCACCTGCTGTGGTGGAACCTGTGCCTGCTGCTGGGCAGCTACCTGTGGTAGAACCTGCTACACAACCTACTGTAGTGGGGCCTGTCCCACTCTCTGCCATTGTCTCACCCTCCCATCCCCTCCTCAGCCCCCTCCTCGGCCGTCTCCTCCATCTCCTCGGTCTCCACCAACTCCTCCTCTCCTCCTCCTCCATCTTGCCCCGTCTACCTCCATTACCCTCCTCCTCTGATTCCACCTCCTCTAGGCAGTGAGCTAGCTCTCTCGGTCTCGAGTATCTGGGGAATGGGTGTGCGGAAAACCAATCCTCATAATCTCGAGTCATGCCTGCATCCACTATCTCCCTCCTCATCGGCCATGCCTGATAATGTATCTGTAGGAAATCTATCTTGGCCTCCTCATAGGAAGCCATAGGTCCCCACCGCCACCGCTCTACGTAGGTCCTCGCAAACAAAGCCTACCCCTATGGCATACCCTGAGTCCTCCCAAACTACCATAAAACACGGGTGACTATCTGTCACTCCAGTATGTGAGGCATCCAACCGATCAACCAACGTGTCTAAAAAAAAACATAGGGCAGCTCATCGGCCTCATCATCCCAAACCTTGAAATCTATGTAAGGTCACCACACCACTGCATCCATGTTGTCTAACGCGTGACACCAATACTCCAACTTCCCTAGCCTGTGATGGGAAAGTACACTTGCATAACCATATAAGTATGGCTCTCTTGGCTGACGGTGGAATGTGCATATGGGCTGAGTCATGGCTATATGCTCCCAAGCCCAGAACTGAAGCAATGACACACCTGCAGACAAGCTAGCAGCTCCACGATACACCACCTGATGCATGTCATGATAAAGGTGAGCCATAACGCAAACACCCCAAGAAAATCGGGTGCCCTTAGTAAGCATCCGCTCAAGTGTCCATCCCTAGCCAATAGGGAACCCATGAGATCACCTGTCGGGGAATACAACACCCCCAATCAGACTAGCCACAATCCCTGGAAAGTAGTCGTACAAATCATACATATCCTACCAGCTGATCACTGGCCCCTGAAGCACAGGATCATCAAATACTTGCTTGCACTCAAGCAATCCAGCGTCGCATTGAGAGTCGTACTCCACAAACTCACCTACTATCAGTAGGTGCAGTATCCTATACATGTCCTCCAAGGTAACAGTCATCTCACCAGTGGGGAGGTGGAATGTCCCATCCTCACTGTGGAAGCGCTCCACCAAGGCAGTCAGTAAACCAAGGTTCGCACGAACCTCGGGCGTGAAACACACATAATCCAAACTGAGAGCATCGAGCACTATCTGATCTACCTCTGTCAGCATATATCATCATAGCATCGTCATGGGGAACTGCTCCTGTGAAATAAGAGTGTCAGAAATATCTTCCTGCAACCAGCAAACCAATGCATCAACCATAACTGTATCAAAGCAAACTTGCTCAACTATCAAACTTATCAAACTCACTTACTTAACATATTAAATTGATCAAAACAAGCAAATCATCTCTTGTCTAGATTCTATCAATCTTGGAGATAGCTTATCAATTATCGCATCAATCAAGATGCCAATCGAGTCAATTTTGCTAAGTAACTGACTATCCTAAGGTAAATACGACATTTCAGGTGGCAAATGCGCCTTATCAAAGCAAATGCGCTTATCCAGGACATATGCGTTGAATCATTGAGCATATACACAACTTCATGATGAATGCGCATCAGAAAGTAATGTATGCACATAAGTTACGTATGTGCCACTATAGGTGGTAAATGTGCAGTTGCATGACATATGCGCAGTAACATATATCATAAATGCGCCTAAACAACAAATGCGCAGGAAGACCTATTAAATGCACTGAAGCAGAACAAAAGTGCGGTTTCACCTAGCAAATATGCTGAACTACAATTTGGCGCATTCATTCAAGCAACTTTTTCTAGCATTTATTGCCCTAATAAACGACCCTAGGCTACAAATTTTGAAGTATGTATCGGGGGTCCTGCCTCTGCTAGCCGTCTAAACCGTTAGACTCGCTCAAACCAGTGCTCCTCATGCAGAATATCCATATCTCTGCTGCCTGCTCTGGCTCCTGTGCTCTGTAAAGCTCCTAGTGTCTCTCTCCAAAGTGACAAGTGTGCAAATGACTAGGATTGTGGACCTTGCTTCTATATATAGACATGCCAACCTACCTAGCTGTGTGGCGACCGTGCCTGCTCTCTGAGTCCTTTCTTTGGCATTTATCAAGACGTGGCATTTATCAAGACATGGCCCGTTTCTCTCCATTGCTTCATACGTTAACTAACCTTCTTCATTGTGAGATTGTCCATCTCACGTCCTTCGGCCTTTTTCCTCCCATCCAATCTCCCGAGGGGACATCCTGTCGTCGTAACCTGTACCAGGGGCAAACTGGGGCATGTATCATTATCAGAAAATCTTATTCTTTGAAACAACGCGATAAAACACATTGCATCAAAGAGGGGCAAAATGTATACACCTAAAAATGACACGACTCTGTCTAAATAAAATTTCTTAATATTTATTTTAGATTAATTCCTCTATCAATAAATCAACAAATAAATTTATTTATTTGATTCACATTCCTCCACAAAATTAAATAAAATCATTTATTTAATTAAATCCTTCATATTCCTCCAAAATAAATAAATTCATTTATTTAATTAAAATCCCCCAAGTTCTACTAAATTAAATAATACCAAATTATTTAATTAATTCTTCCAAAATTCCTCTAAATTAAATAATATCAAATTATTTAATTGCCTCTTCTAAATTCTAAAGTCATTCTAAATTAAATAATGTCCAATTATTTAATTTGTTCTTCTAAACTTTACATCCTCTATATTTAAATAAATCAAAACATTTATTTAAATTATTCTTTTTCCTCCAAAAATGGATTAACACCAAAATTAATCCATGCAAATCCATGTGCACACTTAATTAAATATTTTAATATTTAATTATTTGTTCCCTCACCCACATGTCCTATTTATCCTCTAGTTCCAATTAGTTAACTCACAAATCAAATTAGTTAACTAGGACAATCTATTCAGTTAACTCTTCAATCTATTTCTGTTAACTCCCTTGTTGCATGAAGGAGCAGGACACTTGTCCTCTCCCTATTCGCGCACATCCTCTCAAGGTTCCTCAACCATTGATCTTCTTATTCATTCTATACCGTTGATCTTCCTTCTCTCAAGTCTATAAGTACAACCCCTTTTCCTCCATTTCAATCATCCAAGCTTTTAGTAAACTTACTCTGTAGGAATCACAACCCGCCTTTGGCACCCAACACCATTCCATAGCTTGCGATCACCGTTTTTATTGTATTGAAGACCCTCTTCATTACAAGAACTATCATAGCCATTTCTCTATTGTCATCTTGAAGAAAAAAAGCAAGGAAGTGCGCTTTTTGAGGGCTTCATTCACACGAAAGATCAATTTGAGATTAGGTGACCAATGGAAGCCGCAAAGTAATAAGGTTTGCAAGGTATTGTTCTTTGTGTTTGAATCTTGATTATTGCAATTTCTATTGATTTATTGGGTTGTTATTGATTATTGATATATTATCCATATTTTCCCGTAACAAATTAATAATATGTTAATATATTCAATTTGATTCACAATTTCAAGGAATACAATATAAAATATCATCAACTACAGTTTTGGAATATAATTCATGAAATGCAATATAAATACCTAAAAACTGCTAATTTACTTCCATTTCCCAAATTGAGTCAGGGTCCTCAAACTGACGTTTAGATAAAGAAAAAGAGTCGTCTTGATTGTGAGTCTCGTCTTCATTTTCTTCATCTTGATTATGAGTCTCAATGTCAAATTCATCAGTCATTGTGTCACTGTCATTTGTCCCACCATTACCAGTGTTTGAACTTGAAGTGTTGCACAACCCTCTTCTTTCACATATGGACTTCCAAATTGTAAGTGCCCTTTCATAAGGAAAATTTTTGACATTATACACACTTCCTAACACCCTCAAGCAATTTTTCAAATTCTTGTCTCGTTTGTTTCTTATCTTTGATTTCAAAAACCCCAATACACTGAAAACTCTCTCATCTTCCACCGAACCCAATATCATTGTTTGACATAAATCAGCAAGTTTGAAATATTCTGATATCGAATCAGGCAATATTTCACTCTAACCCAAGTTTTTCCAGGCCTTTGTTATTGATCCCGCTTCGAAGGGATTCTCCATGGCATTAAACTAGTCTATCATACTTCTTGCAAACTAACTACATTGTCCTTTAAGCTTATTTCTATCTATAATTCCTTCTATTTTCTGTCCATTGCATTCTACACTTTTCGAAAAGTATGCGGTCAAGGTAGTTACTTTCTGATGAAAAAAGTTTGGGCTATCTTGGTGGCCTTGAACCCAAAATTGAGGATACACAATAGACATGGCATCAAGTATTTCATCTCAAGGGAATCGATTATAAATCTCTGTTGAAAGATTGCTTGCAATTTCCTTCAAATTACTACTAACAGATTCAACAATGCCATCAAAATCTTCCTTTCTAACAGGTACTTCTCTGATAGAGCACCTGACTGTCTTACAATGGTGCATTGGTATCTCAAATCCATGTACAAAGACACATAACTCCCCACTTGCATTAAACTATAAATAATTTTTAGGATGATTCAAATCTGTAATTATCTGCCACCTATAAAAATTTGGGCTTTGAGAAGTTAGATCTAGATATAGATTATCAAGGGCCATGCATGTCATTCTATGTAGTTTGGTATACTCATAGATATACATAGTTATGTCTTGGGCTTTCTTCACAAGATTATTCATTTCATCCAGCATGGGGAGAAGACTAGCTAAAGTTAAGAGTGTCTTTATATCACTTAACCTATGTAAGAGGTCAGGAGCTTTGTTTACTATGTTACGATGCTTGTACATTATTCCAATCAAGGATGGATATTTTGAAAAAACTCGTTGTGCTGGTCCATGCAAGGAGATCCATTTGGTATCAACATCCTTTTTTTTAATATCATGCCTGGTAAACTTTTTTTTCACGTGACCGGTGATGCTGGCACGACACGCCCTCCGGTACCACGAGGACGGGGAGACTAGACCTTGTGACCATCTTTACCGCAACGAAATTACTTAGCCAATCGAGCTAGAGCCCCCACTCGGTATCAACATCCTTAAGAAGCTTGTTTCCTGCTATTATTCCCTCAACAAAATTTTGAAATTCTGCAAAACGTTTGGGACTTTGGCAAAAGTATGCGTGGAGCTCGCGGACTAGATTTTCAACTTTTGATACTGTAGGAAACTTGCTTACAATTTTAAATGCTAAATTCATTTTGTGGGCCATGCAGTGAATGGTAAGCATGTATGGTGCACAAATAGTTTGTAATTTTGTGCAAAGGCCAATCCTCTGACCTTGCATTACTACAACTCCATCAGCTCCTACACACACCAACTTTTTGGCAATTATCAAGTCATCCACACCTGTAATTTCATTCAAAGACTTCTTAACTAGTTCAAATAGATTTTGCGATGTTGAACTATCCTTCATTTTATGAACACAGAGTAGATGAGCTCAGTGAACATGTCCTTTTACAGTATACACATGCATACAGACCCAAGAAGTATTATCAATCATAGTAACTTCATCTAAAGATAATGCAATGAATTTTTACTCTTTTACATTCTCCTTTAAATCTTGCTTGTCCACCGCAACGAGATAGTTTGCCCATTCCCATCCAGCGTTTATTGACCAATGTGTGCTAGGATAGTGAGGAACACTCAAAAAAGATAATAAATTACTATACTCTGGGTAGTCTGTCATAGGATGCCTTCTGGACAAAATATGAAAAACAACACTCATTTGAATAGTTTTTGCCAGTTGTGCTCCTTCCATTGCTTTTCCAAATTGAGCCTTGATTACAAACCTCCACTTGCAACAAGCTTCATCATTTTTTCTTATGCTCATCATATTCTGCGGCATACTTCACATGAAGACATTCTTCCTTTGATTTCCATCTTTCTACTGATGTTTCCTTTCCGTCTATGATTTGTTTTTCATAAACTTTACCTATATGCTTTTCTATAGTGTCAAGCTTTAGCTACAATTTCTTGTCTCTTTAACATTTCCAACTGCAAATCACACACTTGCATTATGTTGGTTGTTCATTTTTGTTTGCTTTCTCCACTGGTTCAATGAATGGGTACTTTGACACCTAATCAAGCTAAAAATTTCTTGACATTTCCCACTCGTGCCCTAGTTTTGAATCTTTTGATTTGCCTTTTGAATCTTTTGATTTGCCTCTTCTTTTCTTCTTGCCAACATCATCTATAGCACCAACATTTTTTTTTCATCCAAGTCAATTATCTCAATCTAGCTAACCGGGGTATCCCTTGGAACATCTTCTGCGGTATTGCCATCCTCATTCTGGCTAACCAGGGTTTCCCTTGGAATATCTTCTGTGGTATTGCCATCCTCAGTCTGGCTAACCAGGGTATCCCTTGGAACATCTTCTGCGGTATTGTCATCTTCATTCTGGCTAACCAGGGTATCCCTTGGAACATCTTCTGCGGTTTTGCCATCCTCATTCTGGCTAACCAGGGTATCCCTTGGAACATCTTCTACAGTATTTCTGTCCTCATTCTAGCTAACCAGGGTATCCCTTGGAACATATTCTGTGGTATTACCATCTTCATTTGACTCAATGGCAATCCCACCTTCTGGTGGTGGTGAGGTATTGCGAATGGCTTCTTCATTATTATTTGGTGCAAGAGTTGATGGTGTAGCTCCATCTTGATTTGATGGATCAGAAACATTTCCAGTTCCAAAGACTGTATAATAACTCCACCTTTTCGGTGTTTTGATGGCCTCCCAGTCCCTTCACCACCCCGAGGAGTCTTACTCTTGTCGCACTTACAACTCGACATCTTGATCTCCCACTTCGAATAAAAGCTGGAAAAAATGTCTTCTTGTTTAAGGACATACTCATAGAATATATATCCCATTCCCTACTAAATATCTTCTTTAAGATTGAATCAAGAATGGAAGAGACATAGATAAATCTTAAAACACTAATAATATGAAGAAATGATTACTCACCTTTAAGTTTAGGTTTTCATTGACTTGCTATTTGTTAATGTAGGAATGCCTGTGTTGTAAGTTTGTAACTTTGCCTACGATCAACTTCAAGGTGCCAACTCCAACTTCCAAAATCTGAATCGAGAGCTCACAAGTTCAGAACTGAACAAAATGTGTAAGAATAAATCAGAGTTTTGATTGTATTTATATCAATCCATATTTGGTGAATTCCGCGGGAATTCTATATGGTATATTAAAAAGATTTGGCAAATCCCACGTGATTATATAAGGAATACATTTAAGTGTTGGCGAATCAAACCTCGACGGACTACATACATTGTAATTTCCAAGGTGAATATGGCCCTATGATTAGCACAGAGGTGTAATGGAAATTGGCGAGATGGCCCCTCATAATCAACTACTTGTAAATTTTAATTGGCGAAATGGGTCCTCATGCGCAGTGACCATGTAATGGGGTTGGTGAAATGGGTCCTCGCGCGCAGCAACCATTTAATGGAGTTGGTGAAATGTGTCCTGATACATAATGTTGTTTTAATAGAATTGGCGAATATATAGGTGATTTAGTACTTGCTTCCGAAATTCCAGGTGAAAATATTAGTCGGCCTATTTGAAACGCGTAGTTTGTTATGGCAAAAATCTTACTTCATTGATTCTCATAAAATGAATTGATGGCGAATGGATATGGATTCGACTGATAATACGTAAAATTCGTGCGATTTGACCACCCTGTTGGATGTGATTTATTCGCCAATTCAGACTTGGTCGATCTACGATATTCACCAATTAGCGAATATTTGCCACTAAAAAAATCTTTGGCTGAGTCCTCATCCATCTTGTAGTGACTTAAGCTTGGATTTGTGAATCATTTACTCGTCTATAATCTTTGTTTCCAACTTCTTCTCAGAATTGAAGGTTGTAATCATATATTTGGGTTTTATCATTATATACACCACATGATTTGTAATATCCCCCATAAGATAGAGTTGAATAAAGATAAATTAAATTAAAGATTTAATTTACAAACCTGGCTGACTCTCATATCTTGGCAATTTTAGTTGAAGGATAGTAAACAAAAAAAATATAGACTTGTCCTAAAGATGGCCGACTCATGTGTGATGCCAAAGATTTATGTTTAAACCAAATTAAATTGTAATAGGGTCATCCCACAATAATGGGTTACACTTTTTGGTCAAACTTGACATTGAAATCAATATTTTTGAACTAAATCTTCACGTTCTGACACCTATAGCCGCTAAACCATTAGGAATTTGAAGATGATACAAACTAGTGATTTGTGAGATTTTGTTTATAGATTGTAAATATATATTTTTTAAAAAAATTGGAGTTAAATTGTAAATTTTTTTGCATCTCCTTTGATAACTGGTTTTTAATAGTAAACAACATTTTTTTAAAGTGATGTGTATTCCGTAGCACATAACTTTTTTTCTACAAAGGATAAAATTCTGATTCTTTTTAATTGAGATTGGTAACAGGGATGTATAGTGTATGCATTTGGTTTCATAATGTTTTGTTGAATATATATATTTTTAATTAATTTTTGAAGTCAAACCAATTATAATTTAGACATAGGCGTATTCCGTAAAACATAAATTTTTCTGTATGTATCGAAATTCAATTTTTTTTCTTATGTTGAAACAAGGACATCGATACCTAGTGCATAGATATTTTTTAAAATTTTGTTTCAGTAATTTACTAATTTTCCATGTGTGTAGAATAGAGAACTTGATGTTCAGTGAAAAACATACATTCACAAGAAATAAAAAAATAAATATAATAATCAAATTAAATATATTTAAAATTATATTTTTTGGGAAGCTTATAATAAGGAATACATACTTACAAAGCGTAAATTTTAAATGAATTCATTTGATCCCTCAAAAGATAAATCAAAATTAGTTTTTTATCAGCATTTTGATAGGTGTAGAGGAGACTCCATTGGTATGGTTTAAAACTAGAGGGGTTCTATCCAAGGGGGTTTGAATCTAAGGGGGTTTGATCAAACCCTCTTCAATTAAAATCCTTTAAATGGAACCTTTCAATGCCTAAATCATTATATTTTCTAAAAATATGTGATTTCAGCAAAAATCAGGATGTCCTAGAAAGTGTAACCCATTATTGTGGTAGCACCCAATACCAAAGGAGGCTAACCCCCATGTAGCAATTTATATATAAGATAAATTAAAACCAAAGGAGATATATAATATAAAAGGTGCGATTATCTGGGGCAACGATCTAAGTATAAGGAATGCGATTTATGAAATGAAAGGAGCAACAATCTATTTTAGAAGATGTGTGTTGGTTGTGAAGAGGTGTGTCTCTTGTTTTGCTTCTTTTGAGGATGTATAAGAGATAGATGATAGTATGGGTTGAAAAAAAAGAAATAACATATATAATATACAATAGTTCTCATATAAAGGCATTCGATTCATCATAACAACAAGCATACTTAGAAATAAATAATAATGGAATCCAAGTAGCAAACAAGAAACATAAAACAATTACAACAGAGATATATATGTTCAGTCATATAAACCATTGTAAATAGCAAAAAGGATATATGGCAATCCTTGAATTGAACTAGATAATTTAGCCTATGCACAATAGAATCATTATAATGACTCCCTTAAGTTCTCATCCAAGTGGTCAGTCCATTTTGGAGTGGAGATAGTGCATATAAGGAATGCAAGTAGCTAGGACTCAATTCCAGTAAGGACACCCCGAGTGGCGCTAGAAGGCCGAATGTCGAGTGTCATTCTGTACTCCTGGGCTGGATGGAACGGCTCGAGGCGCCTTGTATTATCTCCCAAGTGGTGATCCATAATGACAATGGGTTGTTTGGATTAAGATAATGTTCCTAACCCTAGTATCAAAGATCTATTTTATGGATTATGCTTTCAAGGATTATCTAACATGATTGCAGGTTTTCAACTAGGATCTATCTTGATCAACAATTTAAATTGGTAAATGATATTGCTAACTCTATTTCATTTCTTGCTTTGCTTGGAATTTTGATTTTAGGGCAAAAACTAGGGCATATACTAATGTAGAGTGCACAGAGGAAGCGTCAAAAACTTAACAAAAGATTATATATACTTCCGTCGACTTGTGATCACCGGTTTCCTTCGGCGTCGCTGCCGATTGCCTCTTGCATCCAACACAATGTATATGCACAATGTATATTTTCAATATACATTCGGGAGATGCATTCTCCACATACATTCAGAACATGCATTCAGAAATTGACCGTTGACCTTCCTTGTATCTCACCCGATGTAATTTCACGACATACACACGAACATACAACTGCGATATACTCACATAAAGTATATTCGGTGAAACAACACAAATCTTACGCCGATGCACTGGGTTACTCTGACTACCCTTCAGGCAGACTACTGCTTCTGATTTAGCTCTTCTTATTTTTCTGGCTAGACAGCCATCATCTGGGCCTTCTCCGACAGTTATTGTTCTGTCGGAGACAAATTCTGCAACGCAGACACTCTCTGCCTTTGCCAAATCCTAGCACATGGAGATGCTAGGCTCGATCAGCACATCCCACACTTGATCCGACACTGAACATAAACAAAAACAAAAAGAACACTAACTGTACAAACAGACCCATTCCACCGATTTCGAAGAAATCTCATCGGTGGAATGGCTCAGTAACCCATCCGAATGACAAAATGGAACTAACTACAGTGACACGGTAAAAGAACACAAACAAAATAGAATCTTTTATTTATCTTGGGAACTTTTGCACTGAAAATAATTCTTCTATCTTCTTACTATTCTTCTACCACAAATCACACCCAATTTCTATATTACTCCTCTTCTTCTGTTCACTGAACTGTTTATACATGTTCTTGTTCTTGACAGTTTGCATCGGTGGGAATGCCAACCATTCTGCAACTGTCAACCTATTCAGTTACAATGTGTTTGCTCTTCCACTACCAGACCCTACGACTTGTCCTATTCCACTCGGACTCACACGTGGCACTAGGCCTTACAATTGATCACGTGGACCTTATACAACTCCAAAACATCAAAAGAACATGAAATTAATTAAGGTATCTAGGTGCCCCTGCACCATACTCCCGGGGTGTAAAAGAACTCAAGTCCCTTGAGGAACCAAGTCAGAAACAGTAACCCCATGTTTGATGATATCCTCCTCGCCCATCCAGGTAGCATCTTCATCAGGCAAACCACTCCATTTGACCAGATACTGCTTGTAGGTTTTATGCCTGGTCTTCTTCTAAACTTTGGTGTCCAAAATACATTCTAGCTGCACTGGCTGACTTGGTGGAAGATTAGAAATCCATTCTGCATCCCCTGCTTCTGTCACATCTGAACTAGCAACATTATTTCCTCTGAATGGAAACAGGTTGGACACATTGAAAATGGGTGATATTACGAAACTTGGAGGGAGTTCAATTTCGTATGCATTAGGCCCAAACTTGTGTACAATCTTACATGGACCTATCTTCTTCATAAGAAGCTTCGTGGGTTGTCCCTTCAGAAGCCTTTCCTTCTTCAGATATGCCATCACCAAATCTCCAACTTTGTATTGGACATCCCTTTTCTTCTGATCAGCTCTGTCTTTGTATTTCCCTGTGTTCTTCTGTATAGTTCCTCTGACAGCATCATGGATATCTTTCATACTTATTGCAAAATCTTCTCCTTGTGCACTCTTTTTCTCCATGTTCTAGAGATCCCTGAGCTCCAAAATTCCCTTGGGATGAATCCCATATACAACTTCAAAAGGACTCTTTCCTGTGCTCCTATTAATAGAATCATTATATGTAAATTCTTCCTGTGGAATGATCATATCCCATGCTTCTCCATGCTGTTGAGTCAAACACCTCAAAAGATTACCCAGTGATCTATTCACCACCTTAGTTTGTCCATCTGTCTGAGGGTGATATGCTGACGTGAAAGACAATTGGGTGCCCAATTTCTTCCACAATGTGTGCCAAAAATGTCCCACAAACTTGGGATCTTTGTCAGTAACAATATTCAATGGCAAACCATGAATTCTTACTATCTCCTTGAAGAAAAGACCAGCAATATGTGAAGCATCATTAGTACATTTACATGGCACAAAATGAGCCATTTTACTAAACCTGTCAACAACCACAAACACACTGTCAAATCCTCTTTGAGTCCGGGGAAGACCCAAAACAAAATCCATACTGATGCATTGCCATGGCCTTTGCAGAATTGGAAGTGATTGATAGAGACCTGCATTTGATGAAGTCCCTTTTGCCTTCTGGCAAATGTTACAACCTTCCACAAATTTCTTGACATCTGTTTGCATCTTAGGCCAGAAGTAAAGCCTTCTCACTTGTTCCAATGTCTTGTCTAGTCCAAAATGACCTCCAAGACTACCGCAATGTTTCTCTTTTATGATGTTCTCCCTCATGGAACACCTAGGTACACACAGTTGGCTACCTTTGAACAGTAGCCCTTGCTGCAAAAAATATTCAGAAAAATTAGAATGATAGGAATCTGAAAACTGTGAACAAACTGCATATATCTCCTTGAAGTCCTCATCATCCTGATACATATTCTTGAGAGAATCCACTCCCACACTTTGTAACTGGATTTCCTGTATAGTGCACACTCTTCTGCTCAGAGAATCTGCCACCTTGTTAGCTTGTCCCTTCTTATGTTTGATGGAAAAAGTATACACCTGGAGTTGTTCGACCCACTTCATATGCCTATGATTTAGTTTCTCCTGCGAATTTAAAAAACTCAAAGCATGGTTGTCAGTATAAACAATGAATTCCTTGGGCAAGAGATAATGTCTCCATTTTTTCAATGCTTGCACCATTGCATACAATTCTAGATCATATGCAGAATACTTCCTTTTAGCATCATTTAGCTTCTCACTAAAGAAAGCAACAGGTCTACCTTCCTGACTCAAGATAGCAACAATGGCAAGGTTACTGGCATCACATTCTACAGTGAACAACTTATTAAAATCAGGCAAAACCAAAATGGGTTTCTCTGCTATTTTCTGTTTAAGAATTTCAAAAGATTCATCTGCTGCTCTATTCCAAACAAACTTAATTTTCTGTCCTCCTTTTATGGTATCCATAATGGGTGTACAAACATGGCTGAATCCTCTTATGAATTTCCTATAAAAAGTTGCCAACCCATGAAAACTTTTCACATCACTTACTGTCCTAGGTGCTGGCCAAGACAGAATAGCCTTTACCTTTTCCGGATCCATTTTCAAATTACCCTGGGATATCACAAATCCTAGATATGTGAGTTCTTCCTTCATGAAGACACTCTTCTCCATATTGATCATTAGTTTCTCCTCATGTAGTTTCTTCAACACCTCTTCCAAATGCTGTAAATGTTCTTCCTTTGTCCTGCTGAAAATCAGAATATCGTCAAGATAGACAACAACAAATTTGCCAATAAAATCTTTCAATACCTCATTCATTAGACGCATGAAAGTGCTTGGAGCATTGGACAGTCCAAATGGCATCACCACCCACTCATAAAGACCCTCATTAGTCTTAAAGGTTGTCTTCCATTCATCCCCTTGTCTAATCCTGATCTGATGGTATCCACTTTTGAGATCAATTTTATAAAAGCACCGAGCTCCACCCAAACAATCCCTGAGGTCCTCTATTCTGGGCAAAGGAAACCTATATCTGATGGTGATCTTATTTATGGCTCTTGAATCAGTACATAACCTCCATTTTCCATCCTTCTTGGGAGCTAAAACTGTAGGTACAACACATGAACTAAGACTTTTCTTCACCAAGCCCTTATCCAACAGTTCTTGAACTTGTTTTTCAATCTCCTCATTCTGATTAGGTGTCATTTTATAAGCTGGTTTATTTGGCAATGTGGATCCTGGGATGAAGTCAATCTGATGACTTATGTCTCTCATAGGGGGTAGTGTATTGGGCATATCCTCCACCATGATACTCTTATACTTGTCTAACAATTCCTGCACTTCCTTAGGGACTTTTTCCTTGCTATTTTTAGACAAATCAGAATTGTCTTTAGGTTTCAGAATCAGAGCATACCCCTGGGTTCCCTCTTCTTTTAGAGTATGGAGAAACTCTTTCCCACTCACTAACATGATACTTGATCCTACATTCTTGTCTACACCCTCTTCTGGTAAAGGATCCATCTTATACTGTCTACCATTCTTGGTGATAACAAAAGAATTGGATTTACCATCATGCTGGGCTTGTACATCATACTGCTAGGGTCTACCTAACAGTAAATGGCATGCATCCATGGGAATTATATCACACAAAAGTTTATCCCCATATTCCCCTATCTGAAATTCTACCCAAGCTTGTTTATCAACCAAGACTTGTTGCCCTTTGTTCAGCCAGGACACTTTGCATGGACTAACATGTGGCAATCTTTTCAAATTCAATTTCTCTACCATTTCTACTGAAACTAAATTTTCAGTTGAGCCAGAATCAAAAATTACCTTACACCTTTTGCCAAAAACTTTACACAAAGTTCTAAATAGTGTTTTCCTCTGCGGTGGTTCTTTGTTCTGTGGTACCTTCAGCATCGTCCTTCTCATCATGAGATTCTCTCCATCTTGTGCTGGAGTTGCGCTTCCCATAGATGAGTTCACACTCTGACAATCTTCTTCTTGAATCAGCTGGCTCCTTCTATCTCCTCCATAAGAGCTTGAGGCTTTCTCCAGACACTTGCCTGCTGTGTGCCCAATTTGGTTACAATTATAACATCTTCCCGTGAAGACATTAGGACCTCTACCTGGTCCACCAAATCTACCTCTTCCATTGGGTCTCCTTCCTTTGAAACCTCCTCTAGAACCAGATTCTCCACTGTGTTCTTGTTGATTGAACTCCCCTTGATTCTTCTGGAACTGATTTCTGCCACCGAAACTTCTTTTTCCTCTGAAGTTGGAGTTCCTTCCACCTCTGCTCCTGTTCTGTTGTTCTACTTTTCTTTTCTGCTTCTCTTCTACTCTCAGTGCCACTTGGAAGCATTTGTCCACGGTTTCTGGTGTCAAGATGGTAATCTCATCTTGTATGCTATATTTTAGGCCATTAATATACCTGGCAATTCTTCCATTTTCATCCTCAGCAAGCCCACACCTTAGAGACAATTTGTGAAATTCCTCTGTGTAGGTGGATACATCCATTGTCCTTTTGTCTGAGGTTCTACATTTTCCTGTATGTCTGCACTTCATAATCCGCTAGTAGGAACTGAGCCTTGATCCTCTCTACCATCCGACTCCAGGATGAGATCATACTCTTGCCACTCTTCACCCTTTCTCCCTGGGTGTAGTTCCACCATGTGAGTGCAGCACCCTTCAATTTTGTCTTTGCAAACTTGACTCTTCTATTCTCCGATACCTCCTTGTACTCGAAGTAATTATTCAAAGCCTCGACACATTTGATGACTTCTTCTGCATTCATCTTTCCGCTGAACATCAGAATCTCCATTCTTGATTCAGACGATTCCTTACCAAGTGATTTTATGGCCTCCAAAAATTATTTCTGATCTGTAGATATATCTGTCTGTCCTGAGGTTGTTTCCTCTTCCCCATCTTCTTCTTCTTCTTCATTAGATTCATCATCTGATTTCTTTCCTATCTTTAGTGCCTTCACCTCAGCCTGGAGTGTTTCCTTGATTCTAACCTTGACTCCAACCTTGATCATTTCTTCCATCTCTTGGAACTTTTTAAGCACTTCTGCTGTCATCCCCTTTGGAGGCATGGCACTAGCCTCTCCTTCGCTCTCTCTATTTGACATAAACATTCATAGATCTATCACACACAGAACATCCAAAGCTCTGATACCAAAATGATGCAGAGCGCACAAAGGAAGCATCAAAAACTTAACAAAAGACTGTATATACTTTAGTTGACTTGTGATCACCGGTTTCCTTTGGCGTCACTGTAGATCGCCTCTTGCATCCAACACAATGTATATTTTCAATATACATTCGGGAGATGCATTCTCCACGTACATTCAGAACATGCATTCAGAAATTGACCGTTGACCTTCCTTGTATCTCACCCGATGTAATTTCACGACATACACACGAACATACAATTGCAATATACTCACATAAAGTATATCCGGTGAAACAACACAAATCTTACACCGATGCACTAGGTTACTCCGACTACCCTTCGGGCAGACTACTGCTTCTGATTTAGCTCTTCTTGTTTTTCTGGCCAGACAACCATCGTCTGGGCCTTCTCCGACAGTTATTGTTCTGTCGGAGACAAACTCTGCAACACAGACACTCTCTGCCTTCGCCGAATCCTAGCACATGGAGATGCTAGGCTCGATCAGCACATCCCACACTCGATCCGACACTGAACATAAACAAAAACAAAAAGAACACTAACTATACAAACAGACCCATTCCACCGATTTCGAAGAAATCTCGTTGGTGGAATGGCTTAGTAACCCATCCGAATGACAAAATGGAACTAACTACAGTGACACAGTGAAAGAACATAAACAAAACAGGATCTTTTATTTATCTTGGGAACTTCTGCACTGAAAACAATTCTTCTATCTTCTTACTGTTCTTCTACCACAAATCACACCCAATTTCTATATTACTCCTCTTCTTCTGTTCACTGAACTGTTTATACATGTTCTTGTTCTTGACAGTTTGTATCGGTGGGAATGCCAACCGTTCTGCAACTGTCAACCTATTCAGTTACAATGTGTTTACTCTTCCACTACCAGACCCTACGACTTGTCCTATTCCACTCAGACTCACACGTGGCACTAGGCCTTATAATTGATCACGTGGACCTTATACAACTCCAAAACATCAAAAGAACATGAAATTAATTAAGGTATCTAGGTGCCCCTGCACTGTATACAAAAGGGGACATTACATGTTTTCAAGTCATGCCATACTTTTTGCGTGCTTGCTATAAGATAAAAGAGATATGAACACAAATGAAACTACTTATTCTTATAAAAATTCCTCAATTGGTCATCCAAATGATCACTGATCATCCTACACAGTCAATATGTTGAGAATTAGTGCAAATAACTAGGATGAATTGACACATCCATTCTACAAATTCATTGGCATCTTTATATCCCACAAATCTGTGTAGGAAAGTGATCATGTCAGAGATGTCTTGCTTGAAGTGGGCTCTCACCAAATTCTTAGGAATTTGAGACTTGCCTTTCTTTTCCTTTCATGTATATCTAACTCCTTTGTTAACTCCCACGTCATATTCATGCAAAGTATATCAACATTATCCACTCATGCAAACAAAAAGCAAACTCCAAGTCTACATCGGAATCTCCTCCAAAGTGGGCACCCAAGATGGGTCCCACCTCCTAGTAAGTATCACCAAGTCAAGATAGACTTCAATCAGTCAACTCCAAGTCTTCATGGGCTCCACTTCCAAAGTGGGCAACCACATTGGGTCCTACCACATAGGAAGTAACTACAACATGTCCAAGTGATATAATTAAATAAAATTTATCTCTCAAGTCTTTATGTGTTTGAGAACACTTTCCAAGAACTTTGGAGACACGTGAAAATGGTTAGAATTGCAAAGTTAATGACAACTTATCCCAACACATGGTACCACTATTTATAATCACTTATACATTTCTAATAATGGGAATGGAGGAATCATTTGTAACAAACACCTTATTCTCATTTGGGGAGCTAAGGGATACATTATTAGACATATGATGTATACAACTAGAATCAAGAATTCACTCATTTTGATAAGTAGTAGTGTGTACAGTAGTGTTGTCAATGAATGCATTATCTCTAGATCTTTGTTGTTTCCTTCCTTTGATTCATCCTTCTTCGTATGTCTAATATTGACGAGATTATCTCTTATAATTCTGTATCTTTTGCTTTGTGGTAATCCTTCTTCTGGCAACAAGCATATACTTTATGTCCATATTTATTGCAATAGAAGCATGTTCCATAGCTTCCACATCATCTCTCCCTCAAGTATAGGTGTTCTTCCAAGTAGTTCTCTACCTTCTTCTTTCCCTCTTCCTCTAAACCAAAATAAGTATCCTTCCTTTCGATTCCTTTTCTCATCTTTTTGATATGATCTTATGGTTTAATACTAATGTTCCCAAACTAGATGAATTTCTCTTGCTCCATTATTAGCATTTTATAGAAACTATCAAAGTAAACCTAAGATTTGAACATTAGCTTTTTTTAAATGAAGGAAAAGAGAACAAATTCATAGGATGACTTGATACTTTTTTTCACAATGTCCACTAGTTATCAAGATCCTTTTTTTAATAGTTCACTCCAAATTCACCTCACTAATGTTGAGTGTCATTGATCTTTGATAGATAATTACATATGTTATCAAACACTATAGGATCAAACTTCTAATTAACTCCATTTCATGATTGCATACTTGGATATATATTCAAGTACATTAAATATCTTCTCCAACGTATCCCACACTTCCTTTGGACACTCCTTGTCCACAACCAAGAATCAAAGCTCAATCACCACATTTAGGTTACAATCATCACCCTAGCTTTATCCTTCTAGTTGATGTATTCTAGAACTTCCCCTTCATCCTTTGGATTAACTTTGGAGCCATCAATAACTCTCCATAGACCTTATTCCATCAAGGTGAACTTCATCTCTTGAGTTAGAGCTAAATAGTTGGTCCCAATTAGGTGTTGTACAAGTAAACCCTTCTCCATCTTCTTCACATTTTTTCTCCTCCTGTAATCATGAAATAATTTCTTTCTCTTCTCCTATTGGTAGATCCCAAAAAGAGCTTTTTGATGATATAAATAAACTTTTAAGTTTTGAGTTTGTTTGCTCAAGATACATGGCCTCAGAAATTTTACAATTTCACCCTCCAAAATCAAGAAATCAAATATTTGAATTTTAAAAAATTCCTCATTTGCCACCTGTCACTCACTACTTGATAGATGGGATTGTGACAAATAACAACCCTCCTCAATTTTCTAAGAGGAGCACCCTGGAGTTGTTGGATCTTGAAAATTCAATGTCTAGACCATACTTTCTTTGTTAAGATCCTCTCCTCATGTAATATAAACTCTTACTCTAGATACCAAAATTTCCCCAATCTTCTTTGGAGTCTTCCTTCATTTGAAATTTTTTGAGCAACTTGGACTCAACACATCTCTACTATCATATGATGCTCATTTGTCATGAAATCTTCACTCTATGAATTTTTGGTAGCTCCTACAAGACATGGTGGTGTCTCAACCAAGGGTTAAGCCTTGGCATTGACGCCATATTAGATCTATAAGCATCTGCCCAAATCAAGAAAATAAAACACCATTTGAAGAGCAACAAATGGTTATATTGGCAATGTCTAAAGACACCAAAGAATGCTAGAATTAAATAACCTCACTTGATTAATTGAGTAAGGAGGCAAATATGCCTTTCTTAGATAGGCCTCTTAGGAGAGAAAAATACTAACTTCTCATAGGGCTGAACTACCCACATGAATTTCAAAATTAAATATATATTACTTATCTCAATGAGCCAGTTATGAAAGTGTCTCTCAAATTGGGTTTGACAAGCGAGATTTCATATTTTAACATTCTCTTCTTTCTATTAGAAGTTTTTTCTGAAAGATTATTCTCTTTGGGGATATGGCTCATTAGCCTACTTACATTGCCAATCTTTAGAAATTCTTTAGGGCTTCTATTTTATTTCATTTATGGACATCTAGAAATAAATCTATATTTAATCTTGAAAATGATGATTGCATTTTCTCTCTTTATGAGAAGATTAGTGATATTTCCTTTGTTTACTTAAATAGATCTAAGCCCAAGCCAAGAAAGTCGTTCATGAGTTTTAGCATCTTCAAGATCTCCTCATTCATTGGGGGTTGCACCTTGCACTATGAGTAGAGTCCCTCTTGAGGGTAATATCCAAACCACTTAGCTGAGGAGATGGTTTGTGTCTCTATGTGCCAAAGATTTTATGAGTATGTACACTAGAGAAGAGATTATTGTGATGACTTCTCCTCCAAGGTGGAGTGTGTTAATCCTCCTACTCATTCAAGACTAACAAGATAGGTGGAAAGCCCCCAATCTTTCACCCAATGAGCCTTTTTAGTGGTTGTTTAGAGGTAGGATGATCCTCCTATG
Source organism: Cunninghamia lanceolata (assembly GCA_027924645.1). NCBI lineage: Eukaryota > Viridiplantae > Streptophyta > Pinopsida > Cupressales > Cupressaceae > Cunninghamia > Cunninghamia lanceolata. Next base: position 5,740,299 of record BSBN01000303.1, on the reverse strand, counting down.
CCTTCTTCAATAGATGTTGTATATGCCTAGTGCTTAGTGTTTCAACTTTTTTTTTAAAAACTCTTTTAGTTTTAATGACTATTGTTTTGATAAGCCATATATGCCAACTAGCTACCTTTTTATAATAAACCTTATAAAATTATACTTCTTAGTATTTAAGATGAGAGGCATAATCTAAAGTGGCAGCACAAGGTGAAATGGTGTGAGCGTGTTAAGAAAAATAAATTTAAAAAATAATTAAATAGCCGACATATTAAAATAAATAATCATAAACATTAAAAAAATAATAGCCAACAAATGCAACATTAATAATTAAAACATATATAAAACATAAATGTTTGAAAGTCTCCAATACTAAACAACCAAAATTGTTGGAATAATGGTGTTAATCGCGTATGCATAAATCCTTTCATATTGCTAGAATATTAAAAAAATCAAATTCATTGGTAAAATATTAAAAAAATAAATCTGTGCATTTTGTTTTGATTTTGTAAACTTTAGTTACTATTAAAAAGTTATTTATCAAAATTTTGTATTGTATAATATGTAGTTTAATTTAGTTAGGGTTTGAATTTTTTTTCGTATTTACCTAGGGCTTTATTAACTAATCCTTTCATTTTTAATATAGATTAAGACTTTATTATTTTAAAAATATATGTATTTACAACTAACCCAAAGTATTTATTGTGTAAAGAAACCCTAATAAAATATAGTTATAAAATAAATTATTTATAAAATAACATTTTTCATGAAGGTTTGTAGATTTTACATTAATCAAAACATATAAATACATATAGTGCTAAAAATCTTAAAAGGTAAAACCCTAATTTATAAAATATTATTTTAGGGCACTATATTAAACCCTATATTATTTACTTTGAGATGCTTTAAAAAATATATCTACTAACATAGATATCTTAAATACATCTATCTAACATCTATCTAAAAGATGTTGAGAGATATTAGTACCAACGGAAGTAATAAAACTAAGGAGGCAAATCAACATTCTTCACTATGGAGGGCAACGGCTATCCAGCGACAGAAAATGCATGGGGGGCATGGATGCCAACTTCCTTCCCATGCATCCTACAACTTACTACATACAACGTATCGACAACTAAATGCTCAGAGTCTTCAAAAGAAGCAATTAATGCCGCTAAGATACGCTGTAGCAAAACATGGCTGTCACATCAAGGACAGGTGACTGCTTTCTACGCTATAGTGACTCTAATTTCATTTTAGTATTAAATTTTTAATAATTTTAATGTATTTCCTCTTACCTTTAATTTTTAAATTATTTTTTTTATGTTTTTTTTAATTTTATTTCTATTTTGGTAATGGATTATGAATTTATTTTATTTTAAATTTGATTTTGGTAATGTATTATGAGTTTGATTTATATAATTTTTTAATTGAATTTTTGTCATATTTCTAGGTGGTTATTGAAAAATAGTTTACAATTGTTTTATAAATTTATAGTGGAATTTAATTAGATAATATTATAATCGTTTTATAAATTTATTTGGAGTTAATTATGTTATTAAATTAAGTTTTAATTTTAATAATAGAATATAAATTCTAATTTTATAAGAAAGATTACTATTTTTATTATATTTTTAAGTTACATTAAATTTTAATGATTTTGTTTCATTTTTATTTTTATTTTTTAAAAAGGGGAAAATTTTTTATTCAATCCAAAGCGAGATACAAGGCAAGAGCCACAAGCTCAACAGAAAGGAGAACAGCCAACAAACCAAACAACAACACTACATAGTCCTGTCTTCCAATAAAAATCTCTCCAGAATCCTCAGATAATCAGAAGGTAACTCATTCCTACCACTGATATCCCAACCATCCCCTTTCTCCGAGGCCCACTTCGCCAAGCAGTCAGCCACGCTGTTCCATTCTCTAGGGATGTGACAGAAAGAGACAGATTCCAAGGAACTACAAACATGTAAAATCTGTCTGACCATCGAAGCTAAATACCAACTAACACCATCCAATCTCTGGTTGTTCAACATATCCACAACAATCTGAGAGTCAGACTCACAGATAATCCTCCTCCAGCCAAGAGAGCAACCCAGCTCAACAGCAATCTTAATAGCAAGGGCCTCCATTAGGTTATTAGAGTAATGCCCTTTGTAGACAGAGAAGCAAAAAACAACATCCCCATCTTTACTTCTACTAATACCCCCAATACCAGCATGCCCAGGATTCCCATGAGAAGATCCATCAGTATTAATCTTCAGGACTCCATCTGGAGGAGGTGCCCACTTCCCATCACGACAGACCTGTTTCTTGACACGACGGGGCATAATACCAGTATGGCAACCCCTACTATTAACACCCAGGCTCAGATCCCACACAACCGCAACATCCCCAGGATCAATACTTTCAGACATATCACATTTAGCAGAAATAGTCTCCTGAAGCCTACTGATAATCTTCATCCACAGTTGACTAGTATCTAATCTGGAATCACAAAAAACTCTATGGTTCCTTTCCAACCAAAGGTTCCAAAGAATGAAAATAGGCCCAATGAACCAGGCCACCTGAAGAAAAGGCATCTTCGCAGGAGGCCTGCCCAGGCTCTCCCAAAACTCAATAAGAGAGGAAGCATGAATGCACCCATGATGCCAAGCCTCCCAACATTTGTGCCAAATCTCACGAGAAAAGGGGCAGTGAAAGAACAAGTGGGAAGAACATTCTTCACTGCACAAACAAAGAAAACAAATGGAAGGTCCCTGAAACCCCCGCTTACGAAGATTCTCCCAAGTGAGACATTTCCTCTGGGCAACCAACCATAAAAAGAAGTTACACTTGGGCCAAGAAAAGTTGTTCCAAACCTTCCTCCACTAGGGCACCTCAGTAGGACCATGTAAATTCCTATCAAGCACAGCATAACCTTGAGCAACAGTATAATTCCCTTTTGGGCTAGGGCTCCAAGCCAACTTGTCCCTCTCATTCAGAGAGCTGCAAAACCTTCCCTCCAAGACCTTACACAAAGCAGCACGATCGTCATCAGAGCCACCCACAGGCCACTCTTGCAGATCCTTCCAGCAAGACACCTCTAGTTGACCAATATGCTTAACTGTTTTAAAATGCTCCACCTTAGTCCAACCAGCATCAGAGAACATCTGGCAAAGAGGCAAAAGCTAAGGGAAACTAGACAGAATGGGAGGGTGACCATCCCAAGAGTCCAGCCAAAAAAGAGCATCAGAGCCATTATTACAGATCCAGAAGAGACCATTCTGAACAAGCTGAGCTCCCTTCTTAAGAGTATCCCAAATGCAAGAACCTTTGCCCAACAAAGCAATCCGCGGCACATCCCATCTCTCAACCCCAGGAACATACTTGCAAGCAAGAATCTTGGCCCAATCCTGATCCTGGTTGTTGCACCATCTCCAGTACAGCTTAGCCGCCAAAGCCATAACCACAAGAGCCACAGACCTAAGGCCAAGGCCCCCAGCATGCTTCGGCCTACAGACAGACTCCCACTTGACTAAACTCCATTTCGAGGAAAGAAGGTTACCCGACCAAAGGAATTGCCGGGAAAGAGCATCAAAATCCCTCACAAAGGAGGCAGGAGGAATCTCCACACAACACCTGTAAATAGGGAGAGACTACACCACAGCTTTTAGGAGAAGCACTCTACCATCAGAAGAGAGCCATCTGTAAGTCCAATGGCTAACCTTACTCCGGAACTTGTCCAAAATCCCCTGCCAAAAATCTCTACGCTGAGATCCCAGAGCCAAAGGAATCCCCAGGTACATTAGGCGAAGAGAACCAATTTGGAATCTAAGAATCCTGGCAATCCTGTTCTGAATGAGACGAGGAGTATTAAAGAAATAAATGGAAGATTTATCATCATTAATACTCTGACCAGAAGCTCTCAAGTAGATGTCTAAAGTTCTCTTGAAGTTCACTGCCTCACTAATTCTAGCCAAGCCCATTAGTCCAGTATCATCCACAAATTGAAGGTGAGAATAGGGAGGGAGATCATTGTTCCAGCTCCAACCATGAAGAAGACCCAGCTGCACCTGAGATTTAATAAATCTACCAAGACCCTCTGCCATGATAATGAAAAGATACGGGGACAGAGGGTCCCCTTGCCGAAGTCCCCGAGAAGCACTAAACCAATCTGAAGAATCCCCATTAATAAGAATAGAGAAGGAGGACGAGGTTACACAACTGAGAACCCAGCGCACCCATTCCTCGTTAAAGCCAAAGGCCAAGAGGATATTCTTAAGAAAGTCCTAGCTTGCTCGATCATAAGCTTTAGCCATGTCAAGCTTAATGAACATCGCCTTCTCCTTAGAGGAAGCCATAGAGTGGATAACCTCCATAGCAATCACGACACCATCCAAAATTTGTCTCCCTTCCACAAAACCTCCCTGCTCAGCAGAAATCAAAGCACCAAGGAGGGGTTTGAGTCTCTCAGCAATCAACTTGGTAATGATCTTGTAGACGACATTGCATAAAGCAATAGGCCTAAACTGATCCATCCGATTAGCCCCCTCCTTCTTAGGTATGAGAGCCAGAAAAGTAGAATTCAAAGACTTAAGCATTTGTTTGTTCCTAAGAGATTCCTGAACCACCTCAAGGAGATCAGACTTTATTATTTCCCAAAATTCCTCGAAGAACTCAATCGGAAACCCATCTGGGCCAGGAGCTTTACCTTTTTTCATAGTAAACACAACTTTCTCTAGTTCAGGTAACAAGATTGGACCCAGAAGAGCCCTATTCATCTCATCCGAGACCAACAAAGGAATACAATCCAAGATAGCCCTCTCCTCAGATCTAGCAGCAATATCCTCCCTAGAAAAAAGATTAGAAAAATAGTTGACAGCTTCCCTGGAAATTTCACCACAGGACGAGAGTTGAGTCCCATCACTCTAGAAAAGAGTGGAAATAGAGTTCCCCTACCTACGGGCCTTAACCGAGTTATGAAAAAAAGCTGTGTTCCTGTCCCCCTCCTAAAGCTAGTCAATCTAAGATTTTTGCTTCCAGAAAATCTCCTCCCGAAGCTCCCACTCTTCTAAGCCCTTGAGGGCCAGCGACTCAGCATTTAGAAGGTCAGAGGATAGCCCATGGTCACGAATCTGATGAGTGACACTATTCAGCTTGGACTGAGCATCAAGCTTCTAAGCATGCAGGTTCCCAAAACATTGATAATTCCACCTCTTAAGCCTATACTTCACATGTTGAAGTTGTTTACTAAAAGTGTACATGGCCCTCTCATGGGCAGGAAGCCCTTCGTACCACCAATCCAGCACAAGATACCGAAGAGATTGATCACGTAACCACATCAATTGAAATTTGAAAGAAGGATTTTTAGTGACCCCATAAGAGGAGACACAGAGTTTGATAGGCCAGTGATCGGATCCCCTCCAATCTAGGATTTCAGAACTGGTAGTCCACTTGCTGCTCATCCAATAACAGGAAACCGGAAATCTATCTAGCCGTTCTGAGATAGCCTCATCACCACACCTCCTGTTATTCCAAGTAAAAATTCCATTGATTGGCTTCACGTCAACAAGGTTAAGGAAACCAATATTATCTCTGAGCAAAAGAGAAGAAGGATCAAGCCTGGCTAACCCTCCTCATTTTTCCTCCATACTAATAACAGCATTAAAGTCACTAGCCAACATCCATGGGAGAAACGGGTCCAGAGAACGGACAAAATTGATACGATCCCAAAGATGTGTCTTACCTGGAAGATCAGTAGGAGCATAAATATTAGAGAAAAGACATCTTTCACCAGTTTCAAAAATGGAGGCAGCCATAGAGATGGAAGACTGACTAGAAACCCACCATAAGGGGGAAACTTTCCTCGGGTTCCAGAAGCAAGCCACCCCCCCAGAACTGCCCAACGCCCCCACCCCTTGCCAGTAGCCTTGGGGCTAGCTACGCAGAGCACAATTATTCAAACTATCCACTGTAAGCTTGGTTTCCTGTATAAAGACCACATCCGGAGCCTAAGACTCAATTAATCTGCGAACAACCTTTTGTCTAGGGATGCTGTTCAACCCCCTTACATTCCAAGATAAAACTATCATTTAGGGGGGTGGGAGAAGTGGGAATCAATGGGTTTCACAGACCCAGACTCAACCAAAGTATCACCCATAATCTTAACCTTCTCTTGATCAGTCTTCCTTCCACTCCTTGACTGTTTATCTAGAGGCCCCTTTTTGAAAGATTTTTGATGCAAACCTAAGGCAGGAGGAGCCTTAGCACCCTTCACAGGATCCGCGGATCCCTTCGTAACTTGGGGGCAAGGAACCGAACCAACAGTACCCACCGAAACTTGTGACTCCTGGAGGCCACCAATATTATGAACTTGAGGAGGCAAGTCCAAAGCCGGCTGACAAGCCTGATGAACCCCTGACGATAAAATTAGCTCCTCCTTCTTTACATCCACCTCCTGAATCTCTTCCTGACCCTTAACCCCAGAAGAAAGCTCAATCGGAATACCATCTTCTTAGACTATGCTATCAAGAACCTCAAACCTATTAAATGTGCCATCATTCTGTCTATCCATCCAGGATCTCTTCTTGCCTTTGCCTTTATTTTAGGAATTAACCAGGATAAATCCCTCCTTATCAACAGGCCCATCCGACACTGGAGCTTTCCCCTTGTCCATCCTAGGAGGTCCAGAGGCAGACATGGGGGAAGATTTCAATCTGGGACATCTGCGGTGTAGATGACCATACTCATGGCAGATTCTGCATCTGAATGGTAGGGTTTCGTAATCTAGTTGTTGGATCTAGGAGGAAGAACCCATGCAAATTTCCATAGAATCTGGTAATGGATTATTCAAATCAACTTCGACACAAATACGAGCAAAAGAAATTACCTTACGATCTTGAGTCTGTGAAGCCGATCCAACAGGTTTCCCAAGAAGCAAAGAGATTGAATGGAGGATATCTTCCCTCCAAAATTCCAATGGAAGCCTTAGCAAGCGAACCCACACAGGCACCCGCGAAGGGATCTCTTCAGCAGAGTTGAAGCCCAAATGCCAAGGCTTGATGAAGAGCCCAACTTGGTTAAAGAAATAAGGGCCACCTTCAAAAGCCCTATGTCTATCCGACATGCTTGAAAAAATAACCAGAAAATAGTTATTAGCCGGTAATAGAATCTCCATATCTCCTTCAGGGTTCCAAACCCGACGTGCCCAGGATTCCAACACGGGAAGAGAAAGACGAAGGCCCAAAAATTTGCAAATAAGAGCATGCTTGCACCAGTACTCAACATCCTCTGAAACTTGCTCAGGTTGAATAACCAAAACCGGTCTATCTTCCGATCTCTCCAAACATCCATTTACTTTTTTAATTCGAAGGACCGTTTTGAAGAGGAGGTGCCCTCTCCAGAAAGAGGAACCTCAGTCCGATCCTTGTTACTGGCATGCATTAGAGAGGATGGATCTACCATCTCCAAATCCAAGGAAGAAGCAAAACCCTGATTCTCCATGGCTAAAAGAGCCCAAGCACTAGACAGAAGAGGGAAGGAGGCAAGGCAGTCGGCCCAAATGCCCCAACCACCGCGCACCCCCCGTCCAAGCGACCCACGCACCAGACAGCGGCCAGAACAGCGCCCAGCCACGAAGAGGAGGAGCTCACACCCCTGCCCAAACCCCTCCAGACCCCTGCAAACACAGAATGACTCCCCCCGCGAACAGAAAAAGCCCACCAATCGCATGCAGAAGCCAAAATAAGCCAGCTAGGGCACGCGGGCCCTAGCTCGCACCAGAGCTCCGCGAAGCGCCATCCTCAAAATCAACATTAATAATAAATTCATTTTGTTTCATTTTTATTTTATGATAGAATGTGAGTTTAATTTTTAATTTAAAAAATAGTCTTTTATATTTTAAGTTTTATTATTAAAATTTTGATAATAAGGTGAAATTTAATTGGATAATGTAACAATTATGTGATTATACATTGTTTAACAAGTTTAAAATTAATTAAATAATATAATTGGTTCTCAATAACTCTCCTACAATATTACATATATATATTATTATATAATTTTTTTTTACCAAAACTTAAGTTTTCTCAACTTGAAACATTCTCACAAAATTTAATGTATAATTTTTAGTTTCTACCAAGCAAACTATAGGCGAGGCCTGTTGTTAACTAGTTATTAATAATTCTTTTTACAACCAATGAGAACTAAAATAGTTTTTCTATTTAAAAAATATTTAGTTATTGCTATTGTATAGATGCAAATATTTTAACAAAACATATTTGAAAAATGATTTTTCTTCAATCTAATTGGCAGAAAACTTTCACCTGATAAGGGCGATTATTGCGGATCATCAAGGTTTATATTATAAAGTTTTGTATGAATACTGGAAATGAGAGTTTTAAGGGAGTGGAGGAAGGAGCTGCACCCACACGCCCAAATTTAGGCATGTCTGGCAGTTGGGTAGAATTTATGCATTTCATTCTCTCTTTAGGCAACCATTCTTCATATTTTTTTATGTTCTTGATGTCCAAACATTGTAGAATCTCTCACGCCATGACTATTTTCTGGACATGCAAAATAAATTTGTTTTGTTTATAGGCTGCTATTCCATTCTACATTTTCAAAGCCATTCACTATTTTCCCACACCCTGTAATGAACAGGGACGCCTTTGGTCTATCCTCTATGCTGTCCATTTCATCACGCCACAGCAAACAATGATATTCCCCTTTTCTAATGCTTCACCAAGCACTTGATAGGCTTATCTCTATGAGCAAAGTAGTTAATTTGTTGAGCTCACAATTCAAAGAATTTGGTAACATTACTTTCTATTGTTCATTATACAGAAAGCTACATTGCACATGTTTCTTTTGGTTAATCTGCATTGTTCTGGATTTGGTGGCGCTAAGGCACAATTTGGGTTTATGACACTTCAATTTTGTTCAGCATCTACTGATTTTGAATTTATCCAAACTTGATTTTGTTGCTTTCTTTACAAAGTTTTGAGATCTTGCATTTCTTGGATCGTAGATCTCTTTTTTTGGGGGTCAGGATTTTTCATTTGCTATGGACTTTGGCACCACATGCACATTAAAAAAACCATTGGTAGTAGACTGGTCAAACTCCTGGAAGCATTTTTAAGGGTCATTTGAGCATCTTTCTGATTTTGCGTATGAATCCTTTTGATTTTTTCGTCGCTGTGACTTTCTTCGACTGTGATATGCATCCTCCAAATCTACGATGAAGTTCCTCAGCAGTGGCCCTTTGTTGACTGGAACATCAATTTCTACAAACCCACGATCTCTCAACTTGGCGGCTGCAAAAACCTTAAGCCTTTCTTCACAAGATCCCTGAAAATCATTGCTCTCATTTTTTTTAGTTGTCATTAGCTAGAATGCCAAATAGATGTCATTGGGTACAATTACAATCAGTTATATTTGGGTTTTATTTGTTCTATAATAGTCTTCCTAAGTAACAGCCAAAATACTCAAAATACCCAAAAGTTTTAGGACTGCTAAATTTGTTATGTATTAAAACCAAAAAACTTATTGATGTGGAATTTAGATTACGTTGAGAGGGATTTTGCTGAATCCTTATCCTACTATTTAATATGAACGAGATTTTTTTGCTGCAGTAAATTGACAAGGAGAGTGACTATAAAAGAAAACAGCCTTTAATGGAATTTGCACTAAATTTTAAGCTGATCAGGATGATGGTTATTCTTCTTCTTTTAAGCTTGTTGAGTTTAGAAGGCATTGAAGATTATGAATGTCTGATTATTGCTATTAAGGTGCTATTATATATTGGGTATTCTTCTCTTTGCAATACTGTTTGGTGGAGAGTTGATACAGATGAGTATTCTGATTATGCAGATGTTGAGGCAAGACATTTGAAATTTTATGAGCACACAGTTTTTCCTGGTAAGTGTATCATATAAATCTATTTACAACTTTTCTCCCTTAGTTGGCGATATAAAAGCTTCATGAATTTAGTCTGACAGAAACTATTGAATTGTGTTGGACTTTTCAGTAGAAGAAATCTGTGAAGGGTGTGAAAGATAAGAGGACACAGAAACTATTGGGATCAAGGCCACCTATTTGTACAAATAGGTGCTGTGGGTGCAATCCATGCACACCCATATTAGTTATAGTTATCCCTCAAAAAAAGAAGTTTTCAAGAAGATAGCAATGCAGTTAATAACAGTCTAGACTCTGATTATTATCCTCAGAAATTGATGTGCAGTTGTGGCACCCAGATATACCCACCAAGAAAGTAATGCAAGTATGCCCTTATAGATTCAAAATATTTTTTTGATTCACACTGTAATTGCACATGTAAATCTAAATGCTCACCCATGATAACGAAGGTAATATTAGTTTTTTTCTTAAAATGACTGCATTCCTGAACTTTTCTTCCATGTTCACTTGCAAAAGATTGCCATTGAAGTAGACTAATATGCATTAATGATAAGCTTTTTTAATTTTGGGAGGTCTTAACTTAGATTTTATTCGGAGTGGTCCCTAACTAGTTTAGATATCTTACATCCATAGATTTTAGAGTTATTTCATTTTATATGTTATAAAGTAATTCAAAAATAGGAACCTCCACAAGGATATCTCTGGCCTATTTGAGATATATTTTTCTAAATATAGGAATGCTAGTTTTATTATATATATATATATTCTTAATTAAAAATAATAATTATAAAATAACTCTTCAAATACAATATAAATAAATAAAACAATCCTTAGGAGTCTCATATAGTTGTTTTATTTTATTTAAGTAACAATTATTTTAAAAGTTATTGGCCCTTTTTAGTTTAGTTTTTATGTGCATGGTCATTTGGAGCTATTTTATTTACTAAATAGTTATTTTATTTAAATACTTAAAAGAGTTATTTTATTTACTTAAAAGTTATTTTATTTTACTTTAGAACTATTTTATTTACTTAAGAGATATTTTTTTAATCTAAATAGTTTTTCTTAACATGGACATGACATGATGGTCCTTGATGCTACTATAGAATGTGTCAAGAGGAATATTATATTTAATTTTTTTAGTATTTTAGTTTAACTAGTTATTTAACTCATAAATTAGTTATTTCTTGGAAAAATAATTTGTTCAATTAAATATAAATACTACATAACAAATATTTAAATATGAATCATTACTTCTAAAACTAAACAAACACAACAAATTAAAACACCACTATTCATGAACATTTTGGCAGAAACATGGCTGCTCTGCAGCTCTTGTTTAAATAGTTGTGACTGGTTCTAAATAGCTCTTCTATATAATTTATTATATACATCATTAGGAATTTTTGAAGTCTAAGTTTTCAAATTTTAAAATTGTAATATTACCCTTTTGAATAGAAAGATTTTAAGAAATATTTATGATAATTTGAAAGATTTTGCTAACACTGTTACTAAGGTGAACTAGATTTGATTCATGAAGTTGATAAACCCATAATACAAAGTGTGAAGTAACATGTATTTGAATTAATTAATTAAGATAATTTAATTAACAAGTATTCTTAAATTAAGAATGTTTTCTTAATTAATTGATTCATACAATAGTCCTTATTTTAATTAATTAATTATGCTAGTAATAATTAATTTATTATTTTAAAATAATTATGAAGTAAAATAAAATAACTCTTAGCTAAATAAAATAGTTCTTTAACTCAAAATTAGTAATAATTTATTTTCATTCAACATATAAATCATTTATTTGTATTCTTATCATTTTGGTATCTATTTTCTAAGATGTATTTATTTATTTTATTAATAAATATCTTATTTAAAAAATTAGCAATGTACTTAATAAATTAACACATGAAGTAAATAATTTATTTTGTCTTCATTTAGTTAGAAAAAGAGAGCTCTACCAAGTCAAGATAAAGTAATTGAAAAAGATATGTATTGTAGTAAATAAAATGACATAAAACTATTAAAATAATCTGTTTTCATAAATTTTTTGCATTATTTAAATAGGTATGTATTTAAGATATAGAGTTAATAATTTATTAAAATTGTAGAAAAACTAGCATATATATCTTAAATACGTCCATCTATAAGATTTATCTATTGAAAAGATGCCTATATTAATTTATAAATCTATTGTAGGGATCTAGGGAACTGTTGCAAGTGATGCAAATGATGCAAAAGTTGGTGAAGCATGTTGAGGATTAATTACAGGGAGATGGCTTTACATTTTATGAATATTATTATTTAATCTAAAAATCTGAAATGTTCTATTTACTGGCTATAGAACTGGACAATCTTATTTTTCCTGGCATGAGATCCAAAACCTTGGAGATGATTTCAGGTGTGGCCATTGGAAGCGGTGTAGTATTCATAGCTGCACTATTGCTTGTGGTCTTTTATCGAAAGAGATCATCAGCCTCTAAGGAGCTCCAGCTTCGCATGGCTATGGAACCTTCTCTTACGAATGTGGAGCAATTCCTTGATTATTATGCTCATGAAATGCCCAAAAGATATTCCTTTTCTCAACTGAAGAATATCACCAACAACTTTGCAGATAAATTGGGGGAAGGAGGTTTTGGTGTGGTTTATAAAGGAAAACTCCCCAAAGGTAATTTGGTGGCCGTCAAAATTCTTGATCAGTCGAGACACAGAGAAACTCAGTTTATGAATGAAGTTGCAACCATTGGAAGGATCCACCATCTTCATCTGTTCCGTCTGATAGGGTTTTGTTTTGATGGATTCAGAAGCGCGCTCGTGTATGAGTACATGGTGAATGGATCTCTGGAGAAGTACATATTTGCCGGAGAAAAGAAAGAAGTCACTCTAAATGGAGAAGAACTTTATACAATTGCTTTGGGCACAGCCTGCGGAATTGCATATCTACACCAAGATTGTCAACGCCGTATAATTCATTTTGACGTCAAACCCCACAATATATTATTAGATGAGGATTTCACACCGAAAATAGCTGATTTTGGTCTGGCAAAATTGTGTGTTAGGGGGAGATGATCACATATCAATGACAGTAGCGAGACCCACACAACTCTACTTAAATATCATCCATTTTAATGGTCAAACAACTAATAGTAATTTTATACCTCATTCACAACAAAAAGTGGTAAATATTTCTCCTCTTTGTATTGGCCAAAATTGACCTTTAACTATTGAAGTGGATGATATTTAAGAACACTCGAGGCACACAAGGGTATATTGTGCCAGGGGTGTGGAACTGAAATTTGGGGTCTGTGACGGACAAATCAGATGTCTACAGTTTTAGAATGCTATTATTGAAAATTGCTAGGGGAAGAAAGAACTTCGATTTGCATGCAAGCCGATCTAGTCAATTGTATTTTCCAGCGCTGGCATTCAAGTGGATGCAGAATGGGCAGTTGGAGATGATGTTGAGAGGAAGGGGAGAGGAAGAAATAAAATGGGAAGATGAGGAAAAGGCGTGGATACTGGTGAAAGTAGGACTGTGGTGTATTCAGTACAATTCAACAGATCGACCAAGCATGAGCAGAGTGGTACAAATGTTGGAAGGAAATGGTAATCCTCCCCTGCCTTTCAACTCGGCCCTTGCCTTTGAAGTAGCTTTACCATTTTCTACCGAAGAATTTTCAGTCATAGAAGAATTGCCCTTCAATCACACATTGGCTTGAAAAATCTTTGTAGTGATTATTGTGGAAAGGAGAGAAGTAAAATAACTGCAGTTGCAAGACAAAAGGTTCCCGTCTTTCTCTTTCATGTATTGTATTTCTTTTTCCGCATCTGGTGCAACGCCGTAGGTAGACAGGTTAAGAAGGAACTTCAAACTTTTAATTACCAACTATTAATAAACAGATTATTTTTCCGTTAGATGAAGAACTAGAGGGCTTTAGATCAGTATTCTACAAAATTAAATACTACATTAATTTTATTCTCTTTTGGCTGATAACGGTGTGGTTCGGTGGTCAAGTCGCTTGGTTGTGGTGGCGGCCACCAAGGTTCTAACCCTCGCTGGGCTAACAAGCTCGCAGGTCTTGCATGCCTTCGCAGGGTTGTTGTGCTCGTAGGCTAAGTGTGCCCCTGCTACGCTGGTGTGCTCGTAGGCTGTGGACCTTTGCTGGTGTAAGGAAGTTCAAGTAGCGGAAACGACTTCCTATGCCAATCTTGTGGAAAGAAATTATGCAAAACTTTAAATCTGATCTAACAGTCACAGAAATTTCAGAAACACATTCAAAAACATGATTTAATAAACAAAGAGGAAAAACCCCACACTCCAAAAGCCTGCTCAATGTATTTCAAATCCAATACTAAGATTGCGTACACTTGCAGAGCAAGTTTATTACAGGAGTATCACAAGTAAACAACTCTGGAAGAATTCCGGTAGCATTCCGACAGCATAACAATACCTGCAAGCTCACACTATGCAAACTACTCCTCAAGCCTCCAATTTATAGACTTCTGGCTATACAAGAAACCATTTGTGGTTTCACAAAACCATGTGCAAAGCTTCTCAGCCAAGATTCCAGTCTAAAATAAGCTCTCATGTCCAAAATGAAATCCCCTATTTTTGACCCTTACAGATGTCATAGAATATGTCATAATTGAAAGGAAGCTAGGTGTGTGGAAAACGCTTCCTGCACTAATCTATTGAGGAGAGGGCTATGCAAATTCAACTTTATCCTAACTATTACAACAATGTTAAATCATTAACATGAGATATTGCAGAAAAACATAAGAACCAAAAAGAAGACAAAAGAAGAGAGACAAGATATACGTTGGGAAAACCCTTATGGGTGAAAAACTCCACAGTCCAAAACACAGCTCAAATGTATTACAGTAAACAATAACAGATTACAATACAGTTTCAGAGCCAATGCTCTTTCAAGAGTCTTCAAATGTCGAATCTAGAGATATTCCGACAGCATAACAGTACTTGTACCAAAGTTATCTATCTCCCATCCAAGCACCTGTTTGTATAGAGTTTACAAAGCAGATATGGAATTTGCTAGAGATGGGCATCCATCTTGGACTCATGCCCCAAAACCCACGCCTAAGGACACTTGTCCAACATCCCATCCCAAAGTGGGCGCCTGGTCCCAAGATAGGTTACGATAGATGCTCTTACGCACCTTACAGCTGTCAGAGAATCTGTCATACACTGACTAAAAATATAATATTCCTTTTACATGCCATAACCTCCCTTGACCACCCAAAGATGCCTTTCTCTCATGCAGAGATACTCACCAACACTTGTCATTAATTAAAGGGGGAAACCGTGGCTGCCAAAGTCACCAAAATTTATCCTCCTGCATATACACAAGGTGCTGACTATGCCAACTCAACATGGGATAAATAAATACAACATTAGGAATTTGCAAAGGTTGAGACACCTTAATTCCCAACAATAATATGCCTAAAAATAGGCCTTCCATAATATACCACCATGTGGGCATCTTTTGACACCTAGTAAATCAATTTTCAAGGCATCAACAAAGTTTAACAGTTGTAGGAAAATATTAAATAAAAAATAACTATTCACGGGAAATATGCAAGGTTGAGACACCTCATTTCCCAACATTCTCCCACTTGTCGAATACCTTGCAAGAGCCAGGGGAATCACATCATCATGGATCAACTGCTAAGGGCCAAAAGACTTATAGACTCATAACACCACCTAATTTTTGTTGTGCTCACGAGCTTAGTTAATGCATCTACAACATTCACTATAGTCTCTACCTTTTCCAGCTTCACCCTGCCATCCTCGACCATATCTCTCACGAAGTGATATTGAACATGAATGTGTTTGGTCTTGATTTGAAAAGTCAGGTTCTTTGCAAGGCAGATTGCACTCTGACTGCCACAATAAATTGTAACTGCACCCTGTTTCAATCCAATATCTGAACACAACCGCGTCAGCTAAATGGCTTCTTTATAGGCATGAGTAGCTGCCATGTACTCTGCCACAGTAGTGGACAAAGTGACCACAACCTGTTGCTTGCTCATCCAACTGATTGCACCACCATTAAGAGTAAAAACATATGCACTGGTGGACCTTTTGCTATTGACATCACCAACCCCATCTGAATCCACAAAACCGTGAATACTTAGGGAATGCTGATCTCCTGTACCATGAAAACAAATAGAGTACTCTGTTGTACCCTGCAAATATCTGAAGACCCTCTTAACTGCATCCTAATGCACTCTTCTAGGATTAGACATATAACGAGAAAGAACTCCCATTGCTTGGGCAATGTTTGGTCTTGTACAGACCATAGCATACATTAAGCTTCCAACTGCACTCTGGTAAGACACTCTGCTCATGTCTTCCATCTCTGATGGGGATGTAGGACATTATGAAATAGAGAGCTTCGTTCCCAATGTAATAGGAACACAAAGTGGTTTACAATCCTACATATCAAACCTTTGCAAAACTGAACAAACATACTTACTCTGGCCAAGCCATAGCTTTCTGTTCTCACAATCTCTTCTAATCTCCATCCCAAGTATGTGTTTTGCTACACCAAGATCTTTCATTTCAAATTTCGCAGAGAGCTGAGATTTTAATTCTGCAATCAAACCTTTGCCTTTCCCAATAAACATGCCATCAACATATAAAGCAATTACCAAGAAACGATCACCATTAGATTTAAAATATACATAGTGATCAGATTTAGACTGCACAAATCCCAAACTCAACACATAAGTATCAAACTTCTGGTACCACATCCTAGGACTTTGTTTAAGGCCATACAGAGATTTCTTTAACTTACAAACCAACTTGCTTTTACCTTTCACCACGTAGTGCTCTGGCTGTGTCATATAGATTTCTTCCTTCAAATCACCATGAAGGAAAGCAGTTTTCACATCTATTTGTTCAACCTCTAGGTCATAAGCTACTGCAACAGATAATAAAAATTAAATGGATGTCATTTTAGCAATAGGAGAAAAGATCTCACTGTAATCAATAACCTCGACCTGAGAGTATCCCTTCGCAACCAATTGTGCCTTATACTTTTCAACATTTCCATATGAACCAATCTATTTCTTAAACACCCATTTACATCCAATAGGTTTGCGTCCTTCAGGCAATGGTACTAGGTCCCATGTATCATTTCTTTCAAGGGCCGCCATCTCTTCATCCATGACAACTTTCCAGGACTCTGCATCATTCATACCCAAAGCCTCTTGCACAGATCTCAATTCATCAATGTTAGTACTCAAAGCAAATATACACAATTTCCAATCATCAAGTGAATACCCATACCTTTCAGGTGGTTGTTTATGCCTTGTAGACCTTCAAACAAGCTGAGGTGGAAGTTCTTCCACTTCTTCCTCCTCTTCTCCCTCTTCTGAAGATTCAAAGCTTGATGAGCTCTCCTCAACTTCTTGTCTATCTTGGGGTCTCGATTCAACATTCTCAGCCATAGAAGGAAGTTGAATCACATCCTTTTTGTAATATCCCTTGATAATTCGGACCTCAATTTGCTGATTTGAAGGCTCAAGGAATATCGTCAAACACTTTACACACCACCTCTTAATTTGCTGTCTCTGTATTTTTTTCAGTTTGCTTGCTTGCTTGGAATGGTTTCAATTAAAGTTAAATTGCTTGCAAATTAAAGCTACAATGTCTAGGCAATGGTTTAAGGTGAAAATGCAATTCTTTTTAACCTTTTTAAAACAAATACTTGAACTCTATATGAAGAATGTGCACCTACAACCAAATAGCATTTTTACAAACACTTGGCATGCATACTATTATGCTAATCATGAAGGATATTAATATGCACATTACATCAAATAGATGGCCTACAACTTATCACTCTTTTATTGAGTTATATTGTCTAATACAATGCTGATATGAATGGCCAAGACTCTTGGCTTTACAACTCTTAAAATCTGAGAACAAATGACAACTATGAAACAATGTTGATATGAATATGCTAACTCATGAAAGAACCTGGAAATGTAAGCTGCTATGAATCGATGATGAAGATGAAGGAATGGCAGCCCTCAAAATAGCTCATAAACATCCCTCTCAAGCCCAAATCGTGCCTCTTCAAGTGTAGCACCCAGCCTACTCATCAACTAAGGAAAGGAGTCCCTTCCAAACCCAAATTGAAACCTTCTCCCAGCTGCCCTGTACTGTAGCGCTACTGTTCACGGCACTGTAGCAATCACTGTAGCGCATTGTAGCGATCACTGTAGCAAACACTATAGCGATCACTGTAGCATACTGTTCATGTCACTATAGCGGCACTATTCACAGCACTGTAGCAGCCAATAGAAAAACTTCTGATATGCAAATTAATTCCTCCAAACCCTTGGTTAATACTGTATATTTAAGCACAAATGAAAGGACTGAAGTATCCCTTCCAATTTGCAACCCTTCGGAGGATATTTCACCACCTCAGTTATGCTAATCTATGGGAGTTTTCGTTCCCAAATACCAAATATGCAGAAACCCTTGGCTCCACAAAACTCATCAAATGCAAATGACAATAATCGAATGCCTGGAAGTTTGGCTTGCCCCTTCCTTTATACTTTTTCAATCCCACTTCAAGAAGCTTCTAGAAAAATAATATTATTTTATTTTAGTGACTTTATGTAATAATATTTATTTAAGCCACTTTATTAAATTAATTAAATATAAGGTCACTTTATAATATTTATTTATCTAATAACCTTACAAATAATTAATTTAATTATTATCTCCCTTATTTTTTCCATCCAACTGAATCCAAGAAACCAACCATCGACTAGGTGACTGCCTCAAGAAGACCCCCTAACTATGTAGATTAGCCTACGAGGGTCAGGAAAAGGCTAAACCATCCGCAAACAACATTAGCTAAAAAGGGGACATTACACTTTTTCTGTTCAATTTCTTTATGCTGTTCGGGCTAAAAAGTAACAGGAGAAGATTTAGTCTCTCTAAAAAGAACACTTTTAGAATAAATTACCTTATGTGCAACAGGGTCCCAAAGCTTGTATCCTTTCACACCATAGCCATAGCTGATGAAGATACATTTGACAGCCTTAGAATCCAACTTTGTTCTCTTCTTTTTAGGCACATGTGGATATGCCTCACAACCAAAAACTGTCAGATGTCGAAGTGAAGGATTTTTCCCTGACCATGCCTCCATCGGCGTTTTATCAACAAGCACTGATGTAGGAGATCTATTTATCAAATAACAAGCAATGGAAATAGCTTCAGCCCAAAACTTTTATTCTAGACCAGCTCCACTCAACAGCTCCTAGCCTTCTCCATCAATGTTTTGTTCATTCTTTCTACAACTCCATTCTGCTGAGGAGAATACGAAGTCGTCTTTTGTCTTTTAATCCCACAATCTGTATAGAATCTATCAAAATCTGTAGAATAGTACTCATCACCATTGTCAGTCCTCAAACATTTAATTTTCTTTCTAGTATGAGTTTCTACCATAGCCTTAAACTCCTTAAAATGACTAAAAACTTCAGATTTACTCTTTAAAAATATACCCATGTTCTCCTACTAAAATCATGAATGAAAGTAACATAATAAACCAATTTACCAATAGAAGCAACATCAATAGGACCAAATACATCCGAATGGATTAGATCCAAAATACATGAAGACTTATGAGAAGACGAGTAAAACTGAAAGCGGTTCTGTTTGCCATAAATATAATGTTCACAAAATCAAACTCTAGATTGCAATCATTCAACCCCTCAACCAGGTTCTTATTTTTCAAGGCTTTTAAACCCTTCTCTTCAATGTGGCCAAGTCTCTGGTGCCATAACATAGTCTTCTCTACAAGCAACTTTGATTCGGTAGATAGAGCACCCTTGGGTACCTAGAAGCCATGACCATCCGTAGAAGAGGAAACCATCTCTTTTTTCACCGAAGTAGTTTCTGGCTTGATTTTATCAGAAATGCTATTGCACTCAACCATGCATGCATCAAGCTGGTACAATGTACCCAATCTGCTTCCTCTTTCTATCACTAGAGCACCTCTCACCATTTTCACACCTGCTTCAGAAAACTGTACATGCACACGCGCATCTATTAGCTTGCTAACAAATAATAAATTTCTTGCTAGTCCTGGGATATGCAAGACACCATCAAATCTTCTAACTCTACTATCAAAAAATTTCACATTATTACTAACACGACCAACAATGTCAAGGAAAGAATTATCACCCAAATACACCTTACCACCATCATAGTTTTCATACTTACTAAACCAATTTCTGTTAGGAGTCATGTGGAAAGATGCACCTGAGTCTATCAACCATGCATTATCACCTGCACAAGTGGCCAAGGCTGCAATAAAGGCATCTCCATCTTCCTTTTCGGACTCAAAATTAGAATCTTGCTTCTTCTTCTTCTTCTCTTCTTTACATTCCTTTCGGAAGTGTCCGGATTTACCACAGTTCCAACATATTGCCTTGGACTTACCAGGAGATTTTGATCTCCCCTTATTCTTGGACTTAGAACAGCTACCTTGCTTCTCATCTTTGCCTCGTTCTTTTGGTCTTCCTCGAACACTCAAAGCCTCTTTGGCATTTCGGGAGGCCTTCCTTCTCATCTCTTCAAAGAGTAGAGAACCAACAACATCCTCCATCTTTAGAGTGACTGAAGTGCTCCCAATGGCCATGACTAGGCTGTCCCATGAGTCTGGCAGTGAACATAGCAAAGTTTGGCACCTTTCTTCTTCATCCATTTTCACTCCAATTGAGGTCAACTGAGTCACCAACATATTGAATGTTTCCAGATGCTCAGAAATCTGTCCACCATCTTCCATTCTCAAGGAATACAACTTCTTCCTCAAGAAAATTTTATTTACTAAAGATTTAGCTTGGTATATCTCACCCAACTTCTTTCAAAGCTTCTTCGAAGTGGATTCTTCGTGGACATTTATCAAAATCGAGTCTGCAAGACACAGTCTTATGAGACCTTTAGCTTTTCTGTCCATTACATCATATTTTACAGCCAAAGTTGGATCCGTAGGCCTCTGGACATTTTCATCCACCACATCCCATAGATCCTGATCAATTAACAGATCTTCCATCTTCAGCTTCCACATTTCAAAGTTTGTGCTAGAAAATTTTTCAACCTCCATTCTCCCAGATGTGCTTGCCATCTGAAAAAGCCTGCAACAAGATCACAAAGTATCCTCTGCACAAGCTCCCACTCAAACCTTGATTAGCACAAAAAACCCAACAACCCACAATTAAAACCAAAGGTGATCAGGCTCTAATACCACTTGTAAAGAAGTTAAAGTAACAGAAATAACTTCCTACGCCAATCTTGAGGAAAGAAATTATGCAAAACTTTAAATCTGATCTAACAATCATAGAAATTTCAGAAACACATTCAAAAACATGAAATAAACAAAGAGACACCAAACACCAGATATACACAGGGAAAACCCTTTCGGGTGAAAAACCCCACACTCCAAAAGCCTGCTCAATGTATTTCAAATCCACACTACAACAAAACAGGCAATTAGCACCTAAAATAGCATCATATTTTAGTGCATTTGAGTCCATGAATTGGACACTTCTGCTGGTGCAAAACTCGACACCCAATTGCATCTCACTATTGCGCTTGGTTTAGTGCCAGGTTTAGCGCTGATAGTTGGTGCCAGGATTAACGCTGGAGTTAGCGCCAGATTTTGTTGCTTTCAGTTTGGCTTCCGATTTTGCTTCTAGTTTTGCTTCTTGTGTTGCTTCCGGTTTTACTTCCAGTTTTGTTTCCAATTTTGCTTCCAGTTTTGCTTCTAGGTTGGCTTCCGCTTTTGCTTCCAGTTTTGCTTCTGGTTTCGCTTCCAGGTTTGCTTCCAGTTTCGCTTCTAGTTTTACTTTTGGTTTTACTTCCGCTTTTGCTTCCTGTTTTGCTTCTGGTTTTGCTTCCAATTTCACTTCCCAGTTTTGCTTCCAATTTTGCTTCCCGTTTTGCTTCTGGTTTTGCTTCCAGTATTGTTTCCAGTTTTGCTTCTAGTTTTGTTTCTAGTTTTGCTTCTAGTTTTATTTCCAATTTTGCTTCCAATTTTGCTTCCAGGTTTGCTTCCAGTTTTGCTTCTAGTTTTGCTTCCACTTTTGCTTCTAGTTTTGCTTCCACTTTTGCTTCCCATTTTTCTTCCGGTTTTGCTTCCAATTTCGCTTCTAGTTTTACTTCCAGTTTGGTTTCCAATTTTGAGTCCAGTTTTGCTTCCACTGTTGCTTCCAGTTTTGCTTCCATTGTTGCTTCCAATTTTGCTTCCAGTTTTGCTTCCTTTTATGCTTCCGATATAACGTCATTTGTTGCTTTCAATTTTGCTTCCATTTTTATGTCTTTTGTTGCTTCTAAAAATGCTTATTGTTTTGCTTACATTTATTAATTTAATATGTTTTATTTCAATTTAATTAGTTAAATATATCATGCCTCTTAAATAACTCATATGATTATAATGTAAGTAATTTAATTATTTAACTCATGATTAAATAACAAGATAATTATTATAACATGATCATCATCTATAATTAAAACAAGTGAGTCAAATATCTATAATTTAATTGAATTTTACAACATCCATCCTGAGCAGTAAATTAAAATCATCATACGTAATAAATATCCATCCAAAAATCATTGACCACTTTCAATATATAAAAATTGACAAGTCAATACTAATAAGATTATCATCATATATAACTAAAACAAGTGAAAGTCAAATATGCTAGTAGATCAATAACATGTCAAAATGATACATGTCCAACAGTCGACATAAGTCAAAATGATACATGTACAAATGATATAAGTAAAAATGATAAATTATGTAACTCAAAATGATACAAGTCAAGATGATACATGTCCAAATGATATAAGTCAAATTGATACATGCGAAAATGATACAACTCAATAATATGGTACTGCAAGCTATGAAAATGATACATATGATAGTAACCATGAAAAGAGGCATCACAACCATACATCATCAATGATCCATGATGCAGTCTATATGATCATGAATGTCATTGGCTACTACCAGCAACTACCTCATCATCATCATCACCATCGTGATCATCATCATCATGATCATCATTGTCGTCATCATCATCATCGTCATTGGCCTTGTTGTCTTCTGTATCTACATCATCATCATCCTTTGCCATGTGATCTGTACCAGAACCAATATAATCTGGATCTATATCATTAGGATCATCTTCATCTTCTGGAAGACCCGTATTCTGCAAAAAAAAAAAAAATTAAAATGAAAAGTTATTATTTATTTCATCTAATAATTTATTTTTCTGTTATATATCTAATATTCCAACATATGAAATTAAACCATAATCATATTACATCATATCAAAGTGCACATACCATAATAAAATTTCAAAAAAGTTACAACTAATATGTCATTCCAATGATGTAAAACATGCAACAATTGTAATAAACGTTACTAAAGATCATAAAAAATTTTGTTATACAATTTAACTATCAATTGTAAATTCTATTACATAAACTTAAGTGTCACAAATTGTGTGGTCAATGTATGTTCTTTTTCATTATTAATCTAATAAACTGCATTAGACAGAAACATTAAAGAGTTTTTAAGTAGCAGTTTATTAAATTCTCTTACATGTCATTAATGAATGCATATTTTTTTCAATAATTATTTATTTAAAGGTTCATGAGTAACCTTAAGATAAAGGTCTAATAGTTGTTCCATGGGGCATGTTTAACAAACCAAATGCAATTGTCAACTTTTCACCATGGTGGCAGAGAAATAATTCTTTTTCCCATCCTTCCACAACATTAAGTAAATTCTTGAATTTGCAAAATACTTGCTGCCTTCATCTTCCAAGCCAATTTCTCCAACTTTGCATAGGTCTCCTTTGTCTATGGATGTGATCTGTCTCCTACACAAAAAAGCATGTACCATTTTATGCCCTTCAATCCAACTACATTCGGGCATTTTTTTAATTCCTCTATCTTTCATCTATCTCCTTACCTCACCACACCTGCCCACTTGTGGATAGATGTTTGAGAGAAAAACATAAGTTGTGCAGCAATTTTAGGATCCAAATCAAAAAGCAGTGTTGATGTAAATACCCCTAAGCCTATATTCATATGTGATCTACAGGCACCAAGAAAACACATGCATACAACCAGCATAGATTTAACATGTATCTCAATGATAAAGTTTAGGGTGTCTTCAAGATAGCCAGTAACAACAAGGAGGTCAACCATGCACGTAAACAAAGAGGCTCTAGTTAGCAGGTTGTATGGGGAGAAGGATGCTTCTCATTTTCAAGAATCCTAAGTCTCATTGCTACATATGTTGCTTAAAGAAGGGCCAATTTTAAACTAGGTAGTTGTTTTGTCACTCACTTTGTGCAATGAAATGACGAGAGTCGAGTCTCCTTATATAACTGTAGATTTGCATACAACAACCTCCAATACAATAACACCATACAATGCACACTTAACTTTACGGTACCTTAGCCTAGACATGATGGTACAAAAATTTGAAGGTACCTCCTACTAAAGATGTCATGCCATAGACCAGATACCACTGTATACTATATATCACATCTATAGTAACAATTTCCTTCCAAATGTAGGGTTACAGTCTATGATTAACATACATAGACCTTTCTAGTGTTTACAAGATAATTCCTTAGTCAACACCATACTAGTGTCCACAAGATGTTTCCATAGTTAAAATAAGAAATTAATGCTACTTTGCAAATAATAAGCAAGCCTTCGGAGAGCTTAAAGTTTCCATTTACATCCATGCACAATAACTTAATCAACCCTTAGGATTTTATGGACAATGAAATAGAAGGTCCTATATTCCATTTATGAGTCCTCTATCCAAATGACGTAGTGATCACAAGTACATAATATCTACTATTCTGTGGGTAGTGCTCAGACATTCAAACACAGGGAAGTCCATACTAAGATAAATTTGTTCACAAACAGTCTCCAATTTAATAAACACTAGATTGAAATCACATTTCTAATTTAGTGCAAGTCATTACAATGAACTCAAAGGTCATTGTCATCAAACGAATGCCTTCACAATAGACTGTTCTAGTTACAAGTACAATATAACTATTGCAATGTTACACAATTGTATGCAATTGACAAAACCCATTCTTTCCAAGAGTCAACTGGTAATCAAATACAATCATGTAGTGTTGTTTCAACATTGTACTCCATTGTGGCCTCAGTAATGCAAACCTCATAACCTTGGAGGGAGTGTTGGGGGCAAGTTGACCTGAACCAAGTATCCAAAACCATCCCAAAAGCCCACTTAGGAGTGGTATTATTAATCCCAAGAAGACCTCGTATCCACAATTGAGAGAGTTGACATTTATAGGTGAAATACCAACACCATTATGGTTTACAACCATGTCAAAAAAGATAACCATGAACCAGGCCAGGTTTCCTCAAGACTCATGGTATGTTGTAATGAGAGAATTCTAGCAATTCTAGCCAGGGTTTGAAACTCCACCTCAAACTGTGACCAAATTAATGTAGCTTCCTTCATGATAGAAATCTAAAACAGAATAATCAATAGTTTGCCATAGTTCGTAAGTCCCATGATCTTAAGTCTGAACTCTCACAGTTAACAATATTTTCCTCATCCAAACCCTTTAGCATAGGCTTTCACAAGACCACATACAGTTACACAAGTTAAAGGAAATGTTTCATGAAAATGGTCAGTGTAATTTAAGAAGAATGGATGACAAGGAGCTTTACTTCAAAGAAAGGTTAGCTTAGTTGAAGAAGACCAGCTGGCGATTTGAATCTTAGTCTCCAACCCAAACAACAAGACACTCAGCCAACATGATGAGCACACCCAAAGTCTCCCTTCCTCTAAATCACTTATAGTCCAACCATCAACCTTCCTTCCTCGACCCCAAGGCAAAAAGAAGAATTCCCCCCCAAAATGGTTCCCCACTCCTTCCTTTTCTCCCTCACATACCCCAAAACCCAGCACATTAAAGACTAGTACTTCCCAAAGCTGTTATGGCAGAGGAGAGTTAATGCCTACTGCCAATGATGGCTCCTTGTCAACAAAAAAAATGTGCATATTAAAATTTAAATGTCCACTATTATATTTCAAAGGTTTGAAATATAACCAACAATGTAACTGTAATGCATGCTCCCCTTTAAGTCTATAATAAAAAGGTTAGGAAACAAAGACTTGAGATAAACCCTTTGGTTTGTTCACTTAGGAGACCACTTGAAAACTCAATGATAACTACATCCACATGATCAATAACAATGACAAACGACCTATGAATAACAATCCACTTGAGTCAAAAAGACAAGAAGACCAATAGAAACCAAACACAACAAATAGATTACAACTGTAACTGTTTGTCTCAAGTATCACTCTATAACGTCTTCAAAGATTATTGAAACTCAACACAAGAAATGCAAATTGACATATTAACACAACAATATCCAACTAAGCTGCATCATCAGATCTTAGCATGGAGACATCATTGACAAGTTAGCAGTACCCTTGGCGGATGATACAAATAATGCTGCTGAATTTCAATCTTTGGTTTTGGGCCTTCTCTTTAGTAAGGAGTTCCAAATTGAAAACTTAGACATAGAAGGGGATTCCTCTTTAGTGGTAAATGCTGTAAGATCTGAATCAATGTTAAATTGGAAATTAATGGCTCACTTGGAGCGAGCTCTGGATATCCTGAAGTTCTTTAAGGCATTTACTATTAATAATATTTTTCGTGAAGCTAATGAGGAGGCGGATTCTCTTGCTAATGTTGCTACCGATGGTCAAGCAGTCAAGGTGGTAAACCCAGGGTCATGAGAATCTTAGTTTACAACTTCAAATGTTTTTCTCAAATTTTTTTGAAAGAGAATTTCCAGTTTAATTTGATAGGGATGGTGGTTTCCTTTTTAAGGCCATTAACAAGATTTGATCAATTCAGGATTGTTCTTGGGTGAAAAAAGATTTTATTGGGAAATAGAGCCACCTTAGTACTTGGTGTACTAAGTGGTTAGTACTTCATTTGCCGTGGGGTTTATTTCCTACGTGGGAAGGTAGTTCCTTCGCTTGTGCGATTGACAAACCCCACCTATCGATGGGATGCTCACTCAACCCTGCCATAAATTTTGTAGGATTGGGCATTAATGGTGATGCTTTCAATTTTCTATATATTGAGGATTAGCTAAGGCCGTGCCATTCATTGCCAATATGGAGATGCCCATCCAACTAACCTGCACTAAAAGATAATTAGCATTTCTTGGGAAAATTTTAGACAGTCGGCTGAAGGGCTTATGCAAAGTGAAAACAAAGTGGTTTATTGATGCGGTGAAGATGGTTTTGGGTCTGTGTTTTCTTTCCTCTGTGGATAGATGTCGCGTCAACACAGACATCTCCTTGCGGTTCCTCGCTTCATTGTTGGACCTGGGTATGTCAAAGGCAGACGCTCTAGTTTGCCTCCGTAAAACCTTCAAGGAGTCTATTTTGGGAGATGATGTTGAGACGATGGTTTTTGCAGACTTGGCGAATGGCATTCCAAGAGCGGGAGATCTTCCAAAGTTGCTCGACCCAGAGACAGAGGTGGTGCATCTGCCTTTCCTTACTGATCTGGATAGGCAGAGTCTTATTACTCATCATCTCTGGGTGATGCGAGGGAGGGACTTTATAGTCCGTGCTATAGGCATGATTTGCGAAGACACTCCGCTATGGATCCATCTCTTTGCAGTCTTCGTGGAGTCGGACGAATTCTACCAACAAGAGTAGTTTTGTTTATAAATTTTAATCCGTAGTCGTCAATGGTTATGTGAAGGAAAAAAACAAAGTTTTTTGCTGCTGTTTGGAATGGGCAGAAATAGATAGTATATAGTCTATAGTGCTTATACTTGGCTTTTCATAGTTAAGCCAATATTTTGTAAATAGCATATACTTTGTAATTATGCTACTCTCTGTAATTACAATTTTTTCGATAAATATATTTTGGGCTCCCATAACCTTTTACTGATAAAAATAATAATAATATCCAACTAAGTTATTGAAAATCAACTATTGATACCTCGTTCTCCATCTAGATTACAAAATCGGTCCACTTTTTGCTTTGTAACATTTCCTTTTCAAATTGCGTTGGTTGCCAGCCATATTTCTCCTCCTGTCAAAACATGGCACATGGAATAGTTAAACTAATTAATATGCAATCATTTATTTTTTCCTAGGAAATAAAAAAAATCATTTAACATATTAAATATACTTACAAATGTATAGATCAAGGCCTGTAAACCTTTCTAGCCATTGTGATGAATGGCACGAAGTTTGTCAAGCCTAGCCTTGGAGGCCTTGTCCTGAAACATATACTAATTTAATTTAGGTAAAGCACAAATAAAATTTAAAAATCATTTAATAAATTTGATATAATCTTATGAGCAAATTCAAATACCTGCGTACTCTCCTCATCGGACTTCCTTCGTGCATTGGACTTCTCATATGCTTTTACAAGCTCTTTCCATACTTTGAGACTTACATCAATTGGCCTTTTTTTGAGCCTTTGCTTGGGAGGGATTTTTTTTATCTTTTTTATTTGGTTGCATCGAAATCTCTTGCAGTTTTGAGACATTCGTAGCTTTATTTTCTTTACAGACCCACCTGTGCCAAATTCAATCTCCATGTCTTGGATAACTGCTTTTTACAGGTGCATGGGTATCTTTGAGAATGGCAAATGTAGATGGTCTTTGAATCATTGAAGGCATGATTCCTTCAACCTATTCACAAATGTTTTTCTAGCATCTGTCATTCAGACTTCCCCTAAAACCACATCGTATTCTATCTTGGTATTGTTGGGAATTAAGGTGTCTCAACCTTTGCAAATTCCTAATGTTGTATTTATTTATCCCATGTTGAGTTGGCATAGTCGACACTTTGTATATATGCAGCAGGATAAATTTTGGTGACTTTGGTAGCCGCGGTTTCCCCCTTGAATAATTTATGGGGGTTTGGGGGCAGCGCCCCCAAGACGGGGTCAAGGGGCGGAGCCCCTTGCGGGGTCTAGGGGCAGCGCCCCTAGCATGCTCCTTGTCGTGGTACAGGGCGGGGTCGAGGGGCAGCGCCCTCATGGGGGCTCAGGGGCAACGCCCTCAAAACCTCAACCGACTTTTATTTAATGACAAGTGTTGGTGAGTATCTTTGCACGAGAGAAAGGCATCTTTGAGCAGTCAAGGGAGGTTATGACAAGTTGTAAGAGGAATAAGATATTTTTAGTCAGTGTATGATAGATTCTCTTACAGCTGTAAGTGTTGTTAGTTATGATGGATTCTATGACAGTTGTAAGGTTCATAAGAGCATCTATCATAGCCTATCTTGGGACAAGGCACCCACATTGGGATGAGATGTTGGACAAATGTCCTTAGGCATGGGTTTTGGGGCATGAGTCCAAGATGGATGCCCATCTCTAGAAGGTTCCATATTTGCCTTGTAAACTCTATAAAAATAGGTGCTTGGATGTGAGATAAGTAGTGTGTTTTACAAGTACTATTATGCTACTAGAATATCTCCAGATTCAACATTCGAAGACTCCTGAACGAGCATTGGCTCTGAAACTATATTGTAATCTATTATTATTTACTGTAATACATTTGAGCTGTGTTTTGGAGTGTGGGGTTTTTCACCCGTAAGGGTTTTCCCCACGTATATCTTGTCTCTCTCTCCCTCTCTCTCTCTCTCCCTCTCTCTCTCTCTTCTGTCTACTTTCTGTGTGTATGTGTATTGCTGCAATATCTCTATTAGATGTTCTATGTTGTTGTAGTTGTAAGAATTAAAATTGAATTTGCATACATCTCTCCTCATTAGATTAGTGTAGGAAGCGATTTCCGCACACCTAGCTTCCTTTCAGTTGGTATCAGAGCCTGGCCAGTTTTGGTCTTAGCTGTTGGGTAGGGATTTTTTGAGCTGATCTTAAGTTGAGTGGGAGTCTCTGTAGATTATTCTGATTTCTATTACAGCAAGGAGATGGCAAGCAAGCACATCAGGAAGGTTTGAAGTGGAGAAGTTTAATGGCAGTAATTTCGAGCTGTGGAAGCTCAAGATGGAAGACATGCTTGTTGACCGAGACCTTTGGGAAAGTGTTAATGGAAATAAACCAGCTGCAATGTCATAAGATGAGTGGGATCTCAAGGATCGGAAGGCTAAGGGTCTCATAAGACTTAGTCTTGTTGATTCTGTGTTGTTAAATGTCCATGAGGAGACTACTACAAAACTACTTTGGAAGAAGTTGGGGATGTGTATCAAGCAAAATCCCTGGTTAATAAATTTTTTTTGAGAAAGAAGTTGTATTCTCTTTGAATGGAGGATGGAGGATCCGTTGTTGAACATATGAATGCTTTCAACATGCTGGTTGCACAATTGACATCTATTGGTGTAAAGATGCAGGAGGATCGATGTATGACCTTGCTTTGTTCTTTGCCAGACTCATGGGATCATCTTGTCATGGCTATTGGAAGCACCACATCCACATTCAAAATGGAAGAAGTGGTTTCTTCGCTGTTGTCTGAAGAAATGCAGAGAAAGTCTTCTGAGGCAGCCAAAGAGGCCCTTGCAGTTCGTGGAAGACCCAAGGAGAAAGGGAAGAAGAAGGACAAGAAAGCTGAGAAGGGTAGATCCAAATCCCATGGGAGATCCAAATCTCCTAGAAAGTCCAAGGCTCTTTGTTGGAACTGTGGAAAAACTGGGCATTTTTGAAAGGAATGCAAAGATGAGAAGAAGAAGAAGAAAGCTCCTGATTCAGATTTTGATAAGTCAAAAGATGATGGTGATGCTTTCATCGCAGCCCTGGCAACCCATGCATCTGACGATGTGTGGCTAATCAACTCTGGTGCATCATTCCACATGACCTCACATTGAGACTGGTTCACTAAGTATGAGGAGTTCGATGGTGGAAAGGTGTATCTGGGTGACAACTCTCATCTGAAGATTGTTGGTCATGGAAGATTCTCTATCCGATTCCCTGATGGTCGAGTGAAGGGGATCTCTGGGGTTATGCACATCCTAGGATTAGCATGAAACTTGCTTTCTGTAAGTAGTTTGAATGATGCAGGTGTGCAGGTTGTCTTTTCGAAAGAAGGATGCAAGATGACTAGAGGAGCTATGGTGCTTGCTAAGGGTACTGGGAGAGGTACTCTATTTCAGCTGGAAGCATGCATTTCGCAATGCAATAGTTCTTCTGACTCAAGGAAGAGGTCAACAGTCACTCCATCCCCACCATCTGAACGAGTAGTGAAGAAATCTGTTGTTTCTAGTCTTGATGGTTGTAATCGTGCATTAGAAGTTAAACTTCTTGCTAAAAAGACAATGTTATGGCATAAGGGATTTGGCCACATTGGTGAGAAGGGTTTGCGTACCCTAAAAAATAAGAACCTTGTTGAGGGGAAAGATGATTGTAATCTTGAGTTCGACTTTTGCGAACATTGCATTTATGGAAAACAAAACCATGTTCAGTTTTACTTGAGTTCTCATAAGTCTTCTGGTGTGTTGGACCTTATCCATTTTGATGTGTTTGGTCCTGTTAATGTTCCTTTGTTATCAAAGTCTGTATATTTTGTATCTTTTATAGATGATTACAGTAGAAGGACATAGATTTATTTTCTTAGAAGCAAATCTGAAGTCTATAGCAAGTTTAAGGAGTTTAGGGCCTTTGCTGAAAATCAGACTAGTAAAAAGATTAAATGTTTGAGAACTGACAACGGTGGTGAGTTCTGTTCTACATAATTTGATAAGTATTGCAAGGAGCTTGGGATTGAAAGATATAAGACAACTCCATACACCCCGCAGCAAAATGGAGTTGTAGAGAGGATGAACAAGACACTGATGGAGAAGGCTAGGAGTATGCTTAGTGGAGCTAGCCTAGAACAAAAGTTTTGGGCTGAAGTTGTTGCCACTGCTTGCTATCTTGTTAATAGATCTCTTACATCAGCTCTTGTTGGAAAAACACCCATGGAGATGTGGTCTGGTAGAAAGCCTTCTATAAGGCATCTTCATGTTTTTGGTTGTGAGGCATATGCACATGTGCCTAGGGAGAAGCGGTCAAAATTGGAGAACAAGGCTGTTAAGTGTATCTTCATTGGGTATGGTGTCGGTGTGAAAGGATACAATCTTTGGGACCCTGTGGCTGAAAAAGTGTTGTATAGCAGAAGTGTCATCTTCAGAGAGCTTACACCTTCTTCCACTATTTTGCAGCTAGAAGAAATAGTAAAGAAAGAGGATGTTGTTCAGTTTCCTGCTACCCCTGAGAAGACTGAACAAAAAGACAATGTTGGACCTGATGATGAGGAGAGCTCTAGTAGCTCAGATGAAGAAGATGAACCTCAACCTCAGCTCTTGAGGAGGTCTACACAGATAAGAAAGCAACCTGAAAGGTTTGGTTTTACATTGCTTGATTCTAGTTGTGCTTATGCTTTGGTTACTAACAGTGATGAACCTAGAACTGTATCAGAGGCTATGGACATGAAAGATGTAGGTTCTTGGAAGGAGGCCATGGAGGATGAAATGGTTTCTTTGGAAAAGAATCAAACTTGGGACTTGGTGCCTTTGCTTCCTGGACGGTGGATACAAATGGGTGTTCAAGAAGAAATTTGGTGCAGATGGCAGTGTTGAGAAGTATAAGGCCAGATTGGTTGCGAAGGGGTATTCACAAGTGGAGGGTATATATTATGGTGAGATCTTCTCTCCCATTGCAAAGCTAACATCCATTCAATTCCTGTTGTCTCTCACAACAGATTATGAATTAGAGGTAGAACAGATGGATGTGAAGACAACTTTCCTTCATGGTGACTTGGAGGAAGAAATCTACATGTCACAGCCAGAGCATTACATGGTGAATGGTAAAGAAAATTTGGTTTGTAAACTTAAAAAGTCTTTGTATGGTTTGAAGTAATCCCCTAGGAGATGGTACTTGAAGTTTGATGCCTTTGTGTTGTCAATTGGATTTGTGAGATCGAAATCGGATCACTGTGTGTATTATAAATTTGATGGTGATCGTATTCTCATTGTTGCACTGTATGTTGATGATATGTTGCTCATTGGGAAGGGTAAAAATATGATTTCTGATTTTAAATCTCAATTGTTAGCATAGTTTGAAATGAAAGATTTTAGGGCAGCCAGGTACATTCTAGGAATGGAAATCAGAATAGACATAACCAACAAAATTTTTTGGTTAAGCCAAAGTAAGTATGTGAAGACTGTGTTGGACAGGTTCAACATGGAAGATTGTAGACCATTGTGTGTTCCCGTTTCCTTGGGGACAAAGTTATCTGTTGAGGATTGTCCAAAATCTCCTAGTGAGGTGGAGGACATGAGCAGAGTACCTTATGCTAGTGCTGTTGGTAGTTTGATGTATTCTATGGTCTGCACAAGACCAGACATTGCTCAAGCAGTGGGAGTCCTTAGTCGATTTATGGCTAATCCTGGATGAGTTAATTGGGATGCAGTTAAGCGAGTGTTCAGATATTTGAAGGGTACTTTCAAGTATTCCATTTGCTATCATGGTAATGTTTCAGGACCTCTACATTCTGTTGATATTTGTGGATTTGTGGATTCAGATTGGGTAGGTGACATTGACAGTAGGAGATCCACCAGTGCTTATGTTTACACTGTTTGGTGGTGCTATTAGTTGGATGAGTAAGTGACAACCTATTGTTGCTTTGTCCATGATAGAAGCTGAGTATATGGCAGCAACTCATGCTTGTAAGGAAGCCATTTGGCTTAAGATATTGTGTTCAGATATTGGTGTTGATATAGGTCAGATCATGATCAGTAGTGACAGTCAGAATGCAATTTGCCTTGCGAAGAATCCAACTTTCCATGCTAGAACAAAGCACATTGATGTTCAGTTTCACTTCGTGCAAGACATGGTTGAGGATGGAAAGGTAAATTTGGAGAAGGTAGATATTTTGAAGAATGTTGCAGATGCATTGACGAAACTAGTGGGCACAGAGAAGTTCAGATCGTGTTCGGAGTCTATGGGCCTCTTGGCCCCTAGCAGTGAAATCTTGTCATTGATTTTGGTCCTTGCAAGGTGTTCAACAAGTGGGAGAATGTTGAGAATTAAGGGGTCTCAACCTTTGCAAATTCCTAATGTTGTATTTCTTTATCCCATGTTGAGTTGGCATAGTCGGCACCTTGTGTATGTGTAGCAGGATAAATTTTGGTGACTTTGGCAGCCGCGGTTTCCCCCTTGAATAATTAACAGGGGTTTGGGGACAGCGCCCCTAAGACAGGGTCAAGGGGTAGAGCCCCTTGTGGGGTCCAGGGGTAGCACCCCTAATGCGCTCCCTGTCGTGGTACAGGGCAGGGTCTAGGGGCAGAGCCCCCGTGGGGGCTCGTGGGCAATGTCCCCGAAACCTTAACCGACTTTTATTTAATGACAAGTGTCGGTGAGTATCTTTGCATGAGAGAAAGGCATCTTTGGATGGTCAAGGGAGGTTATGACAAGTTGTAAGAGGAATAAGATATTTTTAGTCAGTGTATGATAGATTCTCTTATAGCTGTACGTGTTGTCAGTTATGACAGATTCTATGACAATTGTAAGGTGCGTAAGAGCATCTGTCATAGCCTATCTTGGGACAAGGTGCCCACATTGGGATGGGATGTTGGACAAGTGTCCTTAGGCATGGGTTTTGGGGCACGAGTCCAAGATGGACGCCCATCTCTAGAAGTTTCCATATTTGCCTTGTAAACTCTATAAAAATAGGTGCTTGGATGGGAGATAAGTACTGTGTTTTATAGGTACTGTTATGCTGCTGGAATATCTCCAGATTTGACATTCGAAGACTCCTAAAAGAGCATTGGCTTTGAAACTATATTGTAATCTGTTATTGTTTACTGTAATACATTTGAGCTGTGTTTTGGAGTGTGGGGTTTTTCACTCGTAAGGGTTTTCCCCACGTATATCTTGTCTCTCTCTCACTTCTGTCTACTTTCTATGTATATGTGTATTGCTGTAATCTCTCTGTTAGATGTTCTATGTTGTTGTAGTTGTAAGAATTAAAATTGAATTTGCATACATCTCTCCTCATTAGATTAGTGTAGGAAGTGATTTCTGCACACCTAGCTTCCTTTCAGGTATCGTAGCTACCAATGCATGATGTAAAACATGGCGTGGTGGTCGAAGAAATCTGTGTCCCAGGAGTGGCTAGGACATTAGAAGCCTCTACTCCCTATTCCACATTCTTAGAGGTTACTGTTATTGATTTCCTCCTGGATCTTTTGCCCGATCCATGACTGGTTGGGGAATCAATTGATTCCCTTTGACACTGTTGATTTGGTTGCAATGTTTCAGGGGCTTTACTAGATCATTTTTCTATGTATCTGGCAAGCATTGTCAAGTCAACACCATCCAATTTATTCACTGCCTCTACCCCCAATATGGAAGACAATGCCTCTTTATCTTTGTCAGTATCATGTCCCTATATATATATAAAATTATTCTTTTAAATTTAGAAATAGAAAACTAAATACTAAAAATCAAAGAAACAATGGAAACATTTACAAATCTATAAATTGACAGTGAATTACCTGATTGTGGCCAGAGTTTGGTCCCTTCTCTCTATTGCTTGACATTTTGAGGTGACCTAGGGCAAATTATTTTCATCCAGTTTGTGGATGCAATCGTAGCCAGGTATGAATTAACAGCGTGCTTGACCAATTGTAACCAAAAACAAATATGTAGCCAAAAACAAATCTTAACAATTTGTATTTTGGGTATGATGTACAAAGAGACCTTATTCGACAAGCCTTCCAAAAATGGTAAATGCAAGTTATACTGCAAGCAAGGATAATTAACAACATTACTACTCAAATTTACCCTAAAGCGTTAGTACAACATCTTAGAACAACTTTCCTTGAGATCAAAATTATATTAAAATCGATAAAAAACTAGGTCAAGAGTTAATTGCTTAGCAATTGGAACTTACTTGCTAAAAGGCAGACAAACAAGCTTGATTGAATGGCTGAGGTAGCTAGAAACCCAAAATTTAGCAGCTAGCTAAAGCAATTTTTTATCTTCTAGATGTCTAGAACCAAAAATAAATAAAATACAAATTCACGGATCCGTTGTAGAAACTTTTCAGAAACTTCTATTTTCACATAATAAAGTCGTCGCTTCGCAAGAAACCTAAAACAGAGGCAGAGTACATTGTGTTGTGGGCTTAAATGTATTAACTTATTTGTGTTTTTTTTTGTGTGGTATGTTTTAACACTGGCGTGAATTTTTTTTTTGGATTCATTAGTCAGCACGAAAGTTAGCGTTTCTAACTTTGACTTTGCGCCAACTTTTAGCCCTGAATGTAATCTCTTTGGGATGCCAAAACTGGCATTAAGTGCGCCTAATTTAGTGCCATCATCATCCATCTCCTAAGCAAACATCTCCATTGCACCCTACACCACCTCCACATCACAAGCTTCAACTTTTATGGGGATGTGTGCAACCATTGGTTATGATTCCCTTCCATTCCGCAATAAATCTACCATCATTCATCCACTATACTACATACCCTCCACATACCATCCCTATGGTCCATGCTTTGGCATAAGTCTGACATAATCCACTATTTTCCCTACATAATCCACGTCATAATCCACTTTTCTCCCCTCTAGAATCCATGTCATAATCCACTATTTGCCTAATCCATTTGCCTTCCATGTATCCCTTACCAACATCGATGAGGGCACTCGACATGGTCCATGCGCGAGGAAATTGTTCTCTAATGGGACCATAACCTTTCAGTGCAGCGTAACGCAACCTTCAACCTTCAACCCTAAACACTATACCTTAAACCCTAATCCCTCAACCGTAAACGCTATCCCTAAAGCCTGAAGCCTCAACCCTTAAACCTTAAACCCTAAACCCTATCCCTAAACCCTCAACCCTAAACACTATACCTTAAAATCTAATCCCTCAACAATAAACCCTAAATCCTCAACCCTAAACACTATATCTTAAACTCTAATCCCTCAACACTAAACCCTAATCCCTCAACCCTCAACCATAATCTTAAAGCTAAACTTAAAGCTTCCACTCATTCCACCATCCCCAAGGGATCCAGAAAAGCTAAACTTATGGGGATATGTGCAACCATTGGTTATGGTTCCCTTCCATTCCGCAATAAATCTACCATCATTTATCCACTATCCTACATACCCTCCACATACCATCCCTATGGTCCATGCTTTGGCATAAGTCTGACATAATCCACATCATAATCCACTATTTTCCCTACATAATCCACGTCATAATCTACTTTTCTCCCCTCTAGAATCCACGTCATAAGCCACTATTTGCCTAATCCATTTGCCTTCCATGTATCCCTTACCAACATCGATGAGGGCACTCGACATGTCCATGCGCGAGGACATCATTCTCTAATGGGACCATAACCTTTCAGTGCAGCGTAACGCAACCTTCAACCCTCAACCCTAAACACTATACCTTAAACCCTAATCCCTCCACCCTAATCCCTCAATCGTAAATGCTATCCCTAAAGCTTGAAGCCTCAACCCTTAAACCTTAAACCGTCAACCCTATTCCTAAACCCTCAACTCTAAACACTATACCTTAAACTCTAATCCCTCAACACTAAACCCTAAACCCTCAACCCTAAACACTATATCTTAAACTCTAATCCCTCAACACTAAACCCTAATCCCTCAACCCTAAACCCTAATCCCTTATCGCTAAACCTTAAACCCTATCCCTAAAGCCTCAACCCTCAACACTTGAACCTTAAATCCTAAACCCTATCCCTAAACCCTCGACCCTAAACAGTACTATGCCTTAAACCCTAATCCCTCAACTCTAAACCGTAAACCATAAACTGTAAACCCTAAACCCTAAACCCTCAACACTATACCTTAAACCCTAATCCCTCAACCCTCAACCTTCAACCCTAATCTTAAAGCTAAACTTAAAGCTTCCACTCATTCCACCATCCTCAAGGGATCCAGCAATGCAAAATTAGATGCCTCTACTGAAAAAGCCAAAAAATCTACCATCATTTATCCACTATCCTACATACCCTCCACATACCATCCCTATGGTCCATGCTTTGGCATAAGTCTGACATAATCCACATCATAATCCATTATTTTCCCTACATAATTTTACAAACTACCAATTGGACCCATAGGTTCAATGGGTAGGCTGAAAACTTTATGAAGAAATTACAGAATTTGTTAGATATTTTTTATTATCTATTAATTTATAAGTTATTTAATCCACTAACTTCTTATTGAAATTTCATCACATTAACTATTGTCTTCTTTCACTTATATTAGTAAATTTTATTTAATTACATTATACCTCCCATTATACGGTGAACATTATTTAAGCACATTACTCACATTATACCTCTGTACCGCTGAACACTATTGAGAAGGCCACGGTACCATGGTGAAAAGAACTACTATACCGTAATACCGAAGCATGTAAATATTATGTTGGCGGTAGCACGGTGAACTACTAGAAGACAAAAGATGCCTTACCATGATAACGTAAGGAATGAGAAGGTAGCTTATGGTAGGGAGGTAACCATGGAGATAGTATTTGCGGTTACACCGCTATACCTTGATGGATAGAAACACTGTCAGCGGTAGAGAGGTGACATCGGAATACTGCGAGGGTCTAAAGAAATGCCCGAGGTAAAGAGGTACAATTAATAAAGGAACCAAAAGCTAACCTGTGATACCATGGATATAAAGTTTTAACCATGCGGTAGCATGGTAACATAAAAGGTGAGTCTTTTGACACACCACGGTACCATGTGGGTAAAAGGAACAAGTTGAGGTGGCGTAGTAGTTAAATCTATCACTCTATTTAATGCATACTAGTCACATCACATCAAAATTCAAAGATTTGAAATATGCATAGAAATTGAAATTGTGTAAATTGAATGAGCAAAGAATTAATTGCGCGTTGGCCTATGAAATAAGAAGAACAAAAATCCATCATTCCATAGAAAGAGTCGTGTTAGAGCTCAAGCTCTCAGCTGCGGGGAGATTCTCAAAAGCAATAATTCCAGGTAAGGTTTCTTCATTTCCTCCTGTAAATTTATAAAGCAAATGGCACCTAAGAAGGAAATTGGCACTAAAAAAGAGGAAACCAAAAGTAATAAAACACCATTACAACAACCTTTACTTTCTCTCTTACCTCGGTCAGTTGACAAGGGTCCAAAGAAGATATTCAAAGATTCATCTCAGGGATGTAGGGACCCTAAAATACCACAGTCGGGATGGGGCTTATACTGGTATTTCTATAAAAATAGAGTAGAAAAGAGTCCCATTTCAAACCCTTGGAATCTAGACTTAGCTAAATTGATTGTCCCGGATGTTTTTGTTGATGTTGATCTAGTTAAAGCCCTTGCTTCAAAATATCATGCTCCAACCAAAATAGTAAGGTTGCCAAATGGAGAGTGTTTGGTTGATATCTCTAGAGAGGCCATCATAAGGTGTTTCGGGTTGAATAAACAGGCCATAGCCAAGATTAATTTGGGTAAACTAGAACAAGAATATAAGAGGCTTAGAAAGACTTACAGAATTGATGAACTCCCAGTGCACATGAAGAGAGGTGATGGAAACAGGGTAATACCCATTCCAGCCTCTAAAGAAGAACCCTTCCTAGTTGCAGAGTTCCAGGTCTATTTCCAAAAGACCTACTATGCATTATGCCAGGTACTGGGGATAGATGCAGAGAATTGCATGCATATAGGTCTAATGCGCATGGCGATGATAATTTAGCACCCGGAAACCAATATGGAATTTGATTTTGCCTCTTTGATTGAAAACCAAATACATGATGGTTTAATACAAGTCAAGGAAGCCAAGGTGCCCCTTACATTCAGAAGGTACTCTATATTGTGTCATTTGATTTTGCACCAGAATGAAACCAAATGGATTGCTAGGATGAAATTGTGCACTCATTTGTGTGGAGAAAGGCTCCCTATCCAAAATTGGTTGCATTGTTGGGACAGTAGATGGAATGAATGCAATTATGTTCTTTTTAGAGATGATTTTGTTTGTAGGGTATTGAGAGCCCTTGGTTTTACACCCCAAAGGATGCCTCAATCCATCATGGAGGTTCTGAGGCCTGCACAATGCTTTCCAGATAAAGGATATGCCCATAACTATGCAGATTGGTTCTACATGCCTGAGCATACTGTCATTAGGGTATATGGGTGCAATCAAGCCCCACATATACTTCCGAAGTTTCCCCCTCCCAGGATCTACTTTTTAGAATTTATGTGGCAAATGTTATGGATGGAGTTTGACCTGATGAGGAATCAGAGGAAGGGTACATTTTTACTTGATTTGACAGTATTTGAGGATTTGTCCATAGGTTCTGACACATTGGAGGAATTACAAAAATTCATGAAGTTAAATTATCCTCTCAAAAGTGCGAAAGAAAGAGTTTGTGACCCTGAGGGGCACATAAACATGATTAGGAGAACCCTGCTCACAAAAAGGGCTATCTCACATGAATTTGATCCTGATGAGGATGTAATAAGAAATTTAGTTTTGTTTGATGAAGTAATGTGAACTAGAAAGAGGTGGGAGACTATGATGAAACTAGAGAATAGAAAGAAAAGCAGAGATCCAAGTTTCAAGGGGTATTTTGCTGAAGAACCCAACCTCATCAAAAGAATGCAACTGGTGATTAGTAAATTTGACCGACTATTTAAAATGGTCCAGGATGAAGGAATGGTCCCACCCCCTACACCTCATCAACCAACACCAGAAGTTTCTACATCCCAAGCATCTCCTCCATAGTTATCCCCTCCTTCTCCCACTAATGAACCATAGGCAAAGAGACAGAA
Organism: Cunninghamia lanceolata; assembly: GCA_027924645.1. Classification (NCBI taxonomy): domain Eukaryota; kingdom Viridiplantae; phylum Streptophyta; class Pinopsida; order Cupressales; family Cupressaceae; genus Cunninghamia; species Cunninghamia lanceolata. The sequence goes on along the minus strand of BSBN01000303.1, from coordinate 5,699,528 downwards.
GATTGAACCATTGGTGGAGTATGACTCTAGTGACAATGAGGAGGATGAGGCTACTTTAGCATTAATAGAGATAAGTGGGGTGGAAGAACAACAGAAGGATCAACAGCGACCAGACCTAGAGGTTAGACTTCTAGATGATAAAATAGATGAAATACAGGAAGACGAAAGGTTGGTCGCCTCTCTACGGTTCGTAGAAGATGATAACTTTATTAACACTATTGAATTCAGGGATTTTTGGATCAAAATGAAAATGCAACAGTATGATGAAAAATTAAAGATCAATCTCATAGGGGCTGATGAATCCAAGCATGCTGAAATCTAATCCCAAACATATGCTGATCTTAATATTGATAATATAAATATTACTCCTACAGAGGCTAGGGAAATGGTGTTGAAGAGCAACATATTGATTATACCTAGGATGGAGCTATCTAAGGTATTTCTATTAGATCAAATCAGATCTCAGGATGACCCCATGCTGGTAGCAGAGTTTGATTCAGAAGGAGTGTTAGGAACTGGGTATAGTCCTACTACAAAAACCCTGGCACTGTGGACAAAACAAAAAAGCACAAGGAAGCCTCACATTCTTGATGTGGTGCAGGAAATGAGGGGATCAACAATGGTCCAGACAATGAGAGACACAACTCCCACTGAGGCTGCCACCTTGACCATGCACTCTGCTATGTTTACCAAAGATATAGTAGAGAATATGGAAAGGAAAATACATGGATATGAAAGAAGATTAAGGTTGTCGAATGATGAGATAAACAAATTGTTTATTTAAAATGTAAGACTAGAGCAGCAAGTACAAGTGCCTAGCATTGTCGGAGGAGATGAAATAGTGGTATATCACCCACTAGTAAAAGTAGAAGATCCACAAATTCAGTAGTTAAAGGATGAGATTGATAAATTAAAGTAGCATAACACAAGTAATGTCAAACCTCATATTGTGGAAACACTCAAAAAATATTAGAACACAGGGTTTGTATGTTGAAAGATAAACTAAGTGGAGTGCATGAGCATTTTAGTAATTTGATCAAAGCTGCAGAACAAATAGAGAATAATTTACCTATTCTCGAGAAACTGCAAAGAATATGGCAACCTACTTTCCACACATTAACTACCTTATGTAAATCTGCCCACAGAGATATAGATGCTCCTCCAAGGATTAAGCTTACTCAGGAGATGGTAAAAAATATAATTGAAGAATATAAGTATCTTTTGGATTTCAAGAGCAAGGTAGAAAATAAGAAGAGCACATTTGATGTTATCAAATGTCATTTCAGCCCAATGATTGTCAAGGAAGGTACCCAATTGAAAAGCATAGATGAATGGAAAGGAGAATTTGATCAAATGATTACTCAATGCATGGCTCATATACAGAATGGAGGAGATATCAATCTCAATGAATTCAATACTTTGCTTGATGGGATCATTCAGTTAGACAATGGCTATACCAAATTTGTGGTGGACATCAGAAATCTTCTGGATAATAGGTGGAAGAATCATATCACCAGCATCATGACTGCCCAGGAATTTAAATGGCCTATTGATTTGACAATTGACAAATGGCGGGAGAAATATTTGGGTCCTGATGAAGAATGACAAGCACCTATCACAGAGTTGGAGCACCTTGCCAGACCAATGGTCACGGGTGCTCCTACAGGGATTAACAGAGCGTGCTTTGTTATTAGTTAATTTATGTTTACATTTATCAACAAATTTTGAAAAGTTGTTATGAAAAGTTGTAACTAATTTGAAACTGTCCGCTCCCTATATATATAGGGTACGGACCAAAAGGACAGGGGTAGTAGTAGATAGTAGAAAAGTTCCATAATATTTACAAACTCAAAGACCATGTTGCAAGCACAATTTTGAAGAAGTTAATGGAAGATCTTTGATTTTGTGGCACCATATTGGTATCAATTGTTTGTTGAAGTTATTCAATTATTTGGTTGTCTCCATTTTAGTGCTTCCTTATTATTTAAATTGATATATCAAGTATATACTCAGTTTATCAATGCACATTTGCTGTATTTGTGTGATATGATTAATTGGTTTCCTCAAAGGAATTAAATCCTTCTAGTCAATCACAGTAATCTGGGAGTATTAATTGGATTAGTAAGAAGAACCATATAATTAGGGTTGGCATTCTGTCTCCAAAGTGATATCATTTACTATTCTTGTTTGATTTATTCAATTGGTTCCTTCAAGTAGGGATTAAAAATCCTTTTGATAAATTACAAGTAACCTGGTTGTGTTAGTTGGATTATTAAGAAGAGTGTCAATTATTTCCTTGCACGTTTATACAAGTTATAAACCAATATTAGTGTGCCAAATAGTTAGAATTACTACCAAATACAAGCTACTCATCTTCATATTTTCATTTGACTCCATTTACCCAACAAGGCACTGGTCTTACCCGTTTCATTTTACTTAAAAATTTCTATCAATTAAACATAGGATTTACCTTGATATTGCTTATACAATTTATACCAAATTAGAACTATATCTTTCCATTTTCAATTGCCATTGTGGATAAGATTGCTAGATTAGGAAACACACAGTTTAAGTCTACCTCATCTACATAGGTACACCCACCTAGGTCTGGCAGTGCCAAAAGAGTAGAAGATTCAATTATACTAATTGGTCTTGTTTGTTAGCCCAAAACGTATCAAGGGCTTGGCAACCCCTTGTGGTCTTCAACCAGCGTTTTTGAGACCTAACATGACTATTGTCATTGTTGTGTATTACAAGATCCAGAGGAGGCCATGGAGAGAGGATGTGGACGGCGTAGAACTACTAAATCGCAGAGAGGAAAGTGGGTGGAAATAGATATGACAACATAATTTGTAGATACAATAGAGGTAAGAAGAGAAAGCAACCTCAACCAAAGGAGGAAGGTGTTTATGAATTCACAAATGCTACAACATAGAGGAGATAAAGTCATTTTTTTGTCCATGAGGCCTCTGAGGTCAAACTTATTGGTTGAAAATGGACAGGAATGGTGATTAAATGTGATTCTATGATCAAGGGAAAAGTTTGAAAATTAGGATGGCCAAAACATGATATGAATATGTCACATATATGACTAAAGTGAGGTTTTGTGTTGGATAGCATATTCATTGAAATGATATAATTGGTGTACTAAACATTATTTACTATGTTGTGTATTATATGGGCCAGACGAGGCCATGGAAATAGATCGTGTCATGTCAAATGAGGACACAACGGATGAAGCAGGACATCAGGTACTCAAATTTTGACTTAACTTAGGAAAAAATGATCTGATGGCATTTTGTGATACCTCCATCTTTTTTCACAGTATTATTGAAATTTATAATGTATTATCCAATCTTGACATAAATTAATGCATGTTGTTGATTATTTTAGATGGAGATTGGAGCAAATGCAGAGCCTGAGCGTTCAACTAGCAAAAGAAAAAGATATGTAAGTGGATGTGGACCTAAAACTGTTAAATCATGTAGACGACAGTGGGTGGAAGAGGATATGACAATGGATCCTGCAGACACAACAAATGATTGCACTGAACAAGAGGTTGGTCAGGACTATAGTACATGGGATGAATACTTTGAGAAAATTATTGTTTGTGGATGTTCTGTATGTCATGGAAAGAAACAATTCAAATGGGCGATTGTATAAATACATTACGTATATGATGAGCTTCCAGTCGGTAGTATGCCTCCTACAATTGATTCAAATCCAATAGGAATTGTGGTAAGGAATTTTCCAATTTCATATAAATAACATGTATACTTCGTTTAAACATTGTTTTATATTATTTAAATAACTAATTTTTTTCTTAATGGATACTTGCAGGATAAAGTTCTTGGTTTAAAGTTTCCTGGATCACCGACTTCCAGCCTAGAGGACAATGATCATTCATCAGATGATACACCTAACAAAAATATGTGCCTATATACCAGCTCCGAAGACGAGGAATTGATGAAAACAAGTAATAGAAACAGAACTGGTTTAAAGATGCATAATTTGCTTAAAGACAAGGGGAAGGTGGACTACATACCCTATGAGAATGAATGTGATGGAGATGATGACTTGCCCCTGAGTTTGAGATCAATTTACAAAGAGACATTTGATCGTCGACTATATTGTGTTTGGCCTAGTGATCAACAACTACCTAGAGTGTATGAGGTGTTTCAATTTTGGGGATACAACTACATGATACAACCCTCCAATATTCATGGAGTGAATCTAGGCCTCTTTGTCGTCCAAAATATACATGTGGGATCTAAACATAGAAACAATTCAGAACAAACCACTAGGAGATTAATGCCATATTATGGTCCATCATATTACAGTGGTGAATGGAGAAGGCTAGCAGAATATAAGCCTAGCATGTCAGCATATGGTTAAAATTTGAATATGTATACACATTGTCTCCAATTGGAAAGTGGAAAAGAAATGAATAGAGGTCATCTTATGTATATAGATGGACGTACATACACACACAAAAATATTGCAGGATTTATAAATAGTCGTAAGGGAATGGACCCTAATGTAAGACCCAATTGTCAATTTGTTGAGGTTATAAATGATAAAGATGGAGATATGGAAAGAGAGGTTGATAGATTGATAATGGTTGAGGCTATTATGGACCTTACCATTGGGGATGAGTTATTGATTGATTACCCCTTCTTAAAACGCACTCCTGTGCGAAAGAAAAGGGAAGAACAAGGTCTCCCTAAGGATGTTCTTAAGGGCAAAAAACCAAAGAATAATAAATGAGTGTGGACTGATATTTTATAAACTATGTTGTCAAAATTGTGTTTTCTTTAAATTATTGTATAAAAAAGGTAGTCTATAAAATAATGTTCCATTATTCAATTGATGTATATATGTTCATACAATTTATATTTTTATTTTTTAAGCCATATTTGATTATATTTCTTTGAAATTGATACATTTTGAATTTAGTGCAATTGTTGCCAAACATTAAATAATGCTTGCATTTGTTGATAGGTAGAAGATGTTGATGAAACACATACTAATACCCAAGACCCAATTGGGTTATTAAGGTTTGGACGGGATGATCCAAACCATCCTTTAAACCATACCAGGCAGAAAAGAGCAACATTGAAGAGAATACTAGCAGTTGAGAAATTTGAACTGCTGATGAGATCCGCATACATTGATGACATGCCAGCTAGGCTTAATGATGATGATCATGATAGTGAAAATGTAGTGCATGAAGAAGGATTGAATGAAATGCTTACAGGTTTCTTTGGGGATGGAAACAAAGATGACAATAATGATCATATGGTTGACAGTAATGATGATAGCAGGGGTAATTACCACCAACTTAATGTTGATGATAACAACCTGAAAGACTCCATCGAGCAAGCAACGAAGATGCCCGTGTTCAAATCGGGTGCAAGTAGAACTTCAAAACTGGCATGCACATTAATATTATTAGAAATCAAGTCACTATTTGGTTGGTCAGACAAAGGATTCACTACCCTACTAAAGTGAGATGAAATCCATTTCTTACTTTGCATTGTTAATTGGTTTACATAATTCGTAAAAATTCATCAACTTCGTTTTTATTTCTTTAAGGAGAATTTAAAACCATATATTGTATATAAACAATCTTAGTATAGATTGACATATGAAACATGTTCATCATAAGTCAATCATTCAATTGATTTAATCTCTAGCAATCTTACATGGCACTAAAAACAAAAATATTCCCTGAAGAGAATGTGTTGCCATCAACTTGCAGAGAGGCGCGTATGTTGTTGGTTGAGTTGGGGATTAAATATAAGCAAATTCATTCATGTAAAAATGATTGCATTTTATATAGAGATGAATATGAAAACAAGGTAGAATGCCCTGTATGCAAAGAGAAGAGATATTGTATAGATGTACAAGGTCCTATAGTTCCAAAGAAGGTTTTACGTCACATGCCAATTATACCTAGACTTCAATGAATGTTTCGTTGCAAGTCACTTGCACAATTGATTGACTGGCATGCAAAAAACAGGAGTAAAGATGGATTCATATGAATTCTGGCCGACTCCAAAGCAATGAAACACAGAGAAAAAATGGCCAAGAAAATTCAAAGATGAACCCCGTAGTATTAGGTTTGGTCTTGCAATTGATGGAGTGTGCCCATTCTCTTTCCTAATCTCAAATTATAGTGTTTGGCCAGTCAGATTGATAGTATACAATATTCCCCCATGGATGAGTGTTAGAAAGAAGCACCTTATGCCGACTCTCATTATTCTAGGAAAACATCAAGTTAAAAACATAGATGTTTATCTTGCGCCTTTTATTGATGAGATGCAACTTCTATGGAAAGGCATAAGAATGTATGACATATCACGTCCCCCATCAAATAGGTCCTTCATGTTGTATGGTGTGCTATGTTGGACTATTCATGATTTCCCAGGACTTGGTGTTTGTTCTGGTAAGATAAAATATTTACATATTTAACTTATAATTTATTTCCATCCCAACTTTCATACTTAGTTTTATACTATTTTTTTATATTATTAACATTACTTATTGAATTGCAGGGCTTCAAACAAAGGGGATATTTGCATGTCCAAGATGTGTAGAACAATTTCAAAGGCGATATTCTAAAGATCTACATAAATTTATTTACCCAAACAATAGGGTTTTTTTACCACTAGATCATAAGTTTAGAAATCACCTAAACAATCAATTTGATGGAAAAGTTGAAAATAGAGGCCCTCCCATGATTATAGGTCCAGGTGATTGGTTTAAAAAGTATGAAGATGCTAAATTGAAAGCTTGGGAGGATTTTTTTGATCGGGGTGATCCAATTGAAGAACGAGAACAAGTTGTAGTTAATATGCCACAAGGAATGAAAAGGAAATCCATATTTTATTAGCTCCCTTACTGGAAGGATCTATTAATATTTCACCTATTAGATCCTATGCACATTTTCAAAAATGTCCCAAATTCTATATTTCGACATATATCAAGCAAAGAGAAGGACACCTTGTCTTCGAGAAGAGATATTGCTCTTTCGCATACCAAAATTGATAGAAAACATTTGTGGCCAAATAGGGAAAATGAAACATATGCAGAAGCTCCATGGATTTTTTTTTAAAAAAGAGCTAGACCAACTAAAAAATGTCATCCATTCAATAAGGATACCTACTGGCTATGGGTCGTCATTGGCTAAAGCTTTTACAGTTGATGGACATATCACAGGATTTAAAACACATGATTTTCATAATTTTATGGAGGTATTATATATCATCATTTAACATTTACTGCTAACATTGATTAAGTACTAAATATATTTTGATATTTTGTTGTGTGAGGAAAAATTACTAATCACCTTTTCATAAATGTGTTTGATAGCATATCATGCCATTGGCAATTAGGGGGGATTCCCGTCTTACAGTTAACTTAAGGAATGCCATAAATCGATTGTCAGCATTTACAAGGTATGTGGTTATATGAAATGTTTATGTGTGAGAGACATAGAGATATTATATTACATTTTAATTTTTGACTAAAGGTTCATACTAATTTACTATTCTTATATTAGGTGGGTGACCTCCAAGGAGATCCACGAATGTGAAGTGCCAAAATGGAAGAAGGAAATTGCAGAAATTGTATGTGTATTTGAGAAGGATCTCCCTACAAGTTTCATGGACCTACAAGTCCATTTACTTATACACCTAGTTGATGACATTGAATTGGCAGGTGTCGTATCAACAAGGTGGATGTTTTTTTTTGAGAGGTATATGAAAACTCTAAAAAGATATGTCTGACAAAAGGCACATCCAAAGGGTTGCATGGGTGAAGGGTATGTATTGAATGAAGCATTTTTCTTCCTGTGTGAATTCCTTGGTAAGGATTTTGAAGATGGGCCATGCTTCTGGGATGAAGAACGAGCATCAAATATTATTGATGGAGAAAAACCACAATCTAATGGTGTTCAAGTAGAAATTAGTAAGTAAATTCATGATCAGTATGGTTGTTTTTGTTGCAATCATTAATTGACTCTGTAATTTATTTGTCAAATTAACATGACATTTGGAGTTTGAAATAAACATGTTGACATGTAATAGGTGTAGACGAAAGTACTATACTCGACAAGTTCATTCTGTACCACATGGACTTTATGAACAAATGGATCAATTTGTATGATAAAAAGAGAGAAGTGTTAGAAGCAAGGAGACAGTTTAAGAGATCGAACCCAAGGAATACTCCACTTCCCAATAATCTTCTTGGGGAATGGGGCAAATATTGCACACTAGAATGGGTTACTGAACAAATTCAAAATCAAATAGAAGATGCAGGTATAGATTCAAACATAACAAAAGATGGAATCAACATGTATAGAGGATGTGAAAGAAAGGTACAGTTGGAATTTTACAAAATGTTGTTTCTTAACAGTTTTGACACTATTAACTATTTTAATACTCGTCATTATATTTGTTTTCACTAAAATAAATGGTCTTTCACAGGCGAGGAAATATCCAGCAATGTGGTCATATGGTCGACATTATCATGTAGAAAGTGTAGATGTAAAGAGATGATCCTTTGATTGTGGCATCATGGTTGACTTCAAGCAATCCAGTCGATCAAGCTCAAAAGATAAGAATATAATTGAAGGGAATCTACAATATGTTGGGAAAATACAAGAAATTATTGAGTTGTATTTCTACTCTTTTAAATGTTGTGTTTTTAAGTGTAGATGGTATGAAGCATTTGAGAGGACACGAAGACATGATACCCATAGTGGATTGTTTTCTATAGATTCCTCATGTTTCCTACCGGAGGATAAGGAGCCTTATGTTCTACCAATTCATTGTGAGCAGGTATTTCTTTAACTCAAACAAGAAGTGGTAGTGATCATTAATCTATTAATTCATAGTTTATTGTGAATATATACATGTGTTTATTAATCAATAAAATTGTTATACCATACGTCTAATATATGTATGTCATTCATGTGCAGTTATTTTTCTATGAAGATATTGTGGACCCGAAATGGATATTTGTCATACATTATGATCCAAGATTAAGGCATGTATTTGATGATGCATTAGTGGATACTGAGCAAAACAATGATGGCCAACAAAATGAGAGAGATGGATTAAAGAACATCGAAGAAATTGACATCCATGACGATGTTGAAGACAACAATCCAGAGTTAGATGATGTTATGGAGGACAACAATATGGATGGTATAGAAAATGATGATCCAAATACATCTGGTAACAATATAGATGGTCTAAAGTAAAATTTCAATGATGAGGATGATGCAGGTCAAGATGAGGATGATGATAATATTAAATGCTTGAAATAACATATGAACATTGACAATGATACACTTGATGACATTGTAGCAGATAATAATGTTAATGACCAAGACTTCTAAATTTTTAGAATTATTTGCAATCCATGTTTAAAAAAGGATGATTCTTATGGCCTAAACTTTGTAATGCTTTAGTAATGTTATTTGTGTCGATACAAATTACCTGTTGCAATATCCTTAAATTGTTCAATCTTTGGTATGAATTGTTGGCAGAAAAAATTAGGATTACTTGGATGCAATTTTCTTTTCATTGCTTTATATTTTGCTTTAATGTCAAGGTCTCAACCTAATCCTCATTTTGCACTAAGAAGAACCTTAGGCTTAACTCTACAATGGCCTTGATTCATTGCGAGGAAGTTATGATTGAGGATTTGATAACTACAACATATTTTAATTATGTCAAACAATTCATGTTTTTTGTCTATGATTCCATATTTTGTGCATATCATGCAATCATTGCAGTCCATGAGACCACATTTCTTTGAGGCATTATGTCAAATAGTTCACGTGCCTTGTCTATGGTTCCACATTTTGCATACATGTCTAATATGGTAGTTGCACTACAACATCTGACAAAATTCCTCTATCCTTTATGTTTTGATGGATGTCCATACCCTATTCCAAAGCTCCCATTTTGACATAGGCAGAGAGGATGCTGGAAAAGGTTGTGGAATTTGGCTTTACACTAGCCAATTGTATTTGCTTTAAAATTCTAAAGCCTTTTCAACAAATCCATTTTGTGCAAATGCTGCAGTCATTGCAGTCCATGAGACCACATTTCTTTGAGGCATTCTGTCAAAAAGTTCACGTCCCTTGTCTATGCTTCTACCTTTTGCATACATGTCTAACAGGGCAGTTGCAACTACAACATTTGACAAAATTCCTCTATTCTTTATGTTTTGATAGATGTCCATACCCTATTCCAAAGCTCCCATTTTGACACAGGCAGGGAGGATGTTGGCAAAGGTTGTGGAATTTGGCTTTACACCAGCCAATTGCATTTGCTTTAAAATTTCTAAAGCCTTTTCAAGAAATCCATTTTGTGCATATCCTGTAGTCATTGCAGTCCATGAGACCAAATTTATTTGAGGCATTCTGTCAAACAGTTCACATGCCTTGTCTATGCTTCCACATTTTGCATAGATGTCTAATAGGGCAGTTGCAACTACATCTGACAAATGAGGACTTAAGCATTCAGAAACCTAAACTATGATGTATCCGTGATCTTATCAAGCATGATCTTATGATAGTGTTTGGACTGAACCTATATAGTTTTAGGGCATTCACACATGTCAGTTACAGTGTGGTGTGTGAGGAATTATTACTAAATGGTTGCTACCATGCACATAAACTATACACATATCTGAAGATTGTAATATGACATTATTGTGATGTAATGCTAGGTTGGAATGAAAGCTAGGCCTCAGACCATTTTAAATTGATTCCTTGCAAAAAAATCTGATATGAGAGCCATTGTGTCCTCGGATACCATTCCACCAGCTTGTGGACCTAGTGCAAGGTGTGCATCAAGTCTAAGAAGCAACAACATCCTTCTTTCTGTCATACTGAGAACCACAAAATAATGGATTTAAATCATGGAACATATATAATTAATACCTTTAATGCATCTTCCATGCAAGTGAGTTTAAAACTAAAGATTTGAGTGTAGGAAAGGGCTTATGAAAAAATGTTCATTAGTAAAGAAAGAAAACAAATAGTTTTGAAATGGAAAAAACAAAAATCACAAAATCTAAAGGTTTCCATATTCCACTAAGCCCTTCTTTATCCACACATCTACTTGGAGTGCAACTTTGATCTTCCTTCAAATCACCCTGACTAAACATGAATTAAGAGTAGGTCATTGATGCAAACTAAACATGAAACAATCAACTGTGCAAGATTATTTTGTGCTTATACAAAATGAGTTATGCAATTTATATGGTAGTTATTCTAGTTCATGATGAGAGACATATGTCTAAGGTTGTATGTATTAGAACAGTAAAATAAAATAAGCATCAACAAGTCATATGGTAGTTGGCTTAGATGACATTTGTGAATTACTTATAAAGTAGAATGCATACTGTTCCTTATAACTATATATTGTTTACCATCTTTAGCCTTGAGGCAATAAGGCAACCTTTTACTTCATTGAACTAGTTGTCTAGAGATTTGGACAAGATTTAAACTATTTTCAAAAGACTATTTTGAAAAAGTTAAGTGCATAGATAATTTGTCAAATACATAGCAAACTGGTTTAATTTGCAAGAAAGAAAATTATCAAGATGTTAGATACATTAAACCCTTCCAAATAATTCTATTAATGTCAACAAATGACCAAAAATAGAATTCAAAACATACAACAAATAGATATATCAATGAGAAAAGAAAGGGGCTGTAAATAAATGACCTCTAATGTAGTTAGATTTGGAGGTGATAATAGTGTTAATTTGGTTATATAAACTGTACTTATCTATATTTTTGCAAGGATGTTGTTATTGGTATGCAATTAATTTTTTACTTCTGGAACATGGAACAAAATGTACAAGAATAGATGTAGTCATGGGTATCAGAAGGGGAAATACAATTGTAATTAACAAGTCATGGAAGATTTTATCATGATTCTAGTAGCTATTAAATCAAAACTTAGTGGCTTTGGAAGAGTCATTGTGTGAGCATATATAATTGTACATTTCATTGCAAAAGTTATTTTCATTAATTGTGTAGAAAGTAATTAATTCTCAAATGACAATTGACAACATTATTTTAACTTTATGCATTAGTGGCTCCTTTGATTAGAGATGGATGACCTAGAGAAGAAAGTATTGATTGAAGTGTTTAGATCGAAGAGTTGTTTTAGGATATTGTTATAATTCTTTGCCAAAGTGTTATCCTATTGTATTCAATTGTGCATTTGTCATTCAAATTTAGCATTAGAATCTAGAGTTGCTTGAAGTAATATCCCTTCTTGTGAATCAGAACCAATGTCAACACTCATGCTTGACGAGAAAAGTATCTATGAAATCACTAATCAATATCATATGCATAGAACATCGATTCCAATTGTGTTCATTTTCTAGTTTTTGTATTGTATCTTCTCATGTATGATACCCACTTCGAAATTAAAGACATCTATAACAAAAGTTTTTATTCCTTTATTTTTAAATAAACGTTTCACATGAAATTTGCATCTTTGTATACTATAACTCGTATCAAGAGTCTTCAATTTTTAGTACAAATTTGTGTTAGTTGTTCAAACCTTGACTTGTCTTAGGTGCATATGCAAAATACATGTAATTTAGCTCATAAGCTCAACCTAAAGATTGTGAATTAGTATAGTGCCTTACAATCACTCTTTTATGATAGGCTAATGCATGTTAGCATGAGTGCTTAAATAGTTCATTTGCTGCAGCATATCTTTTGGAGGAGATCATAACAACAAAATCACAGATTATGCTACACAAGGTGGATGGAATAGTGAGGACTTCTAATTATAGAGAGATGTAATTGATTAAATTGCACATCAATTAAATTTCATTGAAATCATAACTACGCACAAATTAGTTTCTTTATACTAGTTCATATCATATCATACTCATTATAATTTCTATAATCATCCATCATAACAAGGCACAAATTAGTTTCTCTCTATTGCTATCTATCTATCTCTCTCTATAATCTTCCAATCTCTCTCTCTCTCTCTCTCTCTCTCTCTCTCTCTCCACACACACACACACACACAGACAGACACACATATATAGACATCATACCATGACACACATCCCTTCCTCCATTACATCCTCCCTAACCCCTTTCCCAACATTGATAGCCCACTACCCATGCCACCTCATTTTCATAACACATTTGACCATAACATTGCCACAACAATCATCACTCATCCTGACACCATTCTCCACCATGTGACATTTATCTAACACAAGTAAGCGTTAAAGTCGGCACTAGAGTCGACGCTAAATTCGAGGCTAAAGTTAGCGGTAATGTAGGCACTCAAGGCGGCACTAATGAAGGTGCCAAAGTCGATGCTAAAGTCGGTACTAAATTAGGCGCTAAAGTCGAAACTAACGTAGGCGCTAAAGTTGGAGCTAACGTTGGCGGTAAATTAGGCACTACGTTGCGCCTAAATTAGCACCTACGGGTTCTGATCGGCGCAAAAAATGCCAAAAATAGCTCCATCCCAATAAATAGCATCGACTTTTTCAAAAAATTGGAGAAAAATACATTAAAACAGTGGGTGGAAGCAAAAAACGGAGCAAAAAAGGGAGCTAATCATAGGGATTTGTTGTAGTGCCAATACCAAGATTACATACACTTGCAGAGCAAATTTATTACAGGAGTATCACCAGTAAACAACTCTGGAAGAATTCTGGTAGCATTCCGACAACATAACAATACCTGCAAACTCACACTATGCAAACTACTCCTCAAGCCTCCAATTTATAGACTTTTGGCTATACAAGAAACTATCTGTGGTTTTACAAAACTATGTGTGAAGCTTCTTAGCCAAGATTCCAATCTAAAAATAAGCTCTCACGTCCAAAATGAAATCCCCTGTTTTTGACCCTTATAGATGTCATAGAATCTGTCATAATATGCCTAAAAATGGGCCTTCCATAATAAACCACCATGTGGGCATCTTTTGACACCTAATAAATCAGTTTTCAAGGCACTGACAAAGTTTAACAGCTGTAGGAAAATATTAAATAAAAAATAACTATTCATGGGAAATATGCAAGGTTGAGACACCTCATTTCCCAACAGCTAGGCCAACGAGCTCGTGGGTTTGACCAAAGGGTGATAATGCCCATTGCGGACAGAGACCCCCAATTGTGGTCTCAGGCGATAAAGCCGATGGGAAGAGATCCTCCTGGACTAGGCTAAAAACTCGGGTTTCACCAATCAAAAAAAAATTATTCTCTTTTGAGTTCTTGACTTTTTAAACGAAAGGTGACTTATTTTTTATTTAATATATACTTTAAGTTTTAATGAATTAACAAATTTCATTGATACTATTATGTTTTGCTAGACTTTAGCAAATCTTTAGGGCTTATATTTTATTTCATTTATGGACATCTAGAAATAAAGCTATATTTAATCTTGAAAATGATGATTGCATTTTCTCTCTTTATGAGAAGATTAGTGATATTTCCTTTGTTTACTTAAATAGATATAGGCCCAAGCCAAGAAAGTTGTTCATAAGTTTTAGCATTTTCAAGATCTCATCGTTCATTGGGGGTTGCACCTTGCACTATGAGTAGAGTCCCTCTTGAGAGTAATATCCAAACCACTTAATCAAGGAGATGGTTTGTGTCTCTATGTGCCAAAGATTGTGCATGTATGTACACTAGACAAGAGATTATTGTGATGACTCCTCCTCCGAGATGGAGTGTGTTAATCCTCCTACTCATTCTAAGACTAACAAGATAGGTGGAAAGCCCCCAATCTTTCACCCAATGAGTCTTCTTAGTGGTTGTTTAGAGGTAGGATGATCCTCCTATACCTTCTTCAATAGAAGTGCGATGGCCAAAAGTGTCGATGGATTTTCTGAGAGCGGGTTCTGAAGAGGTGGGCTTGTCGGAAAGGACTAAAGCCCGTTTCTTGCTCTCAGAGCTGTCGAGAAGAGCATCCGCAGAGGGGAGAGGAACAATGGCCATGGAAGTGATGGACTGAGAAGTAGGGCTCATCGACAGTGACAACGACTGCAGTGCATTAAAACCCTCTTTGGCTTCGCCTGCTGTGGCAGCGATGGTGGAACAAGAAGTGCTAGCCCCGAAACTAGATCCTATCTTCATTTTACTCTCTGCGGAACAAGGCTGAGTCGTCAACCATGTCTTGATCATGGAGAGTCCATTAATGCCACTGTTTCTGTTATTATTAGTAGTACTGGTGTTGTTGTGGAGAGCCGATGCCTGTGGAAGCTGGAGGATGCAGTCTGGGAAGACATCATCGGTGGAGGTGGGAACATATGACTCGCCCAGATTCGAACCGTCCCACACTTCCTTTCGACACTCCTTGTCCACATCCAAGAATCAAAGCTCAATCACCACATTTTGGTTCTAGTCATCACCCTAGCTTTATCCTTCTAGTTGATGTATTCTAGAACTTCCCCTTCATCCTTTGGATTAACTCTGGAGCCATAAATAACTCACCATAGACCTTGTTCCATCAAGGTGAACTTCATCTCTTGAGTCCAAGCTCAATAGTTGGTCCCAATTAAGGGTTGTGCAGATAAACTCTTCTCCATCTTCTTCACATTATTTTCTCCTATAATCATGAAAGAATTTCTTTCTCTTCTCCTATTGGTAGATCTCAAAAAGAGCCTTCTGATGATATAAAGAAACTTCTAAGTTTTGATTATTTTTTGCATGGCCTCCAGAAAATTCACAATTTCACCCTCCAAAAATAAAAAATACAAATATTTGAATTTAAAAAAAATCCTCATCTGCCACTTGTCACTCACTAATTGACAGATTGGGTTGTGACAAATAGCAACCCTCCTCAATTTTATAAGAGGAGCACCTTGAAGTTGTTGGATCTTGAAAATTCAATGTCTAGACCATACTTGCTTTGTTAAGCCCCTCTCCTTATGTAATATAAACTCTTACTCTAGATACCAAAATTTCCCCAATCTTCTTTGGAGTCTTCCTTGATTTGGAATTTTTAGAGCAACTAAATCTCAACACATCTTTACTAGCATATGATGCTCATTTGTCATGCAATCTTGACTATGTGAATTTTGGTAACTCCTACAAGATGTGGTGGTCTTTCAACCAAGGGTTAAATCTTTGGCATTGATACCATATTAAGCAAAAAAAAATAGAACGCCATTTGAAGAGCAACAAATGGATATATTGGCAGTGTCTAAAGACACCAAAGAATGCTAGAATTGAAGAACCTCACTTGATTAATTGAGTAAGGAGGCAAATATGCCTTGCTTAGATAGGCCTCTTAGGAGAGAAATCATAGGGTTGACTTACCCACAAGAATTTCAAAATTAAACATATATTACTTATCTCACTGACCCAGTTATGAAAAGTGTCTCTCAAATTGGGTTTGACAAGTGAGATTTCATATTCTAACATTCTCTTCTTTATATTATACTTTTTTTCTTGAAAGATTATTCTCTTTGGGGATATGGTTCATTAGCCTACTTACATTGCCAAACTTTAGCAATTATTTAGGGCTTCTATTTTATTTCATTTATGGACATCTAGAAATAAAGCTATATTTAATCTTGAAAATGATGATTGTATTTTCTCTCTTTATGAGAAGATTAGTGATATCTCCTTTGTTTACTTAAATAGATCTAAGCCCAAGCCAGAAAGTCGTTCATGAGTTGTAGCATCTTCAAGATCTCATCATTCATTAGGGGTTGCACCTTGTACTATGAGTAGAGTCCCTCTTGAGGGTAATATCCAAACCACTTAGCTGAGGAGATGGTTTGTGTCTCTATGTGCCAAAGATTTTGGAAGTATGTACACTGGACAAGAGATTATTGTGATGGCTCCTCCTCTAAGGTGGAGTGTGTTAATCCTCCTACTCATTCAAGAGTAAAAAGATAGGTGGAAAGGCCCCAATCTTTCACCCAATGAGCCTTCTTAGTGGCTGTTTAGAGGTAGGATGATCCTCCTATACCTTCTTCAATAGATGTTGCATATGCATAGTGCTTAGTGTTTCAACTTTTTAAAAAAAAAACTCTTTTAGTTTTAATGACTATTATTTTGATAAGCCATATATGCCAACTAACTACCTTTTTATAATAAACCTTATAAAATTATACTTCTTAGTATTTTATGATTTACATAAATTCTAAATGTATTTTTAACACGATTTAAAAATTAAAGATATAATATTTTCACAAAGTTAACATTTCTAACATTTTGGATCAATTTTTTTACACAAATGCAAAAAAATACTAACTTGCACAATTTAGAAATGTTTAATATTTATATAAATCTTAAACCTTACGTGATTGGTAGGCCACATCAATGTTAGAAAGAAAGAGCCCTATGCAATCTAGGGCTTTAGTTTGACCGGACTGCACCTTACACAAGTATCAACGGAAGTAAGGAAATTGACCCTATGTCCCCATGTAGTTGCATAAATGGATTTTCTGCTTAAATTTGAGTAGCATAGGTAGCCCCATACAAATTTTAAATTATGCATAAAGGATAATTTGGAATCTTTCTCTACAATAGTGAAGCAACTTATACAACAACTACATAATGAAAAATGTGTCATGTGGCTGCATATATTTCCTTTTAAAATAAACAGAAAAATAAAATATTCATAAAGTTAGTAGCTCCACCAATATCACCAAAAAAAATTGCGCAGTGGCTGCGGCTGTTCTTAAATATCATCCACTTCAATAGTCAAAGGTTAATTTTGGCCAATAAAAATAGGACAAATATTTAACACTTTTTATTGTGAATAAGGTGTAAAATTGCTATTGATTGTTTGACCGTTGAAATGGATGATATTTAAATAGAGTGAGTGGCAGCTAGCCAAAATAAGCTAGTCCCAATAAGCTAGTCCATGGGAACCACCTCACTCTATTTAAATATCATCCACTTCAAGGGTCAAACAATCAATAGTAATTTTACACCTCATTCACAACAAAAAATGGTAAATATTTATCCTATTAACTGTTGAAGTGGATGATATTTAAGAATAG
Organism: Cunninghamia lanceolata; assembly: GCA_027924645.1. Classification (NCBI taxonomy): domain Eukaryota; kingdom Viridiplantae; phylum Streptophyta; class Pinopsida; order Cupressales; family Cupressaceae; genus Cunninghamia; species Cunninghamia lanceolata. The sequence continues at coordinate 5,681,496 of BSBN01000303.1, read as the reverse complement.
CCAATGAGAACCTGCCCTAAAAAGTCAAATCAGCGTTCTTCAGTACGGAGTACCCTTCCCATTGTTGTCGTGTCCGACCTCTCTTTCGACCCACTTTCTTTCTGTCCGATCTCTCTTGCGACCCGCTTTCTTTCTCTCGTCTTCAACGACTTTTCTTGCTATTTCCTTCGTTTTGATGTTCCTCTGCTTCTCACTTGCCTTCTTTCTTCTTGCAATGAATATGGAAGGGTTTCAGATGGTTCTGAATCCTCTCCAACCCCATGCTCTACGTATAAGCCGCTTCCTCTTCTTTGTCGCAATTTCTTTATCATGCTTCACCTTTCACTGTAATGGAGCGTGTGAGGTTTTCAGATGTGGAGATTACAGTTTGGATTATCCGTTTGGAACAAATGGCAGCGACTGCGGTGACCCTACGCTTCAGCTGGAGTGTGATAATACTACCGAGAAGCCTCTAATTTCTATCGGTGGCTACCAATACTACATACTGGAACCGCATAATTACTCCCAGCCGGTAGTGCCACCATATTCTTACCCTACCATGACAATAGTATACAAGCAATTTGAGAAAGATTTGTGCAGTTTATCAGACGGTGTCTATGATCAATTCTGGAGTCCCAGCCAATTCCATATTGAAGATGGATACACAAATATGACACTAGGGGAAACATGCACTATAGAGGATGCAAGGTCGTATACGTATATAGGGGGGTTAACCAATTTAACGTGTAATGAACATCAATACTTTAATGGCAGTCTTCCAGACGTGAGGAAATTATGTGCATCAGACTTGACGATTGCCGTGAATAAAACTGACTTGGGATCGGGAAAACTTCTGCCTCAGATTATTGGCGAAGGGGTCAATATAACATGGTATGCAAGCAAAGAGTGTACGCATTGCGAGACAGATTACAGATATTGTACTTCTAGCACAACCTCATCTTTCTGCTACTGCGATGCTACTTCCTATTCACAAAAATGCTCCAGTGGTAAGACTGCTAATCTTGTTTCGTGAAATCGATTTACAGAAGTCAATTTGAAAATCTCTAAATGTCAAGAACATTAAATTTAAATATTCTAAACAATCAAATGGGATTGATTTGTTGCAGGTAATTCCAGGACTCCCGTTATTCCAGGTGAGTGCCGTTATCTGGCTGTGCTTAAATATCATCCACTTTAACAGTCAAAGGTTAATTTTGGTGAATAAAAATAGGACAAATATTTACCACTTTTTGTTGTGAATGAGGTGTAAAATTGCTATTGATTGTTTGACCATTGAAATGAATGATATTTAAGCAGAGTGCCGTTATCTCTAATCTTTATCATATGTCTGTGATATCAATATAAATTGTTCATGCCTGAGTGTAAAAAGGCTCAGAATAGGGCAGCAAAGCAATAAAACAGAATAGTAGAGTAGTAAACAACAAAACAGGGCATACAAACAGAGTAAATAGGTGAAAGAAAACTAATAATGTATGACATTAATCTACCTTGTACTACACTGCTGTGTTTTGTTTAAAGAACAGTCACATATCTATAGCTTTTAGCTTACAAGATCTCAATCAATCTGAAACTTCCATTTTCTAAAGGATTCTATAATATTATTGTTTAATCTGAAAATCTGAAATGTTCTATTTATTGGATAGTTCTATAGGAGATTACAGACAATCTTATTTGTCCTGACACTGAGATCCAAAACCTTCGAGCCGATTTCAGGTGTGGCCATTGGAAGCGGTGTAGTATTCATAGCTGCGCTATTGCTTGTGGTTTTTTATCGAAAGAGATCATCGGCCTCTAAGGAGCTCCAGTTTCGCATGGCTATGGAACCTTCTCTTACGAACGTGGAGCAATTCCTTGATGAGTATGCTCATGAAATGCCTAGCAGATATTCCTTTTCTCAACTGAAGAAGATCACCAACAGCTTCGCAGATAAATTGGGGGAAGGAGGTTTCGGTGTGGTTTATAAAGGAAAACTCCCCAGAGGTAATTTGGTGGCCGTCAAAATTCTTGATCAGTCGAGACACAGTGAAACTCAGTTTATGAATGAAGTTGCAACCATTGGAAGGATCCACCATGTTCATCTGGTCCGTCTGATAGGGTTTTGTTTTGATGGATTTAGAAGCGCGCTCGTGTATGAGTACATGGTGAATGGATCTCTGGAGAAGTACATATTTGCCGGAGAAAAGAAAGAACCCACTCTAAATGGAGAACAGCTTTATTCAATTGCTTTGGGCACAGCCCGCGGAATTGCTTATCTACACCAGGATTGTCGGCGACGTATAATTCATTTTGACATCAAACCCCACAATATATTATTAGATAAGGATTTCACACCCAAAATAGCTGATTTTGGTCTGGCAAAATTGTGTGGTAGGGGAGATGATCACATATCAATGACAGTAGCGAGAGGGACGCCAGGGTATATTGCGCCAGAGGTGTGGAACAGAAATTTGGGGTCCGTGACGGACAAATCAGATATCTACAGTTTTGGAATGCTGTTATTGGAAATTGGTGGGGGAAGAAAGAACTTCGATTTGCATGCAAGCCGATCCAGTCAATTGTATTTTCCAGAGCTCGCATTCAAGTGGTTGGAGAATGGGCAGTTGGAGATGATGTTGAGAGGAAGAGGAGAGGAAGAAATAAAATGGGAAGATGAGGAAAAGGCGAGGAGACTGATCAAAGTAGGACTATGGTGTATTCAGTACAATTCAACAGATCGACCGAGCATGAGCAGAGTGGTTCAAATGTTGGAAGGAAATGGTCATGATGTAAGTAATCCTCCCCTGCCTTTCAACTCGGCCCCTGCCTTTGAAGTAGGTTTACCATTTTCTACCGAAGAATTTTCTTTCACAGAAGAACTGCCCTTCAATCACGCATTGACTTGAGAAGTCTGTGTAGTGATTATTGTGGAAATGAGAGCAGTAAAATAACCGCAGTTAGAAGACAAAAAGTGGGATCCCATCTTTCTCTTTCATGTATTGTATTTCTTTTTCCGCGTGTGGTGCACGCCGTAGGTAGACAGGTTAAGTAGGAACTTCTAATTACAGCTGTTAATAAACAGATTGTTTTATTTACTAGCAATCGCACCTTGGTGTGCAATAGGTACGCTGAGGAGTTGTGGAAGTTTAATTGCTATGTCTTTAAGTGAATGATGATTGTCTTTTATCCATATGGCCCATTTCATTTTTTGTTCCACTGACTATCGTGAATTAATTTACATAATCTTAATGGATTTAAGATCCCAGTCAATCATTCCATGCTAACAATCCAAATAGAGCACGTGTCCATGGGGAGGTACACTCAAGTCCGCATGTCATTTGCATGGGAGAGGGAGACAAAGAGATATATAGAGATAGAGAGATAGAGAGGAAAAGAGATGAGAGCAATTTTAAAGACATGGTTTTAGACAAAAAGAGGGATAGAGGTGATAGAGATAGAGATAAGGGATATAGAGGGAAAGAGGTAAAGAGATATAGAGAGGAATAGAGAGAAAAATAGAGTAGGAAAGAGATGGAGATATGAGATAGAGAGAGAGGGGGGGGGATAGAGAAAGAGAGATAGAGAGCTAGAGAGAAGGGGAGATAGAGAGATATAGAGACAAAGGGGTATGGAGAGAGAGGTAGAGAGAAAGAGGGGTAGAAAGAGGAGAAAAATAAAGAGATAGAAAGGTAGACAAAGAGATATAGAGAGAAAGTTAGAGATAGACTTATAAAGAGAAATAGGGAGATTGATAGAGAGGAATAGAGAAAGAGAGATAGTGAGGGGGTAGAGAGAGAGGAAGAGAGAAAGAGAAAGAGATATGGTGCATGAGAGAGAGACAGATTAGGAGGGTAATCATAGAGGGGGGGGAGAGAGAGAGAGCTCAAATAGAGTAAAGGAGAAAGAGAGAGAGCTTAGATGGAGACGAGGAGAATGAGAGAAAGAGGAAGATAAAGAAACATAGAGATATAGAAAAAGACTGTAAAGATAGGACACAAAGACATATAGAGAGAGGTAGAATGAGAGAAAGAGGGGGGGGAGAGAGGGGGAGAGATAGATAGAGAAGGAGATAGATATATAGAGAGAGGTAGAGTGATACAGAGATAAAGAGGGAGAGAGTCAAAGAGAGAGACAGATATATAAAGAGAGGGATATTGGTAGAGAGAGGAATAGAACAAGAGAGATAGGGATAAGAGATAAAGGGGGAGAGAGATAGACATGGAGAGAAATAAAGAGAGGGAGATTCATGGAGAGGATTAGAGATAAGTGATATAGAGGGAAAGAGTGATACAAAGATCTAGAGAGTGAGAGAGAGAGATAGAGAAAAGAGTGAAAGGGATAGAGGAAGAGAGAACATGAGAGACACAACGAGGGTAGGAGAGAGAAATAGAGAGGGAGGGATATTTACACAGAGAAATAGAGAAAGAGATACTGAGTAGGAGAGAAATGTAGAGATAAGATATATAGAGGGATAGATAGATGGAGAAAATGAGAGAGAGAGAGTAGGAGAAAGAGAGAAAGAGGAAGATAAAGAAACATAGAGATATAGAAAGAGATAGGGAGAGGAGACAGAGATATGGAGAGAGGTAGAGTGATGGTAAATTTTTATAAATATAATTCTTGGCATAGTTATCATTTGGATTGCATTGTAGGGATTTTTAGACTTTTAGTTTAGGTCTAAGTATCAACATTCTACTAAAGTGTTAACACACAGGGTACAACATTAGCGGAGTTTCTCAATCTATTGTAAGCTTATTTTGAAGGAATATATTAAGGTTTACTTTTAGTGTTGGGTTTTGAGTAGGAGAGGATAGAGATAAGATATATAGAGGGAAAGACATATGGAGAAAATGAGAGAGAGAGCATAATTTGGAGGGTCAAATGGCTTAAAATTAAATTTAGACATGCTATAATTTTAGATTGGAATTTCTTAATTATTTAAAAATATTAAATTTCAAGGGAGTTTTTTTTTATTTGTTTGAATTTTAAGATGATATGGGAATGATCTGGACACCTCAAAATGGTGTGCATTCTATGTCGTGGGAGCACGTTGTGTTCAATCTCACTCTAGAAAAAAATTGTAAAAGAAGCATGACATTGAATGCACATCATGAAGTATGTTACTTTGTACTTCACACAAATTTAAGTAATTCTCTTTAAAAGTCTTTTTACTCAATATTGTTGCTGCCTTCATGCATACATATATTTGCAAAGACAATCTAATTTATTTTGTCATATTTTAGATAAAGTGAATAGGCAGTGAAAGGAGCGAGCTACCATGCACGAAACACTACTTATAAATGAGAGATGAATATATATAACATGGTATGCAAGCGAAGAGTGTAAGCATTGCGAGACAGATTACAGATATTGTACTTCTCGCACAACCTCATTTTTCTGCTACTGCGATGCTATTTCCTACTCACAAATATGCTCCAGTGGTAAGACTGCTAATCTTGTTTCTTGAAATCGATTTACAGAAGTCAATTTGAAAAACTCTAAATGTAAAGAACATTAAATTTAAATATTCTAAACAATCAAATGGGATTGATTTGTTGCAGGTAAATCCAGGACTTCCGTTATTTTAGGTGAGTGCCGTTATCTATAATCTGTATCTTCATATGTTAGTGATATCAATATAAATTGTTCATGTCTGAGTGTAAAAAGGCCCAGAACAGGGCAGCAAAGCAATAAAACAGAACAGTAGAATAGTAAACAGCAAAACAGGGCATAAAAACAGAGTAAATAGCTGGAAGAAAACTAATAATGTATTACATTAATCTAGCTTGTACTACACTGTTGTGTTTTGTTCAATGAACAGTCACATATCTATAGCTTTTAGCTTACAAGATCTCATTCAATCTAAAATGTAGAAACTTCCATTTTCTAAACGATTCTACAATATTATTGTTTAATGTAAAAGTTTGAAAATCTGAAATGTTCTATTTATTGGATAATTCTATAGGAGATATAGACAATCTTATTTGTCCTGACACTAAAATCCAAAACTTTGGAGCTGATTTCAGGTGCGGCCATTGGAAGCGGTGTACTATTCATAGCTGCACTATTGCTTGTGCTTTTTTATCGAAAGAGATCATCGGCCTCTAAGGAGCTCCAGCTTCGCATGGCCATGGAACCTTCTCTTACGAATGTGGAGCAGTTCCTTGATGAGTATGCTCATGAAATGCCTAGCAGATATTCCTTTTCTCAACTGAAGAAGATCACCAACAACTTCGCAGATAAATTGGAGGAAGGAGGTTTCGGCGTGGTTTATAAAGGAAAACTCCCCAGAGGTAATTTGGTGGCCGTCAAAATTCTTGATCAGTCAAGACACAGTGAAACTCAGTTTATGAACGAAGTTGCAACCATTGGAAGGATCCACCATGTTCATCTGGTCCGTCTGATGGGGTTTTGTTTTGATAGATTTAGAAGCGCGCTCGTGTATAAGTACATGGTGAATGGATCTGTGGAGAAGTTCATATTTGCCGGAAAAAAGAAAGAAGGAATTCTAAATGGAGAAGAGCTTTATTCAATTGCTTTGGGCACAGCCCGCGGAATCGCATATCTACACCAGGATTGTCAGCGACGTATAATTTTCTACCGAAGAATTTTCTTCCACCGTGTAGAACTGATCTTCTGTCAAGTAACGGCATTGACCTGAGAAGTCTTTGTCGGGATTATTGTAGTGCAAGAGAAAAAGTACGCCTCTTTCTCTTTCGTGTATTGTATTTCTTATGTTGTGCACCATAGACAGGTTAATTAGGAAAAGCAAACTTTTAATTACCAACAGTTATACAATAGATTGTTTTTACCCTGGATGAAAAACTAGAGGGCTTGAAATATGTATTCATATATAAATATTACATTAATTTATTTATCTTTTAATTTCTGGACATTTACAATGAGAGGTGTTTTTTTTTTTGTTAATATTGTAACAATGAAATTTGCATCCATGTTATTTTGTATTTAGTTTTGTGTGTTTTAAAGAATGTTGATAAATATTGTAATTTTGTGTAAAGTCAAGTCCTTTGTCCTATGCTACCTACCTATCTATTCCACAAGTATTTATTCCCTTCATATGCTACCTACTTTCAAATATATATTCGACAGATATAAATATTACATTAATTTATTTATCTTTTAATTTCAGGACATTTACAATGAGAGGTGTTTTTTTTGTTAATATTGTAACAATGAAATTTACATCCATGTTATTTTGTATATAGTTTTGTGTGTTTTAAAGAATGTTGATAAATATTGTAACTTTGTGTAAAGTCAAGTCCTTTGTCCTATGCTACCTACGTATCTATTCCACATGTTTTTATTCCCTTACCTCAGGGTATGTGGAGGATCATGATGGGCCAAACTATACCTCTAAGTGGCAATAAAAATACAAAAAATCAGACTTAATCAAGTTCATGTGAAAATTTGAATGGATTATCTACACAATTTGAAAAAGATGTAAGAACGAAATTTGTAGAGAATTGAATCTAGTTTACGGACTACTATTTAAAAAAAAAAAACTAAATTTACTTAGTGAAGAATGAATATTTCAATGAACAACTTTTAAATTTTTCAGAAAAAAATAAAAAGTGGGTGTCATTTCAACCAACCTAACTATGAGCAAAAAAAAATATTTTTTTTGAAACTTTCAAAATAAGTAGAGGACTCATGCCCGGATGAGACACATATTTTTTTTATTTTTTTTTTCAATAAAATAATTAGTTATGATTTTTTTACTGTGACTTTTTTTAAAAACTAAAAAGTAATTTTTCAGCCAACCTAACTCGATAAAAAAATCAGAATTCAATTTTTTTTTAACCTATAGCCAGAAAAGCATAGAGTGTTACGCAACTTTCGGATCTCAAAAAGGTGAAACGGTTTGAAAGTTATGGATGTTTTTCAATCAGTGTGTCCATCAGGATTTCAGACACACACTATATAGAAAATTATTAATAATTATTTAATAAAATGATAACCAAACAAATCTTATATTTTTAGAAAGCTGACAATTTTTTTCTATAAACCCCTTTTGTTTTATCAATTTTGCATAAAAAAAATCAACATGAAGGGTGAAGTTCGAAGAAGAGAGTGAAACCTGTAAAAACGTTAGAATTGAGGGAAAGTCAACTATGATAGTCCCAAGCCTACATACAAAGCAAAAGCGAAGCAAAACATATATCCGTTTTGCTTTGGTAAAATATAATTTTCCTTTTTTATGCTTTACAAAATGGCTATCTGTTGCCCAAAATAGATATTTGTTTTAGGTTGCCCAAAACGGATATCCATTTTGCTTTACCCTCTCTCTCTCTCTCCTGCTATATATCTTTTGCATCTATTCCCCAAGTTATGTCTTAGTAGTTTTAGCCTCCTCCCATTCCTATTGCTTCTATTGCATCCATTTCTCCACTAGTTCTACCTCTTAGGACATTTAGAATTGACGTCATTGACCTTAGCCCTTCATTTATAGTTGCATTTTGCTAGGAACTTGCCTACTTAAGCTAAGTTCTTTATGAGCCATTGTATCACACATGTTACAAACGTCCTTGGATCTCACCATCCCCTCATCATCTATGGAGATTGCAACGAGTCTTGTTTCTCTTCCATCCATGTCTCTTGATACCCAAGGTATCATGCCTTTTTCTTTGGCCCCAACCATAGTAAGCCTTGGTTTGCCCACTTTCCCATTGTTCACACAATCAATCCTTGCCCTGCAACCCACTTCCATGGACAATGTGAAATCCTTTGATCCTTTATCCACCAACTTCAATTTCCATATTTTTAGTTTTTAGTTTTCCCCTTTGCCATAATATCCCCTTTCATCTCATGGAAAATGCAAGCTTCAATTCGTATCCTTCCTCCCTTTTCTCCCTACATAGTGATGATTAAGTCTTCATTACCAATTGGGGTTGTCATATCACTCAGATAATAGTTGGTAACATATCCCTATGATATCCCTCCTTAGTCTCCATTTTCTCATTGGTCTTCATTTTCTTATGGATTCATAAATTCTATAGTATAGTTGTAGTAGTAAATGCAAAAGGTATAGAAATCCCATGATGTACCAAGAGGGAGAATAGAAAAAGGAAGAATAACCTAAAACCAATACATAACCCTAGACATCAACTATTCATGATTGCACACATGGCCCCATTAATCAACAAGGAAGAATAACCTAGCACCAATACATAACCCTAGACATCAACTATTCATGATTGCACACATGGCCCCATTAATCAACAACCCTGAAGGCAAAATGGGACTAGATAATTGCCAAGTTCATGCTATGGACATGAACTCATTGAAGAAACATAGAAAATAATTACAACGGATTTCATCAATGCAAGCTAAAATATAGAAAAAAAGAGATTTAGCGCTTGCAAACACTAAGGAAACCCTCAAGCACATGCAAGTGCAAGTGTAATACCTAACTTAATAGTTGATTGATGATAATAAATAGCTCAAATATAGGGTCTCTACTAAGGAAACTTCCAAATAGAAAGAGCAAAATCCCAAATCTTACAAGTAGAATTAGCAAAGCTAAGTTCTACCTTGGAGGGCTATAGGTAGAAGCTCAAAAAGGTAGAGGAGATTAAGAGATTAGGTTCAAACCACAATGAAATCTATAGGATATCTATCCCTCATTAAGGAATTGTACACATCCTATTGGTCCAAGTACTTGGACATAGTTAGAGAGTTGAAATTTGCATTAAAATTTATAAGCGTTGTGAAAAATTTCAATGCATAGGTAAAGGTTGAGATTAACACCATTACAAGATCCATAGCTCCAAAGGTAGTACTTGCAAAAAGTTGTGTTAAAAAATTATACAACTTTTAATGATGAGTTAATTGTTGCAAGGATTGATAATTGGAAAGCCAATACTATGAATATCAATGAAGTTCTCAACAAAGATATGGTAATGTAAAATGCAATCTAAAATTGTTTGCACTTGATCAAATGGTATAAGGGATGAGGACTCACATCCTCTCTCTTGTGAAATAGGGACTACCATCTCCCTTGGGTAGTGATAGCAATGTATTGTCAAAAAAAAGAATTTTAGAGAATGCTTGCACAAAAATAGATAGATTAGTGACCATTTCTAGACTAGTCTCAGACACCAAGCTTCTTTGAAATTAAATCCATCTTGTGGCTACTAGCCTAATTGGAAGCTAAGGCTAAATACACCATGGGGAACTTCAAGAATATCTCCTACTAGGACACTATTCATCTTGATAAGGTATTTTAGGACAATAGAGGAAAGGAGATTCTAATTGAAGAGGAGTGGTAAGTACTCCAAGATTCTCTTAAGTTAAAATTCAAATGTGTTGTAATTTTTTTTAATTTTAAAATTTTCAATTTTGACTCTATGGCCTATGGATAAGTATGTTCTTTCTTTCTTCATGAGTGAATCTAACCCTAGGAGATCACCAAGAATTGTATATTCTTCACTCTTCATTTTGCATAGGGTCATCTCTTCCATGTTGCAATGGAGTGTTCTTTTGGGAGTTAATATTATTTTGATTGTGGTGGGACTTAATACTTATGTATGTTCCTATTTAAGAGAGAGAGAGAGGGTTGCTTGGGGTTAGGGGTCAGGGTTTAGGGGCATTGTTTAGGGTTTATGAGTTTAGCATTGCTCAAGTTTAGAGTTTAGTGTTTAGGGGTTAGGGTTTAGGGGAATTATTTAGGGTTTAGGGTTGCTCAGGTTTAGGGTTTATGGTTTAGGGATTAAGGGTTTAGGGTTTAAAGAGAGATAGAGAGATGGGACTGATAGAGATTGGGAGAGATAGAGGAGACAAAGGGGAGAGATAGGGAGATAGAGAGTGAGAGACATGTCCAGAGACATAGAGAGAGATTGAGAGGTAGAGGGATGATAGAGATAGGGAGATAAAGGTCTAGGGTTGCTTGGGTTTAGGGGCATTATTTAGGGTTTATGGTTTTGGGGTTAGGGGTTAAGGTTTAGAGGTTTAGGTTTTAGAGAGAGATAGAGGACCAATAGGGAGATATAGAGGAGACCGAGGGGAGATATAGGGAAATAGAGAGTTAGGGACATGGCTAGAGACATAGGGAGAGAGATTGAGAGGTAGAGGGACAGGCGATAGGGAGATAGGGGAGAGATAGGGAGATAGAGGTTTAGGGTTACTTGGGTTTAGGGGTTAGGGGTTAGGGTTTAGGGGTATTATTTAGTGTTTAGGGTTTATTGTTTAGGGGTTAGGGGTTCAGGTTTAGAGGTTTAGGGTTTAGGGTTTATAGAGAGAGGAATTATAGGGAGATATAGAGGAGACCAAGGAGAGAGATAGGAGATAAAGAGTGAGGCACATGGCCAGGGACATAGGGAGAGAGATTAAGAGGTAGAGGGATCATAGAGACATGGAGATAGGGGAGAGATACGGAGATAAAGGCTTAAAGTTGATTGGATTTAGGGATTAGGGGTTAAGGTTTAGGGATTAAGGTTTAGGGGTTAAGGTTTAGGGGTTTAGGGTTTAGTGTTTAGAGAGAGGACCAATAGGGAGATATAGAGAGTGAGGGACATGGCCAGAGACATAGGGAGAGAGATTGAGAGGTAGAAGAATGATAGAGATAGGGAGATAGGGAGATAGAGGTTTAGGGTTGCTTGGGTTTAGTGTTTAGGGTTTAGGGGTTTGGGGTTTCTCAGGTTTAGGGTTTAGGGATTAGGGGCATTATTTAGGGTTTAAGGTTTAGGGGTTAGGGATTAGGGTTTAGGGTTTAGGGGTATTATTTAAGGTTTAGAGGTTTCTAGGGTTGCTTGAGTTTAGGGTTTAGGGGCATTATTTAGGGTTTACAGTTGCATGTCAAAAGAAGTCTCTCTCTCTAAATCCCTCAACCCTAAATAATGCCCCTAATCCCTAACCCATAACCCCTAAACCCGAGCAACCCTAAAACTCTATCTCCAGGTATCTCTCCGTTATCTCCCTCTATCATCCCTCTAGCTCTCAATCTCTCTCCCTATCTCTCCCTATGTCTCCTCTATCTCTCCCAATCTATCTCCTCTCTCTCTACCTATCTATCTCTCCCTATCTCTTGCCTCTCTCTCCCCTATCATTCCTCTATCTCCCTATCTCTATGGACATCTCGCTCACTCTCTATCTCCCTATCTCTCCCCTATGTCTCCTCTATCTCTCCCTATCTGTCTCCTCTCTATCTCTCTCTACCTAGCTATCTCTCCCTATCTCTCTCTTGCCTCTCTCCCCCTATCATTCCTATATCTCCCTATCTCTCCCTCTCCCTTATCGATGAAGGAAATGAAAACAAGAAAACTCTCTCTCTCTCCATGCACATACCCATTAGGTAGGCTATTTTGCACATGGTGGTCATATCCTTTAGATATAGAGCATAATTCTAAGCATCTTTCATAAAGACCACTTCTCTACATAGGTGCAACTAATACCACTTTTTCATTGTTTTCCACATTTAATACTTATTCTTTTCCATTTTCCAAGTCCTACATGTGTCCAAGTTGTATTGTTTGTCAATTTTTTAGTCTAATTGTTAGTCCTAGCTCTCATGGTTATTAAAATGTTAGTATAGTTAGATTTATCCTTAGGTAACATTAATTTACACATTGTTGCATAAACAACCACACTAAAAAATAACCTTATCTAATTAAGGTTAACCTTTAAGGTTCTTTCATTTGATGAGCCTAACAGATCCAACTAGTTCAATCTTCTTATAGTCCATGCTTAGCCTTCCAAGAGAGTTCATGCCATGTTAACCTTGCATTATGTCCTCACTTTCCTCTTGCTAGTTGTAGTACTCTTTTTTTCTAATCCTATCCCTATATCATACTATTGTTGTTGACTTTTCTTTCCATCTTCATCATCATAGTCCTAGTTATCCTATTTTGAGCCTACCATTTATCCTTAGCCATGTCTTGTACTTCTTCTATTCATGTCAATTTTAATGACCTCTAAATTTTCCATAAATTCTTCTCCACCAAACCCTAGACCCTCACCTAAATTCTTATTTTCCTAAGAAAAGCCCTTCCCCAAACATCATTTGTTCATGTGGCTCCTTCCATCACTAGACAGGTGCCCCTACTTTCTCTTATTCATCAAATACAATCCTAATGTCATAGCTCACATTACCACACCTACATTCATAGACTCCATTCCCCCTATCGACACCATCATTGATAATCATTTTAATGAGTCTCCCTTGAATAATCATTAAACCATGGATTATCCCATATGCCCATCTTACACTTTCCTCACCTTTGAACCCTTAGAAGATGACATTTATCTATCCCCACCATTACCAATCACACTTTCTAGCAATCCCACATAAGACACCTTACCCATCACTTCACCTAGGTCATCACCAATTAAATCACCTCATTACTCCATTCAACCATGCCCATACCACCCCTTTCTCACTCCACAACCTGTATTAATGCATGATTCAGCCCACGACATGCTACAATTACCACAATGCCAATTCACTCTACCATCATTCTTCATAAATTATCTTATGAATCACCATCATTTCTTCCCATTCCTTGAGACATCATATACCATGACACACATCCCTTCCTCCATTACATCCTCCCTAATCCTTTCCCAACATTGATAGCCCACTACCCATGCCACCTCATTTTCATAACACATTTGACCATAACATTGCCACAACAATCATCACTCATCCCGACACCATCTTCCACCATGTGACATTTATCTAACACATATTCCCAATTATAATTATATCTACACAAAACTCAAGGTGTTGTAAGTACAATTAGAAGACCTTAACCCTCCTCCTCCTCCTTCCTCATCAATAGGATGGATTAAATCACCACTATCAATTGACATCATCTTACAAACATCTCCTCATAAAATGGTCTTGCTTAAATTTGATAATATAATCTCTCTCTCTCTCTCTCCACCCTCTCTTCCTCTTCGTCCCTATCCGTCTCCCTTATTGACAAAGCAAATGGAAACAAGAAAACTAGGACATGCAAAGAGGAAAGTGAGGACATAATGCAAAGTTAACATGGCATGAACTCTCTTGGAAGGCTAAGCATGAACTATAAGAAGATTGAACTAGTTGGATCTATTAGGCTCACCAAATGAAAGAACCTTAAAGGTTAACCTTAATTAGGTAAGGTTATTTTTTAGTGTGGTTGTTTGTGCAACAATGTGTAAATTAATGTTACCTAAGGATAAATCTAACTATACTAACATTTTAATAACCACGAGAGCTAGGACTAACAATTAGACTAAAAACTTGACAAACAATACAACTTGGACACATGTAGGAATTGGAAAATGGAAAAGAATAGGTATTAAATGTGAAAACAAAGAAAAAGTGGTATAGCAAAATAATTAAATGTGAAGAATTGGGTAAAGCAAAACGGATATCCATTTCAAAACCTATGAAAGTCAAACTTGGCCAAGTCGCGAATTTGGCTAAGTAAAAACATGATTTTTTTCTATTGCCACTGTTTGGCCTGCGATGATCCTGCACATACCCCCTATCTACATGTTCATTCATTCCAATACATTCATCTTATCCGTGCATTTATTATACCTATATACCCACATACTTCCATGTATTCGATGCCCATGTTGATTTGGTTCTTTTTTTAATGTTTGGGGTCATTTTCATGGTTGCAAGGTCAACCTTGCAACTTTCCTTTTTAAAATATAAATTCAAAATTTGGCCAATTTAACCCTTGATTTTCCCACCATAAGTTGACTAAGTACATGTTTTGTGAAATTTGACACATGTCCTTGTATTTAAAGGTATTCAATGCGTTCATTTAAATTTCTCCTCACATCTTATCTCTTCTTACTATTCCAAAGCATATCATTTGCATTTAGGGAAGGAAATACTTTAGTTGGTGCAATAAAAGGAATATAAACTCTACATGAGCATTCGAGGAGCATATGCATGTTTGAAGATCATTTTTTTGATCTTGTACACACATTTTTGTAGGTTGACGTAGGAGAACATGTACCCTAGCAATATCATGACAAACCTTCCAAGGACTGGTGTTTTTAAATATCACCACCTTTAATCATTAGAAAGGAGCAAAGCAGGAAACAATCTATCAAGTGAATCACAGAGTACAATTTCACATTGTGGAGGGTTAAGTCTAAACTAAGAGGAAAAATTCATTACCATAGACTTGATTAGTAGACAAAGCATAGATCAAGCAAAGGTTCTTAGGCATTTCATTAATAGAAAGGTGTTATTTCTCTAACAAACATTAGTCTAATTCTAATTCCAAAATCTTTGAGAAAGATAGTCATTCTTCAGTCATAGATCTAAATATCATCCTCCTTCACATTTAATTTCCTAAAATAACTATTGTACTTATCTAATTTATTTGTCCCAGCTATTATCAATTAGTTTAGGCTAATTTATGCTTATGTGTATGCATGTTATTTGATTAGCTTGGGTTAATCTTAACGAAACTTATTTTTCCTTTACGAACATATACTTGAATTTTTAATTAATCAACAAAGTTCATTCATAATATAGTTGAAAGAGTTGGAATGTGACATTTAATAGGAATGTTTTTTAATTCATCCAATCTACAGGTTATCTTATCAGACCTGTCTGCCAACTCTCTTTACTCTCAGGACATAATCTAGAAAGATGATTTAAAATCTTCTCATTGTAAATTCACATTGTTAGCATGCCATTATATAGTGAACTAGAAAAAGAAAAGTCAAATATTCCAAAACATAAAATCTTTTAGCTACAAAAACATCAAATCATTAGTAATGTGGGAAATCCACATAGGATAAATCTGACAACCAATCATAGTTGTGTGTAGAAAAGAAACTTGTTATAAAAATAGAATGGTTTAGTTAAACCAACCAAGGAGCCTTAATTTGTTTAGATTTTAATTGTCTTCCTTGAGTTTAAAACATCTGGGTGAGAAAAAGGTAGTAAGGGTTTGGGTAAGGGAGGCAACAAGAGGCACATGAAAGTCCTCCATGATAACATCTAGGGCATTGTCAAGCTTTCCTTAGGCATTGGCTAGGAGAGGAGGTGTCAAACATATCAACAACTTGATCTATGAAGAGAACATGGGCATCTTAAAGATCTTGGAGAATGTCATAAGGGATTATGTTACTTACATTGAACATGCACACACAAGATAGTGACCCTTAAGAGGTAGGGTAAGAGACTATGCAACTTTAGTGCTTAGATATCATTTTGGTAACTGAGGGTATTTTTATATTGGGTCATTCCTTAACTATTATTTTTTAAGACCACTTCTATTATAGAAATATTTGTTGTGTTCTTGTATAGGTTAGCTAGAGATTTGGGATGTAATTTAAAGACACCATAAATGAACTAATATATTTTGGCACCATGATTTAGTTGGGAAATGGATCTTGTCTATACTTTATGCTAAATGAAATTGTCATTTTGGTCTGTTTTATTTATGATATGTAACGATGGTTATTCTTTACTTTAGGTTTTGAGAATCATTGGTGAGAGTAGATATCTATGATTGATTTGATGTAGATGTAGCAACAAAACATCAATAGCCTTTCCTAGAATAGTTTTGCCTCCAATAATCGATGCATCATCTCCAAACACTTGATTAGTTCTTTTCACCCACTAAAATCATGCTAGTGGCAAATGCAACTAGAGATCACCCTCTAATGATAAATCTTTTTTCTTCTCACTTTCTTTTTGTTGATTATCTTGTCAAACAAGGTGAGGGTATCAGATGATATTATATAGGGAAATACTATACCTATTGTCCTTAGCTTTAGTATTTTGTGATGAATGGTATTATATAGGTACCGTGTATTTGTTAAGTACACAACATTCTTTAATAAAAAAATTCCCCTTTCTCTTTGATTTTCTTTCTAAAAATGTTCTTCTTTCCCCTTGTCACCATCTCTAGAAATTGAGGTCACTAGATGCTATTGTATAGTTACTACATATTTTCTAATTTTATCTATAAATAGTCCACAAAACAAATAAAGTTGCACTATGTAGAGTCCATTGGTAAGTTTTTAATATCTTTTAAATGGAATCCAATGTCAGCTATAAAACATTCATAACTAATTTCTTACATCACTAAAAGTGATTTCTTGAAATGTCACTAGAAACTTCTATCACTTAAGGAACTCAAATATCCAAACATAAGGTACAAATGTATTCCAAAGAGCTTGAAGTGCATGTGCAGTGTCACTTACAATTGTCTGATAGAAAATTGAGCCACTTTAGGCAATCTCTACCTAATTAGGGCTGGCTATCTATACCAATACACATTTTTAGTACATGAAAGTAAATGCTACCATAGCATTTGGTAATAGAGGGGTCATGGTTCATAGTCGTCATGAAGCTCTACAAGAAAAGACATACACTCTTAATTTCTTCTATTAGTAATATGTGTGATATTAGTTTCTTCTATAATACCAAAATGCTTGCATAGTGTTTGTTAATAGAGAGGCTATGATTCATAGTGGTCATGTTGCTCTACAAGAAAAGACATACACTCTTAATTTATTATATTAGTAATATACACTCTTATTCATTAAAAAAATATTATTAAATAAAATAATATATCTTCTACCAAACCACTACATACTTTTAATTTAAAAAATATTACTTACAAATATAGGATACAATCAGCATAACCATTGCACCCCATTAGGTGCAAGTGCTAGTTAATATGTTTATATCCATGTTGCATTGGATATAATATTAAGTGATTATGTTAAGTTTGTAAATCTTAGAGTTACCTTAATTTTATTATGTTTGCAAATCTTAGAGATATCTTAATTTTATTATGTTTGCAAATCTTAGAGTGAGCTTGATTTCAATAGCAATAATTTTATTATGTACTATAGCAATAATCTCAATTACAATAAGTTTACAAATTTTAGATATTGCAATAGTTATTTTCACACTCTTGGTTGCATTAGCAATAGAACTTATATTATCATAAATTATGAATTATTCATGTAGTTGTTATTGTTGACAATGCTATTTTATGTTTCTATAGCTATGTTATAATTGTTCTTGTAGCCAATATTGGTTTATCTTGTTCTTATAGCATTTATTGTTTCTATAGCTATGTTATAAACTATTTCTTCTAGCATAGTATAGACTATTTCTTATAGCTAGCATTATTTCTCTAGAATATATAAGCATTACCCTTATCCATTTTTATTTTATCAAATAGCTACGTACATATACCCATCCTCACATACCTCTAGCTCTTGAGCATATGGCCACTTCACCTTCACAAGATTATGCTCCTAGATTGGCCAAGGTTTGAAATGAGCTCAATCTTTTCTAGAACATTGTCATTGAACTTAAATATCAAATTTAATTCACAAAGTTGTCCTATAACTAGCTCAATTTTATCCAATCAATATGTAAGGGTGAAAATGCTTCCTTATCACTTCTCATTATTCATTTTGGGCTCAATTTGACTCTTTGTCTTGAGTCCACAATTTTAGTTTGCATATGGCATATTTTGTGTTAAAGTTGGCATCTTTTATGAGCATTGATTGAACTTAACTCCATACATCCCTAGGATTTGGATTCAATCTTTACATTTCCCATTTCTTGTCTAAGCCAATTACATAATTTTTAAATTTAATCATGGGCCCAAGTTGATTCAATTCCAAATAGTTGTTCCCTACCAACTTAAAAACAAAATATTTAAATTTGCACCTAGGGTGTTGTATAAATGGATAATAACCCTAGTTCATTTGATAAGGAAGAAAAAACTCATTGACACATAGCAATCTCATTACAATTGGCACAAGTAGACGAAGCATAGAATCAATATATGCACAAGCATAAGGACATATTAGGAATTTACATTTTTCTTGCATGCCTACGAACTTATCAAAGTCATTAAATTGATCCAAGGGATTGACTAAGGTGAATGGTAAAAAACTAGTTCCCTTCCTCTCTTAGCAAATCAATTTTCAATGGTGCTTTTTAGCACCACCATTTTTAGATGTCAATGGAAAACACATTTATAAATAAATCAAACAATAGGTTTAAAGTCCCACTTCTAGGGTAGAAGCCACACATAAAGTTCAAGAGTTGCATGAAAAGTTCAATGCCCCAATGCGAGGATCAGTTCCCTAGGTGTAGGATTGAACTAGAACAAAGCACAAATAGTTTTACTATCTATCAAAACATGACTAGTACAAGTTTGATTGTTAAACATTTAGATGAGTTAAACATATTTATGTAATATTTTGGATCTCAATTCATATATATAAACTAATTATTAAATTTAACACTTATTTAATTCATTAGCACTCTAAAAACTAATAGTTATATAAAAAGTGTTTTATTTCCTTCCAATACCCCTAAAATAGATTTATTGTCATTAAAAATAAACAATAAATTCATAATTCGTATTTTAACCTTGTTTCAAGAAATAAGGCGGTGCAATATACCTTTAATAATTGACCTAGTTTTCGTAGACTTTTTCAATACTATCAAACTCAACATTTTAAGATATGATTTACGGATATAACACTTCCTATATTTTATACGATGTCACCTATCCTATAAATTTCTAAATAGACCTTTTCAATGGTGTCAAACTCAACATTTTAATATATGATTTACGTATATAACACTTTCTATTTCTTATAAGACGACACTTGTCCTATAAATCTCTAAATAGACTTTTTCAATGGTGTCAAACTCAACATTTTAATGTATGATTTAGGGATATAACACTTCCCATATTTAATAGGATATCACCTATCCTATAAATTTCTAAAGAATTGTAACAGGGGATGCAATCAATAATCCGAGGAACCATTCAATCTTATGAATATAATTAAAATCATTTCATTTCATTTCTATTTTCAAATTTAATTTAAACCTTTTGTAAAAGGATCTTAACCCGTCACCTATCCTATAAATTTCTAAAGAATTGTAACAGCTGATACAATCAATACTCCCAGGAACCATTCAATCTTATGAAGATAATTAAAATCATTTCATTTCATGTCTATTTTCAACACAAATTGTGATTGTTTAATTTAAACCTTTCGTAAAAGGATCTTAACCCGCCCGTCAAACTCAATGCCAGAAAGAAATAATTGTGAAATTTAACGTCTTTCTAAACCACTTCTTTACTTTGACCACAGCGTGAATGACAACAAGAGCAGTAAGGAAATGAAAGTATCGTCGTCATTTTGATCTCTCTTTTATTTTCAGTCTTCGTTTGTGATTCTTTCTTTGAAGCGGATCAACATAATCTTTCTACTGTTCTGTCTGAAATCGTTGTAGACTTTTCGTACTTCTCCCACCGAAGCCCATTTATGTCTGGTCTAATGATATAAGAAAAATCTGCGCAGTGTTCTCTTTCAAATGGGTTGGCACCTTACGATCTTC
Source organism: Cunninghamia lanceolata (assembly GCA_027924645.1). Classification (NCBI taxonomy): domain Eukaryota; kingdom Viridiplantae; phylum Streptophyta; class Pinopsida; order Cupressales; family Cupressaceae; genus Cunninghamia; species Cunninghamia lanceolata. Next base: position 5,661,152 of record BSBN01000303.1, on the reverse strand, counting down.
CATGATACGACGCCGACAGACATGTCGTTTTGCTATTATTTCAATGTTCAGTACCTTCCGTCAATTAAAAAACTAATTGCCTGAAGTGGATTTGCGTGATATCAACGCTATTGTGCTGAATATTAGGCATTACCCATACAATCTGACCAAGACAAGAGAATCCAAGCATATCAGTCCCTGCCATGAGGGTATTATAGTAATCATATTTGCAAGGGCCTTAATTGGTTAGTAGTTCCTCTACCTCCCAATCAATTAAAGATTAGCATTTTTTAAATCAATATTTGATATTTATTTTTCAATGGTAAAATTTGTGTATCTATATTAATTTTTAATTAGTTTTTGGACTTCTTTTAATGGAATGCTTTAATATTATTAAATATTGATATATATTAGTATATTCTTGTATAAAATTTGACACATGTTAGATAATTTGGAGTTATATTTAATTGGATGAGTTGACTATAGATGGTTGGAGGAGCATAATAAATAAATTGGATGAGTTGACTATAGATATGCAATGAGATGCTCCTATCTTTTATCTCCTAAGATCTTGAAACTTTTGGGTGATCACCCCTCATAATATGATCCCAAATGCACCTATCGTTTTACTATAATTGTTCCTAATCTTTGAATATATGGGGACAAGAAAAGAGGGTTAGTTTGTTTGGGAGACTACCTTAATTAGTTCCCTATGTGGTATATTTCAACCTTAACAACGCCTTGATAAAAATCTAGGTGTGTGCTTCTTATTTTGGGAATTTCTGGTGTGTGCAAGGTTTCACAACTACTAATAACCCTAGGAGGATGTCTATTGACTTGGTGGTGAGTGCGCGTGCAATGAGGAGCCATGTAGGAGATGGAAATGCCACTAAAATGGTTAGGAGAGGGATCAAGAGAAGTTGATTTTGTAACAAGGGTTTGGAGATTAGATTTTGGAAACAATAGAGCTTGAGAGTATGGGATTTGGAATAGGAAGCCCTAGGGCAAAGTAGGAGCAAGCTAGGAATCTTGGAGTGAGGAGAAAGAATCGGGAGTTTCAACTATGGGAGATTGTTATATTTTTAAGAGTGATTGAGTGTGAAGGTTTGCTAGATCTCTAAAAACTTAGTAGAGGCCCTTGAGGAGGAAGAACTTAGTATGGAGAGAGTGTAGAGTGAATGAGGTGTGAGAGAGACAACTAGTGACTTCAAATAAGAAATGAAAGTGTTTTTATATAATGACCTAGGACAATTTTTGGTTGGAAAACTTAGCATGATAGAATTTGAGCTACGACTTTATTAGCTAGTCAAAATTCAACATTTAAAGCTTTGAATTAGACACTAGTCTCTACATGTGCAAGTGTCTAGGTCACCAACATTAGAGTGTCCAACTATCCTAAAGAATTGAATTTTGACCTGATGTTTCTAGGGTATGAGGTTTTAATAAGCTTAATGGTGGTATAAAATAGATCTATGATGGATTTACACTAAGAAATGTGTGAAATGGGTCCTAAATATTTCTATGGTGATAAGCACTAGAATGAATGTAGAAATGTAAGGTCGATATTGTAAAGTAGGCAATTTTTAATCTTATAGTGAGAGGCTTAGTGAAGATGTCTACCACCCAATCCTCTATTTGACAATACTAGAGATCAACCATCCCCTCCTAAATGTACCACCAAATGAAGTGTTGATGAATGTAACATGCCATCTCATATTACTTGGAATTACACAAAGATTTACTAAGAATATAAATGAACATGTTAAACATGAATGATTTTTTTAAAAATCATTTGCATATTCTCAAGAAATAAATACATATCTTTTCTTAATATTTTTCAATAGGTTGAAATTACAATATATTTAAAGATAATATCATAATGAAAACATTTCACATTACATTTACAAAAATTATGCACTTGGCAAAAATAATTTTTTTTACATAATTTAGAAAATTCATAAGTCAATCATGAAGTATACTGCATCTGGAATCTTGGTGTTTGTCTCACAAGTTTCGGTGAGTCTTCTGCTACAGAGGGAGAGCATCATCCGAGTGCTTTACCTCCAACCATAGACCGACGGTCCCCACACACCTTCCTTCCTGGAAGTGGCCCTACCCTTGACGTAGAGTATAGACATAATGAGCCAATAGGTTTCCATCTGAGTTCTAGTGTTGTGTCCTACATAACTTAATCAACCATACAACTCTAGACAATCTTCTAGCTAAGTATGATCATTCCGACAGGTTACGCCATCTAGACATGGTGAACCGACTAATGCATGCAGAGACAAATGCATCACTTTGGCCAAAGTTTCTATATAAATAGATGTTTACAATAAACGTAGTCATTCGTTCACACACCTCTAACTTGAATTAGAAACTACCTCATCCTATAGTTTGACTAGCTTGACTAGTATCTCTATACATGAACTGTCTTGGCTAAAGTCAATCCTAGTCAATCTGACTTAGAATCTAATCACTAATCTGGGATAAACATAATATATGGGTTTAGGTGACTTTATCCTTTTAGAGAGTCCCTCTTTGCATACTTGCAAATACTAGGGTCTATGACTTCCTGACATTCTACTCAATGACCCAAAATTGAGCACACTTATGAAATATATCAAGTTTCTGACTTTATCAAGAAATCATTTAAATTTATCAAAGTGCTACTTAGACTCTTTTCTAAATATATATGTTTTGATCTATGGTTTCTCGACTATTCTCTGTCGACCATAATATACAAAAGAAATTACATAACTGACTTAAGAGTTTTAAGTTTTCTAAACCCTTCTAGGTTTACTCTAGGGTTTTAACTTCTCTAACCCATTACATTGATATACCAAATACTCTTGTTTACCTAAAAGTATAAGTTTATAATATGGAATGAAAATCTCTAGTCTTCACTTGACCACTTGAGCATTGTTCGTATTCACATTTCTCATATCATATAAAAACATAGAACTCGAGGTTTATCCTCTTCCAAAAATATCTTAATGACTACAATCATTTTCAAATCTAATCTTTTAACTAAGTCAATCTTTCAACCTAGATAGATTTGAGTCTAGGTGCTATCACAATAATGGGTTACACTTTTTGGGACATCTTGATTTTTGCTGAAATCACATATTTTTAGAAAATATAATGATTTAAGCCTTGAAATGTTCCATTTAAAGGATTTTAATTGAATAGAGTTTGATCAAATCCCCTTAGATTCAAACCCCCTTAGATAGAACCCCACTAGTTTTAAACCATACCTATAATGGAGTCTCCTCTACACCTATCAAAATGTTGATAAAAAACCACTTTTGATTTACCTTTTGGGGTATCAAATGAATTCATTTAAAATGTATGTTTTTTAAGTATGTAGTCCTTATTATAAGCTTTCCAAAAAGTATAATTTTAAATATATTTAATTTGATTATTATATTTACTTTTTATTTCTTCTGAATGTAGGTTTTTTACTGAACATCAAGTTCTCTATTCTACACACATGGAAAATTAGTAAATTAGTGAAAAAAAATCTGAAAAATATCTATGCCCTAGGTATTGATGTCCTTGTTTCAACAAAAAATAAAAATTGAATTTCAATACATACAGAAAAAGTTATGTTTTACGGAATACACCTATGTCTAAATTATAATTGGTTTGACTTCAAAACTCAATTAAAAAAATATATTGAACAAAACATTATGAAACCAAATGCATGCCCTATATATTGGTGTTACCAATCTAAATTCAAAATAATCAGAATTTTATCCTTTGTGGAAAAAAAGTTATGTGCTACGGAATACACATCACTTTAAAAAATGTTGTTTACTATTAAAAACTAGTTATCAAAGGAGATGCAAAAAAAATTACAATTTAACTCCAATTTTTTTTAAAAAAATATATTTAGAATCTACAAATAAAATCTCACAAATCACTAGTTCACATCATCTTCAAATTCCTAATGGTTAAGTGGCTATAGGTGTCGGAAGTCAAGATTTAGTTCAAAATGTTGATTTCAATGTCAAGTTTGGCCAAAAAGTGTAACCCATTATTGTGGGATGACCCCTCTACAATAATAATATGATTTTTTCAACCTCTTGGACTTCTCAAGTCCACCGATTTTCGATATTGAAAAGGTTAAGAACTAATGTTTAACATCCTATATTTATCATGATAATGCTTATCATTGTTGTTGAATGCATAAGTGATATTATATTACTATACTAAGATGTTCGTAATGATATCAATATCATTTGTTTATAATATAAAATAAATGAATATCAATCCCAAAATATTTTGATTTCAAACAATAAAACTTATACCATTATCTCATTGTGAAACTTCAACCTATATTTGTCTTAAACTTTTCTACAATCTTACTCCTCATAACTCCTAGGTTTATAACAGAGTTCTCACAAAGTTTGATCTAACACTTGTATAAAAATTAAACTAGTTATAACATTGTGTCTATAAAAGAATATGTGTCCACAAAACCTTGTGCTCAAAAGAGAAAATATAACTTAGTCTCTTCTTTGCATTTACATGGCAGCTATTTACTCATATTCATGTTTGACAAGTAAATAGAAGGATGTATTAGCCCGAATAAATTAGGATCTTTGGAACAGGGTATGGACAACCATGAAAGAATAAAGGATATAGGTTTTTATCAAATGTTTTATTTGCAACTACCCCTGTAGACATGTATGCAACTTGTGTGGAAACATAGACAATGCACGTGAACTGTTTCACATGATGCCTCAAAGAAATGTTATCTCATGGAATGCAATGATTGCAAGATATGCACAAAATGGATTTTTTGATAAGGCTTTAAATAAACTTTCAAGAAAATGCAATTGGCGGGTGTCAAGCCAAATTCCACAACCTTATTCAACATCCTCTTTGCCTATGCCAGAATGGGATCTTCGGAACAAGGTGTGGACAACCATTAAAGCATAAAGGATATATGGATTTTGTCAGATGTTGTATTTGCAACTGCCCTTGTAGACATATATGCAAAGTGTGGAAGCATAGACAAGGTGCGTGAACGATTGGACATGATGCCTCAGAGAAATGCAATCTCATGGAATGCAATGATTGCAAGATATGAACAAAATGTATTTTGCAAGGATGTTGTCAACATATATATAACGTCATGAATATATATATATATATATAATGTCATGAAAATAACATATAGTGTATATATCAAGCCATATAGGCATGTACAAATAAAGCCATATGGGCATATACAACGATATACATCGATAACATACAAAAGTATGTTTACAAAACCAAATAGGCATATGTAACAAAATGTCCCAAAATCAAATCTCCTCTGGACTACTATCAAATAATCAACATCTCTTGCTAGGCCGTGAAGATGGTGAACTAGTTAATGACTCATCCTCTATCGCCCGTTGACTAGATCTCCTCAATTGAGATTTTTGAAGTTCCATTTGTTACTACAATCAAACAATATATCCACATTAATATATAAAATATTCAAAATATATAACATGACATAAGTAATCAATCACTTACTACCAACTAGTGATCCCTCTTGATCATTTGTTGTCTCTCTTCTTCTGTAGTTGGACGGGTAGGAGTTGTGACGTCCTGTGAGAAACATGGAGAAGAAAATTTAAGTAAACATGAATATCATTTATGTACATTAAATGATGTGAGATAAAATAATAAATACAAAATGATATTTCATGTTACTGGCTCATACCTTAGGGTGAACCCACATAACTGGGTTGTACAATTGCATTGAGGAAGGAAAATTGCCTGACCTACAAAAAAAATGAACAGGTTCGATCAAATGGGGGGTGTTCGACCGAACCCAAAAATGGGTTCGTTCGAACCCCCCTGTTCGAACGAACCCAACATCAACTCAATTCATTGGGGGGTTTGATCAAACAGGGTTCGATCAAACCCCCTTGAATTGATTTTTAAGTGACAGGGTTCAATCAAACCCCCCTGAATTTATTTTTTAACATTTTTTTAATAGGGTTAGAACGAATAGGGGGGTCAATTGAACCCCCATTCGTTCGAACTCCCTTATTTTGCCCTTGCCCCTCTCCAGCTATAATTTTATACAGATTTTTGGGTTTTGAAGCTCAAGTTGAGGATCAAAATGGAAGCAACTTGACAAACCCATATGGAGGATTATAGTCCTCGAAACGAGCTTTCTATAGAGTATAAATTTAATATATTGTGGTTTTATTATATTTGTTTTTTTTAGTTTAACTAAACATAGGTTCTTCACTGAAAATCAAGCTCTCTGTTTTGCACATGTGGAAAAATAACATATTACCAAAAATAAATTATGAAAAATATCTATCCTCTTGGTATTCATGTCCTTGATCCAACAAAAAAAATTGAATTCCGATACATACAAAAAAAGTTATGCTTTACATAGTACACCTATGTCTAAATTGTAATTAGTTTGACTTCAAAAGTTAATTAAAAGAAAAATATTCAATAAAATATTATGAAACCAAATGCATCCTCTAGATATTATAGTTAAAAATCTAAATTTGAAAAAAATAGAATTTCATCCTTCATCGAAAAAAGTTATGTTTTACATAGTACACATCACTCTTTAAAAATGGTGTTTACTGTTAAAAACTAGTTATTGAAGGAGATAGAAAAAGAAATGCAATTTGATTCTAAAAATTAAAAAAATATATACTTAGAATCTACAGACAAAATGTGACAAATCACTAGTTTACATCATCTTCAAATTCCTCACGGTTTAGCAACTATAGGTGTCCGAAAGTGAAGATTTTTTTCAAAATGTTCATTTCAATGTCAACTTTGGCCAAAAAGTGTAACCCACTATTGTGGGATCACCCCTCAGTCAAAGGATTTGTAGACAAAATAGCTGCAAAAATGCCCACCTCCATTAATTGATGAAGACGAGGTGGAGTTTGCATATTCAACATCTGAAAATAGAGTTCAAGGTTATTTGAGAAAAATAGATACATAACATTATTTAAATGCATAATGATTAGAAATGATAAAATTTTCCTCAGTGAAAGTGGCTCTGCCTAGGGACCAAGGAAATCGTCCTGATGGTGATGCTCCAACATCCACCTGTTCATCATCAAATTGTAACTAAATAAGATTACCATTGATATATATGACAAAAAGTTTACATGTACTATATTTACGATCTTGTGATAAATTACATATCTGTTGACTGGACCTCCTCTCATAACCCTGCACTAGACAACTTACAGACACATGATGAATACTTTGACCCTGAAATTTTATAGTGCAAACAATTACATACATTAATTTTGACTTATAATATCTACTCATATAATTAATTAAAGATTTCAAATACAAATATATTAAATTGTAGAACCTTGTAAAAAATTACCTGGGAGTCAATACCAAATGTATGCTGCAAGAAGTCATCTGTGAGAATAATATTATCTAATATGGATGTGTCCATCACCTGCTGCTACCCCTGCATCACAAACTCTGTAGAATGTGTACAATCATCACTAATATAAAAATAACAGTCCCCAAAAATATTTCTATCTTCCTCTATACTATCAGGGGCATGAATGAATGTTATATTTAAACAAATAAAGCAATTTGAGTGGAGTTGTAGTACTGTAATTGAACCTCATTTTATGGTTGTAGTGTAGAATTCTCTACAAAGTACATAATTGACATGATGGTATGAAGAAGAAATGTGTATTTGCATTAATTGAATTGCAAGTTCAACCATTAAACTCTATGTGTATGTCTTGCATATTCATACACTATCTTCTCTAAAAAACTAGTATAGATTCTTATACTAGTATTTATTCACTGACTAATTCACACATTTTTTCCTCTTAACTATTTTTTAGAGTGTATGCCACTAACTTATATTTTCTAAAACTTACTAGTTTATTTTCAATCACATGTGTATTCTTTATGTGTGTACATAATTTCTTAAACATTGCAAACCACCACAACTATCACATGTTCCATCCAAACATGATTTATTATAAAATAATTGTCCATCTACTCTTTTACAAAAAAAATTGAAATGAAATCTCTTACCGATCTAGCTAGAGCTTCTATCATACACCCATGCCAAATATCATCACTATACAAAGTTACACGTATATGTCAAAAAATATCACAATACATAGAAAATTCAACGTGGACTCTACAACAAGTTGTGCATGTAAAAATGCTCTGCAACTTTCCCGCTTGAACTTGGTTTGAACCTGCTTAGGTCATGGACTCCGTCAGCCCAGGTGGGCCCTGCCCCCCATTGGGCCCTTTGATGGAACCTGTTGCAGTAAGTGTAGACACCCAAAATTGTCTGTGTCCTACAAGTGACATTTTGTCCTAATACCACTCCTAATCCCATCCTAATCACCTAGACAATTAATTAATTAAATTTTATTTATTTAATTAATTTCCCTTTCACATGTCCCAACGAATTTAAATATATTTGAATTAGGCCCTCACCTTTCATCACAATCAAGCACATGCCACATAGTACATTTTTTATTTAATACACTTCAGATGTCCCACTAATTTAAATAATCGTTTATTTAAATTAGGTCCTCCCTACACTTGTCACATGAGTACAACTCCTTGTGGAGTGGGAAACCCTATTCAATCCTAGCCGTCCACATGGTTGAAATCAACTTTCAATCATAGAACTTCATTCAAATCACTCACTTCCTATAAATCAACCCTCAACCAAGCCATTTGATCATTCAGGTTTTGAGTATCATTATGCTGCTGGAATGAGTAACCAACATTCATCCTTTGAAATCATGCATTCCTATGCAAGATTGAGAAGAGCAATGGAGGAGAGCCAAGCTTAGCATAGAGATCAGTTTTCAGTTTGCTTTGTCCTTTGATTTTTATGTTATCTTGTACTTCATTGTGTTGTTAGGGTTTTATGCTTCATGTTTATGACATAGCTCTGATTTTTATGACACAGCTCTGATTTTCCCTAGCTACATTTGGTGAACCCAACGTGAAGTTTGCAAATCTAACAATTTTTGTTAATTTTTTGTGATTAAGTTTTGCATGTGGCTTCCTAGCCTGGAACGGACCTAGTCGTTGCGTCCCAGAGGCTTCGTAGGTGAAAAATGACATAAAACACGGCCTATTTTGCTCACTGTGAAATTTTTGAATTTTTTTAGTATGACAGGCCGTACAGTAAGGATTCGTACCGTATGGACCTGCCTTCACTCTTGTGCAATCTGTTTCATTGATTTTCATGTGGGTTTGGTATTGCAGGATTAGGTCTTTTTCATTGTAGTCTCTTTTATTGGTTTCATTGATTTACGTTGCAAGTTTTGCATTGCAAGATTAGGTCTTTTTATCGCAGGTTTAAACCCTAATGTTCTGCTAAATCCCCCGTTTGACCTTCCTACTAGCGTAAACCCTAAACAACCCCCAGTCAAACCCTAACCACCATTCCCTCCGCCGATCTAAACCCTAGCTAAACCCTTCTACCCTCATTGCAGTCTTTAGTCCTCCCATCCGCCACTCCTGGTAAACCCTTATCCACCATCATTTCAAACCCTAAATGCTGCCTCGTTTACTCCCTGTTGACACCTGTCCTCTGCCCTGATTGGCTAAAAGACCTTATGACTCCCATGGTCGCCACTGCTTCCTATCCCCTGACCTCCGCCTCAGACTTCATGTGACCGCCTAGTTCTCGGTGTCACCACTTGGTCAACGGTCTCAATCAAATTAACCCTTAGGTCACCACGTTTCCAAACCTAAGCATCACTGGTTGACACTGCATATAACCCTGGTTGTCAATATTAAGTAGTTCAGTTGCTGTCTTCAAAATCGTTCATTGTCATCTATGGATTATACCCTATCAGCTGGCGGCTTCTATTTCCTTTGGCTCCCATCGCTAGCCAGTGGTGACATCAGTGACCAGACTAGTGCTCTACACATTGGGTCTCGATCACAAGTGCTGGGCTTTTAGGTCCTTTGTGATATTTGAATTCTTTATTATTATTATTATTTTTTCATCCACTTAGCCCCTGGTCACATGGGTGACTAGGGGCCCAATTAAGTACTAACTGCCAACCTTAACCGCCAGCCCACTAACTATGCACATGTGACCAAATATTCCAAGCCGCTAGTGGTTAGTCAGGGAGTCAGAGCCTGTCCTCATTCCTCCTAGAGCCATAGAGGGCTTGTCTTTTTCTTTTCATCATAACTTTCGCATACAGGGTTAGATTTTTGTGAAATTTGTGGCGTTTGAGAGCTGGTTCACCTGGCTTTGTAGTGGAAAAGACATTTTTAGGTGACTATGTCATTTTATCTGATATTTTTCCAGTCAAATTCAACCTTTGTTTTGAACTTCAAACGCATATAACTTTTGCAAAATTGATCCATTTTTTGTGATGTTTTTAAAATTTGCATAGAATTTTATGTACTTTCTGTTCATGACATCCATTTTATTGTATCTATTCATCTTGATCAATTTTTTAATTAGATTTCCTCTTTTTCACATAGCACATTTCTATGCAAGTTTACTTGTTCCTTCTTGGTTTTGGTGGCTTGTAGGTGATTATATGGAGCTATAGTAGTGTTTGCATCAGTCACAACAGTAGATTGGAAAGCAAAAATTTTCTAGGTGCATTCATTCTATTCTTTTGTCTCTCATTTGATCAATCAAACTTGCTTGCTCTCACACTTCAATTTGGGCTTAAAAGGAACATCTTGCTTGCCTTCACATTTGGATTTAGGCTCTAAAACAAACTCTTGTCTTCAATCACACATTGAAATTGGGCATAAAATGAACCATTGTCTTCCATCACACATTTTGGCTTTGGATCTAAAAAGAACAAGTGGGTTAAAGCATAAAGCTGTGTCACACTTTTGTAAAGGAAATGACCAACGCTGATCTCCAACTTTTAAACTTGAATCACTAAAAATTAACATATATGTTTTGAATTTTGAAATGATGTAAACTAATAAAATATTTATTTTTTAGTATATTTTATGTTTGTATTTTTTGAAAAAAATAAAAATTTATTTGAATATAGTTTCTAATAAATTGACACTATAATTTAGTTGTTGATAAAATGCTGAAAAATGAAGTTACATGAGATGTCAATCTTTATATAGTAAATTTTTTTTTCTTCAATTTTTTTGTGTTTTTATAACTTGAAACTTTAGTGCATGGTTATATTTTTTTCTAATTTTGATAAATATATATTTTTAAATAAATAATAAAATGTGTGTGTATTAAAACATAGTTGTTTCCATTCAACGTCAACTTTCATATTAACTATTTATCTAAAATAGAAAAAAAATTATACCATCTTGATATAGATTCTTTTATCTAATGCATCATATTTTTTTCAATTTTTTTAATACATTTTACTATTTTTCCTTGACATGGTAATCGACATAATGTTTTGTACTGATAACCTACTTTTAGTAAAAATAGAAAGGAAAATATAAATAATAATTAAACTATTAAAATATATATATTTTTGAAAAATAAACTTATAGATCTACAAAAGGGTATTTTTATATTTTTTAAAAAATGTTATTTACACAAGTAGAAGTTGTTGAAATATCAGGTTTTTCAAATAATTTTATTTTTTTGGTAAATTGGCCTCATAGTGGTGCTACATATGCATTTAGCCAATAATTTTAGTTGGAAAAGTTGTGGACATATCTAACTTAGCTAGAATGAATCTTACAAGATGATATGTTTGACCAAAATTAATTTTTAGTTAGAAATACTTAAATTCACTTGTGCTGATAAGTTGGCTGAAAGTGTGACACAACTTTGTGCTTTTACCCAAGTGCTTTCATTGTTTGGTGAACTTGAGTGTGAGTGAAGGTGTGTATGCTCTTCTCATGCGCTTCATGCGACGTTGAGAATCAAAAACACCTTTCATCCATTCAATTTCACATCACACATTTCATTTCTAAGAGGAATTAACATTTGCGAGTGTGAATCTAGTGTGCATGTGTATGCTCTCTCCTTGCACCGCAAGGTGATCTTAGATAAAAAAACACCCACTTTATTTTCCTTTGTTTACCCTTCCTACGATACACCACTCCAATAGACGACCTCAACTCTAATGTTCCAGCGGAGTATAAAAAGTGAGGTGTGAATCGAAAGACACCCTCTTTGGAAGTCAAAATCTTATCATTCAAGCTAAGCCCCAAAGAACTTTATACCTTTGGGAAGTGAAGGTGAAGGGTGGGTTACCCCTTTCTCCTAGCTATTTGGCATTATTTCACTTTCATTTCATGGAATCAAGCCCCTCGTACCTTGAGTATATTGGGGAAATCCTTAGTCAAGCTTGTACATCCTAGACTAAGACCTATTTGGCCACACCCACTTGACTAATCTTAGGATTGTTGATGTGTCTTCAAGTGTTTACTTAATCATCACATTCAAATTTCAAAGTCAAACTTTCTTATGTGTCTTGCATGTGTGATTCATGTGTGTACATGTGAAATCATTTGTTTGCAAATTTCCAAGTCAAGACATCAACACAATCACATAAACACATCATTCTAAACATTCTTTCCATCACATTCATCCAAGTCATCATCTAATCACATCCTATCTATCCTAATCATTCCACATCATCATCCTAGTTCTAGTCCACTTGTCAAAATGGTCCTAATCCTTAACAAAGCTATGCCCAATCCGAAGCTCAAGCTCATACTTCAAAGAGGCCCTCCCTCTAATCCTAATGATCAGACAAATCCTAGACCCAAGGTCATACTTTGAGGTGGACATCCCTCTAGTTCTAGTGATGAGACAAATCCAAGACCTAAGCTCATACTTCGATGGGCCCCTCCTCCTAGTTCTAATGATCATGAGAGCCTTGTAAATAATGATGCATACCTTGAGAAACAAGACAAAATGCAAAGACTTAAACACGTGTGACACCATGCCAACACTAGAAAACAAGGTCATAGCACCCCAACTACAAGACCTCATCCAAACACTTCACCAAATTCCACAACCCCTAGACCAACAAACCATATAACGATTCCAAGCCATCATCCAACAATTTCAACAAATCCAATCACCTCAAATACAACAACTCCTAGCACAAGCCCAACACTTCATAGCCATTTGTTAATCCCAAACCCAACAAACACATTCCCTATCCATTCAACAAATGTGACCACAACATCAAGAAATTCCACATCAATCCTATGTCACCTTCATCATCAGACCACCCTAATCCATCCACATATCATTTCAATCCTTCATCAACCTATAAATTCATTCCACAACAAGAACATGTGATCCTAAATTGTCACTTGAAACAAGATAAAGTGTCTTCAAGCCCTCATGCCTTTGACAAGGGGAACACTAGTCTAACTTATCCCAACTATAAGTATATTATACCACCATCCAATCGAATTCCTATCCTAAAGCCACCGTGTCCTAGTCCTAATCCATTGGTCCCTCCACCTTCTAATCCATCAAACCCTTCATTACCCCTACCATCATCTAATCCTCCATCAAACTCACACCCTAAATTCAAACATTACAAAAGTAAACCTATGGAGTTACCCAAATCCACCCATACACCTACAAAGGATGTCATCCAAAGGTTACTAGCAAGGAGTCAACCATGCCACCAAATTCCTATCCTTAAGCCTACAAAAAAGTCTCCCAACACCATGCCTAGTCTCCCAATTCCATCATGTTGTTCACAACCCCTTGAACCTATTCAAGAGTCTCCCCCCATGAGTCCAAGTCAACCTCCATCATACGCTCTTGTAGTTGACCATCTAGAACACATAAAGCCTCTCCAAGAGCCTTTCACCTCTACCTCCATTCAAGAAAGTCATGAGCTATGTCAAGAATCTAGTCATAAAAATGTGGAAACATCAAGCCCTCATCCTAATCAAGATCAAATCACTTCCATTCAACCCATACATAACATGTATCTTTTCCATGATCAAGACATTATTCATGATGAAGAACCTATCCATGAGAAACTTGATCCTATTCATACCCCCACAACCATTCATGAGCAAGACACCCAAGACCTACATACTCAATATAATGAAAGTCTTGTTGACCTACTTGAGCATTCACCCCATTTCATGGCCTTCCTTCAAATCAAAGAAACTTCTCCTCCATCTAGCCCTAGCCATGATCCACCAACATCCACTTGTCATGATGAGACACATGCCTCTCAAGCATACATAAAAGATCAAACTAATACCTTGGATCTTAGTGAACACAATGATAATCAAGATCCTAATGATCCTTCATCATCATCCACTATGGACCCAATTTCAAAACCATCATATCCACTTGGTCTTACCACATTCATCCATGAGTGTTCTTCCTGAGGACAAAAACAACCTTTGTCCACCACCTCACCTTCTCCATCCAATAATGAACTCAAGTCTAGTTCCCAAAATGCACCTAGTCCCATTGTCCATCCCATACTCCAAAAAATGAATTATCGAGGTAAAGGTTTAGGTCTTCATGAACAAGGAATTTTGGAGCCTATCCATGTCAATGTCCCCCATGCTCGTATGGCCTTCTATATACACCCAAAGGTAAACAATCTCAATATGTTGGTACTTCCTCCATACTTTCCATGTCCACCACTTTCCATCACAAATCCTATCATACCCCAAAACATATGTTACCATTCCACCTCCATTATCCTACAAATGCTAAAAGCATGTGACCATACACCTTCCACCGTCTAGTTTAACTCCACTACTTTCAACTCCTAATATCCCTCCATCCACTTTACCACCATTGCTCCTAACGCCTAATATACCTATCATCCATAAATCCCCTCACATTCCTAATCATGACCAGCAAATGCACACATCGTCTAAACAAGAAGCTTCCACCATGTCTATGGAATTCAAAAACAAACATTTGGATGCCTCTACCAATTAAGTCAAAAATCCTAAGGATCCTCATGCCTCAGGACATCAATGCAAAGAATCAAAGAAAAATCCATCTAAAAAGATACCCAAGCCCATACCTTCACAAGACAAGGTCAAAACTAAAATGGTTTGGGTCCCTAAGAAAAAATCAAGCAATTCAACTGAGGCATCCACATATCAAAAATCCCAACCATCCCCTTCCATCCAAAAATCCCAAAAAATTCATTCCATTCAAAAGTTTCAAATTCCTTCATCCCACAAGCAAAGAAAAAATCATAAAATTCCTAAGTCTATGTGGGTACCTAAACTCCTACATCAACCATCCCCTAAGCAAACATATCTATTGCTTCCTACACCTCCCCCAAATCAAAAGCTTCAATGCTTATCATGGTGTGTGCAACCATTGGTCTTAGTTCCCTTCCATTCCACAACATTTCCACATACCTCCATCTCCCCATCCTTCATCCCTTATCCTACATATGTCACCCATCCTATTCCTATGGTCCATGCTTTTGAATAAACCTTTCATCCATTGTTGTATAATTCATCCATAATCCATATCATAATCCACTATCTTTCCATGCATAAACCTTTCATAATCCGCTATCTACTTAATCCATCTCCCTTTCATGTAATCCCTTACCAACATCTTGGGCATAATGACATTTGACATGGTCCATGCGACGACACCTATCTCTAATGGGACAATATCACCTTTCATGGAACTAGACATTTGAGTCCCTCTTGTCTATATTCCCCTTCTCCTATAAAAAAAAGAAAAAAAAAAGAAAGAAGAAAAAATCAAAATAGTTAAGAGAAATCCCTTCGTCCAACAGTGAAAACCACCCTTGGTTGCACCTTGGATAAGTACCATGATGAAAACCTGGCAAACAGGCGTCATGTGTAGGTTGATCTTCTATGTCACTTACACTTGGGCACACCTTGTCTCATCCAAACTATCTATCCTATCTTACCATCCTACCATACTTATCCATTACACCCACATACCTATCATATTGAATCCATTCACCCTCCCTTCCTCCTTTTGATCTTGATAAAAATATGGGGGCAAAATATCGACACATGTTTTAAATATCTCTTGATATACCTCATCCTAACAAATCCATCTTATGATCATCCTATTGTCCTAAGCTTTGTCATGTAAAATCCTAAGCATTACACCTAGAATGGGGCATGTTATACCTATGTGACATAGCCTTTGAAGATCACATTCTTGCTCTTTTACACATGCATCCATTCCACTATTGCTTATCCTTTTATCCATTCATCCAATCCTACCTTAATCCTTACACCTAGACTTGGTTTCCCCTTGTCATTGGTATCTAGCACAAAGGCTATTAAAATTGTCATCCAATGCCATCCCCAAAACATGTCAAAAATACAAAAAATCAAAACATGTCAAAATCTAAAAAAATTAAAATATTCCCAAAAATACAAAAAAATCACATATTCCCAAAAATACAAAAACAATCAAAATATCCAAAAAAAATTCAATCAAATCAATCCAACTCTTCAAATCAAGTCATTCCAACCAATTCAAATAATTCCAATTGATTCTTTCAATCAATTCTCAAATCATCAAACAAATTCTTTCAATCCAATCATCAAGTCAAAACAATTCATCAAATCAAATCAATTCACTCAATCAAATCAATCAAATCATTCCAATCAAATCCATTCAACCAATTCAATTCTTCATTCATCCATATCAATCAATCCAAGCAATGATCCAAATGCAAATCAATCATTAATCCACACCAATCAAGTAAATCAATATTGTCAAATTATCCAATTACATCAATAGTCTTGATCCTAATCTTTACATAAACCAAATCAATCAATCAATCAATTAATCAAATCCTAGTGTTGATTTGCATGGCTAACAACACTAGTATCAATCATCAATCAATTATCTTATACAGGATGTTGCATTGTCAAAACCAGACCAGACGTCTTATACGATATGTTTCATTTCCTGAAACCAGACACAATTATCAATCAATCAAATAATCATTGGTTTACATCTTGACAGGGGCAATACCTTGTTTTTTTTTTGAATCATTTGTGCATGCTTGCTTGCTTTCTTGCTTGTGTGTATTATCATTTCATCTTGCATTTGTATCAAATCCTTCTCATTCCCAGCTAATATTCATATCTTGTATCTAGACAAGGTTGTATTATGCTGGGTGCACAAGACACATTGTCACCTTGGTCCTTATACCTTGGTGCATAACGTCTAGTGCTATATCAAACTTCATGGTTGCTCACCTTCATTGCAGCATAATGTATCATTCATTTCTTCTATCCATTCCCTTATCTTTCTTCCTTGACCAGTCCCTTTCATTTTGAGAGCCTACCCATGTTTGTCCAACTCGCCTATCCTCTCGAGGAGGCATCATCATCCTATCCTTACATCATCATCATTTTCCTCTATCCATACCTTATCTTCTTTGAAATGATGTTACTTCTCTTAGTCACAACATTCACAACATCATCTCAAAGAGGGGCAAAATGTAGACACCCAAAATTGTCTATGCCCTACAAGTGACATTTTATCCTAATCCCACTCCTAATCCCATCCTAATCACCTAGACAATTAATTAAATAAATCTTATTTATTTAATTAATTTCCTTTTCACATGTCCCAACTAAATCAAATAAAATATTTGAATTAGGCCCTCACCTTTCATCACAATCAAACACATGTCACATAGTACATCATTCATTTAATACACTTCACATGTCCCACTAATTTAAATAATTTTTATTTAAATTAGGTCCTCCCTACACTTGTCACATGACTACAATTTCTTGTGGAGTGGGAAACCCTATTCGATCATAGCCGTCCACATCATTGAACTCAACTTTCAATCATAGCCCTTCATTCAAATCACTCACTTCCTATAAATCAACCCTCAACCAAGCCATTTGACCATTTAGTTATTGAGTATCGTTATGCTGCTGGGATAAGTAACCAACATTTATCCTTCAAAATCACGCATTCCTATGCAAGATTGAGAAGAGCAATGGAGGAGAGCCAAGCTTAGCGTAGAGGTCAGTTTTCAGTTTGATTTGTCCTTTACTTTCTATGCTATCTTGTACTTCATTGTGCTGTTAGGGTTTTATGCTTCATGTTTATGACTTTAGAGCACGAGATTCCAACCTTGAATTTAGGTCCTAAGGCATGGAAAAATGCCCTACTTGGGGATGACGAATGGAATAGAGAAGACTCTGTTGTCCCTGTGCTATGAGAGTCAGAGAAAGGAATGGATCTTCAAATTCCAGACCTTAAGATGGAAAATATAGTCTCATCCATGGAGCTATCTCTGGTTGGTAAGTTCTATTCCCTAAGACCAAATATAGACATGGTTAGGAGATGGGTATCTTCCATATGGCACCTAAAGGGAAGTGTCATGACCAACGTTATGTCTGGAGGCCTATTTTTGTTCAAGTTCACTACCAAGGAGGACCTTATAGCAATTTTGGCTAGAGGCCCTTGGATGTATGGTAAACACAACTTGTGTTTAGGGCGCTGGAAACTAGGTTTCAATGTGGTCATGGAACTAAGCAAGTCAGCCTCAGTTTAGGTGAGACTACCAGGTCTACCGCTAGAGTATTGGGATGAGGAAATCTTCACCTAGATAGGAAACTCATTTGGCAAATTCATAGCACTAGACAATATCACCAAGAACAGACCGATGTTAGTTTCTTCCTGCTTTTGTGTCAGTGTAGATATTGATAATGTTGAGCACAAAGAATACTGAGAGGGGGGGTGAATCAATATTGTTGGATTTTTGTTAACCGACAAAAGAAAAACAACATTGTAAAACCTTAATTCTAGAAACTTCCAAAAATCTTGATATAAGCGGCTGGGATGTATGTTGTGGGTATGGAATTCACGATCCTCGATTGTAATTTGTTTTGCATTGGATAATAAAATCATTGGATGGTCGAGCTTCTATGGATGTAGCCCATTTTGGGTGAATCACAATAAATTTCTATTTTGATCTCTTTTGTGTTATCCTTCATTGTTATATATGGGTTATTTAATCTACATATAATTGTTAGTGTTTATTGCTTCGATCTACCTAAACCCTAACAATTGGTATCAGAGTGGGTTGTGTTTGATTATCATCTGCAGGAAGGTCTCACAGTTGAGTGGGAGTCTCACGGTTAAGTGGGAGCAATGGCGAACGAGGGTAAATTGAAGGTAGAGAAATTTAATGGGCAGAACTATCAGTTATGGAAGATGTAGATGGAGGATTATCTCTATTAGAAAGATTTATGGAGGCCGTTGGAAGGAAAAGCAAAGAAATCAACAATAATGACTGATGGGGTAAGTGCAAGAGGATGGGGGGCCAAAAAGGGGTCTTAAGTGGCCACTTTTGTTTTCTGAAATCAGGAAATGCTGGCCTTGGATGAGAAATTGAACATAGTTACACTCAAAATTTGGAGATGCAACCAAAACAATGTTCGTAGTGCTCCAAGTCTACTTTCTAAACTACTAATTGTTTTTGAAAATGGTATAGATTAAGGGGTTCAAAAGAGGGAGCCACAAAAATTGGTGTTGTTTCTCTCAAAAAAACATAACATAGCATGTTTTGTGGCTCCCTCAAAAGGTTAACTTTTTTTTGGTATTTTTAAAATTGCTTCGGTGAGAAATTAGCTAACAGCATGTAGTTTATGCCTATTTTTTTGATAATTTTTTGATGAATATTTAATTTTTTACTAATTTTCAAAGTGGACACATCCTAAAAAACAAAATTTTGGCCGTGCTACCCCTATAAATTTTGAAAACTAATTGAAAATTATTTTTTCTTTTTTTTTAATATATGTAGAATGGAGTCTAGTTTCTAAATATGTAATTTTTTTGAAATTTCAATGAATGGTTAATTTACAATGAAAAAAAGACCAAATAGTGGTTTTTGCCCAAAAGCAGAAACACAAACAAAAGAAATTAAAGATGAAAGGCTTAACATTGTAAAAATGTGAAAAAAATTACATCGTTAAATAGCTAAGAGAAAGCCTAACATTACCTAGGTGTTTGATTTGTTTGACCTTGAAACACGTGCAAATCTGAGGGTTAGCACGAACAAAATTATGTGAAATCTTGAAGAATCTGCAAAAACACGTCTGTGGATGTTGAAAAGGCACTCCAAGCCTTTGGGTTGGAAATCCAAAGCAAATCCCAAGCCCAAGGCATGGGATTCCCAAAGCACAACATAACACGAGCACGTTATGTTGTGCTTTTTTGCATGTTTGCTGGTGTTTTCCCAATTCAATATAATGTGAGCGCGTTATAACGCGCTCGCGTTATGTCTTCCTTTGAATGAGATATGTTCAAATTTCATAAGTATGTTTCATGGATGTTTATATCTATTCTTGTAGGTATGTATGCATGCTTGTATGTATGTACATGTATGCATGCTTGTATGTATGCATCTTTGTATGTATGTATGCTTATATGTATGCATGTATGTATGTAAGTGTTTTGGGTTTAGTGTATATAAGGACTTGAGCCTGTATAGTTTTGAGGGTTGAGGGTTGAGGGATTAGGGCTTAAGTAATAGGTAGAGGGTAGAGGGTTGAGGGTTACAGTTGAGGGTTAATATTCAGGTTGTTGAGTGTATAAGATTAAGTGTGTAAGGCGCACGGATTAGGGTTTAGGGTTTACAATATGGATTGAGGGTATATAAGGAATAGGGTGACTTGGGTTGAGATGGTTTAGGTTTAATTTAAGTATAGGGTTGAGGCACAATATTCGAGGTTTAGGATATAAGGGTGAGATTATATGGTCTAGGGATGAGGGTTTGAGGGTGTAGGCTTCAGGTTTAATGTATAGGGTTGATGATTGAGGTATTAGGGCTTAAGTATATTGTTGAGGGTATAGGGTTGAGGGTTTAGGGATAGGTTTTAGGGTTTAAGGTTTAAGGGTTAAGGGTTGAGGGATAGGGTTTAAGGTTTAGGGGTAAGGGATTAGGGTTTAAGGTATAGTGTCTTGGGTTGAGGGTTTAGGAATAGGGATAGCATTTAGAGTTTAGGGACGAGGGATTAGGGTTGAGGGTTGAGGGTTAAGGGATTAAGGTTTAAGGTATAACTTGCTGAGGGTTGAGTGTTTAAGGATAGGGTTTAGGGTTTAGGGTTGAGGGATTAGGGTTTAGAGTTGAGGAATTAGGGTTTAAGGAATAGTGTTGAGTGTTGAGGGTTTAAGGATAGGGTTTAGGGTTGAGGGACTATGGTTTAGAGTTGATGGATTAGGGTTTAAGGAATATTGTTGAGAGTTGAGGGTTTAGGAATAGGGTTTAGGGTTGAGGGATTAGGGTTTAGGGTTGACGGATTAGGGTTTAATGTTGAGAGTTGAGGGTTGAGGGTTGAGGGTTTAGGGATAGGGTTGATGGTCAAGGGATTAGGGTTAAAGTAGAGTGTTAACGGTAGAGGGATTAGGCATAGGGTTTAGGGTTGAAGGTTTAACTATTGAGGGTTAAGGCTTTAGCGCTGAGGGTTAATGGATTGGGGTTTAAGATATAGAGTTGAGCGTCCAGGGTTTATGGATAGGTTTTAGGGTTTAAGTTTTAAGGGTTAAGGGTTGAGGGATAGGGTTTAGGGTTTAGGGATAAGGGATTAGGGTTTAAGGTATAGTGTCGAGGGTTGAGGGTTTAGGAATAGGGATAGCGTTTAGGGTTTAGGGATGAGGGATTAGGGTTGAGGGTTGAGGGATTAGGTTTTAGGGTTGATGGATTAGGGTTTAAGGTATAGTGTTGAGGGTTTAGGGTTTAGGGATAGGGTTTAGGGTTGGCAGATTAGCATTTAATGTAGAGGTTAGGGTTAGAGTGTCGAGGGTAGAGGGATTAGGGATAGGGTTTAGGGTTGAAGGTTTAAGGATTGAGGGTTGAGGCTTTAGGGATGAGGGTTTAAGGCTTAAGATAGTGTCGAGTGTTGAGGGTGTAGGGGTAGGGTTTAAGTTTAAAGGGTTAAGGGTTGAGGGATAGGGATTAGGGTTTAAGGTATAGTGTTGAGGGTTGATGGTTTAGGGATAGGGTTTAGGTTTGAGGGATTAGGGTTTAGGGTTGATGAATTAGGGTTTAATGTTGAGAGTTGAGGGTTGAGGGTTGAGGGTTTAGGGATAGGGTTTATGGTCAAGGGATTAGGGTTAAAGTAGAGTGTCAATGGTAGAGGGATTAGAGATAGGGTTTAGGGTTTAAGGTTTAAGGATTTAGGGTTGAGGATTTAGGGATGAGGGTTAAGGGATTAAGGTTTAAGATATAGTGTCGAGTGTCAAGGGTGTAGGGATAGGTTTTAGGGTTCAAGTTTTAAGGGTTAAGGGTTGAGGGATAGTATCGATCCTGTTGAGGGTTTAGGAATAGGGATAGTGTTTAGGGTTTAGGGATGAGGGATTAAGGTTGAGTGTTTAGGGATAGGGTTCAGGGTTGAGGGATTAGAGTTAAGAGTTGAGGGATTAGGGTTTGACGTTGAGTGTTGAGGGTTGAGGGTTTAGGGATAGGGTTGAGGGTCGAGGGATCAGAGTTAAGGGTTGAGGGATTAGGGTTTGACGTTGAGGGTTAAGTACATTGAGGTTTGAGGGTTGAGGGTTTAGGGATATGGTTGAGGGTCGAGGGATTAGGGTTAAAGTAGAGTGTTGAGGGTATAAGGATTAGGGATAGGGTTGGAGGGTTTAGGGATAAGGGATTAGGGTTTAAGGTATAGTATCAAGCCTGTTGAGGGTTTAAGAATAGGGATAGCATTTAGGGTTTAGGGATGAGGGATTAGAGTTGAGGGTTGAGGGATTAGGGTTGAGGGTTGAGAGATTGGGGTTTAGGGATAAGGTTTAGGGTTGAGGGTTGAGGGATTAGGGTTTAAGGTATAGTGTTGAGGGTTTAGGGATGAGGGATTAGAGTGAAGGGTTGAGGGATTAGGATTTGGCGTTGAGGGTTGAGGGTTGAGGCTTTAGGGTTTAGGGATAGGGTTGAGGGTCGAGGGATTAGAGTTAAGGGTTGAGGGATTAGGGTTTGACATTGAGGGTTGAGGGTTGAGGTTTGAAGGTCAAGGGTTTAGGGATAGGGTTGAGGGTTGAGGGATTAGGGTTAAAGTAGAGTGTCAAGGGTATAAGGATTAGGGATAGGGTTGGAGGGTTTAGGGATGAGGGATTAGGGTTTAAGGTATAGTATCGAGCGCATTAAGGGTTTAGGAATAGGGATAGTGTTTAGGGTTTAGGGTTGAGGGATTAGAGTTAAGGGTTGAGGGATTAGGGTTTGATGTTGAGTGTTGAGGGTTGAGGTTTTAGGGTTAAGGGTTTAGGGATAGGGTTGAGGGTCAAGGGATCAGAGTTAAGGGTTGAGGGATTAAGGTTTGATGTTGAGGGTTGAGTACATTAAGGTTTGAGGGTTGAGGGTCAAGGGATTACGGTTAAAGTAGAGTGTCGAGGGTATAAGGATTAGGGATAGGGTTGGAGGGGTTAGGGATAAGGGATTAGGGTTTAAGTAATAATATCAAGCCCATTGAGGGTTTAGGGATGAGGGATTAGAGTTGAGGGTTGAGAGATTAGGGTTGAGGGTTGAGGGATTAGGGTTTAGGGTTGAGGGATTAGGGTTTAAGGTATAGTGTTGAGGGTTTAGGAATAGGGTTTAGGGTTGAGGGATTAGAGTGAAGGGTTAAGGGATTAGGATTTGATGTTGAGGGTTGAGGGTTGAGGCTTTAGGCTTTAGGGTTTAGGGATAGGGTTGAGGGTCGAGGAATTAGAGTTAAGGGTTGAGGGATTAGGGTTTGATGTTGAGGGTTGAGGGATTAGGGTTTAAGGTATAGTGTTGAGGGTTTAGGAATAGGGTTTAGGGTTAAAGTAGAGTGTCGAGGGTATAAGGATTAGGGATAGGGTTGGAGGGTTTAGGGATAAGGGATTAGGGTTTAAGGTATAGTATCAAGCCTGTTAAGGGTTTAGGAATAGGGATAGCATTTAGGGTTTAGGGATGAGGGATTATAGTTGAGGGTTGATGGATTAGGTTTGAGGTTGAGGGATTAGGGTTTAGGGATAAGGTTTAGGGTTGAGGGATTAGGGTTTAAGGTATAGTATCAAGCCTGTTGAGGGTTTAGGAATAGGGATAGCATTTAGGGTTTAGGGATGAGGGATTAGAGTTGATGGTTGAGGGATTAGGGTTGAGGGTTGAGGGATTAGGGTTTAGGGTTGAGGGTTGAGGGATTAGGGTTTAAGGTATAGTGTTGAGGGTTTAGGGATAGGGTTTAGGGTTGAGGGATTAGAGTGAAGGGTTGATGGATTAGGATTTGACATTGAGGGTTGAGGGTTGAGCTTTAGGGTTTAGGGTTTAGGGATAGGGCTGAGGGTCAAGGGATTAGAGTTCAGGGTTGAGGGATTAGGGTTTGACGTTGAGGGTTGAGGGTTGAGGGTTGAGGTTTGAGGGTCGATGGTTTAGGGATAGGGTTGAGGGTCGAGGGATTAGGGTTAAAGTAGAGTGTCTAGGGTATAAGGATTAGGGATAGGGTTGGAGGGTTTAGGGATAAGAGATTAGAGTTTAAGGTATAGTATCAAGCCCATTGAGGGTTTAGGAATAGGGATAGTGTTTAGGGTTTAGGGATAGGGTTTAGGGTTGAGCGATTAGAGTTAAGGGTTGAGGGATTAGGGTTTGACGTTGAGTGTTGAGGGTTTAGGTTTCAGGGTTGAAGGTCGAGGGTTTAGGGATAGGGTTTAGGGTTGAGGGATTAGACTGAAGGGTTGAGGGATTATGATTTAACGTTGAGAGTTGAGGGTTGAGGCTTTAGGGTTTAGGGTTTAGGGATAGGGTTGAGGGTCGAGGGATTAGAGTTAAGGGTCGAGGGATTAGGGTTTGATGTTGAGGGTTGAGGGTTGAGGGTTGAGGGTTTCAAGATAGGGTTGAGGGTTGAGGGATTAGGGTTAAAGTAGAGTGTCAAGGGTATAAGGATTAGGGATAGCGTTGGAGGGTTTAGGGATAAGGGATTAGGGTTTAAGGTATAGTATCAAGTCCGTTGAGGGTTTAGGAATATGGATAGTGTTTAGGGTTGAGGGTTGAGGGATTAGGGTTGAGGGTTGAGGGTTGAGGGATTAGGGTTTAGGGATGAGGTTTAGGGTTGAGGTAGAAAAGGAGCGACTGAGAGACATAAAGAGGGGAGAGGTAGAGAGGTAGAGAGGTGAGGGGGAGAGATAAGTGAGATATAGAACATGAGCTAATGGAACTAGAGGTGAGATATTGTAAAGGTTCTATCGAAGGTGAGGTAGGCACAAATATTTATGGATCAATCTATAGCAGGACAAAATGCGAGCGCATTATAACGCAAGTGCGTTATAATGTGCTTGCATTTTGTCCTGCTATAGAAATGGTAAAAAAGAGTTGACCCTCATGATCTAGGACCACATGCTCTATTTTTCACCCAAACATGTCGAAACAGTCCGAGCTACATTGTATCGACGATATCCCTAAAGAGTCCAAAGTGCAAAAAGGCAGCAATTTTTGACAAGATGTTACTCAAAAATTGTATCACTTAGAAATATTCTGTCTGAGGCAACATAATTATGTAGAGTGCCTCTACAATAACCTCTCTTAGTTTTTTATATCTCTGAGGCATTTGCCCATGGTGAAAGATTTTCTGCTGCCCCAAAAATCGTTAGGAGGCAGTGTAAAGTTCCAAAGGGGTGTAACTTTCATCCTATTCCTGATGCGACCAAAATGACTATTCCAACACCTCGGGATGGATACATTTACACTAGGAATGGTCCTGTTTTTCACCCAAACATGTCGAAATAGTCTGAGCTTCATTATATCGACGATATCCCTGAAGAGTCTAAAGTGCAAAAAGGTAGCAATGTTTGACGAGATGTTACTCAAAATCTGTGTCACTTAGAAACATTCCATCTAAGGCAACACAATCACGTAGAGTGCCTCTACAATAATCTCTCTCAGTTTTTTATATCTCTGAGGCATTTGCCCATGGTGAAAGGTTTTCTGCTGCCCCAAAAATTGTCAGGAGGCAGTGTAAAGTTGTAAAGGGGTGTAACTTTCATCTTGCTCCTGATGCGACCAAACTGACTATTCCAACACATCTGGATGGGTACATTTATGCTAGGCATGGTCTAATTTTTCACCCAAACATGTCGAAACAGTCCGAGCTACATTGTACCGATGATATCCCTAAAGAGTCCAAAGTGCAAAAAGGCAGCAATCTTTGATGAGATGTTACTCGAAAACTGTGTCACTTAGCAACATTCTTTTTGAGGCAACGCGATCATGTAGAGTGCCTCTACAATAACCTCTCTTGGTTTTTTATATCTTTGAGGCGTTTGCCCGTGGTGAAAGGTTTTCTGTTACCCTAAAAATCGTCAAAAGGAGGCAGTGTAAAGTTGCAAAGGGGTGTAACTTTTGTTCTTCTCCTTGTGTGGCTAAATTGATAGTTCCAACACGTCTGGATGGGTACGTTTAGGCTAGGCATGGTCCTATTTTGCACCCAAACATGCCGAAACAGTCTGAGCTACATTGTATCGGCATATTAAATTATTGACAAATATTGAATCATATAAACACATAGAAATCATTTTAAAGCATAAACTAACTCCTTGAAGTCAAGGCGTAGATTAAGGTATGTGAAAAAACTAAATATTGAATGGGCGCCTAAGCTAGATGAAGACTTTTTACCCACCTCATCCTTCAATCATTATAATTGTTCTCAAAAGACATCATCAAAACATGAAAAAACTCCAAGACTTGTAGTTTTAAGTTGATTTCCTCCAAGGCGCCAATGTGAGGTTGTTTTGATGGCAAAGGGTGCCTTGATTCATGATGTTGAATCTCCTTCCTCCTAGGCGCCAAAATGGATATTTTAGACAAGAAAAGGCGCCTTAGTATACTTAGCTCATTTCTTGGCAATTTGATGGCTTCAATCACTTGTTCAAACCTATAGGAGACCATTTTACATTTAGGCGCTAGATCTTAGGATTTAGAACATCTTCCTTCAAGGTGCCAAAATGAGGTTATTTAGACACAAAAGTGTGCCTCCATACAAGATGCTTATTCTCCTTCCACTTAGGCGCTCATTCATGATGATCCAAGTGACAATAGGCGCCTAGACTTCCTTTGGTAAGATTTAGTCACTTTGAAGGTTCTAACACTAGGCGCTATAGTTGGAAGTGATTTGAAGTTCATTTTCCTCTAGGCGCCCAAAATGGATGGTGGAGACAAGAAAAAGCGCCTAGGCTTCTTTTGATGATTTTCAAAGTCTTCCTAAGTTATATTATGTTATATTGACCCTTATGCACAAATGGATGATCTAGAATGACTCTAGGTGTATATCCAAGGTGATATCTTTCTAGGTGCAATCTTCACTAAGTTTAGACTTCACTTTACATCAAGGCGTCAAAATGGATAGTTTAGAGAGAGACAACAATTCGCCTAGAGGTATGATGCTCAGTTTGATGTGTTTGATCAACTTTGATAATCAAGATGAATTGCCTCCCTTAAGGCGCCCTCCTTTATACTTTGAAACATCCTTTTAATATCAAGGCACAATTTTGAGGTTGTTTGGATGATGAAAGGCGCCTTGAGTTTTAGGCAGAGTTTTGAGGTTGTGCAAGTAGAGAAATGCGCCTAAGGTCTTAAAGCAAATTTGCGTCTAAAATTGAAAATCCCTGAGGTATGACTTATGGAAGCCTATAGCCCCAATGTTATGTTGCATACTAAAATTAGGTAAGACTCAATGTAATCTCATAACCTCGCCTTATATGCAAGAGGAATTACATTTAATAACCACAATGGTCATCAGGTGCTCATAAGCATATGATTTTGACTATCTTATTCAAAACAACAAACATACTCTTTGCATCCCAATATGGTATAATAACAAGAAATTAAGAAATATTTTCAATTAACCAACTCATAAAGAATATGGATCAGCATACTCATTTGAATATTTTCTATTGAGCAACTCATAAAGAATATGGATATTTTATGTTCAACATGATGATTCATTTTTTTTAAATACAACTTTTATCTTTTAGTTCCAAAATGAGGTTTAAGTGATACTTGAATAACAATAGCTAGCTTATTAGATCAACAAACATCTTATGTAATACAAGTGGACTTTAAATATTTGAAGTAGCCATCTAAAAATATCCATTCAAACATGGATTTATAATGCAAGTATGGACGCCATCAATAAAAAAGATTTGTATTAACCAAATATCCATATATGCATACATCAATATCTGTCAATATAAGTTTAACATATATACAAAATAGCCATGTAGGCTTACAAGAATGCCATATAGGCATACAATGTCAACTATATGCGATACAAAATATATGTCCACAAATGCCATATAGGCATACAACAAAGGAACACAATAAAAAGTCATTCCCCTCTGGCTGGTGAAGAGAATAAATCATGGGAAACCTTTGATCTTCTAGGGGATGGAGACGGATATGTGGGTGGTCTACTACGAACCCGAGGGCTGCTCCTATTTAGTTCTTCTTGCATCTTTAGCTGTTATGATAAAAAGTATAGATATTAATATATAGAAATTACATGTTTTAAAAAATGAAACATTTAACAAAATAATCACTTACTGCTACCATATAATCTGTCTCCTCACTTGCCTCAGTAGTAGAAATAGGCCGTGGTGATGTCATGTCCTATAGAAACCATCTAGATAGAAATTAAACTTCAAATCAATAATCTTTTGATTTTTTAAAAATAAACAACTATAACAATGAATGTAAATTAAAATTTACTAATCTACCTCATACCTCTATCAATGCCATGGAGCTATGAATCGCAGAGGTCACACCATGCTCCATTGCCCTATGAACATCGAGAGCTGTCTCTGCAGCCTGCATCATCTGGAAATAAAACAACATTATTCAATTACGAAAACTATAATAGTGATGCAAATCATGGCTCCTAACATACACACACATTCATCTAAACATGGAAGTACACACAATAAAACACACAAGTCACATACAAAAATCTAGTAAGTACAATTCATTCATTAAACTATTTATTTTATTACCTCCGTGAAGCTTTGAAGTCCACCACCGCTAGCAGGTGTTGTCGTGAAATCTCCAATATTAACCTATTCAACATCCAAAATCAGATATTAGAATACCATTCATATACCGATGCTATTCACATGTAATATTTATAATTGTTTACTAGTTACATACCCCGACAGTAGATGATGTAGTGTAATATGCAGGTAGAGAATCACTGAAAACTGCATCAATGCTATGACCCTGAAATTTCATTAAAATTATCAAACTAAATTAGTTAATCTTGCATTTCAAAAATAAAATTTAATAAATTAAATTCAATAAACTTGCTAATATTTACCTGAGTATCAAGGCCGAAAGTCTCACTTAGGAGGGTATCTGTCATCACCATCTCCTCAGCTACAGATGTAGCCTGTGTACCTGCGTCCTGACTATCCATGGGGTCATAACCACAGGTTGACCCGCAAGTTTGACAAGCATAGGGTGGGACCCTACTCCTCGCACTATCTCCCAACCCACGTTGTGCTGCAGGACTGGCATGCTCTATGATGCTCTAGATCAAGGCACTAATGGACTAAAGTGTATCGACCTCAACACTCTCCTTCACAATGGAAGGGATAGAAACATGCTCATGGGCTGGTCTGCTGATTACTCATCTCATTACCCACTGTGGGTCAACACGTGCCCCTGATCTATCTTGTGCTGACCCCCCACCTCTACCCTGGAAGTCCCACATATCAAAATAGTTTGGCCCTTTATTGAGGACAAACTCGCAGTAGAGTTTCCTCAAAAAGTATTATGGGACCTCATTATTATTGCATGGAGGATGGTTAAAAACCATCCACCACCTCTGCCCAAAATTGTCCCTTATCACTTGGTTGTTGCACCAATGGATAGGGAACCTCTTGCATGTAATGGGTGGAGGTTGATTTGTTTGTGGGTTTGTGAAAATGGAACACAAGTCTAATTTTGTAATTTGTAATTTTTTCACATCTTCATATGACATCTTGTCTACATAATAGTCTCTAAACTCTCTCCTCTTATCCGTCCAACTAGATATTTGCTTGCTAATTGAATCTATATTTGATAACATAGATTCAAGAGATTCAACAAGTGTGGACCTATGCAAGGTTGAAGTGGAAGGATCTTTCAACCTTACAATTATGTCTTCAATTTCTTTTTTATTGTTTTCAATTTACCCTATTAGATTTTCTTGTGTTCCATGGGTATGTCGAGGAATGGATGGAGGAGTTTGTTGTTCGGCAGGTATTTCCTCTTCAAGATTTTATGGATTTGGAGGAGGAGGAGTAGGAGGAGGTGCATTAACATTTCTTGACAATTAACAAAATTTACATCAAAAATCAACTCAAACCTACCTATTTAGAAACAAATTCAAACAAAATAAAAATAAAACTCACTCCTTTGGCCTGCTTGACGTCGTGGCAGCATTTTGGCGACGAATCAGTAAGATTTTGGTGTTGAATTGACTTTTCCAAAATGCGAGCGTGCTTCTTAGGGTTTGCAGGCCGCGGGTGTAGAGGAAAACAAAGAAATGAAATGAGCACAAATGCTCTTTTTTATTTATTTATAGTTAGTCATAACGCGCTCGCATTATGTATTAAATTTTTTTGAAAAAAATTTGGCCACTTTTTGGCCCCCCATCTTTTTGCACTTACCTGATGAGGATTGGGAACTTCTAGGCATAAAGGCATTGTGAACCAATCGGTTGTGCCTGGTACCAACTGTGTCTTTCAATATAACAAAAGCAAAGATAACAGATGAACTGATGAAAGCTTTGGATAAATTGTATGAAAAACTCTCAGCCTCTAATAAGGTATTTCTCATGAAGCGTTTGTTTAATCTAAAAAAATTGAAGGTGGATCTTTGTCAGATCATTTAAATGAGTTTAATACAATTACTAGTTAGTTAATTTTTGTAAAAGTGAAATTTGATGAAGAGGTGAGGGCTCTCTTGGTTTTATGTTCTTTTCCAGAAAGCTAGAATAGCTTGGTAATGGTTGTAAGTAACTTTGTCTCTAGTTCAAATATTTTGAAATTTGATGATGTTGTTGGTGTTATCCTTAGTGAGGAAATGCGACAAAAAAGTACAGGTGAGAGTTCAACATCGGGTAATGCTTTGACTGTAGAGAACAGGGGAAGAACAAAGGATAGAGGAAAAAACCCAACAAATTGCGGGAAGTCACAAGGGAAGTCGAAGAAAGGTAGATATAAATCCAGAGGAAGAATGGATTGCCGGCACTATGGAAAGCTAGGACACTTGAAGAAGGATTGCTAGTCTCGAAAGGGCAAACAAGGAGATAGACAACATGATGACAGTAAGGAAGCTAATGTTGCAAGTAATAAATTATAGGATGCTTTAATTTTGTGTTTAGATAATGCTAATGATTCCTGGGTAATAGATTCAGGGGCTTCATTTCATGCCACACTCCATAGGAAATATTTTGTAGATTATGTTTCAGGTATTTTGGACACGCATATTTGGGTGATGATGAACCTTGTCAGATTGTTGGAAAAGGAAAAATAAAAATCAAGTTGCAGAATGGAAATGAATGGTTGCTACATGAGGTAAGGCATGTTCCAAATTTGAGAAGGAATTTAATCTCTACAGGACAACTGGGTAGTGAAGGCTGTATAGTTACCTTTTCAGACAAAGTATGGAAGGTCACTAAAGGTGCATTAGTAGTAGCTAAAGGTGAAAAGCTAGGCACATTGTATTTGTACTGGTAATACTTATTCTACCTTAGCTACTATAGAAACAGTTGCTACTGAGATAGTTATAGCACTTGCTACAGGGACAGAAACAAAATTGTGGCACCATAGACTTGGGCAAATGAGTGAGAAAGGGATGAAGATCCTTCACTCTAGAAAGTTGCTACCAGGTTTGAAGCAGATTAACTTGGAGTTCTACGAAAATTACGTTTATGGAAAATAGAAAAGACTATGATTTCTCAAAGTTGGGAAAGAGAAGAAGAGTGAGAAATTAGAGCTTGTGCATTCAGATGTATGGGGACCAGCTCAGGTATCTTCTCTTGGTGGCTCTTGCTATTATGTTACTTTTATTGACGATGCAACTAGGAAAACATGGGTGTATTTCCTACAACAAAAATAAGAAGTATTTGAAACTTTTAAAAGGTGGAAAGCTTTGGTTGAGAATGAGATAGGGAAAAAGTTGAAGTGTCTCAGATCTGATAATAGAGGTGAGTATTGCAGCAGAGAATTTGAGAATTACTGTTCATATAATGGAATCCATAGGTAGAAAATGATTCCTAGAACCCCACAAGAAAATGGTGTGTCTGAGACGATGAATAGGATGATTATGGAGCATGCAAGGAGCTTGAGATTGCATGCTAGACTACCCTTAAACTTTTGGACAGATGTTGTACATACCACTGTTTATTTAATAAATAGGGGACTTTCAAATCCTTTAGATGGTGGCATTCTAGAGGAGGCATGGACAGGTAAAAAGGTAAACTATTCATTTCTAAAAACCTTTGGTTGTGAAGCTTTTGTCTATTTTGATATTGAAAATAGAACCAAGCTTGAGGCTAAGTCTAAAAAATGTACCTTCATTGGATATGGAGTAGATGAATTTGGTTATCGGTTATGGGATTATGAAAATCATAAAATCATTAGGAGCAGAGATGTTATATTCAATGAGAAGGTCATGTATAAGGATCAGCTATAGGAAAAGAAGCATGAATAGACCAAAAAGGAATATGTGGTGCTAGATGAGATTCCAGAAAATAAAATGCCAGTGGTACCTGATGCTCAGTAACAAGTTATCCCACAGATTCTTGCAAGTGTTAGACGTTCTACAAGGATAACTAGATCTCCAAAAAGATTTTCTCCATCATTATATTCTATATTATTAACTGATTATGGTGAACCTAAAGGTTATGAAGAAGCAATGCAGGTAGATACCAAAAAGCAGTGGGAGCTAGGCATGAAAGAGGAAATGGATTCCTTGCTGCAGAATCAGACTTGGGACTTAGTCAAATTGCCTGCAGAAAAAAGAGCATTGCCAAATAAATGGGTTTACAGGTCGAAGGAAGAAGATGGAGGCAAGAGAAGATATAAGGCCAGACTCATGGTAAAAGGTTTTGCACAGAAAAAAGGTATAGATTTTGATAAAATATTTTCTCCAGTTGTAAAGATGACTTCTATTAGAACTATTCTAAGTCTTGTGGCTGCGGAAGACTTGCATCTTGAACAGCTAGATGTGAAAACAACTTTTCTCCATGGGGATTTGGAAGAGGAAATATAAATGCAGCAACCACAGGGATATGAGGTCAAGGGTAAGGAGGATTTTGTGTGCAGGTTAAAGAAGATTTTGTATGGCCTGAAGCAAGCATCTTGGCAATGGTATTTGAAATTTGATAGTTTTATGGCTGAACAAGGTTACAAAAGATGTCATTTTGATTATTGTGTTTATTTCAAGAAATTGGGTCATGGTAGCTATATTATCATGTTGCTTTATGTTGATGACATGCTTGTTTCCAGGTCTAACATGCAACATATTAATGAACTAAAGAAAAAATTAGAAAATTCATTTGCTATGAAAGATTTGGGTGCAGCAAAACAAATCCTTGGTATGAGGATCACACGGGACAGGACAAACAAAAAATTATTTTTTATCCCAAAGTGAGTATGTAGAGAAGGTGTTGAAAAGGTTTAACATGCAGAATACAAAAGTAATTAGTACACCTTTGCCTAGTTATTTTATGTTGACTAAGGAGATGTGTCCAAAGACACAAGAGGAGGAAGACAAAATGTCTAAGATACCATATGCATCAGTTGGCAGCTTGATGTATGCAATGGTATGTACAAGGCCAGATATTGCACATGTAGTGGGAGTTGTGAGTAGGTATATGAGCAATCCAGGAATGGAACATTGGAATGTGGTAAAATAGATTCTTCAATATTTGAGAGGTACTACTTCAAAGAAACTATATTTTGGAGGAACAAATTCTGCTCTAAAATGATATGTTGACTCTGATCTAGTGGGTGATATTGATAGCAGGAGGAGTACTACAGGGTATGTTTTACTGTAGGAGGTACTGCAGTCAGTTGGATTTCAAGGTTGCAAAAGGTTGTTGCGCTTTCAACCACTGAAGTTGAGTATGTTGCTGCTACAGAAGATAGCAAGGAGATGATTTGGTTACAATGTTTTTTGGAGGAATTGGGGCAACAAAAAGAAGATAGCCCTTTGTACACTGATACCTAGAGTGCCATTCATCTTGCTAAGAACTTAGCTCTACATTAAAAAACTAAGCATATATAGCTCAGATACCACTTCATCTGGTCAGTTTTGGAGGATGGACAGTTGAAGCTGGAGAAAATTCACACAAGTGAGAATCCTACAGATATGTTCACAAAGGTAGTTACATAGGAGAAATTAGTTTCCTCATCAGTTTCTGTTGGCTTTCATGACTGAAAATGGTGGACATAAGAAACCAGTCAGGCATGTAATCCAGTGGGAGTTGCAAGGGCAGCAGTGTCATCCAGGATTAGTCTCCAAGTGGGATATTGTTTAGTGTGGAGCCCGATCAGTCTCCAAGTGGGAGATTGTTGGTATGTGGTGACTGATCATGCAAGTATTGTACACTCGTAATGTATCCTCACTAGGGTTCAGAGTCGATTGTTAATTTTTGTTAACCGACAAAAGAAAAATGACATTGTAAAACCCTAATTCTAGAAGCTTCCAAAAAGCTTGATATAAGCGGCTGGGATGTATGTTGTGGGTATGGAATTCATGAGATTGTAATCTATTTTGCATTGGATAATAAAATCATTGGATGGCTGAGTTTCTGTGGATGTAGCCCATTTTGGGTGAACCATGATAAATTTCTATGTTGATCTCTTTTGTGTTATCCTTCATTGTTATATTTGGGTTAGTCAATCTGCATATAATTGTTAGTGTTTATTTCTCTGATCTGCCTGAACCCTAACAAGTATTCTGTAAAATCTTTATTTCACACATTCATTAATCTTTTTACCAAATTCAATAACATGAAAGCAAAATAAACATAAGAAGAGCAGCCACAAAGTCATAACACATAGACACCAGGATTTTTACGTGGAAAACCCAAAAAGGGAAAAACCACGGTGAGTGTTAGCTCACAATATATTATGATATCAAAACTAAATTACATGAAGGCTCACAGTCCAAGGACTCACTGTCCAAAGAAGTGCTCATTGCAATAGGCTCACTGCCATAAAGAAGAGAAGAGAAGATAGAGAAAGGGTGACTCACTGCCAAGAGAAGACTGCTACAAATGCATCTATAGAATTTTGAAATGTAGTTCCATTAATAGCTCAATATATAGATTCAAAAGTCTTCATTATATCTGCCCTACTTTTCTGCTTTACATGTACTCTGTTCTTCTGCTCTTACTATTCCTTTCTAATCATAAAATTGCCTTAGATCACATACACATCAAATTCGTACCACATTCACACACACTCTTACCTCCAATACTGAAATCTATCAAGTATATATATCCGCAACATGAATTATCCCAAAACTAGGTCGGCATGCAAAATATGAAACTTGTATACCAAAGTTATACCTTGTCAGCTTGATCCTTTACACAAACAACAATGTGAACCCATACAATCATTTGGGAATCTTCATATATGTCTAGACTTATTATTGAACCACTTAAAGTAATGATCTGAACATTATCTCCTTATTGCACATTGATCCAACTGTGTGTCGACCTTATCTCAAAGTAAACGCTTAAACCTTATTGTCCGTCATATCATAACTTCTATTGCAGAACACATGAAACTTCAAAATTCACATCAAACATTCATTAGACATCACCAATCATACCTTCAAGACCGTAGGTCATAATATTCTTATGTGACAAATTGCAGAACACTATCAATTTGAATGCCGATACTCAGTAACTTGTAGCTAATCTTCTGGTGAACTTCAAACTCCACAAATATGGAATTAGATACTCCTCATATGTGTTTACAACACCTCCAAACCACAAATTGAGATACTAAATACCAGAGGAATGCAGACTAAATTACTAAAGTGTTCTACTTTGATCTTGACTGCACTCTGTTTGCCGGACTTAAGCAATTCACAACACAACTTCCAAAAATTTTCAAGATATGAAACTTAGGATATAAAATTGCATAACATCTAAGTACAACATACCAGAACTGCATAGAAAGATCTTCATCTGTGGAGGAGTACCAACTAGATTTCTGTCCCTAGCTCAATGTGCTGCCAATACTTAGTCAATCTGGCTAAGTCAATCTTACCGGACCAAAATATTGTACACATCTTTGTCTCAGGAGTTGTCTTCAAACATGTTAGGTTATTACCATCAATGACAACATCAAGTCTCCACCATATCAGCAGTGTCTCTCGACCATGTTGCCAACAAACAAGACCCTTCCTAACTCAATCAATATAACATCCAAATATGGAAGCTGGGAGCAGTAACTGGTCTATGAAAATGCCACTACTTTCTGTCAAAATTGTTCAAAGAAAGGCCACTTGATCAATAAGTGCACCCTTCTAAAAAACCAAAAGCCTAAAGAGGTTAGGGAGGAGGAGGTTGATATTGAGGAGTGTCCCTTCAAAGATGATATCCTGAACATCATTAGGTCCCCACCTGAAAGGACTAGAGAAAGGACCTCTCCAGTGATTGAACAACAGTTGGTAGAGCTTCTAAACAATAAGTCTAAGAAAGATGCTATAGGTTCAAAAGAGGAAGAAGAAGGGGAAATCCAGGAACAATCCCTAAAACTTAAAACAACAACACCCCTACAAGGGAGCGAGCTGCTATAGGGGAGCAAGCATTTGAGTTTGTCCCCCATGACCCTTCTATTGTCCTGGAAAGGAAAGAAAAAGGGAATGGAGTAGAGTTGTCTTCACTTAGATTTTTAACCCCTGGGGTAGGACCTAGCTCTTTGTGGAGTAACTAGGAGGGATGGGTGACACCCAAGAGGAAGGGCAAAGACCATTTGAAAAAATTGACTGATGTGGGGATGAACGGTAAGGATGGAAGACCCTCGCAAAGGGAAACTGGGAAGAGTGAAGCTACTAAGGAAATAGCTAATGGGAGACAAAGCACACTAGAGGCTCACTCCAGGTGATATTCTCCTTCTCCAAGAAGTCCTCAACACAATCCTCAAAAGCAGTTTCTAGTGAAAAACTGCATTTATGAAAACAAACTCGATATTCTCCTTCTCCGAGAAGTCAAAATGTTTGAAGAAAGTTTCAAAAAAGTTGCTAGTAAACTATGGCCCACAACGGATTGCCTCATCAGCCCTTCCTTTGGTGCTTCTAGAGGTTTAGTTACCATTGGGAATAAACATCACCTCACTGGCTGTTATTGCTGCGACAGTAGGAACAATCTTGAAGTGAAGTTCACCCTCAATAAGAAAGTCTAGAAACTGATAAACATCTATGCACCCCACACTAGGAATGCTAGGATGGAGCTTTGGGATGATCTGACCCCTAGATTGAATGCTGAGAAAAAAGCCAATTGGATGCTAGCTGGTG
This sequence comes from Cunninghamia lanceolata, assembly GCA_027924645.1. Classification (NCBI taxonomy): domain Eukaryota; kingdom Viridiplantae; phylum Streptophyta; class Pinopsida; order Cupressales; family Cupressaceae; genus Cunninghamia; species Cunninghamia lanceolata. Next base: position 5,623,707 of record BSBN01000303.1, on the reverse strand, counting down.
ACTTCAATACTCCCCTATTCCCCTTGGAAAAGTTAGGGGGCATTATAAACTACTATGACAACATAGCTGACCTTGTTGACTTCCTTAATCAGACTAGATTAATGGATATGGATGTTAATAACCAACTCTTCTCGTGGACCAACAAGAAGAAAGGGAGATCAATTGATTCAGGTGAAGCTTGAAAGATTCTTGATATCTTCCAACTGGGACATCATGCAACACTCTAATTTGATAGCTTTGCCCCGTATCATCTCTGACCACAACCCCTTGTTATTCACATAGTGGGAAGGAACTCCCAGAGGCCCTTTTCCTTTCAGATATGAGATCATGTGGGCTTCTCACCACGATTTCAAAGATTGCATTGCTAACTGGTGGAGTATTACTATACAAGGTTCCCCTATGTTTAGACTTACCCAAAAACTTATTCATGTCAACGAGAAGGTCCAAGGATGGAACAAGTTCTACTTTGGAAACATCATGACCCAAAAGAAACACATCTCTAACAACCTTCTATACATCCAAGATAAGATGGCTAAGGGAGATAAGAGTGAGGCCAATTTCAATCAGGAAGATACCCTTCTCAAAGAATGGAGAGAGTTGATGAAAAGGGAAGAAATATTCTAGAAGTAGAAATCCAGAGTCCAATGGCTGACTAAAGGAGATAGAAACACTTCCTTCTTCCACCAGTCAACTATGAAGCATAGGAAAAGGAACAAAATAACTAAACTTCTGGATGAGAACAATAAAGAAGTCAACTCAAATGAGGAGATTGGCCAGCTTGCCTCTACTTACTTTAGAAATTTTCTCTCCAAACAAACTGATAACTCCAACCTGAAAAGGGGTGAAATATTGTTGGACAGTATACCTTCCCTACTTTCAGCTAAAGACAATTGTGATTTATTGAAGATGGTTACCAAAGAGGAAGTGAGGGATGTTGTCTTCTCCATGGGGGCTTTCAAAGCCCTTGGTCCAGATGGGTTCCCCCCAGCCTTCTTCCAAGACTTCTGGGACATTGTGAGGTTTGATGTTACAATTGTTGTTAGAGACTTCTTCAGAATGGGTAAGATCCTCAAGTAGATTAACACTACTTTTATTGCCTTGATCCCCAAGAAGCTAACTACTCAGACTATGGTTGATTATCACCCTATTAGCCTCTATAATACTATCTATAAGATCATCACAAAGACCCTGGTCAACATATTACAACCCTTCTTGGATGGCCTCACATCTGGCTGCCAGAAAGGTTTCATCCCCAGAAGACAGATTGTTGATGCTTCCATCTCCACTCATGAGTTAATTCACTCTATGGATAGGAGTAACATCCCAAGTATGACCCTTAAACTAGATATCTCAAAAGCCTATGATAGAATATCTGGGGAGTTCTTATTCAAAGTTCTAAGGAAGTTTGGGTTCTAGGAAAACATGATTAAACTCATAAGTGAATGTGTCACCACAGTCAAGTATTCAGTCTTGGTCAATGGTATACCCTGGGGGTATTTCAACGCTGACAGGGGAATTAGACAGGGGGATCCCTTATCCCCCTATTTGTTCATTATCATGGTTGAGGTTCTAGGGATAAATATATTGAACCTTTTGAGAAGACAAGATCTAAAAGGGGTTAGAGATGCCTCTACTATGGACCCCTCAGCCATACAACAATTTGTGGATGAAACTATGTTGTTTAGAGTTGCCTCAGTGGTGGAAGCTAGAAATTGGAAACAACTGCTCAATGACTATGCTAGGGCCTCTAGGAAATGCATTAATTATCATAAGAGAAATGTCTTCTTCTTCAACACTAAACATGACCTTTAGTGGAAGATTAAAACTATTCTCAATTGTAATGAGGCCGCTCTACCAGCTACTTACCTCAGACTCCCCCTCACTGTCAAGGAAGTGACCCCCTCTTCTTGCAATGTTGTTCTTGAGAGAATCCAAAAGAAGTTGGAAGGTTGGAAGGGTAAGTTTCTATGTCAAGAAGGTAAGTACCAACTACTAAAGGCTTCCATCCAAGGCATCCCCACCTACTTTCTCACTTTGTTTAAAATGCCTAGATACATAGCTGAGAAATTTGAAAAAATCCAGAGAACCTTCTTCTAGACGAGGGTTGAAGAAAAGAAGAGAATTTCCCTTGTTAGCTAGGACAAAGTCTGCCTCCCTAAGTCCTAGGGCGACTAGACATTAGAGAGATCTAATTGATGAACAAAGCACTACTGGCAAAGGTGGGGTGGTGTTTATTGAAGGAAGAAAAAGACTGGAGCCAGATAATGAGAGCCAAGTATTTGGACAATGGGGAGAGAGTAGGCTTCCTGGAGCTTCAAAATCTTCCCAAAGGTTCCATTATTTGGAACAAAATGCTTAAAACTAGGATAATCCTCTCTCAAGGAATGAAGTGGAAGCTTGGCAACGGGGATAAGATCAGGTTTTGGGAAGACACTTGGCTTCAAGAGAAACCTCTGTCCAACCAGGGAAATGACAGTCTTTTTCATAGAGCTACCAAGTTCTTTGGGGAGAAGGTTATTAATTATATAGATCACTCTCAGGGTAGAAGATAGTGGAAAAATATTGCTGACTATTGGACTAAAAACAATATGGGTGACCAAGTGGTTAGCTCCTTACAACTTGAGCTGAGTAATTACAGAATTCTTATGTTTCCCAAATAGGATGAAATGTTATGGGCACAGGACAATTAGGATATCTTCTTGGTTAAGATTGCTTACAATCTATTGTCTAACAGTGGTCAACTCAACAGATACTGGAAAAAGGTCTAGAATAGTCATTTGACTCCCAAAATTAATTTATTCTGGTGGTCTACGACACACCACAAAATCCTGACCATCAACAATCTTAAGAATAGGGGATTTCAACTGGTTAATTAGTGTGTGCTTTGCCATAAGGAAGAAGAGTCCATACCCCACTTGATCCTGCACTGTGATTACACTAAAGAGATTTGGAGTATGATACTGGGCAAGCTTGGCCTTGACTGGGTGATGAGTGAACGCATAACTCAATTTGCGGAGAGTTGGAATGCCCCCTTTAGACATCCTAGTATCAGATAACTATGCAGACAAATTCCCCCACACTTGGGATGGTGTATGTGGTAAGAGAGAAATAATAGAATCTTCAGGGACTCTGCTAAAAGCCCTAAGGAAGTCTTCTTCTCTTTCAACAAATTGGTGTTTGAAAACACTTCCAATAGTAAGTTGAACACTGCCAAAGACCCCCTGACACAATCTGAGATGTAGGTGGCCAAGGACTTAGGTTTATCCTTGGACATAGCCACCTTTGACAACTCCAAGAGAATTGATCAACATAGCACATCCTAAAACCCCCCCTAAAGATTGGGTTAAGATCAATTTTGATGGTGCAACCAAGAGTGGCACATGTATGGCTAGTGGTGGGGGAATCATCAAGAGTAACAATGGACTTCTGATTGCTACTTATGCTTGAGGAATAGGCAAACAATCTAACAATGTGGCTGAGGGCCTTAAAATTTCCTTTACCTTGGGTGTAGAAAAAATTCAAATTGAAGGGGATTCAAAAATCATTATCGATGCTGTCTTGGGTAGGGCTGACACTGGTTGGAAGCTCAAAGACATAACTGGTGACATATTTGTCCTATTGATGGGGTTCAGAGATAAAGAGATAGGGCACACCTACAGAGAGGGAAATAAGGTGGACAACAATGTGGCCAACCTTAGGCAAAAGCTCAATAGTTGGAGGTGTTGGAGGAAATTGGAAAGCCTTCCTAAACATGTTCAAACCCTCCTCCTAAAGGATATGAATTAATTCCCCATTCTTTACAATATGTTTCAAACATGTTAATTTGAATGCTACCCCCATTTGTGCACACTGTAGGTGCCATCGGGTGATGACTCATAGTGAGATGACTCAAAGACAGGTCAGCAGGATGACTAGGATGAATCATCGTGGGAGGACTCAAAGATAGGTCAGCAAGATGACTAGGACAATCCAACCTCACAAGCACATGGTCAAAAAGATGACAAAGAAGAGGTATTTAACTTGGCGGAAGGCTTACTTTAATGATTGTATTAATATCAACCATCATGTTGAGTACATGGCTTTTAGTTCGTGTAGGGTGAAATTATGGCAGGATGAAATCATAAGGCGACAAGGTGACAGAAAAGGTCTCCAACTTTGAGATTTGCTTAGCTGGTCACCTGCCAATATCAAGATTAAACTTTTATAGAGTTGTATTGTTCATATCCAGTCATCTTTCACTCTACACATTGCTAAGTTTCTTGTCTTTTTGGACCAGACCTCTTTCACTCTGGGAATCTTTAGCAGCTCTGTGGAGATGGGGGGAAAAGAACCAAAACATAACCCTTATCGTGCGAGGAGTTTTGTAAAAATGAAACTCTATGGCACATTTTTTGTGAGGGGGGTGGCTCCTTACCTTGAATGTCTTCAGGGCTATGATGAAAATTTGTCGAAGTAGTGCATGGTGTCATGGATAACAGAAGGGTGTAGGTTGGTGGTGTCAGTTTTGAGATAACTGAGGAAGTCATCAGCTTAGCTACGGGCATGACCATTGAAGGGGTGAAACAAAAGTGCCAAAGCAAGGTTTCTGACCCTAAGGGCATGGCTCTCTTCCTAATAAAGGAGAGGAATTGCACAACCTTCAGGGCAGGTTCAACCATGAAAGATTTCCCAAGTCGTGGGACGATGTCTGCTACATGTTGATGAAGTGTTTTACCTTGGAAGGTAGGTTCCGTTGCTTTTACCATTACCATTTTGTGCTATTAAATCACTTTAGGAGGAATCAATTAATCACTTTCCCTTTCTACCTTCTTTCCTCACTGGAAGCCTCGGTCTTGGAGGTGACTCAATTGCATGCCATTAACCCTGAGAAACCTTTGATACCCCTGCACTAAGGCCTTATATATCACCTGTACAAGTTCCACCTAGCTTTATGCCCGCCTTTACAAATCAAGACCACCCGTGTTGATAGCTCCCCTACCGCCTTTAAACAGACCAAAGCCCAGAGCCGTGGTGTTATTATTATTGAACTCACCCCCAATAAATTGTTGGAGACCCCCAAAGACACTAAGGTTTCTACTCCCAAGAAGAAACCCAGTCCCAAAAATAGCTCTGTGAAAACCCCCATTGTGACTTGTCACCCCCCAGGCCAGGTTGATACCAGCATTATTGGCAGTCCCAAAGCTGGTTCGAAATCCACCAAAAGAAAGCTTGTGGTCTCTGACAACAAAGGTGATAATCCCTAGAAGAAAGCCAAGGAGGGGAAGGAGAAGATGTGTAAGTTTATAAATGTGGGTGAGCTTCTTAGGAAGGAGATGAATACGATGGAGAAAGGTAAGGTGGTGGAGATCTCTAGTGGGGAGGAGGAAGACAACGATAGTAAAATCAGAATGCCCTCGACCAGGAGGTCTAGAAGGCTGGCCGTGAAACCTACCCCCTCACTGAAAGAGCATGTGGTTTCTAGAAACTCGAAGAAGGATGAGAACATAAACAACAAGCTTAATGTTGGGAAGGTGGATGAGACCGGGGATACGGAGATGGGTGGCAATGATGGCCCTAGTTTGTTTTCAGAGTTGAATGTTCCTAATTCTGAGATTGAAAACTCTTCTAAGCAGAAGGAGGATAACTAGGAAACCAAAGATGGGGAAAATAGTACCAGGGAGGGACCTGCGATTGAAGCCTTGAGGAACAGAGTTATGGAACTGGAGAGAAATTTTAAAATCCTTTCCAGGTTCGTGTCTAAAGTGATGCACAGATCAACAACCACGTTGGCTATCCTGCAAGACTTGGAACTCAACAAACATGGCATCGAGAACAAGAAGATGAAGGACTATGAGGAGCTATATCAATTCCTCACTGAATATTGGGACCAGTTATTCAACTAGCACTTGGTGTTTTTCTCTCTATTGTTTTTTGGTGGTTAGTTTGTTGCCTGTTAGTTGTCAGTCCGCTATTCCTGGTTCTTTTATTTTTTTGTTAGTTTAGTGTTTCTGCCCTAGACTCTGTTGTCTATGTTGTGCATCCGTTGGGTTCTTTTGTAATGGGATCGACACCCTAGTTTTTCGCTTATAGTAGTCAAAAATAAGTTGTGCATGTGTGATTTATTTTAACATAAAAAGTTTTGTCATTTCAAAATACCTTTAAAAATTTTATTTTTGAGGATAACTCTCTACAAATTTAGAGAAAATTTGTGTTTGAGGACCATACCCAAAAAATGCTTTGGATGTGGCTCATGGTTTTGACAACCAATTCTTTTTTTTACAACATCTCTTTGATTAGGTTATATACTCGTGTTATTTTTCTAAAATTCTTCAATTATGAGTTTTAAAGCTTTAACTATGACTTTATCTTTTTGTGGGAGTCTACCAAAGAATTTCCATAGTTCATTGTTATTTGGGTCCTCAACTCTTTCATGTCTCTCAATGGCTTTCATTAGTATTTTTGTACTTATTTTTAGTGCTTGACTTATTTTCCTTATTAAGAAAGATTTTTTGGTTTGATTACTATAGTTGATGTAATTATATGTCATGTACTATTACTATCTTTGGTGTGTGAGGTGGAATCCACTATTTGATATAGGTTGCTTAGATTTCTTACAATAGATTTTTCACTATCAATATTTAATGTTCTTGGACTAAGAATCATCATGATGGATCTAAACTTAAGATTTTCATAATTTCAATAAACAATTGGCATCTTCCCATTTCGTTTAAGTTTTAAAAAATATTGTCAATATTTTATTAACATTTCTTCTACAAGTACATTCAAAAATCTTGTCAATCATTGGTTTTAGAATGTTCTCATCAATTTCAATAAAAAACTATGGTTTTTTTATGTAAACTTCTAGGAGGTGGTCTCATGGTAAACTTGACTCATTAGATAAATTTTATTCATTACATAAATTTTGTTAATCTTCAGATTTTGGTAAATTTTGTGTGTTTTCAATAGGTTGATCAATTGGTGTAACATCTAAATCTATATTTAAAATTGCATCATCATTAATTGTTTCATTATTTATTGATTTAATCAATATTTGAAGATTTTCTACAATATCAAATTGAGATGTGATGTACCTTCAACTCTGAGAATCAGTTTCATAATTGCCTGAAGTTTTTGCATTTGTTGCCTTTGTTTCTCTAAATTCTTCTCTTTCATAGCTTCAATGGATGCGTTACGATCTAATTGAATTGATAAAGATGGTATATATTCATTTATGAAGTTCAATTTTTTATTTTAACAAAGTTGTCTCATTCATTTTTTTCTTCACATTATCAACTTCACACTACTCTAGTGTTAGAGTTTTTTCTTGTTTCATTAGCATGATGCTGACTTCTACATCAATCTAACATAATTTGTCAAAATAATGAAAATAATGATTGGCAATTTATCAAATTCAAACAAAAAACATGCATTTAGGATGTTTTATGTGAATGCAAGACTAAAAATTAATTATTTTTGTTGAACAATGATTCAAATTCTTTAAAATATGAAAACAATGATTGATAATTTATCAAATTCAATTTAAAAACATGCAATTAGAATCTTTTATGTTAATACAAGAAGAAAAAGTGAGCTATTTTATTCAAACAATGATTTTAATTCTTCAAAAGCATGAAAAGTCTGATTGTATATTATCTAATATGTAGTATACATGAATAAATAGAGCATGTGGGTCCAAAATCATGAGTTTCAACTTTTTTGTAGATCATTTCTCTAATTTTTATGTAAACCAAAATGCGTATGCATTATAATGCTATAGCATTTTATAATGCATACACATTATAACTTGCTTTGAAAAATTCCAACCCAAAGGGTTGGACCTACATGTGAGTGTCCAAATACATGTTTTATAGAAAACATACAAAAACAAATAAATGTTGAGTATGCTCTCCATCATGTTTGCATATTTTTTGAAGTTAATCTAAAAAAATGTTATGATGACATCAAACTCTCTATTATCTTTCTAACCATGTATTTTTTTTCTAAATTTTGAAAACATTAAAGTTTTCATCTTCAATTTCTTTTTCTAGTGTCTTCATTTTTTGCCGAAAACCTGTGTATAGTTTCTTTTGGTATCATTTTTTATCTGCTCATACAAACTTGAAACAAATTACATTTTTACATTCTATACTATTCTATACACATTCAATTTATTTTATTTTATTTTTTTGATTAGTTTTCTCAAAATTAAGAGGGGAGCACACTCAATTTTTTATTTTTCAAGATGTGTACACTTTGAAAATTAGTAAAAAATTAGCAAAAAGATTAAGCATAAATTATGTGATGTTAGCTAATTTTCCACCAAAAGGATTTGTGAAATACTTTTAAAAAGTCAACATTTTTTGGGGAGCACACTAGATGCTATTTTATAATTTTTTGAAAACGTGAGCATTTTGTGTGCTCCCCCTATTTTACCCTTTTAATCTCCACCATTTAAAAAAAAAATAGTTTAGAAAGTAGATTACGACCACTATATTAATCTTGTTTTTGTCACATCTTTAAATTTTGAGCATGACTATCTTGAATTTCTTGTCCAAGATCAATTTTTACTAATTTTAGGAAAAAATACCCACTTTTAACCCCATTTTGGTCTCCCATTTACATGCACATACCCCATAGTCCGTCAATTTTCACTACCACCTACATAGTAGAGGGGATGGTTTACGTCTCTATGTGTCAAAGCTTTAGGGAATATGTACACTAGACAAGAGATTATCACGATGACTCTACCTCCAAGGTGGGATGTGTTAGTCCCCTTGTTTATTGAAGACCAAGATAGGTGAGGAGCCCCTAATCTTTCACCCAATGAACCTTCTTAGTGGTTGTTTTGAGGCAGGATATTCCTCCTATACCTTCTTTAAGAGGAGTTGTATATATCTAGTGTTTAGTGTTTCAACTATTTTTTAAAACTTTGTTTATTTTAATGAGTATTGTTTTAATAAACCATGTACACCAACTACCTAACCAGTTTTTTTATTTTTAACCTTATAAAATTATACTTCTTAATATTTTATGATTTATATAATATATTAGAAATGTTTCCCATAAAACGGTGTAGAACTGCCCTTCAGTCACGAATTAACTTGAGAAGTCTCTGTAGTGGAAATGAGAACAGTAAAATAAGTGCAGTGGCAAGACAAAAGGTTCCCGTCTTTCTCTTTCATGTATTGTATTTTTTTTCCGCGTCTGGTGCACGCCGTAGGTAGACAGGTTGAGTAGGAACTCCAAACTTTTAATATCATCCGTTAATAAACATATTGTTCATCCGTTAATCAACAGATTGTTTTTCCGTTCGATGAAAAACTAGAGGGCTTGAGATTAGTATTCTACAAAATTAAATACTACATTAATTTTTATTTCTTTTGATTTCTTGACTTTTTAAACGAGATGTGACTTATTTTTTAAGTTTTAATTAATTAACAAAATTCGTTGATAATATTTTGTTTTGCCATCAAACATGTTTTTAACACTTTTAGCGATGATTTTTAAGTTGTGGTTCATGTTTTAAATTGCAACTTAGAGTTAATATTCACCTTTTTAATTATGTTTTGAAATCTTAAAAACAACTTTTTCATATGTAATTGAATGTTGAATAGGTCCTCAAATTCAACTTAGAATTAATATTCACCTCTTTAATTATGTTTTGAAATCTTAAAAACAACTTTTACATATGCAATCCAATGTTCAATAGGTCCTCAAATTCAACTTATAATTAATATTCACCTCTTCAATTATGTTTTGAAATCTTAAAAACAACCTTTACATATGTAATCCAATGTTCAATAGGTCCTCAAATTCAACTTATAATTAATATTCACCTCTTTAATTATGTTTTGAAAAAACAACTTTTACATATGCAATCCAATGTTCAATAAGCCCTTGCCGAGAAGGGCGTGGTTCGGTGGTTAAGTCGCTCGGTTGTAGTGGTGGCCACCAGAGTTCAAACCCCCACTGGGCCAACAAGCTCGCAGGCTTTACACCTTTGCTAGGCCAATGAGCTCGCGAGTTTGAAGTGTTCTTGCTAGGGGATGAGGTCCTCTGTGTTGTGGCCTCACCGGTTCATTGCTCTAGGCAAAAGCATTCGTGTGGAGCCAGAGGGAGTGTCGCACCAGCGTCGCAAGTCACGTTACAAAGTTTACCAGGTGCATTATCTTAAAAAAAAATGTTCAGTAGGCCCTCAAATTCAACTTAGAATTAATATTCACCTCTTTAATTATGTTTTGAAATCTTAAAAACAACTTTTACATATGCAATCCAATGTTCAATAGGTCCTCAAATTCAACTTATAATTAATATTCACCTCTTTAATTATGTTTTGAAATCTTAAAAACAACTTTTACATATGTAATCCATTGTTCAATAGGCCCTCAAATTTATAGATCTATTGATTTATTTTTTCTTTCTTTCTTTTTTTCACAACTATAATGGTGAAAATTTTCTTTTTCTACACATTTCATTTGTTTTTTCACTTTGACCAAGTCGTTCTTAATGTAATGGTTAATGTATAAGTGGTGCATTTTAGTATAAAAGTTGGCAAATAACTTGAACCTATCTTGATTTCTTTATGTACACATTTATAGGAATCAAGTTTGATCCTCAGTTTATCTATTCACCATCTCAAGTCAAATTCATGGACATAGAACTAACCCAATTTAATTTCATGGGTATAGAAATGGCACTTGAACTTTCAAATTCAAATTTAAAATCTAGGTTCAAGTAGACTCCCTCCAACTAGTTATTATAAGCTAACTTGACCATAAATTTTATTAGCTTACATGTTAGTGCATTGTATAAAAGAACAAACCCCAATTCATTTTCATCCACCCTACGACCATCAAATAGATATTTGGAATCAAGAGAGCAATCAAGATACATGCATAGCATTATAGAGCATCAACATTGCATTATCAACTTACATCAACATCCTAAGCATCACCACATGTTTGTTTGCATTGTCTTCAATCATTGTACAGAACAATTGAATCATTCTAACAAGAGTTTTACCAAAGGAGAATGTTGCTAGCTTAGAAAACTCATAAATGGTGTCTATCAACACCACCCATTAAATTCAAAGGAAGTTTCTAAACATTAAGGAAAGCAAATTTTGACATCAATTTCTATGCAAATCATTTTTTGCATATAGGGTTTAGATTTGTGGGTAGAGTTCAAATCCACATGCATTGATATGAGTTCCATCAGTGTAGGAACCAAAACATTAGAAAGGGAATGTATTGATGTAGAGGTAGTCATCCAACATATGTTAGGACTCTAATATAACAACAATTCATGTTCCCTAGAAAATAACTCACCTCATATACAAACTATAAGATTTAATGATAATCTAAAGACAAGCTATTCTAAAATGGAGGAATTGAATAATTAGAATCAACCCATCAAATGAATGGTCGAGTACATATAATAGGCCTCATGCTAGATATGTACTTTTTAGTCAAAGTTGATATTTTAATAGGCGTCATGCTAGATATGTGGTTTTTCCCAAGTTATGGATATGAATAATATGTGTATTGATCTCATTTTTCCATGCCTTGACGCTTTTGGTCAAAGTTGATTTTTTTTCCCAAAGTTGACCTTTGGTAGTGTAGAAGTGATCAACTCCTTCCCAGGATCCTCAGTCTGCAAAACAAAAACACCCTCACAGATATATGAGAGAAGCAAAATGCTCTTCCACCAAATATTTGAGAAAAATGAGATGAGATGAGATATAAATTACACTATGTACAAGTGCCTATTTAAAGGCAAGAAAAAAATATAACGGGTAAAACTACATGATAACCAAAATAGGGGTAGCCAATATTAAATATTGGCAACTACCTATTAAACCTAAGTTAAACTTAAGAAAATCGTGTAATGGTAAAACCTGTTTACACAAACACCCCCCTAAGTGCAAACTTAGGGAGATTATTATGCAAGATGATATGCGGGATGGGTCCCGGCTATAAGGCCTTGTTAAGTACCCATGCACAACTACTATGCAATACAATGCAATCTCTCACAATTGGAGAAAAGGAGAAAAACCCCGTGGGAGAAAACTCCTCTCCAAAAGAGAGAAAAAAAGATGAAAAAGGTGAAAGGAAGGAGGACTCCACAAGACCCCCCAAGGACAACTTTCGACACCAATCTCATCAAAATACAAAAAGAGAGACTATGTAGCCCCCCATAGTAAAGAATAGAAATGCTGAAGATCCCCCCATGATGAAGAAACTCCTGTGCCAATCCTGGAAGCCTGAAGACAAAAGAATATCCAATGTCTACAAACAACATGCCTCCCTTTAGGGAGAAACAAGTCCAACCACTAATGCAAGAGAAACTCCAACTCTAAAACAAGAGAAGGGAGAGGAAGAATCAGCGTGAAAGATGCCTTTGAAAACTGTCTCGGTGCCTCCACATAACCAAATGTCACATCATGATCAAGTGCAACCTCAACTGAAGAAGGTGGATCAACAAGACCATATGGAAACTCTGAAGCAACAATCTCCAAATACATAGATGGTGTGATAGCAATGCTGATATTGTCATAAAAAAGAAGGGATATACCCTCAAATACATCATCCAAATCAGCAATGTGAGATTCACGAAACAACTCTGAAAGACCTGTCAAGTGACTATCCCACAAAGCAAGATATGAAGGATCAAGAACATCCTGTTGTGCTAAAGAAACAACCTTTGAAGCAACAAGATTTGAAGTAGGAGAAGAATCAACACAAGTCTTAAGAACTCCAAAGTTCAAATGACCAATATCTCTTAAGGAATTGCTACCAGCACTAACAAGTGGAGTGTGAGGCTCATAATCATTATCCTCAACAAAATGAGAAAAAACATAGAGATGAGACTGTTATCACTCAGTTTTGCACCCTTGCATGTGGCTGTGAAACCTCTGCAAAGTGGAGTAACATGGGACTGATCTCTAAGTGTGGGACTTTGCTAAATGAGATCAGACCTCCGGAGAAGGCCGGCTTCCTTGTCTAGCTATCACTTGAAACTACTAAATTTTGAGGGAAAAGGGAGAGAGAATGCTTGTAATGAAAATAAGTAAAAGCTTGAAAACATCAAAAGGTGATACACCAGACAGATTTAAAGAAACTTCCACAGAACTAAAGGATGCACAATACAATCAGAATATGGCAAGTAGGCATACACAGGTTAGATGACTCTAGCAGAGGTGAGAAGCAATATGATTGAGAGGAATAAAACATTCACAGACAAACCATATGCAGATTCACACAGAACCAGAAAAATCAGTAAAGAGGTAAAATTAACTTGCATATATTTGACAGAAAGGCAAGGTTATAGTATATGAAAACCCTGTTTGGAAACAAAAAAACCCTGTATGCTAAAAAGTTCCAACCTTATTTACAGCATTTGAATGCATATGTATAGCATTCCAAAACTATCCTAAGTCGGTTACAAAAAATCGCTCAAAGAGCTATCATAGAAAAAGATCTCCATCGATGACTGTCCAGCTACATCAGTTATGGCGTCGAAATCTGGAACTGGGCGGATGGGGAGATTTTTTGGAGTCTTGAATGCAAGCAGCTTCCTCATTGTTCTACAGTAGAAAAGATGAAAATATCTGGAAGAGGAAGGTGGGAAGATATTTCTGACCATCAATGCGAGCTGCTTCATTGTCCTGTGCAGCAATGAATGCCCCAAAAATATCTTCATCTACTGAAAGTCGTCGCTGAAACGTCCAATTGCCCAAAATATGCAATTCCAGATCTGAAACTTGAAAAATGACAAAGCTCCAGAAAAACCCTGCCAAATGAAAGAGGGGACCAAAATATATAACTTTGCCTCTTGGAGCATGCCGAAATTTGCCAAAATGGAGGAGATACAGGCGATCAAACTTTTGGTCAACTACTTGTATATATCGCTTTTGCATTTTGGTGTATATCGCTGCATCTTGGTGCTTGAATCGGCATTCAAAAACTCACTTTGCAACACCTTCTGCACATACATGGCACTTTGCATATCGGCCCCTATATATGCCTTGTATGTTCAAAATTGTATATACATACAATTTCCCCTTGTATATGCGGGCCCCACCTCTTTGAAAATGCCCAGTGTATAACTTTGTATCTGCTCCTTTGTATGTCTGAATATACAAGCCGTGGACCTCAAAACACCACTGAGCTGTGTTTCATTGTCCTGCTAGGTCCGGCTTGCATATTTCTATTTGTACATTTCTTTGTATATGCAAATATACAAACACCCATATATACAAGGCGGACTCCAAACTCTTATGTGCCGAAACTAATCCTTGATTCAAATCCATCTTGTATATACAATGCATCATTGACTTGTATATAGCAATATACAAGCGCTTTATACATACAAATCGGACCCCAACTGACCTTTAAGTATATTTGACTACCTGTCGGGTCCGACTTGCATATCGGCTTGTATATTTTTTCTTGTATATCGCTGATATACAAATGGCCTCACATATAAAATGGACCCGGAGCCTGAATGAGACAGAAATGATATCCATTTGAAATCTGGCCTGCATATCGGCTTGTATATTTGCCTTGTATATCGCAACATACAAGCTACTGTTCACGTGACCCTTTGTATGTAAAAACATACACTCCTTGTATATGTGCGGGACCCACCATTTGTATCTCCCCCTCTAAATATGCAAACATACAAGCCGCGGACCTGAAGCCTGAATGTGCCAGAATTGATTTTCACATTGGATCCGTCTTGTATAACTCTTTTGCATTTTTGGCTTGTATATCACAATATATAATTGCCATATACATACAAGCCACGGACTTAGCGCTGCATTTCGCCAAACTGTACCTATCTTGAAATCCGGCTTGTATGTATCTTTTGTATGTCAAGACATACAAACACCTTTTATACAAGGCAGACCCGAGAACAACATAGAATAAATTGAAACTTCTATTCGGGTCTGGATTGTATATGTTTCCTTGTATATCGGCTTGTATGTGCGAACATACAAGTCGATATGCATTCCACTGTAGCATTTAAACCTTTGTATGTATATGATATACAAACCTCTTTGTATCTTCACTAGCCCGACCACTTGTATCTTTGAGATACACAAACTCCTTTGTATATTTCTCCGTGGCACTTCTTGCATGCAATCTCATTTGTAAACCTGTGGGCCCCACCTTTTGTATGTCCTGCCGGCACTGTAGCAAATGTACATTTGCACCCTTGTATATGCAAATATACAAACTCAAATATACAAGCTCCCTTACATACAAACAGGGAATCTTTATGGAATATGCCCGCAATGCATCTTTCAGTTTGTATATAGCCGATTGTATGTGCGAACATACAAAGCAATATACAAGCCCTTTTATGCATACAAGTGCGAAATATTCTGAGGAATCTTCAATATATACTTGCCTTGTACATTTAGCGAATGTATATTTGCTTGTATGTGCGAACATACAAGGCAAACATACAAGTTGCCACATGCAAAGATGGAATCTTTGAGGAATATTCCCTGAATGTATCTATACCTTGTATGTTTTACTTGCATCTCCACTTGTATATCGCCGATATACAAACCCGAAATATTCCCAGGAATCTGCAAAAGATTCTCGGAATGTATATGCATTTCCCTAGCCTGATATACATTCAAAAAATGTATATAACTTAATTTTTTAAGTATTTCCTAAGGCCGATGGAGATTTTCAAGCTCGCCAAATGCATATTTGAACTGTATGTTTGACCAAACTTTGACCATGGATAACTTCTTCATTTGGCCAAATTTTAGAGTACTGTAAAAAGCAAACCTGCCTATTTTTTTAAGCTCTTTCCAATGGTAAGGTTTTTTTAGGCAATTTGGCACTTTTCATCTTTAGGCAACATTTTCCAAAGGCTTTTCAAGGAAAATACCAGGTTGACTGTTTGGCTCTAGTCAGAGGAAAAAATGGGTCAACAGAGACTCGTGATCAACTTCACCTATTGCAATGACTTTGCCAGTATTGGCCTCTCTAATGAAAATATAATCTGCAGGGAACTCTACAGTCTTAGGTACCTCACCATGATTAATCTAATAGATAAAAAGAAGATTTGTGTACAAATCAGGAATACAAAGTACATATTTGAAATAACCATCACCAATCTCAACATTGCCATCCTTGCAATATCCAAAAACTTACTATTCCCCAATAAGATCTTAGAAGTATCTATAGGATGAAGACCTAAAAAAGGATAGGGAGAAAAACCCATGTGATGTGATGCTCCTAAATCTAAAAACCATCTATCATGACTAGAATGAACTATAGAAGTAACCAATGCATGTCCTTTGAGCTTGTCTTCTTGAATTTTCATCCCATTTGCAAATCCTACATCCCCTGACTGTGTAGGTTTAGATGAATATGAAGGTGCTGCAAATGGGGAAGTTGTAGAAGGAGTCACAGATGAGGGCAGCTGAATGTTGTTCTTCTGAAGAAGGTGTGAAAGCTCACCAATCTTCTTAGTATAACAATGATGCTCATCACGACCTTTCTTCTTGTAATACACACAACTAAACTTCTCCTTCTTAGGTTTATCCTCTTTGGAAGAGGTGAAGGACTCATTAGACTATGTCTTAGCCTTAGGTTTCTTCTTTCCTTTTCTTTAAGATGCTTGTGCAACTAATGCATGATTCTTAGAGACCCCATCTAACTGAGCAAGTTTGGCTTGCTCCCTAGTCAAACGATCACAAAATGTCTCAAAAGAAGGCATTTTGAAAGCATTACCCAAAGCATCCATGGTGGAGTAAAAAGTAGAAGAGAAAATAGCAAATGGACCTCTTAGCTTAGATATAATCAAGAAAATAGACTCCTTATCAGTTTTATCCTTCCCACATCCTTCCAATTGTGACCTCACAGATTTGAACTTGACTAGATAATCATCAATGGAAGGAAATGCATCTGGGGAAAGAGAAGTTAATTCTGCCTCTAATTGCAAAGCACAAAACTCACTGATTTGACCAAACAAATTATTGAACTTATTCCATACCTCCTTGGGTGTACTACACTCCTCAATGTGGAAAAGAAAACTGTCAGAAACATGCAAAGCCATCAAACCCATAGCTTCATCACACTTGTTCCTGTGAGCAAACATCTCATAATCCTTAGTAAGAGGGGTGTTTATCATGCAATGTGGACCACAAACCCTTAGATTAGAGAAACCTACGCATTTTAATCTTCCAGGTATGATAGTTATGAGAGGTTAAAAGTTCAAATGAATCAGGAGTAGCCATGACAACAAATGCACCAAAAGCAAGCAAAATAGACACCAAATTGATACAATCAAGTCTAAAACCTCCAAGATATCATAGATAACAGAAAATGAAGCCTCTCAAAATTGATTTCACCTTTCCAAGATCCAAAAAAGATCAAGATATCACTCAGGAAGCAATAATGCAAAAAACATGTACCTAAGGAAGAATCTCAAAAAGGTGCACAGAGGCAAAAAATTAAGCCTATGAGGGGCGATTGGTGGCGGGTTCCCATGCCACAAGATTCTACCAAGTCTAAATGCCAAATCTCCAAACCAACAAGCACGTCACCAAACTCCATGCATGAGAGTGACAAAATAGACTCTTGTGAGCCTTGCTCACGTTAGTTAGTATTGGAGAGTGCCGGGAAATATTAATAGACAAAAAATGTTTGCACTGACAATGTGGGACAAAAAGTCCCTTATACACTTCAAAATGACGCCCAAATAATCTGCACGGACCCACCTCCACTTCATGCACAACAAACTTGAAACCCTAGTATTAAATATTTGTGGAAAACTTTATAATATATAAAATTTGATGTCGTTCATAGCCTCGATGGCATCCATTATCGCCTACTCATCACTGAAGAAGCTAAACCCACATGATCTTCCTTATTTCTCTATGCAATGCACATCAAACCAACACAAGCAATACACGACATTCATAAGCATGCACTCACACTATAGCACAATAAATTGCAGCAATATACAATCCACATCAAGAACTTAGAAAAATAATGAAGAGCATTGCAACCCCTTCAAACGATTATGCCCTCTTCTTAAAATATGCGCATAGATATGTAAGTTATGTAGATCGACGCCTAGCCACTCAATATGGCCTTCTATGAGATTGACAACCTCCACTGGTGAATCCGCTCATGCCAAACAACAACACACAGGAATATAAATATCCAACAAACACATACCAGTGAAAAATAAGTATAAAAAAAAAAGGCAAAATAGAAATTTTAAAAATTTAGATGAAAACACCAAATAATCTCCAGAAATTGCATGTGAAAATTGTTGAGAAACAATGTCTCAAATTTACTGGCATGTAAGGCTTCAGGTTATAGTGTATCAGGCTGACAGTTTGATTTCGCTGGGACCAAGTTTCTAGTCCCCTCAATGGTCTGATAGCTTCTTGAGTTTGGCGTTGTGCGTTGTGTCAGTGGGAGATGGTCATGTCGTTGGGACTTTGGTTGGTGTCTCCTTGACACTTGATGTAGGGTCTTATGGTTTCATCGGCGGGACTATACTACATCGGAGGGAGTCTCTAAGAAGTCTCACCAATGTTTCGATTAGAAGTGCTAACAACAGTGAATGTATGTGAAGACTGTATAGTTGATGGGAGTTGAAGACTTCGCCAGGACATTGATAGGAGTCTCACCAAAGTCACAATATGGCAGTATCAATAGTGAACGGTTGGTCAAGACTTCATTGATGATAACATAGCATGTCGTCGAGACTTTGGAGTCACTCCCTTCAAAGTGCCGATAAGGCAAACTCAATGACATGGAAGTTGACGGTGATGTGGATGCCACCTAGGCAGTGGGACCATGGTCAAAGTTTGGTAAATGAAGCATGGAGTCTCTTTGAAGTTCCAATAAGGGCAGTGACAATTGCGTTTTGTGTAACTGTTCGGTTCGACATGGAAGTTGAAGCAGTTATTCTTCCTTGTAATGCTGGAATGTTGAATGCATTGAAACAGTGGGTGGAGAGATCAGTGTGTGGATGTGACAAGATGAGAAGTTGCATTCACAGGGGGATTATGCTACTGGACTTTTCTCCAAATGGATCAGGATGTAAATCTCCGTGAAAAGGCTTAGAGCCTGCAATTGTATTATACCTGTATATACTTGGTTACTAAATAATACAATGGGTCTAATGCTTTCTGAGTGTGGGGTTTTTTACCCGTAAGGGTTTTCCCCACGTAAATCTGTATGTTCATATCTTCTATCCTTTCATGCTTTATGATTCTATTGTTGAATTTGTTTAATTCTTGTTGATGAAACTAGTTAAAACTTGCATGTACTTTTCTTAGTAGGATTAATGGTGGGAAATGAACTATGTCTGATTCCGCTTTGTGGCATAGTTGTGCATGTTTTTGAGGCAATCTAAAGAAATTTAAAGCTATTGAAGACACTACAGTTCTCAGATGTTCATTCTAAGATGATCTTATTTCCCTACAAGTGGTACCAGAGCCTTCTTCTGGGATTTGATTGTTCCTGGTGTTTCTAGTTCTAGGTATTTCTTTTGTGAAGATTTCTTAGTTTGGCAAGCTTGAGGAAATCAAAAGGAATCAGCGGATGATTGATCCTATGGTGAGTGGAAGGTGAGTGCTCATTTGTTTCAGTTTCATCAGATAACATGCTGCTTGAAGGATGGTGAAGACAGAGAAACTGGAGCTGGTCATATTGAAATGATGTGGTCTAAGGCTCCTAGTTGACAGCAGAATAATCCTTATGCATGGGGTGGGATTTTTTTCTTTGTGGTTGTGTTGCAACAAAGCTTCCATATTGGGTGTCTGTGTGAGAGGTTCCCTGGTGATATGGAGAAGCTTGTGTTGTTATTTAGCCATGGAGTAATGTGCTTATGCTGGGTATTTATACCTGGTATTGGAAGGCATTGTTCTTTGTTACCCTGATTGCATATAGGTTATGGAGTTGATCATTGGATGGTCTGAAAGCTTCTGTAATAGCCCGCCTCTCTCAGATGCATGTGCATGTTGGTGTTTGTGGAGTCAGCTTGAAGTGGGCATGGAGTTCCTGAACTGTGGTTTCCTTTTAAGGATGTTTTATACTTGCATGGATCGTATTCATGTTCCTTGGATTTTAGGGGTTTTATAGATTTTCCTAAAAATAAATCTATGGTTATGCATATTCATGATAAACCATTATTCTGGTTTAACTATCATGGTGTTTTTGTTTCAGACTTTTGAGTCATCCAGATGTGAAGTGGGTATGGATGTGCATGGGTGTTTTTTAAGACACAGTGGTTTTGCAAGTTTTACACAGTCAAGAGAAAAACTTGTGGTTTTCTAAAGCTACAGTTAAGCTATTTTCTAGACCCTGGATTTTGGGCTATTTCTAGATGAGATAGTTGCAGTTTTGCATGCATGCTCTATGTATGGTGTGAGGAGGTGAGATGCTTTCTCTACATAGGAGTGTTGGTACATGATCTGTCACTCAGCATTTCTGTGGTAATGCTTGGTGGATTCCTAGACTATGGTGCTCGAGTTATGGACGTATTTGGTGAATCAAATTTGTAAATGATCTGGTGCTTGAGTCATGTAGTCTACATGGTAATTCTCCTTTTAATCTCAATTTCCTAATTACTAGTGCAATGATGGGTTTGCATGTTTTAGTGTATTTGATCTATGAGTTATGCTGTTTTGTAGGTGTGTATAGCCTATTGATTGCAGTGGGATAACACGGAAGTGGACTGTCTATATTCACGAGATTGATTCAGTGTTTATGTAGACTTGTTAGCTAGCCTTGTTTATGGTCACTTTTGCATTGGTGTGGTTGCTTTGAGATGAGAGGATGGATGGTGTAGAGTACCTGGTTAGTCAATTATGGGGACTTGTAGCATGTGCATCACGATGTCATGAATAGCTTGGATACATAGTTTTGTGTAAGCTTTTGATAGTGATGGTGTATTTCCTTGGTTTGGAGATCTTGTGCCACTTGGTTTTATTGTCACATGGACATGTTAATGTGTGGACTTGAAGGATTTTCAGAGTAGGAGATGTTTGGTCATGATGCTTGGAAAGATCGATTGTCATGGTTCAGTGGGAGCTTTAGCAATGACTGCGAATTCATCACTTGGTGATGAATAATCTTCTTTAGTGTTGCAGATGTTACTAGGAGGAGCTCTTAGATCCTATTTCTACAGAAGAGTTCTTTGGCATTCATAGGAGCACTATTTGAAGCTTTGTAACATCTTGGAGCCATGGAGGACTCATGGAGTGTTTGGTTGAGGTGTTAGTGGTGCTTGACAGGTGATGTTGGTTTAGAGTTTGTTTGTTTTATGTCATGGTATACTCTTGTTTATGCATTAGAGTTTTGGTATTATACATTGCTCTTGAGACCATGCTATGTTCACTTGGATCATGGAATCTCCTAAGGGGGATGGTAAGATCATGATGTAATGACAAGTTCCTGATGCAAATGATTGGAGCTTTGACAGTGGTCTTGTGATTCTCTGTGTTTTGGGTGCATTGGTCATATGCTTGAGAACTTCATGGTGGTGCAGTGACGCATTTGGAGTCTAACATGAGATGTTTATTTGCAGGTGCTCATGGATACATGGAGAATGAGGTGAGACTGAATTTCCCTTAAGATGAGAGAAGTATAGTTTAGATGGTTACTCTTGATGAGATTTCAACAGAAAGTCAGAGGAGCCTACACCTTGGTTGGACGTGAGTTCAATAAAGACCTAAGAGGAGACTGCTTTTGGAGGAGTCATGATGGCTTGCATATCTTGGAGGAGCATTGTCATTCCCCACTCTTGGTCTTCTTGGAAATTTATTATTTGAAAGGTATTTGCCCATTATATCTTTCAGATGTGTTATGTTTCATGCTTTGGTTCTCATAGGATTGAGTTGATTCATGGTCATTGATTATGGAGACTCATTTGAGGATGGTTTAGCATGAGTCTATATTGTTTATCTTTCATAGATATGTATCTTGAGCTATGTAGTTAGTTCTGGAGGATTCATTTGAGGGATGTTTGGTATGGTTATCTCCTTGTGCATTTGAGTTTGAGATATCATTCATTGATGAGGACTATTAGGAGATAGTTTATGGGCTGATTTCCTGAAACGGGAAATGGATTAGTTTGATCTTCTTTGGTTTGAGAGGCTTACATCCATGTTGGTTACATGAAACATATGTTGTGTTTGATCTCTTGAGATTGAACGTTTTGGGTGTTGTTATGTTGTTCTCTTTGGGTTTTTTGTGGACAAGATCTTACTTGACATAGTTGGCACTTAGAGGTGTATGTAGAAGGATTTTCTACAGGTATATTATGTGCAGTGATTCTCCCTTTTGTCTTGGTTGTCTACTTGGATGGTTTGTTTCACATTACATTGGTTTGAGGTTTGATTGGAGCTATTGTGATCACTAGATTGTGGTCATGTGTTTTCACTTATGTTCTTGGGTGATGACATGGAGGTTCTGTTATCTCTTCCCTTTGTTGGGTGTGGAGAACTTAGGAGAGTTCTGGACTGGTAGAGAAAATTGTTCTTGCAGGTTATTTGTTTACAGGTTTTACATATCATTGTGGATGATTCCTTGGTACTACATGATAATGTTTTACACTTTCTATATGATGCTATTGGTAGAATTGGTATGCCTTGATTATTTTCAGATTTGCATTACCCATGCAGTGGGAGCTCTTGGATGTGTATGTCATTCTTTGGTAGGTTTTGCACATGGAGTTTTTATTGCAATTTATGGGTGTATATGTTTATCACATGAGTTTACTATGTTTTGTATACCTTCGAGGTATGGGTGATTGGATGGATTAGCACTTGATGTGTGTGCTATTTTCAATCGTGTGGGTTTTGTTTAGTTGGATGGGAGCAATCAATTTTCTGGTTGTTGTTCTAGTTGATGTTCGATCTTGTTTCTAGAGGATGACTTCATAGTTGTGTTCAGGTTGAAGCTTTGAAGTTGATGTTGTTGTTGCTTTTGTAGAGCTTGTGAGCACAGTGAAATGGAGGCAATATGTTGTATCCTTTGTTGTCAGTTGGATCTGTTGCAGGTGTCTTGGTTTAGACTATTGTAGATACACCATGGCTCATTCCTTTCTTGTGGAGGATGGCTAGAACCATTGTATGAGATGGTGAACATCTTGAATGTTGCTACAGTGACTTTGAGCCTTAATTGGTAGCCAATACATTCTTCGTCAAGTGGGAGAATGTTGAGAAATAGTGTCTCAAATTTACTGACATGTAAGGCTTCAGGTTACAGTGTATTGAGCTGGCAATTTGATTTTGTTGGGACCAAGTTTCTAGCCCCCTCGATGGTCTGATAGCTTCTTGATTTTGGTGTTGTGTTATGTCAGCGGGAGATGGTCATGTCAGCGGGACTTTGGCTGGTGTCTCCTCAACAACTGATGTAGGGTCTTATGGTTTCATCGGTGGGACTGTGCTACATTAGAGGGAGTCTCTAAGAAATCTCACTAATGTTTCAATTAGAAGTGCTAACAACAATAAATGTACATGTGAAGATTGTTTAGTCAGTGGGAGTTGAAGAATTCACCAGGACATTAACAGAAGTCTCGCTGAAGTCATGATACGGCAATATCAATAGTGAACGGTTGGTCCAGACTTCATCGATGAGAATATAGCATGTCCTCGGGACTTTGGAGTCACTCCTTTCGAAGTGCCGATAAGGCAAACTTGGTGACATGGAAGTTGATGGTGATGTGGATGCCACCTAGGCAGTGGGACCGTGGTCAAAATTTGGTAAATGAAGCATGGAGTCTCTTCGAAGTTCTAATAAGGGCAGTGACAATTATGTTTTGTGTAACTGTTCGGTTCAACATGGAAGTTCAAGCTGTTGTTCTTCCTTGTAATGTTGGAATGTTGAATGCATTGAAACAATTGGTGGAGAGATCAGTGTGTGGATGTGATGAGACAAGAAGTTGCATTCACATGGGGATTATGCTGCCGGACTTTTCTCTAGATGGAACAGGATGTGAATCTCTGTGAAAAGGCTTAGAGCGTGCAATTGTATTGTACTTGTATATACTTGGTTATTGAATAATACAATGGGTCTAATGCTTTTAGAGTGTGGGGTTTTTTACCTGTAAGGGTTTTCCCCATGTAAATCTGTGTGTTCATATCTTCTATCCTTTCATGCTTTATGATTCTGTTGTTGAATCTGTTTAATGCTTATTGATGAAACTGGTTAAAACTTACATGCACTTTTCTCAGTAGGATTAATGGTGGGAAATGAACTATGTCTGATTCCTCTTTGTGGCATAGTTGTGCATGTTTTTGAGGCAATCTAAAGAAATTTAAAGCTACCGAAGACACTATAGTTTTTAGATGTCCATTCTAAGATGATCTTATTTCCCTACAAAAATGCCTGGATCTCCTCAATGCGGCAGAAACTCTCCAAGAAGGTGAGTAGAAAGAGGAGCTCTGATACCATGTAGGAGTGAACAACTCCTTCCTAGGATCCTCAGTCTACAAAACAAAAACACCCTCACAGATATATGAGAGAAGAGAAATGAACTTCCACCAAATATTTAAGAAAAATGAGATGAGATGAGATATATTACACAATGTACAAGTGCCTATATTTAAAGGTAAGAAAAAAACATAATGGGTGAAACTACCTGATAACCAAAATACGGGTAACCAATATTATATATTGGAAACTACCTATTAAACCTAAGTTAAACTTAAGAAAATCATGTAAGGGTAAAACCTGTTTACACTAACAGGTGGGCCTCATACTAGATATGTATTTTTTGCCCTCATAGATATAAGTGTTACATGTATTGATCTCAATTTTCCATACCTTGACCTATTCGCTCAAAGTTGAATTTTTAGTCAAAGTTGACATTTTGGTAGGTGTTATGCTAGATATGTAGTTTATGTCCTCATGGATATAAGTGTTATGTGTATTAATCTCATTTTTTTTATCAATGCCTTGACCCTTTTGGTCAAAGTTGACTTTTAGACTTAGGGTTGGGTACCTAGTAGTTCCCTTCCTATTTCTCATCGGGTTATTGGTACTTGATAGATCCTTGTGATTCTTTGCATGAGTGAGAGGTTGTGCCAACTCATTACTTTATATTGGTGGTTGTTACCATGTCTTCTTGTGGGTTATTGGTAAGATACCATAACCCTTATGCATCATTATTTTATCTTGACTGTAATATGTATGTTTATCGATGTGATGATGTTGTATCTTGTTTTCTGTGCTTGGACCATTTAGTGTAAATGATGACTTTAGCATATACTAATAGATGAATTGTAATATGGCTTTGGATTGTTTTTCCTTCTTTCCTCAACTGCATTGGAATGAAATGATTGCGTTGGTGAATAGAAAAGGACAAGTATGTGGATTACAAGTATTGATGCTCCTTGTTTTAGCCTATTCCTTTCTCCTTCCTTTGGTCAGGTCATGAGTTGCCTTGGTGAATTACACTTTGGACCCTTGTGTGTTTATGTTCAAGAATGATTGTTATTTGAAGTATTAACATATTGTTAATCCATAAATTATGTATTAGACCCTTAATATATGTGTGTATTCAAGTGTGGTTATGCATTAAAATATATTGGATTTATTGATCCCCTTGGTGTTATGTGTTCATTGTGTGTAAAACCCATGTTTAACCATTGTGTGGATTACCTAGGTGTCTTTCTTGAGACCCTTGTTTATGTGTGAGAATAGTTGTGTCAAAAGTGTATCCATGATCTTCTCTCCATAGCTTAGGGGTTGCCTAGAGTGGCATAGACATCTGTTGTACTCAACAATAGTAATATGGTTGGGAGGTGGGTAATGTTGGTGTTTTTTCTTGCAACCCTCAATCCTAAGGAAAACTAACATCAAACTAAGGACAAGAAAGGCCAATGAACAAGGCTAAACATAGCCTTCTACTCTTTGAGCATTGCTAAGCTCGGGAGGGTGTTCCCAGAGACCTCAAAATAATTTAGGAAACATATACACAACAAGGGAGATCTCTAAATTTAGGCAATTAGGTTCAAATGGTGCCAACTCATGATAAACTGATTTATAATCCTTGTGAATGTACTCATTGACAACTTCTTACAACACCACTAACCTAGGAAATACAATATGCATAAGTCCTCTGATGATTTGCATTAGTTACAAGTTTCTCATGAGATTTAACAAGGTTTAAAATGCCAGACTTCATGCATAAGGTAGGGCAGAAATAACTTATAAATAATTTACAGAAATGACTTTGGATTTATCATTTTTTTTATAATGGTGTAGGGTTATACTTGACTGCCTTAGACCAGTGCCTAATCCCATGAGCAATAGAGTCACATTTGGATCAAAATCCATAAATGAAAAGGAAAGCATACATTCAAATGAATTCAATTAACAATGTTTTTGCCTTACAAAAACACTAAACCCTCAATAGCCCTTCTACACTCAACACTACATCCATCCTTAGCTATCCACAATGCACTGAAACATCCCAAATATTTGTCCATGAAAGCATGTTCATTTAGATATTTAAATAAATATTTAAGCAAAACACTATTGTTGTATCTCCTTGAAAATACAGACTAACATAGATCAAATGGAGAGTGTAGCAAATGTATACCCAGAAACCCCTTAGATCCCCTGAAATACTTCTAAAATTAATGGAGACATAATAGTATTGATAGCAAAAGCATGGACCTATATTGATTTATTGAAAATACTTCCGAATCCAGTATAGAAATTCACACAAGTAGATCTATTACATCATAAAACAAAGACCTAACTATTGTAGAAAAATAGAACCCCTGGATTGATCTTTATCTTCCAAACCTGGTCTGAGAAGACAACCTGGAACCAACCTCTAAAATGATACAGAAGTTACAGTCTTATAGAGAAAGAGAGAAGAAGATGAAAAACCCTAAAAATAATCCAGTGATGACACATGACACATCTCATCTCCCTTGATTCTGCAACTGATTTGCTTCTAGAAGATGCTCCTCCTCATTTCCTCTCCTCAATCTGCCCACTTCCCTTTTGTAACTGAAATTGATTAAGCCCAAATCTATTTTGCATTCCCGTGCACAATTTTACCCTGCTGGTAAAATCACCTTTCAAATGTAATTTTACTTGGCATGTAACAAATTTTACCCCCAGGCAGTTTTCACATTTCACTGGCAAGTAGAAAATGCATTTACCATACAATTTTAACTTCCAGAATCAAATCAAATATGCAAGGCATTTTTGCATATACACAGACATTATTCCTTTTGCCCGATCAATTTTTTATATGCCAATGTATTTACAAATTTACTCGAGGCAATAGAAATAATGCTGCCACGTTTTTCCTTTTGCTGTCCCATTTTTCTCACCTCTGGGCAGCTTAAAATACTCAGAACACCTCTGAAATTGTCTTTTGGTCATGAAGAATGCCCCAGGCATTGTTCTGGGAGTGAAAACATTCATTTTCAGCTTGTAAGAAGCCTCAAATCCATGCTCAAAACTAAAAAACGTGACAACAAACATTCAGCCTCGCTCTCCAACTATTTCCGCAATTCCGCACTTTTGTTTGTGCGTTCACTCTGTGTTCTCTGTGGAATGGCGGAATGCAATTAAAAATGCATTTTTCTACAAACCTTAACCTTTGGCAAATATAGAATATTAAAATGTTTTCTCAAACCTTCAGTTGTTCTGCATAACAATTTTATGCTTGTTTCATTCTGCCTGCGGAATTGCGGAGTTGGAATAAAAAAGCATATTAAAGCTTATAAAAGCTTTTTTATATAGTTTTACCCTTTAATATTTAGCTTGAAAAATAATAGAAACATTTAAAATATTTTTCTGAAATGCTTTCTGCACTTCCACACTTCTCTCATTTCTATTATTTTGTTCAATTGTGGAATGGCCGAAGAGCAAATATCAAAAACTTTAAACTTTATAAAGTTTATGAAATATTAAACTTGCCCTAAATGCTGTGCATTTTCCTTTTAAAACTATTTAAAATATACAAAATATTTTAAATATTTACAATTCAAACTTTAGGAAATAGTGAAAAATTAATTTATCCTGCCAGCCAAATTGGTAAAATTCATTGTGCACAAACATGAACACCTAGAGCTATGAAAATTTGCGAGCGAGCATAATCAATTATTTAAAACATGGGTTTGTCAACGAATCTCACCCAGCTCACCAAATTTATATACCTCATTTGTAAACTGGCCCACAAAATGTGTTCGCTACAATCGAGATGCATTAAAATAATGCATCATATGAAGTCAATTTTTGATGAAAATAGAACTGGAGATATTTTTTGCCAAAATGAGAAATGGGTTGCCTTCATATTTGTGAAATTTGTAACTTTTTGGAACACCAAATTTAG
This sequence comes from Cunninghamia lanceolata, assembly GCA_027924645.1. NCBI lineage: Eukaryota > Viridiplantae > Streptophyta > Pinopsida > Cupressales > Cupressaceae > Cunninghamia > Cunninghamia lanceolata. The sequence continues at coordinate 5,595,375 of BSBN01000303.1, read as the reverse complement.
CCTGGTTACAGTCAGAAAATAATTAAATAGCCCATCAAAACTCATCTTGGAAGCGTAAAACTGCACAGGCATGCTACCATATGTACCAAGAAATATTGTACCATACAAATTTGTATGATGACTTCTGAGTTGTAAAATTTCAATCGGCAAAGATGGGCTCTGGGTAGATTTAGTAGTATGTCGACTTAACCTCTGTTGACACATTGGAAGGACATATGCACTCAAAACTTGTAAAATTTGAGGGTTCCATCAGTGGGTTTAGTTGGGGATGCATGCACCCTGCAGACATGGCAAGATTCCAGATCTCTGGGACATAGACCAAGTGCCTACTCCATTGGGCGGCTTTGTAACTGCTCCTTTATTCAATTTTTTTAAATCTCATTTGATGGCCCCATGCCACCAAATGAAAAGAAGAACCAATGTTTGCCTTTTTTAAATACCGGCCTATTGAAGGAACTGATTTCCCTCAACCCACATTTACCTCTGCCACTGACATGCTTAACCATATCACTGAGCTTGCCATTGTCAATATTAACTTTGTCAATCTGAAAATTGCATCTAGACACTAACTGAAATCCATAGTCATTGTGACATTTTACCTTATCCAGCTCATTGTCATGTTTTCTTGCTTCATTATCATCTGAGAAAAATGTATCAGTACCTTCAGCACCGCATGTATGCTCAAAAGTAAGCAATTCTGGTTCAAAAATGTAATCAGATTTAACCTTCAAACAAACATCCATGTCCATATGAGGAAACTCATGATTAGGCTCATCTAGATTAGTAAATAGACACTCATATGAATCTACATTTAGAACATCCTGACTTTGACCAATATTACAATATATTTCACAATCATCAGCTATCCCTGTGTTAGTAAAATGAATTTCTGAGTTTGCATCAACATTTACACTTTCAACATATCCATCATTGTTAAAGTCACATGCTTTCTTAACTTCATAAGCATTGTTATCCTGCAAATTATATTGCTCATTTGTGGAAGGAAAAACAAATGGAAATGTGTCATACTTAATGCCTAAAGGAACATCATCATTGTCAAAGTTTATGTCAGCAGGGAACAAAAGCTCATGACCATTTTTATGTACATACCTCTGATATTCCTTGGTCAACAAATATGAAATTTGCTCACTGCTGAGTGAACATGCTTCTTCTTTCACATCTTCCACTGCTTTTTCCTCTTGATTTCTATGAGAGTTGCAAGCATCACTTAGTTGCAAATAAAAATCCACAGGGTTGTCATTTTTATCATTAAAATATGGATATTCAATGGATTCATCATAACATACACTGCTCATATCACATGGGATTGGAACTCCAACAAACTTGCCAAAAACACAATCATGATCTAATATGGAAGGGGGGCCTTCTCTATTTTCATCCTTATTAACATTTAGAATGTCATAACAACTATTTTCATTTGTACACCCATCTTCTATGGACTGATTAGAAAAAAACATTTTCCCCTTCATCAAATATAACATCATTCTCTAGTCACAAAGGGAAAAAGCACCATCACTTATTATAGACATAAAATTATTTCCCCATTCACTTTTGATGTCTTCATAAACTGAAAGCCATGGGTATTGTTGTTCTCAAAATCAGCTATGCTCATTTTTGTAGACAACCCCTATGAAACTTGTCTGTTTCGTAGCCTACACTCTTAGTTCGTAAATCGAGACAAGTACTCTTAGCCTCGTGTGAAGTCATCTGACATCCTAGAAAAGTTTGCGACATTCCCTTAAGTTGATTCCTCAAAATTTATGCAAATCGATTATGTTACAAACTGATCAAAATATTAATTTTGATCATTTTAAAGTGTTAGTAAGTTTTTGAAACTTCATGTGCAATAGCGGTCAAAACTACCACTCTTGCATATCTTTGTTACCTCCTATGTGTGATGTCGGTCAAAATGACTGCTCATACATACTTATCTTGTTTCTTTGTTAACATGCAAAGGCGGTTAAATCCGCCGTCCATACATGTTTTCCCGTTGTCAAAATTCGCATATGCAAGAGCGGTCTTATTTGCCGCTCATGCATATTGTCCCTCATGAGTAAAAGCGGTCTTTCTGACGGACAAAACATTATCTCACGAATCTTGAACTCGGGTGTCATTAATGGCGCTCGTGTCCCCATTAATACTTTGTTTTAAACCTTTTAAAGCATTTACTCATTGTTCTTTTTAGTTTTATATTCTCAAACTCATCGAACAAGTTATCCAAACCTCTGTGAAGTCAATTGAACCGTGGGACTCGTGGATTGCGAAGATTTTGCGCCTAGGATTTCCATCTTTATTTCCAGGTAGGGTAACATTTTCTTTCTTGTTTTCATTTTTGTTTTTCTTCCTTCTATTAGCGTTTGTTGATAATAGAAATGTTTGGGATTTATGTATCTATTTATGTTTAAATTGAGTCATCGTTTTGCATGATTATGAAAACCCTAGTCGCCTTTCATGTGTTTTCCTTCGCCGTGCTTTGTTCATTATTGGCGAATCTCGTCATGCTCTAGTTTTAGTGCAATCGATGGATCTGTCATGATGATTGTGAAACTTAGGTTATGCCAGTGTTTCCCATATGTATTGATGGACTTTTTCGCCGCCGATGCATATTTTTTGGTTTGTCTTCCCATATGAAATGGTGGTCTTTTTGACCGACTCTACATAAAGCTTTTCCTTTATATACATCAGCGGGCATTTTTGCCCCTTGCGCATATACCTTATCAAGTTTACCTATCCCTCATGTAAGGGTGGTTAAAACCGTCGCCCTTACACAAACACTGTATTATCTCATATGCAATGGCAGCAGGAAGTTCCGCTTTCATAGAACTCGAAGTTTCGACAGCATATGCCTTGGCAGTTATTTTGACCGACTTCGCATTAAAACTTGCTGTTTCCCTCATATGTAAGGGCGGCAAATTTTGCCGCCCCTACATCAAACACATTTTTCTGGAACATATGCAATGGCGGCAAATTTTGCCGACCTTGCACCTACATCGAAGTTTTTCCAACCTGCAGGGTCGGAAAAATTTGCCGCCCTAACACTTGCAATACATCCCTCTAATGCAAGGGTGGCAAATTTTGCCGCACATGCATTTACTCTCTCAATTTTCTAACTCTGAGAGATTTTCAACTTTGCTTTCCTAAGTCTGTTTTCCTCTATTTTTTCGACCCACTTGCGCTCTAGTCCTTTCAAGCACATCCTCGTAGTCATGATCGTCAACATGCAATTTTCCCAGATAGTATTTCCCCTAATTGCATGATCATGCCTTTTTGTTGCAGTTTCTTCTACAGATTTTCTCTCTTCGCTGACATCCTTCTGGTGTTAGCTTTTTCAGATGACTGAGTTGTCTCCAAAGAAGTTGAAAGCAATGAAGTATAAGTATCAGGGTGTTTTTCCAATCACCTCGGTTACTTCCAATGTTGATGACATTTGGGATACAGAGATTGGCCATGTGGACATGGCTGAGTTTGTGGAAAGAACCAAGTCTGATAACCCTAGTTCTGCAATGAAGAAGATTGTTGATAGCAACATTCACTTGGTGTCATCTTTCCTGGTGGCAGCTCATAATATTGAGTTTGTTCTTCAATGTACTCAGTTCTACAACAGAGAAACTAGGGCAGTGGTGGATACAAATGGCAATGTGATAATTAGATTGGATCCAGAATTCATTGATAAAGTTTTCATGTGTCCTCTTGCTACAAAAGTTGTGAAACTAGATTTTGCTGAAGCTCAAAAGGGATATGATAAGAATTCTGAGAAGGATAAGAAGACAATCAACACCAAATGGCTTAAGACTTCAAGGTTAAACTTATCTAGGTGGCCGAGGAGTTTTCCTAGAAGTGATTTTATTGAGGAGGTTGGTGATCTCATAACACTTCTTAGCAGGATAAGGGGGTTGGCTTCTTCCTCTCTTTTCCATGAGTGGATGTACCCTTTTATCAAGGTTATACTTCAAGGCAAACAAGCCATTTTTTGGGGTGAGCAAATCAGCAATGCTCTACACGAGCAATTGACAAAGGTATCCACTACTTTCAAATTCTATATGACTTCTTACCTTGTGTATATAGCAGCCTCCATGAGGATCTTTCCTGGTTTGACATCTGAAGGAGATAGGAGAGTAGTTCCTGTATATCAGTCTATCTTCAACTGACATTGAAAGGTTCTATTCACCACTTTAGGAGGGTAAATGATGCTTTCTTCGCAGTGTTCTTGTGTCTTTTTGACCCTCAGCTAGAGCAAAGAAGAGTTTTAGATGAAGCTTGGTCAGTGGTGAATGATTATGGATGCATGTTCTTACAATTTCCTACTCTCTCATATTTAAGGGTTGGCTTTTTCCAAGGTTATCCTTATATGTTTCCAAGGTTTCCTTCAGATAATCTTGTTCTAATGGAATTATGTAGACAAATGATTGTCATACATAATAAGCAAATGGAACTCAAGAAACTAAGATTCAGATTTCTAGTAGAAGTTGGTAGGTTTTCAGTATCAACCGCCGCAAAGGCTAGAGCCATGGAAACTGAAATGCAACTAGTGACCATGAAACAGTTCAAATGAAGACCAAGGTTTGATTACAGGGGTGTAAAAGACAAGATCAAGAGGAAGACCCAGTTTCATGAACCAATGGTTGAAGACGTTTGGGTGGACTTGAGGACAGAAGAAGATATCAGAAAATTGGACTATAGCAGGTTATCTTTGGAACAGATTGAATATCTGGGATTGGCTGATACTCCTGAAGACCTGGTGGATGATGAAGTGCTGATTGATTCTAGATATAACACTAAACAGGTTGCTGGTTCTCCTTTTCCTCCCATCCAATGGTCTCAGAAAGAATTGACTTCTCTAAGGAAAAGGTTTGAACCTATATTGGCTAACACCAACAAGTGGTTAGCAGATAAGGGAATTGCTTTGAAAGAATTCCTTACGGGATCAGAGACTGAAATCCAAGAACAAACAGGTAAGAATGTGGAGAATAGGACAAAGAATAAGAGTGGCATTCCCTCTTCTTCCAAACCACATAAAACCAGGATCAAATTTGTGACAAAGAAGTCAAAGGCTACAGAGAAAGAATCTGAGGTAGAAGATATGGAAATTGAGAAAGAGAATACTTATGAGAAAGCTACCAAGGAAATGGAAGTTGAAAATAGATCGACAGAAGGACAAGGAGATGGAGTTTTGTCTCCACAGGAGAATGTACAATAGGAAATGGGAGTCTCTTCTCCTTTGTCTAACATACCTGTTTTAGTTCCTCTGTCTATTTCACCCATTGACATCGCCTCTTCTAAATCTCCATCACCTTCAAAAATAATTTTTGATAATACTCAAACTGCTTTTGATGATGTTCTTCATTCTTCTGGGTCTATTCCTAGTTTGTCCTCCTCATCTTTTGATATTGGAGATTCTTCGATATTTGATCACTTTGTAATGGGTTATGAACAAGTTTCTAATGTGAATGTGTCAAGTGTAGTGTTTACTAATACTCCACCTATTGTTTCTACTTCCAGTGCTAGTGCAGTTCCAGTAACACCAACAATGGAAACGGACCCTAATGTGAGAATTTCTGTGCTTCCTCCATGGTTGTTAGCATATACACCTAAAAGAAAGAAACAAGCCATCTCTCCAGATGACTTTGAGTTTAGTAAGCTGGTGCCTGCTAAGGCTAAGACCCCAAAGAAGCCCAAAATTCTTTCAAGAATGCTGGGAGACAAAGGGCACAAATTTCTAGAGATTGTAAGGCCTCCACAGGATGCAAGCATAGAAAATTTTAGTATGAATGATTACTCTATTTCTAGGGTTGAGCTAGGCAAAATAACAAATGAAAGTGCAAAGATTGACATGCAATCAAGAATGGATATTCTGATTTAGAAGTTTGACAAAGAAAAAGAGATGAAGGATTATTATAAAGCAATGGTAGAACAATTGACTGCAATGGTAAGGAAGATTACTTTGAATTCAGAATCAGCAACTCTTGAGGCCATTTCTGTAGAAGATCCTATTATCCAGAAAGCTAAAAAAGACTCATCTTAAGGGGAAAGTGCTTGAAGAATATTTGGAAAGGATGTGCACACAGGGAATCTCTCTTCTTACAAAGCTAGCTGAGAAAACAAGCAAAATGGAGAAAATCAGGGGAAAACTTGATGATTTGATTGATGCTATTTCTCAGGATATTGAGCGTTTAGAATAGAATCATGATAAGTGGGTAGAGATGAGGAAGCTGAAAATAAGAGCTTTCATATCAATTGGTGTCATTCCAAATATGGATTCGTATACTGAGACTAAGTGTTGATCACGATGTTAGTCATTAACAACCATAGAATAAAAGTACACATTAACCTTTATTCATCTTGAAAGATATAATAAATTCAGAGAATCCATGATCTCAAGTCTCTGGTGATTAGGTCTTAATCTTCTAACGTTACTTAGAGGTTGATGTGTGTTGTTGTTTCCATTTTGGGGCCTTACGTAGATCTCATCAGTAAGATAATGTTTCCGGTAGTAATGCTGCACAGAAAGTTGTTCTATACAAGATATGCTTCAAATAATGCTTCCATCTTTAAATCTTTGCATGATATTTGTCATTTTGACATGCTGTAACCTCAAATATGCTGAATATGTTCAGTTATCTATGGGATATCTGCATATTTGTATTATTTTCTTAAGATTGTCAACTATTTTGCAATTATGATGATGAAATGCTCTAAAATTGAAAGAAATTGAAAGAAATACTTCAAATTAATGTTGAACCTTCAGCTATTGAGCCACATATACAATCAGATATAGTCATGAAGAGAAGAAATCAAACCATATGTTCACAGGACATTCCACAGCTAGATACAGTCGATGCTAACTTCAAAGGAAACGGTATGAAAACAACACATGTAAGCAGATATGCACTCCAAGGGATGTAGCAAATCACAGCATGTATTAAGAATTCATACACTGATTACTCAAGATTTATTATGGATTGTAATCAAAATTTCATTAGGTATGCAAGAACATATGTGTATACAACAACTTTGAAATGAGCCCTAAATATTTCAGCAAACAGATTTCAATTAAGTTTTGAATGTTTAAAATGAGGCATCCCTGCACCTTTTATAGAACAAAGTGAGGGAGTGGTTACAATTGATCTATGATCCAGATTTATCTATTAAGATCTATGGTTCACATTTCATTGACCAATTCAACCCTTTTCATGTGGCACAGGTTGCCAGCTGGCAACCCTCTAGGTAACTCATATTTCTTAAGTACCCAATGCATATACTCCTTTTATGATGCATCTTTGATGCAGAGGTGTCAGGACCTATGAGATGATTTAATAGAAACAAAAGATTTCAATGGTTTGTGGCTTCCACCAATAAGACTTCACTAGTCTTCCCTTTGCCTTAAACTCCTCCAAAGGGCTCAACTTAGGGTTCCAACTTCTCACATGAAATATTGCATCTTCTAGGGTCTCAACCTACCCCAACCAACAAAATTCAACAAGTTTCACAAACCAATTTGATTGGTTCTTGACAATTCCACTTGACTAGGCCTAATCCTAGTAGCCCTGTTCAACGACAAACTTGCACTTTTCTCCAAACTTTCCCAAAGCACTTCCAAAACTATTGACTGATCTGAGTACCCTCTATTGATTTATTTAACATACTTCAAAATCATATACTATTGTTTTGGACGGAATCTAACTGTCCTAACACCCAGTTGTCTTTCTACAAGGCCTAAATTACCCACTTTACAAAGGAACCCTATCAAATACTTGCCCCACTCATCCAAACCTTGAAATAGTATTAGGAAAGGATCTAAAACAAAGGATTTTCTAGGTCTCATGCAATTATTTTCTCATTCAAGTGTTTAAACACCAAACCCCCATTTCTAGGCCCCAAAAACCTAGTTAACAGAGCAGTTTTAGAAAAAAGGTGATATTTTCCTCTAGGAATCGAGTTAAGACCTCCTACTAGATGAATTTGAAAGGTAACTCAATCCTCTTTCCAACCATATATGGATTTCCCATGTATCTATCCATACATAACTGTACCAAACGCTGCAACAGGACTGTTATAGGAGAATTCTGGAAATTGCAGTCACTAAAACGGTCATAACTTCCTCAATATTGCACCAAATTCAATGAGTCAAAAAGGAAAGGGAGGGTGATTGAATATAATTTTATTTGAAATCAAAAATAAATGTCCTCCTGCCTGTACTGGGCTGTACCATGCAAGAAAACAGTAAATTTCTGAAGAAAATACAGAAAACAGTGCCTTTTTATTATTCCATTTCATTCCTTCAATCACCCACGAGTTTTCAAAGGTATACAAGGCCTTTTTAAAGGTATTACAAATGAAATTTCAGTTTCCAACTACTTGGAACGAACCAAGAGCCAAATGACTCTTCACCTTCCCTCATTTTACATCTTTTTTCTAACTTTACATTGACAACCTTTACGTGGTTTGCAATATTTTGCATATTTGAAACTCCTATTGACATAAACACATAAAAATGACTTGATGGACCTCAATACAATATTGAATCATTTAAAATTGAATCAAACTCCAAAAATTAGTCTAGGAAAACATTAATTTGCCAAGGTGCTCCTACACCATACAACCAATCAACAAAATTTCTAAGTCCCTTAGAAATGTATCTGCAACAAAATTCTTTTTTTGCCTCTCCTCTGTCTTCAATCTTCTCGGCTACAATCTCCCAATCTATAGAAATGGTGACCAACCAACCAACAAACAAACTGCCATCATCTTTAGAGATTCTTCAGGCTCCTTCTACTCCCATCAGTGGAGTATTCTTCAGGCTGCAACATCAAGTGCTTCTTCAGGTATCCATCTCTCTCACTGCTTCACAACAAACCAACTCACCAAACCATTCATTTCACCCAACAGCCGATCTTGGTGATGCACCTACCACTCTCTCCTCAGTGGTTTTTCTCTGCACCCTTATCCAGCCTAATCTCCATTGGAGAATGGTCATGACAGACCTCATCTTGTCTACCCACACACACAACCTCAGAAAACATCCTTCTGCAGTTAGATGGACCAAGCACCTGCAACCAAACAACTTAGCAAATAACAATAACGGTCACCAACATAACATATTTTTCATCTCAGAAATAACATCTCCTCCCAGAACTTTTGCTAGCTCTTATACCAATATGATGCAGAGGTGTTAGGACTTATGAGATGATTTAATAGAAACAAAAGATTTCAATGGTTTGTGGCTTCCACCAATAAGACTTCACTAGTCTTCCCTTTGCCTTAAACTCCTCCAAAGGGCTCAACTTAGGGTTCCAACTTCTCACATGAAATATTGCATCTTCTAGGGTCTCAACCTACCCCAACCAACAAGATTCAATAGGTTTCACAAACCAATTTGATTGGTTCTTGACAATTCCACTTGACTAGGCCTAATCCTAGTAGCCCTGTTCAACGACAAACTTGCACTTTTCTCCAAACTTTCCCAAATCACTTCCAAAAATATTGACTGATCTGAGTACCCTCTATTGATTTCTTTAACATACTTCAAAATCATATACTATTATTTTGGACGGAATCTGACTGTCCTAACACCCAGCTGTCTTTCTACAAGGCCTAAATTACCCACTTTACAAAGGAACCCTATCAAATACTTGCCCCACTCACTCCAAACCTTGAAACAGTCTTAGGAAAGAATCTAAAACAAAGTATTTTCCAGGTCTCATGCAATGATTTTCTCATTCAAGTGTTTAAATGCCAAACCCCCATTTCTAGGCCCCAAAAACCTAGTTAACAGAGCAGTTTTAGAAAAAATGTGATATCTTCCTCTAGGAATTGAGTTAAGACCTCCTACCAGATGCATTTGAAAGGTAACTAAATCCTATTTCCAACTATATATGGATTTACCCTATATCTGTCCGTACAAAACTGTACCAAATGCTGCAACAGGACCGTTATAGGAGAATTCTGGAAATTGCAGTCACTAAAACGGTCATAACTTCCTCAATATTGCACCAAATTCAATGAGTGAAAAAGGAAAGGGAGGGTGATTGAAATATAATTTTATTTTAAATCAAAAATAAATGTTCTCCTACCCGTACTGGGCCGTACCATGCAAGAAAACAGTAAATTTCTGAAGAAAATACAGAAAATAGTGCCTTTTTACTATTCCATTTCATTCCTTCAATCACCCACGAGTTTTCAAAGGTATACAAGGCCTTTTTAAAGGTATTACAAATTACATTTTAGTTTTCAACTACTTGGAATAAACCAAGAGCCAAATAACTCTTCACCTTCCCTCATTTTACATCTTTTTTCCAACTTTACATTGACAACCTTTACATGGTTTGCAATATTTTGCATATTTGAAACTCCTATTGACCTAAACACATAAAAATGACTTGATGGACCTCAATACAATATTGAATCATTTAAAATTGAATCAAACTCTAAAAATTAGTCTAGGAAAACATTAATTTTCCAAGGTTCTCCTGCACTATACAACCAACCAACAAAATTTTTAAGTCCCTTGGAAATGTATCTGCAACAAAAGTCTTTTTTTGCCTCTCCTCTGTCTTCAATCTTCTCAGCTACAATCTCCCAATCTATAGAAATGGTGACCAACCAACCAACAAACAAACTACCATTATCTTTAGAGCTTCTTCAGGCTCCTTCTACTCCCATTAGTGGAGTACTCTTCAGGATGCAACATCAAGTGCTTCTTCAGGTATTCATCTCTCTCACTGCTTCACAACAAACCAACTCACCAAACCATTCATCTCACCCAACAGCCGATCCTGGTGATACACCTACCACTCTCTCCGCAGTGGTTTCTCTCTGCACCCTTATCCAACCTAATCTCCATTGGAGAATAGTCATGACAGACCTCATCTTGTCTGCCCACACACACAACCTCAGAAAACATCCTTCTGCAGTTAGATGGACCAAGCACCTGCAACCAAACAACTTAGCAAATAACAATAACGGTCACCAACATAACATATTCTTCATCTTAAAAATAACATCTCCTCCCAGAGCTTTTGCTAGCTCTAATCCCAATATGATGTAGAGGTGTCAGGACTTATGAGATGATTTAATAGAAACAAAAGATTTCAATGGTTTGTGGCTTCCACCAATAAGACTTCACTAGTCTTCCCTTTGCCTTAAACTCCTCCAAAGGGCTCAACTTAGGGTTCCAACTTCTCACATGAAATATTGTATCTTCTAGGGTCTCAACCTACCCCAACCAACAAGATTCAATAGGTTTCACAAAACAATTTGATTGGTTCTTGACAATTCCACTTGACTAGGCCTAATCCTAGTAGCCCTGTTCAGCGACAAACTTGCACTTTTCTCCAAACTTTCCTAAAGAACTTCAAAAAAAATTGACTGATCTGAGTACCCTCTATTGAGTTCTTTAACATACTTCAAAATCATATACTATTGTTTTGGACGGAATCTGACTGTCCTAACACCCAGTTGTCTTTCTACAAGGCCTAAATTGCCCACTTTACAAAGGAACCCTATCAAATACTTGCCCCATTCACTCCAAACCTTGAAATAGTCTTATAAAAGGATCTAAAACAAAGGATTTTATAGGTCTCATGCAATGATTTTTTTGTTCAAGTGTTTAAACACCAAACCCTCATTTCTAGGCCCCAAAAACCTAGTTAACAGAGCAGTTTTAGAAAAGAACGTGATATCTTCCTCTAGGAATTGAGTTAAGACATCCTACTAGATACATTTGAAAGGTAACTCAATCCTCTTTCCAACCATATATTGATTTCCCCTGCATCTATCCGTACATAACTATACCAAATGCTACAACAGGACTGTTATAGGAGAATTCTAGAAATTGCAGTCACTAAAACGGTCATAACTTCCTCAATATTGCACCAAATTTGATGAGTAAAAAAGGAAATGGAGGATGATTGAATATTATTTCATTTGAAATAAAAAAAAAATGTCCTTCTGCCCGTACTGGGCCATACCATGCAAGAAAACAACAAATTTCTAAAGAAAATACAGAAAATAGTGCCTTTTTACTATTCCATTTCATTCCTTAAATCACCCACGAGTTTTTAGAGGTATACAAGGCCTTTTTAAAGGTATTACAAATGACATTTCATTTTCCAACTACTTGGAATGAACCAAGAGCCAAATGACTCTTCACCTTCCCTCATTTTACATCTTTTTTCCAACTTTACATTGACAACCTTTACATGGTTTGCAATATTTTGCATATTTGAAACTCCTATTGACCTAAACACATAAAAATGACTTGATGGACCTCAATACAATATTGAATCATTTAAAATTGAATCAAACTCCAAAAATTAGTCTAGGAAAACATTAATTTTCCAAGGTGCTCCTGCACCAATCTTCACCGGGTTCTTTATCCTTCAAGTTCTTCATCTCCGTCATCAGGAGCATCAGGATCATCACTTTCAAAATCTTCATCATCCTAATGAGCTTCTCCTTGTACATGGACCTACATGGATGTCTGGATATTTTCATATGACTGTACTATCTTCTTTATCTCCCTGCCATCTTGAGTTCTTGCTTTGATGATGGCGTGCCTATGCATTTGTTACTTGCCTCAGAGATTCTCTAACTTATTTCTCCTACTGCTAGATGTCTTGTTATAATTCTCCATCCTGACCCTGATCCTCATGATCTTGTCCATAGTTTCTTCTGTCAGGTGGTTTAGAGGATCATCAGCTACCTGTTGAAAATTGTTATGTAGAGCTTTAATGGCAAGCTCCTCATCTTGATTTTCTATCTTGTCCTCTGCCTTTCCTTCCAATGTTTCCAAAATTTCAGCCTCAAATGACATCATATCATGCAGCTTCATGCTGATATCTCTTAGTTTACTATTGCATCTCTTAAGCACATCACACTCAAACTTGATGTCTTTATACCATATATCAATCAACAGGGCTATATTATTATTCAGTACCTGATTCTTTATTAAAATCAGAGGGTCAAACCTCTTTATTTCACCCAAAGTGCTCAGGACCTTCTCCAATTGAAACGACCTCCTCTCGATCTCCATCTGCAGTTTATCTACCTTTTTCCTGGAGGTGCCCAAAGAATTCCACCTCTTCAAAGAGGCTTTTACCACTTCTTCTGCTTCATCAAATGTGGATAACATCCACTTTCTCATTATGGATGACTCATGTTTTATGAGATCCAACTTATTTACCTCATCTTGAGAAATAGTAGTCAATGGGACTACATGATCACTTGATGTATCCTCAGGGTTAATTAACCCTTTTATGTAAGTGTGTAATTGAGCAACGTGCTCCTTGTGTTGTTTATTTTTCTCTTTCTCTCTTTTCACCCTCTGGGTCAATGAATCAATAATGTCCTTACCTTCTTGGCCTTCCTGATCTTCATTGGCAAATCCCAAATCCACTGTATTAATCTGGAATTCATCCAGAGTGATCTTGCCTTTTTCTCGGTCTACTGTAGGAATGGCCACCTGGGCGGTCCTTATACTCGTGACAGGATCTCTTCTTATGGCTGAAGTTATTCTAGCCTTCCTCTTAGGCTTTATTAAGGTTTCAGAAAACAATGTAGATATATCAAATTCTTGTGTCTCTAAACCTGATTCTGCGCTAATTTCTTTCTCGATCCACTGAGGAATTTGATCTTTCGACTGTTGGTCTCCATCATCATCATGATGATCACCCTGATCTTCAGTATCCACCATCATGTTCGATGGGGAGGGTGATTTTCTTATCTCTTCCTCATGATGCTCTTCATGAGGGTGATCTTTGGGTATATCCTCCTGTTGAGGAACTTCCTTTTCTGGAGGGTGATCCTGCAGATCATCTGCATGTTGATCATGATCTTGATCTTTTACTTCCTCCATGGGTTTCTCATCCACTTCAACATTTTTCTTTTCCTGAAGTATATTAGTATCCGTGGATGTTACTATATCTACCTTAGATACACTCTCCTGATCTGAAGCTGCAATTTGCTCCGCAGCTATAGTAATTACTTCTTGAACTTTTGGGGTAGGGTCAACTGATGTTTCCTTATCTTCTTTGTCCCTTGGTGAGACTTCCACTACTTTGGGGTTAGCTAATGCATCTTGCTGTTGCTGACCCATACTTGGAACCTTGCTCTCCACTTCTTTCTATTCAAGTTATTCAATATTCTCTGCTTTCTTAGGTGCACCCGCCATATCCTTAGGATTTACATCCTCTACATATGTCAAATCTATAACTGCAGGACTTGTCACCTGAGAAACTAAGGCATCTAGCCCTATTTGTTGTGCAATGTTTTCTAGGCTCTTTTCTCTTTCTAACTCTATTTGCTTCATCTCCCCTAATATTGCCTAAACTGATGGGGTCCCCTGTGGAGTTATCTGGGTGCTAGTAGCAAGGGTTTCCATTTTTTGTGCAGTTACATCCTTCACTACCTCATCATCGGATAGGTCAACTGTCTCATCTAATGAGACTAGACCACCTTGAACTGCCTTAGAGGCCTGTTTCCTTTGTTCTTCTGCCTGTTTAGTCTTAAACTTTACAATGGTGGGAAGTGGAACATTATGCTGCAATACTTTAGTGAATACTTCTCCACCTGCCCCTTTTAACATTATAGGAGTTTGCTTTATTTCACCACTCATTGAAGTTCTTGGTTTCTTAGGTGTAGTTGCTATCACCTGAGGTGCTTTTCTTTTTCTAATGAGGGACAGTGGGTCTTCTTCTGCAAGCTCCTCATCAAGGTGGAGATCCTCCCCCATTTGTGCTTGTGATGCCTGACCCTCATCATATCCTTTGATAGTTTCGACAGCTGGCCCCTGGATATTTCTAGCCTTTAGCTTATCCTTAAGAGGTGGTGCTTCTGATGCTGACGCTAGTTTTGATGTTGGTGCACCTTTTGATGTTATCATGACCCTCTCGATAATCACCCCTTTAGGTTCATTATCAATCTTCCTACCTCTAGGTGGTCTCTTGCTTTTCTCAGGCGGTGGTGCCCTCTCTCCTTTGGATTTTCTCTTCTTGTTGCAGAAATCATCATATTCATCTTCTGAAACCTCTTGTCTTTTCTTCTTATTGTCTACCGTGATGGAAACACCTCCCTTCTTCAGTGTATTTATCTGGTTATCGACCCATGCTTGGGTCAGCTGCAATGTCCTGCCTGTAAAAGGATCCAAGGAGATGTCCTCCTGTATGGTGAGATCCGGTGCCGAGATGGTATCATTATATACCTTTTTCTCCTCATATTCATCAGCCATAACCACTCCATCATCTTTCTTCAATTGTGCCGGGATGGAAATGCAATCGAAGGTCTTGATCTGGCTGAGTGTGAGCCTTTGATATCTTCTTCTTCTGGCTTCAACTTCATCTTCACAATCTGCCCAGAAGTCCTCAAGATGTCTTCGATGGATGGGCTTCCCCATGATCTTCTGCATCCTCCTGTATGGATCATATGATCTTTTCAATGGAAATGGCTGGAAATTCATCATATTTAGACAAGCTATGGCCTTTTTAATATTCTCAGAATCTGGGCACATATACCAGCCCATTGTGACTGGAAACAATACTGGTGGAAGCTTGTTGTTAGCTTTGTAAGCATTCAGGATTGTGGAGATTTGTCTTAAGAACTCCATTAAGACAACTGCATCTGTAGGGTATCTTGGGAGCATGAGAGGCTCCTCCTCAAAACCCTCAACTTTGATATAAGAGAAAGTTGCAAATTGAATAAACCAGGCTCCATGCCTATATATGACTTCCTGAGCCTCCATGCTCAGTCTTTTAGTTTGGTCCTCCTCCATTGTTCTTACCAGATGCATAGAGAATGCATCATTCACTAGTTTGTAATCTTGGAGGTAATTTATTCTCTACAGCTGGGGATGATGATCCCATATATGTGCATCATTTGTTGTGCCACCAATTTTTCCAACTGTAGTCAATGCATCAAATGTACCCTTGTAGGCACATGAATAAACTATGTATGAGGTCATGTAAAAAGAGCAATCTGGACCTCCTAGATTCATCAATTGCTCATCTAGAGCATCACTTATTATTTTAGCCCACATTGGCTTACTATCTGTGTAAAGACACATCAGGATGACTGCATACATCCAGTCCTTAAAACTTCCAGCATCAGGTTGGCCCGTCACTCTGCTGAGCAGTGCTATCATGTATTGGTATTCATCATCAAAGTCATATTTATATAAGTGCACTGGAAGCTTGGCTGCTGCAGGATATGGACTATTCTTCGCCCTCCATTGGTACATTTTCTTCCTAGCAGACTTTTTGTTATTCTCATATTTTGCTTCCGACTTCTTCAAATCTATATTGGCAACCTTCTTGCCTAATGGTAAACTGAATGTAGCAGCAAGGCCTTTGATAGACAGATCAGCATATACTCTGCCATGCTTCTCTACCTTCCTTGTCTATGGGTTATAATTTCTTGCACATTCAATGATCAGCTCAGGAGTTTCCATAGAATAAGGGAACCCAGCCACATTCCACATTCTAGATACAAAGACTGCATCCAGCAAGGTGCTGTTACTCTTTTCATCGCTCATTTTAGCAGACCATGCAACCAGATCTGTATTTCCTTGATGCGTATCTGTGATGACACCATATTTAAACCAGACACCCTCAGGTTGAGCAAACATGGGCTTTAGAAATTCTGCCTCTGACTTAGCCAACCGCTTATCTGCCATGGATGCCTGTAATTAACAAAGCTTGGTCTTACAATTTGGTGGTACCTGCATAAGCAATCAGGTTTTAAGCATTTAAATATGCAGGCCCTTTCCCAAAAAATCTAAAAGGTTCTATCTCTTTTGACCTCTGCAATGCTAAAAAATGCAAAAGTTCAGTCATATGCATGTGTCTTTGTATATACAAAGGTGTTTGTATATACATACAGGTCAAAATATGCATTGGCGGGTGTAAAATCTCCATCGCCCTTCGAAAAAATCAGTTAGATGCATTTCTGAGTGCATGTCAGGCTCTAAATGTGCATATACAAAGGGGGAATCTTCCGCAGATCCCCAGGAATATTCCTGCTTTGTATATCAGGTTGTATGTAATGGTGCATTGAAAAATATACAAGGGCGTGCTAATATACAATTGCTACAGTGGCGATTGTATATGCATATGTTTTTTGCATATACAAGGGCAAAAGTGGCAAAATGGTGATTGGAAAAGTCAGCGATAGAATCATGGGATGCCTATGTGGCACGTTTTCACTGGCTGACAACCTTTCAACATTTTTGAGTGCCGTGGATCACAGCAATGGATTTTGGATCGACGGTTGGGTTTTGAACCTTCGGTGATGGCTTTCTTCCTTACGTCTGCGGTCGTTTTTTTTTGAGCGGGAATTTTCCATGGGTGCGCTGTTACTGTTTCCAGGAGGAGCTGCCGGTGGTTGAGCCATTATGGCAGGATTGTAGACAGGCATGGGCCGATGGTTGAACTGCCAAGTACCCAGTTTATGACTGGGAGTTTTCCAGTGACAGCACAGGGTTCGAGCTCAACCACTCCCCGTCCTTCTCTTGCTTCTCCATGTTTTGTCCCCTATTGCGTTTATTATTTTGAGCGCCATTTCTGGTGCTATGTATCTGACAGGAAATTTTGACCTTGCCTTGTAATTAATTTTGCTGAGTTCATGGTTTTGGTATAAAAGGCAGACTGTGTTACTCATTCGTGGTTGTTGAAGACCTGGGCATTTTTCTGTAAATAATGAAGAATAGGGCATGATCCTGGGTTGTTTTATCTCATTCTGGAGTTTATGAGTTGCATCATGAATGTATTTTGCATGTATGTTCAGTTTCATGTTGATATAGATGAAAAACACTCTTATGCATGTGTTTATCTGTTTGTCTCCTTCGCTACATGCATTTCCTTCTTTTGAATCTGGCTGCTAAGGGTTTCTCAGATTCTAGGGTATAAGTTTCTATATCACATGCTTCATCTCTAACTTCCATTCAAGGAGTGGATTAAATTGTTTTAGGTTAAGCATGGAGAAGGTTGTTTGTCAGCAGGGATATCTGTAAGTAGAGGCAGCTAAATACCCATTCTTGGGTGATGTTTGTAAGGCAAGCATCAATCCAACCCCTTGAAACTTGAATGCTAGTTGTAAACCATCTGTTGCATATGTCTAGTTGACTCCTTGCCCTAAGATAGGCACTGGTCTACTCCTGGGTTAGTAATTATGACCCAAAACCCCTTGTCTTGCATCCAAATCATCATATCCACCTTTTCATAACTTCCACCTGTTAGTTGTAGGAGTAGGATTAGGAACCCCTGCATACTCTCATACCTGACCAAACAAATATGTCCAAGAACGTTGCCAACCTTGTGATTTATCACACAAATCTTGGTCCACACATGAGAGTATTCTGCCTGTTATTACAAAGTTAAATATTTTTGTCATTTGGAGAGTAAATGTTACATCTTTAGCAAATAGGGATACCCCCCTTAGCGCGGCAGAACTAGAAGTGAAGGGGAGGCAGCTCACGCAACCTCCCGTTTCTATTGGCCGAATTAGCCTGTGCATAGGAACTGACAAACCCTCTACCGATTCGGAGAAAATAACCAACACAATTGATATCTTTCCAGCATGTGTATATGTTATATCTTCATTATTCATCATGCATATTATACTTTTTCCATATCTCGTTTATCCTGATATGGAAATCTAGAACTTTAAACCAGAAAACCATGATACCTAGATATGCAGAACAAGACAACAAGATGGTTTCAATTACTTACCTGATGTGCTTATCCTCTTAATTACGCTGATAACTGTGTGGAAGGAATTCAAACACCCGCAATACTCACGTATCCCATTCTGGTACAAGCTGTATGCATCTGCAGGTAGTCTTATGAGTGTTTGAAAACACGGAGTTCTGTAAAAACTTGTTTTATCGCAAGGTAAGTGTAAAATGATTCCGTAAATTCACTTTTTACCTCTTCTTTCAGGCAAATTAGGGTGAATTAATGGAAACAGCTAATCTTCTCGTACAAAACTTCCAGATCTCGCCAGGTGTATGTATCGGGTTCATAATCGGTGGGAACCACCTACCACATCTGCATGCATTTAATGTTATGGCGGCAAGGTGCAAGGTGATTTTTGTAGGATAGGATGATATTCAAATATCGGGGTGATTTTTAAGAATATGATCCCCTGAACTAAAATGACCTTCTGTTGAAATATCAGGATGATGTCATCAAGATAATGGCTTGGTTCAGCGTTGTGGCTTTATGACGTCATCGTCATGTTATGTATGAAGGGTCATGTTTGGAAATATACCTCCGTGAGGTAAAAAGGATGGTGAGTCATCGTCATGTTTATTTCTTCATTTACTGGGTTTGGATGACGTCGTCAGGATAATGGCTCAGGGTGATATTTTGCGACAGGCCGATATTCAAATGTCGGGTGATGTTCAGGAATATGACCTTCGTAAAATATATGATGTTGTTTGTCGGGTAGATATCGCTATCACATAAAGTTGACGTCTGGATGTTCAGAGCAAATGATTTTATCGGGTGACAAAATGGGATCAGGGCGATCTTTTATAATATGACTGATGTTAAGAAATATGATCCTCCCCTCGGAATATCAGGTTTGACTAGGACTTTGACTCACTATAACTCTCGTTCTCTAAGGGATATCAGGGTGATCCAAAAGGCAAACCTGCATGAAATTTTGTGCTCTATCCACCCATGAGATTATTGTCATGAAATATTAACTTTGAAAAATTGGCCTCATCATGATGACCTACCTGGTCCCCTTTATGCAAGATTATCTGCATGGTCTTACTTTTACCAAACCACCAGCAAGCAGAAAACACAAGCAAAGCCAAGCAAAAAGTTGGGTCCCTGTTTTGTCAAGTCAAAATGGGGCATGTTGTGTAACCACACAGCAACTTGCCACCAAAGAAAACACTAAAATTCCAATGATTCAAGTGATGTGAACACATTCTAACATAGCATTCTAACTATTTCTAAACATAAGCATCATAATCTTTCTGAATGATAAAATGTCCTCTTGGTAACAATGCTAACAAAGGATCAGTAGTGTGCAAATGATTAATTATCCTCATCTTGAAAGCAAGTTGAAAACATGAGTAACTGATGTTAAGCTACATAGTTGGAGATCATCCCTCATAGCCAACCTGGATAGAGCCTTGCTGTCAGCAGGCGTCTATAGCCCCGACAAGCTTATCTATACAATCCCCCTAAGTAGAGCTCCACTGCCAGCAGACGTTTATAGCCCCGGTAGGGTTACTTAGATGGCCTAATTTTATTATACTTTTAGATTTTTTAACATATATACTTCATACATCTGATGTCATCATGTAAGCTTTGAATGTAAGGTATGGTCACTTGCTGTTTTAGGTTGGAGATTGCATTGGTAGCAAGGGAGTCCCTTTAGATTTTTCACTTAACACCTATACTTGTATTTTCAACAAACCCAAGGCTGTTAGGTGAGTCATTGTGAAGAAATCACTTTGGTTAAGAAAAGGTACCCTGATGATAGGATATCACAGACCTGGTCTTGATGACTTTCTCAAAATGAGTCATAACCTATATATAAATGTGTTCTCATCACTTGAATCTTAACAATTTTGTTATTTTCTAGGGTGATGAGTTGCATCATCCTGACTAATCAAAACCAAAACTCAACCAGCAAGCAAAGCAAAAAAAAATAAAACAAAAACACTGTACAAACAACTATACAAATATACATTATGATACACATGACTGACATGAAGCTACTTAGGCTTGGAAATCATGTTTGAGAAATTGTCCATTAACTAGCAATGGAACATCCTCACCTGTAAAGTTCTTAAGCCTGAAAGTACTGTCTCCTAATATCTCAGAAATTTGGAAGGGACCTATCCATAATTTATCAAACTTACCATGGTCTCCTTTCTTCTCATGGGCTTTATCCCACATCAGGACTAAATCTGATATCCTGAAGGCTTTAATTTTGGCTCTCTTGTCAAACCAGGGTTTGACAATAGCCTGATGTTTGGCAAACTGATCAATTGCCTGACTTCTTTTCTCTTCCAGGTGCATCAGCTGAAGCAACCTGACTTCTTGGTTATTATCTATGCCTAGGTATTCTTGGGCAAACTGCAAGGTAGGAATCTTTAGGTTAACAGGGAGGATGGGATCCACCCCATAGACTAAATGATAAGGTGAGTTTCCTAATGCAGCCTTGTTTCTGGTTCTGTCTACCCATAAGGCATATTTTAAAAGTATATTCCATTCCCTAGGGTTCTTGTCTACTAACTTCTTTATGATATTCAGAAAATTTTTGTTAGTGGATTCTACCAATCCATTCCCTTGGGGATAATAATTAGATGAGAACTTCAGTATGATCCCATAATCAAAGGCCCAACTTGACAATTTGGTTGAAGTAAAAGCAGAGCCGTTATCACTTACCAGAGCATAGGGAACCCCATACTTGGTGATTATGTTACTTTCCAGAAATCTGATGAAATCTTCTAGGTTGCAAGTCTTACTGCTAGTGGCTTCAGTCCACCTGGTACAATAATCAGTAATTGTTAACACATACCTATGGCCTGAAGAGGATGGAGGATTAATAGGTTCTATGAAATCCATGCCCCACTGTGCAAATGGGCGCACCTCCATCACTGGCTGCAAAGGTTGTGCAACATATCTCTCTCTGTTGGCAACTACCTGACATACATGACAGCATTTAATGTGCTCAGTAGTATCCTTAAAAATTGTAGGCCAATAATATCTTGCTCTAAGGATAGCATGTGTTGTAGCCAAGGATGAGCTATGTGCTGTTCCAAACTTGTCATGTAGTTCTGATAAAACTTTGCTTGCTTCTAGCCTCTCTAGGCATCTTAGGTATATTGCTTCATAATTTTTCTTGAAAAGTACTCCTGCTTTCATCATGTACTTCTGAGACTTTATTTTCAGGGCTCTTCTTTGTGAAGCCTGCAGTCTAGGAGGACATCTTCCAATGATCAATATGTGTCTGATATCTGAGTACCACTCTCTACTGTCCTTTTCATTAATAACATACTGCTGACTTGTGATATTTGGATCGATTTCTAATATCATTTGGCTTAAAGCCTGTCCTCTTACCAATTTCATGGGTGTGATTTCCATGTCATATTCTTGTAGGACTGTGATCCACTTGGCCCTTTTTTCACCAAGCTCACTTTGCATTATCAGCATCTTCACTGCTGCATCTGGTACCACAACAATCACCTTGCTTCTCAAGATATAATGCCTGAATTTCTTTACTGCTTTGACCAAAGCAAGTGCCTGCCTTTCAACATCCACATATCTCAATTCAACATCTTTGAAAGGACAGCTCATGAAGGCAATTGGTTTCTCTTCTTTTTCTTTATTTCTCTGAGTTAGGACTGCTGCAGAGGTATGTTCTGAAGCAAATGAATAAATATAAAAGTCCCTGGTGTAGTCTGGACTGATGAGGACAGGAGCATCAGAAATAGAGTTCTTTGTCTTCAAAGGCTGCCTTGGCTTCTGATGTCCACTCAATCTTTGCATCCTTTTTCAGCATAGCATTTAAAGGTCTAACTATTTCAGCAAAGCCACTTATGAATTTCTTGACAAAATTTATCTTACCAAAGTAAGATTTGAGCTCTTTCTTGCTTCCTGGAAGCTGTAATTTCATGATGGACTCCACCCTGTCAGGATCAATGAGAATCCCATTTTCAGTTATCAAGTGGCCTAGCAACTTTCCTATTGTTACCCCAAATATGCATTTCTTGGGATTCAGTGATATTCCATATTCTTCACATTTCTTCAGCACATTTCTGAGATCTACTACATGGTTTCCTCTTTCCTTGGAGAATACTGTTAAGTCATCTATGTATATGACTATGCATTTTCCTATTAAGCCTCTGAAGGCTATGTCCATTGCGCGTTGGAATGTTGCTCCAACATTTATCAGTCCAAATGGCATACATCTATAAGCAAATATCCCCCACTTTGTGGTGAAGGCAGTTTTTAGTCTGTCAATTTTGTCAACCATTACCTGATTATAACCAGAAAAACCATCCAAGAATGACATCATTTTTGCTCCATTTACAATCTGCAGAACTTCATCTAAGTAGGGTAAAGGATAATTATCCTTCTCTGATGCTCTATTCAGATTCCTGAAGTCCACACATAGCCTGATGTCTCCATTCTTCTTTCTCACTGGTACCAGATTAGCAACCCAGGTGGAATGCCTCACAGGAAATATGATCCTGGCATTCAGCAATTTCTTGACTTCTTAAAAAATTATTGGTTCAAGCAAGGCATTGACTGGCATTTGCTTCTGTCTAAAAGGTTTAACGTCTGGTTTGAGAGGTATAGTGTGAGTTATGACTGATGTGTCATATGTTTTCAGCTCATCATAAGTCAATGCAATGACATGGATGTAATCTTTAAGAGCCTGAGTTATTCCTTCTAACTCTTCTAGTGTGCAAACCTTACCAATCAAGACATTTCTCTTGTCTTCATTTTGTCCAATATTGACTCGTGAATACTGTCCTCCATCAGCCTTTGGAAGATCTTTCTATTTTAACATGTTATCCAGGTCAAAGGCTCTTTCTAGCTCAGTCATCCCTTTTGGAATCTTATTACTGGGCAACTCTAATATTTCTTCCTCTTCTCAAACATGCTCTTCCACATTGTTCTCATCTATGATCTGAGCATCAAATATATCTCTGTTAGAGATGAAATCAAGGATATGCTGATCATCATCAAAAACTTGGAGGTTAGTAACATTATCAGGTACTGATGGCACTGATACCAGCTCTACTGAAAATCTCTTTAAACCAAAAATAGACAAAGGCTCTAAGGTACTGGCAGCCTGTGCTAAGGCATCTGCCCTATGGTTCTATTCTCTAGGTACGTGGGTGATATTAAATGCATCAAAGTCTTCAATCAAATCCCACACTCTGTGTCTATAATTTGACAATTTCTTATAGTTGCAAGAGTAAATTCTTCTTACCTGTTTGACAACTAATTCTGAGTCTCCAAAGACATGCAGAATTTTTACCTTCTTCTTGAGAGCAAACAGTATCCCGTGTATTAGAGCTTCATACTCTGCCACATTGTTGGTGCAAGGGAACTGTAATCTGTAAGCAGCTAAGCAGGACTTTCTTGATGGATCAATGAGATCAATCCCTACTCCAGCTCCTTGTTTCGACTTGGATCCATCAAATCTAAGGATCCAGGGCTTTTCTTCAGCAGGAGGTTTAGCTGAGCTTTCTTTCTTCTTTGCAAATCTGGCAGCTGCACCACATGATATCCATTTTAGCTTGGGAATTTCAACCTTCTTAGTTTTCATCCTTTCTCTCTTTTGGAAAGCTGATCTATCTGCTTTCTTTCCATCACCAGAAGGATGAACTTCTAAACTAGGCACTGCATGCTTTTTTAAAATATGTAAGCATAGTGAACAGACAATCTTTGAGTGAGGTGCCTCATGCAATCTACACCATCCTTCAGTCAGTGCATCTTGTGGAGGTTTTTCATATTCTATCATCTTTTTCATTTCCTCTGATAAAAACTTCTCAAATCTGGTCAAATTACTGCCTCTGTCATCATCAGATAATTCATAATCTGACTCCATCAAATAATCACTCCTAGGGGTGATCTTATTATTTCTGTTATCTTTCTTCTTATTATAGACCAGAATTTCTTCTGTCTTATGGATAAAATCCTCATTCTAACTCACATCTTCTCCTGTTCCTACAGCAAACGAACACGAATAGTATCATCATCATCACCAGATGCAGAACTTACCTCAGACGATGATGATGCGTCACTACATGTTTGTTCTAGCTCCATCATGTCAATGCATGTTTCACAAGTTTTCTTCGAATGTGCCTCATCATGTAATCTGCACCAACCATCAATCAAAATGTCATGAACAAGTATATCTAATAATCGATAGTGTTCTACTTGTTTAGAGAAGTGTATTTCAAAACTTTTGAAATGATCTACTTCTGTTTCATCTTCATGATCATGACCAGACCTTAAGACTACAGTATTATCGTCATAAGGATGATTGTTAAGATCATGATCATCCTGAAAATCATACATCAGGATCTTCTCTATTTTGACAGTTTGAGGTCTAATAGAATATACTCCAGGTTTGACATTCACGTACATGATCTCATTTGTTTTGTTGTACTCGGTGATCATGTGCTTCATTCTCAGTTCAGCGTCTACCCTTATTTGGTTTGGTATACCTTTCCAAGGTAGCCACATGTGACTGAAGTCAGTAGACATATATCCGTTAAGGGTTTTAGACCAGTCTCTGCTAAGTAACATTCCATATGTATCAGGTATGTCTACTACTTGGATGTCTATATAGTACTGAATCCTAGGGTCTGATGCCAGTTGCATGTGAATGTGAGTTACCTCCCCTATTACATTCACCTCTGTCTTGTCTAGCTAGGTTACCTTCTTCAAGGATTTAGCAGGATGTAGCCATAGAGCATTACATATGGCCAAAGGCATGACATTCGTGGATGCTCCTGAGTCCACTAGGCAATTGTACAGGTTTTTACTGAACATTCGTATAGTTAGGAGGAATGGAGGTGATTCACTTTTATCTCTATACAAGGTCATGTGAGAAGTCTCTACAGCTTGGACAATAGCTGGGACTTTAGTTTTCAGATTACTATCTCTGACAGTATGATCCTTACCTCCAGACTGACCTGGTGGATGAATATCTTCTTCAGGAGCAGGATCATTTAGTGATTTCATAAATGCCTTTTTAATGGCTGGAGTTTTCAACAATTCTGACAGGGATAGGCTGATTTTGATCTTCTTCATCTCATCTGCCAGGTAGGTGACTAACTTGTCAGACTCATGAGGCATGCTCAAAGCTTTTGATACTGTGTTCTGTGGTGACAAATACTGAGCATTTACTTTTGGAAATCCCATACTGTTACTTGCTTTGGGATCAGGAGGTGTGTTAAAATTATTTGGGGGCAAGGAAGAAGTCAATGGACAAGTAGGTCTGTTGGCATTATTTCTCAAGTTATAATTGTGCTTACCCTAGTACTACTGTTGGTAAGCATGTACCTCCTCAGGCTCATTTGATGGCTCATTGTCATCCTCAAAGGGGAAAACATAATTTGACTCAAAAGTCATGGCTGATTCTTCACACATCTGGGTATAATGCTGATGGGATGACACAGTCTGCTGATGATGCTGATCAGTATAGCTTTCCAATACCAATGCTGAATTGTATCCATAGGGAACAAGCTCATTCCCTTCCACATGATGTGGGTTTCCTGCAGTATTGGATACCTCAGTTTGGAAAATACTTGCAGTGAAATTGGGGACAATCTAGCTCTGCATGAGCATTTGTATTATGTATTCTACACCAATTGGTGAGGGCTGCCTCAGCAAGATTAACTCTAGTAGTCTGTTTGGCTTCACCAGGTGGCTAACTATCTAAGGGTGATGGTAAGGAGCCATTATTTGGCTTGGAATTCCATACTCTAGGCTGTCTAGGAGGATTGTGGTTACCACCATTATTGTAATTATTGTTGTTGTACCCTCTATCAGGATAACTAGGTCTATCATTGTTATAGCCTCTGTTCTAGTTAGGCCGAGAGTAGAAGTTTTGGCTTCTCAAATGAGTGATCTCAGTTGTAAGCTTCCTTAGTTGAGCTGATATTTCTTTAATCTCTTCTTTTCTTCCTGAACCTTGGCTACCACATTTTTAGTTTGAGGCTTGAAGAAAGAGGATCCAATGTTATTATTTTGATCCACACCCTAAGGCACTTGTGTCTGACTTGGATACTGTGGCATTTGACCATTTCCATTAGGAGGAGGAGGCATGATACTTAATGGAGATATCTACAATGGTGTTGGCATGACTGCTAGAGGTACCATAGCTCCATTGTACTGTGGCTGGGGAGGATATTGTGCAGGACATGTTGGATACATGCCAGGCAGTGTAGGGAATGCAATATTCGGAGTAGGAGCATGGACTAACTGCTGATTCACTTTGATAGCTTCTTGGAAAGCTCCTATCAAAGTTGTGATTTCAAGATGTGCTCTCCTGATGAACATGGAAGTCAAAGGATCTAGAGCTGAATAATAGATACTCCTAGTAGCTACATCAGCTACAACATAAGGAGTGACTAACTTGGACAATATTTTTTGAAACCTAGCATTGAAATTAGCAATAGGTTCTCCCTCAAACCACTTGATTGTGGCAAATAGGTGATAATTCATTGAAGGATCTATTGGTACCTTGAACCTATCAGTAAAAGCTTTCTCTAGAACGTCCCATGATCCGACGGAGCCTCGACCAAGACTAATATACCAATTATAAGCTTCTTCCCCTAAGGAAAAAGGAAATAGTCTGCATACAACATCCTGATGTTCTATTCTTGCCCTACAGCAGGCTTCCTTAAAAGTTCTGATGTGATCATTTGCATCCTGATAAGGATGATATTTTGGACAGAGTTTGTCTGGATTCTTTGGCGAAGGATGATATGCAGTGAAGGTCAAAGGTGATTCTGCTGCAAAGAAAGACATTGCAACCGGAGGAGGCTAAGCCTGTAATACGGTTGGCTGAGGTTGGACCTGGGGTTGAGGTTGGACAGGAGGTGTCATAGATAACCCTAAAGGTACTTGTAAACCAATAGGAGTTACAGGAGGAGGCTCTGGTGATGCTCCTAATGCACTAGACCCTGGGGTATGATGGATGTCTATAGTTCTAGGTCTAAACCCCCTGACAGGTAATTCTTCAAATATTCCACTGGATCTAGACCTGGTATTTATCCTGTGAGCCAGGATGTCTCAAATTTAAGTAAATCAGCTGGATAACTGTAAAGATTGGCTGGAATTTACCAACAAAGGCTGTATTTATGGTCAAAAAAGTATACTGACTGGATATTTATGGAATATTTGTAGAGATACTGCAAATATGAGATGATATTTGAAGTTCTGTGTCACAAGAGGTAGGATATCAAGTTTTTAGGTTAACTACTTCAAAGATTTGGGCAAATTTACATGGGACAAGGTATATTTCAGCAAATTCATGATGATCTGCTATAAAGCTTGCAATATTTATGATTAATCTCAAAAACTTTACACAGGATTAGCATGTACAAGCATAGAACAACAAATATTTGCATCTAACTTGAAAATTTAGCAGTGTCTAAGCGTTACCTTTCAATCTTTATCATCACCTGAAGTACTGATGATGATCCTCTAGCTTATGGCCCTCCTTCTAGCACCAATTTATGTTGATCATGATGTTAGTCATTAACAAACATAGAATAAAAGTACACATTAACCTTTATTCATCTTGAAAGATACAATGAATTCAGAGAATCCATGATCTCAAGTCTCTGGTGATTAGGTCTTAATCTTCTGAAGTTACTCAGAGGTTGATGTGTGTTACTGTTTCCATTTTGGGGCCTTATGTAGATCTCATTAGTAGGATAATGTTTCCGGTAGTAATGCTACACAGAAAGTTATTCTATACAAGATATGCTTCAAATAATGCTTCCATCTTTAAATCTTTGCATGATATTTGTCATTTTGACATGCTTTAACCTCAAATATGTTGAATATGTTCAGTTATCTATGGGATATCTGCATATTTGTATTATTTGCTTAAGATTCTCAACTATTTTGCAATTATGATGATGAAATGCTCTGAAATTGAAAGAAATTGAAAGAAATACTTCAAATTAATGTTGAACCTTCAGCTATTGAGCCACATATACAATTAGATACAGTCATGAAGAGAAGAAATCAAACCATATGTTCACCAGGACATTCCACAGCTAGATACAGTCGATGCTAACTTCAAAGGAAACGGTATGAAAACAACACATGTAAGCAGATATGCACTCCAAGGGATGCAGCAAATCACAACATGTATCAAGAATTCATACACTGATTACTCAAGATTTATTATGGATTGTAATCAAAAGAGTCTTCTCATTCATTAGGTATGCAAGAACATATGTGTATACAACAACTTTGAAATGAGCCCCGAATATTTCAGCAAATAGATTTCAATTAAGTTTCAAATGTTTAAAATGAGGCATCCCTACACCTTTTATAGAACAAAGTAAGGGAGCAGTTACAATTGATCTATGATCCAGATTTATCTATTAAGATCTACGGTTCACATTTCATTGACCAATTCAACCCTTTTCATGTGGCACAGGTTACCAGCTGGCAACCCTCTAGGTAACTCATATTTCTTAAGTACCTGATGCATATACTCCTTTTATGATGCATCTTCACCGGGTTCTTTATCCTTCAAGTTCTTCATCTCCGTCATCAGGAGCATCAGGATCATCGCTTTCAAAATCTTCATCATTCTGATGAGCTTCTCCTTGTACATGGACCTGCATGGATGTTCGGATATTTTCATATGGCTGTACTATCTTCTCTATCTCCCTTCCATCTTGAGTTCTTGCTTTGATGATGGCGTGCCTATGCATTTGATACTTGCCTCGGAGATTCTCTAACTTATTTCTCCTGCTGCTAGATGTCTCGTTATAATTCTCTATCCTGACCCTGATCCTCATGATCTTGTCCATAGTTTCTTTTGTCAGGTGGTTTAGAGGATCATCAACTACTTGCTGAAAATTGTTATGTAGAGCTTTAATGGCAAACTCCTCATCTTGATTTTCTATCTTGCCCTCTGCCTTTCCTTCCAATGTTTCCAAAATTTCAGCCTCAAACGACATCATATCATGAAGCTTCATGCTGATATCTCTTAGTTTACTATTGCATCTTTTAAGCACATCACACTCAAACCTGATGTCTTTATACCATATATCAATCAACAGGGCTGTATTATTATTCAGTACCCAATTCTTTATTAAAATCAGAGGGTCAATCCTCTTTATTTCACACAAAGTGCTCAGGACCTTCTTCAATTGAAACGACCTCCTCCTGATCTCCATCAGCAGTTTATCTACCTTTTTCCTGGAGGTGCCCAAAGAATTCCACCTCTTCAAAGAGGCTTTTACTACTTCTTTTGCTTCATCAAATGTGGATAACATCCACTTTCTCATTATGGATGACTCATGTTTCATGAGATCCAACTTATTTACCTCATCTTGAGAAATAGCAGTCAATGGGACTACATGATCACTTGATGTATCCTCAGGGTTAATTAATCCTTTTATGTAAGTGTGTAATTGAGCAATGTGCTCCTTGTGTTTTTTATTTTTCTCTTTCTCTCTTTTCACCCTCTGGGTCAATAAATCAATAATGTCCTTACCTTCCTGGCCTTCCTGATCTTCATTGGCAAATCCCAAATCCACTTTATTAATCTGGAATTCATCCAGAGTGATCTTGCCTTTTTCTTTGTCTGCTGTAGGAATGGCCACCTGGGCGGTCCTTCTACCCATGATAGGATCTCTTCTTATGGCCGAAGTTATTCTAGCTTTCCTCTTAGGCTTTATTAAGGTTTCAGAAAACAATGTAGATATATCAAATTCCTATGTCTCTATACCTGATTCTACGCTAATTTCTATCTCGAGCCACTGAGGAATTTGATCTTTCGACTATTGGTCTCTCCATCATCATCATGATGATCACCCTGATCTTTGGTATCCACCATCATGTTTGATGGGGAGGGTGATTTTCTTATCTCTTCCTCATGATGCTCCTCACGAGGGTGATCTTTGGGTATATCCTCCTGTTGAGGAACTTCCTTTTCTGGACGGTGATCC
Organism: Cunninghamia lanceolata; assembly: GCA_027924645.1. NCBI lineage: Eukaryota > Viridiplantae > Streptophyta > Pinopsida > Cupressales > Cupressaceae > Cunninghamia > Cunninghamia lanceolata. The sequence continues at coordinate 5,564,675 of BSBN01000303.1, read as the reverse complement.
TGCTGATCATCTACATGTTGATCAAGATCTTGATCTTTTACTTCCTCCATGGGTTTCTCATCCACTTCAACATTTTTCTTTTCCTAAAGTATATTAGTATCCGTGGATGTTACTGTATCTACCTTAGATACATTCTCTTGATCTAAAGCTGCAATTTGCTCCGCAATTGAAGTAATTACTTCTTAAACTTTTGGGGTAGGGTCAACTGATGTATCCTTATCTTCTTTGTCCCTTGGTGAGACTTCCACTACTTTGGGGTTAGCTGATGCATCCAGTTGTTGCTAACCCATACTTGGAGCTTTGCTCTCCACTTCTTTCTATTCGAGTTCTTCAATATTCTCTACTTTCTCAGGTGCACCCGCCATATCCTTAGGATTTACATCCTCTACATATGTTAAATCTATAACTGTAGGACTTGTCACCTGAGAAACTAAGGCATCTAGCCCTATTTGCTATGCAATGTTTTCTGGGATTTTTTCTCTTTCTAACTCTATTTGCTTCATCTCCCCTAATATTGCCTGAACTGATGGGGTCCCCTGTGGAGTTATCTGGGTGCTAGCAGCAAGGATTTCCATTTTTTATGCAGTTACATCCTTCACTACCTCATCATCGGATAGGTCAACTGTCTCATCTAATGAGACTAGACCACCTTGAACTGCCTTAGAGGCCTCTTTCCTTTGTTCTTCTACCTGTTCAGTCTTAAACTTTACAATGGTGGGAAGTGGAACATTATGCTGCAATTCCTTAGTGAATACTTCTCCACCTGCCCCTTTTAACATTATAGGAGTTTGTTTATTTCACCTCTCATTGAAGTTCTTGGTTTCTTAGGTGTAGTTTCTATCACCTGAGGTGCTTTTCTTTTTCTGATGAGGGGCAGTGGGTCTTTTTCTGCAAGCTCCTCATCAAGGTGGACATCCTCCCCCATTTGTGCTTGTGATGCCTGACCCTCATCATATGCTTTCATAGTTTCGACCGCTGGCCCCTAGATATTTCTAGCCTTTAGCTTATCCTTAAGAGGTGGTGCTTCTGATGCTGATGCTAGTTCTGATGTTGGTGCACCTTCTGCTGTTATCATGACCCTCTCGATAATCACCCCTTTAGGTTCATTATCAATCTTCCTATCTCTAGGGGGTCTCTTGCTTTTCTCTTGCAGTGGTGCCCTCTCTCCTTTGGATTTTCTCTTCTCGTTGCAGAAATCATCATTTTCATCTTCTGAAACCTCTTGTCTTTTCTTCTTATTATCCACCGTGATGGCAACACCTCCCTTCTTTAGTGTATTTATCTGGTTATCGATCCATGCTTGGATCAGCTGCAATGTCCTTCCTGTAAACGGATCCAAGGAGATGTCCTCATGTATGGTGAGATCCAGTGCTGAGATGGTATCATTATATACCTTTTTCTCCTCATATTCATCAGCCATAACCACTCCCTCATCTTTCTTCAATTGTGCCAGGACTAAAATGTAATTGAAGGTCTTGATCTGGCTGAGTGTGAGCCTTTGATATCTTCTTCTTTGGGCTTCCCCATGATCTTCTGCATCCTTCTGTATGGATCATATGATCTTTTCAATGGAAATGGTTGGAAATTCATCATATTTAGACCAGCTATGGCCTTTTTAATATTCTCAGAATCTAGGCACATATACCAGCCCATTGTGACTGGAAACAATACTGGTTGAAGCTTGTTGTTAGCTTTGTAAGCATTCAGGATTGTGGAGATTTGTCTTAAAAACTCCATTAAGACAACTACATCTGTAGGGTATCTTGGGAGCATGAGAGGCTCCTCCTCAAAACCCTCAACTCTGATATAAGAGAAAGTTTTAAATTGAATAAACAAGGCTCCATGCCTGTATATGACTTCCTGAGCCTCCATGCTTAGTCTTTTAGTTCGGTCCTCCTCCATTGTTCTTACCAGATGCATAGAGAATGCATCATTCACTAGTTTGTAATCTTGGAGGTAATTTACTCTCTACAGCTGGGGATGATGATCCCATATATGTGCATCATTTGTTGTGTCACCAATTTTTCCAACTATAGTCAATGCATCAAATGTACCCTTGTAGGCACATGAATAAACTATGTATGAGGTCATGTAAAATGAGCAATCTGGACCTCCTAGATTCATCAACTGCTCATCTAGAGCATCACTTATCATTTTAGCCCACATTGGCTTACTATCTGTGTAAAGACATATCAGTATGACTGCATACATCCAGTCCTTAAAACTTTCAGCATCAGGCTGGCCCGTCACTCTGCTGAGCAGTGCTATCATGTACTGGTATTCATCATCAAAGTCGTATTTATATAAGTGCACTGGAAGCTTGGCTGTTGCAGGATATGGACTATTCTTCGCCCTCCATTGGTACATTTTCTTCCTAGCAGACTTCTTGTTATTCTCATATTCTGCTTCCGACTTCTTCAAATCTATATTGGCAACCTTCTTGCCTAATGGTAAACTGAATGTAGCAGCAAGACCTTTGATAGACAGATCAGCATATACTCTGCCATGCTTCTCTACCCTCCTTGTCTGTGGGTTATAATTTCTTGCACATTCAATGATCAGCTCAGGAGTTTCCATAGAATAAGGGAACCCAGCCGCATTCCACATTCCAGATACAAAGACTGCATCCAGCAAGGTGTTGTTACTCTTTACATCGCTCATTTTAGTAGACCATGCAGCCAGATCTGTATTTCCTTGGTGTGTATCCATGATGGCACCATATTTAAACCGAACACCCTTAGGTTGAGCAAACATGGGCTTTAGAAATTTTGCCTTTGACTTAGCTAACCGCTTATCCGCCATGGATGCCTGCAATTAAAAAATCTTGGTCTTACAATTGATATCTTTCCAGCATGTGTATATGTTATATCTTCATTATTCATCATGCATATTATACTTTTTCCATATCTTGTTTATCCTAATATGGAAATCTAGAACTTTAAACCAGAAAACCATGATACCTGGATATGCAGAACAAGACAACAAGAGGGTTTCAATTACTTACCTAATGTGCTTATCCTCTTAATTACGTTGATAATAGTGTGGAAGGAATTCAAACACCCGCAATGCTCACGTATCCCGTTCTAGTACAAGTTGTATGCATCTGCAGGTAGTCTTATGAGGGTTTGAAAACACCGAGCTCTGTAAAAACTTGTTTTATCGCAAGGTAAGTGTAAAATGATTCCCTAAATTCACTTTTTACCTCTTCTTTTAGGAAAATTAGGGTGAATTAATGGAAATAGCTGATCTTCTTGTACGAAACTTCCAGATCTCGCCAGGTATATGTATCAGGTTCATACTCGGCGGGAACCACCTACCACATCTACGTGCATTTAATGTTATGGCGACAAGGCGCGGGGTGATCTTTGTAGGATAGGATGATATTCAAATATCAGGGTGATTTTTAAGAATAAGATCCCCTAAACTAAAATGACCTTCCGTCGAAATATCAGGATGACATCATCAGGATAATGGCTTGGTTCAGCGTTGTGGCTTTATGATGTCATTGTCATGTTATGTATGAAGGGTGATGTTTGGAAATATAGCGCCGCGAGGTAAAAAGGATGGTGACATCATCATCATGTTTATTTCTTCGTTTACCAGGTTTGGATGACGTCGTCAGGATAATGGCTCGGGGTGATATTTTGTGATAGGCTAATATTCAAATATCGGGGTGATGTTTAAATGTCGGGTGATGTTCAGGAATATGACCTTCGTAAAATATATGATGTTGTTTGTCGGGTAGATATCGCTATCACATAAAGTTGACGTCCAAATGTTCAGAGAAAATGATTTTATCGGGTGACAAAATGGGATCAGGGCAATCTTTTATAATATGACTGATGTTAAGAAATATGATCCTCCCTTCGGAATATCAGGTTTGACCAGGACTTTGACTCACTATAACTCTCGTTCTCTAAGGGATATCAGGGTGATCCAAAAGGCAAACCTGCATGAAATTTTGTGCTCTATCCACCCATGAGATTATTGTCATGAAATATTAACTTTGAAAAATCGGCCTCATCATGATGACCTACCCGGTCCCCTTTATGCATGATTATCTGCATGGTCTTACTTTTACCAAACCGCCAGCAAGCAGAAAACACAAGCAAAGCCAAGCACAAAGTTGGGTCCCTGTTTTGTCAAGTCAAAATGGGGCGTGCTGTGTAACCACACAACACTAAGGAGGCATTGACATATCGGAGCTGTGTGCTGAAAGATCTGATCAATGACCTAGAAACTGCAAGGAAGCTGAGTGACCAAAGTGATGTTAGTCTCTTGCACAAATTGGAGGAGCTGCCATGCAATTTGGTGTCATAGGATAATCAATTTCTTTCTGTAGAAGAGATGATCCAGGAATTTGAGAATATGTCTCAGAAGGAGTTTGAGGACAAAACATTTTCAGTAGCATCCATGGATAATATTCTTGATAACCAATTAACTTTGGATAATCTGGGAGATGTTCTAAAGCTGATTGTGGAGACTTTTTGGTATAACAATTATCTTTAGTTTGTGATTTTATGTTTTGAAGTAAAAGATATTGGAAAGACTTTGAGCTTCTATTATCTTTTATGATCATATGTTTTATCGTATCATTCAGTGAAGACTTTGAGCTACACCTTATCCTACTTAGTTCTAAATTGTAAATCAGTAAAAGGAGCAACGATAGACTTTGTGCTCTCATGGGTTTCTTGGTTATTCAGATTTGTATCATGAAAGTGCTCTTTTATATTGTAAACATCATTTCTAAAAAAAGAGAAATGAATGATATGGTCTCACCCCGAAGTTAGTATTTAGTGTAAATAAGTTTGTAATAGTTAATAGGGAACCTCCCCTTGCTGAGAGGAGAGATTTATCTCATTACACTGTGGTTGATATAACCATTTTGCCTTCAGTGAGTTGAAGACAAAATATTCACCCAACAATTTTTGGCAACTCTGCTAGGGAAGGAATGCACAACTCGAAGCCTCATGCTCTGAGTTGAAGTATTACAGTTGTTTTCCATTGTTTCAAGATTTTTCAAAATTTTGTTGAGTACATTACATTCTGGTAGACTCACGGTATATAAGAAGCAAGAGAACTCAAGGTATTATTGATCTTGTATTTGAGTTGATGTAGCAAAATAACTTTGGTCTTTTGCCTTCACGACCTTGACTTTAGCGAACTAGGAGTTTTCCTCCTACTAACGTCAGGTCTCCTATACTAGGTGAAGCTTCTAGTTCTAGTATTAATAGAGTTTTGTCTGTTCCTATTCCACCGAGGTTTGCTATCCCACCCTTTAATCAGCGCACCATGGCAGCTCAAGGCCCTTGGGGTAACACTTTTGGTCCTTTGAATTTAACTCCATAATTGCATGAACTACCTCGTAGTTCAAAGAAGAATTTTCCTAAGTTCTATGGCGATGGGAAAGTCCACCCGGATGAACACATTGTAGCTTTCTGCATAGCTTGCGGTGTAATAGGTGTGGAACATGAAGACGTAGCAGTAAGACTTTTTGTGGAAACATTACAAGGTGCTACTGCAGATTGGTTCTACCATCTCCAGGCTCAAACTATAACTGATTAGAACTCCCTCAAGACCAAGTTTGAGGCTAGTTTCAAACCTGCAGAAGATACACATGCCTTATTGGTCTCAGCTCACACAAATGAAGAAAGAGCCTCATGAACCCATGTGAGACTTCATCTCTAAGTTCAATAAGCTGAGAAACAGGATTTTGACATCTGCTCAACCAACGACGGAGAATCTCAAATGCTTTTTCATCAATACTCAGCTTCTTGAGGTAAGCTTTCTACTAAGACGGGCTGGTCCTTCCGATCTTCCCGCAGCCCAAATTTTGGCTATGAAAGTGGAAGATGATCTTATCCTTGCGGGTAAGATCAGAAGAGATTCTAATAGAAACAAAGGTCCTTCTTCTGCTGATAATTCTTCCACGAGCACCATGGATCCTATGGTGCAAAAGCTAGCGAATGAATTGCTAGCTCTGAAGAAACAAATGTCTCAAGGTATGTCTGCTCCTTCCTATAGGGATATACCAAGGAGAACATTTCCTAATCATTCATACCAAAGCAACATTGCTAGAAATCAAGGGCAACCAAATCATCTTCCTCCTACTCAGGGGAAGCTTGCCATTGAAGCAACATCGGTCAACTCAGCAGTTGGCTATTATGAAGCAGAAAATATAATTCCTACCAACCTGATTTGGATCAGGAGAATAATGCTAACCTCTTTACAGAAGGAGAAGAAGAGTTAGCTGGCAACTCTACTATTGGTTTTCTAAATTACCAAGATGAAGTGAAAAGAGAAGAGAAATGTATGATGGAGCATATGTTGTTTTTACCATGTCCCAAAATTAGCCAAATCAACAAGTTGATAAAGGAAAGGCAAGAGAGGAACCTCAGCGAGTGATCTCAATTGCCAAATGAGGAACTCCATTGCTTTTTCAATCAAAGGACCCTATTGCTAATAAACAAGTAAGTACATCTAACAATCCTGTGTCTTCTACTTCTGTTCCTCAGACCAGCACTACCCCTAATAAAACTTAGAATGATGGATTTCCTTCCTCTGTATCTAGTTCATTTCAACTATTTGACATAATAGATCGTGCTAGGAAGACCAAAATTCAAATGTCTGAGGTTGAGTATTTACAAGCTAATCCTGAATAGTTTGATAGGTTAGCTAAATACGTCAAAAACAAGACTGTTCTTACAGGACAAGACTTTCCCAAAGTTGCCCATGATTCCTCAAAGAACAAATCCACCCAAAATAATCTTATCACTACTCCCCTTGTTGCCTCCAGAAAAATAGAACCTTTCTATGTTTCTCTATTGGTAAATGGTCATAAGTTGAGCAATTGCATAATAGATTCTGGGGCCTCTGATAATGTTATGTCTGCCAAAGTGGCAGACGCCCTTGGTCTCACTCTAACCAAGACCTTTGGGAGATGTTTCTCCATGGAAAATAAGTAAGTGCCATTTTTGGGCCAAATCAAAGATGCCCAATTTGCATTTGCAGCCTTTCCAGATAAGAGGATTAAGATGACCATCCTAATGGCTGACGTTCCAGCCTCTTATGGTATCTTGCTTGGGCATAATTTTTGTAAAGATGTGGGTGGGGAACTAAACATGGACCTATCCAAAGCAAGGATACCTATTAAAGGCATGATGCAAAAGTTGGTTCTTGAGAAAGAAGCAAAATATATTGTTACCCAAACGGTAAATCCCAAAGCCCAAATTTTGTTTGAGTCCTCGGGAATGGGTAATTATTTCTTGTCTACTGAAGATACTTCTAGTTCATCAGACGAGAGCTCAAACAATTTAGATGGAGAATCATAAGATTATTCAAATGAAAGTGCAGATGAAGGTATAGTGATGCTAGATTCTTCCTTCACTAATGAAGAAGAATCTTCTGGTCAAGAAAATTCCAAAAAATCAAATTCCAATGAGATTTGGGTTTTAGAATTTGATGGCAGTTGTTCTTCTACCGGTTCTCAAGCCGGAATTGTTTTGATATCTCCACAAGGTGATATCTTCCCTTTCTCATACAAGCTGCAATTTGACAATACCAACAACACCGCTGAATATGAGTCATTGTTGCTTGGATTGGAGGTCGCTCATGCTAAAGGTGTTAAAAATCTTCATGCTCAAGGAGATGCCAAATTAGTTGTTTGCCAAGTGAGAAATTTATATCAGACCAAAAATGAAAGGTTGAGACATTATCGCAATCCCGTATGGGATTACGTTGAAGGTTTTGACGCTTTTGATATCTTTGCGGTGCCTAGAGAGTTTAATGATCGTGTAGATTCGTTAGTTGTCTCTGCCATCCTCATGGTTCCTCATAAAGACTTCAAAGGTAACAAGTACACAATTGAGTTGGTCTTCTGACCAAGTGTACCAGATAATGCTGACCATTGGCAGGTGTTCATTGGTGATAATCAAATCATAGCTTTCTTGGAAAAGATGGATAGCTTTGATGAGCTCTATTTTGAAGGTAGTGAATCTCCACCACGGGAATACATTTCCAAAGTAGATTCACAAACTGGTGAAGAGTTTCTTCAACTAAAAGGGAATAATATTCCAAAAGGTTTGGTTTCCCTGGAAAAGCTATTTTATAAGCATGACAGATACATTAAACAACAGCAACAACTTGATTCAAGTTCCTCTGGAATTTGAGCAGGTAAATTTGAGTTCTGAGGCAGATCCCAAAATGGTCAACATTGGGAAGTGTTGCACTGCCGATGAGAAATTCAAATTTACTACACTCCTTCACCATTATATTGATGTTCTGGCATATTCTTATGATGATCTAAAGTCCTTTAGGCCTAAGGAGATTCAACATGAAATTCCTCTCAAAGTTGGGTCATTGCCTCACAAGCAGAAACAAAGGCAATACAATCCCAAAATATTAGGTACTATTCTTTCTGAGATTCAGAAGATGTTGAATGCAAGAGTAATGTTTCCTATTCATCATTCCACCTGGATCACGAATATTGTTCCTATAAGAAAGAAGAACAGAGAAATCTGTATTTGCGTTGATTTCAGGAATCTCAACCAATCTTCTCTAAAGGATAACTACTCCCTACCCATCATGGAGCAAGTGTTGCAAACTGTAACTGGTTTGGAAATGCTATCTATGCTGGATGGTTTTTTCAGGATATAATCAAGTAGAGGTCAACGAAGCAGATCAGTACAAGACTGCTTTCACAACACCTTGGGGCACGTTTGCATATCGCAGGATGCTGTTTGGTTTAATCAATGCTGGCGCTACTTTCCAGAGAGCAATGGACCTCACTTTCAGAGATGAGATGGGGAGATTCATTGTGGTATATCTTGATGACTTGACTATTTTCTCCAAACAATGTCAAGATCATGCGTATCATTTGCGACAGGTGCTGGAAAGATGTGGACAAAATGGTATCTCTCTCAACCCTAAGAAATCAGTTTTCAGAGTTATAGAAGGTAAACTTCTCAGTCACATTGTGTCCTGAGAAGGCACTAAAATTGACTCAGAAAGAGTCAAGTCCATCCAAAGTCTTACTCTTCCTGCTAGTAAGATTGCAGTTCACTCTTTCTTCAAAAAGGTGAATTTTCTGCGGAGATTCATTTAGGAATTCGCAGAGAAAACCTGTCACATTGTCAACATGATGAAGGGAAAAACTACTTTCCATTGGAGTGTGGAGGGTAAAGAAGCATTTGAGGACATCAAGAGGGCCATGGCTCATGCTTCGATTCTGGTTTGTCCTGATTATACTAAGGATTTTGTCGTATACAGTTATGCTTCCGAGCATACACTTTTAGCCATTCTTGTTCAACAAAATGAAGAAGGTGTGGAATCTCCCATTTCATTCATGAGTTGTCCTTTGAAGGCTCATGAATTGAAATATTCAAATATGGAGAAACATGCTTATGCCGTGGTCAAGGCGGTAAAGCATTTTTGATTTTATATTTTGAATTCACATACTGTTGTTTTAGTGCCTGACACAACAGTAAAGTCAATTCTGACTCAACAGGAGTTCAAAACCAAAAGAGGCAATTGGATTGCTAAGATCCAAGAGTTTGATCTTGATATCAAACCTACCAAGCTTGTGTGTGGTAGAGGCTTGTGTCAATTGATTGCCAACAATGTACCAAAAGAGACAGGGGATGAAGAAGAAGTTGAGGATATGCCAACTGTTCTTTTTGTCACTACTACAGATGAGTGGTATTCAAATATTGCTCATTTTCTTACCTATGGTGAGTGTCCTTCTCATCTATCCTATAAGGAGAAAAGAACTATCAAATTTAAGGCTACTAACTATGTCCTATGGGATAATGGTTTGTATAAAAGAAGCCTTGATGGAGTCTTTCTCCGTTGTGTGGATAAAGCACAAAAAAATAGACTTTTGGAGTCTTTTCACAATTTAGCTTGTGGAGGACATTTTTCTATGCCTATGACGGCTCATAAGATTTTGTGGGCTAGGTACTATTGGCCCACACTATTTCAAGATGCGTACAATTGGGTACGTAGGTGTGAGTTATATCAATAGTTTATTGGAAGGCCTAAGTTGGCTGCATTACCTCTTAAGCCAGTTGTAATTGAAGAACCTTTTTAGCAATGGAGCATTGACTTCATTGGTGCTGTGAACCCACCGTCAAGTGCGGGACACAACTTTGTTCTCATCGCAACTAATTATTTTACCAAGTGGGTTGAGGCCATCCCAGTTAAGCATGCCACTTCTGAAGTGGTATGTAATTTTCTTAAGGAAAATATTATTTCCAGGTTTGGAGTTCCAAACAAGGTTGTAGTAGATAATGCTACTCGTTTCTCTTCCAATGAGATTACTAGATTTTTCTATGAACATGTGATCATTCTTTCTCACTCTTCAGACTATTATCCACAAGGAAATGGTCAGGCAAAAAACTAGTAACAGAAATCTGGTTACTATTATTAGGAAACTGGTGGAAGATAATCAGAGAACTTGGCATAAAGCGTTGTTTGATGCTTTATGGGAAGATAGGATTACCCCCAAAAGGGAAATAGGTATGTCACCGTTTCAGCTTCTATATGGTCTGAATGTGGAAATACCTATTACTTTGTAGTTGCCGGCACTGAAGTTGGCAAAGGCAGTAGAAGGTAGAACTTTTGAAAGTTCTATTGACAAAAGAATCATGTACCTCACTGAACTTGAAGAACAACAAGCTATGGTAGTAGACCGTATTGCTGAACATCAAATTCAAGTGAAGAAACTCTTTGACAAGAAAGCAAGGGCTCATGATTTTCAAATTGGAGATCAAGTCTTGTTATGGGACAAGAGGAGAGAACCAAAAGGAACGCATGGGAAGTTTGATTCCCTATGGAGAGGCCCATTCATCATTCATCAACTTTGTGGTGAAAATAGCTTCTTGTTGGTGTATCTTGATGGAACACCATTCTTGCTGCCTCACAGTGGACAACATCTGAAGCACTTCAATCCTTGAAGTATCCAATAAGTTCATTTGTACATTTGTAGAGTTTTGTGTTTTTATTTTTTATGTTTTTGTTTAGTCTTTTATGTCTTTTTCTTTTTGGTAGCTTGACTCTACAGCCCAATGGCATGGATGAAGGCACTTAGAGGCTGGATTCTTCTCCCTTTGATCATTTCAAAGTTTGATCAAAGGAAGTTCCCCAGTTAGAGTCAGCTGTTGTTCTCAAAATCAGCTACGCTCATTTTTGTAGACAACCCCTACAAAACTTGTCTATTTTGTAGCCTACACTCTAAGTTTGCAAATCGATACAAGTACTCTTGGCCTTGTACAAAGTCATCTGACATCCTAGAAAAGTTTGCGACATTCCCTTGAGTCGATTCCTTGAAATTCGTGCAAATCGATTAGGTTACAAACTGATCAAAATATCAATTTTGATCATTTTAGGGTGTTAGTAAGTTTTTGAAACTTCATGTGCAATAGCGGTCAAAACTGCCACTCTTGCATATCCTTGTTACCTCCTATGTGCGATGTCAGTCAAAATGACCGCTCATACATACTTATCTTGTTTCTTTGTTAACATGCAAAGGCGGTTAAATCAGCCGCCCATACATGTTTTCCCCTAGTCGAAATTCGCATATGCAAGAGCGGTCTTATTCGCCGCTCATGCATATTGTATTCACATGTGCAAGAGTTATCTTATTTGCCTCTCATGCATATTGTCCCTCATGAGTAAAAGTGGTCTTTCTGACCGACAAAACATGATCTCGCGAATCTTGAACTCGGGTGTCATTAATGGCTCTAGTGTCGCCATTAATACTTTGTTTTAAACCTTTTAAAGCATTTTACTCATTATTCTTTTTAGTTTTATATTCTCAAACTCATCAAACAAGTTATCCAAACCTCTGTGAAGTCAATTGAACCACGGGACTCGTGGATTGCGAAGATTTTGTGCCTAGGGTTTCCATCTTTATTTCCAGGTAGGGTAACGTTTTCTTTCTTGTTTTCATTTTCATTTTTCTTCCTTCTATTAGCGTTTGTTGATAATACAAATGTTTGGAATTTATGTATCTATTTATGTTTAAATTGAGTCATTGTTTTGCATGATTATGAAAACCCTAGTCGCCTTTCATGTGTTTTCCTTCGCCGTGCTTTGTTCATTATTGGCGGATCTCTTAATGATCTAGTTTTAGCGCAATCGACGGATTTGTCATGATGATTGTGAAACTTAGGTTATGCCAGTGTTTCCCCATATGTATTGATGGACTTTTTCACCGCTGATGAGTATTTTTTGGTTTGTCTTCCCATATGAAATGGCTGTCTTTTTGACCGACTCTACATAAAGCTTTTCCTCTATATACATCAGCAAGCATTTTTGCCCCTTGCGCATATACCTTATCAAGTTTACCTATCCCTCATGTAAGGGCAGTTAAAACCGCCGCCCTTACACAAACACTGTATCATCTCATATGCAATGGCGGTAGAAAGTTTCACTTTCACAAAACTTGGAGTTTCGATAGTATATGCCTTGGCGGTTATTTTGACCGACTTTGCCTTAAAACTTGCTCATTCCCTCATATGTAATGGCGACAAATTTTTCCGCCCCTACATCAAACGCATTTTCCTAGAACATATGCAATCACGGCAAATTTTGCCAACCTTGCACCTACATCAAAGTTTTTCCAACATGCAGGATTGGCAAAATTTGCCACCCTGACACTTGCAATACATCCCTCTAATGTAAGGGCGGCAAATTTTGCCGCGCCCATGCATTTGCTCTCTCAATTTTTAACTCTGAGAGATTTTCAGCTTTGCTTTCCTAAGCCCGCTTTCCTCCATTTTTTTGACCTGCTTGCGCTCTAGTCGTTTCAAGCATATCCCTGTAGTCATGATCGTCGACATGTAATTTTCCCAGATAACCAATATTTCCCCTAATTGCATGATCATGGCTTTTTGTTACAATTTCTTCTACGGATTTTCTCTCTTCGCCGATGTCCTTCTGGTGTTAGCTTTTTCAGATGACTGACTTGTCTCCAAAGAAGTTGAAAGCAATGAAGTATAAGTATCAGGGTGTTTTTCCAATCACCTCGGTTACTTCCAATGTTGATGACATTTAGGATACAGAGATTGGCCATGTGGACATGGCTGAGTTTGTGGAAAGAACCAAGTCTAATAACCCTAGTTCTGCAATGACGAAGATTGTTGATAGCAACATTCACTTGGTGTCATATTTCCCGGTGGCAGCTCATAATACTGAGTTTATTTTTCAATGTGCTCAGTTCTACAACAGAGAAACTAGGGCAGTGGTGGATACAAATGGCAATGTGATAATCAAATTAGATCCAGAATTCATTGATAAAGTTTTCATGTGTCCTGCTGCTACAGAAGTTGTGAAACTAGATTTTGCTGAAGCTCAAAAGGAATATGATAAGAATTCTACGAAGGTTAAGAGGACAATCAACACCAAATGGCTTAAGACTTCAAGGTTAAACTTATCTAGGTGGCCGAGGAGTTTTCCCAGAAGTGATTTTATTGAGGAGATTAGTAATCTCATAACACTTCTTAGCAGGATAAGGGGGCTGACTTCTTCCTCTCTTTTCCATGAGTGGATGTACCCTTTTATCAAGGTTATACTTCAAGGCAAACAAGCCATCTTTTGGGGTGAGCAAATCAGCAATGCTCTACATGAGCAATTGACTAAGGTATCCACTACTTTCAAATTCTATATGACTTCTTACCTTGTGTATATAGCAGCCTCCATGAGGATCTTTCCTGGTTTGACATCCGAAGGAGATAGGAGAGTGGTTCCTGTATATCAGTACTATCCTCAACTGACATTGAAAGGTTCTATCCACCACTTTAGGAGGGTAAATGATGCTTTCTTCGCAGTGTTCTTGTGTCTTTTTAACCCTCAGCTAGAGCAAAGAAGAGTTTTAGATGAAGCTTGGTCAGTGGTGAATGATTATGGATGCATGTTCTTACAATTTCCTACTTTCTCATATTTAAGGGTTGGCTTTTTCCAAGATTATCCTTATATGTTGCCAAGGTTTCCTTCAGATAAACTTGTTCTAATGGAATTATGTAGACAAATGATTGTCGTACATAATAAGCAAATGGAACTCAAGAAACCATTATTCAGATTTCTAGTAGAAGTTAGCTGGTTTTCAGTATCAACTGCCGCAAACGCTAGAGCCATGGAAACTGAAATGCAGCTAGTGACCATGAAACAGTTCAAACGAAGGCCAAGGTTTGATTATAGGGGTGTAAAAGACAAGATCAAGAGGAAGACTTAGTTTCATGAACCAATGGTTGAAGACGTCTAGGTGGACTTGAGGACAGAAGAAGATATCAAAAAATTGGACTATAGCAGGTTATCTCTGGAACAGATTGAATATTTGGGATTGGCTGATATTCTTGAAGACCTGGTGGATGATGAAGAGTTGATTGATTCTAGATATAACACTGAACAGGTTGCTAGTTCTCCTCTTCCTCCTATCCAATGGTCTCAGAAAGAATTGACTTCTCTAAGGAAAAGGTTTGAACCTATATTGGCTAACACCAATAAGTGGTTAGCAGATAAGGGAATTGCTTTGAAAGAATTCCTTATGGGATCAGAGATTGAAATCCAAGAACAAACATGTAAGAATGTGGAGAATAGGATGAAGAATAAGAGTGAAATTCCCTCTTCTTCCAAACCACATAAAACCAGGATCAAATTTGTGACAAAGAAGTCAAAGGCTGTAGGGAAAGAATCTGAGGTAGAAGATATGGAAATTGAGAAATAGAATACTGATGAGCCAGCTACCAAGGAAATGGAAGTTGAAAATAGATCGACAGAAGGACAAGGAGATGATGTTTTGTCTCCACAGGAGAATGTACAACAGGAAATGGGAGTCTCTTCTCCTTTGTCTAACATACCTGTTTCAATTCCTCTGTCTGTTTCACCCATTGACATCCCCTCTTTTGAATCTCCATCACCTTCAAAAATAATTTTTGATAATCCTCAAATTGCTTTTGATGATGTTCTTCATTCTTCTGGGTCTATTCCTAGTCTATCCTCCTCATCTTTTGATATTGGAGATTCTTCGATATTTGATCACTTTGTAATGGGTTCTAAACAAGTTTCTAATGTGAATGTGTCAGGTGCAGTGTTTACTAATACTCCACCTATTGTTTCTACTTCCAGTGCCAGTGTAGTTCCAGTAACACCATCAATGGAAACGTACCCTAATGTGATTACTTTTGTGCTTCCTCCATGGTTGTCAGCATATACACCTAAAAGAAAGAAACAAGCCATCTCTCCAGATGACTTTGATTTTAGTAAGCTGGTGCCTGCTCAGGCTAAGACCCCAAAGAAGCCTAAAATTCTTTCAAGAATGCTGGGAGACAAAGGGCACAAATTTCTAGAGATTGCAAGGCCCCCACAGGATGCAACCATAGAAAATTTTAGTATGAATGATGACTCTATTTCTAGGGTTGAGCTGGGCAAAATAACACATGAAAGTGCAAAGACTGACATGCAGTCAACAATGGATATTCTGATTTAGAAGTTTGACAAAGAAAAAGAGATGAAGGATCATTATAAAGTAATGGTAGAACAATTGACTACAGTGGTAAGGAAGATTACTTTGAATTCAGTATCAGTGACTCTTGAGGCTATTTCTTTAGAGGATCCTATCATCTAGAAAGCTGAAAAGACTCATCTTAAGGGGAAAGTGCTTGAAGAATATTTGGAAAGGATGCGCACACAGGGAATCTCTCTTCTTACAAAGCTAGCTGAGAAAACAAGCAAAATGGAGAAAATCAGGGCAGAACTTGATGATTTGATTGATGTTATTTCTCAGGATATTGAGCATTTAGAACAGAATCATGATAAGTGGGTAGAGATGAGGAAGCTGAAAATAAGTGCTCTGATATCAATTGGTGTCTTTCCAAATAGGGATTCATATACTAAGACTAAGGAGGCATTGACATATCGGAGCTGTGTGCTGAAAGATCTGAGCAATGACCTAGAAACTGCAAGGAAGTTGAGTGACCAAAGTGATGTTAGTCTCTTGCACAAATTGGAGGAGCTGCTGTGCAATTTGGTTTCACAGGATAATCGATTTCTTTTTGCAGAAGAGATGATCCAAGAATTTGAGAATATGTATCAGAAGGAGTTTGAGGAAAAAACATTTTCAGTAGCATCCATGGATAATATTCTTGATAACCAGTTAACTTTGGATAATATGAAAACCAAGTTAACTAGCCATGTAAAATCAATTACCACGGTCAGAGATGCAATAGTCAGAGCCTGGATGATTTTCAAGAACACAGTTAGTCCGAACAGTCTTGGGATGCAAGCAATGTTCACTATGTATGATTGCCACATGAAGAAAGAAGGCAGTGCAAGTTGAACCAGCTTTTTCATTACTTAGTTTATTTTCTATTTTTTTCAGATGTACTTTTGAAATAATTTTGGACATATTTATATGTACTTTTCTCATATGTAATTACATGTAAAAACATAGGAAGTCCCAAATAAAAAATGACTCCTTTGTTGAATAAGTCATAGTTAGTTTTTCTTTTCCTATTTTTGCTCTCGGTTTCTCTTATAAATAAATAGGACCTCCATTGTTATTATCATCTTTTAGTTATTGAAGCGAAACTATGCCAAATTGAAGAGCATTTTGAGACTTTGTGTTCAAATTGTAAATCATATTTTATCAAGTGAAAAGAAAAGCAAGTGATCGTTCAATCTTTGTATTGGAATAACTTGTAGTATATTGGAAAGTGTTCTTATGTCCTTTTCCTTATGCTATCTTATCTACTTGATCAAATTGTAGTCCAAGTGTGGATAATCTGGGAGATGTTCTAAAGCTGATTGTGGAGACTTTGTTCTATAACAATTATCTTTAGTTTGTGATTTTATGTTTTGAAGTAAAAGATATTGGAAAGACTTTGAGCTGCTATTATCTTTTGTGATCATATGTTTTATCGTAGCATTCGGTGAAGACTTTGAGCTACACCTTATCCTACTTAGTTCTAAATTGTAAATTAGTAAAAGGAGCAATGATAGACTTTGCGCTCTTGTGGGTTTCTTGGTTATTCAGATTTGTATCATGAAAGTGCTCTTTTATATTGTAAACATCATTTCTGAAAAAAGAGAAATGAATGATATGGTCTCACCCCGAAGTTAGTATTTAGTGTAAATAAGTTTGTAATAGTTAATAGGGAACCTCCCCTTGCTGAGAGGAGAGATTTATCTCATTACACTATGGTTGATATAACCATTTTGCCTTTAGTGAGTTGAAGACAAAATATTCACCCAACAGGTATATACACTTAACACTTGGAGGCTGTAAATCATGTGGTATAGTACTCAAACCTGGCTCAAGATTCTCACAGAATAAATCAATGCAAAATGATTCATTAGGTCTTTCTAATTCTGGCACTGTAAATAAAGATTCTATAAAGCTGCTATGAAAATCATATGAGGTTTCACACTTATACCTCTTCATATCACAAAATGCATTGATAGGTGATATGGATTCAAATTTGTTTTCAGATTGGTCTTCAAACTCTTCTTGGATATGCAGATGTCTATTGTCTAATAGGCACATATTGCATGCTGATATTCCTTCAAACTGATCAATGAAAAGTATTCTAAACTCATGCCATGAACATATGTAATGCATTGGTAAACCAAAAAACCAATATTCAGCAACATATTCTAAAGTTCTCACAAAAAGCTTGATGATAACATCCTACTCTTCTATTTGATAGTTCTCCATCAAATCGATGAAACTTTGTAAATGTTGTGATGCTAACTCTTCGAGATCTCCTCTAAACCTAGGCATGTATTCATTCATTTTTCTTGGGACTGAGTGTGGATAACCTTGGATTTTACTGAAATCCAGAGGGTTATATCTTTCATTAAAGAACATCTTTCTTTGAGGACATGACTGTGTATCAGGCATGACATTGAAACTTGTAGAGGGAGAACCAGAACATTCATACATAATTGCAAATGAGTTAATCCCTTCTACAACTATCTACTTCTTGACACTTCTCTCAGAATATCTTGCTTTCTCATTTCCCTTTTCTACTAGTACCTTAGAGTACTGGATAAGGGACAATATTTACTTAGAACCTTTGTTGCAAACCTTCATACAAAAATGTTGCAATAGAAAATACCTAAGAACTGTTGCAACCAACTCTTCTGATGATTTGGAATATTATGTAGATCTGGAACTTCTTTGTATCCGTTATTAGGTTCTTTAAAATAGTCGCCACCTCTCTCAATAGAGGACTAAATTTTAAGAAATAGGAAGCTCCTTAAAAGATATCTTTCATTCTAGGTCTTCTCCAACAGTAGAGCCACATACAATCTTCCTCACATACACAACTGGTTCTCCCCTTTGATCAACCGATTCAAAAGTAAGTAGAGTCACCACCCTCTAAAGGGAATGATAAAACATTGTACATACACTAACTCTAAATACCCATGACAGACCATTGAACTGATCTTGACATTTATAACTAAAAGTCCCCAGCAAAGTCGCCATATGTTGGTGTTTATTCTTGTAACCTTCAATCCTAAGGAAAACTGACATCAAACTAAGGACAAGAAAGGCTAACAAACAAGGCTAAATATAACCTTCTACTCTTTAAGCATTGCCAAGCTCGAGAGGGTGTTCCCAGAGACCTCAAAACAATTTAGGAAACATATACACAGCAAGGGAGATCTCTAAATTTAGGCAATTAGGTTCAAATGGTGCCAACTCATGATAAACTGATTTATAATCCTTGTGAATGTACTCACTGATAACTTCTTACAACACCACTAACCTAGGAAATACAATATGCATAAGTCCTCTGATGATTTGTATCAGTTACAAGTTTCTCATGAGGTTTAACAAGGTTTAAAATACTGGACTTCATGCATAAGGGTAGGGCAGAAATAACTTATAAATACTTTACAAAAATGACTTTAGATTTATCATTTTTTATAATGGGGTAGGGTTATACTTGACTGCCTTAGACCAGTGCCTAATCCCATGGGAAACACAATCACACTTGGATCAAAATCCATAAATGAAAAGGAAAGCATACATTCAAATGAATTCAATTAACAAGGTTTCCGCCTTACAAAAACATTGAACCCTCAATAGCCCTTTTGCATTCAACACTACATCCATCCTTAGCTACCCACAATGCACTGAAACATCCCAAATATTTGTCCATGAAAGCATGTTCACTTAAATATTTAAGTAAATATTTAAGCAAAACACTATTGTTGTATCTCCTTGAAAATACAAACTACCAGATCAAATGGAGAGTGTAGCAAATGTACACCCAGAAACCTCTTAGGTCCCCTGAAATACTTCTAACATTAATGGAGACAGAGAATAGTATTGACAATAAAAGCATGGACCTATATTGATTTATTGAAAATACTTCCAAATCCAGTACAAAAATTCACGCAAGTAGATCTATTACATCATAAAACAGAAACCTAACTATTGCAGAAAAATAGAACCCCTAGATTGATCTTTATCTTCCAGACCTGATCTGAGAAGACAACCTGGAACCAACCTCTAAAATGATACAGAAGTTACATTCTTATAGAGAAAGAGAGAAGAAGATGAAAAACCCTAAAAATAATCCACTAATGACACATGGCACATCTCAGCTCCCTTGATTCTATAACTGATTTGGTTCTAGAAGATGCTCCTTCTCCTCATTTTCTCCTCAATCTGCCCACTTCCCTTTTGCAACTGAAATTGATTAAGCCCAAATCTGTTTTGCATTCCCATGCACAATTTTACCCTACTGGTAAAATCACCTTTCAAATGTAATTTTACTTGGCATGTAACAAATTTTACCCCCAGGTAGTTTTCACATTTCACTGGCAAGTAGAAAATGCATTTACCATACAATTTTAACTTCCAGAATCAAATCAAATATGTAAAGCATTTTTGCATATACACGGGCATTATTCCTTTTGCCAGATCAATTTTTTATATGCCAATGTATTTACAAATTTGTTGGAGGCAATAGAAATAATGCTGCCACGTTTTTCCTTTTGCTGTCCCATTTTTCTCACCTCTGGGTAGTTTAAAATACTCAGAACACCTCTGAAATTGCCTTCTGGTCATGAAGAATGCTCCAGACATTGTTTTAGGAATGAAAACATTCATTTTCATCTTTTAAGAAGCCCCAAATCCATGCTCAAAACCAAAAAACGTGACAACAAACATTCAGCCTCACTCTCCAACTATTTCCACAATTCTGCACCTCTGTTGGTGCGTTCACTCTGTGTTTCTATTTGTGCGTTCACTCTATGTTCTCCGCGAAATGGCGGAATGCAATTAAAAATGCATTTTCTACAAACCTTAACCTTTGGCAAATATAGAATATTAAAATGTTTTAACAAACCTTTCGCTGTTCCGCATAACAATTTTATGCTTATTTCATTCTGCTTGCGGAATTGCGGAGTTGGAATAAAAAAGCATATTAAAGCTTATAAAAGCTTTTTCCCATATAGTTTTACCCTTTAATATTTAGCTTGAAAAATAATTGAAACATTTAAAATGTATTTTTGAAATGCTTTCCGCACTTCTGTACTTCTCTCATTTCTGATTATTTTGTTCAATTGTGGAATGGCAGGAGAGCAAATATCAGAAACTTTAAACTTTATAAATTTTATGAAATATTAAACTTGCCCTAAATGCTGTGCATTTTCCTTTTAAAACTATTTTAATTATTTGCAATTCAAACTTTAGGAAATAGTGAAAAATTAATTTCGTCTGCCAACCAAACTGGGAAAATTAACTGCGTGCAAACGGGAACACCTGGAGCCGTGAAAACTTGCGAGCATGCATAATCAATTATTTAAAACATGGGTTTGTTGATAGATCTCACCTAGCTCACCAAATATATACCTCCTTTGTAAACTGGCCCGCAAAACGTGTTCGCTGCAACTGAGATGCATTAAAATAATGCATCATATGAACTCAGTTTCTGATGAAAATAGGACTGAAGATGTTTTCGCCAAAACAAGAAATGGGTTGCCTTCAGATTTGCGAAATTTACAACTTTCTGGAACACGAAATTTAGCCCAGTCGTAGTCAGAAAATAATTAAATAGCCCATCAAAACTCATCCTGGAAGCGCAAAACTGCACAAACATGCTACCATATGTACCAAGAAACATTGTACCATACAGATTTGTATGACGACTTCTGAGATGCAAAATTTCAATCGGCAAAGATGGGCTCTGGGGTAGATTTAACAGTATGCCGACTTAGCCTCTGTTGACACATTGGAAGGACATATGCACTCAAAACTTGCAAAATTTGAGGGTTCAATCAGACAATACTCCCCATCAATTCCCTTTTTGAAGATCACTTGGGAACTTAAAGAGTCCATCTTGGTTTATGCCTTGAGGTATGCAAGATTGTAATCATTGTAATTAATCTTGTATTTGATCTTGATTTATGCCCATCCTTGTAATTTTTGGATGTGGACTTTTAATTGTAATAATTGTTGTGTTATGTATTTTGGTAGAAAATGTATGTGTAGGTGGTGACTTTCATTTGAGCATTGTAGATGCTACTATTTTTATTTTTGAAAAAAGTACTTTAAGTGATATTTTATTTCATGGATGTGTGATGTTAATTGAAACTCCATGGTGTGGTTGATATTCATCCAACTCTTATTTCTATTGTTATGATTAATTTGTTGTCATTGTAGCATGATTGATAATGTAACAAGTCATCTCTTGTTAACCCAAAAATTAACCAACTTAATCACCATTAAGTCTAAAGTCATGATTAGCATAATTAGAATTAATCAAGTAATAATCAATATCTAATGAATCAAATCAACATGCATATCTATTCTGAACATTTCAAAAGAGTTTTTCAAAATTTCCAATATATCATAGTAGTGATTTACTTTTTCTTTACATTTGTAATGTCTTGCCCATAGCATCAATGATAGATTACATATAAGGTTGACTAACAAGTCAAATAAAGGTAAGTATTGTATTTGAAACTTTGACATTTGTCTTCATAAGCCTCAGCATGTCTTCTACTTGGAAAGGAGAGTATCACCCGAGTACTTTTTCTCCAACCACAGATTGGTAGTCCCCCGCACAACTTCCTACCTGGAAGCGGCCCTACCCTTCACAGAGGGTATAGATATAAGGATTTACGTTAGTTTTTCCATCTGAGTATCTAGTGTTATGTCCTTCATAATGTTTCATGGTCATACAACTATAGATCCACTCTAACTATGCATGACACTACTGGAAACACTATGCCATCTGGAGCACAGTGAACCGACTAATGCATGCAAAGATGGATGAATTACTTTGGCCAAAGATTTACATACATATACATTTCACAATGAACGTAGTCGATTGTTCACCACCTCGACTCGACTTAGAAGTTGTCCCATCCTACAGTAATCAAGATCAACTCCTCTAGGTCTTGGAAAGATAGTTTCAATTCATTCTTAGTCCATTTCTTGGACATTCGACTCCTATTTTGGGAGTACAATCACTATTGTTATGTTGCCTTTGCAACAGGGAACCTGCAACTCCATGTCACTCTTTTTCCCATTCTTTCTTTATGACAATTGCACAATCATGTTTTCCAAGCTTATGACCTTTCCTAGTTCAAGATTTCATGTTTACCTTGTCAAAAGGTTTACCTTCTAATTCATTTAAACAAGACTCATATTATAATAATCTAATGGGTTGATCCTCTTGAATAGACCCTAACTCAAAGAATCTACATGAGTTCTTGATACCCTACACTTTGTTTGTGAAGTATTTCCATTAAAAAAGGGGTAGCATTCATATACATTTAAACACAAGATTTTCATGCTAGACATTGTATTTGTTCCCATAAGAAAATAAATGTCAAAGGAGGTTTTACTTCTCCAAAAAACAAGGCATGCATTTAAAACTGCCCGAGTAACAATATTAGTTACCTATTACCATTTCTCCTTCAACAATGAGGAGTCATAATACCCTTTTATACACATAGGTTACACCATAGATAACATAATATATTTCATAACAGTCAATCATTGTTATCCATAGTACCCTTGACTGATAGACTAAGTGCCTTAGGCACAGTAGAGGATTAAAGATTATCAATAAAGTTATTATGGTCTAAGAACTACTCTTGGCCTACACCCATAATAATTCTCTTTATACACTTAGACAGTCATTATTATTCAATACTACTTTGGTTTGAACACAGATGACTCAAATAATAGATAAAGAGAGTATCAAGATGTATATTGTGTAGTCTATAGACCATGCCATATCGGCATTCAAAAGTTTTGCAAGCAACATCTATGTTTGGTATCGGCCTCATGGCCTCGACCGAGTGATAGGTTTTAGCAATGCTTTCACATGATAACATAGTGGTATCCTCTATGGCCTCGACGGCCTCATAATGATTACACGGTGGTAACAACTATTGCCTTGACAGATTACACAGTAATACACTATTGTATATGATAATAACACAGTCAACACCATTAAAATAGTAGTAGAGATATCTACTCACGTTGCTAGTTCAAGTTCAATTCATAAACAAGCAGTAGAGATATCTACTCACATTTCTAGTTCAAGTTTAATTCATAAACAAGATTCATACATATATATAAAATATACATTTGAGTTTGGCCCTTCGAGGATAATTCTTATGTGCCTGTTGGTGGCTCTATCCATGAGCTACATGCACCAACCCCACGCTACTTCTATAGCAATTTTTTTTTGTTGCCCTGTTTTTGAACTTCCTGTTCTTTGATAATGAACACCACAAAACATGTATCAAAATGATACCCTATGCATACTATTACATGTGTTAATTGCCTACTAGCAAGATCCATCACCCTTTTCTATGGGTAGTGGTAAAAAATAGTTTCAAAATCCTCCGCCACCTTGTCAGGTTCCCTACAGTCCACCAACTCCATCATGATGTGGCAGTGAAGTTGAAGCTCATGATAAGCTTCTACTCAGCCTCCACTCACTCCACTTATTGTGGATAGTGGTTGGCCAACTACCCAAAAGATAAATATAAATATATTAATATTAATAAGGGTGTTTGACCTCTATGGAGGTTAAGAATAATTATATCACACACATAATTTCCCCTACATCTAAACAATGTTTAAGGGTTATCAAATAATCCAAGGTGTCATCAAATGATAACATAATTGTTAGGGTGGCACAACAACAAAATGCAATGTTGGGGTCGAGTTTCACTCCCCCTCTTCTCCATAATAACCATTATTAATATATATATAATGATAATCACAAAACCTAATAAGGAAATAGATAAGGAAACAAAGAAATACTCGACAACCTGACGAGATTACTTATCGAACAAAATTGATGTTCTAAGAACATCATCTAGTCGAATCAACATGGATGATGTCAAAATAACTCAAATTGTCGTGCAGACACAAATCAAACTGAAAATGACTAACAAAGGAAAGATGATAACTCACTCTACCTTGCATGGGTTCACAAAGACTAATTTCGATACTCAGATGAAAATCTGACCTTTTCCCAACATCTATCTCCTCTTCCTGGGTGATACTCTCCTTCCATCCTTGGAGGAAAATTATTTTCCTAATTACACTCACAACCATATAACCATGATTAGTGTATCATCATTTGATTCATAAAACATTATATTGAAACAATCTTATCAACATGTAATCTCATGTCTAAACTAAACATGAATCAATTTTCATATAATCACTGATTCTATTTGATATTTTCCACAAACATCAAATGATTAAACTATGATTAATCATTCTGTTTACCACATAAAAGAAAGATTAAGCTAAATCATAAGTTGGGGATGTAACATATCTCCCCCCATAAGAATCATCGTCTCTGATGATTAATTGTCTTCAAAATCAAACCAACATAACAAAGAAAAGTGTTATTTTAGCATAGTAAAAAGATTTTCAAAAGAGATAGGGAAATCTCACATAAATATCGTCATAGTTTTCCCAGGTGGCATTCTCTTTTGCATACTGGTCCCACTAGACCTTGCATTGAGTTATCTCTTTATTACGTAAGCGTAGCTTAAGCATTTCAAACACCTTGATGGGATCGATCACTACCACTCCTGGGTCCTTCACCGGTATAGCATTCCAATCAAGAATAGGAATATGATTATCTCTAGAAATAAACTTTTTCAAATAGGAAACATGAAAAATAATATGCATCATCGCAAGCGCTGGTGGTAGATCAATTCTGTATGCGATTGAGTTAACCAGAGCTTCGAGAATTTCGAAAGGACCCACATATCTAGGAGCTAGTTTGGATGTCTTTCCAAACATAATGGAGCTCTTTTGAGGTTTTACCCTTAGAAGGACTTTTTCTCCCACTAAGAAATGCCTTTCGATGTGTTTAACATCCACATAATGTTTTTTCCTATCATTGGCTTCGGCTAGCCTTTTCTTAATTAGATGGACTTGCTCTTCCATTTCTGACAGCATTTCTGGACCAAGGCTAACCCTATCTTCTAGCTTATCCCATCTTATAGGGGTTCAACACTTTATTTCATATAATGCTTCAAATGGAGCCATCTTAATTGCAGAATGATACGAATTATTATAAGTAAATTCCACCAGAGGTAGATAATCTTCCCATTTGTATTGCTGATCCATCCAATACATTCTCAACAAATCTGCCAGTACTTGGTTTACCCTTTCAGTTTGGCCATCTGTCTCAGGATGATAAGCATAGCTTATATTCAACTAGGTTCCAAGTGAAGAAAATAAGGTTTGCCAAAACCTTGATGTCATTCAAGCATCCCTATCTGAGATAATCTTCTCAGGAATATCGTGCAATCTTAAAATTTCTTCCACAAATTTGTAGGCTGTAATGGGTGCCCCATCCATCAAATTCCCAAGTATAAAATGTGCCACTTTGGTGAGTCTATCCACCACAACCAAAATAACACTGTGCCTATTCCTTGACATAGGAAGTCCTTACACAAAGTCCATGCTTATGGTTTGCCATTTCCATTCTAGAATTTCATGAGGGTATAAAAGTCCTGTCGAGTGATGGTGTTCCACCTTCACCCTTTGACATTCTATACACGTAGCTACAAACCTTGTAGCATCCCTCTTCATTCCTTTCCAAAAGTATAAGGGTTTCACATCAGCTAGTAACTTTGTTACTCTAGGATGTCCTAAAAACACAGTTGCTAAGGAGCTAAGGATGTAAGGTTTCACATCACTTAAGAACCTTAGCTCCTTAGAGTTTAGAACATACATCCTTCCTTTATACCTTAATAACCCATCTGGCTCAAGGTAAAATCCATCATATTTTAGATTTTGAGGATTTTCCAAAAGGACATGTTTTACCTGCTCATAAAACTCACCTCCCTTAGACTTTTGTAGTACTTGATTCTTAAAATCAAAATGTATGGAGATCATTGAGAAGATATGTCTTCTCCTACTTAAGGCATCCACCACTTGGTTTTCCTTACCTTGAACATATTTGATCTCAAAGTCATAATCTGAGATTAACTCCAACCATCTTCTTTGGTGAGCATTTAAATGTGGTTGGGTGAACAGATATTTGAACCCTTGAAGGTTTGTTTTTAGTTCAAAGGGTTTTCCAAGCAAGTAGTGTCTCCACATTTGCAAAGCATGTATTACTGTTGCCAATCCCAAATCATGAGGGGCATAGTTTTGTTCATAAGTTTTTAGTTTCCTAGATTCATATACAATAACTTGTCCATCCTAGACTAGTACACCACCTAAGCTTTCCCTTGAGGCATCAATAATGACTACAAAATGACCTTCCAGGTCAGGTACTTTCAAGATTGGTGGTGAAGTCAATCTTTCCTTTAGTTGGTCAAATGCCTCCTAGCACTTGTCTGACCACTCAAACCTCTTGTCTTTTCTCTATAAAGAAGTAATAGGATAAGAAATTTTTGAAACGTTTTTCACAAATTTCCTATAGTATCCTGCTAGGCCCATGAAACTTCAGACCTCATGTACATTCTGTGGTACTGGCCATTCCAATATGGCTTTAATCTTGGCTGGGTCCACAGCTATTCCCTTAGCTGAAATTATATTGCCCAAATACTACACTTCCTTTTGAAAGAAAGTACACTTGGAGAGTTTTCCATACAGTTTATGCTCTCTCAACATCTGAAGAACAATCCTTAAATGCTGAAGGTGTTCTTCCTCATTCTTAGAGTAGATTAGGATATCATCAAGAAAAACTAGGAGAAACTTATCCAAACAGTCTCTAACACATTGTTCATTAAGTTCATAAACATTGTAGGTGTGTTTGTTAATCCAAAGGGTAGGACAACAAACTCGTAATCCCCATACCTTATTTTGAAGGCTGTTTTGTGGATATCCTCATCCTTTAACCACAATTGCTAGTACCCAGATCGAAGATCAATCTTAGAAAATACAGTTGCTCCTCTCATTTGATTGAAAAGATCGTCAATGCGGGGCAATGGGTATTTATTCTTGATTTTTGCCTTGTTTAACATATGGTAGTCTATGCATAACCGTAATGTACCATCTTTCTTTTTCACAAATATTATTGGTGCTCCCCAGGATGACACAAGGGGTCTTATCATTCCTTTATCCAACAATTCTTGCAATTGAGCCTTTAGCTCCATTAACTAAGTTGTGGTCATTCTGTATGGAGCTTTAGATATAGGTTCCGATCCTGGAATTTTATCTATAGAGAAATCAAAAGCTCCTTTAGGAGGTAATCCTAGTAGCTCATCTAGAAATACATACTCAAAATCTCTAAGAAAAGGGTATCTGTACATATCTGATCTCTCCTGATCTATGGATTCCCTCTTCTCAACTTTGTCAAGTTTTTGAGATTCATAAAATGTTAAATCATCTTGAAAATTAGTTTCCTCAAAACTATTTAGTTTTTCCTTTTTGGTAGCGAAAAGATGGCACCCTTTTCTTTGAGCTCTTTTCATTTGTAGGGTAGAAATTTATCTTAGTTTGACCTCTCAAGGATTTCCTTGTAGAAAGACCTTATTTCCTAGGTCATCTAGACATTCTATTGTTTTGGCATAATAGTCCACCTTAGCCCGGTGTCTCCATAACCAATTTATCCCAAGGATAACATCATATGAGCCTAATGGGGCTACATAAAGGTTCACCTCAGTGGAGAAACTTGGAAGTTCCACCTGAGCCTCAAACAAGCATTGCTCTACTCGAGCTTTGGTCTATTTTGCATATTCAACTGACCAAGTGTTTTCCATGTATCCAACTTTTTTAGGAATTTTATTTAAAATGTTTCAAGAAATAAAACATTATGTAGCACCAGTATCTATCAAAACTGAAATTGGGAAACTAGATAAAATGCCTGTAGTTTCAATGGGAGTAATTTGGTATTCAACTTTCCTATTATCTACGGCTGCATGTATGTGTTGCTAGAACGCTGCTTGCTGAGAGGGCAGAGCGTTTCCTCATGGTTGTGTTCCTTGCATCTTGTTAGGACACTGGTTGGCATAATGATCACCAATCATATGTATAACACCCTCCCATGGGTCCTCGCCTCTCCTGAAGATTCCCAGAATTATCTCCATTTTTTTTTGAGTTATTATTGTCTTTCTTTTCTCCCCTAGATTCATTTTGCTTATTCTTGGAACCTTTATTATTTTTCTCAGAAAAATCTTGCTTTTTCCCCTTTTTCTTAAAAGATTGGGAGGATTGGGATCAATTATACCTTTTGTGGTTCCTTTCCCTATAAGCAGACATAGCTTTCAATTTCTGTTCCTATTTAATAGCTTTTTCATAAAACTGGTCCATTGAGGTGGGACCATGCACATCAACTTCTTCCCCAATCTGGGTGTTCAATCCCATAATATATTTTCAGATGCGAAATCTCTCATCTTGTTGATATTGTGGAACATACTTGAGTAGGTGCCAATGAACTTTTCCCAGTATTCAATCACAGTTAAATCACCCTGTTTCAGATTCTAAAAATCTATAAGCTTTTGGTCATAATACAACTGAGGCAACCATCTTTGCCTAAAGAGTTCTACAAACCTATTCCAGGTTAAACTTGTAGACCTCAATCCTAACTCCATTTTCTTATTCATCCACCATGTGGATGCTTCACATGCCAACTAGTATGCTCCCCATACCACCTTGGTGATTTCAGTATAATTTATTATTTCAAAGTATTTTCCATCTCCATAAGCCATGCCTCCGTAACATCTCCACTTACAGACCCATCAAACTTGGGAGGCATAACTTTTTTCATATCCTGGGATAATTACAAAGCCAAGTGGCCTCTTCTATCCTCTTCCTATTTGGCCTTAGAGTTATTCTCTCCTCGTACACTTTGGGTGGTGTCATCATGATGTGCCTCGTCATCACCCCCATAATAGGCTTCCTACCTGGGTCCATGCTGACCCTTGACCTCCTGCTCGAGAGTTCCAATTCTCACTCTCGTCTCTTGGAGCATAGCAAGGATATGGTCAAGTTTAGATTCAAAGTGGCCTGAAGGTTGCCCTTCTTCCTGGCTATCTCCCATATTGGTTCTTATGTGAATTGTGCTGCAATCTACTTCTCTTGAAGTTTGCAGATTAATCATTCAATTAGTTTTTCATACCATTGAATCCATTCATAAATTTAAATCCATTCTCATTCATGTAATCTTTAACAAGAAAGGAAAGATTTGTTAGAATTTTTTAAAATGCATTATAGTTTTCCATGGATTACATACAATCCATCCATAGTTACAAATTCTTGTTTACATCTTGCTATTGCAAGTCATTATCAGATTGGGATACCTTCCCATGTTCATTTCTCATCCTTAAGATTTATCAAATCAGTTTTAGGAGGTGGACGTACTCGCAGCTACTCATCCACAACCTTCCTAGTAACATTAGGATCCTTAGGGTCACTTTCCATGACTGGTTCCTTAGGTGCAAAGGGTTCCACTGATTTATTTTCAAAGATAGGAGCAGTAATCCTAACTGCTTTCCTCATCTCTTGCTTGATGCATTTAACAATATTAGCGAAGGTTTCATCATCAGCCAACCATGTGCCTACCAAGAAACTAGTTTATTCAAGGCGTTTCATTCTTGAGGCTTTCTCCCTTAAGGCCTTAAGGTAATGTCCATTTCTTGTTACCTTCTTTCTAGGTGTTGTTCTTATTCTTACCATTCTGACATAAGAACATCCAAACATTAGCAACTGTTAATGCTAGAAAAACAAAACATTATGTAGTGAGCTCATAGGTCCGTGTATTGAACCTAGTAGCTCTGATACCATATGTAACAAGTCATCTCTTGTTAACCCAAAAATTAAGTAACTTAATCACCATTAAGTCTAAAGTCATGATTAGCATAATCAGAATTAATCAAGTAACAATCAATATCCAATGAATCAAATCAATATGCATATCTATTCTAAACATTTCAAAAGAGTTTTTCAACATTTTCAATATATCATAGTAGTGATGTTCTTTTTCTTTACATTTGCAATGTCTTGCTCATAACATCAATGATAGATTACATATAAGGTTGACTAACAAGTCAAATATAGGTAAGTACTATATTTGGAACTTTGACATCTGTCTTCATAAGCCTCAGCATGTCTTCCGCTTGGAAAGGAGAGCATCACCTGACTACTTTTCCTCCAACCATAGACAAGCAGTCCCTCGCACAACTCCCTACCTGGAAGTGGCCCTACCCTTCATGGAGGGTACATATATAAGGAATTGTTAGGTTTGCCATCTGAGTATCTAGTGTTATTTCCTTCATAATGTTTCACGGTCATACAACTATATATCCACTCTAACTATGCATGACACTACTAGAAACACTATGCCATCTGGAGCACAGTGAACTGACTAATGCATGCAGAGACTGATGCATTACTTTGGCCAAAGACTTACATATATATAAGTTTTGCAATGAACGTAGTTGATTGTTCACCACCTCGACTCGACTTAGAAGTTGTCTCATTCTATAGTAATCAAGATCAACCCCTCTAGGTCTTGGAAAGATAGTTTAAATTCATTCTTAGACCATTTCTTGGACATTTGACTCCTATTTCAGGAGTACAAGTATTATTGTTACATTGCCTTGGCAACAGGGAACTTGTGACTCCACGTCACTCTTGTTCCCATTCTTTCTTTATGACAATTGCACAATCATGTTTTTGAAGCTTATGACCTTTCTCGGTTCAAGATTTCATGTTTACCTTGTCACAAGGTTTACCTTCTAATTCATTTAAACAAGACTCATATTATAATATTCTAATGGGTCAAACCTCTTGAATAGACCCTAACTCAAAGAATCTGCATGAGTTCTTGATACCCTACACTTTGTTCGTGAAGTATTTCCATTCAAAAAGGGGTGGCATTCATATACATTTAAACACAAGAGTTTCATGCTAGACATTGTATTTGTTCCCATAAGAAAATAAACGTCAAAGGAGGTTTTGCTTCTCTAAAAAACAAGGCATGCATTTAAAACTACCCGGGTAACAATATTAGTTGCATATTACCATTTCTCCAACAACAAGGAGTCATAATACCCTTTTATACACATAGGTTACACCATAGATAACATAATATCTTTCATAATAGTCGACCACTATTATCCACAGTATCCTTGATCGATAGACTAAGTGCCTTAGGCACAGTCAAGGCTTAAAGATTATCAATAAAGTTATTATGGTCCAAGCACTACTCTTGGACTACACCCATAATAATTCTCTTTATACACTTAGACAGTCATTATTGTATACACCTAAAAATGGCTCGAGTCGAATTAAATAAATATTTTAATATTTATTTTATTCCTATTCCTCTATCAATTAAATAAATATCCTAATTTATTTAAATGGTTCACATTTCTCTTATTCCTTACTAATTAAAGAAAAATCAATTTATTTAATTAAATACCCAAATTCCTCTAATGTCTCATCTAATTAAATAATCCTAAATTATTTAATTAATCCTAAATTCCTCTATTCGAAAGTCTTAAATTCATAAATCCACCTCACCTTACACCTCACCATGTTGCACACATAATTAAATATTTTTAATATTTAATTAGCTAATATCCCCTCACCCACAGATCAATCAAGAAGGTTGACTCATCAATCAGATCAATTATCTAATCAATTAATTGAGTTCACTGGTCAATCAATTGAGTTCACTGGTCAATCAATTCAGTCAACTTTCTAATCAACCCAATCATCTGACCAATCTATCCAGTTAACTCTCCAATTAGATCTGTTAACTCCCATAACTCACGAAAGGGGCCTGAACACTTGTCATTCTCTCATTCGCACACATTCTCTCAAGCTTCCTCAACTGTACATGTCATAGACAAATTCCTCCAGTCATGGATCTATTGACACTTGGACTTGGCCTCTCCTAAGCCTATAAAAGCAAGGTTCTCACACCCATTTGATCACCACTCAAACTTTAGTAATCTTACTATGCAGAGATCTCATCATAGCTCCCAAGCGTGCCTTTGGCTCCATTGCATTTGCATCTAGCTTCATTATCCTCATCTCATTATCATCAACCATGGCTGCCTATCATTATCTCCACCTTCCATCTTAGTTATTGCATTGTAGTTTCATTGCATAAAACCTCTGCATAGCCATTCTATCTTTGTCATCTTAACAACAAGGAAGTAGAACTTCTGAGAGCTCCGTAATCACACAGATCAAAGAAAGAAAGGCAACAATGGAAGGCACAAGGTAAATTTGTTTGCAAAGGTATATCTTTTGTTTTATTGTATTTGTCTCATTTCCATTGAAGTTATTGAATGTTTAGGTAGTTTCTATAGTAGTTCAGGATTTCAATCACATTTTGGCACCCACTATGGGGCCACTGCCCCATTTTTAGCCTCCATTGTGAGTTTTTGGTCAAGTTGCAGTCATGACAGGTCATTCCGGCGCATTCATTTTTCTAGTTCTACACATCCATGATGAAAAGAATAGTCCAGCGCATATGAAACTTATTTCGGTGCATATGATCATTCTTTCTGTGCTTTCATTCTTTTTGTGCATTTAAAACTTCTGTCTGCACATCTATTGGATCTTTCAACACATTTAGATTTCTGTGCATATACTCTATCTTCCTGCGCATCTATTGTCTGTTTCAGCACATCTAATTCCTGTCAAAGATTGTATTGATTTTTGTAAATTTTTTGATAAAAGCCTTGGTTGCAAGTATTATCAATCATCAATGGAGGCTATTGACAGAACGTCCTTGCAGGTTTAAGAGCTGGTTTAGGCATTTTAGTTGCATTTTTGCATACAAATCTTCATCTAGTTTAATTAGGAATAAATCATTGTCCATGCAACTTGCATACAAATCTCCATCTAGTTTTAATTAGGAGGAATAAATCATTGCTCATACAAATTGCATACAAATTTCACGTAGTCCTAATGCTAGGAGTTTAAAATTGAACAAATCTTTCGTTCCAAGCTTGCACTTACAAATCCACATCTTGCATAAGTAGGGGAAAGTAACTTTATCAAATCTTCGACAACAATCTTCACTTAGTTTGTTTAGGAGGCTAAAATCAACTATCTTTTAATGTTTATGATATCATATCAATTTTTGTGCTTGGTAGATTAGATCACATTTAGATTAACTCTAGAAAGTTAATGAACCAGTGTCCACTATGCTTATAAAATGGTGATAGGCATATTCTCTCCCCATCTTGGGTGACCAAGATGCCAAACCCATTGTTTCATTTGTTCAACGTTTAGAAGAGGCCTGCCCTTGGGATTACGTTTCTTCCAAGTGGGACGACCTCGATCGGTAATGGGCTAAAGTCAAGCCAATTTGATCCGCTATAAATAAAAGTGTTTATGACAAAAGTTGTAAACAACAGGTGTTGCTGTGTTATACCAACGAATGTTTCCCTTAGTACCCTTGTGGCGCATTGAAACCTGTAGAGATTAACCTCTACAGATTGGGAAGCCTCCTAAATGGAGCAAATCACCACACGTATAACCACCTGAACGAATGCCCTTATTAAGAACCAATTGTTTTTAGAGGACAAAATCCTTCTATTTGTTGGTGCAGGAGGTCAGACCTTTGAAGCCTCCCAACATCATACACTAATCATGTGTAGAGATAAAAAGTTCAACTCTTTCGGAGGAACTATAACTTGGTATGTCAAAGAAGTGAGTGTCATGCAAGGGGGAGCCAGTGCTACCAAGTTGCTAACTATCCGCCTTGATTCAGGTGGCTAGAGAAATCCAAGTTGGGACTCAACAAACATTGTCCTTGCCATCCATAGGAATTGTACTTGTTTGCAAGTGTTTATCAAAAAATTGTATAACACCATGGAATATTCTTGTTTGTTGTGTTTTATTGCAATAAACTGAAGCAAAATCATCATAAAAAAGACTTAGTTTGCTTAGAAAAATGTCCTTGAAAATAAGAAAAATTGATCAAACTTTACCAAAGTGTAGAACTGCGCATCTGAGACTTTTTCCTACGCATTTGACAACTCTTTCAGCGCATGTAAATTCTTCCGTGCATTTAAACTTTCTTGCTACGCATTTGTAAAGTATTTCAGTGCATACACAATTCAGTGCATTCAAACATCAGAACAACGCTTTCAGAACCTTGCATGCAATCCACATAAATACACATTTGTACTCTATTTCTACACAAATAAACCTGTGCATCTGTGACAGTTGCTTGTTCCAACATTTTGAGAGGAAAACAAAATCATTTTCAGGTACCCATCATTTCCTAGATTCAATTTGTGAACTCAGTTAAACCATAAAAATCCATTTTGTACCCATTTCCAAACATTCCACTTACCCTAGCATACCTAGCCATCCATAAAAATAAAGAAAATCAAACAAAAACCAAGATTTCCACTAAGGTATCATTGAGATCCTCAAAGTCAAACAAACTAGTTAGTTTCTTATCAAGATTAATCATCCTCTACCTTGAAATTACACTAGAACGTCTTGATAAAGGTCTAGTCTATATCAATAGCGGTTACCAATTATCCCTATTTGACTTCCTTTATATCAAAAACTTTGATAGCTAATACCATTTTAGCTCAAGACCCTTTTTGTTTGACCAAATAGATCAAGAGAAAACCTTAGAAAATATTATCACAAAAACTTCCAAATCCCATCAACCATACCTCAATTGCATCTTACCAAAAACATCCCCTTGCATTCACAAGCATTTCATCCAACTTCACCCATACCCAAGGATTTTATAGTTGAAACTAGATCTCAATCCAAAGGAAAACAATAAATGGATTCATTAAACAAAACTATACCCTCCCCCTCTCACAGTGATGGAGAAGATGAAGTCCCACATGAGGAACTTGTAAGTGCTTTGCAAGATCCTAAGTTCTAAAGAATGATGGACAAGGTCATTGATATGGACCCCCAAAAGTACTTTCTCATGCTAGCACAACAAGGGACTAAGCTACCATCTAATTTTGACATCTCAAAATTGAAAGACACTACCTCTTCAAACGAAACTAAAATTCCCAAAGATGGAAAAGAGGTTCCCCAAAATGACAAGACTAAGGATACACCAAACCCTTTTGACTCATTAACGCAACAAATCCAAGTCTTGCAACAACAACTTGTGGACATCAAATAGGAGCTTCCACAAAGCACTACTCACTAGAGGATATTTCACCATATCCTTTTGACAAAAGTTTGGTCATGATACCTTTCCCCTCCAAATTTGAGGTCCCAAAATTGATAAATATAGAGGAAAAGGTGGCCCACGTGACCATTTAAGAGAATTTAGTGTTTCTTGTTTAGAAGTCACCCACAATGAGACATACCTTATGCGACTATTTCCATGTAGTTTAGGAGGACAAGCAATGGAATGGTTCTCTTGATTACCTCCCAGCATTTGAACCTTTAATGAACTAGTGGATAAATTTGTAACCCATTTCTCCTACAACATTAAACATGAAATCTCAATGTTAGATCTTTGTAACAATAAAAAAAGGGGGGAGAATCCTTCGCCTCATTTTTACAAAGATGGAGACAACTTGCTAGCAAGTGTCCATACCATATCCTGGAGAAACAAATGATCGAGATGTTTGTTCACAACTTAAACGCTGACTTGAGCTATCAAATACAAAGACAATGTCCTACTTCCTTTAGTAAGGTCATTGAAATGGGGCTACTCTTTGAGAAAGCCTTGATAGCCAAGGGACAAATCAAACTCTACAAAGACACCCCTAGTTCAAGTAATAACACTGACAAGCCAAGGTTTTTTGGACCAAAAATAAAAACATTGTAAATGATGGTGTCGTTGATGCTAAACATGTGGTACCAAAACAACCAATCTTTAATGTCTCAAATCCACAAAATAACACACCATCACACAAACCTCAAAACAATGAACCATGATCCATAAACTTTCCTCCTCATTGAAAGTTCACACGATTAGGGGAATTAATCGAATCTGCCCTCATGAAGCTCATATAAAACAACCTCATAATGCTTCCAACGGTGTGAGATTATGAACCTAAATTTAAACCTTCTTGGTCTAAGGACTTTGACTTTTGTGAATTTCACAGAAGTAAGGGTCATAAAACAAATGATTGCCAAAGACTAAAGAATATCATCCAAGACTTGATTGATCAAAAAGTAATAAAAATTGATGGACACGCATCCAATGATGACCATTTGGCATTCAAGAATCTGCTCCCCAACTATGAGAAGGGAGGTTCCTCAAATCAAAATAGCAACAGTAGAAACAATGCTAACTACACAAATGTGTCATATGATTATGTTGTTAACCACATCTCCGCAAGTGACTCACATGTAAATGTGATCACTATAAATAAAAATCCCGATTGTAATGTAACCACTCATGGTGGAAAGATTACTCTCCAAGGGGCTCCATCTAAACCATCCTCCATGTCTAACCAATACGATGTCCTTGACCAACTCCATAAAACACCTGCACATATATCCATTTTGAAGCTTTTGCATCTATCTCCATCTCACAAGGCCATCCTCGAAAAATCTCTCTTGGAAACTACCGTCCCAACCAATCTAGCTGAAGAGCAATTTCAGGCCATGGTAGGTCATCTAACTACACCCCGCTCCTTATCTTTCATAGAAAAAGATGATATGTCCATCACCCAACCACACAATGCATCCCTCCATATTGAAACCTTCATCGATAAACATAAAATAAATCAGGTCCTAATAGATGGAGGGGCAAGTTTAAATATTTGCACGTCAAAACTAATCCTTGCATTGGGGTTTTCAAAGCATGCCATTGATCCTAAAAAGAAAATTACAATCAAGGCATATGATGAAGAAGAAAGGACATCCAAAGGAACCATTGTTTTTCCACTAAGAGTGGGATCGGTAGTCAAAGATGTGGTGTGTCAAGTGCTAGACATGGAACTAGCATACAATATTCTTCTTGGGTGACCTTGGATACATGCGATGAAGGCAGTGCCATCCACCTACCATCAGTGTATCAAATTTCCTCATAATGGCCAAGAAATCACTATCCAAGGTGATCCTGATCCATTCTAATATTGCAATCCCATCCAATCCAAGCCTAAAGTTGTAATCCCCACTAATCAGGCATCTTCCTCATCTTCATCCCATGTTGACCCAACCTCACTGCCTTCAACATCCAAGACATACGAACTCAAAGTCAAGCTCAAAGACAAGGGTGTAGGAGAGTATATGATCGCGTAAACCTTCTGCCTAGCACAACTACCCATATCTCCCAAGTCCTATGGAAAACCATCCATGAACAAACCCAAGTCATTGGAAACTCCTAAAGGTCCTTTTGTTAAATGGGGAAGCTTACTAGATGAAAGTGATGAGAATGATATTCTACAATGGCTATATAAAGATGAAGATAGTGAATCCAAACCATAAGACCCTCTAACCCAATTGCAAACCAAACAATATGGTTAAGGGTTCTCTATCTTACAAAGAATGGATATGACGGTCATAGTCCCATAAGATTAAGAAAAGAAGGTATCATCAAACCTATCCAACCTTCTTCTTTAATAGCTCGAGACACTACAGGGTTAGGGTACAAAGGCAAAGAAAAGCATAAAGGAATTTAGAAAGGGAAACAGTTACTACCAACTTAGTAGAGTAGATTCACCGACTACAAGAATGGAGTGAGACAGACTCAAATGAATATGAATGGGATAGTCTTTCTGAACTATCTTGTGAAGACAAAGGTGTTGATGTGGTCCAATAGTATAGCTCTACCCATACAACTCATGAGGGAAAAAGGTCAAGGTCTAGACCTCTAGAGTTTGATCCGTAAAATAACGATAGTGAGTTTCACGAGGAAAATATGATATCACACTTGACATATCAACTTGAGGAGAGTACCATCATAGACATTGTTAATACTTGCACTAACCTAGCCAACTCCTCCATCTTAACCATCACTAGCCTCAAACCAGACCAACTAGATGACCCTCTACCATTAGTACATCTTGACCTCATAGAGTGGAATTCACTAGACACCA
This sequence comes from Cunninghamia lanceolata, assembly GCA_027924645.1. NCBI lineage: Eukaryota > Viridiplantae > Streptophyta > Pinopsida > Cupressales > Cupressaceae > Cunninghamia > Cunninghamia lanceolata. The sequence goes on along the minus strand of BSBN01000303.1, from coordinate 5,526,215 downwards.
CCCCTGAGCTAGATACTTTCCAAAATGACGAAACTATCATAGGTTATCTAGAAATCAGAGACCATCTACCCGCAGGGGATCACATAGCTAGCTATGCCATAGAACTCAATGACGAGGCTTATTTCAGAGAGAGTGCCAAGCCTTTCAGTCATAAAAATATAAAAAAAAAAGATAGATCTAATGGTGAAAACCTCTCTGCGGCAGTATTAGATCATGAAAATAGTAAAAAAATAAAAGATGAATCTAACGATGAAAACCTCTCTAAGGCACCGAAGGATGAAAGGCTTGACACTCTTCCCAATCTGACACATTAGGAGAGGTCCTCACTTTTGATAGAACTAGTAGAACCTGTCAACATTGGCACTAAAGATACTCCATGAATAATCCATCTGGAAAAATCTTTATCTGCACAATAAAAGCCCGAATTCACCGAATTCTTCAAGAGAAAGCAAATTAACTTTGTTTGGTCATATGCGGATATGCTGGGGTTGGATCCAAATCTTATAATGCATCATTTGTCACTTGCTCCGGGAGCTAAGCTAGTCAAACAAAAACTAAGGAAGATGCATTCTCATATCGCACACTTAGTGAAAGAAGAATTGAAAAAGCTACTAGATGTTGGGTTTATCAAACCAATTGATTATCCGTAATGAATTTCTAATATAGTACCTGTCTCAAAACTAGATGGAAGGATTAGAATGTGTAATGACTTTAGAGATTTGAATAAAGCTTGTCCAAAGGATGACTTCCCTTTGCCCAACATCGACATCATTGTAGATCTAGTTCAACAGGGCACACCATGTTGTCACTAATGGACGGATTTTCTAGCTATAATCAAATCAAAATAGCACCGGAAGACCAACACAAGACTGTATTCACATGCCCGTGGGGTACCTATTGTTGGTGTGTCATACCATTTGGATTGAAAAATATAGGGGCAACATATCAAAGAGCCATCATGACTATAATCTTTCATGACATGATGCACACCATCATGGAAGATTATGTAGATGATATTCTAGCCAAGTCAATTACCAGAGAAGGACACCTACAGGTTTTAGACAAAATCTTTCAGAGATTAGAGCAATTCAACGTACGCTTAAATCCAAAGAAGTGTGTTTTTGGAGTCACATCTAGAAAAATTCTAGGATATATAGTGTCAGCTAATGGAATTGAGGTGGACCCGACCAAAGTAAAAGCAATCATGGATATGCCACCACCCAAGAACCTTAGTCAGTTAAGGTCATTACAAGGCAAGCTACAATCCATCTGACAATTTATCTCTCAACTAGCCGACAAATGTCATCCGTTCACACATCTCCTACACAAGAACATTCCTTTCAAATGGGATGACTCATGTGAACAAGCCTTTCAGCATCTAAAAGAGTATCAAATGAATCCATCAATCCTGATGCCACCAGTCCAAGGCAAACCGCTTCTACTTTATATTTCAGCTACACCAACTACACTAGGAGCCTTATTAGCACAACAGAACTATGAAGGAAAGAAGCAAGCTAATTACTACATCAGCTGGACACTGGTAGGTTATGATCTTCAATACACACCCATAGAACGAGCATGTCTTGCATTAGTTTTTGCATCACAGAAGCCAAAGCACTATATGCTCTCTCATTCTATCAAATTGGTAGCCAAGATTGATCCATTGAAGTACTTACTCAGCAAGGCTTCTCTAACAGGCAGGATATCAAAATGGGTAATGATACTTAGTGAGTTTGACATTGAGTATGTAGAAAGATGAGTTGTTAAAGGTCAAGTGATTGTAGATCAGTTGGTCATTGCATCATTGATAGATGAGAACCCACTAAGCTTCAAGTTTCTAGACGAATCTATCTTTAACATCACAACACAAGCATGGAAACTTATTTTGATGGATCATATACTCAGCATGGGTCCGGAGTAGGTATCTTGTTAGTCACACCAAATGGAGACATAATTCCAAAGTCATACAGACTACTCTTTCCATGTACCAATAATGTTGTAGAATATGAAGCACTAGTCATTGGCATCAAAATGACAGTTGAATGGAAAGTCAACGAACTTCATGTGTATGGAGATTCACAACTTGTCATCAACCAAGTGAATGATGACTACCAAACCAAAGATGAGACGTTAATACCATACAAGCATATGGTAGACGACTTCAAGGAATACTTTGTTGTGATTTCTTTTAAGCAGATACCCAGACTAGAAAACAAAGCAGTAGACACCATGGCAACCATTGCATCTCTCCTTGATATACCTAGAAACCAGTCACGCTATGAGTTCTTGGTGGAGCCAGTATCCCATCCTGCCTACAACATCCCCGAAACTAGTGTCATATGCCACATAGTAGGATCTGATTCTCCCTTATACGGAAAAGTATATACCTATTTGAAAGAGAACACCCTACCACCCAATCTCTCTAATAACCCAAAAAAAACCTTCATCCGCCAAGCCTCCCATTATACCATAATCGCTAACACCCTGTATTAACGAGGACTGGATGGTACTCTCCTTAGGTGTCTCGACAGTGAGGAATATCTTAGAGAATAGAAAATAAACAAGGCTTGACAAAATGCACAAAACACTAAGTTATACCTTGAAATCTTCTTCCTCCTTCGATAAGGTTGAGAAGCTTGCACCCAAGAGATCCTATTTTTTCCCAAGTTGATGTAGTGTAAATGTGGATTGCTCTATTGCATTTCAATACAATGTAGATGAAGGGGTTAGATGGATTTGATGAAGGATTAGATATGGATTGAGAGGTTAGAATGATTTTGGCATTATGATGGTATGATGAGAAGATTTGAGAGGAATTTTGGCATAGTGATGGTAGGATGAAGAAGTTATCAAAATGACTTGGGTGAGGGTTCTATTTATAGATTTTTGGTAAAAGGATGGAGGGTGAGGATTGAAAGTTTAGATCAATGGCTAGGAATGCTTGAGGATCAGGGTTTGGATTGGAGTTGTAGTCTTGTGACCAGTGTCATAAGAGGGTTGGGTAAGAGAGATCAAGGGTTAAGATTAGGTCAATGAGATTAGATGGCTCTCATTATTTGTGAATTTTAAATTCACATAGGGAAGGGTGATGAGGATTAAAATGAATTAAAAATTTATTTTTGGGAAGAGTGGATATGACAAGTGAATTAAAAATTTATCTTTGGGAAGAGTGGATATGACAAGTGAATTAAAAATTTAACTTTATGTGGAAGTGTGAAGGTTAAGGACATATGTACACTTACATGTGTAAGAGGAAGATGTGACCCTTTGAATAAAAATTTGATTTTTATTCAAAGTGTGTGGGAGAATGGGTTAAGCAAGGTTTAATTAAGTGTTTAGCTTAATTAATTTAAGTCTAGGGGATAGGTAGGCTAGGGTAGCTGATTAAATAATTGCTATTTAATCAACTAGACTAAGTTTAGGTTGATTAGTAGGGTAGATTAATTAAATAAGCATGATTATCCAATTAATTAGGATTAGGGAGATGGACAAATTAACTAAATAAATATTGAGAATATTTATTTAATTAATGAGGGATAGTGTTGTCAGGTATAGTGATAAATTAAATGAATTAATTGATCACAAAGGATGGATAAATGGCTAAGGGTAGATGATTAGGGTTAAATTAATTAAATAAAATAAATTTATTTAATTAATAGGAGGGATAATTGGTGGTGTAGAGATACGAGAAATTGGTTTGCGGAGCAAGTTAATTTTAGGTGTCTACATTTGCCCCTCTTCGAAATTGTGTTGCGGCTAAGTAACATTATTTCAAAGATGTTAAAATAGAGTTTGTGAGGCCGATTATTTTTCCTTCCTTATTTTGATTGTTTTACATTTTAGTTGATGACATTATCATACTTTTAGAGACTATTGTTCCATTATGCAAATTTGATTATATCTCCTGATTTTGATTTGACATTGATTAGACATATGGTGATTTGATTTGATCATATTTTGATGCTATGTTGAGACTAGACATGCGAGATATATTAGATGATGTTTATTGATGTGATTTCTAGTTCTTTAGGTGATGATGATTACGTGACATTAGATAGAAAATGCAATTTAATCTTGAATTATGTTGTAGATGATTAATGTTGTATTCAATGGCATGAATTTAATTCCAGTTGCTTCGGCTATGATTATTCATGATATGATTGACACTTGATCTAGATGTGCAAGAATATATTCCCAGGGCACAAGAAATTGAAGGTAGTATTCACACATATGTTATTCCCTGTGAAACAGATCTATTCCCAAGAGAGATGAGGATCACGTTTGATTCAAATGTTGTTTAAGTACTTGTGGTTTTATTATTTTGGCCTAGTACCCCTTTGTTTAAATTAAATTATATCATGTGTTGTATATTCTTATTGTTTTACACCACTTGGTATTGTTTTTATTTTTGGGCCATTTAAAGTGAATTTATGACTCCCGAGGTGAACCTTAGTGTCCCAAAACTTACCCTAGGTGGTTACCCATGGGTCTAGGGTCAATTTTGACTAACTCAACCTTGGGGTAACTCACGTTTGGTCACTCTAAACTGAGGTTTAGTCAAAGTGACGAGTTTTGAAATGGCTAAGGGTGGGAGATGAGTCATGCTTTGAGAAAGACTCATCTCCCTTCCCAAAGTTTGGGGATCCCTTCACCAAGAAGACTTGGGAGGTCTCCAAGACTCCCAAGTGTGTGGGATCTCCCTCCAAGACTCTCACACACATGTGAGAGCATCTTGGAGGGAGATGGCTCTCTTGGAGAATAAGAAGATGCCATATGGCATCCCTTATCCTCATGGAGGCTTGAAGGGAATTGCCACCTCACCACTTGGTCTCTCACACATGTATGAGAGCACAAGTGGATAAGGTGAGGATTGGGATGGAATTAGAGGGTGACACTTGTCATCCTCACACTTCCTCTCCCTTGCAAGTGGCATGGGAGGAGGAAGGAGAAGGTGACAAGTGTCACCTTCTCATTCCTCAAGGCCAATTTAGAAGGCCTATATTACCTCCTCTTGAAGAGGAGTGTGGGGTTCTTGCATTTTAGATTTTCTTTCTATTCTTGGAGTTTCTTTTGGGGAGTTAGAAAAAAATTAGAGATTGGAAGATTTGGAGAAGCCTAGAGCTCTTCACCAAACGTGCTTCCATTTTTAGGGCTTTTGAAGGTAAGCTCCATGGCTATGGCCATTTACCCTTGTATATTTTTATTATGTTGTGTTTGTGGATTTTTGTTATTTTTTTTTTCATTTTTATGTGGGTTGGGAGTTGGTGAGAGCACCTCCATTTGGAGGTAAGACTCAACTTGTATGGGGTAGGGGAGAGTGAACCTCCTCGAGGTCATCTCCTTATTTTGTGCTACTTATAGTCTTGAGGGCTTTTTCTTGATGTTGAGAACATTTGATGGCAAGAGTGCCATGATAGTTTTTGAGTATTTGGAGATATGTATTTTTGGTGGTTATGCCTTGAGGCCTTGAGATTTAGTGATTTTGAGATCTTGGAGTGGCCTCTTGAGTTGAGGGGTCCATTCCCTACCCCCATCAAACTCATTTTCATGAGTTTTGTTATGTGTTAATCCTTGGGTAATTGTTGAGTTATTTTTGTGTTGCTTGTTGTGGTGTGTGTGTGCAATTGTGTGATTCCTACCTCCCTAACTCAGGGGTGACCCACTTGCAGGTCTACGGTAAGGAGGAGGGCATTTCGTAGTGGCTTGGTTCCCCTTTTTGTTGTGTTGCTTCTTGTAGGTTTGTAGTGGGAGAAATGGAGCTTTGAGAAGCTCATTTTCACTTCATTTGCTATATTTTTTTTATGGCTATTGTGAGCCATGGCCTTGGAGGCCTTAATGTTGGAGTTGTAAAATTTGTACTCCTTATTATATGGGTGTGAAAGGAAATTTGTATGTGAATTACTCTTTGTTGTATATGCAAAAATATGTTCATTATGTTATGTTGTGCTCATGTGTTTATGGAAAGATGCTAAAGATTATATAAATTTGTTGTTGAGTTTATGTGTAATGGAGAAATGCAAGATAAAATACACTTGCTGTCATTTTTACTTCAAAACAAAAATACATGTATTGCTGATAAAATTTTGGTGTATGCTAAAAAAAAAAGAGAGAAATTAGATGTATAATTTTCTGTTATGTTTGCACTGAAAGTTCATGTTTATTAATATGTTGTTTGTGAATATAAGTTGTTGAAAAATTAAGTGAAATTATATTTCCTGCCTTATAGGTTTTGTCAAAAAAAAGGAGTATTTCTGTATATTTATTTTCCAAAAAAAAAAACAGATACTACTGAATTATTTTATGATACAAAACTGAAAATTAGTATTCTATATTATTTAAAATTATTGTTATTGAGAAAGTTAGTTTCATATATATATATATATATTTTATGTCACTATATATATATAAAGAAAATGCATATATATCTAGATTTATTGAACAAACTGTTTTGTTTAAATCTGTATATATATATACAGAATAGCATATATACATTTGAAATATATCAAATAAAATATAGATTAAAATGTGGACCGAACCCTAAGTAGGGTCTGAGTAAAGTTTAGTAGTAATAAACAAAAGAAAATATTTGAGGGACTGAGATGGGCGACGACGCCCATCCCAGTCCCCCCCCATCTCTCCCGCCGCGGCTGTTGGTAAATACTGTGGGTGTGGGTGGAGGCACAACCTCCTCCCCACACCCCTTCTCTCCGTAAGCCTCCTCATCGTCCCCTTTACCCTTCGCCTCCAACACTTCGTGGTCCCCTCAACATTCTCAGTGGCAGTAGAAAATAAACAACCGACGACCCTCCAGACTCTGTCACTCTTTTTGTTGTTTCAACATTATTTTCTGAAGATAATATATATATATATATATATATATATATATATTACACTCTGTATATATATATATTTTTAAAGGAAAACTTATATATACATTTTCAGATTTAAACTATATGTATATATATTTATAATATATATACACACAAAATGTATATATATATATACAAAAAAAAACCATACTGTGTATATTCAAAGAAAATATACCTCTGTGAGGTATTTTCATGGCTCCCAAGCCATTGTAGATGAAATCCCCAACCTGCAATACAAGAGGAGAGAAAAGAAAACAAGAGAAGAGAAAAGAAAAACAATGAGAGAACAAAATAATAGAATAAGATGTCAGGGTTTTCCCATAGAGAAATAATAAAATAATGATTTAGGGCATCTCTTGAAAACAAATAATAAAATATTAACTTAGGGCATTTGAAGGGTGGGAGGGAAATTAGTTTTTGCTAAATTAATTATTTTCCCCTTTTCTCCCATGTGCACGGGAGATTGTGCCTCCCTCTCTTTTGCTTTTCAAAGTCCTTTAAATTTATTTATTTTCTTGTGGGATTGGTTTAATTTTGTTTTCATTTAGTGTTTTTTTTTTAAAATTTATTTTTTGAATGAGAATGGAATGTTTTATATTTGGGATGTTTTATCTTTTTTGAGATATTTAATTGGACTTCTATTTTAATTAATTGTCGGTTTAAATTTGTTATGTTGGAAATCTCTTCGAATGCTATTTTTTTAATATTGATCGGTGTTATTATTTTATGGGGAAAGGTATTTTAATTTTTCCCCTTTATCTATTATTTTTGTGGGTAAGTTAATAAATATAATGGTCTAAATTATATTTATTAACAGACTTAATTTTGAAGTTTATTTTTGTGACATTTAATTGTTTTCAAATTTTAATATTTAATTGTAGGGTCGATTTAATTGGCCTTGGCAAATATTTAATTTTTCCTTAGGTTTAATAATTATTTTTAAATTTTTCTTTGAATTGTTGTTCAAGTTTTTATTTTAAAATTTTTAATTCGAATATTGAAAACGCGTTATGCTGTCAAATTTTTCCTAGATTTTAGGGTTTTATTTTTATGGCATTTTATTGACTTTCATTTTATCACTCCATCTTATCATGCGTCCATGCGATTTATTTTCCATATTTTATTTATTTGATTTCATTTTTGTATTAGGAATAGGGTTTGGTTTCGACTATGATGAAATCGCCTTCTCGCCTAGGAAACTTAGGGTTCAGATTTGAAACGTCCTAACCCTAGAAGTGACACGTTTCGCGTCACATATTCCCCTAGTTGACTTTCATCACACAGGGGATTGCGAAGGAATGCGCACTTCCCTGAATATGTTTGACATGATTATGCCTCATGCGTATTGCTGTTGAGCACACAGACGTGTGCGAGGGGGTTCCTAGGGTCTTACGGAAAGGTTTTTTGTATTTCGTGTCATGACCACATGTCAAATGTGGACATGACACGTGTGTTGTGTGTTGTGACCACATGGGAAATGTGGGCATGACATTTGGTATCAGATCCCTGTTGGCAAGAGACACTATATGGATTCATGGTTGTTGTCATTGATGGCAACAAAGGTCATCCCACATATCCGCAAGTCATGATGTGTCTCTACCGGAAGTCAGAATAAAGATTGTTGTGGTCCGGTGAACAAGAACAGAGCATGTGGCAAGGTCCGACAGATTGGTCCGGATCTTTCAGAGGAAGTGTCTTGGTGCAGTGCAGATTTGGGGAAGTCAAGAGGACTACCTTGAGTGGTATATTCCAAGGATTTAGCCTCCGGTGATGGACAAGGAAAAAGATATGAATAGTTGAGTACCGGATTCCTGAGAGACAGTGAAAACAGAGGATGAACTGACTGACAGAGTATCAGACTACTTTCCGGATGTGTTACTGTTGATGATAAAGGTTGTGAAGGCATGAATCATGTTTGGCCGACATGATTAATGATATCTACAAGTATATGCTTGATCCGCATTGCTTGGTGAGCAAGGATTCAGCGGACAGAACAGAGTTTGTAAGAAACTAGACTGTTCCGGATGCCGACTAGAAAGGTGATGAAATTACTTGTGCGGATATATATAGAGGATGGATTTAGTTGTGAAGTGGGTGAGAATGTCAAGAATATATGCGAAGAAGAGAAAAACAGAGCAGAAGTACCAAGACAGATCCGGTATGTGAAAGGATAGCAGAATAAAGAACAGAGAAAAGATGAAGTGCAGTAGATCAGTGTACTGAGCCTAACCGGAACTGAACTCTAGCATATGCAGATGCTTCCAATCAGTTCAAGACTGTGATTCTTATCACTTTGTAGACAGTGTGTCTTCTTGTAGGCAGTGGGCCTCTTGTGAGCAGTGTGCTCGGGCAGTGAGCCCTAATTGGCAAGTGCCATTTTTGTAATTTCCTATTCTTCTAACAGAGAATAATTTTGGGTTAATCACCCTGTGGTTTTCTCCCTTAACAGGGTTTCCACGTCAAAAATACTGTGTCATGTGTTTCTTATTTCATGGTAATGTTTTTGTGTTTGATTCAATGCTGCATTAATTAATAAGAAAGTTCAAAAGGAAATAATTAGGATAACTGATTCACCCCCCCCCCCTCTCAGTTATCAACAATTGGTATCAGAGCTTAGTTCCTCCTAATAGAGCCTAACAGCTTGAGGAAGATCTGGGAGTTCAAATGGATGCATATGGTTTAAGAGAGCAACTCAAGACTGCCCTTGAGGATCTTGAACAGTCAAATTCTGAAGTCAATGAATTAAAGGAAAGACTCAAATAGGCTGATGAATTCATGAGAGAATTAAAAGACAAATTAAGTCTCTCTATGAAAAAGAGAAAGGAGCTGCTCCAACAGTTGGCAAGACAAAGTGAAGAAAGCAATACAAATGAAGAATTGACTGAGCAAACCAAGTTATGTGAAAAGTTATCAAAAGAAGTCATTATGTTAAGACATGAAATGGAATCAGGAACTATAAAGTTTACTCAAGAGATTGAAGAAAAAAGAAAGGCTGAAGACAATCTAAAACAATCTCTTAAAGAAAAATTAGAAGAATGCCACCAGATGGATAGGATTATCAGACATCTTGAATCTGATCTTGAAGATGCCAAAGATAACGAAGAAAAACTTGAGGATCAAATTGCCTCTCTCAAAAGAGACCTTCAAACATCAAATGAATATAAAGAGAAATTCAAGATAAGCTCTGCTCAACTTGAAGTTCTTCTTGGAAGTCAAAAAGGGACAGATGACAAGTATGGTTTGGGATATGAGAAAGGAGAAAGTTTCGAATCCGGTCAAAAGAATTTTGCATCAGAAAATCCAAGAAACAGGCCTAGAAGACCTCCGGTAAGACAGCCCAATGCTCAAAGATATTCATCTTTCAATGGATACTGCCACAGCTGCAACCACTTTGGTCACAAAGCTAATCAGTGCAGAAAGAGAATGAATCAGATTAATTCATCCTTCTTCGGATAGTGCTTCAACTGCAAAAGGTATGGACACAAATCCCATGAATGCAGAAATATGCAAGTAAACAAATCATTCAAAGGTAGATGCTTTACATGCAATAGAGTAGGTCATATGGCTAATCAATGCAGATCAAGAGGATATCAGTCAATTATGCAAAGAAATGTTATTTGCCAAATCTGTAATAGGTCCGGTCATAATGCTAAAGTCTGCAGAAGCAAGAATCAGGACAAAAGAGGTCCGGTGTATAATCAGAATCAAGACAAGGGTAAACAAAAGATGAATGTGGATGAAGTTAGGAATTAGATGAGCAAGATTTGGGTGAAGAAAAGTTCAGAGAATGTAGAGGTTGGATCCGCACCAGACTCTGGTGCTGATATTTCTTCCAGAAATTAAAAAGTTAGCTCTGGCTCAGGGGGAGACTCAAAGAAAATCCTGTTCCCCCAGCCAATCAAGTGGTGCCTGATGTGGCACAAGATGCGGAGTAAAAAGTTTAAAGATATAAGTCTTGAGACGATCCAAATAAGATTTTAGAGGTCCGCATGGAGTTATAAAGAAGCTGTGATCGATCAAGTAAGACCTGTTCCGGGAGATGCTCCGGTATGACAGAGGATTACAAAAAGGTCTGGAGAGATCCGGAAGTGCACTATCTTATTCTACGGATTGGACAGAGTGTTTGGGATGTTCTTTCAATGTGTCACCTCGATTTATTCATGATTGAAAGATCCGGATGATGTTCATAGATCAGGACTGATCCGGGATACTCCAAGCTATCCGGACAAGGCAAACTGGAATAATATAGGTGAAGCATTTATTGCAAACAGATATTAGGGTTTGCAGAGCAATATAAGGGATTTCTCAAAGATCATTTGCTCATTCTGCACTCAAGAAGAAGCGAAAAGTGGAGCTCTGCAACAAGATTCATCAAGCACACCAAAGATCTCCTGCCGAAGTCATTGCATAAAGAAATCAATCCCACCACTCCGTGCAAACTGAAGGCGCATAAGGTATTCTCCATTTTTCATTATCTCACTGCAAATCTTTGAAGAATGGCTACTCCAAATATAGTTAAGATCTCTGATAGACCTCGCCCCACATTCAAGAAACATCCTTACAAATCATTGGAGGTAGATCCACTAGGAGCCTTCTCTAGTGTTCCTCATGGAGTATTGCATACGGAAGATATTAGGGTTTACATCCATGCGAATCTTGAAGACTTTGGAGAATCAAAGCTGATGGATATCTATCACAAACAATTGATAGATGACTCCTTAGAGATCAAACCTCAGTACAAAGCCATCCGGGACAAACACTTTGCACAGTGCATTCATTTCCCCTGTTTTGAAGAAGATGAATGGGTCCGGTATGTACTAAGTAGAGTACATGACAACTTCCTATGGTTAAACCAGCCCTTCAAGATCACCAAAGATGCAATCAGGGCTGTAACCGGTCTGCACTCATCCGGTGGTTTACCTGTTCTCAAGTCTGTCAAAAATCAGATAGTTAGTGATGCAACCGGATCCAAGTTTGACAAGAGAGCTATGACAGTTGATGACATCACTAAACCGGATGTCAAATTTGCAGCTATGATAATTGGTTACAAAATCTATCATTCCAGTAGGGAAAATTCAGTACCGGGAACTGTAATCTACACAGCTTATCAAATGTTAAAGGAGAATGCAGACTATGACTTGTGTGAGCTTCTTGTGAACCAACTCTTTGAAAATCTACAGAAGATCAAGAAGGACAAGAAAAACTCCTTCAAGTATGGCAATCTGATCCTTTGTCTCTTCTTTTACTACATGAATGAGCTTCCCGGATCCAGTGGATGGATATGGCAGAATGACAGACCGGTTGCCATCCAAATCAGAAACTATTTGCATGGACTTGGGGATGCTAAAGCAAGAAATACAGCTCTATGGGGATACTTCAAGAACTTCCAAAGCATGATGCATGCAAGAGAAAGAATACCCCAATCCCTTGTTGAAAAGTACAAAGACACAGTATGCTTCATGGTTGAAACAGATCAGTGTCTAATGGAGGCAGTGGAGCCAAGGACTGTTTGGATCATGCCCATGGGGTATGAAGTGGATGAACAGATAGTAGAGCTGCATGTTCAACACATGCTAAGCCAGTCCAAAGATCCTAAGGCAGAAAGGTTTGGAACCTTTGAGGAACTGAGTGTAAAGATACATGTAGAACTCAGGGAACCGGAGATAAAGAGGAAGGTAAGAAAAGAAGTTGAGCATATTGCTCAAGGCCTAGGCATCTCAAAAGAGGCACTTGATGCCAGTCGGGAAAAGAGGAGGAAGGCTGAGGAAGAAGAGAAAAGTAAAGAAAGTGCTCCGGTTGAAACTCCCACCCGGACCAGATCATCAAAAAGATCTGCACCTCCCACAACCAAAAGTTCAAAACCGGAAGTCCAGGCATCCGGTAAAAGATCCAAGACAAAAGCCACAAGGGCTTATGAAAGCCAAAAGGATGAAGAGGAAACAAAGTCAGATGAGGGAGTAAAAGAAATAAAGAAGCAGAAGAAGAAAGGATCCGGTAAACCCTCCACAGGCCAAGACAAGGATGAAATGGCAGAGATATCTGTTGAAAAGCCCACTCTGTTTCTAGAGAGTGTAATCAAGTCGGTCACGGTGGATGGAAACCTTCAACCAATGACTGAATTTTATGATGACTACAGTGAGGCTGACCAAAAGATTCTGCAGGAAGCCACAGTCAAATATCTGAACATATACAATAAGGCTTTCATTGAGATCATATCTCTTATTCCTAAAAGCCTAGAAAAGGAATTAGAAATAAGAAAGAATAATGCTCATGCAAAAGATCTTGAGATCCGGGAGCAGATAGCTATTCAGCTATATCCTCAAATTGATCCCAAGACAATGAACATAATCTTCAAGGACTACAAAGATGAGTTCAGAAGTAAAGCCAGGATGAATCAACTCATGCTTGGTGAGACTGACAAAGTGGCCCAAGAGACATAAGAGATCCTCCGGAAGGCCTTCAAAAGGTTCAATCTTCCTGTTGTAGAGGACTTAGGTGCAGAAATAGCTGCGGATTTGGAATCATCTGTTCCGGAAGAAGTGGGCCCTGAACAGACAAACATCTCTCCTCCGGTTTCCCCTACAGTCTCCGGATCCAAAGAAGAAGAGAAATTACAGGAGAAGGAAGCAGGTGTGAAAGATAAAGAGGTTGACAGTTCCAAGACTGCAGAAGAAAAGAAACATCTGTCTTCGGCAAGAGACACTGCACAAACTGTTCAACAATTTTTGAGCAAAGCCACTATAGAAATTGATGAACCGGACCTGCTGAAAGGACCATTAGATTTTGACTCTTTGTCACCGGTGCAAACAATGAAAATAGCCTCATTTGCAAATGAGAAAGTCAAAGAGAAGCTGCTGAAATCTCACATGGAAGACTGTGAGCTTATGGAGGTAGCATCTGGAGTGCTAGAAAAGATCATGCCATCCTTTCAAAAGGATCCCACAGCCTCCTCTTCCGGTAATCTCAAAACCTTAGTCAGCAGTGTTAGTACACATTTTGAATCTCTAGAAAAATCTGCTGAAGAAAAGGTCCGGAAGGAATTTTTGGATAAAAGATTTTCAGAAGTATTAGAATTAATCTCTAAAGATAGGAAGATTGTGAGTATTGGAATAAAGAGCTTAGAGAATGCTCTTAAGGATGGCGGTGACATTTACAAATTTTGTATATCCTGGTCAAAGGCAACAGCAGCAATTGATAAGAAAATAAAAGAGGAACAAGACAAGCTACAAAGCTTATCTCAAAGTTTTGATCCTCTCTCTTCCTCCATAATAAATCAAGAATGTCAGACTATTGCAGTCTTGAATGAAATAAAGAGTCTTGAGAAGGAAAGGAAGAATATCACTAACCGGATGGGAGAACTTAGAAGGATTATAATCCCTAAGTTGGAAACTACGCATGAGGCCATCAGTGATGCTCAGACCACCGCCCAAACAAATGATCCGACAGATCTCAAGCGGGCAGAAGCTTTTGCATTTTTGTTGAGTGGTCACATTTCAATTTTGGATAGAATGAAGCAAAGTTGGGCTACAGAAATGATCCAATTGCAGACATCCTTTGCAGACATTCTTCAGTATATGTGAGTATGTAAATATACGGCTATGTATAGAAAATTTTTGAAAATTTTGATGTGCGGACCCTACCCTTTGCCATTGATGTCAAAGGGGGAGTGAGGAGCAGTGAAAAATGAGGAATCCAATTAAGGGGGAGTTCCGGAAATTGTATATAAAGACAGAGCATCAGCAAAGGGGGAGCATAGTGTAAACACTTAGTCATTTTTCACTAAGTGTTGCCATCAATGCCAAAGGGGGAGATTGTTGGCAAGAGACACTATATGGATTCATGGTTGTTGTCATTGATGGCAACAAAGGTCATCCCACATATCCACAAGTCATGATGTGTCTCTACCGGAAGTCAGAATAAAGATTGTTGTGGTCCGGTGAACAAGAACAGAGCATGTGGCAAGGTCCGACAGATTGGTCTGGATCTTTCAGAGGAAGTGTCTTGGTGCAGTGCGGATTTGGGGAAGTCAAGAGGACTACCTTGAGTGGTATATTCCAAGGATTTAGCCTCCGGTGATGGACAAGGAAAAAGATATGAATAGTTGAGTACCGGATTCCTGAGAGACAGTGAAAACAGAGGATGAACTGACTGACAGAGTATCAGACTACTTTCCGGATGTGTTACTGTTGATGATAAAGGTTGTGAAGGCATGAATCATGTTTGGCCGACATGATTAATGATATCTACAAGTATATGCTTGATCCGCATTGCTTGGTGAGCAAGGATTCAGCGGACAGAACAGAGTTTGTAAGAAACTAGACTGTTCCGGATGCCGACTAGAAAGGTGATGAAATTACTTGTGCGGATATATATAGAGGATGGATTTAGTTGTGAAGTGGGTGAGAATGTCAAGAATATATGCGAAGAAGAGAAAAATAGAGCAGAAGTACCAAGACAGATCCGGTATGTGAAAGGATAGCAGAATAAAGAACAGAGAAAAGATGAAGTGCAGTAGATCAGTGTACTGAGCCTAACCGGAACTGAACTCCAGCATATGCAGATGCTTCCAATCAGTTCAAGACTGTGATTCTTATCACTTTGTAGACAGTGTGTCTTCTTGTAGGCAGTGGGCCTCTTGTGAGCATTGTGCTCGGGCAGTGAGCCCTAATTGGCAAGTGCCATTTTTGTAATTTCCTATTCTTCTAACAGAGAATAATTTTGGGTTAATCACCCCGTGGTTTTCTCCCTTAACAGGGTTTCCATGTCAAAAATACTGTGTCATGTGTTTCTTATTTCATGGTAATGTTTTTGTGTTTGATTCAATGCTGCATTAATTAATAAGAAAGTTCAAAAGGAAATAATTAGGATAACTGATTCACCCCCCCTCTCAGTTATCAACAATCCCATGTTTAACCAATGGGCTTGTTTAGGGCACATTATTATTCCACAACTTTGATTAATTTGTGGTTACCTCATTTTTGTAGGATGCCTCCCTGATGAGTTCGGCGAGCGCGTTCACGCCGCACGGAGTCTGTAGAGGTTCATAGTGACTCTTCAGCTGAGGGACAGGCACCGCTGGCCCCATAGGTACCGCAGGCACCACCAGCCCTACCTATACCAGATATTGGGCCACATATATTACAGGCACTACAGGCAGTGTTAGATAGGCTACCACCGACCATAGTTGAGCCACACATAGAGCCACGTGCTAAGCCCTGCATTGATCCGTGAGAGGAGCCATGCGTGGAGCCACAAGCAGAGTCACATGTCGAGCCATGTGTGGAGCCCCACGTCGAGCCATGAGAGGCGCCACGTGTGGAGCCATATGTTGAGGTACCAGATACAACAGAGAGGAGGTTGGATCAGCTGATAGGGCCTGTAGTAGGAGCCCTCCATGTCATGCTAGGTGTGAGGAGGCAGTGCGAGTGGAACAGATTATGCACAGGCCTTATGATTATTATACGGATGAGCCTATCAGAGGGCACAGAGATCAAGGAGACCCCATCAGGGATTTGTTGAGGCTAAATCCTCCTACATTCACCGAGACTACAAAGGGAGCTAAGGCAGAGGCCTGGCTCATCAACTTAGACAGATGCTTCACATTGCATCCTTACAAGGGCAACATGAAGGCACGTGAGGTAGTCCACCTGTTGCGAGATGCAACAGCTACCTGGTGGCGCACTGAGGAGTGCAAGCACCATCTATCATTGGACACACTCACATGGGAGACTTTCATTGAGCACTTCAATGCGCAATATTTATCAGATCACTACAGGCAGCATCACATAGATAATTTTCATGACCTTCAACAGAGAGGACTTATGGTTGCTCAGTATGAGGGTAGATTCACCGAGTTGTCTCGATATGCAGAGTATCTCCATGACGAGAAACTCCTAGTTCATAAGTTTATCAGAGGATTGAACCATAGCATAGTAGGGCCTATACGCATGGCAGACCCCCATACATTAGTGATGCTGCTGAGAAGGCATACATAGCTGAGGAGATACAGGGATGAGGGCAGAGTTCATGCCCTCAATTTCAGGATCGTGGGCAGCAACAACATCAACAGAGTTACCGTAGAACACCACCACCACCTCAAAGAGGAGGATTTAGTTCCGCATCCTTACCTCCTAGGTCCCCACAACAGCAGCAGCCACAGTAGCAGCAGAGAGCCAGGACACAAAAGAGGGCACATGGGGGGCATAATCAAGGTTGGCAGTAGCAGGGACCACCTGCGGGACCCGCGAGGTCGCAACAGTCATACAGGGGTTCACAGGGGTCCACATGTAGATCTAGACAACAGCAGTCAAGTAGGACTCAGACTGGATAGGTACATGCTAGGGACCCATGTTATGTGTGTGGTGGAGTGGGACATTTAGCTAGAGAGTGTCCACAGGGCTTTACAACAGGGGGCAACCTCGTTCAGGAGGATCAGAGCAGACGGTTGGAGATGTGGGTAGGTCCCACCGTATGTTCGTAGCGGTTGATAACTGCCAGGCTAATTTTTAGGCATCAGTGATTGAGACATCAGGTATGATAGGGGGTGTCCCCATTTCTATTCTCTTTGAATCTAGTGCTACTAAATCTTTCATATCTCCATCGTTATTGGAGCATTGCAGGTTGGTGGCCTCTAGGCAGGGTGATAGATGGGTGGTTGAGTTGGCCTCAGGGGCCAAGATGATAGTAGATGCCTTAGTCCATGATTGTGAGATTTCTTTGGGACCCTGTGCCACAGTTTGTGACCTTAGAGTTATGACATTAGGATCCTACGATGTGGTTTTGGGTATGGATTAGCTTGCGGCTCATCGAGCCAAACTAGATTATCACCGAAAGGCGATTAGCTGCTTAGACGGTCATGGTACATCAGTTGAGATAGTGGGCATTTAGAAGCCCACAGCAGTGCGTATGATATCCGTTCAGTAGCTTAAGAGCTGCATGCAGAAGGGATGCCAGATGTTCACTATTACAGTGAGTGACAGATCAGATGATGAGCCTGAGGCATCTTTGGATGATCATCCCATCCTGAGAGTGTTTGCCAATGTGTTTCTAGCAGAGTTACCGGGGATGCCACCCCGTCGTGAGGTAGACTTTCATATTGACTTAGTGCCGGGTATCGAGCCAGTGTCTCATGCACCCTACAGGATGACCACTCATGAGCTCATAGAGCTCAAGTTATAGCTTGAGGACTTGCTCGAGAAGGGGCACATCTGACTGAGTGTTTCACCTTGGGGTGCTCTTGTCATCTTCATGAAGAAGGATGGGTCTCTTTGATTATGCATGGATTATAGGCAGTTGAAGAAGGTGATGGTGAAGAACTGTTATCCTCTGCCCAGGATTGACGATCTCTTCGATCAAATACAGGGAGCTAGGGTGTTCTCTAAGATTGACCTAAAGTCTAGTTACCATCAGTTACGTATCACAGAGGTGGACATCCATAAGACTACCTTTCAAACTCAATATAGCCACTATGAGTTCACTGTGGTCCCCTTCTGTTTGACGAACGCCCCTGCAGTGTTCATGAGTCTCATGAATGGGGTGTTCCATACCTACTTGGATCGGTTCGTGATTATTTTCCTCGATGACATTTTGATCTATTCACGGACTGAGGAGGAGCATGAGGAGCACCTACATCAGGTTCTATAGTGTTTGAGGGAGCATAATCTTTATGGGAACTTGGAGAAGTGTGCATTTTTCAGGACAGAGGTACAGTATTTGGGGCACATCCTATCTAGCGATGGAATCTTAGTAGATCCATTGAAGATCAGGGCTATCAGGGATTGGCTAGCACCCACTAGTGTGACAGAGGTCAGGAGTTTTATGGGGTTAGCTGGTTATTACTATAGATTTGTTGAGTATTTTTCTCAGATAGCACACCCCATCACTTCCTTCAGCAGAAAGGGAAGAGTTTTCTATGGACTGAGCAGTGTGAGAGGGCCTTTGGGGTCCTTAAGGAGCATCTTACCAGTTCTCCCATTTTAGCGGTTCTTGACCCAGCAGTAGATTTTATGGTTTGTACGGATGCATCACTTGAGGGTTTGGGAGCCGTACTTATGTAGGGTGGTAGAGCGATCGCGTATGAGTCACAAAAGCTCAAGACCCATGAGCTGAACTACCTCACTCATGATTTGGAGCTTACAGTAGTGGTTCATTCTCTAGTCTATTGGAGACATTTCTTATTGGGTCGTCGCTTTGAGCTTCATTCAGATCATCACAATCTTCAGTATATATTTAAACAGCCAAATCTGAATGCCCGTCAGCAGCATTGGATGGAGTTTCTTTGCGAGTATGACTTTGATGTCCACTACATCAAAGGGAAGGAGAACATGGTAGCTGACGCATTGAGTCAGAGGTACCACGAGATCTTGACCTTGACTCTGAGTGTGGACTTGAGAGGACGCATTATTCAGCATTTGCCTAAGGATGAGTGGTTTCTTGAGGTACAACAGGAGATCTGTTCACAGAGGGCCCTTGTGGGCAAGTTTGCAGGGTATTCACTTGAGGCAGATGGGTTACTTCGTCATTGACAGCGCATCTATGTACCCCATGCAGGTGACCTACATACTGTAGTGTTATCAGAGGCTCACAACGCACCATACACGGCACATCCAGGGGTGAAGAAGATCCATACCGACCTACAACAACTGTACCATTGGATGGGTATGAGACGGGATATTGCATAGTTTGTTGCTCGATGCCTTGAGTTCTAGAGGGTCAAGGCTGAGCATCAGCATCCAGCAGGTCTTTTAAACCCCCATGAGATACTTGAGTGGAAATGGGACACCATTTCCATGGATTTCATTGTTGGTCTTCCTATGTCTTCGCGTCGCCATGATGACATCATGGTAACAGTCGACAAGTTGACCAAGGTGGCGTATTTCTCACCTGTACGCATGATGTACAATGCACCAGCAGTGGCGAGAGTATTCTTGGATGATATTGTGAGATTACATGGGGTACCTCACCGCGTCATTTCAAACAGGGATTTAGTGTTCACTTCAGCCTTTTGGAGAGCCTTGCAGTAGGTGTTGGGCACACAGCTCAATTTTAGCTCTGCTTATCATCCTGAGATAGATGGACAGACAGAGCGGGTGAATTAGGTGTTCGAGGACATGCTTCATATATATGTTATGGACCATCAGTCTAGATGGGAGGAGTATCTGTATCTAGTTGAGTTTGCCTACAATAATGGGCATCACAGCTCATTGGGTATGCCTCCTTTTCAGGCTTTATACGACAGACCATGCAGAACACCATTGAGTTGGGATCGGATAGAGGACATGGTTGCCATTGGTCCAAAGTTAGTTCAGGATATGGAGCAGGTCACACTGATTAGACAGAGACTTCAGGAGGCACAGGATAGATAGAAGAAGTATGCCGATGTTAAGAGACTTGATCAGAGCTTCTGAGTTGGGGATAGAGTATTCCTTAGAGTGTGGCCACACAAGAGTCAAATCCATTATGGAAAGGGCTCTAAGCTCGTACCATGGTTTGTAGGACCTTTTGAGATCTTGGAGCAGATAGGACCTGTTGCCTATCATCTAGCATTGCAATCTAGCCTGTCATGTATCGACGATGTCTTTCATATTTCGGTATTGAGGCAATATATATCTGATTTATCTCATGTATTAGACTAGAGTGCTCTACAGGTAGAGGCAGACGGATAGTTGGATTTAGAGCCAATTCTTATATTGGCTCATTGGATGCTAGGCCTTTGAGGTTGAGAGCTGGACTAGGTTAAGGTCCAGTGGAATCGTTATGATGAGGTCACGGCGACTTGGGAGGATGCAGCTAGTTTGAGGGCACTCTATCCTCACCTTTTTGATGACTTCTAGGAGGAAGTTTAGTTTTAGGGGGGAGGATGTGAGGCCGATTATTTTTCCTTCCTTATTTTGATCATTTTACATTTTAATTGATGACATTATCATACTTTTAGAGACTATTGTTCCATTATGCAGATTTGATTATATCTCCTGATTTTGATTTGACATTGATTAGACATATGGTGATTCGATTTGATCATATTTTGATGCTATGTTGAGACTAGACATGCGAGATATATTAGTTGATGTTTATTGATGTGATTTCTAGTTCATTAGGTGATGATGATTACATGACATTAGATAGAAAATGCAGTTTAATCTTGAATTATGTTGTATTCAATGGCATGAATTTAATTCCAGTTGCTTTGGCTATGATTATTCATGATATGATTGACACTTGATCTAGATGTGCATGATTATATTCCAAGGCCACGGGGAAATTAGAGGTAGTATTCACACATATGTTATTCCCTATGAAACCAATCTATTCCCAAGAGGGATGAGGATCACGTTTGATTCGAATGTTGTTTAAGTACTTGTGGTTTTGTTATTTTGGCCTAGTACCCCTTTGTTTAAATTAATTTATATCATGTGTTGTATATTCTTATTGTTTTACACCACTTGGTATTGTTTTTATTTTTGGGCCATTTAAAGTGAATTTATGACTCCCGAGGTGAACCTTAGTGTCCCAAAACTTACCCTAGGTGGTTACCCATGGGTTTAGGGTCAATTTTGACTAACTAAACCTTGGGGTAACTCACTTTTGGTCACTCTAAACTAAGGTTTAGTCAAAGTGACGAGTTTTGAAATGGCTAAGGGTGGGAGATGAGTCATTCTTTGGGAAAGACTCATCCCTTCCCAAAGTTTGGGGATCCCTTCACCAAGAAGACTTGGGAGGTCTCTAAGACTCCCAAGTGTGTGGGATCTCCCTCCAAGACTCTCACACATATGTGAGAGCATCTTGGAGGGAGATGGCTCTCTTGGAGAATAAGAAGATGCCATATGACATCCCTTATCCTCATGGAGGCTTGAAGGGAATTGCCACCTCACCACTTGGTCTCTCACACATGTGTGAGAGCACAAGTGGATAAGGTGAGGATTGGGATGGAATTGGAGGGTGACACTTGTCACCCTCACACTTACTCTTCCTTGCAAGTGGCATGGGAAGAAAGACTCTCACACACATGTGAGAGTATCTTGGAAGGAGATGGCTCTCTTGGAGAATAAGAAGATGCCATATGGCATCCATTATCCTCATGGAGGCTTGAAGGGAATTGCCACCTCACCACATGGTCTCTCACACATGTGTGAGAGCACAAGTGGATAAGGTGAGGATTGGGATGGAATTGGATGGTGACACTTGTCACCCTCACACTTACTCTCCCTTGCAAGTGGCATGGGAAGAGGAAGGAGAAGGTGACAAGTGTCAGCTTCTCATTCCTCAAGGCCAATTTAGAAGGCCTATATTACCTCCTCTTGAAGAGGAGTGTGGGGTTCTTGCATTTTGGATTTTCTTTCTATTCTTGGAGTTTCTTTTGGGGATTTGGAAAAAAATTGGAGATTGGAAGATTTGGAGAAGCTTGGAGCTCTTCACCAAACATGCTTCCATTTTTAGGGCTTTTGAAGGTAAGCTCCATGGCTATGGCCATTTACCCTTGTTTATTTTCATTATGTTGTGTTTGTAGATTTTTGTTGTTTGTTGTTTTCATTTTTATGTGGGTTGGGAGTTGGTGAGAGCACCTCCATTTGGAGGTAAGACTCAACTTATATGGGGTAGGGGAGAGTGAACCTCCTCGAGGTCATCTCCTTATTTTGTGCTACTTATAGTCTTGAGGGCTTTTTCTTGATGTTGAGAACATTTGATGGCAAGAGTGCCATGATAGTTTGTGAGTATTTGGAGATATGTATTTTTGGTGGTTATGGCTTGAGGCATTGAGATTTGGTGATTTTGAGATCTTGGAGTGGCCTCTTGAGTTGAGGGGTCCATTCCCTACCCCCATCAAACTCATTTTCATGAGTTTTGTTATGTGTTAATCCTTGGGTAATTGTTGAGTTATTTTTGTGTTTCTTGTTGTGGTGTGTGTGTGCAACCGTGTGATTCCTACCTCCCTAGCTCGGGGTTGACCCACTTGCAGGTCTACGGTAGGGAGGAGGGCATTTTGTAGTGGCTTGGTTCCCCTTTTTGTTGTGTTGCTTCTTGCAGGTTTGTAGTGGGAGAAATGGATCTTGGAGAAGCTCATTTTCACCTCATTTACTATATATATATATATATATATATATATATATTTTATGGCTATTGTGAGCCATGGCCTTGGAGGCCTTAATGTTGGAGTTGTAAAATTTGTACTCCTTATTATATGGGTGTGAAAGGAAATTTGTATGTGAATTACTCTTTGTTGTATATGAAAAAATATGTTCATTATGTTATGTTGTTGTGCTCATGTGTTTATGGAAATATGCCAAAGATTATATAAATTTGCTATTGAGTTTATGTGTAATGGAGAAATGCAAGAGAAAATACACTTGCTGTCATTTTTACTTCAAAAAAATAATATATGTGTTGCTGATAAAATTTTGGTGTATGCCAAAAAAAAAAGAGAAATTAGATGTATAATTTTCTGTTATGTTTGCACTGAAAGTTCATGTTTATTAATATGCTGTTTGTGAATATAAGTTGTTGAAAATTTAAGTGAAATTATATTTCCTGCCTTATAGATTTTGTAAAAAAAAAAGGAGTATTTATGTATATTTATTTTCTAAAAAAAATACAGATGCTACTGAATTATTTTATGATACAAAACTGAAAATTAGTATTCTATGTTATTGAGAAAGTTAGTTTTATATTGTAAGGGTAAAATGCAGATCAATCAAATGAAGTATATAAGACCCAAACATCAACAGAATAGGAGATAACACGGAAGATTAAATGAAAATAGCAATGAATAACACAAAGCAAACCTTCCCTAAAACTGATGCTTCTGTTGTTTGCCTATTACAACCGTCCTTTTGCAGATGAAGTGAGCCCTCAGAGAGTGCACTCTTTTAAGCTGTGTTCGAGGAAGTCGATGGTAAATGGCTGTTGTGATATGCAATGAAGATGAGCTCCAAGGCAAGTATGTGATCTCAAGCTTGTGGATGGTAAAAGGGTGCCAAAGGCGCGCTGGTGATATTTTTGCAGAGTAACGATGTCAAAAGCCTAGATGAATAGAATGGAAGGATGAAGCTTCATTTATAGACTTGGAAGAATGGGAATCAACGGTTGAGAGGAGATATGAAGATCAACGGCTGAGGATGGTTGAGGAATGTGCAACCAATAGAAATGTGACAAGTGTCCTAGCTCCATCATGAAAGAGGGGATGTGACAAAATTGATTGGAGAGTTAACTCCATTGATTGAATAGTTAACAGACTTGATTGATCAGTTAGAAGAGTGGATTATGGGATTAACTGAATTGATTGACTAGTGAACTCAAATGACTAATTAGTTAACATATTCAATTGATTAGTTAACTAACTTCTGATTTGAGAAGAAATAGGCCATGTGGGTGAGAGAAAAATAGGTAATTAAATATTAAATATATTTAATTACATGTGCAACCTGATGAGGTGGACAAGGTGAGGTGGAAAAGGTGAGGTGGATTTTTGAATTTAGAACTTAGGATAGAGGAATTTGGATTAATTAAATAATTTATGATTATTTAATTGTGTAGGACATTTAGAAGAATTTTAATTAAATAAATTGAATTTATTTAATTATGGAACAGTGAATCGATTAAATAAATTTAGAATATTTATTTAATTGGTAGAAGAATAGAATAAATATTTAGAATATTTATTTAGGATGATTCGTGTCATTTTTAGGCGTATACATTTTGCCCCTCTTTGATGCAATGCAGTTTACAGTGTTGCTTCAAAGAATAAATAGTCTGACAGTGATACATGACCCAGTTTGCCCTTGGTACAGGCTTACTGATGATAGGATGCCCCCTCGGGAGATTGGATGGGAAAAGGGTGAAAGAATCAGAGACGGACAATCTCACAAAGATGAAGGTGTTAGGATAGGCAAGAGGAAAAAGGACGTGCTTCAGGGAAACGGGAAGAAAACCAGAGGAAAAACGGGCACGGGAAGTAGTCACAGTCATCACCTAGCCAGAATTAGGGTTTGGAGGCTATAAATAGGAGCTGGGTCCACAAGAATAGTCATTTGTACACTTGTTTGATCTGGATTGGAGTGAGAGAGCTTAGAGAAAACTTGGAGTAGCATGGCAGCCAGAGCAGCAGACATTCCACGTGAGGAGCATCAATTCAAGCAAGTCCGTCGATTCGGGCGTCCAACAGAGGCAGGACCCTCGGTATGTGCTTCGAAAAATTTCTCCTAGGGTCGATTTAGGGTGTCATAAATGCACGTAGAAAATAGGTCAAACATATGCACCGAAATGCAGAACAGCGCATATGCCTCGCGAAGCGGCGCTTTTGTCATTTCGCGGCGCATATGCCGGTTTCGGTGGTGCATGCATGAAAACGGCGCATACGTGCTTTGTAGCGGTGCTTGTGTAAATAGGCTGCGCATGTGTAATTAAGCGGCGCATACGTGTAATGTAGTGGCGCATGTGTGGAATCGGCGCATACGTGTATTAGAGCTGCGCTTTTGTAATATGGCGGCGCATATGCCGAATGTTGCGGCGCATGTACTAAAACTGCGCATATGTGCACTGTAGTGGCGCATCTGTGTTTAGCGGTGCATACACCAAGAAACGGCACTTTTACCACCTGTAGTGGCGCATTTGCCGTGGATAGACAATTTACTTAGCCAAATTGATTCGATTAGCATCCTGTTTGACGCGAGAATCGATGAGCTATCTCCGAGATTGCAGGAATCTAGTCAAGAGATGTAGTGTGCTGGTTTGATCAATTTGAGATGCTAAGTTGAGTTGATATAGTTTAGTAGATATGTTGAGTATGGTATATGCCGTGTGAGACTGACGCGTTGCCTTGCTTGCTTGCAGGAGGATATTCGAGACACACTGCAGTCGAGGGAGACGTTTCCCATGCCCCTATTGCAGAGATACATGCTGACAGAGACTGATAGAGTGGCACTTGGTGCCATGGGTTTGGACTATGTTTGCTTCATGCCCGAGGTGCGGGCAAACTGGGGACTACTGACGGCTGCTATGGAGAGATTCCATAGTGAGGACGGGACCTTCCACTTTCCTACTGGAGAGATGATGGTGACTTTAGAGGACGTTTACTGGATACTGCACCTACCCATGGTGGGTGAGTTAGTGGAGTATGATGCACAACGGGATGCAGGACTCGCTGAGTGCCAACAAGTGTTCGATGATCCCGAGCTGGTTGGACAGGTCATCCCGTGGCAGGATATATATGATTGCTATGACTACTTCCCGGGGATTGTGGCAGGACTGATTGGGGGCATTGTATGCTCGGACAGGAGATCGCATGGGTTCCCTATCGGATGGGGCAGGATTATGGAGCGGATGCTGACTGAGGGCACCCGATATGCATGGGGAGTCTGCGTACTAACCCATTTATACCACGACATGCATCAGGTGGTGTACCACCGCAGCACGAGTCTATCAGCTGGGGTACTATTGCTACAGTTCTGGTTGTGGGAGCACATAGCGGTGACTAGGCCGATATGTGTCTTCGCGAGGCAGTGAGGAGAGCCATACAATTATGGCTATGCAGGAGTGATTTCCCAGCACAGGCTGGGGAAGTTAGAGTATTGGAGGCACACCTTGGATGGGGTAGATGTGGTCGTCTGGCGACCATATCTGGACTATGAGCCCTGGGATGACGAGGGAGACGAGCTACCGTACTGCTTTCAGACTAGGTGGTTGATAGGCCAGACATGGCACATACTGGAGAGGCAGATGGTGGGCCGAGTGTTGAGACAGTTTGGCAGGAGGCAGGGCATGCCATAGGGATAAGTGTTCTTTGCGCGGACACATGCAGAGAGGGTTCGATGGGGGCTGATGGCTTCGTATGAGGAGGCCCTGGCAGAGTTCAGGCAGACTCCCTATGTGGCATGGGATATGAGGACAGAGATAGCGGATGCAGGGGTGACACAGGATTATGAGGATTGGATGACTGCACATCCGTTCCCGAGATATTCAGGACCTGGCATGCTAGTGCCTCGTATTGATGAGGCAGACTCAGAGGAGGAGGGACAGGTTGGCCCAGGGCAGAGGGGAGCTAGAGGAAGATGAGGACGAGGTGGTAGAGCTGGAGAGGGGCCGAGACAGCAGAGGAGGATAGGCCAGGCCGAGCAGGTAGTGCCAGGACAGGTGGCACAGCAGCAGATACCTCAGCAGGCGTAGATACTGCCACCACAGCAGGTACCACAGCAGCAGGTACCCCAGCCACAGGGGCCAGGACAGGCAGAGGCAGCACAGGGGCCAGTAGAGGCAAAGGTGCATGAGAAGGCTATAGCCAGCCTGAGGGGACAGGTGCGAGCACTGCAGGCATAGCTGAGGAGGGCCGATGGCAGGCGAGAGACGGATGCCACAGTTATTGCGGGGTTGACTCGCGAGAGAGACATGGCAGACACACGGGTACGTATTATCCGTGTAGAGCGGGACACTGCTGTGGCCGCCATGGGGACAGATGCAGCAAGCTCATTTTTGGTTGGGCAGGTGCAGCAGGCACAGACGCAGGTAGGCCAGTTACAGACGCAGTTGGCATAGGTACAGGCAGAGCTTGCTAGAGCACAGTCACAGGCTCAGTACTATTAGGGATTATACCATGGTGCCGTGGCATCGAGTCAGAGGGCGGGGAGCTTTAGGTGTCAGTCTAGGGCTACTCATAGAGCAGGTCCATCACAGTCAGGGGCTTCTGTGATGGGTCCCTAGCAGTCAGAAGCTGGCAGTGGTGGCCCACAACAGCAGGGATAGACACAGACCAGATTTTATACTTTTGGGACATGTATCATCATCCACTTGGATGTATATTGTATATGACACTTTGATTTTTGAGAGAGATGGTGATATTGTACATTTGGACCTCTTATATGATAGTATATATAATGATGCAGCTTTGTGTATCTATTGCATGTGTTATGAGATGATGATTTACTTCTATTGTATGATGTGATGTATGTGTAGAGTTAGATGGTCTATCTGATGCTATATGAGATGCTTTTTGATATGATGCTATATGATGTCTATATGATTTAATGCTTCGAATGTATGCATATGTAACATGGCTTTTATGTGAGGATGCAGCTTTGTGTATGATGTTATGGGATGTCTATATGATCTAATGTTTCAAATGAATGCAAATGTAATATGATTGCTATGTGATGATGCAGCTTTTGTATGCGATGCACTTAGCTATGTTGTTTTTTGGTTTTCTGTGTTTTAAGATGTGATGTAATGCTGATGTGTGGATGACCTAATGCATTGAGTGATGTACTCTACTGACTTAATCACGTGCATGACTAGCCCTACGTATGATATGATATGCTCCTATATGCTTTGTTTTTGTGAAGTCCAAATGTACTCTATCGACACAAGAATGACATGATAGATAGAAGAATGGTTGTGATAGAGTGACTTAGAAACTTCATTTGACATAGTTATTCTACATAATTTGGGTAATGAGGGTTGCATGGGATAGGGATGCATAGATGTGTATATGGATATGGGATGGATATTTTGCTTTTAGAGTGCTTTATTTCATGATTGGGCATTTTGTTTTTGGTACATTTTCTGAGATGTTGTAAGTGAATACAAGCATCTAGGTATAATTGAACCGAGATGACCCGAGTACCGCTTACATGGATTGTGGTTTAGCAAGCTAATACAAGCATCTAGTCAAACTTGAATCTAGATGACCTGAGTACTTCTTGCGTTTCAACAAACAAGGATTGCCCCCGTTCATGTTATACCTTTGATGTCCTCGATGATCTTTTGCCGATCATGTCCTTAGACAAGGCTTCACATTACTAAAGTTTAATCCACAAGCAACAAACAAAGAAAATAATCATGCCCCCATCATAGCATCTCTAGCTTTTGGCATCCTCGAGTAGCATAGGAAGACATGATAACAAAAATCAGGACTCAAACTGTTAACCATGTTTCTGATCTACAAAGCATATTTGCATTGATATGTGTTTATTTCTTGCCTTAATTTGCATAAAATCATTTAGAAGACCTTGGGTAGTTGCTTTGCATTGGACAGGTTAAGATGCTCACAGTCAAGATTTTTGCTTGAGGTGCGGGGTCTGCTTGCATTTGCTTGTTTGGTGAGAAGATTGCACAATCCTTATTTGGGGAGATGGACCCTAAGGGACTGACCTAGTGCCTCGGGGGCTCATTGCTAAATGGCCTTGCCTACGTGACGACGCAGAGGCAACGTAGTTCAGGGTAAACCCTAATGGACCATGGATGGACTAGAAGAAAGACGACAAGAATGAAGACAAGAAAGAGGATGAATGGGACCATGGAAGAAATGGAAGCCTCGGGGGCACATTAGAATAATGGCCTTGCCTATGTGACGGCGCAAAGGCAACGTAGTTCACGGACTTGGACCATGGACACTGACAAGAGACCCTATGCTAGGCTCACATTGAGGAGACAGTATGGGACAAAACCTTGGTTGACAAGGCCACAAGGAGAGTATCAAGCCATGATAGGTAACTGTCAAGTGTTTATTTGTGGGATAGATATGGGTCGAATGGGGCAAATGGAGAAAGAATGGACTCAAGGTGATTTGGATTTCCAAAGATGGAGAAGGTGGTTTATCACAAGTAACACCTGTTTACCAAGTTTTCATCACTTGCTTTTATTTGCACGAGAAGCTAGAAAGTAAACATGACACCTGTTTGCTAGGTTTTCATCATGATACCTATCCAAGGCGCCTGTTTGCCAAGTTTTCACCAAAGGATGATTTTTTTGTATGCTTTCTATTTTTTCTAATTTTTTTGTTATTTTCTCTTTTCAACTTTTTTGATTTTTTGATTTTTTGATTTTATTGTGCTCCCTTGCATTGGGGTTCCCCTAGGTATAGAACCGGTGAAGGTGCATGCTGTTGATTGGATCATCCAACAACTCACCCTCTGAAGTGGCCAACTGATATGCCCCCGATCCGTAAGCAGCTACAATCACATAGGGCCCAAGCTAGTTAGGCTCAAACTTACCTTTCTTTTCTCTGTCTTGTTGATTGCGAGGGTTCTCTTTTAGAACTAGGTCCCCTACCTTAAAGCATCTTGGGCGAACCTTGTGATTATAGCTTCTGGACATCATCTGTTGATATGCTTTAAGATGATCGAAGGCTTTCTGGCACCTTTCTTCTAGTAGCTCTAGTTCTTGTAACTTGGAGACTCTGTATTCTTCGCCTGATATGAGACCTTTCAACGACACCTTGAGGGATGGTAGTTCGACCTCAATGGGTAGGATGGCTTCTGAACCATAGACAATGGCGTAGGGTGTAGCACCTGTGGGAGTGCGTATACTAGTTCTGTAGGCCCACAGAGCAGGGTTGAGTTGGACATGCCAATCACGGCCAGCCTCATTGACAGTCTTCTTTAGGATTTTTAGAATGGTTTTATTTGATGCCTCAGCTTGGCCATTACCCTGGGGGTAGTATGGAGTGGAGAAACGATGTTGGATTTTGACGCACTCACGGAGTTCCTGGACATCCTGATTTTTGAATGGTCTTCCATTATCCGTTATGATGGATGAAGGGATGCCATATCTGCAAATAATGTAATTTAGAATGAAAGAGGAAATTTTCTTTCCTGTGACAGTGGTTAGGAGAATGGCTTCAATCCACTTTGTGAAATACTCAGTGGCGATTATGATGAATTTGTGGCCGTTGGAAGAGGGTGGATGAATCTTTCCCACAAGGTCAAGTCCCCATTGACAAAAGGGCCAGGGTGTCGTTATAGGTCTCAATTCTTGAGTAGGTGCATGGATCAGGTTCCTGTGTATTTGGCACTGTTTGTACTTTTTGACGAACTGATATGAATCCATTTCCATATTTGGCCAGTAATAACCCAAACGCATGAGTTTCTTGGCTAAGGAAGGGCCGCTGGAGTGTGTTCCACATATCCCTTCGTGGACGTCTCGCAAGGCAGTTATGGATTCTTCTTGTTCCAAACAATGGAGCAAAGTACCATCCAGACCACATCGGTAAAGGGTATTGGTGATGATGGTGTAACGGGAGGCTTGTCGGATGAAAGTTTGTTTTTGGTTGGAAGAGAGGTCTGGTGGGAGAATATTGTCCTTGAGGTAAGTGTAAGTCTTACCGTACCAAGGTGAATCAGATCCGACTAGGAGACAAATGGAATGAGTTTCAAGGAGATCATAAGCCGGTTGCCGGATGGTTTCCACTAAGAACTCATACCGTGACTCATATTCAGGTATTTCTAGAAGAGAGGCTATAGTAGCCATTGCATCTACTGCTTTGTTCTCTATCCTAGGTATTTGTTCGAAGGAGACGGTCCCAAAGTGTTCTTTGAGGTCGTCGACCATCCGTTTGTATGGGATGAGCTTCTCATCTTTGGTTTGATACTCATCATTGACCTAATTTATGATAAGCTGCGAATCACCGTAGACACATAGTGCTTAGATTTTCCACTTAGTGGCCATCTTGAGACCAATTACCAAGGCTTCATATTCCGCTATGTTGTTTGTGCATGGAAATAACAACCTGTAGGACTTCGAATTTGTGTCACCTTGGGGAGTGATAAATAGGATACCTACCCCCGATCCATGGTTGGTGTAAGACCCGTTGAAGTAGAGTTTTCAAGGAGATGTTGATAGAGTGAATAAAGACTCATCAGGAAACTCAAACTGCATTGGTGAAGTGTCTTGTAATGGTGCCTCGGCCAGTTGGTCAGCGATGATTTTTCCTTTGATGGCTTTTCTGTCCACATATTCTATATCATATTCACTAAGAAGCATAACCCACTTTGCTAATCGACCTGTGAGAGCTGCTTTGCTGAGAAGATATTTCAGTGGGTCGATCTTGGCAATGAGTTTGACAGGATGTGCCAACATGTAATGTCAGAGTTTTTGTGAAGCAAAAACCACCGCAAGGCATGATCGTTCAACCTATGAGTATTGCAACTCGTAGCCCATTAAGGTTTGACTGATGTAGTATACAGCTCTCTCCTTGTTCTCGTAGTCTTGCTGTGCTAGAAGAGCTCCAAGAGCAGTGGGTGTAGCAGAGATGTAGAGAATTAAAGGTTTTCCTTGGATCGGAGGCATGAGTATGGGATGATTCATAAGATACTCCTTTAGCTTGTTGAATGCCTCTTCGCACTGCTCATCCGATTTAAATGGAATGTTCTTATGTAGAAGGTGGCTAAAAGGTTGGCACTTGTCTGCCAACTGTGAGATGAACCTACGGATGGCCTGTAGCTTGCCCTGTAGGGATCTCAACTGAGTTAGAGTTTTGGGCGGTGGCATGTCCATTATAGCTTTGACCTTGGCAGGGTCTACTTCTATTCTGTTTGCCGACACGATGAAGCCTAGCAGCTTGCCTGATGTTACCCCAAACACACATTTCTTCAGGTTCAGTTTGACTTGGAATTGGTCTAATCTCTAAAAGACTTTTTCTAATATGTCCAGGTGTGAGTCCCTTGTGAGAGATTTTGCTAGGATGTCGTCAACATAGTTGTCATGGCCCGCTGATATGTAGCACCTGCGTTTTTCATCCCAAAAGGCATGACATTCCAGCAAAAGGTACCCCATGGGCAAGTAAAAGTTGTTTTGTGTTGATCCTCTAGTGCTATTTTGATTTGGTTATACCCTGAGAATCCGTCCATGAGTGATAGCATTGTATGTCCTGTAGTCAGGTCGACTATGATATCAATGTTTGGCAATGGAAAGTCATCCTTGTGGCATGCTTTGTTTAAGTCTCAAAAATCATTGCATAGTCGAACCCGGTCATCTGGTTTAGACACTGGCACAATATTAGATATCCATTCTGGGTAATCTATGGCTCTAATGAATCCCACATCTAGCAATTTCTTGAGTTCTTCTTTGACCAAAAGGGCTATATGAGGATGCATCTTTCGCAGCTTCTGCTTTACGGGTTTCACCCCTGGATCCAATGGCAAATGATGTAGAATTAGGTTTGGGTCCAAACCTGGCATGTCTGCATATGACCAAGCAAAGATGCCTCTCTTCTTCTTAAAGAATGGTACAAATCTAGTTTTCTCTGGTGGTGTGAGAGATTTGGCAAAGTGGATAATCTTGGGCTGCTCTTCGGTTCTAATATTTATGAGCTCAGTCAGCTCCACCACAATCTGTGACCTTTCTTGATACATATCACTAGGGAGAGTGTCAAGCATTCCATCGTCGGGTGCCACAGTTGGGTTTTCACCATTAGATGCGTCCTTTCTTTTTACTGTTTTATGATCTGACACTGCCGCAAGGCAGTTTTCACTGTCAGATCCATTTTTGATCTTGATGTTTTTGTGACTGGAAGGCTTGGCACCCTCCCCGAAGTAAGCCATGGTATTCAGTTCGATAGCAAAACCAGCCTTATGATCTCCTTTTGGCAAGTGGTCCCTAATTTCCATATAATCGATGTAAGCATCATCGTTCTGGAACATATCTAATTGGGGGGTTCCTTGAAGATCCCAGTCAATAAGCTCAGGGTGTAAGAGGGGAAGGGAGTCAGATGAGAGACCTAATTCATTGATGGTGTGAATAGAAATGTTATGGGCATTGGCGGGGGTAGTGTTCTGGGTGGTACTTTCTTCCAAGTTGTTTATCGCAATGGAATCTAAACTTTCCTCAAAAGCCATAATCTCAGGGGTGGGCAAATCAGACTCCAGTGGTCTGTCCCGTTGCGTTTGTCCCTCATGGTAGGGGCTGAGAGTTTGGATGGTGTCAACCTCTTTGTCATCGTAGGAGTGCTCTGTTAGCTCGTCCCACTCATACTCGTTTGAATCATCTGAATCTGTGTCACTGTCCACTCGGAGTGTTTGGATTGTCTCCACAAGGCAGGCATTTTCCTTGGCTTTACCCTTGCCTTTGTACCCTAGGCCAGTTGTGTTTCTAGCCGAAGAGGATGAGGAAGGTTGTATAGGTTCAATGATTCCTTCTTTTCTGAGGCCTATGGGGCCTTGTCCTTCGTACCCCATCTGTGCAAAAAAGTCTCACCCCGCCCATAGAGTTCTGTAGGGAGTTTAGGTAGTTCTTGGGGTGTGTTTTCTTCTTCAGCATAAAGCCATTACAGGAGATCTCGCTCCTCTGTTTCATCAGATAAGGTCCCCCATTTTACAAAGGGATTTGCGGGAGCTACAGGAGGAGAAGATGGCTTTGGAAAATATTTGGGTGGATGCTTGGGTTGGCCAAAAGAGCGAGGAGACAAAGGCATCTTGGCAAGGTTGAGGCTGTGCTCAATGGAGTATTCCCCCATGCCATTTTCTTTTATGGTAAGTTTCAGTGGTTTGGGTCTTGAGGAGGAAGCTTCAGCAGTATGGTCCTGTTGTGGGGTAGGGGAAATGTAGGCTCTGTTGTTGGGTATGACACATTCGGGTTTTGCACGGAAAGAATTGCAGTGCTAGTAGGGGTCGGGGTTGCCTTGGATGGTGACCTACTTGCCATTGTGTGGGAACTTAATGCATTGATGATAGGTTGAGGGGATAGCCTTCATGGCGTGGATCCATGGTCTCCCTAGTAGAATATTATAAGCAAGCTCCCGATCAAGGACTTGGCACACCACATCTTTAATTACTGGTCCCACTTGAATGGGTAGGACAACCGTTCCTTTTGTGGTTCTTTCTTCCTCGTCATATGCCTTAATGGTAATTTTCCTCCTTGGATCAACTGCTTGTTTAGAGAACCCCAGTACAAGGACTAGCTTCAATGTGCAAATATTTAAACCGGCACCCCCATTAATGAGAACCCTCTTGATGCGGTGCTTGTGTATGAATGCGACAATGTGCAGAGGGGTGTTGTGGGGTTGAGATACAGAAAGATCATCTTGCTCAATAAATGATATGGAATTGGAGGATGTCAAATTGCCTACCATGGTCTGGAACTTCTCGTGGGCCAGGTTAGTGGAGACAGTGGTTTCCACTAAGGCTTTCTCAAGAATCTCCTTATGAGAAGGAGATAGACACAATAGCTCTAATATAGAAATGTGAGCTGGGGTTTTCTGTAACTGGTTGAGGACATTGTACTGACGGGAATTGGATGGAGATGGTGAAGACCTTGGAGGGGCGGTATTGAGCGTGACTTTACCACTGCAGGTAATTATACTATAACCAGTTTGGTTAGGTCCTGGTTGTTGGTTGGGTGAGATGACATTGACCTGTGGAATATGTTCAGAAATGCAGTTTATGGTGTAGTCAAATGGAACACTTGCATAGTTAGCATTACTTGTCCCGCTGTTCTGATTTCGCCGGTTGTGATTATTGTTGTTGTCGTTGCTGTTGTTGCCATTGTTGTTGTGGCCATGGTTGTTGTTGTGGCCATGGTTGTTGTTGTTATATGGCCTGTTATGATTCAGAAGTGGATCCCTGTAGGCCACATGAGTTTCATTGGAGGTATGCTGTTGTGTCCCTCCCTGATTCTGATCCAGTATATCTTGAATGACATTTTTGAGGCAGATACAGTTGTTAGTTGTATGCCCCCTTCCTCGATGATATTCACAATAGTCTGTGTCCTTCCAGTAGGGAGGTTTGACTATAGGCTCATAATCACTTGTTGGCGGTAGAGAAATTTCGTTGTTAGCCAACAACTTCCTTAGTGCAGATTCTTGAGACTCGCCTAATGGTGTGAATTTTCTCCTTGGGTTTGAATTGAACCAAGATCTAGGCTCCCGAGAGGGTGGTTTGTTGATTGCACCATTGTTTGCGTCCCCCTTAAGAGTGAATATGGGTTGTTGTTTAGGAGTTGCCGCCTTGGCGTCAACTACCCCATCGTTGACCACATTCTTGTTCTTGGTCCAAAACTTTGATTTATCCATTGTGTAATTGGAATTAGGCGTGTCCTTGTATAGCTTGATAGCTCCTTTAGTGATCATAGCCTTTTCGATGAATAAGCCCATTTCGATGACTTTTGAGAATGATGTAGGGCATTGTATCTGAATTTGATACTAAGATCAGTATTCAAATTGTGGACAAACATTTCCAATAGTTGCTTCTTAGGTATATCATAAGAACACTTACTAGCTAGTTGTCTCCATCATTGTAAGAAGGTGGCGAATGACTCACCACTCTTTTGTTTGGTGTTGCATAGATCTAGCATAGATACCTCGTGTTCTATGTTGTAAGAGAAGTGTGTTATAAATTTATTGACAAGTTCATCAAAAGTTTTGATTCCTGGTGGGAGGCGCGAGAACCACTCCATAGCTTGACCACCTAAAGATCTTGGGAATAGTCTCATCAAGTAGGTCTCGTTGTGAGCTACTTCTAAACATGCAGCATTGAATTCCCGGATATGATCTCTAGGGTCCCCCTTCCCTTTGTATTTGTCGAACTTGGGGACTCCGAACTGAAAGGGGAAAGGTTTCATGACCAAACTTTTGTCAAAAGGATACAGAGCTATATCTTCCAAAGAGTATTGCTTGGAACTTGTACCAGTTTTAAGGTTGGATATTTCTTGCTTTAGACTTTCGATTTGTTGTCTCACGTCATCCATAGGAGCATTGTGATCTATGGGTTTCTTGCCTCTATCATTTGCATTCGGGACTGTGTCATTTGTGCCTCTCTCATGATCATCACGTCTCTGCTCATGATCATTGTCTACATTTTCCATGATGGAGCTTATGTCAAAGTCTACGGGGAGTTTGACTCCGAGATTAGCAAGATGGTGGAAGTATTTATCGAGGTCTTCAAGGAGCACCCTCTCTACCAGGCGTTGGAATTTTCTATCTTGGATGTGCACTACTAATTCTTCATGAGAAATTTCTTCGTCACCACCACGTGGTGGGGTGAGGTGATCAGATGAGTCGGCCATTTCAATTTGCTTGTTGTACTGGGATCGAGTAAGAACCATGCAAGGTGGGGTGGTATGAAGTGGACCAGGATTAGAAATTTTGGTGAGGTGCCGACTGAGACTGTTGTGAATGGGATACCTAGGACAAGACTTGGACAAAGGATTCTCTCGCTCAATGACTTCAAGTAAGACGGTTGACACAAGACGTTGGCCGCTAGTAAGGGTAGTCGATACCAGTCTTACTGTGTAGGGCTTAGTCGTTCAATAAGACTACTAGCAAAGGTACGGTGACCTACTAGGCTTACGTGAATGCACTAATGAAACAAAGAAGGACCTATGTCGAATTGGTATGGGACAAACTGACTTTGGGACAAGAGGTGTTTGGACAGAAAGTGAATGGGACGATGGACGAAAGAGAGAGACTCAGGTGAAACAGATGAAGACTGACTGCAAGGTGGAATTTGATCTCAGAAAGTGAAACTAGGTTGAAATGGGTGTTCCAATCAAGTGAAAATATTCTCTCAAATATAGGGCAAGTGCTCACTGTCGCATATGCGCTGAAATAAATGCGCCGTAAGTTGCAGTATATGCGCAGCTCTGGTAAAATACAAATGTGCAGCAACAGTGTGTATATGCGTAGCAATTGTATATATGCACAAGTCGTTACAAAAGTGCAGCAAGTCGCTACAAATGCGCAGCAGAAAGTGGTATATGCGCAGCTCTGACTTTTTGGCAAAATTTTTGGATTTTTCTTCTATTTTTTGTATTTTTTGGCTGGAAAAGGTCTTCCTGGTCTGATATTATGAATTAACAGCAAGAAAACAGAACAAGCACAAAGAATATTTTGTATTTTTTCATTATTTTTGTAGTTTTTTTTACTCTATTTTGGACTAAACTGAACAAAAGCAAGCACAAAATCCTAGGCGAGAAATGGATTATAAGGGATTTGGGCCACTAGAACAAGAGGTATTTAATGCGAGAAACCGTTCAAGTGGTTACACGTGCGACCGCACTACTCTCCGTTATGGAGTCTCCCAGCCTCAAAGGGTTGCGCCTTAGAGGGTTTTGGGGGAGGTTGGCCGTCAGTGTAACATAACAGCACTTGTTGCAAGAAGTTTTCACCTCAAGCACAATTTATTTTAAGTGGCTTGGTAGGGCTTGGCGTTAGCCTGTTACCACTCAGGGTCATTCCCACTTGGACAAGCGTGCATCCAAGGGCAGGCCCCTCTTAAAGGTTAAACAAATAGAATGACAAGTCTGGCACTCTGATCACCCAGAAGAGGGGAGGGCATACACCTATTATCATTTGCAAGCACAGAATACACTGATTAATCGACACTAGTTAAAAGTGAAAAACTAAATGGGCTAATCTACTCAAACACAGAACTTTGAAGTGATTTTAGCAATATAGCAGTGGTTCAGTTTTAACTTCAGAAAGCAGTGGTGAGTTCAATTTTAAGCCACGTAGCATGAGATAGTTAACTTTGAAGTTTTGGTCTCTCAATATAGCAATAGTTTATTTTAACCTCAAGAGCAATGGTGAGTTCAGTTTTAAACCGCGTAGCATGAGATAGTTAACTTTGAAGTTTTGGTCTCACGACATAGCAATAGTTCATTTTAACCTCAAGATCAATGGTGAGTTCAGTTTTAAACTTAGATAGCAATAACTTGGAAAGTGTTGCAATGCAAGCAAGAAATAATCCGGTTACTTTCTCCCTAATTAGAGCTAGATGAGGATTTGAATGAACATCAATTTTACTATCTCTTAGAAAGTGAAATGTGAACTATTTAGATGCAACTACATGGAACTAAACCCGAGCCTATCCTGCAAAATAGCTCTAGCAAACACCTGTGAAAAGGTTAGCGTTAGCAAATTCTCCTAGGAAAGTACTAAATCCATAGCCTGTTACAAATGCGCAGCTTCAGTGATCAGATGCGTAGAAATAATCAACAGAAGCGCAACAATAATGAATGCGCTGTAATATTGCACGTATGCGCTGTGAAAATGAATAAATGTGCAGCAATAACGAATGCGCAGTAACAGTCTTCAAAAGCACAGCACTGCGCAATATAATCAAAAGTGACGTAACAGTGCGCAAAAGCACAACAAAACTACACAGATGCGTAGAAAGGATAGAAGCGCTGTAACAGTCTTTATATGCGCTGCGGAAATGTTTAAATGCGTTGAAGTAACCTGTGCGTGACTTTGCGTGACCTGTATGGAACCTGCCTTCAAAAAAAGCTCAGATTTTGATGAGATAAAGGGGCAAAGGCCCCACGGTGGGCGCCAAAAATGTAAGGGTAAAATGCGGATCAATCAAATGAAGTATATAAGACCCAAACATCAACAGAATAGGAGATAACACGTAAGATTAAACGAAAATAGCAATGAATAACACAAAGCAAACCTTCCCTGAAACTGATGCTTTTGTTGTTTGCCTATTACAACCGTCCTTTTGCAGATGAAGGGAGCCCTCAGAGAGTGCACTCTTTTAAGCTGTGTTCGAGGAAGTCGATGGTAAATGGCTATTGTGATATGCAATGAAGATGAGCTCCAAGGCAAGTATGTGATCTCAAGCTTGTGGATGGTAAAAGGGTGCCAAAGGCGCGCTGGTGATATTTCTGCAGAGTAACGATGTCAAAAGCCTGGATGAATAGAATGGAAGGATGAAGCTTCATTTATAGACTTGGAAGAATGGGAATCAACGGTTGAGAGGAGATATGAAGATCAACAGCTGAGGATGGTTGAGGAATGTGCAACCAGTAGAAATGTGACAAGTGTCCCAGCGCCATCATGAAAGAGGGGATGTGACAAAATTGATTGGAGAGTTAACTCCATTGATTGAACAGTTAACAGTCTTGATTGATCAGTTAGAAGAGTGGATTATGGGATTGACTGAATTGATTGACTAGTGAACTGGGTTGATTGAGGAGTCAACATAATAGATTGACCAGTGAACTCAAATGACTAATTAGTTAACAGATTTGATTGATTAGTTAACTAACTTCTGATTTGAGAAGAAATAGGCCATGTGGGTGAGAGAAAAATAGGTAATTAAATATTAAATATATTTAATTACATGTGCAACCTGATGAGGTGGACAAGGTGAGGTGGAAAAGGTGAGGTGGATTTTTGAATTTAGAACTTAGGATAGAGGAATTTGGATTAATTAAATAATTTATGATTATTTAATTGTGTAGGACATTTAGAAGAATTTTAATTAAATAAATTGAATTTATTTAATTATGGAACAGTGAATCGATTAAATAAATTTAGAATATTTATTTAATTGGTAGAAGAATAGAATAAATATTTAGAATATTTATTTAGGATGATTCGTGTCATTTTTAGGCATATACATATATATATATATTGGGGAATATATATATACATATATTATTTTGCCAATCCAAACTTGCTGTTCTTTTTTTATGTCACTATATATATATATACAAAATGGAATAAATACATTTGGAATATATCAAATAAAATATAAATTAAAATGTGGACCGAACCCTAAGTAGGGTCTGAGTAAAGTTTAGCAGTAATAAAGAAAAGCAAATATTTGAGGGACTGAGATGGGCGACGGCGCCCATCCTAGTCCCCCCCCCATCTCTCTCGCCGCAACCGTTGGTAAGTACTGTGGGTGTGGGTGGAGGCACAGCCTCCTCCCCACACCCTTTCTCCCCGTAAGCCTCCTCACTGTCCCCTTTACCCTCTGCCTCCGACACTTCGCGGTCCCCTCAACACGCTTAGCAGTGGCCGACGGCCCTCCAGACTCTGTCACTCTTTTTGTTGTTTCAACATTATTTTCTGAAGATTATATATATATATTACACTCTGTATATTTTTTTTTAAATGGAAAACTTATATATACATTTTCAGATTTAAACTATATATATATATATATATAATAACCCTACTGTGTATATTCAAAGAAATATACTTCCGTGAGGTATTTCATGGCTGCCAAGCCATTGTAGATGAAATCCCCAACCTGCAATACAAGAGGAGAGAAAAGAAAATAAGAGAAGAGAAAAGAAAAACAATGAGAGAACAAAACAATAGAATAAGATGTTAGGGTTTTCCCATAGAGAAATAATAAAATAATGATTTAGGGCATCTCTTGAAAACAAATAATAAAATATTAACTTAGGGCATTTGAAGGGTGAGAGGGAAATTAGTTTTTGCTAAATTAATTATTTTCCCCTTTTCTCCCATGTGCACGGGAGATTGTGCCTCCCTCTCTTTTGCTTTTCAAAGTCCTTTTAATTTATTTATTTTCTTGTGGGATTGGTTTAATTCTGTTTTCATTTAGTATTTTTTTTTTGAATGAGAATGGAATGTTTTATATTTGGGATGTTTTATCCTTTTTGAGATATTTAATTGGATTTCCATTTTAATTAATTGTCGGTTTAAATTTATTATGTTGGAAATCTCTTCGAATGTTATTTTTTAAATTTTGATCGGCATTATTATTTTACGGGGAAATGTATTTTAATTTTTCCCCTTTATCTATTATTTTTGTGCGTAAGTTAATAAATATAATGGTCTAAATTATATTTATTAACAGACTTAATTTTGAAGTTTATTTTTGTGACATGTAATTGTTTTCGAATTTTAATATTTAATTGTAGGGTCGATTTAATTGGCCTTGGCAAAATATTTAATTTTTCCTTAGGTTTAATTATTATTTTTAAATTTTGCTTTGAATTCTTGTTGGAGTTTTTATTTTAAAAATTTTAATTTGATTATTGAAAACGCGTTATGTTGTCAAAATTTTCCTAGATTTTAGGGTTTTATTTTTATGGCATTTTATTGACTTTCATTTTATCACTCCATCTTATCATGCGTCCATCATGCCATTTATTTTTCATATTTTATTTATTCGATTTCATTTTTGTATTAGGAATAGGGTTTGGTTTCGAATCTGATGAAATCACCTTCTCACCTAGGAAACTTAGGGTTCAAATTTGAAATGTCCTAACCCTAGAAGCAGCATGTTTCGCGTTGCATATTCCCCTAGTCGAATTTCATCACGCACGGGATTGCGAAGGAAGGCGCACTTCCCTGAATATGTTTGACATGATTACGCCTCATGTGTATTGCCGTCGAGCACACAGACACGTTCGAGGAGGTTCCTAGGGTCTTGCAGAAAGGTTTTTTGTATTTTTTGTCATGACCACATGTTAAATGTGGACATGACACATGTGTTGTGTGTCGTGACCGCATGGAAAATGTGGGCATGCAAGAGTTGGATTGGATAGAAAAAGACTTTGGTTTGGAAGAATAGGGTAAGGTTTAGGGATGATTGGTAAGTGTGATGCCCCATTGAGAGGACAGGCAGGTTGCAAGAACACAGGTATGCTCTCAAAATGGATGGAATGACTTGGTTGAAGTGGTTGGAGGATAAGCCCAATGAGATGAAATATTGATGATTTATGTAGATTGGTTGATGGATGATCATTGTGCTAAAAAAGATTTAGAGCAATCCTAGGTTTGTTATAACAAAGTGGATATTTTCACCATGGTATAGAAGACCAGGATGATGATGTTTATCCAACATTTGCATGGACTAGACACATAGACAAAGGGATGATCCCATGCATGCCCAAGATAGTACAACCTTGTCCAGATGAGGGAAGGGGACTCATAGCATAAGCCCTTAATACACAAAAGGTCTAATGAACCTTAGATGCACAAGGAGATCAATATGCTAGAACTGACCCTATGATACACAAGATATGAATACTAGCTTGGAGTAATGAGATCAACCCACAAGCACAACATACAAAAGCAAGACTATGCCCCATTCTAGATGTTTTCTCCACATACCATGATATAGTGAGATCAAGGTAGTTTTGATGTGATCTTTGAATAGGACAAAAGATAAAAATTAAAAACCAAAAGACCAACCAATCAAACAAATAGTCATTGTATCTCTTGCCAAGATGGATGATGATTGATGGATTCTGCCTATTGTAGGAACGATATATCCTAAGGCAAGAATCGATGGATGATATTGTAAGATTGGCTCAAGATATGATGGTTACAAGTTGTGGTTGATGCTGATTTGATAGTTGATGGTTTTTTTTTAGGGGATGATTGCTTTGATAGGTGATGTTGTGCTTTGGATGATCTAGTGTAAGCTCAAGGGATAGGGACCATCCAAATGGGTTGGATGGGTACATCTTATGTACCTAAGTATTGGAAACTTCCTTCGTATTCTAGACTGTCTACATACCCTGTATCCACATGATCAAGGCACGTTAAGATGCGGGTGGTGATGATATGTAGTTTTGATTTGTGATGATGTTGTTGGATGATTTGGGTGATTGTGATGATTTTGTGGGATTGTTTTTGGGATTTTTGTATTTTTTTGATTTTTTTGGTGTTTTTGGGATTTTGGGGATATTTTGATTTTTTTGGTGTTTTTGAATTTTTTAATGTTTTTGGGATTTTGGGGATATTTTGATTTTTTTTTATTTTTTAGATTTTCTGATTTTTTTGGATTTTTGTGATTTTGGATAGGGAATGGTTTATTATGATGGTTGCATTGGATTGCATTTGGATAGCCTTTGCACTAGATACCAATGATAAGGGAACACCAAGTCTAGAGGTGAAGGTGGATAAAGTGATAGGATTAGATTGCATTGGCGATGAAAGATTAATGGATAGGAGATTTTTGATAGATAGATCGATACATGAGGATAAGGGATAGGAATGAG
Source organism: Cunninghamia lanceolata (assembly GCA_027924645.1). Classification (NCBI taxonomy): domain Eukaryota; kingdom Viridiplantae; phylum Streptophyta; class Pinopsida; order Cupressales; family Cupressaceae; genus Cunninghamia; species Cunninghamia lanceolata. The sequence continues at coordinate 5,482,878 of BSBN01000303.1, read as the reverse complement.
GGATAGGATAGAGTGCCTGATAAATGGATGGGGGTTTTAGGATTTTTTTCAAGGGCTAGGTTGCAAGGAATCATATGCCCCAATGCTTATAATTTTGCTTGATGGGTTCATGTTTGAATGGATGGACTTTGTAGTAGATGAATGGAGGATATGCTTGGAAAGAGAGTATGCCGAGAGGTGTCCAAAGCATATTTTGATATTTTGCCCCTTATCTTTACCAAGATCTAACGAGGAAGATATAGTAGATAGGATGGATGGGAAATGATAGGATAAAATAGGAGGATGGTGGATAGGACTATGATAGGATAAGGATAAGATAGTGGATAAGATGTGCAAAGGATATTATGGATATGGATGAAGGGTATGATTTTGCCCCCAAGTGTAGGGATACAAAATGGATGGAAATGGGATTACGCATGATGCACACTAGGGGTTTTCATCATGGTACTTGTCCAAGGTGCCACAAGAAGTAGTTTTCACCTTTGGACATATTTTTCTCTTTACTATTTTCTTGATTTTTTTTCTTTTTTTCTTTTTTGTTTTTTTTTATGGTGTGGGGACTCTAGCGTCTATTTCCATAGCAAAGAGAAGATGGTCCCATGTTGGACAGTTGGTGGATGATGATTGCATGGATATTGGTAGATAGGGGAAGATGGAATGGATGGTGGATAGTGGATTATGTAAAGTTTATGCAAAAGCATGTACCATAGGGATGTGATGGGGAAGAAATGTAGGATAGTGGATGAAAGACGGAGAGATGGAGGTATGTGGGAATGTCATGTGGTGGAGGGGCACTAAGACCAATGGTTGCACATGCCATGATGTATTTTGAAGCTTATATTTTGGATGAGGGGTGGGTAGTAATGGGGATCAGGATACAAGATTTTTGGATGGTCGATTTGGGATTTTAGGGATCCAAATAGACTTAGGATTTGTGGGATTTTTAGATGGGGAGCAGGATGTTTGGGATTTTGGGGTGGATTGGGAGGTGGATGCCTCATTTTCTTTGTTTGCTTTGTGATTAGGGACCCACACCATTTTTGTTTTCATTTTTTCCTTTGATGGTGTAGGCTTTGGTAGCCTTTTGGATTTTTGATTTTGCTTGGGAGAGATAACATCTTTAGGCTTTTGTGCTTTATGAGTCAAGGCATTCAAATTATTACTTTTAAATCCCATGGATTTGGTGGAAGCTTCATGCTTAAATGATATGTGCTTTTGTTGGTCTTGATTGGGAATTTTAGGGGATTTATGGGTGGAGGGGTTAAAAGTGGATTTATGGATAAATGGATGAGGGGATTTGAGGATAGGGATATTAGGAGTTGGGAGGATGGGACGATAAGAGGATTTGTGGATAGGGATGTTTGGCATTGGTAGGATAGGAAGTAAAGTGGATTTAATAGGGATATTTGGAGTTGGAAGTAGTGGAGGTAAATTTGATGGAGGAATATGGATGGTCACATGCTTTTGCTTATGATATGAAGATGGAGGAGGGATAGCCACATATGATTGGGAGGTACGATGAGGTGCACCGGATTTGGAATTGGATGAATGGATTTTGGAGGATGGGTGGGTGGTACCAACATGTTTAGATTGTTTGCCTTGGGATGTATAGCCAAGGCCATGCAAGGATGGGTGGAATGTGGTGTGGATGGGCTCCAAGATGCCTTGTTCGTGAAGGCCTAAGCCTTTGTCTTGATAGTTCATGTGTTTGAGTATGCGACATGCAATGCGGTGTTTAGTTCTTTGGAAACAAGATGTGAGTCCATGATTTGTTGGAGAAGGATAGGTGGTGGGTGGAAGTTGTTCACCTCCTACGAGGGAGCCACTATGGATGAAGGTAATTTTTCCAATTGGATAAGGAGAAGGATTTGGGGTGGGATTGGTAGATGGCAGTAAAGGATTAATGGGGGATGATAAAGGGGTGATAGGAGATGGCGTGGGATCAATAGGTGAATCACTAGATGAAGGGGGATCGGGGATGGGATTAGATGGGGTGTTTAGATCTTGATTAGGATAGGAGGTTGATGCTTCATCATGCTTTGGATTTGACTCTTGACATGGCTCATGTGTTTGGGTAGGAGTGGAAGTGACTTGGGTAGATGTGGTGGGTGCTTGGATGGATGTGGTATGTGTTTGACTTATGGCTACATGATGGTTTTGGACTTATGATAGGGGATTGTTCAAGAGGTTTGGTGGGTGTTGGACTGCATGAGGGTGTTTGATTCCTTGCTAATAGCCAATGGATGGCATCCTTCATGAGTGTAGTTGAAGAGCAATATAATGGATGGATAATAAGGGTGGATGGTGTAGGATTAGGATTGGGATTGGATAGGTGGGTGATGGGATTAGGTAATGATGGTTATTGGATGGGTTCAAGGATAGGTGTGGGATTAGATGGTGGTGTTGGAAGGGCGGGGGATTTGGGGGACTTTGTAGCTTTGCTTTCATTTTTTGTTGATGTTCTTTAGAGGAAATCCCACAAGGATTCTTTGGATGTTGTGGGCTTAGGATTTGGAAGGTTTGATGGTTGATTAGATGGTGGATGGGTGATAGGGATGGATGGATTGCGAGATACATAGGATGATGGATTAAGGTTGATAGGGATGGAGGGATATTGTGATGGGGGGATTGGAGGATGGGGATTAGGGGATGGGGGATTCACGTAGGATAATGGTTGTTGATATAGGCTTTGGATTTTAGTGATAAGGTGTGCTAGATTGGTTTCCCTTGATCAAAGTTAGCATGACAAAGGTTGGGGGATGGATAAGTTGGAGGTATTGATTGGTTCGATAAGTATGATGGCATGGATGTATAAGGGGATGAAGATTGGTATGAGGGTAAAGGTTGATATGATAAAGGTTGATATGATGAAGGTTGGTATGAGGTTGGTTGGGGTGACATGTAAGATGTTGAAGGTTGATATAAGGTTGGTGGGGTGGATATGTAGGATGAAGGTTGGTATGATGAAGGTTGATATGATGAAGGTGGGGTAGGGGCTTGTGATTCTCCAAAGGTGTGCTAAGGGGATATTTTTAATGTCATTTTTGAATTTCACCTTATGGATAGGATCAAAATCCTCATAGGCATATTTAAGTCTTTGTAAATGTTACATTGACACATAAGGATCCATTTTGTTGGAGAGATATGGGATGATGGGGGATGATTGTGATGTTTGGGGATCAAATTTCAAGACCTTAGGATAATTTGATTTGATTTGTTTTGATGGATAATTGATGATTCTCTATGCTTAAGGTAGACTAATGACACTTAAGCAAAAGATTTGATTGGGTTGATTTGATTAGATGACTTACTTAAGATGGACTAATGATCTCAAGCAAGTTTTGATAAAGGTTGATAATGATCAACTAAGGTCTTGATTTTTGATTGGATGGATTTGGATTTGGATTTTGATAATGATGTTTACGATTGTGATTGGGATTTTGGATGAAGGAGACTAAATCCTTAACCAAAGTTTGATTTGCAAAGGATGATTTGTTGATTAAGGATTAGTTATTGGAATGTTTGATTGGAGTGGATAATGGATGAGGGATGATTGATGTTGGATTTGATTTTGGATTTGGATTGATGTTATGATTTTGACTTTGGGGTTGATTTTGGATGAGGATTTAGGTAATGTTGATCAAATGGATGAAGGAATGTGATTAAGATGATGATAATGAATTGGATTAAGGATGATGAAGATGATTATGACTAGGGATGAAGTGGATTACAATGAATTTGATTAAGCTCAAATAAATGGATTGGATAAGCTCAATTGATAGGATTTGATAAATGGGGGGGTGGCTAGCGGTGTTGGGAGGAAAACCTGGCCCGATGTGAGGGGGTGCAGGGGCGTAGCCCCCGACTGGAATTTTTTTGAAAAATGGGCTATAAAATTTGATGTTTTTGATGGGAAAATTTGATTTTTGGACATGGATGAAGAAGGCACTAAAATAGATGGAAATGATGCTGAAATAGAGTGAAATGGTACTCAAAGATGAAAAGATGGCACTACAAGATGAATAGATGGCGCTAAACAAAGGAAAGAAGGCTAAATGGGTGGTCTAATGTTGAATGTTGTTGGATTTGATTGAGAATTTGGATTTTTTTATGGTTTGAGCTCTTAGCAAGAGATAAATCAAACAAAGAAAGCACAATGGCCAAAGGTTTTGTTTGTGAAAAATGTGAAAATTTATCAAGCATGCATAACCTAAGGCGAAGCAAGGACAATACTTGTTGAATTTCCACTTGGATTTCTCCATCCGCACTTACTTAAAGCGGATAACTTAGAAGCTTGGTGACAATGGCTCCCCCTTACACATCATTCACTTCTCAGGTACACCAAGCTTTGAATCCCAAGAGGCGTGCAAACCTCAAGTGATTTTGTTATCTCTAGTTTAAGTTGCGAGTACGTGGGACAACTTCAGAGGTCCAACCTCCTGCACCAACAAGTAGAAGGATTTTTGCTACTAAAATAAAGGTTTTTAGTGGGGGAACATTCAGGGACTTGATGCTCATTCATGCAGCAGTGACCCACGTAAGAGCCTATCCCTGCCACTTACATCAATCCTTTTGCAAGGAGAGAATGGGGTTGACGTCTCTCACACACAAGTGTGTGGATATTGGGGAACTGTCAGAATGAGAATATGTCACCAAGAAGCTTTGACTTTCGCCTAGGCCTTTTATATAGCAGACCAAATGGAAAGCATTGCTTGGGGTCACCAATGAGTTCTCCTTGCAGATGTGTCTCAAGAGCAGGCCCACTTCCTAAAAATAAAAAGAGAGTGGGTAAAAGTATAAAGTTGTGTCACACTTTGGGCCATCAAAACAGTTCAGAGAAAGTCATTTTCGCATAAGTCAATCTAAGGGCAAGATGGTTTCTCTTGAAAACACGTAGACGTTGCATGGTGCTTATGTGGCAAGCTATTTTTGGGTGAGTTGATTGGGGGCGAGATGGTTTCGCCCAAAATCATGCAGTTAAAAACAAAAAAAATGAAATTGCCACATTTCATGGAGGTCATTTTTTGACAGCGACAGTAGTAGGGTTTGAAAGTTTTTCACGCGAAGGGCGTCCCCGCCACCTTTTGCAATTGTCTCGTCACCTTGAACTAGGTATGCCATCTTCACCTTGGCATGCATTTTCTATCAAACATTTTGTATGGCACGATGTATAGATCTTCACCTTGGCATTTTCTATCAAACATTTTGTATGGTACGATGTATAGTTCAGTGTTTGAAATAAACCTACGCCTTATATGATTGTATGCAAGTAAAATGGGTTTGTAAAATTTTATCCACACAATATAAGATAAAAAAATATATCAACATTTGAAATCATTCCAGAGAGAATTTGAGCATAAATTCTTCTTTATTAAATTTTGTGCAAATTTTTTATCAAGGTTGTGGTGATGTCCATATGTTAACAAGATGTCCTCCATATTTTTTTAGGGCCTCCATATCAACCTATCCAGGTCAGTTTACAACTTCTCCAAACAGTTTTAATAACCAAAATGAAGTTGCAACCGGTCAATGTGTCATTGACACCATTGACAACACTTGACACTATGGAGTTTTTTCATTTTCCAAAGGATGGCGATTTTTTTTTCTTGTCCAATGGAATCAAAACATCCTCCATACTCCCAAAACATGCTAAAACACACAAACAATAAAAAAAACTCAAAAACCAATCTTTAGACCTTCTAGGCCTAAGTGGCATAACAAAGATCCAAGTGGACTAAGCATGATTGAGGTTTATATGGTCACCTCAATCATCTTGACCACACAAAAAGGACCATATACTCATGGTTAAAGCCTTATTACAATCAAAACCACAACTTCCAAAAAAAATGCAAACAAAGTGACTTTAGGAACCAAGGTGCTCCTAGGTGCCCTGCACCATACACCCACTGTCAAAGAGAACTCAAGTCTCTTGAGTTGGAATGCTGTCAAATGTGAAACCTGCCTTCTCAATGTCTACCCTGCTCATCCAAGTGGCATCCTCCTGAGGTTTGTTTAGCCACTTCACCAAATAGTCATGATAGGTGTGCCTTCTATTTTGTTTTGCAATCCTCTTGTCCAAAATGCACTCAATCTGATTTGGAGATGAAGGAATGAAATCCTGGAGTGTCTGATCAGTTTGATCTTCTTCAATAGCAGTCTGAGGATCAGATCCTTTATAGGGATAAAGGTCTGAAACATTAAAAATTGGAGACAAAGCAATGCCATCCGGAAGTCTGATTTTATATGCATTTTCTCCACATTTCTTGAGCACTTCACAAGGCCCAATCTTCTTCATGAGTAGCTTGGTATGTTTACTTGTAGGGAGCCTCTCCTTCTTCAGATGGACCATTACCAAATCACCTTCCTTGAACTATAAATCCCTTCTTTTCCTGTCAGCAAACTGTTTGTACTTATGTGAAGTGGACAACAATTTATGTTCTACTTGTTCATGGACATCTTTCATGACTTGAACAAAGTCTTCAGCCAAGGAACTACTATTTTCTAGTCCTTTAACCTCCCTAAGTTCAAAAATACCCCTTGGGTGAGTGCCATAAACAATTTGGAAAGGAGAGGCCGGTGCTTCTATTGACAGTCTCATTGTATGAGAACTCTGCCTGAGCCAAAATTGAATCCCAACTAGCACCCTGCTCCTTGGTTAGGCATCTTAGGAGGTTGCCAAGTGACCTATTAATCACCTCTATTTGTCCATCAGATTGAGGGTGATAGGTAGATGATAAGGACAAATTTGTACCTAGTCTCTTCCACAATGTCCTCCAGAAGTGTCCTATGAACTTGGGGTCTCTGTTTGAGATGATTGACAAAGGTAAACCATGTAACCTGACTATTTATTTGAAGAAAAGGCCTGCTATGTGTGGGGCATCATGTGTGGTTTTACATGGGATGAAGTGAGCCATTTTTGAGAACCTATCTACAACCACAAAAATGCTGTCATGTCCATTCTTTGTCCTAGGCAAACCAAGTACAAAGTCCATGCTTATGGAGTCCCAAGGCTTTGAAGGAATAGGTAGAGGAGTGTATAAACCTGCATTGGATGTATGCCCCTTTGCTCTTTGGCAAATTTGACAAGTTTCAACAAACTTCCTTACATCGGTTGGCAATTTTGGCCAAAAACAGTACCTCCTAACCAATTCTAGGGTCTTATCAATACCAAAGTGACCTGACATGCTGCCACAATGCTTTTCCCTGATTATATTCTCTCTAACAGATCCTCTTGTGATACACAACATGCTACCCTTGAAAAGATATCCATCTTGCAACAAAAAATCAGAAAAATTAGTATTATACCTTCTTGTCATGGCCTTGCAAGAGAGGTATGGCTCTTTGAAGTATTCATCTGTTGCATACTGATCTTTGATGGCATGAATACCTGTACTTTCCAACTGTATGGTCTACACAACAAGATTCCTCCTACTCAAGGCATCGGCTACCTTATTGGCCACTCCTTTCTTGTGTTTTATGGAGGTGTATGCTTGGATGTACTCCATCCACTTGAAATGTCTGTGATTCAACTTTTGCTGCCTGTTCAAGAAGCTTAATGCATGCTTATCAGTAAAAACTATAAATTCCTTTGGCAATAAGTAGTGTCTCCATTTCCTTAATGACTGAACCATGGCATATAACTCTAGATCATAGGTGGAGTGGTTTTTTTTTGCCTCATTTAACTTCTCACTAAAGAATGCTACAGGCCTCCCATCTTGACTTAGGACTCCCCCAACAGCCCTCTTACTTGCATCACACTCTACCACAAAGACCTTGTCAAAATTAGGTAGCACTAGGACTGGTTTTTCTAAAAAAAAATTCTTTAACAGTTCAAAGGCTTGAGTGGCCTCATTTGTCCATACAAACACACATTTCTTGCCCCCTTTTATGGTGTCAACAAGTGGAGCACAAATGCCACTAAACCCTCTAATGAACTTTCTATAAAAGCTGCATAAACCATGGAAACTCCTTACCTCTGAAGCTGTTGTAGGTGTTGGCCAATTAAGAATGGCTACAACCTTACTTGGATCCATTTTTAGGCTGCCCTTGGAGATGACAAACCCCAAAAATATCAACTCTTCTTGTAGGAAGACACATTTGTCAAGATTGATTCTCAACTTCTCCTCTTGAAGCCTCCTGAGCACTTGATGGATATGCCTTATGTGGTCTTCCTTGCTGTCACTAAAAATCAGTATATCATCCAAATACACAACAATAAACTTGTTAAGGAAAGGTTTTAGCACTTCATTCATCAATCTCATGAAGGTGCTTGGTGCATTTGACAAGCCAAAAGGCATGACAACCCATTCAAATAGTCCTTCATTGGTTTTGAAGGCGGTTTTCTACTCATCCCCCTCCCTTTTCCTGATTTGGTGATAACCACTTTTTAGATCTATCTTGGTAAAATACTTAGCCCTACCCAAGCAATCCATTAAATCTTCTATTCTAGGCATTGGAAATCTATACCTGATAGTAATCTTGTTGATGGCCCTGGAATCAGTGCATAGTCTCCATGTTCCTTCCTTCTTGGGTGCAAGTACTGCAGGTACTACACATGGGCTAATACTCCTCCTGATAAGTCCTCTATCCAATAAATCTTGGATTTGTCTTGCCACTTCAGCATTTTGCTCTGGGGTCAACTTGTAGGTTGCTTGGTTTGGTAGGGTGGAACCTAGGATGAGATCAATGCAATGACTAATCTCCCTCTTTGGTGGAAGGGCATCCTTGCCTTCATCGGCTATCACATCATGAAACCTCTCCAATAGTTCTTCCACTTCCTTTGGTCCAATCCTCCTAAGAGGTTGCTACACTTTGACCTTCTTGGGATTCACATCCTTGGGCTTGATGACTACTGCAAAACATGGCACTTTCTCTTCCTTGAGGTTAGCCAAAAACTCTTTTTCACCTACCAACATAACTGAACTAGAAATGACTTTCTCTTTGCAATCATCAATCAAAGGAGTCATTGTAAACTTTTCACCATTCTTGGACAAATGAATCACATTGTTCTTACCATCATGTTGGGAACTTGTGTCATGTTGCCAAGGCCTTCCAAGAAGAAGGTGGCATGCATCCATATCCACTATCTCACAAAGAACCTTATCATGATATTCACCTATCTTGAATTCAACCCAACATTGCTCTTTTACTACAATTTGTTGTTCCTTGGTTAGCCAAAAGACTCTATATGGGTTAGGATGAGGCATTCTTTCCAATCCTAACTTAGTCACCATTTCATTAGAAGCCAAATTTTCAGAAGAACCTAAATCAACTATTACCTTGCAAACTTTTCCTTTCACCTTGCAAGTGGTTCTGAACAAGTTGTTTCTTTGGGGCTGCTCCTTGGTGGCTGGCATGATGAGGGATCTATTAAACATGATGCATTCTCCACTCTCAGGTGCTGTAGACTTGGAAGAGGCTGTTTGGTAACTTGTGGTGCTTTGACAGTCCTCTTCTTGAAGGAGTTGTACTCTTCTTTCTTTTTGATTTGCAGCAGTGTTTCCCATCTTCTCCGGGCACCTAAAGGACTGATGTCCAATCTGATTGCAAGAGAAACACCTTCCAGTAAACAAATTGGGACCTCTTCCCCCACGTCTTCCTTTGCCATTTCCTCTCCCTCTAAACTGACCCTTATCAGCACTGTTTTTATCAGCCTGCCCTTGGCTGCCTTCTTGTGATCCACCACCTTGGTGTCTAGAGAAATTATCTCTGTTTTGAAATCTGCCCCTGCCCCTAAAGTTCTGATTTCCTCTACCTCTACTATTGCTGTATGAATCACCTTTTCTTCTTTGTTTATCCTCAATTCTCAATGCCATTTGAAAACACTTATGGACTATCTCCGGGTTAAAGAGAGTTAATTCATCTTGAATGGAGAACTTGAGGCCATTAAGATACCTTGCAAGCTTTTCTTTTTCATTCTCAGGCATCTTGGCTTTCAATGTCATCTTGTGAAACTCCTCTGTGTAGGTGCTCACGTCCATGTCCTTTTGTCTCAAGTTGTGCAACTTCTTGTTCAAGTTGACCTCATAATCCTTAGGGACAAATTGCTTCTTGATTTCAAGTACCATCTTCCTCCATGTAGAGATAGGATTCCTATCATCTTCTATCCTTTCATTTTGAATAAAATTCCACCAACTCAAGGCTGGCCCTTTCATTCTTGATTTGGCAATCTTCACTTTCTGATTTTTTGCCACTTCTTCACATTCAAAATAGTTCTCCATTGCCTCAATCCAATCAAGGCACTCCTCTGGATTCATCTTACCAGGAAACATCGGTAAGTCTGCCTTAGTGTCCTTCCTACTCAACTTTCCAAGTGCATCTAGGAATTGTCTCTCTGACATGCCTCCTTGTGGCTCTTCCATTGGCACTTCTTCTTCCTCATCTTGATCCTCTTCATCTGAATCCAAGATGACCTCTGGCTTCTTCTTCTTGTCTTTGTCTTTCTTCAACTTTTCTATCTCAGCCTCCATCCTTTTGTTCTTGGCTGCTTGCTCTCTCACTATCTTTGCCAACTCAGCATTAGTCACTCTTGAAGGGACTTCCTCCTCTTCTTCTCTATCTCCCATCTCTTTGATGGCTCTAATACCACCTGATGCAGAGTGGCACAAGGGAAGCAACAACACAATGGTTTACTACCCACTCACCCACTCACCTAGCCTTCAACCAAGCTAAGTCACTCACCAAGTGCAAATTATGGATTTGTGGTGTAGGCTATTGTCTAGCCTCCAAGGCTTCTTTCACACCTCGAGGTAGGTCTGCAAACACCTTTTTGACAGTTGGTTTGATCTCCAACTTCCCAAAACTCTTCAACCTATACCTTGACTAGTAAGGCTACTAGCCCTCCAAACTAGGTTTTCTCAACAAAACTTGACAAAATCCCATATGACCAGGCAAGAAAATGATGATTTTAGATACACTCTATGGAACCCTATCAAACTCCCAAGTCTCTTGTTCCAACTCTACTCCAGCAATCCAGAACACTCATTTGGTCTTCTACGCCTAATTGATCAATTTAGGCTAGGTTACAAAGCAAGTGCTCAAAATTGGGTGCATAGGTCAGGGGTAGGAATTTGGAATGCTTCTACCATGTCCCTACAACACAAATCCATCATTTATTTTCTCACCCTAACAGGATTCTATCATCTACAACCTCAAATAGCATGAAATTAGCCAAATACAATGAAATACTTGACCTAGGGCATCACCTTAAAAATAGAAGACTACATTTCTTGACAAAAATCTTTTGGAATATTATAGTACATATCCCTAGCCTACATTTCACCAGTTTTTGTGAATTTTCACCAGTGGGAATGCATTCTAGGGCCGGATTTCTATGGCTGCCCTAGAAAACAGGGTTTCTAGACCTGTTTTGAAAGAAAAATCTATAACTTTTGATCCCGACCACTTCAGGACCTCAAACTAGTTGCATTGGAACCTTGACTCCAATAACTTTTAGAAAAAGTATATTTGCACCCCTGGAAAATCCATACAGGCCGTACACAACAAGAAAAATAGCAAAAAATAGTTAGTTTTCTTGATTTTTGTGCCCAAATTCTGTACAAAAACTTTCTCCTCCGTACTGGAGCAAGATGTCCTCCATATCAACCTATCTAGGTCAGTTTACAACTTCTCCAAACAATTTTAATAACCAAAATGAAGTTGCAACCAGTCAATGTGTCATTGACACCATTGACAACACTTGACACTATGGAGTTTTTTCATTTTCCAAAGGATGGCGATTTGTTTTTCTTGTCCAATGGAATCAAAACATCCTCCATACTCCCAAAACATGCTAAAACACACAAATAATAATAAAAAAAACTCAAAAACCAATCCTTAGACCTTCTAGGCCTAAGTGGCATAACGAGGATCCAAGTGGACTAAGCATGATTGAGGTTTATATGGTCACCTCAATCATCTTGACCACACAAAAAGGACCATATACTCATGGCTAAAGCCTTATTACAATCAAAACCACAACTTCCAAAAAAAATGCAAATAAAGTGACTTTAGGAACCAAGGTGCTCCTAGGTACCCTGCACCAGTTGTGGTGATCAAAAGTAGCAAGTGGCTGATGGCTGCTAGGTGGGAGTCAGATCACACATAAAATGGGTCAAATAAAGTGCTATAGCAATGTAGGACATGCACTTTTATCCGTTGTAAGGTTATCCATTCAAATTTGCCCATCAAATGCTAGGGAATAACATGGTTAAAGAAGGAAACAACATACACTAGATCTATGTAAGCCTATTTTAGAAATTTTAAAGCAAATGCAATTGGCTGGTGTAAAGCCAAATTCCACAACCTTTGCTAGCATCCTCCCTCATATCCATCAATACATCTATGAATCTGAATGGATATGAGGGAGTTAACAAAGCCACACCTACCCTATACCATGACACAATAGGAAACTACAAGGAACATCAAATTTCATCCATACAATATAAGCTAAAAATATATATCAAAATTTGAAATCATTCCAGAGAGAATTTGTGCATAAATTCTTCTTTATTGAATTCTGTGCATAAGTTTTTATCAAGATTGTGGTGATCGAAAATTAATCACAATTTGAAACCATTCAAGAAAGAATTTATGCATAAGTTATTGGAAAGGTTGTGGTGATCAGAAGTAGCAAGTGGCTGATGGCTGCTGGGTGGGAGTCAATTCACACAATAAACATGTCAAATCAAGTGCTCCAACAATGCAAGACATGCACTTTTATCCCTTGTAAGGTTATCCATTCAAATTTTCCCATCAAATGCTAGGGAATAACATGGTTATAGAAGCAAACGATATATACTAGATATATATACATATATAATACTCTAGAATGTTAAATAGAGTCTGCCTTTTCTAGATTGTCGAATGCTTTTTTTCTAGATTGGAAATATGTTGGCATTGGCATTGTTTATCATTCATGTCAAAGGTTGAGTTAGGTTGATGGCTAGATCACTCTTGCAAAGAAAGAAAAGGTGATGGCTAGATCACTCATGCAGAGATCATGTAGACACATCAAAGGTTGACGGTCATATCCTAATGGTTGGATCTCTTTATAATATTCATGGTTTCTTGGTGTTGATGCATTCCATGGTACATTCATTTTTGGATCTCCTTATTTATGGTGTTCTCATGATGATGTTGTTTCATGTGTATAGAGATTCAAGTTGTTTCTTCATGTAGTCATGTTCATATCATGATTCATGCCTCAAAGGATCACATGATTACCAAAGGACCACAGGATCACCAAAGGGTCACAGGGATTTGATATACAATTGAGCAGATTGGTCACACAGTCACAGGGTGTTGAGGTGAAAGATATGAGCCATGATAGGGTGTTGAGATATGAGCTATGATGTTGATGTTGGTCTGATGTTGGTCATTTCATGTCTCTAGTCACATATTGAGTTGAGAGTTCCTTGAGTTCCTACTAGTCATCTCATGATGTATACAAAGGAGGAAGATCTTGTCTTGGTGGTTTGATAAGTTAGAGTGTATTGATTTTTTTTGTTCCCTTTACCTTATTCAAGTTTTCCTAAGCTTATGTCTAGTGTCATACCCTAATGTATTTATTTTGATGTCTCTGAGGCCTCTGCAATGTCCTAGGAACTCTCTTGATAAAAGTTGGAGTGTCTAAGTCTTCATTATTGTTGATTAGGGTTTGCATATTTTTAGTGTTTAGGGGCTTGAATCCTAAAAATAGCTAAGTTGTTTTATCTCTTAAAACCCTAGTCTACCCATCACCTAACAATTTCACTTTTTGTTATTTGTTTATGTTGACTTGGTGTTGGAGGTCATAGTCACTTAAAGTGACTGGTTGAAGGGTTATGAAGCCATGTGTAACCGACCCCTTCCTCCATTATAATAGGTACAAACAAGTTAATCACTCATCATTGGGTGCTAAAAGAGAATCTACGGTTGATGCTGAGCTTTCTGAAGGTGCGAACAAGCAGATTGATGGTTGAGGTTTGAAATTACATTCAAAATCTAACAACTATTCTTCGTGTTTTAACTTTGATAGGCAGATTCCCCAACGAAGCCCTAACTACATTAAGTTATTTATGTCTTCTTCTCCGAGGGCCAAGGATTTGAAGTTTGGATTGAATATGATGTTTGTGAATATAAGGGTCAATTTTTTTTTGGATGTGTAACTATCAGATCAAAAAGAAAAATTGCTTAAGGAGTCTGTAGTATAAGAGAATAAAACTGAATTTGACGGGTGACTCTTGGTTTTCCAACTGCTATGTAACTAAATTTAAACAGAGAGGGCTAGGTAAACGCTTCTTCTTTGTTTGTAAGATAGGTTGCAGTACTTAGCAAAGGGTCTGAGATTGCAGGTGTGAAATGAGTATGCAGGTGTGAAATGAGTATGCAGAGAACATGAAGATGTGAAGAAAAGCTCTTGAATCTAATAGTATATTTGATTGATGTATTTCTTTATTAAAGTGAAAACAATAGATAAAGTCTGTAGACATATCCTTTACAGAGATAAGTATGTATTTGTGAGAAGAGAGAGAATGTAGGTTGTCTTTAGTGAAGTATAATGAGTGTTGCAGAGTACAAGGATAGTGGTAGGGTATTATGATGGGAGAACATGATTGCAGAGTACAAGGGTAGTGGCAGGATGTTATAATGAAGTAACATGATTGAAGGACATAATGATTTTTGTAGAGTACGGTAATGTTCTTAAACTCCTTCTGATGTTTTCTTTATGATGACTTTGTAAATTCTTTGAGAGCTTTGAATTAGATGGAAGAGTTATGTGATAGGAAAGTGACAACACAAGAAAAGAGGAATGTTCTTGAACGTATATGATCTCATATTGTTTCATGATAGCATTGTGATGGTCTTTTGTGTTTGAAGAGTTGTTCTTGTGTACCCAATTTAGGAGAGATAAGGTGTTCTATATCTAAGTTATAGAAGACATCTATAACCAGTGTTTTCAATGTAAACAAAGTAGTACTCTGTCCTTATCCTTTTTTTTTCAGATTGGAGATGTTTTGTGAGTGAGGCTTGTGAGTTTGCCAATAAGGCATATTCATGTCAGTGAGACACATTTGTATTTACCAGTGAGGCATTTTTATGTAGCCAGTGAGGCATGATTCTTATTTAAGCTAGTGAGGCAGTTTTGAGTGGTTTTTCTACCCCAGGAGGGTTTTCCACTCATGAAATTTTTTGTTTCATGGTCTCAATTTTTGTGTGAATTAATTTGTGCTATATGGTTGAACATTCAGTATTTAACTCACATCTTTGATAAAGTTCATTGTCAAATTTGATAAGGTTTGAAATCTTGTTTTAGATACAACACTAATTCACCCCCCTCTCAGTGTTGTTTGTACTCCAACAAGTGGTATCAGAGCATAGGTTCCCTATAAGGCTTAATCAGCTTGGGTGGGTCCTGATAGTGGAGTACCATGGGAAAGAGTAAAAGGAATAGATTAAAGAAAGAAGCCAAGCAAAAGGTTGAATAACAAATCCCAGTCATGTCATGTGATGTGGTGTTTCACGAGTCTCTCCTGAACGATGAAAGAAAAGATGATTATGTTGATGAGATTGATGATAAAGAAGAAGATCTCATTATGGATGAAGATGAACAGGAGTTTGATGAAAATGATTGTGAAGTTGATTTAGAAGGTGAACTATTGTGTGCCTTAGATCAGATCAAGTAACTTAGAAAGGACAATCAGAGATTAGAAGATCAGCTTCAACAAGAAAAAGACTCCAAAGACAAGGTATGTTCTGATTTTGCTAAAGTTTCTTTAGAACTTAAAGAGGCAAAGATACAAGCTGAAGAGAAAAATAAATTTGTCAATAGTTTAAAAATAGAAATTGAAGAAGCTAAAAGAATAATTGATTTCACAAAATCTGATCTTGAAGTCTAATCTAGTGAATGTCTAAGAGTTGAATTGGAAATAGTTTCTTTGAGAAAAGATTTGGAAAAGGCTTCTTCTAAACTTCACAAGAATATTCAATTTGACAAGAGTACTGAATGTTTTAATGATATATTGAGCAAGTAAAAACAACATAAGGACATCACTAGCTTGGGTTATGAAAAAGGAGAATGTTCTAAGACAAGAAATGCTCCTAGAAAGAAGATAGATATGAATTTTCACTCTACTACACCTGAGGTTGAAGCCAAGAAGAAAGCTAAGGTTAATGTTGCTGATGATGAAAGAAAAAGCACAAACAAGTTCTCAAGATCTCCACCTATCAGGTACAATTACTCTCAATTTCATGGTTATTTCTATGTATGTAATGCTTGTGGTCATAGGGCCAAAGATTGTAAAAGAAATGATTTTTGGTGGAATAAGATGAAAATTTCTTATGGTTGGTTAAATCAGAACTACAATAATGTTTTTTATAATTGCAATAAAGTTGGCCATTTTGCAAGAAACTATTGGATGAATGCAAAGTATGACTTTCTCAGATTATCTAGAAGAAATTATTTTTATTTTGGTCAAGATAACAATATTATATGTTATAGGAATAGTAGTTATGGTCACAAAGCACATAGTTGCAGAAAAGCATCATCTGGGTTGAAAAGTTGGAAAATGAAAGAGGCTAAACAAGTATGGAGGAAGAAAGAACATGTAAAAATTTGGAGGCAAAAACAAGGTCAAGAAAAGATAAATCCTAAACTTGTGCATGTTGCACAAGACACTTCACCAATTTCTTGAGAAGTGACATGAAGTTAGGGGGAGTTTTCCAATATCCTATCTCTTACCCCCTAGGAGGTTTAGCAAATTGTTGATGGATATTCTTGATTGGTTTAGATTCCATGGTTTCAAAGGTAGAATTTAGTGTTTGTGATGTTCATTATGCTTAAGGAACACAATGATTCCAAGGTTGTATTGATAGGTTGTGTGGTCAGGTTGTCTCCTCCTCTTCACAACTTGTATACACTTTTCATGTTGTGGTTTTTTATCTTTGGTCTTCATATGTCAAGAGTAATCAAGAGGAGTTGAGTTGGATGTCTTCATTATTCATTAAGGTTTCTTGTCATAGAGTTGAGGTATGAGCAATGTGGATAGGGAGTCTAGTTGGTTTGGTATCTATGCTTCAAGATGTGGACATGCTTCATTAAAGGCATCAAAGGAGATGCTTGTCATCATGCTTCATTCAGGATCATAATGTTTCAATTTAAAGAGGATGGTATGAATGATGTCAATTTGTAGTCGTCATACTTGGTTTGTCATTGATCACTAGAGTTGGTGTTGTAGACAGTGGTTTGAGCAGGAACAGTGGTATAAACAGGGTAGTACTCAGTAAAGGACAGTTGAAACAAAGAAATAGACAATACAAGGATAGTCTAATACTGATAATAGGACAATATAATAATGATTATGTCAATACACAAGTGTGCAGGATAGTATAGGGATCAGAGCAGGACAATATGATCATATCAGGATAATAGAGGATTATACAGTAAGTAGGATCAAGACTATGAAATGAGTAAAATGAGATGTCAAGTGAAGAGTTGTTTTGTGGTTGAGAAGTTGTCACAATGTTTTGTGCCATTGTGTTAGACTTTGCATCAGACAGAGCTAGAACTGTTGATCCTAAATGTTGTTATGGTGACAAGAATGTGACTGTGTTTAGGAACAAATGATAGCATGACTCTTTGCCAAAGATAACAATACCTAGAGTACTGCAGGCTCTATCAACTGTTTAAGAGATGATATCATGTTTTCATCAGGAACATCATCTAGATGATATGTTTCAGTTCATATGGCTAGTGACAGAGCTATCTCTTAGGGAGATGATTTCTTATATCAGACAATATCTAATAGTAGTTACATAACCATGATCTTAGTGATAAGTGATCAATCTATTATATATAACGGAGTGTTTTGATGTGATTCTCATGGTCTTTTGAATGCTTTGAATAAGTAGTTTCTTATGATCAGAGGTGATTGTAGTGTTTAAGATCTTTACAACCAGGTATAAATGCAGGTCAGTATGGTCTTTGATGTACAGTGATTTGAATTTGTGGTTGCTTTGTCCTTTGATGAAGCTTCATGACAATTGCTTCAGGACAAAGTATTTGGTAATCATTCAGAGCTTCTAAACAAATACATCTGATAAGTGTAATCTTTGCCAGCCTATTCCCTATCTCTAATAGTGATCTTGACAGTTGATAATAGTGGTAGTGATTTGTGCCTTGACAGCACTAACTCTCAATGATTTGTTTGCATCTTCTTTTGTATTGTATCTTCATCTATTGCTAAGACAATAGTTTGATGTTTTGTGACTATATCAGTTTTTAGGTGTGATAGTGTTTTTTGACAGTTCTTTGTCTCTTCTCTCTATCCTCTATATCAGAAATCCTTATATTGGCATCAGACATACAGTGCTCCAGTCCTATATTCTCTATCTCCATGTGTGGATCAAATGACAATGACAAGTATGTGCAGACATATTTCTTTAACAATGATATTCATTGGTGCAGACATATTGCTTTAACAGTGATATTCATTGGTGCAGACATATTGCTTTAACAGTGATATTCATTGGTTTGATAGTGATATGTAGAATAATGACAGTGATCCTATTCCCATCAAGTGCTATGACAAATTATATATTTTATCAGTTATTCTTCTCTTTTGCTCCTAGTCATAAAGGATTTGTAGCTTAAAGTCTTAGTGGTTTGTAGGGGAGTAATACTATACATTTTTTTTTCATTTGTAGCATCAAAAGTCAGTGTTATGACAGTGCTATACTATTCTCTCAGTGTTTCTAAGTTTCTTGTTCAGTCAGTGGCATGTGTTTTGATGCAAGATTGTAGTGGAGAGTTATTATCTTGATTAGGATAGTCATGGGACAGTCAATGATAGTCATGTAAATCTTTTTCTTAGTCATACAGATTCTTTATTCCAACAAGTGGTCCATATTATAGATTTTTGATATGTTGTTTGGTTGCAGTGGAATTCAACACCTCAGGGGGAGACAAGATTGTTTATGCATATCAGATAGGGGGAGATTTCTTGGATATCTAGACCCTTTGTCATTGTTGTCAAAGGGGGAGAATAGCATTCACATGGTTTTGATGATGGAGAACAAGGATGCAAAATTTTGTATGTTGACATCAATGCCAAAGGGGGAGTTTGTTGGTATTGGCATTATTTGTCATTGATGTCAAAGGTTGAGTTAGGTTGATGGCTAGATCACTCTTGTAGAGATATCAAAGGCGATGGCTAGATCACTCATGCAGAGATCATGTACAAACATCAAAGATTGATGGTCATATCCTAATGGTTGGATCTCTTTATAGTATTCATGGTTTCTTGGTGTTGATGCATTCCATGGTACATTCATTTTTGGATCTCCTTATAGTATTTATGGTGTTCTCATGATGATGTTGTTTCATGTGCATAGAGCTTCAAGTTGTTTCTTCATGTAGTCATGTTGTTCATATCATGTAGTCATGTTGTTCATATCATGATTCATGCCTCAAAGGATCACATGATTACCAAAGGACCACAGGATCACCAAAGGGTCACAAGGATTTGATATACAATTGAGCAGATTGTTCACAAAGTCACAGGGTGTTGAGGTCAAAGATATGAGCCATGATAGGGTGTTGAGATATGACCTATGATGTTGATGTTGGTCATTTCATGTTTTTGGTCACATAGTAAGTTGAGAGTCCCTTGAGTTCCTGCTAGTCATCTCATGATGTATACAAAGGAGGAAGATCTTGTCTTAGTGGTTTGATAAGTTAGAGTGTATTGATTTTTTTGTGTCCTTTACCTTATTCAAGTTTTCCTAAGCTTATGTATAGTGTCATACCCTAATGTATTTATTCTGATGTCTTTGAGGCCTCTACAATGTCCTAGGATCTCTTTTAATAAAAGTTGGAGTGTCTAAGTCTTCATTATTGTTGATTAGGATTTGCATATTTTTAGTGTTTAGGGGCTTGAGTCCTAAAAATAGCTAAGTTGTTTTATCTCTTAAAACCCTAGTCTACCCATCACCTAACAATGCCAATTTTTATTATTTTTTTATGTTGACCTAGTGTTGGAGGTCGAAGTCACTTAAAGTGACCAGTTGAAGGGTTATGAAGCCATGTGTAACCAACCCCTTCCTCCATTATAATAGGTGCAAACAAGTTAATCACTCATCATTGGGTGCTAAAAGATAATTTATGGTTGATGTTAAGCTTTCTGAAGGTGCAAACAAGTAGATCGATGGTTGGGATTTGAAATTACATTCAAAATCTAATGGCTATTCTGCGTGTTTTAACTTTGACAAGAAGATTCCCCAACGAAGCCCTAACTGCATTGAGTTAGTTATGTCTTCTTCTCCGAGGGCCAAGGATTTGAAGTTTCGATTGAATATGATGTTTGTGAATATAAGGGTCAATTTTTTTTTGGATGTGTAACTGTCAAATCAAAAAGAAAAAGTGCTTAAGGAGTCCGTAGTATAAGAGAATAAAACTGAATTTGACAGGTGACTCTTGGTTTTCCAACTGCTATGTGATTGAATTTAAATAGAGATGGCCAGGTAAATGCTTCTTCTTAGTTTGTAAGATAGGTTGCAGTACTTAGCAAAGGGTCCCAGATTGCAGGTGTGAAATGAGTATGCAGGTGTGAAATGAGTATGCAGAGAACATGAAGATGTGGAGAAAAGCTCTTGAGTCTAAAAGTATATTTTATTGATGTATTTCTTTATGAAAGTGAAAACAATAGATAAAGTCTATAGACACATCCTTTACAGAGATAAGTATGTATTTGTGAGAAGAGAGAGAATGCAGGTTGTCTTTGGTGAAGTATAATGAGTGTTACAGAGTACAAGGACAGTGGTAGGGTATTATGATGGGAGAACATGATTGCAGAGTACAAGGACAGTGGAAGGATGTTATAATGAAGTAACATGATTGAAAGACATAATGATTTTTGCAGAGTACGGTAATGTTCTTAAACTCCTTATGATGTTTGCTTTATGATGACTTTGCAAATTCTTTGAGAGCTTTGAATCAGATGGAAGAGTTATGTGATAGGAAAGTGACAACACAAGAAAAGAAGAATGTTCTTGAATGTATATGATCTCATATTGTTTCATGATATCATTGTGATGTTCTTTTATGTTTGAAGAGTTGTTCTTGTGTACCCAATTCAGGAGAGATAAGGTGTTTTGTATCTGAGTTATAGAAGACATCTATAACCAGTGTTTTCAATGTAAACATAGTAGTACTCTGTCCTTATCCTTTTGTTTTCAGATTGGATATGTTTTTCCAGTGAGGCTTGTGAGTTTGCCAGTAAGGCATATTCATGTTAGTGAGATACATTTGTATTTGCCAGTGAGGCATTTTTATGTAGCCAGTGAGGCATGATTCTAATTTAAGCCAGTGAGGTAGTTTTGAGTGGTTTTGCTACCCCAGGAGGGTTTTCCACTCATGAAAATTTTTGTGTCATGGTCTCAAGTTTTTGTGTGAATTCATTTGTGTTATATGGTTGAACATTCAATATTTAACTCATATCTTTGATAAAGTTCATTATCAAATTTGATAAGGTTTGAAATCTTGTTTTAGATACAACATTGATTCACCCCCCCCCCCCCCCCCTCTTAGTGTTGTTTGTACTTCAACAAAATATACCTTCTTATGACTCCAACTACTATAGGATAAAATCTAATTTATATGAATTATGATAAAATCTGATTTATATAAATTCCTATATGGCTGTCATGTCAATATGTTACATGCTACATGTGACTTTAAATTTGGATTTTCTATGCATTCCTAGTTCTTTGTTTTATGGTTGATTCAGATTTGGTTGATAGGCCTATTATTTATGTATTTGCAAGCATCTAAGGTGCAGGTTTATTTGAGAAGCACGTGTACATTTATATCATGAATTTTTTAAAGATGTATGTAGTAGTTGGAAAATTTATATGTAGGTTTATTTACATCGTGACATACAATATGTTTGACAGAAAATTTAATTATCATACTGTAGATAAATTTAGGTCCACATGGATGACCAATCTTCACATCAATCACATCAATCAGGTCAACTTGACGATCATGATAATTCTACATTATATGCTAAGACCATTCAAAGGTTTCAAAGAGCTTTGGATGAACTAAATAGTACAATACACAATATACCAAACCTATTAGGTAGAGACAGGTTGCTTAGGATTAGGGATGAGATAACACATATGATCCAAGTTGTTCGATCATACAATCCCTATGATGACATTAGTGTTGACAAGTTCTATGCATCACTTTCTTAGAGTGTTGTCGACCAGGAGAAATGGCCATCTATTTCTAGGCTGGTTTCAGTAGATAAGTTCTCAGCATGTTCCCTTCTTATAGGGGAAAAGAGAGAGTGAGAGGCTATTCTCCCACCAAATGTGTGGATGCAGTTGTCGGTCCTTTCATCTATCCTAGGTTTTTGGTAGCTCATCACAAATGGCCAAACAATGATGAGTTGCCATTGTATTTTTGCAAACAATTATATGCAGAGTTCCATTTAGATTTATCTATCGATTATACATCTTTCCCTAAACATGTTGGTCAGGGGAAAGGGAGGTTTGTAGACAGACCTAAGTATAGAAGATGAGATGCGCCACCTCTTCAGAATAAGAGGTCCTTCGTTGGTCCACATCTTTTGGTTCTTCCAAAACATGTGGAACTAGCAAATGCTGCCCAACCAGCATTGACCCCCTCGAGGTGCACATTTTTTGAGAGCATGGTGACTATTGTGACTGAGGTTGATCAGTTGTCATCTGATCATGTTGGCAGGTATTTGTTATGCCCGAGGATTGACATTCCATCCACTGAGGCCACATCGACCAGCTGTTCAGATCGTTATA
Source organism: Cunninghamia lanceolata (assembly GCA_027924645.1). NCBI lineage: Eukaryota > Viridiplantae > Streptophyta > Pinopsida > Cupressales > Cupressaceae > Cunninghamia > Cunninghamia lanceolata. The sequence continues at coordinate 5,460,063 of BSBN01000303.1, read as the reverse complement.
TTTGTGCTGATATACCATCGCCACATGATGTGACATAGATTAGTGGAGAGAGTGATTTGTGGAATATGACTAGATGCATGGCCAGTGATTTATTAGATTCATACCAGTTCATCAGCGATTAGTATGGGATCCCACTTGATGTTATATCCTCACATCTCAAGTGATATTTTGGTAAACAGAGGAGCCATGGTGAGTTAGGTTCACAGGGTTTGAGGGGATATCCGGATGTTCCAGTTGGTCCTACAGGCTCCACCCCTCCACATGTTCTAGGTGGTCCTGAGGTTGAGGTTACTACACATGATGTTATGGGAGGTGAGTATAGCAGGCTTCTTTTCGGCACTGAAACTGAACCATCTACACATGTATTGTTGTCTCTCCATGATTCTAACCTCAATGGGATTGGGAGAGCCTTTGCTGGTGCAATTGAGGTACAATTTATTTAAAAATTATAATCTAAATTCATAAATTATATATTTAAAAATTATAAGTTCAATTTTAAATAAAATCACATACATTGAAGCTTTGACTCTTGATCGCAATCTTAAATGTACATGTGTATTAGACACAAGCTACTGTTTTACAACCTGGATATGGAGATTTGCATCATGTTGGTGATCCTAGTCATCATCATGAGGTATTTAAAAACCAGGTCTATATATCACATGTACATATAAGTTTGATTTAAGTGTACACACACACACACACACATGTATATATATATATATATATCAAGTTAACTTTCTACATACAGACATCAAGTGTACAAGTTTTCTAACTAAATACACATATGCTTATTTATTGTATGAACACATGTCATATATAGGTTGCAGGATCATGTCATGCTTCTATTGAGATTCCTCTACATGATGCAGAGTGTGTATGTCACATAATTTGGATTTGTAAAGTATTATTTATTTATTTAAAATTAAAACAAATTATATTTGTACATGTATATATATAGAATTTAAAAATTTTATGGTGTTTCATGTGCAGACCCTGGCCCACAACTCAGTACAACAGTTGGGTCACGGATCAGTCGAGGGCTCCAATCAGGGATCAGGATGTCACAGCTCGAGACAAAGCGAGGCTCAATCCACTCATAGAGTGAGACATTTATGAGTTGTTATTATGATTTGGATGTTTTATATTTACAGTACATTTGGACATTATGACTTACATGTTATTATATTTTATCTAGATGTTTTTATGAGTCACATGGACTTTTATATCTAGATGTTATTATGAGTCACATGTTTTATATTTGGACATTATATGTACACTTATGTTTTATATCTTAGAGACATTCTTATTATGAGTCACATGCTTTATATTTACATTTCAAAATTTATATTATGAGTTACATGCTTTATATTAATTATTTGGACATTTGGATGTCCATTGTTTATTTTGTGAAGAAATTTAATTACTTTCCCCTTTATGAATAAATTTAATGCATTGATGTAATATAGATATAATTGCTTGGTATTATTCAATCCAAGGATAACCAACTTGTGCCATGTTTAATCTACTTGACATAATGTTTTCAATGGTTGAATAGGTATTAAAGTAATCACATTGTCCCCTAAAATTGAAGATTAAGTTCACAATATTTCACATGAAAAAATAAATCTATAAATGATGCATAATGTTTGTGTGAATGGGAAAAGGTAAAATACCTAATTTTATGTGGTAACTTATTTTCAATTATCTACCCTAATGTTCCACTATAAATCTAACATAAAAAGAGTTTTATTTAGTTAAAGCAAACATAAGTAACTACTATACCCAATAAGTTAGTGTTATTTTTCCTTTTATCTAAATTTCTAAATGTGTCCTAATTAGGCTATATTCCTAATCTACAATAAGATTAAGTTGGGAACTATAAAATGAATATAGAAAGATATCTAAGCAAATGAAGTAGTACATATTTAAACCTAGTAAAATTAGAAACTACCTAAAATTTAGCTAAAGTTGCTAGATTTAACAAACTTAAATTATTTTTAAAAACTGTAAATCCAACAAAACATATCTATTAATAAATATCCTTAATCCTCTACATATCCAAATAAGTCTTGAAAGTGACTTGTAACACAAGTTCACTCTTTTATTTGTCATATTTATTTTTATTTTGTAAGTTGCTTGAACTCCTCTATTTTTTGCTAGATTTACAAAATGATAAATTGTGACTTGCTAACGCTTAAAAAATATTTGTAATTTGCTTGGTGACCTCAACTTCCCAATCACACCCCAAAACAAGAACATTAGGACTTTCAAGCAAATAAGAATTTTTTACAAATTGATTTTAGGATTTATTTCTTAACTCAAAATATAAAGTGGGATTTTAGAGACACAAGGCATCTTTTTAGTTATTAGAAACTTATTCCCAATTTCTAGTTATTGGTAGTAAATTACAAAGGGGGTTTTTGGTGGTAATTTGTAAAAGTGTAAATTTATAGTTAAAATTGCATATTAGTTCTACACCTTTATTTCCATCTTGAAGTGAAACTTTAGAACAATCATGCAATCCATCAAAATTGAAAATTTTTAGTTAATCTCCACACATATAACAATTGATCATTTAATGCGACTTTTCCCATGTGTATGCAAGAACCTATATATATCCTGTCACATTATCATTTTCAATACTTGATTTATCAATTAAACTCATATCAAGTTGCAGACAATTGAAAACTGAGCTCATTGTTGTGAAATATGCCTCCATTGTGTTGAATTGAACCCCTTCAAAGGTTATTTATCAACTTTAGAGATCACTTGAATAATTTTAGACAAATTATACTAATCTTTGGCTTGGGAGTCATTATTGGTTTACTATGAAGTCATTCCCACATAGTTCAAGGTGTTTCAATTGTTTGTTGAAGAGATTGTCTAGTGTTAGTGCCATTTGAAGCTGTGTAGCCTTGTTACTTGGTCATATCAAGTTGAAGAGAGTTTAGTATGATTGAAAAATAAGCCCATTGTTGTGAAATATGCCTAGATTCAAAGGTTATTTATCAACTTTAGAGATCACTTGAATACTTTTAGACAATTATACTAATCTTGGGCTTGGGAGTCATTATTGGTTTACTATGATGTCATTCCCACATAGTTCAAGGTGTTTCAATTGTTTGTTGAAAATATTGGAGTGTTAGTGCCATTTGAAGTTGTGCAGCCTTGTTCAGGTCATATCAAGTTGAAGAGAATTTAGTATGATTGAAAAATGAGCCCATTGTTGTGAAATATGCCTCCATTATGTTGAATTGAACCCCTTCAAAGGTTATTTATCAACTTTAGAGATCACTCAAGAATACTTTTAGACAAATTATACTAATCTTGGGCATGCTAATGTATTAAAAAATTATTCAGAGAGTCAACAAGGAATATAAATATTTTGAAGTAGTACATAGCAAATTCAAAGATATCTTAATGCTTAAATATTTTGAGTAATAAATGAAATGTAATCAAATATTAAAGAAATTTGTACATATTTTAAAAAGCTAAAGCATATAAATACCATTAAATATCTACCTAAACTTTAGTTAAAATAACAATCATCATGTTAAAATCCAAAATACAAAAGAACTCTTAGAAGAGAACTCATAAGCACATCATCTTTGAACATGTAAATTATGAACTAGATAGATCTATCTAATGTACCTGTTTGTTAAGTTTGAGACCCCTACATGATAAGGATACAAAAAAAGAGCTTCCCTTAGCTTCAAGAAATATTTATTCTATACTGACAAGGCCAACCACGTGAAGGTGGAAGCTCAGTGGCCTCACCTAAGATCTAACACACCTAAAACCTAAGACTTAAGACCTAGAACAAAACTAAGACCTAGAAGACACCTAAGACCTTTAAGACACTTTTAAGACATACACTAAGACACCTAAGATCTTTAAGACACTTAGAAGACATACCTACTTGACACATTTAAGATACCTAGACACCTAAGTCTTAAAACACCTAAGAAACCTAAGACCTATAAGACACCATAGTACATATCTAAAACACCTAAGAATTAAGACATATCTAAAACACCTAAGGAACTTAAGACATATAGTAAGACACCTAAGACCTTTAAGACACTTACTTGACATATCTACTTGACACATTTAAGACACCTAGACACCTACGACACCTAAAACGCCTAGGAAAGGTCTAAGATGCCTAATCTAACTTTAAGACACTTAAGACATATATCTAAGACATGTAATACCTAAGATAGGTCTAGAAGACATATTTAAGACACATTTAAGACGCCTAGACACCTAAGACCCAAAACACCTAAGAAACTATAAGACCTTTAAGACACCTTTAGACACCTAAGGCATCTAAGACTATCTATAATAGTTTAGAAATCATACTTGCACAACATGAAGTTCAATTTTATAACTTGAAATCCTTATAGGCATAGACCTACATAATTGCAAAAACAAAAATCTATGTAAATAAATGTATAGCTCGTTTGTAGCTTGATCATGTTTGATTATAATAAAATTTGAACTAAGAGCTATTGAAATTAAAATTTGAAAGGAAAGAACTATCAAGAATCATGTACATTTTAAAATAAATCAATAGATCAATAGATAATTCAAGTGTTCATATACCTTTATACCATGTATCGATTGGTTCAACTCACTCTTCAATAATGTAGTTAGAGCTCTTGGTACATATAATCTGGATCTTCTCTATCTTTCATTATCTCTAAAATCTTTTCGTGATCTTCAGTAGACAACCTCCACTTTTGTTGGCCGCGTCCTCTTTTTTGTAAAGTTTCCAAACTTAATCTTGTTGCTATAACTAAGTGATTGTATTGCAGAACCTTTTGTCCTAGCATATAATCAATAAATATAATACCATTTTTATCTATCTTTACTTGTTGATAATAGGTGCCTTCAACAACAACTGATCCAATGGGATATGATTGTCCATCATCATCTGTCATTGATTCTAACAATTTTGATTTTGCTTGTGTGCATCTTAGTAGATAGTAATCTACACCTTCTGTATTGTCAGGATCTGCAACCAGAACAAAAATATCTCCTGTACACACCACAAGTAAACATGTTTGTACATTTGAGTTGAACAAAGTAAATCAAATTTTCAAAACTTTATTACAATCCAGAATATAAATCAATTTTGTACCTTACCTGTAACAACTAAATCTGATACATGTTCATAATCAACTGAATATATAAGATCATATACATCTACAATGTCACTGTCTTCAAAAGGAGGCATTGATACTATTTGTTTCATTTCCCATTGTGAAACATATCCATCCCTTACATTTAGACATTGTAGAATATTTGCATTGTTGTCAATGAAATCGACACAAAAACAAGATTTTTCTCTCACTTGAATAGCAAGAGGCTTGCTATATCCTGTAGTCATGACTTGATGCAAACTTCTAACACCATTAATTGCTTGACAATTATATGCATTCGATCAATCAATATCTGCACGTATGAACAAATTCTTGAGAATCTCAATTAAAACTAAAATTTAATTAAATCACATGTGTACTTAAATTTAAATATTAAAGTTTTCAAATAACATAAATTCAATTAACATACCTTTAACTTCCTAAAAATAGCATTTGTTGTATATTGAGTCACGGACACCAAAATGGCTTTTGCACCATTCAACAATTGGATTTGCATTTTGTATGGTGTTACCTGCAATTTCATGTTGGTGAAGTGCCCAGGTAAGAGGTAAGAATTTAAAAAAGTTCACATGTACATCCAACTATTACAATACATATAGATCAATTACATAAATTATTGTAGAAGTATTCAACAATTTTAAATTTTGTAAATTCCGTATCTAGTACATTACCTGCAAGTTCATATTGGCAAAGTGCATGCTTTACACATGCTCCTGCTCCATCATGCTCTCCTTTTCCATGCTCACTCTAAAAAAAATTTCACAAAAACTTTATGCCAAATTTAGCATGTTGTTACATTAACCAATTAAATGCTTTTGTAGACTTAAATTGTCCTGTATAAATAGTTATATATAAACAACGATTTGAAAACCAAAAATTAGTTAAAAATTCAAGTCTTAAAATTTTATAAATTTTTAAATTAAAAATTAAAAATTAAAAAATAATAATAAAATCAACACTTACTAGCACATCCATCAGACCAAATCCAGTGTTGTAATGGATTAATGCCACATTGTCTCAAATCTTCAAAAAACTTTCGAAAGCAATGTGCTACATAGCTTCTATCATGACCCGTATCATCACTGATATAAAAGTGAACCTCCTTGATGTTAATTCGCTCATCTTTGGTACTCTCTACCTCATCTACAAATAACTCAGCATGTCTATAGCAAACTTGTACAAAGATTGCAACTTGCTTTGAATGATAATATTGACTTTGAATCTCAGTTTGAGGACTAAATGTATAATTTTCAGAAAAATCTACAATAGAGAGAATACAACCCGGTGGAAAACAATTCTTTGAGTCACAAAATTGCTTAGCCTTCCATCTTGCGCCATGACAATGTTGGATATGTGGGTATACAATGTTATGAAATTTGTTCATAAACTCATTGCAGGGCAATTCACTCTCTCTCAAAACAATTTTTTTGGATTCAGTTCCTGACTTTGTTGAGTATTTCTCATATTCAAATCTCTTCCAAACAACTGACATTGAATGATCAATATTCTCAAATGGTAAAATTTTTGTCAAATTTCCACAATCTACACATATATTTCTTATACATTGTACATTGAATTCATCTGAATCTTCTAATTTTTCACATAAGATAGACTTCTCAAATTATGTTGTACTTCCAGGGATGGCTACATTTGGATTAACTATTGCCATAAGATTTTTATATGACTGTAGGTGTAGATGAAATTCAACATAATTTTGACAGCAACAAGTTTCACGTACTTTATTTATATGTACAAAACTTGGTCATAAATTCTTAAACATCCTTTGAGAAATCTTCACTTGTGAAAATTCTTGCTTGAATGCTTAAAAAAATTCACTTTGTGTTGTATCTATAAAATGCTTTGGATGAGCAATTTTTTTACCATCTTCATCTTTTATTTGTAGTGTCCCTTCTGTTGGAAGAAACACAGGAGTGATCGATCCAATATCCAATTACTTTTTGTTTTACATCTTCTAAAATTCTATCTCTCTGAGGGACTCGACAAATATTTACCCAATTATTTTCAATGTTTTTATCTAATCTGTTTCTTTTCTTGATATATCTTTGAACAGTTCTCCTAGATATATTTACTAATTGGGCAATTGCTTTAACTTGTCTTCTATGTGGTAATTTATTACTAGAAATTACAGTCATCAATGCTCTACATGCAACACTTAAATTAGAACTTCAACTCTTGGTTTGAATAGAATCCAATGTTGTTTGCAAGTTTTCAATTACTGTCTAATTTACTAAATTTGAAGATTTTTTCTTGTTATCAACTCCTAAAAACTCCAAAATAGGGGTCATTTATTTTTGCCTAAATAACTTTGCACATAATTGTGCTCTTCCAATTAGAGATTTATCTTCAAAAAATTCATCCCAAATTCTTTTAGAGTGCAATTTTATTGTGCTTTCAGGTAACATATGTTTAGGTGAAATATTTTTGAAAAGAGCATCCTCATCCATCTCCATAAGATTTTCCATTCCATGCAAAAAAATTCTATCACTACTACCAATTTCATCTTGTACTTGTTCATTAACACACCCTTCAACTTGTTCATCAATAATTTCAATGGGTTGTTCTTGACTAGATGTTCCTAGGGTTTTTTCATCTCTTTTTCGGTCATACAACCTTGATCTAGTTCTTTTATTCCCTATCACAAATTGCTTGTTTTAATTCACCTACACACATATATACATCCTAATAAATAACTCATGAAGTTCAATTTCTACATGGTAAAATGAGTAAATAAGCTGGGAAACATGTTACATACCTTGAAAATTTGTAGCCTCTCTTGCCAAAAAAACTCCTTTTGTGTGGTTTCTCCAAATGCTTGAATTGAAAAAAATTTAAAAAATAATTTTTAGCCTCTATTGCAAAAAATTCTGCTTATTTTCTCCTTGATGCTTGAATTGAGAAAAAACATAAAAAATGAAGCCATATATTTATAAGTTTAAAAAAATAATAAAAAACAAAAAAACAAACCATCGACCGATGGTGGTTGCCAAAATTGTATGATTTTGGGTGAGTTGATCTCACCCCAAATTTGATTCAAGAGAGTCGATCTCGCCCCCAATTCGATTCGCCTAAAACTGTCTATGTGGCATCTTACTTGGCAACCACCTCCTAATTTTCTAGGGTTTTTTGAAATTCTCAACTTAAACTTAATATTTCTTCAATCAAAATGGATTATTTCAAAAATAAAAAATACCCTTTTGTAGAGCTCTGAGTCTAGAATCCAAATATGATTTTTTTTAATATTTTGATTAGTTTTAATATGTTTTTTTTTAAATTATTGCAAGTAGGTTGTTAAAATCAGAGATGACACTGATTAGAAATTTAAAAAAATATCAAAACACATCCAAATTTTTTTAAAATTATATGGTGCACTAGAGGAAAGAGTCCTCTCCAAAAGGGTATAATTAGTTTTGTAAAAATGATAAAAACATTATACAAAAGTTGACGTGGAATGAAAACTAGTAGATTCTGTAAAGTTTGACTTTAAAACGATATTACAAAGAAAATATGCATTGACAACTGACTTTTTTTTCTCCATGTACTAAATATTGAGCTCCTCTATTTGGAAAAAAAAAAGGGAAAAATAAGATTGTTTGCTCTTTTTTTTTGTGACGTGGACTCAAAGTCATTTTTTCCTGAAATTTTCAGCAATTCAAAATTTGCTCTTAAATTTATAAAAAAATTGTCAAAATATTTTTTTTTAATTTTTAAAAAATTACAAGCATAAAATTCATCAAGAGATCTATATTTCATTAGTTTACATCATTTTGAAATTCAAAACATAAATGCCACTTTTATGAGGTCGAAGTTGAAACTTTTTGCTTGTGTTGGTCGTTTCCTTTATAAAAGTGTGACACAGGTTTGCGCTTTTACCCGAGTAGAACCATTTCTCTTCACCCAAGGTCCTTTTGAAGGCGAGGAGAGAGGATACTTTCATTCTATCCCTTGGGTAACATAAACGTGCAAATGCAAAAGACACAGTTAACAATTGCTAATGTTCTTTTTAAGCCCAAATGAAATGTGCCTAAGATTGTTTGCAAGAAAGATCGATTTTATGCACCAAATTCAAGTGTCTTCTAAGCTAAGAAAACAAAGGTTCGTTTTAGGTGCACCAAGATAAAGTGTTTTGTATGCTAAGAAATCCCTGCAAAAACTGTTAGTAGTTTGATTTTAATGTCTTGGACAAACATACTTTTTCCCTACAAAATGTGTTAGAAGCCTGCACAGACCCCAAGAAATTGTTATGAAAATAGCATCAAATAGAGATAAATGGTGCCAAAATAATGGATGGCGCCAATCTGGGAGATAGCGCCAAAATAGAGGATGGCACTGATCTTGGGAAAAATAGCACCAAAATACAAGATAGTGCCAAAATACTGGAAAATAGCGCCAAAATACAAGATAGTGCCAAACTGTGTTTTTACCTTAGTTTACCTTCTACAATAAGAAAGATAGCGTTGAACTGGGTGAGTTTGGCGCTAAAACGATGCAGTGCTTCAAAAGGAGGTGCAAAACAAGAGGTTAATGACAAATATTGATTCAAAATGCTATGAAAAGGCTTCTTATTCCTTCTAAGCACCGCCCCGTTAGTTCCAACCACCCAAGAAAGTGTTATTAAAAGACAAAAGAGTGAGGGTGAAAGACAAAAGAAAAATAAGTGTTTTTTTAAAAAATTTCCATTATCTCCCCTTCTTTCTATGTATTTACTGTCAAAATAGAGAGCAAGATAATCTAAAAGATTGTGAAAACTTCAAAGAAAAGCATTAAAACAAAAACACAAGCTTCAAAGTTAGTATGGATGTCGTGAAAAATAGCACCAAAACAGTAGTAAATAGCGCCATAGTATGAGTAAATAGCACCACTATAGGAGCAAATAGCACCAAATAGAGAGCTTTTGGCTCCAAACCTGTGAAAACACGTCCTTTTCACCAAAAACTCACACAAAGAAGGTTAGATAGAGACCGGGGGTCCCACCGAGCATGCCAAATGAGAGAATGGAAAATAAACAAGGCTTGAAACGTAACAAAATGCACAAAACACTAAGTTATACCTTGAAATCTTCTTCCTCCTTCGATAAGGTTGAGGAGCTTGCACCCAAGAGCTCCTAGCTTTTCCCAAGTTGATGTAGCGTAAATGTGGATTTCTCTATTACATGTCAGTACAATGTAGATGAAGGGATTTAATGGATTTGATGAAGGATTAGATATGGATTGAGAGGCTAGAATGATTTTGGCATTATGATGGTATGATGAGAATATTTGAGAGGAATTTTGGCATAGTGATGGTAGGATGAAGAAGTTATCAAAATGGCTTGGGTGAGGGTTCTATTTATAGATTCTTGGTAAAAGGATGGAGGGTGAGGATTGAAAGTTTAGATCAATGGCTAGGAATGCTTGAGGAATAGGGTTTGGATTAGAGTTGTAGTCTTGTGACAAGTGTCACAAGAGGGTTGGGTAAGAGAGATCAAGGGTTAAGATTAAGTCAATGAGATTAGATGACTCTCATTATTTGTGAATTTTAAACTCGCATAGGGAAGGGTGATGAGGATTAGAGGATTAAAATGAATTAAAAATTCATTTTTGGGAAGAGTGGATATGACAAGTGAATTAAAAATTCATCTTTGGGAAGAGTGGATATGACAAGTGAATTAAAAATTCATCTTTATGTGGAAGTGTGAAGGTTAAGGACATATGTACACTTACATGTGTAAAAGGAAGATGTAACCCTTTGAATAAAAATTTGATTTTTATTCAAAGTGTGTGGGAGAATGCGTTAAGCAAGGTTTAATTAAGTGCTTATCTTAATTAATTTATTTCTAGGGGATAGGTAGGCTAGGGTAGCTGATTAAATAATTGCTATTTAATCAACTAGGCTAGGTTTAGGTTGATTAGTTGGGTATATTAATTAAATAAGCATGATTTATCCAATTAATCAGGATTAGGGAGATGGACAAATTAACTAAATAAATATTGAGAATATTTATTTAATTAATGAGGGATAGTGTTGTAAGGTATAGTGATAAATTAAATGAATTAATTGATCACAAAAGATGGATAAATGGCTAAGGCTAGATGATTAGGGATAAATTAATTAAATAAAATGAATTTATTTAATTAATAGGAGGGATAATTGGTGGTGTAGAGATATGAGAAATTGGTTTGCGGAGCAAGTCAATTTTAGGTGTCTACAATATCAAACCGCCCTAAGCGAAGTTCATGAAGGTATATGCAGAACCCACTCTAGTGGTCCTACTTTGTCTAAGAAACTCATATGTATGGGATACTACTAGCTGACTATGGAAAGAGACTCCTATCATTTTGTGAAAAAGTGCAAGAAATGCCAAATTCATGGGAACATAATACATGCACTGTGACAAGAGTTGCGGCCTTTAATGAGTCCTTGGCCTTTCTGTCAATGGGGACTCGACTCAGTGGGCAAGATACACCAACCATCATCCAATGGCCATAAATTCATAATCACCGCCACTGAGTACTTTACAAAGTGGATCGAGGTTGTACCCCTAACCAATGTCACAGGCAAACAAATTGCCTCTTTCATCCTGAATTATATCTTTTGCCGCTATGGCATTCCCTTATTCATTATCACTGATAATGATAGACCCTTTAAAAATCAGGATGTCAAAGAACTTTGTGACAAATTCCACATCCAACACCACTTTTCCACCCCGTATTACCCCCAGGGAAACAATCAGGTAGAGGCATCTAATAAAATCATTTTGAAAATCCTGAAAAAGACTATCAATGATGTCGGTCGTGATTGGCACGTCCAACTAAATCCTGCACTGTGGGCCTACCGCACAAGTATCTGCATAGCCACAGGTGCCATGCCATATTCCCTAGTCTATGGCTCTGAAGCCATCTTTCCCATTGAAGTTGAGTTACCATCCTTGAGAGTATCATTAAAAGGCCTAATATTTGATGAAGAATACAGGGTTTCCAGACTTCAAGAGTTAGAGCTACTGGAAGAAAGACGACAACACACCTTTAATCATCTTAAAGCCTACCAACAAAGGATGTCAAGAAGTTACAACCACATAGTCAAACCTTGAGTCTTTCAAGTTGGTGACCTATTCCTCAAAGAGAATCCTAGAAATCAGCAAGACAGGGAGAAGAAAGGCAAGTTTGAATCCAACTGGCTTGGTCCCTATGTAATTATCATTTACCAATTTCAATAACATGAAAGTAAAGTAAGCATAAGAAGAGAAACTGCAAAGTCATAACACATGAACACCAGTATTTTTACGTGGAAAACCCAAAAAGAAAAAAACCATGGTGGGGGTTAACCCACATAAATTTATTAGTGATAGTAATATCGAATTACAAGAGGCTTACTGCCCTGAGCTCATTACTCACAAGAGGCTCAGTGCCTGAAGAAAGAGATGAGAAGATAGAAGAAATGGCTCACTGCAAGGGGAAGACTGCTATAAGTGTATCTATAGAATGTTGAAGTGCAGTTCTAATTATATCTCAGTATATAGACTCAAATGTCTTCATAATGTTTGCCCTACCTTTTTTGCTCTATTTCACATATATTCTATTTTTTTGCCTTTACTAATCTTTTCTGATCACAAGATTGTCTTAGATTGCACATACTTTGAATTTGCACTATATGCATGCCTATCTTTTCCTCCAATGCTGAAATCTATTGAGTATATATATTCGTAACAAGATTCAACTCAAAACCAGGTCGGCTTGCTAGTGATGAAACATGTACATAGAAAGTTATACTCTATCGGCTTGAATCCTTTACACGAAGTTATGTGGACCAATGCAAACCTTCAAGAATCTTCATATAGGTGTGGACCTATTTTAGAACCACTTAGAATAATGATTCAAGTAGTATATCTTTACCGCACAATGATCTAACTGAGTGTCAGCTTCATTCTTGAGTATACTCTTAACCTTGTTGACTATCATAACACAACTTGTAATGCGAACCAAACTGGACTCCAAAATTCATATCAAACATTCATTGGACATCACCAATTAATTCTCTATAACCGCAGATCATAATATTCTTATGTGACAACATGTGGATCTCTGGATTGATGACTCTATCTTTGTGAAACACTGTCAAACTGAATTCTGATTCTTGGAAGCTTGTAGATGATCTTCCGGTGAACTTCAAAATCTGAAAGTCTAGAATTAGATACTTCTCATATGTTTTTACAACACCTCTAAACCATACATTGAAACAATCAATACTGGAGGAATGGAGACTGAAATATTCAGGTGTTCTTCACTATTTATGGCTTAACTCTGTTCACCTGGACTTAGACATTTCACCATGTGACTTTGGGAGGAAGTTAGAACTTGAACACTGGAACATAGCATCACCAAGGAGTTGATTACAACATACCAGAACTGCATACCTTGATTCTCAACTATGGAGGAGTACCAACTGAATTACTGTCACTATCTCAATGTGTTATCAATACTTAGTCAATTTGGCTAAGTTAATCTTATCGGACCAAAACACTATATATATCTTTGTCTCAGAAGTTGTCTCTAAACATGTTAGGTTGTTGCCATCAATGACAACATCATATTAGCAGTGTCTCTTGACTATGTTGCCAACATGCCTATGGCTTATGAGCTTATCAATTAGCCACATCTGAAGGTGAACTGTTCAATGATCCCATCAACAGCATGCATCTTCGTAAGTTCTATACCTAACAACCCCAATGCAAGGGAATCAAAAACACTAAAAAAAACCAAGTAGTAAAAACCTGGCAACATGCACTATTTATAATCATGCAAATAAAAGCAAGTGGTGAAAACCTGGCAACATGTGCTATTTGTGATAAACTGTTTCCTCCATCTATTTGGATTTCAGTCCTTACATCCATCTTTTCTTCCGCATCCCTCAAATCACCTAAGGATACCTATCATGGCTTGTTGTTCGCTCACCCTTATCACCTTATCCCATCAGGCTATCAACAGTCCTTCATCCATCTTATCATCCATCGTGAACCTATCCTTAGTATCATTGTCAAACTACGTCGCCTCTGAGCTATCATGTAGGCAAGGCCATCATTGATGAGCCCATGAGGCTTTCCATCCATTCCATCTCTTATCCCCCATCTGTTTATCCATCCAATTTTACCTAATTCCCACCACCTAGGTCATAGGTCCGCCTAGTCCACACCCTGAACTACGTTGCCTCTGCATCATCACGTAGGCAAGGCTATCATTGATGAGTCCCTGAGGCACTAGGTCAGTCCCTTAGGGCCTGTCACATTGAGTCTACCATTGGTTTATCCTTGTGTTTCATCCATAATAACTAAATCCTTACTTGACTGGGGGCGAAAACCTCGACCTAGTTGCGAATTAGATTCTTGAATGCCACAAAATCTCAAAGGATAGCAAACCGGATTGCAATATTATCTCTAGACAACATGCAATAGTACAAACAAACCTTTTCAACAAAATGCTCGACACAACATCTTGACCTATACCAGACAACAATGTGCCTAAACTATCATGATGATTATATCTATTTTCATTGCAAGAAAAACATATCTAATGGCAAAATGATTTGGTGCTTGTTATACATTTAAGTCTTAGGGTCTTGTTTTGTTTGTTGTTATCATGTTTTCCTATGCTACTCAAGGATGTCAAAAACTAGAGGAGCTATGATGAGGGCATGATTATTTTCATTTGTTTGTTGTTTGTGGATCAATCTTTAGTAATGTGACAACTTTGTCTAATGACATGATCAACAAAAGATCATTGAGGACACCATGAGTCTAAGCATGAAAGAGTGAAATCCTTGTCTATTGATAGATGCAAGAAATACTCAGGTCATCTAGATTCAATTTTGACTAGATGCTTGTATTAACTTGCTACATCAAAATCCATGTAAGAGATACTCAGGTCATCATGGTTTATTATACCTAGATGCTTGTATTTCTTACAACATTTTAAAAGCTCAATGATGAAATAAAGTACTTCAAATACTTGCAAAAAAGATGACAAAGCCTTATTCATACATATTAGGTTTGCATTTCATTTCATTTATAAGCATTCCATACATACCATTTATCCAAGTGTCATACGATCCATGTTCCTATCTATCAATTATCCATTTGTCCAAATCTTTTGTCTAAATTCTTCTAAGTTTTGTTCATTTATGATTGAGTATACTTGGCATAACAAAAATACAACATTTTTCATTTTGTATATTCTAGAATTTGTCCATCATTAGTTCATTTTCATTTAGATGCATTAATTGTATTAAACATTTAGATCATGATAGTTATGTCATTTATCCACATAGATTGCATAAAATTTAACATCAAAAACTCAGAAAAACATATATATCATTTGTCATACCATTTGCATATTACACCATCATACATAGAACATTACACATCATGTAGGGCATAAAAAACTCATAAACATATGCATCAGCTCATCATAAACTATAAGCATATAGGACCATTGAAAATATCATAGCATGAATCATGTAGCATCATATCATCAATGTCATAAGCATCATAGCATCAACATATTAGAATCATCACAATATAAGCATAATAGATAACATCCATCACAAATAAATAACATCCATCCATAGGAACACATGCATGTAGTATGTCGAACTCATGTAGATCATCATCATATATAAAAATAAATAATAATGTCCAAGTATACAATGATGTCATAAAAGTATTTATCTCGACAGATCAAAAATGGTGTATACAAACAATAAGTGCTAAACACATGATACATGTCTCCAGAAAGTAGTCTATGTGGAACTGGCTCTGGAAGGTGTTGGATCCTACAGCTGCTGAGAAGGAGGCTAAGGACCTGTCGGACTCATCCCTGGTAGCCCATGAGGAAGTGGTGGCCTCATCATCCCTACACTCTCTGTCTGTGTCTGCCTCAACCTGCTGTGTGAGCTAGGGTGGAAGCTTCTCACCCTCTTCTCTGGGGGTACTACCTGCTCATACAGCCCTGTCCAGTAGAAGATCTCCTATCTCGCCCAAACCATGTCTCCCAAAATTTAACTATGTGGACCCTGGGCTGCCGTCTACTGCACCTACTGTAATAGGGTCTATGCCCTAGTATACCTCTGTATCGCAGTGTCACACTCTAAAACAATAGTTTGGACATCCCCCTGTAGCTGTGTAATCTACTGCCTCATCTGACCAACCTCTCCCTATAGCTACGCCACATGGGCTTGTAATGCAGCCACCTATCTGTCATCTTGTCCAGCCTGGCCCTATACCTATACCTAGCCTTGTACCTGTGCCTATATCTGTGCCTGTGCCTACATCTGGGGCATCCTCCTCTGTCTCACCCTCCTTTTCCCACCACCATCTCCACCATCATCCTCATCATCTCCTCCATCTCCTCCGCCACCCCCACCACCATCATCTCCTCCTCCCATGCCACCTCGACCTCCCCTCCTGCCTCATTGTCACCCCCTCCTCTGTCTAGGGGCATCGTCATCATAATCATCATCATCATCCTCTAGTATCAGGGCCCGCTCTCCAGGCCTGGAGTATCTTAGCACAGGATGCGCGGTAAAGTGTGTCTCGAAGTCTGATGTCATACCTACATCTACTATCTGTAGCCTCAAATCCCATGCCTAAAATGGAATATGTAGAAAATCTATCCTCGTTGTCTCATAGGACACCACCGGACCCCACAATGGACGCTCCTTGTGCGTCTAAGAAAAAATAGAAATACCCTGGGGTATCCCCTAAATCCTGCCAAATTGTTGGAGCACACGAGTAACAATGTGGTACTTTAGTATATAAGGAGTCCTCCCTATCAACCATCGAGTCTAGAAATAATAGGGTAACTCTGTTGCATCCTCATCCCACACCTTGCAATCTAGGTAGGGCTACCATACAACCTCGTCCACATTATCTAATGTGTGACACCAATACTCCAACTTTCCTAGCTTGGGATGGGAAAGAGTCTCCCAAAACCTATAAGAGTAGGGTTTGTCACATCCCCTCACTCCCATACCAATAGGCTGTGTCACCGCTATATGAAGCCATACCCAAATCTGAAGATGTGACAAACCGGCAGAAAGACTTGCAGCTCCATCATATACAAACTGATGTAAATCATGATACAAGTGAGCCAAGATGCAAGGACCCCAAACGAACCATGTCCCCTCCTGAACCATCCACTCTAGAGTCTGCCCCCATCCAACCTGGAAGCCACAGGATCTCCTGTCAGGGCAAACAACACCTCTGATCAAACCTGCTAGTATTGCTGGCAGGGGCTCATAGTACTCCGCAATGTCTGCCCAACTGATCTCTGTACCCTCCAAGTCTAGTTCGTCAAACACTCATCTGCACTTGGCCAACCCAGCTCCAATCACAGACTCGTACTCAACCATCTCACACTGAATGGGAATCCAGAGAATCTAATGAACGTCCTCTAAGGTCACCATCATCTCTCCTGTAGGCAAATGAAATGTTCCCATCTCACTGTGGTACCTCTCACCCAATGCAGTCAGTAATCCGAGATTAGCCTACATCTCAGGCATAAAACAGACATACCATAAACTAGTAGATCTAAGCACCAAGTGATCAGTATCCGTCAAGTAAGGCCTCAAAAGCTGTGTAATCGGGAACCTCTGCCGTGACATCAGAACATGATCCAAGATCTCTTGCAAATCAATAACAAAACGCGTTAAAAACCATAGCAAACTAAGTTGCATGTCTACCCAATCAGTCAAACCAATTACTTAGCTAACCTATCAGGAAACCTATCCTATCATCTCTTATGAGATTCTATCAATCTCAAAGATGACCTATCAGTTGGCCAACATCAATCATGATGCTGACTTTTTTCAAAACAACTAAGTAATTGACTAATTTTATCAGATGTGCTACTCTATTTACTAGATGCGCGGCTTTGTATCAGATGCACAGAATCCCTAAAAATTTGCGCAACTTTAAACACATGCACCGAATCAGGAATCATTTGCGCTGTTTTGCATCACATGCGTGTTTTCTTAACAGATGCGCCTAAGCCCTAGTCAGTTGCATGTTTTTATTGTGCATGCACAACTTTACGCGCAAATCTGTTCTTTACTTGCGCACATTCAGATAAATGCGCATAAACCCTAATTAATAGTGCTGAAATAACAATCAAATGTGACAGTTGCGCATATGTGCCGATTCTCGACTTAGATGTGCAGAATCGAAGATGCGCCGATTCCTGGCTTGTTTGCGTCGATTCACTAATTCAACACATTCACAAATGACTACTTTGACCTAGAATTTGACCGCCATAAATGCACAAAAGACCAAGTTTCAAAGGGTACATACTGGGGGTCCGTAGTCTGCTGGCCGCCTGAATTGTCGGATCCTCTCAAATCGGTGACTCGCTATCAGAATGTGATCCATCTCTGTTGATTGCTTTGCACTGCTACCACACCAGAGCTCTTAAAATCTCTCCACAAAAGACAAGTGTGCAAATGACTAGGATTGTGACCCCACATCCCTATTTATAGCCAAGTAAGCCTTAAATGGATGTGTTTAACCCTATGAGTGTGGGGCATGTTTTTCATCCATTTTCCATTCTCCATCGCTTGAACCTTTTACCCACAGACTACGTCATTGAATCTTACATGTCGTGAGATTGTTCGTCCACCTTTTGCCAGCGTCATCCAATTTGACCAATCTCCTGAGGGGGCATCCTATCATCATTAAACCTATACCAGGCGCAAATTGGGGCATGTATCATAGTCAGAAAATATCTATTCTTTGAAGCAACATGATAAAACACATTACATCAAAGAGGGGTAAAATGTATACACCTAAAAAAGGCTTGAGTAGAATTAAATAAATATTTTAATATTTATTTTATTACTATTCCTCTATCAATTAAATAAATATCCTAATTTATTTAAATGGTTCACATTTCTTTTATTCCTCTAATAATTAAATAAAAATCAATTTATTTAATTAAATACCCAAATTCCTCTAATGTCTCATGTAATTAAATAATCCTAAATTATTTAATTAATCTTAAATTCCTCTATTCTAAAGTCTTAAATTCATAAATCCACCTCACTTTCCACCTCACTTTACACCTCACCTTGTTGCACAGATAATTAAATATTTTTAATATTTGATTAGCTAATATACCCTCATCCACATGTCCTACTTATCCTCCAATCAGAATTAGTTAACAGATCAATCAAGAAGGTTGACTCATCAATCAGATCAGTTATCTAATCAATCAATTGAGTTCACTGGTCAATCAATTCAGTCAACTCTCCAATCAACCCAGTCATCTGATCAATCTATCTAGTTAACTCTCCAATCAGATCTGTTAACTCCCATAACTCATGAAAGGGGCCTAGACACTTGTCATTCTCCTATTCATGCACATTTCTCAAGCTTCCTCAACCGTACATGTAATAGACAAATTCCTCCAGTCATGGATCTATTGACACTTGGACTTGGTCTCTCCTAAGCCTATAAAAGCAAGGTTCTCACACCCATTTGATCACCACTCAAGCTTTAGTAATCTTACTCTGCAGAAATCTCATCATAGCTCCCAAGCGTGCCTTTGGGTCCATTGCATTTGCATCTATCTTCATTATCCTCATCTCATTATCATCAACGATGGATGCATATCATTATCTCCACCTTTCATCTTAGTTATTGCATTGTAGTTTCATTACATAAAACCTTTGCATAGCCATTCTATCTTTGCCATCTTAACAGCAAGGAAGTACAACTTTTGAGAGCTCCATAATAACACAAGATCAAAGAAAGATAGGCAACAATGGAAGGCACAAGGTAAATCTATTTGCAAAGGTATATCTTTTGTTTTATTGTATTTGTCTCATTTCCATTGAAGTTATTGAATGTTTAGGTAGTTTCTACAGTAGTTCAGGATTTCAATCACAATTATTATTCAATACTACCTTGGTTTGAACACAGACGACTTGAATAATAGACAAAGAGAGTATCAAGATGTATATCATGTTGTCTACAGACCTTGCCATATTGGCATTCAAAAGTTTTGCAAGCAACAACTATGTTTGGTGTCGGCCTCATGGCATCAGCTGAGTGATAGGTTTTTGCAATGTTTTAAAATGATAACATAGTGGTATCCTTTATGGCCTCAATGGCCTCATAATGATTACACAGTGGTAACAACTACAGACTTGACGTCCTCTTAATGATTACATAGTAATACACTGCTATATATGATAATAACACAATCAACACAATTAAAATAGCAGTAGAGTTATCTACTCATGTTGCTAGTTCAAGTTCAATTCATAAACAAGATTCATACCTCTTTATAAAATATACAGTTGAGTTTGGCCCTCTGAGGATAATTCTTGTGTGCCTATCAGTGGCTCTATCCACGAGCTACATGTACCAACCCCGCACTACTTATGTAACAATTCTTTTTTTTGTTGTCCCATTTTTGAACTTCCTATTCTTTGATAATGAACACCACAAAACATGTATCAAAATGATACCCTATGCATACTAACTCTTGCATGCATTAACTGCCTACTAGCAAGATTTGTCACCCTTTTCTGTGGGTAGTGGTAAGAAACAGTTTCAAAATCCTTCGCCACCTCGCAGGGTTCCCTACAGTCCACCAACTACATCATGATGTGGTAGCAAAGTTGAAGCTCATGATAAGCTTCTACTCGGCCTCCACTCACTCCACTTATTATGGATGGTGGTTGGTTGACTACCCAAAAGATAAATATAAATGTATTAATATTAATAAGGGTGCTCAACCTCTATGGAGGTTAAGAATAGTTATGTAACACATAATTTCCCCTACATCTAAATGATGTTTAAGGGTTATCAAATAATCCAAGGTGTCATCAAATGATAACATCATTGTTAGGGTGGTACAACAACAAAATGCAACCTTGGGTTCAAGTTTAACTCCCCCTCTTCACCACAATAACCATAATTAATATATATAAAATGATAATCACAAAACCTAATAAGGAAATAAGGAAATGCTCGACAACCTGATGAGATTACTTATCAACCAAAATTAATGTTCTAAGAACATCATCTAGTCGAATCAACGTGGATGATGTCGAATTAACTCAAATTGTCGTGCCGACACAGATCGAACTAAAAATGACTAACAAAGGAAAGATGATAACTCACTCTACCTTGCATGGGTTCACAAAGATTGATTTTGATACTCAGATGGCAATCTGACCTTTTCCTAACATCTATCTCCTCCTCTCAGGTGATACTCTCCTTCCATCCTTGGAGGAAAATTATTTTCTTGATTACACTTACAACTATATAATCATGATTAGTGTTTCATCATTTGATTCGTAAAACATTATATTGAGACAATCTTATCAACATGTAATCTCATGTCTAAACTAAACATTAATCAATTTCATATAATCACTGATTCTATTTGATATTTTCCACAAACATCAAATCATTAAACTATGATTAATCATCCTGTTTACCCCATAAAAGCAAGATTAAACTAAATCATAAGTTGGGGATGTAAGATATAATCTTGTTCTCATGCATTGCATAGTTGAATTATATCTTATTGGGAAAGAAAATATTTTGGTGAATTAAGCATTGAGTGGTATTATCAAAATGAAAAGAGATCCATTATTGTATCATGTCCTTGCTTAGTTATAGTGCATCGAAATTTAGGCTCTATATCATGTTTTACTAGCATGTTAAAGTATACCCAATAGCCTTGCAAAGAGAATCAATGTGTAGTTGATATTTGTAATGATACAGATTCATGTTATTGGATCCCATTGTTTGTAATTAGAACTATCTGTGTTTATGATGAGATTCATTTCGTGGAAATTCATGTTGTCATTATTGAGTAGTAATTGCTTATCATCATAGGAGGGATTTAACATTTTTGGGAAATCTTGATTATGAGTTGTTTAGGCTTAATTTGTTTATGAAGTTGAAATGAAACTAGAAGCTATGTTTTGTTTATTGTTTAAATTCTATGAGTAGATATAATCACTTGGATATGATTTTGTGTATTAGCATTATTGATATGAGAAGAAATGCTCTTTTATGAGTGTCATATTTGATGTTTGATGTCAATGATTATGAAATATATGTTATGCTTTGATCATTGGTATGATTATGGGGTACAATATTATTTAGTCTATGTTGTGCATTCAAGTCTTGTAAGAGTTGATCACTACCATGTATGCTTTTGTTGTACATGAGGCAAATGAGTATGCTAGTAAATAATAGTATTTAAGTTAAAATGAATCCCTTGTTTTATGTGAATTTTTATGCATGTTTTTTAACCTACACTATAAGTAATTGTTCAGTTCAAACCTTTTCTAGTCAACTCTTGGCTTGAGGTTGTTGTTCCTTGTTTCAAGGCTGGCATGCTATAGGCTTGTTTAGCTTAGCTCTACCCTTTTCTTGGTTTGTGTGACTTCATTTTTCTTTTTGAGGCTCCTTGAAATTTATCCATTCTATTGTGTTAGAATGTGTGCCTTTGTGTGTTTATGTCATCTTTAGATGTGTAACGAAGTGGGATTCACCCTCATTCTAATCCTTGTATTCACAAGAGAACACGATCATGGACTAGTGTCCAATCTTTACCTTAGAGAAAACTCTATCCTCCCATATGTGTGTCATGGTGATTTTTCATAGGACATGGTTAAGTCTTCCACTTCTATTGTCATGCTTGATGAATTGGTGTTGCATACCTTGAGTGTCATTGTGTTTTGTTACAACATCTTGAGTGCATAGGCATGTAATTATTTGGGAGTGCATGTTGTCTTTTACAAAGAAGGTTTCAGAATGGTTAGAGGAAATTAGTTTTGGTAAAGGGGGTTCAAGTTAGAAATACATTTAAACTTAATGCCAATACTATATGTAATTCCTCAACTATTTATCATATTATCACAACTATTGCAAAATCAGTACATTTCAAGAAGGTTAGGGCATGTGAACACTACAACAAATCCCTGTGATTAGCTCCCTTTTTTACTCTATTTTTTGCTTCCACCCACTGTTTTAATGTATTTTTCTCTAATCATTTGAAAAAGTTGGTGCTATTTATTGATATCGCACTATTTTTGGTGTTTTTTGCGCCGATTAGATTAAATAGGCGCTAATTTAGGTGCTAATCAACGCCCAATTTAATGCCTACTTTGATGCCTACTTTAGCACCTACTTGATGCCTGATTTAGAGCCTACTTTAGCACCTAATTTAGTGCCTAACTTAGCGCATAGTTTAAAGCCAAATGTAGCACCTAATTTAGTGACTAATATAGGGTTACTTGGGTTTAGGAGTATTATTTAGGGTTTAGGGTTTATGGTTTTCGGGTTAGGGGTTAAGGTTTAGAGGTTTAGGGTTTAGAGAGAGGTAGAGGACCAATAGGGAGATATAGAGGAGATCAAGGGGAGAGATAGGGAGATAGAGAGTGAGGGATATGACCAGAGAGATAGGGTGAGAGATTGAGAGGTAGAGGGACAAAGGCGATAGGGAGAGAGGGGAGAGATATGGAGATAGAGGTTTATGGTTACTTGGGTTTAGGGTTTAGGGTTTCTCAGATTTAGGGGTTAGGATTTAGGGGCATTATAATTTAGGGTTTAGGGTTTATTGTTTAAGGGTTAGGGGTTCAGGTTTAGAGGTTTAGGGTTTAGATTTTATAGAGAGAGAGGAATGATAGGGAGATATAGAGGAGACTGTGGAGAGAGATAGGGAGATAGAGAATAAGGCACATGGCTAGGGACATAGGGAGAGAGATTATTTAGAGGTAGAGGGATGTTAGAGATAGGGAGATAGGGGAGAGATTGGGAGATAGACTAGGTTTAGAGTTTCATGGATTTAGGATTTAGGGTTGCTTGGGTTTGGAGATAGTTAGATAAAGAGAGAGAGGAGACATAGAGGGGAGAGATAGGGAGAAGGATTGAGAGGTAGACTAGGGATGATAGAGATAGGGAGATAGGGGTTTAGGGTTTAGGGGTTAGGAGTTAGGGGTTAGGGGTTAAGGTTTAGGAGCATTATTTAGGGTTTACAATAATTAGTGTTTAGAGGTTTAGGGTTTATTGTTTAGAGAGAGAGGACCAATAAGGAGATATAGAGAGTGAGGTACATGGCCAGAGACATAGCCAAAAGAGATAGGGATATGGAGAGTGAGGGACATGGCCAGATACATAGGGCCAGAGAGAGATTGAGAGGTAGAGGAATGATAGAGATAGGGAGATTGAGGTTTAGGGTTGCTTGGTTTTAGTGTTTAGGGTTTAGGGGTTTGCTGGGGTTTAGGATTTAGGGGTTTAGGGTTTCATAGATTTAGGCTTTAGGGGTTAGGGCTCAAGGCTTAGGGGCATTATTTAGGGTTTATATATGTTTTAGGGATTAGGGTTTAGGGTTTAGGGGCATTATTTAAGGTTTAGAGGTTTAGGGTTGCTCAGGTTTAGGGGCATTATTCAAGGTTTACAGTTGCACATCAAAAGAAGTCTCTCTCTCTCTAAATCCCTCAACCTTAAATAATGCCCCTAATCCCTAACCCCTAACCCCTAACCCCTAAACCCTAAATGTCCTAAGCAACCATAAACCTCTATCTCCCTATCTCTACCTTATCTCCCTCAACTCTCTATCATGCCTCTACCTCTCAACCTCTCTCCCTATCTCTCTAGACATCTCACTCACTCTCTATCTCCCTATCTCTCCCTCTGTCTCCTCTATCTCTCCCAATCTATCTCCTCTCTAGTCTCTCTACCTATCTATCTCTCCCTATCTCTTGCCTCTCTCTCCCCTATCATTCCTCTATCTCCCTGTCTCTCTAGACATCTCTCTAGTCACTCTCTATCTCCTCTATCTCTCCCTATTTGTCTCCTCTCTATCTCTCTCTACCTAGCTATCTCTGCCTATCTCTCTATCTATTGCCTCTGTCCCCCTATCATTTGACCTATATCTTCCTATCTCTCCCTTAATCTATTAGTTCTCCCTCTCCCTTATCGATGAAGGAAATGAACAAGAAAACTAGGACTCTCTCTCTCTAGTCTCTTCCTCTTTGCCTCTATCTGTCTCCCTTATCAACAAAGCAAATGGAAACAAGAAAACTAGGACATGAAAAGAGGACGAGGATATAAATTGGCAGGATGAAATGGAAACAAGATAAAACTAAAGTTCATTGGATGGGAATAATGATGAGAGGAGAGGTGGAAATTAATAGTAAAATAGGGAAAAATTGGTTGGATCTAAAGGGAAATTGGAAAGGAAAAGGAAAACTAGCTAGGAAAGCTAGGAAAAGGATTTAACTAGGAGGTCGATAGGTTAGAGAGAGAGAGCATTCTTTTTTTCATAATGCATTAGTTAATCACACACTTCACATTTGACATCATTCTAAAAAGATCAAATAAGTTTTGTATTTCTTCTCAACTATTTCATTTCTCTATCTTAATTACTTAATATCTCAATATTTTATTATACTCTCAACTCCTTGTACTTTAAAGTTTAATTAAATCTAGGACTGGACTTAAATCTTTTATTATAGGGTATGATTTATTTCCCTATATTTTTTTGAACTCACAATTTCCATGCCTATGTTTAGGATAAAAAAGATTGATTTTTTATTTTGAGATTTTTGTGGTTTGCATTTATTGGAAACAACACAATGCCTTTAATTTTGCATTCCTAAGAACCGTCTAGGATCCTTATTCTTGTATATATTTCCAAAATCCAATTTTGTTTTTTTGTTTTAGGAGTAGGGTTTAAAGATTTATAGAAAATATTAATCCATTGTTATGTTCTTGTGTTGATCATTTGTTTCTGGTTGTCGATCCTTTAAGTCACAACCTTAAGTCTTGATGTCTGTGGGTTGACCGGCCCTTAGCCTATTCGTTACCTGTTCCCGCCGGTAATTCCTAAAGTCTTATAAAATGAAAATCACACCATCGCGGAGCATGTCAGGATGACGTCATACCCGGTCGCAACACCGCGACAAGCCACCACATGTCAGTGTTGAGTGTTTAGATCCAATGGCTGCATGCCAACGCAGGGGAATCTTCTCAGAAGGAATATTCACCATGAGATGGCGAGATAGAGACATGTGACATCCACCGATTAAAAAGTAAGTGTCATAAAGGTTCATGGGTGCTATGTCACACCATCATGCAGTAGGTATATGGTGGGACCTCTTCAACTGCGACACCGCGAAGAGGTGACACACATCTAGTCCATGTTGAAGACTTGGCTCATTCCCATTAAATGATGACTTGTCAACCAAGATGACTATCATTATTAAATCTAGTCATGAATCAAAGCCATAGATTTTAGGAAAGGTAACGAAAGATCAACGGTCCAAATTCAAAAATGCAAACAATAAATATTTTTGAATGATTGTGGCATGAGTAGAGTTATGGTTGCCGCAACCTCCATTAACATACAAAGTGGTACAACTCAAGTTATTTCCTATCATTCTTCAAGAAGCAATCGTATTCAGAGCCTCTGCGACGTCCAAAATCATCAAAACAAGCAAAGAGAAGCAATTCAAAGCCTCTGCGATGTCCAGAATTAGTAATTCATTGTCTCTCCCCTGCACTTAGTTTCTTATCTATAAGAATTCTATGAAACATTTAGGGAAGCCATTAATTGCATAAACCCTAGGTTGCCTGCATAAAATACAAAATGAGTCAGTCCGGTGAAGCTTCGACCTCCAAACGTAGCCTTGATGAAGACATCATGATTTAGTGTCTTGGCTCGTCTAAAAGACCTTTGACAAATTTAGGAGAGGTTGGTAGAAATGATAAAGTATATGACCTTTGTATAGATTGTAGAGATGCTAGGCTCCTTGTGTCTGCTTGGAGTCTATTTGAGCATTGGCACAAACAAAGTGACTATAGAGCCCTGGTCTGCCATGCTTGGACATTAGACTTGGCCAAATTGATATTCTCTAATGTCTTCATAAACACAGACTTAGTGAGAGCTGTAGCAACTAGGTATGACCCTAAGACCA
Organism: Cunninghamia lanceolata; assembly: GCA_027924645.1. Classification (NCBI taxonomy): domain Eukaryota; kingdom Viridiplantae; phylum Streptophyta; class Pinopsida; order Cupressales; family Cupressaceae; genus Cunninghamia; species Cunninghamia lanceolata. Next base: position 5,432,908 of record BSBN01000303.1, on the reverse strand, counting down.
TGTCTGTCTTTTCTGGAAATGATAGTGTTATCATTAGATTCACAAAGGACTACATTGCTACTATCTTCAATCTTAATTCTACTACTGGTATACCTATAGACTTGAATGCTTTTAGATAAAAATACAGAGGTCTTAGGTATGCATACAGATCTTACAACTTGGCCAAGCATAGATTGAAGGGGGTTGATGGAGCTATGATCAAAATCCATGTCACAGAAGAGGAACCTCTCTAATGCAACCTATTCATGGAATATTTTGTTAAAACTGATCATAGATTGTGTCATGTGCTCAAGATAGATGCATCAGATAGAATGTCGGTGCCTCTAATGATGATGGCAGTATATATCCAAGATTATGAAGCTGACAAGCCATGGCCATTAAGAACAATATGTATACTCCAAGCCCCCATGTAAGGTTCACTTGGTATTCATTAATGTGCCACATGATTCTGTATTCTCTATTTGGCCATTGGGGCAAGGAATTGTATTTGAGAATGACTGATGCATAAGGCAATGCCATGCCAGTTCATATGTGGACCTGCATGCTAGACATGCACTTCAAATATGCTAGTTTTGTCACCTTTGAGGAGCATTTTGTGAGGAAAGTAATGGGATTCCTAGAGCTTGCTGCAGAAAGGATACCAAAGGAAATTAAGGACTTTTTAAGACTAATGGAGAGAACCCCCATCTGAATATCAATCACAATTTGGGAGATTGGTTTTTACATGAAAATACAACCTGTATCATAATCTATGGGTGTGAGGCTCCACCCTATTCCTTACCAAAAGTTGTGCCTTGAAGAATAGGATTTATGGAGATCATTAGACATATGAATGCAGTAGATAAGGAACATTTTAGAAAGCATAAGAAGGGATCTCTTATCCCAGCATCTCTGAAGCTTCATGATTTTATTACAATTGACAATAATGGTTTAGACCAGATCGGTTTCATGCTGCAATGTTATAGGATGAATATGGAGGCAATAAGGCTCTTTGATCCCAAAGGCTTTATTCATGATATAAGGTGTAAAATCAACAGGCCTGAATATCCACACCATGTCTTGCTTGATGAGGATACTGTCAAAAATTGTGAATCAATGCAGCAAGTGTTTTTCTTGAGAAATAAATGGAAATTGATAATGGGTGTAGAGAAAAGGAAGAAAAATGTCAACTCTGCATATCAAGGGGCATTCATTGAAATTCAAGACCCCATTGAAAGAATCAAAATGTTCTTTGAAAAGGGAGATGAATTGATTGCTAAGGCACCTGCTAGAGAGGAAAGGCCCACTTATCAACTGAACAGTTCAAAGGGCAAATATATTAGGAAAAGTTCCCCTGACTCCCCTGATGCCTCTGCCCCAAAAAGAGCAAAGATAATTGATCTTGAGACAAAAGATAAAATGGAAGTTGTGAATTTGGAGGAAGAGGTGGCAGAGGAACAAGATCCATAGCCCCCACATCAATTGCATTCTCCCCCAAGGATAGCACCATATGCCTCCCCAGAGAATAGGTTGATAAGATCCACAGTCAACAATGGGGTGGACACCGAAGATGTGAGGAAGTGGCATGCAATCAATTTATATCTGATGATGCATTCATTGCCACCCAAAAATTCAAATACTTTGTGTTGAGAACAAGGAGTGAAGAGTTCCAAAGAAGGATAGAAGAAGAAAAAAGTGGTGCAAACCCTTCAGAATATGATGCTATCACAAGGAGGGTTTTGGGTGAGGTGAACAAGGATATTAGTGCCATGACTCCTGAAGAAGGGAGAGCACTTGTGAAGAAAAGAAAAATATTACTATTACAACACTGGACATTATCAGACGCTATCACATTTGATACCATTACCAGGGATGATGTAGATGTAAGTGGAGAACAGGCCAAGAGAGAGTTACTGGGTGCTATGTTTGACCCTAAATTTGATACCTTGGATATCTAGGCATTAGCCCCAAATGATAAGAAACCAAAGGTAGGCTTGGAGGAATTAACTAGTAATGTGATCATCAAGAGGGTGTCAGACACCCCTGCTCCTCAGGCAGCCAACTTGAATGTACAGACAACACATTTTGCAGAGGCAGCAACACTTAAATTGCAGAAAGATTACAATAAATTATTGGGGAAATACAGAGAGGCAATGGCTAGGCTTAGTGTCTATGAGAGTAAACCTCAATTGGAAGGTAGTCCATCCAAAACTCCCCCAATCATACAAATTGCATAATCATTGTCAGTGGATACACAACCCCTGCTTCAAGAGATAAAGGAATTGAAAGAACAGAATAAGAAGTTGAATGAAGGAATGGAAGGTAAAATGAAGGATGTGGCCATAAATTTAGTTAAGTATAGAGTTAACAAGATATTGGCCATGTTGGAGGAGACTCATAAGTCTTACTCCCTGTTAAGGATAGCACGTGAAAAACATGAGTCAGATAAATAGAGGCTATCATCTATGAAGACCAAGTGGCTGTTGGCAAGAGACACTATATGGATTCATAAATGTTGTCATTGATGGCAACAAAGGTTATCCCACACATTCGCAAGACATGATGAGTTTCTACCGGAAGTCAGATTGAAGAAGTGTTATGATCTAGTAAGCAAGAACAGAGCAGTCAACAAGGTCTGACAGTCAAGTTTGGATCTCTCAGAAGAAGTATTTCAGTGAAGTACGGTTTTGGTGAAGTCAAGAGGAGTACCTTGACTAATAGATTCCAAGGATTTAGCTTTCGATGATGGAAGGGTGAAGAGATATGAACACTTGAGTGTTGGGTTCCTGTTTGACAGAGCAAACAGAGGAAGAACTGTACCGGCAGAGTGTCAGACTCAAATCTGGAAGAGAGATTACTAATGACTAAGTTTATTAAGGTATCATTCATGATTGGCCGACATGATTGAAGACTTCTACAAGCATATTCTTGATCCGCATTACTTAGTATGCAAGGACTCAGCCGACAGACCAGAGTTTGAGATAATATTGACTATTCCGGATGCCGACTAGAAAAGTGTTGAAATCACTTGTGCGGATATATATACAAGATGGATTTAGATGTGAAGGTGTGTGTTGTGTAAGTGTTGAAGTGCGAGAAAAAGAAGAATAGTACAAAAGGTAGAAAAATAGGTTCAGAATGTAAAAGGATAGTAGCACTTAAGGAGAATAAGAATGAAGTGCAGCAGATCAGTCTATTGTGCTTAACTGGAACTGAACTTCAGCATGTGTGGATGCTTCTCATCAGTTCAAGTTTTCTTTGTGTATATAGTAAGTCTTTTGTAGGTAGTGAGCCTCTTGTGAGCAGTGTGCTCGGGCAGTGAGCCCTAATTGGCAAGTGCCATTTTGTATCTTCTATTCTTCTAACAGAGAATAATATCTTGGGTTAATCACCCCGTGGTTTTTTCCCTTAACAGGGTTTCCACGTCAAAATCATTGTGTCATATGTATTGGTGTTATTTCCATTTCATGATTATACTTGCTTATTTGATTTGATGTTGCATTAAATGTTAAGAAAGCACAAAAAGTTGAATTATTAGGATAACTGATTCACCCCCGCCCTCTCAGTTATCAACAGTGGCTTCCAAGGACTGGGGAAACTAGTGAATTTCTCAGGTGTTCTAGATATGATTTAGAGGCTCCTCCTGAGATGCAGTTGGTAGCAGAAATGCTAGAAAATTTTGAGGAGGTGGCTGCTTATCAACTAAAATTGGATACAATATTAAAGGATAAAATACAGGTAGTTGAAAAGTTGGACAAAAAATGGTTACCTCATATTTTAGAAGCTGATGGGACTACAAAAGACTTGAATAAGTGGAGGAAGGAAATCATTGATAATGGTAATCAGTTAATTCCAACTTGTTACGATAAAGGAGACCCAGCTCAGCATGTGTTAAGTTGGACACTTGAAAGACTGCACATGGTAGACATTACATTTGAATTATTTGGTAAAAGTGTCAAACGTATCCTAGATGCACAGTATGTGAGCCACAATGGTAAGATAGAAGAAATCATCTCATTTCCTTGGCCGGCTGAAAGAACATACGGTGGGTGGGAGGACAGATATGGATCTAAATAATGACAACTTGGCTATCATCTTCCAACCACAACAATGTAGATCCCTAGGCAGTTCCTCATGTTTCTCAAGGCCAACCACTCCTTCCTTTCTATTTCCTTCGGTGCAATTAATGTTTCTCTGTATTCATTGAATTTGAAAGACAATGTATTAATTGTTGAGGGTACACATTCCTGTTATATAATGGAACTGTATCACTCATTTGTTGTTGTTGAAGACTTGGAAAATTTTGAAGAATTAAGGAAAATGCAAAGCTTTATGGGCTGTTCTATTATCTTTGTTATGAGTTTATGAGTTGTATGTTAATTTCTCTATCTTAATTACTTAATATCTCAATATTTTATTCTAATGATGAAGAAGAATATTATGATCTTGATGTCTTTATTAAAAGTGTTGAAAATGAATAGAAAAATGAGATCGCTGATAAATTGAAATATTTGTGCAATCAATTAGCTAATATAGATGATAATATGTCCACTTCATTTTTCATTGATGGTCTTACTCAAGTACTTATCACAATTAGATAACATGGCATAGAGACAATTAAGGATATATATGAAAAATAATTAAAGATAAACAAACTCCTCATGTGGAAAGCACCGGTCATTCTCTTTTGAAAATCATCCCCTTGTATATATTTTCAAAATCCAATTTTGTTTTTCCATTTTAGGAGTAGGGTTTAAAGATTTATAGAAAACATTAATCCAAATCATATGCCAGATTGGGTTAAGTGAAGTGGATGATTTAATTGACAAAATTACATAAGCTCCTTAATCTGTTCTGAAGTCACCAGCAAACTTGAAAGTAAATTGTCATTGGTGAAACAAGGTAATACCCACCTATGCTTGAACATAGCTTAAAGTGCAGAGAATTTTGATTAATTTGATCAATTCTATTATTTGGCCAAATTCACATATATAACCTAATCATAAGATTTGGCATATCTTTAGGGTAACATACATTAGCAACAGAAGCAACTGCTCTCAATGTCCATACTGCTATGTTTACTCATGCTGCTGTGAAGAAGTTAGAACAAAGGCTACAAGATTATGAGAAAACTCAGAAAGTAATGAGTGATGAAGTAAACAAATTGTATTTTGAAAATGTGAAATTAAAGAAACAATTTCAAGCTAGTAATGGATAAGAAATAACTCAAATGAAAGTGGATTATGCTTGATTTCTACTATGATATCCTTTGATTACTAGGGGTAATGCATCAACTTTACTTTGCATCTCATCAATTCTTTTAAGGATGACATCTATGTTGGAAGGATGAACACTGTGGTTATGGTTAAAATGGGAGTGGAAGTGGCAACATGAGATAATATGTGGAGTGTATTTGTGTAGTAACATTATTGCTCAAATTCGTAAAGGTTTGATATAAGTATTTGTGTAGTAAGATTCATGTCCTGCCTATCCATATGTGCAACATGTGCATCATGATGAAAAACATCTTCCCCATTAAAATATGTAGTAGTCATCAAATCCTCAATCATAACTTCCTTGCAAAATGAGGATTAGGTTGAGACCTTGATATTCAAGAAAAATATAAAGCAATGAAAAGGAAATTGCATCCAAGTAATCCTAATTTTTTTTGCCAACAATTCATACCAAAGATTGAACAATTTAAGGATATTGCAATAGGTAATTTGTATCGACACAAATAATATTACTAAAGTATTTCAAAGTTTAGGCCATAAGAATCATCCTTTTTTAAACATGGATTGCAAATAATTCTGAAAATTTAGAAGTCTTGGTCATTAACATTATTGTCTGCTACAATGTCATCCAGTGTATCATTGTCAATGTTCATATGTTCTTTCAAGTATTTAATATTATCATCATCCTCATCTTGACCTGCATCATCTTCATCATCATTGAAATCTGACTGTAGACCATCTATATTGTTACCAAATGTTTTTGGATCATCATTTTGTATACCATCCATATTGTTGTCTTCCATAACATCATCCAACTCTAGATTGTTGTCTTCTTGTGCTTGAACATAACCATCTTTAACATCATCATGGATGTCAATTTCTTTGATCTTCTCTAAGGCCTCTCTCTCATTTTGTTGGCCATCATTGTTTTGCTCAGTATCCAATAATGCATCGTCAAATGCATGCCTTAATCTTGGATCATAATGTATGACAAATATCCATTTCGGGTCCAAAATATCTTCATACAAAAATCCCTGCACATGAACGACATACATATATTAGATGTATGGTATAACAATTTTATTAATTAATAAACACATGTATATATTCGCAATAAACTATGAATTAATAGATTAATGGTCACTACCGCTTCTTGTTTGAGTTAAAGAAATACCTGCTCACAATGAATTGGTAGAACATAAGTCTCCTTATCATCTGGTAGGAAACATGAGGAATCTATAGAAAACAATCCACTATGGGTATCATGTATTCGTGTCCTCTCAAATGCATCATACCATCTACACTTAAAAATACAACATTTAAAAGAGCAGTAATCCAACTCAATAATTTCTTGTATTTTCCCAACATATTGTAGATTCCCTTCAATTATATTCTTATCTTTTGAGCTTGATCGACTAGATTGCTTGAAGTCAACCATGATGCCACAATCGAAGGATCGTCTCTTTACATCTACACTTTCTACATGATAATGTCGACCATATGCCCACATTGCTAGATATTTCCTCACCTGTGAAAGACCATTTATTTCAGTGAAAACAAACATAATGATGAATATTAAAATAGTTAATAGTGTCAAAACTGTAAGGAAACAATATTTTGTAAAATTCCAACTGTACCTTTCTTTCACATCCTCTAGACATGTTGATTTCATCTTCTGTTATGTTTGAATCTATACCTGCATCTTCTATTTGATTTTGAATTTGTTCAGTAACCCATTCTAGTGTGAAATCTTTAACCCATTCCCCAAGCAGATAAGTGGGAAGTGGAGTATTCCTTGGGTTCGATCTATTAAATTGTCTCCTTGCTTCTAACACTTCTCTCTTTTTATCATACAGATCAATCCATTTGTTCATAAAATCCATGTGGTACAGAATGAACTTGTCGAGTATAGCACTTTCATCTACACCTATTACATGTCAACATGTTTATTTCAAACTCCAAATGTCATGCTATTAATTTGACAAATAAATTACAGAGTAAATTAATGATTGCAAGAAAAAAAAAACCACACTGATTATGAATTTACTTACTAAATTCTACTTGAACACCATTAGATTGTGGTTTTTCTCCATCCATAATATCTGATGCTCATTCTTCATCCCAAAAGTGTGGCCCATCTTCAAAATCCTTACCAAGGAATTCACACAAGAAGAAAAATGCTTCATTCAATACATACCCTTTAGCCATGCAACCCTCTGAATGTGCCTTTTGTTAGACATATCTTTTTAGAGTTTTCATATACCTCTCAAAGAAAAACATCCACCTCGTTGATATGACATTCACCAATTTAATGTCATCGACTAGGTGTATAAGTAAATGGACTTGTAGGTCCATGAAACTTGTAGGGAGCTCCTTCTCAAATACACGTACAATTTCTACAATTTCCTTCTTCCATTTTGGCACTTCACATTTGTGGATCTCCTTGGAGGTCACCCACCTAATATAAGAATAGTAAATTAGTATGAACCTTTAGTCAAAAATTAAAATGCAATATAATATCTCTATGTCTCTCACACATGAACATTTCATATAACCACATACCTTGTAAATGCTGACAATCGACTTATGGCATTCCTTAAGTCAACTGTAAGACAAGAATCCCCCCTAATTGCCAATGGCATGATATGCTATCAAACACATTTATGAAAAGGTCATTAGTAATTTTTTCTCACACAATAAAATATCAAAATATATTTAGTACTTAATCAATGTTACTAGTAAATGTAAAATGATGATATATAATACCTTCATAAAATTATGAAAATCATGTGTTTTAAATCCTGTGATATGTCCATCAACTGTAAAAGCTTTAGCCAATGATGACCCATAGCCAGTAGGTGTCCTTATTGAATGGATGACATTTTTTAGTTTGTCTAGCTCTTTTTTTTTTCAAAATCCATGGAGCTTCTATATATGTTTCATTTTCCCTATTTGGCCACAAATGTTTTCTATCAATTTTGGTACGCGAAAGAGCAATATCTCTCCTCGAAGATAAGGTGTCCTCTTTGCTGATATATGTCAAAATATAGAATCTGGGACATTTTTGAAGGCATGCATAGTATCTAATAGGTGAGATATTAATAGATCCTTCCAGTAAGGGAGCTCATAAAATATGGATTTCCTTTTCATTCCTTTTGGCATGTTAACTACAACTTGTTCTGGTTCTTCAATTGAATCACCACGATCAAAAAAATCCTCCCAACCTTATTCAACATCTTCATACTTCTTAAGCCAATCACCTAGACCCATAATCATGGGAGGACCTCTATTTTCAACTTTTCCATCAAATTGATTCTTCAAGCAATTTCTAAACTTATGATCTAGTGGTAGAAAAACCCTGTTGTTTGCGTAAATAAATTTATGTAGATCTTTAGAATACCGCCCTTGAAATTGTTTTGCACATCTTGGACATGCAAATATCCCCTTTGTTTGAATCCCTGGAATTCAATAAGTAATGTTAATAACATCAAAAAAATAGTATAAAACTAAGTATGAAAGTTGGGATGAAAATAAATTATGAGTGTAAATATGTAAATATTTTATCTTACCAGAACAAACACCAAGTCTTGGGAAATCATGAATAGTCCAACATAGCACACCGTACAACATAAAGGACCTATTTGATGGGGGACATGATATGTCATACATTCTGATGCCTTTCCATAGCAGTTGCATCTCATCAATAAAAGATGCAAGATAAGCATCCATGTCTTTAACTTGATGTTTTCCTGGAACAATGAGAGTTAGCATAAGGTGCTCCTTTCTAACACTCATCCATGGGGGAATATTGTATACTATCAATCGGATTGGCCAAACACTATAATTTGAGCTCAAGAAAGAGAATGGGCACACTCCATAAATTGCAAGACCAAACCAGATACTACGGGGTTCATCTTGAATTTTCTTGGCCATTTTTCCTCTATGTGTTTCATTGCTTTGAAGTCGGCCGGAATTTGCATGAATCCATCTTTACTCCTGTTCTTTGCATGCCAGTCCATCAATTGTGCAAATGAATTGCAATGAAACAGTCGTTGAAGTCTAGGTATAATTGGCATGTGACGTAAAACCTTCTTTGGAATTGTAGGACCTTGTACATCTGTACGATATCTCTTCTCTTTGCATATAGGGCATTCTACCTTGTTTTGATATTCATCTCTGTATAAAATGCAATCATTTTTACATGAATGAATTTGCTTATATTCAATCCCCAACTCAACCAACAATAGATGCGCCTCTCTGCAAGTTGATGGCAACACATTCTCTTCGGGGAATATTTTAGTTTTTAGTGCCCTGTAAGATTGCCAGAGATTAAATCAATTGAATGTTTAACTTATGATAAACATGTTTGATATGTCAATCTATACTAGGACTGCTTATATACAATATCTGGTTTTATAATCCCATTAAATAAATATAAACAAAGTTGATGAATGTTTACGAATTATGTACACTAATTGACAATTGCAAAGTAAGAAATAGATTTTAACTCACTTCAGTAGGGTAGTGAATCCTTTGTCTGACCAACCAAATAGTGACTTGATTTCTAATAATATTAATGTGCATGCTAGTTTTGAGGTTCTACTTGCACCTGATTTGAACACTGGTGTCTTCACTGGTTGCTTGATGGAGTCTTTCAGGTTGTTATCATTAACATTACATTGGTGGTAATTACCCCTGCTATCATCATTACTGTCAACCATATGATCATTATTGTCATCATTGTTTTCATCCCCAAAGAAATCTGTAAGCATTTCATTCAATCCCTATTCATGCAGTGCATTTTTACTATCATGATCATCATCATTAAGGCTAGGTGGCATGTCATCAGTGTATGTGGATCTCATCAGCTCTTCAAATCTCTCAGCTGGTAGTATTCTCTTCAATAATTCTCTTTTCACCCTGGTATTGTTTAAAGGATGGTTTGGATCATCCTGTCCAAATCTTAATAACCCAGTTGGATCTTGGGTAATAGTATGTGTTTCATCAACATATTCTACCTATCAACAAATGCAAGCATTATTTAATGTTTGGCAACAATTGGATAAATCATAAATGTATCAATTTCAAAGAAATATAATCAAATATGGCTTAAAAAAAAATATAAATTGTATGAACATATATACATCAATTGAATAATGGAACATTATTTTATAGAGTACCTTTTTTATACAATAATTTAAATAAAACACAAATTTGACAACATAGTTTATAAAACATCAGTCCACACTCATTTATTATTCTTTGGTTTTCTGCCCTTAAGAACATCCTTAGGGAGACCTTGTTCTTCCCTCTTCTTTCGTGCAGGAGTGTGTTTTAAGAAGGGGTAATCAATCAATAACTCATCCCCAATGGTAAGGTCCATAGTAGCCTCAACCATTATCAATCTATCAACATCTCTTTCCATTTCTCCATCTTTATCATTTATAACCTCAACAAATTGACAATTTGGTCTTATAGTAGGGTCCCTTCCCTTACTACTATTTATAAATCCTACAATATTTTTGTGTGTGTATGCACGTCCATCTATATACATAAGATGACCTCTATTCATTTCTTTTCCACTTTCCAATTGGAGACGATGTGTATACATATTCAAATTTAGACCATATGTTGACATGCTAGGCTTATATTCTACTAGCCTTCTCCATTCACCATTGTAATATGATGGACCATAATATGGCATTAATCTCCTAGTGGTTTGTTCTGAATTGTTTCTATGTTTAGATCCCACATGTACATTTTAGACAATAAAGAGGCCTAGATTCACTCCATGAATATTGGAGGGTCGTATCATGTAGCTATATCCCCAAAATTGAAACACCTCGTACACTCTAGGTAGTTGTTGATCACTAGGCCAAGCGCAATATAGTCGACGATCAAATGTCTCTTTGTAAATTGATCTCAAACTCAGGGGCAAGTGATCATCTCCATCACATTCATGCTCATAGGGTATGTAGTCCACCTTCCCCTTGTCTTTAAGCAAATTATGCATCTTTAAACTGGTTCTTGTTCTGTTGCTTGTTTTCATCAATTCCTCATCTTTCGAGCTAGTATATTAGCACATATTTTTGTTAGATGTATCATCTGATATATGATCATTGCCCTCTAGGCTGGAAGTCAGTGATCCATGAAACTTTAAACCAAGAACTTTATCCTGCAAGTATCCATTAAGAAAAAAAATAGTTATTTAAATAATATAAAACAATATTTAAACGAAGTATACATGTTATTTATATCAATTTGGAAAATTCCTTACCAAAATTCCTATTGGATTTGAATCGATTGTAGGAGGCATACTATCGACTGGAAGCTCATCATATATGTAATGTCTTTGTACAATCACTCATTTGAATTATTTCTTTCCACGACATACAGAACATCAATGTTGTGTGATTACACAACACGCCCCATTTTGCCTTAGCAAAATAGGGACCCAACTTCTTTTCTTTGCTTCTGCTTGTTTCCTTGCTTTTTGTGCTTCGGGCGGTAATGGTAAAAGCAGCAACAGTCAGTATGCATATGCCTCATGTCAGGTATATTTGTGATCTTGAAGTCTAAACTCAATTTTTAAACTCTAAATGTCTCTCCAAGAAGCTTGTCATGCAAAAGAGTGTGAAATTCTAAGCATGTTTGCCTTTTGCATCACCTTGAAATTCAGCCAAATAAGGAAGTTATGTGTGGTCAAAGTTTGGTCAAACTTGTCCTCAAGGTTATATTTCCTAATATCCCTAATATTCGCCAATATCACCCTGTGTTTTTTTATAACATAGAGAGTCCTGATATCTGTATATTTGTATGCGCACGTCAAATTTAAACCTAAGGTCATCTACCCGTCAAGTATACGCATTCATGAGGGTCATATTTCTTAATATGACTGATTTTCCTAAATGTGACCCTGACATCACCCTCTTTCGAGGGTGATATTTCTAAATATCTGTCATATTAACTTACATGCCTAATTTTCGTTAATATGACCCTAACGTCATCATATTCCATTCTAAAGAAAATCCTATACGATGGTGACGTCATCATCATATTCCTATATAGGAAGAAGTCATTCGTAGTTAATATCCCTGATATTAACTAGTTCGGACCCGACAACGTTTACATGTTGCATTTTATAATGGTTGGTGTCCACATGTGTATATGTACATTGCAATGCATGTATTAGAAAGACAAGTTCAAAGTAGATACATAGGCAGACCTGATGTTTTTTTAGGGTGCATTTAATAAAAGTTGAAATCCGAGATTGTATGCATGAAGATCTGTTATACAATTTCAATGTGCATATTCGGACTTGAAGGATTTATTCAATTCGATTTAGAGAACATAAGACATGCATATTTGTATGCATATGGGTTTGTATTTGACATGTAGATGCATTTTCGGATGCGATGCAAAGGTTAAACATTGTTAATGAAAGGTTGAGATCCGCAGTTGCATGGTGGTTTGTATGTATTTTAGATACAAAGGGATATACAATGGTTTATATACAAACCCAGAACCGAAAGCAGTTTTCAATATGGTTTATATAAGGGTCGAGTCCGAGTTTGTATGTATGTGATATGCAAAAGGTAATACAAAGGGAAAAGATACAAAGCCAAAATCGAAGGTAAATTCCAATTTGTTTTATGCACTTTTTGAAGTCTGCATTTGTATAACATATACAAAAGGAGATACATACAATTGTATATGGAAATTGGACGCGATAGAAGGTTGAATGTGGTGGATTCTTTGGTTGGTGTCCACATTTGTACATTCGGTGATTGTATAAGATTTGTATAACATATACAAGGAATTGAGTATGCAAAAAAGCGAAAAAGTAAAGAGATCGCACAGATGCATAAAGTGAGCTTAACTATGATAAAGGGTCATTGAGTTGAAATATTATGATGACGTCATCATTTCTTGACTGCATAACAGTGTATAAAGTGCATGTATCATATATGCAGGATCATATACATGAGGGATACAAAAGCAAAGAGGGAGGATATTGAAGCCGTTTTAGGGCCCAATAACATGTTTTTTGGTCAACGATGGTTGACTCGACTATTCTTGACGTCATATATGCATTTGGATATGCAGATGTTCACAGATGCTTAATATTCATAGCCCGATATCCAAACTTGCATATTCAAAGCTCGTTTCACATATAGTGTAATGTTTATTTTTCCTGCCAATATATTAAATGATGATGATGCTTAATACTTGTCTGTTTGTTGCAGGACCTTGGAACTATTTGGGGCTAGGCTGGATGTTGCAGAAAATAAAATTATAGAGTTGCAGACATAGGGGTGACATGAACCTGAGCTGAAGAGGATATTATCAAATGCATTGTTTGCCAAATGGAGAGAGAATCAAGTCAAAAAATGATGGAATATTCTATGCCAGCTGTGTGATTGCCAACTGGCAGGGATGTGCTATTCATCTCGACCACTGATTGTTATGAGAGGATCCTGATCGTTGGACCAATGTAACCATTTTCTAGCCTTTGTTCTATAAAAGGGCCAGAACTTGTCATAATTGAAGGAGGAGGTTGACCATTTTCATATCTAACCGAGCCAATTTTCATAAGGAGATCAGATTACTGAGACTAATGAGGATTGAATTGTTGAAATGTCAAGGTTCTTTTTTAGATCATTGTAAATGTACTTGTTCTAAAGCATACTGGATGGAGATGAAGCTATAGATTACATCTTGATTGTAAACTTTACGTAATCTTCAAGTTGATTTCTGGATATGTAAGGGTGAAATACTGTGTTCAATAGAAGTGCTTTCATTTTATTACATATTGTGGTCAAATTTTCCTTTAAAGATTCGCACTGGATCATGCTGATTTGTGGAATGTCCTAGTGAAGTATGATTTAGTTTTTTTTCTCTTCATTGCTGTATCAGAACATGTATGTGGATCAGTGATCTCAGTTAAGTAATTTTAGGAATCTCATTCTCTAAACTCTTTTTCTCATTTTAATTTAATTAAATCACTTCCATAACTGCAAATCATGATAAAGAATAAGCAGAACAGAGAAATATACTGACAGTCCGTAGGTAACTGGAAATCCTTAGCATATTTTGAGCTAAATGCATGTAGTGTTGAAAATATCATGCAAAGAATCACAAATAATGATAGAAATCATGCAAATATCAACCTATAGGCACATTATTTGATCAAATTCATAGTGCAAAGGTAGAATTGTTTTGATATTTATGCAGACCAGACATAAAGGACATGATATTTGGATGAATAATGATGAACTTTGCAGAAATTACTAGAGTACATAAGGCCCCTGAATGATTAACAACACACATCAACCACTAAGTAACGTCAATAGATTATGAACTAATCAATGGAGACTTGGGATCATGAATTCTTTGAATTCATCGTATCTTTCAAGATAAATAAAGGTTGTTGTGTAACTTTTATTTCATGTTTGTTTGTGAGTAACATCATGACCAACATAAATTGGCGCTAGAAGGAGGGCCGTGACTGAAAGCTTTCGATTTTTGCAAATATTTCATCATTTGAGTTTAATGACTGTAAATATCTCTTCTCTGAGAAGATTTGACTATATCTTTGCAAAGATCGAGCTCAAAGCTTCAAAGATTCATTTGATTTTTTAAGCTTTCAAGTTTTATTTTGAGATATGATAGATCTCATTAAAATTTCAAAATCCTAAAAATTAAAAATAGTCTCATTTTGATGGATGCATATGAAAAAAAATTTCAAGTTGATATTCCTTTCTTTCAGGAAACTCTAAATGAGCAGCTGTATCGTCAAAATTTATCTAATTTCAGTTTATCTGGAAGGTACAAGATACACAATTTTGTGGAGCATGGTGACATTAATTGTTTAACTTTCCTCACCAGGATAGATTTATATTTGAAAGGACTAATTATTTTCTCAAATGTGTACATGACTTAAGTCTAGCAGGAAAATGAAAGAGTTTTAGAGCAACGAGACAATACATCTTCAAAGGCTAGGAGATATATAGAAAAGGTACTGGTTGAATCAGTTCTGGAAGATGAAGATAATGAAGAACCTTTTGACGACTCAATATATGGTGAGATTGACAGTTCTCTACTTCTCTGTCGAAGTAATAATATGGATGAGGCAGAGTGTAGGTATGAGTCTTTTGAAAATCATAGAGAAGAAAGTCCTTCTTGTTTTACGTCATTAGACAATAAATTAAGAAGATTAGAGTACATCCTGATACACTTGATAATTATATTGAACTATTAAATTGTACTTGTCAGGATATATTATTTGATTATGATCTTAATAGTTATGATGAGAATGTTTGGCAGAGAAGTGTGAACAAGTGGCAAAGGAATTTAAACACACTGCTACTGATGAAGTTCTAACTATAGCAACTAATGGAGTCATAGAAAAGAAAGTAAATCCTGATTTATTAGCTGACTTCCTTAAATTGAATGATCAAATGCAAGAATGTTGCAGGTCAATGGAATCAGACACTCTACTGGATTGTAAATGTGAGTTATTTGATGAACAATTTATAAAAATTGAAGATGCAAAAAGTTTTATAATTGTTGTACATGATCAAATGCCAATCCAACGTCATTTTGAAAATGAAACAAGGGAGTATTCCTATCAATCGAAAGTTGTTTCACCTTTACAGTCAAACGATTTAGAAATGATAAATTTCTATATATCAAGTTATGATGATGAAGATACTCATTTAGATGCTGATGTGCAAGGAATTAAAGAAAACATTGAGGTTTTTCCCAAAGTCAAAAATTAGATAAGCTTGCAAAATGAAGAGACGAAATTGGATAATGATGAAGGAGATCGCTTCAAGGATTTTGAATTGTACTTGTCTAGAAATATATAGTGTTTCCAAAGATTAGTTTTACCCACTAATGATATCTTGATTAAGAGTTGGTGCAGATTACATGACGAAGCACATTCAGAAAGGGATTGTGATGCCTGCTTAGACATGATGGAATTAAAAATTAGTGAAAACATTGAGGTGCTTCCTGAAGGCAAGAATTAGATATACATGCAGAATGAAGGAACAAAGCTGGATAAATATGATGGAGTAATACATCAAGATGCAAAGGTTAAACATTGTCAATGAAAGGTTGAGATCCGCAGTTGCATGGTGGTTTGTATGTATCTTAGATACAAAGGGATATATAATGGTTTATATACAAACCCAAAACCGAAAGTAGTTTTCAATATGGTTTATATAAGGGTCGAGTCCGAGTTTGTATGTATGTGATATGCAAAAGGTAATACAAAGGGAACAAATACAAAGCCAGAATCGAAGGTAAATTCCAATTTGTTTTATGCACTTTTTGAAGTCCGCATTTGTATAACATATACAAAAGGAGATACATACAATTTTACATGCAAATCAGATGGGATAGAAGGTTGAATGTGGAGGATCCTTTGGTTCGTGTCTGCATTTGTACATTTGGTGATTGTTTAAGATTTGTATAACATATACAAGGAATTGAGTATGCGAAAAAGCAAAAAATTAAAGAGATCGCACAGATGCATAAAGTGATCTTAACTGTGACAAAGGGTCATTGAGTTGAAATATGACGATGATGTCATCTGACTGCATAATAGTGTATAAAGCGCACATATCATATATGCAAGATCATATACATGAGGGATACAAAAGTAAAGCGGGAGGATATTGAAGTCATTTTAAGGCCCGATAACATGTTTTTTGGTCAATGATGGTTGACTCGACCATTCTTGACGTCATATATGCATTTGGATATGCAGATGTTCACAGATGCTTAATATTCATAGCTCGATATCCAAGCTTGCATATTCAGAGCCTGTTTCACATATAGTGTAATGTTTATTTTTCCTGGCAGTATATTAAATGACGATGATGCTTAATTCTTGTTTGTTTGTTGCAGGACCTTGGAACTGTTTGAGGCTAGGCTGGATGTCGCAGAAAATAAAATTGCAGAGTTGCAAACACAGGGGTGACATGAACCTGAGCTGAAGAGTATATTATCAAATGCATTATTTTCCAAATGGAGAGCGAATCAATTCCAAGAATGCTATAATATTTTATGCCAGCTGTGTGATTGCCAACTGGTAGGCACGTGCTATTCATCTGGACCGCTAATTGTTATGAGAGGATCCTAATCGTTGGATCAATGTAACTATTTTCTGGCCTTTGTTCTATAAAAGGGAAAGAACTTGTCATAATTTAAGAAGGAGGAGGTTGACCATTTTCATATCTGATCGAGCCAATTTTCATAAGGATATCGGATTACTGTGACTAATGAGGATTGAATTGTTGAAATGTCAAGGTTCTTTTTTTAGATCATTGTAAATGTACTTGATCTAAAGCATACTGGATGGAGATGAAGCTATAGATTACATCCTGATTGTAAACTTTACATAATCTTCAAGTTGATTTCTAGATATGTAATTGTGAAATGATGAGTTCAATAGAAGTGTTTTCATTTTATTAGATATTGTGGTCAACTTTTCCTTTGAATATTCACACGGGATCATGCTTATTTGTGGAATGTCCTGGTGAAGTATGATTTTTCATTGCTATATTAGAACATGTATGTGGATCAGTGATCTTAGTTAAGTAATTTTGGGAATCTCATTCTCTAAACCCTTTTTCTTATTTTAATTTCATTAAATCACTTTCATAACGCAAATCATGATAAATAATAAGCAAAACAGAGAAATATGCTGACATCCCGTAGGTAACTGAAAATCCTTAGCATATTTTGAGCTAAATGCATGTAGTGTTGAAAATATCATGCAAAGAATCACAAATAATGATAGAAATCATGCAAAAATCAACCTATAGGCACATTATTTGATCAAATTCATAGTGCAAAGGTAGAATTGTTTTGATATTTATGTAGAGAAGACATAAAGGATAGGATATTTGGAGGAATACTGATGAACTTTGCAAAAATTACTGGAGTACGTAAGGCCCTTGAATGATTAATAGCAACACACATCAACCACTGAGTAACGTCAGTAGATTATGAACTAATCAACAGAGACTTGGGATCATGAATTCTTTGAATTCATCGTATCTTTCAAGATAAATAAAGGTTGTTGTGTAACTTTTATTTCATGTTTATTTGTGAGTAACATCATGACCAACATAAATTGGCACTAAAGGGAGGGCCGTGACTGAAAGCTTTGGATTTCTACAAATATTACATAAATATTTCATCATTTGAGTTTAATGACGACAAATATCTCTTGTCTAAGAAGATTTGACTGTATGTTTTCAAAGATCAAGCTCAAAGCTACAAAGTTTCTTTTGATTTTCAGAGCTTTCAAGTTTTATTTTGAGATATGATAGATCTCATTAAAATTTCAAAACCCTTAAAATTGAAAATATAGTATCATTTTGATGGATGCATATGAAAACAATTTTCAAGTTGATATTCCTTTCTTTCCAGAAACTCTAAATGAGCAGTTGTATCCTCAAAATTTATCGAATTTTAGTTTATCTGGAAGGTGCGGGATACACAATTCTGTGGAGCATGGTGAAATTAATTGTTTAACTTTCCTCACCAGGATAGATTTATATTTGAAAGGACTAATTCTTTTCTTAGATGTGTATAGGACTGAAGTCTGGTAGGAAAATGAAAGAGTTCTGGAGCGATGAGACAATACATCTTCAGAGGCTAGGAGATATATAGAAAAGGTACTAGTTGAATCAGTTATGGAAGATGAAGATAATGAAGAACCTTTTGATGACTCAATATATGGTGAAATTGACAGTTCTCTACTTCTCTGTCAAAGTAATAATATGGATGAGGTAGAGTGTAGGTATGAGTCTTTTCAAAATCATAGAGAATAAAGTGCTTCTTGTTTTACATCATCAGACAATAAATTAAGAAGATTAGAGTACATCCTGATACACTTGATAAATATATTGAACTATTAAATTGTACTTGTCAGGATAGTGTATTTGATTATGATCTTAATAGTTATGATGAGAATGTTTGGTAGAGAAGTGTGAACAAGTGGCAAAGGAATTTAAACACATTGTTGCTGATGAAGTTCCTACTATAGTAACTAATGGAGTCATAAAAAAGAAAGTAAATCTTGATTTATTAGCTGACTTCCTTAAATTGAATGATCAAATGCAAGAATGTTGCAGGTCAATGGAATCAGACACTCTACTGGATGGTAAATGTGAGTTATTTGAAGAACAATTTATAAAAATTGAAGATGCAGAAGGTTTTGTAATTGTTGTGCATGATCAGATGCCAATCCAACGTCATTTTGAAAATGAAACAGGGGAGTATTCCTATCAATCGAAAGTTGTTTTACCTTTACAGTCAAATGATTTAGAAATGATAAATTTTTGTATATCAAGTTATGATGATGAAGATACTCATTTAGATACTGATGTGCAAGGAATTAAAGAAAAATGTTGAGGTGTTTCCCAAAGTCAAAAATTAGATAAACTTGCAAGATGAAGAGACGAAATTGATAATGATGAAGGAGATCGCTTCAAGGATTTTGAATTGTACTTGTCTAGAAATATACAATGTTGCCAAATATTAGGTTTACCCACTGATGATATCTTGATTGAAAGTTGGTACAGATTACATGATGAAGCACATTCAGAAAGGGATTGTGATCCCTACTTAGACATGATGGAATTAAAAATTAATGAAAACATTAAGGTGCTTCCTGAAGTCAAGAATT
This sequence comes from Cunninghamia lanceolata, assembly GCA_027924645.1. Classification (NCBI taxonomy): domain Eukaryota; kingdom Viridiplantae; phylum Streptophyta; class Pinopsida; order Cupressales; family Cupressaceae; genus Cunninghamia; species Cunninghamia lanceolata. Next base: position 5,412,988 of record BSBN01000303.1, on the reverse strand, counting down.
AGATATACATGCAGAATGAAGGAACAAAGCTAGATAAAGATGATGGAGTAATACATCAAGAGTCATACATTCTTCAAGATGAAGGGAGACCTAACGTTGAGCGAAACAACAAAAATGCAAAGTCAAACAGAAGACCAGCTGGCAGCGAACCAGCATGTCCTGCAGAACCAGAGATGCACTAGGTTGTATCTTTCGTTTCCACAGTAAATGATGTTGATTATTATTTTGATTATGGAAATTTGGGAGATAAAACATGCATATGGATATGTCATGAACAAGATGAACTTCCTTAGTTGCTACTCATTAAGAGTTATTCTGTTAAATACAGTGAATTTAGAATACAAAAATATTTTTCAGAATACAAGGATGAATTTTCTAGGATTAGAACCATAACTAATGCCCTGATGCTCCTGCACAATCTAAGGAGGTATGCAAATATAGGTGTCTTTGGGTCTTATCATGGGTTTTATTTGCCTTGTAGTGTGTTGTGTATAGTTTGGTAGAGTAGTTGTTTTGTTTCTTTTCTTTGCTTTCTTGTTTTGTTTTCTATTGTTTCCCTTTGGTAGTTAGTTGTTTGTACAGTTTGCTTTGTGTGTTTGTTTTTGCTTTACGCTGTTGAGCCTTTGTTTCAGTTGGGCAAAACTAGTGCACCTTGTTACTTAAGAACACTGCTAAAATTGTTAGAATTCAAAAGTTGGATATAAGTTCTTACATAGGTTGTAACTCATGTCAGCATAGGTACTCTTGATCAGGTCTGTGATATCCTATTCATCAACATTACTTTTTCTTGAGTCAAGGAGATTCTCACAATGACACACCTAATAGCCTTGGGTTTGTTAAACATACCAGTGTAGGTGTTAAGTGAAAAATATAAAGGTTGCCCTTGCTACCATTGCAATTCTCAACCTAAAGCAGCAAGTGATCACACCTTGCAAAATGTGCTTACATGATGACATCTTATGAATACAAAAAAAAGAAATATATTGAATATCTAAAGAGAAAATTAGGCCATCTAAGTAACTCTACCGGGGCTATGGATGTCTGCTGGCAGTGGGGCTCTACTTAGGGGAATTGCAATGATAACCTTGCCGGGGCTATGGACGCCTGCTAGCAACAAGGCTCTATCCGGGTTGGCTATGAGGGATGAACCAAACTACATAGCTTAACACCAGTCACTGGTTTATTCAACTCACTTTCAAGATGAGGGATATTAATCACGTGCACACACTTGACCCCTTATCAATACATTGTCATATTGATGAACATGATATCATTCAGAAAGATTAGGTTGCTTGTGCTTAACAAGAGTTGGAACATTATGTTTTAACTTATCCGCATCTCTTGAATTAGTTGAATTTTGTTGTTTTCTTTGGTGGCAAGTTATTGTGTGATTACACAACACGTCCCATTTTGCCTTAGCAAAACAGGGACCCAACTTCTTTTCTTTGCTTCTGCTTGTTTCCTTGCTTTTTGTGCTTCGGGTGGTAATGGTAAAAGCAGCAACAGTCAGTATGCATATGCCTAATGTCAAGTATATCCATGATCTTGAAGTCTGAACTCAATTTTCAAAGTCTGAATGTCTCTCCAGGAATCATGCCATGTGAAAGAGTGCGAAATTCTAAGCATGTTTGCCTTTTTCATCACCTCAAAATTCGGCCAAATAAGGAAGTTATGTGCGGTTAAAGTTTGGTCAAACTTGTCCTCAGGGTCATATTTCCTAATATCCCTGATATTCGCCAATATCACCCTGCATTTTTTTTTAACATAGAGAGTCCTTATATCTGCATATTTGTATGTGCACGTCAAATTTAAACCTAAGGTCATCTACCTGTCAAGTATACGCATTCATGAGGGTCATATTTCTTAATATGACTGATTTTCCTAAATGTGACCCTGATGTCACCCTCTTCCAAGGGTGATATTTCTAAATATCTGTCATATTAACTTACATGCCTGATTTTCATTAATGACCCTGATGTCATCATATTCCATTCTAAATAAAATCTTATATGATGGTGACGTCATCATCATATTCCTGTATAGGAAGAAGTCTTTCATAGTTAATATCCCTGATATTAACTAGTTCAGACCTGACAACATTTACATGTTGCATTTTATAATGGTTGGCATCCACATGTGTATATGTACATTACAACGCATGTATTAGAAAGACAAGTTCAAAGTAGATACATAGGCAGACTCGACATCTTTTTAGGGTGCATTTACTAAAAGTTGAAATCCGAGATTGTATGCATGAAGATCTATTATACAATTTCAATGTGCATATTCGGACCTAGAGGATTTATTCAATTCAATTTAGAGAACATAAGACATGCATACTTGTATGCATATGGATTTGTATTTGACATGTAGATGCATTTTCAGATGCGATGCAAAGGTTAAACATTGTCAATGAAAGGTTGAGATTCGCAGTTGCATGTGGTTTGTATGTATCTTAGATACAAAGGGATATACAATGGTTTATATACAAACCCAGAACTGAAAGTAGTTTTCAATATGGTTTATATAAGGGTCGGGTCCGAGTTTGTATGTATGTGATATGCAAAAGGTAATACAAAGGGAAAAGATACAAAGCCGAAATCGAAGGTAAATTCCAATTTGTTTTATGCACTCTTTGAAGTCCACATTTATACATTCGGTGATTATATAAGATTTGTATAACATATACAAGGAATTGAGTATGCGAAAAAGAAAAAAAGTAAAGAGATCGCACAGATGCATAAAGTGAGCTTAACTGTGACAAAGGGTCATTGAGTTGAAATATGACGATGACATCATCATTTCTTGACTGCATAACAGTGTATAAAGCGCATGTATCGTATATGCAGGATCATATACATGAGGGATACAAAAGTAAAGCGGGAGGATATTGAAGCCGTTTTAGGGCCCGATAACAATTTTTTTTGTCAACGATGGTTGACTCGACCATTCTTGACGTCATATATGAATTTGGATATGTGGATGTTCATAGATGCTTAATATTCATAGCCTAATATCCAAGCTTGCATATTCAAAGCCCGTTTCACATATAGTGTAATGTTTATTTTTCCTGCCAATATATTAAATGACGACGATGCTTAATTCTTTATGTTTGTTGTAGGACCTTGGAACTGTTTGGGGCTAGGCTGGATGTCGTAAAAAATAAAATTGTAGAGTTGTAGACACAGGGGTGACATGAACCTGAGCTGAAGAGGATATTATCAAATGTGTTGTTTTCCAGATGGAGAGCAAATCAAGTCCAAAAATGCTGGAATATTCTATGCCAACTGTGTGATTGCCAACTGGCAGGCACGTGTTGTTCATCTTGACCGTTGATTGTTATGAGAGGATCCTGATCGTTGGATCAATGTAACTATTTTCTGGCCTTTGTTCTATAAAAGGGCAAGAACTTGTCATAATTGAAGGAGGAGGAGGTTGACCATTTTCATATCTAACTGAGCCAATTTTCATAACTAGACTAGATTACTAAGACTAATGAGGATTGAATTGTTGAAATGTCAAGGTTATTTTTTTAGATCATTGCAAATGTACTTGATCTAAAGCACACTAGATGGAGATGAAGCTACAGATTACATCTTGATTGTAAACTTTACGTAATCTTCAAGTTGATTTCTGGATATGTAATTGTGAAATGTTGCGTTCAATAGAAGTGCTTTCTTTTTATTACATATTATGGTCAACTTTTCCTTAGAAGATTTGCACTGGATCGTGCTGATTTGTGGAATGTCCTGATGAAGTATGATTTAGTTTTTTTTCTCTTCATTGTTGTATCAGAACATGTATGTGGATCAGTAATCTCAGTTAAGTAATTTTGGGAACCTCATTCTCTAAACCCTTTTTCTCATTTTAATTTCATTAAATCACTTCCATAACTGCAAATCATGATAAATAATAAGCATAACAGAGAAATATGCTGACATCCCATAGGTAATTGAAAATCCTTAGCATATTTTGAGCTAAATGCATGTAGTGTTGAAAATATCATGCAAAGAATCACAAATAATGATAGAAATCATGCAAATATCAACCTAGAGGCACATTATTTGATCAAATTCATAGTGAAAAGGTAGAATTGTTTTGATATTTATGTAGAGAAGGCATAAAGGATAGGATATTTGGAGGAATACTAATGAACTTTGTAGAAATTACTGGAGTATGTAAGGCCCCTGAATGATTAATAGCAACACACATCAACCACTAAGTAATGTCAGTAGATTATGAACTAATCAACGGAGACTTGGAATCATGAATTCTTTGAATTCATCGTATCTTTCAAGATAAATAAAGGTTGTTGTGTAACTTTTATTTCATGTTTGTTTTTGTGTAACATCATGACCAACAATCCACAAACAACAATTTTCTCAAAGTATTCATCCCATGTACTATAGTCCTGACCAACCTCTTGTTTAGTGCAATCATTTGTTGTGTCTGTAGGATCCATTGTCATATCCTCTTCCACCCACTGTCATCTACGTGATTTAACAATTTTAGGTCCACGTCCACATACATATTTTTTTCGTTTCCTAGTTGAAGGCTCAGGCTCTGCATTTGCTCCAATCTCCATCTAAAATAATCGACAACATGCATTAATTTATGTCAAGATTGGATAATACATTATAAATTTCAATAATACTATGAAAAAAGATGGACGTATCACAAAATGCCATCACATCATTTTTTCCTAAGGAAATTAGATTTGAGTACCTGATTTCCCGCTTCATCCATTGTGTCCTCATTTGATATGACACGATTTGTTGCCATGGCCTCGTCTAGCCCCTATAATACACAACATAGTAAATAAAGTTTATTACACCAATTGTATCATTTCAATGAATATGCTATCCAACACAAAACCTCACTTTATTCATATATTTGACATATTGATATCATGTTTTGGCCATCCTAATTTTCAAACTTTTCCCTTGATCATAGAATCACATTTAATCACCATTCCTATGCATTTTCAGCCAATAAGTTTGACCTTAGAGGCCTCATGGATAGAAAAATGACTTTATCTCCTCTATGTTGTAGCATTTGTGAATTCATAAACACCTTCCTCCTTTGGTTGAGGTTGCTTTCTCTTCTTACCTCTATTGTATCTGTTGATTCTGTTGTCATATCTATTTCCACCCACTTTCCTCTCTGGGATTTAGTAGTTCTACGTCGTCCACGTCCTCTCTCCATGGCCTCCTCTAGATCTTGTAATACACTTGAATTTATCTTGTTAATACACTCACTTTTCATTAAGACACACTATGAAAAACAAAATAGGACATTGCAACATTTTGCTCTTCAGAAAAAGTTTACACGTGGAATCTTGATAACTAGAGCTCAAATCTTATGATTACAAGATGACTACAAATTCACATCAAAAAGACATTTATTTCATAGTTGACTCTTCTTTTTCTTTTATGGGTCATTTTAAGGCAATCTATATCTCTCCAAATGGCCATAAAACCTTCAAAACTATCATAGAACCCTCAAAATAGTCTCAAAGAGTCTTTGGCACCAAAATTTTAAATTCTTGATGGAGGGAAGGATAATTTGGATGTTAATTTTGAAATCACGTTGTTAGATCTTTGTTAGGTTAATCCTAGCCATTGGATATTCTTTAATTATAGGGACTTTATGTTATATTTCACCATTACCTTTCATTCCAAAATTAATGGTTTCCTTTGAAAAGAAAACCCTCCATTAGCTATCATAACCCCAACTATCTGTATTTAGGGATGTTGTCATCATGCCTTAAGGATTGACAAGATCTAAGGAATAACTAGATGTATAAATAGGACTATCACAAGTATGTGAGGAAGTGGAAGGTTGTCAAATAGTGAAGGAGATAGTTCAAGGCCTCTTATATCGGGCCTCAAGATTATAGTGAAGTCACATATTATAAACAAAGATTGTCATGACTTAGCTAAAATGTTGGCAATATCCTATCACATATCTTAAGGTTGTCCTTAATCCCAAATCCAACTCTCAAATTTTAGATGGAAGGTCATGGCTCCAACTAAAATAATTGGTGTCAAAATGATAAGTCAAGGGACCATCATAGTGTTGATATACTATTGTAGTGGGATCATGAGGATTAACATTGTAGAGGTTGTCATACCATGAGGCATAGGTAACAACCATAGGAGGTTTAAAAGCAACACTAGCAACATTAAATTATTGTCATAGTACACCTAGGATAGCTAGGTATGCATCCATAGAGTTATTACTATAAAATTGTCATTAATCTTGTGACCAAGTTAAGTCACTATCATAGTAACAATGTAGTTAGTCATCAATCAACATGTTGTCTTTGCATTTCAATAAGATCAATTCTTGAAAAATGACAATCCAAAGGTTAAAGAGACAAGTTGATACCTTACCTAAGTTGTCATGTTCTTGAAACCTTGTCACTATAAAAAAGAGATATCTAGAGACTAATGTCACAAGGACATAACCAAGGCATGCACTATCATGAGCCCTAGGGACAACTTACTACACCATCCAAAACTCCATTTGAACTAGCTACTATCAATAATTCACATTATTGGGGACTGTCATGAAGAAAACACCATGCATAGGACTATCATAGTCAAATTGGAGAGGATTGTCTAGTCATTGTATGACCGACATAATAGCTAGTGGGTTAGTTACCATGCTTCAACCTAAAATAGGTTAATGAGAACATAGAAATGAAAATCACAATACCATAAGCACACTCCATAAGCTACCAATATAGTCCCAATATCATGTCATCATGATAGTAAGAGAAGAGTTGTTTGGTTTTTCCAAAGCCATATCACTTGCATAAGGATTGTCACCAACCATCTGTGTAAGGTCGTGAAAGAGTGAGTCATTATTGAGCTAATCATAAGAGAAGCATGAAGTCAAAATGCTATCATGGAAACAAGATATAGTTACTTATTATAAGGACAATCCAAATTTGGTGAGGTTACTTTTTTATCAACTTCCAAGCAAAATACATCATTTTGCACTAATTGGAGCTAAATTAGGTGCACTTTGTGCCACCTTTTGCACCCCAAAAAGATTACATTTAGGCCTAAAAGTCGGCGCTAAATTAGGCGCACTTTGCGCCGCCTTTTGCGCCCCAAAATGATTACATTTAGGCCTAAAAGTCAGTGCTAAAGTCAGCGGTAACTACTCTGACTATAGCGCCAACTACTGGATCAAAATTTTTTTAAAAAATTCCCACCTGCACATACCCCAAAACAAAAGAAAACAAAATTTTATTGATTTTTGGTGTTCATTTTTTGTTTGGAGATCAAGCATTTGGCATGCAGAGATCGAGCATTTGGGTTTTTTGTGTTTACCCTTATTTTGGCAATGGCGGGACCTGTAAAGGAAAAACAAAAAATAAAAACTTCCCGCCTGAATTATATGAGAAATTCGATAATTACAGGAGAAAAACACCGTGTGAATTAGAGGAGAAAAAGCCGAAAAACGTCGTGCGAAGAGAGGAGAAAAAAGGGAAAAACAAGCAAGGAGATGAGAAATTTGATTTAGTTTGCGACACCATAGGTAAGGTTACAATTACAATGAAAAAAAATTTGTTCCCAAAATATTTTTGTTTCGATTAAATGGAGAAGATTGTGAAGAAAGGGTTGTGAATATTGTTTTGTTTACAAGCAAATCGTTCAAGTCTCATGTGGTTACAAAGGAGGAGGGTAAAATTGTAGACATTGCATTATTTCCTCTGCATTCGAGAGTAGTGAATGCATTTTTCAAACCCCAATGCCCAGGTTCGCTTATCATTCCCATCAATACCTTTCTCAGAAGACAACTTTCTCACTTCATTCCTAAAAAAAGTAGTCAAGTGCTTTAAGACAAGTCAATTGTGAGCAAACTAAAATTAGGGCTTTTGAGACAAGGGTGAACAAACTAAAATAGAGTTTGGTCGAGACAATACGAGGAGATAGGGCTTTTGAGATGAGGGTGAGAAACTAAAATTAGGCCCGGAACTATAGATTCCCTCCCAAGGCACCAATTGATTCATAGGAAAATAGCTTCATGATTTGCTCTACAAAGTAAAGGTCAAAAACCTTGAGGAATACAGAAAAATTAGATGAAAACTTTCATACCTGACAGTGTGTACTTCATTTGCCTCCACAGACTGAACGAAAATAATTTTCCCTAGGTCACCTCAAAATGTCAAGCAATAGAGGGAATAGAGCAAAGGGAGCAGACTCTGGCCACAATGAGGTAATTGATTGTCAATTTATAGATTTGTAAATGTTTCCATTATTTCTTTGCTTTTAGTTTTTAGTTTTTTATTTGTAAATTTAAAACAAGAAATTATATATATATAGGAACATGAGACTGACAAAGATAAAGAGGCATTGGCTTCCATATTGGGGGTAGAGGCAGTGAACAAATTGGATGGTGTGGACTTGACAATGCTTGCCAGATACATAGAAAAAATGATCTAGTAAAGCCCCTGAAACATTACAACCAAATCAACAGTGTCAAAGGGAATCAATTGATTCCCCAACCAATCCTGGATCGAGCAAAAGATCTAGGAGGAAATCAATAACAATAACTTCTAAGAATGTGGAACAGGGAACAGAGGCTTCCAATGTCCCACCCACTCCTGGGACATAGACTTCTTCGACCACCACGCCATGTTTTGCATCTTGCATTGGTACCTACGATACCAAGATAGAATACGATGTGCTTTTAGGGGAAGTCCAAATGACAAATGCTGGAAAAACATTTGTGAATAGGTTGAAGGAATCATGCCTTCAACGATTCAAAGACCATCTACATTTGCCATTCTCAAAGATACCCATGCACCTACAAAAAGCAGTTATCCAGGACATGGAGACTAAATTTGGCACATGTTGGTCTGTAAAGAAGATAAAGCTACGAATGTCTCAAAACTGCAAGAGATTTCGGTGCAACCAAACAAAGAAGATAAAAAAACTCACTCCTGAGCTAAGGCTCAAAAAAAGGCCAATTGATGTAAGTGTGAAAGTATGGAAAGAGCTTGTAAAAGCATATGAGAAGTCTGATGCATGGAGGAAGTCCGGTGAGGAGAGTACATAGGTATTTGAATTTGGTCATAAGATTGTATCAAATTTATTAAACGATTTTTAAATTTTATTTTGTGCATAGTTAAATTGAATTAGTATATGTTTCAAGACAAGGCCTCCAAGGCTAGGCTTGACAAACTTTGTGCCATGCATCACAGTGGCCAGAAAGGTTTACAAGCCTTGATCTGTACATTTGTAAGTATCTTTAATATGCTAAATGACATTTTTTTTATTTCCTAAGAAAAAGTAAATGATTGCATATTAATTACTTTAACTAATCTGTGTGCCATGTTTTGACAGGAGGAGAAATATGGCCGGTATCCAACGCAATTTGAAAAGGATATATTACAAAGCAAAAAGTGGACCGATTTTGTAATCTGGATGGAGAATGAGGTATCAATAGTTGACTTTCAATATCTTAGTTGGATATTGTTGTGTTAATATGTCAATTTGCATTTCTTGTGTTGAGTTGTTTATTGATGCATAGGATGAGTTTTAAAGTGCTTCTATGTTGGCCCTAGCGCCCTTAAATGTAAGATTTCTCTTAGATGACAAATGATTACTCTTATATCTTTGGGGACCCTTCTTGGTCCCATTAGGATCATAATGAGTATACTAGTCTTGTGCTTGCTTACAAAAATTGGTTGCAATTAACCTAATCTTGTGGTCATTATCCACAACATTTTGTGTGTGCCATGCTATCTCATATGCTTAAGTTTAACAGGCTAATAATGAACAAAAAACCCTTGTGTGCCTACCTCCAACTAATGGACTTGTTGGAACCTAAAATTTCCTACCATTTTTTGCAAAAATTTTAGGTTCCCATGATGAAAAATCCAAATTCCACAACATTTGCCACCATCCTCCCTGCCTGTGTCAGAATGGGAGCTTTGGAATAGGGTATGGGCATCCATCAATACATAAAGGATAGATGATTTTATGTTATATGGTGTAGTTGCAACTGCCATGTTAGACATGTATGCAAAATGTGGAAGCATAGACAAGGCACGTGAATTGTTTGATAGAATGCCTCAAAGAAATGTGGTCTCATGGATTGCAATGACTGTAGGATATGCACAAAATGGATTTGTTGAAAAGGCTTTAGAAATTTTAAAGCAAATGCAATTGGCTGGTGTAAAGCCAAATTCCACAACCTTTGCCACCATTCTCCCTGCCTGTGTCAGAATGGGAGCTTTGGAATAGGGTATCGACATCCATCAATACATAAAGGATAGAGGAATTTTGTCAGATGTTGTAGTTGCAACTACCCTGTTAGACATGTATACAAAATGTGGAAGCATAGACAAGGCACGTGAACTGTTTGACATAATGCCTCAAAGAAATGTGGTCTCATGGATTGTAATGACTGTAGGATATGCACAAAATGGATTTGTTGAAAAGGCTTCAGAAATTTTAAAGTAAATGCAATTGGCTAGTGTAAAGCCAAATTCCACAACCTTTGCCACCATCCTCCATGCCTGTGTCAAAATGGGAGCTTTGGAATAGGGTATGGGCATCCATCAATACATAAAGGATAGAGGATTTTGTCAGATGTTGTAGTTGCAATTACCCTATTAGATATGCATGCAAAATGTGGAAGCATAGACAAGGCACATGAACTGTTTGACAGAATGCCTCAAAGAAATGTGGTCTCATGGACTACAATGACTGCAGGATATGCACAAAATGGATTTGTTGAAAAGGCTTCAGAAATTTTAAAGCAAATGCAATTAGCTGGTGTAAAGCTAAATTCCACAACATTTGCCACCATCCTCCCTACCTGTGTCAGAATGGGAGCTTTGGAATAGGGTATGGACATCCATCAATACATAAAGGATAGAGGAGTTTTGCAGATGTTTTAGTTGCAACTACCCTATTAGACATGTATGGAAAATGTGGAAGCATAGACAAGGCACTTGAATTGTTTGACAAAATGCCTCAAAGAAATGTGGTCTCATGGATTGTAATGACTGCAGGATATGCACAAAATGGATTTGTTGAAAAGGCTTCAGAAATTTTAAAGCAAATGCAATTAGCTAGTGTAAAGCCAAATTCCACAACCTTATACACCATCCTCCCTGCTTGTGTCAGAATGGGAGCTTTGGAGTAGGGTATCGACATCCATCAATACATAAAGGATAGAGGAATTTTGTCAAATGTTGTAGTTGCAACTACCCTATCAGACATGTATACAAAATGTGGAAGCATAGACAAGGCATGTGAACTATTTGACAGAATGCCTCAAAAAAATGTGGTCTCATGGACTGCAATGACTATAGGATATGGACAAAATGGATTTGTTGAAAAGACTTCAGAAATTTTAAAGAAAATGCAATTGGCTGGTATAAAGCCAAATTCCACAACCTTTGCCACCATCCTCCATGCCTGTGTCAAAATGGGAGCTTTGGAATAGGGTATGGACATCCATTAATACATAAAGGATAGAGGAATTTTGTCATATGTTGTAGTTGCAACTGCCCTATTAGACATGTATGCAAAATGTGGAAGCATAGACAAGGCACGTGAACTATTTGACAGAATGCCTCAAAGAAATGTGCTCTCATGGACTACAATGACTACACGATATGCACAAAATGGATTTGTTGAAAAGGTTCAGAAATTTTAAAGCAAATGCAATTGGCTAGTGTAAAACCAAATTCCACAACCTTTTCCACCATCCTCCCTGCCTATGTCAGAATGGGAGCTTTGGAATAGGGTATGGACATCCATCAATACATAAAGGATAGAGGAATTTTGTCAGATGTTGTAGTTGCAACTGTCCTATTAGACATGTATGTAAAATGTGGAAGCATAGACAAGGCACGTGAACTATTTGATAGAATGCCTCAAAGAAATGTTGTCTCATGGACTGCAATGACTGCACAGGATATGCACAAAATGGATTTGTTGAAAAGGCTTCATAAATTTTAAAGCAAATGCAATTAGCTAGTGTAAAGCCAAATTCCACAACCTTTGCCAACATCCTCCCTACCTATGTTAGAATGGGAGCTTTGGAATAGGGTATGGACATCCATCAATACATAAAGGATAGAGGAATTTTGTTAGATGTTGTAGTTGTAACTGTCCTATTAGACATGTATGCAAAATGTGGAAGCATAGACAAGGCACGTGAACTGTTTGACAGAATGCCTCAAAGAAATGTTGTCTCATGGACTGTAATGACTGCAGGATATGCATAAAATGGATTTGTTGAAAAGGCTTCAGAAATTTTAAAGCAAATGCAATTAGCTGGTGTAAAGCCAAATTCCACAACCTTTGCCACCATCCTCCCTTCTTGTGTCAGAATGGGAGCTTTGGAATAGGGTATGGACATCCATCAATAGATAGAGGATAGAGGAATTTTGTCAGATGTTGTAGTTGCAACTGCCCTGTTAGACATGTATGCAAAATGTGGAAGCATAGACAAGGCACGTGAATTGTTTGGCAAAATGCCTCAAAGAAATGTGGTCTCATGGACTGCAATGACTGCAGAACATACACAAAATGGATTTGTTGAAAAGGCTTCAAAATTTTTAAAGCAAATGCAATTGGCTAGTGTAAAGCCAAATTCCACAACCTTTACCACCATCCTCCCTACCTGTATTAGAATGGGAGCTTTGGAATATGGTATGGACATCCATCAATACATAAAGGATAGAGGAATTTTGTCAGATGTTGTAGTTGCAACTACCCTGTTAGACATGTATGCAAAATATGGAAGCATAGACAAGGCACGTGAACTGTTTGATAGAATGCCTCAAAGAAATGTTGTCTCATGGACTGTAATGACTGCAGGATATGCACAAAATGGATTTGTTGAAAAGGCTTCAGAAATTCTAAAGTAAATGCAATTGGCTAGTGTAAAGCCAAATTCTGCAACCTTTGCCACCATCCTCTATGCCTGTGTCAAAATGGGAGCTTTGGAATAGGGTATCGACATCCATCAATACATAAACGATAGAGGAATTTTGTCAAATGTTTTAGTTCCAACTGCCCTGTTAGACATGTATGCAAAATGTGGAAGCATAGACAAGGCACATGAACTGTTTGACATAATGCCTCAAGGAAATGTGGTCTCATGGACTGCAATGACTACAGGATATGCACAAAATGGATTTGTTAAAAAGGCTTTAGAAATTTTAAAGCAAATGCAATTGGCTGGTGTAAAGCCAAATTCCACAACCTTTACCACCATCCTCCTTGCCTATGTCAGAATGTGAGCTTTGGAATAGGGTATGGACATCCATCAATTCATAAAGGATAGAGGAATTTTATCAGATGTTGTAGTTGCAACTGCCCTGTTAGACATGTATGCAAAATGTGGAAGCATAGACAAGGCATGTGAACTATTTGACAGAATGCCTCAAAGAAATGTGGTCTCATGGACTGTAATGACTGCAGGATATGTACAAAATGGATTTGTTGAAAAGGCTTCAGAAATTTTAAAGCAAATGCAATTGACTGGTGTAAAGCCAAATTCCACAACCTTTGCCACCATCCTTCTTGCCTGTGTCAGAATGGGAGCTTTGGAATAGGGTATGGACATCCATCAATACATAAAGGATAGAGGAATTTTGTCAGATGTTGTAGTTGCAACTACCCTGTTAGACATGTATGCAAAATGTGGAAGCATAGACAAGGCATGTGCACTGTTTGACAGCATGCCTCAAAGAAATGTTGTCTCATGGATTGCAATGACTGCAGGATATGCACAAAATGGAGTTGTTGAAATGGCTTCAAAATTTTAAAGCAAATGCAATTGGCTGGTGTAAAGCCAAATTCCACAACCTCTTTGGAATAGGGTATGGACATCCATCAATACATAAAGGATGGAGGAATTTTGTCAGATGTTGTAGTTGCAACTGCCCTGTTAGACATGTATGCAAAATGTGGAAGCATAGACAAGGCACGTGAACTGTTTGAAAGAATACCTATTAGTTCCTAATGAAAGTGTTTAAAGTTTAAAAATTATGAATAGGATTGTGAAATGATATTTGTGATGACCAGTGCTTTCATCTATTGGGCAATAGAGTCAAAAGTTAATGGTATATTAGTTTAACATAGATTACTAGGCACTTCGGTGAGTCTACACCTTGTGTAGATGTGCAAAGATGTTGAGTTGTAAGGTTCTTCTTACTGATCCCAATGATATTTTCTTAAATCATTATGATCGTAGGAAAGGATTTTTATTCAAGTGGAAAGGAAACCTAACAAGATGACCTGTCTTAAAGGATTTTAACTCTTAGGCAAAGACCAATAAACACAGGCAACTTTAGTATGAATTAAATCAACTTTCCACATAAAACAATCAAATTGATCACACAGAAACAACAATTGTACTTTGACAAATTAAAATACCCTTGATATATTACTTTGAACTGATTTAAGAAATCATTCTGGAGACAACCACACAGCTCATTAATATGAAATTCCACACAGCAATTGAACACCAAAAATATAATCCACTAGATAACTTCTACTCCTTTGCATTAAATTATAAGTTTAGAGAACATGAGAATATAACATAACATAAGTATTGGAGGTTTTAGATTTGCATATATATATTAAAGAGTCTTGTAATTGTTCTCATAATTTGAAGCAGCCTTGGTATCCCTTATTTATGGGATGCGAAACAAGCTTCAGGCCGAAAGGACATGCCTTTTCATAAACATACTCCTAACTAATGCAATGATTAAGGAAATAAGAAAATAATTTGCAGATATGCAACGCGATCAATATTGTGCTCAGTTATTCATCGGAGGTAGACTCGTGACCCATAGGTCTGGCAAAGTCATATCTTCAGGATCAATTTTGACATGTCCAAGGTATCTGCTCAAAAATGTATCTCTGCACTCCTGTATATTCACCGTGTCCTGGATATAAACATGTTTACTCTGGCCATGTGATCAATGTACTCCTGTTCAACACATGTATCTGAAGCAATTACATCACTTATAGCAAATTCTAGGGTGAACAGCTTCTCGAGGCACTAATAGGTATTATCCAATACTTTTTCTTCATCATTCACTTTATCTAGGAGTGGTTGCAACATTTGGCTCATTTCCCTTACCTAGTCATCCTTATCTCGAAGATCACTTCCAGAAAAGAAGTTTGGAAATGTTAACTCAAGGTTTTGATCAAAATCATTTAGGTCATCAGTCAATGTAGAGTTATACTTTTCATGCTGGACAATTAAGTTGTTATATTCCTCAAGTATTTGACCCTGGAGACCTGACTTAGCGCTCAATTCCTCTTTTGTTTCTAATAGCCTCAAATGAAGCCTTTTATGCTCTTGATGTGCAAGATATGTCCTTTTACGCATACTCCAAGTTTGGTCACTGAACTTCATTATTTTATCAAACCTTCTTTTGATCAATGTTGAGGCCATGTGGTATTTGATTGATTTTATCTCAACCTCAAGTTGTTCACTCTTCTTTTGAAACTTTTCTGCTTTGGTCTTCTAGTAATTTGAATCAGCTTTTGCTTCAAGGATCTTTTGATCTTTTTCCAAGTAGGGTGAATAAGAACTTGAAGGCAATCTATCCTTGTAAGTGGCCACCTCTTGTCTTAGTTTTGCATTCTCAGGTTCTTTATCAACTACTCAATCTGAGCCTTAGTAAATCTTGCCACATTGATATTGAGGTCAATAGTTTCAAGAGGGTCTGTGTCCCCAACTCTCTGGATCAACAAATGGCCAAATGCTTCATTAGGATTATTTATAACCTGAGGTGTCTTATGTGAAGGATAGAGGGACCATATTAGAAATATCTTTTTATTAGGGTCATAGCCTGATCCATTCTTAATCTTATCCAATGCCTCAATACTAAGCTACATTTTCTTTTCTTGATTCTTTCTAAATGTATCAAAAACAATGGTTGAAGTCATGTCCCACCCAGGGACCAATACCACTCTTGCTTCTTTGAGCAATTATCTACCTTTCTCTGGTGTCATGTCATTCATGGCATTGTCTACTTCTGACTGAAGTTCTTGTAGAACTTCCTCTTGAACTTTAGGAGTAATGTCCTTCATCATTTCCCTGGCCTATTTTCCTTTGTACTCATAAAGGAAGGCTTTGCATTCTGAGGTTTTAATGAAATCAACATTTGCAATGAATTTCTGACTAGCCGAATATCTCACATCATATGTTAATTCGTCAGAAGTTTCTATTCTAACTTCCTCTCTATCCACAGGGGGCTCATATTCCTCAATAAGTGAAGAGGATGCTTGCAAGTCTTTATTTTTCCCCTCTTCTCTTTCTTCTTCAAAAGAAATTTCTAGAGTTTGTTGAGGAGATAACTGGCAAATAGGAATCTCATCTTCTGCTTGAGTTCCTTTAATAGCTTTTCCTTTTCTTTCAAAAACATAGGAAGGGACATTTTGAATCAAATCTGTAGCATTTATTATCAATGTATCCAACCTTTCAATAGGATCATTCACATCCATGAAGGCTCCACTATAAGTGGGGTTTTTAGCTACCCTCCAAGCCTTAGCAAGTGTTATCTTATAATACAAATCTCTTCTTTCAATTGCAGCTTGCTCATCACAGTTTCTAACCAGGTCATCATCGACAAATAAAACATGGTCATATCCTCTAAGCTTTTGTTTTGTCTTGACATTGTTTATGAAACCTTCTGGATCAAAGCTTTCTTTGCAGCTCCCTGATGCTAGCCTATAATGTTCCAATTTTTTGTCAATTAACGGGTACCCCTTGTTGAACATAACTGTGAAATCACCAAAACATAGAGTGCCTGGAATAAAAGACTACTTATTATGTCTTTTTAAGTGCATAAAATTAGAAAGAGCAAGATGTCTTACAATCTCCAGATAAGCCACCCTATTAGGACAAGTTTTTGGTAGTAGCAGAGGAGACCCTTCAAACCCAAACACTCTTATTTTTGTATAGTCAGTGTAAGAATACCAATCTCCCCAATTATGAGCAACTTTTCTAGTCTCATACTTATCCTTTGGTCTTAAAAACTTCTGAATTTCAGGTGATAGGTTGTAATAAGGATGCCCTAAGTGTTTATACACTGGTTTCACGAAGTACTCTTCAAAATATATATAATGGGATTTGTCACACCTATTGTCCCATATGGCAGTCCATCTTTGGACGGGCTTCACATCTCCATTTATATCCAATTCCTTTACTCCCAAACATTTGTCCCACAATCCCCAGTTTTGGCCTTCATACAAAACTAGATGCATTAATAGGGAGTAATGCCTGAAATTACTACCTCCTCCCTTGATGGAAACCAGTTCGTTGTGAAGGGTACTAGCTAAGAACTTAGCATTATCAAAATGTAGGGTCTATTGGCTTTGGATATCAACTGTTAAAACCATGGGAACTACTTCCATAAACATTGAGGTCTCCACTCCTAACAATTGGCATACAAAGTAATAAATATACTGAAAGTATTCTTCAAACAGTTCAATGGAAAATGGGGGATCCTCTACAACTAAAAAAACCCTTAATTTGTTGTTTCTATCATGAGGTCGGTGCATAGGCAACCTCCATCTTTTGTAATTGTTACGCAAGTTATAATATTCACCACATCAAAGCTACTATCGAGTTGGAACACCATTGAAATGTAGTCCTGGGTGACAAGGAAAAATATCATACCATCCTTCAATTCAATCATGTGGTTCTGTAGGTTGTAGCTTTCAGCTAACATTTTCAGGAATTCCACTTTCACAAAAAACATTTGGCACTACCAACTTTCCTAAATTCAGCCACCATGGGTTTGCCATAGGGGAACGCCTATGCATTTTCTTGTAGTGGTAGATGAAAATATCATACCCCCTTATGGGATTCCACACATCTCCTACTTGTTTGTATTCATCCTCTAATTTCTTTGCATTTAGATTTAATTGGGCATTCCTCCAGGATTTTTGCCCTGATTTTGGACATTGGTCTATTAAGTCCTTGTTCAGGTGTCTTTCGTTTAAATTTTGGCTTTTAGCCTTAGGGTTATCAAATGTTTCTTCCATGATGGAATGCAAGAGATTTTTCTTAGATGCAATTCTGAATCAGAAAGCTTAAGCTTTAGAATACTTACTTGGAAAACTGAATTGTATCAATTGCAGATGCTTTCCCTAGCTCCCGTGCTTGCTTACTGAACAAAAATTTCAAGATTTCCCCTTTTACTCTACTCTGATCATTAATGGCAGCTTTCAAATCATCGGAGAAACATTAAATTTTTGCAACATATCACCTCTTGTCACCTCGCCAAAATAATCATTTCGTTTGAAGGATTTATTATTTCTTTATTTATCGGGACTTCGTTATAGCTCAAATGGTGGTCTTGCCGAAATCCCCTCATTTTGATATATGTACCTTTCCTTAATGTTTTCTTAATTATCAGCGTGTTCATTTTTTCAGGGAGACTGAATATGGACTCCCTTCGACACTTCAAAATCTTGGTCGTTCGGTAGGACATATCTCTAAGTCACCCCGTCATGCCCAAATGGAATGTTACTTCTATATTTTAAAATCTCATCGATAGGTTCCTTTCGGGCCGGAATGTCGAAGAGACCTCAGAAAGATTCATCCTGACACTCTGATATCTTTGTCTCTTCGAACTTGAAATGTCAGCTCAAAATACTTGTCAAGTGTTCATGTATGCAGATATTGATTTAATCATTTTATCAGTGTGACACATTAAAGGTGTCACACCAACCTCCCGATCACCTTTTAACATTTTTTGGGGTGTCGAAGTGATTTTTGAAGAAGTCCTGTCGATATGTCGAAGGTTCTTCCATAAAGACTAAGGCTTTGACACACCGTCTATGAATTTTTCGTGGGTCGAAGGCGGATATGATGGGGACACTGATTAAATAAATGAAAAGTACATGGACGTGAACTGTTTGACAGAATGCCTCAAAGAAATGTGGTCTCATGGACTGCAATGACTGCAGGATATGCACAAAATGGATTTGTTGAAAAGGCTTCAAAAATTTTAAAGCAAATGCAATTAGCTAGTGTAAAGCCAAATTCCACAACCTTTGCCACCATCCTCCCTACTTGTGTCAAAATGGGAGCTTTGGAATAGGGTATGGACATCCATCAATACATAAAGGATATAGGAATTTTGTCAGATGTTGTAGTTGCAACTACCCTGTTAGACATGTATGCAAAATGTGGAAGCATAGACAAGGCACGTGAACTGTTTGACAGAATGCCTCAAAGAAATGTGGTCTCATGGACTGCAATGACTACAGGATATGCAAAAAATGGATTTGTTGAAAAGGCTTCAGAAATTTTAAAACAAATGCAATTGGCTGGTGTAAAGCCAAATTCCACAACCTTTGCCAACATCTTCCCTGTCTATGTCAAAATGGGAGCTTTGGAATAGGGTATGGACATCCATCAATACATAAAGGATAGAGGAATTTTGTTAGATGTTGTAGTTGCAACTGCCCTGTTAGACATGTATGCAAAATGTGGAAGCATAGACAAGGTACGTGAACTGTTTGACAGAATGCCTCAAAGAAATGTGGTCTCATGGACTGCAATGACTGCAGGATATGAACAAAATGGATTTGTTGAAAAGGCTTCAAAAATTTTAAAGCAAATGCAATTGCTGGTGTAAAGCCAAATTCCACAACCTTTGCCACCATCCTCCCTGCCTGTGTCAAAATGGGAGCTTTGGAATAGGGTATGGACATCCATCAATACATAAAGGATAGAGGAATTTTGTCAGATGTTGTAGTTGCAACTACCCTGTTAGACATGCATGCAAAATGTGGAAGCATAGACAAGGCATGTGAACTGTTTGACAGAATACCTCAAAGAAATGTTTTTTTTTGGTAAACACTACCAGATATGGGGGTAGCTCCCTATATTAAAATATAAAAAAAAAGTTACATAGAAACCTGAGGCATTACATCTAGTGATATATATAACCTATGCCTGCAGCAATATCCACCATCCTAGCTATTACATTTTCATCAATCAAACTCGAGTTGGCTTCCATGAATTTCAAAAACTCTCCTATGTTATTTTCTTTCTCCACGCCCTTTTTGTAGAGGGCCCAGGCTTTGTGCACCTTCACCACCTTCTTCTCCTCATTCAAGTTGAGGGCGGCAAGAGAAAATCTCTGTTCGGGCTCCACTGCCACACCATCCATGGCAGTCCTGACCATGTCCATCAGATCTTCCCTCACCAATCTCATCGCAGCTCTTAGCTCCCAAAGCCTTGCACCCACAACTTGTACATAGTTCTCAAAAAAAGGTTCTAGCACTTGTCCGTCATGTGAGTGCCCTCCTGACCAGAAACTAGCTCCGATCACTTTCAAGATGGCCACTTTTTTTTCATCGGAGGCTTTGTTGAATAGGTACGCAATCTGTTGCCCTCTAGTTTCATCCTCCTTGCAACGACACTTCACTCTGAAATGCTGAGGCATCGCTTTGTTTAGACCATTCCTAAGAACAAATAGCATAATCTGCTTCAATCTCGCCTTAACTTAAAAAGAAGCATGTGGGCAAGTTCTCCCCCGATCTCCAATCCCGAGGATCACCATTCCATGCATGGAATTTTGCCACCTATGGGAAAGTGGTACATTCGTATCATTTGGACTGCCTCCATTTGCAAGTTCGTTCTTAGAGTCTACCATCATATCCTGCTTGAGGATTCTCCTGCTTCTCCTATGTCAGCCTCTTGTTTTATAGAAGCCTTGAGAGGCTTCATCAAAGCCTATAGATCCCAAGGCTAGCAACTGATTTATACTTTAGTAGTACTTTTGTGCTCATTTTGCCTGCCTCCATTCAGACTCACTTCCATCCTTGCCTTCAAGAGATTGATGTGTGACAAACCTTGCACTAGTAATTGATAGGAACATCCTTTCACTTTTGCAGTAGTGGACAATTTCATGAGTCTCATGACATATGGTGCAATTAGGTATCTATTGAGCAAGAGGGAAGTATATGGCATTAATGGCTTGAGCTCCCACCACTAGATAGTTTGTAGTTGTATGCCCCTTAGAGTGGCACTTTGTTCATCATAAACAAAAAAGGATAGAGGAATTTTGTCAGATGTTGTAGTTGCAACTGCCCTGTTAGACATGTATGCAAAATGTGGAAGCATAGACA
Organism: Cunninghamia lanceolata; assembly: GCA_027924645.1. NCBI lineage: Eukaryota > Viridiplantae > Streptophyta > Pinopsida > Cupressales > Cupressaceae > Cunninghamia > Cunninghamia lanceolata. Next base: position 5,391,839 of record BSBN01000303.1, on the reverse strand, counting down.
AGGCACATGAACTATTTGATAGAATGCCTCAAAAAAATGTGGTCTCATGGACTGCAATGATTGTAGGATATGCACAAAATATGGAATCATAGACAAAAAACGTGAACTGTTTGACAGAATTCCTCAAAGAGATTCATCTCATGGAATGCAATGATTGCAGGATATGCACAAAATGGATTTTGCAAGGATGCTCTCAAAATCTTTGAATTAATTAAGCACTCTGGAACATATCCTAACATTGTAAGCTTTGCTTGTATTCTAGGTGTATGCATCCATGCAGGTTTAATGGATGAGAGTTGTACATACTTCAATCACATTTGTAACCCTTATTGCATTACACCTACATTTGATCATTATGTGTGCATGGTTGACCTCCTTGCCCATGTTGGCTATCTTGAAGACACCCTAAACTTTATCTTTCTTTCTAAATCCCAAATTTACCATATTCCCGCTCACATTGAAGACCTGTGAGCGGGAATAGGGCTAACATTTTTTCTTTCTAAAATCGGCCGGATAAAGCCATATTGCTAACTTCATTTTTTTTCAAACAAAATAGACCTTTATCTTAAGGTTACTCATGAACCTTAAGATAAATAATTATTAAAAAAAACTATGCATTCCTTAATGACATGTAAGAGAATTTAATCAACTGCTACTTAAAAACTCTTTAATGTTTCTGTCTAATGCAAGTTATTAGATTAATAGTGAAAAAGAATATACATGGACCAAGCAATTTGTGGCACTTAAGGTTATGTAATAGAATTTATAGTTGATAGTTAAATTTATAACAAATTTTTTTATCACTTTACTAACGTTTATTAGAATTGTTGCATGTTTTACATCATTGGAATGGCATATTAGCTGTAACTTTTGTGAAATTTTAGTATGGTATGTGCACTTTGAAATGATGTAATATGATTATGGTTTTGTTTCATATGTTGTAATATTAGATATATAATAGAAAAATAAATTATTGCATGAAATAAATAATAAATTTTTATTTTAAATATTTTTTTTGCAGAACACTGGTCTTCCAGAAGATCAAGATGATCCTCATGATAGAGATCCAGATTATGTTGGTTCTGGTATAGATCACATGGCAGAGGATGATGATGACACATATACAAAAGACATCAAGGCTGATGACAATGATGATGACCACGATGATGATCATGATGATGATGATCACGATGGTGATGATGATGATGAGGTAGTTGTTGGTAGTAGCCAGTGACATTCATGATCATATAGACTGCATCATGAATCATTGTTGATATATTGTTATGATGCCTCTTTTCATGGTCACTATCATATGTATCATTTTCACGGCCTGTAGTACCATATTAATGAGTTGTATCATAAATTTATGTATCATTTTGACTTATATCATTTGGACATGTATCATCTTGACTTGTATCATTTTGAGTTACATAATTTATCATTTTTACTTATATCATTTGTACATGTATCATTTTGACATGTTATTGATCTATTGACATATTTGACTTTCACTTGTTTTAGTTATATATGATGATGATCTTATCAGTATTGACTTGTCAATTTATATATATTAAAAGTGGTTGATATTTTTGGATGGATATTTATTACGTATGATGATTTTAATTTATTGTTCAGGATGGATGTTGTCAAATTCAATTAAATTATAGATATTTGACTCACTTTTTTTAATTATAGATGATGATCATGTTATAATAATTATCTTGTTATTTAATCCTATGAGTTAATGAATTAAATTACTTACTCTATAATCATATGAGTTATTTAACAGGTGTGATATATTTAACTAATTAAATTGACATAAAACATATTAAATTAATAAATGTAAGCAAAACAAGAAGCATTTTTAGAAGAAAAAAAGGAAGCAACAATGGAAGCCAAACTAGAAGCAATTTTAGAGGAAACAAAAGACGCAAAAATGGAAGCAAAATTGGAAGCAACAAGTGACATTATTTTGGAAGCAAAATTGGAAGCAACAAGCGACGTTATTTTGGAAGCAAAATTGGAAGCAACAAGCGACGTTATTTCGGAAGCAAAATTGGAAGCAAAATCAAAAGCAAAATTGGAAGCAACAATGGAAGCAAAACTGGAAGCAAAATCGGAAGCAAAACCTGACACAAAATTGGAAGCCAAATTGGAAGTAAAACCAGAAGCAAAACCAAAAACAAAATTGGAAGTGAAACTGGAAGTAAAACCAGAAGCAAAACTGGAAGCAAAACGGGAAGCAAAACTGGAAGCAAAATTAGAAGTAAAACCAGAAGCAAAAATGGAAGCAAAATTGGAAGCAAAACTAGAAGCAAAAATGGAAGCAAAATTGGAAGCAAAACCAGAAGCAAAATTGGAAGTAAAACTGGAAGCAAAACTGGAAGCCAACTTGGAAGCAAAATCGGAAGCAAAATTGGAAGCAAAATTGGAAGCAACAGTGGAAGCAAAGCTGGACGTAAAATTGGAAGCAAAACTAGAAGCAAACTTGGAAGCAACACAAGAAGCAAAATTAGAAGCCAAATTGGAAGCAACAAAATCTGGCGCTAAATCCGGCGCTAAACCTGGCACTAAAATACGACGCTAAACTCAGTGCTAAATCCAGCGTTATAACTGGCGCTAAATCTGGCGCAAAAGTGAAATGCAATTGGGCACTGAGTTTAGCATCGGCATAAGTGTCTAATTCATGGACTCAAATGCACTAAATTTTGGCGCTATTTTAGGTGCTAATTGCCTGTTTTCTTGTAGTGTGAAGTTATCACCCAAGTGAGAACTTGGTGGAGAAGAAGAGGAAATTTTAGTTTCTTAGGAAAATTAAGTTGAAGGAAAAGGTCAACGTATTACTAAAATCACACCTAAAATAGGACAATTGATTTTAGATTTGGATTCCTCTCAAAAAATTATATAATTTCAAAAAATGGCAACTTGTTTCAAGTATGTTTAAATAAGTTCTTGCAAATCTCTTTGATAACACAAGAGAATTCTCTATTGTGTTGTAATATTTTTACTATGAATACAAGAAGATTAATGTTATTTGTTTGTGGGTTTTATTCTCTTTCAAGAGCTTCCCAGGGTTGTGTATATTTTCTCTATTAAAATATTTTGATTATGTTTTTTACTATACAAATATTCTTCTATCTAGATTGACATCTTTTACTACAAATTAAACCCTTCTCCATCTTCTTTACACAATTTTCTCCTCCCATAATCATCAAAGAATTTATTTCTCTTCTCCTACTGGTAGATCTCAAAAAGAGATTTCTAATGATATAAAAACTTCAATTTTTTACTTCATTTTCCAATGATACATGGCCTCTAGATAATTTACAATTTTTCCCTCCAAAAATAAAAAATTCACATATTTGAATTTCAAAAAAATTCTCATCTACCACTTGTCACATTCTAATTCACAATTGGATTGCAAAAAAATGACAACCCTCCTTAATTTTCTAAGAAGAGTACGCTAGAATTGTTAGATCTTGAAAATTTAGTGTCTAGATCATACTTGCTTTGTTAAGTTCACTCCTCATGCAATAGAAATTCTAACTCTAGATGACAAAATTGCACCAATCTCCTTCAAAGTCTTCCTTTATCTAAATTTTTTTGTACAACTCATCCTCAACACATCTTTAATATCATATGATGCTCCTTTGTCATCCAATTTTCACTCTATGAATTTGTGATAGCTCCCAAAAGACATGGTGTTATTTCAACCAAGGGTTAGACCCTTAATATTGATACCATATTAGAGTCACCAAACATTTACCATTAAATCTACAAGCATCTACTCAAAACAAGAAAATAAAACACCATCCAAAGATCAACAAGTGGATATATTGGCAATGTCTAAAGACACCAAAGAACAAGTGCTAGAACTAAAAAACTCACTTGAATTATTTCTCGTAAGAAGGAAAAATTATCCTTCTTAAATAGGCCTCTTAGGAGGGAAAAAATACCAACTTATCCTATGGTTGCCCTACCCACATGAATTTCAAAATTAAATGTACATGGCTTATCCCAATGAGCTTTGATTATTACACTTGTCTCTCTCAAATTGGGACCAACAAATGAGATTTCATATTCTAACATTCTCTCCTTTGATACAAAATTTTTCATAAATGATTGCTCTCTTTAGGGATACAAATCAATATCCTACTTACATTGCCAAACTTTAGCATTTCGTTAAGACGTTTGATTTATTACATTTATGGAAATCTAGAAGTAGAGCTGTATTTAATGTTGAAAATTTTGATTAAATTTTCTCTTTATGAGAATATTAGTGTTATTTCCTTTATTTACTTAAATAGATCTAGGCCCACGCTAAGAAAGTTACTTTTGAGTTTCAACATCTTCAAGATCTCCTCAATCATTAGGGAGCACACCTTGCATTATGAGTCTAGAGTCCCTCATAAGGGTAATATCCAAACCACTTCCCCACCTACATCTTGTCAATGGAGCCACTCTCATAGTTAAGATCAATTTTCTACTACCTACTTAGTAGAGGGGGATGGTCTATGTATCTATGTGTCAAAGCTTTAGGTATGTACACTAGAAAAGAGATTGTCATGATGACTCCACCTCCAAGGTGGGGTGTGTTAGTCCCCTTGCTTATTGAAGACCAAGACAAATGGGGAGCCCCAAATCTTTCACCATATGAACCTTCTTAGTGGTTGTTTAGTGGTACAGGTTGATCCTCTTGTACCTTCTTGAAGAGCTATTGTATATACCTAGTACAAGTAGTGTTTCAACTATTTTTTGGAACTATATTTATTTTAATGACTATTATTTTAATAAACCATGTACACCTATTAACCATCTTTTATTATAAACCTTATAACATTATACTTTTTAATTATATCGAGAGACATTCTAAAGTGTCATCAAGGAGTCTCATGTCATGACCCCTTAACTTAAATTTAACAACCATTTACATGTTAAATAATTAATATTTAATAATAAGCATAATATTCATATTAATAAACATTATATATATATCTTAAGTACATCTATCTAAAAAATAACAAGAAATTAGTTTTCAGCTAGTTTATTTACTTAAGAGTTTTTTAATTTTACTTTAGAACTATTTTATTTACTACATATATGTACATGAATATATAAATTTTGATTTTTAGTTAAGAATTATTTATTTTATCTATATATATAGACAAAATTTACTTTATTTTAATTGAAGGGTTATTTTATTTTTCAATAGTAATGCAATAAATAATAGAAACCATGTCCAAATTTTTAAAAAGTTAAACTAAAAAAATTATTTAATTTTACTTTTATTTTAAGAGTTATTTTATTTTCTATATAAATATAATATTTAAAATATTTATCTATTTAAGTACCCCCATTTGTGGGAAGAGTGGGGATAATCCTAACCAAACATAGAGAAGGAAAGAAATAAAATGGCATCATCCTCCTAAAAGCTAGCACAAATTAAATTTTGATGGGGCTTCGAGGGGCAACCCTGGGCAATTAGGAGTAGGTAGTATAATCCAAGATCATGATGATAGGTTGATTGGTGTTACCACTAAGCGGCTAACAAAGGGCACAAACAACAAAGTGGAAGCCCAAGTGCTACTTCTTAGCCTAGAAACTTGCATATTTTATGGCTCTAATCAGGTCATAATTGGAGGTGATTCTTTAAATATTATCAATGCTATAAGAAAAAGATCCTCCCCAAGTTGGAAAATAAACAACATATTAGCTAAATGCAAGCCCCTATTACATGGTCTATGATCCTTTACCATTTCACATATATATCAGGAGGCAAATGTGGACACTAACAGCATTGCCAATATGGCAATTGTTTCTTCAAAGGACTTCTAAAGAAATAGTAATGCAGACACGAGGTCAATTGGTGCTGAACATATACATGAAACAAGTGAGAAGGTAGTTGAGAAGGATTTGAACCATAATGATTTAGCATGGGGTGAGCTTGATAAATACAAAAGGTCTCCATCATTTGTTATTAGTGAAAAGAACTAGCAGTATGTATTCCATGGTGTGTTTATTGGCTAAGAAGTGTCAAATTGCTTACATGGGGGAAATAACAAACTAGAGACTTAAGATCTTTTTTAGGATTCAAGGGGAGTGACATCTTATGCCATTTGTGTCATATTGGGTGAGTTGTTTCTATCGTCTATGCATCATTACAAGGTTAACACTGACATTTCCTCCATGTTGGTTGTAATCCTCTTGGAAGATGGTGAAACTAAAGAAATAATCAAAAAGGCGGTTGAGTCAATCATCAGTCCAAAGTGGAGGCAAGGGCTTGGCAAAATTTTAGAGGTGGTTGTCATAAGATGCAACTTTCAACTGGGTGAGGTTGCATGGCCATTTCCTAGGATGCCTACAGGACAATGGATTCCTTTTGTGATACTGGAAATGGGGTATAATGAAGATGCTTGACTCCACTAGGCTAAATGAGGTATTGATTTCCTAAAGACTACTGTGGGGGCCAATATGATGTAGGGTATCAACTGGTCATTTGCCTTTGACTCAGATAGCAAAGATGGCAGTGATGAAGATGTGCAAGGCACTAGTTTTTAATTTGTATGTTGATTATAGGAATAGTAATTACTAGAAGATGTAGCCTATAGGCTAGTACGGATATATGGTATGCTTCCTAGTTAGGAAATTTTGTTGATGTAATAGCCCTCCACCCATGGAGTAGCTCTGTAAACATTTTTTGCTATAGTTAATCTAAGGGTATGGCCCCATTGGGCCAAATTAACTAATCAATTTTTTTAACGTAAAGTACCTAATAGGTTCATAAATAATATGTAGATAGATAAGAAAAGATATAAGCACTATTTATTTTTACATTTACTCAAAAACTAAAACTAAAACAATACAGAGGGAGACTCAAAGGGGAGAATGCTCTTGTTGGGAGACAGAGTCTTCCTCTTATCCTGGTGTGCTTTCTCCTAGCTAGCTTGTCAATATCTTTGTTTCCCTTAGTTGTTGTTTAATTTTGTGGTCATTAGTTTGCTTTGTGTGTTTTGTATAATTTTTTTGTGGTAAGTGTAGGATTTGTTGTGTTTTTGTATTTCTATTTCTTGAGTTGAGTATAACCTTTTCCCACTTGATAATAATTGGTGGCTCCCGGGGTTTGTCAAGCTATGGACCGGGGAGTAACCATAGAACAAAATGAGAATAGGGTAGAAAAGGGAGGCGGCACAAATAATAAAAAATCTTACAAAGAAATTCTTGGGTAGGAGAGAACGGTGGCATCGGCTGCAACAAGATTCGAAGTCAATAAGGGTGGCAATGGAGGAGGAATCAGAGGTGAGCAAGCCAGAGGAGAAGGTAAGCACTCTCCTCCCCCCGTGAACATCCTAAAGGTTGAAACAAACTCAAATATGAATGATGCTATTGAGAAAGAGGAAAAAAGGCTAAAAAATGTTGCTATGTTTTTCGCCGCTATGGATGTTGATACCCTTCCATCTTGGAAGTTTTTTTATGATTGGATTAATACTGTTTGGGGGTGAAAATGGGCATATATGTTTCTTTCTGTAGGATGATTCAAAAGGGATTGTTCATTGTCATCTTGAAAATCATAATATGTAGACTAGGGTACTGAATAGGAGGTTTTGGAATGTCGGTAGCTCCATGTTTAAAGTTGTTGCATGGGCTCCAAAGTCAAACAATGAAGAGATCCTTGTGACCTCTGTTCCAAGATGGGTTATAATAAAGGGTTTTCCACCTCAGTTTTGGGCTTTTATCCCCCAAAATTTACAACCTGTGGGTATTATCCTTCAAGTCAAAGAAACCTGGGCATCACTTGCCCATCTAGATGCTAGGGTTTTGGTCTCACTGGGCCATGGTGAGACGGTACCCTAAAAATTTGAAATTGTCAGGGGGGAAAATCAATACTTTGTGACATTGAGTTGCTTGGAGCGTTAAATGCATGTTTTTTTTGTAAAAGAGATGGGCATCTTAAGAAAGAGTGCCCTATAATTACAAGCTTTCCCTCTAACTTGGGTGGTGGACAAGACAATAAACACAAAGACTCTCAAGTGGTGGGTGAGAAAATAAATGACACTCCCCATCCCATTGATAGCCCAAGCCTGGTTGGGTCCAAACTACATGAAGGGGTGCCTAAAGGGATGTTGGCAGTGGAAGAAATGGCCACTAACCTAAAGGAAATACAAAAGAAAACCTGAAACCTGAAACATATTAAAGAAAAATAAATTAATGTTGATGGGAGTAGTGAAGGAAATGGTCCCCAAGATAGAAAAAAAAATGCACAAGAACTTCTGCTTGAAAATATCAGAGAACAAATTGAAGCCAATAGGACTGTAGAGATAATTGTACACTCTGATAATGAAACCATATGTGAAGAGACACTTGAGCCAATGGAAGAAGATAAAAATTTGTTGAATAAGAATAGCAGTGAGGTTGGAGAAATGATTGTAGAGGATGAGCCTCACACTTGTAGTGAGGATGAACTTGCTATGGAAATTCACAAAATGTTTTGAAAAGATAGATGATAAAAGGAAAAGGCCAAGGAAGCTACTGAGAAGGGAGGACAATCCTCAAAAGGGTAAGAAAAAAGGGAAAGATGAAAAAATACCCAAATAGTTTGATAGGTTATATAAGAATCAGAAGCCAGCTTTAACCCCTCCCAAAGATGATGAAGCTAAAGATTCTTAGTTGGAATATCAGGGGACTTGAGTCCCTTGATAGAAAATATGCAGTCAAGGATTTTATCAAGAAAATAAGAGGTGTGGATTTTATTCTTCAAGTCATGAGGTGAAAGCCAATGGATTCCTACTAGAAACTAGTCTGAAAATTATTTAGAAAGATGCCATTCAATTTGTGACCAAACATGAAAAAGGAAAAGGAGGCATTATCATTTTAATGAACAATATGTGGTCTAGGTGGGTTGTTGATTCTAGCTTTTGTAGTTGCAACATAGCAGTTTGGATTATTATTGAGAAGGATAAAGAGAGATTTGGTATGTGTGCTATGTAGCTAATGATTATAGGGAAAGGATTGAAGGTCCCTACCTAAGATTCAATGGATCTTGGTTGGTGATTTCAACATGGTAGAGAAAGGAGAAGACAAATATGGAGGTTTAGAACGGGGTTGGAAGGTTAATGAACAATATTTCTGGTCAAAAATGAAAAAAAATATGAGACTCTTTGATCCTTTAGAAAATGGTAAGAAGGGTAGTAAAGATATCTGGTTCACCTAGTGCAACTTTCAAAAAAGTGGCAGAAGAATCTACTGTAGACTAGACAGATCCTATGTTAATGAAGAATATTTTAGTTTTGAGCCAAAAGATAATGGGAACTGTGTGATTGTTTAACTAAACCTTTGTCATCATTATTCAATTGAAGTAGTATTAATTCATAAGAAACAAGTCTTGAAAGAAAATGTGAGAAGGAGAAATTCATTCAAACTTAATACTAGTCTGTTAAGGTACCAAGATTCTCTAGATGCTGCTTTGACACTCAGAAATATCAATAGATCCAGCTTGAGAGGTGGTTCTCAGATTAAACACTGGGAAAGAAATACCTATGGTTGGAGGAGCCTCTTTCAAACCATTGGAAAAAAGTTTGTACTTGATCAAAGGAAGGCATAGGAACAATTGCAAGGGAAGCTTCACTCAATAGAAGGAAGGTTACAAAGTAACCCTAAATGATGACTCCTTGGTGGAAATATTAGCTTCTACTAAACACTCCATCAAATGTATCCAAAGCAAGAAAATACAGGGGCTAAAGTTAGAGCCAAATTGAACTGGCTTAAGGAAGGTGATAAAGGATCCAAATTCTTTAACTTTATGAAGAGTAAGAACATTAAAGAAGAAATTACTCATATTTGGATAGACAATGCAAGAGTTGAAGATCCTCACAGGGTTAAAGACAAATTTAGAAATTTTTATCAAGATCTATTTACTGCTAATGACAACAACCAGCAATGCTTCAAGGCCCAAAAAATGTGCAGGGACATTATTCTTGTGAAAATTTCTGAGGAAGATGCTAATTGTTTGAGTAGTGTGATTTACAAGAATGAAATCTTGAAAGCAATTAGTACCTTTAAAAATAATAAATCTCCTAGTGTTGATGGCCTACCTACAGAGTTTTATAAAAGGAACGTTGGTTGGATTGTTAATGACCTGTGGTTAGTATATGACAAGGCATTGAAAAAAGGATCCTTAGGGAGTCATATTAATAGGGGAGCTTTATCAAACTCCTTTCAAAGGAAGGTGACAGAGGTCTTTAATAAAAAATTGAAGGCCCATTACCCTCCTAAATGTGTCATACAAAATTCAGGCCAAGGTTTTGGCACAGAGATTAAAGGATATTCTTCCCATATTCATTAAAAAGTCTCAAACATGATTTGTTAAAGGAAGATTTATTCTAGAAAATTTGCTTACCAATTGGGAAGCTATGCACTGGGCAAATCACACTAATCAAAACATTTACATACTCCTTTTGGATTTTGAAAAGGATTATGATAGGATTGAATGGTCATTTATAACAATGATGTTAGATGCATTTGTTTTTCCTCAAAAATTCATTGATATGGTAAGGGTACTTTTTCAAGATGTTGTTACTGAGATTGATATCAATGACTTCTTCTCTAATCCCTTTATCCTTCAGAGGTCCATTAGGCAAGATTGCCCTCTAGCTCTCGCCCTATTTGTTATTGTTTTTGATGCCTTACACTATTTACTGAGGGTTTCTTTTGGAAGTGACAGGATTAGAGGTCTATCCTTACGTAATGGGGATGACCTGGTCAACACCTAATTTGTTGATGATACAAATATATTTGTAGATTTGGAAGAAAATAACTTCAAAAATATGCTAAACAAACTGGATGTATTCTGTATGGCATCTGGATCAAAAGTTTCTATTCAAAAGTCTATGCTTCTAAGTTGGGCTAAGGGTAAGTGCATGGAAATGGTATACAAAAGGGGGTCAAAAGTGGCCACTTTTTTCCTAAAATCAGATAAACATGAACTTGGATGAGTAATTTGAGATGCATGCACTCAAATTTTGAAGAAATGAAAAGAACAAGAATTGTAGTACTCTGAATCTAGTTTCTAAACTACAAAAGTTTTAAAAAATAGTTAAGATTAAGAGGGTGAAATGTTGCACGCACACAAAAGTGTTCCTATTTTTCTCACTAAAATATAACATAGTGTCTAGTGTGCGTCCCCCTATTTTTTGTTGTTGCATTTAGTATTTTTAAAAACTGGTTGGCAGAAATATAGTTAAGAGTGAGTAATAGAAGTTGTGTATTTTTTTGTAATTTTTTATTAAATATTATTTTTGTGATTTTTCAAAGTGGATGCATCCTAAAAACTACATCACTGAGTGTGCATGTCACATAACTTGCACAAAAATAATTGAAATGTAATTTTTTTTTGAATATATAAATAATGAAGTATAGAACAATCCTATATTTATTTTTTTAAAATTTTGATAAGCAAATCAAAAGTTATAAAGAAAATCAATACATATGTGATTGAAGAATATGAGGACACTATTTAAAGAAAACAAAAATAAATATTTAACTTATTCAAAATTTAAAAAAATTATATGGCTGGAAAGCTAAGAACTAGCTCGTCATTTTGCTGGTGGTTTCATCAAATTTCATTATCAAATAAACAAATCTAACAACGTTGAAGTTCAAAAATGTTATTGACAATGAAAAACACATCTCTAGGAGGTATCATAGAGGTGCAATCCTTAGGATCAGTTGCCCAAGCCAATCCCAAGCCTAAAAAAGGCGGGATAAAAATTTCATAAAAATAAAATGCGAGCGTATTTTGTGTTGCCCAAAATGTGCTCGCATTTTGGGCAACCCAAAATGCAATCATATTCACCAAGCCAAAACGCGATTGCATTATGTGGAACACGAGCGCGTTTAAGCATAACACGAGCACGTTTTGCCAAAAACTTTGATGTGGCCACTTTTTTGTATACCATTTCCATGCACTTACCCCTAACACTCCTCCTAAGTGGTTTCTTGAGGTTGGTTTTGAATAGGGAAAACCTAATAAACAAATTAGGTATATGGGGATACCTTTCTCTATTTCCCCCTCTCTACCTGATATGTGGAACTAGGTGGAAGAAAGGATTGACAAGAAATTGGGAAAGTGGAATATGCATTTCCTATCCTTACCAGGAAGAGAACAAATCTGTCAAAAAATACTATCCTCTTACATTGTTTATTTCTCCTCTGTTTGGATTTTTAACAGTTGCCATATTGATGAGGTGCAAAGGAAAATCAGGTGTTTCCTTTGGTCTAATGGAAAGGGTCATAGAAAGAGGTTTGCCATTAATTGGGGAGGGTGTTGTCTTGGGAAGGATCTAGGGGGACTGGGGTTGAAAGAAAGGCATAGCTCTTGCTTCAAAATGGATTTTGAAATCTTTTATGGGCGATGAACCCTAGAAAGTACTTGTTAGAAATAATATCCAGTTGGTTGTGCCCAAAAGGGCCAAGGAGTGGAAGTATCTCCATCCTCATGATATTCTTTTCAGTAGATTTGTTGTCTTAACCTTTGGCTCTGGTGTCTTCAAAAGTATTTGGAAGGCATGGGAATTGGTTAGGCCTCTTATTGATAATAGTTTTTCTTGGAACAATATTGGCAATGAGGTGTATAACTTTCGTACAATTTGGTGGAACTTGCATTGGAAAAATAAACCCCTTGCCTTGTTGCAGGGATGCTCTACCAAGGGCTGGGACAGTAAAGGAATCGGTTGTTTTAATGACATTATAAAGAATGGTAAACTGATAGAATGGGGGACTTTGAAAGTGACCTTTGGCCTTCTTGACACTCAAAAGAAAACATATAATGTGCTTCATAAAGATCTATATAAAATATAGTGGCCTGTAACCCTCAAATTCAATACTAAAATTTATGATGATCTGAAATGGAATGATGGTTCTGTGGTGGCTAAAAGTGGTTCTAAAAAGATCTATAGCCTCATAACTAACTCCTTGGAGCCTATCAGTTATGTCAATAAGTTTTGGTCAATTGATTTGAGTCCTTCTCAGTGGTCTAAGATCTTCCTTAGATGTTGGTCTAATGTGATTGAACCCCAAAAGTCTTTTTTTAGGTTGATTCTATTGTTAAATAGATTGGTTGTTGGCGATGTCTGTTTCAAGTATGATCCAATTAAGTCCTTGTGAAAATTTTGTTCTTAAGTTGAGTCTACTTAGCATCTATTTTTTGAATGTGAATTTGCCAAGTTTGTATGGTCTACTTTTTTTTTTCTGATTTGAAAGGTTGGGATTCAAAGAGTAATTTCAATTGGCAAGAGATTTTTTTGGATATGTATTGGGTTTGGACAAAACTGCAAATAACTTCTGGTTAATTCTATCTATTGAAATCTTGTGGGCTTTATGGAAACTCAAAAATTAGGAGTGTTTTCAAGGGAGGAGTAGAGTACTGATTGAATCTTGTAGAAGACTCGTTTTTCACAATGTGGCTATGTAGGTATAGTTGTCTCTTCAAATCTCTAAGGAGAAATTTTTGGGATTGTTTGATGGTAGACAAAATATGTTAAAAAGATCAAATATTATCAATGCAAGCTACTGGCCACATGATGCAAGGGCCATGGATGAAAAACTGGTAAAACAGAATTTGATGTTTCAGGATAGGTATAACAAGAATTTCACATTTGATAAGTTGCTTAAGGACTTAGGGAAGAAGGATCCAATGTTGCCTCATGAAGTTGGTCTTGAGATTCTCAGGGACAGTGACTTCATATATCAAACATTGAGCCTCCCATATGTGCCTTTGGGACTATAGATATGTTTAGTGAAAGTGGTAACATAAAGTGACAGATGATATTTTCTCTTTTTGAATAGATGATCTCATATATGTTACTATCTCTGACTTCGGTATATGCTACAAGTCTACTTTTTATGAAAATCCTTTTTTGATGACAGCAGAGGAAATACTGTAATCTAATTTGATATTCTATGAGTTTTGATCAATGTACCTCCTGATGTGGTGGTCTTATACCTTGTGATGTAATTGGATCCATTGCTCTTTTTGACAGATGCAATACTAAGGCTTCTTCATTTACTGTGGACAAAGAATTACAAGGTCTTATTCTATGTGTTGGAATGGTACAGTTGTTGGGTGCTACTAGTTGAGCATGAATATGGGAATCAGTGATGCTACATGTTGAGCAGGAAGATGGATATCAGTGGTGCTGGCATTGTGTTATATCCTATTGACTCTATGATGGATACCAATGGTGATACATGTTCATTATAATGCTCTCTGATGGTGATCAAATTGTGTGATATCATTGGTTTCTTTTGGTTGTAATTGATCTATACTTTGAACTGATATCAATGCCAGTTGGCTGAACTCATATTGTACATATGGTATTATTGGTAATCTATACTCAATTAAAAAAAACTAAAACAAGTAAATAAAATAAAATAACTCAAGTTAAATAAAAATATCTCTTCATATAAAAACAAGTAAATAATATAAATAAAATAAAACAATTCTTAAATAGTTCTAAAGTACAATAAAATAACTCCTAAGTAAATAAATAACTCAATAGTGATATCTTTGGCACTTTTTAGATAGATGTATTTAAGATATCTATACTAGTATATTATGATTTATATAATATATTAGAATTGTTTCCCATGAAAAATCAACTTTTCAATATATGAATTAAAAGTAAAAGTTTAGAATTGTGTCACACTTTTGGCCAAAAAAATAGTTTCTATTGAAACTATTTCACCCAAAACCTCGTAGCCCTAAGTGGCATAAATAATTTCACCTAACTTTTTCACCTGAATTTTTTAAATTTATAAAATTTGATTTTGAATTTGAAAAGGGTATCTATTTACATAGAAAGTTTGAGGTGAGAAAGTTTCGCCTAAATTCCTAGCAATATTGTCTTTCGTGAAATTGTCTATGTGGCATCTCCTGTGGTAGCCAATGCCCCCATTTTCAACAAATTGAACAAAACTTCAAAGTCAACTCCAAATTTCTCTAACCAAAGGGTATTTTCATGAAAATTTAAGAATACCCTTTGGTAGAGCTCAAAGTCTAGAATTGGGAAACATATTTTTTTAATATTTTAATTAGTCCTATTATGATTATTTTTAAATTTATTACAAGTAGGTTATTATAAAAAAATGTGGCTACTTAGAAATTTTTAAAAATATATATTAAAATATTCTTAAAATTTTTGAAAAATTATGGTGCACTAGAGAGCATCTAAGCTCCAAGAGGGTGTAATTTGTTTTTTATATTGATGCAAGCTACTCAAATTGGGACTTTAAAAATTATTAAAAAATAAATATTCATCAAAAACTATTTTTTTTCTCCATGCACTAGATTTTCAAGTTACCTAAGTGGGAAAAAATATTTAAAATTTTGCAACATCCCATCAACCTCACTTTTTTCAAAAAATTTCAACAATTAAATTCATGCTCTTAAATTTATAAACAATTATATCCAACTAATTTTTAAAAAATTATAAAATTATAAACATAAATGACATTAAGAGTTGTGCATTTCATTAGTTTATATCATTTTAAAATTCAAAACATAAACATTAGTTTTAGACACTCTAAGCTAAAAAACTATATTTGTGTTGGGCATTTCCTTTTATAAAAGTATGATACGGTTTTGAACTTTTACCCTTAATTGTATAATTGTAGACGTATTTTAAGCATAATTTTACAATGTTAAATATTTATATAGATTTTAAACCTTAAAAAGGCTCATAATGCATCCGTCAAATTGCATGTGATTGGTAGGGTTGAAATATCAATGTTAGGGCATACTAGCTATGAAATTTAATGCCTATCCAACGCAGGTCTTTAGTTTAACCATAATGCACCTTGCAAGAGTATTAATGAAAGTGCACTTTCTAATGTAAAGAAACAAAGAGTGTTCGCCCACTTATTTTATCTAAATAGTTGAGTGTTATAAGCTAGAAAGTCAAATTAGCATTCTTCACTACAAAGTATTGTTGCCATTGTTGTCATTCTGATCTCTCTTTTGACCCACTTTCTTCTACTTTTTTTATTTCTTTTCTTTTGATATATAAGGAAATTAATTAAATCCTTCATTATCTCCACTTAGAATTGCTTCATCCAACAACATCTCAGTATAGTAGGTTTTTTATTCCTGTTAGCAACCAGAGTATCTATGATCAATTCTAGAGTGCTACCCATTTCCATATTGTAGATGGATACACAAATATAACATTATAAAAAACATGCACTACATAGAATGCAGGGGTGTATGTAGAGGCATCTATAGTGATGTTGAGTTCAACGTGTAATGAACATCAATACTATAATGTTCAATCATTCAAGCTTGAGTAAAGTTTGTGGATCAAATTTTAGGATTGTTGTGAAAGAAAATGATTTGGATTTGGGAAAACTTCTACCTTAGATTATTGGCAAAGGGCTCAATATAATATGGATTGCAAGCAAGTATTGTGAATATTGTGAAACTCACTTAGCACTTTCATCATTCATTTTTCATTTACTTTGGCTCTAGGTCTTGAGCGCAATGTTTTAGTGTGCATATGGTGTATTTCTATTTGAGATTTGGCATTTTCCATGAGCATTATTAAACCTAACCTAGCACTCCCAAAGGCTGAAACCCAAACTAAATTTACATTTTCCATTTCTTATCTAAGTTGATTAAATAATTTCAAATTTAATATGAGCCCAAGTCAATTCAATCCCAAGTAGTTGCTACCATTAACTTAAGCATAAAATATTCAAATTTTCATGCTAGGGTGTTGTATAAATGGACAAGAACCTTAGTTCATTTGATAAGGAAGAAATAGCTCATCTACAAATAGCAATCTCATTATAAAAGCACTTAGATGAAGCATAGCATTAGTATTTGCACTCATAAAAATAGATTAAGCATTTGCATTTTGCTTGGTATTTGCACAAACTTGCCAGAATCATTAAATTAATGTAAGGGATCGACTAAGGCAAAAGGTGGAAAGCTAATTTCTGACCTCTCCTAGCAAATCGAAGTTCTTAATCTAAGGGCTTGACTAAAGTGGAAGGTGGAAAGCTAGTTTCTAACCTGTTTATTAAATGTTCAGGATTTTTATACATCTTAAACTTTTTAGAAAACAATTTTTAATTACACTTTATTTAAACATCACAGATTATAATGGTCAAACAGTCAAGAGAAATTTTACACCTCTTTCATACCCAAAAAAATGATAAATAATTATCTATTTTCATTGGCCAAAATTTACCTTTGACCATTAAACATAGAAAAATAAAGTCTAAAACGCAGTCTGAAGTTCCTATGCTTCTACCCATTTTCCTT
The DNA here is from genome assembly GCA_027924645.1 of Cunninghamia lanceolata. Taxonomy (NCBI): domain Eukaryota; kingdom Viridiplantae; phylum Streptophyta; class Pinopsida; order Cupressales; family Cupressaceae; genus Cunninghamia; species Cunninghamia lanceolata. The sequence goes on along the minus strand of BSBN01000303.1, from coordinate 5,374,525 downwards.
TTAGTCTTCAACGACTTTTCTTGCCATTAACTTCATTTTGATGTTCCCCTGCTTCCCCTGCTTCTGAACACTTGCCTTCTTTCTTCTTTCAATTCTATAGCCGGAACATGGGAGCACTTCACCTGCTTCTTCTGCCTCTTCTCCAACCCCGCTTCCTCTTCTTTGTCGCAATTTCTTTATCATGCTTGGCCTTTCACTGTAATGGAGCGTGTGAGGTTTTCAAATGTGGGATTTACAGTTTGGATTATCCGTTTGGAACAAATGGCAGCGGCTGCGGTCACCCTTCGCTTCAGCTAGAGTGTGATAATGTAACAAAAATGCCTCTAATTAATATCGGGGTCTACCAATACTACGTACTGGAACCCAAAATTTTCACCCAGCTGGTACCATTGTCTTACCCTGCCATGAGTATATTATACAAGCCTTTACAGCAAGATCCATGCAATCTATCAGAGGGTATCTATGATCAGTTCCAGAAAGCCACCATGACCGACTTTCATATCGGAGAGGGATACATAAATATGACACTAGGGACAACGTGCACTTTCCCGTATCCAGCCAATTTGCCATGCAAAGAACATTCGTACTACAATTTGAGTCTTCCAGATTTGAAGAAATATTGTGGATCGGAATTTACGCTGCCTGTGAAAGAAATTGACCTGGGAAAAACTCTGCCTCAGATTATAGGTGAAGGGATCTATATAACATGGAATACAACTGAATATTGTGGGGATTGCGAGTCAGGTTACAGAAATTGTGCTGATCGTGACACCTCGTCTTTCTGCTACTGCTTTTCTACTTTCTATTCACAAGAATGCGCCACAGTTATGACTCCTAATCCCGTTGGTAAGACTCCTAATCCCGTTTCTTAAATAAATTGCAAATGAATGAATATTGCAGCATTTCTCCACAAACTGGGGGCGCTTGCTTTTTCCCTATTTATCCCATCACATATTTCTCGCAATATTGAGATTGATGCGTTGCAGGAAAGGCGAATGAGACTGCTACAGGAAAGTCGAATGAGACTGCTACAGGAAAGTCGAATAAGACCGCCATTAAAGGTAAGCACTATTTTCTTCTCGTTTGGATAAATTTTTGAGCGATTTTTGCTTCATTCTCTGGTTAGGCATGAGTTTTCTACAATCCATGAAGTTAATTTCGAGTACTTCGAATTCAATTCAAGAATATTAAATTTAATTATTCTAAAAATCGACTTGGCTCCAAAACCCTCGAGCTGATTTCAGGTGCGGCCATTGGAAGCGGTGTACTATTCATAGCTGCGCTATTGCTTGTCGTCTTTTATCGAAAGAGATCATCAGCCTCTAAGGAGCTCCAGCTTCGCATGGCCATGGAACCTACTCTTACGAATGTGGAGCAATTCCTTGATGATTATGCTCATGAAATGCCCAGCAGATATTCCTTTTCTCAACTGAAGAAAATCACCAACAACTTCGCAGATAAATTGGGGGAAGGAGGTTTCGGTGTGGTTTATAAAGGAAAACTCCCCAGAGATAATTTGGTGGCCGTCAAAATTCTTGATCAGTCAAGACACAGTGAAACTCAGTTTATGAACGAAGTTGCAACCATTGGAAGGATCCACCATGTTCATCTGGTCCGTCTGATGGGGTTTTGTTTTGATGGATTTAGAAGCGCGCTCGTGTATGAGTACATGGTGAATGGATCTCTGGAGAAGTTCATATTTGCCGGAGAAAAGAAAGAACTCGCTCTAAATGGAGAACAGCTTTACTCAATTGCTTTGGGTACAGCCCAAGGAATCGCATATCTACACCAGGATTGTCAGCGACGTATAATTCATTTTGACATCAAACCCCACAATATATTATTAGATAAGGATTTCACACCCAAAATAGCTGATTTTGGTCTTGCGAAATTGTGTGGTAGGGGAGAAGATCACATATCAATGACAGTAGCAAGAGGGACGCCAGGGTATATTGCGCCAGAGGTGTGGAACCGAAATTTGGGGTCTGTGACGGACAAATCAGATGTCTACAGTTTTGGAATGCTGTTATTGGAAATTGGTGGGGGAAGAAAGAACTTCGATTTGCATGCAAGCCGATCCAGTCAATTGTATTTTCCAGAGCAGGCATTCAAGTTGATGGAGAATGGGCAGTTAGAGATGATGTTGAGAGGAAGAGGAGAGGATGAAATAAAATGGGAAGATGAGGAAAAGGCGAGGAGACTGGTGAAAATAGGACTATGGTGTATTCAGTACAATTCAACAGATCGACCGAGCATGAGCAGAGTGGTTCAAATGTTGGAAGGAAATGGTGATGATGTGAGTAATCCTCCCCTGCCTTTCAACTCGGCCCCTGCGATTGAAGTAGCTTCACCATTTTCTACGGAAGAATTTTCTTTCACAGAAGAACTGCCCTTCAATCACGCATTGACTTGAGAAGTCTGTGTAATCATTATTGTGGAAATGAATTTTACTGCAGTTGCAAGACAAAAAGTTCTCATCTTTCTCTTTCATGTATCGTATTTCTTTTTCGGCGTCTGGTGCACGCCGTAGGTAGACAGGTTGAGTAGAAACTTCAAACTTTTAATTATCATTTGTTTTTCCATTCGATGTAAAACTACATTGGCTCGAGATGAGTATTCTACGAAATTAAAATCTACATTAATTAGCCCATAGACTTTTATATGTGAGCATTATAGTGTTCGGAATTGTCTCAGGCCGTAAAAAAAAATTCACGCCAAAAATTGTCGTCGCTTGTTCCTATCGGCATATTCCTTGAACCTCCTATGGGTGCAAGTGCTAGTTTAGTTATCTTTTCATTTCTTGACTTTTTAAACAACTTATTTAACCAGAGGTGACTTATTTTTTAATATGTATTCAAGTTTTTAGTCAATAGGCTTTTTATATGTGAGTATTATAGTGCTTGGAATTGTCTCACGTTGTAAAAAAAAATCATCCTAGAAAATTTTCTAAACTCGTCGGTTCTTCTTATCAGCGTATTCCTTGAACCCTCCTTGAACCCCTATGAGTGCAAGTGCTAGTAATTAATTAACAAAACTCGTTGATAATATTTCGTTTTGCCATCAAACATGTTTTAATACTCTTGGGGATGGTTTTTAGTTGTGGTTCATCTTTCAAATTGCAACTTAGAATTAATATTCACCTTTTTAATTATGTTTTGAAATATTATTCTAAAAATAACAATTATATATGTAATTGAATATTGGATAGACCTCACATTTCTAGATCTATTGATTTTTATTTTATTTTCTTTTATAATCGTAATAGTGAAAATTTGTTTTTCTATACTCTTTTCATTTGTTTTTGGCTCACTTTGACTAATTTTTCTTAATGTAATGATTAATGGATAAGTGGTACATTTTAGTATAAAAATTGGTAAATAACTTGAACCTATCTTGATTCCATGCATAAACATTTCTAGGGATTGATTTTGATCCCCATTTTATCTATTCATTATTTGGGTCAAATTCATGGGCATAGAACCGACTCAATTCAATTTCAATGGTGTAGAAATGACCCTTGAACTTTCAAATTCAAATTTAAAATTTGGGTCCAAGTAGACTCCCTCCAACTAGTTGTTATAAGTTGACTTGAGAATAAATTTTGTTAGCTTACATGCTAGTACATTGTATAAAAGAATAAATCCCAATTCACTTGCATTCACCCTAGGACCATGAAAGAGACATTCGAAATCAAGAGAGCAATCAAGATACATCCATAACATTATAGAGTATCAACATTGCACCATCAACTTACAACAACATCCTAAGCATCACTACACATTTGCTTGCATGGTCTTTAATCATTATACTTGAAATAATTGAATCATTCTAACAAGAGTTTGACCAAAGGAGAACCTTCCTAGCCTAGAAAACTCATAAATGGTGTCTAGATCGACACTGCCCCTTTTCAAATGCAATTTATAGACCTCAAGGCAAGCAAATTTTCTCATTAATTTCTATGCAAATCATTTTTGCATGTAGGGTTTAGATTTGTGGATAGAGTTCAAATCCTCAAAAAGATTTTTTTAATGCAAAGGCAGTCATCCAACATATCATAGGGCTATAACATAGTAATTGTAGACACCTAAAATCAACCACTCACCAATCAAGACATCACTAAACCACTTTTTTCCTTAATTAACTAGATAAACATCTATTTAGACAGTTAATTATCCAATCCCCCTTCCAACAACTTGATTAAATAATATTTTATTATTAAATCACTGTTCATGCACTATTCATCCGTACCATCTCCTAGCATTAACTAAATAAATTTAATCATTTATTCAATTAATCAATCCTTTCCCATAGTTCAACATTAGATAATTATTCATTTATTTAATATCTGTATCCTCATAAAAAAAAAAATTTAAAAATTTCTATTTATTTAATTCCCTATTTTGTGCACTTTTGATTAAGTTGACTAATCCACTTAACCAACTTAATCAAATGCTTGCGCATTCCAAATCCTTCATTAAATCCATTCAAAGCCCTCACATCTTCCAACATGTACAAAGGCATGGTGTCACGTCTCAAACCTTGTGACTGCTTTTACTATTGGTTATTATCTTGATGGTTTTTACTTTATGGTTAATTGTGTAAACCTAACAGGTAAATGGCCATAATTAATGAAAATCTAGTTACTATGATAGATTTATGTTGCTTCAGCTATGGATTTTTGGATTGACCTATTAATGCGATTTGGAGTGCGACTGAGCGCAGGTACTCGTCGAAGACAAGAACATGACTGAGGTAGAGGTGTCTAGCAACTTGGCAAGAACTAAAAGGACGGAACCCGATGTTGCACACACCACTTAGACCATGTTAGCATCATGTTATTTTGCATATTGATTGACTTCATTGAGTGTTTTCAAAAAAATCTTCTTATGTTTCTGTGGTTTGCCATAACCTAAATAAGCAAATTGTGTGGTGTGTCTAACTAATGTGGAATTATTACTTTAATTAATGCAATCAAATGCATAGTATTAACAAATAATCGTATGTTTCCCTACTCATCATCCTAGAATAAATAAAGATAGGTAATATTGAATAAGGTTGCAATTAATTATTTAGTAGTTTCATCATTTATAAATAAAATATGATTAAATTTATTAATATAGGTGTCTATATTTGCAAATAGAAATTGTGACTTATTAGTTAAAATTATAAAACTAATTATTAAAAACTATTTTTTCCTTTTCTTTACTATATACTATTAATAATAAATAGTTATATAAAGGATATATATTTCTCTTACTTCTTTAGATTTTAAATAAATAAAGAAAAACTTTCTTTTATTTTAAAAAGAAAAGAGATAAGTGCTTGCGTTTACTTTAAGGAAAATTAAGCTTTTATATCTTATAACATACTATATTTAAAGATATTTATAAAAACAAAAACATACGCTTATATATCTATAAATTTATGAATGTAAATTACTTGAAATATAAAGTGTTAGTAATAAAAGACTTATGAGTTGATTCTCTTAAAAACACTATTATTGTTTCCATGGACAGAATAGAAAGTTATTAATAGGTATCTTCTATAAATTTATGAAAGTAAATTACTTGAAATATAAAGTCTTAGTAATAAAAGATTTATGCGTTGATTCTCTTAAAAACACTATTATTGTTTTCATGGACATAATAGAAAGTTATTAATAGGTATCTTATTGGTATGTAATGTAGTTTGACTATTACTAGTAAAAGCATCAAAGGTGCTATCAAATCGCTGATAGGCACAAATATTTATAAGCCTATCTTTAAATAGTATATATTTATATTTTTTCTAGAAAATCATTACATGTAATAGTTGGTGGACAAGGCAATAAATACTATAAGAAAATCATATTTTTTACAAATAAAAATAATGAAATGGTATTAAATAAATAACCACATGAACTAAATCATGAATGTGCCATTATAAAACTAAATCATAAAAAAACCATATATTTCTTCAGAGAATTTGTCAACAAGTTCATTAAAACAAATAATGCGAATATCTCCACCATCATTGTCAACAACATCAAAACTAAATACTTTTCCTTGTCCTCTAGCATTACTGAAGTGTCGAACTGCCACTTTGTTTGTCACTCTACATTTGATAGTCCATCTTTCATGGAAAAGTTTTAACGCAATTATTGGAATGGAACGAATCACCTTGTTTACCATGTGCACTGGACCCATATTCAAAGAGCAACCACTATGCATATCAGTCAAGCCAGTAATATTTGAGGATGGCAATGCAACATCATTGGACTGCAAGTCTAAAGAGGTATCACTTCCAACTAGGATTCTATCATCAATGGTATGCTTGAACGATATAATTTCAGCATCTGGTTCAATAATATCCATGTTGAGAATGGCCATAAACCTATGACAAAACAATAATATCCATGTTGAGAATGACCATAAACCTATGACAAAATTTTAAAATTTTGTTATTATTGGTAATATAGATTACACATTTAATTTCTAAACATAATTGAAAAAGATCTTACATTTGATTGCGTATATTGTTACATTTATAGTCATTGATTTGTAATTGTTACCTGAATCACCAATTCATTGAAGGCGGGGTGGAGAATATCCCATAAGGCATCAACTGAACCTTGGTTAAATCTAGTGAATATATGCTTTCTACAAACCCACAAGAATTTTCTTAACATCAATGACATGCACATTCATAATTTACAAGTATTCGGTATTTCTTGAACCCCCACTTACTCAGGTAAACATTTACAGACCCATTTACAGACCATGCATATTCATAATTTAAAAGTATTTAGTATTTCAAACCCGACTCATTCATGCAAACATTTACAGACCTAGCCTGATGACAATACTTAAGAGAAATACCTCTTCAATTGGAACTGATAGATTGAAGAAAACATAAAATTACCAAACACATGCTAACCCATAGACATTTACAGACCATGCATATTCATAATTCAAAAGTACTTAGTATTTCAAACCCAACTCATTCATGCAAACATTTACAGACCCAACCTGATGACAATACTTAAGAGAAATACCTCTTCAATTGGAACTGATAGATTGAAGAAAACATAAAATTACCAAACACATGCTAACCCATAGAAATTTCTTGCTCTATATATAATAGTAGGATAAAGGCGTTACTATCCAACACACTCATGCAACTTTAAAAGAAAATGCAACTTTTAAAGGATTTTGTAAATTTTTCCATTTTTTTCCTTCAATTTTTTTTGGTTTTTATTTTTTATTTTTTCCAATTTATTTTTCAATTTCTTTTTTAGTTTTTTTTTTTTTCCAATTTTTTTTTGGTTCCATAGTTTTTGTGATTTTCTTATTTTCAATTTCTTTTTTGGTTTTTGGTTTTTATTTTTTCCAATATCTTTTTTAGTTTTTATTTTTTATTTTTTCCAATTTCTTTTTAATTTTTTTTTACTACCAATTTTTTGGCAGTTACAAAATGGTGCACATATAGAATAGCAGGATAAAGGCATTGCTATCCAACACACTCATGCAACTTTAAAAGAAAATGCAACTTTTAAAGGATTTTGTGATTTTTTCCATTTTTCCCTTCAAATTCTTTTGGTTTTCATTTTTTATTTTGTCCAATTTCTTTTTTGGTTCCATAATTTTTGTGATTTTCTTATTTTCAATTTCTTTTTTGGTTTTTATTTTTTATTTTTTATTTTTTCCAATTTCTTTTTTAGTTTTTTTTATTATTTTGTCCAATTTCTTTTTTGGTTTTTATTTTTGATTTTTTCTAATTTCTTTTTTGGTTCCATAGTTTTTGTGATTTTATTATTTCAATTTATTTTTTGGTTTTTATTTTTTATTTTTTTCAATTTCTATTTTATTTTTTATTTATTTTTTATTTTTTTCCAATTTCTTTTTTGGTTCCATAGTTTTTATTTTTTTTTTTTTTTTGGAAATAATAATTTTTTTTGGACTACCAATTTTTTATATTTTTTATGGATGACCAAAAAATTTTGGGACTACCAAATTTATTTTTAGCAATTACAAGATGTGTGCACATATAGATTGGCCGATAATAGTTGCATGGAGGGCATGCGATAATAAAAAAGGAAAGTCTTCTTTTTATTTTTATTTTATGAAACAATGGTGGGTATGGTGCCATGCACCGAGAAGACTCCAAGTAAAAGAGTTTTAAAGGGCTAGTAAAATAAAAAGAAGAAAAGCATATGTAGAGAAAAAGGAAAAAGAGCATACGTAGAGAGAAAGAAAAAGAGGATATGCTGAGAGAATAGGGGAAATACACATAGGGAAGGGGGAAGATAGTCCGCACCAGATCTAGTCTCCATTATAACCGAACAAGCCATCACAGGTATTCTTTGCTTAGGAACACTTAATAAAATTTAGTCTTGATCTTTGTGATTTTAGATCTTTCCGGCTGTCTCTCCATATTGTTGTTCAAACTTTGTCTTAAAAAAAAAACTGTTATTTTTCAATTACAACAGTCACCGGTAATCTTGCCTTTTGGAATGCAGCCTCTCACCATCTTGTAAATCTCGTTAAATGTTTGGCTCGCATGTAGTCTCTTTTTGGCATTGTGGTTGCTAGTATGGCCATCAAACCGCCTGCACATCTTGTTAACTGTAGATATATTTTAAGTGTTTCCTCACATTTTAAACGGCCTTCCTGACATAATTATAGAAAAATGATGTCATATACTTTTGAACCGTATTTTCTTACTTATCGAAAACTCTCTCACAAGAGGCATGCATTCACCTAACCAATACATATTCATATTTGCATGACCAAGATGAAATCTACTATCTAGAGGGTTTATTTGAGGCAACATAGGCATATTTTCAAGACAAAGCACACAAGAAATTTGAGTTTGATACTTCAATTGCACAATTTGATGATAATATCCTAGTTGTTGCAGTCATGTTGCTAGAAAAGGTCAGAGATGAAGATAATACAAGGTCAGAGGGAGAGCAATTTTTGGAAGTGAATTCTAATTTGTATGCCATGTGGAAGAGAAGTAAGGGTCATTACAAAGCATTAGGGAGACCAAAGGTAAAAATGAAACATGTATTAGGAAGTTTGAAAGAAGTGCAGGGCAGCATGGAAGATAACTTCACAGATTATAGGAGTCCAAGATGGAAGACATTGCAAACCTCTATTCAAGTGGAGTTGAATCTTTTCTCTCTGAGGAGTATGATGCAGGGGCATCAAGAGCCCCATAGAAAGAATGGTTGTTATGTCTTGGTTTTAGGTTGATAGGGTGTTTTGGAGTCTAATAAGGCCATTTATGACCATGTGGGATCATGTTGATCCATTTTTGGAGTGTTAATAGGGTCTTTGGTTAAAAAGTGTAAAAGTTGTCATGTAACTTTGGCAAGGTGTCAAAAATCAAGAAACCATTACTAATCATTTGGGATTGGTGGTAAGTGTATAAGGACACCCTCCAGACTCGAGTTCTTGGGGGAGAGTTGAAATTTGGGAGTTTGATGAATGAAAACTTCAATTTTGTGTGCATTTTCTGAGTCCTACATTGTTTTCAGGCTGAAGTTGTGCATTGTACGGCCTCATATCAAGGAATATAATAGATGGATGGAAAGATATTTGTTTCTAGTTTACAATTCCTTTTGTTTCATTAAATTTCATTGAGTTTTGTGTGAGATATATCCATTTTGTGAAGGTTGTCCTATTCTAACAATGTTTTCCAGAATTTGCAGTTTGAAAACGTACTAGTACGACCATGTACAGTACAATATTGGGATGAAACCAATTGGAATGGATGAATGTATGTTTCTATCTCTCAATGCTTTTTGTTTGGATCATTTTCATGGAGATTTGAATAAGTTATGACCATTTTTGTGAGGATAGGTCTGAACCCTAACTAGGGTTCCCAGTTCTATAACAGTCCATTTTGACCTATTCTGTACAAAGTAACCCTAGCCCATTTTCAAATATATGTAATAAGATCCAAAAGGGTATCCCAAACAGGGCTTAGATTTTGAATATCAGGTCTGCAATAAAAAGTTATGACCAAAAAGTCTAAATTGCTGCACTTGAAGGGCTACTAGAGCTAAGGACAATTTGTAAAGAAAGGGCCAAAAGATTGTAAGTCATGGGTTCCTTGTGGGTGATTTGAGTTTGCTTTAGATATTTTATAATCTGCTCTGCATCAAAAAATTTGCATATCATTATTTAGATTGCACATTAGACATCAGGTTGCATCAGTTGTTCCCTCCTGCCAGTTGTTTCCAGGTTGCTAGACATTTCGTGCAAGGTTGGGTTTCCTTCGTGTTATGAAAGGATCCAGGGAAGCATAATTACTTCATGGTTGGGTGAAAAAGCACCTGAGTCATGTTCCCGTCTCTCAGCTCGCAAGAGGACCATGTGGGTTGGGGGCAACTAGAGAGTTTGATTTATTATTCATGTATTATACATTATTATTGTAACTTGTAATTATCATTGGATGATTTATGGCATGAACGCCAATAGCCATTGTATATTCTTTTATAGTGCTAACACCTGGATTGAGCACGTGATTGGTAAGATATAATTACTTTCATTGATTAATGTTTATGAGATTTACCTTTTACTTGAGATTATGTAATTAAGTGGATTAATTAATTTATGTAACTTTTGTGATGGTTGAGTACTTACACATGGGCTTTTGTACAAGACCACATGTGTCTCTTACAAAGGGATGGGCAAGTCCTTTGTACAAAAGGTCCTTTTGTCCTCCTTTGATCCTCTCCATCCACTTTATCCAAGACCATCCTCCACCCTTGATCTCTCCTTGATCCAAAGACCATCTTTATACTTCAATACTATCATGCCACTTGGTGGCCTCTCATCAATCCAATCCTCTCAACCAACCTCAACCATTGATCTTCCAAATCAATCTCATCCATTCAATCCCCCATCCAAAAATCTATAAATTCAACCTCAACCAAGCCATTTTCAAGTCTCCATGCAATGCAAAGTTATAATATCATTTTGAGGAGCAATCAATATATCCAACATCAAGAGCAAATTTCAAAATCAAGGTTTGCATTTGAGGTTCATAGTTTAGCTTCATTTGTACACATGCATTCATTTAGCTCAATCACAAGGTTGCATTAGTTAATGAATGAAATAGGTTAGTATCATTCTAGCTTGTTTCTTATGTTCATTTTCTATATGTACACAGTAATGATTCATGTTCCCTAGAAAATAACACACCTCACATACAAACTATAAGATACAATGAGAATCTAAACACAAGCTATTCCAAAATGGAAGAAATAAATAACCCATCAAATGAATGGATTAAGTACATTTAAATGTAAGGAAGCTAAAGTAGCGGAACAACTTCTTACACTAATCTTGAGGGGAGGATTATGAAAAACTTTTTAAATCTTTACAATAGTTGCATAAATTATACATAAATAAACATAAATAGCAATCATACCACAACATAGTGATTTACATGGGGAAAACCCTTTCAGAAAAAAAACCTCATACTCTAAAAGTAGCCTAATATATTATTTAGAAATCTCAACAAGATTAAAATATACTTACAGAGCAAGCTTTCACAAGAGTATCACTAACCAAATATTTGAGGGCAACTTAACAACATCTATAAGACTCTCACACACAACCTCCATCTCAAGAACCTAATATATGGGTAAAAACACAAAGATGGGTCTACATTTTGCGAAAGTTTTCAAAGCAAGGAAAAATGTGACTAGAACAAGCGCCCACTTTGAATAATGGGAGCCCATTTAGGAATGGGAGCTCGAGCCTAAACATGTGCCCATTAAGGAACATGCTGCCATTTAGGATCGGGCTCCTATTATAAAATAGGCACCCGTAAAAGGAACGGGCAGCGCCCATTTCTAAAATGGGCACCCGTTTTCAAACAGTATTTATTTTTTTAAAATAGACCCATGAGCTCATTTTAATAGCCAAAATTTGCCAAGAGAGATGGAAATAGAAACAAAAAATGGGTACCCGAATCGCCTGACCCTCACCGTACACCTCCAGGACCTCCTCACTTTCTCCGAACTGATTTTCAACTGTTGCAAGTAGGTGGTTTATTGGTTTTTGTTATTTTTTATTGTTTTAAATTGTCTTGTCTTAGTTTACATTCCATTTGAAACCCTAAATTCATAATTACTTATTTTTTAGATACATATTTAGTTTCTTTTTCATGATCTTAAGTCGTAAATCCTAAACCGTAAACACTAAACCCTAAACCCTAAATCGTGATATGCTTAATAAAACCCTAAATTTGTAAATTAGTTTACTCTGATATTGGAGCCACTTATTACATAAGCTAGGTGTGCCCTATACAAGTGCCATGCATTGAGTGTGCACAACAAAGAGAACTTATTTGAATGATTGAACTCTAAACCTAAAACGGTAAATCGTAAACCGTAAAACTCTAAACTTGAAACCCTAAACCTTAAAGGATCAAGTGCTACGATCATGCCTCTATATTTGTGTCCTAGACTCATATTTTATTTGTCTATGTTGCACTTGTATCAAACTATGTATCTTAATCAATGTAGGCTTGTTAAAATATTCTTGGTGACTATATGCTTATTCAAGTTAAGTCTTGTAACTTCCCCATGGGCAAATTCTCATATTCCTATGTTCTTTGCTTCTAAACCCAAGCTTCTTATATGTTGTAGTTCTCACTCATGGCCTTTTGTCAATAGATCCTTGAACTTGCTCTACCTTGACTTTCCTTTGGTCTCATATTTATGCATAAAGAGCTTCAAATATTCAAAAATTTGAATAACCTTACCCTCTATTTGACCCTTGATTGCTTTTCTTATTCGATTGTTTAATTCTTATTGATGAAGTTATACCTACTACTATGGTTTATAGACACAATAATCATT